>OV702284.1:85929934-88504843 GCA_916181665.1 Avena sativa
CATTTGGTTTGGCCAATGCACCAGCTTACTTCATGAATATGATGAACAAAGTGTTCATGGAGTTCCTTGAAAAGTTTGTTGTCGTCTTCATCGATGACATTTTTATCTACTCCAAGAGCAAAGAGGAGCATGAAGGACATTTGCGTTTGATACTTGAGAAGCTTAGAGAGCATAAGATGTATTACAAATTCAGCAAATGTGAATTCTGGTTGAATGAAGTTGGATTTCTTTGACACGTTGTGTCAGGAGATGGTGTAGCGGTTGATCCTGCAAAAGTGTCAGCTGTAACAGAATGGGAATCTCCTAAGTTAGTGAAATAAGTTCGTAGTTTTCTTGGCTTGGCAGGATACTACAGAAGGTTCATTGAGAATTTCTCCAAGGTAGCTAAGCCAATGACGGAGTTACTAAAGAAATACAAGAAATTTGCTTGGTCTGAAGGATGTGAACTCAGTTTCCAAGAATTGAAGAAGAGACTAGTGACAGCACCAGTCCTATGTCTGCCAGATTTAGAGAAAGATTTCCAAGTGTATTGTAATGCATCTCATCATGGATTAGGTGCAGTTCTAATGCAAGAAGGGAAAGTTGTGGCTTATGCCTCGAGACAACTCAAAACTCATGAGGTAAATTACCCTACTCATGATTTAGAGTTAGCCTCTGTTTTCCATGCACTCAAAACATGGAGGCATTATCTTTTGGGAAAACGATGTGAGTGTTCACAGATCACAAGAGTTTGAAGTATATCTTCACTCAGAAAGAAATCAACATGAGACAAAGAAGATGGCTAGAACTCATCAAGGACTATGACTTGAGTTTGCAATACCACCCCGGTAAAGCAAATGTTGTAGTGGATGCTCTAAGCCATAAGGTATTTGTGAATGGCCTTACTAAGGGAGAGTTGTCTGCCCAATTTAGAGACCTTAGATTGGATATTGTGCCTGAGGGACATCTCATGCCATTGGATGTTCAACCCACATTGTTGGACAAGATTAAGGAAGCCCAAAAGACTGACAAGGAAATAGAAGAGATTAAGGAAATGATTGGCAAGGGAAAAGCCAAAGGATTCCATGAAGACGAACAAGGTACTTTATGGTACAGAAAACGTATCTGCGTTCCGCAAGATCCGGAGCTTCGGAAATTTATTTTACAAGAAGCACACAACTCACCATATTCCATTCATCTGGGTAACACCAAAATGTACATGGATATGAAGGAAAGATTTTGGTGGAATAATCTCAAGAAGGACATCGCCGAACATATTGCTTTGTGTGATGTATGTAGTAGAGTGAAAGCGGAACATCAGAAACCAGCAGGATTGCTATAACCACTACCTATTCCTGATTGGAAGTGGGATCAGATTGGCATGGATTTCATCACCGGATTGCCAAGGACCAGGTCAGGATATGATTCTATTTGGGTAGTAGTGGATCGCCTCACTAAAGTGGCTCATTTCATACCCATGAAGACAACCTACACAAGTGCTAAGTTGGCCAAGATCTATAGGAATAGGATTGTGTGTCTGCATGGAGTACCCAAGAGTGTTGTGTCTGATAGGGGAACCCAATTCACTTCTCATTTTTGGAGGCAACTACATGAGTCATTGGGAACGAGATTGGAATTCAGCACTGCTTTTCATCCTCAAACTGATGCACAGACAGAAAGGACCAACCAGATTCTAGAAGATATGTTGAGGGCATGTGCCGTAGACTATGGAGCCAGTTGGGATGAAAGTCTGCCTTACGCAGAATTCTCTTACAATAACAGCTATCAAGCCAGTATTGAGATGGCACCATTTGAGTTTCTCTATGGGAGAAAGTGTACTACCCCATTGCTATGGAATGTTGTGGGAGAAAGAAATTTGTTCGGACCAAAACTGATCAAAGAGGCTGAAGAGAAAGTCAAGCTAGTTAAGGACAGATTGAAGATAGCACAGTCCCGACAGAAAAGCTACGCAGATCCTAAGCGTAGAGAAGTCACCTATGAAGTGGGTGATAGAGCTTATGTTAGAGTGTCACCACTTCGTGGAGTAAAGAGATTTGGAGTCAAAGGAAAATTGGCCCTAAGATATGTTGGACCATTCAAGATTCTGAGTCGTAAAGGAGAAGTAGCTTATGAAGTTGAATTGCCAGAATCATTGTCTGCAGTTCACAATGTGTTTTAGGTGAGTCAGCTAAAGAAATGCGATCCAGAGATGGAAGAGACTTCTTTGAAGGATACTATAACTTTGGAAGAGGTCCAATTGGAAAGTGATCTCACTGATGAGGAAAAACCCATCAAGATTCTTGAGACTGCAGAAAGAGTTACTCGGACTAAGACTATCAAATTATGCACAGTTCAATGGAACCATCATTCCGAACAAGAAGCAACATGGGAAAGAGAAGATGATCTTCGGAAAGTCCACCCTCACCTATTTGCTATCCAATCCGAATCTCGAGGGCGAGATTCACCTTAAGGGGGTTAGATTTGTAACATCCCTAAAATCATATTTTCAAAGTCTTGCATATCATCCATGCATTCATGATCATTTTAGGATCATTTTCAAAGTTATTACAAAAACAAAAGCATTTGTATGCTTATTATTTTATGTAAGCAAAGCATTAACTAATGCTACTCTCTATTGAGAGATTATTTGTTTTAAAACAGAGATGATTGTCCATAAGTTTGTTTGATGAATTCCAAAGCTTAGACAAAGATTCGAAACAAAGAAACAAATTTAAATCATTACTTTGTCTTTATTAAACAATGGGTAAAAACATTGTTTATTTTAAAATTCCAAAGTGCCAAATTATTTTAAAGTGTACAACATTGTTCTGCAACCAAATGTGTACAATTTTCACTTTATAAAAATCCAGAAAAAGTTTTAACTCAAACACATTTCAATTCATTTGAAAATGTTTCCTAGAAAATCAAACAGAAATTGAAAAAGAGAAAAGAATTAGAAAAAGGCCGGCGCTACTAAACTAGCCCAGAACCAGATCCAGCCCAAAAACCCACCCGGGCCACTCACCCTCTGCTTTTTCTCTCACCCGCACCAAACCAACCCAACCAGTCGCTGACTAGTGGCCCCTCTCCACGTCACCGTCTTCTTCCCCAGAATCACGCGCGCAGTCACTGCTCCGTCGTTACCTCGCCGCAGTTAAACCCCGCTTAATTCCCATTGATTCAGAGAGTAATCCTCGCCCCGATCCTGGCTACTTAATCCCCTCTCCACCATGGCCAATTCCCCCCACACAGCACCCTCTCCTTGCCACCAGGCTGCCCAGATTTCACCAAACTCTGTCGCGGTACAGACGAACTCCGGCAGCGAATTCCGGTGAGCTCTCTGTGCCCCTTGGCTCCTAACTTCTCCTGTACAGCCACTGCATCCTTGCGCATCGTTTGACACCGCTGCTATGTGCTAGGACAACCCCGAGCATCGGCAACATCGACGACTGAGCGAACCCGACGAAGCACTCAACTCCGGCGAGTTAATCTGGTTAGTCCCGAGCGCGCCTTGCCCTCTCTTTGATACTCGCATGACCAGTGTCGTTCCCCGCATCTAACGCATCGCTTACTTCTCTCTGGCATGACCTAAAACATCGGCAACATCGACGAACAGCCGTGCCCGACGCCAGGCTCCACTGCGACGAGGAATCCCCACCGTGTCTGTGCGCCCCTTGACAATCCACTGCCACGTTGAGCTCCAGCACGCCTCTGCGAGTCTGGTAAGCCCCTCTGCTGACCCCAGCACCCTCTGTAGCCGCCGGAACATCACTAGCAGATCCGCGCCGCCGTCGCTAGCGTCGCCCATCTATGGTCGTTTGATCGATAGCCGTCAGATTTAAATCCAACGCATACGATAGATCACTTATCGAAGGGGTACGTTTTAGATCTGGCCATGCGTTTTCACTTAGATCGTGCGGCCCATGTTGATCGATCCGGCCGAACCGGTACGGGCCAATAAAAACACGCCGCGTGGCCTATTCTTTGTTTTAAAAATCTGAATTAGATCTATTAGTGATTCAAACTTGTAAAATTCATAACTTTTGATCCACACGTTTAAATTTTACAAATTTTATATCATTGGAATCAGGAGAAAGAATGCTATCCATTTATGCAATGTGTTTAATGTTTTGCTTCAGTAAAGTTGGTTATTTTTACAGAGACAATTGTGGACTTATTTTGAGTGTAGAAATAATTTGAAAAATGTATTAAAGATCAAATAAAGATTATTTAGTGTGTCTTGGTCTTGTCTATGATTTAGTAATGTTTACTTGTCTTGTTTGGTGTAGAAAATCATCACATGGCATTTGCATGCATTCATATATTTTTGCTTGTATATTTTTGATATGTGAATTTGGTGCCATTATTTTTATGTGTAGATTATGGTGCTAATAGTGATTGTGATTGTAAAGATTGTTGCCACTCCCCAAACTACCAAGGTAAGTGGTGCTTCATGTTTTTGTCCCAACATTTTATACCTATGCATTAGAAATATTTTGTATAGGACTTGCATGATTATTTTGCTAAGTATCTATATGCTATGCTTGGGAAATCCTAGTAGTTGTAGAATTGTTAGAATTTCCTCTAAGTTAAAGATGCTTACTATTGCCATGCTTAGCCTAGCTAGTAGCAACCAAGGGTGGATATATATTCATGCCATGAGAAATATTTCTAAGTCTTTGACTTATGCTTTGCTTAATAAAACAACTAAGTGAATGAAACACCTTGGTGGAATGGAAAGAATGGTTTGTGTTGAGTGGTTACACAAGGCCCATTTCTATGGTTTACCTTGTGTATCTCACTTGTGGAAAGCCACCCAGGAACAAAGGGATTTGAGATGCCAAATGTTAAGAAGCTTCTAGTGCAGCCACATGGCATTATGGGCTCTGCCTGGACCATATAGGTTGCAATAACTTAGCCAAATGGACAGTTGGTGGTAGGGGAATGATGGGTTTGGAGCGCGTCCATTTTGGTCTAAGGGAAGGCTTCTGAAAGGTCATGTCTTGGTGAAAATCAAGTCTTGTGGGGAAAGTGCACAACCTCTACAGATGGAAGAATCTAAGTACTTAGCCATGTCCCTGGTATTGGACAATTTGAGCATCAAGACATGGAAGCTATCAAGAATCTCCTCATCCAAATTTTCTAAGTTAAAACTTGAGGTTGAACAAGGGTGAAGGTTCACCAATTTATATTGGTGGTTCCTTGGGAAAGTTTTTGCCAAAGAAAAACTTAGTGTTTTCAACTAATAGGTAAAACCTATTTTGAGCAAAGCAAGCCTAAGCTACACTTAGCCAAATTCATGTAGTAACTATATACTAATATTTTACTAAGGTATCACTTGCCAATACTATTCCAAATGTATTGACCCACTGTGGCTGTAACTTGTGATGTTGCAGGTTACTCTGATGATGATTAGGGGTTATGAGTCTACACTCAACATGCTTGCCTGTGGCACATGAAGATGAAGACTATTTATATTGTTATGAATGAACTCTTGTATTAGGCCTATGACCATGGAGTTGTAAAAGACTATGTTATCTATGGAATGATGATGTAATAATGACCTTTGTTTCTGTGTACTTCATCTTAAACTGTGGATGCTAGCAATTGATCCAGGGACTAGCATTGCAATCACAGGTATCCTTACCTTTAAAAGGGAGGGATCTTACACTTAGGATCGCGAGGAGCAACTCACCACTGTGTGGCTGCTCGCGAGAAGGAGGTGGCCGAGAAGCTAATGGATGTGGCCAAGGCTTTCTCCGGTGAGTATCTTGCGGTTGAATTGGTCTTTGAATTTTCGATTGCTTCTTGTCACGTTCTTATTCAGCTATTTTTGTTTCTTCTTTCCTTAGATCCTTCAGGCATCGCGTTCGATCGCAGTGCCCTGGAGCATGGGAGTGCTTTGGATGATGGCACCGCAGCGGTCAAAGATCATTGCGGCACTGCTGCAAATTCTCTGGCGAAAGCCAAGGGGGTGCTCCAGCGCTTCTACAAGGAGATCGTTCCCAAGGGAGCTGCTCTTGACGATGTCAACGCTCTGGCGGATGCATTGTCGGAGGACTCCCCTGCGGCCTATAAGCGCAAGCAGAAGGGCATCGGCGCTTCCATGGGGCTGGCCATGGCCATGGCGTCCGGAGCGGAGCTGGATCTTCAGCACGTCACCTCCCAGATGCCAACAGGGCCAGACGTCTCAAAGGTAGCCTTTGCTCTTTTTGCCTCCCGTTGTAAGAGCTATGGGCCAAAGCTCATTGACCTGTTGGCGGACTATGCTGTGAAGCAACAGGGGAAGGCCAAGAGCAGGCACTCTGGCTCCGAGGCCACTCCGGGTGCTGATGCCTAGGCTCTGAGGCGGTAGTTTAGGATATTTTTATCTTCTTCCTCTTGTTGTAAGCTTTTGCTGATGAACAATTTATCCTTGTGCCACGCAGTGGCTTTTGATGTATATAAGTTATATTTTGAGATGTCACCAAAGATGTGTGTGATTTTCATACCCTTGTTTGATGTTCTTTAGGGGCCTTCGGGTGAGGTACCCGTTGGTACTTCGACTGCTCCAGATCCACGACAATCGTTGGATGATGTGTCACATCTTGTTTTCCTTTGCGCTCGCGTCCGTAGCTTGGAGAAGGATATCCTTGGCGTTCGAGGCCACGCGGACGTGTGGAAGTCGAAGACTGAGCGGGCTACTACTAGGGTGGAGTATCTGATGGGGGAGATGCGGAAGTTGAGTGAGCAACTGCATTGTGAGTTTTCTTGATCTTCTGCTCATTTTCGGATGCGCCTTGTTGTCGCGTCACCTTATTCTAAGTTTTCTGCAGGTGCCAACCTTGTTCTGAGGGAAGAGAAGGAGCGCGTTGCAGTTCGGATAAACTGCCTGACCCAACAGTACATGCAAGTCGGAGGCTTCTTCTGGATGGACCGTGACCGGGCCACCGTCCTTGCGACGGTGCAGGATCGTGTTCTCAGGTGTCGTGGGTGTTGAGGAAGGTGAAGACTTCCCTGGCATCGATTATGTATGTCATGTTTCCTCTGGACGAGGCGCCGTCCACCCTTTGGGGTTTGTTGTCGAAGTTTCGGGACATGAATCACTTGAGGGAGTTGGTGCGGCACCAGCTGGTTGCAGGGGTGAAAGCTTCCCTTTCGCTTGTTCGTCTGCATCGCCCTAATGTTGATCTTGCTGCCGTGGTGGCTGGGCTGCCTCTTCGACCAGATGGTGGCCTCTAGGACATGCACCCACATTATGCGGCTGTTAGATAGTATGCCAAAGAGATCATGGATCTTTTTGAGCATCGGGCACATGTGATTCTTCAGAATAGATAGACCCTGTAAAAATATAGATGTAAAACTTGTATATATTCGAGTGGGCTTGTTATGCCCTTTTCTGTAAAGCTTGTTAGTGCTAGAACGTGATGCCTTTGTTGTGTGCATGTCCTTTTCGTTAGCCTGACGTGGTCATCTACTCAGGTTACATGCGTTATTCTGAGTCGACGAAGTTGTGAGGTGAGGCGGATCCCCCGAGTGTGTTATAGAGAAAAGTAATGTAGGATAAATGAAATTTTCAGGCGAGACACTTAGCTTTTATTCATATCATAATCGAGAAGGTACATTGTTTGGCTGAGTAGCCTTATTGAAAGTAAAAGGATAACTAGGGGTAGATGCATCATAGGCGCGCGACGTTCCAGGGATTGGAGTATTCAACTCCTGACGCGGTGTCCTTGAGGCGATAGGCACCACTTGGGATGACTTCTATGATGATTTATGGTCCTTCCCAGGGTGACTCAAGCTTTTTCGGCCG
Source organism: Avena sativa (assembly GCA_916181665.1). Taxonomy (NCBI): domain Eukaryota; kingdom Viridiplantae; phylum Streptophyta; class Magnoliopsida; order Poales; family Poaceae; genus Avena; species Avena sativa. Next base: position 85,937,706 of record OV702284.1, read on the forward strand.
CTCTTGCTTGAGTTAGAGGACGAGGTCTCCTTCGACGAAGGACCATGGTCGCAGCCTTCAGCTGTGATAGTTGCTGAGGCTCTGCTGGTAGACCGTTGAGCGAGCCGCGGCGATGTCGCGTGCCTCCTCGAGTGTGTCGACGGCGTCTTTGAGTGCAATCGCCGATTCAGCTTCACTGTAGGCAACGACCCGTGGGGCCTTGTGGTGTACCTCGGCAAGTATTACGGCTTCGGCTCAGTTGCGCTGTTTGGCATTGTGCGTAGCCTCCAGAGGACGGAAGGTAGCTCTTCTGCCCAAGCTCCTGCAAGCTGTTCGAGTGGGCTGAGCAGGAGTTTCTTGATGCCTCCACATATTAGGCCGTTGGCCTTTTCGACCTGCCCGTTGGTCTACGGATGCGCCACCGAGGCATATGAAATGTTGATTCCAAGGCCCTCGCAGAAGTCCTAGAATTCCTTTGATATGAAGGAGATAGCTGATTAGAATGTTATCCCTCTTCTTTGAGGTGGATTGAGTTTGTAAATATTCTTTTGTAACTCTCTATAATATATAAAAATTGCAGTGGGGTTTTTTGCCCTACTGTTTTACCCTCAAAAAAAAGTTCGAGCCGTTGTCCGTGATGATGTTGTGCGGCACGCCGAACCTATATACTATGGACTCGAAGAACTTGATGGTCGTTTTGCCGCTTTGATTGGTGACGGGCATGGTCTCGATCCACTTAGTAAATTTGTTGAATGCGACCAGGATGAAGACGTGGCCTCCTGGCGAGGACTTTGGCAGTTTGCCGATCATGTCGACGCCCTATTGGGCAAAGGGCCAGGCCAGTGGTATGGGCCTGAGCTGATCCTGGTGCATGTGGCTTGTCCACGAACCTTTGGCAGCCTTTGCACCTTCATACGATGTCCTTAGCATCGTTCATGGCCTTTGGCCAGTATAATTCAGCTCGTAGAGCTTTGGCGATAAGGGCGCGGCTGCCTACGTGGTGACCGCAGATGCCCCGTGGATGTCTTGGAGGATGGTTTTTCCATCACTGATGGTGACGCATCTTTGGAGCACACCTGAAATGCTGCGCTTGTACATCTTGCCATTGTGGAGAGTGAATGCTTTGGACCGGCGAGATATGTGTCGGGCATCTGTCAGGTCGTCAGGAAGTTCCTTGTTTAGTAGGTACCGAAGGTACGGCTGTGTCCATGTCTCCTCTATTGCCATGACCTACATCAGGCTGACGAGCTCGGCCTCTGTGTCGAGTTTTTCGGGCCCTTCTTGTCCTTCGAGTGGCGCAGCCCCCCAGTGTTCTGATTCTTCGGGTGATCCCTTGGGGAATTTCCTTTTGATAGAGGGTACGCAGATTTGTTCGAGGAACACACTTGGTGGCAGCCGTGCACAGGTGGAGCCGATGTTGGCGAGTCTATCAGCTTCCTCGTTGCTTTCCCTTCCAATGTGCCGAAGCTCGCAGCCGTCAAAGTCTCCTTCGAGTGAGTTGTAGAACAAGTGATACGCGATCATGTTGGTGGCGTGGGCATCGCATTCGTTCACCGTCTGATGGACGACGAGGTTCGAGTCACCGTAGATGACTAGGCACATTGCGCCGCAGATCTTTGCCATCCTCATGTCGTGGATGAGGGCCTCGTATTCGGCCTCATTTTTGGAGGCGCGAAATTTCATCCAAAGGACGTATTTCATCTAATTGCCTTGCGGGGACGTCAGTATGATGCCAGCTCCTGCTCCAGCCTCGTGCTTGGAGCCGTCGAAGTGCATTGTCCATGAATGCGTCATGTCCGGGGTGTCTGGTAGCTGGAGCTCCATCCAGTGGACGAGGAAGTCGGGGAGGACCTGAGATTTTATCGCCTTGTCCCACTCGTAGACAATGTCTAGAGGGGATAGCTCGATGCCCCACAGGGCTACGCATCTCATGGCTTCAGGGTTGTTCAGGATGTTGGACAGTGGCGCCTCGTTGACAACCATTATCTGATCCTCCTAGAAGTAGTGGCTCAGCCGACGAGCCGTCATGAACACGCCGTAGGCGAGCTTCTGGTAGTGAGGGTACCTCTGTTTTGTTGGCGTCAGTACCTCGCTGAGGTAGTAGATTGGGAGTTGGACCCCATGGGCCTTGCCATCTTTGGGTCGTTCGACCACGAGTACGGTGCTTACCACCTGGTGTGTGTCTGCAATGTAAAGCAGTAGAGGTTCTCGCTCCTTCGGCGTTACTAGGACAGACGAGGTGGAGAGCAGCCGCTTGAGTTCTTTGAATGCGTCGTCTGCTTCAGGTGTCCACTCGAATTTTTCGGCTTTGCGTAGCAGCTGGTAAAAAGGCAGGGCCTTCTCGCCCATGCAGCTGATGAATCTGCTCAGTGCCGCGATGCGCCCGGCTAGTTGTTGGACACCTTTGATGTTCTTCGGCTTCTCCATGGTCAGTATGGCCTGGATTTTCTTCGGATTCACTTTGATTCCTCGCTAGGAGATGAAGTAGCCGAGTAGTTGGCTGGATGGGTTGCCGAAGGCGCACTTTTCTGGATTCAGCTTGACCTTTTTGTGATAAACGTTATCGAACGTCTCGCAGATATCGTCGATCAGTGTCTTGGCTTCCCTGGTATTGATGACTATGTCGTCGACATACACTTGGATGTTGTGACCGATCTGGTTCTTTAGACACGCCTACATGCACCTCTAGTACGTGGCACCTGTGTTCTTCAGCCCGAAGGTGGTTTTGTAGCAGAACACCCCGAACAGCGTGATGAACGTCGTTTTCTCCTGATCTTCGACCTTCAGCCGAATCTGATTGTAGCCTGAGTAGGCGTCGAGGAAGGAGAGTTTCTCGCATCCTGCAGTCGCATCGATGATCTGATCGATCCGAGGAAGAGGGAAGTGGTCCTTATGGTAGTTCTTGTTGAGTGACGTGAAGTCCACGCACATCCGTAGGATGTACGTGTCTTTCTTGGGGACTAGCACAGTGTTGGTTAGCCACTCTCTCTCCTTGATTTATCGGATGAAGTTGGCGTCCTGGAGTCTGTTGACTTCGATTCCAACTGCTTCTGCTCGTGGTTCGGACAGTCGTCGAATCGACTGCTTGACCGGCCTTGCATCCAAGAACACATTGAGTGCGTGCTCGGCGAATTCCCTGGGAACTCATGGCATGTCTGCAGGACACCAGGCAAAGATTTCCCAGCGCTCAGGGAGGAATTCGACGAGCGCGCTTTCCTATGCGGGGCTGAGGTCGTTGGAGATCAGCGACGTCTTGGAGGCGTCGGTTGGGTGGACCTGCACCTTTTTCGTGTTGACTTTTGAGTCGAATGATGTATCAGGTGAGTTTTGCCTGGCGACTGGGGATGCCCTGATGCCGGTCACCTCTCGGAGCCTCGTGAGCTCCTCTTGCATGCCGAACGACTGGGATATTCTGTTGAAATCTCTATCACAGTGGTCCGATCGGGTGAATCTTCCATGGACTATGATTATGCCTTTGGGCCCAGGCATCTTGAGCAGCAGGTATGCGTAGTGCGGTACTGCTAGGAATCTTGCAAACGCTACACGCCCGAGGATGGTGTGGTACTGTGATGGCCAATCCACCACTTCGAACTCGAGCCGCTCACATCGGAAGTTTTTGGGCTTACTAAAGATGACGTCGAGCCATATCTTTCCTAGGGGATATATACCTTTTCCCTGGGACTATGCCATGGAATGTTGTACCAGGCTGCACAACAGGATCCGCATCGCTGCGGGGGTGCTGGCGAACATCAGGTTGATGTCGCTGCCGCCATCTATGAAGACGCGGCTCATCTCAAATCCTTTGATGTGCGCCTTGATGACCGGGGCAGCATGACCTGGGCGAGGGATCTGGCGGGGGTGATCCGAACGATCGAATGTAATGCAGGACTCCGAGCCACTGAGGTACTCAGAGATGGCGGGTGGAGCGGTTACAGCGAGGCTGACATGTTGAGTGATCTTCTTTTGCACCCTATTGGTAGGGCGTCCCTTCTGGATCATGAGGGACCCTTTTGGCGGTGGATATCCACCTGTGTCGTTGTTAGGCGTGGGTGCGATTACGGGATTCGACGGTCCAACGGGTGGTGGTGGAGGAGCTCCATGGGCGATGTCACCTGGTGCAGGTGCGGGTCTGACACCAGGGTTCACGATCTGTCGTCGCATTTGGGTGTGACCCTCTCTGAGTTTCTGGAAATCGTGGCAGTCCATGAGCATGTGGCTGGCCTTCTTTTTGCCATCATGCTTGTCGATGTAGAAGTAGATGGTGCAGGGACCCGACAACTTGTCGTATGCCGAGGGTTCGTCGTCACGGTCGTGGCGCTGCCATGTTTGTGTTGGCCGTCCTCCATCGCGGAAGTTGCCTCCACGGTATCCTCCGCTACTGCGGTTGTTGTCGTTGCAGCATTCGACGTAGCCAGCCGCAACCATGTCAGGTCCATCGCGATCGTCGTAGATGCACGATCTTTGTGTGCTACGGCGTTCGCGCCTACGGCCGTATTCATCTTCCTCATTCGAATGTGCTCTATGGAGGGAATCCTTGCCATCGGCCCACCTATTGGCGATGTCCATGAGGTGGTCAAGTGTCTTGGGCTTGACGCGCCCAAGTTCTTCCTTGAAGTCCGGGCGCTTGACGCCATCCTTGAAGGCGTCGATCGTTCTCTCCTCGGAGATGTTTTCCGTGGAGTTCTCGATGTTGGACCAGCGCAAGATATACGAGCGAATGGATTCGCCCGTTCATTGAGTGCAGGCCCGTAGCTCCTCAATCGAGGCTGGTCTCTTGCTGGTTCCCTTAAAGTTTCAGATGAAATTGCACGCCAGCTCTTCCCAGTTTCGGATGGAGCCTGAGGACAGGCTGCTGAGCCATATCCGGGCTGCGCTTGTCAGTTGCAGCTGAAGGCATTGCAGGGAGGTGTTCTTGTTGCCACCGTGCATCTTGACGGACGAGAGGTGGTCGCTGAGCTAGGCCTTCGGATCCTACGTGACGTCAAACTTCGGAGTGTCCGAAGGAAGTTTGAAATTGTTTGGCATCCGCGTGCGCCAAACAGATCTGCTGAAGCATCGAGCTCCGCACAGTTCTCCGTCATCACGCGCGTTTGGCACGTACTGTAACATCCCAAAAATACTAAACTTAGATCATCAAATTTATAATCATCAAAATTAGGGTTAACAAAAACTTTTCTAAATAAACTCATGAATGCATGTATATGTGTATGCATGGATTTTGAATTTCTTTTAAAACCACCTTGTTTGTGTGATCCATTGCTTGTAAAATGTTTCTTAGGTGAAATGAACATCATCTAAAACATTTCCCACACTTTTCCTAAAGACAAGTAAATCAAAACACATATATGAAGTGAATGGTCATTTTGACCAATTTAACTCCCACGCCTACTTTGGCTGTCTCAAACTTTCAAAACCTAACAGAAACTTTTCTGGATCTTTGCACCCCTTGAATGTACTCATAACAAGGTATCAAGGCCCACTTTGTGATCATACAGAAAATTTCAAATACATAGTTTAAATGACAATTCAAAATTGAATCTTCTTCATATGGGAAGATCCCACTTTTTCAAAAACCACTCAAACAAGCTCAACTTTCAAAACCCAAGCATCTGCAGACTCACCAGCACCAATCTAGCAAACCCACCAAAATTCATTTCAAAATTCAAAACTTGATCTCATGCGGCCATTTCATCAAACAGGTTGCAGACACAAATCAAACAAACATCAAACACTATTGCGAGCAGTGATTCTTGCTTAACTGGTTCCCCATTTAGCTCACACACAACTCAGTAGATCATCTAGAAAGATTAGCCAGGCACTAGCACCACTGTGAGCTTGCCATTGTCATCAATGGTGAATAGCCGAGCACCCTCTTGCCACCCCATAGTCGACAGCAAGCTAGGAGCAGCAGCAAGCCTAGCCAGCATGTCTGGGAGGCAGCCCACCATCCACCGGCACTCACTATCCCAGCCGCGAGCGTTGCCAAGCCCTAGACCACGCGCACAAGCCGTGCCCAGACCATGCCGAGCGTGCGCTAGAGCGCCACCCTCGACCAGCGTCCACAGACCGCGCGTCGCCCTCACCGCGTGTATACACGATCCCCACCGACCCAGGAGACCGCCAGACACCCCCGTTTGCCGCCCCGTGCCATACAGCCACCGCCCGCCGTCGAAGACGCCGCCTCTGCCGCGCAGAGCACCGGCCGTTCCAGACCAAACCACACCGCCCCATGCCTCGCGACCATGTCGTTGAGCATCGCCAGGAGACACAACACCGTCCCCTACCCTTGCCCATGCCATTAGCCGCCTGTAACGTCGCCCCCGACGAGCTCACCGTGCGCCCCGACGGTCCCCTCGCTCGACTATAAATAGAGGCCACCCCCGCACGATTTCTTCACACCATCTCACTCCCCTCTCCTCACTGACCGTGCCACACCATTCTCAGAGCAAGGCGAGCACCACCTCAGCGGAATTTCACCGGAGCCCGCCGCCTCTGGAGAAGAAGGGAGCCAGCGATTGGAGCCGCCCTAGGAGAAGCCACCGGTACCAGGAAGTTCGTCGTCGTCGACTTCGTCGTTCGCCCGCCTCGCCGACCCTTGCCCGTACCTCGGTGAGCGCCCAGCACCCCTCACTAGCCGCGCTAGGTTTCATTCTTGCCGGAGTTGTCTCGCGTTGACGATGACTCCCAGCCGTTAGATTAGAACTAGATCGAACGATCCACGTTGCCCCATACCGCTTCGCCTAGCCCCGTGTCACTGACGAGTGGGGACACCCACTTAAGCAGCCCGCGGGATCACTGCGCTTAGCAGGCTGGCCCAGTAATTTTTACCGCGCAGCCCAGCGAATCAAATTAAATCCTTTTCTATTTCAATTCAAACACACTTCTGTACCCAACTTCAAAAATCAACCAAGATCGATTCAGTGCACCAATTTGGATGAAACCAATTTTGTTGGAAAGTTCTGTGAATGCTGAATCCAAGCCCGTTGGATTCAAGTCATTTGGATCTGTAGATCACCTATAGTAAAAATAACAAGGCAGAAGCTTTTCTGCATTCAAACATTTTTCAAATTTAAACCATAATTGCTTTTGAGTTGTTTCCAACTCTCAAAAATCACATTTAACCATACCTTTCAGAATATATAAAAATATATAGGTTTACTTGCAGAAATAATGTTCAAGTAATAAAAGAATGCTACATAAGCATTTCTAGACACTTTAATTAATTAAAATAAAAGGGTAAAACCTTATTAAATTGTGTGGCATCCCGCAAAACCACTACTAGAAAATCGCGTTGTTTTTGTGCATTGCATCATCATGACCGCATGCTCATGTCATCATGCCACATTGCATTTGAGCATCGTCATCATCATGCATATTATTTTGCCTAAAACTATTTGCGAAAGTCTATGGTTTTCTGAAACTAGCCCTCCTTCTATTTCAAATTAAACCCCGGATCCTTCCGGATATTTTGTTGTCTAAAAACTATTTACAAAAGCTTATTGCAAATTAAATAAAATTATTATATTATTTTAGTGGGGCAGTCGAACGGGCCGGATAGACCCGAACGACCACCCCCGGTTCAAACGGTCCACCCCTTAATTCCTAGTCTACCCAACCTAATCTACCCACACCCCCTCCACATCACTCCCTCCAATCGGCTCTCGCCACCTCACCTCTCCTCTCTCCCCCACCCAATCCCGCACTGCCACATCACCCCCAACCCTCCCTCTCTCTCTCACCCTCCCCACCCACACAACACACACCACACAGCACACCACACACGCGACGCCAACCCACACCGGATCCCACGCGCCGATCCCACCCCCGCCCCGACGCACACGCTCTCTCCCCTGGCCCTCTCCTTCCCCCGCGTGGCCCTCTTCCCCACGACGCACCCTCCCCCGAGCTCGCCGACCCCGCGGCGCCTCGCCCGCCGGCGGCAGCGCCTCGCGACCTCCGCCTCCGTTCCCCTCCGCTTTCCACCCACCCGGTGTAGTCCCTCTCTCTCCCTCGCCGGCTCTCCTCTCCGCCGCCGGAGCCCGCTCCCCTCCGTCCCGAGCGTCGCCTCCGCCCGCACCTCCTCGAGCCGCCTGCTCCGGCCGCCGGCACAGCTCGCCCCTTCCTCCATCGACGTCGCCCTCCGCTGCAGCGGGCCACCGCGGTGCCCCGGCGCCCCCGTCGACCCCCTCCTCCGGCCCATCCTCCGTCCGTCCCCGCGGCGCGCCTCCCCGTCGCCTCCTCCTCCTCCGCCCCGCGCCATCCACCGCACCGCCGCGCCGCCGGGCCGTCCGCCTCCTCCGCCTGCGCCTCCTCCGCGTCAGAACCTCCTCCACCGCTGCCCTCCGACCGGACCGGCCCCCACACCGCCCGACCTCGTCGCTCAGTCGCCCTCGTCGTCGTCGGCGTGCTGCTCGCGTCTCTGCCCCGTCACCTGGGCTGCCCGAGACGCCCAGTTCGACGTCAGGCTCGCCTCGCTGCCGGCCCGACCCTCTGTGCATCAGAGTCACGCCTCCTGTTTTCCCCCATCGGGCCTTGCACATCATCTTTGAGCCACAGCCAGGCGCATCTTCCAGGGCCTCCGGACCGTGGCCATCCTCTGTCTGCACCGTGCCTGCCTTCTCTGTCGTTTGTTCGTGGTGTGGTTCCCTTCGTGGACGTTGGGCTTCAGCTGTTTTGCTAGCCGTGGTAAGCAGTGTACTGGTTAATCAGTCCCTGGGCATGCCGTGGTACTAGCACGCCACCGAGTACACCGAACGCAAGCACTTCAAGCGGCCTACCTCCATCAAGTTTTTGGGGCGACAAGATCGACGCCGATGCACAATTGCCATCAATCCTCGAAGTTCGACACCGACAAAAGGCAGGAAAAATAAGTACCCCTCCCGGAACCGATAATTGTCGGAACCCAAGATCTTCCCCATGGCACGGCAAGACCTCCGTCATGGAAACCGCAAGATCCACTTCCGGAATCCGAAGACCCCGAACCCTCGTCGATCCCCGCGGACCGGCAAGATCTTCTTCCCGGATACGACAAGCACTTCACCCCGAACGCCAAGACCGTCCCGACTTGAGGACCCGACAAGATCTGCGCAACGACAAGAACGGCACCGACCAGGGCGGACCCGCTACGCCCCGATGCCAAACCAAGTCCTTCTTCCCGGAACGCCAAGTTCTTCACCTTGTATCCAACCCCGAGAACGATCCCGTCGAACCCCAGATCCGAACCCTGAGACCGGCCCCGAACCCCGGAACCCCAAGTTCGTCGAGACCCCTAATGTGTGAACCCTTTTCCGAAACCCTATTTTATAATATAATACAACTGTTGCATCTTAAATTGTCATGCTTGCATGCATAATTGACATGTGGTTTGGGGGCCTTATGCCGATTCACCTCATAATTAAATATGGGGCCCATATGCGGGCAAATCTAGCCTTATATTGGCCTCATTTAAAACTTGTGTAGCGAACCGGTGCTATCTTTTGCCATGCTAAAACAACATTTAATTTACGGGGTAGATAAACAACTCGAACCATCTAAATAATTGACGGGACCCCGGTTCCACTTAATATTGACCTAATTGCATCGCACCTTTGCCATGTCATACATCATACATGCATCATGCCCGATCTTTTGCCGTAGTATTAAATAGTGCATCCGGTGTTTCTTCTAGTGTTTTGCTTCTTCGCGGATAAGTCCGTTGAGTTGATGCGAGTGTCGACCCGATCTTCGGTTGAACCTTCAGCAATGTTTTCAGGCGAGCATCTCCCTCTTTCTACCTATCTTACTTTTCTAGTATTTATTCCCTCCTGTTGATCTATTGCTATCTGTGTTGCGATGCTCTAGTTTCCGTACCCTTGATATTACTTGCAGCCTTATATTGCCTTGGACACATCCTATTACCTGTTGTTTGGTAGATAGTTGGACTTGCGCGTCGTAGTCGCTTGCTCAAGTGCTGTTGCGTGTCGTCAAGTGCCACAGTTGTTGATGTATTGCCGCATGTTGATGTTGGATATGATCATGGTTTTACTTATCGTTCACTTTAATTCCTGTTTAACAACTAAAATTGAAGTAAGCAGAGGCATCGGTGGGTGATAGAAAATATTTGGTTTCCGAACGCCCACTTGTGTCCCGTAGGACCCCGAGTACTTGATACCTGTTCCTTGATTTATCGCGCTATCCACATCCGGGAGGTATATGGGACCCCCCTTAGCCAGAGCTTGATTCAGTCTTATTTCTTGGGGCCACAAACTAGTTTGAGGTTTTATTTACTATCCTGTACTTATGCCATGCTACTACTGTATTTACGTTTGTGCGAGGAGCACACTGTACTGTTTAGGTAAGCGGAGTGTTTTCGCGGTATCGACAAGCCCAGCCACACTTTCGGGTTCCCAGTCGTTTACAGCCACTGACGCAAACCTTGAGTCCGTCTCGGAGTCAGCTAGCTTCGTTGCGGTTCTACTCAATGGGGTGGCCCCCTGAAATATTTCTGAATCCTGTGATTGCTTTGTCGTGAAAGCCTCGTTGGGTTTTGATTTGGTTTTTCCGAGGTTGATCGAGTGTGTGTTGCTATTGGTGCACCCCGGCCGGGTAAAACTTTCTGAAAGCCGTGTCCGCGGTTATGGACGACTTGGAGCACAGTATCTCGACCATAGACAAGCATAACTAAAGTAGTATTATAAATTTGACTATATAATGACTAGTAATCAGCTTCACGATAATGGAATGGCTTAATAATACTGCCCACAATTGCTTGTTTGGAGTGTCGCTTGCGACCATTGTACCTGACTAGTAAGTATGGCAACTACAACGGAATGGCTAAATAAAAGTACCAACAACTGCTGGGTTTTGGGTTATCTCATGCTATCTGTATCTGATTAGTAAGTGTTGCAACTATAACGGAATGGTTAACTAAAAGTGCCCACTGCATACTTTATCAGGATGATTATCTATACCTGACTAGTAATTGCTGCAACGATAACTGAATAAATAAAACTGCCAACTGTGTGAGTTCCTCGGTTGACTTCCTCGTGTGGTCTCGAGGGGGAAACACCAGGATGGGTTTGTTTGATGTTAGAATCAGGTTGGATCCGGATAGGTCATTCTTACCCCTCTCTGATAACCGCCAGTTGTATCGAGTCTCTATAGGTTGATTAGTGCATGCTGCCGCTTCAGTCCACCATACCTATGTAGGCGAGGACCGCCGAATTCTAGTCTGGCCGTGTACTGGCCTCAGTACTGACGCTCCTCTTTTTCCTTTGCCCTTTGTCAGCACCCCTTTTGTTTAAGCAGGTTTTGAGAACGACGTCGTTAGCAGGGTTACCCTTCCGGCTTGGCCTGGGCAGGGTTATGGACGCCATTGGTTATTCTTCAGGGCTCTTAGCCCCATTTGCATCTTGTCCGTAGTCGGACGCTGTATCATTTTCAAGGTGATTTGGATTTTTGTATATTATATCTGTATTCTTGACTCTTTGAGTCGATGTTGTATATATCTGTTCTGTGGGTCCCATCGAGGACTGTTGTGTAATGTTATTACTTTGTTTTCCACCCGCACGAAAGTGCTTGGTGGGCACCTTTGAATCGTTTCTATGCGGGTTTGGCGGGTTTTCGCTAAAACTTGCATAGGTCCGATTCTGAGGGTGTTACAGAGTGGTATCAGAGCTCGGCAGTTGCGATACCCCAAAAGTCCAGCCTGTAGGATAACCTAGCTAACGGCCGAAGTAGAGTGTCAAAACTATTTTTGGAAATCAGTTGGATAGTTCTGATTAGGTCTGATTTTATTCCTTACCCCTCTGCTATTCTCCTCTTACCTCTACGTGTTTTGAATCCGCCCTCTTCTCTTTCTTCGAGTCCAGGAATTCTTGTGGTTGGTTTCTGTCGTACCTTCAGGGTTTCGCTTCCTTCTCTGATAACGGTGTTCTACCATCCGGTGTTCAAGCTGCCTGATGAATCCGTCTACGGTGTTACCATTCTTTGTTCCTTGTCTATGTCTTCCGGTGTTTTCCGACGCGACGACATCATCTACGCCAGATCCGATGCAGAGTCTGCATCCCTCCTTTGTTTTCCGAACCTCGCTTTTCGAGATCTCTAGTCTGATTCCGAGAATGGTTGTACTCTTTTCTACTGATTGTGCAGAGTAATAGTTTGGGTGCGTGATGGATTGGCCCCCATGCCGACTACCCCTTCTATTCGCTTTTGTACATTAAAGTGGATGAGAATGCATCGGTTCCCTCTTTCCACCGAAGCTAGAGGTGGCTTTATTTGTTGATACCTCTACCTTCGACCTTTTGTTCCCGGAGTGTTTCCTCGACGATCACGGACAACGACCTCTTGTTAGTGGTGTCGTGAGGATCTACACGAAGCGAGAAGACGCAGATCGCCGACCTTCCTTCCGATACCATGAGGCGGATCTCGAGGGCGAGATCCATTGTTAGTGGTGTCGAATTGTGGCATCCCGCAAAACCACTACTAGAAAATCGCGTTGTTTTTGTGCATTGCATCATCATGACCTCATGCTCATGTCATCATGCCACATTGCATTTGAGTATCGTCATCATCATGCATATTATTTTGCCTAAAACTATTTGCGAAAGTCTATGGTTTTCTGAAACTAGCCCTCCTTCTATTTCAAATTAAACCCCGGATGCTTCCGGATATTTTGTTGTCTAAAAACTATTTACAAAAGCTTATTGCAAATTAAATAAAATTATTATATTATTTTAGTGGGGCAGTCGAACGGGCCGGATAGACCCGAACGACCACCCCCGGTTCAAACGGTCCACCCCTTAATTCCTAGTCTACCCAACCTAATCTACCCACACCCCCTCCACATCACTCCCTCCAATCGGCTCTCGCCACCTCACCTCTCCTCTCTCCCCCACCCAATCCCGCGCTGCCACATCACCCCCAACCCTCCCTCTCTCTCTCACCCTCCCCACCCACACAACACACACCACACAGCACACCACACACGCGACGCCAACCCACACCGGATCCCACGCGCCGATCCCACCCCCCCCCCCCCCCGACGCACACGCTCTCTCCCCTGGCCCTCTCCTTCCCCCGTGTGGCCCTCTTCCCCACGACGCACCCTCCCCCGAGCTCGCCGACCCCGCGGTGCCTCGCCCGCCGCCGGCAGCGCCTTGCGACCTCCGCCTCCGTTCCCCTCCTCTTTCCACCCACCCGGTGCAGTCCCTCTCTCTCCCTCGCCGGCGCTCCTCTCCGCCGCCGGAGCCCGCTCCCCTCCGTCCCGAGCGTCGCCTCCGCCCGCACCTCCTCGAGCCGCCTGCTCCGGCCACCGGCGCAGCTCGCCCCTTCCTCCATCGCCGTCGCCCTCCGCTGCAGCGGGCCACCGCGGTGCCCCGGCGCCCCCGTCGACCCCCTCCTCGGGCCCATCCTCCGTCCGTCCCCGCGGCGCGCCTCCCCGTCGCCTCCTCCTCCTCCGCCCCGCGCCATCCACCGCACCGCCGCGCCGCCGGGCCGTCCGCCTCCTCCGCCTGCGCCTCCTCCGCGTCAGAACCTCCTCCACCGCTGCCCTCCGGCCGGACCGGCCCCCACGCCGCCCGGCCTCGTCGCTCAGTCGCCCTCGTCGTCGTCGGCGTGCTGCTCGCGTCTCTGCCCCGTCACTTGGGCTGCCCAAGCCGCCCAGTTCGACGTCAGGCTCGCCTCGCTGCCGGCCCGACCCTCTGTGCATCAGAGTCACACCTCCTGTTTTCCCCCATCGGGCCCTGCACATCATCTTTGAGCCACAGCCAGGCGCATCTTCCAGGGCCTCCGAACCGTGGCCATCCTCTGTCTGCACCGTGCCTGCCTTCTCTGTCGTTTGTTCGTGGTGTGGTTCCCTTCGTGGACGTTGGGCTTCAGCTGTTTTGCTAGCCGTGGTAAGCAGTGTACTGGTTAATCAGTCCCTGGGCATGTCGTGGTACTAGCACGCCACCGAGTACACCGAACGCAAGCACTTCAAGCGGCCTACCTCCATCAAGTTTTTGGGGCGACAAGATCGACGCCGATGCACAATTGCCATCAATCCTCGAAGTTCGACACCGACAAAAGGCAGGAAAAATAAGTACCCCTCCCGGAACCGATAATTGTCGGAACCCAAGATCTTCCCCATGGCACGGCAAGACCTCCGTCATGGAAACCGCAAGATCCACTTCCGGAATCCGAAGACCCCGAACCCTCGTCGATCCCCGCGGACCGGCAAGATCTTCTTCCCGGATACGACAAGCACTTCACCCCGAACGCCAAGACCGTCCCGACTCGAGGACCCGACAAGATCTGCGCAACGACAAGAACGGCACCGACCAGGGCGGACCCGCTACGCCCCGACGCCAAACCAAGTCCTTCTTCCCGGAACGCCAAGTTCTTCACCTTGTATCCAACCCCGAGAACGATCCCGTCGAACCCCAGATCCGAACCCTGAGACCGGCCCCGAACCCCGGAACCCCAAGTTCGTCGAGACCCCTAATGTGTGAACCCTTTTCCGAAACCCTATTTTATAATATAATACAACTGTTGCATCTTAAATTGTCATGCTTGCATGCATAATTGACATGTGGTTTGGGGGCCTTATGCCGATTCACCTCATAATTAAATATGGGGCCCATATGCGGGCAAATCTAGCCTTATATTGGCCTCATTTAAAACTTGTGTAGCGAACCGGTGCTATCTTTTGCCATGCTAAAACAACATTTAATTTACGGGGTAGATAAACAACTCGAACCATCTAAATAATTGACGGGACCCCGGTTCCACTTAATATTGACCTAATTGCATCGCACCTTTGCCATGTCATACATCATACATGCATCATGCCCGATCTTTTGCCGTAGTATTAAATAGTGCATCCGGTGTTTCTTCTAGTGTTTTGCTTCTTCGCGGATAAGGCCGTTGAGTTGATGCGAGTGTCGACCCGATCTTCGGTTGAACCTTCAGCAATGTTTTCAGGCGAGCATCTCCCTCTTTCTACCTATCTTACTTTTCTAGTATTTATTCCCTCCTGTTGATCTATTGCTATCTGTGTTGCGATGCTCTAGTTTCCGTACCCTTGATATTACTTGCAGCCTTATATTGCCTTGGACACATCCTATTACCTGTTGTTTGGTAGATAGTTGTACTTGCGCGTCGTAGTCACTTGCTCAAGTGCTGTTGCGTGTCGTCAAGTGCCACAGTTGTTGATGTATTGCCGCGTGTTGATGTTGGATATGATCATGGTTTTACTTATCGTTCACTTTAATTCCTGTTTAACAACTAAAATTGAAGTAAGCAGAGGCATCGGTGGGTGATAGAAAATATTTGGTTTCCGAACGCCCACTTGTGTCCCGTAGGACCCCGAGTACTTGATACCTGTTCCTTGATTTATCGCGCTATCCACATCCGGGAGGTATATGGGACCCCCCTTAGCCAGAGCTTGATTCAGTCTTATTTCTTGGGGCCACAAACTAGTTTGAGGTTTTATTTACTATCCTGTACTTATGCCATGCTACTACTGTATTTACGTTTGTGCGAGGAGCACACTGTACTGTTTAGGTAAGCGGAGTGTTTTCGCGGTATCGACAAGCCCAGCCACACTTTCGGGTTCCCAGTCATTTAAAGCCACTGACGCAAACCTTGAGTCCGTCTCGAAGTCAGCTAGCTTCGTTGCGGTTCTACTCAATGGGGTGGCCCCCTGAAATATTTCTGAATCCTGTGATTGCTTTGTCGTGAAAGCCTCGTTGGGTTTTGATTTGGTTTTTCCAAGGTTGATCGAGTGTGTGTTTCTATTGGTGCACCCCGGCCGGGTAAAACTTTCTGAAAGCCGTGTCCGCGGTTATGGACGACTTGGAGCACAGTATCTCGACCATAGACAAGCATAACTAAAGTAGTATTATAAATTTGACTATATAATGACTAGTAATCAGCTTCACGATAATGGAATGGCTTAATAATACTGCCCACAATTGCTTGTTTGGAGTGTCGCTTGCGACCATTGTACCTGACTAGTAAGTATGGCAACTACAACGGAATGGCTAAATAAAAGTACCAACAACTGCTGGGTTTTGGGTTATCTCATGCTATCTGTATCTGATTAGTAAGTGTTGCAACTATAACGGAATGGTTAACTAAAAGTGCCCACTGCATACTTTATCAGGATGATTATCTATACCTGACTAGTAATTGCTGCAACGATAACTGAATAAATAAAACTGCCAACTGTGTGAGTTCCTCGGTTGACTTCCTCGGGTGGTCTCGAGGGGGAAACACCAGGATGGGTTTGTTTGATGTTAGAATCAGGTTGGATCCGGATAGGTCATTCTTACCCCTCTCTGATAACCGCCAGTTGTATCGAGTCTCTATAGGTTGATTAGTGCATGCTGCCGCTGCCGCTTCAGTCCACCATACCTATGTAGGCGAGGACCGCCGAATTCTAGTCTCGCCGTGTACTGGCCTCAGTACTGACGCTCCTCTTTTTCCTTTGCCCTTTGTCGGCACCCCTTTTGTTTAAGCAGGTTTTGAGAACGACGTCGTTAGCAGGGTTACCCTTCCGGCTTGGCCTGGGCAGGGTTATGGACGCCATTGGTTATTCTTCAGGGCTCTTAGCCCCATTTGCATCTTGTCCGTAGTCGGACGCTGTATCATTTTCAAGGTGATTTGGATCTTTGTATATTATATCTGTATTCTTGACTCTTTGAGTCGCTGTTGTATATATCTGTTCTGTGGGTCCCATCGAGGACTGTTGTGTAATGTTATTACTTCGTTTTCCACCCGCACGAAAGTGCCTGGTGGGCACCTTTGAATCGTTTCTATGCGGGTTTGGCGGGTTTTCGCTAAAACTTGCATAGGTCCGATTCTGAGGGTGTTACGAATTGTGACACCACTTTAAATCACATTCCCATGGACTACAATATGTGGTGATGACATGTGTCAACATGATCCCATGTTTGGTTTGGAGAATATTAAATCTTAAGTAGTTTTTCAATGAGTAGAAATTACTTTTCTAAAAATAAAAAGAAACAAATCAAGCCTTAACCTTGTAATGTTAGAGATGATGCTAGATCATATATAGGACCCTTGTGTGTGATGATTGCAAGTAGTTAAGTATTGTTTGGTGATTGTGTACCTCGTATTTATTCATAGACGCTAGTACCGACCAAGGATACGAGGAGGAAGGAGGATACTACGAAGAGGAAGCCGAGGAGAACTTCAACCACTTCTGCTCTGCACAAGGCAAGCTAAAACTTGCAAGCTTATATTAACCTTGATGCAAGCTAACCCTTGCCAGATACCCTACTGATGCAACAAACCCCTACTTATTACTATGCCTTAAGCATATGTGATCATACCCATTTGATAAACCAATCCTAGTTTTATGTGCAAGCTTCTCACTTTAGTTTCTTTATCAAAGCTTACTTAGAGTGTACTTAAGTGACTAGTAGATTTTGGAAAGATGCTGAAGGTTGCATAAAGAGCATAAAATTTGGCCTAAGCTAGGAACCTTGATATTAGCCTAAGATATAAGGTTGGACTTAGTGAAACTCCACTAGTTACCACCCCTCATTAGTACTACCCCCACCTCAGATGCTAGTGCTAAGCATAAAACTTGATCAACTTTTAGATGGGAATACTTGGTGGAAAAATGGTTACGAAAACCTTGGAATGATGGATCATTCTATTGAAATGTTTTGGACATGTGTTTCCAAACACTTGATGATTTTGGTGATGAAAATGTTGAGGCATGAGCCTTAGCCCTTTATAAAACTGATGGTTGTCTGGATGCGATACCATTCCAATTTTAGCATACAACCACAATACCCGAATATTGGGTAGGGCTTGACTGGAAACTTATATACCTTAGTATTATTTCCCTCACGGCCAAGGTCTGAGCTGAGGCTACCTTGTGAAGATTGTCCACCTGTGCAGTACCCAAGATGACAGATGGTCATGGTTGGGAGGCCAAACTCACAGGAGAGGTGCTTATACTAGGGCGTGTAACTGAAAGGTTAGGATTGATTATCCGCATACTGAGTATGGTGAATTCAGGATTTGTTCCTGACGGATGTATCGAATGTTGTGGTGAAAGTGTACAATCTCTGCAGAGTGTCAAACTATTCGAATAGCCGCGTCCGCGGTTATGGACAGTTGGAGTGGCCATACTGTTCTCCCGTCAGACTTTTCAAAATGACTTGTGAAATGAATTGAGACTTTGACTTGACCACAACAGGAGTTGTGACCTGAATTACAAGATCCCACTTAGGAGTTATAAAATTGTGACTAGCCTTGGAACTTAGTAGAGATAAACCTGGCTTTTTGCAAAACAACCCTAGAGCCTAGTGTCCCATTATCCAAAAAACCCTTACCTGTTAGTATTAGTTTGCGAGTACTTAAAGAGTACTCATGGCTTTGTCCCTGGCTATTCCCATGGCCAGAATATGAAGAGGAGTACCTGGAAGATGGACCCTAGGAAGGTTACGACAACTAGGATCATCTCCCATCGTCAGCATTGCCTGTGACCCCAAAGATGGAGCTTCGCCTACGCTACCGTTATTATTACGTATTCCGCTGCTTGATGTTGTATTAAGAACTGGATCATGAGATCCCCATTTGTGTAAGAACTTATGTACCGTTTGTAATGGATGAAGTACTATGGTATCCAATTCTGTTATGTCTCGCAAAAATGGTAATCCTGGGATTGCGATGTATGGCATAACAGGCATCTAGGATTGAAAAATCCGGGTGTTGACAAGTTGGTATCAGAGCCATCCTGACCATAGGAGACCCTAGTTAGATTGGACGTTGAACCAAAAACTTAGTTTCAAAACCAAAGAACAAAAATATTTACGAAAACTTATTCTCATTCTTACCTCTTTAATTCTTTAATAAAACCTCATGTTCCTCAAAAACTCTTGCAAAATAGATAAAATTTTGACACACTTGATCACTCTGCTAATCTACTCATCCTCTATTTTTATAGATGGACGTGAAGTACAGCAAGTTTTACCAACTTGGGAATGGAGGAGACCTTATCTTTGAGAGGGATCTGGATCAGCTTTCAGAACTTCTGGAGTGTCCGCATCCCGAGTTCTTTGGAGCTCAGCTCAATGATCAAGGAGGAGAAGATCTGCAGTGGCTAATTGTTGCAAGTCTCCGAGGAAAGATTGAACCTCCCACTGCGGAGGGAATTCAGTTTACCTTGAGGGAAAACAACTGGCTCGATGGACTTGCCAGAGTAATGCAGGAAGCTCTTTCCCGTCTGTGTGGTCAGAGCATCAATCAGATCAAGGGTACTCGCTTTGATTTTTGCCAAGACGTGATGCAAATGGACAACCACTGGAAGCCCCATACCACCCCGAGCTAAAGACTCAATTAGACCACCTTAGCTTCATGATGTATGATCGTCAGCAGGAGTTGGACAACTGCCGTGACTACTGCAACCACAAGTCTGCCATCATCAAGACGAAGGACCAGACCATCTCCATGCTAGCAAAGGATCGCAAGTCTTGCCGCCGTCAGCTCGACAAGAAGGAGCGCATTATTGCCCGTCTTCGCCATCGCATCTCATCTCTGGAAGAGACCATCCACGAGAGAGACATGCAATTAGAGGAAAGGGAGAATGCCGGAGAGGATCTTCGTGGAGACCCTTACTCCTATCTCAGCGATGACGATGATTTTCTGGAGGATCAGGCCATGGACTTCTTCACCGATGAGGATGATTTCGCCTTCATCGATGATGCTGAAGATGATGAAGCCACAGACTCCGAGGAGTAGTAGCACTGAGCACTAGCATAGTGAGTAGTAGTCGGTCCCACTGTATCGTAGTTTCCAGAATGGTTCTTAAAACCATCTGTATTTCCTTGCTGTGGTGTGCTTTGTATCGTGTGAATGAATGAATAAAAAAGAAAGTTGCTAGAAAAACCTGAGTCAAACTCTAAAGACTTTTCAAAAACCCAAAACCTTAGAAATTTCCCTCTTTTCTCATGATCTATATCAATCTTCAGATGCCACGTGGAGGAAGTGGTTCAGCCCCGGACCCGATGTTGCAGATCCTGCAAATGTTGACCTCTGACCGCGAAGCTGAAAGAGCGGAACGTCAAGCCAACCTAGACACTCTGCAACAGATAGCCCAGCTAGCCCACAACAACCAAGGCCATGGAAATTAGGACAACCATGGATCTAAGCTCAAGAATTTCCAGAATACCAACCCACCCGTTTTCACCAAGTCAGAAGAACCCCTAGACGCCGATGATTGGCTGCAAACCATGGAAAACAACCTAGAAGTCGCCAGAGTGGAAGCCAACGAGAAAGTCCTATTCGCCACCCATTATCTAGCCGGAGATGCCAGGGCATGGTGGAACAGTGTTCGTGCAATGACCGGAGGCCAGATGATGACCTGGGAGGAATTCAAGGTCAAGTTTAGCCGAACCCATGTGCCACCAGGTTTGATCAAGAGAATGAGAGACGAGTTCAGAGAGCTAAAGCAAGGAAGGATGACTGTAGTGGAATACCGTGACAAATTTTGTCATTAGCTAGGTATGCCCTGGACGAGATAGACACCGAAGCCAAGAAGAAAGAAAGATTCCTGAATGGTCTGCATGACGAGATGCAGACGGTGTTAGTCAATATCCCCTTTGCCGATATTGAAGCCCTTGTCGACTCTGCTATCCAGATGGAAGGAAAGATCAACCAGGCCAATGAGAACCGCAAGCGTCGTATGATGCACCAACCCGGAACCCATCAGACCCCAAAGTATCGCCCCAACCCATCTTCAGGATTTGCCCCAAGAACCAACAGACCCCCAATGACCCGTCCGACCTACCCCAACCGTGCAAACCCTAGACCCGGAGGAAATCACAACAACCCCGGCAACTCTAGCAATTTCACCCGTGTCCCACCCAAGTTCAACACCAACAATGCTACCGCCAACACCAACACTGCCCCGAGGACTGGAAGCAATGTTGTGCCTGTCGCAGCTAAGGACAAGTCACAAGTTACCTGTTATGACTATGGAAATAAAGGCCACTATTCCAACGAGTGCCCCAACAAGAAGAATGCTACAGCACCCAATACCAATGTCCCAGCTCAGCAGCAGCGTCGTGTCCAGCAAGGGAGAAGATTTGCCCCAGGGAATTCACTCAACGGCAATGGCCGTCTTTTTTCTCATGCATGCTGAAGAAGCTCAGGAAGCGCTAGACGTCGTGCTGGGTATGTTTTCTGTTAATTCAGTACTTGCAAGAGTGTTGTTTGATTCTGGTGCATCGCATTCATTTGTCACCGAAGAATTTGCCTGCACTAGTAAAATTCAACCAACCAAATTGAAGCATATGATGATTGTACAAATTCCCGGATCAACCACCAAGGCTTGGAAAATTTTCAAGGCCGTCCCTATCCGAATCCATGGCATAGATTTTTATGCTAACCTAATAGTACTCGGAACTAAAGGTTTGGAAGTAGTACTAGGAATGGATTGGATGTCCAAACATAAAGGATTGATTGACTGTGCCAAGAAAGCCATCACCATGACCAGTACCGCCGGAATATCAGTCGAGCATATATCTGAAACCTTACCTCGCCAATTCAAGTGTAACAAGAGTATAGCCCAACCTACCATTTACCAAGTCTGGATAGTCTGCGAATACCCCGATGTATTTCCAGATGTTTTGCCCGGTATGCCCCCAGATCGGGATATCGAGTTTCTCATCGAACTAATCCCCGGAACAGGACCCATAGCCCAGAGACCCTATAGTATGAACCCGTCCGAACTAGAAGAACTGAAGAAGCAACTGGATTCCATGTTGGAAATCGGATTGATTCAACCAAGTGCGTCCCCATGGACATCACCTGTCTTGTTTGTGGACAAGAAGGATGGAGGTAACCGTTTGTGTACGGAATACCGGAAGTTGAATGACGTTACCATCAAGAACAAGTACCCCTTGCCCAAGATAGAAGATTTGTTTGATCAGTTGACCGGTGCCCAGGTGTTTTCTAAGATTGATCTTAGAACTAGCTATCATCAACTCAAAATTCGTGCAGAGGATATCCCAAAGACTGCCTTTACCACCCGATATGGATTGTATGAGTATACAGTCGTGTCTTTTGGATTAACCAATGCCCCCGCTTATTTCATGAATCTCATGAATAAGATTTTTATGGACTTCCTGGATAAGTTTGTCGTTGTTTTCATCGATGACATTCTGATTTATTCCAAATCAGAAGAAGAACATGAGCTACACCTAAGGAACATTCTTGGAACCCTTAGAGAGCATCAACTGTATGCAAAGTTTAGCAAATGTGAATTCTGGTTACAGGAAGTAGGATTCCTCGGTCACATTGTATCAGCCGGAGGAATTGCCGTTGACCCTGCCAAAGTGAAAGATGTAGAAGATTGGCAAGCCCCAACCACTCAAACCCAAGTTCGTGCTTTTCTTGGATTGGCGGGATATTACCGCAAATTTGTAGAAGGGTTCTCTAGTATCGCCAGACCCATGACCCAATTGCTGAAGAAGGACAAGAAGTTTGAATGGACCGACAAATGTGAAGCGAGTTTTCAAGAACTCAAGAGGAGATTGATCTCAGCCCCAATCTTGATCATGCCGGATATCACGAAGCCCTTCGATGTGTATTGTGACGCATCCAATATTGGTCTAGGATGTGTGCTAATGCAAGAAGGCAAAGTTATATCTTATCTATCGCGACAATTGAAGCAACATGAACAAAATTACCCAACCCATGACCTCGAACTCGCAGCCGTAGTTCTAGCCCTGAAGACATGGAGACATTACCTAATGGGAAACCGTTGTGAGATTTATTCGGATCACAAGAGCCTAAAGTATATATTCACTCAGAAGGAGCTGAATATGAGGCAGAGAAGATGGATTGAGCTAATCAAGGATTACGACCTGGACATTCACTATCACCCTGGTAAAACCAACGTGGTAGCCGATGCCCTTAGCAGATTGCCGTGCCGCTTGAACTCCATGATTTTGAAGGAGCAACCAAGTTTGCACAAGGAGATGGAAAATTTTCGAATGGAATTAGTAAGTGAAGGATTTTTGGCTAGCATAGAACTTCAGCCCACTTTGATCAGTCAGATTAAAGAGGCGCAGAAGGGAAATGCCAGTATCGACGGAATCAAGCGTAGTATCGGTACGGGCAAAGTACCCGGATTCACCGAGGACGAAGAAGGACTTTTGTGGTACAGAGGACGCCTTTGTGTACCATCAGATTCTGAGTTAAAAGAAGTTACCTTGAAGGAGGCTCATGATACTCTTTATTCTATCCATCCCGGAGGAACTAAGATGTATCAAGATTTGAAAGAGCAATTTTGGTGGCATAAGATGAAGAGAGAAATCGGAAGCTATATCGCCAAGTGTGATATATGTCAGCAAGTCAAGGCCGTACATCAAAGACCCGCTGGATTGTTGAAACCTTTGCGAATTCCGAAATGGAAATGGGATTCTGTAGGAATGGACTTTATCACTGGACTACCTACTTCTAGTAGGGGAAATGACTCTATTTGGGTCATAGTGGACAGATTGTCCAAAGTCGCCCATTTCTTGCCCGTCAAAACCACCTATCAGAGTTCGAAGCTAGCAGAGTTGTACATCGCTAGAATCGTTAGTTTGCATGGAGTCCCCAAGAACATAGTATCGGATCGAGGAACTCAGTTCACCTCGATATTCTGGAAGAAAGTCCAAGAAGGTTTAGGAACCCGCCTAGATTTCAGTACCGCGTATCACCCTCAGACCGATGGACAAACGGAGCGAGTAAATCAAATACTCGAAGATATGCTTACACATTGTGTGCTAGAATATGGATCCAAATGGGAAGACTGTCTGCCGTTTGCAGAATTTTCATACAACAATAGTTACCAAGCCAGTTTGCAAATGGCCCCATTTGAATTTATGTACGGAAGGAAGTGTCGCACCCCTTTGAACTGGTCGGAAGTAGGAGAGAGTCAGATTTTCGGACCCGACATCCTACGAGAAGCAGAAGAGAAGGTTCACAAGATTCGTGAGCACCTCAAGACAGCCCAATCCCGACAGAAGAGCTACGCCGAGAAGAGACGTCGAGACCTCGCCTTCATCATAGGAGATTTTGTTTATCTGAAAGTGTCGCCATTGAAGGGAATGCAGCGTTTCCAACTCAAGGGAAAGTTAGCCCTCAGATATATCGGACCTTTCAAAATTCTAAACCGTCGAGGAGAAGTATCGTATCAACTGGAACTGCCTGAAGAAATGTCAGCCGTGCACAATGTGTTCCATATCTCGTTACTTCGCAAGTGTCTCGAAGTCCCCGAGAAGACCGAAGTGTTGAAGAAAATCGATCACCGGACCATAGAGATCAACGATGACCTAACATGTCCCGAAGTACCCATCCGTATATTGGAATAAGCCTTTCGAACAACCAGAACCCGAAGCATCAAGTTTCTCAAGATTCAGTGGAGCAACCACACAGAAGAGGAAGCTACCTGGGAACGCGAAGATCACATCAGGACGGAGTTTCCCGATCTCTTCAAACCCTAGGTAATCTTTTCGTCCTTTTTCAAATCTCGGGACGAGATTTTGTTTAAGGGGGGAAGGTTTGTAACATCCCAAAAATACTAAACTTAGATCATCAAATTTCTAATCATCAAAATTAGGGTTAACAAAAACTTTTTTAAATAAACTCATGAATGCATGTATATGTGTATGCATGGATTTTGAATTTCATTAAAAACCACCTTGTCTGTGTGATCCATTGCTTGTAAAATGTTTCTTAGGTGAAATGAACATCATCTAAAACATTTCCCACACTTTTCCTAAAGACAAGTAAATCAAAACACATATATGAAGTGAATGGTCATTTTGACCAATTTAACTCCCATGCCTACTTTGGCTGTCTCAAACTTTCAAAACCTAACAGAAACTTTTCTGGATCTTTGCACCCCTTGAATGTACTCATAACAAGGTATCAAGGCCCACTTTGTGATCATCCAGAAACTTTCAAATACATAGTTTAAATGACAATTCAAAATTGAATCTTCTTCATATGGGAAGATCCCACTTTTTCAAAAACCAGTCAAACAAGCTCAACTTTCAAAACCCAAGCATCTGCAGACTCACCAGCACCAATCTAGCAAACCCACCAAAATTCATTTCAAAATTCAAAACTTGATCTCATGCGGCCATTTCATCAAACAGGTTGCAGACACAAATCAAACAAACATCAAACACTATTGTGAGCAGTGATTCTTGCCTAACTGGTTCCCCATTTAGCTCACACACAACTCAGTAGATCATCTAGAAAGATTAGCCAGGCACTAGCACCACTGTGAGCTTGCACATTGTCATCAATGGTGAATAACCGAGCACCCTCTTGCCACCCCATAGTCGACACCAAGCTAGGAGCAGCAGCAAGCCTAGCCAGCATGTCTGGGAGGCAGCCCACCGTCCACCGCCACTCACTGTCCCAGCCGCGAGCGTTGCCAAGCCCTGGACCATGCGCACAAGCCGCGCCCAGACCATGCCGAGCGTGCGCCAGAGCGTCACCATCGACCAGCGTCCACAGACCGCGCGCCTCCCTCACCGCGTGCATACACGATCCCCACCGACCTAGGAGACCGCCAGACACCCCCGTTTGCCGCCCCGTGCCATACAGCCACCGCCCGCCGTCGAAGACGCCGCCTCTGCCGCGCAGAGCACCGGCCGTTCCAGACCAAACCACACTGCCCCATGCCTCGCGACCATGTCGTTGAGCATCACCAGGAGACATAGCACCGTCCCCTACCCTTGCCCATGCCATTAGCCGCCTGTAACGTCGCCCCCGACGAGCTCACCGTGCGCCCCGACGGTCCCCTCGCTCGACTATAAATAGAGGCCACCCCCGCACGATTTCTTCACACCATCTCACTCCCCTCTCCTCACTGACCGTGCCACACCATTCTCAGAGCAAGGCGAGCACCACCTCACCGGAATTTCACCGGAGCCCGCCGCCTCTGGAGAAGAAGGGAACCAGCGATTGGAGCCGCCCCAGGAGAAGCCACCGGTACCAGGAAGTTTGCCGTCGTCGACTTCGTCGTTCGCCCGCCTCACCGACCCTCGCCCGTACCCCGGTGAGCCCCCAGCACCCCTCACTGGCCGCGCTAGGTTTCGTTCTCGCCGGAGTTGTCTCGCGTCGACGATGACTCCCAGTCGTTAGATTAGAACTAGATCGAACGATCCACGTTGCCCCATACCGCTTCGCCCAGCCGTGTGTCACTGACGAGTGGGGACACCCACTTAAGCAGCCCGCGGGAGCACTGCGCTTAGCAGGCCGGCCCAGTAATTTTTCCCGCGCAGCCCAGCGATTCAAATTAAATCCTTTTCTATTTCAATTCAAACACACTTCTGTACCCAACTTCAAAAATCAAACAAGATCGATTCAGTGCACCAATTTGGATGAAACCAATTTTGTTGGAAAGTTCTGTGAATGCTGAATCCAAGCTCGTTGGATTCAAGTCATTTGGATCTGTAGATCACCCATAGTAAAAATAACAAGGCAGAAGCTTTTCTGCATTCAAACATTTTTCAAATTTAAACCATAATTGCTTTTGAGTTGTTTCCAACTCTCAAAAATCACATTTAACCATACCTTTCAGAATATATAAAAATATATAGGTTTACTTGCAGAAATAATGTTCAAGTAATAAAAGAATGCTACATAAGCATTTCTAGCCACTTTAATTAATTAAAATAAAGGGTAAAACCTTATTAAATTGTGACACCACTTTAAATCACATTCCCATGGACTACAATATGTGGTGATGACATGTGTCAACATGATCCCATGTTTGGTTTGGAGAATATTAAATCTTAAGTAGTTTTTCAATGAGTAGAAATTACTTTTCTAAAAATAAAAAGAATCAAATCAAGCCTTAACCTTGTAATGTTAGAGATGATGCTAGATCATCTATAGGACCCTTGTGTGTGATGATTGCAAGTAGTTAAGTATTGTTTGGTGATTGTGTACCTCGTATTTATTCATAGACGCTAGTACCGACCAAGGATACGAGGAGGAAGGAGGATACTACGAAGAGGAAGCCGAGGAGAACTTCAACCACTGCTCTGCACAAGGCAAGCTAAAACTTGCAAGCTTATATTAAGCTTGATGCAAGCTAACCCTTGCCAGATACCCTACTGATGCAACAAACCCCTACTTATTACTATGCCTTAAGCATATGTGATCATACCCATTTGATAAACCAATCCTAGTTTTATGTGCAAGCTTCTCACTTTAGTTTCTTTATCAAAGCTTACTTAGAGTGTACTTAAGTGACTAGTAGATTTTGGAAAGATGCTGAAGGTTGCATAAAGAGCATAAAATTTGGCCTAAGCTAGGAACCTTGATATCAGCCTAAGATATAAGGTTGGACTTAGTGAAACTCCACTAGTTACCACCCCTCATTAGTACTACCCTCACCTTAGATGCTAGTGCTAAGCATAAAACTTGATCAACTTTTAGATGGGAATACTTGGTGGAAAAATGGTTACGAAAACCTTGGAATGATGGATCATTCTATTGAAATGTTTTGGACATGTGTTTCCAAACACTTGATGATTTTGGTGATGAAAATGTTGAGGCATGAGCCTTAGCCCTTTATAAAACTGATGGTTGTCTGGATGTGATACCATTCCAATTTTAGCGTACAACCACAATACCCGAATATTGGGTAGGGCTTGACTGGAAACTTATATACCTTAGTATTAGTTCCCTCACGGCCAAGGTCTGAGCTGAGGCTACCTTGTGAAGATTGTCCACCTGTGCAGTACCCAAGATGACAGATGATCATGGTTGGGAGGCCAAACTCACAGGAGAGGTGCTTATACTAGGGTGTGTAACTGAAAGGTTAGGATTGATTATCCGCATACTGAGTATGGTGAATTCAGGATTTGTTCCTGACGGATGTATCGAATGTTGTGGTGAAAGTGTACAATCTCTGCAGAGTGTCAAACTATTCAAATAGCCGCGTCCGCGATTATGGACAGTTGGAGTGGCCATACTGTTCTCCCGTCAGACTTTTCAAAATGACTTGTGAAATGAATTGAGACTTTGACTTGACCACAACAGGTGTTGTGACCTGAATTACAAGATCCCACTTAGGAGTTATAAAATTGTGACTAGCCTTGGAACTTAGTAGAGATAAACCTGGCTTTTTGCAAAACAACCTTAGAGCCTAGTGTCCCATTACCAAAAACCCCTTACCTGTTAGTATTAGTTTGCGAGTACTTAAAGAGTACTCATGGCTTTGTCCCTGGCTATTCCCATGGCCAGACTATGAAGAGGAGTACCTGGAAGATGGACCCCAGGAAGGATACGACAACTAGGATCATCTCCCATCGTCAGCATTCCCTGTGACCCCGAAGATGGAGCTTCGCCTACGCTAACGTTATTATTACATATTCCGCTGCTTGATGTTGTATTAAGAACTGGATCATGAGATCCCCATTTGTGTAAGAACTTATGTAACGTTTGTAATGGATGAAGTACTATGGTATCCAATTCTGTTATGTCTCGCAAAAATGGTAATCCTGGGATTGCAATGTATGGCATAACAGGCATCTAGGATTGAAAAATCCGGGTGTTGACAAGTTGGTAACAGAGCCATCCTGACCATAGGAGACCCTAGTTAGATTGGACGTTGAACCAAAACATTGTTTCAAAACCAAAGAACAAAAATATTTACGAAAACTTATTCTCATTCTTACCTCTTTAATTCTTTAATAAAACCTCATGTTCCTCAAAAACTCTTGCAAAATAGATAAAATTTTGACACACTTGATCACTCTGCTAATCTACTCATCGTCTATTTTTATAGATGGACGTGAAGTACAGCAAGTTTTACCAACTTGGGAATGGAGGAGACCTTATCTTTGAGAGGGATCTGGATCAGCTTTCAGAACTTCTGGAGCATCCGCATCCCGAGTTCTTTGGAGCTCAGCTCAATGATCAAGGAGGAGAAGATCTGCAGTGGCTAATTGTTGCAAGTCTCCGAGGAAAGATTGAACCTCCCACTGCGGAGGGAATTCAGTTTACCTTGAGGGAAAACAACTGGCTCGATGGACTTGCCAGAGCAATGCAGGAAGCTCTTTCTCGTCTGTGTGGGCAGAGCATCAATCAGATCAAGGGTACTCGCTTTGATTTTTGCCCAAGACGTGATGCAAATGGACAACCACTGGAAGCCCCATACCACCCCGAGCTGAAGACTCAATTAGACCACCTTAGCTTCATGATGTATGATCGTCAGTAGGAGTTGGACAACTGCCGTGACTACTACAACCACAAGTCTGCCATCATCAAGACAAAGGACCAGACCATCTCCATGCTAGCAAAGGATCACAAGTCTCGCCGCCGTCAGCTCGATAAGAAGGAGCGCATTATTTCCCGTCTTCGCCATCGCATCTCATCTCTGGAAGAGACCATCCACGAGAGAGACATGCAGTTAGAGGAAAGGGAGAATGCCGGAGAGGATCTTCGTGGAGACCCTTACTCCTATCTCAGCGATGACGATGATTTTCTGGAGGATCAGGCCATGGACTTCTTCACCGATGAGGATGATTTCTCCTTCATCGATGATGCTGAAGATGATGAAGCCACAGACTCCGAGGAGTAGTAGCACTGAGCACTAGCGTAGTGAGTAGTAGTCGGTCCCACTGTATCGTAGTTTCCAGAATGGTTCTTAAAACCATCTGTATTTCCTTGCTGTGGTGTGCTTTGTATCGTGTGAATGAATGAATGAAAAAGCAAGTTGCTAGAAAAACCTGAGTCAAACTCTAAAGAATTTTCAAAAACCCAAAACCTTAGAAATTTCCCTCTTTTCTCATGATCTATATCAATCTTCAGATGTCACGTGGAGGAAGTGGTTCAGCCCCGGACCCGATGTTGCAGATCCTGCAAATGTTGACCTCTGACCGCGAAGCTGAAAGAGCGGAACGTCAAGCCAACCTAGACACTCTGCAACAGATAGCCCAGCTAGCCCACAACAACCAAGGCCACGGAAATCAGGACAACCATGGATCTAAGCTCAAGAATTTCCAAAATACCAACCCACCCGTTTTCACCAAGTCAGAAGAACCCCTAGACGCCGATGATTGGCTGCAAACCATGGAAAACAACCTAGAAGTCGCCGGAGTGGAAGCCAACGAGAAAGTCCTATTCTCCACCCATTATCTAGCCGGAGATGCCAGGGCATGGTGGAACAGTGTTCGTGCAATGACCGGAGGCCAGATGATGACCTGGGAGGAATTCAAGGTCAAGTTTAGCCGAACCCATGTCCCACCAGGTTTGATCAAGAGAATGAGAGACGAGTTCAGAGAGCTAAAGCAAGGAAGGATGACTGTAGTGGAATACCGTGACAAATTTTTGTCATTAGCTAGGTATGCCCCGGACGAGATAGACAGTGAAGCCAAGAAGAAAGAAAGATTCCTCAATGGTCTGCATGACGAGATGCAGACGGTGTTAGTCAATATCCCCTTTGCCGATATTGAAGCCCTTGTCGACTCGGCTATCCAGATGGAAGGAAAGATCAACCAGGACAATGAGAACCGCAAGCGTCGTATGATGCACCAACCCGGAACCCATCAGACCCCAAAGTATCGCCCCAACCCATCTCCAGGATTTGCCCCAAGAACCAACAGACCCCCAATGACCCGTCCGACCTACCCCAACCGTGGAAACCCTAGACCCGGAGGAAATCACAACAACCCCGGCAACTCTAGCAATTTCACCCGTGTCCCACCCAAGTTCAACACCAACAATGCTACCGCCAACACCAACACTGCCCCGAGGACTGGAAGCAATGCTGTGCCTATCGCAGCTAAGGACAAGTCACAAGTTACCTGTTATGACTATGGAAATAAAGGCCACTATTCCAACGAGTGCCCCAACAAGAAGAATGCTACAGCACCCAATACCAATGTCCCAGCTCAGCAGCAGCGTCGTGTCCAGCCAGGGAGAAGATTTGCCCCAGGGAATTCACTCAACGGCAATGGCCGTCTTTTTCTCATGCATGCTGAAGAAGCTCAGGAAGCGCTAGACGTCGTGCTGGGTATGTTTTCTGTTAATTCAGTACTTGCAAGAGTGTTGTTTGATTCTGGTGCATCGCATTCATTTGTCACCGAAGAATTTGCCTGCACTAGTAAAATTCAACCAACCAAATTGAAGCATATGATGATTGTACAAATTCCCGGATCAACCACCAAGGCTTGGAAAATTTGCAAGGCCGTCCCTATCCGAATCCATGGCATAGATTTTTATGCTAACCTAATAGTACTCGGAACTAAAGGTTTGGAAGTAGTACTAGGAATGGATTGGATGTCCAAACATAAAGGATTGATTGACTGTGCCAAGAAAGCCATCACCATGACCAGTACCGCCGGAATATCAGTCGAGCATATATCTGAAACCTTACCTCGCCAATTCAAGTGTAACAAGAGTATAGCCCAACCTACCATTTACCAAGTCTGGATAGTCTGCGAATACCCCGATGTATTTCCAGATGTTTTGCCCGGTATGCCCCCAGATCAGGATATCGAGTTTATCATCGAACTAATCCCCGGAACAGGACCCATAGCCCAGAGACCCTATAGTATGAACCCGTCCGAACTAGAAGAACTGAAGAAGCAACTGGATTCCATGTTGGAAATCGGATTGATTCAACCAAGTGCGTCCCCATGAAGATCACCTGTCTTGTTTGTGGACAAGAAGGATGGACGTAACCGTTTGTGTACGAATTACCGGAAGTTGAATGATGTCACCATCAAGAACAAGTACCCCTTGCCCAAGATAGAAGATTTGTTTGATCAGTTGACCGGTGCCCAGGTGTTTTCTAAGATTGATCTTAGAACTGGCTATCATCAACTCAAAATTCGTGCAGAGGATATCCCAAAGACTGCCTTTACCACCCGATATGGATTGTATGAGTATACAGTCATGTCTTTTGGATTAACCAATGCCCCCACTTATTTCATGAATCTCATGAATAAGATTTTTATTGACTTCCTGGATAAGTTTGTCGTTGTTTTCATCGATGACATTCTGATTTATTCCAAATCAAAAGAAGAACATGATCTACACCAAAGGACCACTCTTGGAACCCTTAGAGAGCATCAGCTGTATGCAAAGTTTAGCAAATGTGAATTCTGGCTACAGGAAGTAGGATTCCTCGGTCACATTGTATCAGCCGGAGGAATTGCCGTTGACCCTGCCAAAGTGAAAGATGTAGAAGATTGGCAAGCCCCAACCACTCAAACCCAAGTTCGTGCTTTTCTTGGATTGGCGGGATATTACCGCAAATTTGTAGAAGGGTTCTCTAGTATCGCCAGACCCATGACCCAATTGCTGAAGAAGGACAAGAAGTTTGAATGGACCGACAAATGTGAAGCGAGTTTTCAAGAACTCGAGAGGAGATTGATCTCAGCCCCAATCTTGATCATGCCGGATATCACGAAGCCCTTCGATGTGTATTGTGACGCATCCAAGATTGGTCTAGGATGTGTGCTAATGCAAGAAGGCAAAGTTATATCTTATCTATCGCGACAATTGAAGCAACATGAACAAAATTACCCAACCCATTACCTCGAACTCGCAGCCGTAGTTCTAGCCCTGAAGACATGGAGAAATTACCTAATGGGAAACCGTTGTGAGATTTATTCGGATCACAAGAGCCTAAAGTATATATTCACTCAGAAGGAGCTGAATATGAGGCAGAGAAGATGGATTGAGCTAATCAAGGATTACGACCTGGACATTCACTATCACCCTGGTAAAACCAACGTGGTAGACGATGCCCTTAGCAGATTGCCGTGCCGCTTGAACTCCATGATTTTGAAGGAGCAACCAAGTTTGCACAAGGAGATGGAAAATTTTCGAATGGAATTAGTAAGTGAAGGATTTTTGGCTAGCATAGAACTTCAGCCCACTTTGATCAGTCAGATTAAAGAGGCGCAGAAGGGAAATGCCAGTATCGACGGAATCAAGCGTCGTATCGGTACGGGCAAAGTACCCGGATTCACCGAGGACGAAGAAGGAGTTTTGTGGTACAAAGGACGCCTTTGTGTACCATCAGATTCTGAGTTAAAAGAAGTTATCTTGAAGGAGGCTCATGATACTCTTTATTCTATCCATCCCGGAGGAACTAAGATGTATCAAGATTTGAAAGAGCAATTTTGGTGGCATAAGATGAAGAGAGAAATCGCAAGTTATATCGCCAAGTGTGATATATGTCAGCGAGTCAAGGCCATACATCAAAGACCCGCTGCATTGTTGCAACCTTTGCGAATTCCGAAATGGAAATGGGATTCTGTAGGAATGGACTTTATCACTGGACTACCTACTTCTAGTAGGGGAAATGACTCTATTTGGGTCATAGTGGACAGATTGTCCAAAGTCGCCCATTTCTTGCCCGTCAAAACCACCTATCAGAGTTCGAAGCTAGCAGAGTTGTACATCGCTAGAATCGTTAGTTTTCATGGAGTCCCCAAGAACATAGTATCGGATCGAGGAACTCAGTTCACCTCGAGATTCTGGAAGAAAGTCCAAGAAGGTTTAGGAACCCGCCTAGATTTTAGTACCGCGTATCACCCTCAGACCGATGAACAAACGGAGCGAGTAAATCAAATACTAGAAGATATGCTTAGAGCATGTGCGCTAGAATATGGATCCAAATGGGAAGACTGTCTGCCGTTTGCAGAATTTTCATAAAACAATAGTTACCAAGCCAGTTTGCAAATGGCCCATTTTGAATTTATGTACGGAAGAAAGTGTCGCACCCCTTTGAACTGGTCAGAAGTAGGAGAGAGTCAGATTTTCGGACCCGACATCCTACGAGAAGCAGAAGAGAAGGTTCACAATATTCGTGAGCACCTCAAGACAGCCCAATCCTAACAGAAGAGCTACGCCGACAAGAGACGTCGAGACCTCGCCTTCAACATAGGAGATTTTTTTATCTGAAAGTGTCGCCATTGAAGGGAATGCAGTGTTTCCAACTCAAGGGAAAGTTAGCCCCCAGATATATCGGACCTTTCAAAATTATAAACCGCGAGGAGAAGTATCGTATCAACTGGAACTGCCTGAAGAAATGTCAGCCGTGCACAATGTGTTCCATATCTCGTTACTTCGCAAGTGTCTCGAAGTCCCCGAGAAGACCGAAGTGTTCAAGAATATCGATCACCGGACCATAGAGATCAACGATGACCTAACCTATCCCGAAGTACCCATCCGTATATTGGAAGAAGCCTTTCGAACAACCAGAACCCGAAGAATCAAGTTTCTCAAGATTCAGTGGAGCAACCACACAGAAGAGGAAGCTACCTAGGAACGCGAAGATCACATCAGGACGGAGTTTCCTGATCTCTTCAAACCCTAGGTAATCTTTTCGTCCTTTTTCAAATCTCGGGATGAGATTTTGTTTAAGGGGGAAGGTTTGTAACATCCCAAAAATACTAAACTTAGATCATAAAATTTCTAATCATCAAAATTAGGGTTAACAAAAACTTTTCTAAATAAACTCATGAATGCATGTATATGTGTATGCATGGATTTTGAATTTCTTTAAAAACCACCTTGTTTGTGTGATCCATTGCTTGTAAAATGTTTCTTAGGTGAAATGAACATCATCTAAAACATTTCCCACACTTTTCCTAAAGACAAGTAAATCAAAACACATATATGAAGTGAATGGTCATTTTGACCAATTTAACTCCCATGCCTACTTTCGCTGTCTCAAACTTTCAAAACCTAACAGAAACTTTTCTGGATCTTTGCACCCCTTGAATGTACTCATAACAAGGTATCAAGGCCCACTTTGTGATCATCCAGAAACTTTCAAATACATAGTTTAAATGACAATTCAAAATTGAATCTTCTTCATATGGGAAGATCCCACTTTTTCAAAAACCAGTCATACAAGCTCAACTTTCAAAACCCAAGCATCTGCAGACTCACCAGCACCAATCTAGCAAACCCACGAAAATTCATTTCAAAATTCAAAACTTGATCTCATGCGGCCATTTCATCAAACAGGTTGCAGGCACAAATCAAACAAACATCAAACACTATTGTGAGCAGTGATTCTTGCCTAACTGGTTCCCCATTTAGCTCACACACAACTCAGCAGATCATCTAGAAAGATTAGCCAGGCACTAGCACCACTGTGAGCTTGCCATTGTCATCAATGGTGAATAGCCGAGCACCCTCTTGCCACCCCATAGTCGACAGCAAGCTAGGAGCAGCAGCAAGCCTAGCCAGCATGTCTGGGAGGCAGCCCACCGTCCACCGCCACTCACTGTCCCAGCCGCGAGCGTTGCCAAGCCCTGGACCACGCGCACAAGCCGCGCCCAGACCATGCCAAGCGTGCGCCAGAGCGCCACCATCGACCAGCGTCCACAGACCGCGCGCCACCCTCACCGCGTGCATACACGATCCCCACCGACCCAGGAGACCGCCAGACACCCCCGTTTTCCACCCCGTGCCATACAGCCACCGCCCGCTGTCGAAGACGCCGCCTCTGCCGCGCAGAGCACCGGCCGTTCCAGACCAAACCACACCGCCCCATGCCTCGCGACCATGTCGTTGAGCATCACCAGGAAACACAGCACCGTCCCCTACCCTTGCCCATGCCATTATCCGTTTGTAACGTCGCCCCCGACGAGCTCACCGTGCGCCCCGACGGTCCCCTCGCTCGACTATAAATAGAGGCCACCCCCGCACGATTTCTTCACACCATCTCACTCCCCTATCCTCACTGACCGTGCCACACCATTCTCAGAGCAAGGCGATCACCACCTCACCGGAATTTCACCGGAGCCCGCCGCCTCTGGAGAAGAAGGGATCCAGCGATTGGAGCCGCCCCAGGAAAAGCCACCGGTACCAGGAAGTTTGCCGTCGTCTACTTCGTCGTTCACCCGCCTCGCCGACCCTCGCCCGTACCCCGGTGAGCCCCCAGCACCCCTCACTGGCCGCGCTAGGTTTCGTTCTTGCCGAAGTTGTCTCGCGTCGATGATGACTCCCAGCCGTTAGATTAGAACTAGATCGAACGATCCACGTTGCCCCATACTGCTTCGCCCAGCCCTGTGTCACTGACGAGTGGGGACACCCACTTAAGCAGCCCGCGGGAGCACTGCGCTTAGCAGGCCGGCCCAGTAATTTTTCCCGCGCAGCCCAGCGATTCAAATTAAATCCTTTACTATTTCAATTCAAACACACTTCTGTACCCAACTTCAAAAATCAACCAAGATCGATTCAGTGCACCAATTTGGATGAAACCAATTTTGTTGGAAAGTTCTATGAATGCTGAATCCAAGCCCGTTGGATTCAAGTCATTTGGATCTGTAGATCACCCATAGTAAAAATAACAAGGCAGAAGCTTTTCTGCATTCAAACATTTTTCAAATTTAAACCATAATAGCTTTTGAGTTGTTTCCAACTCTCAAAAATCACATTTAACCATACCTTTCAGAATATATAAAAATATATAGGTTTACTTGCAGAAATAATGTTCAAGTAATAAAAGAATGCTACATAAGCATTTCTAGGCACTTTAATTAATTAAAATAAAAGGGTAAAACCTTATTAAATTGTGACACCACTTTAAATCACATTCCCATGGACTACAATATGTGGTGATGACATGTGTCAACATGATCCCATGTTTGGTTTGGAGAATATTAAATCTTAAGTAGTTTTTCAATGAGTAGAAATTACTTTTCTAAAAATAAAAAGAATCAAATCAAGCCTTAACCTTGTAATGTTAGAGATGATGCTAGATCATCTATAGGACCCTTGTGTGTGATGATTGCAAGTAGTTAAGTATTGTTTGGTGATTGTGTACCTCGTATTTATTCATAGACGCTAGTACCGACCAAGGATACGAGGAGGAAGGAAGATACTACGAAGAGGAAGCCGAGGAGAACTTCAACCACTGCTCTGCACAAGGCAAGCTAAAACTTGCAAGCTTATATTAAGCTTGATGCAAGCTAACCCTTGCCAGATACCCTACTGATGCAACAAACCCCTACTTATTACTATGCCTTAAGCATATGTGATCATACCCATTTGATAAACCAATCCTAGTTTTATGTGCAAGCTTCTCACTTTAGTTTCTTTATCAAAGCTTACTTAGAGTGTACTTAAGTGACTAGTAGATTTTGGAAAGATGCTGAAGTTGCATAAAGAGCATAAAATTTGGCCTAAGATAGGAACCTTGATATCATCCTAAGATATAAGGTTGGACTTAGTGAAACTCCACTAGTTACCACCCCTCATTAGTACTACCCCCACCTTAGATGCTAGTGCTAAGCATAAAACTTGATCAACTTTTAGATGGGAATACTTGGTGGAAAAATGGTTACGAAAACCTTGGAATGATGGATCATTCTATTGAAATGTTTTGGACATGTGTTTCCAAACACTTGATGATTTTGGTGATGAAAATGTTGAGGCATGAGCCTTAGCCCTTTATAAAACTGATGGTTGTCTGGATGCGATACCATTCCAATTTTAGCGTACAACCACAATACCCGAATATTGGGTAGGGCTTGACTGGAAACTTATATACCTTAGTATTATTTCCCTCACGGCCAAGGTCTGAGCTGAGGCTACCTTGTGAAGATTGTCCACCTGTGCAGTACCCAAGATGACAGATGGTCATGGTTGGGAGGCCAAACTCACAGGAGAGGTGCTTATACTAGGGCGTGTAACTGAAAGGTTAGGATTGATTATCCGCATACTGAGTATGGTGAATTCAGGATTTGTTCCTGACGGATGTATCGAATGTTGTGGTGAAAGTGTACAATCTCTGCAGAGTGTCAAACTATTTGAATAGTCGCGTCCGTGGTTATGGACAGTTGGAGTGGCCATACTGTTCTCCCGTCAGACTTTTCAAAATGACTTGTGAAATGAATTGAGACTTTGACTTGACCACAACAGGAGTTGTGACCTGAATTACAAGATCCCACTTAGGAGTTATAAAATTGTGACTAGCCTTGGAACTTAGTAGAGATAAACCTTGCTTTTTGCAAAACAACCCTAGAGCCTAGTGTCCCATTATCCAAAAACCCCTTACATGTTAGTATTAGTTTGCGAGTACTTAAAGAGTACTCATGGCTTTGTCCCTGGCTATTCCCATGGCCAGACTATGAAGAGGAGTACCTGGAAGATGGACCCCAGGAAGGTTACGACAACTAGGATCATCTCCCATCGTCAGCATTGCCTGTGACCCTGAAGATGGAGCTTCGCCTACGCTACCGTTATTATTACGTATTCCGCTGCTTGATGTTGTATTAAGAAATGGATCATGAGATCCCCATTTGTGTAAGAACTTAGGTACCGTTTTAATGGATGAAGTACTATGGTATCCAATTCTGTTATGTCTCGCAAAAATGGTAATCCTGGGATTGCGATGTATGGCATAACAGGCATCTAGGATTGAAAAATCCGGGTGTTGACACGTGCCTTGTCGACCTTGCGCTGGGCGAGGTCATTTCGGGCGTCGTAGTCGCTGCTGCGACGTCTTGGGCTCTTGCGTCGTCGAGGTAGATCATGCTCGTCCTCTTCCTCGTCGAATGAGGGTGTGGGGCTTTGGTTGAATCTGACCGTAGACTTTTTCTTTGGCTCTGTAGGAGCTTCTTCGTGGAGCGCAGTTCCGACGAGTCCGAGTCCGACTAGTGCAGACTTGTGCATGACACTCTTTGGGTCCCCCACCGGAGGTGGATGGGATGCGAGGTATGTGGTGCCTTCCATGATCGCAGCATGTGGCGTCTTCGATATGACGTTGTCGTTGACGTCCAACTCCATGAAGAACGTGTTGAGGGTTTTGGTGACCTCACGTCGCGCGGCGGGATCCATGTTATCTATGCGAGAGCGATTCTTGTTGGCGTGATTTCCGTGCGAGCTGGAGCCACCAGCGGCGGAGAGCACAGCTTGCCGCGCGCTAGATTCTGAAGCTGCCTGTTTGCATTTGTCAAGTTCCTCCTGCAGTTTTACCTGCCTGTTGTGCTCGCCGATGAGGTGGAGGTGGTATGACATCATTAGATCCCGTGAAGAATTCATGGGTAGGATCTTGTTGCCCGCCACATCTTTGTGTGCGTGGCGCCAGCCGTCCTTGTTGAGGTTGATCCTCTAATAGGCGGCAGCGTCGCCCTTGTTGGGCTGGAGGGGCGGCTTCCCTCCATTTCCTCTGTTCCCAGCCTGCGGGTTGGGCGGTGGATTTGGTGGTGGGTTGGGTGTGCTCAATCCTGGTGGCAGTTCTGATTCACCATGAATAACCACGGCGCGTTGGTAGCACTTGCGAATTGGATCGCTGCTGCCGCAGCTTTCGGATCCGGAACCGTAGGTTCCTTCGTCTGATCGTGGGCCGCATAGATCTAAGTTGCAGCTGCTATTGTCATAGGACTCGTCTGTCAGCTTCGACGTGCATAGCACGCCGATGGGTGGGACCCACGAAGCGGGCCTGATGGATGGTGGCGGAACCCCTCTGGGAGGCAGAGGGTGCCAATCTGCCCCACCTGGAAGCAGAAGCTTCCGAACAGAATCTCGAGCCTGTCGCCTACGGGCTCGAAATCCTTCATGATGGCCGGCGAGTGGGCGGTGAAGTAGAAAGCTCCGAAGAGGAGGTGGCTCTCCATCGCAGAGGAGTTGTAGATCGCTTCGGATGGGACCGTCACAATCACACAATTAGCGTCCCCGCTTCCCCCGGACGGCGCCAATTGATGAGGTTTAATCTCGTCAATGCCCATTTTTATGAGCTTGGGTTTTGGAGAAGGTGGGGATGCTGGAGATCACGAAACGGTTAGCAAACAAGCAACACGAGGACACGAAGTTTACCCAGGTTCAGGCCCTCGGAGGAAAAACCCTACTCCTGATTGTCTGATCTTGATTACGGTGGAACCGAAAGTTACAGGGGTGCGCAGATGCAATCTGGCATGGAGGTGTGTATGCGGTGAGAGGTGCCTTCCTCGTCGTGCCCTCCTAGACTTTATATAGATAGGCAGATCCCGGGCGTAGGTCGAGTCGGTTACAGATTAGGGTTTGCCCCTTTGAAATTCTATCTACTCTAGTCTTGTTCTCCAAGCATCCGAAGGCGTTATGGGCTTGGGCCACCCGAAACCTCTGCAGGCTGCGTATCTTGCAGTGGGCCTTCTCTTGGGTTGGACTAGGTATGCTGATGTTGTGTACCCGCAGGGTATAACCATGTCATCAGTATTGACTGCTCTCTTTTTCCTTTGCCCTTTGTCGGCACCCCTTTTGCTTGAGCAGGTTTTGCGATCAACGTCGTTAGCAGGGTTACCCTGCCGGCTTGGCCTGGGCAGGGTTATGGACACCATTGGTTATTCTTCAGGTCTCTTAGCCCCATTTACATCTTGTCCGTAGTCGGATTTTTTATCGTTTTCAAGGTGATTTGGATCGTTGTACTATATATCTGTATTCTTGACTCATTGAGTCATTGCTATATATATCTTTTCTTTGGGTTCCGTCGTGGCCTATTGTGTAATGATATTACTTCATTTTCCACCTGCATGCAAGTGCCTGGTGGACACCTTTGAATCATTTCTATGTGGGTTTGGCGGGGATCGCTAAAACTTGCATAGGGCCGATCTGAGGGTGTTACAGAGTGGTATCAAATCTCAGCAGTTACGATACCCCACTGGTCTAGCCTGTAGGGTAACCTAGCTAACAGACGTTGTAGAGTGTCAAAAATATTTTTGAAAATTGGTTGGATAGATCTGATTAGGTCTGTTTTTACTCCTTACCCTTATGCTATTATCTGCTTACCTCTGCGAGTTTTGAATCTACTCTCTTTCCTTTGTTCGAGTCTAGGGTTTCTCGTGGTTTAGTTTATGTCGTACCTTCAGGGTTTCTCTTCCTCTTGTAACGGTGTTGCTACATTCGGTATTCGTGCTATTAGATGAAAATTTCATCTGTTGTACCTTTTTTCAGTGGACCAAAATCCACTAAATTTTTTTCTTTGCATCTTCCGTTGTTTTTCAACGCGACGATGACATCATCTATATCAGATCAGATGAAGAACCTGCATCGATCCTTTGTTCCGATCATCGTTTGTCGAGATCTTTAGTCTAAATTCCGAGAGTTGGTTTCATAATTATCCTATTCATGTGGAGAGTAATAATTTGGGTGCGTGATGGACTTATCACCATCCGACTACCCTTAACATTCGCTCCTATACATTGAATGGTGGATCTTTGCAATTTTTACTCCTTCCATGGAAGTTAGAGGTGGCTTTACCTTTTGATACCTCTGCCTTCGTATTTGTTTCTCTGGAGTGTTGTCTCGACGAACATGAACAATGACCCCTTGTTGGTGGTGTCACCGATTTCAAGATGGAGCCAGAATCTTTTTAGTGGTGTCGCGAGGATCTGCATGAAGCGTAAAGATTCAGATCATAGGCCTTCTTCCCCATACCGTGAGGCGGATCTCGAGGGCGAGATCCATTGTTAGTGGTGTTGAATTGTAGCACCCCGTTTAAAATCACTACTAGATATCGCTAGTCGTTTTTCTATCTTTGTGAATTATCATGACATCATCATATTTTCCTAAAAGTATTATACTAAAAACCCTATATTGTTTAATACATTATTCCCCTCCTTTGTTTTAAATATAAAACTCTGGTGTTTCCGGATATCCCTATTTGCCTAAACTATTTTCAAAACATTTTGTTTTATAAAAGCTAATAAATAGTTTTGACCGGGGAGGCAGTCTACGGTCAGGCCAACGGCCCAACCGGGCCAGACTACCTACCACCCGGCTCACCTAACCAAACCCTAGACTTACCCAATCTCCAAATCCTAATCCTACCCTAACCCCACCTACTCCCCTCCTTCTGTCGCCTCCCCTGTTTCAAACCCCGCACGCTCCCATTGTTCCCCACCTCCCTAGCTGACAACCACCCCAACAACCGGGCCCCACCCCGCTCCCGACGCATTCCTGGAACCAACCCCGCATGCTCCCCTCGCCTTGCTCTGTCTCTCCCTTGTGACCTCTCTTCCTCCCTCCGCACCAGAGAGCCACCGCCGCCCTCAATTCCCTGCCACCGATACCCTATTCCTCGCTCGTGGTGCCTTTCCCGAGCCGCCCTGCCTTCCCGCGTGGCGCCACCACTGCCCGCCGTGGAGCCTTCTCCAGTCATCCGCCCCATCGCGCCCGCCACCGCCTCTCTCCGTCACCTTCCTCCTCTGCTCGATCTCGCTGTCCTCCGGCCCGGCCAGCGCCCTGTGCCTCGTCGTAGTCTTCGCCTCGCCACCAGCGAACCAGAGCTCCATCATGGGCCTCTCCCCCGCCCTTCTACATCCGGCCTCTCCTTCCGACCCACTCCGGCAGGACGCCCTGCTTCCCTCGGCACCGCGCCCACCCTCCTGCCCATTGAATTCCTCGGGCCGCTAGCTTCCTACCTTGACAGGTCCTGGTAGCCCCACCTCCGGCAACTGCCCATCCTTGACGCCGGTGCCCTCAAGCGCGCCATCGACCCGATGATGACCAAGGCACCCCTTTTCCTGTGAGGCGTTGTGTCGATCTACTGTTGTCGTGTTGACTCTGAACGTGTTCCTTGGCCCGTTTCCTTTGCTCGTTGTAACTCTAACGTCTTTGTGTGTGTGCAAGCACAGCCACTGATGTGACTATAGTCTCGTGAACCAAGCCTTGTTACCTACCGCCAAGATTGTTTCTATCGTGTTATCTTTGACGTCGCCAACATCTTCTGAGGGAAGTCTAAGACTCAATATCTTCGTGAAGTCTCCATCCTTTTGGCCGAGGTGTTGTCCTAGAGAAAGGCCGTGTCAAGTCCGTCATCAACATCAAAGCTAGAACGTCAAGATCGCCATCATGGAACACCGAAGACCCTCGACGCCCCGATCTGAAGACTGATCCCGACGTCCGAGACCCCGAACCCAAACCCCTCGTACCCTCAAGGCCCAAAATCATCGATCCACATGTATGACCTTTTTCCGAGACCCATATTTTTATAATTACTAATACATACTTGTTGCATATAAATTGTTCATACTTGCATACATATTCTTTGGTTTGGGGGCATTAGGCCAATTCACCTCATAATTAAATTAAGAGACAATATGCGGGCGTTTCTTGTCTAATATTGGCTCCATTTAAATTTGTTTAGCGAACCGATGCCATATTTTGCCTTGTTAAGATAACATCTAAATTGTGGGGTATCTAAGCAACTTAAACCACCTAATTAATTTTTGGGACCCCGGTTCCGCTTAATATTGCTAATTGCATCACATCTTTTCCATGTCATACATCATACATGCATGATGCCCGATCTTCTATCATAGTATTAAATAGTTCATCCTGTGTTTATTTTAGTGTTTTTCTTCTTCACGGATTAGACCGATGAGTTGATGCGAGTGTAGAGCCGATCATCGGATGAACCTTCGACAATGTTTTTCTAGGCGAGCATTCTCCCTCTTTCTACCTATTTTACATTTATAGTTTTTACTTCCTCATGTTGATATATTGCTATCTGTATTACGATGTTTTAGTTTCCGTACCTGTCATAGTACCTAGAGCCTCTATAATTGCCTTGGACACCTTCTATTGCCTATTGCTTGGTAGCTAGATGGCCTTGCGAGTCATAGTGCTTGCTCAGGTGTTGTTTGATGTCGTCAAGTACCATAGTTGTTGGAATGTTGCCATATGCTTAATGTTGGAGATGATCATGACTCAAATTACAACAGCTATTAAAATGTTGGGAGTAGCTATAACTAATGCAGAGGCACTGGTGGACAATGGATGTTATTTGGTTTTTAACCACCCACTTGTGTCCTGTAGGACCCCGAGTACTTGATACTTGTTCCTTGACTATTGCACTATCCACATGTGGGACCATGAATCCCCTTAGCCAGAGCTTGAGTCATATCTTATTTCTTGGGGCCACAAACTAGTTTGGGTTTTTATTACTATCCTATACTTATGCCATGTTTATGCCATGCTTTACTGCTTTATTTACTTATGTTGCTCGTGGAGAGCATTTACTATTGTAGTATTTAGGAATGTGGAATGTTTTCGCGGTATCGACAAGCCCGGACACACTTTTAGGTTCCCAGTCGTTTATAGCCATTGGCACAAACCTTTGGGTCTATTTTGGAGCCGGACAACTTCGTCGCGGGTAGCTTGGTGGGGTGGCCCTTGAAATATTATAAGAATCTTGTGATTGCTTTGTCGTGATGCCTCATTGGGTTTTCATTTGGTTTTTCTGAGGTTGATCGTGCATGAGTTGCTATTTGTGCCCCCTGCAGGGTAAAACTTTCTGAAAGTCATGTCCGCGGTTATGGACGACTTGGAGCACAGTATCTCGATGATAGACAATTATAACTAAAGTAGTGCTATAAATTTGACTTTGTAATGACTAGTAATCAGCTTCACTACAACAGAATGGCTAAATAAAAGTACCAACAACTGCTGGAATTGGGATGCCTCATGCTATATGTATCTGACTAGTAAGTATCGCAACTACAACGGAATGGTTAACTAAAAGTGTCCACTGCTTATTATATCAGGATGACTCATGCTATCTATATCTGACTAGTAATTGTTGTAACCACTAAAAATGAATAAAACTGCCAATTTTGTGAGTTTCCTTGGTTTGACTTCCTCGT
Source organism: Avena sativa (assembly GCA_916181665.1). Classification (NCBI taxonomy): domain Eukaryota; kingdom Viridiplantae; phylum Streptophyta; class Magnoliopsida; order Poales; family Poaceae; genus Avena; species Avena sativa. Next base: position 85,982,294 of record OV702284.1, read on the forward strand.
TTGGTCTCGAGGGGGAAATACCAGGATGGGTATGTTTGGTGTTAGTATCAGGTTGGATCTGAATAGGTCTTTCTTATCCCTCTCTAATAGGCGTTAGTTGTATCGAGTCTCTATAGGTTGTTTAGTGCATACTGCACTGCTGCTTCAGTCCACCATACCTATGTAGGCGAGCACCACCGAATTCTAAGACTCGCCGTGTACTGGCCTTAGTACTGACCGCTCTATTTTCCTTTGCCCTTTGTCGGCACCCCTTTTGCTTGAGCAGGTTTTGAAATCGACGTCATTAGCAGGGTTACCCTTCCGTCTTGGCCTGGGCAGGGTTATGGACGCCATTGGTTATTCTTCAGGGCTCTTATCCCCATTTGCATCTTGTCCGTCACTACTAGGAAAACAGCAATTAGTGGCGCACATGGAAAAGCCATCCGTGGCGCACTGCCCGTGCGCCACTAGGCTTGCGCTGTGGCTATCTCATAGCCGTGGCGCACTGCCTGGTGCGCCACGCATGTGCAGAGATAGGCGTGGCGCACATGCCAGTGCACCACGGATACCTGTACAGGTGCGCTACAAGACTTATTTTCTGTGGCGCATCTGTCAGTGCACCACAAGCCTGCGCAGGTGCGCTTTAGGCACTGTGCGCCACAGAAGCTGTGCCATGTGCGCCACGGGTGTCTTTTTTTTTATTTCAGGGCAAGATGATATACAATACAGATTATATAGGCGGATATACACACAGATATAAGATATACAGTTATATATATAAATATACAATTCGCAAAACAAGATTGAAACAAATACATATAGATAAGTCGCATACATGAATACATAAGTTATACATTGTTTCAATCAAGTTACAAAGTAGTTGGTGACATGCGAATACATGTGTCGATTGAACAAGTTAGAGCTCGGAAGCTCGCCTAGACATCTAAACTAGCTAGACACAAACGCGAGATAAACAACCAAAGAAGATAAGCATGATCTCTCCGACAAAGGTGTAGGTCTTCATCCGGTTCCTCGTCCTAACTCCCGCTAGATAGAGCGTGTATCTAGCTTCCGCCTCCGCCATAGTGTTGTACCCTTTGTAGCTATTGCCGCTGAAACAGTGCACCTGTCTCCGGCAGTCTTCCAAATCATCGTAGACTCTGGGAACCCGTCTCTTGTACACGACGTACCACGTCATCTACAAGTTGACAATAATAATTAACCGGTGATTGAAAAAAACATGTATAATTAAATTCGCATATGAAGATACACTTATAGAAAGTACTCCTAAATCAAAAAGACCAAACTCAAAAAGCATGCCTCATATATAACTAGGTTGTTCGACACAGGAATATGCTACGATGGAACCGTCCGCCAAGTAGGATGCACAACACCTGGACCTGTGCATAGCACAAGGCGGACAATCCCATCGCAGCACATTCACATATATAGTGTGCCACGACATTTCAATCATCGGCATTATTCTCGAAAAAGACCAAAGTAACTCAAAAAGCATGCCTCATATATAACTAGCTAGGTCGTTGGACACAGGAATATGCTACGATGGAACTGTTCTCCAAGTAGGATGCACAACACCTGGACCTGTGCATAGCACAAGGCGAACAATCCCATCGCAGCACATTCACATATATAGTGTGCCACGACATTTCAATCATCGGCATTATTCTCGAAAAAGACAAAAATAACTCGAAAAGAATGCCTCATATATATACATAGGTCGTTGGAAACAGGAATATGCACGATGGAACCGTGAGCCAAGTAGGATGCACAAGACCTGGACTTGTGCATATCACAAGGCTCACAATCCCATCGTAGCACATTCACATATATAGTGTGCCACGATATTTCAATCATCAGCATTATTCTCGAAAAAAGAGTAAGGAAAAAAGAAGGACCAAAGTGAGCAAAGGACCAAAGAGTAAGCAAAAAACCAAGCATTGATTGATATATAATAATAATAAGCAAAAGAAATAAGCGATGATTCATAAACCTAGTAAGATAAGTAGTAGCATGTACACTTGTCCACACACACACAAAGGTCATCTATAGTTTGTAACTACAACTAGGCCAACATCAAGCCTTCTGGCTCGGCTTAGGGAATGGGAGGACGCCTTGTCTCGTCATGAACTTCCTATAGTCACCCTGCATCTCTAGGAGATCTTCTATGTCAAGGTTATTCGGGATATTTCCTCCGTAGAAGATCCCCCCCCCCCCCCCCGAAGTCATGAAATCACGAAAGATGATTGCCCCAAACTGCTGCTGGATGCGATACATCTCTTTTCTAATATCTGAATCAGTGGTCCTGGCCTTTGCTTCGGCCCACTGTTTGAGATGGTCTGGCAGCGTAGAATTCTGCTGGTCAAGTAGGAACGCCCTCATGTGATGGAGTGCGTAGTAGGCTTCATTCTTACTATTTTCCGGTTGTGCTTCACGCAGGGGAACTCTGTTACGTGGTTGAAGACGTGCCTGACGAACTTGACCTTCGTACGCACGAAGGTGGTTCCTTCCGTCGAGGCATAGCTAGTGAGAGCATCATCCAGAACTTCCTTGATCTTGTCGTAGTTTTTCTTCTTTTCTAGACTCCCCGAGTCGAAATACGTGGCGTGGGAATGCTTCGGAGATAAGGAGATGAGCGTGCAATGTTCATCTCTGTGCAAAAAATCAAATGGAATGTGTTGGAAAAATAATGATGATAATCTAATAAAGCCAATCGACGGTGGCGAGTGAATAACGACTTACTCGGGAAAGTAAGGCACGAGAATGTATTCCTTTGTCTTGTTCGCCACGAGGATTCTTTTTAGGTACGAGGCCACGATATGTCATTAAGCGGGGGAACCCAAGCAGCCATCACGCATGTAGTAGGGGTCCACTATAGCGATGCCCGGTGTGTTCTCTCTAATGATCTGCATGGCCAGGCTGAGAGAAAACAGGCGGACCATGGTATAGTGCAGCGGGTATAGGTGGAACATATTGAAGATGTCGTCGAACCGCAGGAAGAACAGATCCGCAGGGGCATTGTCGACGAAGCCCAAGCCTGGTGGCACCTTAACCACGAATACCGGGTGCGAGGGATCTTTCTCCGATAGAAGGCGTCTCTCTATCGTCAGCATGCCATCATGCACACTCTGCAGTTCCGAACTGGCGAGCCTCCGCAAATTCTTAGGTAGAATGGGCTCACCTGCCACATGCATCCTCCACATAATACCCTCGGGTCTTGGTGGCCCATCCCAAAACCTGATCGGATTCGCAGTTGTTGATGCCACCGGTTGGCTCGAGCTGCTAGATTTTCTTTTCCTGCCCTTTTTTCCTTTTGGAGAGCGGGCAGGCACCGCAATCTGAGCTCCGGCCGCCCTATGTAGTGTGTCAAGGCTTAGAATAAGGGTCCGGTTGGTTGTATCAGCTGGCTCTGTAAAGGCGCAAGCTGGAGGCGTCTCCTGAGAACCAAATAGACGCTTGGTGATAGTGGCTTTCTCTGTGGGGCCACCAGCTAGGTCTTCGTTGCTAACATTCTAGCCCTATTGGTCTACCACATGTGGTGAGTGGTTCCAACTTGGCACTTGGTTGGTATGAGGCACTACCGAGCCAAGAACAAATAGATGAACAAACATGAAACACCAAGGATACCCACAAAGTCACAATCTTTCCAGTTTTTCAGCAACTCTTCCACTTCTTTGCTGCTCCTATGCTCTGGGATTCCTCAGGTCTCGGATTTTCCAACGAACAGGTCTCCATGTTTTCTCCATGGATCATTCTTGCTGAGCCACCTCCGGTGTGCCATGAACACGGTTTTCGATGACCCTGTATATTTCTCTAGTTGGAGATATCTTGTGTTATCCATGCACCTAACGCATGCGCAGAATCCTTGGATAACCTGCCCCGAGATATACCCGCAACCTGGATAGTCTTGCACCGTAGTGACCAACGCGGCTCTCATAGTGAAATAATCTTGTGCGACGGTGTCATAAGTATTGGCTCCAGATTCCCATAACATGGCTAGCTCCTCTTTCAACAGCCTGATATACAGATTGATGTCGGTACCAGGTTGTTTTGGCCCTTGAATTAGCATACTCATTTGTATGTACTTCTTCTTAATGCACAACCATGGAGGGAGGTTGTACATCCATACAAACACGGGCCAAGTGTTGTGCGTGCTGCTCTGGCTATCGAACGGATTGAGTCCATCGGTGCTCGCACCAAGCCTGATGTTCCTTGAATCTCCACCGAATTCTGGGAATTCGAGGTCCAATGCTTTCCATTGGCTAGCATCTGAAGGGTGCGTCAGCAGCTCATCCTTTTCGGGTTCATCATCGTCATCTCCTGGCTTCTTCCTTTCCGCATGCCATCACATGAGCTTCGCTTCCTTAGGGTCCGCGAAATAGCGCTGCAGATGAGGAGTGATAGGAAAGTACCATACCACTTTTCGAGGTGCTTTCTTCCCTTTCTTCTATCGACTCACGCCGCACACCGGACATGTGGTTTTCTCCGCGTCCTCGCCCCGATAAATGATGCAATCGTTGATGCATATGTGATATCTAACATGCGGTAGATCGAGAGGACAGACGATTTTCTTGGCGTCCTCGATACTAGTTGGACATGTGTTCCCCTCCGGGAGACGATCGTGCCAGAATGCCATCATATCGTCGAAGCTTGCATCGCTCAATTTGTGTTTTGCCTTCATCTCCATAGCCTTGAGCGTTACATTCAACCGGGTATCATCGTGCCTGCATCCTTCATACAATGGAGTCATCGCGTCTTTCTCAGGTTGCGCAAGCTTGGCTTTCTCTCTAGCGGCATCCCTAGCGTTACTCGTCTGCTTGAGAAGCAGCTCTTGCACATAAGGGTCCCGCACCCAGCCTGACGTTTTTCCATCGTCGTCTGCTCCTTCGGCATCTAGATCATCATCATCCCGATCTGCTTCCGCACCTTCACCATCTCCAGGAGACTCTTCATCATCTTGCCCGTTCTCGCCGTGATGATGATCATCGTCATGTTGCCCACCTTCACCGTCTCCATCGTCTTCGTCATCGCTTATCCAACGAGTGTATCCATCCATGAAACCATGGCGGAGCAGGTGCGCCTGCAGATTCCCGGAATCTGGGTCGATCACCCAGTTGAGTTTGCATCTTCTGCACGGACATCTTATCTCCGTCTTGTTATTTTGTATCATGCCGGCCATCGCACATTTCAAAAATCTATCCACAATGTCTTCACTCATTATGCGCACCATTTTTGCCTGCACTGTGTACACGGTACAATTATAAGTCTATTAGAACCACATAATCAATGCATGCGTGCAATGGTCGATAGAAAATTTCGGCATGACCTATCCTAAAATTAGGACCTTTGCGAAATGCCAAAGTCTTGCCAAAATGGAAATGAATCAACATTTTGGCAAAACAAATGGCAACTTGTTCACATACAAACACAAGAGAGAGAGCCCGATCCATACACACATGAACATATCATTATCCTCTCCATACACACATGCATGAGCATCATCGATACTCTCCATATACACACACATATGACCATCGATCCTCTCATACACACATCATGAGCATCGATCATCTACATACATATGAGCATATCATCCATATACACATGAACACATCCTTACATGGACAACTTACCGAGATGAGAGACCAATCGCGAGAAGATGGAAAGGAGAGGTGCGCGCGAGACCGGATAAGGAGATGAGAGACCGGAGAGCTTCCTCTATTACTTATGTAACATCCAAGGCAAGTTCTACATGCTAAAAATGGTGAATGAGTGGAGAAATTGAGGTGGGAAGGAGAAGGATCCCGACTAGATCTAAGGAGGAAGAAGAAGGGGAAAGTGAAGTGTGGGGTGGTGGATGATCACACATGTGCACAAAGTGGAGATGCCAAAAAAAAAGGTCGCCACATCCGTGGCGCACTCGGCCCTAGTGTGCCACAGGGATTAGTAACATCTGTGGCGCACATGCCATAGTGCGCCACGGATGTGTCTGACCGTTTTACAGAGTAGAGGGGCGTGCGCTTAGGCGTAGTGCACCCCCCCCCCCCCAACGTGCGCCACGGATAAAACCAACAAGCGTAGCGCACCTACCCTAGGTGCGCTACGGATATCTGGCGTGCGACCAACAGGGCCCTGGCCCACACATATCTGTGGCGCACTATGGTCATGTGCGCCACGGTTGTTCTAGTTACTAGTAGGGCACTGCCCATAGGTGAGCCACGCCTGTTTTAGCCATGGGGCACTTCAACCATGTGAGCCACGGATGTGTTGATTACCTATAGCCAGTTTCCTAGTAGTGCGTAGTCGGATGTTGTATCGTTTTCAAGGTGATTTGGATATTTTTACTGTATATCTGTATTCTTGACTTGTTGAGTCGTTGTTGTATATATCTATTTTGTGGGTTCCATCATGGACTATTGTGTAATGATATTACTTTGTTTTCCACCCGCACTCAAGTGCCTGGTGGGCACCTTTGAATCGTTTCTATGCAGGTTTGGCGGGGATCGCTAAAACTTGCACAGGGCCGATCTGAGGGTGTTACTCCTACTTCTCATAGATAGAGTAATGGTGGAATTTTGTCTATAATTTCCTTGAACTAGGACTAATGACTCATGGCTTGGATGTAATGGATGATACTCCATATCTTAATTTACTGAACCCTTGATCCAGTGACATCATTAGACCAATTTTTGTTCCTCTTGATAATAGAAGCTAGAAGGATATGATTCCTAGGACATGTTGTCTGGTAAAATGATTTGGTCTTAGGAGGGCGCCTACTATGAGGTTTGCAATGGATCTATGATCTAGTGCTTAGTTTTTATAGCTTCTGCTATCATGTGAATTATTGTGGTACCTCCTTCTAGAGTGTGCACAGTAGAGCCCTATATAGCATGATATCTTGTCTTTCTTAACTATTTGTGCTAGTGTGGATTCACCAATGAGATATCACTATGATGCATCCTTTAGGATGGAACACCGATGCCTCCACTTTTGAAGCAACTAGATTTATCAAACATGGTTTTGCAGAATCTATATCATTCAACTTGGATGATTATAACCCAAAGATGTATACCTGGTCAATGATGCAAAAGGCTAAGACCAAATTAAGCTCTGTGATGATCCTAGAATAACCTTCCTAGGCTATACTGAGAGCTTCTTCTCCCTAAATAATGGTCTTACTTGAGATAATGAGAACTGATGCTATGGTTGGCTTGAGAGTAAGTGTTGACCTTGGGGCTATCTCTATGAGGGTTTCCATTGTGGTGACTCCCTTGTGGGTGTGCACAATGGTGGACCACCAATAGAGGATGATTTTTGTCACATCCCAAGATTTTCCAAATCTTGTAATGTGAAAATAAATTGAATAAAATAAAACTTTGTTTGATTTTCAAGGCCAGAAGAAACTTTTTGAACTTAAATGGAACTTCAAATCTATTTGGATTAAATAAATCCTAAAGGGATTTACAAAGTTAAACATTTATTAAAGGAAATTAAAATGTTTTAAAATTACTATTTTGAATCTTTAAATAAAAAGATTTGGTTTTCAAAAGAAAAGGTGGATTTATAAATAAAGATTATTTTATAAAGCCAAATTAAAACCTTGGCCAAGCTTTAGAATTAGTACATTTTGTTTTGAATAAAAAATAAACAAAGGATTATTTAAATAAATTAATAAGGACCTAATAACCAAATTTTATACAAATAAAAGGTTTTACCAATTTAATTGAAACATCAAAACTTGTTAAATTATTTAAAATAAGTTTTCCAAATAATTGGTATTCACAAATAAAACCTACTAAAGTGTTTTGGCTTTATATTGGATTTCAAAATAAATATCTCAAGAAAATAAATCCTAATTGTTTTAATAATGAAAGTCTATTATATTTAATTGATAATAGACCCTAAAATGTTATTTGTTTTAAAAACAAATTTCCCAATATTATATATTTCCCAAATTAAACCTACTAATTTGATTTTGAAAATATTTAAGTTCAAATAAAGATTTTATTAATAAAATCAAACCCTATTTTGATTTAATAACTAAGGCCCATTTTATTAATTTACTAAATGGACCCTAAAATAAAAGGTTATTTTGTTTTAAACAAATTTTCCAAATATTCTGTATTTCCAAATAAACCTACTGATTTAGATTTGAAAGTGTTTGGATTTTAAATGAAGATTATATTAATTAAAACAAACCCTATATTATTAAATAACTAAAATATCCATTTATTTAAATTAAAGAATGGATCTTAAAAAGAATAAAATTATTATTTTGTTTTGAGATTTGGATTATGTTGAAAAACAGAACCAAATTCAAAGTAAAGTTGAGTGTTTGTTTGAATTAATTTGAGTGTTGTTTGAATGTGTGAATAATTGTTTGAATTTCAAAACAGAAAAAGAATTAGAAAAGAATAAAACAAATAGACAGAAAAAAATAGAGGAAACATACCAGCCCAACGAAGTGGCCCAACAGCAGCCCACCTAGCCCATCTGTCCTCTCCCCCGGACCGTTTTTATTCACCACAGAAACAACCCACGCAGACACCGACTGGTGGACCTCTCCCTCGTTTCTTTTCCCACTGACCAGCGGACCCCACTCCTCCTGTTCTTCCTCTTCACCCGCTCGACCGTTCCTCCCCGTTCCTGGCAGTGATTTCGCGTCGTCAATTCGACTTAATGCCACGATTAAACCTCGCAGTGACCACGCGTGATAAATCCCCTCTCCCTCCTCTTTCATTTCCCCCAAACCCCATACCTCGAGAGCCACCAGGCTGTCGCCAATCTTCTCTGCACCGCCGCCGTCTCCGACGAGCTGTCGCACTAATTCCGGCCAACTCCGACCACCCCTCTGCCTCTACTTCACGCGAGTGGACTCCTCTCGACCTCACGCATCTCCTAGTACCCTCTGTTCGACCGCGGGCGCCCCAGAACGTCGCCTACGTCAAGCTCCCAACGCCGCCGCGTCTGCCTTCTCCTCCGACGAGCTCCACAGGTAGACTCCGGTCGCCCCTCTTTTTCTAGTTCTCGCACACAACTCTGTCTCGATCTTGCGCGTCTAACCACGTCTTCGCCTTGTCTTGGGGTGATCCATAGCGACGTCCACGATGACCACCCGACGCACCCGACACCGTCCTCCACTCCGGTGAGGAATTGCCGCAGACCCCGAGCGCCCCTCGCCCGACCAACACCTCCCCGAGCATCGCCGTAAACCCCTGAGCCCGGTGAGATACTCCCCTTCTCCCTCACCCCCTGTAGCGTCGCCTCCGTCATCGACCGACCGCTCCGCCGCCGGTAGCCACCGCAGCGCCGCCAGTTCCTGGCTGATACAATGTGAGCCGTTAGATCACGATCCTATGCACACGATAGATCACTTAACCTGAACCGTTACGTTTGATCTGCACCGCACAATCCCACTTAAATCCTGCGGTCCACATCACGCGATCCTACCGAACCGTTATGAACCAATAAGACACAGACACGTGGCCAGAGATGTTTTAAAACAGATTTTGGAAACAGATTTAAATGCCATTTTGAAATCCTTGTAACTTTCAAACCACACGTCCAAATTTGACAAATTTTATATCAATGGATTCAGGAGAACAAGCCCTAGCCAACCATGGCCTTAGTTTGACAAATAGTATCTGTTAGCTTGTTTGAATTTGCAGAAACTTTTGTGTACTTGTTTAGACTAGAAAAATTGTTTAAAAATGATTTTTGGATTAAAACCTTTGCAAAATGGTTTGTTGTGACCTTACTGACCCTAGAAACCAACCCTTGGTATTAAAAATGATTTTGGTAAGATTTAGGTTAGATTACTTGACTTAGTCATTTTCTAGCCAAATAAAAAGAATAGATTTTGTTATAAAAATGTTTATGAAAAGAAAACTTCAAGGAAATGTTTTGGACCAAACCTAATGACTAAAACACCAAGTTTTGCAATAGCAACTCATTTGGTGAACCCTATAGGCTAAAGCCTTAGTAAAAAAATATTTCTACACCACATAAAATAACACTTTGTTTTGAAAATGGTTTTAAAGTGAAACCTTTTACAAATGACTTGGCCACTTTAGGAAATGACCATTAGATGTACCCAAATGTCTATGACCCACTAGGAACCACTTTTTCAAACAAAACAAAGCTTGGCATGCTTGCATGCATTTCTTTGACTTTGTTATTTATGTGTGTTGTTTTGCTTGATTGGTAGATTGAGTTTGTGCCTTGCTTGATTGATTTGTAGTGACTTGAAGAGTGTGATTGTTGCAAAGATCAAGAAGTGAACCTATACTCTACCAAAAAGGCAAGTGATGCTTCATACTTTCTATCCTATTACTTTCACTATGCATTAGTGATTTTGCTAAGTAAAACTTACATGGATTTTGCTAAGTATAAACCTTGCTATAGGAAAATATAGTAGATGAATCCTTAGTAGGATTTTCCTAAGTTAGAGATTCCTACTACTACCAAGCTTAGCCTAGCTAATAGAAAACATGGGTGGAATATATATTCACACTATGGAAAAATATTCTAAGTCTAAGGACTTAAGTTTTGTTTAATAAAACAACTAAGTTAATGAATCACCTGGGTGGAATGGGCTTGCTTGGTGGAGAATGGTTGAGTGGTTCACAATGCCATAGGCTTGGATTGTGTATCTCACTTGTGGAATGCCACCCAGGAAACAAAGAGATTTGAGATGTCAAATGTTGAGAAGTTTCAAGTGCAACCACTTGGCAATATGGGCTCTGCCATGATCATATAGGTTGCAAGAACTTAGCCAAATGGACAGTGGGTGGTAGTGTTTGATAGGATGGAACGCGTCCATTTTGGTCTAAGGGAAGGCTTCTGAAAGATTTTGTCTTGGGAAACCAAGTCTTGTGGGTAAAGTGCACCACCTCTGCAGAGTGTAAAATCTAAGTACTTAGCCATGTCCCTGGTAAAGGACAATTTGAGCATCAAGACATGGAAGCAATCAAGAATCTCATCATTCCAATTTCTAAATAAAAATCTTGTGGTTTGAACAAGGGTTGTTTGAATTCTTCAATCATTGATGGAGAGATGGCTTGGAACAAGGATCTTGAAATCTTTGATTGAGGAAAATGATTTTGTCAAACAAAAACTTAGTATTTCCAAAAGTTAAGGAAAAATCTATTTTGAGCAATGCAAGCCTCAACTCCACTTAGCCAAATGCATATAGATGATAGACTCCACTATACTACCATAGTATCACTTGCCAATACAATTCAAATGTATTGACCCTTTGTGGTTGTAACTTGTATGTTGCAGGTTTGATTGATTTTAGTGAAGATTGATTGTTTAGGATTACAAAGTCTACAACCAACATCTGCCTGTGGCACTTTGAAGATGATGGACCCATGATTATAGTTATTCCGCTGCAATGTAATGTAATAGCCAAATGAGCTATGTATTGATGTAATAAAATTATGTTATTCCTGGTTATAAAGTTATAATATGACCTTTATTTCTTGATATTACATCTTATCTGTGGATGCTAGCTATTGATCCAGGGACTAGCATTGTAAAACACAGGAGGACTCTACCTTATTAGGTTGGGACCCCTACAATTTTCTACTTGGTTGGCTAACTTTGCAGATATTATCTGTTAGGAATGGATCTTGCTTGTGTTCTTAGCTGGCCAATGATGCCCTGGTCTGAGGCTTTTATTCTGAAACAAGAGAAATAGGTACTACCAATGCATACAAATTCTATGATTAGACAAACATACCATCCCTATGCCTATCTGAGAACAATCCCAATTCTCTAAAATATTTTCAAATGAACTGGTAAGAACATATGATATGATTGATCTTAGAAAAAGATATTCACCTGATGATGGGAGTATTGCTATTGTTTCCTATTTCTTGGGTTGATCTTCATTGGATACTACTGGCTCTTATCTGACTCCTGATACTTTACCTTTAATTCTCCTCTCTATACTGACTTGACCTGCTTCTCCTGGTGTTGGCTTGGCCTTGCTTGATCGACTTTACTAGCAGATATTTTCTATTGGGCTGATTTGTTGATGTTGTTGGTGGTATATATATTTGGGTGATGAACTGAGATAATATGTGTAGATCTTGATAATGTTCTATGGACACTGTGTTTCTGTGATGTGGAGATAGAAAGATGAGATGTGGGCATGTAGAGTTTGGCTAGTGTGTTGTTGGTGCTGTGGAGAAGCTGATGTTGGACTAACTAGCTACGGTTAGTTTGCCTCATATCACTTCATATTGCTTCTACTCTGGTGTTGACATCACATTCACATGCAACTGTGTGTGATATTCCTACTTGCCTATTGTGGGTTGTGGATCAGATCAAGAACAACATGGTATTTCTTGGGTTTTTTACCTTTCGCCTTTTTACTGATCTGGTGAAACCTGCCCCTTTACCTGCCGACGATGTAGGACTGAGGCTATTAACTGATAAAGATCAGATACTGCCTTGGTGGAAATTGTCCCCTTCTTCTATTAGCTCAATGATGATAATAACAGTGCACCACACTGTTTGTGTGAGAGTAATACTCTAACCCCTTCTCCATTCTAAGTGCACCACACCTGCCCCTTTACCCGTTACTCTTTATGATGTTTCATTTTAATTTTTCATTTATTGTATGATTAAATATCATTGTAATTTGATTTATTTTAGTCTTTATATATATTATTTACTTAATATTGGAATATTAATAATTCTAAAGTATCCAAATTTGAATTCCGATTCTCAATTTGAAATATGAATTGAATTATTTCCTGAAAGACAAAAATACGGTAGAGGTCATGTCGAAATCCATAACACTTGCGCTGACGATTCCATCAGAACAAGAGAGATCTCGATCCCTCTATAGGCCTTTTATTTTTGCGCGAAAATTCTCTGGGTTTTTTTATGCATGAATAAAATGCACACACATGTGGTCTAGGTACTAATCCTGAGATGTTACACATGGCACGTGGGCTCTAGGCACCCCCCATGACTGTGAGAAACCGCGACCAGCATGGGATAACATCACCACGTCGGCTCTGGTCCGTCCATGTAATTCGGCGGTCACGGAGGCATATCGTGCCGAGAGCGCATCTCATTGAGTGCGGTACTGTCCTCATACATTGACGGCGGGATCAGGGCACGTGCAGGGTCCACCTTGCGCCTCTCAACGAGCATGGAAATGCTCGTGTACACTGACGGCAGGCCATGGGCGCGCGCGTAGTCCACCATACGGCAAGCAATGGTCCCGTGAGGCCCATAAGTCAGTGTCCCTGATTGCGCTTCTGGGTGGAAACAAATGCCAAAGGAGCACCAGACGCGGGATTGGAGTACAATTTCGGGTCCCGGTGATGGTTCTCAGCTGCTGATCGTCGACATCCCACGTTGAAAAGAATTTGGATGACATGGATAACAGTTTGGGAAAAAACAATCTAGCACTATTATTTACTCTGATTATTGTAGCAACTAATATAAAGAATCTATACAAGCTAAACAAAAATAACCAGAGTGGAATGAGTATAAGTTGTTCAAATCTTTAGGGCAGGCCGGGGGCTTTAATCTTTGTCGGAGAGACAATGATAAAGAAATTCTAAACAGACAAAAAAGACATGTCATTCTTATCCCTAAGCTCACACAATGAAGTATGAACTCTACATGGTGATTCTTGAGGTTTTCTCTAGGATTTTACAAACTTCCTAGGTGGAACCCATAAGCTAGGATGCTCTTGACTGGCATCAACTATCTAGGGTTCCCCACCAATGCAAGGTGATCAGGTCATGGGTCCTGAAAGGCCCACAAATGATAAAGGAGCACCACTCTGCAAAGGGTGGTCCAGCCCAAGGAATCGGGTACTGTGAACTAGCCCGCGTATGACATCATCTTGGAGTGCAGTCCACGACGAAATATCTACATGGCTTCTAGGATATGTCATCGTCTAACCGTTTGTGACCATATCTAGAATATATTACTAGGATTTTTTGTGTTCATCTCCATCACATATAAAACGACTCGTCACACGTCACCCTAATCCCCACAGTGCACATAAGGGGGTGGGTAGGGCCTTCCGAGCGAGATCTTACATCCTCGTACCGCATCCATCACCATAGTCAAGATTGATACCTCCTCGAGATCATCCTGAGCACGAAGAGATAGTAGAATCCAACAAAATGTGAGTAGGGATGTTACAAGATGTTGTCACCCTACTGTTACTCGATGATGGCGGCAACATCCTATAAACTGGCACACTTCATGCCATGAATATCCTCGGTCAGAGATCCTTCCACTATTACTAGTCTAAGGGCATTTCTAACCGATCCCCTAAACTTTAGAGGAGTAAACGAATGAGCAAAACTTAGAGGAGTAACATTACTCCTCTAAAGGTCGGTGGTTCCTAACCGAACCCCTAAACTTAGAGGAGTAAAACTTTTTTTGCCCCATTCTCTCTAGCATTCCACATATGCATTCATACATCTTACATAGAGTTCATACAAATAATTTAAACATACAAATAATTCAAAAACAGTAGCACATCGAAATAAACAGAAGAAACACTTAAAAAACATACATAGGCATAGTTCATCGAATCGAACACACCGAATTAAAACATGCATAGAGTTCATTCAAAAGTAGACTCTATCACCACCATTGATCAAGGTCTCCCAATAAGAAGCTATTGACCTTGTTTGATCCAAAAGAAACCACCAACATATCACATCATATGTTGTGGACCATCTCCAAATAAATCAAGCATCATCTCCGAAGAACTCATCTCCTCCTCCTCCTAGGCCAACACCATCATCACCACCATGAGCACCTCCACCAAAAGATCATTGAAGGATCTTTGCTCGAGTGAGCTCCCAATATTTCCTAGCTATGGCATCCATGTTTCTTGGGCCCATTAACATGAGAGCACGCTCATCGATCTCTTTTTCTTTTGATATCCTCTCCTCCTCAATTGTAACCCTCCTCTCCTCGGCAATGTCCCTCCTCTCCTTGGCAGCCATCTTCTTCTTCCACTTCTCCTCCTCCATTGCTTTGAGATCGTCCTACCTTCTCGCCTTCTCATATCTCCTCTCGGCTGACAAGGCTTTCTTGGTCTCAACCATAGAACATAGTTCTTCTTTGTATCTCCTCCTTGTGCACCTCTCTTTTTCCTCTTATTTGTCCTCCGCCTCTTGTTGCTTAGCAGTGACCTCAAAATCTTCCTCCTCCACCTCTCCTTGCTCGGTGGTGTCCTCAACTTCATCATCATTGAAGTGGAGGTCGTCGATCCCGGTGGCATGGATACCCTCCAATTGTGTCATGAAGCTGGCAATCTCCTCCTCAGCCGCACTACATATCATCAAAAGAACATCACCGTGTGTCTACAAATCGCCAACCGATGAGAGGCGAGGAGAAAAAGAAATTGTCGACATTAGCGATGATCCATCGAACACCTCGTGCTCGTCAACATTAACGACGGTCGCCTGCGGTGTTCGGCCTAGGGGAGGGTTCGCCGGCGAGGCCTTGTATGTCAAAGGGGCAGGTGTATCCTTCGGAAGCGTGTTGTGGCCTTTTTACACTTCTTCTTATCCGCCGCCTCCGTGAGCGCCACTTTGGACGGAGTCGGCTTGCTCTGCCGCTGGCTGGCCACAGGAGCAAGGGGAGTATGCGGTGCCACCTCGGGAGCATGCACGCGCTTGCCGCCGGCCTTTCCGGAGGCCTTGATGAAGGGGTTCGTAGCATGGAAAAAAAATCTACCGCATGAATATAAACAAGCCAAGATCTATCTACTAGATTGTATCAACGAGCCGATTAGAGTACTCACCCTTGAAGATTCCAAAACGGTTAACGAGAGAAGATTCTCGTGGGTGATGTAGTCGTACACTTGCTGATCTCAGGATCGCGCAGACGATCCTTCTGGCGATGCGTTCCGGCAGTGCTTCTGCAGTCGGTCACACAATCGGTACTCGATGAAGACCTTCCTCTCCCTTGTTCCAGCAGGCAGCGGAGGTAGTAGTTCTCCCCTCGTGATTGTGGTAGCACGACGGCATGGTGTCAGAAGTAGAGGGAAGATCATGCAGGGCTTCGCCTAAGCTGGAGCAGGTTATGGTGGATTTAGGGTTTCCGGCAATGTAGGGTTTAGAGGGCCGAAGAGGAGGAGGTGTGGCCGGTGGCGGCGCTGGGCAGCAGCCCGGTAGCGGCTGGCGGCGGTGGAGGTGAGCAGCGGCGGCAACGCTGGGGGCGGCGGTGGCGGCGCGGCTGCTAGGTGGGGAGAGGCTGGTGTTGTGTGTCCTTGGGGCACCCCCTCCCCTCTACTTATGAGACGGAGGGAAGCTTGGGAGAGGGGAATTTGAATCCTTCCCCAACTCCCTCTCCTAGTTGGCTTGTGGTGGAGGGAAAGAAGGATTCTTTCCTTCCTCCACTAGGATACATTGTCCTAGTTTGACTTTTCAAACTTGCCTTTTAACTTTCAATTTGGAGCTTAATTTGTTTCTTGCAAATGCCCAACCAAGTGACCTAGTGAAAGGATACAGATGCCGCCTAGAGGGGGGTGAATAGGCGGTTAAAACTTTTCCGAGAGTGGCTCGACAAAGGTAGAAATAAACTAGCGTTTACTTTGTAAAGCACAACCTAGAACAACTAGGGTTCACCTATGTTCACCAACAACTTATGCTAAGCTAGACAAACAACTATGTGATAGCAAGATATAGATTACTTCAAGCACGAAGGCTATCACAATGTAAAGTGCATAAGTAAAGAGCTCGGGTATAGAGATAACCGAGGCACGCGGGGACGACGATATTTTACCGAGTTCCTCCCAACATGGAGTACGTCTCGTTTGGAGAGGGGGTGGTATCAAACCACCAACACCACAATAGGCCTCCCTTATTCTCCTATGAATCTCACCCCAACGGGATCGATCCACGCTTCTAGTATTGGTGCACTTGTCGGTGGCAATCTGGAACCTCTCACAAGGTTGGGGCACTTCTCCACAACTCAATTGGAGGCTCCCAACAAACAAGCTTGGGGAAAGATCCACAACTCAATTGGAGGCCCCAAGTAATCCAAGAACCTGAAAAACCACCAAACCGTCTAGGGTTCCAAGAACCCAAGAGTAAAAAGCTTCTCACCTTTCACTCAATCGAATCCTCACCGAGAACTCAAACCGATGCACCAAATGCAATGGAAAGAACACAAGTAGTGCTAGAATCCTTCTCTCCCAAATTCCACCAAAGCTACAAAAGCTTGTGGGGAAATAAGAGAGGAAGAACAATGCAGGAAATCCACAAAAGACTCCAAGATCTAGATCCCAAGATGTTCCCCTCACTTAGAGGAGAGATGGATTGGTGGGATTGTAGATCTAGATCTCATCTTTCAAATCCCTAAAGTATATGCAAGAATCAAGGGAGGGACTGAAGGGGGATAAAGATCAAGAGGGTCAAGAATGGAGGAGAAAGCCTATAAAACTCGAGCAATTACATTGGGGAAGAAGGGCCCCTTTTTATAGGCCCACAGATTTTTGACCATTTTCTGACCATTGGGGAAAAGTCAGACCGGAGACTCCAGTGTGCAGACCAGAGACTCCGGTCTACACCGTAGATTCCGGCCAACCTCCGGACCAGCCTCCGGACCACCTATCAGACTGTCCAGCTGTAGGGGTTCGTAGCATGGAAAATAAAAAAATTCTATCGCATGCACACAAACAATCCAGGATCTATCTACTAGATTGTAGCAACGAGTCGATAGAAGCACTCACCCTCGAAGATTCCAAAGTGGTTAACGAGATAAGATTCTCGTGGGTGATGTAGTCGTACACTTGTCGATCTCAAGATCGCGTAGACGATCCTTCCGGCGCTACGTTCCGGCAGCGCTTCCGCATTCGGTCACACGTTAGGTACTCGATGAAGACCTTCCTCTCCCTTGTTCTAGCAGGCAGCGGATGTTGTAGTTCTCCCCTCGTGATTCCGGCAGCACGACGGAGTGGTGTCAGAAGTAGAGGGAAGATCCCGCAAGGCTTCGCCTAAGCCGGTGCGAGTTATGGTGGATCTAGGGTTTCCCGGCAATCTAGGTTTAGAAGGCCGGGAGGAGGAGGTGGTGTTGGCGGTGGCTAGGAAGGCGGCGGCGCGGAGGTGGCGGCGTGCGGTGGTGGCGCATGGGTGTGGGGAGGGCTGGCTTGGTTGTGCTTGGTTGTGTTTGTGGCGCACGGGTGTGGGGAGGGCTGGCTTGGTTGAAGTTTGCATACCTTGTTAGCATCTTTAGGATCGACAAAACCTTTGGGTTGCATCATATACAACTCTTCATCAATGTCTCCATTGAGGAACGTTGTTTCGAAATCCATCTGCCATATCTCATAATCATAATATGCAGCTATTGCTAACAGAATCCTCACAGACTTTAGCTTCGCTGCCGGTGAGAAAGTCTCATCGTAGTCAAATCCTTGAATTTTTCGAAACCCTTTTGCGACAAGTCGAGATTTATAGATAGTAACATTACCATCAGCATCTGTTTTCTTCTTGAAAATCCATTTGTTCTCGACAGCCTTCCGGCCATCCGGTAAGTCCACCAAAGTCCATACTTGGTTTTCGTACATGGATCCAATCTCGGATTTCACGGCTTCTTGCCATTTATTGGAATCTGGGCTCATCATCGCATCCTCATATGTCGCAGGGTCATCGCTATTGTCCACCAACATGACACTCATAACGGGATCATACCAATCAGGAGTGGTACGAGTTCTCGTTGACCTGCGAGGTTCTGTAGCAACTACAACCGAAGTTTCACGATCATCATCATTAACTTCCTCTCTTATTGGTGCAGGCGCCACAGGAACTTCTTCCGGTGCTGCGCTACTCGCAAGTTCGAGAGAAGGTTCGACAACCTCGTCGAGTTCTACTTTCCTTCCAGTCACTTCTTTCGAGAGAAATTCCTTCTCTAGAAAAGATCCATTCTTGGCAACGAAGATTTTGCCTTCGGATCTATGATAGAAGGTATACCCAATAGTTTCCTTTGGGTATCCTATGAAGACGCATTTTTCCGCTTTGGGTTCAATCTTGTCCGGCTGTAACTTCTTTACATAGGCTTCGCAACCCCAAACTTTAAGGAACGACAATTTAGGTTTCTTCCCAAACCATAATTCATACGGTGTCGTTTCAACGGATTTAGATGGTGCCCTATTTAAAGTGAATGCGGCTGTTTCTAATGCATAACCCCAAAATGATAGCGGTAAATCTGTAAGTGACATCATAGAATGAACCATATCTAAGAGAGTTCGATTACGACGTTCGGACACACCATTACGCTATGGTGTTCTCGGCGGTGTCAATTGTGAAAGTATTCCGCATTTCTTCAAATGCTCGCCAAACTCGTAACTTAGATATTCACCTCCACGATCAGATCGTAGAAATTTAATATTCTTGTTACGTTGATTCTCCACCTCACTTTGAAATTCCTTAAACTTCTCGAAAGTATCGGACTTATGTTTCATGAAATAGATATACCCATATCTACTCAAGTCATCTGTGAAGGTAAGAACATAACGATAACCACCGTCCGATGCTACACTCATTGGACCACACACATCGGTATGTATGATTTCCAATAAGTCCGTAGCTCGCTCCATCATACCAGAAAATGGAGTCTTAGTCATTTTACCCATCAGACATGCTTCGCATCTTTCAAGTGATTCGAAATCAAGTGATTCAAGAAGTCCATCGGAATGGAGTTTCTTCATACGCTTCACTCCAATGTGACCAAGACGACAGTGCCACATATAGGTCGAGTTATCGCTCAATTTCAAACGTTTAGCTTCAATGTTATTATTATGTGTATTTCCACTATCGAGATTCAATAAGAATAGAACATCTATCAAAGGTGCATGTGCATAAAACATATTACTCATATAAATCGAACAACCATTATTCTTGTACTTAAACAAGTAACCGTCTCGCAATAAAAAAGATCCCGATATAATGTTCATGCTTAACGCAGGCACCAAATAACAATTATTTAAGTATAAAACTAATCCCGATGGTAGATGAAGAGGTAGCGTGCCGACCGCGATCACATCATCCTTTGATCCGTTTCCCACGTGCATCGTCACCTCGTTCTTCGCTAGCTTCCGTTTATTCTGTAGCACCTGTTTCGAGTTACAAATATGAGCAACCGAACCAGTATCAAATACCCAGGCACTACTACGAGTACTAGTGAGATACACATCAATAACATGTATATCGGATATACCTTTCTTCTTGATGTTGTCGTTCTTCAAATCTGCCAAGAACTTTGGGCAATTCCGCTTCCAGTGACCTTCTCCCTTGCAGTAAAAGCACTGAGTATCAGGCTTAGGTCCAGCCTTGGTCTTCTTCGTCGGTGCGGTAACTTTCTTACCACCCTTATTGAAGTGTCCCTTTTGCTTAGACTTGCCTTTCTTGAATTTGGTGGTCTTATTGACCATCAACACTTGGTGCTCTTTCTTGATCTCCACTTCTGCAGATTTTAACATGGAGAAGAGTTCTGGCAACTGCTTGTTCATGCTTTACATATTGTAGTTCATCACAAAGTTCTTGTAACTTGGTGGTAGTGATTGGAGGACACGGTAAATCCCCAAAGCATTAGGAATCACTATACCCAAGCTTTGAAGTTTGTTTGCGTGCCCAGACATCTTAAGCACATGCTCACTGACGGAGCTGCCCTCTTCCATCTTGCAGTTAAAGAACTTTTCAGAAGCCTCATAGCTCTCAACTGCCGTGTGAGTCTCAAAAATCAATTTGAGTTCACGGACAATATCATGTGGGTCTGAATTCTCAAACCTTTTCTGAAGCTCCGATTCCAAACCATACAAGATAGCACACTAAACTATGGAGTACTGATTCTTTCGAGCGAGGTAAACATTCTTTACTTCATCGGTAGCATCAGCTGCAGGCGGGTCACCCAGCGGTGCATCCAGCACATAGGTCAAATTACCAGCATTGAGGACAATCCTCAAATTGCGGAACCAATCCGCGAAGTTGCTTCCATTTTTTTCAACTTTTCTTTCTCTAGGAACGCATTAAAATTGATGGTAGGGGCCGCCATTGATCTACAACATATTTGCAATAGTTTAGACTAAGTTTATGACAAATTGAGTTCTAATTAATAGTTAAATTAATCTAGGTGAACACCCACTCAAAACAATATCCCTCACATTGTTTTAGTGATCACACGAACCAAATCCACCACATCAAAACCGATCATCACGAGAGTTGATGTAGCTTCAATGGCGAACAATCGACATGTTCATCATATCTACTATATGATTCATGCTTTACCTTTCGGTGATCCGTGTTCTGAGACCATTCTATACATGCTAGTCTCGTCAAGATCAAACCTTAGCTTCCGCATGAGCAAATCTGGCTTGCTCACGTTGTATACACTTGCAGAATCTAACACACCGGATCATCACGTGGTGCTTCGAAACAACAAGCTTTAGCAACGGTGCTTACTAAGGATGAACACTTTGGAACTTGAAATTTATGTGCATGAGGGATCATCTTATAATGCTACCGTCGTGAACTAAGCAATACAAGATGCATAAAAGGATTAACATCACATGCAATTCATAATATGTGATATGATATGGTGGATCTAGGGTTGCCCCAAACACAACCAAGCTAGCCCTCCCCACACCCGTGCGCCGCCGCCACCTAGCCGCCGCCCTATCCGCCGCCGACACCGCCTCCTCCTCCCGGCCTTCTAAACCTAGATTGCCGGGAAACCATAGATCCACCATAACTCTCATGTATGGGAGGCGGCGAGCGGCGGCGGCGCCGGGGGGCGGCGGCTAGATGGGAAGGGGCTGGTGTTGTGTCTCCTTGGGGCACCCCCCTCCACTCTATTTATGAGAGGGAGGGTAGCTTTGGGAGAGGGGAGTTTCAATCCTTCTCCAACTCCCTCTCCTAGTTGGCTTGTGGTGGACGGAAAGAAGGATTTTTTCCTTCCTCCACCAGGATACATTGTCCCAGTTTGACTTTTCAAAGTTGTCTTTTGACTTTCAGTTTGGAGCTTAATTTCCTTCTTGCAAATGCCCAACCAAGTGACCTAGGACATGATTCAATCATTCCACTTATCCATGACACATTCATGTACCCTTCCCCTTCCGGTCCAGTGAACCTTCTAGACCCTTCTAGAACCCCTCAGATGAAATCATCGGAATCATTTCTGAACTCTAGAATTGGACTTTCCTTATATGAATCTTATTCTCCGGACTATTTCAGATCTCCTCGTGATAACCAGGATCCCATCCGAGACTGCAAACAACATTCGGTCTCCCTACTTACATTTCATATCTACTAAACAACATCGAATCCTTAAGTGTGTCTACCTACGGTTTGTGAATTACGCGGACATGACCGAGACACTTCTCCGATCAATAACCAGTAGAGGAATCTGGAAATTCATATGGCCCCCACATATTTCTATGATTACTTTTGCGATCGAATGAACCACTTACATACGAAACCAATTTCCCTTTGTCTCGCGATAGTTTACTTATCCGAGAGCTGATCGTCGGTATCTCTGCATACCTAGTTCAACCTTGTTACTAATAAGTACTCTTTTATCATTCCCATGATATGTGATCCCTTGTGAGCCAGTCACATGCTTTCAAGCTAATTGGATGACATTCCACCGAGAGGGCCTAGAGTATATCTATCCGTCATATGGATGGACAAATCCCACTCTTGATCCATGTGTCTCAACACACACTTTCCAAACACTCAATGACACTTTTATAGCCACCCAGTTACGGTGTGGTGTTTGATGTCATCAAAGCATCCTTCCAGTAATGGTGATTAGCATGATCTCATGGTCGAAGGAATTGGGTTACTATGTATCAGAAAGCTTATAGCAAACAAACTATTGAAATGACTTGATCTTTATGCTACGCTTATCTATAGGAGTATGTCCATCATACCATTCTCCTAATGATATGATCTTGTTGTTAACAACATCTCAATGCTCATGATCCAAAAACCATAATCATTAATTAACCACCAAGCTAGTATTATAAAGAGGCTTTACTAGGGACTCTAATTAGTTTACAAATCACACAAGTATTAATGTTTCCGATTAATACTATTATAGCATGAATGTAAACATTTGACATGGTTATACCCCACGGGTACATGATCTCATCCTACCTGGTCCAGCCCAAGGAAGGCCCACGGCAACTATACGCCGGCCCATGAAGATTTTCGGGTGGCCAAGGCCCATGACGCTTTCGGATCCTTGGAGAGCAAGACTAGAGTAGATAGGAAATTCAAAGGGGTAAAACCCTAGAACCTGTAACCGACTAGGTCTATGCTCGGGACCTGCCTGAGTCTATATAAAGGCCAGGAGGGCACAACCTAGATCTCCTCCTCATACTCTCGCATACACACCTCCACGCCAGATTGCATCTGCGCACCCCTGTAACCTTCGGTTCCGCCGTAATCAAGAGCAGACAAGCAGGAGTAGGGTTTTCCCTCCAGGGGCCTGAACCTGGGTAAACCTTGTGTCCCGTGTTGCTTGTTTTCTAACCGTTCCGCGATCTCCAGCATCCCCATCTTCTCCAAAACCCAAGTCCATAACAATGGGCATTGATGAGATCAAACCTCGTCAATTGGCGCCGTCTGTGGGAACTGGGGACGCTGATTGTGTGATCGTGACGGTCCCAACCCGATCGATCTACAACTCTGCGGCGATGGAGAGTCACCTCCTCTTCAGCGCTTTCGACTTCACTGCCCACTCACCGTCCACCATGAAGGACTTCGAGCCCGTAGGTGACGGACTCAAGATCCTATTTGGGAGCTTCTGCTTCCAGGTGGGGCAGACTGGCACCCTCCGCCTCCCTGAGCGGGTGCCCCTACCATCAATCAGGCCCGCTTCGTGGGTCCAACGACAGCAGCAGCTGCAACTCCGATCTGTGCGATCCGCCATCAGATGAAGGGACCTATGGTTCCGGATCTGAAAGTTGCGGTAGCAGCGGACCAATCTACGAGCGCTACCAATGCGCCGTAGTCATCCAGGGCGACGTGGATCAGCAAACACCCAACCCGCCGCCCAACCCGACACCTAAACCGCCAGATCGAAACGGTGGGAACAGAAGAAGCCAGTCCCCCCCACCCGAAGGGGACAACAACGGACATGTCATCCGCCTTAGCAAAGAAGGATGGGCCCAGGCACGCAACGCCGTGGCGGGCAACATAGTCCTGCCTGCAGACTCCTCCCGGGATCTGCTGATGGCCTACCATCTGCTCCTGATCGAGGAGCATAAGAAGCAGGTCAAGATGCAAGAGGTGCGTGACAAACGCAAGCAAGCAGCCTCAGAGTCTAGCGCGCGACGAGCTACGCTCTCCGCCATGGGCATCGGCTCCAGCACGAACGGCAACCAAGGCAACAATCACCGCTCTCGGATGGACAACATGGATCCCAAGGAGCGCCGTGAGGTGACCCGAACCCTTCACACATCCTTCATGGAGATGGACGCCGATGGCAACGTCATCCCAAAAACGCCGTAGGCTGCGATCATGGCAGCCACTGCGTATCTCGCGGCCCACCCACCTCCGGAGGGGGACCCGAAAAGATCCATGCACAAGTCCG
This sequence comes from Avena sativa, assembly GCA_916181665.1. NCBI lineage: Eukaryota > Viridiplantae > Streptophyta > Magnoliopsida > Poales > Poaceae > Avena > Avena sativa. The sequence continues at coordinate 86,006,882 of OV702284.1, forward strand.
CACTTACCGTACTCGGACTCGTTGGAGCCGCGCTCCACCAGGATGCTCCTATGGAGCCGAAAAAGAAAGCTCCGTTCAGGTTCGACCACAGCCCCACCCCTTCATCCGAAGAAGAGGACCATGACCTTCCTCGAAGGAAGAAGAGTTCGCGCCATCACAACCGTGACTACGACGCCAGAGAATCGCTCACACAGCGCAAAATCGACAAAGCGCGAGCCAAGCGCGCATGCTCGTCTGAATCCGAGATGGACGAAGACGGAGGAGAACTCTGCGGGGGGCGATGCTTCAGCAGATCTGTTCGACGAACAAAGATGCCGCGAAATTTCAAACTTCCTTCGGATACTCCGAAGTTCGACGGCACACAAGACCCAAAGGCATGGCTCAGCAACCACTTGTCATCCGTCAAACTGCACAGTGGAAACAAAGAGACCGCCATGCAATGCCTTCAGCTGCAGCTGATAGGCGCAACCCGGATATGGCTTAGCAGCCTATCTTTAGGGTCCATCCAAAGTTGGGAGGAGCTAGCTTACAGCTTCATCAGAAACTTCAAAGGCACCAGCAAGAGGCCCGCCTCAATCGAGGAGTTGCGGGCCTGCACCCAACGAACGGACGAATCCATTCGCTCGTACATACTACGCTGGTCCAACACCAAGAACTCCACAGCGCACATCTCCGAAGAGAGGGCCATAGACGCCTTCAGGGACGGCGTCAAGCGCTAAGAATTCAAGGAGGAACTCGGGCGCGTCAAGCCCAAAACACTCGACCACCTCATGGACATCGCCAACAGGTGGGCTGACGGCGAAGATTCCATCCACCGAGCACAATCGGAACAAGAGGACGACTACGGCCGACGACGAGAGTGCCGTAGCAAGAGGAGATCGTGCGTCTACGACGATCGCGATGGACCCGACATGGTCACGGCCGGCTACGCCGATTGCCGCAACGACGCCAACCACAACAGCGGAGGATACCGCGGAGGAAACTTCCGTGATGGAGGACGCCCAGCACAGTCGTGGCAGCGCCGCGACCGCGATAACGGACCCTCAGCATACGAAAAACTTTCGGGTCCATGCACCATCCACTTCTACATCGACAAGGAGCATGGCAAGAAGAAGGCAAGCCACATGCTCAAGGACTGCCGCGAGTTCCAGAAACTCAGCGAAAGCATGGTCTAGATGAGGCAGCAAGCTCCACTTCCTGGATTTGGGAATGCACCCGCGCCAGGTGAGATAGCGCATGGAGCTCCGCCACCGCCACCTGTAGGAGGCCCGAACCAACCAGTCGCACCAGCACAGAACAACGCTGGGAACGGGTATCCCCGCCGAAAGGAGCACTGATGATCTAGAAGGGGCGCCCCACGAATAGGGCGCAGAAGAAAATCACCCGTCAGATCAACCTGGCCGTGGCAACTCCACCCGCCATCCCTGAGTACCTTAGCGGATCGGAGTCCTGCATCACGTTCAGTCGTTCGGATCACCCTTGCCAGATCCCTCGCCCAGGTCATGCTGCCCTGGTGCTGGAGGCGCAGATCGGAGGCTTCGAGATGAGCCGCGTCTTCATGGACGGCGGCAGCGGCATCAACCTGATGTTCGCAAGTACTCTAGCAGCAATGCGGATCCCGCAGTGCAACCTGGAACAGTCAGAAACAGCGTTCCACGGCATCGTCCCAGGAAAGGGCATACTCCCCCTGCGCAAAATATGGCTCGACGTCATCTTCGGCAAGCCGGACAACTTCCGACTCGAGCGGCTCGAATTCAAAGTGGTGGACTGGCCATCACAATACCACGCCATCCTCGGGCGTGTAGCATTCGCAAGATTCTTGGCTGTCCCACATTACGCGTACCTTCTACTCAAGATGCCAGGACCAAAGGGCATCATCACAGTCCACGGGAGCTTCGCCCGATCGGACCAATGCGACAGGGATTTCAACAGAATCTCCCAATCATTCGGCATGCAAGAGGAGCTCGTAAGACTCCGCGAGGTGAAGGACAATGGGGCACCCCTAGTCGCACGATAAAACGCACCTAACATGTCCTTCGACTCCACCGTCAACACAAAGAAGGTGCAGGTCCATCCGACGGATGCCTCCAAGACGGCGCTGATTGCCAACGACCTCAGCCCCGCATAGGAAGGCGCGCTCGTCGAATTCCTCCGTGAGCGCTGGGAAATCTTCGCCTGGTGTCCTGCGGACATGCCAGGAGTTCCTAGGGAATTCGTCGAGCACGCACTCAACGTCTTTCCAGACACCAAGCCCGTCAAGCAGTCCATCCGGAGACTGTCCGAGCCACGGGCCAAAGCCATCGGGAAGGAAATAAATAGGCTACTCGCTGCAGACTTCATCAGGGAGATCAAAGAAAGCGAATGGCTCGCAAATATAGTGATGGTCCCCAAGAAGGACATGGATATCCTGCGGATGTGCGTGGACTTCACGTCCCTGAACAAGCACTGCCCAAAGGACCACTTTCCTCTTCCTCGGATCGACCAGATCATGGATTCAACTGCAGGATGCGAGAAACTCTCCTTCCTCGACGCCTACTCAGGCTACAACCAGATTCGACTCAAGGTCGAAGATCAAGAGAAAATGGCGTTTATCACACCGTTCGGAGTGTTCTGCTACAACACAATGCCCTTCGGGCTAAAGAACGCAGGTGCCACGTACCAGCGATGCATGCAGGCATGCCTGAAGGACCAGATCGGTCGCAACGTCCAAGTCTATGTCGAAGACATAGTCATCAAAACCAGGGAGGCGAACACGCTCATCGACGATCTCCGCGAGACGTTCGATAATCTCGACCGCTACAGGATCAAGCTCAACTCCGAAAAGTGCGCCTTCGGCGTCCCATCAGGAAAACTCCTTGGTTACTTCATCTCCCAGCGAGGGATCGAGGCGAACCCGAAGAAAATCCGGGCCATCATGGCGATGGAAAACCAAAAAACCTCAAGGGTGTCCAGCAGCTCGCAGGACGAATAGCGGCATTGAGTAGATTCTTCAGCCGCATGGGCGAGAAGGCCCTGCCATTCTACCAACTGCTACGCAAGGTAGATAAATTTGAGTGGACGCCCGAAGCCGATGATGCGTTCGAAAGTCTCAAACGACTACTCTCCACCTCGCTCGTTTTGGTCACGCCAAAGGAGCGCGAGCCTCTGCTGCTGTACATAGCAGCCACACACCAGGTGGTCAGCACCGTGCTAGTGGTTGAACGACCCGAAGAAGGAAAGACCCATGGGGTCCAACGCCCAATCTACTACCTCAGCGAGGTATTAACGCCAACAAAAGAAAGGTACCCTCACTACCAAAAACTCGCCTACGGCGTGTTCATGACGGCTCATCGGTTGAGCCATTACTTCCAGGAGCACCAGGTGATGGTCGTCAACGAAGCACCCCTGAACAGCATCCTGAATAACCCAGAGGCCACAGGACGCGTGGCCCTATGGGGCATCGAGCTGTCACCCCTGGACATCGTCTACAAGAAGCGACTCACAATCAAGTCTCAAGTCCTCCCGGACTTCCTTGTACACTGGATGGAGCTGCAGCTGCCAGACACCCCAGACATGTCGCAATCATGGACGATGCACTTAGACGGCTCCAAGCGTGAAGCCGGAGCAGGAGCCGGGGTCATACTGACCTCCCCGCAAGGAGACAAGATGAAGTAGGTCCTTCGGATGAAATTCCGAGCTTCCAACAACGAGGCCGAATACAAAGCCCTCATCCACGGCATGAGGATGGCAAAAAACTGCGGCACAACGCGCCTGGTGATCTACGTTGACTCCAACCTCGTCATCCAACAAACGATGAACGAGTGCGACGCACACGCCGAAAACATGATCGCATACCGCGCGCTCTACAACGCACTCCAAGGAGAATTCGACGGCTGCGAGCTTCGGCATGTTGGAAGAGAAAGCAACGAGGAGACCGATAGACTCACCAACATCGGCTCCACCTGCGCAAAGGTGCCACCGGGTGTGTTCCTCGAACAGATCTGCGTGCCATCCATCAAGCAGAAATTCCCCAAGGGATCACCCGAAGAAGCAGAACACTCGGGGGCTACGCTACCCGAAGGACATGAAGGACCTGAGAAACTGGACACAGAGGTCGCTATGGTCAACCTGATGCAGGTCATGGCAGTCGAAGAAACTTGGACGCGATCGGACCTCCAGTTCTTAATAAACGGAGAACTGCCTGACAGCCCGACGGATGCCCGACGCATATCTCGTCGGTCAAAAGCTTTCACCATCATCAATGGCGAGCTGTACAAGCGCAGTATTACGGCTGTACTACAAAGGTGTGTCACCATCCGTGATGGGAAAACCATCCTCCAAGACATCCACGAGGGCATCTGCGGCCATCACGCAGGCAGCCACTCCCTTGTCGCCAAAGCTCTACGAGCTGGATTCTACTGGCCAACGGCCATGAGCGATGCAAAGGACATCGTCTGAAGATGCAACGGGTGCCAAAGGTTCGCCGAAAAACCACACGCACCCGGGTCAGAGCTCAGACCCATACCTATAGCCTGGCCCTTCGCTCAATGGGGCCTCGACATGATCGGCAAACTGCCAAAGTCCTCGAAAGGGGGGCACGTCTACCTCCTGGTCGTAGTCGACAAATTCACCTAGTGGGTCGAAGCCATGCCTGTCACCAACCAAAAGGGCAAGACCGCCGTCAAGTTCTTTGAATCCATTGTCTACAAGTTCGGCGTACCGCACAGCATCATCACCGACAATGGATCGAACTTCATCTCCAAAGAATTCCAAGACTTCTGCGAAGGCCTCGGGATCAACATCACATACGCCTCAGTGGATCACCCACAAACGAATGGGCAGGTAGAAAAGGCCAACGGCCTAATCGGCACTGGCATCAAGAAGAGCCTCATGATCCCACTCGAGCGAAAGGCCGAAGCCTGGACGGAAGAGCTACCATCCGTCCTATGGAGTTTGCGCACCACGCCAAACAGCTCCACCGGCTACACGCCGTTCTTCATGGTGCATGGAGCCGAAGCCGTGCTACCAGCCGAAGTACGCCACCAGGCCCCCCGGGTCGTTGCTTACAGCGAAGCCGAATCCACGGCCACACTCGAAGATGCCATCGACACACTCGACGAGGCAAGAGACGTAGCAGCAGCTCGATCAGCGGTGTACCAGCAGAGTCTCCGCAACTACCACAGCCGCCGGCTGCGCCCAAGGTCCTCCGTCGAAGGAGACCTCGTCTTGCGACTCAAGCAAGAGCGACCGAAGAAATTCGAGTCACCATGGGAAGGACCCTACATCATCACCGAAGTCATCCCAGGTGGCGCCTATCGCCTCAAGCACGTGGAGTCTGGAGTCGCATACTCCAACCCATGGAACATCGCACACTTGCGACGATTCTACCCCTAGCTACCTACCCTTTACTTTCAATAAGGCTTTTCAGCCAAGGCTACTCAGCCGAACAATGTACTTCCTCCATTACGATATAAATAAAGCTAAGTGTCTCGCCCCAAAAATTTCGTTCGCTATTCGCAACTTTACTTCATGCTACAAACGCACTCGGGGGCTCCCCCCACCTCACGATTTCATCGACTGAGGAAACACGTGTACACATGAGTAGCTGACAACGTCAGGCTAACGAAAAGGACACGTACTCAAAAAAAAGCACTGCGTGCTCAAACAACAACAAAACCTTTATAACAAAGGGCACAACATGCCCAGTTGAAATATACAAATTTTACATCTATCTCTTTTTCAGGTACTACCTATTCTGAAGAATAACTTGAGCACGCTGCTCAAACAAATCTACAACCTGTTCGGCATACTGCCTTACAGCCGCATAATGCGGACACATATCCCACTCGCCACCATCCGGCCGAAGAGGTGGCCCAGCCGCTACAACAGACAGATCTACATCTGGGCAATGCAGCCTAATAAGGGACAGCGTAGCCTTCACCCCTGCGACGAGCTGCTGCCTCACCACTTCCTGGACACGAGTCACGCTCTGAAATCTAGACAGAAGACCAGACAGGGTTGTTGGTGCAGCATCCAGGGGAAACATCACATGCAGAACCGACGAGAGTGAAGTCTGCACTTGACGAAGCACCCGCGACACTTGGTGAACGCGATCCTGCACCGTCGCCAGAGCCATGGCACGGTCGCGATCCATCCAGAAGAACCTGCCGGCTTCCATGTCCTGTTGAGTCAAACAATTGACCCGAACAACAACACGCTCTTTCTCCTCCCTTGGAGCAAGGTTAGCACCTGCGATACTCGCACAAAAGTAAGATGCAAGGCCAGCAGGCGCATCCGAAGAAATGATCAGCAGCTCGAAAAAACTTACACTGAAGCTTCTCAGGTAGTCGAAGCAATTCCGCCATCAAGTACTCCTCTCTGGCCGAACCACGATCCGCCTTGGACTTCCAAACGTCGGCATGGCCACGCACCCCAAGCAACTCCTTCTCGAGACTACGAACACGGTCTCGAAGGAAAGCAAGTTGCGACGAATCATCCAAGGATGGCCGCAGCCGCGCGGCAGGCGAGGAGTCAACGGGATCAGCACCCGAAGGACCCTAGAGCAGCAGAAAGGCAAAAGACATGAACACTCAGACGGAGGAGAACACAACTCAACAAATTCATTAAGTGCATAAAAGGCCACTACGTGGAACAGGGATTTGTTCATCAACATAATTACAACAAAAGAATACTATAGCTATCCTGCAGCTACAACACCTAAGATGCGGCACCCTGAGTAGCCTCGGAGCCGGACTGCCTCGCCTTGGCTTCCCCCTGTTGCCGTAGCGCGTACTTGGCCAGCAGATCAATCAGCTTTGGCCCATATCGCTTACAGCGTGCAGAATAAGTATCGAAGGCTACCTCGGATCCATCCGCGGACGTCGGCATCCGGGAGGTGATCTAGGGAAGGTCCAGCTCTGCTCCAGCCGCCAAAGCCATCGCCAGCCCGACAGATGCGCCGATGCCCTTCTGCTTGTGCTTGTACGCCACAGGCGCTTCGGTTGACAGTGCCTCCGCCAAGGCATCAACATCATCAAGGGCCGCGCCCTTGGGGACAAGCTCCTTGTAGAAGCGGCCAAGGACCTCCTTGGCCTTGGCGAGTGAGCTGACGACGGTGCTGCAGCGATCTTCGACCGCTGCAGTAGCATCATCTAGAGCACTCCCGTGCTCCAGAGCACCGCGGTCAAACTCTATGCCTGCGACATCTGAGATAAAAAAAAAGAAGGAATGAACAAGGCATCAAAGAAGAAAGACAAGAAAACCAAAAAAGAAGCAAGTGAAGATACTCACCCGAAACAGCCTTGGCAGCCGCCATGAGCTTTCCATCCACCTCTCTTTCACACGCAGTCGCAACAGTGTCAAGCTGCTCCTCGCGGTCTGTGGCTTCCCGCTGCAGGCGCTCCTTAGCCTCGGTCGCAGTAGCCAGCTCCAGCTCGAGGCGCTCCTTCGCACCAATGGCGACCTCGGCTTTCTTCTCCGCTTGACCGAGGCTCTTTTTGAGAGCATCAATCTCACGAAGGGAGGTGTTATGCTCCTCTGCATTCAGAAAATACAAGCATCAGATAACAGGACACGAGTACACGAAGAAGCAAACATCAAAGGCATAACAGTACCTTGCAGTTGTTTGAGGCTGGCCTCCAGCACCAGGTGCTCCTACACCAGTCGCTTGGCATCCTGCACAAAAGGCTGCAGGAAGAAGACCTACTAGTCAGAAAAAGGACTCGGGGGCTACGCCCAACAGAAAAGACCAGAAGCAAAATACATACACGAAAACGCTCGGGGGCTCCCCCCGAGACTCGAAGGAAGAACAAAACAAGAAAACTCTTTTACAGATGCTCGGGGGCTCCCTCCGTGGCAGGAGACAGAAATACTTACATGATCAGACGGCGACGTCGAAGGTCCGCTAGCAAAATTCTGAGGCGCAACCACCTGAACCTCCTGCGGAGGAGGGTTCGGAGCAGCGCCCTTAGAAGTTGCCACCGTCTGAGGAGGAGGAGGAGACACAACTTTCGACTCCCCCATCATCTCCCGAGCACCATCACTGGAGGAATCGTTGGAAGAGTGACTGCGCAAGGGCAAATTAGCACAAGTACAAAGTCAACGGCAAAGAGAAAGAAGTACAAAGGAAACTTACGAGTCCAGCGAGCTCAGGTTGAAGACAGGAGGGGTCCTTCGGACTCCCTTCTCCTCTTTCTTCTCTTCCTTCTTCTCTTCCTTCTTTTCTTCCTTCTTCCGCTTCACTGGTGGGTGCGGCGCTACAGCCCGCACGGGAAGAGCAGGAATAGGATAGGAAGAGCCTCCATGCCCGTCACTATGACGCTCAAGACACAAAGGGTTCCTAGGAGTCGGAGGAGTCGGAGGAGTCGAAGCATACGAAGACTCGCTGGAGCTCCGCGATCGTTTGCGAGTGTGGTCCTCGCTTGACTCGTTGGCATCTTCAGCCGGAGACCGCGCCGATGGCAGCTCGGACACGGAATCCACCACTTCATTATCTGGAGCATCCGGATATACTTCGGGTAAAGGAGGCGACATACCCGGCACTTTTAAGCTCTGCACAAGAGAAGAACAATTTGTTAGCAAACAAACACAAAACAATGCAGTCGAAAAATAGCGCTACGCGCACGGATCTACACCTGTGGAATAGGAAGCGAAGAAGAAAACGGCGGAGTCAGCGACTTCCTCGGGATATCTTCTCCAGCCTTGAACTTCAGCAGCGAATGAAGGGCCCTGTCGAGATCTCCCTGGGAGAATTTCTCAGTCGAAACCCTCGTCGGATCACGCCGGCCAGCATAAAGGAACATCGGGTGCGCCCTAGCCTGGAGTGGCTGCACCCGACGCTCGAGAAAAGTGCGGATGATATCCACACCGTTCACTTCCTTCTCCGGAATCAACTGGAGATCCTCCACTCGACGATAGAGAGCCTCTATCTCCGCCACCTCGCCATCCAAGATTTTGTTTTTCCAAGACCTTTTCGGATCGATCTTTTGGGAGGGGTCAAAAGGAACAAGACCAAAATCTTGCCCAGGTACTACGGAGTCGCGGATATAAAACCATCGCCTCTGCCAGTACTGGACAGATTCGGACATGGAAAAAGAAAATAAAAGCAGATTGGGCTTGAGGGAGATGATGCAACCCCCAATGGGATAAACACCATCTGAACCGGATTGCCTCTTCACGAAATAAAGTTTCCGGAAGAGGCCAAAGTGCGGCTCAATACCGAGCCAGCACTCGCAGAAAGTGATAAAAGAAGCAATGTGAAGAAGAGAATTGGGGGAAAGATGGTGCAATTGGACACCGTACAGAAAAAGCAGTCCACGAAGGAAGTCGTGGACTGGGAAGGAAAATACGCGAATGACAAAGGCAAGGAACATAACCCGATACCCAACGGGAGGACGAGGGATTACCTCATTGCCTGGGAGTTTGACGGCCTCCCTATCCTGCGGGATCAGGCCCCGCTCGTGAAGCTTGCGGAGATCACTCTCCCGTGTCTCCGATCGCCGCCATCCACCGTCGGTGACACGGGTAGCGGCGGCACTTTTATTCCCTCCAGCGGCGCTAACCGCATACGATGACTTCTTCGGTTTCCCCATCGCGGTACGACGGTGCCAGCGGCGAGAGTGCAGGAAAGAAGAAGGAAATGTGAAGGAATATTCCAGCGCGCAGCAAGAGCTCTCAGAACACAAGGAATCAATGAAAGAAAGAATAGATGCGGTGAAAACAAACTGAAGTTTTCCCCAAGGATTTTAACGACGAAGACGACGCACGGCAACCGTCCATCAAGAAGACCTAACGCCAACGGCAGGATCTGGCCATACACGTGTCAGCATCGCAACAAACCGTCGCTAACACGACATCCACTACGCGTGGAAATCGAGGCGACGCCGTAATTATCTCCACGCCGCGCATGACCGGTCAATTCAAGGTCAGACAGTGGGACCCATGTTCGTCCAGTCAAGTCATCTCTGGCGCAGCAGACGCTTGAGGTCATCGATCGTCAGCACTGACGTCATCAAAAGCTACACTTTCTTCGGCTTCAAAGCTAAAAGTACTCACTCGAATCCACGATTCGACCAATTACTCGGGGGCTGCTCCTATCAGGAGCGCTGGCCGCGCACCCGAAATATGAATAGAAGCGAACTATTAGTTCGAGTCCTCCGTCGAGTCTACGACTCTACTACGGACTCGGGGGCTATTCCCATAGGGAGGATGGATTTAAGCATCCGAAATTTTTTGTGTCCTACGGACTTACAACTGAACAACGTATGAGTTAAAGTCTCCGCTCGAGTCTATGACTCGAACAGACACTCGGGGCTACTCCCATAGGAAGCGCTGGCCGCGCACCCTATGAACTCTTCGACTGCGATCCTTCGGATCAGCATGCAAAAACTTTTCGGCAACTCTGCCCCAACTAAACGTTAAGTGAGCAACGTTCTCCTTGACCACCCGAAACACCTCCGCGGTGATGAACATTCGGATGCTGTGTCTGCGACACAAAGATAAGACCCACATATATCATCTGATGACCTGGCAACGCACACGACTGCGCTCTCCTAGTAAAAACCCGTGCTAACAGGTGTGATGAAAAATCCCGACGGACGCGTTGGGTACATCAATTAAATTCACTGTAATTCCACTCCTGTAAGTCCTCCACGGCCTGAGTTGAATTACGCCAGCATATGTCCCAGTTTCGAGTTGAGGGACTCGAACATGAAGAAGATCATGTTGTTTCGTCCTAAGACAGTTAACTGACCCTAATCTGTCGGTGAGTCAGGCACACGCATCAACAATCCCTACACATGAACTATTGAAATACATAGTTGCACCCGAAAGATTGCAGAGTCCTCAGTCGAATCTACGATTCGAATGAACACTCGGGGGCTACTGACATGGTTATACCCCACGGGTACATGATCTCAGCATACCTGGTCCAGCCCAAGGAAGGCCCACGGCAACTATACGCCGGCCCATGAAGATTTTCGGGTGTCCAAGGCCCATGACGCTTTCGGATCCTTGGAGAGCAAGACTAGAGTAGATAGGAAATTCAAAGGGGTAAAACCCTAGAACCTGTAACCGACTAGGTCTATGCCCGGGACCTGCCTGAGTCTATATAAAGGCCAGGAGGGCACGACCTAGATCTCCTCCTCATACTCTCGCATACACACCTCCACGCCAGATTGCATCTGCGCACCCCTGTAACCTTCGGTTCCGCCGTAATCAAGAGCAGACAAGCAGGAGTAGGGTTTTCCCTCCGGGGGCCTGAACCTGGGTAAACCTTGTGTCCCGTGTTGCTTGTTTGCTAACCGTTCCGCGATCTCCAGCATCCCCATCTTCTCCAAAACCCAAGTCCATAACAATGGGCATTGATGAGATCAAACCTCGTCAACATTTATCATAAACACAAAGATATAATAATAACCCCCTTTATTATTGCCTCTAGGGCATATCTCCAACACTTGACGGCCGTGCCGGCCGGCCGGACCATGTTGTTGGCCCCAACCTTTTCCCACCCGCGATCACGATGGAGATCTCTAATTGTGGCGGCTGTGACATTGGCGCCGGCGGGGAGGCGGGCGGTCAAGAACCGCAGAGGACGGGAGGTGGAGGTCGGGAGGCGGGACTTTTTCTCGCAAGTGGTGGCCGAGGAGTAAATTTAGGAGTCGGCCGCTCAGTGTACTCCCCCCATGAGTAAAAATATACTCCTCTTACTGTTTTGGGGATTGGTTAGGTGTCGCACCTCTCGACGTTTACTCCTCTAACCGATTTTAGGGGAACGGTTAGAGATGCCCTAAGCCCCTTATAATACTTGCTTTGCTCTAAGAGTTTTTTTCGAGAGTACACGAATGCGTACCTTAATTTTATAGAAGGCAGAAAGATATATACAAGAGCCGATCCCTCGTACAGCCACAAGGAATCAGAGACCTCACTCAAAGCTCTAAAGCCTACTCTCGCTCTATCGTTTGGGCTTCCTCTCTCTCGCGATCTCTAATACAGTGAAGTAAATCGTATTCCTCCATGATCATAGATGCGAGCCTCGTCGTTGTGTGTTGCAGACAGGTGTTGTTGAAGCAGTAGGCGTTTCGCAGCATCCACAACCCATAGCAGGTGAGGCATACTAGTCTGTCGAAATCTTTCTTCTTCCTAGCCGCCAGCCCTTGACGCTCGCGCAATCACCACTCCTGAATAGTGCAGCTAGGCGTGGGGTGCTAAAACCGCAGGCCAGTCCGTTGTGCACACAAGCTCCAGACCTCCCTAGCAGTGACGCACTAATATGTTCCGCGATGTCTTCATCCTGTAGACAGACAAAGCAGGGCGATGTGTTGTCTTGGAGTCCATTTCAAGCCCTCTGATCCGATGTTCAGGTTCTGTGCTGTGAAGCTAGCCAGACAAACAGCTTGCTCTTCGGTGTTGCACCACTCCGCCAGATGGCCTCTCCTAGCGGAAATCTCTCTAGATCCTGAGCAAGCTTTGCTCTAAGAGTTAGGGTACACTTGTTAGCATTCCACTTAAATTTGTATGGTTTTTCATTGTTAGTCTCTAATGACAAGTAATGTAGAGGACAAGCGAGGGACCTTTTTATCCAACATGGAGCGTAATCTTCAGTCGGCCTCAACCATCTTAGGCATCTTTGCTTTCAATATGTAATTCGTCTTTTTTCCGTTTTATGACTTCTGAACTTGTGTCGGTTGTGTGCATTCTAAACGTCCTTTATCAAAAAATGCACAAGATGTTATCACAATTTAAGGGTCTCTCAGAAAAGGAAATGGTATGAGTACCGCGATACCCGTGGTACTAACTTGAGAATCGTATCATATCATGCGTTTGCAGCATTTCCCTATCCGTCAGGCTGACAACGGGAAGACCAGGATTTTCTCGGGAGCATATCCTTGCGTTGACACAAGGAGCCGAGATGACCGGCACAGCTAAGCAAATCAATCTATCCGGGGGCCGGGGGAAGGCAAGGAGTGGGCGGGAGCATTCTCCTGCCCGTTTCTCGGGATCTCTAAACAAGGGGGCACGAGAAGGATATAATCGTCGTCTCCCCCCTGCCTTCCAGCCCCGTCGTCATGCACCCCACGTCCGCGCCCTGCTTAAATTAGGCAGGAGCCGCGCGACCCCGCGCCCCTTTTTTCTAATTTTCTCGGGGCCGGATCCGCCTTCTCCCGACTCCCCTCCCATTCCGTGCCGATCGATGCCGGCCGTCGCAGTAGTAGTAGTAGTGCGCGACATGTCCCCGCCCCTCTCCGTTGTTTCTTGACTCTTTTGCTTTCTATTGTTTTGTTCCTGCTGCGTGTGTCTGGTTGGATATCGGCCGACGGTCGACCGTCGTTGTGGTTGCTGCCTGCGTGGCTTCAGGTGCTGTGTGTTTTTGCTGCTGTCGGTGGTGATCTTGGTCCTCGCCACGGCGGCGACGCTGCTGCTCCGTCGTCCGGGAAGCCGCGGCGGCGCACGACCGCCGGGTCCAGCGCGGCAACGCCTTGCGCGCCAAACTCGGGGCGGTGGGCTGGGTGATGGTGCGGTTCCTTCGACGGAACAGCCTTGACAAAAGCAACTCGCAGAACCACCCGCAAAAAAAACAGGAGAGCGGCAGCGGTACAGACATCGACGCAAAGATGACCGACCCTTCGGGCAATGGCAACGGCCGGGCGCCGCCTCGATCCCGTCTCGCGCGCGACGGGCCACCCACAGGTACGTAGTACATCACGTTAATCTCGAGATCTTTCAATGCGGTCAAATTTCCCTTGTTCATACATACTCCTGTCTGGTTAGATCTGGACATCATGAAGGAGAAGTTTGCCAAGCTCCTGCTTGGAGAGGACATGTCCGTCACCGGGAAAGGCGTGTCGTCCGCGCTGGCGCTGTCGAACGCCGTCACCAACCTGGCCGCGTCCGTCTTCGGCGAGCACCGCAAGCTGGAGCCCATGGCGCCGGACACCAAGGAGCGGTGGAAGAAGGAGGTGGGCTGGCTGCTTTCCGTCACCGACCACATCGTCGAGTTCGTGCCGACACGGCAGACCGCCGAGAACGGCACGACCATGGAGGTACGTACGTAACAAACAAACCTGGATCTATATATCGTGCGTGCTTCTTTCATCTTCTTCATCGAATTTCGCGGCGATCGACTACTCTTGTACGCATGCAGGTTATGTCGACGTCGCAGCGCCGCGACCTGCAGTTGAACATCCCCGCGCTGCGCAAGCTCGACGCCATGCTCATCGTGAGTTTAATCTCTGCTGCAACTTTATTGGTGGACGCGACGCGAGCCACTAACTGTGGAGATGTTGGCGTGGCTGCAGGGTTACATGGACAACTTCGCGGACCAGACCGAGTTCTGGTACGAGAAGGGCGGCGACAACAAGCGCGACGACGACAAGTGGTGGATGCCGACGGTGAAGGTTCCGGCGGAGGGCCTGTCTGAGGTGACCCGCAGGTGGCTGCAGTACCAGAAGGAGTGCGTGAACCAGGTGCTGAAGGCGGCCATGGCCATCAACGCGCAGGTGCTGGTGGAGATGGAGGTCCCCGATATCTACATCGAGTCGCTCCCGAAGAAGGGGAAGACGAGCCTGGGCGACGCCATCTACCGGAGCATCACCGACGACGAGTTCGACCCTATTGATTTCCTGGAAGGGATGGACCTGTCGACGGAGCACAAGGTGCTGGACCTCAAGAACCGCATCGAGGCGTCCACCATCATCTGGAAGCGCAAGATGCAGACCAAGGACACCAAGTCATCCTGGGGATCCATCATCAGCTTCGAGAAGCGGGAGCAGTTCGAGGAGCGCGCAGAGACCATCCTCCACCTCCTCAAGCTCCAGTTCCCCGGCACGCCGCAGTCGCAGCTCGACATCTCCAAGATCCAATACAACAGGGTTCGTACTCGTACAGTATCTTCTATATGATCAACAGGAGTAGTATATGCTTGGACATGTGTTGTCGTTGTTGATGACTGAAGGAATGATGATATGCAGGATGTCGGGTACGCGCTCCTGGAGAGCTACTCGCGCGTGCTGGAGAGCCTAGCGTACAGCGTGATGTCGAGGATCGAGGAAGTGCTGGAAGCGGACGCGGCGGCGACGAACCTGTCGGCCAGCGAGGCGGCGCGGCGGCTCAAGGAGCTGAACGCGCCGAGGAAGCTGGAGGAGCTGGACAAGCTGGGCGAGGCGCCGGTGTCCATGACGCTCTACGACTTCATGGGGTGGCACTTCGACCAGGACGAGCTGATGAAGAAGAAGGAGGAGGGCACGCTGGACGAGGCCGGCGAGGCCATGCTGCTCAAGAAGGCGCCAAGCCTCGCGCCCAAGAAGTTCTCCTACGTCGACAACCTCGCCAGCGGCGGTACGAGGAGCCCCTCCGCGCGCCACTGATCATCGTCATCATCATCGTCATTGTCGTGGTACCATCGAGAGGAAGAGCAAGACCAGACCAACAACGGAGACCGACCGGCGATCGACCCAAGAATGAATAATCCAATCCAAGGTGACAAATGGCTATGTACATATCTGGGCAGGGCACAAACACGCTGCGTACGTACGTACTACTGTACTAGAGATTGACACTGGAGTGAGTGCAGAGATTCGATCAGCCTCCTTCTTCCCTCTCATATAGACTGATTAATTCTAGACAATGCGTGGGAAAACCCAAAAACGAGCAGCATGATCTTATCAGCTTCACCTTTGTTTTTCTCTGTCCGAGGGGTTGCCGCTGTACGTACGTAGCTACTGATTTTCACACACACACACACACACACGCAACTACTCCCTCTGTCTGTTCCAAGTGACTTGGATTTGTCTAGATTTACATGTGTCTACATTTCAAAATATATATGTCTAGATACATATGAATATAGACAAATCTACACTTATATTTCTAGAAGAAGGGAGTAGTATGTATTTTTGTACAGTATATGTAGTTCTGAACTTCTCTCCAGAAGAGGAGACAAAACTGTGGGGAATATGTATGCGACTTACTACCAGGCGGGCAAACACATTGTATTCATTTATTTGATTTATTAAGCTGATGATTTCTAGACTCGGTTGCCCTGTTTGAATGTGCATTTCCAGCGTGTAACAGAAACAGTACATCAATCAGAATCAGGCCACACTACAACAACAGTAGAGCAGAACAAAACTACAGAAATGATGCCCAACTTAAGCATGGCAATATAACGGGAATCGCCAGACCAGGCTTG
Source organism: Avena sativa (assembly GCA_916181665.1). Lineage (NCBI taxonomy): Eukaryota > Viridiplantae > Streptophyta > Magnoliopsida > Poales > Poaceae > Avena > Avena sativa. The sequence goes on from OV702284.1 coordinate 86,023,047, forward strand.
TAGCAGTAACACATGCATAAAAGCAATGTCAATGGATCTCAAGAAGCAATTTTGCCTCAAGAAAAGCAAAAGTCCAACACTCCAACTACATATACTTCTCGAGTCCTGACTGAAAACAGGTATAGAAAAACAGTATTGATCAGATGGAGCCAGCTTTCCTATTTACTCTACCATCCTCAGATAATGATAAATGATTGAAACAGACTGTTAAGTGATAATAATCCCTGCATAAGAACTCTAATCTCCCTTTTTCTTTGCCCTCCGGTGGAAAAAAGAACGAAATAACAAGCTTCTAGCCATAGAACCCGACCCAAGCATTTACAGCAACATCGAACCTCAACAAACAAGTGTAGCACTATGTACATCTGTTTATACACAGTTAGCTCTCTAAATCATTTTCCTTCCTGTGCTGGAAGGACGCTCTCGGGCTAGGAGCATTGTGCTCTATATAATCATCTGAAGCTTCTTCCTCGTCGTCTGAAGATAATAGAGATGACCCCATCCATGTTTTGAAACCATCATTTACACGCCTCTGCATCTCTGGGGTCACTTCAACTGTGGTCTCGAGCATCTCAAGGCCCACACTGTGGGTAGCATAATCGCCCTCATCAAGTACAGCTGACGCTTTCCTTCTCAAGAAGAAGGCTGTTCCACCATATAGGATTACCAAGCCCCATGCTGCAATTTCATAGCACCAGAAGAGAGGAACGGAACAACTACTTCCAAGTGCTAGAAGCGTCGATCCAAGGATAATTGCCATCAGAGCAAATATGACAGCAAAAACTGCATTCAGTATGGACAGGCAACGCACACCACCTGCAGTTCCAAGTTGATATTAATAACTGAACATGTGTAGAATTATGTGTACGCACATAATAGGTTATACATACGCATGCGAAAGAGAACAAAGAATGGCAATACAGGTAAAAACCTAAATTAGAAGAGTAAAGTGGAGAGAATAGCTAATGCATCAGCTATATATGGAATTATGTCTATTTATAACTGATGCTGCGACAAGTTATTATCTTTCTGCGACACAATCATGGCATTTAGACGCTAGAAAAAAATTCACGGAGGTAGTAGACTCCCCATTTATCACCCTTTCTTAAGACATGTTAATACAATTTGATAATGTAATTAGTAGTATATTATATGCTTATCTGTTCATTTAAGACCCTCTGTCTCGTGGATCCGGTAACTGTAAAAACCAATGGAGTAACTGATACAAACTATTAGCAACAGCCAGTAGGTGCAAATAAAGATTTACATATAGATTCTCCACAGTTATGACCATCTTAGCTTCTTACTTTCTCAATACCACTATGCATCTAAGAAGGCAGAAAAAGCACATCATTTGTATAGATATATCTAAGAAAGTTGACTATGTTAACTTAACTGACCTCTTCTAGAGGCACAGCAGTTATTCTCAACAATGCAAATGAACGGGTGCCTTCTTGGAGCAGCATATGCAACAGATATTCCTGCAAGCACATATTGAATTAATACTGAAGTACAAGAAAACGCAATTAGTGCAGAGAAAAATGGGCACGGAACAAAGAAAGAATCAAATGCAAAATATAAATAAAGAGCATTAGTTTGAGTATAAACCTGAGGGAATATGTACAAGCAGAAAAAAAAATGTCAAAATGAATCATCTATAGATACTCGAGTTACGTAGAACAGAATATCTAAGAATCTACCGCAACATTCTATTAATATTCTACAGGTTCTATGGACTATATCTCTTTCCATTGAGGATATACTACAACTAAAGTACTAAACTGCATATATATAGTTATAGTGCAAGGATGCATTGTATTACTTTCAGAAAACCAAACTGTACGTATGTGCATACCACAATTGGTAGATTAATGATTTGCTGATAATCTAAATTGGAACTTATAATTGACTAAACATATTCCCTCAAAACAGGAGATCAGATCAATGAAATAGAATTTTAAGCAGTGGCGTTCTATGTAGTTTGTAACAATTTACTGCAGATAAATGAAATTACTTTTTCATTAGAAGGTAAAACACATGAGTGAAAAAAGGAGCGTACACAGTGCTGAAAGCTCCCACACATTGTGGGGGTCTTGTACGGGGGATTTCAACACTGGATACAACACATGAGTGTGGGTGCAAGGTATCACCTGCCGCCCAACTAGCGCTTATGCATTTTAGGACAGTGGGAAAGGATATTACAAATAGAGGTCATATGAAACCAAAAGATAGCATGCTCGCAAGGTGATGAAACTAAAAGAAAATTTATGAGAAATTTAACCAAAAGTATGTCAAAGAAGTATAGAAGTATGGTGCAGATTAGACAGTGACAGAGGTTACCAAAACTTTGACCCTCTGCATATAAATTCATGGCACAATGAAGGACTATTAATATTAGGGTTTTACTAGTGATGTAACTTCAAACGATTGAGCATGCAATTTTAGATACTATAAACAGAACCGCGATAAAGCTTCAGAACAGCTAATATGAATAAAACAGACACGGTTTTGGATAAAGATCCACAACTAGAATCAGATGATACAAAAGTACTGCTGTGAAGCCTTCTAAATCGTGTCTTAACTTCATTAATTGCATCATCCAATTTCTCATTTTTGGGGCAATTCAGCCTCTAAGCAGGCCAGAATATTCGTCATCGGGAAGAAGGGTATCAATAGTCTTGTTAATTCGAGATACTAAAAGGGTACTAATACGGGAGGTGATTCGTGATTTTTGTAATTCATCTCGAGCAGTGAATCATTGAATCACTACTTGTCGAATGCAGATAAGTAGATATATACACGAATTGACAGTGTAACCTAGCTAAATCAGAGCATTACGACAAGTAGGGGGAGGGCGGACTCACCTGCTATGAGGTAGGCGGCGGATACGGCGAAGAGGACGGCGGATGGCACGAAGACGACCATCCAGTAGAAGTCGGCGGCTTCGGCCGTGGTCATGTAGAACGCCCCGCCTCGGTACCGATACGCCTCGGGCTCCTCCTCCCGGCTGCTCGCAGCCGCCGGGAGCGCCTCCAACATGCGGCGCTCGCGGCAGAAGGGGCGCTCCGCTGGCTCGGCGGGGAAGACGATCCCGAGGCTGATCCCGACCGCGGCAACGGCGGCGATGGCGACGCAGGCGGCAGCCGCCACCGCGAGCGGGCGGCGGAGGCGCGGCAGCGCGCGCTCCTCGTCCCGCAGCGCCTCGTACGCGCCACGCGGCATGATGGCCTGCCGCAGCGCGTCGCCGAGAAGCGCCATCGGCGGCGGAGGGACTGCTCGGTGCTTCGGTGGGTGGAGGGAGGCTACAACCCTAGACGCTGTGTTGCCAGTAGGTGGGGGAATTCTGGGGCATGAGGAGAATGGGGGAGAGGGCTTTTCGGTTGCCTTGCAGGAGAGAGCACGAATATGGGGCGATTTCTTTGGTCGCTTTTTCTGGTAAAAGTCAAACTTTGATCACCGTGTTTTTCTTACACTTTTGCTATTTAGACATCGGCTGTTTTTGTTTTTGTCAAAAAATTCGAATTCTCTTTGAAAGCCATTACGACCCTTGTGTATGTAACGTGTGCGGCCACACCCTCAGCGGACCCAAGGTCCCTGTTGCTCGGGCTTGCCGGCGGGAGGACGGCTTAATTTCTTGCTAACTTGCGTTAATTTAGATAGCAAATCATTATTTTAAGCAGTGTATCTGGGCTTGAGATTTTGTTTGGTCCGCCACCCATTGCTATGTAAACTAATTACTTGACCAAAAGTTAGATCATACACCCAAAACTGATCGTCCATCGGTAAAAAACCCAGTACAAGAATTAAATGCCCTTTTGATTTACCTAAAAGAAGTCTTGTGTAAACTAGGTAGACTCGAATAAAAAAAACTCAATTAAGAAGACATGTGACAAACCCTTCCTCGCGAGAGCCGCTGCCGCCCCTCACATTCGGCCTTTCCGGTCACCCTTCCCCCTCCGTCCAACAGCCACACTGACGGATAGAAGAGTGGGGACCCATCCTCTTCTTTGTTTTTATAGGCATGTTTTTTCTTAGTTTTGTCTCCTTAGTGGCATCGGCGAGGTGGAGGCGACAATGGTGTGTTGGAATAAAGTTTCTCCGGCCTCTCCCTACCTCCTGGGCATCCGATTCGAAGTCAACGAAGGGCACTTGAGGGTTAGTGTCACCGTATCTGTTTTTTTAGATCTTGGCAATTGGTGTGTCTATTAAGAGGACTTCTTTTGGGTGTGGGATCTACAGATTGTCAAGGAACTTCGTCGATGTTTACTTCTTACTCTTCGTCTCTGGGACGGGTGTGGTCTTCTAGACCTGTTCGGCAACTTTCCGTCTGCAACAAACAACGCTAGACCAGTTTAGGGAGGAGCGGTAGCGGCAGTGCGCTGTCGACACGGTCTGGAGATTAAACACAAATGGTATCTCAGGGATTTTGTTGTATTTTTTGTTTTTCTTAGAGTGCCTTGCATTGTCATATTTTTCTTTTAATACCAGGGTTTTTTTCTAAAAAAAGCTTACATCTCATAGTCCATGTGTGCTAGTTTCTGGTCTCCCTAGGCTCGACCGAACATGTCGTGTTGCTGCCATGACTGTTGTCGTGTGCAAGCTGTCGATCATGCATGTGGTATCGACAGGGTGGCTCATAGGCGGACCCAACCATGATGCTGGTGCTATGAGAATGTACAGGCGAATGAAAGTTAGGATTTAGATGTAGATGAAGAGACTATATCACTATTTAAGCACATAAGCAAGTTCAATCTATCTACGCGATGGCTAGAACACACGTATGGATAATCTATGTGCATGTATGCATTGAAGTTTGCAGTTGCTACTTCCCTTATGTAGAAGTCTTTGAATTTTAGCTGCATGCGTTTTATAGGGCTAGCTAGCATTACATTGGTATATTGATGTGTGACATTGGAGTACTATATGTATAAAAAAACATCAGCTAGACATTTGCATACAAAGTACTTGGTCTGATGTGCTATTGTTGTTTTTTCAGCAGAAAAACAAAGATTCAAGTTGAAGTCGAGAAGATCCGACGAGGAAGACCGTGGGGATGTCGGTGTAGGGGTTTCGTAGCATGGAAAACAAAAAATTTCTACCGCCTGAACACAAATAAGCCAAGATCTATCTACATGATTGTAGCAACGAGTCGATTAGAGTACTCACCCTCGAAGATTCCAAAGCGGTTAACGAGAGCAGATTTTCGTGGGTGATGTAGTCGTACACTTATCGATCTCAAGATCGCGTAGACGATCCTTCCGACGCTGCATTCCGGCAGCGCTTCCGCAGTCGGTCACACGTTCGGTACTCGATGAAGATCTTCATCTCCCTTGTTCCAGCAGACAACGGAGGTTGTAGTTCTCTCCTCGTGATTCTGGCAGCATGACGGCGTGGTGTCGGAAGTAGAGGGAAGATCCTGCAGGGCTTCGCCTAAGCCGGAGCAGGTTATGGTGGAGAATTAGGGTTTCTGGCAACCTAGGGTTTAGAGGCCGGAGAGGAGGAGGTGGATTCGGTGGCGGCTAGGGCGGCGGCGACGATCTGGCGGCGGCGGCAGCTTGGAGGCGGGGTGGTGGTATTGTGTGTTGAGGGGCAGCCCCCTCCCCTCTATTTATGAGAGGGAGGGCAGCTTGGGAGAGGGGAGTTTGAATCCTTCCCCAACTCCCTCTCCTACTAGGATTGTGGTGGAGGGAGAGAAGGATTCTCTTCTTCCCCCACTAGGAAACATTGTCCTAGTTTGACTTTTTAAACTTGCCTTTTGACTTTCAATTTCAGAGTTTAATCTCACTCTTTTATTTGCACATACCTTTGACTTAGGACATGATGCAACCATTTCACTTAGTCATGACACATTCATGCACCCTTACCCTTCTGGTCCGGTGAACCTTCTAGACCCTTCTAGAACCTTTCCGATGAAAACATCGGAATCATTCCCGAACTCCAGAATTGGACTTTCCTTATATGAATCTTATTCTCCGGATCTCCTCGTGATATCCCTGATCCCATCCGAGACTCCGAACAACATTCGTTCTCCCTACTTACATTAACAACATCGAACCCTTAAGTGTGTCTCCCTACGGCTCGTGAATTATGTAGACATGACCGAGACTCTTCTCCGATCAATAACCAACAGAGGAATCTGGAAATTCATATGGCTCCCACATATTTCTACGATTACTTTGCGATCGAATGAACCACTTACATACTATACCAATTTCCCTTTGTCTCACGATAGTTTACTTATCCGAGGTCTGATCATCTGTATCTCTGCATACCTAGTTCAACCTCATTACTGATAAGTACTCTTTTCTCATTCCCGTGATATGTGATCCCTTGTGAGACAGTCACATGCTTGCAAGCTAATTGGATGACACTCCACCGAGAGGGCCCAGAGTATATCTATCCATCATATGGATGAAAAAATCCCACTCTTGATTAATGTGCCTCAACACATACTTTCTGAACACTCAATGCCATCGTTATAACCACCTAGTTATGGTGCGGTGTTTGATGTCATCAAAGCATCCTTTCGGTGATGGTGATTAGCATGATCTCATGGTCGAAGGAATTAGGTTACTATGTATCAGAAAGCTTATAGCAAACGAACTATTGAAATGACTTGATCTTTATGCTACGCTTATCTATAGGAGTATGTCCATCACACCATTCTACTAATGATATGATCTTGTTGTTAATAACATCTCAATGTTCATGATCGGGAAACCATGATCATCTATCAACCAACAAGCTAGTATTACAAAGAGGCTTTACCAGGGACTCTAATTTAGTTTACAAATTACACAAGTATTAATGTTTCCGGTTAATACTAGTATAGCATGAATGTAAACATTTATCATAAACACAAAGATATAATAATAACTACTTTTATTATTGCCTCTAGGGCATATCTCCAACAGTCTCCCACTTGCACTAGAGTCAACTAATCTCTATTACATGGTAATATACCGAACACTCATGGCGGTTTTGTGCTGGTCATGTTTTGCCCTCGGGAGTGGTTTAGTCAACGGATCCGCCACATTCAGATCTGTGTGTATGTGACCATCTTGGACATGCTCTTGAATAGCGTGAAAATGCAGCTTGATATGTTTCAGCTTCTTGTGTGACCTTGGTTCTTGCGCATTGGCTATGGCGCCCATGTTATCATAGTAGATAGACATTAGCTCCAGCGCACTGGGAACCAGATCAAGCTCTGTAATGAACTCCTTCATCCATATCACCTCTTGTGAATCCTCCAAAGCAGCTATGTATACCGATTCAGTTGAAGATCTCGCCACAATGCTTTCCTTTGCACTCCTCCAGCTTACTGTTGCACCATTCAAAGTAAATATGTATCCAGATTGAGATTTAGAATCATCCGGATCGGTGTTCCAACTAGCATCGATATAACCATTAACAACGAGATGTTCATCACCTCCATAAGAAAGAACCATATCCTTAGGTCTTCTCAAGTACTTAAGGATGTTTTTGACCGTTGTCCAATGATCCACTCCTGGATCACTTTGATATCTGCTAGTTAAACTAACAGCATATGCAATGTCAGGTCTAGTACATAGCATGGCATACATGATAGATCCTATGTCTGAGGCATAGGGAGTCTTACTCATCCTTTCTCAATCTTCTGTCGTAGCAGGACTTTGAGTTTTACTCAAGGTCATATTGGGCAACATGGGCAAGAACCCTTTCTTGCTATCTTCCATTCCGAACCTATTTCGAACTTTGTCCAAATATGTACTCTATGACAATGATATTAGGCGTCTCGATCTATCTCTATAAATCTTTATGCTTAATATATAAGCTGCTTCGCCAAGATCTTTCATTGAAAAACTATTATTCAAATAATCCTTGACACTATTAAGAAGGTCTACATCATTCTCAATCAACAATATGTCGTCCACATATAGTACTAGGAATGCTACAGAGCTCCCACTCACTTTCTTGTAAATACAAGCTTCTCCATAAGTTTGTATAAAACCAAAACTTTTGATTACCTTATCAAAACATTGATTCCAACTTCGGGATGCTTGCTTCAATCCATAAATGGACCGTTGAAGTTTGCATACCTTGTTATCATCTTTAGGATCGACAAAACCTTTGGGTTGTACCATATACAACGTTTCATCAATGTCTCCATTGAGGAACGCTGTTTTGACATCCATCTACCATATCTCATAATCATAATATGCAGCGATTGCTAAAAAAATCCTCACAGACTTTAGCTTCGCTACCGGTGAGAATGTCTCATCATAGTCAACTCCTTGAATTTGTCGAAACCCTTTTGCGACAAGTCGAGCTTTATAGACAGTAACATTACCATCAGCATCTATTTTCTTCTTGAAAATCCATTTGTTCTTGATAGCCTTCTGGACATCCGGTAAGTCCACCAAAGTCCATACTTGGTTTTCGTACATGGATCCAATCTAGGATTTCATGGCTTCTTGCCATTTATTGGAATCTGGGCTCATCATTGCTTCCTCATATGTCGCAGGGTCGTCGGTGTTGTCCACCAACATGACACTCATAACGGTATCATACCAATCGGGAGTGGTACGAGTTCTCGTTGACCTGCGAGATTCCGTAGTAAGTTCAACCGAAGTTTCATGATCAATATCATTAGCTTCCTCTCTTATTGGTGTAGGCGCCACAGGAACTACTTCCGGTGTTGCGCTACTCTCAAATCCGAGAGAAGGTTCGACAACCTCGTCGAGTTCTACTTTCTTTCCAATCACTTCTTTCGAGAGAAATTCCTTCTCTAGAAAGGATCCATTCTTGGAAACAAAGATTTTGCCCTCGGATCTATGATAGAAGGAATACCCAATAGTTTCCTTTGGGTATCCTATGAAGACACATTTTTCCGCTTTGGGTTCAAGCTTGTCGGGTTGTAACTTCTTTACATAAGCTTCGAAACCCCAAACTTTAAGGAACGACAATTTAGGTTTCTTCTCAAACCATAATTCATACGGTGTCGTTTCAACGGATTTAGATGGTCCCTATTTAAAGTGAATGCAGCTGTTTCTAATGCATAACCCCAAAACGATGGCGGTAAATCTGTAAGTAACATCATAGAATAAACCATATCTAAGAGAGTTCTATTACGATGTTCGGACACACCATTACGTTGTGGTGTTCCCGACGGTGTCAATTGTGAAAGTATTCCGCATTTCTTCAAATGCTCGCAAAACTCGTAACTTAGATATTCACCTCCACGATCAGATCATAGAAACTTAATCTTCTTGTTACGTTGATTCTCCACTTCACTTTGAAATTCCTTAAACTTCTCAAAAGTTTTGGACTTATGTTTCATGAAATAGATATACCCATATCTACTCAAGTCATCCGTGAAAATAAGAACATAACGATAACCACAGCACGATGCTACACTCATTGGGCCACACACATTGGTATGTATGATTTCCAATAAGTCCGTAGCTCGTTCCATCATAGCAGAAAATGGAGTCTTAGTCATTTTAACCATCAGACATGTTTCGCATCTTTCAAGTGATTCGAAATCAATTGATTCAAGAAGTCCATCGGAATGGATTTTCTTCATACGCTTCACTCCAATGTGTCCAAGACGACAGTGCCACATATAGGTCGAGTTATCGCTCAATTTCAAATGTTTAGCTTCAATGTTGTTAATATGTGTATTACTACAATCGAGATTCAACAAGAATAGACCATCTATCAAAGGTGCATGTGCATAAAACATATTACTCATATAAATCGAACAACCATTATTCTCAGACTTAAACAAGTAACCATCTCGCAATAAACATGATCCGGATATAATGTTCATGCTCAACGCAGGCACCAAATAACAATTATTTAAGTATAAAACTAACCCCGATGGTAGATGAAGAGGTAGCGTGCCGACCGCGATCACATCAACCTTTGATCCATTTCCAACGCGCATCGTCACCTCGTTCTTCACTAGTTTCCGTCTATTCTGCAGCACCTATTTCGAGTTACAAATATGAGCAACCGAACCAGTATCAAATACCCAGACACTACTATGACTACTAGTGAGATACACATTAATAACATGTATATCGGATATACCTTTCTTATTGATGTTGACGGTCTTAAAATCCGCCAAGTACTTAGGGCAATTCCGCTTCTAGTGACCTTCTCCCTTGTAGTAAAAGCACTCAGTATCAGGCTTAGGCCTAGCCTTGGTCTTCTTCACCGGCACGGTTACTATCTTACCGTCCTTCTTGAAGTTTCCCTTTTTCTTAGACTTGCCTTGCTTCTTGAATTTGGTGGTATTATTTACCATCAACACTTGGTGCTCTTTCTTAATCTCCACTTCCACAGACTTTAACATGGAGAAGAGTCCAGGCAACGACTTGTCCCTATTTTGCATATTGTAGTTCATCACAAAGTTCTTGTAACTTGGTGGTAGTGATTGGAGAACACGGTGAATCCCCAAAGCATTAGGAATCACTATACCCAAGCTTTGGAGCTTACTTGCGTGCCCAGACATCTTAAGCACATGCTCACTGACGGAGCTGCCCTCTTCCATCTTGCAGTTAAAGAACTTTTCAGAAGCATCATAACTCTCAACTACTGCGTGAGCCTCAAATATCATTTTGAGTTCACGGACATTATCATGTGGGTCAAAGTTTTCAAACCTTTTCTGAAACTCCGATTCCAAACCATACAAGATAGCACACTGAAATGTGGAGTACTTATTCTTCCGAGTGAGGAAAACATTCTTCACCTCATCGGTAGCATCAGATGCAGGTGGGTCACCCAGCGGTGCATCCAGCACATAGGTCAAATTAAAAGCATTGAGGACAATCCTCAAGTCGCAGAACCAATCCGCGAAGTTGCTTCCATTGTTTTTCAACTTTTCTTTCTCTAGGAACACATTAAAATTGATGGTAGGGGCCGCCATTGATCTACAACATATTTTCAATAGTTGAAAGGGCATTTATTGTCATAATCACTTTTGGTGTTCGTTAACAACAAGTAGATCATTTTACAGTTTGTTATTGTCCACAGGTTGGTATTATCATAGATAAACATCACCCTCACTCTTGGGAAAAGACCACATTCATATGCCACTGTTCTGGAAACTCCAGACCGGAGTCTCCGGTCTGCCAAGACCGGAGTCTCCGGTGTGGTCCGGAGTTTCCGGTCCTGGCTCCGGTGGTGCCTCCCAGGATCTGGCTGGGACATTGTGACTAGGGGTCCTGAGGCTGCACCGGAGGTTTCTCTGGAGTCTCCGGACTTTGGTCAGTCCGGAGTCTCCGGTGTTGCTGGTGGAGAATTGGTCTGGGTCAGTCAGAAGGGCAGTCCGGAGGCTGGTCCGGAGATTGGCCGGAGTCTCCGGTCTACAGACCGGAGTCTCCGGTCTGACTTTCCTACAACGGTAAGAAAACGGTTCGTGGAGGGGGCTGCCTTTAAAAAGGGACCCTTATCTTCTTCCTCCAGGTGCTCGAGGTGCTCAAGAACACCAACCCCATTAGAGCCACCAAATCTACAAGATCTCTTCATCCAACCATCCAAAGTCATTGATTGTCAACACCCGAATTTTTCAATCCTAGATGCCTGTTATGCCATACATCGCAATCCCAGGATTACCATTTTTGCGAGACATAACAAAATTGGATACCATAGTACTTCATCCATTTCAAACAATACATAAGTTATTACACAAATAAGGATCTCATGATCCAGTTCTTAATACAACATCAAGCAGCGGAATACGTAATAATAACGGTAGCGTAGGCGAAGCTCCATCTTCGGGGTCACAGGCAATGCTGATGATGGGAGATGATCCTAGTTGTCGTAACCTTCCTAGGGTCCATCTTCCAGGTACTCCTCTTCATAGTCTGGCCATGGGAATAGCCAGGGACAAAGCCATGAGTACTCTTTAAGTACCCGCAAACTAATACTAACAAGTAAAGGGGTTTTTTGGATAATAGGACACTAGGCTCTAGGGTTGTTTTGCAAAAGCCAGATTTATCTCTACTAGGTTCTGAAGCTAGTCATAATTTTATAAATCCTAAGTGGGAACTTGTCTTTCAGGTCACAACTCTGTTGTGGTCAAGTCAAAGTCTCAATTCATTTCACAAGTCATTTTTAAATGTCTGACGGGGGAACAGTATGGCCACTCTAACTGTCCATAACCGCGGACGCGGCTATTCTAATAGTTTGACACTCTGCAGAGATTGTACACTTTCACCACAACATTCGATACATCCGTCAGGAACAAATCCTGAATTCACCATACTCAGTATGCGGATAATCAATCCTAACCTTTCAAATACACGCCCTAGTATAAGCACCTCTCCTGTGAGTTTGGCCTCCAAACCATAACCAACTGTCATCTTGGGTACTGCACAGGTGGACAATCTTCACAAGGTAGCCTCAGCTCAGACCTTGGCCGGGAGGTAACTAATACTAAGGTATATAAGTTTCCAGTCAAACCCTACCCAATATTCGGGTATTGTGGTTGTACGCTAAAATTGGAATGGTATCGCATCCAGACAACCATCAGTTTTATAAATGGCTAAGGCTCATGCCTCAACATTTTCATCACCAAAATCATCAAGTGTTTGGAAACACATGTACAAAACATTTCAATAGAATGATCCATCATTCCAAGGTTTTCATAACCATTTTTCCACCAAGTATTCCCATCTAAAAGTTGATCAAGTTTTATGCTTAGTACTAGCATCTACAGGTGGGGGTAGTAATGATGAGGGGTGGTAACTAGTGGAGTTTCACTAAGTCCAACCTTATATCTTAGGCTGATATCAAGGTTCCTAGCTTAGGCCAAATTTTATGCTCTTTATGCAACCTTCAGTATCTTTCCAAAATCTACTAGTCACTTAAGTACACTCCAAGTAAGCTTTGATAAAGAAACTAAAGTGAGAAGCTTGCACATAAAACTAGGATTGGTTTATCAAATGGGTATGATCACATATGCTTAAGGCATATAGTAGTCATATCACAAGTATGGGTTTGTGGCATCAGTAGGGTATCTGGCAAGGGTTAACTTGCATCAATGTCAATATAAGCTTGCTAAAGTAGAGTGTCTTGCAAGTTTTAGCTTGCACATTCACTAGTAGTATTAGGCTTGCCTTGTGCAGAACAGTGGTTGAAGTTCTCCTCGGCTTCCTCTTCGTAGTATCCCCCTTCCTCCTCGTAGCCTTGGTCGGTACTAGCGTCTATGAATAAACACGAGGTACACAATCACCAAACTATACTTAACTACTTGCAATCATCACACACAAGGGTCCTATAGATGATCTAGCATCATCTCTAACATTACAAGATTAAGGCTTGATTTAATTCCTTTTATTTTTAGAAAAGTAATTTCTACTCATTGAAAAATTACTTAAGATTTAATATTCTCCAAACCAAATATGGGATCATGTTGACACATGTCATCACCACATATTCTAGTCCATGGGAATGTGATTTAAAGTGGTGTCACAATTTAATAAGGTTTTACCCTTTTATTTTAATTAATTAAAGTGGCTAGAAATGCTGATGAAGCATTCTTTTATTACTTGAACATTATTTCTCCAAGTAAACCTATATATATTTTTATATATTCTGAAAGGTATGGTTAAATGTGATTTTTGAGAGTTGGAATTAACTCAAAAGCTTTTATGGTTTAAATTTGAAAAATGTTTAAATGCAGAAAAGCTTCTGCCTTGTTAGTTTTACTATGGGTGATCTACAGATCCAAATGACTTGAATCCAACGGGCTTGGATTTAGCATTCACAGACCTTTCCAACAAAATTGGTTTCATCCAATTTGGTGAACTGAATCGATATGGGTTGATTTTTGAAGTTGGGTACAGAAGTGTGTTTGAATTGAAATAGAAAAAGTTTAATTTGAATCACTGGGCTTGCGCGGGAAATTCTAACGGGCCGGCCTGCTAAGCGCAGTGCTCCCGCGGGCTGCTTAAGTGGGTGTCTCCACTCGTTAGTGACACGGGGCTGGGTGAAGCGGTATGGGGCAACGTGGATCATTCGATCAAGTTCTAATCCAACGGCTGGGGGTCATCGTCGACGCGGGACAACTCCGGCGAGAACGAAACCTAGCGCGGCCAGTGAGGGGTGCTGGGGGCTCACCGGGGTACGGGCGAGTGTCGCGAGGCGGGCGAACGACGAAGTCGACGACGGCGAACTTCCTGGTACCGGTGGCTTCTCCTGGGGCGGCTCCAATCACTGGCTCCTTTCTTCTCCAGAGGCGGCGGGCTCCGGTGAAATTCCGGCGAGGTGGTGCTCGCCTTGCTCTGAGAACGGTGTGGCACGGTCAGTGAGGAGAGGGGAGTGAGATGGTGTGAAGAAATCGTGCGGGGGTGGCCTCTATTTATAGTCGAGCGAGGGGACCGTCGGGGCGCACGGTGAGCTCGTCGGGGGCGACGTTACAGGCGGCTAATGGCATGGGCAAGGGTAGGGGACGGTGCTGTGTCTCCTGGCGATGCTCAACGACATGGTCGCGAGGCATGGCACGATGTGGTTTGGTCTGGAACGGGCGGTGCTCTGCGCGGGAGAGGCGGCGTCTTCGACGGCGGGCGGTGGCTGTATGGCACGGGGCGGCAAACGGGGATGTCTGGCGGTGTCCTGGATCGGTGGTGATCGTGTGTGCACGCGGTGAGGGCGGCGCGCGGTCTATGTATGATGGTCGAGGGTGGCGCTCTGGCGCACGCTCGGCATGGTCTGGGCGCGGCTAGTGCGCGTGGTCCAGGGCTTGGCAACGCTCGAGGCTGGGACAGGCAGTGGCAGTGGACGGTGGGCTGCCTCCCAGACAAGGTTGGCATGGCTATTTCTTCCTCTAGCCTGCTGTCGACTATGGGGTGGCATTGAGGTGCTCGGATGTTCACCATTAATGGCAATGGCAAGCTCACAGGGGTGCTAGTGTTGGGCTAATCTTTCTAGATGATCTACTGGGCTGTGTGTGAGCTAACTAGGGAACAAGTTAGGCAAGAATCACTACACACTATAGTGTTTTATGTTTTGTTTGATTTGTGTCTGCAACCTGTTTGATGAAATGGCCGCATGAAATCAAGTTTGGAATTTTGAAATGAATTTTGGTGGGTTTGCTAGATTGGTGCTGGTGAGTCTGCAGATGCTTGGGTTTTGAAAGTTGAGCTTGTTTGAGTGGTTTTTGAAAAAGTGGGATCTTCCCATATGAAGAAGTTTCAATTTTGAATTGTCATTTAAACTATGCATTTGAAAGTTTCTGGATGATCACAAAGTGGGCCTTGATACCTTGTTATGAGTACATTCAAGGGGTGCAAAGATCCAGAAAAGTTTCTGTTAGGTTTTGAAAGTTTGAGACAGCCAAATTAGGCATGGGAGTTAAATTGGTCAAAATGACCATTCACTTAATATATTTGTTTTGATTTACTTGTCTTTAGCAAAAGTGTGGGAAATGTTTTAGATGATGTTTATTTTCACCTAAGAAACATTTTACAAGCAATGGATCACAAAAACAAGGTGGTTTTAAAAGAATTCAAAATCCATGCATACACATATACATGCATTCATGAGTTTATTTAGAAAAGTTTTTGTTAACCCTAATTTTGATGATCTAAGTTTAGTATTTTTGGTATGTTACAAACCTTCCCCCCTTAAACAAAATCTCGTCCCAAGATTTGAAAAGGACGAAAAGATTACCTAGGATTTGAAGAGATCGGGAAACTCCGTCCTGATGTGATCTTCGCGTTCCCAGGTAGCTTCCTCTTATGTGTGGTTGCTCCACTGAATTTTGAGAAACTTGATGCTTCGGGTTCTGGTAGTTCGAAAGGCTTCCTCCAATATACGGATGGGTACTTCGGGATAGGTTAGGTCATCGTTGATCTCTATGGTCCGGTGGTCGATATTCTTGAACACTTCGGTCTTCTCGGGGACTTCGAGACACTTGCGAAGTAACGAGATATGGAACACATTGTGCACAGCTGACATCTCTTCAGGTAGTTCCAGTTGATACGATACTTCTCCTCGACGGTTCAAAATTTTGAAAGGTCCGATATATCTGGGGGCTAACTTTCCCTTGAGTTGGAAACGCTGCATTCCCTTCAATGGCAACACTTTCAGATAAACAAAATCTCCTATGTTGAAGGCGAGGTCTCTACGTCTCTTGTCGGCGTAACTCTTCTGTCGGGATAGGGCTGTCTTGAGGTGCTCACAAATCTTGTGAACCTTCTCTTCTGCTTCTCGTAGGATGTCGGGTCCGAAAATCTGACTCTCTCCTACTTCCGACCAGTTCAAAGGGGTGCGACACTTCCTTCCGTACATAAATTCAAATGGGGCCATTTGCAAACTGGCTTGGTAACTGTTGTTGTAGGAAAATTTTGCAAACGGCAGACAGTCTTCCCACTTGGATCCATATTCTAGCACACAGGCTCTAAGCATATCTTCGAGTATTTGATTTACTCGCTCCGTTTGTCCATCGGTCTGAGGGTGATACGCGGTACTGAAATCTAGGCGGGTTCCTAAACCTTCTTGGACTTTCTTCCAGAATCTCGAGGTAAACTGAGTTCCTCGATACGATACGATGTTCTTGGGGACTCCATGCAAACTAATGATTCTAGCGATGTACAACTCCGCTAGCTTCGAACTCTGATAGGTGGTTTTGACGGGTAAGAAATGGGCGACTTTGGACAATCTGTCCACTATGACCCAGATAGAGTCATTTCCCCTACTAGAAGTAGGTAGTCCAGTGATAAAGTCCATTCCTACAGAATCCCATTTCCATTCCGGAATTTGCAAAGGTTGCAACAATCCAGCGGGTCTTTGATGTCCGGCTTTGACTGGCTGACATATATCACACTTGGCGATATAACTTCCGATTTCTCTCTTCATCTTATGCCACCAAAATTGCTCTTTCAAATCTTGATACATCTTAGTTCCTCCGGGATGGATAGAATAAAGAGTATCATGAGCCTCCTTCAAGATAACTTCTTTTAACTCAGAATCTGCTGGTACACAAAGGCGTCCTTTGTACCACAAAACTCCTTCTTCGTCCTCGGTGAATCCGGGTACTTTGCCTGTACCGATACGACGCTTGATTCTGTCGATACTGGCATTTCCCTTCTGCGCCTCTTTAATCTGACTGATCAAAGTGGGCTGAAGTTCTATGCTAGCCAAAAATCCTTCACTTACTAATTCCATTCGAAAATGTTCCATCTCTTTGTGCAAACTTGGTTGCTCCTTCAAAATCATGGAGTTCAAGCGGCACGGCAATATGCTAAGGGCATCGGCTAACACGTTGGCTTTACCAGGGTGATAGTGAATGTCCAGGTCGTAATCCTTGATTAGCTCAATCCATCTTCTCTGTGTGGCATCCCGCAAAACCACTACTAGAAAATCGCGTTGTTTTTGTGCATTGCATCATCATGACCGCATGCTCATGTCATCATGCCACATTGCATCTGAGCATAGTCATCGTCTTGCATTTGCTTGCATCAAACTATTTCGGAAAAACCTAATTTGTTTTCTAAACGCCCCGTCTTAATTCAAACGCAAAACCCGGGTCTCCGGATTATTTTGTTTGTCTGCTATCGGTTTGCAAAAGCCGGTTTGAAACAAATAAAAATATTTAATTATTTTAGTGGGAGCAGTCGAACGGGCCGAATCGACCCGAACGACCACCCCCAAAATGAACGGACCACCTAAAACCAGCCACCCCCAAAATCCCTAAAACTACCCAACCTAATCTACCCACCCCTCCAGCCACCTCACCCCACCCAATCCTCTCTTGCCACCTCACCTCTCTCCCTCCTCCCCACCCTCATCTGCTGCCACATGGCCTACCCGATCCAAACACACACACTCAACTTCCCCCCACTTCCCAACAGCCTCACCCTGACCCCACCCCTGGCCCCGCGCGGCCCACCTCCTTTCCCCCCCACCTGCCGCTGACCCCCTGGCCCCGCAGACCCCTGGCCCCACTCCCTCTCTCCCCTCCCCCACGCGTCCCTCACCCCTTCCTTCTTCCTCTCTCCCCCCACCTCCCGCGTCGGGCTCCTCATGCCCCGCCGCCGCGCCCTCCTCCCGTCAGCGCGCGCCCGCCCATCCTCCTCCCCGCCTGAGCGCCGCCGCTCCCGCCCATCCTCCTCCCCGCCTGAGCGCCGCCGCTCCCGCCCGACCTCCTCCGCCACCAAGTTTTCCTCCTCCGCTCGCCCCGCCGCGGCATCTCCTCGCCCCGCCCGCCGGAGCTCGCCGCCCTCCCCTGCAACCCCCTCCGCCGTGTCTTCCACCCTCGCCGGACCGCCCCGCGAGCTCCCTCCGTCCGCCGCCCTCCCCTGCAACCCCCTCCGCTGCGCGTCGACCACCCCGCCGAGCCCCGCCTCTCCGTCCCGGCCTCTGCCTCCCGCCGGCGACAACTTCCCCGGCCGCGCCCTCCGCTCACCTCCAAGCTCGTCGCCGCCCTCTGGCCGGAGTCCGCCGCCCCGCCCTCCTTCCCCAACCTCCCGAGCGCCTCCCTCCGGACGCCCTCCTCCTCCCCGCCTCGCCCCGGCCAGACGCAGCAAGCCCGGCTCCCCATCCCCCTCGCGGCCGCGCCCGGCTGTGTTCCTCGCCGCCCGGAGCTCTGCGCCGACCGCCGCCCGTCGTCGGCCGCCCTGCCCCTCCTGCCCCGCCGCTCGTGCTCGCCCCGTCGTCCGCCGCCACGTCTCGGCCGCCTCGTCTCGGCTTCCTCTCCGTTTGGCCGTTGTCGCCGCGGTCCAGACCTCGCTCGGTCACCGCGTGTGCAAGGATACTCTGATGTTTGCATGTTAGTCTTGCCGTCGGCCTGGTGTCCCTGTTTCATGCGCAGCGCTCTGCATGTGTTCGTGTCACTCGAGTTGATACTGCTGTTGCTGTGGCATCACCGCCCGTGTAATGTTGTTGTCGCTGTTCTTCCGAGCCTGTTCCGCGACCGATCCCTGTCGCCCACGACCAACTTCAACAAGATCTAATTGAAAGCCGTGTGCTCGAGAGGTGATAATATCGGACAAGATCTCCTTCGGAACCGAAGGCTGTGGAACACCGAGTTTCTCCTTCGCCAAGTTGTCGAGAACCCGGATGCCAAGGTCTACGACTCGAAGATGCCGGAACACTAAGTTCGTCGAGACCCTGAAGACCCGGTCCTGGAGGGGAAGTCCGGACCCGATGACCGCCAAGATCGACACCGAACCCAAGTGGCGCCCTATTCCAAGATCTTCGTCATGGACCCTGATGGTTGAGATTGGATCGAACCCTCGGACGCCAAGATCTCCCTCTTGGACCCGAAGGCGCCAAGACCCCGGACCCCAAGATCTCTGCCGTGAGACGACAAGACCGTCGGCACGACCCGACGACCGCGGATGCAACAGGATCGTACCCAGGACGCCAAGATTGCCACGAGAACGCTCCCGAACGCTAACACCGAATCGATGGCGCGGGCCCGACAAGACCCTCGCAACGGCAAGATCGACCCCGTGGTACCCGACAAGATCTGCACGACGACAAGAACGACACCGACCCGGAAGGATCCGATGCGCCCCCGACACCGAACCAAGTCCGGCTATCCGGTTGCGACAAGACCTTCCTCCCGTACCGAACCCGATCTCGTCGAGCCGTTCCCCGTCGAACCCTGAGACCGCACCCCGAACCCCGGAACCCCAAGACCGTCGAAACCCCTAATGTGTGAACCTTTTCCCGAACCCTATTTTATAAATGCCCTCTAAATAAATTGTTGCATATTAAATGTTCATGCATGCATATTGTCGTGTGGTTTGGGGGCATTATGCCGATTCACCTAATAATTAAATATGGGGCCCATATGCGGGCAGATCTAGTCTTATATTGGCCTCATTTAAATTGGTGTAGCGAACCGGTGCCATATTTTGCCATGTTCAAACAACATTTAATTTGCGGGGTAGATAAATAACTTGAACCATTTAATTAAATTTCGGGACCCCGATTCCGCTTAATATGACCTAATTGCACCGCATATTTACCATGCCATACATCATACATGCATCATGCCCGATCTTCTGCCGTAGTATTAAATAGTGCATCCGGTGTTTATTCTAGTGTTTTGCTTCTTCGCGGATAAGGCCGTTGAGTTGATGTGAGCTTCGCCCCGATCTTCGGATGAACCTTCGGCAATGTTTTCAGGCGAGCATCTCCCCCTTTCTACCTATCTTACTTTTATAGTATTTATTCCCTCCTGTTGATCTATTGCTATCTGTGTTGCGATGCTCTAGTTTTCGTACCCGTGATATCCCTCGCAGCCTTATATTGCCTTGGACACATCCTATTACCTGTTGTTTGGTAGATAGCTGGACTTGCGCGTCGTAGTCGCTTGCTCAAGTGCTGTTGCGTGTCGTCAAGTGCCACATTTGTTGGTGTATTGCCGCATGTCTAATGTTGGAGATGATCATGGCTTTATTTATTGTTCACTTTAATTATTGTTTAACAACTAAAATTGAAGTAGGTAAGCAGAGGCACAGGTGGGCAATAGATGTTATTTGGTTGTTAACCGTCCACTTGTGTCCCGTAGGACCCCGAGTACTTGATACCTGTTCCTTGAATATTCGCGCTATCCACATCCGGGAGGCTTATGGGACCCCCCTGAGCCAGAGCTTGATTCAGTCTTATTTCTTGGGGCCACAAACTAGTTTGAGGTTTTATTTACTATCCTGTACCTATGCCATGCTTTACTGCTTTATTTACGATAGTGCGAGGAGCACACTGTACTGTTTAGGATAGTGGCACGATTCCGCGGTGTCGACAAGCCCAGTTTTGGGTTCCCAGTCGTTCACAGCCGTCCCCACAACCTTGAGTCCGTCTCGGAGCCGGCCGGCTTTGTTGCGGGTCTACTTTAAGGGGTGGCCCCCTGAAATATTTCTGAATCCTGTGATTGCTTTGTCGTGAAAGCCTCGTTGGGTTTTGATTTGGTTTTTCCGAGGCTGATCGAGTGTGTGTTGCTATTTGTGCACCCCGGCCGGGTTAAAACTTTCTGAAAGCCGTGTCCGCGGTTATGGACGACTTGGAGCACAGTATCTCGATCATAGAGAACTATAACTAAAGTAGTGCTATAAATATGACTTTATAAATGACTAGTAATCAGTTTCACTATAATGGAATGGCTAAATAAAACTGCCAACAACTGCTTGTTTGGTTGGTCGCTTGCGACAATTGTATCTGACTAGTAAGTATTGCAACTATAACGGAATGGCTAAATAAAAGTACCAACAACTGCTGGGTTTTTGGGATATCTCATGCTAATCATATTTGACTAGTAAGTGCCGCAACTACAATGGAATGGTTAAATAAAACAGCCCACTGCTTATTTTATCAGGATGATTATCTATAATTGACTAGTAATTTCTGCAACGAGAACAGAATAAATAAAACTTCCAACTGTGTGAGTTCCTCGGTTGACTTCCTCGATCGGTGTCGAGGGGGAAACACCAGGATGGGTTTGTTTGATGTTAGAATCAGGTTGGATCCGAATAGGTCTTTCTTACCCCTCTCTGATTGCCGCTAGTTGTATCGAGTCTCTATAGGTTGTTCAGTGCATGCTGCCGCTGCCGCTTCAGTCCACCATACCTATGTAGGCGAGGACCGCCGAATTCTAGTCTCGCCGTGTACTGGCCTCAGTACTGACGCTCCTCTTTTTCCTTTGCCCTTTGCCGGCACCCCTTTTGTTTAATCAGGTTTTGAGGTCGATGTCGTTAGCAGGGTTACCCTTCCGGCTTGGCCTGGGCAGGGTTATGGACGCCATTGGTTATTCTTCAGGGCTCTTAGCCCCATTTGCATCTTGTCCGTAGCTGGACGCTCTAATGTTTTCAAGGTGATTTGGATCTTTGTTCTGTATATCTGTATTCTTGACTCATGGAGTCGTGTTGTATATATCTGTTCTGTGGGTCCCATCGAGGACTGTTGTGTAATGTTATTACTTCGTTTTCCACCCGCACGAAAGTGCCTGGTGGGCACCTTTGAATCGTTTCTATGCGGGTTTGGCGGGAATCGCTGAAACTTGCATAGGTCCGATTCTGAGGGTGTTACAGAGTGGTATCAGAGCTCAGCAGTTGCGATACCCCACAAGTCCAGCCTGTAGGATAACCTAGCTAACGGCCGAAGTAGAGTGTCAAAACTATTTTTGAACAACGGTTGGATAGTTCTGATTAGGTCGGATTTTACTCCTTACCCCTCTGCTGCTCTCCTCTCACCTCTGCGTGTTTTGGATCCGCTCTTTTCTCTCTCTTCGAGTCCAGGATTTCTCGTGGTTGGGTTCCGTCGTACCCTCAGGGTTTCGCTTCCTCTTTTGGTAACGGTGTGTCTACATCCGGTCTTCATGCTGCCCGAGGAATCCTCCGTATGGTGGACTTCTCTTTGATCCTTCTCGTGCCTTCCGGTGTTTTCCGACGCGACGACATCATCTACGCTAGATCCGATGCAGAGTCTGCATCCCTCCTTTGTTTCCGAACCTCGCTTGTCGAGATCTTCAGTCTAATTCCGAGAATGGTTGCACGCTTTTCCACTGATTGTGCGGAGTAATAGTTTGGGTGCGTGATGGATTGGCCCCCATGCCGACTACCCCTTCTATTCGCTTTTGTACATTGAAGTGGATGAGAATGCATCGGTTCCCTCTTTCCATCGAAGCTAGAGGTGGCTTTATTTGTTGAAACCTCTACCTTTGACCTTTTGTTTCCGGAGTGTTCTCTCGATGATCACGGACAACGACCTCTTGTTAGTGGTGTCGCGAGGATCTACACGAAGCGAGAAGACGCAGATCGCCGACCTTCTTTCCGGTACCACGAGGCGGATCTCGAGGGCGAGATCCATTGTTAGTGGTGTCGAATTGTGGCATCCCACAAAACAACTACTAGAAAATCGCGTTGTTTTTGTGCATTGCATCATCATGACCGCATGCTCATGTCATCATGCCACATTGCATCTGAGCATAGTCATCGTCTTGCATTTGCTTGCATCAAACTATTTCGGAAAAACCTAATTTGTTTTCTAAACGCCACGTCTTAATTCAAACGCAAAACCCGGGTCTCCGGATTATTTTGTTTGTCTGCTATCGGTTTGCAAAAGCCGGTTTGAAACAAATAAAAATATTTAATTATTTTAGTGGGAGCAGTCGAACGGGCCGAATCGACCCGAACGACCACCCCCAAAATGAACGGACCACCTAAAACCAGCCACCCCCAAAATCCCTAAAACTACCCAACCTAATCTACCCACCCCTCCAGCCACCTCACCCCACCCAATCCTCTCTTGCCACCTCACCTCTCTCCCTCCTCCCCACCACTCATCTGCTGCCACATGGCCTACCCGATCCAAACACACACACTCAACTTCCCCCCACTTCCCAGCAGCCTCACCCTGACCCCACCCCTGGCCCCGCGCGACCCACCTCCTTTCCCCCCACCTGCCGCTGACCCCTATCCCCGCAGACCCCCGGCCCCACTCCCTCTCTCCCCTCTCCCCACGCGTCCCTCACCCCTTCCTTCTTCCTCTCTCCCCCACCTCCCGCGTCGGGCTCCTCATGCCCCGCCGCCGCGCCCTCCTCCCGTCAGCGCGCGCCCGCCCATCCTCCTCCCCGCCTGAGCGCCGCCGCTCCCGCCCATCCTCCTCCCCGCCTGAGCGCCGCCGCTCCCGCCCATCCTCCTCCCCGCCTGAGCGCCGCCGCTCCCGCCCGACCTCCTCCGCCACCAAGTTTTCCTCCTCCGCTCGCCCCGTCGCGGCATCTCCTCGCCCCGCCCGCCGGAGCTCGCCGCCCTCCCCTGCAACCCCCTCCGCCGTGTCTTCCACCCTCGCCGGACCGCCCCGCGAGCTCCCTCCGTCCGCCGCCCTCCCCTGCAACCCCCTCCGCTGCGCGTCGACCACCCCGCCGAGCCCCGCCTCTCCGGCCCGGCCTGTGCCTCCCGCCGGCGACCGCTTCCCCGGCCGCGCCCTACGCTCACCTCCAAGCTCGTCGCCGCCCTCTGGCCGGAGTCCGCCGCCCCGCCCTCCTTCCCCAACCTCCCGAGCGCGTCCCTCCGGCCGCCCTCCTCCTCACCGCCTCGCCCCGGCCAGACGCAGCAAGCCCGGCTCCCCATCCCCCTCGCGGCCGCGCCCGGCTGTGTTCCTCGCCGCCCGGAGCTCTGCGCCGACCACCGCCCGTCGTCGGCCGCCCTGCCCCTCCTGCCCCGCCGCTCGTGCTCGCCCCGTCGTCCGCCGCCACGTCTCGGCCGCCTCGTCTCGGCTTCCTCTCCGTTTGGCCGTTGTCGCCGCGGTCTAGACCTCGCTCGGTCACCGCGTGTGCAAGGATACTCTGATGTTTGCATCTTAGTCTTGCCGTCGGCCCGGTGTCCCTGTTTCATGCGCAGCGCTCTGCATGTGTTCGTGTCACTCGAGTTGATACTGCTGTTGCTGTGGCATCACCGCCCGTGTAATGTTGTTGTCGCTGTTCTTCCGAGCCTGTTCCGCGACCGATCCCTGTCGCCCACGACCAACTTCAACAAGATCTAATTGAAAGCCGTGTGCTCGAGAGGTGATAATATCAGACAAGATCTCCTTCGGAACCGAAGGCTGTGGAACACCGAGTTTCTCCTTCGCCAAGTTGTCGAGAACCCGGATGCCAAGGTCTACGACTCGAAGATGCCGGAACACTAAGTTCGTCGAGACCCTGAAGACCCGGTCCTGGAGGGGAAGTCCGGACCCGATGACCGCCAAGATCGACACCGAACCCAAGTGGCGCCCTATTCCAAGATCTTCGTCATGGACCCTGATGGTTGAGATTGGATCGAACCCTCGGACGCCAAGATCTCCCTCTTGGACCCGAAGGCGCCAAGACCCCGGACCCCAAGATCTCTGCCGTGAGACGACAAGACCGTCGGCACGACCCGACGACCGCGAATGCGACAGGATCGTCCCCAGGACGCCAAGATTGCCACGAGAACGCTCCCGAACGCTAACACCGACTCGATGGCGCGGGCCCGACAAGACCCTCGCAACGGCAAGATCGACCCCGTGGTACCCGACAAGATCTGCACGACGACAAGAACGACACCGACCCGGAAGGATCCGATGCGCCCCCGACACCGAACCAAGTCCGGCTATCCGGTTGCGACAAGACCTTCCTCCCGTACCGAACCCGATCTCGTCGAGCCGTTCCCCGTCGAACCCTGAGACCGCACCCCGAACCCCGGAACCCCAAGACCGTCGAAACCCCTAATGTGTGAACCTTTTCCCGAACCCTATTTTATAAATGCCCTCTAAATAAATTGTTGCATATTAAATGTTCATGCATGCATATTGTCGTGTGGTTTGGGGGCATTATGCCGATTCGCCTAATAATTAAATATGGGGCCCATATGCAGGCAGATCTAGTCTTATATTGGCCTCATTTAAATTGGTGTAGCGAACCGGTGCCATATTTTGCCATGTTCAAACAACATTTAATTTGCGGGGTAGATAAATAACTTGAACCATTTAATTAAATTTCGGGACCCCGGTTCCGCTTAATATGACCTAATTGCACCGCATATTTACCATGCCATACATCATACATGCATCATGCCCGATCTTCTGCCGTAGTATTAAATAGTGCATCCGGTGTTTATTCTAGTGTTTTGCTTCTTCGCGGATAAGGCCGTTGAGTTGATGTGAGCTTCGCCCCGATCTTCGGATGAACCTTCGGCAATGTTTTCAGGCGAGCATCTCCCCCTTTCTACCTATCTTACTTTTATAGTATTTATTCCCTCCTGTTGATCTATTGCTATCTGTGTTGCGATGCTCTAGTTTTCGTACCCGTGATATCCCTCGCAGCCTTATTTTGCCTTGGACACATCCTATTACCTGTTGTTTGGTAGATAACTGGACTTGCGCGTCGTAGTCGCTTGCTCAAGTGCTGTTGCGTGTCGTCAAGTGCCACATTTGTTGGTGTATTGCCGCATGTCTAATGTTGGAGATGATCATGGCTTTATTTATTGTTCACTTTAATTATTGTTTAACAACTAAAATTGAAGTAGGTAAGCAGAGGCACAGGTGGGCAATAGATGTTATTTGGTTGTTAACCGTCCACTTGTGTCCCGTAGGACCCCGAGTACTTGATACCTGTTCCTTGAATATTCGCGCTATCCACATCCGGGAGGCTTATGGGACCCCCCTGAGCCAGAGCTTGATTCAGTCTTATTTCTTGGGGCCACAAACTAGTTTGAGGTTTTATTTACTATCCTGTACCTATGCCATGCTTTACTGCTTTATTTACGATAGTGCGAGGAGCACACTGTACTGTTTAGGATAGTGGCACGATTCCGCGGTGTCGACAAGCCCAGTTTTGGGTTCCCAGTCGTTCACATCCGTCCCCACAACCTTGAGTCCGTCTCGGAGCCGGCCGGCTTCGTTGCGGGTCTACTTTAAGGGGTGGCCCCCTGAAATATTTCTGAATCCTGTGATTGCTTTGCCGTGAAAGCCTTGTTGGGTTTTGATTTGGTTTTTCCGAGGCTGATCGAGTGTGTGTTGCTATTTGTGCACCCCGGCCAGGTTAAAACTTTCTGAAAGACGTGTCCGCGGTTATGGACGACTTGGAGCACAGTATCTCGATCATAGACAACTATAACTAAAGTAGTGCTATAAATATGACTTTATAAATGACTAGTAATCAGTTTCACTATAATGGAATGGCTAAATAAAACTGCCAACAACTGCTTGTTTGGTTGGTCACTTGCGACAATTGTATCTGACTAGTAAGTATTGCAACTATAACGGAATGGCTAAATAAAAGTACCAACAACTGCTGGGTTTTTGGGATATCTCATGCTAATCATATTTGACTAGTAAGTGCCGCAACTACAACGGAATGGTTAAATAAAACAGCCCACTGCTTATTTTATCAGGATGATTATCTATAATTGACTAGTAATTGCTGCAACGAGAACAGAATAAATAAAACTGCCAACTGTGTGAGTTCCTCGGTTGACTTCCTCGATCGGTGTCGAGGGGGAAACACCAGGATGGGTTTGTTTGATGTTAGAATCAGGTTGGATTCGAATAGGTCTTTCTTACACCTCTCTGATTGCCGCTAGTTGTATCGAGTCTCTATAGGTTGTTCAGTGCATGCTGCCGCTGCCGCTTCAGTCCACCATACCTATGTAGGCGAGGACCGCCGAATTCTAGTCTCGCCGTGTACTGGCCTCAGTACTGACGCTCCTCTTTTTCCTTTGCCCTTTGCCGGCACCCCTTTTGTTTAAGCAGGTTTTGAGGTCGACGTCGTTAGCAGGGTTACCCTTCCGGCTTGGCCTGGGCAGGGTTATGGACGCCATTGGTTATTCTTCAGGGCTCTTAGCCCCATTTGCATCTTGTCCGTAGCTGGACGCTCTAATGTTTTCAAGGTGATTTTGATCTTTGTTCTGTATATCTGTATTCTTGACTCATGGAGTCGTGTTGTATATATCTGTTCTGTGGGTCCCATCGAGGACTGTTGTGTAATGTTATTACTTCGTTTTCCACCCGCACGAAAGTGCCTGGTGGGCACCTTTGAATCGTTTCTATGCGGGTTTGGCGGGAATCGCTGAAACTTGCATAGGTCCGATTCTGAGGGTGTTACAGTCTGCCTCATATTCAGCTCCTTCTGAGTGAATATATACTTTAGGCTCTTGTGATCCGAATAAATCTCACAACGGTTTCCCATTAGGTAATGTCTCCATGTCTTCAGGGCTAGAACTACGGCTGCGAGTTCGAGGTCATGGGTTGGGTAATTTTGTTCATGTTGCTTCAATTGTCGTGATAGATAAGATATAACTTTGCCTTCTTGCATTAGCACACATCCGAGACCAATCTTGGATGCGTCACAATACACATCGAAGGGCTTCGTGATATCCGGCATAATCAAGATTGGGGCTGAAATCAATCTCCTCTTGAGTTCTTGAAAACTCGCTTCACATTTGTCAGTCCATTCAAACTTCTTGTCCTTCTTCAGCAATTGGGTCATAGGTCTGGCGATACTAGAGAATCCTTCTACAAATTTGCGGTAATATCCCGCCAATCCGAGAAAAGCACGAACTTGGGTTTGAGTGGTTGGGCCTTGCCAATCTTCTACATCTTTCACTTTGGCAGGGTCAACAGCAATTCCTCCGGCTGATACAATGTGACCAAGGAATCCTACTTCCTGTAACCAGAATTCACATTTGCTAAACTTTGCATACAACTGATGCTCTCTAAGGGTTCCAAGAATGGTCCTTAGGTGTAGCTCATGTTCTTCTTCTGATTTGGAATAAATCAGAATGTCATCTATGAAAACAACGACAAACTTATCCAGGAAGTCCATAAAAATCTTATTCATGAGGTTCATGAATAAGCGGGGGCATTGGTTAATCCAAAATACATGACTGTCTACTCATACAATCCATATCGGGTGGTAAAGGTAGTCTTTGGGATATCCTCTGCACGAATTTTGAGTTGATGATAGCCAGTTCTAAGATCAATCTTAGAAAACACCTAGGCACCGGTCAACTGATAAAACAAATCTTCTATCTTAGGCAAGGGGTACTTGTTCTTGATGGTGACGTCATTCAACTTCCAATAATCCGTACACAAACGGTTACCTCCATCCTTCTTGTCCACAAACAAGACAGGTGATCTCCATGGGGACGCACTTGGTTGAATCAATCCGATTTCCAACATGGAATCCAGTTGCTTCTTCAATTCTTCTAGTTCTGACGGGTTCATACTATAGGGTCTCTGGGCTATGGGTCCTGTTCCGGGAATTAGTTCAATGATAAACTCGATATCCCGATCTGGGGGCATACCAGGCAAAACATCTGGAAATACATCGGGGTATTCGCAGACTATCCGGACTTGGTCAATGGTAGGTTGGGCTATACTCTTGTTACACTTGAATTGGCGAGGTAAGGTTTCAGATATATGCTCGACTGATATTCCGGCGGTACTGGTCATGGTGATGGCTTTCTTGGCACAGTCAATCAATCCGTTATGTTTGGACATCCAATCCATTCCTAGTACTACTTCCAAACCTTTAGTTCCCAGTACTATTAGGTTAGCATAAAAATCTATGCCATGGATTCAGATAGGGACGGCTTTGCAAATTTGCCTAGCCTTGGTGGTTGATCCGGGAATTTGTACAATCATCACATGCTGCAATTTGGTTGGTTGAATTTTACTAGTGCAGGCAAATTCTTCGGTCACAAATGAATGCGATGCACCAGAATCAAACAACACTCTTGCAAGTACTGAATTAACAGAAAACATACCCAGCACGACGTCTGGCGCTACCTGAGCTTCTTCAGCATGCATGAGAAAAAGACAGCCATTGCGGTTGAGTGAATTCCCTGGGGCAAATCTTCTCCCTGGCTGGACACGACGCTGCTGCTGAGCTGGGACATTGGCGTTGGGGGCTGTAGCATTCTTCTTGTTGGGGAACTTGTTGGAATAGTGGCCTTTATTTCCACAGTCATAACAGGTCACTTGTGACTTGTCCTTGGCTGCGATAGGCACAGCATTGCTTCCAGTCCTCGGGGCAGTGTTGGGGTTGGCGGTAGCATTGTTGTTGTTGAACTTGGGTGGGGCACGGGTGAAATTGCTAGAGTTGCCAGGGTTGTTGTGATTTCCTCCGGGTCTAGGGTTTCCACGGTTGGGTTAGGTCGGACGGTTTATAGGGGGTCTGTTGGTTCTTGGGGCAAATCCTGGAGATGGGTTGGGGCGATACTTTGGGGTCTGATGGGTTCCTGGTTGATGCATCATGCGACGCTTGCGGTTCTCATTGGCCTGGTTTATCTTTCCTTCCATCTGGATAGCAGAGTCGAAAAGGGCTTCAATATCAACAAAGGGGATATTGACTAACACTGTCTGCATCTCATCGTGCAGACCATTCAGGAATCTTTCTTTCTTCTTGGCTTCGGTGTCTATCTTGTCCGGGGCATACCTAGCTAATGACAAAAATTTGTCACGGTATTCCACTACAGTCATCCTTCCTTGCTTCAACTCTCTGAACTCGTCTCTCATTCTCTTGATCAAACCTGGTGGTACATGGGTTCTGCTGAACTTGACCTTGAATTCCTCCTAGGTCATCATTTGGCCTCCGGTCATTGCACGAACACTGTTCCACCATGCCCTGGCATCTCCGGCTAGATAATGGGTGGCAAACAGGACCTTCTCGTTGGCTTCCACTCCGGCGACTTCTAGGTTGTTTTCCATGGTTTGCAGCCAATCATCAGCATCTAGGGGTTCTTCTGACTTGGTGAAAACGGGCGGGTTGGTATTCTGGAAATTCTTGAGCTTAGATCCATGGTTGTCCTGATTTCCGTGGCCTTGGTTGTTGTGGGCTAGCTGGGCTATCTGTTGCAAAGTGGCTAGGTTGGCTTGACGTTCCGCTCTTTCAGCTTCGCGGTCAGAAGTCAACATTTGCAGGATCTGCAACATCGGGTCCGGGGCTGAACCACTTCCTCGACGTGGCATCTGAAGATTGATATAGATCATGAGAAAAGAGGGAAATTTCTAAGGTTTTGGGTCTTTGAAAAGTTTTTAGAGTTTGACTCAGGTTTTTCTAGCAACTTGCTTTTTCATTCATTCACTCATAGCACACAGTACAACACACACCACACAAAGAAAAACAGATGGTTTTAAGAACCATTCTGAGATCTACGATACAGTGGGACCGACTACTACTCACTACGCTAGTGCTCAGTGCTACTACTCCTCGGAGTCTGTGGCTTCATCATCTTCAGCATCATCGATGAAGGCAAAATCATCCTCATCGGTGAAGAAGTCCATGGCCTAATCCTCCAGAAAATCATCGTCATCGCTGAGATAAGAGTAAGGGTCTCCACGAAGATCCTCTCCGACATTCTCCCTTTCCTCCAATTGCATGTCTCTCTCTCTCTCGTGGATGGTCTCTTCCAGAAATGAGATGCGATGGCGAAGACGGGCAATAATGCGCTCCTTCTTGTCGAGCTGACGGAGGCGAGACTTGCGATCCTTTGCTAGCATGGCGATGGTCTGATCCTTCGTCTTGATGATGGCAGACTTGTGGTTGCAGTAGTCACGGCAGTTGTCCAGTTCCTGCTGACGATCATACATCATGAAGCTAAGGTGGTCCAATTGAGTCTTCAGCTCGGGGTGGTATGGGGATTCCAGTGGTTGTCCATTTTCATCACGCCTTGGGCAAAACTTAAAGCGAGTACCCTTGATCTGATTGATGCTCTACCCACACAGACGGGAAAGAGCTTCCTGCATTGCTCTGGCAAGTCCATCGAGCCAGTTGTTTTCCCTCAAGGTAAAATGAATTCCCTCCGCAGTGGGAGGTTCAATCTTTCCTCGGAGACTTGCAACAATTAGCCACTACAGATCTTCTCCTCCTTGATCATTGAGCTGAGCTCCGAAGAACTCGGGGTGCGGACGCTCCAGAAGTTCCGAAAGCTGATCCAGATCCCTCTCAAAGATAAGGTCTCCACCATTCCCCAGTTGGTAAAACTTGCTGTACTTCACGTCCATCTATAAAAATAGAGGATGAGTAGATTAGCAGAGTGATCAAGTGTGTCAAAATTTTATCTATTTTGCAAGAGTTTTTGAGGAACATGAATTTTTATGAAAGAATTGAAGAGGTAAGAATGAGAATAAGTTTTCGTAAATATTTGTTTCCTTTGGTTTTGAAACTAAGTTTTGGTTCAACGTCCAATCTAACTAGGGTCTCCTATGGTCAGGATGGCTCTGATACCAACTTGTCAACACCCGGATTTTTCAATCCTAGATGCCTGTTATGCCATACATCGCAATCCCAGGATTACCATTTTTGTGAGACATAACAAAATTGGATACCATAGTACTTCATCCATTACAAACGATACATAAGTTCTTACACAAATAAGGATCTCATGATCCAGTTCTTAATACAACATCAAGCAGCGGAATACGTAATAATAACGGTAGCGTAGGCGAAGCTCCATCTTCAGGGTCACAGGCAATGCTGACGATGGGAGATGATCCTAGTTGTCGTAACCTTCCTGGGGTCCATCTTCCAGGTACTCCTCTTCATAGTCTGGCCATGGGAATAGCCAGGGACAAAGCCATGAGTACTCTTTAAGTACTCGCAAACTAATACTAACAAGTAAAGGTTTTTTTTGGATAATAGGACACTAGGCTCTAGGGTTATTTTGCAAAAGCCAGATTTATCTCTACTAGGTTCTGAAGCTAGTCATAATTTTATAAATCCTAAGTGGGAACTTGTCTTTCAGGTCACAACTCTGTTGTGGTCAAGTCAAAGTATCAATTCATTTCACAAGTCATTTTTAAAAGTCTGACGGGGGAACAGTATGGCCACTCCGACTGTCCATAACCGCGGACGCGGCTATTCGAATAGTTTGACACTCTGCAGAGATTGTACACTTTCACCACAACATTCGATACATCCGTCAGGAACAAATCCTGAATTCACCATACTCAGTATGCGGATAATCAATCCTAACCTTTCAATTACACGCCCTAGTATAAGCACCTCTCCTGTGAGTTTGGCCTCCCAACCATGACCAACTGTCATCTTGGGTACTGCACAGGTGGACAATCTTCACAAGGTAGCCTCAACTCAGACCTTGGCCGGGAGGTAACTAATACTAAGGTATATAAGTTTCCAGTCAAGCCCTACCCAATATTCGGATATTGTGGTTGTACGCTAAAATTGGAATGGTATCGCATCCAGACAACCATCAGTTTTATAAAGGCTCATGCCTCAACATTTTCATCACCAAAATCATCAAGTGTTTGGAAACACATGTCCAAAACATTTCAATAGAATGATCCATCATTCCAAGGTTTTCATAACCATTTTTCCACCAAGTATTCCCATCTAAAAGTTGATCAAGTTTTATGCTTAGCACTAGCATATACAGGTGGGGGTAGTAATGATGAGGGGTGGTAACTAGTGGAGTTTCACTAAGTCCAACCTTATATCTTAGGCTGATATCAAGGTTCCTAGCTTAGGCCAAATTTTATGCTCTTTATGCAACCTTCAGCATCTTTCCAAAATCTACTAGTCACTTAAGTACACTCCAAGTAAGCTTTGATAAAGAAACTAAAGTGAGAAGCTTGCACATAAAACTAGGATTGGTTTATGAAATGGGTATGATCACATATGCTTAAGGCATATAGTAGTCATATCACAAGTATGGGTTTGTGGCATCAGTAGGGTATCTGGCAAGGGTTAACTTGCATCAATGTCAATATAAGCTTGCTAAAGTAGAGTGTCTTGCAAGTTTTAGCTTGCACATTCACTAGTAGTATTAGGCTTGCCTTGTGCAGAACAGTGGTTGAAGTTCTCCTCGGCTTCCTCTTCATAGTATCCCCCTTCCTCCTCGTAGCCTTGGT
Organism: Avena sativa; assembly: GCA_916181665.1. Classification (NCBI taxonomy): domain Eukaryota; kingdom Viridiplantae; phylum Streptophyta; class Magnoliopsida; order Poales; family Poaceae; genus Avena; species Avena sativa. The sequence continues at coordinate 86,056,371 of OV702284.1, forward strand.
CGGTACTAGCGTCTATAAATAAATACGAAGTACACAATCACCAAACTATACTTAACTACTTGCAATCATCACACACAAGAGTCCAATAGATGATCTAGCATCATCTCTAACATTACAAGATTAAGGCTTGATTTAATTCCTTTTATTTTTAGAAAAGTAATTTCTACTCATTGAAAAATTACTTAAGATTTAATATTCTCCAAACCAAATATGGGATCATGTTGACACATGTCATCACCACATATTGTAGTCCATGGGAATGTGATTTAAAGTGGTGTCACAATTTAATAAGGTTTTACCCTTTTATTTTAATTAATTAAAGTGGCTAGAAATGCTGATGAAGCATTCTTTTATTACTTGAACATTATTTCTGCAAGTAAACCTATATATATATTTATATATTCTGAAAGGTATGGTTAAATGTGATTTTTTAGAGTTGGAATTAACTCAAAAGCTTTTATGGTTTAAATTTGAAAAATGTTTGAATGCAGAAAAGCTTCTGCCTTGTTATTTTTACTATGGGTGATCTACAGATCCAAATGACTTGAATCCAATGGGCTTGGATTCAGCATTCACAGACCTTTCCAAAAAAATTGGTTTCATCCAATTTGGTGCACTGAATCGATCTAGGTTAATTTTTGAAGTTGGGTACAGAAGTGTGTTTGAATTGAAATAGAAAAAGTTTAATTTGAATCACTGGGCTTGCGCGGGAAATTCTAACGGGCCGGCCTGCTAAGCGCAGTGCTCCCGTGGGCTGCTTAAGTGGGTGTCCCCACTCGTCGGTGACACGGGGCTGGGCGAAGCGGTATGGGGCAACGTGGATCGTTCGATCAAGTTCTAATCCAACGGCTGGGGGTCATCGTCGATGCGGGACAACTCCAGCAAGAACGAAACCTAGCGCGGCCAGCGAGGGGTGCTGGGGGCTCACCGGGGTACGGGCGAGGGTCGGCAAGGCGGGAGAACGACGAAGTCGACGACGGCGAACCTCCTGGTACCGGTGGCTTCTCCTGGGGCGGCTCCAATCGCTGGCTCCTTTCTTCTCTAGAGGCGACGGGCTCTGGTGAAATTCCGGCGAGGTGGTGCTCGCCTTGCTCTGAGAACGGTGTGGCACGGTCAGTGAGGAGAGGGGAGTGAGATGGTGTGAAGAATTCGTGCGGGGGTGGCCTCTATTTATAGTCGAGCGAGGGGACCGTCGGGGCGCACGGTGAGCTCGTCGGGGGTGACGTTACAGGCGGCTAATGGCATGGGAAAGGGTAGGGGACCGTGCTGTGTCTCCTGGCGATGCTCAACGACATGGTCGCAAGGCATGGGGCGGTGTGGTTTGGTCTAGAATGGGCGGTGCTCTGCGCGGCAGAGGCGGCGTCTTCGACGGCGGGCGGTGGCTGTATGGCACGGGGCGGCAAACGGGGATGTCTGGCGGTGTCCTGGGTCGGTGGTGATCGTGTGTGCACGCGGTGAGGGCGGCGTGCGGTCTGTGGACGATGGTCGAGGGTGGCGCTCTGGCGCACGCTCGGCATGGTCTGGGCGCGGCTTGTGCGCGTGGTCCAGGGCTTAGCAACGCTCGAGGTTGGGACAGGCAGTGGCGGTGGACGGTGGGCTGCCTCCCAGACAAGGTTGGCATGGCTATTTCTTCCTCTAGCCTGCTGTTGACTATGGGGTGGCATTGAGGTGCTCGGCTGTTCACCATTAATGGCAATGTCAAGCTCACAGGGGTGCTAGTGTTGGGCTAATCTTTCTAGATGATCTACTGGGCTGTGTGTGAGCTAACTAGGGAACAAGTTAGGCAAGAATCACTGCACACTATAGTGTTGTATGTTTTGTTTGATTTGTGTCTACAACCCGTTTGATGAAATGGCCGCATGAAATCAAGTTTGGAATTTTGAAATGAATTTTGGTGGGTTTGCTAGATTGGTGCTGGTGAGTCTGCAGATGCTTGGTTTTTGAAAGTTGAGCTTGTTTGAGTGGTTTTTGAAAAAGTGGGATCTTCCCATATGAAGAAGATTCAATTTTGAATATGTCATTTAAACTATGCATTTGAAAGTTTCTGGATGATCACAAAGTGGGCCTTGATACCTTGTTATGAGTACATTCAAGGGGTGCAAAGATCCAGAAAAGTTTCTGTTAGGTTTTGAAAGTTTGAGACAGCCAAAGTAGGCATGGGAGTTAAATTGGTCAAAATGACCATTCACTTAATATATTTGTTTTGATTTACTTGTCTTTAGGAAAAGTGTGGGAAATGTTTTAGATGATGTTTATTTCACCTAAGAAACATTTTACAAGCAATGGATCACACAAACAAGGTGGTTTTAAAAGAATTCAAAATCCATGCATACACATATACATGCATTCATGAGTTTATTTAGAAAAGTTTTTGTTAACCCTAATTTTGATGATTAGAAATTTGATGATCTAAGTTTAGTATTTTTGGGATGTTACATTGATCTTTGGAGAATCGAAGGAGGAGGCCTTGATTTACATCTTCACCAAGAGAGATCTTCATTTCCCCCTCATTCACTTGTGGGCCCCCAAGCTCTAGTGTTTCATCGGAAACCCTAACTTTGATTTGGTTCTTACAATCTTGTCTTTGATTTGTCTTGACAGCTTGCTTGTATTTGGGAGCCTCCAATTCAGTTGTGGATGTGTGCCCCAAACTTGTTGTAAAGGTGCCGGCTTCCACCTCGAAGGTTGCCGATATAGTGGAAGGTGAATCAAGCCCGTTGGGGTGAGGTTCATTGGAGAACAAGGGAGGCCTCTCATGGCGTTGGTGGTTTGAAACCACCCCCTCTCCAAACGTAGATGTACTTCCCCTCAAAAGGAAGGAACTACGGGAAACAAATCCTCATGTCTCCGCGTCCACTCCTTTGGTTACTTCTATCCTTTACCACACTTTATTTACTTGTTCTTGCTTAGTGTTGTGCTAGATTGTGCATGGTTAACATATAGGTAAATTCACCATAGTTGCATATTCTAGAGAATTCACCATAGTTTATGACAAATTCAGTTCAAATTAATAGTTAAACTAACCTAGGTGAACTATCACTCAAAACAATATCCCTCGCATTGTTTTAGTGATCACACGAACCAAATCCACCACATCAAAGCCGATCATCACGAGAGATGATGTAGCTTCAAAGGCGAACAATCAACATGTTCATCATATCTAATATATGACTCATGCTTTACCTTTCGGTGATCCGTGTTCCGAGACCATGTCTGTACATGCTAGGCTTGTAAAGATCAAACCTTAGCTTCCGCATAAGCAAATCTGGCTTGCTCTCGTTGTATACACTCGCAGAATCTAACACACCTGATCATCACGTGGTGCTTCGAAACAACGAGCTTTAGCAACGGTGCGTACTAAGGATGAACACTTTATAACTTGATATTTTGTGAGAGGGATCATCTTATAATGCTACCTCGAGAACTAAACAATACAAGATGCATAAAAGGATTAACATCACATGCAATTAAAAATATGTGATATGATATGGCCTTTCTTCTTGTGCTTCCGATCTCCATCTTCAAGAACGAACATGATCTCCATCATCACCGGCATGGCGTCAAGGTCAATGGCACTGCTCCATGGTTGTCGTCCACCAGCATCAACTATTACAACTACTTTGAATAATAGACACGCAGGTCTTAACGAAATTAAAAGACAACCATAAGGCTCCTACCGGTTGCCGACTTACAGTAAGGAACATTGCATACATCATATATAATCACAATCATGGCCATATCACATCATAGCACACCCCTACAAAACAAAGTTATATGCCTCTAATTTTCTTTGCATATTTTACGTGGTTTGGGGCTTTCAATAAGTGTCATTCTAACTTATGAATAAGAACCACGACGTTGATGCTTGAACTATCAAGTGCCTGTTGTAAATTGAATCTTTACTATGATGGGAGAGACAAATACCCACAAAGCCACTTATACAATACAAGTTGCATGTTGAGCGTGGAGAAAGTCTCATGAGCGATTTCATGTAAGGTTAGCCCGGGCCGCTTCATCCCACCATACCACAAGATGCAAAGTACACAAAAAGCAATTGATAATAAAAGAACCACCTCCCACAATGACCATTGTGTTCTACTCGTGCAACATGTCTACATATAGACACGGCTCTGATACCACTGTAGGGGTTCATAGCATGGAAAACAAAAATTTCTACCACATGAACATAAACAAGCCAAGATCTATCTACTAGATTGTAGCAACGAGTCGATTAGAGTACTCACCCTCGAAGATTCCAAAGCAGTTAACGAGAGAAGATTCTCGTGGGTGATGTAGTCGTACACTTGCCGATCTCAAGATCGCATAGACGATCCTTCAGGCTGAAAGAACATGTGTGCCCCCATGTGTGGTTTTGGTAATTGATGAAAATGTTTTATGGACTTATGTTTTCATTGAGTTTTACTTGTAGGATTTTTCCATTGACAATGCTTGAAACATATGGTGGCTTCAAGGTTGGAATAAGAATAAAGTGAAGATGATCAATTGTTGATCAAGGTTTCAAGGAATGATCTGGAGATTGATCAAGTAGAAGTTGAGCCTATGGCAAGTGTGTCTTGAATAATAATATGATCTCAAGTGTATCTTGCCATCCTTATGATGATCATGGATATGTGAAGATATGCCTAAAAGAGAGGCTCTTCCATAGTGGAGTATGGGGGAGCAAATTCCAAGTCTTCACCAAGCTAGTGCAATCAAGAAAGGTGCTCCATCTTGAGGTGTGGAATATACAAGGAAAAGGTTTGATCTTGATAGGGTTTCTTTCTTACCGGTCTCGTGGTGTTAGTTGGGGAGACCAATTTATAGGATAGATAACCGTACTATCAAGTGGGGCTCTCGAGTGAGTAACTTGATCATATCCCTTGGTGAGAGCTCAGACCTTTGCATACTTGGCATCCTCTTTCTTTGTTCTTATTTGGTTCTTATCCATGAGAGGATTTATATCTTGTGTCAATCTCTATAACAAGCTTAAGTTCATCGAAAACGGATTTCATATGCATTCTCTATTGTGTTTTCGATATTGGAGGTTTTACCGGTTTGTCTTTTATAGATAGGTTAAACCTTTCATCATTTGGTTTTATCCTCCCTTGATGTAATATGCTGGTTCCCTGCATGATCTTGTAGATCTTGTTACTATCTTCGAAACAAGCCCAAGATCATCAAAATAGGAGTCCGAATGCAAAAGTTATGATGGTTTTAGTTTTGTTGTTCCTGCCAGTTTTCAAGGGGCGAATTATCCGGCCATGGGGGCGGATTATGCAGCCCAATTTTTGGAAAATGGCTAAGGACTTTGAAGAGTGGCTCCCAGTAATGGGGGCGGATTATCCACCCCAAATATCCGCCCCTATACTGAGGTACGCGCCGTGAAGTCCTTAGCCATTTTTTTTGGCCCGGGGAACCCGAAATATCCGGGGGAGGGGCGGATTATCCGGCCTGGAAGGTCCCAAATAGTCATATTTCGTTGGGGAGGGGTATAAATAGACCCCTTCTTCCTCCTTAGGCTGGTTGATTGCATTCTCTCTCTCCTCCATTGTTTTTACCTTCAAGAGCTTGCAAATACTCTTAATCCCTCCCATATTTCTTGAATCTTTTTAGGGGATTTGAAAGGGGAGATCTAGATCTACAACTCCACCAATCCATCTCTCCTCTATGTGACAGGAACATATTGGGATCTAGATCTTGGGGTTTCTTTTGTGGATTTCCTCTTGTGTTCTTCCTCTCTTATTCTCCCACTAGCTTTTGTTGCTTTGGTGGAATTTGGGAGAGAAGGACTTGAGCACTTCTTGTGTTCTTGCCATTGCATTTGGTGCATCGTTTTGAGTTCTCGTTGAGGATTCGATTAGGTGAAAGTTGAGAAGCTTTTTACTCTTGGGTTCTTGGAACCCTAGACGGTTTGTTGGTGTTGCAGGTTGTGGCCTTGGTGGCGTTTGTTGGGAGCCTCCAATTAAGTTGTGGAGAAGTGCCCCAACCTTGTGAGAGGTTCCGGTTTGCCACCGACAAGTGCACCGATAGTGGAAGTGTGGATCGATCCCGTTGGGGTGATATACGGCGGAGAACAAGGGAGGCCTTTTGTGGAGTAGGTGGTTAGATTCCACCCCCCTCTCCAAACGAGACGTACTCCATGTTGGGAGGAACTCAGTAAAATATCGTCGTTCCCGTGTGCCTCGGTTATCTCTATACTCGAGCTCTTATTTATGCACTTTACTTTGTGATAGCCTTCGTGCTTGAAGTATATATCTTGCTATCACATAGTTGTTTGTATTGCTTAGCATAAGTTATTGGTGCACATAGGTGAACCCTAGATTTTCCTAGGTTTTGTGCTTAACAAAGTAAACTCTAGTTTAATTCCGCCTTTGTTGAGACACTCTCGGAAAAGTTTTAATCGCCTATTCACCCCCCTCTAGGCGATATTTGTATCCTTTCACGGGCACTGCATTCCGGCAGTGCTTCCGCAATCAGTCACACGTTAGGTACTCGATGAAGACCTTCCTCTCCCTTGTTCCAGCAGACAACATAAATTGTAGTTCTCTCCTCGTGATTCTGGCAGCATGACAGCGTGGTGTCGGAAGTAGAGGGAAGATCCTGTAGGGATTCGCCTAAGATGGAGAAGGTTATGGTGGAGAATTAGGGTTTCTAGCAATCTAGGGTTTAGAGGCCAAAAGGAGGAGGTGGAGTCGGCGGCGGCTAGGGTGGCGGCGGCTTGGAGGCGGGGTGGTGGTATTGTGTGTTGAGGGGCAGCCCCCTCCCCTCTATTTATGAGAGGGAGGGAAGCTTGGGAGAGGGGAGTTTGAATCCGTCCCCAACTCCCTCTCCTACTAGGCTTGTGGTGGAGGGAGATAAGGATTCTCTTCTTCCCCGAATAGAAAACATTGTCCTAGTTTGACTTTTCAAACTTGCCTTTTTTGGCTTTCCATTTTGGAGTTTAATATCACTCTTTTATTTTCACATACCTTTGACCTAGGACATGATGCAACCATTCCAATTAGTCATGACACATTCATGCACCCTTACCCTTCTGGTCCGGTGAAACTTCTAGACCCTTCTAGAACCTTTCCAATGAAAACACCGGAATCATTCCCGAACTCCGGAATTGGACTTTCCTTATATGAATCTTATTCTCCGGACCATTTCGGATCTCCTCATGATATCCCTGATCCCATCCGAGACTCCAAACAACATTCGGTCTCCCTACTTACATTCCATATCTACTAAACAACATCGAATCCTTAAGTGTGTCTCCCTATGGTTCGTGAATTATGTAGACATGACCGAGACTCTTCTCCGATCAATAACCAATAGAGGAATCTGGAAATTCATATGGCTCCCACATATTTCTATGATTACTTTGTGATTGAATGAACCACTTACATACGATGCCAATTTCCCTTTGTCTCACGATAGTTTACTTATCCGAGGTCTGATCGTCGGTATCTCTACATACCTAGTTTAACCACGTTACTGATAAGTACTCTTTTCTTGTTCCTGTGATATGTGATCCCTTGTGAGCCAGTCACATGCTTGCAAGATAATTGGATGACATTCCATCGAGAGGGCCCAGAGTATATCTCTGTCATATGGATGGACAATCCCACTCTTGATCCATGTGCCTCAACACATACTTTCGGAACACTCAATGCCACCTTTATAGCCACCCAGTTACGGTGTGGTGTTTGATATCATCAAAGCATCCTTCCAGTAATGGTGATTAGCATGATCTCATGGTCGAAGGAATTGGTTTACTATGTATCAGAAAGCTTATAGCAAATGAACTATCAAAATGACTTGATCTTTATGCTATGCTTATCTATAGGAGTATGTCCATCACACCATTCTCCTAATGTTATGATCTTGTTGTTAATAACGTCACAATGTTCATGATCAGGAAACCACGATCATCTATCAACCAACAAGCTAGTATTATAAAGAGGCTTTACTTGGGACTCTAATTTAGTTTACAAATCACACAAGTATTAATGTTTCCGGTTAATACTATTATAGCATGAATGTAAACATTTATCATAAACACAAAGATATAATAATAACTACTTTTATTATTGCCTATAGGGCATATCTCAACAGTCGAAGAGGGAGAGCTTGGAGGCCGTGTTGCCATGCCTCGGCGATGTTGCCTTAGGCCAACTCCAATGGCCCCACGTACTTCAGACAGGCCTTTTGACCATTTTGGTCCGTTTGCAGGGCGGGGTGGACAGGCCCCGGGACGGCGTCCGTCCTGGAATGGATGGTGCACCCAACAATGACTCCATCTGTCCGGCCTGCCCTAGATCAGTCTATACTTTTTGTCCTAGGAACCAATTGAACCAAATTAAAATAGGACCAGCGGAGTACCAAATTGAAGCAAATTTAAAGGACTAGCAGAGTACAAAAACAAGACACATGGTTCATACATACATGCAAACCTAATAGGGGAATCTATGCATCTCGCTTGTAGATCATCTTCCTCTTCTTCTCGAACCAATTTTGTTGAATTGGGTCCATGTCAGTGAGATCTGCGGTCATGATCTGGTTTTATTTGGCAAGTCGCTAGAGCTCTACCTTCTCCTTTCTTGCATGGGCGTTGATCTCTTCTAACTCAAGGCTCTTTGACTTGATTTCATAGTAGATCTTCGCCGCATCTTCTCTCTCCTTGTGTTTCTGGAAGTGTAAGATGATTTACCTAGAGGGGGTGAATAGGTTTCTACAAAATTCTTTGTAATATTTTGCAAGTTTTAGTCTTTGCGGAATATAAAGTGTGCCTAAATGCAAACTAGGTGAGGCAACCTAGATGATGATACAATATACTTCAAGCTCGAAGGCTATCACAAAGAAAACAACACAAGTAAGAGATTGGTTAAGGAATGACCGAAGCACGCGGAGACGAAGATGTATTCCCGTGTTCACCACCTTTGGGAACGGGGCTACATCATGTTGGAGAGGTGTGATGTTCCACGAAGGATTCCCCAATGCCACGAAGGCTCACCTTCTTCTCTGAGCCTATCCCACGAAGGAATAGCTCACTTATGGTAGACTTTAAGGTAGTCTCCAAACCCTCACAAACTTTCCACAGAGTAAATCACAAGCTAAATGCCTCCGGGCGACCCTAGTGTTGGGGATATACTTTCCGGGTATACCCACAAGACTCACTGACCAGGGTGGCCCACCAACGGGTTAGAGCTTTGCTTCACGGGTGGCCCAGTCAGGGAAAGAAGACGGAGTCCAATATGGCTAAGACAAGGCCGATAAGACTTACTGACTTAGGCATGTAGATTACTTGTAGTCCAAGTTGTACTTAGTAACCGATTCTGTAATGTAGCCGGATAGGTATCTCCTGTAACCCTAGGTCCCGGTGATTATATAAACTAGACCTGAGAGAGCCTTTAGGGCACCGGATCATAGACCCACCACAACCAACTCGCACAGGCAAACCTCTTTTGTAGTAACATACGGCTCTCACCGATATATTACTGGGTTGCTAGCAAGAGTAGGATCCGATCACCAGAGTCGGATCTAAACTTGGAAAAACTTATGCTCACCGCTCCCGGAACACCGTACGGCTCACACCCCATCTTCTCAACACCTTGAGGACCACCTATGACGTACTTGTCATCAATCCGACAATAGTTGGTGCCACCGTGTGGCAGGTGACCTTTGGACCTTCGTTCCGAGCGAAATCTGCACATGCAGGAATCGGCAAAACAATCGCCATCGGTCGCGTGGTCTACACTAGTGACGTCCCTCTCATTCTTCTCGATCAAACCTGGATTCTGGCTAAGGAGCCTGTGACGACCTTCACAATCATGCCAATTGGCGAGATCGATATATATCTCGGTTTCACTAAACCCTCCCAACCCACCCTTGAGGTGATAACCATGGCGGAATAAAAAATCTAGATCTACTCTGTCTACAGAGGCGGAAGAGTTCAAGATCTCAGAAAACCCTGAACCCACCCAGCCCGCTCCAGAAGTGGAAGAAGTGGTGGAAGAAAAATCCGGATCTGATCTCCCTATTGAGGTCAAATACACGGATGAGGAGTATATTCGCTTCGGATCCGGTTCTACGGATGCTAGAGCAGAAAAAACACTCTTGAGGCATAGGATAAATCAGATGATGAAGTGCCCCTATATCGAATACGAAGCAATTGCTGAGATTAAGACGAGATTTGAAGAAGCAGAGGCAGAAACCCAACTGTTCCATTACCTCCAGACTATGAAGAAAAAGAAGAATTGCTTTGTATGTTACGTTGGCTCTAGATCCGACTTGGTCGATGCTGGATCTGATAATGATTCAGCTCTTGATGCAATCAGAGAAAATGGCTCTCGGGTCATTAAGAGGGAGCTCATCAAACTCACCGAGTCGCATGAGCAACTTAAAACTTCATATTCAAAAGAGCTTGTCAAGTTGCCCTCACCTCTTGCTAACAGTGATGATGCTTGCGCTACTAACTCTATTTCTTGTGAAGCATCTATTTTCAAGGAGAATGTTGAGCTAAAGGCTCAACTTTCTTTGCTAACTAGCAACTATCGGAAATTAGAAGAAAGTCATGTTAAGCTCTCAAGCTCGCATGAGGACCTTCTAGTCTCCCATGGTAGGATAAAGTTAGCTCATGAGGCCATCGTGTAAAAGGTAACATATAGTGGGCCTCATGTGGACATTAGCACTATATCTACTCCAAATGTTATATTGCCATGTGCTAGTCCTTATAATTCATCCTCTCACAACCATGCTATATCTCGTGATGAATTACATTATGTGCCTTGTTGCTCTAACAATGTAGCATCTACTTCTTCTAGTACTTTTGTTGAAACTAACCATGTAGAGGAAATCAAAGAGCTCAAGGCTCAAGTCACTTGTTTTAAGAATGACTTGAAAAAGGGTCATCAAGGGAAGGCCGCACTCAACAAAATCTTGAGTGTGCAAAATTCCCCCAATGACAAGTGTGGGCTTGGATTCAATTCCAATGTCAAGAACAATTCCACTATCAAGTTGAAGCATAAGGACAACAAGAAGAATGGCCAAGATCACGTCAAGAAGCCGACCAACATTGTTTGCTTCAAGTGCAAGGAAGAAGGGCACCATGTTAGATCTTGCCCATTGAAGAAGAAGCCTCTTAGTGTGAATCAACAAGGGAAGCGGCCTCAAGCTCTACCTCAAGTCATTGACGGGCCTCTTCCTAAGAGGACTACTCGAGCTCTTCCTCATGCACTATTGGTATCTCCTCATACAATCCTATCATTATTGATGATGCTTATTCTCTTTGTAAGGATGAGGTTGGCAATGTGTTTGCCAAATTTGTTGGTGCTTAATGTGGGTTCAAGAAAAGAACCATTTGGGTTGCCAAGCCTATTGTGACTAACCTCTTAGGACCCAACTTGGTTTGGGACCAACAAGCCAAAACTTGATCAATGGGTATATTTGGAGGGCATAGGAGTCTTGGCTACATTATGAAGAATTGAGGGATCTTCATCAATTATTATTGTCAAGCCAAGGCATTTGGATTATCAAGATTCTATGATATATCCAATGTTCCTCCTTGCGGTAACATTTTCTTAACTCATTAATTGAAATTTACTCGCCCCCTTGTGCATGTGTTGGTTTTGTATCTTCCATGCTTTTGTACATGTTGTGCTTTCCACTTAATTATCTTGAGGTATCAATCATATTTGTGTATGATTAGGTGGCACACCATGTATGTGTGTTTCTTGTGTTTGAGCCTTTCTTGATTATATTTGATATCTTATTTAGCTCTTGTGAGAGATTAATGGATTATACCATTTTGGGAGAGTGTTATGCTTGGGAATTCCACAATCCTAAAATTGTGTGTACATGAGGAATACCACCTAGTATTTATATTGGATTATTGTCTAGTCTCTATGTGGTATAATTATCATGAGAAATTTGAGTTTTATAATGTCCATTAATTATCTCTATTTGTATCATTTTGCCTCGTGTTGGTTTTATAGTAGTATCACATTATGGGGGAGTCATATTCTTAGTGCATATTAAAATCCTAGAAAATGTGAATATTCGAGGTTGTGTCACTTAGAATTGACATTGATAATTATCTAGCTCCTATGTGACCCATTTACTCATACAAGTTCCAATTTGCTTGAATGCCTTTATTCCTCATATTTTGGATCTTGTATGTGAGAGTGTTTCTTGGTATGTGTTTCCTCATATTTAGATATATATATCCTTATGGAAACCTTTTGATTCAAGTTACTCTAATCACTAGTGATTATGTGACTATTGGAAGCTACAAAGAATCTTGTTAGAAGTATCATGCTTAATTTTTATATTTAGTTATATGCTTCTTGTTGTGACTATGATCTTGGATATCCATGCAAGCTACTGTAAGGTTCCCAACCTTTAATAAGGTAGAGTCCCCTGTGTTTACAATGCTAGTCCCTGGATCAATAGCTAGCATCCACAGTTAAGATGTAATATCAAGAAACAAAGGTCATAATACAACTTTATAACCAGGAATAAAATAATTTATTACATCTTTCATAGATCATTTGGCTATTACATTACATTGCAGCAGAATATCTATAAGCATGGGGTCCTTCATCTTCAAAGTTCCACAGGCAGACATGTTGGTTGTAGACTTTGTAATCCTAATCAACACACTTCACTAAATCAATCAAACCTGCAACATAACAAGTTACAGCCACAAGGGTCAATACATTTGAATTGTATTGGCAAGTGATACTATGGTAGTATAGTGGAGTCTATCATCTATATGCATTTGGCTAAGTGGAGCTTAGGCTTGCATTGCTCAAAATAGATTTTCCTTATCATTTGAAAACACTAAGTTTTTGCTTGACAAAATAAATTTTCCCAAGGCATCTCCCAATCAAAGATTGAAGATCCATTAACCCTTGTTCAACCACAAGTTTTTAACTTAGAAATTTGGATGATGAGATTCTTGATAGCTTCCATGTCTTGATGCTCAAATTGTCCTTTGCCAGGGACATGGCTAAGTACTTAGATTTTACACTCTGTAGAGGTGGTGCACTTTCCCCACAAGACTTGGTTTCACCAAGACAAGATCTTTCAGAAGCCTTTCCTTAGACCAAATGGACGCGTTCCAACCTATCATCCCACTACCACCAACTGTCCAAATGGCTAAGTTCTAGCAACCTATGTGATCCAGGCAGAGCCCATAATGCCAAGTGGCTGCACTTGAAGCTTCTCAACATTTGAGATCTCAAATATCTTTGTGCCTGGGTGGCAATCCACAAGTGTGATACACAAGGTAAACCATAGCCATGGGCCTTGTGTAACCACTCAACCAAAAACCACCAAGCAATTACCATTCCACCCAGGTGATTCATTAACTTAGTTGTTTTATTAAACAGAACACAAGTCCTTAGACTTAGAAATTTTTCCATAGTATGAATATATATTCCACCCTTGTTTTCTACTAGCTAAGCTAAGCATGATAGTAGTAGGAGTTTTAACTTAGGAAATTTTACTAAGGTTTCATCTACTAGGATTTCCCATAGCAAGGTTTATACTTAGCAAAAATTTCATGCAAGTTTTACTTAGAAAAATCACTAATGCATAGTGAAAGTAATGGGACAAAAGTATGAAGCATCACTTGCCTTTTTGGTAGAGGGTATAAGTTCACTTCTTGTCCTTGCAACAATCACACTCTTCAAGTCACTACAATTCAATCAAGCAAGGCACAAACTCAATCTACCAATTAAGCAAAACATCACATAAAATGATAAAGTCTAAGAAATGCATGCAAGCATGCCAAGCTTTGTTTTATTTGAAATATTGGTTCCTAATGGTCATAAACATTTGAAAACACCTAATGGTCATTTTGTAAAGTGGCAAAGTCATTTGCAAAAGGTTTTCACTTCATAAACCATTTTCAAAACAAGGTATCATTTTATGTGGTGTAGAAATGTTTTTACTAAGGCATTAATCTATAGGGTTCACAAATATGTTTTCAAACCATAAAACTTTGTGTTTAGGGTCAGAGAGTTTAAAACAAAACATTTCCCAAAGGTTTTCCTTCAAAACCATTTTTAATAAATAAACCATATTTTTATTTGACTAGAATTGGTTTTAAATCAAAGAATCATTCTTTTTATACACCAAATACATTTTTGAAACCACAAAGTGTTTTCTATGGTCAGTAGGTTAAAATCACACCATTTGCCAAAGATTTTATCCTCAAAATCATTTTTGAACAATTTTTATAATCTAAACAAGCATACAAATGTTTCTGCAAAAACAAACATTTTTCCAGAAGCGTTTTACTAAACAAATGGCATGGTTGGGTAGGGCTTGTTCCACTGATTCCATTGATATAAAGTTTGCAAAATTTGGACGTGTGGATCAAAAGTTATGGATTTTACAAAATCACAAATCTAATAGATTCAATTCTGTTTTTATAACCAGAGTCTGGCCACGCGTCTTAATCCTATTCGTCGAAAACGTTTCGCGTGGATTGACTAACACAGACCATAGGATCAAGTTACATCGCACGGCGCTGGTTGCGTACCTCTTCGACGTTAAGTGAATCTATCGTATCCATCGGATCGTCATCTAACGGCCATCGTCGCCTTGACCAAGTTCTGGCGGCGCTCGACGGCTGCGCGCGGCGGCGACGGTCAGACGACGGCAAAACTGGTGATGCAGGAAACGAGGAAGGAAGAGAGTATGCTCACCGTGTTCGCAGTAGCGTGGGGAAGCTCAACGTGTTGTTGGTTCGACGAGGGGCGCACAGAGCTGCTGTCAATCGCTCACCAGAGTTTGCACAGCGTCGGGCACGCTCTGGTCGACGTTGGGGGCGGCGCTACAAGGCACAGGAGAGCGAGATAAGGGGTCCGTTAGACGCGCGAGGGAGTGTAGAATCTGCGTGTGTCAACGAGAGAGGAAGGGGCGGACGGAAGCTACCTGGGGCACTCGCCTGAGTTGAAACAGACGGTGGCGTCGTTCAGTCGAAGACGAAGTCGACGCTGCAGAGCACGCGCGGGTGTGGGGTTGGTGCTAGGAGATGCAGGAGATGATGGGATCACGGCTGGGTGCTCGAGGAGGCGAGGGGCGGCAGGGTACGGCCGGAATCGAGGGGGAAGCTCGTCAGAGCAGGGCGGGGTCTAGGCACTAATTGGAGCGGCCTGGGGGCGTGTAGGTTCTGGCGACAGAGGGGAAATGGAGAGGAGAGGGAGACGTTTAAGGGAGCGTGGTCTCTGGGAGGAATTAAAGCCTCCATCAAAGCGTAATCAACGCCGGAGTAACTCGCTGCAACGGCAGGGCGACGGGGTCGCGCTTGAAGACGATGAACAGGAGGGTGGGGCATGCTTGTCAGTGAGGAAGAGAGATAGGGAGAGGGGGTCCACGAGTCAGTGACTAAGCGGGTTTCTTTCACGGTGCGAAGAGTTTTCTCGCGGGGAGAGAGGGAGTGGCTAACTGGGCCTAGTGGGCTTGCTGGGTTGGGTTGGTTTGATTCTCTTTTTTTTGTTCCGATTCTGTTTTCTTTTTCCAATTCAATTTCTGTTTTGAAATTCAAATCACAATTCAAACAACCAAAACAAATCAAAACACTTCCAAACTTGTATTGAGTTTTGGTTCTGTTTAGCAACATAAACCAAAGTCCAAAAACAAAAATAATATTTTTATTC
Organism: Avena sativa; assembly: GCA_916181665.1. Taxonomy (NCBI): domain Eukaryota; kingdom Viridiplantae; phylum Streptophyta; class Magnoliopsida; order Poales; family Poaceae; genus Avena; species Avena sativa. Next base: position 86,072,021 of record OV702284.1, read on the forward strand.
TTTTAGGATCTATTTAATAATTAAATAAATAGTCCTTAGTTATTTATTCAAATAGAATTTGTTTTATTTAAATCTTTATTTGAAAAATAAATAAAACCAAAAACACTTCAGTAGGTTTTGTTTGAGAATTTAAAATACTTGGAAAACTTATTTAAAATAATTTCACAAGTTTTTAATGTTTTAATTAAAATGGAAAAGCCTTTACTTAAATAAAATTGGATATTAAATCCTTATTATTTTATTTATATAAACCTTTACTATTTTTATCAAAGCAAAAACTTTTATTTAAAAAGCTTGGCCAAGGTTTAATTTGGCTATATAAAATAATCCTTATTTATAAATCTACCTTTTCCTTTGAAAACCAAATCTTTTATTAAAAGATCCAAAAAATAGTAATTTTAAATATTTTGAAGTTTATTGTTTATTTATCCTTTTAAATCCCTTTAGGATTTTATTTGATCCAAATAGGTTTTGAAAGTTTCCAATTGGATTCAAAAAGTTTCTTCTCACCCTGAAAATCAACAAAGTTTTATTTTATTCATTTATTTTTCACATTACAACATTTGGAAAATCTTGGGATGTGACAGCTACCTTGGGAAAATTATTCCCAATATTTCTTGTCCTTAGACAATGAGTACTAAATTTATGGTAGAATTTATTGATCATATTCACTTTGGCCTTTTCTTAATATTGTCCTATCTTTGGCCAAGTAAATGTTTTGTGTGCTCCCATGAATTCTTTTCTACTTTTGGATCTTCTTATTTTATTGGTATCCTCTTGTGTTTTATTTAATGTAGGTAGTAGTGATGATCTCATTTGTGTGCATTTTGCATTCAAAAGCAAAATTCTATATAATGTACTACTAATGGTGAGCTCTCCTATATTATCTAGAAAAATCCTTTTATGCTTCCTTGTTTGATCCATATCGGGTTTTATGTGCTTGGAAGTTTGATTTATTCGTTTTGTTATTTTGTGCCATCATGAAAAGTTTGGATAGTTTGGTTTACTTGTTGGAACCTTACTCTTTTTGGGAGTTGGTTTTGTCCTTTTATGTGATTTATTGTATATCTTCCTTGTGTGTGCTTGTTTCATTATGGGCATATGTCTTTGTGATGTTATCCATTTAGTATCATACACACATATGTGAAGATAATGTTAGTTGAGATTTTATTACTTGGATACCACGTTTTATTCCTTTTGATTCTTTGGTGGATCCCAAATTTATTTGCCTATGAGTGCTTGTTCCTTTTGTTTACATCTTTGGGCACTCATATTTGTTCTCTCATGTCTTGTATAGTTAAATGAATTTAGATGAGTGAGGATTCCATGATTATGCACTTTATTTCCAAATGCAATTATCATAATTGGTGCATTATCTTTGGGGAGCTCATCTAATTCATTTAATAATCCTCACTTGGCTTCTTTCTCATTTATTGTGCCTTAAATGTTTATGGGGGAGTGATGATTCCATATTTCTGAATTTTTGTATTGAAATACACCAATTTTAAAGTGTGCACAAATCTTGGGGAGCTTCTCTATTTTATTTAAGCATTAATTTGATCTTTCATTTGTTGTGTTTTTAAATACTTATGGGGGAGCAAGGATTCCATGTTTGTGCATTATGTATGATAATGCAATTATTCTAAAATTATGCACAAATATTGGGGAGCCTCTCTATTTGTATTAAAAACACTCTTTTACTCATATCATAATATCTTGTAGTTTCCATTCGAACTCATTTGTTGTTTTCAATTGGTTTGTCGGACCTTGTAATTGCTTGCATCATTTGTTGTTGCTTCTTCATATAGTTATTTTTTGTGCAATCTTTTGATCCACAATATAGTTTGACCTCCTCCTAAGTATTCATCATTTGATATGTGTAAATGTCTTATTATAATAAATTTGTTTCAAATGCACATTTGGAGGAATTATCACTATATTGGTCGTTTAGAACTATTCACCCATTTTGGCAATCGATGCAAATGGGGGAGAAGTTTTGGAGGGTTTAAGGGAAGTTGGTTTTATGCGTTGATTTTGTTCTTAAGCATTTGCCTCTCATGCTCTTGCATCTTTGTTGTTGCTTTGCATGTTGAATATATAGAGGAAACTCCACCAACAGTAATGGTTCATCACATGTTCATATATTATGGGGGAGCTTGCTCTATATATTATGGGTGTACCAACATAACATACTTGTGTATTATTTGATGTTGGCACAACCATTTTTATTCGTTAAGTTGATTATATAAACCCTCTCAAAGGATTGTCATCAATTACCAAAATGGGGGAGATTGAAAGAACATGTGTGCCCCATGTGTGGTTTTGGTAATTAATGACAATGTTTTATGGACTTATGTTTGCATTGAGTTTTACTTGTAGGATTTGTCCATAGACAATTCTTGAACCATATCGTGGCTTCAAGGTTGGAATAAGAATAAAGTGAAGAAGATCAAGTGTTGATCAAGGTTTCAAGGAATGATCTGGAGATTGGTCAAGTAGAAGTTGATCCTATGGCAAGTGTGTCTTGAATAATAATATGATCTCAAGTGTATCTTTCCATCCTTATGATGATCATGGATATGTGAAGATATGCTTAAAAGAGAGGCTCTTCCATAGTGGAGTATGGGGGAGCAAATTCCAAGTCTTCACCAAGCTAGTGAAATCAAGAAAGGTACTCCATCTTGAGGTGTGGAATATACAAGGAAAATGTTTGATCTTGATAGGGTTTCTTTATTACCGGTCTCGTGGTGTTAGTTGGGGAGACCAGTTTATAGGATAGATAACCGTACTATCAAGAGGGGCTCTCGAGTGAGTAACTTGATCATATCCCTTGGTGAGAGCTCAAACCTTTGCATACTTGGCATCCTCTTTCTTGGTTCTTATTTGGTTCTTATCCATGAGAGGATTTAGATCTCGTGTCAATCTCTATCACAAGCTCAAGTTCATCGAAAACGGATTTCATATGCATTCTCTACTGTGTTTTCGATATTGGAGGTTTTACCGGTTTGTCTTTTATAGATAGGTTAAAACTTTCATCATTTGGTTTTATCCTCCCTTGCTGTACTATGATGGTTTCCTGCATGATCTTGTAGAGCTTGTTACTATCTTCGAAACGAGCCCAAGATCATCAAAATTGGAGTCCGAATGCAAAAGTTATGATGGTTTCAGTTTTGTTGTTCCTGCCAGTTTTCAGGGGGCGGATTATCCGGCCATGGGGGCGGATTATGCGGCCCAATTTTTGGAAAACGGCTAAGGACTTTGAGGCATGGATCCCAGTAATGGGGGCGGATTATCCGCTCCAAATATCCGCCCCTATACCGAGGGACGCGCCGCGAAGTCCTTAGCCATTTTTTTGGCCCAGGGAACCCGGAATATCCGGGGAGGGGCGGATTCTCCGGCCTGGAAGGTCCCAAACGGTCATATTTCGTTGGGGAGGGGTATAAGTAGACCCCTTCTTCCTCCTTAGGCTGGTTGATTGCATTCTCTCTCTCCTCCATTGTTTTTACCTTCAAGAGCTTGCAAATACTCTTAATCCCTCCCATATTTCTTGAATCTTTTTGGGGATTTGAAAGGGGAGATCTAGATCTACAACTCCACCAATCCATCTCTCCTCTATGTGACAGGAACATATTGTTATCTAGATCTTGGGGTTTCTTTTGTGGATTTCCTCTTGTGTTCTTCCTCTCTTATTCTCCCACTAGCTTTTGTAGCTTTGGTGGAATTTGGGAGAGAAGGACTTGAGCACTTCTTGTGTTCTTGCCATTGCATTTGGTGCATCGGTTTGAGTTCTCGTTGAGGATTCGATTGGGTGAAAGTTGAGAAGCTTTTTACTCTTGGGTTCTTGGAACCCTAGACGGTTTGTTGGTGTTGCAGGTTGTGGCCTTGGTGGCGTTTGTTGGGAGCCTCCAATTAAGTTGTGGAGAAGTGCCCCAACCTTGTGAGAGGTTCCGGTTTGCCACCGACAAGTGCACCGATAGTGGAAGTGTGGATCGATCTCGTTGGGGTGAGATTCACCAGAGAATAAGGGAGGCCTTTTGTGGAGTAGGTGGTTAGATACCACTCCCTCTCCAAACGAGACGTACTCCATGTTGGGAGGAACTCGGTAAAATATCGTCGTCCCCGTGTGCCTCGGTTATCTCTATACCCGAGCTCTTATTTATGCACTTTACTTTGTGATAGCCTTCGTGCTTGAAGTATATATCTTGCTATCACATAGTTGTTTGTCTTGCTTAGCATAAGTTGTTGGTGCACATAGGTGAACCCTAGATTTTCCTAGGTTTTGTGCTTAACAAAGTAAACGCTAGTTTAATTATGCCTTTGTTGAGCCACTGTCGGAAAAGTTTTAATCGCCTATTCACCCCTCCTCTAGGCGACATTTGTATCCTTTCAATTGGTATCAAAGCCTGGTCTCTCATTTTAGGCTTCACCACCTTGAGAGTAAAGATGTCGGCCAAGGTATTAGTGCACAAGGACACGCTCACATTCGTTGGCACAAATTATGATGTTTGGAAAATTCGCATGCTTAATTTAGTTCGGTAAATTCACCCAATTATCGAGGGATATGTGGCACCCCGGATTTACGGTCCGAGAATACCCATTATGCATACAATTCACGTTCCCATGATCAGTGAGCCGTGAGCATAACCGACAAGTATCATTACATCATCCTTACATTAGCGAATACATCAACTTACAAGGAGGCCTTTATGGCTGTTGCATCATAAGTAGTGGAAGTCTTCCGCGCATAGCCCGTGCCTTAACCTACATGCAACTGACTGGGAAGACGGCCTAGCTCGCATAGACGTCAGCACCTTCGTCGCTTCTGAACATCTACAATCTGGCCAAGTAAATAGCCAGGGACAATGCCGGTGAGTAACTTGAATGTACTCGCAAACCACCGAGACAAAGGTAAGAAAAAACATGCATAATGGGCTGTGGCGAGATAGCTCTAGACTATAGTTGTTTTGAAAGAAACCTAGCATTGGCATCTCTATATCTTTGTTGAAAAAGAGTTTTTGGAAAGTATGCCTCCTTTTAGAAAATTTGGACATCTCCACATCCTTGTTAAAAAGTCTTAGAAAACATTTTGTTGTAAAACCCTTTTTAAAGCCGTATCGAACATCTCTGGTCAAAACCAATTTCATTCTTATCTTTCCTCGTGACCAAGTCACATCCTTTATCTTATCTTAACTTAACCGAAGGGTACTTCTAGCTCTTGCCATTCCATCCGTCCTTTTCCGTGGACACGGCTATTCGAATAGATTACACTCTGCATAGATTGTGCACTTTACCCACAAGAATCAATACATCCACCGGGATAAAACCACGGCCCGCTACACACTGTAGACGGGGATTCGGAAAATCAAACTTAGGCTTTCATTTGTCCATCCCTAGCAAAGGCAGCTTTTCCTTTTGGGTTTGTTCTCCCCGGAACGAGTATGCGGCACTATGGCCTTAGTCCTCCCTGCAGCACTTCCGTATACCATAACCCTCGGCTTGGCAATACACAATTGTTGACTCCACTTCCTTCCCTTCTCCTAAAACATACCGTCCGCGGGAGACCCAATTGTTGCATCGACTCTTTCGCCGAATCGGGCGATGGAGGCCTTAGATCCGCGGACCTGAGGTGGAGTCCACTCGTGCTTCCAGGTATTGCTCCCGTTAAGCAAGTACAAGCAGCCCTGGCTAAGGATTACAACTACGAGCTAAGCCCAGCATCTGGGGTAATGTGGTTGCACGGGTAAATTGTTTCGGACATTTGCTTAGAACATCCCTTCCTTTCTCTTACTTATCTTCCTCTTCATTATATTTCTCTTCATCCACCTCATATTTGCTTTAGTAAAACTTCCACTTGGAAACGATGCCTCTTTCCAAGGGTTTTATTTTGAAAACTTTGTAGTAGGGTAGAAACCCAAAATAGTTTTATCATTGAAAATCCGTGGGTTTCCAAGAGGGAAGATGTTAATCATCTTAGCCTCAGTCTAAGGGGTAAAGATAGGTGTAAATAGGGTAGGTGTCCAATGTACACTCATTAATAACTTGGAGGAGCCAAGTTACTCACGTCTTTTTATTTGAAAACAAACCATGTCTGTTTTCATGCAATTCATAAACGAGATATAAAATAGTTGATAAACAGAAATGGGTAAATAAAGGAGTTTAGGAATGGTGGCTTGCCTTTGACCAGCGATATGTCCCTTGATGGTGTTAGATAACCAGAATACCAAATACAATAATAATAAGAGAAACCCGATCCTTCCTTCTTCTCGGCGTCACACAATCACAACTATCATCATTACCGAGCATACATGCAAACAACAATACACCAATCAATACCAGTCATACAAGCGACAAACCATACAGCAAGTAAGTATAACTATAAGATATATATCAGTAAGATATTGAGGGTTTGAGGTGATTGGAGGGAAGAAGATTTGGAGGCATTAGGGAAAAAATGCTCCCTTTGGATTTATAGTCTAGGAACTACCTAAGGAGGGGTTTTTGGCCAAGGACTTGGTCTGTATGATACCATTGTACAAGAATGATACCATCAGTTGGGTATTGATAAAATGAAGCCAACAAAAGTGGTTTCACTATTTTATCAATTTCCATTGATTTACAATGGACTTAATAGTGATTAAAGCTCTAGTTTAAGGAAATAATTCACCAGAACCTTTCTATAGTTCCAAAAATTATTTCCTTGGGTAGTTAAGTAGTATTTTATGGGATGAATATAGAGGAGTTGGAATCATCTCAAGACAATTAACAGAATGCCCTTGAGAAATTCCCAAAGACAGTACTGGCTGGGATTTGTCTTTTTCATCAGATTTTATTTACAGAGGCTTTTTAGTTGATTCCAAGGCCACATTCTAGGTGATGAGAACACATTTCTGTAGTAATTGGACTCACTCTGTTTGGAGTTATAGAACTAATCTGGTGATTTAAATAGTGAATAAACTATGCGCATAATTGTTTAATTCACCAATAATCAACAAAGACTCATAAAAATATGATCTCCTAGGTTTTGATACATGTGGGTGTTTAGGTTTACTGGGAGTTGGAGTTAGGTCAAAACCATTTTTGTTTTTGCCTAGCTAATTTTCTAAAGGCAGAAATGTTCTGATTTTGTCATTTTGGTCATGGGTAATATAGGAAACAAATGACTATGGGACCTATGGTAATGGAAAGGTATGGTTAGTACCTTTCATCACCATTTGGAATTATTCCATTTGGAGATGCCAAACTCTCTGGAGGGTTTAATTAGTGTTTTGAACAGATCTGGGGGAGATTATTTGCCATATTTATTTTATTCATCTATTTAGGACAAATCTTGGTCTGCATGTTAGAGGATGGACATAGATACTGGTGAAAAATGCTAGACAAATTTATTTAGGCAATTTCCATTTTTGTTTGCATTTAAAAGTAACTAGACAAGTTTCTGGATCTGGACAAAATAATAAAAAGGGGGCATTTGGTCAAGGGCCGGATCTGAGGGGGAACTGGGCCGTGTAGGGGAGTTTCGGCCCACGGGGGAGGGCGACGCATGCGGGGGAGCAGTTCGAGCCTGCCAGGTGGGGCCTGCTCGTCAGTCACACCGGGCGATGAAGGGGTATTAGGCGATCCCGACCGTTCGGGTAAGGAAGATCCGACGGCCGCGGGTCGTCTCCCTCCTCTGGACGTGAGGTCGTGGGAGGGGGAACCCTAGGCGGGCAGAGGATGGTGGGGGAGGCTTACCAGGGGCTCGCCGGCGACTGTGGAGGTGACGGGAAGAAGCTACTCGGCGTGGGGACTCCGGAGATGGGCGACGGTGGCGGTTTTCAAGCAGATACGAGGCCGCAAGAAATCGCGACACGGGCGGCCTCAAGAGCTCATCGGGGAAGGGCTGGGGAGGCCTGCCAGGCGATGACGAGGTGGGGGTTCAGATGCGGCGGACCCGGGGCGTGCAGGTCTGCTGCATGCAAGGAGGAAGGGAGCTCGGAAGCTCCTTGTCGCAGGAGGTGCTGGGCTCGGCCGTGAGCTTGAGCGGTCGCCTCCTGAGTTCCTGCGTGCAAGGGCAAGGTATAGGGAGAGGGTTAGATCCATGGGAGCGAGACAGAGAGTATAGAGGGAGTTGAGGTGTTCGGGGGTAACCTGCGTGTTGCTTGTGAGCAAGAACCCGAGAAGGTTTCTTCTCCTCCTCAATGGCTATGGTGGGCAAGGGGGTTTGGATCTGGAGCTCGGGGAAGGCTCTCTAGGGGAGAAGGGGGGGGGGGGGGAGAATTGAGGGAGCAGATCCGAGGTGGGAGGCCTCTAGCCTATTTAACTAGAGAGGGGTGGTCTACCATTGACTAAGTCCATGGGGAGGCTAGGGTTGGACCCGGGCTTTGCCATTGGAGGATAGGGGCGGTGGAGAGAGATGTGTGGGGGTACTGGGTTCGTGCTAGGGGTAAGAGAGGAGGTGGGGGCAGTGGCTGCACAAGGGTTTTAATATGGCTTGAAGGGTCACATCCTTTGTATCTCCACTCAAACAAGCACAAAAGGACAAGGGGTCAAGGGATGCTACAGTGATGGTCGTCCAGAGGGGTGTGTGCTGCTAGGGAGTAGTGCTGGGGGAAGGTTGGACCTGGTTTGTTCCTTGTTTGAATCAAGATGGCTTTGGTTTGGCAAAATTGATCAATTGGTAGCTTGTGAAGGGAGTTGAAAAATTTGCATTGGACGAAGTGTAGAAATGGTACTGGGAGGTAGAGTATATCAAATAATATCTCCATGATTTATTTGGGATTTTCTAATGAATAAAAGTCCGCTTAAACTCAAATATTCAAATAGTCTAGAAGTAGTTTCTAGAAGCTTATTTGATATTTTCACATTGGGAAAGGTTGGTTTGTGATGTGATAGGGTCCTGAATACCATAACACACATTGGAGAATTTTATTTGGATTTGTTGAAATGGAAAAGTATTTTTGGAGAATTATTTCTTGTTTCTGCCATTTAAGAAAAAGGGCAAAAGGAAATAATAAAGGATCTCAAAAATATTTATTTTTGAGTATGAAAGATGGTATAGAAAATATAGGAATCAAATGTGCCTTGAGTTGGCAAGGTAATTTGGATAAAAACAAACTTGCCTTTAGAGACAAGGATTTTGGGAATTTGGTAAATACAGGGAATTAAATAGTTTAAAAACCCAAATAATTGGGAGAATTATTTGGGGATGCTTATATCCAAGGTAGATGATGTACACTTGATTTATGCATCAAGATCAACCTTGGTTTTGAACAAAAGTGGTGAAAAGGGTGGAAACTAGATACTTGGAGGATCTAGGGTTTGATTAGTCTGATGCCATCTAAACAAGGTTGGATTAGGGAGCTCAGAGATCACCTTGGTACAAGGGGTATATGGATGGATAGACCATGTCATGTAGATGATCATGGAAGCAATAGTTGGCTTGGTTTGATTTGAGGTGGTTTTGGAGTGATGGCAAACTTCGTTGAAAATAAGGCTGCCATAACAGATGCATCAGTTAGCCTCCTAAACCATGTGGGTTTAGGAAGCACAAGGCTCCAATGGAAATAAGTGAAGTAGGAGTTGATAGGACATGGTTAGTAGATCACAACCATGCAAAGAGTTGGTCAAGGGGAGGTGGCACACAGATGTGGGCTTCTGTCAAAGTAGGCAAGATGATAAGATTTGCAGAAAAGATTATTATCTTGACTACAAAACCATCATGGATGAGTGGGAGATGGAATGGCTTAGACAAGGGAAAGAGTGATATTCGGTAGTACTAATGATGTACTACAAGATAGTTCAAGTACATTTGCCAGGATGCACATAGGTTGGAAAAGGTAGATCTCCAAAGATGGTATCCGGATAAGGAATCCAGACTTAAGCCATTTTGGCAGATTTCGGGATTTTGACTAGAGTGCAAATGTGGATGATTTTGAGAGGATGCTTGGTTCCAAACTCATGATACTAGGGAGGATGTTGATGGTATGGATAAGTAGATATTATCCAAGCTTAGATTGGGTCTTCATTAAGTGGGAAACCATCAGGAGGGATTATCCTTGAATTGAGATAAGCAGGAGATGAGATGATCACTTGAGTGGTTTAGGATAGATCCAGACTTTGATGCTTAGCTTGAGAGTGATGATCACAAGCAAGGATTGGGTTCTAAAGGATGAGCTACTATATTAGCCCATTCTAGATCCTAAGCAAACAAGGCAATCATCAGAAAGCAGATCAAGGCAATTCATCAACCAATGGATCAAGGCAATTCATCAACCAATGGATCAAGGCAATTCATCTTACTACTTATCTAACTACTACTAGGGTTACCTTCAAGCCTAGATTGAGGTAAGGGTGGGTATGTTGAAAGAGGGTTTTTGCTTTGAACTAAGATAAGTACCATCTTGGTATCTCTACCAAGATTGAGATGAAAAGGTTTTAATAAGGTTTTGGAAAACCTAGAGATAAGAGTAGTTGAAGGTTCTGTCTTGAAAACATAAGGAGGTAATATAGGTCTCCATAGTTTTGGCAATAGAATCTAGCAAAGTATTTGGTTGTGTCAAAGTCATCTTGGCTCAGGTTTTGGGATGCCAGAACATTTGAGAAAATAAAAGATGAGCCAAGACATCTCTTTTGTAAAATAGTTTTTGTAAACTAGTGTTAATATGAGGAGTGCACAACCAATACACAAACAGTTGCTTGAGTCTAAGCAAGCAAGTAATCACACAATGAAAGAGAAAGTTTTTGTTCCCCCTGATTTTTGCCTTTTGGACAATTAATCAGGGTTGCTGAAATTGGGATGTTACAGACTTTTCCCCCTTAAAATAATCTCGTCCCGAGATTAGGGAGGAGTAGGGTTGGGGTAATAACATCCACTTAGCAATTTCAGGGGAGGAAGTTATTAGGCACTAATAAGTTTTACAAAGAGCCGACGTGGTTAGTTACAGACCGGAGTTGCGGGGCTTTGGATCGGGTGGTTTCAAATGAAACAAGTGTAAAAGACGTAGTCTTTTCCCCTTAGGACAAGTCTAGGTAGGTTTAGCATTGACGAGGTACTTCCTTCTTGAGTCGAGGCGGCGAGTTGAATCTTCTCTATTCTTTCGCCTAGGGGTCGGCTTTCTTTCTTCAAGGTCTTGATACACTGGGGTGTTGGCTGGGCGGTCGACCTTGGAGCGGAGGATCTTCATGAAGTCCTTCTGATTCTGGAGAGGTGCCGGTTGTCGTCTTCTTGCAAGGTCGATGATCTGGATTTTGAGGGATGGTTCTCGCTTAGTGCTAAGTAGTGGTCGATTCCAGGGGTCTATAGGGTTGTTGGGCGGGAAGGACGCGGTCTTTCCCCCTTAGAGAAAAACTAGGGGTTCTGGGTGAAGTCGCCGACTTTCTTGATTGGAGTCATATGCTGATGTCAGGGAATGGCGCTACATCCTTCCTTCGGGGTAGTTATCTTCTGTCGACATTGTTGGAACCACTTCAGGAGTTAGAAGGTCTATTGGAAAGGGCGTCTACGAGCTTTCGGGTAGTTAGTTCTGAACGGGGTACGGGTCCGACGGGTTGGAGGATGCCATTGGAGTTTGATGGTCTAGGAAACGAGGTCCTTTGGAATTGGGGTCATTCTGGGATTAGTATGATGCAACGTCGTGGTTAAAACATGAAAGAAAGATATCACACTTGCGTAACATCCATACATTCAGTAGGTTCAATCCGGTCGGTGGTGGAGGTACTTAAGAGATTACAAAACAGGTCTGTGCTGCAAGGTGACAAGGCACATAGAGTTTTACCGAACAGGTTCTGGGATGGTATGTGGCTCTACCCCTATGGGGGAATGGGAGAGCTTCTAGGTGCTAACTACTTCGACGGGCGTGTAGGGGTTCGTAGCATGGAAAACAAAAAATTTCTACCGCATGCACACAAACAAGCCAAGATCTATCTACTAGAAGCACTCACCCTCGAAGATTCCAAAGCGGTTAATGAGAGTAGATTCTCGTGGGTGGTGTAGTCATGCACTTGCCGATCTCAAGATCGCGTAGACGATCCTTCCGGCGCTGCGTTCCGGCAGCGCTTCCGCAGTCGGTCACACGTTCGGTACTCGATGAAGACCTTCCTCTCCCTTGTTCCAGTAGGCAGCGGAGGTTGTAGTTCTCCCCTCGTGATTCCGACAGCACGACGGCATGGTGTCGAAAGTAGAGGGTAGATCCCGCAGGGCTTCGCCTAAGCCGGTGCGAGTTATGGTGGATTGTGGCGCCCCGCAAAAACCACTACTAGAAAATCGCGTTGTTTTTGTGCATTGCATCATCATGACCACATGCTCATGTCATCATGCCACATTGCATTTGAGCATCGTCATCATCTTGCATTTGCTTGTATAAAACTAATTGCGGAAAAACCTAATTTGTTTTCCAAACGCCCCGTCTTAATTCAAACGCAAACTCGGGTCTCCGGATTATTTTGTTTGTCTGCTATCGGTTTGCCAACGCCGTGTTTGAAACAAATAAAATTTTAAATTATTTTTGGTGGGGCAGTCGAACGGGCCGAATCGACCCGAACGACCACCCCAGAAATTTAAATCGGTCCGCTCAAAATCCCTAGCCTACCCATCCTAATCTACCCACCCAGCCTCCACCTCACCCCGCCCAATAACCTACCGCCACATCACCCTCTCCCTCCCCTCTGACCAACCCTATGCCGCCACCTACCCCCACTCCCTCACCTCCACTCCACCTGGACAGCAGCCCACCCACCAAACACACACGCACACACGTACCGCACCGGCCACCTGCCCCTCTCCACACCTGCCCAATCCCAACCCCCTGGCCCCACACCTGTCGGCCCCTCCTCCCACGCCTCCTCTCCACCCGACCGACGCCGCGCGCCCGCCTCCTACCCTCTCCCGCGTCGCCGCTCCTCCGGCCTACCCCGCGCCCCGTCGCCCCGCCAGGCTCGCCGGAGCCGCCCTTCCTCCTCCGAGCTCGCGGCCGCCCGCGTCCCTCCTCCTCCTCCTCCCTCCTGTCCCGATAGCACCCCGCCGGCCGCCGCCGGTCTCCCTCAAGCCACCGCCCTCCGCCTCTCCTGGCGCCGAGCGCCTCCCACCGGTCCCGACGCGCTCTCCCTCCCTCCTCCAGCCTCGCCCCCATCCCCTCCGGCCGCCCCCCCTCCCGAGTCAGCGTCAACCGCCGCGTCGGCCTCGCCCCTGAACCGCCTCCCTCTCCCCTTCTCTGCCGCCAATGACCCCCCTCCACCCCCGCGCTCGCCGGCGCTACCTCGCCTCCGGCCGCGAGCCGCACCGCTCCTCCGCCGCCGGCCACGTCCCTGTTGCCAGAGCGTCCCCCAAGCCCGCCTTCTCTGCAGCAAGACGACGTCGCCGCCGCGTCCTCCTTCCCGGGGCAGCGTCCCGCCGGTCCCCTTCCCCGAACCGCTGCCAGCGCGGCCCCGCCGCTCGCCGCCGGCCCGCGTCGCCAACCGCCACCGCTGCGCCCTTCCTCTGAGCCGAGCAGTGCCGCCACCGACGAGCTCGACCTCGCCGGCCACCGCCTCCTCCCCCTCGTCTGCACGCCGCTCCGCCGTCCGCCGGGCCCGCCGCCGGCCTCAACCACCGTCGGCCGCGCCCCCACCTCCGCGCTCGCCGGCGTCCGCCTCCGCGCCACAGCGACCCGACCCCGCCTCCAACCTCAAGCCCACGCTCAAGATCGACCCGACCAAACCCGATGAACGTCGCCGTTGAACCTGACTCCGACGACCGTGGCCTCGAAGGCATCCCATTCACAAGAACCGCAAGACCTTCACGGTACGCCAAGTTCGCCAACGTGGCAAGTCCGAACCCGGAGGACTCCATCACGGATGCCATGATCTTCGTCACGGACGCCGAGACCCCCGGACCTGAAGACCACACGTGCGACAAGTACTCCTTCCCGGATGTGTTGCCGAGAACACGGAACGACAAGACCACCCACGCGGACTCGAGTACCCCGATGCCCCGAGGACACCGAGACCCAGATGCGACAAGTGCTTCTTCCCAGATGCCAAGGTCGTCGACATGGAAACGCCAAGTACTTCCTCGAGACCGCGAAGTTCTTCATCCCGGACGCCAAGACCGACCTGATACGCGGGCCCGACAAGAACGACACCGACCAGGGCGAGACCGATGCTCCCTCGACACCGAACCAAGCCCTTCTTCCCGGAACGCCAAGCCCTTCACCTTGTGTCCAACCCCGAGACCGATCCCGTCGAACCCTGAACCCGGAGACCAACCCCGAACCCCGAAACCCAAGTTCGTAGAGACCCTCAATGTGTGAACCCCTTCCCGAAACCCTATTTTATAATATAATACAACCTGTTGCATATTAATCATTCATCTCGCATGCATCTCATTGGTTTGGGGGCCTTATGCCGATTCACCTAATAATTAAATATGGGGCCCATATGCGGGCAAATCTAGTCTCGTATTGGCCTCATTTAAATTGGTGTAGCGAACCGGTGCTATATTCTGCCTTGTTAATACAACATTTAAATTGCGGGGTAGCTAAATAACTTGAACCATATAATTAATTGTCGGGACCCTGGTTCCGCTTAACATGAACTAATTGCATTGCACCTTGCCATGTCATACATCATACCTGCATCATGCCCGATCTTCTGCCGTTGTATTAAATATTGCATCCGGTGTTTATTCTAGCGTTTTGCTTCTTCGCGGATAAGGCCGTTGAGTTGATGCGAGTGTCGACCCGATCTTCGGTTGATCCTTCGACAATGTTTTCAGGCGAGCATCTCCCCCTTTCTACCTATCTTACTTTTATAGTATTTATTCCCTCCTGTTGATCTATTGCTATATGTGTTGCGATGCTCTAGTTTTCCGTACCCGTGAAATCCCTTGCAGCCGTATATTGCCTTGGACACATCCTATTACCTGTTGTTTGGTAGATAGTTGGACCAGCGCGTCGTAGTCGCTTGCTCAAGTGTTGTTGCGTGTCGTCTAGTACCACAGTTGTTGGAGGTTTTGCCGCATGTTCAATGTTGGAGATGATCATGGCTTTATTTATCTTTCACTTTAATTACTGTTTAACAACTAAAATTGAAGTAGGTAAGCAGAGGCATCGGTGGGTGATAGATAATATTTGGTTTCCGACCGCCCACTTGTGTCCCGTAGGACCCCGAGTTCTTGACACCTGTTCCGAGATCGAGCGCGCTAACCACATGTGGGGAGATATGGGCCCCCCATCGATTTAGTACCTGATTTCAAAGTATTGTACTGGGGGCCACAAGTAGTTTGGGGCTTTATTACTATCCTGTACTTATGCCATGCTTTACTGCTTTATTTACGATTGTGTGAGGAGCACGCTGTACTGTTTTGGAAGCGGAGTGTTTTCGCGGTATCGACAGTCCCCGTTTGGGGATTTGCTGTCGTTTACAGCCACTGTCGCAAACCCTAAGTCCGTCTCGGAGACCGGCCGACTTCATTGCGGGTGTACTTAGTGGGGTGGCCCCCCGTGCTTGCTTTGGGTCTGGGAAACGTCATGACTTAGGCCCCGCCGACATACCGATGGGTGTATGTTAACTGATCTGGCAAAAAGGGTCGAAGTGCGTGTGGATACTTTGGTGCACCCCTGCAGGGTTTAATCTTTTCGAGAAGCCGTGTCCGCGGTTATGGACGACTTGGAGCACAGTGCTTGATCATAGACAACTATAACTAAAGTTTATTGTTATAAATTGACTTGTATCCAATATGACTAGTAATCAGCTTCACTACAACGGAATGGCTAAATAAAAGTACCAACAACTGCTGGGTTTTGGGTTATCTCATGTTAATTGTATCTGACTAGTAAGTGTCGCAACTATCACGGAATGGTTAACTAAAATTGCCCACTGTTTATTTTATCAGGACGATCATCTACACCTGACTAGTAATTGCTGCAACAATAACTGAATAAATAAAACTGCCAACTGTGTGAGTTCCTCGGTTGACTTCCTCGTTTGGTATCGAGGGGGAACACCAGGATGGGATTGTTTGGTGTTAGTATCAGGCTGGTTCTGTATAGGTCTTTCTTTCCCCTCTCTGAAAGCCGCCAGTTTTATCGAGTCTCTATAGGTTGTTTAGTGCTTGCTGCGCTGCCACTTCAGTCCACCATACCTATGTAGGCAAGGACCGCCGAATTCTAGTCTCGCCGTGTACTGGCCTCAGTACTGACGCTCCTCTTTTTCCTTTGCCCTTTGTCGGCACCCCTTTTGTTTAAGAAGGTTTTGAGATCGGCGTCGTTAGCAGGGTTACCCTTCCGGCTTGGCCTGGGCAGGGTTATGGACGCCATTGGTTATTCTTCAGGGCTCTTAGCCCCATTTGCATCTTGTCCGTAGCTGGACGCTCTATCGTTTTCAAGGTGATTTGGATCTTTGTATATTATATCTGTAATCTTGACTCATCGAGTCGCTGTTGTATATGTATCTGTTCTATGGGTCCCATCGAGGACTGTTGTGTAATGTTATTACTTCGTTTTCCACCCGCACGAAAGTGCCTGGTGGGCACCTTCGAATCGTTTCTATGCGGGTTTTGGCGGGTTTCGCTGAAACTTGCATAGGGCCGATTCTGAGGGTGTTACATGGATCTAGGGTTTCCCGGTGATCTAGGGTTTAGAAGACCGGGAGGAGGAGGAGGTGTCGGCGGCGACTAGGGCGACGGCGACGGGACGTCGGCGGCTCGGCGGCGGCGGCTCGGGTGGAGAGGGGCTAGGG
The DNA here is from genome assembly GCA_916181665.1 of Avena sativa. Classification (NCBI taxonomy): domain Eukaryota; kingdom Viridiplantae; phylum Streptophyta; class Magnoliopsida; order Poales; family Poaceae; genus Avena; species Avena sativa. Next base: position 86,088,713 of record OV702284.1, read on the forward strand.
CTTGTGGTGTTGGGGCAGGCCTCCCCCTCTATTTATGAGAAGGGGACAGCCTTGGGAGGGGTGGGTTTGAATCCAAACCCAAACCCAAGTTGGATTGAGAGAAGGACTTGTTTCTTCTCCCACTAGGAAACCATTGTTCCAGTTTGACTTTTCAAACTTCCGTTTGACTTTCGACTTAGAGCTTTTAATTCTCTCTTGCAAATGCTCACACCAAGTGACCTAGGATATGATCCAATCATTCCAATTACCCATGACACATTCATGGACCATTTTCCTTCCGGATTTGTGAACCTTCTAGAACCTTGTAGAACCTCTCCAATGAAAACATCGAAATCTTTCCCGAACTCCGGAATCAGACTTTCCTTATGTGAATCTTATTCTCCGGACCATTCCGGATCTCCTCGTGATATCCTGGATCCCATCCGAGACTCTGAACAACATTCGGTATCCCTACTAACATTCCATATCTACTAAACAACATCGAATCCTTAAGTGTGTCTCCCTACGGTTCGTGAATTATGCGGACATGACCGAGACACTTCTCCGATCAATAACCAATAGAGGAATCTGGAAATTCATATGGATCCCACATATTTATACGATTACTTTGCGATCGAATGAACCACTTACATACGATACCAATTTCTCTTTGTCTCATGATAGTTTACTTATCCGAGGTTCTGATCGTCGGTATCTCTGCATACCTAGTTCAACCTCGTTACCGATAAGTACTCTTTTCTCGTTCCCATGATATGTGATCCGTTGTGAGCCAGTCACATGCTTGCAAGCTAATTGGATGACATTCCACCGAGAGGGCCTAGAGTATATCTATCTGTCATATGGATGGACAAATCCCACTCTTGATCCATGTGCCTCAACCCATACTTTCTGAACACTCAATGCCACCTTTATAGCCACCCAGTTATGGTGTGGTGTTTGATGTCATCAAAGCATCCTTACGGTGATGGTGATTAGCATGATCTCATGGTCGAAGGAATTAGGTTACTATGTATCAGAAAGCTTATAGAAAACGAACTATTAAAATGACTTGATCTTTATGCTACGCTTATCTATAGGAGTATGTCCATCATACCATTCTCCTAATGATATAATCTTGTTATTAATAACATCTCAATGTTCATGATCGAGAAACCACGATCATCTATTAATCAATAAGCTAATATTATAAAGAGGCTTTACCAGGGACTCTAATTTGGTTTACAAATCACACAAGTATTAATGTTTCCGGTTAATACTATTATAGCATGAATGTAAACATTTATCATAAACACAAAGATATAATAATAACCACTTTTATTATTGCCTCTAGGGCATATCTCCAACAGTCTCCCACTTGCACTAGAGTCAACTAATCTAGATTACATGGTAATATACCGAACACCCATGGCGGTTTGGTGCTGGTCATGTTTTGCCCTCGGGAGAGGTTTAGTCAACGGATCCGCCACATTCAGATCTGGGTGTACTTTGCAAATCTTTATGTGACCATCTTGGACATGCTCTCGAATAGCGTGAAAACATAGCTTGATATGCTTCAGCTTCTTGTGTGACCTTGGTTCTTGCGCATTGGCTTTGGCTCCCATGTTATCACAATAGATAGACATTGGGTCCAGCGCACTTGGAACCACACCGAGCTCTGTAATGAACTCCTTCATCCATATCGCCTCTTGTGAAGCCTCCTAAGCAGCTATGTATTCTGATTCAGTTGAAGATCTTGCCAAAACGGTTTGCTTTGCACTCCTCCAGCTAACTGCTGCACAATTCAAAGTAAATACGTATCCAGATTGAGATTTAGAATCATCCGGATTGGTGTTCCAACTAGCATCGGTGTAACCATTAACAACGAGTTGTTCATCAGCTCCATAAGAAAGAACCATATCCTTAGTTCTTCTCAAGTACTTAAGGATGTTTTTGACCGCCGTCCAATGATCCACTCCTGGATCACTTTGATATCTGCTAGTCAAACTAACAACATATGCAATGTCGGGTCTTGTACATAGCATGGCATACATAAGAGATCCTATGGCTGAGGCATAGGGAGTCTTACTCATCCTTTCTCTATCTTTTGCCGTTGCAGGGCTTTGATTTTTACTCAAGGTCGTATTGGGCAACATGGGCAAGAACCCTTTCTTGCTATCTTCCATTCCAAACCTCTTTAGAACTTTGTCCAAATATGTACTTTGTGACAATGATATTAGACGTCTCAATCTATCTCTATAAATCTTTATGCCTAATATGTAAGCTGCTTCGCCAAGATCTTTCATTGAAAAATTATTATTCAAATAATCCTTGACACTATTAAGAAGGTCTACATCATTCCCAATCAACAATATGTCATCTACATATAGTATTAAGAATGCTACAGAGCTCCCACTCACTTTCTTGTAAATACAAGCTTTTCCATAAGTTTGTATAAAACCAAATCTTTTGATCACCTTATTAAAACGTTGATTCCAACTCCGGGATGCTTGCTTCAATCCATAAATGAACCGTTGAAGTTTTCATACCTTGTTAGCATATTTAGGATCGACAAAACCTTTGGGTTGCATCATATACAACTCTTCATCAATGTCTCCATTGAGGAACGCCGTTTTGACATCCATCTGCCATATCTCATAATCATAATATGCAGCGATTGCTAACAAAATCCTCACAGACTTTAGCTTCGCTACCGGTGAGAAAGTCTCATCATAGTCAACTCCTTGAATTTGTCGAAACCCTTTTGCGACAAGTCGAGCTTTATAGACAGTAACATTACCATCATCATCTATTTTCTTCTTGAAAATCCATTTGTTCTCGACAACCTTCTGGCCATCCGGTAAGTCCACCAAAGTCCATACTTGGTTTTCGTACATGGATCCAATCTCGGATTTAATGGCTTCTTTCCATTTATTGGAATCTGGGCTCATCATTGCTTCCTCATATGTCGCAGGGTCGTCGGTGTTGTCCACCAACATGACACTCATAGCGGTATCATACCAATCGGGAGTGGTACGAGTTCTCGTTGACCTGCGAGATTCCGTAGTAACTTCAACCGAAGTTTCATGATCAATATCATTAGCTTCCTCTCTTATTGGTGTAGGCGCCACAGGAACTACTTCCGGTGCTGCGCTACTCTCAAATCCGAGAGAAGGTTCGACAACCTCGTCGAGTTCTACTTTCTTTCCAGTCGCTTCTTTCGAGAGAAATTACTTCTCTAGAAAGGATCCATTCTTGGCAACAAAGATTTTGCCCTCGGATCTATGATAGAAGGAATACCCAATAGTTTCCTTTGGGTATCCTATGAAGACGCATTTTTCCGCTTTGGGTTCAAGCTTGTCGGGCTGTAACTTCTTTACATAAGCTTCACAACCCCAAACTTTAAGGAACGATAATTTAGGTTTCTTCCCAAACCACAATTCATACGGTGTCGTTTCAACGGATTTAGATGGTGCCCTATTTAAAGTGAATGCGTCCGTTTCTAATGAATAACCCCAAAATGATAGCGGTAAATCTATAAGTGACATCATAGAATGAACCATATCTAAGAGAGTTCGATTACGACGTTTGGACACACCATTACGTTGTGGTGTTCCCGGCGGTGTCAATTGTGAAAGTATTCCGCATTTCTTCAAATGGTCGCCAAACTCGTAACTTAGGTATTCACCTCCACGATCAGATCGTAGAAATTTAATCTTCTTGTTACGTTGATTCTCTACCTCACTTTGAAATTCCTTAAACTTCTCGAAAGTTTCGGACTTATGTTTCATGAAATAGATATACCCATATCTACTCAAGTCATCCGTGAAGGTAAGAACATAGCGATAACCACCGCGCGATGCTACACTCATTGGAACACACACACATCGGTATGTATGATTTCTAATAAGTCTGTAGCTCGCTCCATCATACCAGAAAATGGAGTCTTAGTCATTTTACCCATCAGACATTCTTCGCATCTTTCAAGTGATTCAAAATCAAGTGATTCAAGAAGTCCATCAGAATGGAGTTTCTTCATATGCTTCACTCTAGTATGACCAAGGCGACAGTGCCACATATAGGTTGAGTTATCACTCAGTTTCAAACGTTTAGCTTCAATGTTATTAATGTGTGTATTACTACAATCGAGATTCAGTAAGAATATACCATCTATCAAAGGTGCATGTGCATAAAACATTTTACTCATATAAATCGAACAACCATTATTCTCGGACTTAAACAAGTAACCGTTTCGCAATAAACATGATCCGGATATAATGTTCATGCTCAACGCAGGCACCAAATAACAATTATTTAAGTATAAAACTTATCCCGATGGTAGATGAAGAGGTTGCGTGCCGACCACGATCACATCAACCTTTGATCCATTTCCAACACGCATCATCACCTTGTTCTTCGCTAGCTTCCGTTTATTCTGCAGCACCTGTTTCGAGTTACAAATATGAGCAACCGAACCAGTATCAAATACCCAGGCACTACTACGAGTACTAGTGAGATACACATCAATAACATGTATATCGGATATACCTTTCTTCTTGATGTTGTCGTTCTTCAAATCCGCCAAGTACTTTGGGGAATTACGCTTCCAGTGACCCTCTCCCTTGCAGTAAAAGCACTCAGTATCAGGCTTAGGCCCAGCCTTAGTCTTCTTCGCCGGCGCGGTAACTTTCTTACCGCCCTTCTTGAAGTTTCCCTTATTCTTAGACTTGCCTTGCTTCTTGAATTTGGTGGTCTTATTGACCAACAACACTTGGTGCTCTTTCTTGATCTCCACTTCTGTAGAATTTAACATGGAGAAGAGTTCGGGCAACGACTTGTCCATGTTTTGCATATTGTAGTTCATCACAAAGTTCTTGTAACTTGGTGGTAGTGATTGGAGGACACGGTGAATCCCCAAAGCATTAGGAATCACTATACCTAAGCTTTGAAGCTTGCTTGCGTTCCCAGACATCTTAAGCACGTGCTCACTGATGGAGCTGCCCTCTTCCATCTTGCAGTTAAAGAACTTTTCAGAAGCCTCATAACTCTCAACTGCCGCGTGAGCCTCAAATATCATTTTGAGTTCACGGACAATATCATGTGGGTCATGGTTCTCAAACCCTTTTTGAAGCTCTTATTCCAAACCGTACAAGATAGCACACTGAACTGTGGAGTACTGATTTTTCCGAGCGAGGAAAACACTCTTTACCTCATCGGTAGCATCAACTGCAGGCGGGTTACCTAGCGGTGCATCCAGCACATAGGTCAAATTACCAGCATCGAGGACAATCCTCAAATTGCGGAACCAATCCACGAAGTTGCTTCCATTGTTTTTCAACTTTTCTTTCTCTAGGAACGCATTAAAATTGATGGTAGGGGCCGCCATTGATCTACAACATATTTGCAATAGTCTAGACTAAGTTTATGACAAATTGAGTTCTAATTAATAGTTAAATTAATCTAGTTGAACTCCCACTCAAAAAAATATCCCTCACATTGTTTTAGTGATCACATGAACCAAATCAACCACATCAAAACCGATCATCACGTGAATTAATGTAGCTTTAATGGCGAACAATCAACATGTTCATCATATCTACTATATGACTCATGCTTTACCTTTCGGTGATCCGTGTTCCGAGACCATGTCTGTACATGATAGGCTTGTCAAGATCAAACCTTAGCTTCCGCATGAGCAAATCTGGCTTGCTCACATTGTACACACTCGCAGAATCTAACACACCCGATCATCACGTGGTGTTTCAAAACAACGATCTTTAGCAACGGTTCTTACTAAGGATGAACACTTTAAAACTTGAAATTGTGTGCTTGAGTGATCATGTTATAATGCTACCATCGTGAACTAAGCAATACAAGATGCATAAAAGGATTAACATAACATGCAATTCATAATATGTGATATGATATGGCCTTTCTTCTTGTGCTTCCGATCTCCATCTTCAAGCACGAACATGATCTCCATCATCATCGGTATGGCGTCAAGGTCAATGGCGCCGCTTCATGGTTATCGTCCACCAGCATCAACTATTACAACTACTTTGAATAGACACGCATGTCTTAAAGGAATTTAAAAGACAACCATATGGCTCCTGCCGGTTGCCAACTTACAATAAGGAACATTGCATACATCATATATAATCACAATCATGGCCATATCATATCACAGCACACCCCTGCAAAACAAAGTTAGACGCCTCTAATTTTCTTTGCATATTTTACGTGGTTTGGGGATTTCAATAAGTGTCGTTCTAACTTACAAACAAGAACCACAACATTGATGTTTGAACTATCAAGTGCCCGTTGTAAATTGAATCTATACTATGATGGGAGAGACAGACACCCGCAAAGCCACTTATGCAATACAAGTTGCATGTTAAGCGTGGAGCAAGTCTCATGAACGATGTCATGTAAGGTTAGCCCGGGCCGCTTCATCCCATCATACCGCAAGATGCAAAGTACACAAAAGCAATTGATAATAAAAGCACCACCGCCCACAATGACCATTGTGTTCTACTCGTGCAACATATCTACATATAGACAGGGATCTGATACCACTGTAGGGGTTCGTAGCATGGAAAACAAAAAATTTCTACCGCATGCACACAAAAAAGCCAAGATCTATCTACTAGATTGTAGCAACGAGTCGATAGAAGCACTCACCCTCTAAGATTCCAAAGCGGTTAACGAGAGCAGATTCTCGTGGGTGGTGTAGTCGTACACTTGCCGATCTCAAGATCTCGTAGACGATCCTTCCGGCGCTGCGTTCTGACAGCGCTTCCACAGTCGGTCACATGTTCGGTACTCGATAAAGACCTTCCTCTCCCTTGTTCCAACAGGCAGCAGAGGTTGTAGTTCCCCCCTCGTGATTCCGGCAGCACGACGGCGTGGTGTCGGAAGTAGAGGGTAGATCCCGCAGGGCTTCTCCTAAGCCGGTGCGAGTTATGGTGGATCTAGGGTTTCCCGGTGATCTAGGGTTTATAAGACCGGGAGGAGGAGGTGTCGGCGGCGACGGCGACGGGCCGGCGGCGGTGGCTCGGGTAGAGAGGGGCTAGGGCTTGTGGTGTTGGGGCATCCCTCCCCTTCTATTTATGAGAGGGGGACAGCCTTGGGAGGGGTGGGTTTGAATCCAAACCCAAACCCAAGTTGGATTGAGAGAAGGACTTGTTTCTTCTCCCACTAGGAAACCATTGTTCCAGTTTGACTTTTCAAACTTCCCGTTTGACTTTCAATTTAGAGCTTTTAATTCTCTCTTGCAAATGCTCACACTTAGTGACCTAGGATATGATCCAATCATTCCACTTACCCATGACACATTCATGGACCATTTTCCTTCCGGATTTGTGAACCTTCTAGAACCTTGTAGAACCTCTCCGATGAAAACATCGGAATCTTTCCCGAACTCCGGAATCAGACTTTCTTTATGTGAATCTTATTCTCCGGACCATTCCGGATCTCCTCGTGATATCCCAGATCCCATCTGAGACTCTGAACAACATTCGGTATCCCTACTAACATTCCATATCTACTAAACAACATCAAATCCTTAAGTGTGTCTCCCTACGGTTCGTGAATTATGCGGACATGACCGAGACACTTCTCCGATCAATAACCAATAGAGGAATCTGGAAATTCATATGGCTCCCACATATTTCTATGATTACTTTGCGATCGAATGAACCACTTACATACGATACCAATTTCTCTTTGTCTCACGATAGTTTACTTATCCGAGGTTCTGATCGTCGGTATCTCTGCATAGCTAGTTCAACCTCGTTACCGATAAGTACTCTTTTCTCGTTCCTATGATATGTGATCCCTTGTGAGCCAGTCACATGCTTGCAAGCTAATTGGATAACATTCCACCGAGAGGGCCCAGAGTATATCTATTTGTCATATGGATGGACAAATCCCACTCTTGATCCATGTGCCTCAACTCATACTTTCTAAACACTCAATGCCACCTTTATAGCCACCCAGTTACGGTGTGGTGTTTGATGTCATCAAAGCATCCTTCCGGTGATGGTGATTAGCATGATCTCATGGTCGAAGGAATTAGGTTACTATGTACCATAAAGCTTATAGCAAACAAACTATTAAAATGACTTGATCTTTATGCTACACTTATCTATAGGAGTATGTCCATCATACCATTCTCCTAATGATATGATCTTGTTATTAATAACATCTCAATGTTCATGATCGAGAAACCACGATCATCTATTAATCAACAAGCTAATATTATAAAGAGGCTTTACCAGGGACTCTAATTTGGTTTACAAATCACACAAGTATTAATGTTTCCGGTTAATACTATTATAGCATGAATGTAAACATTTATCATAAACACAAAGATATAATAATAACCACTTTTATTATTGCCTCTAGGGCATATCTCCAACAGGGCGCCTAGAGTCTGGTCGTCTTTTGGAGGCGACAGGTTTCTCCTCAAGTAGTGCTTTCTTGGGGGCAGAGGAGGTTCCGGGGATAGAGGCCTCCTGATCCTTTTTGCCGAAGGGGCTTGTGTTCTCTTGCCGTTTTTGGGTGTCACAGGGGCTTGCTTCGGGTTCATCCAGTACTGTTCTGGGCAGCTACGGGCAAAGTGGTCCGGACCTCCACAGGTGTAGCAACCGCTTTGCTTAGCTTCAGATCTCCCTTGTGTTTGTCTTTGTATTTTTATGGGGACGGGGGTTGTCTTGACCTTCGCATTGATATAAGTGTTGTCAAGACCATGCTATGGGAACTCTCGGTTGAAGTGACCTGGTTCATCATAGGCGAAGCAGGTGCCCTTCTTGGAACGCCCTTCTCTTGATTTCTTCCCGATGTTGACGCAGGGGAGTTGACAAGCTTTGCCAATCAGGATTTGGAGGGGACAGTTGGCCGAAACATGGTCTTGACCTTCACAAAGGAAGCAGTTGACTAGTTGGGTGGGGAAATTGGTAGGAGAGTGGAGAGCTCCACAATTTGGGAAGTTGCCTAAGCACTGTCTGGCTTGATGTCCTTCTTCACCGTAGCGGTTACATCCTTTCTTCGGGGCTCCGATCTTCATGGCCATACTCAGCGTTTTATGGGTGGAGATAAAGTCTCGGGTTGTCGAAGGAAACTGATGATGGAGTTAGTCTTCCGAGCTTGAGGGTAGAGGTATTTGGTGAGGTATAATATTGGGTGGAGAGCTACGGTTGAAGGTGACAGATCACAGGGTTTATTAGGTTGAGTGGAAAGACGCAGTCTTTCCACCTTAGAGCTTTACTTGGGGTTGTCGAGGTTTTTCTTAGGTGGCCATCCTGCTGAGGAGAAGTTTCAGGCTAGGAGGTTGCGTGGGTTAGTGTTGGGGTTCTACCAACTAGGTGGTCAAAACTACCGTATCAGATGATCTCCAGCAGTCAAGCAACACATTCCAAGCATCACACATGCACAAGACAAGCAAACAAGGCATACCATGATTACTAAGAAGGGGACTACACGCCATAGGGGGAATCCTATTTTAGGGATGATAATTCCTAAGTACGGACGTTTCGGGGGTCTTAACTTCTGTCTTGACGTCTTTTGTCGTCGGTGCCGTACTTGGTTGATTTGGGGGACGGTGAAGGACTCCTTTGTTAGGGCAATCTTGTAGTGTCTGACATCTTGGTAGCTCCTTTACTTTGCTCGTCTCGATGTCTGTTTGTTCCGGGATCTCCATCTTCATAGTCTCAAAATCGGACTTTGTTTTTGAAAACGGAACATTTGAAGTAGATGAGATACAGAGTAATCCATTTTCAAATTGTTTAATTCATTGAAATGAGATAAGCATTCTTTTGAAAAGCTTTTGAGGAAATAGTTTGCGAAAACCAGGGTTTTCATAAATAGGGGTTGTACTGTCTAACGTCCATGCTAACTAAGGTCTCCTACAGTCAGGATGGCTCTGATACCAAGTCTGTGGCACCCCGGATTTAAGGTCCGAGAATACCCGTTATGCATACAATTCACGTTCCCATGATCAGTGAGCCGTGAGCATAACTGACAAGTATCATTACATCATCCTTACATTAATGAATACATCAACTTACATGGAGGCCTTTATGGCTGTTACAACATAAGTAGCGGAAGTCTTCAGCGCAGAGCCCGTGCCTTATCCTACAACAACTGACTGGGAAGACGGCCTAGCTCGCATAGACGTCAGCACCTTCGTCTCTTCTGAACGTCTGCAATCTGGCCAAGTAAATATCCAGGGACAATGCCGGTGAGTACTTTGAATGTACTCGCAAACCACGAAGACAAGGGTAAGAAGAAACATGCGTAATGGGCTGTGGAGAGATAGCTCTAGACTATAGTTGTTTTAAAAGAAAACCTAGCATTGGCATCTCTATATCTTTGTTGAAAAAGAGTTTTTGGAAAGTATGCCTCCTTTTAGAAAATTTGGACATCTCCACATCCTTGTTAAAAAGTCTTAGAAAACATTTTGTTGTAAAACCCTTTTTAAAGCCGTCTCGACCATCTCTGGTCAAAACCAATTTCATTCTTATCTTTCCTCGTGACCAAGTCACATCCTTTATCTTATCTTAACTTAACCGAAGGGTACTCCTAAATCTTTCCATTCCAACCGTCCTTATCCATGGACACGGCTATTCGAATAGATTACAGTCTGCAGAGGTTGTGCACTTTACCCACAAGAATCAATACATCCGCCGGGATAAAACCACGGCCCGCTACACACTGTAGACGGGGGTTCGGAGAATCAAACTTAGCCTTTCATTTATCCATCCCTAGCAAAGGCGGCTTTTCCTTTTGGGTTTTTTCTCCCCAGAATGAGTATGTGGAACTACGGCCTTAGTCCTCCCTGCAGCACTTCCGTATACCCAAACCCTCGGCTTGGCAATATACAATTGTTGACTCCACTTCCTTCCCTTCTCCTAAAACGTACCGTCCGTGGGAGACCCAATTGTTGCACCGAGTCTTCCGCCGAAGCGGGCGATGGAGGTCTCAGATCCGCGGACCTGAGGTGGAGTCCACTCGGGCTTCTAGGGATTGCTCCCATTAAGCAAGTACAAGCAGCCCCGACTAAGGATTACAACTACGAGCTAAGCCCCAACGTCTGGGGTAATGTGGTTGCACGGGTAAATTGTTCCGGACATTGGCTTAGAACATCCCTTCCTTTCTCTTACTTATCTTCCTCTTCATTATCTTTCTCTTCATCCACCTCATATTTGCTTTAGTAAAACTTCCACTTGGAAATGATGCCTCTTTCCAAGGGTTTTTTTTGAAAACTTTGTAGTAGGGTAGAAACCTAAAATAGTTTTATCATTGAAAATCCGTGGGTTTCCAAGAGGGAAGATGTTAATCATCTTAACCTCGTTCTAAGGGGTAAAGATAGGTGTAAATAGGGTAGGTGTCCAATGGACACTCATTCATAACTTGGAGGAGCCAAGTTACTCACGTCTTTTTATTTGAAACAAACCATGTATGTTTTGATGCAATTCATAAACGAGATATAAAACCGTTGATAAACAGAAATGGGTAAATAAAGGACTTTAGGAATGGTGGCTTGCCTATGACCATTGAGATGTCCCTTCTTTCTTCTTCTCGGTGTCACACAATAACCAGAATACCAAATACAATAATAATAAGATAAACCCGATCCTTCCTTCTTCTCGGTGTCACACAATCGCAACTATCGTCGTTACCGAGCATACATGCAAACAACAATACACCAATCAATACCAGTCATATAAGCGACAAGCCATACAACAAGTAAGGATAACTACAAGATATATATCAGTAAGATATTGAGGGTTTGAGGTGATTGGAGGGAAGAAGATTTGGAGGCATTAGGGGAAAAAGGCTCCCTTTGGATTTATAGTCTAAGAACTACCTAAGGAGGGGTTTTTGGTCAAGGACTTGGTCTGTATGATACCATTATACAATAATTATACCATTAGTTGGGTATTGATAAAATGAAGCCAACAAAAGTGGTTTCACTATTTTATCAATTTCCATTGATTTACAATGGACTTAATAGTTATTAAATCTCTAGTTTAAGGAAATAATTCACCAGAACCTTTCTGGAGTTCCAAAAATTATATCCTTGGGAGGTTAAGTAGTATTTTATGGGCTGAATACAGAGGAGTTGGAATCATCTCAAGACAATTACCAGAATGCCCTTGAGAAATTCCCAAAGGCAGTACTGGCTGGGATTTGTCTTTTTCATTAGATTTTATTTTTATAGAGGCTTTTTAGTTGATTCCAAGGCCACATGCTAGGTGATGAGAAAAATTGTCTGTAGAAATTGGACTCACTCTGTTTGGAGTTACAGAACTAATCTAGTGATTTAAATAGTGAATAAACTATGCACAGAATTTTTTAATTCACCAATAATCAACAGAAACTCATAAAAATATGAGCTCCTGGTTTTTGATACATATGGGTGTTTAGGTTTACTGGGAGTTGGATTTAGGTCAAAACCATTTTTGGTTTTGCCTAGGTAATTTTCTAAAGTCAGAAATGTTCTATTTTTGTCATTTTGGTCAAGGGTAATATAGGAAACAAATGACTATGGGACCTATGGTAATGTAAAGGTATGGTTAGTACCTTTCATCACCATTTGGAATTATTACATTTGGAGATGCCAAACTCTCTGTAGGGTTTAATTAGTGTTCTGGACATATCTGGGGGAGATTATTTGACATATTTATTTTATTCATCTATTTAGGACAAAACTTGGTCTTAATGTTAGAGGATGGACATAGGTATTGGTGAAAAATGCTAGACAAATTTATTTAGGCAATTTCCATTTTTGTTTGCATTGAAAATTAACTAGACAAGTTTCTGGATCTAGGAAAAATAATAAAAAGGGGGCATTTGGTCAAGGGCCGGATCTGAGGGGGAACTGGGCCGCATAGGGGAGTTTCGGCCCATGGGGGAGGGCGACGCACACGGGGGAGCAGTTCGAGCCTGCCAGGTGGGGCCTGCTCGTTAGTCACACCGGGTGATGAAGGGGTATTAGGAGATCGCGGTCGTTCGGGGTAAGGAAGATCCGACGGCCGCGGCTCGTCTCCCTCCTCTAAACGTGAGGTCATGGGAGGGGGAACCCTAGGCGGGCAGAGGAAGGTAGGGGAGGCTTACCAGGGGCTCGCTGGCGACTGTGGAGGTGACGGGAAAAGATGCTCGACGTGGGGACTCCGGAGATGGGCGATGGTGGCAGTTTTCGAGCAGATACGAGGCTACACGAAATCGCGACGTGGGCGGCCTCAGGATCTCGTCGGGGAAGGACTGGGGAGGCCTTCCAGGTGACGGCGAGGTGGGGGTTCAGATGCGGTGGTCCCGGGGCGTGCAGGTCTGCTGCATGCAGGGATGAAGGGGGCTCGGAAGCTCCTCGTCGCAGGAGGTGCTAGGCTCGACCGTGAGCTTGAGCGGTCGCCTCCTGAGTTCCTGCGTGCAAGGGCAAGGTATAGGGAGGGGGTTAGATCCAGGGGAGCGAGAAAGAGAGTATAGAGGGAGTTGAGGTGGTCGGGGGTAACCTGCGTGTTGCTTGCGAGCAAGAACCCGTGAAGGTTTCTTATCCTCCTCAATGGCTATGGAGGGCAAGGGGGTTTGGATCTGGAGCTCGGGGAAGGCTCTCTAGGGGAGAAGGGGGGGGGGAGAAATGAGGGAGCAGATGCGAGGTGGGAGGCCTCTGGCCTATTTAACTAGAGAGGGATGGTCTAGCATGGACTAAGTCCATGGGGAGGCTAGGGTTGTCCCAGGCTTTGCCATTGGAGGACAGGGGCGATGGAGAGAGATGTGTGGGGGTACTGGGGTCGTGCTAGGGTACAGATAGGAGGTGGGGGCAGTGGCTGCACAAGTGTTTTAATATGGCTTGAAGGGTCACATCCTTTGTCTCTCCACTCAAACAAGCACAAAAGGACAAGGGGTCAAGGGATGCTATAGTGATGGTCGTCTAGAGGGGTGTGTGCTGCTAGGGAGTAGTTCTGGGGGAAGGTTGGAGCTGGTTTGGTCCTTGTTTGAATCAAGATGGGTTTGGTTTGGCAAAATTGATCAATTGGTATCTTGTGAAGGGGGTTGGAAAAGTTTCATTAGACAAAGTGTGTAAATGTTACTGGGAGGTAGAGTATATCAAATAATCTCTCCATGATTTATTTGGGATTTTTTTAATGAATAAAAGTCCACTTAAACTCAAATATTCAAATAGTCCAGAAGTAGTTTCTAGAAGCTTATTTGATATTCACATTGTGCAAGCTTGGTTTGTGATGTGATATGGTACTGAATACCATAACACACATTGGAGAATTTTATTGGGATTTATTGAAGTGGAAAAGTATTTTTGGAGAATTATTTCTTATTTCTGTCATTTAAGAAAAAGGGCAAAAAGAAATAATAAAGGATCTCAAAAATATTTATTTTTGAGTTTGAAAGATTGGTAGTACATATAGGAATCAAATGTGCCTTGATTTGGCAAGGTGATTTGGAGAAAAACAAACTTGCCTTTATAGACAAGGATTTTGGGATTTTGGTAAATAAAGGGAATTAAATAGTTTAAGAATCCAAATATTTGGGAGAATTATTTGTGGATGCTTATATCAAAGGTATATGATGTACACTTGATGTAGGCATCAAGATCAACCTTGGTTTTGAATAAAAGTGGTGAAAAGGGTGGAAACTAGATACTTGGAGGATCTAGGGTTTGATTAGTCTGATACCATCTAAAGAAGGTTGGATTAGGGAGCTCAGAGATCACCTTGGTACAAGGGCTATATGAATGGATAGAACATGTCATGTATATTATCATGGAAGCAAGATTTGGGCTTGGTTGTATTTGAGGTGATTTTGGAGTGATGGAAAACTTCGTTGAAAATAAGGCTACCATAACAGATGCATCAGTTAGCCTCCTAAACCATGTGGGTTTAGGAAGCACAAGGCTCCAATGGAAATAAGTGAATTAGGAGTTGATAGGACATAGTTAGTATATCACAACCATGCAAATAGTTTGTCAAGGGGAGGTGGCACATAGATGTGGGCTTCTGTCAAAGTAGGCAAGATGATAAGATTTGCAGAAAAGATTATTATCTTGACTACAAAACCACTCAAGGATGAGTGGGAGATGGAATGTCTTAGCCAAGGGAAAGAGTGATATTTGGTAGTACTAATGATGTACTACAAGATAGTTCAAGTACATTCGCCAGGATGCACATAGGTTGGAAAAGGTAGATCTCCAAAGATGGTATCCGGATAAGGAATCCAGACAGCCATTTTGGCAGATTTGGGGATTTTGACTAGAGTGCAAATGTGGATAATTTTGAGAGGATGCTTGGTTCCAAACTCATGTTCCTAGGGAGTATGTTGATGGTATGGATAAGTATATATTATCCAAGCTTAGATTGGGTCTTCATTAAGTTGGAAACCATCAGGAGGGATTATCCTTTAATTGAGATAAGCAGGAGATGAGATGATCACTTGAGTGGTTTAGGATAGATCCAGACTTAGATGCTTAGCTTTAGAGTGATGATCACAAGAAAGGATTGGGTTCTAAAGGATGAGCTACTAGATTAGCCCATTCTAGATCCTAAGCAAACAAGGAAATCAGCAGATCAAGGCAATCATCAGACAGCAGATCAAGGCAATTCATCTTACTACTTATCTAACTACTACTAGGGTTACCTTAAAGCTTAGCTTGAGGTAAGGATGGGTATGTCGAAAGAGGGTTTTTGATTTGAATTAAGATAAGTACCATCTTGGTATCTCTACCAAGATTGAGATGAAAAGGTTTTAATAAGGTTTTGGAAAACCTAGGGATAAGAGTAGTTGAAGGCTGTGTCTTGAAAACATAATGAGGTAATATAGGTCTCCATAGTTTTGGAAATATAATCTAGCAAAGTATTTGGTTGTGTCAAAGTCATCTTGGCCCAGGTTTTGGGATGCCATAACATTTGAGAAAATAAAAGATGAGCCAAGACATCTCTTTTGTAAAATAGTTTTTGTAAACTAGTGTTGAGATGAGGAGTGCACAACCAATACACAAACAGTTGCTTGAGTCTAAGCAAGCAAGTAATCACTCAATGCAAGAGAAAGTTTTTGTTCCCCCTGATTTTTGCCTTTTGGACAATTAATCAGGGCTGCTGAAATTGGGATGTTACAGGATATCTATATATGGGTTTCCCTTCTCCCATGGATCCCCAATATGAATCTTTAGAAGGGAAGTTGAACTCTCATATAGATGCTCTAGCTACTAAAATTCTTTTACATGTTGTGAGCAATATAGTTTTTTATTCTATCATGCCTTATTCGAGTGCTCATGAAATATGGACCAATCTTCAAGATAAATATAGAAAGTCCAACATTATTGAGGATGATTGTGTTGATTCCACTTTCGGTCGAGATGAGTTCTCATCATCTACCACTTCACCAACATGTGATTTTTCACAAGGTAATGATACGGTGAGTGGTGATAGAAATTGCAATATGGATAGTGTGCTAACTATTTGTAATCCTTCATCCATATCTAGTTGCAATGATCTAACTTTGGACTTTAACACTTCGAGCACTACTAACTGCATACATGCTTGTGTTGATAGTCCTTGCATATCATGTAGTAATGGCTTGAATAAATCTCATGATGATATGCTTGTGTTGTCTTGTTGCCATGATAAAAATGCTTCTATTTCCTCTAGTGCTTGTGTTGCTAACCATGTAGAGGAAAATGAAGATTCTATGGGCCAAGACAAGGTCTTGAATAGAGCTACAAGTGCAATATCATCATCACCTTCCTCCGGTTCTCACATATGCCTTATGCCTAAGGGAACAATGGTAACCTCTTTGGATCCCATTGTATCTCATGATGATGATGATGAGGTTGAAAATGATAATGATGATTATCAAGGTAAGTATGATATTACCTCTATTAAGAAAATGGGAGAGGTTGTCTATAGCGCTCTCTTCAAAAACAAAATTTCTTCCTCCAACTTTATTGAAATCTTGAATTATGCTATAGAAGGCAATGATCTTATTGAGGAGCAAGAAAACATAATTGATGAAAAGTTTGCGCTTGAGCGTGAGTATGCTAATGAAAATTTTCAACTAAAGGACTCCCTTAAAGAAGAACAAACCACCAAAGAATCTCTTAAGGAAAATTTTACTCTAGAATTATCTAGAGTAAAGGAATACCATGATAGAGAACTTGCGGTGGCAAACTCCTTCAAGATTAAAAATGATGAACTTGAAGTTTCTTATGCTATACTTGTTGAGGATTTTAAGCACCTCGAAAATGGCTCTCGGGTCATTAAGAGGGAGCTCATCAAACTCACTGAGTCGCATGAGCAACTTAAAACTTCATATTCAAAAGAGCTTGTCAAGTTGCCCGCACCTCTTGCTAACAGTGATGATGCTTGCGCTACTAACTCTATTTCTTGTGAAGCATCTATTTTCAAGGAGAATGTTGAGCTAAAGGCTCAACTTTCTTTGCTAACTAGCAACTATCGGAAATTAGAAGAAAGTCATGTTAAGCTCTCAAGCTCGCATGAGGACCTTCTAGTCTCCCATGGTAGGATAAAGTTAGCTCATGAGGCCATCGTGTCAAAGGTAACATATAGTGGGCCTCATGTGGACATTAGCACTATATCTACTCCAAATGTTATATTGCCATGTGCTAGTCCTTATAATTCATCCTCTCACAACCATGCTATATCTCGTGATGAATTACATTATGTGCCTTGTTGCTCTAACAATGTAGCATCAACTTCTTCTAGTACTTTTGTTGAAACTAACCATGTAGAGGAAATCAAAGAGCTCAAGGCTCAAGTCACTTGTTTTAAGAATGACTTGAAAAAGGATCATCAAGGGAAGGCCGCACTCAACAAAATCTTGAGTGTGCAAAACTCCCCCAATGACAAGTGTGGGCTTGGATTCAATTCCAATGTCAAGAACAATTCCACTATCAAGTTGAAGCATAAGGACAACAAGAAGAATGGCCAAGATCACGTCAAGAAGCCGACCAACATTGTTTGCTTCAAGTGCAAGGAAGAAGGGCACCATGTTAGATCTTGCCCATTGAAGAAGAAGCCTCTTAGTGTGAATCAACAAGGGAAGCGGCCTCAAGCTCTACCTCAAGTCATTGACGGGCCTCTTCCTAAGAGGACTACTCGAGCTCTTCCTCATGCACTATTGGTATCTCCTCATACAATCCTATCATTATTGATGATTCTTATTATCTTTGTAAGGATGAGGTTGGCAATGTGTTTGCCAAATTTGTTGGTGCTTAATGTGGGTTCAAGAAAAGAACCATTTGGGTTGCCAAGCCTATTGTGACTAACCTCTTAGGACCCAACTTGGTTTGGGACCAACAAGCCAAAACTTGATCAATAGGTATATTTGGAGGGCATAGGAGTCTTGGCTACATTATGAAGAATTGAGGGATCTTCATCAATTATTATTGTCAAGCCAAGGCATTTGGATTATCAAGATTCTATTATATATCCAATGTTCCTCCTTGCGGTAACATTTTCTTAACTCATTAATTGAAATTTACTCGCCCCCTTGTGCATGTGTTGGTTTTGTATCTTCCATGCTTTTGTACATGTTGTGCTTTCCACTTAATTATCTTGAGGTATCAATCATATTTGTGTATGATTAGGTGGCACACCATGTATGTGTGTTTCTTGTGTTTGAGCCTTTCTTGATTATATTTGATATCTTATTTAGCTCTTGTGAGAGATTAATGGATTATACCATTTTGGGAGAGTGTTATGCTTGGGAATTCCACAATCCTAAAATTGTGTGTACATGAGGAATACCACCTAGTATTTATATTGGATTATTGTCTAGTCTCTATGTGGTATAATTATCATGAGAAATTTGAGTTTTATAATGTCCATTAATTATCTCTATTTGTATCATTTTGCCTCGTGTTGGTTTTATAGTAGTATCACATTATGGGGGAGTCATATTCTTAGTGCATATTAAAATCCTAGAAAATGTGAATATTCGAGGTTGTGTCACTTAGAATTGACATTGATAATTATCTAGCTCCTATGTGACCCATTTACTCATACAAGTTCCAATTTGCTTGAATGCCTTTATTGCTCATGTTTTGGATCTTGTATGTGAGAGTGTTTCTTGGTATGTGTTTCCTCATATTTAGATATATATCCTTATGGAAACCTTTTGATTCAAGTTACTCTAATCACTAGTGATTATGTGACTATTGGAAGCTACCAAGAATCTTGTTAGAAGTATCATGCTTAATTTTTATATTTAGTTATATGCTTCTTGTTGTGACTATGATCTTGGATATCCATGCAAGCTACTGTAAGGTTCCCAACCTTTAATAAGGTAGAGTCCCCTGTGTTTACAATGCTAGTCCCTGGATCAATAGCTAGCATCCACAGTTAAGATGTAATATCAAGAAACAAAGGTCATAATACAACTTTATAACCAGGAATAAAATAATTTATTACATCTTTCATAGCTCATTTGGCTATTACATTACATTGCAGCAGAATATCTATAAGCATGGGGTCCTTCATCTTCAAAGTTCCATAGGCAGACATGTTGGTTGTAGACTTTGTAATCCTAATCAACACACTTCACTAAATCAATCAAACCTGCAACATAACAAGTTACAGCCACAAGGGTCAATACATTTGAATTGTATTGGCAAGTGATACTATGGTAGTATAGTGGAGTCTATCATCTATATGCATTTGGCTAAGTGGAGCTTAGGCTTGCATTGCTCAAAATAGATTTTCCTTATCATTTGAAAACACTAAGTTTTTGCTTGACAAAATAAATTTTCCCAAGGCATCTCCCAATCAAAGATTGAAGATCCATTAACCCTTGTTCAACCACAAGTTTTTAACTTAGAAATTTGGATGATGAGATTCTTGATAGCTTCCATGTCTTGATGCTCAAATTGTCCTTTGCCAGGGACATGGCTAAGTACTTAGATTTTACACTCTGTAGAGGTGGTGCACTTTCCCCACAAGACTTGGTTTCACCAAGACAAGATCTTTCAGAAGCCTTTCCTTAGACCAAATGGACGCGTTCCAACCTATCATCCCACTACCACCAACTGTCCAAATGGCTAAGTTCTAGCAACCTATGTGATCCAGGCAGAGCCCATAATGCCAAGTGGCTGCACTTGAAGCTTCTCAACATTTGACATCTCAAATCTCTTTGTGCCTGGGTGGCAATCCACAAGTGTGATACACAAGGTAAACCATAGCCATGGGCCTTGTGTAACCACTCAACCAAAAACCACCAAGCAATTACCATTCCACCCAGGTGATTCATTAACTTAGTTGTTTTATTAAACAGAACACAAGTCCTCAGACTTAGAAATTTTTTCCATAGTATGAATATATATTCCACCCTTGTTTTCTACTAGCTAAGCTAAGCATGATAGTAGTAGGAGTCTTAACTTAGGAAATTTTACTAAGGTTTCATCTACTAGGATTTCCCATAGCAAGGTTTATACTTAGCAAAAATTTCATGCAAGTTTTACTTAGAAAAATCACTAATGCATAGTGAAAGTAATGGGACAAAAGTATGAAGCATCACTTGCCTTTTTGGTAGAGGGTATAAGTTCACTTCTTGTCCTTGCAACAATAACACTCTTCAAGTCACTACAATTCAATCAAGCAAGGCACAAACTCAATCTACCAATTAAGCAAAACATCACATAAAATGATAAAGTCTAAGAAATGCATGCAAGCATGCCAAGCTTTGTTTTATTTGAAATATTGGTTCCTAATGGTCATAAACATTTGAAAACACCTAATGGTCATTTTGTAAAGTGGCAAAGTCATTTGCAAAAGGTTTTCACTCCATAAAACATTTTCAAAACAAGGTATCATTTTATGTGGTGTAGAAATGTTTTTACTAAGGCATTAATCTATAGGGTTCACAAATATGTTTTCAAACCATAAAACTTTGTGTTTAGGGTCAGAGAGTTTAAAACAAAACATTTCCCAAAGGTTTTCCTTCAAAACCATTTTTAATAAATAAACCATATTTTTATTTGACTAGAATTGGTTTTAAATCAAAGAATCATTCTTTTTATACACCAAATACATTTTTGAAACCACAAAGTGTTTTCTATGGTCAGTAGGTTCAAATCACACCATTTGCCAAAGATTTTATCCTCAAAATCATTTTTGAACAATTTTTATAATCTAAACAAGCATACAAATGTTTCTGCAAAAACAAACATTTTTCCAGAAGCTTTTTACTAAACAAATGGCATGGTTGGGTAGGGCTTGTTCCACTGATTCCATTGATATAAAGTTTGCAAAATTTGGACGTGTGGATCAAAAGTTATGGATTTTACAAAATCACAAATCTAATAGATTCAATTCTGTTTTTATAACCAGAGTCTGGCCACGCGTCTTAATCCTATTCGTCGAAAACGTTTCGCGTGGATTGACTAACACAGACCGTAGGATCAAGTTACATCGCACGGCGCTGGTTGCGTACCTCTTCGACGTTAAGTGAATCTATCGTATCCATCGGATCGTCATCTAACGGCCATCGTCGCCTTGACCAAGTTCTGGCGGCGCTCGACGGCTGCGCGCGGCGGCGACGGTCAGACGACGGCAAAACTGGTGATGCAGGAAACGAGGAAGGAAGGGAGTATGCTCACCGTGTTCGCAGTAGCGTGGGGAAGCTCAACGTGTTGTTGGTTCGACGAGGGGCGCACAGAGCTGCTGTCAATCGCTCACCAGAGTTTGCACAGCGTCGGGCACGCTCTGGTCGACGTTGGGGGCGGCGCTACAAGGCACAGGAGAGCGAGATAAGGGGTCCGTTAGACGCGCGAGGGAGAGTAGAATCTGCGTGTGTCAACGAGAGAGGAAGGGGCGGACGGAAGCTACCTGGGGCACTCGCCTGAGTTGAAACAGACGGTGGCGTCGTTCAGTCGAAGACGAAGTCGACGCTGCAGAGCACGCGCGGGTGTGGGGTTGGTGCTAGGAGATGCAGGAGACGATGGGATCACGGCTGGGTGCTCGAGGAGGCGAGGGGCGGCAGGGTACGGCCGGAATCGAGGGGGAAGCTCGTCAGAGCAGGGCGGGGTCTAGGCACTAATTGGAGCGGCCTGGGGGCGTGTAGGTTCTGGCGAC
This sequence comes from Avena sativa, assembly GCA_916181665.1. Classification (NCBI taxonomy): domain Eukaryota; kingdom Viridiplantae; phylum Streptophyta; class Magnoliopsida; order Poales; family Poaceae; genus Avena; species Avena sativa. Next base: position 86,110,789 of record OV702284.1, read on the forward strand.
AGAGGGGAAATGGAGAGGAGAGGGAGACGTTTAAGGGAGCGTGGTCTCTGGGAGGAATTAAAGCCTCCATCAAAGCGTAATCAACGCCGGAGTAACTCGCTGCAACGGCAGGGCGACGGGGTCGCGCTTGAAGACGATGAACAGGAGGGTGGGGCATGCTTGTCAGTGAGGAAGAGAGATAGGGAGAGGGGGTCCACGAGTTAGTGACTAAGCGGGTTTCTTTCACGGTGCGAAGAGTTTTCTCGCGGGGAGAGAGGGAGTGGCTAACTGGGCCTAGTGGGCTTGCTGGGTTGGGTTGGTTTGATTCTCTTTTTTTTGTTCCGATTCTGTTTTCTTTTTCCAATTCAATTTCTGTTTTGAAATTCAAATCACAATTCAAACAACCAAAACAAATCAAAACACTTCCAAACTTGTATTGAGTTTTGGTTCTGTTTAGCAACATAAACCAAAGTCCAAAAACAAAAATAATATTTTTATTCTTTTAGGATCTATTTAATAATTAAATAAATAGTCCTTAGTTATTTATTCAAATAGAATTTGTTTTATTTAAAATCTTTATTTGAAAACTAAATAAAACCAAAAACACTTCAGTAGGTTTTGTTTGAGAATTTAAAATACTTGGAAAACTTATTTAAAATAATTTCACAAGTTTTTAATGTTTTAATTAAAATGGAAAAGCCTTTACTTAAATAAAATTGGATATTAAATCCTTATTATTTTATTTATATAAACCTTTACTATTTTTATCAAAGCAAAACCTTTTATTTAAAAAGCTTGGCCAAGGTTTAATTTGGCTATATAAAATAATCCTTATTTATAAATCTACCTTTTCCTTTGAAAACCAAATCTTTTATTAAAAGATCCAAAAATAGTAATTTTAAATATTTTGAAGTTTATTGTTTATTTATCCTTTTAAATCCCTTTAAGATTTTATTTGATCCAAATAGGTTTTGAATGTTTCCAATTGGATTCAAAAAGTTTCTTCTCACCCTGAAAATCAACAAAGTTTTATTTTATTCATTTATTTTTCACATTACAAGATTTGGAAAATCTTGGGATGTGACAGCTACCTTGGGAAAATTATTCCCAATATTTCTTGTCCTTAGAAAATGAGTACTAAATTTATGGTAGAATTTATTGATCATATTCACTTTGGCCTTTTCTTAATATTGTCCTATCTTTGGCCAAGTAAATGTTTTGTGTGCTCCCATGAATTCTTTTCTACTTTTGGATCTTCTTATTTTATTGGTATCCTCTTGTGTTTTATTTAATGTAGGTAGTAGTGATGATCTCATTTGTGTGCATTTTCAATTCAAAAGCAAAATTCTATATAATGTACTACTAATGGTGAGCTCTCCTATATTATCTAGAAAAATCCTTTTATGCTTCCTTGTTTGATCCATATCGGGTTTTATGTGCTTGGAAGTTTGATTTATTCGTTTTGTTATTTTGTGCCATCATGAAAAGTTTGGATAGTTTGGTTTACTTGTTGGAACCTTACTCTTTTTGGGAGTTGGTTTTGTCCTTTTATGTGATTTATTGTATATCTTCCTTGTGTGTGCTTGTTTCATTATGGGCATATGTCTTTGTGATGTTATCCATTTAGAATCATACACACATATGTGAAGATAATGTTAGTTGAGATTTTATTACTTGGATACCACGTTTTATTCCTTTTTATTCTTTGGTGGATCCCAAATTTATTTGCCTATGAGTGCTTGTTCCTTTTGTTTACATCTTTGGGCACTCATATTTGTTCTCTCATGTCTTGTATAGTTAAATGAATTTGGATGAGTGAGGATTCCATGATTATGCACTTTATTTCCAAATGCAATTATCATAATTGGTGCATTATCTTTGGGGAGCTCATCTAATTCATTTAATAATCCTCACTTGGCTTCTTTCTCATTTATTGTGCCTTAAATGTTTATGGGGGGAGTGATGATTCCATATTTGTGAATTTTTGTATTGAAATACACCAATTTTAAAGTGTGCACAAATCTTGGGGAGCTTCTCTATTTTATTTAAGCATTAATTTGATCTTTCATTTGTTGTGTTTTTAAATACTTATGGGGGAGCAAGGATTCCATGTTTGTGCATTATGTATGATAATGCAATTATTCTAAAATTATGCACAAATATTGGGGAGCCTCTCTATTTGTATTAAAAACACTCTTTTACTCATATCATAATATCTTGTAGTTTCCATTCGAACTCATTTGTTGTTTTCAATTGGTTTGTCGGACCTTGTAATTGCTTGCATCATTTGTTGTTGCTTCTTCATATAGTTATTTTTTGTGCAATCTTTTGATCCACAATATAGTTTGACCTCCTCCTAAGTATTCATCATTGGATATGTGTAAATGTCTTATTATAATAAATTTGTTTCAAATGCACATTTGGAGGAATTATCACTATATTGGTCGTTTAGAACTATTCACCCATTTTGGCAATCGATGCCAATGGGGGAGAAGTTTTGGAGGGTTTAAGGGAAGTTGGTTTTATGCCTTGATTTTGTTCTTAAGCATTTGCCTCTCATGCTCTTGCATCTTTGTTGTTGCTTTGCATGTTGAATATATAGAGGAAACTCCACCAACAGTAATGGTTCATCACATGTTCATATATTATGGGGGAGCTTGCTCTATATATTATGGGTGTACCAACATAACATACTTGTGTATTATTTGATGTTGGCACAACCATTTTTATTCGTTAAGTTGATTATATAAACCCTCTCAAAGGATTGTCATCAATTACCAAAATGGGGGAGATTGAAAGAACATGTGTGCCCCATGTGTGGTTTTGGTAATTAATGACAATGTTTTATGGACTTATGTTTGCATTGAGTTTTACTTGTAGGATTTGTCCATAGACAATTCTTGAACCATATCGTGGTTTCAAGGTTGGAATAAGAATAAAGTGAAGAAGATCAAGTGTTGATCAAGGTTTCAAGGAATGATCTGGAGATTGGTCAAGTAGAAGTTGAGCCTATGGCAAGTGTTTCTTGAATAATAATATGATCTCAAGTGTATCTTTCCATCCTTATGATGATCATGGATATGTGAAGATATGCTTAAAAGAGAGGCTCTTCCATAGTGGAGTATGGGGGAGCAAATTCCAAGTCTTCACCAAGCTAGTGAAATCAAGAAAGGTACTCCATCTTGAGGTGTGGAATATACAAGGAAAATGTTTGATCTTGATAGGGTTTCTTTCTTACCGGTCTCGTGGTGTTAGTTGGGGAGACCAGTTTATAGGATAGATAACCGTACTATCAAGAGGGGCTCTCGAGTGAGTAACTTGATCATATCCCTTGGTGAGACCTCAAACCTTTGCATACTTGGCATCCTCTTTCTTGGTTCTTATTTGGTTCTTATCCATGAGAGGATTTAGATCTCGTGTCAATCTCTATCACAAGCTCAAGTTCATCGAAAACGGATTTCATATGCATTCTCTACTGTGTTTTCGATATTGGAGGTTTTACCAGTTTGTCTTTTATAGATAGGTTAAACCTTTCATCATTTGGTTTTATCCTCCCTTGATGTAATATGCTGGTTCCCTGCATGATCTTGTAGATCTTGTTACTATCTTCGAAACAAGCCCAAGATCATCAAAATAGGAGTCCGAATGCAAAAGTTATGATGGTTTTAGTTTTGTTGTTCCTGCCAGTTTTCAAGGGGCGAATTATCCGGCCATGGGGGCGGATTATGCAGCCCAATTTTTGGAAAATGGCTAAGGACTTTGAAGAGTGGCTCCCAGTAATGGGGGCGGATTATCCACCCCAAATATCCGCCCCTATACTGAGGTACGCGCCGTGAAGTCCTTAGCCATTTTTTTTGGCCCCGGGAACCCGAAATATCCGGGGGAGGGGCGGATTATCCGGCCTGGAAGGTCCCAAACGGTCATATTTCGTTGGGGAGGGGTATAAATAGACCCCTTCTTCCTCCTTAGGCTGGTTGATTGCATTCTCTCTCTCCTCCATTGTTTTTACCTTCAAGAGCTTGCAAATACTCTTAATCCCTCCCATATTTCTTGAATCTTTTTAGGGGATTTGAAAGGGGAGATCTAGAACTACAACTCCACCAATCCATCTCTGCTCTATGTGACAGGAACATATTGGGATCTAGATCTTGGGGTTTCTTTTGTGGATTTCCTCTTGTGTTCTTCCTCTCTTATTCTCCCACTAGCTTTTGTAGCTTTGGTGGAATTTGGGAGAGAAGGACCTGAGCACTTCTTGTGTTCTTGCCATTGCATTTGGTGCATCGGTTTGAGTTCTCGTTGAGGATTTGATTGGGTGAAAGTTGAGAAGCTTTTTACTCTTGGGTTCTTGGAACCCTAGACGGTTTGTTGGTGTTGCAGGTTGTGGCCTTGGTGGCGTTTGTTGGGAGCCTCCAATTAAGTTGTGGAGAAGTGCCCCGACCTTGTGAGAGGTTCCGGTTTGCCACCGACAAGTGCACCGATAGTGGAAGTGTGGATCGATCCCGTTGGGTTGATATTCGGCGGAGAACAAGGGAGGCCTTTTGTGGAGTAGGTGGTTAGATTCCACCCCCCTCTCCAAACAAGACGTACTCCATGTTGGGAGGAACTCAGTAAAATATCGTCGTCCCCGTGTGCCTCGGTTATCTCTATACTCGAGCTCTTATTTATGCACTTTACTTTGTGATAGCCTTCGTGCTTGAAGTATATATCTTGCTATCACATAGTTGTTTGTATTGCTTAGCATAAGTTATTGGTGCACATAGGTGAACCCTAGATTTTCCTAGGTTTTTTGCTTAACAAAGTAAACTCTAGTTTAATTCCGCCTTTGTTGAGACACTCTCGGAAAAGTTTTAATCGCCTATTCACCCCCCTCTAGGCGATATTTGTATCCTTTCACGGGCACTGCATTCCGGCAGTGCTTCCGCAATCAGTCACATGTTAGGTACTCGATGAAGACCTTCCTCTCCCTTGTTCCAGCAGACAACATAAGTTGTAGTTCTCTCCTCGTGATTCTGGCAGCATGACAGCGTGGTGTCGGAAGTAGAGGGAAGATCCTGTAGGGATTCGCCTAAGATGGAGAAGGTTATGGTGGAGAATTAGGGTTTCTAGCGATCTAGGGTTTAGAGGCCAAAAGGAGGAGGTGGAGTCGGCGGCGGCTAGGGTGGCGGCGGCTTGGAGGTGGGGTGGTGGTATTGTGTGTTGAGGGGCAGCCCCCTCCCCTCTATTTATGAGAGGGAGGGAAGCTTGGGAGAGGGGAGTTTGAATCCGTCCCCAACTCCCTCTCCTACTAGGCTTGTGGTGGAGGGAGATAAGGATTCTCTTCTTCCCCGAATAGAAAACATTGTCCTAGTTTGACTTTTCAAACTTGCCTTTTTTGGCTTTCCATTTTGGAGTTTAATATCACTCTTTTATTTTCACATACCTTTGACCTAGGACATGATGCAACCATTCCAATTAGTCATGACACATTCATGCACCCTTACCCTTCTGGTCCGGTGAAACTTCTAGACCCTTCTAGAACCTTTCCAATGAAAACACCGGAATCATTCCCGAACTCCGGAATTGGACTTTCCTTATATGAATCTTATTCTCCGGACCATTTCGGATCTCCTCGTGATATCCCTGATCCCATATGAGACTCCAAACAACATTCGGTCTCCCTACTTACATTCCATATCTACTAAACAACATTGAATCCTTAAGTGTGTCTCCCTATGGTTCGTGAATTATGTAGACATGACCGAGACTCTTCTCCGATCAATAACCAATAGAGGAATCTGGAAATTCATATGGCTCCCACATATTTCTATGATTACTTTGTGATTGAATGAACCACTTACATACGATGCCAATTTCCCTTTGTCTCACGATAGTTTACTTATCCGAGGTCTGATCGTCGGTATCTCTACATACCTAGTTTAACCACGTTACTGATAAGTACTCTTTTCTTGTTCCTGTGATATGTGATCCCTTGTGAGCCAGTCACATGCTTGCAAGATAATTGGATGACATTCCACCGAGAGGGCCTAGAGTATATCTCTGTCATATGGATGGACAAATCCCACTCTTGATCCATGTGCCTCAACACATACTTTCGGAACACTCAATGCCACCTTTATAGCCACCCAGTTACGGTGTGGTGTTTGATATCATCAAAGCATCCTTCCAGTAATGGTGATTAGCATGATCTCATGGTCGAAGGAATTGGTTTACTATGTATCAGAAAGCTTATAGCAAATGAACTATCAAAATGACTTGATCTTTATGCTATGCTTATCTATAGGAGTATGTCCATCACACCATTCTCCTAATGTTATGATCTTGTTGTTAATAACGTCACAATGTTCATGATTAGGAAACCACGATCATCTATCAACCAACAAGCTAGTATTATAAAGAGGCTTTACTTGGGACTCTAATTTAGTTTACAAATCACACAAGTATTAATGTTTCCGGTTAATACTATTATAGCATGAATGTAAACATTTATCATAAACACAAAGATATAATAATAACTACTTTTATTATTGCCTATAGGGCATATCTCAACAGTCGAAGAGGGAGAGCTTGGAGGCCGTGTTGCCATGCCTCGGCGATGTTGCCTTAGGCCAACTCCAATGGCCCCACGTACTTCAGACATGCCTTTTGACTATTTTGGTCCGTTTGCAGGGCGGGGTGGACAGGCCCCGGGACGGCGTCCGTCCTGGAATGGATGGTGCACCCAACAGTGACTCCATCTGTCCGGCCTGCCCTAGATCAGTCTGTACTTTTTGTCCTAGGAACCAATTGAACCAAATTAAAATAGGACCGGCGGAGTACCAAATTGAAGCAAATTTAAAGGACTAGCAGAGTACAAAAACAAGACACATGGTTCATACATACATGCAAACCTAATAGGGGAATCTATGCATCTCGCTTGTAGATCATCTTCCTCTTCTTCTCGAACCAATTTTGTTGAATTGGGTCCATGTCAGTGAGATCTGCGGTCATGATCTGGTTTTATTTGGCAAGTCGCTAGAGCTCTACCTTCTCCTTTCTTGCATGGGCGTTGATCTCTTCTAACTCAAGGCTCTTTGACTTGATTTCATAGTAGATCTTCGCCGCATCTTCTCTCTCCTTGTGTTTCTGGAAGTGTAAGATGATTTACCTAGAGGGGGTGAATAGGTTTCTACAAAATTCTTTGTAATATTTTGCAAGTTTTAGTCTTTGCGGAATATAAAGTGTGCCTAAATGCAAACTAGGTGAGGCAACCTAGATGATGATACAATATACTTCAAGCTCGAAGGCTATCACAAAGAAAACAACACAAGTAAGAGATTGGTTAAGGAATGACCGAAGCACGCGGAGACGAAGATGTATTCCCGTGTTCACCACCTTTGGGAACGGGGCTACATCATGTTGGAGAGGTGTGATGTTCCACGAAGGATTCCCCAATGCCACGAAGGCTCACCTTCTTCTCTGAGCCTATCCCACGAAGGAATAGCTCACTTATGGTAGACTTTAAGGTAGTCTCCAAACCCTCACAAACTTTCCACAGAGTAAATCACAAGCTAAATGCCTCCGGGCGACCCTAGTGTTGGGGATATACTTTCCGGGTATACCCACAAGACTCACTGACCAGGGTGGCCCACCAACAGGTTAGAGCTTTGCTTCACGGGTGGCCCAGTCAAGGAAAGAAGACGGAGTCCAATATGGCTAAGACAAGGCCGATAAGACTTACTGACTTAGGCATGTAGATTACTTGTAGTCCAAGTTGTACTTAGTAACCGATTCTGTAATGTAGCCGGATAGGTATCTCCTGTAACCCTAGGTCGCGGTGATTATATAAACTAGACCTGAGAGAGCCTTTAGGGCACCGGATCATAGACCCACCACAACCAACTCGCACAGGCAAACCTCTTTTGTAGTAACATACGGCTCTCGCCAATATATTACTGGGTTGCTAGCAAGAGTAGGATCCGATCACCACAGTCGGATCTAAACTTGGAAAAACTTATGCTCACCGCTCCCGGAACACCGTACGGCTCACACCCCATCTTCTCAACACCTTCAGGACCACCTATGACGTACTTGTCATCAATCCGACAATAGTTGGTGCCCACCGTGTGGCAGGTGACCTTTGGACCTTCGTTCCGAGCGAAATCTGCACATGCAGGAATCGGCAAAACAATCGCCATCGGTCGCGTGGTCTACACTAGTGACGTCCCTCTCATTCTTCTCGACCAAACCTGGATTCTGGCTAAGGAGCCTGTGACGACCTTCACAATCATGCCAATTGGAGAGATCGATATATATCTCGGTTTCACTAAACCCTCCCAACCCACCCTTGAGGTGATAACCATGGTGGAATAAAAAATCTAGATCTACTCTGTCTACAGAGGCGGAAGAGTTCAAGATCTCAGAAAACCGTGAACCCACCCAGCCCGCTCCAGAAGTGGAAGAAGTGGTGGAAGAAAAAAAATCCGGATCTGATCTCCCTATTGAGGTCAAATACACGGATGAGGAGTATATTCGCTTCGGATCCGGTTCTATGGATGCTAGAGCAGAAAAAACACTCTTGAGGCATAGTATAAATCAGATGATGAAGTGCCCCTATATCGAATACGAAGCAATTGCTGAGATTAAGAAGAGATTTGAAGAAGCAGAGGCAGAAACCCAACTGTTCCATTACCTCCAGACTATGAAGAAAAAGAAGAATTGCTTTGTATGTTACGTTGGCTATAGATCCGACTTGGTCGATGCTGGATCTGATAATGATTCATCTCTTGATGCAATCAGAGAAAATACTGACTTGCCTTCTTCCCCTCAGGAATCACTGACGTCGCAGGAACTCCGAGACTTCGAGAAGGAGATGGCAGCGTACAAAGAAGAGTACTTTTGGAGATATTCCCAAGAGGCAATAATAAAGTGGTTATTATTATATCTTTGTGTTTATGATAAATGTTTACATCCCATGCTATAATTGTATTAATAGGCAACATTAATACTTGTGTGTTTTGTAAACATAAAAGAGTCCCTAGTAAGCCTCTTGTTAAGCTAGCTTGTTGATTTTTAGATGATCATGGTTTCCTGATCATGGACATTGGATGTTATTAATAACAAGGTCATATCATTAGGAGAATGATGTGATGGACACACACCCATAGTAAGCATAGCATTAGATCAAGTCATTAAGTTCGTTTTGCTACAATCTTTCAAATACATAGTAACCTAATCCTTCCACCATGAGATCATGTTAATCACCATCACCGGATGAGTGCTTTGATGACATCAAACTCCACTTCTTTAACTTGGTGGTTATAAAGGTGGGTATTCTGAAAGTATGTGTTGAAGCGTATGGATCAAGAGTGGGATTTTTCCATCCATATGACAGATAGATATACTCAGGGCCCTCTCGATGGAATGCCATCCAATTGGCTTGCAACCATGTGACTAGGTCACACGGGATGTCATATAACGGAACGAGTAACGAGTACTTATCAGTAACGAGGTTGAACTAGGTATGGAGATACCGACGATCGAACCCAGATAAGTAAAGTATCGCGCGACAAAGGGATTTGGTTTCATATGTTAATGGTTTATTAGATCACAAAGTTATCGTTGAATATGTGGGATCCATTATGGATATCCAGATCCTACTATTGGTTATTGACCGGAGAGGTGTCTCGATCATGTCTGCATAGTTCATGAACCGTAGGGTGACACACTTAAGGTTCGATGTTGTTTAAGTAGATATGGAATATGAGTTGGAGACTAAATGTTGTTCGGAGTCGCGGATAGGATCTAGTACATCATGAGGAGATCCGGAGAATAAGATTCATATAAGGAAAGTCATTTTACGGGGTTCAGAAATGTTTTCGGTGTTTTAACCGGAAGCTTCTAGAATATTCTAGAAGGACCAACAGTGGGTCCACCACCCCGGGAGGGGCCACATGGGCCGAGGGTATGCTACGGGGGCCATGGGCCAGCCACACCATAACCCAAAGGGCCAACCGGTCAGCACAAGAAAAAAAAGGCTCAAACCCTAATTTGGAAAGAGGGAGACTTGGGGGACAAGTTCCCACCTCTTCCCCTTGGCTGAGTTGGGGAAGGAGTGGGTCAAGGGATGGGAACCCTTGGTCGCACTCCCCATCCATATAAGGAGGGTGGGGGCGAACCACCCCTTGTCCCTTGCCCCTTCACTTGTAAACCCTGGCACCACCTAACCCTAGGCGCCACCCTCATCCCTCCTCCATCGACTGCTCCGGCTTAGGTGAAGCCCTGAGATTTTTCTCCTCCACCACCTACATCACGCTGTCATGCTGCTGGGATTCCGAGGGGATTTACTACCTCCACTTCCCGCTGGAACATGGAGAGGAAGGTCTTCATCAACTCCATACATGTGACCGAGTGCGGAAGCGCTGCCGGAACGCGGCACCGGAAGGATCATCACCGCGATCTTGAGATCGGCAAGTGATCGACTACATCAACCATGAGATCCAATCTTGTTAAATGATTTGGATCTACTAGGGTTAGTTCTCTCCAATCTCGTTGCACCTATCTTGTATATTAGATCTTGGCTTTGCCATAGATTGGATCTTGGTTTTATGCGTTCTTGCGGTAGATTTTTTTTTGTTTTCCATGCAACGAACCCTACAGTGCTATGAGATACATGTCTATGTGTAGATTAGTTGCATGAGTAGAACACAATGGTTTTGTGGGTGTTTGTTGGGGATATGCTAAATGGGTATCACCATAGTATGTCTCTAATCCGGATAACCCGGGTGGCCCACAGTTGGTAGCAAGGCCCATGGCCTGCTGGGCGGCCCAGTTAGATGGATCCAGAAGGGAGGCCCATGCCAGATAAAGGAAGGCTATGGAGGAGTCACCGATGTACTCGGAGCCTTGGAGTGCAAGACACGTTAGACTAGTTGTGTACCATGTAGGACTCTGTAACCTGCCGGCTAGGACTTTGCCTGTAACCCTAGGATCTGGCGACTATATAAGATGGACCTATGGGAGCCTTTAGGGAATCAATCAACTCATATCGCGCACAACGAACTGATCCCTGTAACTCGGCATATTGCCATTTTATTGGTTTATAGCAGGAGTAGGATCCTGCCACCATCGTGGGATCTGAACCTGGGTAAGCTGTGTTACCGCGTACCCTCCAACCTTCTGCCTTACCCCACGTCTCTAAACACGCTCTGTGAGGAGCCCTCCATGGCGTACTCATCGACAATACCACGACAATTGGCGCCCACCGTGGGGTAAGAGGCGCTTCAGGCTCTACAACAGGCGAGGTCCAAGCTCTTCGCGGGAATCAGCGAAATCGTAGCCATCGGCAGTGTTCTATTCTCTAGCAATGTTCCGATCGTCCCTCCCGATGAGTTTTGGATCCCGGCGAAGACAAACCCCACCCGCTGGTCAATCGTCCCAATCGGGGACATCCACCTCTTCATCGGCAAAACTGACTCGGGCACTAGTCCCCTAAAAGTCGGAGGGGCGTCAAGACCCGCACGGACCGCCTACGGGCAGGATACGTTCGCAGAAGGATCGAAGTCGGATTTCTCTTTGGAGTTTGCCGGCATAGATCGAAAAAATTTAAGGCCCACCCAAACCGCCCCTGTGCAGGATATAATGGTGGAAGATCGCTACAAGTCCGCCGGCTTCGCCCGTGCGTCTGGACAACAGAGATCCAAGTTCGTCGACGTGGTAACTATCTTCGATCTGGCGCGTTGCGTTCAGAGAGAGGGTGAAAACCCCCGCGACTACCTAGCCAGGTTGCTCCGTATACGTGCCGACCTGGAGCATTATGATGCCATCTATCACTTTGTGAAAGGACTGGACCACGGTACGCTTCTCCGGCATACGCTAAAACGGCAGCAAGCCACTCGTCTCCTCACTTTCGAGGGCATGGTTCACATCGTCAAAAACTACACGACAGCTGAAGCAGAGGCTCAGGCAGTGCTCGCTGCCATACCCGGCGCCCCTCCGCCTCAGCCACCACCACCACCGCCTCCAGTCGTCGTCGTCACTGCAGCACCGCCTCCAGTCATTGTTGCTGCTGTCGTACCACCACCACCCATCATTGAGGAGGCCCCGACACCCTCCGACTCCGTCGTGGACGAGCTCTACGCCGACATCAACACTGCCTCAGAGGAGATAGACTTTAGCCCGGAGGAACTCGACTCTGCTATGCAGGAGATGGAGGAGGATATCAGAAGCGACGAGCTGGGCGACAATGCCATCACATCCCGCGAGGTGTTCGTCGCCATTGGGACCGTGATGGAGGAAGATCAACCCAGACAAGCTCCACCTAAAGCGCTGGACAGGGGGAAGGGACCACCTGTTGCTGCCGACAATGACCGCACAAAGTCCATGCCCCCTCCGCCTAACCCAGTGCAGAAGCCGCAGGAACTCAACGTCGGTCAGAGTAATAACAACACCGCAAACCTGCCGCCTCCGGCATTTTACTTCTGCGGCTGCCCAAATCACTCCAGCCAATATAGTGATGTATGGAAATCTGCTCATCGAGCCCATGACTGTAGCTCATATACGGAACGTAGCCCAGCTTGACGAGAAGCGCCAGCAGCTGCTGGAGGAAGCGCAAGCCATCGCGGAACAAGGCGCAAAGCTGGATCAAGATCTGGCCAAGGCGCAGAAGTCAATAGAGAAAGCTAGAGCCATGGAGGCCGAGAACAAGACTCTGCTCATGCAGCAGAAGGCTAAGAAAGCTCCAGCTCGCGTCATCAATGATCCTGGCATATGGTGAAACCTAGGATGGGCTCCCCGGAAGCCGCCACAAGCCAAGACATACATTGAAAGCGAAGGCAGGCAGGTCATGCCCACTCCTATTCTCAACCTAGCCGTCGCCAAGAACCTTCTAGAGCAGGAATAGATCACCCGCAGCTGTGGAACAGGTCTACGACCTTGTAGCAAAGGCAGTGTAACAACAGGAAAAGGCCACCTCTCAGAGGCTTGAGTCTTACCCAGCGTATTGCCAGTCTAGCAATCCTAATCCGCCAAGGGACCGATCTCCTCAGGATGTCGGGTCTCAGATGGGTTCATCAGAACAAAGACGAAGGGATGCACGCAACAGGAAAGACGCTATCCCCATATCCCCCGACCACGGAGGGAAGGCTCATCCTCGTCGCCCATCTCCACCTCCCCGATCTCCCCGACACCATGAAGACCCCAAGGCTCACCATCGTACAGATATGCCTCCGCCAAGGCAGAGCAATATTGTTATTTGCGACAACTCAGAGCAGCCCCATCATGATGGAGAGCGCAACCAAGGGCATAAGAGCAGGTCGTGCCATGACCCTCCGCGTCTGACAAGCAACTGCGACAAGCGTGAGGCATTACAGGAGGGTAACAACAAGAAGGCTAACCCATTGCCACCTCCGCCTCCGTCGCCCCCTAGCAGCCACCATGGAGGAGGAGGCCCGCATCGTTCATGCAGCCCATCCCCTAGCGACAAGAAGAAAATAACAAGCCCAGAGCCATACGACGCACGTTCACTCCTAGACAAGATTCACGAGGCCCGGGAAGGACAATACCTGGGACCACGTTGATTTGGACCTGTGATACAGACCGCAAGTTACCCTAGGGGTTTCCGGATTGACAAGACCATCAAGCCCTATGACGACACCACCAAACCAGCCACGTGGTTGCAGGATTACGGAAACGCGGTGGAGATCGCCGGGGGTAACCCCAATGTTGCCGTCAAGTACCTCCCACTGATGTTGACAGGCACGACCCACCAATGGATTAATGACTTGCTGGAGAAGTCCACCTGCAACTGGTTGGACATGCAAGAAGTATTCACCAAGAACTTCGAGGGTATGTACAAGCGTCCCTGCACTGTTGGCGACCTACAGCGGTGCATGCAAGAGAAATACGAGTCATCTCGTGCCTATCTCTCTCGCTGGCTGGATATGAATAATTCCTGCGCAGGAGTGCACGCTCAGACTGCCGTGGACGCCTTCATCGATGGGTTGGAGAAAGGTACGTTGCTCCGACATAAGTTGAAGTTCCTACAGGACAATCAAAGGCTCGATCTCAACCAGATGATCTAGTTGGCTACTGAGTTCGCGGCTGCCGATGACGATGCACGCGACTCCCTGCCGACAATAGCCGTTCCAACCCAAGCTAAGAGGAACAACAACACCAAGCGGAAAAACCAGCCAGAAGAAAAGCAAACCTCCGACATGGTCACCATGACATTTTCAGGACGAGGTGATGGCGGACAGCGTGGCCGAGGACAGGGGGATGGTCGTGGGCAGTAGCGAGGTAGTGAAACTACCCCGGCAGCTCTCCGTGTTCCCCAAACGTATGAGGAGTACCGTTATATGCTATGCCTTGTACACCTCGACGCCAATGGCAAAGCCACTCACACCAATCACCATTTCAAGTTCATCAACGACCTCAAGGAAGACCTAGAGTCCGGTTACAAGCAAAGTGAGAAGAACAGACCGTGAGGCAAGGGCAAGGGGTAGAAGAAGGAAGAGGAGTCCAAGGATTCAAGTGACATGGACGAGGATGTTGACCCCAAGCATGCCGACAAGAGCGATGGCAAGGGCAAGAACCCCTTCGAGAAGAAGGCTGCCGTCTACCACACTTTCCTTGGTACCCCTACTTTTCGACAACAGAAAACCTCCATGAGGATACTGATGGCCACCCTACCCCCAGTTCCCTAGTACCTGCGCTGGTCGGAGATTCCAATCACTTGGGACATGAAGGATCACCCAGAACTCATCCCTACGGATAACCAGTACGCCATGGTCATCAACCCCCTGATTGATGGCAACGAGTTCACCAAATGCATGTTGGACAGTGGAAGCAGCATCAACAACATGTACCTGGATACTGTCGTGGGAATGGTCACGGCAGATGCTGCAATCGGCAGCGAGTAGTAGAACGAGGGGCAAGGGCGGCCAGCCATCTGCGGTGCGAGATGAGGGCGGAGACACAAGGTTTTACCCAGGTTCGGCCCCCCGGAGGGTAAAGACCTACTCCTGCTAGATTGTATTATGATGGTGGTACAATGGGCGAGCTCGGCTGCTAGGCGGCGAGTCGCTTGGGAGTATGATTGAACGTATCCCTACACGCCCTGTAGGGAGGTTTATATAGACTCACCTCCCCTAGGGTTCACATATCTCAACCGAATCAGTTAAGGCTTCGGTAATCGTTTAACCTAACTCGACTGGGCCTATCTACTCGCCTGGGCCTTCAGCTTCCAGTCGCTTGGATCCACACCGGGCCTTGATCCAGTCGCCGTCTTGCAGGCCCACTCGCCAGTTCCTGGGCCAGTCGGAAACGTCCTGCTGGGTATACCCCGGTAGGCATATCCCCATCAGTAGTCCCCGAGGCCGCCGTTGATTGGGCGCAGGTGGTTGCTGGCAGTCGGAGTATATGGTTTCAAAGCAGAAATCCAGTCGAATCATCGGCGGGCTCCTGAATAAAGGAAAGAACTAGTCATTCTGATCGCAGCTTGGGCGAGTCAGTCACTATCGTAGTGATCGGGTCGACGAGCCAAGTGGCTGAAGTTGGACCGTTAAACGTGGTCAAACTAGCCGTTGGGGTAATCCAACGGTAACTTTTGGCGTAATCACCGCGTAGTAATGGCTCCCTGATTTGGCGGGTAACAACCGCTATATAAAGGGAATGGTAGGCGATCGGAGAACCACCTCCTCATCATTTCCTGCGATTGCGCGCTCCTTCGCTCTCCTCCGCGTCGCGATCCAATCAAACCGAAATCCTCCGACCTCCCCAAACCTTCTCACGAATGGCCCCCTCCACCGAACCATGGGGCAGGTCCAAGTGTACGAGGGCGCTCCTGGCTTCCTTCGAGGAAGCAGGGATCCTACGCGCCGGTAGGTGGCGCATCCCCGCGGCCGGAGAGGTGACTCCGGATCCGCGCGAGGGAGAGTTCATCTGCTTCACCAGCCACCTAGAACGGGGGATGGGATTCCCTACGTCCCTGTTCTTCCAGCGCTTCTGCGCCTACTACGGGATCCAATCGTCGGATCTGGGTCCGCACAGCATCGAGCAGCTCGCCATCTTCGTGGCGTTCTGCGAATGCTACCTGGGCTGCCGGCCCTACTTCCCTCTATGGCAAGATCTGTTCCACGGACGAATCAGTCGCGAGGAAGCGGGCGGCCCAATGCTCGCCGCGGGCGGCCTGACATTCCAGTTGAAGTCGAAGGCCTCGTTCTTTGACTTGATGCTGCCCGCCAAGGCGGCGAGCGAGTTGAAGAAATCTTGGTTCTACGTTACCGAGGCAACTCCGGAGGGCGAGGCGGCGATCCCATGATACTCCGCCAACCGGCCCGAACCACGCCGACTCCAAGTCGGAAAGCTCCCCACCGACCAGCGGATGGTCGTGGACGAAATGCTTCAAACCATCCGCGGTCTGAAGAAGAAGGGCCTCCAGACAATTAACTTATACAACTGCTGGCTCGGGCGGCGGCTTGTCCCTCTGGCTCAGCGCGACCACTATATGTACCAATACACGGGCCGGGAGGACTCGATGAAGTCCTGCCTCGCCGAGTGGAAGCTCGAGGACTACATCCCAGCACTGAAGAAGATCACCCAGGCGGTGTACCTGGACGCAAAGGCCGGGGTCGCCCCCTACACCGCGAAGCATCTAGCCCCAACGGTAAGTCTCTTTGCATCATTCGCAGTCGCAGTTTATGCAGTCGCGGTCATTCTAATTTCATCTTGTGCTCATTGCAGCTATTCCAAGTGGTGGAAGGATGGCTCCCGCCTTCGGACGACGAGAACTCGAGCTCGTCCATCCAGGATATGAGCGAGTCGCCTCCCGCCAAGGGCGACACCGAGAGCGACGAGAACGACGACGATGACGAAGTCGAGGAGGAGGTCGCCCCGCTGGTTCGCAAGACCCGCGGCAGCGTCAGCGTGATCTTGAGGCGAGCAAAAGCCTCGAGCGTCATGATGATGATGATGACGAACTTCCGGAGACCACCTCGCGCCGCCAGGCCACTCCGTCGAAGAAGAAGAAGAAGAAGAAAGAGAAGGAGGTGAAGACCCCCCGAAGAAGAAGACGAAGCCGGTGAGACCGGCCTCCCCGCCGCACTCGGCGAGCAGCTCCGACGCCACCAGCCTGGCCAAGGGCGAGGCGCCGCCGACGGTAACCGCGCTGGACACGGCCACTGTCCTGAGCAAGGTGCCACTGGCCTCGATGCCTCCACCATTCGCCCCAGTCTCTGGGCTAGGGGACGCTCCGGTCGCAGCGGCTTCACCTCGCAGGGAAGCTCCCGCTGAAGATGTCTCAGAGGCTCCCGTCGCAGCCTCGACGATGAAGAAACCATCCGTGTCTTGGGCACACGATGTCTTGGAAATGGGCCTCAGTCGCCGACTGGGCCCCGAACTGGAGAAGCAGGCCGGCATCTGCATGGGGCTACGCTTCATTCCAGTCACCAAGTGAGTTTGCTCACCCTCTTTCGTCTTTCATTGTACTTGGATTATCTTGCTCACGCAATCAATTTGTAGGACCGGAGCGAAGAAGATAGGCCATCCGACCGTGGCTAAGGTGCCACCCGTCGTCACCGAGGATGATCCCTCCCGGAAGAGGAAGGCGGACAAAGTCGTCGTCCCCGCGGATAGCGCCAAGAAGGCCAAGGGCGACGATGTCGTCACGATCTCCGACGACACGGCGATCGCGCCGAGTGAATCCGCAATGGAGGCGGCCTTACCCGCGAAGGAGGGTGCTTCCTCGCCTAGGGTGGCCGAGCCGGCCTCCTTTGGTGCCGGTGCCTCCATCGCAACATTCCCGCGCTTCATGGCCAGAGCGGCTACAGCGAGTGGGACCTCGCCCTCGAGCCGTGCACCTGGGGTCGCCGATACGGAGGTCGAGCAGCGTCGTGGGCACACGCTAGCTCTCCTCGCGTCCGTGGATGCGATAGAACTTCATGGCATGCTTGGCGCAGCCATCCAGGTATGTCCAGTCCCCGAGGATCAGGCCGGTGTGTTGCAGCGGTCTGATTCTTTTAGTGTCTTGTTGTTATTTTTCGTGTCCAGTCCCCGAGTGCGCACTCGCTGAATTTCAGCGGGTGGGCACTTAGGATTTTTTTATTGCCAGTCCCCGAGTGCGCACTCGCTGAATTTCAGCGGGTGGGCACTTTGGATTCCGCTTTTGGTTAACTGTTTGAATTGTGTGCAGGGTCTGCAACGTGCTCAGCTGATCGGCTTGCTGCGACACACCGTGCGGAGAAGGAACTGGCCACCGTACAAGAGGCAAATAAAGGGCTTCAGGCAATTGCCGCGGAGGCAGAGAAGGACCGCCAGGGACTTGTCCCAGCGAGTGAGTTGGCAGCGGCTCAATCAGCGTTGAGCTCGGCTGAGAAGCGGATCGCCGACCTCGAGCGCGAGCTGAGGGAGGCGAAAGAAGAAGCGAGTTTGGCGGATGGTCGAGCCAAGGCCGCTGTTACGGCCGCCGCGGAAGAACGTAAGGTTTCTGACGCCCTTGTTGCTGGGCTTCAGGATGATTACACTTCTCTTCAGAGCTTCATCACGGATCTCTCCTATCCCTTGATTGGTGAGTGTGTCTACCCCTGCCTATTGCATGTGCCTTTTTGTAATGTCCGATGTACTCACTGTTATCTTCTATTCGCAAGTCGCATCATTGATAGCGCGGAAGAGGCGAGCTCGTTCGACGCGCGGCAATGTGTGGCCACGCTCGTCGACTCGGCGACGTTGTCGGCGACATGCATCCGAGCCTACCTCCAGGAGATGTCGCCCACGGAAGTAATTCCCAGCGACCTCGTCGAGGAGTGGAGGTACTTGGAGAAGGAGCCGTCGGTCGTTGAGTTCATGACGCGATCGGCATTCTGGCGCGGAGCGGCGACGGCGCTTAGCCTTGGGCTCGCTCACTTTCCAGAGGATTTCGATCTGGACGACGTGACGAGTGGCTACCCGTCATCGACTGGCGCGGTGGAGATCTCCAAGGTGCTCAAGTTGACGGACCGCGCCGCGGTGTACTCCGAGCGCGTCTGGGCGATGGGCGACCTCCTTCCTTACCAGGAGACGGTCGTCACGCCCAACGACCCCGAGCCGCAGCACCGGGACTTCAAGGTCGAGAAGCCCTTTCGTGCGGCGATGGCGGGTGAGCTAACGACGTATCCGTCGAACCCGTACACTCCCTTCATCCGCAATCGCAAGGGTGCTGGCGAGTCGTCGTCGAAGCCTGCAGAGTGAACTAGTTTTCCCTGGGGCGTTAGTAGCAGTTCTGCCGTTGGGCATACTATGTATTTTGAGACAATTTGCGACATGCTATTAATGAGATATCGTGTTTGTTTTGTGATTTGACATGTGTTTTTTGATTGAGGGTTGAACGAGTCCCTGAGCGCGTCCGCCCTTTTTATGAGGTTGACCTAGTTTATAATGTGTTTGCGGTTTTTGAATGTTTTGTTATTGTGGTCGACTCGCCCGGACTCGAAGAGCCAGTCGCAAGGCGACTCCCTTGAGCGCTCTATACTTCACCGTTTTCTCTTGCGCGAACGAGGTCGGGTGGCCGAGTCCCCGAGCGTGGTACTTGGTTGTTCTAGGCGCGACTCGAGGGTGGGTGAGGACTTGGCTCGTTAGTTTGAGCGCATCGCTCCTGCCTGGCCCGTTGGGTCAGTCGCATGGTGAGTCCTGGGCATGCTCTCATACTTGGCGTTTTCCCTAGCCGCTCGCGCTGAACTGGTCGTCAGTCCCCGAGCGTGGTACTTGGCCGTTCGAGTCGCTATGTCGAGGATGCGGAGGATCATGGTCGCTGTGAGAAGCGGAGGCAGTTGTCTTGGCTCATAGAGCCAGTCGGGCTAGGCGACTCCAATGGGGCTCCGGGTAGGCGTTTTTCGTGGATGATGCAAGACCTGAGGTGACCCAGTGCTCTTGCACCGCACTACTTGGCCGTGCCGATCGCTGTACCAAAGGTTGACTTCTGCGGTTAGCTTGACGCTGTTATTACGAGTGCGAGTGGCACAAGACACGGAGAGTACGCGCAATTTGCGGTAACCAATTCTTTTTATTTCATAGCGACTGGAGGGTACATATGTGGGGTTCTAGGAGTATAACTTCCGTAGGAGGTTTACATTCCATGGTCGCTTGACGTCGAGTTCGCCGTCCCTGCGGACATCGATGAGGTAGTAGGTGTCGTTGCCGAGTACTCGCCCGATGGCGAATGGTCCCTCCCACGGAGGGGAGAGCTTGTGCATGCCCTTCTTGTCCTGGATGAAGCGCAACACCAGGTCGCCATCTTGGAAGGTGCGAGTTTTCACCCGCCGGCTGTGGTAGCGGCGGATTCCTTGTTGGTAGATGGCGGTGCATGATCGAGCGAGGTCACGTGCCTCGTCGAGTTGATCGACTCCATCCTGGCGGGCGAGTTCGTTCGCATCCTCCGTGTAGTGGACGAGCCGTGGCGAGTCGTGCTCGAGGTCGGTGGGCATGACTGCCTCGGCGCCGTACACCATGAAGAAGGGGGTGAACCCTGTCGACCTGTTGACCGAGGTGCGGATGCCCCAGATGACGGAGGGTAGCTCCTCGACCCAGCACCCGGCGGTGCGCTCGAGTGGTACTTGGAGTCGCGGCTTCAAGCCGTGGAGGATGCTTTGAGTCGCCCGTTCCGCCTGGACGTTGGATTCCGGGTGGGCGACTGACGCGAGATCGAGCCGGATGTGGTGTTCTTCGCAGAACTCGGCCATGGCTCCTTTTGGCGAAGTTGGTGTCGTTGTCCGTGATGATGCTGTTTGGGAACCCGTAGCAATATATGAGCTTGCGTAGGAATTTAGTGGCGGTCTTCCCGTCGCATTTCCGGACTGGTTTGGCCTCCACCCACTTTGTGAATTTGTCGACCGTGACCAGGAGGTGGGTGTAGCCAGAGGAGCCTTTTTGAAGGGGCCTACCATGTCCATACCCCACACTGCGAATGGCCAGGTGATGGGGATTGTCTTGAGCGCTGAGCTCGGCACGTGCGTCTGGTTGGCGTACTTCTTGCATCCGGCGCACCGCTGGACAATGTCGACGGCATCGGCGTGTGCAGTGGGCCAGTAGAAGCCATGCCACATAGCCTTGGCGACCAGAGAGCGGGTGCCGGCGTGGTGGCCGCAGTCGCCGGAGTGGATATCGTGGAGGATCTTGCATCCTTCGGCGGGTTGGACGCAGCGTTGGAACACGCCGGTGACGCTGCGCTTGTGGAGCTCGCCGTCGATGATGGTGAAGGATTTGCATCGGCGTGCGATCATCCGGGCGTCCGTCTCGTCTTCCGGAAAGGTGCCGGCCACCAGGTAGGCGACGTAGGGCTTGGTCCAGTCGTCTGGCTCGGTGACGAGTACGACCGGGGCTGCCTCTGGCTGCAGCGGGACTCCGATGTCGATCTCCCTTGGGGGAGAGACTGATGGCTTGGTGATCGTGTCGAGGAAGACGCCGGCGGGTGGTGCGAGTCGAGCCGACCCAATGCGAGAGAGTGCGTCGGCCTCCTCGTTCTTCCGCCTGTCAATCCACTCGACGGAGTAGCCTGCGAAGTGTCCGCCCAGCTTGTCCACTGCTTGGCGGTATGCCGCCATGGTGGGGGAGACGGCGTCGCAGGTGCCAGCGACTTGTCCAGCGACGAGGTCGGAGTCTCCGTAGCAGCGTAGGCGGTTGACGTTCATCTCCTTGGCAGCTCGCATGCCGTGGAGTAGTGCCTCGTACTCGGCCATGTTGTTGGTGCAGGGGGTGAAGTCGAGGCAAAGGACGTAGTGGAGCTTGTCGCCCTTCGGGGAAGTCAGCACGATCCCTGCTCCTGCGCCGTCCGCGTTCTTGGAGCCGTCTAAGTGCAGGCTCTAGTAATGGAGGTATGGCAGCTTTTCTGGCTGCTGGGCCTCTTCCCAGTCGGTGATGAAGTCCGCTAGAGCCTGCGACTTGATCGCTTTTCGTGGCTCGTACTTGATATTATGGACGCCGATTTCGACGACCCACTTAGCGACTCGCCCAGTCGCCTCACGGTTGCGGATGATGTCCTGCAACGGTGCTGAGGAGACGACCGTGATCGGGTGCTCCTGGAAGTAGTGCGGCAGGCGCCGCTGTGCTCTGAAGACCGCATATACCAGTTTCTGGTACTGCAGGTATCGTTGGCGTGACTCGGTGAGGACCTCGCTGATGTAGTACACCGGTCGCTGTACTGGGCGCTCCTTCCCTTCCTCCGGCCGTTCGACGACCATGACGGCGCTGACGACGCGCTCGGAAGCCGCGACGTAGACCAGCATGGGTTCTTTTTCGGCGGGGGCGGCGAGTAGTGGTGCGGCGAGGAGCACCTTCTTGAGGTCGCGGAGCGCGTCGTCCGCCTCCTTGTCCCACTGGAAGGTGGGGTTCTTGCGCATCAGGCGGTATAGGGGCATCGCCTTTTCGCCCAGGCGGGGGATGAAGCGACTGAGAGCCGCTACTCGCCCGGCCAGCTTCTGGACATCGCGCAGGAACTCGGGTTTGTCGAGTCGGGCGATCGTGTCGATCTTGGTGGGGTTTGCCTCGATCCCTCGCTTGGAGATGACGTACCCCAGTAGTTGTCCTGCTGGTACACCGAAGGTGCATTTGCCTGGGTTAAGCTTTATCTTGTATTTTCGCAAGTTGGCGAATGTTTCCGCCAGGTCGGCGAGTAGATCACCCTGTCGAGCGGATTTTACGACCACGTCGTCGATGTAGATGTGGATGTTGCGGCCAATTTGGCTCGCGAGGCACTCTTGCATGCACCACTGGTAGGTCGCCCCGGCGTTCTTGAGGCCGAAGGTCATGGCGGTGTAGCAGAAGGCTCTGAATGGCGTGATGAACACCGTCTTCTCCTCGTCCTCGACAACCATTTTGATCTGGTTGTATCCGGAGTAGGCGTCGAGGAAACATAGCGACTCCGAGCCCGCGGTGGAGTCGATTATTTGGTCGATCCGCGGGAGGACGAACTGCTCCTTCGGGCAGGCGCTGTTCAAGTTTGTGTAGTCGATACACATCCTCCAGGTCCCGTTCTTCTTCTCGACCAGGACTGGGTTTGCCAGCCACTTGGAGTACTTGATTGGCCGGATGAAGCCTGCAGCGAGTAGACGCTATAGTTCCTCGGCGATAGCTCGGCGGCGTTCTTCATTGAAGGGCCGCAGCGACTGCTTGACGGGTCGCACTTTGGGGTCGGCGTTTAGTTTGTGCTCAGCGAGATCCCTAGGGACACGAGGCATGTAAGGTCAGAGGGCTTCCATGCGAAGATGTCCCTGTTCTCACGAAGGAACTCGATGAGCACGCCTTACTAGGCTGGGCTCATGCCCGTCCCGATCGTCACCGTCTGGCTGGAGTCGCCTGGGACCAGCTCGACGGTGCGGGTGTGCATCATTGCCTCGAAGGCTGAGGTGTTTGCACCCTCCGAGTTGGGCTTCTTGAGTATGGTGGGGTCGTCGTTGTTGACCCCGCTCGCGTACTTGGCGAGCTCATCGGCGTTGTTGGTCTCTGCCGCGATGACGGCGTCGGCGAGTTCTGCTCCTTTGGCCTCGCACTCGGCGGCCATGTCGGGGTCGCCGTTGATGGGTATGACGCCGCACGGCCCGGGGAGCTTCATCGCGTTGTATGCATAGTGGGGCGCTGCCATGAACTTGGCGAACGCCTGGCGCCCCAGGACGCAGTGGTAGGGGCTGTCGAAGGGTACCAGCTCGAAGACGATCCGCTCGGTGCGGAAGTTTGCCGGTGTGCCGAAGGTGACTGGCAGCGTGACCTTGCCGACCGGGTACGCCTTCCGACCGGGGACAATGCCGTGGAACGTGGTGTGGGTTGTCTCGATCATCGACTGTGGGAGCCGCAGCCGCCTGAAGGTGTCCAGGTACAGGATGCTGATGGAGCTGCCGCCGTCCATCAATGTCTTGGGCAGCCAGTAGTCGCCCACCTTTGGCTTGACCACCAGGGCAACTCGGCCTGGGTACTCGATGCGCGGCGATTGGTCCTGGCGGCTCCAGGTGATGGGCTTCTCCGACCAGTTGAGGAACTGGGGAACGTCCACCTGGGCCACCGCGTTGATGGTGACGGCGCAGGTGATGACCTTCTTCTCGCACTTCGTGTTGAAGCCTGTGAAGGTATGGATCAAGCCGGCCACGTTGCCGAATTTTCCGTCGTTTGGCGGGTTGTTGTCGGGGTCCTCCCGTGCTCGCCGTGCCTTCTCGATCTACCTGAGGGTGTGGCAGTCGGCGGTCGTGTGCGTTGCGGGTTTGCCTTCCCTGCTATGAAACGCACAAGGATGGTTAAGGAGGGCCGCGGGGTCGAACCTTGGCTTGGCCTTGTAGTTGCCGTCGTCGCGGCGTTGTCCTCCGTCGCGGCAGAAGCTTTTGGGCTCGCGTTGTGCGTGCCCAGTGTTGGCGACGAAGTCGACTCGCTCGTCACTGCGGCGCTTGCCAGTGAGGCGAGTGTTGCTGTAGCGTAGGTCGGATCGTCGTCCGTTGTCGTTGCCGCTCGTGCGGTGTTGGCCTCCCGACTCGTCGTCGGTTTCCTGGTTTGGATCTTCCTCCGCGTACCGTTTGGCGATCTCGAGGAGGTCCAGTATGTTGTCGAGTGTGCGAGAATGTCGCTTGAGCTTGGCGACCAGGGGATCGTAGCGGCACGAGGTCTTGAAGCAATGGATCGCGGTGTCCGGGTGAATGCCGACCGCGTTGTACTAGAGTTCTTGCCACCGCTGGACCCAGTTGTGGGTCGACTCGCGGGGTCCCTGGACGCATCGCTCCAGGTCCTCGATGGTGGTGCGCGGGTGTAGGAGCACTCGAAGTGCCTGACAAAGGAGTCGCGCATCTCCTCCCAGGAGTCAATGCTATCCTAGGGGAGTGTGTTGATCCACTGCCTGCACGTCCCCTCCATCATCAGGGGGAGGTAGCGGGCGGCTAGCAGGTCGGTGTGGCCTGCGATCCCCATCGCCATGAGGTATGTATCGAGCCACACGGAGGGGTCGTACGAAGGGTCGTACTTTTCTATCTCCTTCGGCGCCTTGAAGTTCGGCGGGTAATTCTCGCCTCGGATCATCGGTCCGAAGCACTTGGGGCCGAGTCGACTTAGCGACCCCATCGGCTCGCCGTCGCGGCGGTTGGTTAGGGTGTGCCGCAGGTCATCGGGCTGGCGTGCGCGCCAGCTTTGGTTGTTGATGATGTGGGTGCGGGCGTCGATGGGTTGACCGTTGGCGGCGACGAAGTTGGTCGCTGGCCTGGGGTCGTTGGTGGAGAGTGCCGCGTTCGGGGGTCAGTGTTGGAGCTGCAATGGCTCTAGTGGCGGGCAGTTGAGGGTGTTTGCCGCCATTGGGCGGCCACTTGAAGGCGCTCTACTTCCCGAAGAACGCGAGTACACTCGACCCTGCGAGTCAGCGCCTGCGTTTTGCTGTTCGATGGCCTTTGCGAGCAGGGCCCTGACATACTGGATCTTTAGGGCGCCGTCGCTAGTGGCCGTGATGTTGTCGGCTGCTGCTCGGCCCGCCACGAGGTTGTCCATCGGGGTGGAGAACAGTGGGAGGCCGTTTGCGTCTCGCTCCCGTGAGGAGACTACTATCCGCGGCTGATCCCTAGGGGGTGTGCGGTTGGGTGGAGGTGGGGCGCCCATCGCTGTTTGACCCTGGCGGGGGCCGGGCGCTTCCTCCTGGTGGCGCGTTCTCGCAGATTGCGCGCTCGGCCGCGCGGGCCGGATCGTTTTCATTGTCGAAGTTCAGGGCGCGCCCCTGGACGGTGGGGTTCAGGCGCGACCTGATTCCCTGCTGGTGGTAGCGTGACAGCTCCTGCGCCGTCACCTGCTCGAGGCGAAATTTTTCGCGCTCGGCTTGTTCCTTGCGGACCGCCTCCGCCAGCTTCAGGCGGAGTTCCTCGACCTCCGTTGCCGTGGCGTTAGGAGGGGTCGGGGTGGAGAAGGGATCCTCCGGAGGATCGGTGCCGGTCGCCATGTAGGTCGCGGCGTGGCGACCGGTCCCGTCGCGGAGGTCGGCGGAATTTTCTGACCCGGTGTCGAAGTTGAAGATCCCAAGGATGGAGGGATCCTCGAAGTCTCCCACGTTGGAGACCTGGGTGATGGAGCCCGCGGGTGAAGCCGCGGTGATGGATCCGGCGAGTGACGCCGGGGTCGCTGAGTCGGCTTCGTCGTTGAGGGCCGCGTCTTCCGCGGCCGCGGAGTTTTCGGCCACGTTGCTGTGGGCCGAGTTGTACTCGGAGGCGAGGCGATGGATCGTGCGGACCTGGCTCTCGGGGAGTCGATCGCGTGGCGGCGACTCGCGGATGCGAGCCGAATCCTCCGAGACGATGACGTCGGTGAGGCCGACGAAGAGGCTGATCGTGCCAACCGGCAGGATCACGTTGTGCGTGACGGGTCGCGCCGCCTGGATGTAGCTGCTCGGCAAGATTTGGAGCATCTCGCCGATCGCTATCATGCGGCCGGTGGCGACCGTCTCATTGATGGGCAGATTGGATATCGCCGCAGAACACCGGCCAGACCGGCCAGGCCCCATGGTGGGCGCCACTGTCGTGGGAATGGTCACGGCAGATGCTGCAATCGGCAGCGAGTAGTAGAACAAGGGGCAAGGGCGGCCAGCCATCTGCGGTGCGATATGAGGGCGGAGACACAAGGTTTTACCCAGGTTCGGCCCCCCGGAGAGTAAAGACCTACTCCTGCTAGATTGTATTATGATGGTGGTACAATGGGCGAGATCGGCGGCTAGGCGGCGAGTCGCTTGGGAGTATGATGGAACGTATCCCTACACGCCCTGTAGGGAGGTTTATATAGACTCACCTCCCCTAGGGTTTACATATCTCAACCGAATCAGTTAAGGCTTCGGTAATCGTTTAACCTAACTCGACTGGGCCTATCTACTCGCCTGGGCCTTCAGCTTCCAGTCGCTTGGATCCACACCGGGCCTTGATCCAGTCGCCGTCTTGCAGGCCCACTCGCCAATTCCTGGGCCAGTCAGAAACGTCCTGCTGGGTATACCCCGGTAGGCATATCCCCATCAGATACGCTACACAGGATGAACTTGACGGAGGCCAACCTAAGGCGGACCAGCACCGTGTTCCATGGCTTAGTTCTTGGCCGGGAGGCTCGGTCCCTTGGGTGCATCACGCTTCAGGTCACCTTTGGCGACGTTAATACTTACTGCCAAGAACGCATGACCTGCAAGGTGGTACCCTTCAAGAGCGTGTACCACATCATCTTCGGACGCGACATATTCCACGCCTTCATGGCCAAGCCATGCTTCGTCTACAACAAGCTCAAGATACCTAGACCAAACGACATCATCACCATATCCGGAAGCTTTACCAAGGCAAGGGACTGCGAGATTGGAGAAGCAGCCTTTGTAGAAGCTGTCCTCTACAGCGAAGAATTCAAGGAGATCCAGAACAAGGTCGATGCCACGGAGATGCCGGCGTCGAAGAAGCAGATTTCTGACTCCGCCCCCGCCTTCAAGGCCGCCATCGAAACCAAGCTAGTGGAACTTGTGGTAGGCGATGCCTCCAAGACTACCGCCATTGGGATGAACCTGGACCCTAAATAGGAAAGCGCGCTCGTCGAGTTCCTCCATGAGAATAGGGACTTCTTTGCCTGGCAACCTGATGACATGAAAGGTGTACCTAGGGAACTTGCCGATCACAGCTTGAATATTGATCCAAAATGCAAACCGATGAAACAACCTCTACAATGCTTCGGAGATGAGAAGAGACGCACCATAGTCAAAGAGATAGCTAGATTACTTAAGGCTAGTTTTATCCTAGAATTCCTTCACACCCGATGGGTGGCCAATCCTATACTTGTCCCCAAAAAGGGAACCAAATAATTAAGAATGTGCGTTAATTACATCGGGATGAACAAAGCGTGTCCCAAAGATCTGTTTGTTTGCCTCGCATTGACCAAGTCATTGACTCGATGGCTGGCTCGAAACTTTTGTGTTTTCTTGATGCATACTCAGGATACCACCAGATAAATATGAGGAAGTCGGACCAATTGGCCACTTCGTTCATCGCACCTTACGACACGTTTTGCTATGTCACAATGCCCTTTGGGCTGAAAAACGGAGGTGCTACGTACCAGCGGACTATGCAGCGTTGCCTACATGATCAAATTGGTCGGAATGTTCACGCTTATGTGGACGACATAGCGGTTATGTATAATAAGTCAAACGACTTAATCTCCGACTTAAAATAAACCTTTGATAATCTCCGGAAATACAACATGATGCTTAACCCAAAGAAGTGCATCTTCGGGGTTCCAGCCAGCAAATTGTTGGGCTTCATCGTTTCCCAACGTGGAATCAAGGTCAAGATGTAGAAGATCAAGGACATCCTAAACATAAACTTTCTGACATGCCTGAAGGACATACAACGCCTTACAGGTTGTGTTGCAGCAGTAAGACGGTTCGTCAGCCGACTTGGGGAGAAGACTTTGCTGCTGTACAAGTTGTTGAAGAAGGCAGACAAATTTACATGGACGGACGAGGCAGATGCAACACTAAAGAAGCTAAAGGAGATACTCTCCTCGGCACCTATACTTGAAACACCCGAGCCTATGGAGCCTATGTTGATCTACATGGCAGCTACCAACCGGTAATCAGCATCGTCGTCGTGGTAGAGCGGAAATAACCAGGGCACGAGTACGGAGTTCAACGACCAATTTACTATGTAAGCGAGGTCTTGACGGAGTCCAAGCAGCGTTACCGGCACTACCAGAAGCTAGCTTATGGAGTGTTCCTTGCTTCTTGGAAGCGAAGGCAATATTTCTAGGAGCACCCTGTCACAGTTGTGAGCAAATCTCCACTGTCCGACATCATCAACAACAACGACGCTACAGGAAGGGTCGCGAAGTGGGGAATTGAGCTTGCCGCCTTCGAGATCACTTACAAGAGACGCAACACTATCAAATCATAGGTCTTGGCGGATTTTATCGCTGATTGGACGGAGATACCAGAATATACCCCTGTACCAGAGCCAGAATACTAGGTGATGCACTTTGACGGATCAAAGCTACTCAACGGCTCGGGGGCTGGTGTACTGCTACAGTCACCAACAGGGGATAAGCTACACTACGTTATGCAAATCCACTTCGAGGCTACAAATAACATGCCGGAATATGAAGCACTCATTCACGGACTTCGCGTAGCCAAGGATATTGGCATCAAGCGCATAATTTCCTGTGGAGATTCCGACTTGGTTGCCCAGCAGGTGGCTGGCACCTAGAATGCGCGGAACCCTATGATGGCGGCATATCGAGACGAAGTGGACGAGATAGCCAAGAGCTTCTTGGGCTACGAAGTCAAGTATGTCCCGATGGAGGAAAATGAGGTGGCTGATCTACTATCAAAACTTGGATCAAGGCGCAAACAAATTCCGCCTGGCATTTTTCTGGAGCATCTACGGACACCATCCGTGAAGGGAGCGGACCCCGAGAACCCGGATATAGTTGACTCTTTTGTTCACACAGTGACAAAAGTCCCTCTATCTTGGACAAAACCGTTCATGGAATATTTTGTACACGGAACTTTGCCCATCGACGAGGTCGAAAGTCGGCAAATAGTATGTCGAGCAAAGGGCTATACCATAATCAATGGACAACTCTATAAAATAAGCACCACTGGTGTATAACTCAAGTGTGTTTCCCAGCAAGAAGGTATTGAAATCCTTCGTGAGATCAATCTCAGAGATTGTGGGCATCACGCTGCTTCTCGATCGTTGGTCTCCAAAGCCTTCTGACAAGGATTCTACTGGCTGACTGCGAAGGCGGACGCCGACAAGCTGGTTGAGACATGCATGGGATACCAGTATTATGCTCGACAACCACATGTTCCAGCTGAAGAATTGCGAACAATGAAGGGTTTCGAAGCATAGTAAATCAAAAAAATTCTACGGATGCGAACGGGGAAGCCAAGATATAATCTAGGAGATGCAAACAATGAGGGGGGATAGATGAGATCTTCATACCCTTGAGGATTCGCACAGCGTAACGTTCAACGGAACGTGGGTGATGTAGTCGTACTCGCTTCTCCTCCTCGCGATCCGATCTGATCCAAACACCGCAAGTGGCGATGCCTCCGAGAGATGCACACGTGTGGCACCTCGACGTCTCCTCCTTTCTCGGTCCAGCAAGTGGGGTGGAGAGATGGATTGGATCTACAACGCGACGGCGCGGTGCAAGCGGTGGAGAGTTTCTGCGGCAGGGCTTCGCCTACGCGCAGTCGGGAGGGAGAGAGGAGGGGCAGCAGGGCGGCTAGGGTTGAGGAGGAGGTGTGGGGAGGGTGCGCCCCCAGCCCTCTTTATATAGAGGGGTGGGCGGCTGGCCCTTGCCCCTCCCCCAAGCCCTAGGCCGACGGCCAAGGAGGGAGGAGTGGGGGGCAAGTTTCCCCCCTTTCTAGAAGCTCCCCTAGGGTTTCCCTATGTGCTTGGCCGGCTGGGCCTATGGGGCCTTGTGCCCCTGGACCAATGCGGCCAGGGCACTCCCCCGTAGGCCCACGCCCCCTCCCGACAAGTGGGGCCACGTTGGTCCCACTCTGGAAGGTTCTAGAAGCTTCCGGTACAATACCGAATAACCCGAAACAATTCCGAACTCCAAAAACTGCATTGCCTTATATGAATCTTATTCTCCGAACCATTTCGGAACCTCTCGTGATGTCCTGGATCTCATCCGAGACTCCGAACAAATACTCATAAACCAATTATCCAATCTATCCTAGCGTCGAGACACGTTAAGTGTGTGACCCTTCGGGTTCGAGAATATGCAGACATGATCTTCTATCAATAATCAACAGCGGGGTCTGGAAACCCATATTGACTCCCACATATTCATCAATGATCATATCGGATGAACCACGATGCCAGGATTTAATCAATCCCATATATATATATTCCCTTCATCGCGCGATATTTTACTTGCCCGAGATTTGATCGTCGGTACCGGTATACCTAGTTCAATCTCATTCACAGCTAGTACTTTACTCGTTCCGTAATCCGATATCACTTTGTGATTAACTCCTTAACCACATGCTTGCAAGCGGTGTTGATATCGATTACCGAGTGGGCCCGAAGTATATCTCTCCGACTTGGGAGGGACAAATCCCATCTCGATACATACAACCCAACAGGTACTTTCCGATCACCTGAGAGACACCTTTATGATCACCCTCTCATAGGATGACGTTTGATGACCTCAGATCTTTCTTCCGATACCAGGGAGTTGCATTATCTCATGGTCTAAGGAATACAATATTTGACATAAGAAAAGCTTCGCAAAGATGAACACGATGACAGGATCTAATTGCTCTGCTTAATTTGGGTATGTCCATCATATCATTGTCCCAATGATATGATCTCATTATTAATCGACAACTCATGTATATGGTTAGGAAACCTTAACCATCATTAATCAATGAGCTAGTCCATAGAGGCGTACTAGGGACACGGTGTTGTTCACAAACCACACAAGTATTAAAGTTTCCGCTTAATACAATTCTAGCATGGAATATAAACTTTATCATGAACAAGAATTATAATAATAACATATTTATTATTGCCTCTAGGGCATAATTCCAACAGTCTCCCACTTGCACTAGAGTCAATAATCTAGTTTACATCTGGCAGCAATCTAACACCCATGGCACTAAGGTGCTGATCATGTTTTGCACGTGGAAGAGGTTTAGTCAATGGATCTACCACATTCAGATCTGTATGTACTTTGCTAATCTTCAGATCTCCATCTGCTATATAATCTCGGATTATATGAAACTTGCGGTTGATATGCTTGGTCTTTGGATGATATCTTGGTTCCTTAGCGAGTGCTATGGCGCCAGTGTTGTCACACAATATCTCCAGTGGGTCCAATGCACTTGGAACCACGCCAAGCTCAGTGATGAAGTTCCTGATCCAAACTCCTTCACTTGACGCTTCTGCAGCAGCCATGTATTCCGCTTCTACTGTAGATCCCGCGATCACGCTTTGCTTGAAGCTTCTCCAGCTCACAGCTCCTCCATTCAAAATATAAATGTATCCTGTCTGAGATTTAGAATCACCCTTGTAGGTGTCGAAACTAGCGTCGACATAACCCTTTACGACGAGCTGTTCATCACCTCCATAGACTAAGAACATTTCTTTAGTCCTATTTAGGTACTTTAGGATGTTCTTCACGGCTGTCCAGTGTTCCACTCCTGGATCACTTTGGTACCTGCTCGTCAAACTAAGAGCATTGGACACGTCCGGTCTAGTACACAGCATGGCATACATGATAGAACCTATGGCCGAGGCATAAGGCACTTTGCTCATAGCTTCCCTATCATTTACTGTAGCTGGACACTAAGCCCTGCTCAATATCTTACCTGACAACATAGGCACTGAACCTTTCTTTGCCTTATCCATTCTGAACCTTTTTAGAACTTTGTCTAGGTATGTACTCTAGCTTAAAGCTATCAGGCATCTTTGTATATCTCTATAGATTTTGATGCCTAATAAATAAGCAGCTTCCCCTAGGTCTTTCATTGAAAAACATTTATTCAAATAACTCTTCACATCATTAAGCATGTCAATGTCATTTCCAATAATCAATATGTCATCGACATATAGTACCAGAAATGTCACCAAGCTCCCACTCACTTTCTTGTAGATACAAGCTTCGTAGCTATTTGGAGCAAATCCAAAGCTCTTGATCACTTGATCAAAACGAAGGTTCCAACTCCAAGATGCTTGCTTCAGTCCATAAATGGAACGCTGAAGTTTGCATACTTTATCAGCATCCTTAGGATCGACAAAACCTTCGGGTTGCATCATATACAACTCTTCATCAATGTTTCCATTGAGGAACGCAGTCTTGACATCCATCTGCCATATTTCATAATCATGAAACGCAACAATTTCTAATAAAATCTGAATGGACTTAAACATCGCTATGGGAGAGAAAGTCTCATCGTAGTCAACACCTTGAACTTGTCGAAAACCTTTCGTGACAAGTCGTGCTTTATAGACAGTAACATTACCATCCGCGTCCGTTTTCTTCTTGAAAATCCATTTGCACTCAACAGCCTTTCGGTCGCTAGGAGGGTCCACCAAAGTCCATACTTGGTTTTCGCTCATGGATCCCAATTCGGATTTCATGGCCTCTAGCCATTTCTCAGAGTCTGGGCTCATCATCGCTTCCTCATAGTTCGCAGGTTCACTGTCGTCTACTAACAAGACAGTTAAGACAGGGTTGCCGTACCACTCAGGAGGGGCACGCGACCTTGTCGACCTGCGACGTTCAGTAGTAGCATCGTCCAAAGCTTCATGATCCTTGTCATTAGCTTCCTCTATTGTTGGTGCAGACGGCACTGGAACAATTTCAGGTGCTGCGCTACTCTCCAACTCAAGAGAAGGTTCAATAACCTCGTCTAGGTCTACTTTCCTCCCACTCACTTCTTTCGAGAGAAACTCCTTCTCAAGAAAGGATCCGTTCTTTGCGACAAACACTTTGCCTTCGGATCTGTGATAGAAGGTATACCCAATAGTTTCCTTAGGGTATCCTGTGAAGACGCATTTCTCCTCTTTGGGTTTGAGCTTGTCTAGCATCAACTTCTTGACGTAAGCTTCGCATCCCCAAACTTTAAGAAACGACAACTTAGGTTTAGCACCAAACCACAGTTCATACGGTGTCGTCTCAACGGATTTATATGGTGCCCTATTTAAAGTGAATGCAGCAGTTTCTAATGCATAACCCCAAAATGATAATGGCAAATCAGTAAGAGACATCATTGATCGCACCATATCTAATAGAGTTCGATTCTGGCATTCAGACACACCATTGCGCTGTGGTGTTCCGGGTGGAGTGAGTTGCGAAACGATTCTGCTTGCTTTAAGATGCGTGAGAAAATCATAACTCAAATATTCACCTCCACGAGCGGATCGTAGAAACTTAATTTTTCTGTTACGATGGTTTTCCACTTAATTCTGAAATTCTTTGAACTTTTCAAATGTTTCAGATTTATGTTTCATTAAATAGATATACCCATATCTACTTAAGTGGTTAGTAAAAGTGAGAAAGTAGCGATATCCACCGCGCGCGAAACACTCATCGGTCCGCATACATCGGTATGTATGATTTCCAACAAGTCCGTTGCTCGCTCCATCATTCCGGAGAACGGGGTTTTGATCATCTTGCCCATGAGGCATGGTTCGCATGTGTCAAATGATTCAAAATCAAGAGACCAAAAGTCCATCAGAATGGAGTTTCTTCATGCGTTTTACACAAATATGACCTAGACGACAATGCCACAAATAAGTAGTATTATCACTATCTACTTTGTATCTCTTAGCCTCAATGTTATGGATGTGTGTTTCATCCCTTTCGAGATTCAGAAGAAATAAACCATTCACAGTAGGTGCATGACCATAAAAGATGTTACTCATATAAATAGAACAACCACTATTCTCAGATTTAAATGAATAACCGTCTTGCAATAAACACGATCCAGATATGATGTTCATGCTCAACGCAGGCACATAATAACATTTATTAAGGTTTAAAACTAATCCCGAAGGTAAAACTAATGAGAGCGTGCCGACGACCATCACATCAACTCTTGATCCGTTGCCAACGCGCATCGTCACCTCATCCCTCGCAAGCCGCCGTCTATTCCGTAGCTCCTGTTTCGAGTTACAAATATTAGCAACTGAACCAGTATCAAATACCCAAGCACTACAATGAGGGCTAGTAAGGAAAACATCAATAACATGTATATCAAATATACCTTTGATGGTGCCACCTTCTTGTCCGCTAAGTACTTTGGACAATTGCGCTTCCAGTGACCCTTGTCCTTGCAATAGAAGCACTCAGTGTCCGGCTTAGGTCTAGACTTGAGCTTCTTCTCAGCAGGGGCAACACGCTTGCCGCTACCTTTCTTGAAGGGCTTCTTTGCACCCTTACCTTTCTTAAAGCTGGGGGGCTTGTTGACCATCAACACATGATTATCCTTTTTGATGTCCACCTCCGCAGCTTTCATCTTAGCGAAGAGCTCGGTGATTGTATCAGTGGAACCAATCTGATTATGAGTCACTACAAAACTTTTGTAGCTAGGAGGGAGTGATTGCAGAACCCTGTCAATCTTGAGCTCCTCTGGAATCTTGCAGTCCAGTTGCTCAAGGCGTTGAGTGTAGCCCGACATCTTTATGGCGTTCTCACTAACGTAACTCCCTTCCTCCATCTTGCAGTTAAAGAATTTCTCAGAGATCTCATATCTCTCAGAACGGGCCTGAGTCTGGAACATAGTTTTCAGTTCCTCAAGAATCTCAAAGGGCCCGGGGTAATCTTCAAAATGATTTTGAAGGTCCGATTACATAGCAAACAACATGGTGCTCTTAATCACACCATAATCATCTTTGCGTGACTGATAAACAGCTTTCTCCTCAGCCGGCGCATCTACAGCAGGGGCGTCACCTAGCGCATTCTCAAGGACATAGTCCTTTTGTCCGCCAGCGAGAATGATTCTCAGATTGCGGAACCAGTTGGTGAAGTTAGACCCATTGTTCTTAAGCTTTTCTTTCTCAGCAAAAACGTTGAAGTTGAAGTTGGACTTAGCCATTTTATCTACAATATTTGCAAGTACAAATTAGACTATGTTCATGATAACTAGTTCAACTTAATCAAATTACTAGATGAACTCCCACTAAATTCAACATCCCTCAAGTTGTTTAGTGAACATGATCCAAATTCACCACACCTAATCCGATCTTCACGAGAAGAGATGTGGTTTCAATGGTGGACAACGAAGTGTCGATCATATCATTCATATGACTCATGCTTAACCTTTCGGTTCATGTGTTCCGAGGCCATGTCTGTACATGCTAGGGTCGTCAAGTCAAACCCAAGTATTTCCGCGTGTGCAAAAACTGTCTTGCACCCGTTGTATGTGAACGTAGAGTTTATAGCACCCGATCATCACGTGATGCTTGAACACGACGAACTTTCACAACAGTGCATACATGGGGAGAACACGGTTTTATCTTGATCTTTAAGTGAGGAATCATCTTATAATGCTACCGTTGCGATCTAAGCATAATAAGATACATAAAAGGATAAACATCACATGCATATAACTTTATGTGACATGGTATAGCCAATCTTCGCGCAATGATCTCCATCTTGTGCGTGCCGGCATGATCTCCATCACTCCACCATGATTGCCTCCACCACGAATAGCAACTACAACTATTGCTAACTACTTAGCGATAAAGTAAAGCTATTACATGGCGTATAAGAAGTTGACACACAGGTCATACACAATTATAAAGACAACCATATGGCTCCTGCCGGTTGTGTACTCATTGACATGCAAGTCGTGAAATATTACAAAACATGATCATTGCATATAACATACACATCACATCTTGGGCCATACCATATCACAGAAAACACTCCTGGAAAAACAAGTTAGACGCCTCTACTTTTTTGTTGCATGTTTTACGTGGCTTATGGGAGTAGCAAGATAAGAACGATTCTTACCTATGGAAAGCCACAACGGTGATATTATGGTTGCCAAACTCCGGTGTAAATCCCATGACAACTATAGTGAGAGAAACTGGCATCCACCAGCCGCATGTGTGGAACAAGCCACACGTCAAGTGCGGAGCCGATCTCGCGAACGACTTTGCGTAAAGTTGGCCTGGATCGCTTCGATCTCACTATACCGCGTCAAAATAAGTAAACAAACAAGAGGCTTGAAACAGAAAAAATCAACGCCCGCAATAAGCCTATTGTGTTCTACTCGTGAAACACATCTACGCATAGATCTAGCTCTGATACAACTGAAGGGTTTCGAAGCATAATAAATCAAAAAAATTCTACGGATGCGAACGGGGAAGCCAAGATCTAATCTAGGAGATGCAAACAACGAGGGGGGGGGATAGATGATATCTTCATACCCTTGAAGATTCGCACAGCGGAACGTTCAACGGAACGTGGGTGATGTAGTCGTACTCGCTTCTCCTCCTCGCGATCCGATCCGATCCAAACACCGCAAGTGGCGATGCCTCCGACAGATGCACACGTGCGGCACCTTGACGTCTCCTCCTTCCTCGGTCCAGCAAGTGGGGTGGAGAGATGGATTGGATCTACAACGCAACGGCACAGTGCAAGCGGTGGAGAGTTTCTGCGGTAGGGCTTCGCCTACGCGCAGTCAGGAGGGAGAGAGAGGAGGGGCAGCAGGGCGGCTAAGGTTGAGGAGGAGGTGTGGGGAGGTTGTGCCCCCAGCCCTCTTTATATAGAGGGGTGGGCGGCTGGCCCTTGCCCCTCCCCCAAGCCCTAGGCCGACGGCCAAGGAGGGAGGAGTGGGGGGCAAGTTTCCCCCCTTTCTAGAAGCTCCCCTAGGGTTTCCCTAGGTGCTTGGCTGGCTGGGCCTATGGGGCCTTGTGCCCCTGGCCCAATGCGGCCAGGGCACTCCCCTGTAGGCCCACACCCCCTCCCGACAAGTGGGGCCACGTTGGTCCCACTTCGGAAGGTTCTAGAAGCTTCTGGTACAATACCGAATAACCCGAAACAATTCCGAACTCCAAAAACTGCATTGCCTTATATGAATCTTATTCTACAGACCATTCCGGAACCTCTCGTGATGTCCTGGATCTCATCCAAGACTCCGAACAAAAACTCATAAACCAATTATCTAATCTATCCTAGCGTCGAGACACGTTAAGTGTGTGACCCTTCGGGTTCGAGAATATGCAGACATGATCTTCTATCAATAATCAACAGCGGGGTCTGGAAACCCATATTGACTCCCACATATTCATCGATGATCATATCGGATGAACCACGATGCCAGGATTCAATCAATCCCATATATATATTCCCTTCTTCGCGCGATATTTTACTTGCCCAAGATTTGATCGTCGGTACCGATATACCTAGTTCAATCTCGTTCACAACAAGTACTTTACTCGTTCCGTAATCCGATATCACTTTGTGATTAACTCCTTAACCACATGCTTGCAAGCGGTGTTGATATCGAATACCGAGTGGGCCCGAAGTATATCTCTCCGACTTGGGAGGGACAAATCCCATCTCGATACATACAACCCAACAGGTACTTTCCGATCACCTGAGAGACACCTTTATGATCACCCTCTCATAGGATGACGTTTGATGACCTCAAAGCTTTCTTCCGATACCAGGGAGTTGCATTATCTCATGGTCTAAGGAATACAATATTTGACATAAGAAAAGCTTCGCAAAGATGAACACGATGACACGATCTAATTGCTCTGCTTAATTTGGGAATGTCCATCATATCATTCTCCCAATGATATGATCTCATTATTAATCGACAACTCATGTCTATGGTTAGGAAACCTTAACCATCATTAATCAATGAGCTAGTCCATAGAGGCGTACTAGGGACACGATGTTGTTCACAAACCACACAAGTATTAAAGTTTCCGCTTAATACAATTCTAGCATGGAATATAAACTTTATCATGAACAAGAATTATAATAATAACATCTTTATTATTGCCTCTAGGGAATAATTCCAACAAACAATACCAATAAACTGGTCATTTACCGTCTGGGGGCTAGACATGGTTGGTGCATTACAGACGACACCATGTGGGTTTATGCATCTTCTAGTGGCAGTTGATAAATTCACCAAATGGATAGAAGGTAAACCCATTAGAAAGCTTGATGGGGCAACTGCCCTTAGGTTTGTCCGGGATCTAGTGTTGAGATTTGGTCTCCCAAATAACATTATCACCGACAATGGCAGCAACTTATCACTCGGAGAAGTGGAAGCTTATTGTTGGGAGAAGGGCATCCGACTTGACCTAGCATCTGTGGCACATCTACATTCCAACGGTCAGGTTGAGCGAGCCAATGGATTAATTCTACAGGGAATCAAGCCACGTCTCGAGGCACCGCTACATAGAGCAGCTAGAGCCTGGGCGGAGGAATTACCATCTGTTCTGTGGAGTTCACGAACTACACCCAACAGATCTACCGGCTACACCCCTTATTTCATGGTATATGGAGCAGAAGCCATCCTGCCTTTCGACATCCTTCATGATTCACCAAGAGTTGCCGCCTATGACGAAGATGACGCTGAAGAATCCAGGTGCCTAGATGTGGACCTTCTCGAGGAAGAGCGCATATTGGCATGCCAAAGATCCGCCATCTACCAACAGAAGCTACGCAGCTACCATAGTCGCCGCGTTCGGCATCACTCATTTAAAGAGGGGGATATGGTGCTCTGACTTAAGCAGAAGAAGTCACACAAATTTTCCCTTCCATGGGAAGGACCGTTCATCATAAGCAAGGCGCTACTCAATGGGTCTTACTACCTCTTTGACAATCGTGAGCTTGAGGATAGACCCAGCGATGATCATAAGCGTAAGTGGTGTGACCCGGATGATGACTACCCGGAGCTTGATCGGCCATGGAACATAGCACAGCTACGTCCGTCTTACACTTAGCATATTTTTTATCTACTGTGCACCTCTTATATGATCAATGAAATAAAGCTCTTTGGTTCACTCATATTCTTGAGTCTTTTACCTCCTTTAGTGTTCATTTTTGGATCGTATAAATCCTTTATGCGCAAATTTTGCATTTGCACTTGTGAAAATTCCTCTTACGGGCGTTAGCTTAAGTTTTCTAGTCTACACGTTCTTTGTTGTTTTTATGTGGATTCTGGAGTAGTGACTTTTAGCACTTGAAGTAGGCGATTTTGTGCTTAGGTTTTGACGGTGCCATTGGGCATCATCGCCTGAGCGCATGGTTCTGACTATGAGTCTTCCGACTCACGAAAAGTCAAGCATAAAAACCAAAGTAGTGGATAAGCCAACATTTGCTTAAAAAATATTTACATGCTAGAGCTAGTACTTAAGTAGCAGGAAGCATGCAACTATTGTTTTTCCGCCTTAAGATTAACACAGTAGTTTTTCCGCATATATACATCCAGAGGAGACAAATATTACAAAGTGTTTTTCATTCCTCTGGCGTAGGAGACTTTGAGATAGCATCGTCGGCAGCAGCAGAGCCATCCTGGTCATCTTCAAAGTCGGTGGTCTTGAGGGACTCGGAGGAGCTGGGCTGGTCGCCATCAATGATCTCAAGAGGCACAAAGGCGTTTGGATCGACCAACTCGGCGACCCTGGTGTCGTAGCCCGCGAGCGATGCCCAGATAGCTTTGTGATCGATCTTCTGGCCGTCATCGTCTACGTCGGCCAGACCCGAGGTCACCGTGTCGATTTCGGCATTCTCGTAGTGGGCCTTGACCATCGCCATCGACATTCTAGCACCATCCCGAGTACATGAAGCTTTCTAGCTTACAATACGCTCGGGGGATTGCCACAGAATTTCTGAGTACTTCATGATGAAATCCACCGCCTTAATATTTATGTTCAGGGGCTTGGCAATCTCTTTGGCTTGCTTCACGGTGATACTAATGAAGTTTCCGGCAAGAACCATGCATTCCTTTGGCGGAGGAGGCATATTGGTTAAACCAATAGAAGCTGCATTTCCGGCAAGCAAAGGAGTACATGAGTTCAATAACACAAAAAAGTTCAGAGTACCTGGCTTACAGAAGTACAAGACAGAGATCGCTTACCAAAGATGCTCGCCTCCTCTTGTTGGAGTATCTCCGTCATGGAGTCCCGTTCTTGTTGGAGAACCTTGTAAGCCTCAAGGTTGCGTTGATTCTGCTCATCGACAGCTTTCTTTTGCTCCTTGAGGATTGCAATTTCCTCCTTCAGACGGTTGATCTTTGTGTTGGCAGATTCCTGCAAGGCCTTCACGGATTCTTCATGCATCTTCAAAGTGTCAGCCCTCTCCTGCTTGAGGATTTTGTTCTCGCTATCCAGCAGTTCAATATGCTTGGATTGCTCGACAATGTCCTTCGCCTTGGCAATAGTTTCTGCAAGTCAGAGAGATGACAACACACAATGAGTAGTCGGAGAGTGATGGCACAAGATCTAGTTTGAGTGTGAAATTGAAAGGATAAACATACTCTTGCTCTTGGTGATTTGATCCTTCAAGAAGGCAGTTTTACCCTTTTCAGCTTCCAGTTTAGCGCGTATCTTGTGGAACTTCTTGTTCGCGACGCTTCTCCGAGCATTCTGATTATGTGGAAAGAAATTCAAAATTACTTAGTCTACTTGGAGCATCTAGTTGGATAAATATCCACCTAGAGGCTTGGGGGCTACAATGAGAGTTTTTTACTTATAAATATGCTTAGTCTTTCTTTAAGCATCTAGTCGGAAATAATTCTATTTCAACTAGAGGCTTGGGGGCTACATTATTGAAATTTATAAACACTGCATATGCTACTCTAAAAGTATCTAGTCGGAATAATTCATTCAAACTAAATACTTGGGGGCTACAGTGTGAAGTTTTCTAGCTTAGTCACTCTTAGAGCATTCAGATGCAAATACCTATGGCTTTCCGTCTAAATCCTCGGGGGCTACAGTGGGATACTACATATGAAATGCAAAAGGCAAAAAAAAACTTACAAGTGCGATGATCTTGAGGTTGGTGGCGCTTTCGGAAAATATCTTGCTGAAGGAAAGACTATTTCGCTCAGGATATCCGCTTGCCTGAGAATATCCTCAAGACCACATGTCAGAGAAGTTGGCACTGCACCAGGAGCCAGAGCTGAGCTACTCGGTGTAAGCGCTGGGTAGACAATCTTCGGGAGCTCTGCTGGCGTCTTGGGTGCATTGGCGCCGCCTTCGGCAGAAGTTCCGCCTTCCACGATCGCCTTACCACTACCAGTGGCATCCTTAGCCAGAGCTTCAACCACTTTGGAGGCAATACTTTCTTGTGTCACCTGCTCGCCGACAACAGCAAGATCCATGGCGACACATGGGTCCACTTCCATAGCGCAAGGGCCAGACG
Source organism: Avena sativa (assembly GCA_916181665.1). Classification (NCBI taxonomy): domain Eukaryota; kingdom Viridiplantae; phylum Streptophyta; class Magnoliopsida; order Poales; family Poaceae; genus Avena; species Avena sativa. The sequence goes on from OV702284.1 coordinate 86,152,591, forward strand.
CTTGTAACATCCCCAAATTTCATCAAATGCAAAAACCATGTATTGAATTCATGTCATCATAGCATATTTGTCTTGAACAAAATTTTCAAACCAAAACCCTAAATAAAACCATATTTAACCCCTCTTTATTTACATTATGGGGAATGGTTTTATTTTTATTTTCAAAAGACCAAAGGGTTTTTGAGTGAATAGGTGTGTTTGAAACACTTTTGGGTTCTAGGATCACAGTACAAAAACTTGGAAGGGATTTGAATTCAAACATATTTGAATTTGGGTTTTAAAAACATTCGTAAAAATCAAAACAGAAATGTAAAAGCAAAAAATAAAAAAATAAAAGCCAGGGCTACCCTTTGAGCCAAACGCCAGAACCAGCCCAGCAAACCAACCCGGGCCACCATCCCCTTCTCTCTTCTCTCACCCACGCGCGCGAACCCCTCCCTCGCTAACCAGTGGCCCTAATGCCATGTTGTCATCGTCCCCAAATCCCGCACCCCAGACCACGTCGTCGCTGCCGTTTCTTCCTTCACTACCGCGATTGATTCGAGCTTAATTGCTGATGAATGCGTGCGTGATTCTCTTTCCCCTCACCGGTTACTTAATCCCCTCTGCACTGCAGCCATTTCCCCTCAAACTCCCATGCCCAAGCGCCCCCAGGCTGCCCACAATCGTGCTTGCACCGCCGCGGACCCAAGAATCTCCGGCGAGTGATTCCAGTGAGCTTCATCTGCCCCGTGCCCTCTGGTTCACCCTTTCATGCTCACCATCCTCTAGCGCATCTAACATTGCCTCTGGTTCTCCCTGTACTACCTCAGGTCGTCGTCCCCGTCAACCACCGCGAACACCCGAAGCTCTGAGCAACTCCGGCGAGTAATTCCATTCAGGTCAGCATGCCCCTTGCCTTCTAGTTCAAACCCGTACGTGCGACGTGTCCTTGCACAACCGCTGATGCCCTTTGTTTGTGCTATGGTGACCTAGGTCATCGCCTCCGTTGTCGTTTGCAAAAGCCCGACGCCAGCAGCTACTCCGACGAGCTCCCACGGCCGCAGCAGCTCGCCTCTATCCAAGCCAACTCCGCCTTGAGCTTCCTCGCATCTGTGCGATGCTGGTAAGCCATTGCACTACCCCTAGCCCCGTCTAGATTCGCCGAAGCATCACCGACATAAGCACCGTCGCCGCCAGTAGCCATCAACATCGCCCGAGTATGGTCATTTGACCTAGGGCCGTTAGATGTAGATCAAGCGTTGTAGATTAGATCGTGAGTGAAGCGGTATGTTTTTATCAGGCGCGTTGGATCTGACTTGATCCAATGGCGCGGAAACACAATCTGCACGAATCGGTACCAACCAATCAGATGCGTCCACGTGTCTGTAGTTTAGATTTAAAATCTTTTTTTGAATCTATTAGGAATTTAAACTTGTAAAATTCATATCTTTTGATCTATTTGTCCAAAAAATGCGAATAATATATCATTGGATTCAGAAAACTAAGCCCTACACTTATGTGGCCTTGAATTATAATTTTGCTTATAAAAAATAGGATTATCTGCAGAACCAATTATAGGGTTCTTTTGACTATATAAAATGTTTTAAAAATTGTTTTAGAATGAAACTTGTTTTATTTGAACCTTAGAAAGTTTACTTTGTGTTCATTAATGTTTGGTTTGACTTGTTAGTGTAGAAAAATCATTCCATGGCATTTGTGTGCATTCATATATATTTTTGTTTGACTATTATAATGTGAATTTGGCACTATGATTTTATGTGTAGATTTTGGTGATAGTGGTGATTGTGATTGTGAGTACTGTTGATCCTCCCCCAACTATCAAGGCAAGTGGTGCTCCATGTATTTTGTCCTATTATTTTGACTATGCATTAGTGATATTTTGAGTAGTACTTGCGTGGATATTTTGCTAAGTTTATTCTATGCTATGCCTTGGGAAATCCTAGTAGTTGTAGTCTTAGTAGAATTTCTCCTAAGTTAAGAAAACTTGTTATGTTATCATGTTAGCCTAGATAGTAGCAAACAAGGGTGGAATATTCATGCTATGAATTTTTGCTAAGTCTATGACTTGTGTTTTCATTAATAAAACAACTATATGAATGAATCACCTAGGTGGAATGGTATGTTGGTTTATGTTGAGTGGTTACACAAGGCCCATGTCTATGGATTACCTTGTGTATCACACTTGTGGAAAGCCACCTAGAAACAAAGGGATTTGAGATGTTTAGTGTTGAGAAGCTTCTAGTGCAACCACATGGCATATGGGCTCTGCCTTCACCACATAGGTTGCAAGAACTTAGCCAGATGGACATTTGGTGGTAGGGTGATAGGATGGAACGCGTCCATGATGGTATAAGGGAATGCTTCTGAAAGGTCTCGTCTCGATGCATGTCGAGTCTTGTGGGGAAAGTGCACCACCTCTCGAGAGGGTAAAACCTAAGTACTTAGTGTGTCTCCGGCAACGGACAATTTGAGCATCAAAGACATTGAAGCTTCAAGGATCTGCTCATCCCAATTTCTAAGTTAAAAACTTGTGTTTGAACAAGGGTAAAGGTTCACCAATGTCTATTGGTGGTTCCTTGGGTGTTTTTGACAAACAAAAACTTAGTGTTTTTCAACTGATAAGAAAAACCTATTTTGAGCAATGCAAGCGTAAGATATAGTTAGCCGAATTCATATAGATGTTAGATACTACTATTCTACTATGGTATAACTTGCCAATACAATTCCAAATGATTTGACCCACTGTGGCTGTAACTTATGATGTTGCTGGTTACTCTGATGGAGATTAGGGTTGTGAGTCTACACTCAACATGTTTGCCTATGGCACATGAAGATGAAGACTTATAGTTATTTACTTTATGTTATGAACTCTTTGTACTAGCCTTGGGATATTGAGTTGTAAAGACTATGTTATCTCTAGAATGATGATGTAATAACGACCTTTGTATCTGTGTACTTCATCTTAAACTGTGTATGCTAGCATTTGATCCAGGGACTAGCATTGCAATCACAGGGGCCTTTTCTCATGGTATTGCCGACGAGTACGCCATGGAGGGGTCCTCACAGTGCGTGTTTACAGACGTGGGGGAAGGCAAACGGTTGATGGGTACGAGGTAACACAGCTTACCCAGGTTCAGATCCCACAACGGTGGTGGAATCCTACTCCTGCTATAAATCACTATAATGGCAATATGCCGAGTTACAGGGATTGGTTCGCTGTGCGAGGTGACTAGAAAGTCTAAGTTATCATGTCCTAAAGGCTCCCATAGACCCGACTTATATAATCGCCAGGACCTAGGGTTACAAGAAAAAGTCCTAGCCAGATAGGTTATAGAGTCCTACACTGTCTATAACTAGTCTAGCGTGTCTTGCACTCCAAGTCTCCTAGTACATCGGTGACTCCTCCGTAGCCTTCCTTTATCCGACATGGGCCTCCCTTCTGGATCCATCTAACTAGGCCGCCCAGCAGGCCATGTGCCATGCTACAACTATGGGCCACCCGGGTTATCCGGATAGAGGACATGCTATGAGGATACCCATATAGCATATCCCCAACACCTTTACCTTTAAAAGATGGGGTCACTGTGTTGCCTGTAGGATTATGCCCCTAAGTTGGATTAGACTAAGGAAACCACTAGAAAAAATGCAACTCTTTGAAAATTCCACACTTGTCTTTTCTTCTCGTAAACTTCTCCTAATCTTCTTTCTCATCTCTATTTGTAGATGGCCGCCATCAACGAAGCTGTCAAGAAGGGACCACTCATGACCATGACCTTAGAATGTGAGACGGAGTTTCCCAAGGCACTCAAAAACTTCATGGTTAGCTTGGGAATACATGGTGAGGCCGTGTACAAGGGATTTCCAGTGATGGATGAAGGAGAAGAATATTGGTGGGTGCAACTCCACTTGTACAAAAACAAGGGAGACAACCACAAAGAGTGGGGATTCTGCATGGTCACCATCTCAGAAATGTACGTGTTATTATTTGACTCTGCAAGAAATGCATCTTGGAATGCTATCAAGGATCTTGGTGAAAGACTCAAGTGTAGAATGCTCAACACTCAAAATGACCTTAGAGAAGAGAAGAAATATACCCAAGACTTAGAGACCGCCATAAAACGTCTAAGGGAAGATATCATAGACTTAGCATATGAGTGAGAATTCTGACGTACTCCGATACTTGGACCACCACACTTGTCGTTTTTCTCGCGTTAATAATTTGATCATACCAACCTATGTGGTATGGCAAGTTTTTGTCTAAGTTATGTTTGAACCTTAGTGCTTGTGGAAGATTTTTGTATGCCTTGACTTGTATGTTTTATTGTTGAATGTATGCTTTTGGCTTTTGTTTCACTATCTTGTGTTTTTCTCTCTACTTGTATTGTTTCTCATTTCTCTCTATCTTATACAATAGATGCCTAGCTTTGTTGTCAGCACTGACGAGGAGTTCAAGGAAACTCGTTTCGGTTCTCATCTTGTGGAGCTCACTAGTGTGCTCAATCTCCCACTCCCTAGTATTAAGGCACTTCAGCTCACCAAGTTCGAGAGGAAGTATCTTTGGGACTTTAGAGTCTCACATCCTAGACGCCAGCCGGAGCCACCCACGAAGGAGATTACCTTCAAGCTGATGCATGATGACAAGGAGAAGGGACTAGACGTAGTCATGCAGGAGCTACTTGGACGCCTTGTTGTACGACACTCCATCGAGCTCAGGGGCCTCTACTTCGACCCGTTATAGAGACGTGACGAGCAGAGTGAGGCTGTAGTGTATGATGACGCTACTAGAGAGACGATTGAGCCTGTACGTCTGTATCTCCAGGACCTAGAGAGCCTTGTTAGACACCTCGACACAGATAGGACCAACGTCATGCTTAGCAATGACGAGCTTCAGGTTCAGTTGAGGGAGAAGGACAAGCTCTTCGCAGAGCAGGACAAGATCGTTAAGGATATGGAGGCTAGATTCGAGAGCCAGGACAAGAAATTCAAGAATCAGGAGAAGAGGGTGCAGGATAGAAACAAGAAGATCAAGGACATGAGGGCCGAGTTAGAGCTCAAGGACCTTGAGATAGAGACCCAGCAGGGAGTGATAGAGAGGCTGCGCTCGCAGAAGAGAGCCCTTCGTGTGAAGGTCGAGGCTTTGACCACCAGTGTGGAGGAGTACAAGACTGCCATGGAGACAGCCGGACTTACCCTTGTGGACATGGAGGTCGACATGGAGGAGTAGTGTTGATTACTCGGCTATCTATTTATCTATCATCCTTTTTATTTGTCGAGTCGCAATGATCATCCAACATGTGGATGGCTTGCAAGTGTGTTTACTTTTCTAATACTTGTTGTTCACGTTGTTCAAACTCTGAGTTTATCTTGTGCTTGATTATTTTGCGATTGTTGCTATGTGTTGTATTGTGTATGTTAGCATCTATGGGTTATATCTCATTACTTATCCTTATTGAAACCACAGATGCCTCCCCGTCGTGCCAATCCCAACCAAAAAAACAATAAAAACAATCCTGAGATGCAGCAAGTGATGACAGATCAAACTCAGTTGATGTAGACGATGACCCAGTTCATGGCAAATCAGAATCAAAACAACAACAACAATAACAACAACAATCAAAACAACCCACCAGCCTTTGATATGCTTACAAGGTTTTTGAGTTTGAAGCCTGCCAAGTTCTCGGAAACCACTTATCCTATGGTAGCCAATGACTGGTTATGCTCTGTGAACAAGGACTTGGTCACCGTTGGATGCACCGATGAGGAAAAGGTCAGATTCGCAGCACATCTGCTTGAAGCACCAGCAGCAACATGGTGGGATAACTTCCAGATCACCACTCCTATTAAGGATGTGACTTGGGCAATATTTGAGGATGGTTTCCGCACTGCCCATATCTCATCAGGAGAGATGAATTTGAAGAAGAAAGAGTTCCATAATCTTAAGTAACGTCATCGCAGTGTGGCAGAATATATTGAGGAGTTCAACAATCTGGCACGCTATGCACCAGATGAAGTTGACACCGATGCTAAGAGGAAGGAAAAATTCCTGGAAGGGATGAATGATGAGATGAACTAGCAGCTATCTATTGCATATGTTCCAACTTAACAATCACGGTGTGATACGTATCTATAATTTGTGATGTTCCATGCTTGTTTAGTATCTACTTTGTTTTGCTATGTCTACACTTTGAGGTGCTTTTTACATGTTTTCTGGTACTAACCTATTAACAAGTTGCCATAGTGCCATTTTCCTGTTTTCTGCTATTTTTCGTTCCAGAAAAGCTAGTAAGGAAATATTCTCAGAATTGGACGGGACAAACGTCAAAGTCAATAACTTTCCGTGGGGAACAAGAAGTCCAGAGGGGAGACAGAGCAGCGGGCCAGGACGCCCACACCCTCCTAGGCTCGGGTGGGCCCTGCCCCACGCCTAGGCAGGGTGTGGCCCCCTGGACACCTCCTCGACCTCCCCCTTCACATAACCCTGATGCAGAAACCCTAAGGACCCGATCAATATTCCACGAAACCTTCTGTAGCCATCGTCGTCCCTAGATCTGGGGGGGGATCTAAAGTTCTTCCTAACACCCTGCCGAAGGGGAGGTCATCCCGGAGGCCTTCTCTCTGGTATGATGCGTGAGTAGTTCCACATTGGACTATGGGTCCATATAGTAGCTAGATGGTTGTATCTCCTCCTTTGTGCTTTCATGTATATTGTGAGATCCGTTCATGATCAAGATCTAATCTATTTGTAATCATGCATGTTGTGTTTGCGGGGATCCGATGGATATTCAGATTATTATGTTGGTTTGATTAATGGTTTTGTCTTTATGATTCTATCATGTCTGTGTTCTTTGTGATCTTGCATGCTCTCCGTTGTTAGTAGCTATCTTAGCCAAGTAGTTTCTAGTGACTACAAGAGGGGGTATTTATGCTCGATAGTGGGTTCATGCCTCTAGTTTCCAAGAGAAGTGACAGAAATATCTTCGGTTGTAGATGTGCTGTTGCTACTAGGGATAAAACAACGGTCTCTTGTTCATGGAACATGTGGACTGTTTACGTTACACACTTTGCTTAAAGCGGTTGTCTGTTGCTTGCGAATTAATACTATAGCGGGTTCATATGATAACCTGAAGGTGGACTTATAGTCATAGATCCAGTTGGATGGCGGTCTATGTATCTTTCTGTATTTCCCAATCGAATCTCAAAGGATCTTTCTGACTAGTAATTGCATTGTTATTCCTTGCTTAGTTCCTGTCAATTGCCCCGCTGTAATTTGTTTACCCTTCATGCCATGTTGCTCATCTGTTAGACCCCTCCTTTATAAAGGAAAGGATCCCTGTGATTGCAATGCTAGTCCCTGGATCAATGCTAGCATCCACAGTTTAAGATGAAGTACACAGATACAAAGGTCGTTTATTACATTCATTCCAGAGATAAACATAGTCTTTTACAACTCAGGGCCATAGGCCTAATACAAGAGTTTAAGGAATAAGTAAATAAACATAAGTCTTCATCTTCATGTGCCACAGGCAAGCATGTTGAGTGTAGACTCATGACTCCTATTCATCATCGGAGTAACCTGCAACATCACAAGTTACAGCCACAGAGGGTCAATACTTTGGAATAGTATTGGCAAGTGATACCTTAGTATATTTTAGGTGGACTATACTACTATATGCATTTTGGCTAAGTGTAGCTTGGCTTGCTTTGCTTGAAAATAGGTTTTTCCTATTAGTTGAAATCACTAAGTTTTTCTTTGTCAAAAACATTCCCAAGGAACCACCAATAGACATTGAGGTCCTTCACCCTTGTTCACCCACCAATTTTTATTTAGAAGTTGGAGTGTTGAGATTCTTGTAGCTTCCATGTCTTGATGCTCAAAGTGTCCATTTCCTTGGACAAGGCTAAGTACTTAGGTTTTCCATCTGCAGAGGTTGTGCACTTTCCCCACCAGACTTGGTTTCCCAAGACAGGACCTTTCAGAAGCTTTTCCTTAGTCAAATGGACGCGTTCCATCCTATCATCCCATCTACCACCAACTGTCCAAGTGATTAAGTTCTAGCAACCTATATGATCATGGCAGAGCCCATATTGCCAAGTGGTTGCACTGTAAGCTTTCTCAACACTTGGCCTCAAAATCCCTTTGTGCCTGGGTGGCTTACCACAAGTGAGATACACAACCCAAGTCCATGGCCTTGTGTAACCACTCAACATAACCCATACTTTCCATTCCACCCAGGAGGTTCATTTGACTTAGTGGTTTTATTAGAAATGTATAAGTCTCTTGACTTAATAATATTTTCTTTGTAGTAAGTGTAGTTTTTCACCAACCCTTGTTTTGCTATAAGCTAGGCTAAGCAAAGTATGGCAACCTATCTTAGGGATAATTCCTTAGCAAATCTACTAGACTACATAGGATTTCCCCATCTTTTGCATTTAGACAAAATAACATGCAATACTATAACAAAATATCTAATGCTAGTTCAAAACATAGGACAAATTTATTCATGTAAATATCACTTGCCTTGGTAGTGGGGAGAGTAGCACTCTTCACAATCACAATCACTAGCAAAATCTACACAAGAAATTAAAACATACAATTACTCACAATTATATACAACCAAAAATAATATGAATGCATGCATGCAAGAATCTACCAAGTGTTGAATTTTGAAAATTCTACCAAGTATGTTCATGACTACAGAAACTTAACATGACACAAGTTTGCCAACTAAACTTATTTGGCCCCAAAATAATATACAAAAATAAAACTATATCTAAATTAGCCCTAAACTTGTTCCACAAATAAAATCATTTTAACTGTTACTATATGCTAAACAAATTGGATATTCAGAAAGGCCTTGTTTCACTGAATCCAACGGTATAAAGTTTGCAAAAATCTAACGTGGCATTTGAAAGTTATGAGCATTTGAATTTGGATCAAAATTCTGGTTTTTAAATCTGTTTTTAGATCTAACTTAGCCACGCGTCGTGTTTTTATTCGCCCGTACCGCTTCGCACCGGATCGAGCTCCACAGCCGTAGGATTTAAATGAAATCTGGCGGCTCAGATCGCGTACCGCTTCAGAGTAAGTGAATCTATCCTAGCGCTACGATAAAGATCTGACGGCTGCTATTGTACTGACCAAGATCTGGCGGCGGAGCGGCGGCGGAACTATCAGTCGTCGACGGAGGCGGCGCTACAGGGGGTAGGTGAGATCGAGGAGTAGCTCACCGTGCTCAGGAGATCTTGGCGAAGCTCGTCGTACTCGTGGTTGGTCAAGGGGCGTTCGGGCACGGTTGCGATTGCTCGCCGGAGTTCGTGGCGGCGTCGGGTGCGTCAGGTGGTCGTCGTGGACGTCGCTGTGAATCACCCCAAGGCAAGATAGCGACACGGTTAGGTTCACAGGGTCAAGGGAAAGTTGTGTGCATGAACGGAAAGGTGAGGGGCGGTCTGTACCTACCGGGAAAACTCGTCGGAGTTGATGTCGCCGTCAGTGCTCGCGGTGTCAAGTGGAACCGGCGACCTGGGGCAGTACAAGACAGACTAGTGAGGTCAGGAGGTGCGCAAAGATACACTAAGTCAGATAGCAAGAACGATAGGCAGAGGGGCACGCGAGGCTCACCTGAATTGCTCGCCGGAGAGGGCTCTGTCAGCGGCGATGCACGGAGGATTGAGGGCAGCCTGGTGGCGGAGTGAGCGAGGTGTTTGGGGGAAAAAGATCGCGGGGCAGAGAGGGTATTATAGCCGGGGAATCGACAAGAAACGCTCGAAGATAATTGCCCATTTACTCCGCGCCATTACCGGCCATCACTGCTGCAGCGACGTGGTCGCAGGCGCAGTCTGGGGAAGACGAGGACGACGTGGACTGGACCCGCTCGTCAGCGAAACGCGCAAGGTGATGGTGGGGTCAGGCTGTCAGCGTCTGTTTGCGTGTGCTCGCGCGTGTGAGAAGAAAAGGGAGATCCCCGGGTGGGCTTGCTGGGCTTGATCCGCTGCTGGGCCAGATTCTGGCCGTGCGGCCCTTTTCCATTGTTCAAGCCTTTTCTTTTTCTAAATTCATTTTCTGGTTTGAATTTGATATGAATTTCAAATCCTTTTGAATTCAACTGCCTTGGGAATTTTTGCAGGGTTTTGTGGATTCAAAAACAGTCTTTTTAAACCAGTGGTTACTTTGCAAGGCTTGGTCAAGTTTGGGTTTCAAAATAAACAGAGATTTGCTCTAGTTGCAAATATTTGTAAAAGGATTTTGAAACTATTTCTAAATTTGGAATCTTGGTTAAAAGTTTCACCTAATCTTTCCTACAATGGAGGCAAGTGAACCAGTACCAAAATCATTCAAATTTCAAAGGGTGATGGCCATTTGAGATAAATTGTTCACATGAAATCATAGCTCAGACATCTGTCTCTAAATAATTTTGAGAAAACCCTAAATGCAAAAGATGATATGAATGAATTTTGAAACTATGATTTTTGGGATGTTACAAATCTAACCCCCTTAAGATGAATCTCGCCCTCGAGATTCGGGTTGGCTAGCAAATAGGTGAGGGTGGTCTTTCCGAAGATCATCTTCTCTTTCCCATGTTGCTTCCTCTTCGGAGTGATGGTTCCATTGCACTTTACAAAACTTGATAGTCTTGGTCCTGGTAACTCTTTCCGCGGTCTCTAGAATCTTGACAGGTTTTTCCTCATAAGTAAGATCACTTTCTAGCTGAACTTCTTCCAAAGGTATGGTATCCTTCAAAGAAGACTCTTCCATTTCTGGGTGGCATTTCTTAAGTTGACTCACATGAAATACGTTATGGACTGCTGATAGAGATTCTGGCAATTCAATTTCGTATGCAACTTCTCCTTTGCGACTTAGAATCTGGAATGGCCCAACATATCTTGGTGCCAATTTTCCTTTGACTCCAAATCTTTTCACCCCACGGAGTGGTGATACCCTGAGATAAGCTCTATCCCCAACTTCGTAGGTGACTTCTCTACGCTTAGAATCCGCGTAGCTTTTCTGTCGGGACTGTGCTATCTTCAATCTGTCCTTAACCAATTTGACTTTCTCTTCGGCGTCCTTGATAAGATCAGGTCCAAATAAGCTTCTTTCTCCCACACCATTCCATAATAATGGGGTGGTACATTTCCTTCCGTAGAGTAACTCAAACGGTGCCATTCCAATACTAGATTGATGGCTATTATTGTAAGAGAACTCCGCGTAAGGCAAACTTTCATCCCAACTTGCTCCATAATCTAAAGCACAGGCTCTCAACATGTCCTCAAGAATTTGGTTGGTCCTTTCTGTTTTTCCATCCGTTTGAGGATGAAAAACAGTGCTAAACTCCAATCTCGTTCCTAAGGATTCATGAAGTTGTCTCCAAAAGTGAGATGTGAACTGGGTTCCTCTATCTGACACAATACTCTTTGGCACACCGTGAAGGCATACAATCCTGCTCATGTAAATTTTAGCTAACTTGGCACTTGTATAAGTTGTCTTCACAGGTATAAAATGAGCCACTTTTGTTAGGCGATCCACTACTACCCATATGGAATCATACCCTGATCTGGTCCTTGGTAATCCGGTAATGAAATCCATACCAATATTCTCCCACTTCCATTCAGGAATAGGTAGTGGTTGAAGCAAACCTGCTGGTTTCTGGTGCTCCACTTTGACTCTGCTACACACATCACACAAAGCAATATGTTCGGCGATGTCTCTTTTGAGATTGTTCCACCAAAACCTTTCCTTCATGTCCATATACATTTTGGTATTTCCCGGGTGAATAGAATATGGAGAGTTGTGACCTTCTTGTAAGATCAGTTTCCGTAACTCCGGGTCTTGGGGAACACATATACGTTTCCCGTGCCATAAAGTACCTTGTTCATCTATATGGAAACTCTTAGCCTTCCCTAGACTAATATTTTCCTTAATCTTTTCAATTTCTTTATCGGTCTTCTGGACTTCTCGGATCTTGTCCAATAAAGTGGGTTGAACATCTAAGGACATGAGATGTCCTTCTGGTACAATCTCCAATCTGAGTTCTTTGAATTGCTTACACAAGTCATCTGGCAATTCTCCTTTGGTAAGGCCATTTACAAACGTCTTACGACTTAGAGCATTGGCTACTACGTTCGCTTTACCGGGGTGGTATTGCAAACTTAAGTCGTAATCTTTGATAAGTTCTAACCATCTCCTTTGTCTCATGTTGATTTCCTTCTGGGTGAAGATATACTTCAAACTCTTATGATCGGTGAACACTTCACAACGCTTTCCCAAAAGGTAATGTCTCCATGTTTTGAGTGCATGGACGACAGAGGCTAACTCCAAATCATGAGTAGGATAGTTTACTTCATGAGTTTTGAGTTGTCTTGAAGCATAGGCTACGACTTTACCATCTTGCATAAGTACGGCACCCAAACCTTGATGAGAAGCATCACAGTACACTTGGAAATCCTTTTCCAAATCTGGCAGAAATAGAACTGGTGCTGTTACAAGTCTCCTCTTCAATTCTTGGAAACTGACTTCGCAACCTTCAGACCAAGCAAATTTCTTGTCCTTCTTTAGCAATTCTGTCATAGGCTTAACAACTTTCGAGAAATTTTCAATGAACCTTCTGTAGTATCCTGTTAAGCCGAGGAAACTACGAACTTCTTTCACATTCTTGGGTGATTCCCATTCTGTCACAGCTGAAACCTTAGCAGGATCAACTGCCACACCACCTTTTGTCATCACATGACCAAGAAATCCAACTTTCTCTAACCAGAACTCACACTTGCTGAATTTGGCATAAAGTTTATGCTCTCTTAACTTTTCGAGTATCAAGCGCAAGTGTCTTTCATGCTCTTCATTGCTCTTGGAGTAGACTAGGATATCATCGATGAAAACGACCACAAATTTGTCAAGAAATTCCATGAACACCTTGTTCATCATATTCATGAAGTATGCTGGAGCGTTGGTTAAACCAAAAGGCATCACAGTGTATTCATACAATCCATACCTTGTGGTGAATGCTGTTTTTGGTATATCTTGTTCTCTTATTTTGAGCTGAAAATAACCTGACCGGAGATCAATCTTCGAGAATACACATGCTCCTTCTAACTGATCAAACAAGTCGTTGATTCTTGGCAAAGGATATTTATTCTTGATGGTCACCTCGTTGAGAGAACGATAGTCAATACATAATCTTTGTGTTCTATCCTTCTTCTCCACGAACAATACCGGGGCTCCCCAAGATGAAGAACTTGGTTGAATAAACCCTTTCTGTAACTGTTCTCCTAGCTGTTTCTTGAGCTCTTTCAATTCATCAACAGACATTTTGTACGGTCTCTTGGCTATTGGTCCTGATCCTGGCACCAAATCTATCAGAAACTCCACATCTCTATCCGGTGGCATTCCTGGTAGCTCTTCCGGAAACACGTCCGGATACTCACATACTATTGGTACACTGTCTATGCTAACCCCCTTAAGAGAATTTAACTTACTTCCTTTGGATTCAAAGTTTGACTTGAATTTTATTCTTTTACCTTCGGGGGTTGTGAGGGTAACTGAACGGTTGGCACAATCTAATACTCCTTCATACTTAGCCATCCAATCCATTCCCAAAATCACATCCAGTCCTTGGGAATCCAGAATTATTAGGTTCACTGGGAACTTATATTTTCCAAACTCTATGACTAAGTCATGACAACCTGAGTTTACTATCATTTCTCCCCCCGGAGAACTTACTCTTACAGGACACCCAATGGTTTCTACCGGCAGTTCATTTCTTTCAACAAATGCCTTTGATATGAATGAATGAGATGCACCGGTATCAAAGAGTACAAATGCTGAAATTGAATTCAGTCTGAACTTACCAGCCACGGCATCAGGTTCCTCATAGACCTCCTCCACATTGATGTGGTTAACCTGTCCTTTCTGGAAAGGATTCGGCTTGTTAGGTCCTTCCACCTTCTTTTCGGGGCACTCATTTGCATAGTGTCCCATCTTCTTGCATTTGAAGCATTCAACCTGACTGATGTCCTTTTTAGTAGGTTGGCCTCCACTTCCACTACCATTTCCACCATAGTGGCTCTTATGTCCACCCTTGTGGTTCTTGTACTTGTCCTTGTCATGACTGCGATGATGCTTGTTGTCATGACGGTTGTGGTTGTGCTTGCTGAATTTCCCATGTTTATGGGATCCTGAGCTGCCATTGTCATCATAGTGAGATCGTTTGTGAGACGATCCCGAGCTGTGCTTGTCGGAGTGTTTCCTCTTTCTACTCTCGACTTGCTTCATTTTACTTTCCAAAATAGCAGCCTTGTCACACAACGACTGATAAGTTGGAACATATGCCACAGACAACTGTAGGTTCAGCTCATCATTCAAACCCTCCAAGAACTTTTCCTTTCTCTTGGCATCTGTATCAACCTCATCCGGTGCATAGCGCGCCAGATTGTTGAACTCTTCTATGTATTCTGCCACGCTGCGGTGGCGCTGTTTCAGGTTGTGAAACTCTTTCTTTTTCAGACTCATTATCCCTGATGAGATATGAGCCGTATGAAAACCATCTTCAAAGATAGCCCAAGTCACCTCATCAATAGGAGTGGTGATTTGGAAGTTGTCCCACCATGTGGCGGCTGGTCCTTCCAACATATGTGCTGCGAACCTGACCTTTTCAGCATCCGTGCAGCCCACGGTCACTAAGTCTTTGTTCACAGAACGTAACCAGTCATTGGCTACCATGGGTTCAGTTGTTCCCGAAAACTTTGCTGGCCTCAGACACAGAAATCTGGTGAGCATATCAAAACCCGGAGGGTTGTTGTTGTTGTTGTTGTTGTTGTTGTTGGGGTCGTTATTGTTGTTGTTGTTGTTATTCTGGTTTTGGATGAACGTTGTCATCATTTGCATAAGCTGTGTTTGCGCATTCATCATTTGTTGCATTTCCGGGGTGATGTTGTTGGGGTTGGGGTTTGCGCGACGGGGAGGCATCTGTGGTTTGTTCAAATAGATAAGAATGAGATACCCATAGATGTTTTCATGCACAATACATCATAAGCAAACACATAACAAGCAACATAAGAATAAAAGTTCAACAACCACATAACAAGCTCATGAGGTAAACACACAAGTGGCAAGCCATCCACATGTCGGATGGTCCAATAATAAGTTCATAATAACAATTATGAATATGAAAGGTAAACGAGTAGTCAAGTCTACTCATCAGCGTCAATCTCCTCCTCAACGAAGGAAAGACCTGCGTTCTCCATCGCGGTCTTGTTCTCCTCAATCGTAGTGGTCAAGGAATCGACCTTGGCCTTGAGAGCCCTCTTCTGGGAACGAAGCCTCTCAATGACCATCTGCTGCTGCTCAAGCTCGAAGTCCTTGGACTTCAGTTCCTCGGTCATGTCCCGGATTTTCTTGTTCCTATCCTGGACGCGTTTCTCCTGACTCTTGAACTTGCGATCCTGAGCCTCGAACTTCGTCTCCATTTCCTTGATCATCTCATCCTGTTGTGCGAAAAGCTTGTCCTTCTCGCGTAGCTGCACCTGGAGCTCGTCATTACCTAGCATGACATTCGTCCTGTTCGTATCTACGTGTCTGAGAAGAGTCTCTAAGTCCTGAAGATAGAGGCGTATCGGCTCTGTAGTGCTCCTCGAGTCGTCCTCAAAGTCGATGGAATCTCCATCTACATCACGCCTTCCGAAGGCGTGGAAGTGAGTGCCCCTAACCTGTCGGGAGTGACGGCCTAACAGTCGTCCTATCAGGTCCTGCATGACTACCTCCATGCCTCTCTCCCTGTCGTCGTGCATCATCTTGAAGACGATGGCCTCCGTAGTAGGCTCAGTCTGGCGTCCGGGCTGGTTCACCTTGAAGCCCCAGAGGTCCTTCCTCTCGAACTTGGTGAGTGGGTACACCGTGATGGTAGGAAGAGGGAGATCAAGTAGAGTGGTAAGCTCAACGATACGGGGTCCGAAACGAGTAACCTGGAACTCCTCAACAGTGCTGACGGCAATAGGCATCTATTTATAAAATTGAAAAGTTAGAATAACACTATTTAAGATGAACACAAAAACAACCATCTCATACATAACCATGGAACACAAATACCACATATGTCATGCATACACAATCCATTACATCAAACAAGGTCCAACTTATTTAAGGTATCATTGTGGAAATAAGGTGATAAGTGGTGGTCCAGCTAACGAAGTGTCCTTACAATCCAATCTCACAGGATCTATTATTAAACACAATGTTCCTAGAGGCAATCCACCAATCTTGCTCTCTCGACTCTATCACTAAGTCTATAACATATCCCCTTATCTCTTGGTTGGTGTCTTCCAACTCTTGAGTAAGCTCCTTTTCTTTCTCTAAGTCCTTTTGGAGGTTGAGCATTCTGCACTTGACTCTAGCACTTAGTTCTTTGATAGTCCTCCAAGCTGCATCCCTGGCTGACTCAAAGAATGTGGTGTGCATTGTAATGTTGGTGTACATGCAGAATCCCCTTTCTTTGTGGTTGTCTTCCTTGTTTTTGTACAAGTGAAGTTGCACCCACCAATACTCCACTCCTTTATCCATCACTGGAAAGCCCTTGTACACGGCTTCACCATGTGCATCCATTGCCTCCATGAGATCCTTGAGAATATTGGGAAACTCAGTTTCACACTCCAAGGTCATGGTCATGAGTGGTCCCTTCTTCACGGCTTCGTTGATGGAGTTCATCTACAAAGGAAGTTGGAAGAGATTAAAAAAGTTTTACGAGAAGAATAGACAAGTGTAGAAGTAGTTGAAAAACTTTTTCCTTAGTGGTTTCCAATCCTAGGGTCATAATCCTACAGGCAACACAGTGCTCTGATACCATCTGTTAGACCCCTCCTTTATAAAGGAAAGGATCCCTGTGATTGCAATGCTAGTCCCTGGATCAATGCTAGCATCCACAGTTTAAGATGAAGTACACAGATACAAAGGTCGTTTATTACATTCATTCCAGAGATAAACATAGTCTTTTACAACTCAGGGCCATAGGCCTAATACAAGAGTTTAAGAAATAAGTAAATAAACATAAGTCTTCATCTTCATGTGCCACAGGCAAGCATGTTGAGTGTAGACTCATGACTCCTATTCATCATCGGAGTAACCTGCAACATCACAAGTTACAGCCACAGAGGGTCAATACTTTGGAATAGTATTGGCAAGTGATACCTTAGTATATTTTAGGTGGACTATACTACTATATGCATTTTGGCTAAGTGTAGCTTGGCTTGCTTTGCTTGAAAATAGGTTTTTCCTATTAGTTGAAATCACTAAGTTTTTCTTTGTCAAAAACATTCCCAAGGAACCACCAATAGACATTGAGGTCCTTCACCCTTGTTCACCCACCAATTTTTATTTAGAAGTTGGAGTGTTGAGATTCTTGTAGCTTCCATGTCTTGATGCTCAAAGTGTCCATTTCCTTGGACAAGGCTAAGTACTTAGGTTTTCCATCTGCAGAGGTTGTGCACTTTCCCCACCAGACTTGGTTTCCCAAGACAGGACCTTTCAGAAGCTTTTCCTTAGTCAAATGGACGCGTTCCATCCTATCATCCCATCTACCACCAACTGTCCAAGTGATTAAGTTCTAGCAACCTATATGATCATGGCAGAGCCCATATTGCCAAGTGGTTGCACTGTAAGCTTTCTCAACACTTGGCCTCAAAATCCCTTTGTGCCTGGGTGGCTTACCACAAGTGAGATACACAACCCAAGTCCATGGCCTTGTGTAACCACTCAACATAACCCATACTTTCCATTCCACCCAGGAGGTTCATTTGACTTAGTGGTTTTATTAGAAATGTATAAGTCTCTTGACTTAATAATATTTTCTTTGTAGTAAGTGTAGTTTTTCACCAACCCTTGTTTTGCTATAAGCTAGGCTAAGCAAAGTATGGCAACCTATCTTAGGGATAATTCCTTAGCAAATCTACTAGACTACATAGGATTTCCCCATCTTTTGCATTTAGACAAAATAACATGCAATACTATAACAAAATATCTAATGCTAGTTCAAAACATAGGACAAATTTATTCATGTAAATATCACTTGCCTTGGTAGTGGGGAGAGTAGCACTCTTCACAATCACAATCACTAGCAAAATCTACACAAGAAATTAAAACATACAATTACTCACAATTATATACAACCAAAAATAATATGAATGCATGCATGCAAGAATCTACCAAGTGTTGAATTTTGAAAATTCTACCAAGTATGTTCATGACTACAGAAACTTAACATGACACAAGTTTGCCAACTAAACTTATTTGGCCCCAAAATAATATACAAAAATAAAACTATATCTAAATTAGCCCTAAACTTGTTCCACAAATAAAATCATTTTAACTGTTACTATATGCTAAACAAATTGGATATTCAGAAAGGCCTTGTTTCACTGAATCCAACGGTATAAAGTTTGCAAAAATCTAACGTGGCATTTGAAAGTTATGAGCATTTGAATTTGGATCAAAATTCTGGTTTTTAAATCTGTTTTTAGATCTAACTTAGCCACGCGTCGTGTTTTTATTCGCCCGTACCGCTTCGCACCGGATCGAGCTCCACAGCCGTAGGATTTAAATGAAATCTGGCGGCTCAGATCGCGTACCGCTTCAGAGTAAGTGAATCTATCCTAGCGCTACGATAAAGATCTGACGGCTGCTATTGTACTGACCAAGATCTGGCGGCGGAGCGGCGGCTACCGGCGGCGGAACTATCAGTCGTCGACGGAGGCGGCGCTACAGGGGGTAGGTGAGATCGAGGAGTAGCTCACCGTGCTCAGGAGATCTTGGCGAAGCTCGTCGTACTCGTGGTTGGTCAAGGGGCGTTCGGGCACGGTTGCGATTGCTCGCCGGAGTTCGTGGCGGCGTCGGGTGCGTCAGGTGGTCGTCGTGGACGTCGCTGTGAATCACCCCAAGGCAAGATAGCGACACGGTTAGGTTCACAGGGTCAAGGGAAAGTTGTGTGCATGAACGGAAAGGTGAGGGGCGGTCTGTACCTACCGGGAAAACTCGTCGGAGTTGATGTCGCCGTCAGTGCTCGCGGTGTCAAGTGGAACCGGCGACCTGGGGCAGTACAAGACGGACTAGTGAGGTCAGGAGGTGCGCAAAGATACACTAAGTCAGATAGCAAGAACGATAGGCAGAGGGGAACGCGAGGCTCACCTGAATTGCTCGCCGGAGAGGGCTCTGTCAGCGACGATGCGCGGAGGATTGAGGGCAGCCTGGTGGCGGAGTGAGCGAGGTGTTTGGGGGAAAAAGATCGCGGGGCAGAGAGGGTCTTATAGCCGGGGAATCGACAAGAAACGCTCGAAGATAATTGCCCATTTACTCCGCGCCATTACCGGCCATCACTGCTGCAGCGACGTGGTCGCAGGCGCAGTCTGGGGAAGACGAGGACGACGTGGACTGGACCCGCTCGTCAGCGAAACGCGCAAGGTGATGGTGGGGTCAGGCTGTCAGCGTCTGTTTGCGTGTGCTCGCGCGTGTGAGAAGAAAAGGGAGATCCCCGGGTGGGCTTGCTGGGCTTGATCCGCTGCTGGGCCAGATTCTGGCCGCGCGGCCCTTTTCCATTGTTCAAGCCTTTTCTTTTTCTAAATTCATTTTCTGGTTTGAATTTGATATGAATTTCAAATCCTTTTGAATTCAACTGCCTTGGGAATTTTTGCAGGGTTTTGTGGATTCAAAAACAGTCTTTTTAAACCAGTGGTTACTTTGCAAGGCTTGGTCAAGTTTGGGTTTCAAAATAAACAGAGATTTGCTCTAGTTGCAAATATTTGTAAAAGGATTTTGAAACTATTTCTAAATTTGGAATCTTGGTTAAAATTTTCACCTAATCTTTCCTACAATGGAGGCAAGTGAACCAGTACCAAAATCATTCAAATTTCAAAGGGTGATGGCCATTTGAGATAAATTGTTCACATGAAATCATAGCTCAGACATCTGTCTCTAAATAATTTTGAGAAAACCCTAAATGCAAAAGATTATATGAATGAATTTTGAAACTATGATTTTTGGGATGTTACATTATCTAAGGAGAGCACCTCTAGTGAACTATGGACCCCGGTCCAATCCTTACCATTGATACATCTTCCACTGTTACTTGTTTACATGCTGCAAACCACCATTACCTTCCACATCATACGTTTAATCCTTTGTTACAGCAAACCGGTGAGCTTGACAACCTCACTGTTCATTGGGGCAAAGTCTTGAGTTTGTGTTGTGCAGGTATCCACGTTGTTTGCAACACATGTGTGACATTTCCTTCCTCCTTCCGGTTCAATAACCTCGGTCTCAACTGAGGGAAAACTTGCTATTGTGCTTTTCATACCCTGCACTTGGGTTACCAACAAAGTGCCACGTCGAGCTCCGTCAAGTATTTCTGGCGCCGTTGCCATGGAGGCTAAGGACGTCTTCACAAGGGGAGTCCTTCACTTCCTTTCTCTTTACTTTGTTTTTAGTTTGCTTTGTTTCTTTTGCTTGGTTTTGTTTGCCCCTTTTAAAAAACCCAAAAAAATTAGTCTAGTTTGGTTTGCTTTCTTTATTCAAAAACACAAAAAATTTAGTTCCTACTCTAGTTGCCACCTTGCTCTAGCTCACCATGTTGTTCCCCAAGTTCGCCCAGAAAGATCTTGCAATAGTTAGTGGCACCATAATTGGGAAAGATAATATTGAAGAATTCTTTAATCATGTTAGCCAGAATGAGGATATTGAGGATAGATCTATGGCAGAACTTGCTCCCAATTATGAGATTGCTGCAGCTTCTTTAGTTCATATGTTGGAGGCTAGGTTTGTTATCCTTAACTCTTTCATACAATTCTTGTTCCTAAAACTAAAAGAAGAAAAGAATGCTGGAAAGAGAGAATTAATCCTTGAAACTTTATCAAAAGAGTTCCATGATGTTGCTAGGGAAGCCAAAAAGGTCTTTGAACGTTTTAATATGCTAGGTCCCATTTGGATGATATAGCTTTCATAGTTGAAGATTTAGCAAGGTTTGATGTTAATGCTTCCTCATTTGAAAATACTTGATTCTTCTTGCTTCTTGTGCCTAACTTAAAGGCGTTAAAGAAAAGTACTTGTTGGGGGATAACCCAAGAGTTTCCTTGAGTCTTGGAAGTTATTACTTCAGTAATGACCTCTCCTTATCCTTTTTGTTTGCTTTTTGTACCAAGAATGACCTCTAATGAGAGGAAAGTAAGATTTGGGGAGTTGCTGTCCCAAAACATATTTCTGTCCTCCACCATAAATATTCGTGAGGAGTCTCTGTAAATAAGATTGAGCTCAAAATTTACGAATAAATCTCCCATTATGTTAGCTAACTTTAGTTAGTTCAACACTTTTTGATTTTAGCAATAGAAGATTTTCTAAAAAATCAGTTTCTACCTGCTGGTCTATTTTGACAGATTTGTGCCATTATTTGCATTTGCTTCTTATTGATTCCTTTTTGAGTTATCTTTAGGTGAATTCAGCTTTTTGAAGGATTTACTACAGTAGCTTGTGTTTTAGTGAAAATACTTTCTGTTACAAAGCTTTGCCAGAGGTCTAATATCTTTTGAATAAGCTAATGTTGCCAATGAAGATAGTGTGGAGTTTTGTATGAAGGAAAAATTTCAGGTGTAGAGAGAGAATGATGTAATGAGATGAATAATGGACAAAATCTCAAGCTTGGGGATGCCACCCTGGTGTCACCCCAAGAAATATACAAGAGGTACAAGCATCAAAGCTTGGGGATGCACAAGGCATTCCCTTCTTCATCAATAAAAAGCTCAGGTCTCTCTAGACACTTCGTTTTTATTGTTTCATGCACTGTTGTGTTGTTCTTGGAGCGTCTTAGTTTTCATTTTCTTTTACTTAGTTTTTTTAGTTTGTTTGAGTAGTTTGTACCCCCGTTCTTGCTGTGTTTTTTTTCAAATAAGTTGCTTGGTGTTGGAAAGGAGTAGTAAGTTCTTGCTTGTAAGTGCAAGAGGAGCTTGCATTGACTGTGACTTAGACTTTAGCATGACATGCTAGGTGTTGTTTTGGCATTATGCTTAGTGATTATTGCTATAGCATGTATTGTTCCAAATAATTGGGATTTCTTAGTGTGTCTTGAAGAAATTATGCGCTGTTTTAGCATGCAAAAGCATAATATTGTGGTATTCTCCTTTGATGCTTTGCTTGGGTTGACTTGGCACATGCTCACACTATGTTCTGAATCTAACAAGTCACCATTACCCTATATGATAATTTAGTCCTTGACTTGTAGTACCACTCTATGCCTTGATTAGTGATGTTTTGTTGCTCTACATGATTATGGCCATTATTGCTCTCTTTTTTGGTTAATCCCAGTCTTTTGGTAGCCTCCACTTGTATGAGTAAGCTCTACTCATGCTTCCAACTACCAAGAAACCAAGTTATTCCAAAGTGTCCACTATAAACTCCTATGCATGGTGTGTTACACCATTCCAAGTATATTCTTGTTTTCAGCTATCTTCCAATTAAAAACTATTTTGCTATATGAAAACTTAGTGATTAAAGCCCTCACAAACTTGATGGCAGACTTTATATTCTTTGCCCCTAATAAACTTGAACCATTGTGTCATCTATGTTGTATATACTTGCACTTATATGTTGGAATTAGCATAACCGTGCTGTCACGAGGAACGTTTTCAACATTGCACTTGTACTTTGTACCCAGTTGATATCATGCTCTTTTATGTATGGATGTCACCGGTGTGAAATAAAAAGGGAACTTGTAAGTCTATGGATTTTGTATTATGTGTTAGAGAAACGCCTGGGCCGTGTCACATCCCAAAATTTTCCAAAATTTGAAATCTGAAAAATAAATAAACAAAATAAATAATGGTTGAAATTTAGAGTGAAAAGAAAATTTTTATTCTAAATGGAAACATCAAAACCCTTCTTGAACAAACTTTGAATGAAAAGGGAATCCAACAAAATTTCAACCAAGTGAAATGCACTCATCAAAGAATGTATCTTGAAATTTAACATTTGGAAGTGTTAAACAAAAATCCCAAAACCCTAATGGAAGAAAATATTTTCCAAGATCTCTCTAAGACGATGGATTTGATCCACATAAAAATTCAGCAACAAACATTTATAAATGATCATAATGATAAACAAAAATATTATAAAACCATGGAAATTGGTTTCATTTAATTTGAAGCCATGGATAAAAACTTATGATTATAATAAGATAAAAGGAAATAATTTCCAAAGATAATAAAGCTCCTATCTAAAATCAATACCAAATTGTGAGAAAAATAATCCTAAAAGGATTTAAAAAGATAAACAAATATTAAATAAAATTATAAAAATTGGAATCACCAAATTTGGATCTATAAATAAAAGACATGGATTTTATAAGGCAAGGGAAGAAATAAATAAATAAGGAATATTTAAAAGCCAAATTAAATCTTGGCCAAGTCCTTAAACAAATAAAAGTTTATTGAATAATAAAAATAAATAAAAGATTATTTAAATAAAAATATATGGGCCTTGAACCATATTCAATTTTATTTAAATAAAGACAATTGCCTAAACTAAATAATAAATCCCAAGAAAAATTATTTAGAAGACAATTTAAAACTTGAATTAAATCCATAAGAAAATGGAATAAATATAATTCAAATAAAAATCAAGTAATAATGATTATTCAGATAAAAGCATATGGATTAAACCATATTCAATTTAAATAAAGACAAAATCCATAATACAAATGATTAATTAAATCATAAGAAAATAATAGATTGGAATTTTCCCAAGTGGAATAAAAGTTATCTAATTAACTTAAAAGTACTAAAAGCATTATTTGAATAAAATTTATATTGGTTTAAAACCATATTTGATTTATTTAAATAAAGTCAAATGCCCAATTTAAATGAATATTAAATCATATTAAAATATTATAAATAATTCAAAGTGAATTATTTAACACACTAATGAACAAATAAAACCTAATGAAAAGGTTTGGTAAAAATTAGAATTCAAATAGAAGTTTGAAAACATATTTAAACCCTTATTTAAATAAGGACAAAAATGTCTATTTTAAATAGATAATAAGCCATAAAAGATTATAGGAAAATATTGAAAAATGGACTTTAAAATACATTAATAAATAGTATTAAAACATACTGAAAGTTTAAAAAAGGTTTGAAAAATAAATCTGAATTCAATGGAGTGTTTGAATTTGAAAATAGAAAAACAGAACAAAAAAAAAGAAAAGGGGAGCCCATCTAATCCTACCCCAGACCACAGCCCAGCAAAGCCCAGCAAGCCCACCGGCGGCCTCTTTCCCCCCACGAAACATTTCTCACCCGTAAACGCACCCGCTCAGCCGCTGACGACCTGACCCCACACTTGCCCTGTCATCGTCTTCCCCACCGCGACGACCACACCCTCTCCCCGACCATTTCTGACGCTAATTTCTCTGTGTTAATTCGTGTTAATGGCTGATCAATTCTCACTAGTGAGCACACCCTCTTAAGCTCCCACACCCCCTCTTCTTTTCCCCTCACTCGCTGATCCCTCTCTGCCCCCAGGCTGCGCTAATTGCTTGCGGCAATGCCACTGACTTCGGCGAGCTTTCCATCTGATTCCGGCCAACCCTCACCTCCCCACTACCCGTAGCCTCCACGAGCGTGTTCCCCAGCGTCCCCCGCATCTGCAAGTATCCCTAGCTAGCCCACGCATGCCCCAGAGGCTCGGCAACTTCGACGACTGAGCGCCACCAACGATTGCGTCCACTCCGACAACCTATCCCCGCAAGCCCCGTCCTCCCCTCTCTCTCTCTGGAAAATACCCCTACACTGTACATTCCATTGCATGTCTAACGCAACCTCTATCTTACCCTGGCATGCACCGTAGCCTCGCCAACATTGACGCCTGAGCGCACCCGTCACAGGAGCTTCTCCGGTGAGAGATTGCCGACACGACCGTGCGCCCCTGTCCCTGCAACGACCACCTCAAGAATCAGCACTCCACGGCGAACCCGGTGAGCCTTTCTCCTCTCTCTCTCTCTCTCTCTCTCTCTCTCTCTCTCTCTCTCTCTCTCTCTCCTCTCTCTCTCTCTCTCTCTCTCTCTCTCCTCTCTCTCCTCTCTTCTCTCTCTCTCTCTCTCTCTCTCTCTCTCTCTCTCTCTCTCTCTCTCTCTCTCTCTCTCTCTCTCTCTCTCTCTCCCGCTTCCTATTTCGCCGGCAACGTCACTGCCCGAGCGCGCCATCGCTGTCCATCGTCGCTAGCGCCGCCCATCTTAGGTCACCGTTCTATCAGCCGTCAGATCCAGATCGTAGGGATGTGATGGATTCACTTAAACGAAGGGGTATGCTAGATCTATACCGTACGATCCCATTGAAATCCAACGGTCTGTACTGATTGATCCGTGCGAACCAGTATGGTCCAGTAATAACTTGACACGTGGCCTGTATTTTGTTTTAAAAACAGAAACTTTTCTATTAGTTGTTTGATTTTGTAAAATCCATAAATATTGTTCTTCTTGGCCAAATTTTACAAATTTTATATCAATGGATTCACAAAAATGCAAACTTTGCAACCATGCCCTTGGTTTAGTATAAAAATTATTCTAAAAATTATTTTAGGGTAAAATATTTTGCAAATGGTTTGTTTTGAACCTACTCACCATAAAAAACCAACTTTTGGATTTAAAAGTATATCTTGTGACACAAAGGAATTATTCCTTGAATAAAAACATTTCTAGTAAAACAAAAAATGTTGATTATTCTTTAAAAATAATTTTTGGGTAAAACCTTTGCAAATGGTTTGATTTAAAACTCTCTAACCCTAAACACTAAGTTTTTGCTTTAAAAATGTAATTGATTAACCCTAGAAAATTATTCCTTTGAATAAAGGCATGTTGCTATTATTTAAAAATGATTTTGAGTGAAACCTTTTGTAAATGGATTTGATTTAAACACTTTGACCATAAACACTAACATTTGTGTTTAAAAATATATTTGGCAAACACTAGAAATTGTTACTTTGATTTACATTATTTCTAGCAAAACAAAAATGATTTAAAATGGCCATTTTCACTAACTTGATTTTAAATGGTTTTGCCACTTTTATAAATGACCAATAAGTGTTTTAAAATGTTTATAGCCTATTAGAAACCACCTTTCCAAATAAAACAATATTTTGCATTTTTGCATGCATTACCTTGTTTTTATTGTTTTATGTGATGAATTGTTTGAATGCTAGTTTGAATTTGTGCCTTGATTGAATTGTAGTGAAATTGGAAGAGTGTGACTATTGCAAGATCAAGGAGTGAACCTAATTTCTCTACCAAAAATTCAAGTGGTGCTTCATACATTTTGTCCTATTATTTTCACTATACATTAGTGATATTTCGAATAGGACTTGCATGGAATTTTCTAAGTACAAGCTATGTCTTGGGAAATCCTAGTAGATGATGCCTTAGTAGATTTTCCCTAAGGTAAGATTCCAGCTAATATCATGCTTAACCTAGCTAGTATAAAACATGGGTGGATTACATTCATGATATGAAATATTTCTAAGTCAATGACAAGTGTTTTGTTTAATAAAACAACTATGTGAATGAATCACCTAGGTGGAATGTTGTGAATGCATTATGTTGAGTGGTTACACAGGGCCCCATATTTATGGCCTACCCTAGTGTATCTCACTTGTGGAAAGCCACCCAGGAACAAAGAGATTTGAGATGTCAAATGTTGAGAAGCTTCAAGTGCAGCCACATGGCATTATGGGCTCTGCCTGGATCATATAGGTTGCAATAACTTAGCCAGATGGACAGTTGGTGGTAGGGGGTTATAGGATGGAGCGCTTCCATTCGGTCTAAGGGAAGGCTTCTGAAAGATCTTGTCTCGATGCATGTCGAGCCTTGTGGGGAAAGTGCACCACCTCTCTCGAGAGTAAAATCTAAGTACTTATTCGTGTCCCCGGCAATGGACTATTTGAGCATCAAGACATGGAAGCTATCAAGGATCTCCTCATCCCAATTTCTAAGTTAAAAGTTTTTGGTTGAACAAGGGTTAAAGGATCACCAATATATATTGGTAGATTCCTTGGGTGATTTTGACAAACAAAACTTAGTGTTTTCAAATGATAAGAAAAATCTATTTTGAGAAAAGCAAGCCTAAGATCCACTTAGCCAAATGCATATAGATGATAGATACGACTATTCTACCATAGTATCACTTGCCAATACAATTCAAATGTATTGACCCTTGTGGCTGTAACTTATTATGTTGCAGGTTTGTTTTGATGTTAGTGAAGTGTGTTGAATAGGATTACAAGTCTACAACCAACATGATTGCATGTGGCACTTTGAAGATGAAGGACTCCATGCTATATAGTTATTCTGTTGCATTGTAATGAGATAGCCAAATGAGCTATGTAAGATGTAATGAATTATTTTATTCTTGGTTATAAAGTTGTATTATGACCTTTGTTTCTTGATATTACATATTAAACTGTGGATGCTAGCTATTGATGCAGGTACTAGCATTGTAAACACAGGGATCTCTACCTTATTAGGTTGGGAACTCTATAGGCCGCTAGCCTAAGCCATGCCTAATCATGGTGCAAACTTGAAGCATCACCATAGTGAGATATCTATGAAGCATCCTCGATAAAAATCTATGCATATAGTAAATAAAAAGATCGTTGAGATGCTCATTGTCTGCTTGCCTTGTTATTTTGGTTATGGGAAAGCTCCTGTACCATGTGCAAGGGGTACCCCGTTGGCAGTTCTTTATGATATGCAAATACTTACAATGACAAGAACTTGCTGGTGACTGAAGTTGAGTAGCATGAGGTGTGGCCCTCGTATTCAAGGGACTTGAGATTGCTAACTTATACTTCGTCATGCATATACTCCATCTTTGTTCACTTTAACCTTAATCACTTCAAGATGCTTATGATAGGGGCAATGAGGGATGAAAACTAACAAGTACCATAATTTTTGGAAGCTCTTTTTGAAACTTGAAATCCCTTCTTCCTTTATAAAAGGCCTTTCTTCCACCATTATCTGAGTCTCCACCTTCTACCTTTAGGCACCATTAAGAGAGCATAGTTGCCATTCTGTGTGCAGTGTCCCAAAGCTTATTGATTGATGCATATTGTGATATTACTTGCTCTTGTCCTACTTGTTTCTAGTCACCCTTGTGAACTTTGAAGGTGTCCTATGCATCTATTTTCTAATCTATGAGGGACAAGCTGATTGCCACTATTCTATGTTTTCTGTTTGTGAAACAAACAAACATTTTTCAATGCATGTTATTCATGATCTTTGTTTGTAGCCTTTCATGTTGCATGCATTGTTACTATGTCCTATTGTTAATACTCCATCTTTCATGATCATGTTTAGAGTTCTTTGATTCTAGCTTTCAATGCTTGCAAATGGTTTGATCTTTATTGTGAGGGTGCATGTCACCTTAAAAATTATTCTTTTTATCACTTACCTACTCGAGGATAAGCAGGAGTTAAGCTTGGGGATCCTTGATACGTCAGAAACGTTTTTATAATTTTTGATGTTCCATGCTTGTTTAGTGTCTACTTTTCTTTGCTTTGTCTACACTTTGAGGTGATTTTTACATGTTTTCTGGTACTAACCTATTAACAAGTTGCCATAGTGCCATTTTCCTGTTTTTGCTATTTTTGGTTCCAGAAAAGCTAGTAAGGAAATATTCTCAGAATTGGACGGGACAAACGTCAAAGTCAATAACTTTCCGTGGGGAACAAGAAGTCCAGAGGGGAGACGGAGAAGCGGGCCAGGGCGCCCACACCCCCTAGGCAGGGTGTGGGGCCCCTGGCGGCCTCCTCGGCCTCCCCCTTCTCCTATAAGAAGCCCCGGATGCAGAAACCCTAAGGACTCAATCAAGATTCCACAAAACCTTCTGTTGTCGTTGCCACCGGCATCCCCAGATTTGGGGGGATCTGAAGTTCTTCCTGGCACCCTGTCGGAGGGGAGATCATCCTGGAGGCCTTCTCTCCGGTATGATGCGTGAGTAGTTCCACCTTGGACTATGGGTCCATGTAGTAGCTATATGGTTGTATCTCCTCCTTTGTGCTTTCATGTATAGATCTTGTGAGCTCCAGTCATGATCAATATCTAATCTATTTGTAATCATGCATGTTGTGTTTGTGGGGATCCGATGGATATTGAGATTATTATGTTGGTTTGATTAATGGTTTTGTCTTTATGATTCTATCATGTCTGTGTTGTTTGTGATCTTGCATGCTCTTCGTTGTAAGTAGCTATCTTGGCCAAGTAGTTGCTAGTAACTCCAAGAGGGGGTATTTATGCTCAATAGTGGGTTCATGCTTGTAGTTTCCAAGGGAAGTGACAGAAATCTCTTCGGCTGTAGATGTGCTGTCGCTACTAGGGAGAAAACAACGGTCTCTTGTTGTAACATCCCAAAAATATGAAACAATGATCATTAGACTCTAATCACTAAAATTAGGGTTAACAAAAACTTTGATTAGTTAAAATCATATGAATGCATGTGTGTATGTGATGATTTCATGAATGCATGAATGGACTTGTGTGATTAACCTAAATATCAAGGAATGGTTCAAAGATGAATATAACATCATCTAAAACATTTCCAAGCAGAAACAAATCAAGAGAAAATAAAAAACAAATCAATTAAGGCAAATGGTCATTTTTTCCAATCTTGCTCACTAGGTCACTTTGAGTGTTTCTAGCCCAAGATTTCAAACAGAAACTTTTCCAATTATTTCACCCCTTGCAAGACCAAGTAAAAGGGAATCAAAGCCCACCTTTCAAACTTGCAGAAACATTTGGCAACCTCATGCAAATCACAAGTGAAAATTGAATCTGTATCATATGTGAAGATCACACCTGTTCAAAACCCAACCAAACCAGTGCACCTTGACCAATCCAACTAACCCAATACTCCCTAGTATGTGCCTAGCAAACCCACGAAGTTTGAATCCAAAATTCAAATTTGAATTTATTTCGTCCATTTGATCAAACACCTTGTCAGCAGCAAACAAACAAACAAACACAAAACACTATAGTGAGCAGTGTTGTGCCAACCTTGTCCCCTCCTAAGCTCTCACTACACTCCCAGTAGATGATCAAAGTAATCTAACTAGCTTTAGCACCATTGTGAGCAAGCCTAGCCATTAATGGTGAGCATGCCGAGAGCACCATTGCCACCCCCATGTCGCCAGCGAGCTAGAGGAAGAACTAGCCTCGCCAACCTTGTCTGGGACACGCAGCACCGTCCATCACCACTCCCTGTCCAAGCCCCGAGCGCAGCCAGCCACAGGACCCCCTGCCAAGCACGTGCCTAGTCTCTCTGTGTGCAAGCCGAGAGCACGCCAGTGCACCGTCAGCGACACCATCCCACAGACCACGCGCCGCCCTCGCCGCTTGCAGACGTGATCACCACCGCACCAGGAACCTCCCAGACATGCTTGTTTGCCGCCGCGTGGACCACGCATGTTGTGCGGCATTAAAATCACCGTCGGACCCGCCCAGAGCGCCATGACATTCCGACCGATCAGCACCGCCCCACGCCTTGACACCACGCCATTGAGCTTTGCCAAGGAGCACAACACTGCCCGTATCATCTCCCATGCCATTAGTCCTCTGTGCCGTCGACACCGACGAGCTCCACCCACACCCTTCGGTCGCCTTCAGCCACTATAAAAGGAGGCCTCCCCCGCTCGTTTTCTTCACACCAGTTCACTCCCCACCTCTCACTAATACCCCCACTCACTCCCGGAGCAAGGAGAGCACTAGGTGGCCGGAATTTCATCGGAGTTCGCCGCTGCAGAGGAGGAGAGGCGCCGTCGATTAGAGCCGCACCAAGAGAAGCTGCCGGTACCAGGAGAATCGCCGTCATTGACTTCATCGTTCGCACCCGTCGCTCACCATCGCCTGAGCCCCGGTGAGCTTCCCACGACCCCCACCGGCCGCGCTAGGGTTCTATCTCACCGGCGCTGCCCGACGTGGACCATGAACCAGAGCCATTTGACTAGAGTTAGATCCTAAGGTCCTAATCGCCCCATACCGCTTCGCCACTCGTGGTCTCACTGATGAGTGGGGTCGCTCACTTAACCAGCCCGTGTGTGCGCTGTTCGTACTGGGTCGGCCCAGTTAAACATCCCGCGCAACCCACTAATTCAAATTTAGTTTTATTCATTTAATTTCAAACCCAGTTCTGTACCTAGATTCAAAAATCAACCCAGCTCAATTCACTAAACCAAAATGCATGAAACTAATTTTGTTAGAAAGGTACTGGAATTCTTAATCCAAACCCGTTGGATTCAAACCATTTAGATTTGTAGATCATCCATGGTAAAAATAACAAGGCATAAGATTTTCTGCATTCAAACATTTTTCAAAATTCAACCATAAGATATTTTGAGTTAATTCCAACTCTCAAAAATCACATTTAACCATACCTTTCAGAATATATAAAAATATATAGGTTTACTTACAGAAATAATGATAAAGTAATAAAAGAATGCCACATAGGCATTTCTAGTCACTTTAATTACTTAAAATAAAAAGGTTAAACCTTATTAAATTGTGACACCACTTTAAATCACATTCTCATGTACTGAAATATGTGGTGATGACATGTGTCAACATGATTCCATGTTTTAGTTGGAGAATATTAAATCTTAAGTAGTTTTTCAATGAGTAGAAATTACTTTTCTCAAATAAAATAAATGAGACAAGTGTTGTAATCTTGTAATGTTAGTGATGATGCTAGATCATCTAATGTGAACCTTTGTGTGATGATTAGCAATAGTTAAGTATTGTTTGGTGATTGTGTACCTCGTATTTATTTATAGACGCTAGTACCAACCAAGGATACGAGGAGGAAGGAGGATACTACGAGGAAGAAGCCGAGGAGAACTTCAACCACTGCTCTGCACAAGGCAAGCTAACACTTGCAAGATACCCTACTTATGCTAGCTACTACTGGCTTGTTACTATGCCACTATATGCCTTAAGCATATGTGATTAGACCCATTTGACACACCATCCTAGTTTTACTTGCAAGCTTAGTATTTTATTTTCTTTATTAAAAGCTTTCTATCAAAAGTTTACCTAGTGACTTGTAGATGCTAGGAAGATAATTAAAGGTAGCATAAAGAGCATAAAATTTGGCCTAAGTTAGATAATCTTGATGTCATACTAAGGCATGAGATTGAACTTAGCTAATTCCCACTGGTTTAGTACCCATCATTAGTATTCACCCCCACTTGTAGATGCTAGTGCTAAGCATAAAACTTGATCAACTTTAGATGGGAATACTTGGTGAAAATGGTTATGAAAACCTTAGAATGATGAGTCATTCTACTGAAATGTTTTGACATGTGTTTCCGAACACTAGATGATTTTGATGATGAAAATGTTAAGGCATGAGCCTTAGCCCTTTATAAAACTGATGGTTGTCTGGATGCGATACCATTCCAATTTTATCGTACAACCACAATACCCGAAAATTGGGTAGGGCTTGAATGGAAATTTATATACTTTAGTATGGGTTCCCTTGCAGCCAAGGTCTGAGCTGAGACTACCTTGTGAGGATTGTCCACCTGTGTAGTACACAAGATGACAGTTGGTCATGGTTGGGAGGCCAAACTCACAGGAGAGGTGCCTATACTAGGGCATGTAATTGAAAGGTTAGGATTGATTATCCGCATACTGAGTATGGTGAATTCATGATTTGTTCGTGACGGATGTATCGAATGTTGTGGTGAAAGTGTACAATCTCTGCAGAATGTCAAACTATTCGAATAGCCGCATCCGCGGTTATGGACAGTTGGACTGGCCATACTGTTCTATCGTCAGATGTTCTCAAAATGACTTATGAAATGATTTATGACTTTGACTTGACCACAACAGAGTTGTGATATGAAATTCAAGTTCCCACTTAGGTGTTATAAAACTTTCAACTAGCTCTCTTTGCTTCTGAACTTAGTAAAGGTAAATCTGGCTTTTTGCAAAACAACTCTAGAGCTTAGTATATCCTATTCAAAACCACTTCACTTGTTAGTATTAGTTTGCGAGTACTTAAAGAGTACTCATGGCTGTGTCCTTGGATATTCCCTTGGCCAGACTATGAAGATGAGTATCAGGAAGATGGCCAGCAGGATGGTTACGACAACTAGGATCATCTCCCATTGTCAGCATTTCCTGTGACCATGAAGATGGAGCCTCGCCTATGCTATCTGTATCTTTACGTTATTCCGCTGTTTTATTTGTATTTAGAACTGGATCATGAGATCCTTATTTGTGTAAGACCTTATGTATGGTTTGTAATGGATGATGTACTGTGATATCCAATCTATTATGTCTCGCAAAAATGGTAATCCTGGGATTGCGATGTATGGCATAACATGCATCTATGATTAAAAATCTGGGTGTTGACAAGTTGGTATCAGAGCCATCCTGACCATAGGAGACCCTAGTTCGAATGGACGTTAGAATCAAAAACTTAGTTTCAAAACCAAAGGAAGTGAGTATTTACAAAAAAAACTTGTTCTTATTCTTATCACTTAGACTCTCTCATGAAAATTCATGTTCCTCAAAAATTCTTGCAAACTTACATAAAATTTGACACACTTTACCACTCTACTAACTTACTCATCCTATATTCTTATAGATGGACGTGAAGTATAGCAAGTTTTATCAGTTGGGGAATGGAGGAGACCTCATCTTTGAGAGTGACTTGGACCAGCTGTCGGAGATGCTGGAGCGTCCGCACCCTGAGTTCTTCGGAGCTCAGCTCAATGATCAGGAAGGAGAAGATTTGCAGTGGCTAGTTTTTGAAAGTCTCCGAGGAAAGATTGAACCCCCCACTGCAGAGGAAATTCAGTTCACCTTAAGAGAGAACAACTGGCTCGATGGACTTGACAGGGAAATGTAGGAAGCTCTTGCTTATCTGTGTGGACAGAGTATCGATCAAATCAAGGGTACCCCCTTTGAGTTCTACCCAAGGCGTGATGCTATGGGACAGCCACTAGAGGGCCCATATCACCATGAGCTGAAGACTCAGTTGGACCACCTCAGCTTCATGATGTATGACCGTCAGAAGGAGTTGTACAATGCCTGTTCCTACGCCAACCACAAGTACGCCATCGCCGCGAAGAAGGATCAGACCATTACCATGCTAGTGAAGGATCACAAGTATCATCGCCGTCAGCTCGACAAGAAGGAGCATATCATTGCCTGTCTTCACCACAGGATCATAGAGTTCGAGGAGACTATCCACGAGAGAGACATGCAGTTGGAGGAGAGGGAGAATGGAGGGGAAGACCTTCGTGGAGACCCCTACTCCTATCTTAGCGATGATGATGACTTTCTGGAGGATCAGGCTATGGACTTCTTCACCGATGAGGATGACTTCGCCTTCATTGATGATGATGATGATGATGAGGACACTGACTCCGAAGAGTAGTAGCACTTGATCACTAGGGTTAGTGAGTTGTATTCGGTCCCACTGTATCGTAGTTTACAGAATGGTTCTTAAAACCATCTGTTTTTCTTTGTTGTGGTGTGTGTTTGTATCGTGTGCTATGAATGAATGAAAAGCAAGTTGCTAGAAAAAAATCTGAGTCAAACTTTAAAAACTTTCCAAAAACCCCTAAACCTTATAAATTTCCCTCTTTTCTCATGATCTATCTCCATCTTTAGATGCCTCACGGAGGAAGCAACTCAGACCCGGAACCGATGTTGCAACTCTTGCAAATGTTGGTTTCTGACCGCGAAGCCGAAAGAGCCGAACGTCAAGCCAACTTAGCCACCCTTCAACAGATAGCTCAGATGGCCAACAACAATCAAGGCCATGGAAATCAGGACAACCATGGATCTAAGCTCAAGAATTTCCAGAACACTAATCCACCTGTTTTCACTAAGTCAGAAGAGCCCCTAGATACAGATGATTGGTTGCAAACCATGGAGAACAATCTGGAAGTTGCAGGAGTAGAAGCTAACGAGAAGGTGTTGTTTGCTACCCACTATCTGGCCAGAGATGCAAGAGCATGGTGGAACAGCGTTCACGCAATGACAGGAGGTCAGCTGATGACTTGGGAAGAGTTCAAAGTCAAGTTTAGGAGAACCCATGTGCCACCAGGTTTGATCAAGAGGATGAGAGATGAATTTAGGGAACTGAAGCAAGGAAGGATGACAGTAGTCGAATACCGTGACAAATTCTTGTCATTGACTAGGTATGCACCAGATGAGATAGACACTGAAGCCAAGAAGAAGGAGAGATTCCTGAATGGTCTGCACGATGAGATGCAGACTGTGTTAGTCAATATCCCCTTTGCTGATATTGAAGCCTTAGTTGACTCTGCCATTCAGATGGAAGGAAAGATCAACCAAGCTAATGAGAACCGCAAGCGTCGCATGATGCATCAACCAGGAACCCACCATACACCAAATTATCGCCCCAACCCATCTCCAGGATTTGCCCCAAGAAACAATAGACCCCCAATGAACCGTTACACCTATCCCAATCGTGGAAACCCAAGGCCCGGAGGGAACCACAACAACCCCGGCAATCCCAGCAATTTCATCCGTGCTCCACCTAAGTTCAACAACAACAATGCCGCCACCAACACCTACACTTCCCCAAGGACTGGAAGCAACGCTGTGCCTGTTGCAGCAAAGGACAAGGCCCAAGTGACTTGTTATGAATGTGGAACCAAAGGTCACTATTCCAATGAGTGCCCCATGAAGATTGCCGTAGCCCCCAATGCAAATGCCCCAGCTCAGCAGCAACATCGTGTTCAGCCCGGAAGAAGGTTTGCCCCAGGGAATTCACTCAACCGCAATGGCCGTCTCTTTCTCATGCATGCTGAAGAAGCCCAAGAAGTGCCAGATGTCATGCTGGGTATGTTTTCTGTTAACTCAGTACTTGCAAGAGTGCTGTTTGATTCAGGAGCATCGCACTCATTTGTTACTGAAGAATTTGCATACACTAGTAAGATTCAACCAACCAAATTGAAGCATGTTATGATTGTTCAAATACCTGGTTCAACCACCAAAGCTAGACAAATTTGCAAAGCCGTCCCTATCCGAATCCATGGAATAGATTTTTATGCTAATCTAATAGCACTTGGAACCAAAGGTTTGGAAGTAGTACTAGGAATGGATTGGATGTCCAAACACAAAGGATTAATTGACTGTGCCAAGAAAGCCATAACCATGACCAGTATAGCCGAAATATCAGTCGAGCATGTATCTGAAACCTTGCCCCATCAATTCAAGTGCAACAATAGTATAGCCCAGCCAACCATTGACCAAGTCTGGATAGTCTATGAATACCCCGATGTATTTCCAGATGTTTTGCCCGGTATGCCCCCAGATCGAGATATCGAGTTTATCATTGAACTAATACCTAGAACCGGACCCATAGCCCAGAGACCATATAGTATGAACCCGTCTAAACTAGTGGAACTAAAGAAGCAACTAGATGCCATTCTGGAAATAGGATTGATTCAACGAAGTGCGTCACCATGGAGATCACCTGTTTTGTTTGTGGACAAGAAAGATGGAGGTAACCATTTGTGTACGAATTATCGAAAGTTGAATGATGTCACCATCAAGAACAAGTACCCGTTGCCCAAGATAGAAGATCTGTTTGACCAGTTGACTGGTGCCAAAGTGTTTTCTAAGATTGATATTAGAACTGGCTATCATCAACTCAAGATTCTTGCAGAGGATATTCCAAAGACTGCCTTTACCACCTGATATGGATTATATGAGTATACTGTCATGTCCTTTGGATTAACCAATTCCCCCGCTTATTTCATGAACCTCATGAATAAGATTTTTATGGACTTCCTGGATAAGTTTGTCGTTGTTTTCATTGATGACATTCTGATTTATTCCAAATCAGAAGAAGAACATGAGCTACACCTAAGGACCATTCTTGGAACCCTTAGAGAGCATTAGCTATATGCCAAGTTTAGCAAATGTGAATTCTGGTTATAGGAGGTAGGATTTCTCGGACATATTTTATTAGCTGGAGGAATTGCCGTTAACCCTGCGAAGGTGAAAGATGTTGAAAGATTGGCAAGCCCCAACCACTCAAACCCAAGTTCGTGCATTTCTCGGGTTAGCAGGATACTACCGCAAGTTTGTAGAAGGATTCTCAAGTATTGCAAGACCCATGACCCAATTGCTGAAGAAGGAGAAGAAGTTTGAATGGACGGACAAATGTGAAGCAAGTTTCAAGAACTCAAGAGGAGATTGATTTAAGCCCCAATCTTGATAATGCTGGATATCACGAAGCCCTTTGATGTGTGTTGTGACGCATCCAAGATCAGTCTCGAATGTGTGCTAATGCAAGAAGGCAAAGTTATATTTTATCTATCTCGACAACTGAAGCAGCATGAACATAATTATCCAACCCATGACCTTGAACTCGCAGCCGTAGTTCTAGCCCTGAAGACATGGAGGGATTATCTGATGGGAAACCGTTGTGCGATTTATTCGGATCACAAGATCCTGAAGTACATATTCACTTAGAAGGAGCTGAATATGAGGCAGAGAATATGGATTGAGCTAATCAAGGACTATGATCTGGACATTCACTATCACCCTGGTAAAGCCAATGTGGTAGCAGATGCCCTTAGCAGATTGCCGTGCCGCTTGAACTCAATGATTTTGAAGGAGCAACCAAGTTTGCACAAAGAGATGGAAGATTTTAGAATGGAATTAGTAAGTGAAGGATTTTTGGCTAGCATAGAACTTCAATTCACTTTGATCAGTCACATCAAGGAGGCGCAGAAAGGAAATGCTAGTATCGACGGAATCAAACATCGTATCGGTACATGCAAAGTACCCGGATTCACCAAAGACGAAGAAGGAGTTCTATGGTACAAAGCACGTCTCTGTGTACCATCAGATTTAGAGTTGAAAGAAGTTATTTCGAAAGAGGCCCATGATACTCTTTATTCTATCCACCCCAGAGGAACAAAGATGTATCAGGATTTGAAGGAGAAATTTTGGTGGCATAAGATGAAGAGAGAAATCGGAAGCTATATCGCCAAGTGTGATATATGTCAGAGAGTCAAGGAGGGACATCAAAGACCCGCATGACTGTTGCAACCACTATAGATTCCGGAATGGAAATGGGATTCAGTTGGAATGGGCTTTATCACCGGACTTCCTACTTCTACTAGGGGAAATGACTCTATTTGGGTCATAGTGGACAGATTGTCCAAAGTAGCCCATTTCTTACCAGTCAAGACCACATACCAGAGTTCGAAGCTAGCAGAGTTGTACATCGCTAGAATCGTCAGTTTGCACGGAGTCCCCAAGAACATTGTATCAGATCGAGGAACCCAGTTTACCTGGAGATTCTAGAAGAAGGTCCAAGAAGGTTTAGGAACCCGACTGGATTTCAGCACAACATATCACCCTTAGACCGATGGACAAACAGAGCGAGTAAATCAAATACTAGAAGATATGTTGAGTGCATGTGTGCTAGAGTATGGATCTAAATGGGAAGACTATCTGCCTTTCGTAGAATTTTCATACAACAATAGTTATCAAGCTAGTTTGCAAATGGCCCCATTTGAGTTCATGTATGGAAGGAAGTGTCACACCCCGTTAAATTGGTCGGAAGTAGGAGAGAGTCAGATTTTTGTACCCGACATCCTACGAGAAGCAGAAGAGGAAGTTCACAAGATTTGTAAGCACCTCAAGACCGCCTAGTCAAGACAGAAGAGTTACGCCGACAAGAGACGTCGAGACCTCTCTTTCAATATCGGAGATTTTGTGTATCTCAAAGTGTCGCCTTTGAAGGGAATACAGCGTTTCCAACTCAAAGGAAAGTTATCCCCTAGATATATTGGACCCTTCAAGATTCTGAATCATTGAGGAGAAGTATCGTATCAATTGGAACTGCCAGAGGAAATGTCAGTAGTGCACAGTGTGTTCCATATATCGTTACTTCGCAAATGCCTTGAAGTTCCGGAGAAGACTAAAGTTTTCAAGAACATTAATCACCGGACCATAGAGATCAACAATAACCTAACGTATGCCTAAGTACCCATCCGTATTTTGGAGGAAGATTTCAGAACAACCAGGACCCGAAGCATCAAGTTTCTCAAGATTCAGTGGAGTAACCACACTAAAGAAGAAGCTACCTAGGAGCAAGAAGATCACATCAGGACGGAGTTTCCCGATCACTTTAAATCGTAGGTAATTTTTTTTCTTCTTTTTCAAATCTTGGACGAGATTTTGTTTAAGGAGGGAAGGTTTGTAACATCCCAAAAATATGAAACAATGATCATCAAACTCTAATCACTAAAATTATTGTTAACAAAAACATTGATTAATTAAAATCATATGAATGCATGTGTGTATGTGATGATTTGATGAATGCATGAATGGACTTGTGTGATTAACCTAAATAGCAAGGAATGGTTCAAATATGAATATAACATCATCTAAAACATTTCCAAGCAGAAACAAATCAATAGAAAATCAAAAACAAATCAATTAAGGCAAATGGTCATTTTTGCCAATCTTGCTCACTAGGTCACTTTGAGTGTTTCTAGTCCAAGATTTCAAACAGAAACTTTTCCAATTCTTTTCACCCCTTGCAAAACCAAGTAAAAGGGAATCAAATACCACCTTTTAAACTTGAAGAAACATTTGCGAACCTCATTCAAATCACAAGTGAAAATTGAATCTATATCATATGTGAAGATCACACCTTTTCAAAACCCAACCAAACCAGTGCACCTTGACCAATCCAACTAACCCAATACTCCCTAGTATGTGCCTATCAAACCCACCAAGTTTGAATCCACAATTCAAATTTGAATTTCTTTCGGCCATTTCATCAAACACCTTGTCAGCAGCAAACAAACAAACACAAAACACTATAGTGAGCAGTGTTGTGCCAACCTTGTCCCCTCCCTAGCTCTCACTACACTCCCAGTAGATGATCAAAGTAATCTAACTAGCTTTAGCACCAATGTGAGAAAGCCTAGCCATTAATGGTGAGCATGCCGAGAGCACCATTGCCATCCCCATGTCGCCAGCGAGCTAGAGGAACAACTAGCCTCGCCAACCTTGTCTGGGACACGCAGCACCGTCCACCACCAATCCCTGTCCAAGCCCCGAGCGCAGCCAGCCACTGGACCACCCGCCAAGAACGCGCCCAGTCTCTCTGCGTGCAAAC
Organism: Avena sativa; assembly: GCA_916181665.1. NCBI lineage: Eukaryota > Viridiplantae > Streptophyta > Magnoliopsida > Poales > Poaceae > Avena > Avena sativa. Next base: position 86,192,782 of record OV702284.1, read on the forward strand.
CGAGAGCACGCCAGTGCGCCGTCAGCGACACCATCCCACAGACCAAGCGCCGCCCTCGCCGCTTGCAGACGTGATCAACACCGCACCAGGAACCTCCCAGACATGCTCGTTTGCCGCCGCGCAAACCATGCATGTTGTGCACCATTAAAATCGTTGTTAGACCCGCCCAGAGTGCCGCGACGTTATGACCGATCAGCAGCGCCCCACGCCTTGCCACCACGCCGTTGAGCTTCGCCAGGGAGCACAGCACCGCCCCTATCGTCGCCCATGCCATTAGTCCTCTGTGCCATCGACACCGACGAGCTCCACCCGCACCCTTCGGTCCCCTTCAGCCACTATAAAAGGAGGCCTCCTCCACTCGTTTCTTCACACCAGTTCACTCCCCACCTCTCACTGATACCCCGCACTCACTCCCAGAGCAAGGCGAGCACCACGCGGCCAGAATTTCACCGGAGTTTTCCACTCATAGGAGGAGAGGCGCCGTTGATTGGAGCCGACCCGGGAGAAGCTGCAGGTACTAGGAAAATCGCCGTCGTCGACTTCGTCATTTGCCCCCGTCGCCGACCATCACCTGAGCCCCGGTGAGCCTCCCACGACCCCCACCGGCCGTGCTAGGGTTCTGTCTCGCCGGCGCTTCCCGACGTGGATGATGAACCAGAGCCATTCGATTAGAGTTAGATCCTATGGTCCTAATCGCTCCATACCGCTTTGCCACTCGTGGTCTCACTGACGAGTGGGGTCGCTCACTTAACCAGCCCGCGCGTGCGCTGTTTGTAGTGGGCCGGCCCAGTTAAACATCCCGCGCAACCCACTAATTCAAATTTAGTTTTATTCATTTAATTTCAAACCCAGTTCTGTACCTAGATTCAAAAATCAACCCAGCTCAATTCACTGAACCAAAATGTATGAAACCAATTTTGTTAGAAAGGTACTGGAATGCTTAATCCAAGCCCGTTGGATTCAAACCATTTATATTTGTAGATCATCCATGGTAAAAATAACAAGGTAGAAGCTTTTCTGCATTCAAACATTTTTCAAAATTCAACCATAAGATCTTTTGAGTTGATTCCAACTCTCAAAAATCACATTCAACCATACCTTTCAAAATATATAAAAATATATAGGTTTACTTACAGAAATAATAATCAAGTAATAAAATAATTCCACATAGGCATTTCTAGTCACTTTAATTACTTAAAATAAAAAGGTTAAACCTTATTAAATTGTGACACCACTTTAAATCACATTCCCATGTACTAAAATATGTGGTGATGACATGTGTCAACATGATCCCATGTTTGACTTGGAGAATATTAAATCTTAAGTAGATTTTGAATGAGTAGAAATTAGTTTTCTCAAATAAAATAAATGAGACAAGTGCTGTAATCTTGTAATGTTAGTGATGATGCTAGATCATCTAGTGTGAACCTTTGTGTGATGATTAGCAATAGTTAAGTATTATTTGGTGATTGTATACCTCGTATTTATTTATAGACGCTAGTACCAACCAAGGATACGAGGCGGAAGGAGGATACTACGAGGAATAAGCCGAGGAGAATTTCAACCACTGCTCTGCACAAGGCAAGCTAACACTTGCAAGATACCCTACTTGTTCCAGCTACTACTGGATTGTTACTATGCCACTATATGCCCTAAGCATATGTGATTAGACCCACTTGACAAACCATCCTAGTTTTACTTGCAAGCTTAGTATTTTATTTTCTTTATTAAAAGATTTCTATCAAAATTTTACCTAGTGACTTGTAGATGCTAGCAAGATAATTAAAGGTAGCATAAAGAGCATAAAATTTGGCCTAAGTTAGATAATCTTGATGTCATCCTAAGGCATGAGATTGAACTTAGCTAATTCCCACTGGTTTAGTATCCATCATTAGTATTCACCCCCACTTGTAGATGCTAGTGCTAAGCATAAAACTTGATCAACTTTAGATGGGAATACTTGGTGAAATGGTTATGAAAACCTTAGAATGATGAGTCATTCTACTGAAATGTTTTGGCATGTGTTTCCGAACACTAGATGATTTTGATGATGAAAATGTTAAGGCATGAGCCTTAGCCCTTTATAAAAGTGATGGTTGTCTGGACGCGATACCATTCCAATTTTACCGTATAACCACAATACCCGAGAATTGGGTAGGGCTTGACTAGAAATTAATGTACCTTAGTATGGGTTCCCTTACGGCCAAGGTCTGAGATGAGGCTACCTTGTGAAGATTTTCCACCTGTGCAGTACCCAAGATGACAGTTGGTCATGGTTGGGAGGCCAAACTCACAGGAGAGGTGCCTATACTAGGGCGTGTAATTGAAATGTTAGGATTGATTATCCGCATACTAAGTATGGTGAATTCAGGATTTGTTCCTGATGGATGTATCGAATGTTGTGGTGAAAGTGTACAATCTCTATAGAATGTCAAACTATTCGAATAGCCGCGTCCGTGGTTATGGACAGTTGGAGTGGCCATACTGTTCTATCGTCAGATGTTTTCAAAATGACTTATGAAATGATTTATGACTTTGACTTGACCGCAACAGAGTTGTGATATGAAATTCAAGCTCCCACTTAGGTGTTATAAAGCTTTCAACTAGCTCTCTTTGCTTCTGAACTTAGTAAAGGTAAATCTGGCTTTTTGCAAAACAACTCTAGAGCTTAGTATATCCTATTCAAAACCACTTCACTTGTTAGTATTAGTTTGCAAGTACTTAAAGAGTACTCATGGCTTTGTACCTGGCTATTCCCGTGGCCAGACGATGAAGAAGAGTATCAGGAAGATGGCCAGCTGGATGGTTATGATAACTAGGATCATCTCCCATCATCAGCATTTCCTGTGACCATGAAGATGGAGCCTCGCCTACGCTATCTTTATCTTTACATTATTCCACTGCTTGATTTGTATTAAGAACGAGATCATGCGATCCTTATTTGTGTAAGACCTTATGTATGGTTTGTAATGTATGATGTACTGTGATATCCAATCTGTTATGTCTCGCAAAAATGGTAATCCTGGGATTGCGATGTATGGCATAACAGGCATCTGTGATTAAAAATCCGGGTGTTGACACTTGTTCATGGAACATGTGGACTGTTTACCTTACACACTTTTCTTAAAGCAGTTGTCTCTTGCTTGCAACTTAATACTGGAGGGGGTTCGGATGATAACCTGAAGGTGGACTTCTAGTCATAGATGCAGTTGGATGGTGGTCTATGTATCTTGTTGTATTGCCCAATCGAATCTCATAGGATCTTTCTGACTAGTAATTGCATTGTTATGCCTTGCTCTGTTCCTATCAATTGCCCCGCTGTAATTTGTTTACCCTTCATTCCATGTTGTTTATCTAAGGAGAGAACCTCTAGTGAACTTTGGACCCTGGTCCAATCTTTACCATTGATACATCTTCCATTGTTACTTGTTTACTTGCTGCAAACCACCATTACCTTCCACATCATATGTTTAATACTTTGTTATAGAAAACCGGTGAGCTTGACAACCTCACTGTTTGTTGGGGCAAAGTTTTGAGTTTGTGTTGTGCAGGTCTCCACGTTGTTTGCAACACCTGTGTTACGTTTCCTTCCTCCTTCTGGTTCAATAACCTCGGTCTCAACTGAGGGAAAACTTGCCGTTGTGCTCTTCACACCCTGCGCTTTGGGTTACCAACAAAGTGCCACGTCGAGCACCGTCACTGTGTGACAAGGCCACCATCTTGGAAAGCAAGATGAAGCAAGTTGAGAACAGGAAGAGGAAGCATCACTTTGACAAGCACAGCTCGGGATCGTGTCATAAGCGTTCACATGGTGATGATAGTGGAGGTTTTGGGTCCCACAAGCATGGGAAGTATAATAGCCACCATAACAGTAACTTTCACCATGACAACAAGCACCACCGCAACCATGACAATGATATATATAAGAACCACAAGAGTGGACACAAGAGCCACCACAGTGGGAATGACAATGGAAGTCAGCCTGCAAAGAGGGACATCAGTCAGGTTGAGTGCTTCAAGTGCAAGAAAACTGGGTACTATGCAAATGAATGCCTAGAAAAGAAGGGTGAAGGAGCCAACAAGCTCAACCCTTTCTAGAAGGGACAAGTGAACCACATCAATGTGAAGAAATCTATGAGGAATCTGATGGTGTGGCTCATAAGTTCAAGCTTAATTCTTTTTTAGCACTTGTTCTTGTTGATACCGGCGCATCGCATTCATTCATATCAAGAGCATTTGTTGATAAAAATGGACTTCCAACTGAAACTATTGGGTGTCCAATTAAAGTAAGCTCTCCTGATGGAGAGATGATAGGGAATTTTGGATGTCATGATCTAGTGATAGAATTTGGAAAGTATAAGTTTTCAGTTAGTCTGATAATCCTAGATTCCTAAGGATTGGATGTAATTTTGGGCATTGATTGGATGACTAAGTATGAAGGACTATTAGATTGTGCCAATCGTACTGTTACACTCACAACTCCGGATAAGAAACGGATTAGGTTCAAGTCTAACTTTGAATCTAAAGGGAGTAAGCTAAATTCTCTTAAGGGGGTTAGCATAGACAGTGTACCAGTTGTGAAGGAATATACGGATGTGTTTCCGAAAGAATTGCCAGAAATTCCACCATATAGAGATGTGGAGTTTCTGATTGACTTACTGCCAGGATCTGGACCAATAGCAAAGAGACCCTACAAGATGTCAGTTGATGAGTTGAAAGAACTCAAGAAACAACTTGGAGAACAGTTGCAGAAGCGATTTATTCAACCTAGTTCTTCGTCTTGGGGTGCACCAGTTCTGTTTGTTGAGAAGGATAGAAGTCAAAGATTATGCATAGATTATCATTCACTCAACAAGGTTACTATAAAGAACAAGTACCCTTTGCCTAGAATCAACGATCTATTTGATCATCTAGAAGGAGCCCGTGTGTTCTCGAAGATTGATCTCCGATCAGGCTATTTTCAGCTAAAGATTAGAGAGCAAGACATACCTAAGACTGCTTTTACCACCAGGTATGGATTGTATGAGTATACCGTGATGCCATTTGGATTGACAAATGCACCTGCTTATTTCATGAACATGATGAACAAGGTGTTCATGGAGTTTCTTGACAAGTTTTTGTCGTATTCATCGATGACATTTTGATCTATTCCTAGATCAAAGAAGAGCATGAAGAACATTTGCGTTTGATACTTGAGAAGCTCAGGGAGCACAAGCTGTATGCCAAGTTCAGTAAGTGTGAATTTTGGTTGAGTGAAATTGGATTTCTCGGACATATTGTGTCGGGAGATGGTATTGTTGTCGATACCGCAAAGGTGTCAGCTGTAACTGAATGGGAATCTCCCAAGTTAGTTAAGCAAGTTTGTAGTTTCCTAGGTTTGGCATGATACTATAGAAGGTTCATTGAAAATTTCTCAAAGGTAGCTAAGCCAATGACGGAGTTACTTAAGTAAGATAAGAAGTTTGACTGGACTGAAGGATGTGAAGTCAGTTTCCAAGAATTGAAGAAGAGACTAGTATCAGCACCAGTCTTATGTCTGCCAGATTTGGAGAAGGATTTCCAAGTCTATTGTGATGCATCTCACCAAGGATTAGGTGGAGTTTTGATGCAAGAAGGGAAAGTTGTGGCTTATGCCTCGAGACAACTCAAAACTCATGAAGTGAATTATCCTACTCATGACTTAGAGTTAGCCTCTGTTGTCCATGCACTCAAAACATGGAGACACTATCTTTGGGAAAGCGATGTGAAGTGTTCACAGATCACAAGAGTTTGAAATATCTTCACCTATAAGGAACTCAATATGAGACAAAGAAGGTGGCTAGAGCTCATTAAGGACTATGACTTGAGTTTGCAATACCATCCCGATAAAGCAAATGTTGTAGCGGATGTCATATTGGAGATAGTGCCGGAAGGTTTATGTGAATGGCCATACTAAAGGAGAATTGCCAGATGATCTGTGTACCCAATTCAAAGATGTCAGATTGGAGATAGTGCCAGAAGGATATCTCATGTCATTGGATTTTCAACCAACATTTTTGGACAAGATCAAAGAAGCCCAAAAGTTGTACAAGGAAATAGAGGAGATTAAAGGTAAAATTAGCAAAGGGAAGGCTAAAGGATTCCATGAAGATGAACAAGGTACTTTATGGTATGGAAAGTGTATCTGCATTTTGCAAGATCCAGGACTTTGGAAATTGATTCTGCAAGAAGCACACAATTCACCATATTCTATTCATACAGGTAACACCAAAATGTACATGGATGTGAAGGAAAGATTTTGGTGGAACAACCTCAAGAAGGATATTGCGGAACATATTTCCTTATGTGATGTGTGTAGTCGAGTTAAGGAGGAACATCAGAAACCGGTAGGGTTATTACAACAACTACCTATTCCTGATTGGAAGCGGGATAAGATTGGTGTGTTTTTTATCACTGGATTTCCAAGGACTAGGTCTGGATATGATTCCATATGGGTTGTTGTGGATCGCCTAACTAAATTGGCTCATTTCATACCTGTGAAGATTACCTATACAAGTGCTAAGTTAGCCAAGATATATATGAACAGGATTGTATGTCTACATGGAGTACCTAAGAGTATTGTGTCTGATAGAGGAAATTAGTTCACTTCGCATTTTTGGTGAAAACTACATGAAATCATTGGGAACAAGATTAGAGTTCAGCACAGCTTTTCACACCCAGACTGATGGACATTCAGAAAGGACCAATCAGATTTTGGAGGATATGTTGAGGGCATGTGCCCTAGACTATGGTGCTAGTTGGGATGAAAGTCTTCCTTACGCAGAATTCTCTTACAATAACAACTATCAAGCAAGCATTGAGATGACACCGTTTAAATTTATTTATGGAAGGAAGTGTACTACGCCATTGCTGTGGAGTGGTGTAGGATAAAGAAATTTGTTCGGATCGGAACTGATCAAGGAGGCTGAATATAAAGTTAAATTGGTAAAGGGCAGATTGAAGATAGCCTAGTCCCGACAAAAAGCTACGCAGATCCAATGCGTAGAGAAGTCACCTATGAGGTAGGTGACAAAGCTTATCTTAGAGTCTCACCACTTCGTGGTGTGAAGAGATTTGGAGTCAAAGGAAAATTGGCACCCAGATATGTTGGACCATTCAAAATTTTGAGCCTCAAAGGAGAAGTGGCTTATGAGATTGAGTTACCTGAATCACTGTCAGCAGTTCACAATGTGTTTCATGTGAGTCAGTTGAACAAGTGTCATCCGGAAATGGAAGTAACTTCATTGAAGGACACTATACCATTGGAAGAGGTTCAGTTGGAGAGTGATCTCACTTATGAAGAGAAGCCTATCAAGATTCTTGAGACTGCAAAAAGAGTTACTCGTACCAAGACTATCAAATTGTACAAGGTACAGTGGAATCATCATACCGAAGAAAAAGCAACTTGGGAAAGAGAAGATAACCTTCGGAGAGATCATCCTCACCTATTTGCTAGCCAATACGAATATCGAGGGAGAGATTCATCTTAAGGGGGTTAGCTTTGTAACATCCCCAAATTTCATCAAATGCAAAAACCATATATTGCATTCATATCATCATAGCATATTTGTCTTGCACAAAATTTTCAAACCAAAACCCTAAATAAAACCATATTTAACCCCTCTTTATTTATGTTATGGGGCATGGTTTTATTTTTATTTTCAAAATACCAAAGGGTTTTTGAGTGAACAAGTGTGCTTGACACACTTTTGGGTGCTAGGATCATAGTACAAAAATTTGGAGTGATTTGAATTCAAACAGATTTGAATTTCGGTTTTAAAACCATTCCTAAAAATCAAAATAGAAATGAAAAAGGAAAAAGAAAAAAATAAAAGCCCGCGCTACCCTTTTAGCCCAACGCCAGAACCAGCCCAGCAAGCCCACCCGGGCCACCCTCCCCTTCTCTCTTCTCTCACCCCCGCGTGTGCACCCCTCCCTCGCTGACCAGTGGCCCCAATGCCACGTCGTCATCGTCCCCAAATCCCGCACCCGAGAGAACGTCGTCGCCGCCATTTCTTCCTTCACTGCCGCGATTGATTCGAGCTTAATTGCTGATGAATGTGTGCGTGATTCTCTCGCCCCTCACCGGCTACTTAATCCCTTCTCCACCGCGGCCATTTCCCCTCAAACTCCTCTCCCCAAGCGCCCCCAGGCTTCCCACAATCGTGCTTGCACCGCCGTGGACCCGAGAATCTCCGGCGAGTAATTCAGGTGAGCTTCATCTGTCCTGTGCCCTCTGGTTCACCCTGTCATGCTCACCATCCTAAACTTGCCTCTGGTTCGCCCTGTACTGCCTTAGGTCGTCGTCCACGTCAAGCACCGCGAACACCCGAAGCTCTGAGCAACTCTGGCGAGTAATTACGTTCATGTCAGCACGCCCCTTGCTTTCTAGTTCAAACCCGTACGTGCGCCGTGTCCTTGCGCAGCCGCTGATGCCCTTTGTTTTCTCTATGGTGACCTAGGTCGTCGCCTCCGCCGTCGTTTGCAAAAGCCCGATGCCAGCAGCTACTTCGACGATCTCCCACGGCCGCAGCAGCTCGCCCCTATCCAAGCCAACTACGCCTTGAGCTTCCTCGCATCTGTGCGACGCTGGTAAGCCACCACACTAACCCTATCCCCCTCTGGATTCGCCGGAGCATCACCGGCAGAAGCGCCGCCGCCGCTAGTAGCCATCAGCGCCGCCCGAGTATGGTCGTTTGATCTAGGGCCGTTAGATCTAGATCGAGCGCTGTAGATTAGATCATGAGTGAAGCGGTCTGTTTTGATCTAGTGCATTAGATCTGACTTGATCCAACGGCGCGGAAATGCGATCTGCGCGAATCGATACCAACCAATCAGATGCGTCCATGTGTCTGTAGTTTAGATTTAAAATCTATTTTGAATCTATTAGAAATTTAAACTTGTAAAATTCATATCTTTTGATCTGTTTGTACAAAAAATGCAAATAATATATCATTGAATTCAGAAAATTAAGCCCTACACTTACATGGACTTGAATTAGAATTTTGCTTCTGGAAAAATAGGATTATATGCAGAACCAAGTATAGGCTTATTTTGACTATATAAAATGTTTTAAATTTTTTTTTAGAATGAAACTTGTTTTATATGAACCTTAGAAAGTTTACTTTGTGTGAAGTAATGTTTGGTTTGACTTGTTAGTGTAGAAAAATCATTACATGGAATTTGCATGCATTCATATATATTTTTATTTGACTATTTGAATGTGAATTTGGTGCTATGATTTTATGTGTAGATTTTGGTGATAGTGATGATTGTGATTGTGAGGAATGTTTCTACTCCCCCAACTATCAAGGAAAGTGGTGCTCCATGTATTTTTTCCTATTATTTTGACTATGCATTAGTGATATTTTGAGTAGGACTTGCATGGATATTTTGCTAAGTTTATACTATGCTATGCCTTGGGAAATCCTAGTAGTTGTAGTCTTAGTAGAATTTCTCCTAAGTTAAGAAAACTTGTTATGTTATCATGCTTAGCCTAGCTAGTAGCAAAAAAGGGTGGAATATTCATGCTATGAAATTTTGCTAAGTCTATGACTTGTGTTTTGATTAATAAAACAACTATGTGAATGAATCACCTGGGTGTAATGGTATGTTGGTTTATGTTGAGTGGTTACACAAGGCCCATGTCTATGGTTTACCTTGTGTATCACACTTGTGGAAAGCCACCCAGGAACAAAGGGATTTGAGATGTTTAGTGTTGAGAAGATTCTAGTGCAATCACATGGCATATGGGCTCTGCCTTCACCACATAGGTTGCAAGAACTTAGCCAGATGGACAGTTGGTGGTAGGGTGATAGGATGGAACGCGTCCATGGTGTTCTAAGGGAATGCTTCTGAAAGGTCTCGTCTCGATGCATGTCGAGTCTTGTGGGAAAGTGCACCACCTCTCAAGAGGGTAAAACCTAAGTACTTAGCTGTGTCCCTGGCAACGGACAATTTGAGCATCAAAGACATTGAAGCTATCAAGGATCTCCTCATCCCAAATTGTAAATTAAAAACTTGTGGTTGAACAAGGGTAAAGGTTCACCAATGTCTATTGGTGGTTCCTTTGGTGTTTTTGACAAACAAAAACTTAGTGTTTTTCAACTGATAAGAAAAACCTATTTTGAGCAAAGAAAGCCTAAGCTACACTTAGACAAATTCATATAGATGTTAGATACTACTATTCTACTATGGTATCACTTGACAATACAATTCCAAATGTATTGACCCACTATGGCTGTAACTTATGATGTTGCAGGTTACTCTGATGGAGATTAGGGTTGTGAGTCTACACTCAACATGTTTGCCTGTGGCACATGAAGATGAAGACTTATAGTTATTTACTTAATGTTATGAACTCTTTGTACTAGACTTGGGATATTGAGTTGTAAATACTATGTTATCTCTGGAATGACGTTGTAATAACGACCTTTGTATCTGTGTACTTTATCTTAAACTGTGGATGCTAGCATTTGATCCAGGGACTAGCATTGCAATCACAGGGGCCTTTACCTTTAAAAGGTGGGGTCTTACAAGGCTACCTTAGCTGGAGAGCTTGTTGTTGCGGCAACAGGCTGGATGCTGGGAGTTGTAGGGGCAATGGCGGGAGATGCTTGGTGCAACATATCTTTAATGTTTTTAGAATCGCCCGATGTTTTGGAGGTCTTCTTCAAACTCAAACTAGCCTTCTTCCTAAAACGTGCAAAAGTATAAGTACATGAATAAGACGAGCAAGAGACAATGTTGGATGATAAGAAGCTTACACAACAGTCGGTGCCTTGGTAAACAAGATGCCGGTGATTATTCTTTTCTCCGCCTCTAGGGCGGCAGTGGACTTCTTGGAGGCTCCACCGTCCGTCTTCTTCTTCTTGCCTCCGTCGGCAGCGTCAGGGTTGGATCTCTTCCGCTTATGTGCCAATGGGACATCGTCATCGGACATGACAGTGATTTCCTTCATCTTGGGGTCGTAGATTTGGATAGCCATGCTATCCTCCTCTAGACTCTTTAGTTGTTAAGTGAAATCCCGAAGTGTTATATGAAATGGTAATGGCTAGACGGAAGAACTGGAGTATATGTCATACATGGAAAATAAATATGTATCTTTGGGCACTTGTTGTCCTCGAACATGTCGTAGGTGATGGTGAAGCCGCGCTTCCTATCCTTCACCTTGACGATATCCTTGAGCCGGAGCTTGATGGAGTCACTCGAAAAGTTTTCCATGGAGATGCGAAGGTTATCCTTCCTATCTTGGGTATACTGGTGCATCAGCTTCGCGCGATGTTGTAGAGGCTGAATCTGCCTGATGAACAAGCACATGGCTAGGTCCAACCCGGTCAGACCCGTCTCTACAAACCACTCGATCCGCCTTATAGCGCGGGAGGCTTCATCGTCGGAGGGGAGGAGGGATTGAAATCTCCATGTCGGGGCTTCAGTGGTGGCCCCGTCGACAAAGTCCGGGTACGTTGCTTGTCGGCCGTCCAAAGGGATATATAGGCCGTAGAAGTACATCCTCTGCTAGTTTTTGCAGGACTCGTGGCCTACAATGTCGGGGAACCGCCAGCCAGGCCAGATCTTGAAGCTAATGGTCCCATAGTTTCTGAGCTCGTCCTTGATCGCTCCGGCTTCCCTCTTGACGGTGAAGAAGTATATGAACAGATCTAACCTAGGCCTAATTCCTAGGTAGCCCTCACAAAGCTCCGCGTAGTTGCTAAGCACGAGGATGCTATTCGGAGATAGGTTCTGAGGATGAACCCGGTAGTGGATAAGGACTTCTAAGGAGAAGTCGTAGATTGGGAGGGAGATGCCGCGTACCATTTGTGCTTTGAGGTACACCTTCTATCCGGCATGGGGAGAAGGGGTGACCTCGCCGGCCGGCGCCGCCCGCCAGACCAGCCCCTCCGTCGCGGGGAGGTACCCCTCGACGAGAATCTCCTTGAGATTGCCATTAGCGATATCGGAGCCGCGCCACTCTCCCTTCTGAGAGTGACCCTCCTCCTCTAGCTGTTCCAGCCCCGCTGGAATATGGTCACCGCCGGTGGATTCCACCACCACGGTGCGTGGCAGCACCAAGTCCTCTGGGGGCACCTGAACGGAGCCTGTTGGCTTCGCCGCGGCGTCGCTCGTTGCCGCCATGGAAGGGGTTGTGCTTCTGCTCGCCATTGGCGTGGGAAGGGAGGTGATTGTGGGCTGGGGAAAAGCTAGGGTTTTTCCCGGTGTGCGTGGAGAGCTTGAGAAGACATTTTGCTGGAGGAAGAAGATGACGCGAGGAAGAATGCGGTGAAAAGATAAAATCTACCACGGTTATAATGTATAGTACTCAGCATAAAGATTCGTGCAAGTTGATCATACAATTGCTGTGTGGACAGCGTGTGCGCGGAAATTTCGCCAGGTTCCCATCACCGCCGCCAACGTTTCGCATCCTTCGCGCGGGGAAAATGGCTATGATTGTGTTCTCTGCATGTTTGAGTTATGAGGCATCGCTGACCTGGTCTTCGTTGCTCTAGCTGACACAGGCAGGTGAACCATCCCATCTGAAGATTCCGGCATGGATGGATCCAGTCCGGCTACTAGAAGAGTACGATGGAAGATTTAGCAGTTCTCTGACTTACAAGTTAAAGGCGGAGAATGTTGCAGGGTTCTTGGGAGGACTACAAGATATTGCTTGACGATTTGTCGAAATTCATCTAGACGGAGCATTCAACCTGAAGAGGCAAGACGACACAAGATCTCGGAGTTCTCCGGGGGCTACTGTTTGGGATATGCTAAATGGGTATCACCAAAGTATGTCTCTAATTCGGATAACCCGGGTGGCCCACAGTTGGTAGCAAGGCCCATGACCTGCTGGGAGGCCTAATTAGATGGATCTAGAAGGGAGGCCCATGCTGGATAAAGGAAGGCTATGGAGGAGTCACCAACGTACCCGGAGCCTTGGAGTGCAAGACACGTTAGACTAATTGTGCACCGTGTCGGACTCTGTAACCTATCCGGCTAGGACTTTGCCTGTAACCCTAGGATCTGGCGACTATATAAGCCTGACCCATGGGAGCCTTTAGGGCATCAATCAACTCATATCGCCCATAGAGAACCGATCCCTGTAACTCGGAGTGTTTCCATTATAGTGATTTATAGCAGGAGTAGGATCCCGCCACCATCGTGGGATCTGAACCTGGGTAAGCTGTGTTACCTCATAGTCGCTAACCTTCCGCCTTACCCCACGTCTCTAAACACGCTTTGTGAGGACCCCTCCATGGCGTACTCATCGACAATACCTCGACAGTGTTGATGCTCTTGTTGTCACTTGCTTTTCCTGTAATTTGCATCTTGGGGGATGGTGGGATGAAGCGGCCCGGGCTAACCTTACATGTCGTCGTACATGAGACTTGCTCCACGCTCAACGTGCAACTTGTATTGCACAAGTGGCTTTGCAGGTGTCTGTCTCTCCCACCATAGTTAAGATTCCATTTACAATGGGCATTTGAAAACACTTGTATCAGCGTTGTGGTTCTTGTTCGTAGGTAAGAATGGTTCTTGTTCAAAAGCCCCAAGCCACGTAAAACATGCAAAGAAAATTAGAGGCGTCTAACATGTTTTTTCAAGGGAATGTGATGTGATATGTCCATGATATGATTGTGATTATATTTGATGTATGCAATGATCCTTATTGTAAGTTGACAACCGGAAGGAGCCTAATGGTTGTCTTTAAATTCATTAAGACATGCGTGTCTATTCATCATGTAATAGATTTATTCCAAGTATTTATAATAGTTTCTATTGGTGATGGACAACCATGAAGCGGTGCCACGGACCTTGACACAATGCTGGTGATGATCGAGATCATGTCTGTGCTTTGGAGATGGATATCAAAGGCACAAGAATAAAGGCCATATCATATCACATATTATGAATTGCATGTGATGTTAATCCTTTATGCATCTTGTATTTCTTAGATTGCGACAGTAACACTATAAGATGATCCCTCTCACTAAATATCAGGTAATAAAGCATTCTTCCTTAGTAGGCACTGTTGCTAAGACTCGTCGTTTCGAAGCATCTCGTGATGATCGGGTGTGATAGATTCTACGTGTGCATACAACGGGTGCAAGCCAGATTTGCACATGCGGATACTAAGGTTAATCTTGACGAGCCTAGCATGTACAGACATGGTCTCGTAACACGGAATATCGAAAGGTAAAGCATGAGTCATATGGATGATATGATGAACATGTTGATTGTTCGCCTTTGAAGCTACATCATCTCTCGTGATGATCAGACTTTATAGTGGATTTGGTTCGTGTAATCACCAAAATGACTCAAGGGATGTTATTTTGAATCAGAGTTTAAAAGTAATATGATTAAAGTTGAACATGATTTATCACAAATTAAATCAAAGTGAATTTGCATAATTGTTGTAGTCATTGGAATCCGTTCACCACCTCACACTTAGTTTTAATTGAGATAATAGAACTATAGAATTCTGGATAGTTAATTTAGAAACTGGTATCGTATTATTTTGATTGTCAATCTAAAGTTTTAAAAGTAATATTGCAGACTTTCAGAAAAATCCTTTTACTCCATGAAGTTTAATAATTAGTATTAAATCAAGCGTCACAATTGTAGTGTTAGTATCTAAGTATCATGTTTGCCTCCATGATTCTTGATATTCAAAAGATTGTTTTAAATATCAAGGTTATCTAGGATCTGAAAGAAATATTTCATAAACCATCATGTGCAGAAGATATTGTGATATCTAAAACAATGTTTTGGTTGCAACATGACAGAGTATAATTTGTGAAAATATATGTTCTCATATTTGATGAGAATTCGCAAAGGTTGGAGATGCTAGACATACTAATCCTCCAAAAGGTTTTGGAGAGCAACATTATACTCGTGATTCGAATTTATAAGATATAGTAGCTTTATCATGAAAGTTGTTATGATAAGGATGAATAGAAGCTTTAGGTAAAATGTTTACTACACTACAATATTACTAAACATTTTGAAAGAACGCCAAACATTTGATGATGGTGATCTACTTCAAAGTGCAAGTCCAAAGGTATTAGTATTTGACTATACATGCTTTGGACTATGTGTCATGTGTATGGCGCCACTATTGATGTTGATAGATTTTCTTAAAAGGAAAGGAAATGCTGAAAGAGAATCTCAGAAATATTTGTCAGAAAAGAAAAAGGTTGGAATTTTCTAGCATAAGTATATAGATGATATACATGTTATGGTTGTATTCTTTGCTTGTTAAACAATGTGGTTTTGGGTATTGGATACCGAATTGGTTGGTGTGAAATGTCATGCATGGAAACACAATTTATGAACTGCGATGACCTAAGTAACCAGCATGAGAGTATGTAATGATGTTCATCGAAAACAAACAAAGTGTTGTTGTGTTTCTCATTAACATCAAAGCTTTCCTTCAAGATTTGTCTCGATAATTGTTATTTTGATCAGGTATTATGAGAACAAAAGGTTGTTGAATTAATTACGGTATTCCATATAAGATGGATGATTTACATATCTGATTGGATAAATCACATCCATAAAACTAAATGCTAAAAATGCCGTAAGACAAATAATTGAAAAAATCACTTATGAACTAACATCGCTGTTTAAATTATATTGGAAAGAAAACTTGAAGAAAATTCATGTTGATGGAATTTTCGAGTCTTTTGATTTTGATCAATTGACGCTTGTGAGACTTTCCTAGAGATAATTGAAACTTCCTTCAAAGTCCAAAGAAGAACGGACGACTAACTTATTGGAATTTGTACATACTGATGTATGTAGTCTAATATGTGTAGTCGTGAGCTATGGATTTGAACTTCATATACTTTCTCCAGAAATTTGAGTGAATATATGTGTATATTTACTTAATGAGGAAGAAGTGTGAAATATTTGAAAAGTTCAAAGACTTTCAAGATGAAGTGGAATATCATTGTAACAACAAAATAAAGAGTTTATGATTGGATCATAATGGAAGATATTTGAGATACAAGTTTAGCATAACACCTAAGATTTGAGGAATCGTTCCATGGATTTGCATTCCCCGAAACACCATAAGAGTATGGAGTGTTCGAGATATGTGATGAAACCTTGTTTGACATGGTGAGATCAAAGGTGTCAGTTATAAACCGCCATTGTATTTTAAAGATTAAAGCTATAGTAACTACCGCTTTTATAGTGAAAAGAGTTCCATCGTGATCCGTTGAAATGACACCATATAAGTTATATTCTACAATAAAACCCAAGTTGTCCTTTCTTAAATTTTGGTATGCTAGGCATAAGTAAAATGGTTACAACCAAAGTCGGATGAGCATATCTTTATATGTTATTTCAGATAATCGTTGGGTGTTCCTCCAGAACACCGAAGCAAAAAGTGTTTGTCACTTAGAACGTCAAGTTTATTTAGAAGGAATTTTTCATGAAAATTTAAGTGGGAGGAAAATATAACTTTGGTAAGGTTATTGAACCTTAGCTATATGTGCTGAGTTGCATAGCGCAGGAAAGTGTCCCAGAGGTAGCAACATTGCTCATGGCTCACGTTCCTCAAAGGTTGTGGTCGCGGAGGTCTAAGTTTCTATTGAACCGAGTAGGTCGGGTAAAACAATCAAATACTAAAGATTCGAGAGTAAATCATTATTTTTTGACAATAATGAATCGACTTCATGCAAATAAGCGATGATCGGCCCTGACTCCTTCATATGGTGTAACACCCTCGCCTGATAAGTGGAGTCTCGCGACCTATAAACGATCACACAGAAACGGAACAACCTGCAACATGAAACTTTGCAGCCATGAATGGTCAATACTTTGAATGTATTGGCAAGTAGAACTAATGAATACAAAGGATCTATCAACTACATGCATATTTGGCTAAGTGGAGTTTCGGCTCATTTGCTAAAACCAAATTAACTTCTCCTACTTTCAAAATACTTTTATTTCTTTAAAAAAATCTTCTAAGGACATACCAGCATAAACCCATGTAGAAACAAGACAGTTCAACTTTCGTATGCTCCTAAACCCATGTTTACCCATCAAGTTTTAGTAATTAAGAAATTGGGATGAGTGAGATCTTCCAAACAGTTCCAGGCCTAGTTGCTCATAGCTGTCCATAACCGGGGACACGACTAAGTACTTAGTTTAGACACCCTGCAGGGGTTGTACACTTTACCCACACGACCCAGTCAGCCCGCTCTTACCATTACACTCATTTTGTGCATGATAGGGAGAAAACCAAGATGAAACCTTTCAGAAGCAGAACCCTGAGCCCTCAGGACGGACCCATACCAACCTACATCCCCTACATCTGCTAGTCACGTCGGGTCAGGTTTCCACAACTTACTAAGTCAAGACAAATAATGACATGCGGCTGTACTGGAAGCTACTACACAAGAAACCTGTCCAATATCTAAAGCCTAGGTGTGCTTTCCGCAATAAACTATCCAAAAACATCAATCCATCACACCCAGGAGATTCATTAAATTCCAGTTGTTTTCATTATAACAAAACATAACTTTCCATAACATAATCATTCATGAATTCCCTTTTGCACATCTAATAAGCATGGCTAAGCAACTACAATACTATGGCTCAAAGTAATTGAGTCATGGAGATATGTCAGTCATGTCTGGGTGCCATAGCATAGCATAGTAGTAAAAACACCTACACATGCATCGCTACTGAAAATCATATCACATGGTTAGGAAAAATAATAGGACATTTATGATAGCTCTACTTGCCTTTATTATAGAAGATGTAGTTGTTCAGATAATTCTCACAATAGATAAGGTTGCACTCGTCACAATCACAAACGTTGCACTCCTTGCAATCTACCGATCAAAACAAACGCACAACAAACACACAATTCAAAACAATACAATTATGCACAATACAATAAAACAATGATGAACAAATACATTCATGACGATTTAATATGTCACAAAGCTTGTAATTAGTTTTCTAAACATTACTAGATCATACGATGCATGCAGGAGATCATTTAATGCAATAGGGTATTTATTATTAATACTTGATTGTCAATAGAGATGTTTTAATGGTTCTGTTTGAACTTATGTAATAATTGACGTATTAAATTTAGTTCTGGAGTGTAATGGATAGGTAATGTTAATACAAACCAGTATAAATTGGATTCACCTTAATCGGAGTTGTAGATCTTTTTATATGATTTAAATAGTGTTTAATAGAATATAATCCACTTAATCGGACTGGTCTAAAATTAGAACTCAAATCATATCTGTAATCTTCACGCGATTGTGATTCCAGGGACATATTATTCATAATTTTACGATCTATAAATTATTTACTATGAACTTTATACTCTAAAAGGCCATTAAAACTATTTAAATTACTATAGTAATTCTGCACTATAAAAGTTGGATCCAACAGTTTATTAATGTTATATAAGCAATCCATAGACACTTTATTTGTATTTTTATGATCTACAGATAATTTACTATACTTTATTTAGTCCAAAGTGTCCATTAAATCATTTAAATTATTACAATAAATATATTATGCATCAGTCAGATATAATAGCGCATTAATATTCTACATATTTTTGTGAATCCATAGGTATATTATTTACTAATTTTGGACTTACAGATAATTTTCTATGAATTTCACAAGTTTCCTTTATTTTTCTGACTTTTCTTTAAATATTAAATCAATTAACCGACGCTGACTGGGCAGGGTTGCTGACGCGGCGCTGACCTGGCTGTGGACGGCGCTGGCGGGGCAGAGTGAAGAGGATGGCCACGTGGCGTAACCAGGTTGGTTGGTACCCCTTCGCTCCTTGTTTTAATCTGGATCGCCAGATGTGGATCCTACGGCTGCTGGTGATCTGGGCTTAGGTGGCGGTCAACGGCGACTGGAACAGTGGCTTCGGCGGCGGCGACGCTCGGATGTCGGTGGTGGAGGCGGTTCTGGTGGCCTCCGGCGATGGCGAAGTAGGCGACGGGGTGCAGATCGTCTCGGCGAACCCTATGGCGTGCTCATCTTCGTTGTTTGCTTCCTGGAACAATGGTGCTGAGCAGCTGGAGCGGCTCGCCCAACCGCGGGCTCCGGCGACGAATTACAGAGGTTCCGATGATCTACAAAGGGGGAAAACAGGGTGAGATGAATAGGTCGAGCGAGAGGAAGAGATATAGAGGGAGGATGAGGGACGGGGGTGTCTGGATCAATAGCAAGCTTGACCTCCCAAAGCTCCTGTAATGGTGATGGTGGCTCAAGATCCAATCGGCTCACTGCTAGGGCTTCCAGGGTGTTTTCGACAGGTGCAAAAGCTTGCAGGGACAGGGGATTATATGGGGTCGAGTCTTGTATGAGGGGGCAACAAATCGGGCGTGAATCTGACGGATTCCTCGCGGAATTTGGTTCGGGAGCGGTCGAACTCCTCCTGGAGGTTGAAGACGAGGGGGGCCCCATATGGCGGTGAGTGGCAGAGTCTGACGTGCGGCTCCGGCCAACAAAAACAAGGGAAAGGGAAGATGTGGCGCGGGGTGTGGTAGTTTCCATGGGCCGGCCCATTGGTGTTACGCTGAGCGACGCGCGCTAGGGGAATGCGGGCAGTATATAGTGTGCGGTAGGTAGGTGGGTTGGTGGGTAACATGGGTTGGGCCTGGCCGGCAACGTGGGCTGGGCCTTACGGTAGTTAGGTTTAGTTTTTTATTATTATTCTTTTCATTTTCTGTTTTTAATGTTTCCTTTATAACTTTGCATAATAAGTCCAAATGACTAGAAATTTGTTTCTGATATTTTCTAATATTTAGTAGATTATTCTAGGATCATTTTTGTATCCTTTTATTGAGTATAAAAATATTGGATTTATAAAACCCATGTTTTTTCCTCATAGGAATATTTGCAAAACCTATTAGGATTAGGGTTTTTGAATTCAATTATTGCAATTTTTTGCATGGATGCAATGCAATGTACATGAATGACATGTAAAAACATTTTTTCTAGTATAAATTTCTAAAATCTTGGGATGTGACATATGGCTTGAAGCCATAAAATCCGTGATAGTTCCATATACGAGAAATTAAGTTTTTGAAACTTGGAAGACCCTCTGGAAAGGTGTAAAACCTTTCAGTCGTATTTGGATCTATTAAGAAATAGACCTGGATGTTTCACTTCTATGAAATAGTTGACATGTCGGGAAATAGTTTACGACAATGTTTAAGGAGTTGACTGTGACAAGATTTGATCTGTCATAGAAATATTTAGTCTGGAAGGATTAATGTAGCAACCACTATATATAATTTTGGTACATGGCAATTGAACAAACAAAATAAAGTTCTTCTAATAGAATGGTTACCTAGGACATGTACTGACACGAACGACTAACTTATTGGAATTTGTACATATTGATGTATATAGTACAATATGTGTAGTCATGAGCTATGGATTTCAACTTCATATGTTTTCCACGGAAATTTGAGTGAATATATGTGTATATTTACTTAATGGGGAAGAGGTGTGAAATATTTAAAAAGTTCAAAGACTTTCAAGATGAAGTGGAAAATCATTGTAACAAGAAAATAAAGAGTTTATGATTGGATCATAAAGGAATATATTTGAGTTAGAAGTTTAGCATAACACCTAAGATTTGATGAATCGTTCCATGGATTTGCATTTCCCGAAACACCATAAGTGTATGGAGTGTTCGAGATATGTGATGAAACCTTGTTTGACATGGTGAGATCAAAGGTGTCAGTTATAAAACTGCCATTGTATTTTAAAGATTAAAGCTTTATTGACTACCGCTTTTACACTGAAAAGAGTTCCATCGTGATCCATTGAAATGACACCATATAAGTTATGGTCTGGGATAAAACCAAAGGTGTCCTTTCTTAAATTTTGGTATGCTAGGCATAAGTAAAATGGTTACAACCAAAGTCGAATGAGCATATATGTATGTTATTTCGAATAATCGTGGGTGTTCCTACATACCACCGAAGACAAAAGTGTTTGTCGCTTAGAACATCAAGTTTCTTTAGAAGGATTTTTTCATTAAAAGTTAAGTGGGAGGAAAATAGAACTTTGATAAGGTTATTGGACCTTTGCTACATGTGCTGAGTTGTGTAGCACAAGAAAGTGTCCCGGTTGCAGCAACAATGCTCATGGCTCACATGCGTTAAAGTTTATGGTCACGGAGGTCTAAGTTTCTATTGAACCAATTAGGTCGGGTAAAACAATAAAATACTAAAGATTTGAGAGTAAATAATTATTGTTTGACAATGATGAACCGACTACATGCAAATAAGTGATGATGGGCCCTGACACCGTTAAATGGCTTGAAGCCATAAATTGTTTGATAGTTCCATACACAAGAAATCAAGTTTTGAACTTGGAAGACCCTCTGGAAAGGTGTAAAACCTTTCAGTCGTATTTGGATCTATAACTAAATAGACATGGATGTTTCACATCTATGAAATAGTCGACATATCAGGAAAAAGTTTACGACAATGTTCAAGCAGTTGACTATGATAATATTTGATATGTCATAGCGATATTTAGTCTGGACAGATTAATGTAGCAACCCCTATATATAATTTTGGTATATGGTAGTTGAACAAACAAAATAAAGTTTTTCTAATAGAATGGTTACCTAGGACGTGTACTTGACACGATCCAAAGGGTTTTGTTAATTAAAAAGATGCTAAAATCGTATGCAAACTTCAATGGTTGAAGTAAGCATTGCGGAGTTGGAATCTTCACCGTGATAAAACTGTTAAAAGAGTTTAATTTCATCGGAGACGATGAAGATGGTTGCATTTGCAATAAATTAAGTGGGAGTGCTAAGACATATTTCTAATACATTATGTGGTGGACATCTTGTTGATTGGAAATGATTTATCTTTTATTGACACAGGTTAAGAATTTCATTTCGATGAAAGACTTAGGCAAAACCCGAATATTAGGCATCAATGTCTATATGGATTGATTGAGACACTAATATGGTTGTGCCAAATGTACATAGATGAGATATTGAACGATGTGTTCTATGCTCAAAATTTTATGTACACATACAGATGTGTTCTATGCTCTAAATTTTATGAGAATATACCAGAATGATTCATAAGATAATCATTGGACGATAGTAAGGATATCCTTATGATCTTTGGAAGAACTAAGAATGTGTTATTTATGTAGAGGTGATAGATAGATAAATAGTTCATTGTAAAGTGTTAGATTGATACTAGTTTTGTCAGAAGATACAAATTAAGTTTTATCTCAATCTAAACTGTGGGTGGCACAATGTAATGGAAAGTAAGTTCCATAACGGATTTGGATGAGTTCCAAAGTTAAGCCATTGTGACGGTTACTACAACAAAAGGCTAAGTATATGACTGCCGTTGTAGCAGCAAAAGAGGGCATTTGTGTCAATTAGTTTGTTATCAAACTAGGTGTGGTTCACAGCGGGCTAGTACTATGAAGATATATTGTACAACAATTATATTGACATGATTTAACCCCAAGGAACTAAAGGTCTCACCAAAGGACCAAAGTTATGCAATGCCATCTCATTGGAGAATGTGTGATGCGTAGAGATGAAAATACATGCAAAGACACAAAGACTTGGAAGTGTCAGATCCAAAGATTATGTTTACCACTAGCAATCGTGTATATACAACACGACAAAGCCATAGGTGTTGAATGCACAAAGTTCTTCAAACTAGATTATTGACTCTAGTGCAAGTGGGAGGCTGTTGGAGATATGCCCAAGAGGCAATAATAAAGTGGATATTATTATATCTTTGGGTTTATGATAAATGTTAAAATCCCATGCTATAATTGTATTAATAGGAAACATTAATACTTGTGTGTTTTGTAAACATAAAAGAGTCCCTAGTAAGTCCGTTGTTAAGCTAGCTTGTTGATTAATAGATGATCATGGTTTCCTGATCATGGAAATTGGATGTTATTAATAACAAGATCATATCATTAGGAGAATGATGTGATGGACTGATGACTCCTTGATGTGAAGCCTATTGGGAACCCAAAGAGAAAGATGTGAAGCAGCACAACAGCAAGCTTTCCCTCAGTAAGAAACTGAGGTTACCCAACCAGTAGGAGGAAGGAAACGTCACATAGGTGTTGCAAGCAACACGGAGACCTGCACAACACAAACTCAAGAGTTTGCCCCAACTAATGTAAGGTTCCCAACCTTTAATAAGGCAGAGATCCCTATGTTTACAATGCTAGTCCCTGGATCAATAGCTAGCATCCACAGTTATGATGTAATATCAAGAAACAAAGGTCATAGTACAACTTTATAACCAGGAATAAAATAATTTATTACATCTTACATAGCTCATTTGGCTATCTTATTACAATGCAGCATAATATAACAATAGCATGGGGTCCTTCATCTTCAAAGTGCCACAGGAAGACATGTTGGTTGTAGACTTGTAATCCTAATCATTAAACTTCACTAATATCAAACAAACCTGCAACATAACAAGTTACAGCCACAAGGGTCAATACACTTGAATTGTATTGGCAAGTGATACTATAGCAGTATAGCGGAGTCTATCATCTATATGCATTTGGCTAAGTGGAGCTTGGGCTTGCTTTTCTCAAAATAGATTTTCCTTATCATTTGAAAACACTAAGTTTTGCTTGACAAAAATCTTTCCCAAGGCATCCCCCAATAGAAATTGGTGATCCTTCAACCCTTGTTCATCCACAAGTTTTTAACTTAGAAATTTGGATGATGAGATTCTTGATAGCTTCCATGTCTTGATGCTCAAATTGTCCTTTGTCAGGGACATGGCTAAGTACTTAGATTTTTCACTCTGCAGAGGTGGTGCACTTTCCCCACAAGACTTGGTTTCACCAAGACAAGATCTTTAAGAAGCCTTCCCTTAGACCAGAATGGACGCGTTCCAACCTATCAAACCCCTACGATCAACTGTCCATTTGGCTAAGTTCTTACAACCTATATGATCCAGGCAGAGCCCATAATGCCAAGTGGCTGCACTTGAAGCTTCTCAACATTTGACATCTCAAATATCTTTGTTCCTGGGTGGCCATCCACAAGTGAGATACACAAGGTTCACCAGTCCCCTGGCCTTGTGTAACCACTCAACACAAACCATTCCTTCCATTCCACCCAGGTGATTCATTCACTTAGTTTTTTTATTATACAAAACACAAGTCCTCAGACTTAGAAATTTTCCATAGCATGAATGTATATTCCACCCTTGTTTTCTATTAGCTAAGCTAAGCATGATAGTAGTAGGAATCTTAACTTAGGAAATTTCTACTAAGGTTACATCTACTAGGATTTCCCATGGCATAGTTTAAACTTAGCAAAATTCCATGCAAGTCCTACTTAGAAATATCACTAATGCATAGTGAAAATAATGGGACAAAGTATGGAGCATCACTTGCCTTTTTGGTAGAGAGTATAAGTTCACTCCTTGATCTTTGCAATGTTCACATAGTTCAATCACTACAATTCAATCAAGCAAACAATATTTCAATCTACCATTACAAGCATTTCATCACAAAAATGGTAGAAACAAAATAATGCATGTAAGCATGCCAAACTTTGTTTTATTTACAAAAGTGGTTTATAATAGGTTATAAACATTCTAAAACACTTATTAGTCATTTTATAAAGTGGCAAAATCATTTGAAAAGATTTCACTTCAAAAACCATTTTTAAACCAAGTCATTATTTTATGTGGTGAAGAAATGCTTTTAATAAGGCAACCTTCTATAGGTTTATCAAAATATGTTTTCAAACCATAAAATCTTGTGTTTAGGGTCAGAGAGTTTATTTACAAAACATTTCCCCAAAGGTTTTCCTCCAAAATCATTTTTAACAATTAAACCATATTTTTATTTGACTAGAAATGGTTTAAATCAAAGATTTATTCTTTTGCTTCACCAAATACATTTTTGAAACCACAATTTGTTTCTTATGGTCAGTAGGTTCAAAACACACCATTTTCCAAAGATTTTATCCTCAAAATCATTTTGGAACAATTTTTATATCCTAAACATGCATACACAAGTTTCTGTAAAAACAAACAATTTAACCGAAGATTTTTACTAAACAAAGTGCATGGTTGGCTAGGGCTTGTTTTTCTGAATCCATTGATATAAAGTTTGCAAAATTTGGACGTGTAGATTAAAAGTTATAGATTTTACAAAATTGAGCAACTAATAGATCAAATTATGATTTTAAACCAGATTCTGTGACACGCGGCGTATTTCTATTCGTCGGTACCGCTTCGGCCGGATCACGCTACGGGAGGCGTTGGATCAAGTCACATCGCACGGCACAGATTGCGTACCCCTTCGGCGTTAAGTGGTTTTATCGCATCCATTAGATCATCATCTAACGACCATCGTCACCCTGACCATGTTCTAGCGGCGCCCGACGGCTGCGCGCGGCGGCGCTCGACGGCTGCGCGTGGCGGCGGTGGTCGGCTAGCGGCGGAGATGGCGCTAGAGGAAGCAAGGAAGAGTAAGGAGATGCTCACCAGGTTTAGGAGATCACGGCGAAGCTCAAGGTACTCGCGGGAAGGCAAGGGGCGCACGAGGTTGCTGTCAATCTCTCGCCGGAGTAGCTTGCGGGCTTGGGCACGCACTGTCGTCGTCGGGGACGTCGCTGTAGACCACGGGAGAGGGAAAAGAGGATGCTATTAGACGCGTGGGAAAGTAGGGGGCACGGGAGCATCAAAGAGAGAGGGCGGCGCGGTCAGAACGTTACCGGGGGAGTCGCCAGAGAAGAGGCAGACGGCGGCAGTGCTTGATGTCGTCGTTGTCGAGGCTATGGGCGCGTGCGGATGATCTAGAGCTATTGGCAGATGCGCAAGAGAGTGGGGATCATGCTCGTGGGGGTTAGAGGCAGAGGGGAGGTATGGCTTGGTCGGAATCGAGAAGGAAAGCTCGTCGGGGCCGCGAGGTCGTGTGATGTTTGAGGGGAATGAAGGAGCGGAGGGAGGCAGTTAAGTGGGATTAATCGCGGGGAGGAATTACTGGCGGAATCAAGCGAATTAACCCGAGGTTTGAATGAGCAGTAACGGTCGGATTCGAGGGCGAGGTCAGCGTGGGTGAGGAAGACGGTGACGTGGCTGTGGGGCCTGGCTGTCTGCGAGTGAGAGAGAGTGGGGGTGGGGTCCTGTCGTCAGCGACCTTGCGGGTTTATAAGTGGGTGCGAAACGTTTTCTTGCGGGAAAGAGAGGGAGTGGCTGTTGGGCTGGCCGGCTGGGCTGAGTCCTTTAACAGTTTTTTTTGTTGTATTTGTTTTTCTTTTTCCTTTTCTTTTATTCAGTTTTGGTTTTATTTAATCATTTCAAGCATCCATTTGAATTCAAAACTTTGCCAAAATTTGTGTAGCTTCAAACACTAATTAACAAAACATTCTGAAATCATTTTAGAATAATTTATTTATTCTTGTTAAGGTCTTTTAATTATTCAAAATAGGCTCTAGTTTTAAATCAAATAAGATTTAATAATATTATCAAACACCATTTAAATTCTTTAAGCTTTCCAAAACCTTTCAGTAGGTTTCTATTTGTTTATTTGCGTTCAAATAATTCATCTTGAATTATTTGGAAAGTATTTAATATGATTCATAAATCATTTGAATTGGGTATTTGTTTTAATTCCAATGGAATTAAATATAGTTTTAATTCCCTAAAGTTTATTTGGAAGATTTATTTTATTTTAAGTTGATTAAACAACTTTTATTTCACTTGGGTAAATTCCAAATGTCATTTTCTCATGATTTAAATGATCATTCTTATTAGAGATTTATCTTTCTCAAAATAGGGATAGAATGGTTTAATGCCATTTTATTTTATTTTGGAAATTCTTTATCCTTTTATTTTATTTGATTTGGTTTACATTCTTTCCATTTGCTTAATGGATTAGGCCAATATTTATTTGGTCTTTCAAATATTCTTTATTTTAATATTTCTTTCTTCATCTTATAAAATCCATATCTTTTTATTTAGAGATCCAAACTTGGTAATTCCAATTTATAAAACCTTGTTTAATATTTGTTTATCCTTTTAAATACCTTTAGGATTATTTGCTCACCATTTGGTTTGGATTTTAGACAGATTCTTTATTAGATTTGGAAATTACTTTTTCCTTATCTTATTAAATTCATAAGATTTTATCCTTGGTTCTAAATTAAGTGAAACCAATTTCTATGGTCTTATAATATTTCTATTTGTCATTCTTTATCATTTGTAAGTGTTTGTTGACAAGATTTTATATGGATCAAATCCATAGGCTTGGAGATACTTGGAAATGATTTTATTCCATTAGGGTTTAGGGTTTGGATTTATTTTCCAAGTGTTTAAATTTCCAGATGCATTTTATGAGGAATGCATTTCTTTTGATTTGGATTTGTTGAATTCAAACTTTAATTAAAGTTTGTTCAGGATGGGATTTTAAGTTTCTATTTAGAAACAAAAGTTTCTTTTCACCCTGATTTTCAACAATAATTTTATTTTGTTTATTTATTTTTCACATTACAAGATTTGGAAAATCTTGGGATGTGACATAGTCCCTGGTTCAATAGCTAGCATCCACAGTTAAGATGTAATATCAAGAAACAAGGGTCATAATACAACTTTATAACCAGGAATAACATAATTTATTACATTTTACATAGCTCATTTGGCTATCTCATTACAATGCAGCAGAATATAACAATAGCATGGGGTCCTTCATCTTCAAAGTGCCACAGGCAGACATGTTGGTTGTAGACTTGTAATCCTAATCAATAAACTTCACCAACATCGAACAAACCTGCAACATAATAAGTTACAGCCACAAGGGTCAATACATTTGAATTGTATTGGCAAGTGATACTATGGTAGTATAGTGGAGTCTATCATCTATATGCTTTTGGCTAAGTGGAGCTTAGCCTTGCTTTTCTCAAAATATATTTTCCTTATCATTTGAAAACACTAAGTTTTTGCTTGACAAAAATCTTTCCCAAGGCATCTCCCAATAGAAATTGGTGATCCTTCAACCCTTGTTCAACCACAAGATTTTAACTTAGAAATTAGGATGAGGAGATTCTTGATAGCTTCCATGTCTTGATTGTAACACCCTCAGAATCGGCCCTATGCAAGTTTTAGCGCTTCCCGCCAAACCCGCATAGAAACGATTCAAAGGTGCCCACCAGGCACTTTCGTGCGGGTGGAAAATGAAGTAATATCATTACACAATAGTCCTCGATGGAACCCACAAAACATATATCCAACAACGACTCAAGGAGTCAAGAATACAGAGGTACAATACAAAGATCCAAATCACCTTTAAAACGATATAGCGTCCGAGTACGGACAAGATGCAAATTGAGCTAAGAGCCCTGAAGAATAACCACTGGCGTCCATAACCCTGCCCAGGCCAAGCCGGAAGGGTAACCCTGCTAACGACGTCGATCTCAAAACCTGCTTAAACAAAAGGGGTGCCGACAAAGGGCAAAGGAAAAAGAGAGAGCGGTCAGTACTGAGGCCAGTACACGGCGAGGCCAGAATTCGGCGGTCCTCGCCTACATAGGTATGGTGGACTGAGCGGCAGCGCAGCATGCACTAAACAACCTATAGAGACTCGATATAACTGTCGGCTACCAGAGAGGGATAAGAAAGTCCTATTCTGAACCATCTTGATACTACCACCAAACATACCCATCCTGGTGTTTCCCCTCGAGACCAAACGAGGAAGTCAACCGAGGAACTCACGCAGTTGGCAGTTTTATTTATTCAGTTATCGTTGCAGCAATTACTAGTCAGGTATAGATAATCATCCTCATATAATAAGCAGTGGGCAATTTTAGTTAACCATTCCGTTGTAGTTGCGACACTTACTAGTCAAATACAATTAGCATGAGATATCCCAAACCCAGGAGTTGTTGGTACTTTTATTTAGCCATTCCGTTGTAGTGAAGCTGATTACTAGTCATATCGGATACAAGTCAAATAACAACAGTAAACTTTAGTTATAGTTGTCTATGATCGAGAACTGTGCTCCAAGTCGTCCATAACCGCGGACACGGCTTCTCGAAAAGATTTAACCCTGCAGGGGTGCACCAAAGTATCCACACGCACTTCGACCCTTTTTGCCGGATCAGTTAACATACACCCATCGGTATGTCGGCGGGGCCTAAGTCATGACGTTTCCCAGACCCAAAGCAAGTACATGGGGGCCACCCCACTAAGCTACCCGCAACGAAGTCGGCCGGTCTCCGAGACGGACTCAGGGTTTGCGTCAATGGCTGTAAACGACTCGGAACCCGAAAGTGTGACTGGGCTTGTCGATACCGCGAAAACACTCCGCTTTCCTAAACAGTACAGGCGCTCCACGCGCAATCGTAAATAAAGCAGTAAAGCATGGCATAAGTACAGGATAGTAATAAAGCCCCAAACTACTTTGTGGCCCCCAGTACAGTACTTGGAATCAGCTACTAAATCGATGGGGGTGCCCACACACCCCACCTGTGGTTAGCGCGCTCGATCTTGGAACAGGTGTCAAGAACTCGGGGTCCTACGGGACACCAGTGAGCGGTTAAAATCCAAATATTGTCTATTACCCACCGGTGCCTCTGCATTTACCTACTTTCAATTTTAGTTATTAAACAGTAATTAAAGCCATGATCACCTACAACATTAAACATGCGGCAACACTCCAACAACTGTGGTACTTGA
This sequence comes from Avena sativa, assembly GCA_916181665.1. NCBI lineage: Eukaryota > Viridiplantae > Streptophyta > Magnoliopsida > Poales > Poaceae > Avena > Avena sativa. The sequence goes on from OV702284.1 coordinate 86,222,514, forward strand.
CGACACGCAACAGCATTGAGCAAGCGACTACGACGCGCAAGTCCAACTATCTACCAAACAACAGGTAATAGGATGTGTCCAAGGCAATATAAGGTGGCAAGGGATCTCACGGGTAAGAAAACTAGAGCATCGCAACACAGATAGCAATAGATCAAAAGGAAGAAGAAAAGACTAAAAAGGTAAAATAGGTAGAAAGGGGGAGAATGCTCTCCTGGGAAACGCTGCCGAAGATCATATCCGGAGAACTTGTCGATACTCACATCAACTCATCGGCCTAATCCGCGAAGAAGAAAACACTAGAAGAAACATCGGTTGCAATATTTAATACTACGACAGAAGATCCGGCATGCTTTTGATATGATGCAAATGCGGTGCAATTAGGCAATATTAAGCAAAACCAGGGTCCCGACAATTAATTAATAGGTTCGAGTTGTTTAACTACCCCGCAATTTAAATGTTGTAATAACAGGGCGAAGCATGGCATCGGTTCGCTACACCAATTTAAATGGAGTCCGGAATAAGACAAAGTTATTCCGCATATCGACTCCCTATTTAATTATGCGGTGAATCGGCATAATGCCCCCAACCCACAGACAGGTATGCATGCATGAACAAATTAATATGCGACAGTTTTATATCTAGCATTTATAAAATAGGGGCTCGGGAAAGGTTCACACATCTGGGCTCGGGAAATCTTGGTTCCGGGGGTTCGGGGCCGGACTCAGGGTTCAACAGGGATCGAGGTTCAGATTCAAGATGGAGAACTTGTTGTGTCGTGACGGAGAACTTGGGTCCAAGCGGTCGATCTTGCCGTCGCGAAGATCTTGTCGGGTCCGTGTATCGGGTCGGTCTTGGCGTTCGGGATGCAGAACTTGGCCTTCCGCGGTCGAAGTGCTTGTCGTACCGGTGGCGATCTTGGCGGTCATCGGGTCCGGGAGCGGTTCTCGGCGAACTGGTCGGTTCCATGTCGGCGTACTTGGCGTTGCGTGAAGAGGATCTCCGAGTTCAGGGTCTCGGCCACCGGATCCGTGATCGGTCTTCGGGAGCGGCTCTGAGGCATCGAATCCGGGGTGTAGATCTTGGGGTCCAGCGGTGGCTGATCTTGTCGGTGGGCGGCGCAGGGCAGAGGTGCGCCGAGGCGGCCAGGCGCCTGGAGTGGCCTACAGAGGAGACGGCGGCCAGGACGACGGGGACCCGTGGAGCTCCTGGCGGGGGCGGTCGCAAGGAGGGCTCCGGGACGGAGGAGAGTCCGCCGACGCGCAAGGCGGGAGAGGGCGAGGTCGCACGGGGAGGCCGGCTCCGGCGAGGAACCGCTCGCGGGCGAGCACGGGGAGGTGGAGAAGCGGCCGGCGAGAGAGAGGCGCTGCGGCGGGGTGGTAGAGACGGAGAGGGCCGGGCTCGGCCGGAGCGGAGCGGGCCCGAGGCGGCCAGATGCGGCGAGGGAGGAGGTCGCGCGCCGGCGCGGGTCAGCGCGGTGGGGGCGAGGGATCTGGCGGCGGCGGCTCAGGGGCTCGACGAGGGACGGGGAAGGGGCGACGGGGTCGGCTCGGGCGACGACACGCAGGAGGGGGAGGCCGGGAGGTCACGGGGGCCACGACCAGAGGACGGGCGGGGGCGACCGAGGGCGGCCGGAGACGCAGGTCTCGGTGGCGTGGAGGAAGACGCGGGGGGAGACGGGCGCGGTAGGTGGGAGGGGATGCGGTCGCGCGGGGATCGAGGTGGTGGACCAGGGCGCGGGGACCGGGGTGGTCGGTCGGGGCTGGCTGGGTGAGTGGGCCAGGCGGGGGAGTTGGGCGGGAAAAACGGCGGCTACGGGTGTGTGCGCGCCCAGGCGGAATTTTGTCCCCGCGTGGGGCCAGCCAGGGGGCCTGGGGAGAAAAACGGGCCGCTGGCGATTGGTGGAGATTTGGGGTCAGGCTGATGTGGCGAGCTGTCGTTGGCCGGGGTGATGTGGAGGGGCTGGGTAGAATAGGATTGGGTAGCTTATATGGTGGAATAGGTTTTGGGAAAACTGGTTTTTGTACTGGGGATGGCCGACTGGGTCGGATCGGCCCGGTACGGCTGTCCCCTAAAAATAAACTAAATATTTTATTATTTAAAACGGGGCTTTTGAAATCCATTGGTAGACGAAACAAAATAATCCGGAGACCCGGGTTTTGGATTTTGAAATAAAGGCGGGGTATTTAGAAAACAAAATATGTTTTTCGAAAATAGTTTCAGACAAACAAATGCATGATGACGACGATGCTCAAATGCAATGTGGCATGATGACATGAGCATGCGGTCATGATGATGCAATGCACAAAAACAACGCGATTTTCTAGTAGTGGTTTTTGCGGGGCGCCACATTGATGCTCAAATTGTCCTTTACCAGGGACATGGCTAAGTACATAGAATTTTCACTCTACACAGGTGGTGCACTTTCCCCACAAGACTTGGTTTCCCAAGACAAGATCTTTCAGAAGCCTTCCCTTAGACCAGAATGGACGCGCTCAAACCTATCAAACCCCTACCACCAACTGTCCATTTGTCTAAGTTATTGCAGCCTATATGATCCAGGCAGAGCCCATAATGCCAAGTGGCTGCACTTGAAGCTTCTCAACATTTGACATCTCAAATCTCTTTGTTCCTGGGTGGGCATCCACAAGTGAGATACACAAGGTAAACCATAGAAATGGGCCTTGTGAACCACTCAACACAAACCATTCCTTCCATTCCACCCAGGTGATTCATTCACTTAGTTGTTTTATTAAACAAAACACAAGTCCTTGACTTGGAAATATTCCATAGTATGAATATATATTCCACCCTTGTTTTCTACTAGCTAAGCTAAGCATGATAGTAGTAGGAATCTTAACTTAGGAAATTCTACTAAGGTTTCATCTACTAGGATTTCCCATGGCATAGTTTATACTTAGCAAAAATTCCATGCAAGTCCTACTTAGAAATATCACTAATGCATAGTGAAAATAATGGGACAAAAGTATGAAGCATCACTTGCCTTGTTGGTAGAGAATATAAGTTCACTCCTTGTCCTTGCAATATTCACACTCTTCAAATCACTACAATTCAATCAAGCAAGGCACAAATTCAATCTACCATTCAAGCAAACAACACATAAAATAATAGAAACAAAACAATGCATGCAATCATGCCAAAGATTGTTTTTATTTGTAAAAGTGGTTTCTAATGGGTCATAAACTTTTGAAAACACCTATTGGTCATTTTGTAAAGTGACAAAACCATTTGCAAAAGATTTTACTTCATAAACTATTTTTAAACTAAGTCATTATTTTATGTGGTTGAAAATGCCTTTAGCAAAGTAATAATCTTTATCGAGTTCACCAAATACATTTTAAAATCATAAAACTTGGTGCTTGGGGTCAGAGAGTTTATTCCAAAACATTTCCCAAAGATTTTCTCCCAAAAGCATTTTTATTAAATAAACATTATTTTTATTTGACTAGAAATGGTTTAAATCAAAAGTTTATCCTTTTGCTTCACCAAATACATTTTTGAAACCACAAATTGATTTCTATGGTCAGTAGGTTCAAAACAAACCATTTTCCAAAGGTTTCATCTCAAAAATCATTTTAGAACCATTTTTATATTCTAAACATGCATACACATGTTTCTGCAAAAACAATCAATTTAACAGAAGCATTTTACTGAACAAAGTGCATGGTTAGAAAGTACTTGTCTTTCTGAATCCATTGATATAAAATTTGCAAAATTTGTACATGTGGTTTGAAAGTTATGAATTTTTCAAATTGGCACATCTAATAGAACACAATTTCTGTTTTAAATCATCTCTAGGACACGTGTCTAGTTCTAATTCGCCTGTACCGGTTCGGTTGGATCGACAAACAACAACCGTTAGATCTAAAGTGGATCGTGCGGCACAGATCGCTACTTACCCTTTCGCTTAAGTGACTCTATCTACGCCTTACGATCTAAATCCGACGATGCACAACAGTTGGTCAGGAACTGGCGGCGCAAGCGACGGTGGCTGGCGGCTGCGCAGTTAGACGGCGGAAGAGCTGGTGAAATAGGAAGCAAGAGAGGAAAGGAAATGGCTCACCAGGTTCAGGAGATCACGGCGATGCTCAACGTGCTTGCGGTTTGTCAAGGGGCGCACGGTGGTGGCACGGATTCCTCGCCGGAGTTGTGCTGCGTCTAGGGCATGCACGTCCATGGTCGAAGGCGAGTCTCTGGAACGCGAACGAGCAAAACAACGAGTCAGGAAGATGCACACGGGTTCAAGGATCACGAGAATACTCACCAGTGAGCAAGGGGTGCACGAGGTCGTCGGCTATAGCTTGTCAGAGTCGAGTTCATCATCGATGGCGCTGAGACATGGACAGAACCGAGGCCGCGGGGCATGTGCGGGCGAGCTGTCGCTACGGGGAGGTTCGCCAGGAAGTGGGGAGTAAGTGAGCGTGGTAGAGGAGGCAAGGGGCGGCAGGGTTTGGCCGGAATTTCTTCTGGAGCTTGCCGGAGACAGTGAGGGTCCGGGCAAGAATTTGTGAAGCCTATGGGCTCTCAAGGTCTGGCGTCTGGGGGAAAATGGAGAGGAGAGGAAGTCGATGTAGATAGCATGGTCTGGGGGCGGAATCACTGCATCATTGATGTGAATTTATCACGCGAATTAATCTGCAGAAATAGGAGAAATCAGGGGAGGAACGGGTCTCGCTGGGGAAGACGCTGACGTGGTAGTGGGGTCCGTTTGACAGCGAGTGAGAGAGGAGGAGTAGGGTCCAGTCGTCATTCTCTGTGCGGGTACATTTCTGAGTAAGAAGAAAAACGTTTCGGGGGTGCGAGGGAGTGGGCTGGACTAGGCTTAATTGGGCCTCCTGGCTGGGTCGACTTTGTTCCCTTTTTTTATACTGCTTTGTTTTTCTTTTTCTGTTTCTATTATTCTGTTTTGATTTGGTTTAATTATTTCAAGCATCAATTTGAATTCAATTTTCTCTCCAACTTTGTGAGGATTCAAACATTGATTAACAACACATTCTGGAGTCAATTTTTGGAAAAAACTTTATTCTTTTTGGGGTCTTTTAATTATTTAATTAGGCCTTTGTTTTAATTCCAATAAGATTTAATAATATCTTCAAAACACCATTTGAATTCTTAAACCTTCCAAATCTTTTCATTAGATTTTATTTACTTAATAGGGTGTCAAAATATTCACCTAGAATCATTTGAAATATATTTAATATGATTCATAAATCATTTGAATTGGGTATTTGTTTTATTTCCAATGGAATTAAATATAGTTTTAATTCCCTAAATTTTTGGAAGATTTATTTTATTTAAGTTAATTATACAACTTTTCTTCCACTTGGGTAAATTCCAAATATCTTTTCCCATGATTTAATTAATCATTTCTAATAGGGGTTTTTTCTTTATTGAAATGGAATTTGGTTTAAGCCATTTTATTTTATTTTGGAAATTCTTTATCCTTTTATTTTATTTGGATTTGGATTAAATTCATTCCATTTGCTTATGGTGTTGGCCAAGATTTAATTTGGTCTTTAAATAATCCTTATTTAATATTTCTTTCTTCATCTTATAAAATCCATATCTTTTTATTTATAGATCCAAACTTGGTGGTTCCAATTTATAAAATCTTATTTGATATTTATTTATCCTTTTAAATCCCTTTAGGATCATTTGCTCACCATTTTGTATGGATTTTAGATAAGTGCTTTATTAGCTTTGGAAATTTAATTTCCTTATCTTATTATATTTATAAGATTTTATTTATGGCTCCAAATTAAGTGAAACCAATTTATATGGTCTTATAACATTTCTATTTGTCTTTCTTGATCATTTGTTAATGTTTGTTGACAAATTTTTATATGGATCAAATCCATAGGCTTGGTGGTAACTTGGAAATGATCTTTATTCCATTAGGGTTTAGGGTTTGGATTTATTTTCCAAGTGTTTAAATTTCCAGATGCATTTTATGATGAATGCATTCCACTTGATTTGAATTTAGTTGGATTCAAATGTTAACCAAAGTTTGTTCAAGATGGGATTTTAAGTTTCCATTTAAAAACAAAAGTTTCTTTTTACCCTAAAATTCAACAAGAATTTATTTTGTTTATTTATTTTTCACATTACAATATTTGGAAAATCTTGGGATGTGACAGGCTACCACCCTTAAAATAAATCTCGTCCCGAGATTTGGGGAGGCTAGGGGTTACAAGTTGGCACAAAGCAACTAGGGTACTACCACCCTTAAAAATTTTCCAACTAGATTACATCTTGGCTTTCTTGGGATCTTGTTGGAATCTCTCTGGGCAAACATCTGCATAGTGTCCTTTGTTTCCACACTTGAAACATGTGACAAGGCTGAGATCCTTCATAGGCTTTATCTTGTGCTTCATCTTTTCTGGATAGTTGCTTGCATAATGTCCTTGGTTACCACAATTGTAACATGTGATAAGGTTGAGTTCTTCACGTATCTTCTATGGACAAGTTGATACATAATGGCCTAACTCTTTCCAGTTGTTGCACCACACTTGGCTAATCTCCTTATACTTTTTCTTCTTGGGCTTCTCCAAAGCTAGGAGTGCTTCTAGTTCATGTTCTTCATATGTTATCTCAAAGGTAGGAAAGTTTCCTGGTCTCCATGACCTTTTTCTTATTCCTTGGATAATACATATGTCTCCTCTTTGGTCCTTTAAATTGAGTCATATTGCATGGAGGTGCAAGCTGAGATTTTCCTTTGTCTTCATCCTTCTTGGTAGACTTGGCTCTCTCATGGTAGTCTGCAATCAGTTGTTGCACTCCACCTTGTTTCCTTTGTTGAACTATGGAATAGATGGGGCATTGGATAGGGACATGATTATTTCCTTCACATAAGTAACAAGTAGCTTGGGTTGTGGGGCATTGATTAGCTGGATGTTTCTCTTCACAATTGGGGCATTGATCTTCATGCTCTTTGGAAGTGTGATCCTTGTCTCCACAAATATTGCAAGCTTGGGTTCCTTGTAGAATATCATCTTTGTCATCCTTGTTGTCAAAACTCCTTTGGAAGAGTTGTTTCCCATGTTGGTCATTTGATCTGTCACCTTATGCAACAATTGGGTTTGGGTTTCCAAAAACCTTTGCATGGTTGGATCTACCTCACTGGTGTTGGCTATAAATTGAGCTATCACTTGGTTCAACTGGGTTTGGGTTACTATGAGTTCCCTCATGTTGTTCTCTTGGTTGTTGTCACTATCCTTGATGTTGGAATTTCCTGGAGTAGTCATCTGTTTGGGTTGGATTGGGATTAGAATAGGCAAAATATTTCTAAGGGAATAATTTTAATCACACATTACAATTCACACAAGCAAAGTTCAAGCAATCACAAACAAACATTCCACTCAATCAACAAGTTTCAAGCACACTTATAGGCAACAAAATATTTTGTTACACCACATATGTTGGTGGATTTGACTTAAAATAAATATGGTGGTCCATCTATATGGTTCACTTGAGATCTTTCCATCCTTCTTGGTTGATTTTTCTTGACCAAGATCTTTGTATCCTTAGAGAATTTCTTGAGCCTTGGTCACAAAACTTCAAAGGTGATGATAATTTCCTCTAAGTTGTGTTTCCTTAGTCTTCAAGTCTTGAGCAATATTTCTTGTCTCACTTGTAGTCCTTAGTGATATCCAAGGTTGAAGTCTTTGTTGAGGATACAGTTGAAATCACTTGAAGATGTTGAAGTCATTAGAGTTGATGAAGTCCTTTGCACATGATGAAGTCTTTGGCCATGGAGAAGGCTTTATCCATCAAGTTGAAATAGAAGAGATGTAGAGTTAAAACCAAATTGGTTGAGGAAAGAGTTTACAATATTGTTTGTAAATAAGTTTTGGAACAAATACAACTCCTATTTTTCTAAGGGGTTTGTCCAATCCTAGGTTTACAATCCTACATGCAACACAATGCTCTGATACCATCTGTAAGGTTCCCAACCTTTAATAAGGTAGAGATCCCTGTGTTTACAATGCTAGTCCCTGGATCAATAGCTAGCATCCACAGTTAAGATGTAATATCAAGAAACAAGGGTCATAATACAACTTTATAACCAGGAATAACATAATTTGTTACATTTTACATAGCTCATTTGGCTATCTCATTACAATGCAGCAGAATATAACAATAGCATGGGGTCCTTCATCTTCAAAGTGCCACAGGCAGACATGTTGGTTGTAGAATTGTAATCCTAATCAATAAACTTCACTAACATCAAACAAACCTGCAACATAATAAGTTACAGCCACAAGGGTCAATACATTTGAATTGTATTGGCAAGTGATACTATGGTAGTATAGTGGAGTCTATCATCTATATGCTTTTGGCTAAGTGGAGCTTAGGCTTGCTTTGCTCAAAATAGATTTTCCTTATCATTTGAAAACACTAAGTTTTTGCTTGACAAAAATATTTCCCAAGGCATCTCCCAATAGAAATTGGTGATCCTTCAACCCTTGTTCAACCACAAGATTTTAACTTAGAAATTGGGATGAGGAGATTCTTGATAGCTTCCATGTCTTGATGCTCAAATTGTCCTTTACCAGGGACATGGCTAAGTACTTAGATTTTTCACTCTGCAGAGGTGGTGCACTTTCCCCACAAGACTTGGTTTCCCAAGACAAGATCTTTCAAAAGCCTTCCCTTAGACCAGAAGGGACGCGCTCCAACCTATCAAACCCCTACCACCAACTGTCCATTTGGCTAAGTTATTGCAACCTATATGATCCAGGCAGAGCCCATAATGCCAAGTGGCTGCACTTGAAGCTTCTCAACATTTGACATCTCAAATCTCTTTGTTCCTGGGTGGGCATCCACAAGTGAGATACACAAGGTAAACCATATAAATGGGCCTTGTGAACCACTCAACACAAACCATTCCTTCCATTCCACCCAGGTGATTCATTCACTTAGTTGTTTTATTAAACAAAACACAAGTCCTTGATTTGGAAATATTCCATAGTATGAATATATATTCCACCCTTGTTTTCTACTAGCTAAGCTAAGCATGATAGTAGTAGGAATCTTAACTTAGGAAATTCTACTAAGGTTTCATCTACTAGGATTTCCCATGGCATAGTTTATACTTAGCAAAAATTCCATGCAAGTCCTACTTAGAAATATCACTAATGCATAGTGAAAATAATGGGACAAATGTATGAAGCATCACTTGCCTTGTGGGTAGAGAATATAAGTTCACTCCTTGTCCTTGAAATATTAACACTCTTCAAATCACTACAATTCAATCAAGCAAGGCACAAATTCAATCTACCATTCAAGCAAACAACACATAAAATAATAGAAACAAAACAATGCATGCAAGCATGCCAAAGATTTTTTTATTTGTAAAAGTGATTTCTAATGGGTCATAAACATTTGAAAACACCTATTGGTCATTTTGTAAAGTGGAAAAACCATTTGCAAAAGATTTTACTTCATAAACTATTTTTAAACTAAGTCATTATTTTATGTGGTTGAAAATGTCTTTAGCAAAGTAATAATCTTTATGGAGTTCACCAAATACATTTTAAAATCATAAAACTTGGTGCTTGGGGTCAGAGAGTTTATTCCAAAACATTTCCCAAAGATTTTCTCCCAAAAGCATTTTTATTAAATAAACATTATTTTTATTTGACTAGAAATGGTTTAAGTCAAAAGTTTATCCTTTTGCTTCACCAAATACATTTTTGAAACCACAAATTGATTTCTATGGTCATTAGATTCAAAACAAACCATTTTCCAAAGGTTTCATCTCAAAAATCATTTGAGAACCATTTTTATATTCTAAACATGCATACACATGTTTCTGCAAAAACAATCAATTTAACAGAAGCATTTTACTAAACAAAGTGCAGGGTTAGAAAGTACTTGTCTTGCTGAATCCATTGATATAAAATTTGCAAAATTTGGACGTTTGGTTTGAAAGTTATGAATTTTTCAAATTGGCACATCTAATAGAACACAATTTCTGTTTTAAATCATCTCTGGGCCACGTGTCTAGTTCTAATTCGCTTGTACCGGATCGGTTGGATCGACAGACAACAGCTGTTAGATCTAAAATGGATCGTGCGGCATAGATCGCTACTTACCCTTTCGCTTAAGTGACTCTATCTACGCCTTACGATCTAAATCCGACGATGCACAGCAGTTGGACAGGAACTGGCGGCGCAAGTGACGATGGCAGGCGGCGGCGCGGTCAGACGGCGGCGGAGCTGGTGAAATAGGAAGCAAGAGAGGAAAGGAAATGGCTCACCAGGTTCAGGAGATCACGGCGATGCTCAACGTTCTTGCGGTTTGTCAAGGGGCGCACGGTGGTGGCGCGGATTCCTCGCCGGAGTTGTGCTGCGCCTCGGGCACGCACGGCCGTGGTCGAAGGCGAGTCTTTGGAACGCGAACGAGCAAAACAGCGAGTCAGGAAGATGCACACGGGTTCAAGGATCACGAGAATACTCACCAGTGAGCAAGGGGCGCACGAGGTCGTCGGCTATAGCTCGAGTTCATCATCGGTGGCGCTCAGACATGGACAGAACCGAGGCTGCGGGGCATGCGCGGGCGAGCTGGCCCTATGGGGAGGTTCGCCAGGAGGTGGGGAGTAAGTGGGCATGGTAGAGGAGGCAAGGGGCAGCAGGGTTTGGCCGGAATTTCTTCTAGAGCTTGCCGGAGGCAGTGAGGGTCCAGGCAAGGATTCGTGCAGCCTGGGGGCTCTCAAGGTGTGGCGTCTGGGGGAAAATGGAGAGGAGAGGAAGGCGATGTAGATAGCATGGTCTGGGGGCGGAATCACTGCATCATTGATGTGAATTCATCACGCGAATTAATCGGCAGAAACGAGAGAAATCAGGGGAGGAATGGGTCGCGCTGGGGAAGACGCTGATGTGGTAGTGGGGTCCGTTTGACAGCGAGTGAGAGAGAGGAGGAGTGGGGTCCAGTCGTAATTCTCTGTGCGGGTACATTTCTGAGTAAGAAGAAAAACGTTTCAGGGGTGCGAGGGAGTGGGCTGGACTGGGCTTAATTGGGCCTGCTGGCTGGGTCGACTTTGTTCCCTTTTTTTATACTGCTTTGTTTTTCTTTTTCTGTTTCTATTATTCTGTTTTGATTTGGTTTAATTATTTCAAGCATCATTTTGAATTCAATTTTCTCTCCAACTTTGTGAGGATTCAAACATTGATTAACAACACATTCTGAAGTCAATTTTTGGAAAAAACTTTATTCTTTTTGGGGTCTTTTAATTATTTAATTAGGCCTTTGTTTTAATTCCAATAAGATTTAATAATATCTTCAAAACACCATTTGAATTCTTAAACCTTCCAAATCTTTTCAGTAGGTTTTATTTACTTAATAGGGTGTCAAAATATTCACCTAGAATCATTTGGAATATATTTAATATGATTCATAAATCATTTGAATTGGGTATTTGTTTTATTTCCAATGGAATTAAATATAGTTTTAATTCCCTAAATTTTATTTGGAAGATTTATTTTATTTAAGTTAATTATACAACTTTTCTTCCACTTGGGTAAATTCCAAATATCTTTTCCCATGATTTAATTAATCATTTCTAATAGGGGTTTTGTCTTTATTCAAATGGAATTTGGTTTAAGCCATTTTATTTTATTTTGGAAATTCTTTATCCTTTTATTTTATTTGGATTTGGATTAAATTCATTCCATTTGCTTATGGTCTTGGCCAAGATTTAATTTGGTCTTTAAATAATCCTTATTTAATATTTCTTTCTTCATCTTATAAAATCCATATCTTTTTATTTATAGATCCAAACTTGGTGGTTCCAATTTGTAAAATCTTATTTTATATTTATTTATCCTTTTAAATCCCGTTAGGATCATTTTCTCACCATTTTGTATGGATTTTAGATAAGTGCTTTATTAGCTTTGGAAATTTAATTTCCTTATCTTATTATATTTATAAGATTTTATTTATGGCTCCAAATTAAGTGAAACCAATTTATATGGTGTTATAAAATTTCTATTTGTCTTTCTTGATCAGTTGTTAATGTTTGTTGACAAATTTTTATATGGATCAAATCCATAGGCTTGGTGGTAACTTGGAAATGATCTTTATTCCATTAGGGTTTAGGGTTTGGATTTATTTTCCAAGTGTTTAAATTTCCAGATGCATTTTATGATGAATGCATTCCACTTGATTTGAATTTAGTTGGATTCAAATGTTAACCAAAGTTTGTTCAAGATGGTATTTTAAGTTTCCATTTAAAAACAAAAGTTTCTTTTTACCCTAAAATTCAACAATAATTTATTTTGTTTATTTATTTTTCACATTACAAGATTTGGAAAATCTTGGGATGTGACAACTAATCAGTGAGGTTGTCAAGCTCACCGGTTTGCTGTAACAAAGGATTAAACATATGCTGTGGAAGGTAATGGTTTGCAACAAGTAAACAAGTAACAGTGGAAGATGTATTAATGGTAAAGATTGGACCGGGGTCCATAGTTCACTAGAGGTGCTCTCCTTCGATAAACAACATGGCATGAAGGGTAACCAAATGACAGCAGGGCAATTGACAGGAACTGAGAAAGGCATAATAATGCAATACCAAACAAAAAGTACCTATGAGATTCGATTGGGCAATACAACAATATACATAGACCGCCATCCAACTGCATCTATGACTAGAAGTCCACCTTCAGGTTATCATCTGAAGCCCCTCCAGTATTAAGTTGCAAGCAATAGACAACTGCTTTAAGAAAAGTGTGTATGATAAACAATCCACTTGTTCCATGAACAAGAGACCGTTGTTATCTCCCTAGTAGCAACAACACATCTACAACCGAAGAGATTTCTATCACTTCCCTTGGAAACTAGAGGCATGAACCCGCTATCGAGCATAAATACCCCCTCTTGGAGTCACTAGCAACTACTCGGCCAAGATAGCTACTAACAACGGAGAGCATGCAAGATCACAAACAACACAGTCATGATAGAATCAAATATACAAAACCATTAATCAATCTGACATAGTAATCAATATTCATCGGATCCTTGCGAACACAACATGCATGATTAAAAATAGATTAGATCTTGATCATGAATGGAGCTCACAAGATCTATACATGAAAGCACAAGGAGGAGATACAACCATCTAGCTACTACATGGAGCCATAGTCCAAGGTGGAACTACTCATGCATCATACCGGAGAGAAGGCCTTTGGGATGATCTCCCCTCCGGTAGGGTGCCGGGAAGAACTTCAGATGCCCCCCGATCTAGGGACGACGGTGGCGGCGGCTACAGAAGATTTCGTGGAGTTTTGATCGGGTACTTAGGGTTTCTGCATCAGGGGCTTCTTATAGGCGAAGAGGCGAGGATGGGAGGCGGCCAGGGGGCCCACACCCTGCCCAGGCGTGGGTCCACCCTAGCCCGCGCATGGGGTGTGTGGTGGCCCTCTAGCACCTCTTCGTCTACCCTTCTGGCTTCATAACACACACGGTAAAATATTGACTTTGGCTTTTGTCCCATCCAATTCCGAGAATATTGATTTTCTGCCTTTTTGGAACCAAAAACAGAAGAAGACATGCAACTGGCATTGTGGCAACTTGTTAATAGGTTAGTTCCAGAAAAGATATAAAAACACCTCAAAGTGTAGACAAAGCAACGCAAAGTAGATACTAAACAAGCATGGAGCATCAAATATTATAGATATGTTTCCGACATATCAAGCATCCCCAAGATTAACTCCTGCTCATCCTCGAGTAGGTAAGTGATAAAAAGAATAATTTTTGATGTGACATGCACCGTCAAAACCAAGATGAAACCATTTGCAAGCATTGAAATCTGGGATCAAAGAACTCTAAACATGTGCATGAAAGATGGAGTTCTAACAATAGGACAAAGTAACTATGCATGCAACATGAAAGGCTACAAACAAAGATCATGAATAACATGCATTGAAAAACGTTTGTTTGTTTCACATACAGAAAACATAGCATAGTGGCAATTAGCTTGTCCCTCATAGGGTAGCAAATAGATGCATAGGAAACCTTCAAAGTTCACAAGGGTGACTGGAAACAAGTAGCACAAGAACAAATAATATCATAATAAGCATCAATCAATAAGCTTTGCAACACTGCACACAAAATGACAACTATGCTCTCTTAATGGTGCCTAAAGGTAGAAGGTGGAGACTCAAATAATGGTGGAAGAAAGGCCTTTCATAAAGGAAGCAGGGATTTCAAGTTTCAGAAAGAGCTTCCGAAAATTATGGTACTTGTTAGCTTTCATCCCTCATTGCTCCTATCATAAGAATCTTTAAGTGATTAAGGTTAAAGTGAACAAAGATGGAGTATATGCTTGACGAAGTATAAGTTGGCAATCTCAAGTCCCTTGAATACGAGGGCCACACCTCATGCTACTCAACTTTAGTCACCTGTAAGTTCTTGTCATTGTAAGTATTTGCATATCATAGAGAACCGCCAACGGGGTACCCCTTGCACATGGTACAGGAGCTATCCCATAACCAAAATGACAAGGCAAGCAGATAATGAGTATCTCAGCGATCTTTTTATTTACCATGTGCATAGCTTTTTATTGAGGATTCTTCATAGATATCTCACTATGGTAATGCTGCAAGTTTCCACCATGATTAGGCATGGCTTAGGCTAGCGGCCTAGGCGTTTCTCTAACACAAAAATACAAACTCCATGGACTTACAAGTTCCCTCTTTATTTCACACCGGTGACATCCATAGACAAAAGAACATGATATCAACTAAGTATCAAGTACAAGTGCAATGTTGAAAACGTTCCCCGTGAGAACACGGTTCTGCTAATTCCAACATATAAGTGCAAGCATATACAACATAGATGACACAATGGTTCAAGTTTATTAGGGGCAAAGAATATAAAGTGTGCCATCAAGTTTGCGAGGTCTTTAATCGCTAAGTTTTCACATAACAAAATAGTTTTTAATTGGAAGGTAGCTGAAAACAAGAATATACTTAGAATGGTGTAACACACCATGCATAAGAGTTTATAGTGGACACTTTGGAATATCTTGGTTTCTTGGGAGATGGAAGCATGAGTAGAGCTTACTTATACAAGTGGAGGCTAGCAAAAGGCTGGGAGCAACCAAGTAAGAGAGTAATAATGGACATAATCATGCAGAGCAACAAAGCATTACTAATCAAAGCATAGAGTGGTACTACAAGTCAAGGACTAAATGATCATCGAGGCTATGGTTAATTGTCATAGTCATAACATGGTGTAAGCATGTGCCAAGTCAACCCAAACAAAGCATCAAGGGAGAATACCACAATACTATGCTTTTGCATGCTAAAACAACGCATAATTTCTTCAAGGCACACTAAGCAATCCCAGTTGTTTGGAACAAGACATGCTACAACAATAATCACTAAGCATAAGGTCAAAACAACACCTAGCATGTCATGCTAAAGTCTAAGTCACAGTCAATTCAAGTTCCTCTTGCACTTATCAAGCAAGAACTTACTACTCCTTCCAATACCAAGCAACTTATTTGCAAAACAACACAACAAGAACGGGGTCCAAACTACTTTATTCAAGCAAACTAAACAACCTAAGCAAAGCAAACGAAAACTAAGACGCTCCAAGAACAACACAATTGTGCATGAGACAATAAAAACGAAGTGTCTAGACAGACCTGAGCTTTTTATTGATGAAGAAGGGGATGCCTTGGGCATCCCCAAGCTTTGACGCTTGTATATTTCTTGGGCTGACACCGTGGTGGCATCCCCAAGCTTGAGCTTTTGTCCATTCTTCATCTCATTGCATCATTCTCTTTCTACACCTGAAATTTTTCCTTCATACAAAACTTCACACAATCTTCATTAGCAACATTAGTGTATTCAAAAGATATTAGACCTCTGGCAAAGCTTCGGAACAACAAGACTTTTCACTAAAAACACAAGCTACTGTAGCAACTCCTTCAAAAAGCTCAATTCACCTAAAGAGAACTCAAAAAGGAATCAATAAGAAGCAAATGCAAATAATGGCAGAAATCTGTCAAAACAGACCAGCAGGTAGAAACCGATTATTTTGAACATCTTCTGTTGCTCAAATAAAAAAGTGTTGAACTAAAGAAAGTTAGATAACATACTGGGGGATTTATTCGTGCATTTTGAGCTCAATCCGAGTTACAGAGACTCCTCATGAATTTTTTTGGTGGAGGACAGAAATCTGTTTTGGGACAGCAACTCCCCAAATCTTACTTCCCTCTCATTAGAGGTCATCTTGGCACAAAAAGCAAAAAAAAGGATAAGGAGAGGTCATTAATGAAGTAGTAACTTCTAGAACTCAATGAAACTCTTGGGTTATCTCCCAACAAGTACTTTTCTTTAACACCTTTAAGTTAGGCTTGATAGCTTGAGAAATGCTCACATAAGAATTATGAATTAAAGTCAAACAGAGCATCAAGAAGAAAATTCAAAACACATTTAATTCTAACCCACTTCCTATCCATAGGAATCTTGTATGCAAATAAATTCACAAAGAACAAAGTGACAGGCATAGGAAGATGAAACAAGAGCAATTTCAAAACTTTTGGCACATAGAGAGGTCTTTCAGTACCATGAAAACTTCTACAACCATATTTTCCTCTCTCATAATAATTTTCAGTAGAATCATGAATAAATTCAAGAATATAACTATCACATAAAGCAGGCTTTTCATGATCTACAAACTCATAATTTCTATCAAGCTCAAAAATAGTGGGATTAAAACCTCCACAGGTTTTATCCAAAGTAGATATTTCAAAAGGATCCGCAGGAACATAACATTCATCCTCCTTTGGTAAGCATGGGGAACAATCAAATAATGTAAGGGATAAAGAGTTACTCTCATTAGAAGGTAGGCACGGGTAAATAATCCATTCTTCCTCCTTTTGTTCATCACTCTCCCCCTCTTTTTCATCTAATGAGCTTCCAGTTTCAACAATTTCTTCTTCCATAGGCTCCTGCAAGGCATTAGTATCTTCCATTTGTGGAAAACGCCTATTAAAATATTCAAGAATATAGCTATTTTCTTCCCTGCAATTATCAAAGAAAAATTTAAGTATCTCATAAACCTCAGATTCATAAGGTGCATCATCAGTATTTTCAAGCAAACTGGCAAGTTCAAATGCACCCTTGAAGGCAATAAATTCTTCAATCTGTTCCACATCATCAAAATCATAATTTCCTTTAACATAAGAAGATATGGTAACATTATAATTATACTCACATTGAAAAGGTAGGTGTTTATACCTCATGCAGCAATAAGCTTTATCAAAGAAATAAGTAACATTATAAGTAGAGCAGACGTCTCTAGCAATAGTATTCAACTTATCAATTTGTTCCCATAAGTGTTTCCCTTTTTGTGACAAATGGTGTTCCTTACAAAAGTACTTTTGTTCTTCCGTGAACCCACCTTGCCAATAAGAACTAATTTGAAAGAAACCAACATTTGATAGAAAGCATTACCAAGCAAGGCAATGACACACCAGCAACTAGAGTAGGAACAATTTTTTTTTGTGTTTTTGAATAAAGCAAGCAAACCAAACTAGACTATTTTTTTTGGATTTTTTGAAAAGAGGCAAACAAAACCAAGCAAAAGAAACTAAGAAAACTAAAAAAAGTAAAGAGGAAGGAAGTGGAGGACTCCCCTAGTGAAGACGTCCTTAGCCTCCCTGACAACGGTGCCAGAAAGCTTTGATGACTCCTTGATGTGAAGCCTGTTGGGAACCCAAAGAGCAAGGTGTGAAGCATCACAGCAGCAAGCTTTCCCTCAGTAAGAAACCGAGGTTATCAAACCGGTACGAGGAAGGAAACGTCACACAGGTGTTGCAAGCAACGCAGAGACCTGCACAACACAAACTCAATACTTTGCCCCAACTAATCAGTGAGGTTGTCAAGCTCACCGGTTTCCTGTAATAAAGTATTAAATGTATGGTGTGGAAGGTAATGGTTTGCAGCAAGTAAACAAGTAATAGTGGTAGATGTATCAATGGTAAATATTGGACCGGGGTCCATAGTTCACTAGAGGTGCTCTCCTTAGATAAACAACACGGCATGAAGGGTAAACAAATTACAGCAGGGCAATTGACAGGAACTAATCAAGGCATAATAATGCAATACCAGACAAAAAGTGTTGGGAATATGCCATAGAGGCAATCATGTATGATGATATTTCCCATTGTATTCATAAAGATATTAAGTAGTCCTTGTATAAACATCTGATGTGTATCATTGAATATGTGATTCGGTTGTGGAACTATGCTTTTATGTTGTTTGTACTAAATATCCTTGGTCATTGAGGTTGTGCTAGACACACAACTTAGACCAATGTGAAAGTTGGCTTGATGACTCGGTTCCACTTGTCATGGGCATGGAGATGCTATTCGAACTTACATAGATTCGGCTAAAGAGTTTAGTGAGTCGGATTGACCCATATTGAGGTACAACGATCAAGTTGTCATTTGTATATCTCCATCAATGTAATCCTTAGAACTGAGGTTATTGCATAGTCCGAGTTGAGGATCACCGACTTAGGTTCTGTCGAACGCTGATCCGTAACTGGGCAGTTATAAAGGCAGAGTCCGGGTCGACTGAGAATCAAGCTGTGTGATATGAATAACCAAGATGGAATTTTGCCCCTCCTCTTGGAGAGATATTCTCTGGGCCCTCTCGTGAGATATGATTCGGAAAGCATGTCCATGCGCGAATCAGTTAAGTGTTAACCGAGGCGATCGACTAAGAGTTAGTCGGGTGAATCACTTATCTCGGATCGAGAAGAGAGTCGGACTATTTAAGGGATGACAATTATTCGCCTATAGTCTAACAAGGTATATTATGAGGCAAAAGGGACTCAGACGTAAGTCGCATTGGAAAGGCAAGTCGTAATGACTCTTTGGTACTTGGGAGTCGGCACATTCTGCTAGGAGCCGCTACCAACTGATCGATTGAGAGTCGTACTCCAATCGTGTCCAAGTAGCCATGATCCTGCAGGGTCACACACTTAAGAGAGGGAGCAAGTACGGATTGGATATGAACCTGTAATCTGGTTGGGTTGGACCTAAACCGTATTAGGACTGAGTTAGTGACTCACGGTGACTAGTGTTATATGGGCTTCAGTGAATGGGCCGCATGAGCAGAGCCCACGTTCACTCCCTATATATAGTGGAGCATCATAACCCAGAAAGGTTAATCGTTGTTCGGTTAGGTCATTCCATGTGTTGGAAACCCTAGCTCCACAACAGTCCAGCCGTCGTACCGAACCTAGAAGTTCGCCGCTGATGCTCCTCCTTGTACGTGTGGATACTAGAAGAGGTGATGTACGATCAGCACCAGGACGATCGGATCGTGAGGACTGCACTGCATCAACTGACGCGCTTCATCAGTAATCCGCAACTGCACGTCTAGTGGTAAACCTCGTGGCCTTCTACCTCGGCTAGATCTCTGCGTGGCCCAACAGTGGTATCAGAGAGATAGCTTCTGGTTTTAGGCTCGAGATCTTGCATATGTGATATGCGGTAGGCTGTAGATGAGATCTATATGCTGTTTTGGTGGTCTATCTATGATATAGATCGTTTTTGTACGAGGTTGATTGGATCAACTGTAATCGGGGAGTGGTAGATCTGATTTCCGTGATCATACTGCTGAGGTCGTGGAACGACATACCCCTACCTGTCGGCTTGCGCCATTGGGGTAGACTGTGACACGTAAATCCAAAAGCGGTGATCGAAGATCAAAGAGTTTGATCGAATCGGGACCGCCGGCTTCGCCCTATCGTAGCGCCTTAGATGTCGTTGCGAGTTTCACAACTCCGGTAGATATTGTATCTATGCATAACTTGTTTTTGCAGGAAGTTGTGAATGGTATGGTTTATGTGCATGTGATGTATGTGTGTAATCCATACGTGGTCTGCGAATCATGGTTTTTGTCAGCCGGCTGGAGCCTAGGTGCTGCCATTTTATTGTATAATGACCTGCGTGTCGGATTCTCTATGTAATTTACTTTACTAAGCTAGTGTAGCTGTTTGTAGAACCCGGAAGGAATGCAAGGAGTTGTACATGTCGGCGACATGGAGTAATACGGCAAGTGACAAGAGTTGGCACGAGTCGGATTACAGTCTTTGTGGAGATGGAGATCGCCATGAAGAGAGCCATACCATTTCACATTCTAATTGCTTTATTTTGTGTTATTGTTATGTCTCTGTTTTACCTCTATTAGATAGTCAGTAAAATTTAATCCCTCAAAGAAGGTCTAGTCGGTTTTCCCGCCAGTGTTTGCACCCTCACAAGTCGGACATTTTTGGTAGTGGGATCATAAAATTGAGTTGCTGCCAATTATTTCCGACTAGGTGGGTTCGAGTCGGACTCTTACTGCGGAAACACTCGGTAAGCTAGACGGGTCTATCACAACGGTTGTGGGGCTCGGGGAAAGGTCGGATGGGAGCTAGGCATGTGATGCCACCCAACCAACAGGAGTCGCATGAGATGCGATTGACAAGGAGTTTTCTACCTAGATCACTTGGCGGCTAGCGGTGATGCTAAAGCTCACTAGCCGACTTGCTTATTTAGGATCCTGAATCACTAAGTAACCATCGGAGGGGTGTTTGTTCTAGTGGGAGCATAAAATATTAAAATGTTTAATATGCTTGCTCTTTTATGAATACATGTCTTAAGTGTTTTGCATATTTTCTGTTGTAGATCATGGCACCAAGTAGCAGTCACTCTCAGATATCCGGTTTTGCGTTGAGAACCATCCTTGAGAAAGATACACTGAACGACAATAATTTTACCAACTAGTATCGAAATCTGAGAATTGTTCTCAAACAAGAAAAGAAGGACCATGTCCTAGACAACCCACTTCCAGATGAGCCGAATGAGAATGCGATTGTCGCTGCCACCAATGCCTACCGTCGGGCTAAGGATGAGTCCACGGATATTAGCTATCTTATGCTTGCTCACATGGAACCGGAATTGCAAAAGCAGTTCGAGCATGTTGAGGCCTACGGTATGATCGAAAGCCTCAAAAGTATGTTCTAGGCTCAGGCAAAGACTAAGAGGTATCAAGTCTCTCAGGCTTTGCTGAGTTGCAAGCTTAAGGATGGTGATCCACTGAGTCCGCATGTGATCAAAATGGTTGGTTATGTGCAGTCTCTGGAGAGGCTTGGCTACCCCATAAGCGAAGAGTTCTATACGGATATAATTCTGAACTCTCTTCCTAGTGCATATGGGCAGTTCATTTCGAACTACCACATGCATGGTATGGATAAGAAGCTCACTGAATTACATGGGATGCTCAAGAAGGCAGAGGCGGATCTCAAGAAGGGCGCCAGTCAAGTGTTGATGGTGCATAATAAGGCTAAGTTCAAGAAGAGTTCTTGGACTAAGAAGAAGGCTAAGTCAGGAGGAAAGAAGGCTCGAGACCCGGTACCAAGAGCTTCCTCAGGGACTAAGCCATCTCCTTCAGCCGGATCCACTTTCTTCTACTGCAATGCGGATGGCCACTGGCAGAGGAACTGCAGCAAGTACTTGGCCGAGAAAGCCAAGAGTGGAGGTATGACTTCCGACTCAGGTACACTTGTTTGCAATGTTATAGACATATATCTTGATGATGCACCTAATAGTTCTTGGGTATATGATACCAGATCATTTATGCACATCTGCAACTCGTTGCAGGGACTGGTAAGAACTAGGAGCGTAGCAAGAGGCGAGGTTGATATTCAAGTCGGCAACAAAGCAAGAGTTGCTGCGTTGGAAGTCGGCACGATGAAACTTCATTTACCTTCCGGATTCATTATGGAACTGAATAATTGTTATTATGTTCCATTGCTCAGTCGAAACATTATTTCTGCTTCATGTTTGATGAGGCAAGGCTATGAGTCGAATATCAAGAAATGGTTGTTCTTTGTATTTGAATGATATGTTTCACGGTTTTGCACCCATCCAGGACGGGTTATTTATTTTGAATCTTGATGGTGAGTCGGTTTATAAAATAAATGTTAAAAGGTTGAAACCAAATGATCTGAATATGACTTACTTTTGGCACTGTCGGCTTGGTCATATAAGTTGGAAACGCATGAAGAAGCTCCATGATGATGGAATCCTAACTTAGTTCGACTTGGAGTCATTCGAGACATGCGAATCTTGCCTACTCGGCAAAATGACCAAGACACCTTTTGCAAAGAGTTGTGAAAGGGCGTCCGACTTGTTGGGACTAGTACATAGTGATGTATGTGGACCAATGAGCATGACAGCCAGGGGTGGTTATGAGTACTTCATTACCTTCACTGATGATTTGATTAGGTATGGATATATCTACTTGATGAAACATAAGTCGGAAGCCTTTGAAAAGTTCAAAGAATTCCAGAATGAAGCACAGAACCAACTCGGCAAGAAAATAAAGTTTCTTCGGTCAGACCGAGGAGGTGAGTACATGAGCCATGAGTTTGATGACCATATGAAAAGTTGTGGAATAGTTCCTCAACTTACTCCGCTAGGAACGCCGCAAAGGAACGGTGTTTCGGAAAGGCGAAATCGGACCTTGTTGGACATGGTACGGTCAATGATGAGTCGGACATATCTGCCTTTATCATTTTGGGGTTATTGTCTAAAAACATAGGCGTTCACACTAAACAGAGTACCATCAAAATCGGTAGAGAAGACACCTCATGAGATATGGACAGGCAAAAAGCCGTGTTTGTCTTTTCTTAAGATTTGGGGTTGTGAAGAATTTGTCAAGAGACTTTAGTCGGACAAGCTTACGGCCAACTCGGATAAGTGTATTTTCGTGGGGTATCCGAGGGAAACCTTGGGTTACTACTTCTACAACCGAGAAGAGGGAAAAGTGTTTGTCGCTCGGAACGGTGTCTTCCTTGAGAAAGAGTTTCTCAGTCGGGGAGTAAGTGGGAGCATGGTGCAGCTCGAAGAAATTAGAGAGGAACCGGCTAGTAGCGAGTCGGCAAAAACCTTGGAGGTTGAGCCGGTCGTGGCAACTGAGCCGGCAGCATCACCTGTACCACGAAGATCGGCAAGATTACGAAGTGTTCATGATGTGTTACTGTTAGACAGTGATGAGCCTGCAAATTATTCGGAAGCGATGGTGGGATCTAATTCCGAGTCATGGCCTGGAGACATGAGATCCGAGATAAAGTCCATGGACGAAAATCAAGTTTGAAACTTGGTTGATTTGCCAGACGGTGCAAGACCCGTCGAGTGCACATGGGTCTTTAAGAAGAAAACTGATATGGATGGAAATGTTTCAATCTATAAAGCATGCCTTGTCGCGAAGGGGTTCCGACAAGTTCAAGGAGTTGATTACGACGAGACTTTCTAGCCCGTAGTGATGCTTAAATCAGTTCGGATCATGTTAGCTATAGCGGCCTATTTCGACTACGAGATATGGCAGATGGATGTCAAAACGGCTTTCCTTAACGGAAATTTAACCGAGGACGTGTATATGATATAGCCCTAGGGTTTTGTCGATCCGGCTAATGCTGACAAGGTGTGAAAACTTCAGAAATCCATTTATGGGTTGAATCAAGCATCTCGGAGTTGGAATATTCGCTTTGATGAGGTAGTCAAATCGTTTGGCTTCATCAAGAGTGATCATGATTATTGTTTGTACAAGAAGTTTAATGGGAACAAAGTAAATTTTCTAATCTTATATGTGGATGACATATTACTGATTGGAAATGATGTCCAGATGTTGCAAGAAACCAAGGAATCATTGGAAAGGAGTTTCTCAATGAAAGACTTGGGTGAGGCAACATACATCCTCGGAATCCGGATCTATAGAGATAGATCAAGGAGGCTCATTGGATTGAGTTAGAGTACTTATTTGGACAAAGTGTTGAAGAAGTTCAACATGGAATCGTCTAAGAAGGGGTTCTTGCCGATGTCCCATGGTGTAAAACTTAGCAAGACTCAGTGTCCTTCGACAACTGATGAGCGAAGTCGGATGAGTGCGATTCCATATGCTTCTGCAGTCGGATCCATCATGTATGCCATGATTTGTACTAGGCCGGATGTTTCCTATGCTCTAAGTGTTGTGAGCAGATACCAGGCTGATCCTGGAGATATCCACTGGACAGCGGCTAAAAATATCCTAAAGTACTTGAGAAGGACTAAGGATATGTTCTTGGTTTATGGTGGTGAAGATGAACTCAGTGTAAAGGGTTACATGGATGCGAGTTATCTTACCGACTCTGATGATTCTCGTTCACAATCCGGATACATGTTTATTATAAACGGAGGTGCTATGAGCTGGAACAGTTCCAAGCAAGAGACTGTGTCTGCATCTACAACAGAGGCTGAGTATGTTGCCGCCTCGGAGGCAGCAAAGGAGGCTGTTTGGATGAGGAATTTCCTAATGGATCTTGGTGTGGTTCAGGGCTCGTCCAATCCGTTGGACGTGTATTGTGACAACAATGGTGCTATTGCACAAGCCAAGGAACCTAGAAAGCACCAGAAGAACAAGCACATAATCATGCGGTACCACCTGATTCGCCAGTTCGTGGATCAGGGTGATATCAATTTATGCAAGGTACACAGAGATGCAAATATTGCGGATCCGTTGACAAAGACGTTACCACAGCCGAAGCATGAGGCGCACTCGAGAGCCATGGGCATTAGTGAAGGGATACGGGTAGGCTACACTAGCGCAAATCAAAGATTTTCTACCGCGTATACCAGGATTACTGTTGTCATAGATCACGAGATTACCACTAGACGCGCAGTTGCGGAATTGATGAAGCGCGTCGAGGCAGTGCAGACGTTCCACGTCTCCTCCTTGTCCTCGTCCCACGAGCAGCTCCCCTTGCGCGGCTCGTCCAAGCGCTACAGATGCAGCGCCTCCGAGGTATCCACACGTACAGGGTGGAAGCGTCAGACGCCGGACTGATAGGTCCGCGCGTGCGACACAGGCGTGAGGAGTGGCGGCTGGGAATGATCTGAGGTCTAACCCTGGTCAGCTCTCCCCACCCTCTCTTATATAGAAGCCCCTAGTGGGCTTCTACATTATTAGCCCATTAGTATCCTAAGCCTGGTCTAATTCTGATCCAATCCTCATTAGGCTTCCAGCCCCTTAAGTGTGTGACCCTATAGGTTCATATACATATAGACATGACACGAATACAATTATTCTGTCAATAGTTGGTAGCGGCCTCTAGGAAGACGTGCCAACTCCTAAACGCATACAAAGATCATATCGAATGAACCATCACAAGGTTTAGTACATTTCTTTCCCTTTGCCTCACGATATTTGGTCTAGCTCCAAGCTGACCTCCCTTTCTCGATACTGTGATTCGGAATCCCTTTACTAGGTTAACTCTTAACCATATGTAGCACGGGCATGCATTTCTGGATCCGATCACTCGAGGGGCCCAGAGATATCTCTCTCAAGCAGAGAGGGGCAAATCCCATCTTGATTGACCATGCCTTGCAGCATGCTTTAGGACAAACCCAAAAGCTACCTTTATAACTACCCAGTTACGATGCAGCGTTTGATAGCCCCAAAGTAGGTCGATCCACATCTCAAGAACATGCGACAATCTCAGGTCTAAGGATAAAACGTACACGATGTGTAGAGAGAGAGCTGCAACTAATTGCCAGTCTCAAGTTGGGTCAGTCCAACCCCATGTTCATAACATGTGTCCACATCATTGTTTTGTCCATGTCTATGACTTGCGAAACATAGTCATCAACCAATCGATGTGCTAGTCTAATATTCACGTGTGTCCTCACATGAACTCCGACTAGGGACAACTCTTAAATAACCATACAAGTAAAGAGTTTCACAAACAATTCACATAATTGCCAATCAATACAAGTTTCCTGATATGGATATTCAAGGAACATTACAATAACTCATGGATACATATGAAATATAATCATCTCTATGATTGCCTCTAGGGAATATTTCCTTCAGTCTCCCACTTGCACTAGAGTCAATATAAAATGTATCTAATACCAATTTCTCTTGTGTGCACTTCATGCGCGGGCTGCGGGAGAGGCTTAGTCAAGGGATCAACAACATTTGAGTCCGTATGTATTTTGCATATCATGACACGACCATCCTCAATGAACTCTCGAATCTGATGGTAACACATGCGAATATGTTTGTTCTTCTGTTGCTGTCTAGGTTCCTTGGCCTGTGCAATAGCACCATTGTTGTCACAATAAACGTCCAAGGGATTGGACGCGCCCTGAACCACACCGAGAGGGATCAGGAAATTCCTAATCCAAACAGCTTCCTTTACGTCCTCCGAGGCAGCAATATATTCAACCTCTGTTGAAGAGGAGGTCACCGTATCTTGCTTGGAACTTTTCCAGCTCACAGCACCACCATTAATGACAAACACATAACCTGATTGCGATTTTGAATCATCTGAGTCGTTAAGGTAACTCGCATCTGTGTAACCCCTTACACTGAGTTCATCCTCACCTCCATAAACTAGGAACACATCCTTAGTCCTTTTCAAGTACTTAAGGATGTTCTTTACCGTTGTCCAGTGACCTTCACCTGGATCAGCCCGGTATCTGCTCGTAACACTTAGAGCATAGGAAACATCTGGGCGAGTACATATCATTGCATACATGATGGATCCAATAGCCGAAGCATATGGAACCCTACTCATGCGCTCACGCTCATCAGTAGTCGAAGGACACTGAGTCTTGTTGAGTTTTATGCCATGAGACATGGGCAAGAACCCCTTCTTAGCCTCTTCCATGCTGAACCGTTTCAACACTTTGTCAATGAATGTACTCTGGCTTAATCCAATTAGCCTCCTTGATCTATCTCTATAGATCTTGATGCCCAGAATATATGTCGCTTCTCCCAAGTCCTTCATTGAAAAAATATTTTTCAATGAGGTCTTAACAGACTCGAGCATAGGAATGTCATTTCCAATCAGCAATATGTCATCTACATATAAGATTAGAAATACCAGCGCTCTCCCACTTTCCTTCTTGTAAACACAAGGTTCTTGTTTGTTTTTGATGAATCTAAACTCCTTTACAACTTCATCAAATCGAATATTCCAACTCCGAGATGCTTGCTTCAGCCACTAAATGGACTTCAGAAGTTTGCATACCTTTCCAGCATTGTTTGGATCGACAAAACCTTCAGGCTGCATCATATACACGTCCTCAGTTAGGATTCCATTAAGAAAGCCGTCTTGACATCCATCTGCCATATTTCATAGTCGAAATGTGCAGCAATGGCTAGAATTATCCATATAGATTTAAGCATCGCTACGGGCGAGAAAGTCTCATCATAGTCAACTCCTTGAACTTGTCGAAAACCTTTTGCAACAAGTCGAGCTTTATGGATGTGAACATTTCCATCCATATCAATCTTCTTCTTATAGATCCATTTGCACTCGATGGCTTTAAAACCATCGGGCAGGTCAACCAAGTTCCAAACTTGATTGTCCCCCATGGACTCTATCTCGGATCTCATGGCGATCAGCCATTTCTCAGAGTCTGGGTCCACCATCGCTTCTGCATAGGTCGCAGGCTCATCATTGTCTAACAATAATAATTCTCACGCTCCGCGGAGCCTCGCCGACCTTCGTGGTTGTGGTGCTTCTGTTGCCACGGGTTCCTCAACTTGTTCTACTACAATAGCATCACTCGTAGAAGCATCCCCAACTGGCTCATCTTGAACTTCTTCAAGTCGCACCGACTGAGAAACTCTTTCTCTAGGAAAACACCGCTACGAGCGACAAACACTTTTCCCTCCTCTCGGTTGTAGAAGTAATACCCTAAGGTTTCCCTCGGATATCCCACGAAAATGCACTTATCCGATTTGGGTGTTAGCTTGTCCGACTGAAGTCGCTTGACAAATGCATCACAACCCCAAATCTTTAGAAAAGACAAACTGGGATTCTTTCCAGTCCACATCTCATATGGTGTCTTAACTACGGATTTAGATAGTACCCTATTAAGTGTGAAAGCTGCCGTTTCTAGAGCGTAACCCCAAAATGATAATGGTAAATCCGACTGGCTCATCATAGATCGAACCATGTCCAACAAAGTTCGATTACGCCGTTCGGAGACCCCGTTTCTTTGAGGCGTTTCGGGCGGCGTAAGTTGTGGAACAATTCCGCAACTCTTAAGATGATCGCTAAATTCGTGACTCAAATATTCACCTCCACGATCAGATCGCAAGGCCTTTATTTTCTTGCCACGTTGATTCTCTACTTCACTCTGAAACTCCTTGAACTTTTCAAAAGTTTCAGACTTATGCCTCATCAAGTAGACATAACCATATCTACTGAAATCATCAGTGAAAGTAATGAAGTAGTGATATCCTCCTCTGGATGTCGTGCTCATTGGCCCACATACATCAGTATGTATGAGTTCGAACAAGTCTGTCGCTCTCTCGGGTAAACCCAAAAAAGGTGACTTGGTCATCTTTCCAAGTAAACAAGCCTGACATGTCTCGTATGATTCAAAATCAAACGAAGTTAGAAGACCATCACCATGGAGCTTCTTCATGCGCTTTTCACTTATATGCCCCAAACGACAATGCCATAAATAGGTAGGACTCAAATCATTAGACCGAAGCCTTTTAGCACTAACATTGTAAACAGATGCATCATCAAGATTTAAAATAAATAACCCATTCACAATGGGACCATTAGCCATAAACATATCATTCTTAGAGATTACATAACCATTGTTTGCACTCGCAAATGAATAACCATCCCTCATCAAACATGAAAGTGGTAGAATGTTTCGACCCATACTTGGAATGTAATAACAATTATTCAACTCCATAATAAATCCTGAAGGAAGGTGAAGTTGCATGACGCCGACGAACAATGCAGCAACCCTTACTTTATTTCCGACGTGAAAATCCACTTCGCCTTTCTGCACTTCTCTAGTCCTTATTAGCCCCTGCATCGAATTGCAAATATGAGCAACCGATCCGGTATCAAATACCCAAAATTTAACATAGGAATCAGCTAGAATAATGTCCACAACATTTACAACAAGCGTACCTGAGTTGGAAGTACTCTTACTTCCACTCTTCTTCAAAGAAGCCTGGTACTTGCTGCAGTTTCTGTTCCAGTGGCCATGTTCATGACAAAAGAAGCACTCAGTGTCTTCTACAGGTCCAGCCTTTTGCTTGGGTGCAGACTTAGGGATCATATCCTTAGTCTTGCCCTTCTTCTTCCAAGAAGTACCCTTTTTCTTGAAGCTAGTCTTGTTCTGCACAGCCATCACATGGCTATGCCCTGCACACTTCTTCATGTCACTTTCTGCTGTTTTAAGCATCCCACATAATTCATTAAGGCCCTTCTCCACCCATGCATATGGTAGTTCGAAATGAACTGCCCATAGCTGGATGGAAGAGACGCCAAAATGAAGTCAGTGGCCAACTCTTGGCCTAGTGGAAAACCAAGCTTTTCCAAAGTCTGACTGTAACCAACCATTTTGATCACATGGGGGCCTATTGTAACATCCCTAAATTCATATTCCAAAACTCATTCATATCATCATCATTTAGGGCTTTTCTCAAAATCATTTCATAAACAGGAGCATTTGTGGCTCATTATTTTATGTATGAAAACCCTAGCCTTTGTGCTACATGCTATTTAGAAAGATGTTGTTATTCATTCCAGATGATTTGAATTCAAACTTAAGTGGTCTCAAAAACTTAAGCAAAGTCTCAAAGCAAATTATGAATTAAAACAAATTCTATGCCTATTATCACACCTCATAAAGGCATGGTTTTAATTTATTTTTCAAAAGACCCAAGTGTTCTGAAGTGTTCAGATGTGTTTGACACTTATTTAAGAACAAGATTTATTGTACAAAAGTCCTGTAAAGCTTTGGATTCAAACATATTTGAATTTGGGTTTGAAAACCATTTTTAGAAAAGCAATCAGAAAAAGAAAAAGGAATAAAGATGAAAAAAAACTAAACAGCCAGCCAATCCGGCCGACCCAGCCCAACACGGCCCAGCTAGCCCAGCAGCTCCCACCCCCGCGAATCGTTTTCTTTCACCCTCTCTCGCACCCACCAGCTCACTGACAGAAGGGACCCACTCCCTTTTCCCTCTATCGCTGACAACCGCGGCCCACTCGAGTGTCGTCGTCTCCACCCCCACGACCTGTTCGTCCCCAAAATTGATGCGGCCGTTTCTTGTTGATTGCGCAGCTTAAATTCGCGTTAAGGCACGAGTAATTCTCGCTCACGACCAGGCTACTTAAACCCCCTCTGCCCCTCTCCCTTCTCCCTCAAACCCCGAACCCAGAGCGCCACCAGGCTGCGTGCATTGCTCCCTGTAACCCCGCCGTCTCCGACGAGCTGCAGCCACGATTCCGGCCACCTCCGACCACCCCTCTGCCTCTGCTTCACACGAACAGACTCCACTTGACCTCACGCATCACCCAGTACCCTTGGTTCGCCCGCGCGTGACCCAGAACGTTGGCAACGCAAACGACTGAGCGCCACCATCTTCAGCATCAACTCCGACGAGCTCCAGTGGTAAGTCCAGACCGCCCCAAACCTTCCCCTTCACGCACGCATCTTCGCCGTGATCTTCTGCATCTGACCACATCCTCCGTTTGCCTCCTAGTGATCCACAACGTCGCCTTCGACCTCGAGCAGAACCACCGTTGCCAGATCCAACTCCGAGGAGGAATCCACCGCAACCCTGAGCGCCCCTTGCCGAGCTGTCCGCAAGTTGAGAATCCCCACGTCCTTGCGGTCTCGGTGAGTACCTTCCCTATCCTCCTAGCGACCTGTATCGCCGGCGCCGCCACCGTCTGACCGTCGCCGCCGCGCGCAGCCGTTAAGCGCCGCCATATTTTGGCTTGATGATTTAGACCGTTGGATCTGTATCGTAGGGCTAGGATAGAATTTTAAACGAAGGGGTATGCGCGCGTCTGAGCCGCCAGATCCCACTTAGATCCTGCGGTCCGCAGCGCTCGATCCAACCGAATCGGTACGCGCCAGTAGCTTAGCGACACGTGTCTAGGGTGAATTCAAAAATAGAAATTCGAATCAGATTTAGATCCAAACTTCAAACTGCTATAACTTTTGAATGCCACGTTAGATTTTTGCAAACTTTATACCGTTGGATTCAGTGAATCAAGGCCTTTCTGTTTATGCAAAGTGTTTAACAAATAGTAACCATTAGAATGACTTTATTTGTAGAAACATGTTTAAGGCTATTTTGAGTATGGATTTAGTTTAGTAATTTGTTTTAGGGTTAAATAAGTTTAGTTGGCAAACTTGTGACTTGTTAAGTTTCTGTAAACATGTACATGCTTGGTAGAGTTTTCAAAATCACCACTTAGTAAATTCTTGCATGCATGCATTCATATTATTTTTGATTGTATATAATTGTGTGTAATTGTGTGCTACAAATTTTGTGTATATTTTTCTAGTGACTGTGATTGTGAGGAGTGCTACTCTCCACATTACCAAGGCAAGTGATATTTCATGAATATCCCATTCCTATATTTTATACTAGCATTAGATATTTTGCTAAGACATGCATGCTACTTTTGGCAAATGATAGGTGGGAAATCCTATGTAGTTTAGAATGGTAGAATTGCTAAGGAATTTTCCTAAGTTAAGTTGCCATGCCATGCTTAGCTTAGCTATTAGCAAACAAGGGTGGGTATAATCTATTCATGCTATAATGGCTATATTTCTAAGTCATGAGACTAAAAGTTTTCTTAATAAAACCACTAAGTCAATGAATCCCCTGGGTGGAATGGAAGGATTGGTTTATGTTGAGTGGTTACACAAGGCCATGGACTTGGGTTGTGTATCTCACTTGTGTTATGCCACCCAGGCACAAAGGGATTTGGAGGCCAAGTGTTGAGAAAGCTTAAAGTGCAACCACTTGGCAATATGGGCTCTGCCTTGACCACATAGGTTGCTAGAACTTAGTCATTTGGATAGTTGGTGGTAGTGGGAATGATAGGTTGGAACGCGTCCATTTGGCTAAGGGAAGGCTTCTGAAAGGTTCTGTCTTGGGAAACCAAGTCTGGTGGGGAAAGTGCACAACCTCTGCAGATGGAAAATCTAAGTACTTAGCCAGGTCCATGGCAATGGAAAACTTGAGCATCAAGACATGGAAGCTACAAGAATCTCATCACTCTAACTTCTAAATAAAACTTGTGGGTGAACAAGGGTGAAGGACCCCAATGTCTATTGGTGGTTTCTTGGGAAGTTTTTGATAAAGAAAAACTTAGTGATTCCAACTAATAGGTAAAACCTATTTTCAAGCAAAGCAAGCCAAGCTACACTAAACCAAAATGCATATAGTAATATAGTCCACTTAAAATATACTAAGGTATCACTTGCCAATACTATTCCAAAGTATTGACCCTCTGTGGCTGTAACTTGTGATGTTGCAGGTTACTCCGATGATGAATAGGAGTCATGAGTCTACACTCAACATGCTTGCCTGTGGCACATGAAGATGAAGACTTATGTTTATTTACTTATTCCTTAAACTCATGTATTAGGCCTATGGCCCTGAGTTGTAAAAGACTATGTTTTATCTCTGGAATGAATGTAATAAACGACCTTTGTATCTGTGTACTTCATCTTAAACTGTGGATGCTAGCATTGATCCAGGGACTAGCATTGCAATCACAGGGATCCTTTCCTTTACAAAGGAGGGGTCTAACAGATGGTATCAGAGCACTTTGTTGCCTGTAGGATTATGACCCTAGGATTTGAAAACCACTAAGGAAAAAATTTCAACTACTTCTACACTTGTCTATTCTTCTCGTAAAACTTTTTCTAATCTTCTCATTCTCATCTCCATTTGTAGATGAACTCCATCAACGAAGCCGTGAAGAAAGGGCCACTCATGACCATGACCTTGGAGTGTGAAACTGAGTTTCCCAAGATTCTCAAGGACCTCATGGTGGCAATGGAAGCACATGGTGCAGCTTTATACAAAGGCTTTCCAGTGATGGATGAAGGAGTGGATTATTGGTGGGTGCAACTTCACTTGTACAAAAACAAGGAAGACAACCACAAAGAAAGGGGATTCTGCATGTACACCAACACTGTGATGCACACCACATTCTTTGAGTCAGCCAGAGAAGCAGCTTGGAGGACTATCAAAGAACTTAGTGCTAGAGTCAAGTGCAGGATGCTCAATCTCCAAAAAGACTTAGAGAAAGAGAAGGAACTTACCCAAGAGTTGGAAGCCACCAACCAAGAATTAAGGGGAGATATTATAGACTTAGTGATGGAATCATGTGAACAAGATAGGTGGATTGCCTCTAGGAACATTGTGATAGCCACCAGATCCAGTGAGATAGGATTGTGAGCACACTTCGTTAGTTGGACCACCACCTATCACCTTATTTTTCAAAATGATACCATAAATAAGTTTGGACCATGATTGATGTAATGGAATTATGTATGCATGACTTGGTTGATTTTGTGTTCCATGGATATGTATGAATGTTTGTCTTGTTTTATCTTAAATTGTGTTGTTCTAACTTTTTCAATCTTATAAATAGATGCCTATTACCATAAGCACTGTTGAGGAGCTCCAGGTTACCCGTTTTGGTCCCCGTATCGTTGAGCTTACCACTTTGCTCGATCTCCCTCTTCCCACCATCACGGTGTACCCACTCACCAAGTTCGAGAGGAAGGACCTCTGGGGCTTCAAGGTGAACCAGCCCGGACGCCAGAAAGAGCCCACTACAGAGGCCATCGTCTTCAAGCTGATGCACGACGATAGGGAGAGAGGCATGGAGGTAGTCATGCAGGACCTGATAGGACGTCTGTTAGGCCGTCACTCCCGACAGGTTAGGGGCACTCACTTCCACGTCTTCGGAAGACGTGATGTTGATGGAGAGTCCATCGACTTTGAGGACGACTCGAGGGATGTAGCAGAGCCGATACGTCTCTATATCCAGGACTTAGAGTCTCTTATCAGGCACGTGGACACGGACAGGACGAACGTCATGCTCAGCAATGACGAGCTCCAGGTGCAGCTACGCGAGAAGGACAAGCTTTTCGCACAGCAGGACGAGATGGTCAAGGAAATGGAGACGAAGTTCGAGGCCCAGGACCGCAAGTTCAAGAGTCAGGAGAAACGCGTCCAGGATAGGAACAAGAGGATCCGGGACATGACCGAGGAACTGAAGTCCAAGGATTTCGAGCTAGAGCAGCAGCAGATGGTTATTGAGAGGCTTCGCTCCCAGAAGAGGGCTCTCAAGGCCAAGGTCGATTCCTTGACCACTACTATTGAGGAGAACAAGACCGCGATGGAGAACGCAGGTCTTACTTTCGTCGAGGAGGAGATTGATGCTGATGAGTAGACTTGACTACTCGTTTGTCTTTCATATTCATACTTGTTAGTTGTGAACTTATTATTGGACCATCCGACATGTGGATGGCTTGCCACTTGTGTGTTTTACTTCATGAACTTATTATCTGGTTGTTGAGCTTTTATTTCTTGAGTTGCATGCTATGTGATTTGCTTATGATGTATTGTGCATAAAACATCTATGGGTATCTCATTCTTATCTATGTGAACAAACCACACATGCCTCCCCGTCGCGCAAACCCCAACCCCAAAAACATCACCTCGGAAATGCAACAAATGATGAATGCGCAAACACAGCTTATGCAGAGGATGACAACATTCATCCAAAACCAGAATAACAACAACAACAACAACAACAACAACAACAACCCCAATAACAATAACAACAACAACAACAACCCTCCGGGTTTTGATATGCTCACTAGATTTCTGCGTTTGAGGCCAGCTAAGTTCTCGGGGACAACTGATCCCATGGTAGCCAATGATTGGCTACGTTCCGTGAACAAGGACTTAGTGACCGTGGGCTGCACGGATGCTGAAAAGGTCAGGTTCGCAACGCATCTGTTGGAAGGACCAGCCGCCACATGGTGGGACAACTTCCAAATCACCACTCCTTTGGATGAGGTGACTTGGGCTATCTTTGAAGATGGTTTTCGCACTGCTCATATCTCATCAGGAATGATGAGTCTGAAAAAGAAGGAGTTTCACAACCTGAAGCAGCGCCACCGCAGCGTGGCTGAATACATAGAAGAGTTCAACAATCTGGCGCGCTATGCACCGGATGAGGTTGACACAGATGCCAAAAGAAAGGAAATGTTTCTGGAGGGCTTGAATGATGAGCTGAATCTGCAGCTGTCTGTGGCATATGTTCCAACTTATCAGTCTTTGTGTGACAAGGCTGCTATTTTGGAGAGTAAAATGAAGCAAGTCGAGAGTAGGAAGAGGAAACACTCCGACAAACACAGCTCGGGATCGTCTCATAAACGATCTCACTATGATGACAGTGGTAGCTCAGGATCCCATAAGCATGGGAAATTCAACAAGCACCACAACCACAACCGTCATGACAACAAGCATCACCGCAGTCATGACAATGACAAGTACAAGAACCACAAGAGTGGACATAAGAGCCACCACAGTGGGAATGCTAGTGGAAGTGGAAGTCAGCCTGCAAAAAAGGACATCAGTCAGGTTGAGTGCTTCAAATGCAAGAAGTTAGGGCATTATGCTAATGAGTGCCCTGAGAAGAATGTTGAAGGACCTATCAAGCCCAATCCTTTTCAGAAAGGACAGGTAAACCACATCAATGTGGAGGAGGTCTATGAGGATCCTGATGCCGTTGCTGGTAAGTTCAGACTCAATTCAATTCCAGCATTTGTACTCTTTGATACCGGTGCATCTCATTCATTCATATCAAAAGCATTTGTCGAAAGAAATGAACTACCGGTAGAAACCATTGGGTGTCCTATAAGAGTAAGTTCTCCTGGTGGAGAAATGATAGTAAACTCAGGATGTCATGACTTAGTCATAGAATTTGGAAAACATAAGTTTCCAGTGAACCTGATAATCCTGAATTCCCAAGGATTGGATGTGATTTTGGGAATGGATTGGATGGCTAAGTATGAAGGGGTACTAGATTGTGCAAATCGTACAGTTACACTCACAACCCCTGAAGGAAAAAGGATAAAATTCAAATCCAACTTTGAATCTAAAGGAAGTAAGCTAAATTCTCTTAAGGGGGTTAGCATGGACACTGTGCCAATTGTGTGTGAGTATCCGGATGTGTTTCCAGAAGAGTTACCGGGAATGCCACCAGATAGAGATGTGGAGTTTATAATAGATTTGGTACCAGGTTCTGGACCAAGAGCAAAGAGACCTTATAAAATGTCAGTTGACGAATTAAAGGAACTCAAGAAACAACTCGGAGAACAATTGCAGAAAGGATTCATCCAGCCAAGTTCTTCATCTTGGGGAGCTCCAGTTTTATTCGTGGAAAAGGAGGATAGAACACAAAGGCTATGCATAGATTACCGTTCTCTCAACGAGGTAACTATCAAAAACAAATATCCTTTGCCAAGAATCAACGACTTGTTTGACCAGCTAGAAGGAGCATGCGTGTTCTCAAAGATTGATCTTCAGTCAGGCTATTTTCAACTCAAGATAAGAGAGCAAGACATACCCAAAACAACATTCACCACAAGGTATGGATTGTATGAGTACACTGTGATGCCTTTTGGTTTAACCAACGCTCCAGCATACTTCATGAATATGATGAACAAGGTGTTCATGGAATTTCTTGACAAGTTTGTTGTCGTTTTCATAGATGATATCTTAGTCTACTCTAAGAGCAAGGAAGAACATGAAAGACACTTACGCTTGATACTTGAGAAACTGAGGGAACATAAGCTTTACGCCAAATTCAGCAAGTGCTAGTTCTGGTTAGAAGAAGTTGGTTTTCTTGGTCATGTTATGACAAAGGATGGTGTATCAGTTGATCCTGCTAAGGTTTCTGCTGTGACAGAATGGGAATCACCCAAGAATGTGAAAGAAGTTCGTAGTTTCCTCGGATTAGCAGGTTACTACAGAAGGTTCATTGAGAATTTCTCAAAGGTTGCTAAGCCAATGACTGAATTGTTAAATAAGGACAAGAAATTTGCTTGGTCTGAAGGTTGTGAACTCAGCTTTCAAGAATTGAAGAAGAGACTTGTGTCAGCACCAGTTCTGTGCCTGCCAGATTTGGAAAAGGATTTCCAAGTATATTGTGATGCGTCTCATCAAGGATTAGGTGCCGTACTTATGCAAGGCGGAAAAGTTGTGGCTTATGCCTCGAGACAACTCAAAACTAATGAAGTAAACTATCCTACTCATGATTTAGAGTTAGCCGCTATTGTCCATGCACTCAAAACATGGAGACACTACCTTTTGGGAAAGCGTTGTGAAGTATTCACCGATCACAAGAGTTTGAAATATATCTTCACCAAGAAGGAAATCAATATGAGACAAAGGAGATGGCTAGAACTTATCAAAGATTACGACTTAAGTTTGCAGTACCATCCCGGTAAAGCAAATGTAGTAGCAGATGCTCTAAGTCGTAAGGCGTTTGTAAATGGCCTTACCAAAGGTGAATTGCCAGATGACTTGTGTAAGCAATTCCAAGAACTCAGATTGGAGATTGTGCCAGAAGGACATCTCATGTCTTTGGATGTTCAACCCACTCTGCTGGATAAGATTAAAGTAGCCCAAAAGATGGATAAAGAAATCGAAGAGATTAAGGAAAGGATTAGCCAAGGGAAAGATAAAAGTTTCCATATAGACGAACAAGGTACTTTATGGCACGGGAAACGTATTTGTGTTCCACAAGACCCGGAGTTGCGGAAACTGATTTTACAGGAAGCCCACAACTCTCCGTATTCTATTCACCCAGGAAATACCAAGATGTACATGGATATGAAAGAAAGATTTTGGTGGAACAATCTAAAAAGGGACATCGCCGAACATATTGCTTTCTGTGATGTGTGTAGTAGAGTAAAAGAGGAGCATCAAAAACCAGCCGGTTTGCTTCAACCATTACCGATTCCTGAGTGGAAGTGGGAAAATATCGGTATGGATTTCATTACCGGATTACCAAGGACCAGGTTAGGGTATGATTCCATATGGGTAGTAGTGGATCGCCTAACTAAAGTGGCTCATTTTATACCCGTGAAGACAACTTATACAAGTGCCAAGTTAGCCAAAATCTACATGAGCAGAATTGTATGCCTTCACGGTGTGCCTAAGAGTATTGTGTCTGATAAAGGAACTCAGTTTACTTCTCACTTTTGGAGACAGCTTCATGAATCTTTGGGAACGAGGTTGGAATTCAGCACTGCCTTTCATCCCCAAACTGATGGACAAACAGAAAGGACTAGTCAAATTCTTGAAGCCATGTTGAGGGCATGTGCCCTATACTATGGAGCAAGTTGGGATGAAAGCCTGCCTTACGCAGAGTTCTCTTACAATAATAGTTATCAATCTAGTATTGGGATGGCACCATTTGAGTTTCTCTACGGAAGGAAGTGTACCACCCCATTGCTATGGAATGGAGTGGGAGAAAGAAGTTTATTTGGACCTGATCTTATCAAAGACGCCGAAGAGAAAGTCAAATTGGTTAAGGACAGGTTGAAGATAGCACAGTCCCGACAGAAAAGCTACGCGGATTCTAAGCGTAGAGAAGTCACCTACGAAGTTGGGGATAGAGCTTATCTCAGAGTATCACCACTTCGTGGAGTGAAAAGATTTGGAGTCAAAGGAAAGTTGGCACCAAGATATGTTGGGCCATTCAAAATTCTAAGTCGCAAGGGAGAAGTTGCATATGAAGTTGAATTGCCAGAATCTCTGTCAGCTGTCCATAATGTGTTCCATGTGAGTCAGCTTAAGAAATGTCACCCAGAGATGGAAGAATCTTCTTTGAAGGATACCATACCTTTGTAAGAGGTTCAACTAGAAAGTGACCTCACCTATGAAGAAAAGCCTGTCAAGATTCTTGAGACCGCAGAAAGGATCACCAGGACAAAAACTATCAAGTTTTGCAAAGTACAATGGAATCATCACTCCGAAGAGGAAGCAACATGGGAAAGAGAAGATGATCTTCGGAAAGACCACCCTCACCTATTTGCTAGCCAATCCGAATCTCGAGGGCGAGATTCATCTTAAGGGGGTTAGATTTGTAACATCCCTAAATTCATATTCCAAAACTCATTCATATCATCATCATTTAGGGCTTTTCTCAAAATCATTTCATAAACAGGAGCATTTGTGGCTCATTATTTTATGTATGAAAACCCTAGCCTTTGTGCTACATGCTATTTAGAAAGATGTTGTTATTCATTCCAGATGATTTGAATTCAAACTTAAGTGGTCTCAAAAACTTAAGCAAAGTCTCAAAGCAAATTATGAATTAAAACAAATTCTATGCCTATTATCACACCTCATAAAGGCATGGTTTTAATTTATTTTTCAAAAGACCCAAGTGTTCTGAAGTGTTCAGATGTGTTTGACACTTATTTAAGAACAAGATTTATTGTACAAAAGTCCTGTAAAGCTTTGGATTCAAACATATTTGAATTTGGGTTTGAAAACCATTTTTAGAAAAGCAATCAGAAAAAGAAAAAGGAATAAAGATGAAAAAAAACTAAACAGCCAGCCAATCCGGCCGACCCAGCCCAACACGGCCCAGCTAGCCCAGCAGCTCCCACCCCCGCGAATCGTTTTCTTTCACCCTCTCTCGCACCCACCAGCTCACTGACAGAAGGGACCCACTCCCTTTTCCCTCTATCGCTGACAACCGCGGCCCACTCGAGTGTCGTCGTCTCCACCCCCACGACCTGTTCGTCCCCAAAATTGACGCAGCCGTTTCCTGTTGATTGCGTAGCTTAAATTCGCGTTAAGGCACGAGTAATTCTCGCTCACGACCAGGCTACTTAAACCCCCTCTGCCCCCTCTCCCTTCTCCCTCAAACCCCGAACCCAGAGCGCCACCAGGCTGCGTGCATTGCTCCCTGTAACCCCGCCGTCTCCGACGAGCTGCAGCCACGATTCCGGCCACCTCCGACCACCCCTCTGCCTCTGCTTCACACGAACAGACTCCACTTGACCTCACGCATCACCCAGTACCCCTGGTTCGCCCGCGCGTGACCCAGAACGTTGGCAACGCAAACGACTGAGCGCCACCATCTTCAGCATCAACTCCGACGAGCTCCAGTGGTAAGTCCAGACCGCCCCAAACCTTCCCCTTCACGCACGCATCTTCGCCGTGATCTTCTGCATCTGACCACATCCTCCGTTTGCCTCCTAGTGATCCACAACGTCGCCTTCGACCTCGAGCAGAACCACCGTTGCCAGATCCAACTCCGAGGAGGAATCCACCGCAACCCTGAGCGCCCCTTGCCGAGCTGTCCGCAAGTTGAGAATCCCCACGTCCTTGCGGTCTCGGTGAGTACCTTCCCTATCCTCCTAGCGACCTGTATCGCCGGCGCCGCCACCGTCTGACCGTCGCCGCCGCGCGCAGCCGTTAAGCGCCGCCAGATTTTGGCTTGATGATTTAGACCGTTGGATCTGTATCGTAGGGCTAGGATAGAATTTTAAACGAAGGGGTATGCGCGCGTGTGAGCCGCCAGATCCCACTTAGATCCTGCGGTCCGCAGCGCTCGATCCAACCGAATCGGTACGCGCCAGTAGCTTAGCGACACGTGTCTAGGGTGAATTCAAAAATAGAAATTCGAATCAGATTTAGATCCAAACTTCAAACTGCTATAACTTTTGAATGCCACGTTAGATTTTTGCAAACTTTATACCGTTGGATTCGGTGAATCAAGGCCTTTCTGTTTATGCAAAGTGTTTAACAAATAGTAACCATTAGAATGACTTTATTTGTAGAAACATGTTTAAGGCTATTTTGAGTATGGATTTAGTTTAGTAATTTGTTTTAGGGTTAAATAAGTTTAGTTGGCAAACTTGTGACTTGTTAAGTTTCTGTAAACATGTACATGCTTGGTAGAGTTTTCAAAATCACCACTTAGTAAATTCTTGCATGCATGCATTCATATTATTTTTGATTGTATATAATTGTGTGTAATTGTGTGCTACAAATTTTGTGTATATTTTTCTAGTGACTGTGATTATGAGGAGTGCTACTCTCCACATTACCAAGGCAAGTGATATTTCATGAATATCCCATTCCTATATTTTATACTAGAATTAGATATTTTGCTAAGACATGCATGCTACTTTTGGCAAATGATAGGTGGGAAATCCTATGTAGTTTAGAATGGTAGAATTGCTAAGGAATTTTCCTAAGTTAAGTTGCCATGCCATGCTTAGCTTAGCTATTAGCAAACAAGGGTGGGTATAATCTATTCATGCTATAATGGCTATATTTCTAAGTCATGAGACTAAAAGTTTTCTTAATAAAACCACTAAGTCAATGAATCCCCTGGGTGGAATGGAAGGATTGGTTTATGTTGAGTGGTTACACAAGGCCATGGACTTGGGTTGTGTATCTCACTTGTGTTATGCCACCCAGGCACAAAGGGATTTGGAGGCCAAGTGTTGAGAAAGCTTACAGTGCAACCACTTGGCAATATGGGCTCTGCCTTGACCACATAGGTTGCTATAACTTAGTCATTTGGACAGTTGGTGGTAGTGGGAATGATAGGTTGGAACGCGTCCATGTGGCTAAGGGAAGGCTTCTGAAAGGTTCTGTCTTGGGAAACCAAGTCTGGTGGGGAAAGTGCACAACCTCTGCAGATGGAAAATCTAAGTACTTAGCTAGGTCCATGGCAATGGACAACTTGAGCATCAAGACATGGAAGCTACAAGAATCTCATCACTCCAACTTCTAAATAAAACTTGTGGGTGAACAAGGGTGAAGGACCCCAATGTCTATTGGTGGTTTCTTGGGAAGTTTTTGATAAATAAAAACTTAGTGATTCCAACTAATAGGTAAAACCTATTTTCAAGCAAAGCAAGCCAAGCTACACTTAACCAAAATGCATATAGTAATATAGTCCACTTAAAATATACTAAGGTATCACTTGCCAATACTATTCCAAAGTATTGACCCTCTGTGGCTGTAATTTGTGATGTTGCAGGTTACTCCGATGATGAATAGGAGTCATGAGTCTACACTCAACATGCTTGCCTGTGGCACATGAAGATGAAGACTTATGTTTATTTACTTATTCCTTAAACTCTTGTATTAGGCCTATG
Source organism: Avena sativa (assembly GCA_916181665.1). Classification (NCBI taxonomy): domain Eukaryota; kingdom Viridiplantae; phylum Streptophyta; class Magnoliopsida; order Poales; family Poaceae; genus Avena; species Avena sativa. The sequence goes on from OV702284.1 coordinate 86,264,593, forward strand.
GCCCTGAGTTGTAAAAGACTATGTTTTATCTCTGGAATGAATGTAATAAACGACCTTTGTATCTGTGTACTTCATCTTAAACTGTGGATGCTAGCATTGATCCAGGGACTAGCATTGCAATCACAGGGATCCTTTCCTTTACAAAGGAGGGGTCTAACACCCATAGATGCTCCCTCTGCTAGCTTGCATTCGACAAAGGACTTGGCAACATTGTACCTCTCAGTTCTTGCCTGATCTTGGAACATGTCCTTAAGCGCTACGATCATATCGTACGCTTCCTTATCCTCAAACTTCTTTTGGAGTTCAGGTTCCATGCATGCAAGCATAAGACAGCAAACCTCAAGAGAATCATCACATGCTCTCTTGTAGGCGTTCTTTAGGGCAGCAAGATGCATTATCAGCAGGTTCATCGGGGATTGGGGTATCCAGAACCGTTTCCTTTTTATCAGACCTGAGAACAATTCTCAGGTTACGGACCCAGTACGAATAGTTTGTTCCATTTAGTTTATCTTTGTCAAGAATCGAACACAAAGAGAAAGGTGATGTAGTGTTCGGTGCCATTGAAAACATGCAAAATACTAATCCATGTAATCATGAAGGAGTAAAACATATTAAACAATTTAATAGCATATACTCCCACTTAAATCAATATCCCTCTATTGATACTAAGTGATTCAAAATCCACAATTAACAAGTCGACTAGTGAGCTTTAGCATCACTTCTAGAAGACAAGGTAAATCGGTAAGCAACACTTGCTAATCATATCACATATGACTCTTGTTGTTGGGTGACATCTCTATGTCAAAACTAGGCGCCCAACCTTTATGCCCCAAGGTCCTTATCTGTTAAGATGACCTTGTCAAGTTCACCAACCCTTATGCGTGTAGGTATCCGATACAAACCCATCCAGCCAAGGAAAACCGTGGCACCCTAATTTCATAGGCCCACCAACGATTGTACAGGGCATAGGATGGTGCATGGTTTGGTTGGGAGGGAATGGTTTAACTTAAACTTTGGGAGGGATCGTTCTACTTCTATCATCTAAGCATGCATAGTAGTAAAACACATAAGAATAACATTCACATAGATGTGACATAGTATGGCCCATTTTCTCATGGTGATCTCCATCGCCATAGAACCTGTCCACCATGATGATCTCCATCTTCATGTTACATGTGAGCCATACTCCAAGTGATGAGTCCTCCAAGAACTAATACAAGCTATTACTCCTAACAGCTAGTAATCAAAATTACATAGTATTGGGATCATCACAAGTTGGCACGCAGGCCATTACAATAAATGACAACACATATGGCTCCAGCCGTGTTGCCCTACTCACGACACGCAGGTCATGCAAAATTTCATACATGCATCACATACATATATGGGCCATACTGATCACATACATCCTGCAAAAACAATTTATGCATAGAATCGCATTCTACCGGATCATGTGACATTGTAGCACCTAGTTACCTTAACGAGATACAAAAGGGGCTACAATTAAGGGGGGTATAGGGGGTCTCCTCCTGCGGAGACATAAATCAAATTTACCATAAATCGACTCATGTCCCGATTCAATCAAACTCCTTTGATCAAGGTACATCGATTTTAGATCTAGATTCTGATTCGATCAATCATATTGATCTTCGCGTGATTCAACAGGATTTATGTGTCACTGTCTACCCCGATGGCGGAAGCCGACCAGTAGGGGTAAGTCGTTCGACAACCTTAGAATCACGATCACGGAAAGCAAGATCATAGATCAATCCTAAACCACCGCCATATAAACGATCACATCATTCATATCAATCTGCATATCACCATATGCAAACAACCCGAACCTATAACTGAACAACATCGGCTCTGATACCACTGAAGGGATACGGGTAGGCTACACTAGCGCAAATCAAAGATTTTCTATCCCGTATACCGGGATTACTGTTGTCATAGATCACGAGATTACCACTAGACGCGCAGTTGTGGAATTGATGAAGCGTGTCGAGGCAGTGTAGACGTTCCACGTCTCCTCCTTGTCCTCGTCCCATGAGCAGCTCCCCTTGCGCGGCTCGTCCAAGCTCTACAGATGCAGCACCTCTGAGGTATCCACACGTATAGGGTGGAAGCGTCAGACGCCGGACTGCTAGGTCCGCGCGTGCGACACAGGCGTGAGGAGTGGCGGCTGGGAATGATCTGAGGTCTAACCCTGGTCAGCTCGCCCCACCCTCTCTTATATAGGCGCCCCTAGTGGGCTTCTACATTAGTAGCCCATTAGTAGCCTAAGCCTGGTCTAATTCGGATCCAATCCTCATTAGGCTTCCAGCCCCTTAAGTGTGTGACCGTATAGGTTCATATACGTATAGACATGACACGAATACACTTATTCTGTCAATAGTTGGTAGCGGCCTCTAGCAAGACGTGCCAACTCCTAAACGCATACAAAGATCATATCGGACGAACCATCACATGGTTTAGTACATGTATTTCCCTTTGCCTCACGATATTTGGTCTAGCTCCAAGCTCACCTCCCTTTCTCGATACTGTGATTAGGAATCCCTTTACTAGGTTAACACTTAACCATATGTAGCACGACCATGCATTTCTGGATCCGATCACTCGAGGGGCCCAGAGATATCTCTCTCAAGCAGAGAGGGGCAAATCCCATCTTGATTGACCATGCCTTGCAGCATGCTTCAGGAAAAACCTGAAAGCTACCTTTATAACTACCCAGTTACGGTGCAGCGTTTGATAGCCCCAAAGTAGGTCGATCCACATCTCAAGAACATGCGACAATCTCAGGTCTAAGGACAAAACATACACGATGTGTAGAGAGAGAGCTGCAACTAATTGCCAGTCTCAAGTTGGGTCAGTCCAACCCCATGTTCATAACATGTGTCCACATCATTGGTTTGACATCTCCATGTCTATGACTTGCGAAACATAGTCATCAACCAATCGATGTGCTAGTCTAATATTCACGTGTGTCCCCACATGAACTCCGACTAGGGACAACTCTTAAATAACCATACAAGTAAAGAGTTTCACAAACAATTCACATAATTGCCAATCAATACAAGTTGCCTGATATGGATATTCAAGGAACATTACAATAACTCATGGATACATATGAAATATAATCATCTCTATGATTGCCTCTAGGGCATATTTCCTTCAATTAGATGCTTAGACATGTGATGTCGGAAGATTGACTCTAGTGCAAGTGGGAGACTATTGGGAATATGCCCTAGAGGCAATCATGTATGATGATATTTCCCATTGTATTCATAAAGATATTAAGTAGTCCTTGTATAAACATCTGATGTGTATCATTGAATATGTGATTCGGTTGTAGAACTATGCATTCATGTTGTTTGTACTAAATATCCTTGGTGATTGAGGTTGTGCTGGACACACAACTTAGACCAATGTGAAAGTTGGCTTGATGACTCGGTACCACTTGTCATGGGCATGGAGATGCTATTCCAACTTACACAGATTCGGCTAAAGAGTTTAGCGAGTCAGATTGACCCATATTGAGGTATAACGATCAAGTTGTCATTTGTATATCTCAATCAATGTAATCCTTAGACCTGAGGTTATTGCATAGTCCGAGTTGAGGATCACCGACTTAGGTTCTGTCAAACACTGATCCGTAACTGGGCAGTTATAAAGGCAGAGTTAGGGTCGACTGAGAATCAAGCTGTGTGATATGAATAACCAAGATGGAATTTTGCCCCTCCTCTTGGAGAGATATTCTTTGGGCCCTCTCGTGAGATATGATTCGGAAAGCATGGCTATGCACGACTCGGTTAAGTGTTAACCGAGGCGATCGACTAAGAGTTAGTCGGGTGAATCACTTATCACGGATCGAGAAGAGAGTCAGACTATTTAAGGGATGACAATTATTCGCCTATAGTCTGACAAGGTATATCGTGAGGCAAAAGGGACTCGGACGTAAGTCGCATTGGAAATGCAAGTCGTCATGACTCTTTGGTACTTGGGAGTCGGCACGTTCTGCTAGGAGCCGCTAACGACTGTCGTGTCCAAGTAGCCATGAGCCTGCGGGGTCACACACTTAAGAGCGGGAGCAAGTTCGGATTGGATCTGAACCTATAATCTGGTTGGGTTGGACCTAAACCGGATTAGGACTGAGTTAGTGAGTTATACTCACGGTGACTAGTGTTATATGGGCTTTAGTGAATGGGCCGCGCGAGCAGAGCCCACGTTCACTCCCTATATATAGTGGATCACCGTAACACAGAAAGGTTAATCGTTGTTTGGTTAGGTCATTCCATGTGTTGGAAACCCTAGCTCCACAGCAGTCCAGCCGTCGTACCGAACCTAGCAGTTCGCCGCCGGTGCTCCTCCTTGTACGTGTGGATACTAGCAGAGGTGCTGTACGATCAGCACCAGGACGATCGGATCGTGAGGACTGCACTGCATCAACTGACGCGCTTCATCAGTAATCCGCAACTGCGAGTCTAGTGGAAAACCTCGTGGCCTTCTACCTCGGCTAGATCTTGGGATCACCACGTTAGAGGAAAAGTTTTTGTTTTATCTCTGCGTGGCCCAACAAAAAGATCCTATGAGATTCGATTGGGCAATACAACAATATACATAGACCGCCATCCAACTGCATCTATGACTAGAAGTCCACCTTTAGGTTATCATCCGAACCCACTCTAGTATTAAGTTGCAAGCATCAGACAACTGCTTCAAGCAAAGTGTGTAAGGTAAATAATCCACTTGTTCCATGAATAAGAGACCGTTGTTTTCTCCCTAGTAGCAAAAACACATCTACAAACGAAGTGATTTCTGTCACTTCCCATGGAAACTAGAGGCATGAACCCAGTATCGAGCATAAATACCACCTCTTGGAGTCACTAGCAACTACTCGGCCAAGATATCTACTAACAACGGAGAGCATGCAAGATCACAAACAACACAGACATGATAGAATCAAATAGACAAAACCATTAATCAATCTGACATAGTAATCTCAATATCCATCGGATCCCCGCAAACACAACATGCATGATTACAAATAGATTAGATCTTGATCATGAACGGAGCTCACAAGATCTATATATGAAAGCACAAGGAGGAGATACAACCATCTAGCTACTACATGGACCCATTGTCCAAGGTGGAACTACTCACGCATCATACCGGAGAGAAGGCCTCCGGGATGATCTCTCCTCCGGCAGGGTGCCGGGAAGAACTTCAGATCCCCCAATCTAGGGACGACGGTGGTGGAGGCTACAGAAGGTTTCGTGGAGTTTTGATTGGGTACTTAGGGTTTCTGTATCGGGGGCTTCTTATAGGCAAAGAGGCGAGGCTGGGAGGCGGCCCGGGGGCCCACACCCTGCCCAGGCACGGGTCCACCCTAGCCCGTGCCTGGGGGGTGTGGTAGCCCTCTAGCACCTCTCCGTCTCCCCTTCTGACTTCGTGACGCCCACGGTAAAATATTGACTTTGGATTTTGTCCCGTCCAATTCTGATAATATTGATTTTCTGCCTTTCTGGAACCAAAAACAGAAGAAGTCAACTGGCACTGTGGCAACTTGTTAATAGGTTAGTTCCAGAAAAGATATAAAAACACCTCAAAGTGTAGACAAAGTAAAGCAAAGTAGATACTAAACAAGCATGGAGCATCAAAAATTATAGATACGTTTCCGACGTATCATGGACACACACCCATAGTAAGCATAACATTAGATCAAGTCATTAAGTTCGTATTGCTACAAACTTTCAAATACATAGTAACCTAATCCTTAGATCATGAGATCATGTTAATCACCATCACCGGATGAGTGCTTTGATCAAATGCCACTTCCATAATTTGGTGGTTATAAATGTGGCATTGGGTATTCCGAAAGTATGTGTTGAAGCACATGGATCAAGAGTTGGATTTTTCCATCCGTATGACGGATAGATATACACATGGCTCTCTCGGTGGAATGTCATCCAATTGGCTTGCAAGCATGTGACTAGGTCAACGGTATGTGATATCACGGAACGAGTAAAGAGGACTTATCGGTAATGAGGTTGAACTAGGTATGGAGATACCGACGATCAAACCTCAGATAAGTAAGGTATCGTGCGACAAAGGGAATTGGTTTCGTATGTTAATGGTTCATTCGATCACAAATTCATCGCTGAATATGTGGGAGCCATTATGGATCTTCAGATCCCGCAATTGGTTATTGACCGGTGAGGTGTCCCGATCATGTCTACATAGTTCACGAACCGTAGGGTGACACACTTAAGGTTCAATGTTGTTTCAGTAGATATGGCATATGAGTTGGATACCGAATGTTGTCCGGAGTCTTGGATACGATCCAGGACATCACGAGGAGATTCAGAGAATAATATTCATATAAGGAAAGTCGTTTTTCGGGGTTCATAAATGTTTTTGGTGTTTTGACCGGAAGCTTCTAGAATGTTCTAGAAGGACCACCAGTGGGTCCACCACCCCAGGAGGGGCCACATGGGCCGAGGGTATGCTACGGGGGCCATGGACCAGCCACACCATAACCCAAAGGGCCAATCGTCCAGCACAAGAGAAAAAGGGTCAAACCCTAATTTGGAGAGGGGGAGACTTGGGGGACAAGTTCGCACCTCTTCCCCCTTGGCTAAATTGGGGAAGGAATGGGTAAAGGGATGGGAACCCTTGGTCGCACTCCCCATCCATATAAGGAGGGTGGGGGCCGCACCACCCCTTGTCCCTTGCCCCTTCACCTCTAAACCTTGGCGCCACCTAACCCTAGGCGCCACCCTCCTCCCTCCTCCATCGACAGTTCCGGCTTAGACGAAGCCTGCATATTTTTCTCCTCCACCACCACCACGCCGCTGTGCTGCTGAGATTCCGAGGGGATCTACTACCTACGCTTCCCACTGTAACAGGGAGAGGAAGGTCTTCATCGACCCCGTACGTGTGACCGAGTGCGGAAGTGCTGCCGGAACACGGCGTCAGAAGGATTGTCATCGTGATCTTAAGATCGGCAAGTGATCGACTACATCAACCACAAGATCCGATCTCATTAAACACTTTGGATCTATGAGGGTTAGTTCTCTCCAATCTCGTTGCACCTATCTCGTAGATTAGATCTTGGCTTTGCCATAGATTGGATCTTGGTTTTATGCATTATTGCGGTAGAATTTTTTTGTTTTCCATGCAAACCCTACAAGTACAACTCCAAGCCAATGCAAGGTGAGCCAGAGAACCCTCCGAGTCTGTATGATAGCATGGACGAAGACTACACCTTGCAAGATGACATGGACATCGGGGATTCTTCCAAGGTCTAGAAGACAACCATGATGGGAAGTACCGATGGAAGCTTATCTCCCGGTACTGGACCAAAATCCGTCTTTGCCACCGGTACGCATGTAAAGGCTACTGGGCGGTCAAAGAAGAAGAACAAAAACCCAACACCGGTAGAGACGATATAGGAAGCTAATGACGAGGAATTTGATGAAGAGATCGAGATGGAGAACCGGGATGGAGATCCGGTTAATCCCACACTGATAAATCCTCCGGTTTATGGACACATTGTCACCAAGGGTGCAGATGAAATCTATAGAGATGCACTCACAATACCAATCCAAACTAGTTTGGATCTTACTCTAGATGAGTTGGAGAAAAGGGCTGAGGATCTGGAAAAGCATCACTTGTTCTTACTCGAAGATTCTACATGCATCATCGATGTTAGACAGCAGATAGACAACAATCCTGCCTAGTATCAGTAAGAATTCAAGCGACTGCCAAACAAGACTAGAGGTGGCCTTATTCTTGCTAATAGGAACCCAGAGGTCTACAAAGATTTTTTTGATGGTAAAACCGGAGAGAAGATCCGAGTCTACAACACACTTGTTCTTGCTAATAGGAACCCTATCAGTGCATAGAATTGCTCGATAAAGGAGTGCAACAGCAGAAGACGGTCGCATCATTCAGTGGGAAGCTGGCATCAAAGTCGGAAATTTGCCACACTGATGCAAGCCAAAACGTTGATGAAAGACCCAGAGGGATACGGATCAGCGTCTTCACCCTGTCCCTCAGGAAGAATAAAACTCAAGGACCGGATCAAACGGTCATCATCAGAGGGCCGCACGAGATTGGTCGGGAGTTCTTCTGGCTGCATCTCGAGATGCCATAAGGGAATTGGTTCCTCACCAACCCCATATCTGTAGAATAATCGCAACAGGGAAGACCCATAGGTGCGGCACCAGCAAGAACATGATCGGCAACGGATGCCGCCTCCTAGGCACACCAGCCGTCCGGCTGAACCTCGTCGCAATGACGATGACGCCGGATGAAGGAATGACCCGGATCGCCCTGAAACAAGCAGGGATGGAGCCTGACGAAAGCAACCTCAGAGCCAGCATAACGAAGCTCCATGATCGTGCCTCTTAGCCGGAAATAACCCACCGGAGCCACCATCGCCGCCCAATAGTGACCATGAAGGATCTCATCGTGTCCATGAGAGCCACAGGGGCGGAGGAGGCAATGGTGGAAGAAGAAGCAGAAATCCGACTTCGCCGCCACGCAGGAACAACGAGCAACCAAATCACCGGTCTCTGTCACCCAATGATGGCCGCCATCGCATTGAGTCTAACATAGAAGCACGACAGTACGAGGAGGAGTATGTGTACGTGGTACTTAAGTTCTTTGGCCCACGTATCCATAAAAAAAATCCGATTGACTTCGGCGCTGCCAAACATATTCAACCCTATGACAGTGCAGCTCGGCCAGACACTTGGCTTCAAGATTTTTTCCAGGCTTGCTGCATCGCCAAAGGAGGAAACAACCTAGCTGCAGTCCGGTATCTCCCACTTATGTTGAGGAAGATGGCTCGATCATGGCTCCATGAACTACCAGAGAACTCAATTCACAACTGGTATGACATGCAAAGTGTGTTCTTTTCAAACTTCGAGGGAACATACAGGAGGCCCTGCATAGTTGGAGACTTGCAGCGTTGTAGCCAAAGACCCGGAGAAACTTTCTGGGATTACCTCAAACACTGGATCGACATGAAGAACTCCTGTGAGGGAGTAAACAAGCAAACCACGATTGAAGCTTTCATCGGAGGGTTGCCAATCGGGCTATTGCATCATAGACTGAAGCGTGACCATGTTACAGACTTGGTAGATATGATAGAAATGGCAAGAAAGTACGCAGACGCCAATGACGATTCATATGGACTGCTGAATATTCTATCCAATCCACATGCGGCCAAGCAGTAGAAACAACAAACTTAGAAGGGCAATAATACCTCGGAAGATAAACAAGCTCCGGATGATGCAGCTGTCAACGTAACATTCGTATCCAAAGGACGAGGAGTGCGCGAAGGCGGACGGGGATAAGGCCGCGAAACTTTTTGAGTCCAGGGTAGAGGAGATCAGCAGCCTGGAAAATCATATTCCTAGGCCGACATTGCCAACAACCCTTGTGTGCATCACCGGGACAGGAATGGAGGTTCTACCCACACTAATGTCGAGTGTCGTTTCAATGACGACATCAAAAGAGACAAATCCACTGGCTATAGAGCCAAACAACATAAAGGAAAGAAAATTCCGAGAAAGGAAAGGAGGCCAAGGAAGATTCTAACATGGAAGAAGCGGATGCCGCACACCAAAGTCGGATGGAAAAAAGGATTATCCTATGAAGAAAGACACTTATGTCTGCTTCCTTGGAACTCAACCAACTAAGGTCAGAAAGGTAGTTCTACATGAGCTCAATGCCATGGTTCCGGGTGTTCCTCGGTTTCTGATAATGTCAGACCGTAACCATCACCTTCAACCGAATCGATCACCCAAAGAAAACACATCGTCGGGGAAAGTACCCTCTAGTCGTCAATCGTTTTATTGATGGCTACGAGTTCTCTAAAACTCTCATGGACGGTGGTAGCATCATCAACATCCTCTACATTGAGACGCTCCACCGCATGAAGATCCACGAAAACCAGTTAAACCATAGCAATGTGATTTTTCATGGCATTGTACCAGGAAGAGGGGAGAATTCGCTGGGTGAGATCACACTGGACTGAGCCACTCTCCTTCGAGGTGGTACCATTTAAAATTTATTACCAAACCATCTTTGGACGTCCGGCTTACTGGGCGTTTATGGCCCGTCCTTGATACATCTACAACATGATGAAACTTCCGGGTCCCAACGGCGTCATCACCATCCGGGGAAACCCGAAGAAAGCGCGAGGCAGCAAAGCCGGATCTGCTACGTTTGTGGAGTGGTGCTGCACGCCCAGGAGTAACAGGAGATTAAGAAGAACATTGACCCATTCGAGATGTGTAGGGTTCGCAGCATAGAAAACAAAAAATTTCCTATGATGGGAACAACTATGTACCAAGATATATCTACTAGATAAAAACAACGGGTGGATGTATATCCGTAGAGAACATACCCTTGAAGACCGACAAAGCTTAACGAGTTAAACTCGTTGTTGATGTAGACGATCTCAAGATCGAGAGGAAGTCCTTAGCACCACAACTTACCGGTGCATCCGTGCTCGCACACACGTCCGAGGCACCGAGCAACCTCCGCCTCCTCCCTCTAGTGATGCAGTAGAAGAACAACTCTTTCTTGCCGAATAGCCACCAGGAACATGTATATCGCTAGTCCGAGACCATGGGGGATAAATACTAGAGGGAGAGAGAGATCCTTCACGAGGAGGTGTGAGTGAGAAGTGAGGAGGGGGGTGCCTTTTATAGGAGATGGGGGAACCCCAAGGGGGTGGCCGGCGCATGGGGGCTGCCCCCTTTCCCTCCCCTCATTCATGTGGGTGGACACTCCACTCACAAAATCCTTTCAATTCCCTCCACTCAAAATCCCACTCAAATTCCCATTAAATTTCCACCAAATTTAATGCAAACTCTCATTAAATAAAACTCCTTTTGTTTATTCAGAATTTTGTCAATTACTTTAATGACAAACATTCATATATAACCCCTTGCTAGTATTTCATTTCACATGCAAAAACACTTTCTACAATTTCACCCAAAAACCTGTTTCGGTATCTAGTGAAATAAATTCCTGCGCTTGTTATTCTTTCCAGCATGAAACTTTTGCTCCAATTGGATGTCGGTATCTCTTAAGTGTGTCACCCTATGGTTCACGAATAATGCGGACATGATCGAGACCCCTCTTCAATCAATAATTAGAAGAGGGATCTGGAGACCTATACTGACTCCCACAGATTCAACGATGACTTTCTTGTGATCGTCAAAACCTTTTATGCTAGTATCTTAATCCCTTTGTTTCACGATATATTACATGTCCGAGATTCGATCATCGGTATCTCCATACCTAGTTTGATCTCGTTACTGACATGCACTCTTTTCTCGTTCCCGTGATATAACATTCTAGTGATCAAATCACTTGCTTGCAAGCTAACCAATGTGATATCACCGAGAGGTCCCAGAGTATATCTATCCGTCATCGGGATGAAAAAGTTCCACTCTCGATCCATGGGCCTCAACATAACACTTTATTATTTCTAAACCCATCTTTATAATCACCCTGTTACGGTGTGACATTTGATGTTATCAAGAAACTCTTCCGGTGTTAGTGATTGACATGATCTCATGGTCTAAGGATTAGGATCACTTCGTAAGTTCTTATAGCAATATAAACTCAATGACTTTGATCATAATGCTATATGGATGAATGTTCATCACACCATTACACTAATGTTTTGATCTTGTTATTAACAACATCAAATTTCCATGATCAGGAAACCTTGATCATGTTGTTAATCAACGAGCTAGTTTATGAGAGAGGCATAACTAGGAACTTTTTGTTTGTTTATTAAACACACATGTATTAACTTTTCTGTATTAATACAATTATAGCATGCAAAATAAACATCTATCATATACTTGGAATATACATAATAAACACTTTATTATTGCCTCTCAGGGCATATACCCTTCAGTCTCCCACTTGCACTAGAGACAATAATCTAGTTACATAATGATGAATATAACACCCATAGAGTTCTGGTGTTGATCATGTTTTGCTCTAGGGAGAGTTTTAGTCAATGTATCAGCTACATTGAGATCCATGTGTACTTTACAAATCTTTATATCTCCATCCTTGACATGCTCACGGATGGAGTGAAACCGGCGCTTAATATGCTTGGAATTCTTGTGAGACCTTGGTTATTTTGCATTGGCAATGGCACCATTGTTGTCATAATAGATCACCATTGGGTCTGACACGCTCGCAACCACACCTAGTTCGGATATGAACTCCTTCATCCAAACTGCTTCCTGAGCCGCTTCCGAAGCAGCAACATATTCGGCTTCTGTTGTTGATCGCGCCACCACAGGTTGTTTGGAACTCCTCCAACTAACCGCTCTGCCATTCATGAGAAATACGTATCCGGATTGATAATTAGAGTCATCCGGATCGGTGTCAAAGCTTGCGTCGACATAACAGTTAGCGACGAGCTTTTCTTCACCTCCGTACACAAGAAAGATATCCTAAGTTCTTCGCAAGTACTTAAGGATATTCTTGACCGCTATCTAGTGTTTCGAACCTGGATCCGATTGGTACCTACTAGTTAAACTAATAGCATGTGCCACATCCAGTCTTGTACATAGCATGGCGCACATTATAGAGCCTATTGCTGAAGCATAGGGGACTTTGTCCATTATCTCTCTTTCTTCTGCCATAGCCGGACTTTGAGTCTTACTCAATGTCTTGCCTTGCAACATAGGTAAGAACCCCTTCTTACTTCCGTCCATTTTAAACTTCTTTCAAATCTTATCAAGGTATGCACTTTGTGATAGCCATATTAGGCGCCTAGATCTATCTCTATAGATCTTTATGCCTAATATGTATGACGCTTCACCTAGGTCCTTCATTGAAAATTTGCTATTTAGATAACTTTTAACACTGTTTAAAAGATCTATATCATTTCCGATCAATAATATGTCATCCACATATAATATCAGAAATGCCACATTGCTCCCACTCACTTTCTTGAAAATACAAGCTTCTCCATAAGTTTGGACAAATCCAAACTCTTTGATCACCTCATCAAAGCGGAGATTCCAACTTCGTGATGCTTGCTTCAGTCCATAGATGGATCGCTGAAGCTTGCACACCTTGTTAGCATCCTTAGGATCGACAAAACCCTTTGGTTGTATCATATACAACTCTTCTTCAATATTACCATTGAGAAACGCAGTTTTGACATCCATCTGCCATATCTCATAATCGAAATATGCAACAATTGCTAACATAATCCTAACTGACCTTAGCATCGCTACGGGAGAGAATGTCTCATCGTAGTCAACTCCTTGAATTTGTCGAAACCCCTTTGCGACAAGTCGAGCTTTATAGACGGTCACATTACCATCAACATCAGTTTTCCTTTTGAAAATACAATTATTCTCCACGACCTTTCTGTCGTGAGGTAAGTTCACCAAGTTCCAAACTTGATTTTCATACATGGATTCCATCTCAGATTTCATGGCTTCTAACCATTTGTTGGAATCCGGGCTCATCATCGCTTCTTCATATGTCGCAGGGTCATCAATTTCATCAACCATGAAATTCATAACAGGGTTTCCGTACAGCTCGGGAGCTGCACGCGTCCTACTAGACCTGTGAGGTTTTGTAGTACTATCTTTCAGAGTTTCATGATCATTATCATTAGTTCCCTCTTCAACTGGTGAAGCCAACTCCGGAACGATTTCCGTTGCTATGCTACTCGCCATACTTTAAAGAGAAGGTTCAATAACCTCTTCGAGTTCTACCTTCCGACTACTCACACCTTTCGCGAGAAACTCTTTCTCTAGAAAGGATCCATTCTTGGCAACAAAAACCTTGCCCTCGGATATGTGATAAAAGGAATACCCAATAGTTTCCTTAGGGTATCCTACGAAGACGCATTTTTCCGCTTTGGGTTCGAATTTATCCGGTTGAAGTTTCTTCACATAAACATCGCATCCCCAAACTTTAAGAAATGACAGCTTAGGTTTGTTTCCAAACCATAATTCATAGGGTGTCTTTTCAACGGATTTAGATGGTGTCCGATTTAAAGTGAATGCAACAGTTTCTAGTGCATAACCCCAAAATGACAATGGAAAGTCCGTCAGAGACATCATAGATCGAACCATATCCAATAAAGTACGATTATGACGTTTTGACACACCATTTCGCTGTGGTGTTCCGGTAGGTGTAAGTTGTGAAACAATTCCACACTCTTTCATATGAGTGCTAAACTCGTAACTTAGATACTCACCTCCATGGTCGGACCGTAGAAATTTGATCTTTCTATTATGACGATTTTCCACTTCACTCTGAAATTCTTTGAAATTTTCAAAGGTTTCAGACTTGTGTTTCATCAAGTAGATATAACCGTATCTACTCAAATCATCCGTGAAAGTAACAAAATAACGATATCCACCTCGCGCCGACACGCTCATTGGACCACATACATCAGAATGTATAATTTCCAATAAATCTGTCGGCCATTCCATTGAACCGGAAAACAGCTTTCTAGTCATCTTGCCCATAAGGCATGGCTGACATGTATCAAATGATTCAAAATCAAGTGATTCCAAAAGTCCATCCGAATGGATCTTCCTCATGCATTTAACGCCAATATGACCTAGACGGCAGTGCCACATATATGCAGATATATCATCATTAAGTTTAATCCTTTTAGCATCAACATAATGAATATGTGTAACACTATTATAGAGATCCAACAGAAATAAACCATTCATCATCGGTGCATTACCATAAAATATTTCATTCATATAAATAGAAAAACCATTGTTCTCGGATTTAAATGAATAACCACTTCGCATCAAACACGATCCAGATACAATGTTCATGCTCAGTGCAGGCACCAGATAACAATTATTCAAGTTTATTGCTAATCCCGACAGTAAGTGGAGAGGCAGCGTTCCGACGACGATCGCATCAACACTTGATCCATTGCCGACACGCATCTTGACCTCACCCCTTGCTAGCGATCGCTTGTTCCGCAGCCCCTGATTTGAGTTACGAATATTAGCAACTGAACTGGTATCAAATACCCAGGTGCTACTGCGACCACTAGTCAAGTACACATCAATAACATGTATATCATATATACCTTTGTTTGCCTTGCCGGCCTTCTTGTCTGCCAAATACTTGGGGCAGTTGCGCTTCCAGTGGCCAGTCCCTTACAATAGTAGCACTCGGTATCAGACTTAGGGACAACTCGGGCTTTCTTTTCAGGCACGGCAACCGACTTGCCGCCCTTACTTCCCTTCCATTTACCCTTCTTGTCTTTCTTGAAACCAGTGTTCTTATTGATGAACAATACTTGATGTTCCTTCTTGATCTCCACTTCTACAGTTTTAAGCATTGACAAAAGCTCGGGGAGAGACTTCTTCATGCCTTGCATATTATAGTTCATCACAAATCTCTTATAGCTAGGTGGCAGAGACTACAAAACATGATGGATGCCTAAGTCAATGGGAATCGATATTCCTAAGGACACAAGATTATCGGCGTAACTCGACATCTTGAGTACATGCTCACTAACGGAGTCGTGCTCTTCCATCATGCAGCTAAAGAAATTTTCTGAAGCATTGTAGATCTCTACAGCAGCATGTGTGTCTAAAATCATTTTCAACTCACCCATTGTATCAAATGCATTGCCGCTTTCGAAACGCTTTCGAAGTTCTAGCTCTAACCCATACAATATGCCGCAATGAACTAAGTTGTGGTCCTCCTGACGATTCTAATAGACATACTTCTCCTCGTCAGGGGCATCATCGAACGGTGGGGGGCCTAGCGGCGCTTCTAGCACATATTGCTTTTGTGCAGCAGAAAGGAGAATCCTCAAATTCATGGCCCATTCGGTAAAGTTGCTATTGTTCGTTGCAAGTTTATCAATCTCCATGAACACATTGAAATTAAAAGCAGGTGGTGCCATCCACAACAGAATTTGTAAAGTTTAGACTAAGTTTATGATAGATTGAGTTCAACTAATCCACATTACGAATGAACTCCCACTCAAAAACGACATCCCTCGTGCCTTTTTGGTGATTACATGAACCAAATCCACTACACCAAGTCCGATCATCACGTGAGTCGGTGTAGCTTCAAAGGCGAGCATCAAATGGGCATCATATCTACTATATGACTCATGCTTAACCTTTTGGTCCGTGTTCCGAGGCCATGTCTGTACATGCTAGGCTCGCCAAGTAAGAAACTTAGTATTCGCGTGTGTAACTGTCTTACACCCAAAATATGGTTGTGTATCCAAGAACAGCTGATCATCACGTGATGTCTTGGAGCGACGAAAACATAATCGGTGCATACTAAAGGAAGAACACATTCTTATCTTGATGTTTAAATGAGGGATCATCTTATTATGCTAATAAAACGCCAAATAAGAAATATAATATGGTATCAAACATCACATGTTTATAAGTGAAATGATATGGTTCCCGCATATGATCTCTATCATGTGCAGCGTTATGTGTAAGACCAAGGTCTATGGAACTTACACCTTTATGTGTAAGACCAAGGTCTATGGAACTTACACGTTATGTGTGTTGTAAGAGCATCATCTCATACTTCTACTTAAAACATCACCATATCATAACACTAGCCCAGCAACAATCTAAACTAGACACCTCTAATTTATCCATTGCAAGTTTTACATGGCTTAGGGCTTTCGAAGATAGAACCGTTCTTGCCTACGAACATGAACCACAATGAGGATAACCAAATTGTTGAAAACTCGTTGTAAATTAGATATTGACTATAGTAGGAGAGACAGACACCCGCTAGCCACTTATGCACACTAGTTGCATGTCAAGCGTGGAACAGGTCTCATGTGCGAGGACATGTAAGGTTTGTCCGGGCCGCTTCATCCCACTATGCCACCAATATCCAAATACAACTAAGAAGCAATAACATGATCATCATCGCCCACATACTCATATGTGTACTACCCGTGTAAAGCATCTACGCATAGATCCGGCTTTGATACCACTATAGGGTTTGCAGCATAGAAAACAAAAATTTTCCTACGATGGGAACAAATATGTACCAAGATCTATCTGCTAGATATAAACAACGGGCGGTTGTATATCCGTAGAGAACATACCATTGAAGACCGAAAAATATTAACGAGTTAAACTCATGGTTGATGTAGACGATCTCTTGCCGATCTCAAGATCGAGAGGAAGTCCTTAGCACCGCAACTTAGCGGAGCATCCGTGCTCGCATACACGTCCGAGGCATCGAGCAACCTCCGCCACCTCGCTCCAGTGATGCAGCAGAAGCACAACTCTTTCTTGTCGAATATCCACCGGGGACATGTATCTCGCTAGTCCGAGACCATGGGGGATAAATACTAGAGGGGAAGAGAGATCCTTCACGAGGAGGTGTGAGTGAGAAGTGAGGAGGGGGGTGCCTTTTATAGGAGAGGGGGGGACCCCAAGGGGGTGGCCAGTGCATGGGGGCTTCCCCCTTGCCCTCCCCTCATTCATGTGGGTGGACACTCCACTCACAAAATCCTTTCAATTCCCTCCACTCAAAATCCCACTCAAATTCCCATTAAATTTCCACCAAATTTAATGCAAACTCTCATTAAATAAAACTCCTTTTATTTATTCAGAATTTTGTCAATTACTTTAATGAAAAACATTCACATATAACCCCTTGATAGTATTTCATTTCACATGCAAAAACACTTACTGCAATTTCACCCGAAAACCTGTTTCGGTATCTAGTGAAATAAATTCCTGCGCTTGTTATTCATTCCGGCATGAAACTTTTGCTCCAATTGGATGTCGGTGTCTCTTAAGTGTGTCACCCTACTATTCGCGAATAGTGAGGACATGATCGAGACCCCTCTTTGATCAATAATTAGAAGCGGGATCTAGAGACCCATACTGACTCCCACACATTCAACGATGACTTTCTTGTGATCGTCGGAACCTTTTACGCTAGTATCTTAATCCCTTTGTTTCACGATATATTACATGTCCGAGATTCGATCATCGGTATCTCCATACCTGGTTTGATCTCGTTACTGACATGCACTCTTTTCTTGTTCCCGTGATATAACATTCTAGTGATCAAATCACCTTCTTGCAAGCTAACCAATGTGATATCACCGAGAGGTCCCAGAGTATATCTATCCATCATCGGGATGAAAAAGTTCCACTCTCGATCCATGGGCCTCAACGGAACACTTTATTATTTCTGAACCCATCTTTATAATCACCCTGTTATGGTGTGATGTTTGATGTTATCAAGAAACTCTTCCGGTGTTAGTGATTGACATGATCTCATGGTCTAAGGATTAGGATCACTTCGTAAGTTGTTATAGCAATATAAACTCAATGACTTTGATCATACTGCTATACTTCGGATGAATGTTCATCACACCATTAAACTAATGTTGTGATCTCGTTATTAACAACATCCAATGTCCATGATCAGGAAACCTTGATCATCTTGTTAATCAACGAGATAGTTTATGAGAGAGGCATAACTAGGAACTTTTTGTTTGTTTATTAAACACACATGTATTAACGTTTTCGTATTAATACAATTATAGCATGCAAAATAAACATCTATCATATACTTGGAATATACATAATAAACACTTTATTATTGCCTCTCAGGGAATATTCCCTTCAAGATGCCCGTGAAGAAGAACGAGGTGCTAAAGCCAAGTTTGCAGTTCAAGGCATCGGAAGAGACAAAGAAGAAATTGCTGAAGGAAGATGATCCCTCCAAGACAACGAACGTAGGGGTAGGCTTAGACCTTGCACAGTAAAGTGCACTCGTCGAGTTCCTCAAAGCTAATAAAGATATCTTCGTATGGCAACCTTCTGACTTTACCAGAGTACCTAGCGAACTTGTCAAGCACTCTCTTAATGTGTAACCTGACACTAAACCCGTTAAACAGTCCTTACGACAGTTTGGTGATGAAAAGCGCATCGCTATAGCTAAGGAATTAGCGCGACTAGAATTAGTCAGATTTATCGCAGAGGTCATCCATGAAGTACACTGTTGATTTAAGGATGTGTGTTGATTATACAGCCTTAAACAAGGCTTGTCTCAAAGATCCGTTCCCTTTGCAAATAATTTATCAAGTTATGGACTCCACGACAGGGTCGGAATTACTCTATTTTCTCGACGCATATTCCGGATATCAGCAAATACCAATGAAAAAATCAGACCAACTCAAGACGTCTTTCGTCACTCCCTTTGGAACCTTCTGCTACAAAACTATGCCTTTTGTCTTAAAGAATGCAGGAGAAACATATCAACGCACTATGCAGCGTAACCTTAACACCCAAATCAGACGCAATGTCCATGTGTACGTGGATGACATAACGGTTATGACCAAAAATAAGGAAACACTAATTTCTGACTTAGAGGAAATGTTCACTAATCTACACAAATTCAACATAATGCTAAATCTGAAGAAGTGCTTCTCCGGAATCCTATCCGGAAAATTGTTAGGTTTCATTGTGTCTAAAAGAGGCATAGAGGTGAACCAGGATAAAATCAATGCTATACTAAACATTATCAGGTCGACTCGCCTGAAGGACGCATCATAACGCATTGGTTGCATTGCAGCAGTGATCCAATTCGCCAGCCGGCTCGGAGAAAGAGTCGCACCTTTATACAAGCTCTTGAAGAAAACCGACAAATTTGTCTAGACCAAAGAAGTCGACGCTGCCCTACAAAGTTTGAAAGACCTACTTTCAAATCCTCCAATTATTGCAGCACCAGAGCCACACGAGTCTATGTTACTCTACATCGCAACAACAAACAGATTCGTGAGTGTAGTAACGATAGTGGAGAGCGAGGAATAAAATCATGAACATAAGGTGCATCATCCAACTTATTACTTCATTGAGGTCCTGACAGAGTCGAAACAAAGGTATCCACATTACCAAAATAAAGCCTATGGAGTATTCTTTGCTGCCAAAAAGCTATGAAATTATTTTCATGAGCACAAGATTACAGTGGTGAGTACTACTCCCCTGTGAGATATTATTAACAATCATGACGCCACATGACGTGTCGCGAAGTGGGGAATAGAGCTTGTATCTTTTGACATAGAGTGCAAGCCATGAACAACAATCAAATCCCAAATACTTGCTGACTTTTTTGCTGACGGGACAGAGATGGCACAAAACACGAGTCCTCCAGATTCGGAATTTGGACCCTACACTTTGACGGATCAAAAGCATGAGGAGGCTCGGGGGCTGGCGTGGTGCTCAAGTCACCCCAAGGAGATACGATATTCTATATGTTAGATATACACTTCACGATAACCAATAATATTTCCGAGTATGAAGCACTATTACGTGGAATACGCATGGCCAAAAACATTGGCGTAACCCAACTAATGTGTTACAGAGATTCGGATTTAGTTGCCCAACAATTATCCAATATCTGCAACGCAAATAAGCCCATGGCAGCATACAAAGCTGTTGTGTATGAATTATCCAAATCATTCAAGGGCTTTGTGGTTCAACACATCCCTCGAGCAGAAAATGTGGAAGCAGATGCTCTATTAAGACTAGGCTCTGCGAGGAAACAAGTTCCGGATGGTGCTTTTCTAGAGCACATAAAAGTTCCCTCTATCACAGGAGTTGGTGAGGTCTATCCGGCGAAATCCAACTCACCTTTAGTAGTGGTTATGGCTATAATTCCCATCTGGACACAACCCTATCTAGATTTCTTAATAGACGGAAAATTACCCAAAGACGAAGTTCTGGGCCAGGAGATCGTCCAATGAGCAAAAGCCTATACAATAATCAATGGTGAGCTCTATAAGCGGAGTGTTTCTAGGGGTTTTCAGTGATGTATTTCTCCAAAAGAAGGAGTGTAAATTTTACGAGAGATCCACGAACGCGAATGCGGCCATCACGCTGCAGGCAAATCCTTAGTGGAAAAATATTTTGTCTCACAGCTAAGGCAGATGCCGTGAAACTGGTCAAAACATGCAAAGACTGCCAAAAGTATGCTCGTCAGGCACATGTCCCGGCTTATCAGCTACGAATAATCCCTATTACATGGCCATTTGCAGTCTGGGGACTTGATATGGTAGGTCCATTCAGAACGGCAAAGTGTGGATCTACTCACCTACTAGTAATGGTGGATAACTTTACTAAGTGGATTGAGGCTAAACCCATAACAAATTGCAATGGATTCATAGCTAGAAAGTTTGTTGAGGACGTGATTATCATATTTGGATATTTGCACAGTATCATTACTAACAACAGGAGCAACGTTTCCATGGGATAATTAGCCGAACTCTGCGAAGAACAAGGAATCCGACTCGATATTGCATTAGTCTCACATCCACAAGCCAATGGACAAGTCGAAAGATCAAACAATCTTATTTTACAAGGACTCCGACATCGCATCGAAGCACCACTTCATCGGGATGCGGGGGCTTGGGCGCAAGAATTACTGTCTGTGATGTGGAGCTTACGAACAACTCCTAACATGTCAGCCGTATATACTCCTATCTTCTTGGTCTACGGTGCAAAAGCAGTTCTTCTGAGTGATTTAATTCATCAATCTTCTCGAGTCAAAGCGTATATCGAAGAAGATGCGAAAGTTTATCGACAAGATGATCTTGATATAATCAAAGAAGTTCACGTCATTGCTGAGCAGAGATCTACAACCTATCGGCAGAAGTTATGCAAGTACCTTAGTCAAAGAGTTCAAAATCGTTCCTTTAGAAAGGGTGATTTGATTATCCGATTTGTGCAAAAGAGAAATCACAAACTTTATCCGATTTGGGAAGGAAATTTTATGATCAGCCGTGTTCTGCATAACGGGTCGTATTATTTAACTGATCTGAGGAAAATCAAGGAAAGGCCTGGTGGTAGTACATACCCAGATGAATTATACTATCCATGGAATATTGCACAACTACGTTCCTTTTAGGCATCGTATAATTTGTCATTGCTGAGCAGAGATCTATATGTTCAAAGTGAAATAAAGTATTGGTTCCCTCATATATTTTCTGAGAAGTTTTTACCATCTTATTTCCAAAAGATCATGTCAATTACAAAAATCCCAGGATGCTTCAAAGTAATTTATGCTCATGTTCGTTTTGGTTATGATTTTTGAGAATCTATAAAAATGTACCTTCGGGTTTAAATCTCATTTTCTGTTTATACTTTGGTTTTTTATCTGATTGCTTCGACGCGGGCATTTTCCGAGTACTGAATTGTTGGTACTGGAAGCCAGCTTTGTTTCCAAGTTTAAACTGGTTTTGCAATTGCGCTCCGTTGACTCTGTAAAGTTTCGAAGGTTGTTCGGCTCATGAAAGGGATGAGGCAGAGAGCTAGATAAAATGATAAGTGTAAACATACAGTGCTTAAGAATTTTTCAAGCACACATTCAAATATCTACAAAGTGCTAAGTAGTAAAATCAATAAGTTCTTATATACCAGCACATGCAAACACAAAATATAGTGCCCATCATTACAAACCATATGAAAGTTTCAGGATAATACATTAAATGTTTTTATACTGCAGATTGAGGTGGTGGTGGTGGAGATTTTGAAGCGCTTGAGTCGATATTTACGTCGTCCTGCTCAGGAGATTCAGAAGTTTCCTCATCTTTGATGAGGCTATCTTCCGGTTCTTTTGGCGACAGAGGCATAATGACGGACTGGAAGAATGGCGTCATATAATTCGTCATCTCCACCACGCGACAAGTATAACCCGCACAAGATTCTTGGATGGCCTTCATGTCTTGTGGGTTACCCTCATCGTCCTAGTTGGCGATGCCCTTAGTGACGTGCCAGATTTGCATATCTCTATGGTGACTCATCACCATAGTAAGAGTAGTCTATGCAGTAGTCCGGGCGTATGAAATCTTCCAGTCTTCGATAAGATTTGGAATATCCTTCGCTCTGTCTTTCATTTAGAGCACTAGCAAATTATGCAGGTGGAAAAGTTTCACCGACTCACAAGCCTCTCGATGCGCTCGGAACGAGAGTCGGAGGAAGGAGTCAGAAAGATGTAGAGGATCTAGGAAAGAACAAAATAAAAAATATGACCAAATAAACGTCGAAAAACAGAAGAGGAAAGATAAAGCTAGAAATTTACCTAGCACAAAGTGGTTCCACTGGGAATGCACCTCTCGGAGATTCTTTAGCTCTACTTCGGAGGCTTGGGAAAGATCCTTCTAGCTTTCAAGGTCTTTCTTCAAATTTTCAAGCTACTTATCTCGGAGGACCACTAGTTTTGCAAGTCTCTCGGTCTCCATGTTGCTTGACTCCAGGAGGTTGTTCACGGATTTCTCGTGTTCATCCTTAAGATTTTTCAGCTCCTGGCGAAGCTCTTCATTTCTCATCTGGCAGACCTTGAAGTTTTCAGCTTCCTCCACCATCTTGCTGGACTGCTGTAGCAAGTCTGCAAAGGACAAAATAATAGTCAGAATAAATATTCGACTAAGACAATAACTATAGTTGAATGTCGGAAATGTTTACCTTCTGCTTCATCCTTTTCAATTTGCAACTTGGAATTTTCAAGATTCAAAGCTTTGATTTCTTTGCGCCTATTGCATATATTCTTGAGCAATTCTTGGTTGTAAGATGTAACTTTCTGTAAGTTAAAGGTGGAATACCATTAGACGTCTACTAAGACTCATGATGCAACTTTAACTAAGTTAAATTCTAGCACGAGCCTTGGGGGATACACTATATTGTTCTTTTCCATCCTATAAGCATTAACTCGGATCTTATGCTATGAACTTTATCCGACTTTATGCTTGGGGGCTAGAGGATATGATAATGAAATACTGTAAAACCATAGTCGGAAAACATAAAATATTCTCCAAGTGCAGCTTTTCAAATCTGATTTTCGTGTTGTGGAAGACCTTCTCTGCAAGGGAGATAGGAGCAAAATCTTGCGCTGGCAGTTCTACGGCTTCGACCTTCTATTCTCGGATCCGGATCTGGTCCAATAGATTCACTAGTTTTACATCCTCCGTCTCCTGGCTCGCTGCTTCTGGAGTAAGGACTTTCTTATCAAGATAGGTTTGCGCCAGCTTGAGAATATCCTCCTTATATTTCCACTTCAGGCCGGTAGCCGCAGAGCTGGCAATCTTGTCCATCTTTCCTGGCGACATTACCAGGATCATTACCCTTAGCGGGTTCACCTTTGTCAGATGCCTGGATACCAGTGGTAACCATGGTTTGTGAGGTCGTGATATAGTCAGGATTGGCAGAACCAGCACGCGGAGAGGAAGGAACCTCTGGTGTTGAAGCATGAGTGGTTGCTAGAGTTGGCGGGGGCACGACTAGAGACATCGCAAGCTTCTGCTGACACAGTTTCTTGGCCGGTTTGTTCTCCGGCTTCAGCTTACTCAAAACAATTTTTACTCTGAATCACATAAAGAATAAATGTTAGATGTGGCTCAGAAAGAATAACAAACGAGTACTGGAAGATACAAGGTACTTACTTTTTAACCACTGGAAACACTTGTGCGCTAGTGGTGACAACAACTTCATTGGCCTTACACTTCTTGGAAGCAGGCCAGAAAGTTCTTTCAACCCATCATCCTCCGCCTCTTCCAAGTCTTCTGGAGGATATCCCTCAAGAGGAGGTAGCACAAACTCGGGAAGTTTCTCAAGCTGAAAAGATATAAAAACATCATCACTACTAAAGCCGAATGATGGGATGAAGAACAAAGGTAAAATACAAAGTCGAAAAGTTTACCGGAGTTAGAGGATGGTGAGTTGTAAACATCTTCATGGATATTTCGGGGATCTTCTTATTCACCCGCTCCTTGATCAAATACTTTATTCGGCTCTTATAGTCCTTCACAGCAATGCATGTTGGACAGACCTTCATGCTGTCCTTCGGTCTCTATTGAGCGTGTGCATCAGTCGGTTGCTGCAGTACTGCAGTGGCTAAATCCAACGATCCATCCGGTAGTGGATCAAGTCGGATCTGCGGAGACATCGGTGCTTCATCAAAAAATCAATATGCCTCTTGGCGAGGATCAAATCTTCAGATAGCTCCGGCACCTCTATGTCCCATGATTCCTTGTGGGGATCAGCGCTGTCGATGAAAGCCAGAAGACCTTCCGTCTTCTGAGGAGTCGGCATATCTTTGTGATAAAAGAATGTCGCGGCCCATATTTTTACCGACTCACTAACATTGTGTAGGGTTCGCAGCATAGAAAACAAAAAATTTCTACGATGGGAACAACTAAGTACCAAGATCTATCTACTAGACACAAGCAACGGGTGGATATACATCCATAGAATACATACCCTCGAAGACCGACTAGCGTTAACGAGGTTGTACTCGTGGATGATGTAGACGAACGCTTGCCGATCTCAAGATCGTGATGAAGTCCATCTGGTCCAGCCGGTCCAGCACGATCAAGTCCAGCACCTCAAAGCAGTGGTGCATTCGTGATCGCACACACGTACGGGTACCCCGACAACCTCCGCGCCCTCGCTCCAGCGAAGTAGCGGAAGCAACAAATCCTTCCAGAAAAAAGCCACCGGGAACATGTATCTCGCTGATCCGAGACCATGGGGAAATTCTAAAGGGGGAGAGAGATCCTTCGCGAGGAGGTGTGCTTTGAGAGGAGGAGAGGGGGGCCTTTTATAGGGGAGAGGGGGGCACCCAAGGGGCATGGCGCCCAGACATGGGGCTTCCCCCACCTCTTCCACATTCATGTGGGTGGAGCTCCCACTCAAAATGAAAAGCCTCCACTCCCATTAAAAAGCCTCCACTCAAAAATCCACTCACATGCATTAAATTTCCACCAAATTTAATGCAAGCTCTCATTTAAATAAAACTCTTTTATTTATTTATTCAGAATTTTGTTAATTGCTTTAATTAACAAAAATTCACATAAAACCCCTTACAACATTTCAATTTCACATGCAGAACCAGTTTCAGCAATTTTAGCCGAAACTGTTTCGGTGTCTAGTGAAATAAATTCATGCGCTTTCCTTTTCTTTTTCTGGCATATCATTTGCTCCGAATGGTGTCGGTATCCCTTAAGTGTGTCACCCTACGGTTCACGAATAATGCAGACATGATTGAGACCCCTCTCCGATCAATAATCAACAGCGGGACCTGGAGATCCGTACTGACTCCCACACATTCAATGATGACTTATGTGATCATATGAACCTTTTACGCTAGTATCTTAATCCCTTTGTTTCATGATATATTACATGTCCGAGATTCGATCATCGGTATCTCCATACCTAGTTTAATCTCGTTACCGACATGCACTCTTTTCTCGTTCCCGTGATATAACATTCTAGTGATCAAATCACTTGCTTGCAAGCTAATCAATGTGATATCACCGAGAGGGACCAGAGCATATCTATCCGTCATCGGGATGAACAAATTCCATAGTCGATCCATGGGTCTCAACATAACACTTTAGTAGTTCTGAAGCCATCTTTATAATCACCTAGTTACGGTGTGACATTTGATGTCATCGAGAAACTCTTCCGGTGTTAGTGATTGACATAATCTCATGGTCTAAGGATTAGGATCACTTCGTAAGTTGTTATAGCAATATAAACTCAATGACTTTAATCGTAATGCTATACTTAGAATGAATGTTCATCACATCATTACACTAATGTTGTGACCTCGTTATTAACAACATCCAATGTCCATGATCAGGAAACTTTGATCGTCATGTTAATCAACGAGCTAGTTTATAAGAGATGCATAACTAGGAACTTCCTTTTTGTTTATTAAACAGACATGTATTAACGTTTCCGTATTAATACAATTATAGCATGTAAAATAAACATTTATGATAAATAAGGAATACGATAATAACCACTTTATTATTGCCTCTCGGGCATATTCCCTTCAGTCTCCCACTTGCACTAGAGACAATAATCTAGTTTGAAAACTTTGCGTATTGAACACCTATGGCTTTCTGGTGTTCCATATACGCAACTGCAAGTGGTTAACATAATCTACGGATCTGATGCTTTCAGGTCCGTGTGTATTTGCATGTCTTTGCGTCTCCACGCATCACTCATTCTCCAATGAGATGGCATTGTATAAATTTGGTCTTTTGGTGAGACCTTTAGTTCCTTGGGGTTAAACCATGTCGATACTATTGTCGTACAATATATCTTTAGTGTTAGCCCGTTGCGAACAACACCTTAGTTTGATAACAAACTACTTGACACAAATTCCCTCCTTTGCTGCTACTATAGCAGTCATATACTTAGCCTTTTGTTGTAGTATTCGTCACAATGTCTTAACTTTGGAATACATCCAAATCCATCATGAAAACTCCTTTCCATTTTATTGTGCAACTCATAGTTTAAATTGAGATAAACTTAATTTTTATCTTGCGACAAAACTAGTATCAATGTAACGCTTTACAACGAACTATTTGTAATTGTTTGTCACCTCTACGCAAATATATTCTTAGTTCTTCCAAAAGACCATAAGAATATCCTTACTCTAGTCCAATGATCATTTTACGATTCATTCTGGTATATGCTCATAACACTTAGAGCATTGGACATATCTAGATGTGTACATATCATGGTATGATTGATCAAAACATTCTTGTGATTTCACTCAACAAGTGTCAAAGCACTTGAATCTTGTTTCACTTATCAAGTGTCGATACACTTGAATCTTGACTCAATTCCTTTCCATGCGACAAGAACCATTTCTAGTCGTTTCTATATTGAACTCCTTCAATATCTCATATATGTACGTTTGGCACAACCATATTAGCGTCACAGTCTATCCACTATAGACATTCATGCTAAATATTCGGGTTTTGCCTAAGTATTTCATCGAAATGAAATTCTTAACCTTTGTCAATAAAAGATACATCATTTCTAATCAACAAGATGTCATCCACATAATGTATTAGAAATGTGTCTCAGCGCTCCCACTTAATTTCTTGCAAATTCAAGCATCTTCATCGTCTCCGGATGAAAACTCCTTTTTATCACGGTGAAGATTCCAACTCCGCGATGCTTACTTCAACCATTGAAGTTTGCATACCCCTTTTAGCATCCTTTGAATTAACAAAACCCTTTGGATCATGTCATGTACACGTCCTAGGTAACCATTCTATTAAAAGAACTTTGTTTTGTTTATTCATCTACCATATACCAAATTATATGTAGTGGTTGCTACTTTAATCCGTCCAGACTAAATATCGCTATGAAAGATCAAATCTTATCATAGTCAACTCCTTGAACATTGTCGTAGAATACTTTATGACATGTCGACTATTTCATAGATGTGAAACATCCATGTCTATTTCTTTTATAGATCCAAATACGACCGATAGGTTTTTACACCTTTCCGGAGGGTCTTCCAAGTTCAAAACTTGATTTCCCGTGTATGGAACTATCACGGATTTTATGGCTTCAAGCCATTTGACGGAGTCAGGTCCCATCATCGCTTCTTTGCATATAGTTGGTTCATCATTGTCAAACAATAATGATTTACTCTCAAATCTTAGTATTTGATTGTTTATCCGACCTACTTGGTTCAATAGGAACATAGATCTCCGTGACCACAACCTTTGAGGCACATAAGCTATGAGCATTATGGCAGCCTCCGGAACGATTTCCGGTGCTGCGCAACTCAGCACATTTAGCTAAGGTTCGTTAACCTTATCAAAGTTCTATTGTCCTCCCACTTAACTTTTGCGAAAAATTCCTTTTTCAAGAAACTTCACATTTCAAGCGACAAACCCTTTTGTCCTTGGTGTTATGGAGGAATACTCAATTGTTATTCGAAATAACCTACAAAGACATGCTTATCCGACTTCGGTTGTAAACATCTTACTTATGTTTAGCATACCAAAATTTAAGAAATGACAACTTGGGTTTTACCCCAAACCATAACTCATATGGTGTCATTTCAACGGATCAAGATGGAGCACTTTTCAGTGTAAAAGCGGTAGTCTCTAAAGCTTTAATCTTTTAAAACATAATGACAGTTTTATAAATAACACCTTTGATCCAACCATGTCAAACAAGGTTTCATTACAAATCTCAGACATTCCATATTCCTATGGTGTTTCGGGAGATGTAAATCTAGGTGTTTTGCTAAAATTGTAACTCAAATAAATCCCTTTATGATAAAATCATAATTCATTTATTTTCTTGTTACACTTGTAACTCAAACATATCCCTTATGATAAAATCACAAACTATTTATTTTCTCGTTACAATGATTTTTCACTTCATCTTGAAAATCTTTGAAACGTTTTTCAAATATTTCATACTTCTTTCTCATTAAGTGAATATTCACTCAAATTTCCGGAGAAATCATATGAAGTTGAAATCCATCGCTTACGACTATACATAATGGACTACATACATTGATATGTATAAATTCCTATATTTTAGTCGTTCGTTCTTCTTTGGCCTTTGAACGAAGTTTTAATTATCCCGAGGAAAGTCTCACAAGCGTCACTTGATCAAATCAAAGACTCCAAAAATCCATGAATATGGAGATTCTTCATGTTTTTATTTCCAATATAATTTAAATGGCGATGTCACTTCGTAAGTGATCTTTCAATCATTTGTCTTGCGACATTTTAGCATTAGGTTTTATGGATGTGATCTCTCCAACTATATTTGTAAATCATCCATCTAATATGGAATATGGTAATTATTTGAACAACCTTTGTTCTCATAATACCTGATTTAAATAACAATTATTAAAGCAAATCTTGAAGTCAAGCTTTGATGTCAACGAGAAATACAAACAACGGTTTGTTTGTTTTCGATGAACATCATCACATATTCTCTTGCTATTTACTTAGGACATTGTGGTTCATGAATTGCCTCGTTCCGTATGAAATTTCATACCAACCAATTCGATATCCAATACCCAAGAACCACATTGTTTAACAAGCAAAGAATACAACCATAACCTGTATATCATCTATATACCTAAATTGGATATTTCCAATCTTTTCTTTTCTGCCAAATATATTTTATAGATTCTCTTTCAGCATTTCCTTTTCCTTTTTAAAAGAATCTATCAACATCAAAAGTGGCGCCATATACATGACACATAGTCCAAAGCGTGTATATTCAAATAATAATACCTTTGGACTTGCACTTTGAAGTAGATCACCATCATCAAAATGATCGGTATTCTTTTAAAATCCATTCTTTAGTAATCTTTTAGTGTAGTAAACACTTTACATACATCTTCTATTCATCCTTATCATGACGAATTTCATGATCAAGCTAATGTAGCTTATAAGGAGAATCGTGAGTATAATGTTGCTTTCCAAAACCCTTTTGGATGATTAGGATGTCTAGCATCTCCAACCTTTGTAAATTCTCATCCTATATGAGAACACATATTATACTCTATCATATTGCAACCAAAACATTGTTTTAGATATCGTTATATCTGTCACACATGATGGTTTCTGAAACAATTCTTTCAGCTCCTAGATAAACTTGATATTAAAACAATCAAGAATCATGGAGGCAAACATGATACTTAAGATACTAACACTGGAATTGTTACTCTCGATTTAATACCAATTATTAAATTTCACGGAGTAAATAGAATTTTGCTGAAAGTTTGCAATAGGATTTTAAACTTTAGATTGACACTCAACACAATACGATACCAGTTCGTAAAGTATATATACAGAATTCTATAGTTCTATTATCTCAATTACAACTATGCATAAGGTGGTGAACGAATGCCAATGACTACAACAAATTATGCAAATTCACTTTGATTTAATTTATGATAAATTGAGTTCTACTAATCCAAATTAGAAATGAACTCCCACTCAAAAACGACATCCCTCGTGTCTTTTTGGTGATTACATGAACCAAATCCACTACACCAAGTCTGATCATCACGTGAGTCGGTGTAGCTTCAAAGGCGAGCATCAAATGGGCATCATATCTACTATATGACTCATGCTTAACCTTTCGGTCTGTGTTCCGAGGCCATGTCTGTACATGCTAGGCTCGCCAAGTAAGAACCTTAGTATTCGCGTGTGTAACTGTCTTACACCCGAGATATGCTCGTGGATTCAAGTACACCCGATCATCACGTGATCCCTTGAAGCGACGAAACATTGTCGGTGCATACTTAAGGAAGAACACATTCTTATCTTGATATCTAAATGAGGGATCATCTTATTATGCTAATAAAATGCCAAACAAGCAATATAAGATGCAATCAAACATCACATGTTTATTAGTGAAATGATATGGTTCCCGCATATGATCTCTATCATGTGCACCGTGGTATGATCACTATCATATCTTTATGTGTAAATCCAAGGTCTATGGAGTTTACACGTTATGTGTGTTGTAAGAGTATCATCTCATACTTCTACTTACAACATCACCATATCATAACACTAGCCCAGCAACAATCTAAACTAGACGCCTCTAATTTATCCATTGCAAATTTTACGTGGCTTAGGGCTTTCGAAGATAGAACCGTTCTTACCTACGAACATGAACCACAATGTGGATAACCAAATTGTTCACAACTCGTTGCAAATTAGATATTGATAATAGTAGGAGAGACAGACACCCGCTAGCCACTTATGCAAACTAGTTGCATGTCAAGCGTGGAACAGGTCTCATGTGCGAGGACATGTAAAGTTTGTCCGGGCCGCTTCATCCCACTATGCCACCAATATCCAAAGTACAACTAAGAAGCAATAAAATGATCATCATCGCCCACTTATATGTGTACTACCCGTGCAAAGCATCTACGCATAGATCCGGCTCTGATACCACTGTAGGGTTCGCAGCATAGAAAACAAAAAAATTCTACGATGGGAACAACTAAGTACCAAGATCTATCTACTAGACACAAGCAACGGGTGGATATACATCCATAGAATACATACCTGTGGCATCCCGCAAAACCACTACTAGAAAATCGCGTTGTTTTTGTGCATTGCATCATCATGACCGCATGCTCATGTCATCATGCCACATTGCATTTGAGCATCGTCATCATCTTGCATTTGTTCGCATAAAACTATTTTCGGAAAAACCTATTTTTGTTTTCTAAACGCCCCGTTTTGATTAAATAAAATGTTTAAATATTTTTAGTGGGGCAGTCGAACGGGCCGAATCGACCCGAACGACCACCCCCAGAACAAAATCGGTCCAGTTTAGACCCCACCCCAAGTCTTTTCTTACCCCAGTCCTATCTACCCACACCCCCTCCACCTCACCCCAGCCAATGGCCTCTCGCCACCTCACCTCTCCTCCGTCCCCCAACCAATCACCCCCTGCCATGTCAGCCACTCCCTCTCTCTCCCCCTGGTCAAACCTCCCCAACCCCACTCACCCCACACACCGACCCCACCCTAGCCCCGCAGACCCCGGCCCCACTCCCTCTCTCCCCTCCCCCTCGCGTCGCTCGCACGCGAGCCTGACCCCCACCCGCGCCTCGCGCCTCTCTCTTCCTCCCTCTCCCGAGCCCCGTCCCCGCCCCCTTCTTCTTCACCTCCGGCGTCTGCCGCCACCGGCCGCCTCCCTTCAAGCTCCCGCTCGCCCGAGCCCCCTCTCCCCGCCGCCGTCGGCTCCTTCCCCCTTCCCCACGCGCTGTCCTCCCCACCTCCTGCCCCTCTTCGCTCCGGTCCACGCCGCCGCCGGAGGACACCTACCTCTCCTCTCTGCGTCGCGCCCGACCGCGCCCTCCTTCCCCGTCGCAAGCCACCGCCTCCCCCTCCTCTAGCTCGCCGCCGACGCGCTGCCCCGGCGACCCTCGCCCCGCGCACGCCCCGCCTCCTCTTCTCCGGCCCACCCCGACGCCCCGCGGCCTCCGTCCGCCGGCGCCGCCCGCAGCTTCCTCCCTCCGGCCGCCCCCCTGCTGTCGAGCTCCGTCCCGGCCGCCTCCGTCGCCCCGCGGCCTCCCTCGCCAGCTCCTCCCCGGCGCTCGCCGCCGGCCAACCTCCTCCGTCGCCGCCTGCGCTTGTGGATGCTGCCGCTCGAGCCGACCACTGCTCCCTGCAGCCCTGTCCTAGGAACCCCGACGGCATCGCCAGGCTCGCCTCCTGGGCGCATCGTTGCCAGGTGCTCCATCACCGGGACCGCACGTCCTTGTCGCCCCGCTCGACATCGCATCCTCGATGACCTACGCCAGCCGTACACCTGCTGGCCGGAGAGTACGTGTGTTCCCGTGGCCCTTTGGAAATGGCAGTACTGTCACCAAGCACAAACAATGACAAGACACTGGGAGGATGAGCAAGAGCTACTCCTGTCTGGCACGACCTAAGACCATCAGTTAACATTCCAAGAACTTCTACTGAAGACGCCGACCCCGTGTTCTCCCTCTCGTACCATCAAGCACTCCTACAAGGAAATGAAGACCGAACCTTGGAACCCCCCCCCCGGAGCGACAAGATCGCCCACACGGACTTGAGTACCCCTAAGCCTTCAACACGGAGCACCGAGGACGCCTTCATGGGACGCCAAGACACCCGTCGAACCCCGAAGGCTGGACCCCGTGGACCGACATGATCGTCTTCACGGATACGACAAGATCTACCGTCGGACGCCAAGTACTCCCTCAAGGACGCCAAGGTCGCTTACACGGAACGCCAAGTCCTCCACCTTGCACGCCATGACCGTCTACGCGGACCCGAAGACCTCGAATGCGACAAGAACGACACCGATCCGGGAGAATCCGATGCGCCCCGACGCCAGACCAAGTTCTCCTTCCCGAACCTGAAGCACGACAAGATCTGCCCCGTTGTCCGAGAACGTTCCGCCGAGACCGTTCCGTCGAACCCTGAACCCCGAGACCGAACCCCGAACCCCGGAACCTCAAGATCTGCCGAACCCTAATGTGTGAACCCCTTCCCGAAAACCCTATTTTATAACATAATACAACTTGTGGCATATTAACTTGCCATACTTGCATGCATATTTGTGTGGTTTGGGGGCCTTATGCCGATTCACCTTATAATTAAATATGAGGCCCATATGCGGGCAAATCTAGTCTTATATTGGCCTCATTTAAATTTGTGTAGCGAGCCGGTGCTATCTTTTGCCATGCTAAAACAACATTTAATTTGCGGGGTAGATAAACAACTGGAACCATCTAACTAATTGTCGGGACCCCGGTTCCGCTTAATATGGCCTAATTGCATCGCATCCTTGCCATGTCATACATCATACATGCAGCATGCCCGATCTTTGCCGTAGTATTAAATATTGCACCCGGTGTTTCTTCTAGCGTTTTGCTTCTTCGCGGATAAGGGCGTTGAGTTGATGCGAGTGTCGACCCGATCTTCGGTTGAACCTTCGACAATGTTTTCAGGCGAGCATCTCCCCCTTTCTACCTATCTTACTTTTATAGTATTTATTTCCCCTCCTGTTGATCTATTGCTATCTGTGTTGCGATGCTCTAGTTTTCGTACCCGTCATATTCCTTGCAGCCCTATATTGCCATGGCCACCTCCTATTACCTGTTGTTTGGTAGATAGTTGGACTTGCGCGTCGTAGTCTCTTGCTCAAGTGCTGTTGCGTGTCGCCGTGTACCACAGTTGTTGGAGTATGGCCACATGTTTGATGTTGGAGATGATCTCGGCTTTATTTATCGTTCACTTTAATTCCTGTTTAACAACTAAAATTGAAGTAAGTAAGCAGAGGCATCGGTGGGTGATAGATAATATTTGGTTTCCGACCGCCCACTTGTGTCCCGTAGGACCCCGAGTACTTGATACCTGTTCCTTGATTTATCGCGCTATCCACATACGGGGAATTATGGGCCCCCCTTAGCCAGAGCTTGATTCAGTCTTATTTCTTGGGGCCACAAACTAGTTTGAGGTTTTATTTACTATCCTGTACCTATGCCATGCTTTACTGCTTTATTTACGATTGTGCGAGGAGCACACTGTACTGTTTAGGTAAGCGGAATGTTTTCGCGGTATCGACAAGCCCAGTTTTGGGTTCCCAGTCGTTTACAGCCATTGTCGCAAACCTTGAGTCCGTCTCGGAGTCAGCTAGCTTTGTTGCGGGTCTACTCAATGGGGTGGCCCCCTGAAATATTTCTGAATCCTGTGATTGCTTTGTCGTGAAAGCCTCGTTGGGTTTTGTTTTGGTTTTTCCGAGGTCGATCGTGTGTGTGTTGCTATTGGTGCACCCCGGCCGGGTAAAACTTTCTGAAAGCCGTGTCCGCGGTTATGGACGACTTGGAGCACAGTATCTCGATCATAGACAACTATAACTAAAGTAGCGCTATAAATTTGACTTTATAATGACTAGTAATCAGCTTCACTATAATGGAATGGCTAATTAAAACTGCCAACAATTGCTTGCTTGGGTCGTCGCTTGCGACCATTGTAACTGACTAGTAAGTATTGCAACTAAAACGGAATGGCTAAATAAAAGTACCAACAACTGCTGGGTTTTGGGTTATCTCATGCTATTTGTATCTGACTAGTAAGAGTCGCAACTACAACTGAATGGTTAACTAAAACGGCCCACTGCTTATTTTATCAGGATGATTACCTATACCTGACTAGTAAATACCGCAACGATAACTGAATAAATAAAACTGCCAACTGTGTGAGTTCCTCGGTTGACTTCCTCGTTTGGTCTCGAGGGGGAAACACCAGGATGGGTTTGTTTGGTGTTAGCTTCAGGTTGGATCCGGATAGGTCATTCTTATCCCTCTCTGATGACCGCCAGTTGTATCAAGTCTCTATAGGTTGTTTAGTGCATGCTGCCGCTGCCGCTTCAGTCCACCATACCTATGTAGGCGAGGACCGCCGAATTCTAGTCTCGCCGTGTACTGGCCTCAGTACTGATGCTCCTCTTTTTCCTTTGCCCTTTGGCGGCACCCCTTTTGTTTAAGCAGGTTTTGAGATCGACGTCGTTAGCAGGGTTACCCTTCCGGCTTGGCCTGGGCAGGGTTATGGACGCCATTGGTTATTCTTCAGGGCTCTTAGCCCCATTTGCATCTTGTCCGTAGTCGGACGCTGTATCATTTTTAAGGAGATTTGGATCTTTGTACCGTATATCTGTATTCTTGACTCATGGAGTCGTGTTGTATATATCTGTTCTGTGGGTCCCATCGAGGACTGTTGTGTAATGTTATTACTTCGTTTTCCACCCGCACGAAAGTGCCTGGTGGGCACCTTTGAATCGTTTCTATGCGGGTTTGGCGGGTTTCGCTAAAACTTGCATAGGGTCGATTCTGAGGGTGTTACAGAGTGGTATCAGAGCTCAGCAGTTGCGATACCCCACAAGTCCAGCCTGTAGGATAACCTAGCTAACGGCCGAAGTAGAGTGTCAAACTATTTTTGCAAAATCGCTTGGATAGTTCTGATTAGGTCTGATTTTACTCCTTACCGCTTTGCTATTCCTCTCTTACCTCTACGTGTTTTGAACCCGCTCTCTTCTCTCTCTTCGAGTCCAGGATTTCTCGTGGTTGGGTTTCCGTCGTACCTTCAGGGTGTCGCTTCCTCCTTTGGTAACGGTGTTGCTACATCTGGACTTCATGCTATCCGAAGAATCCTCCGTCTGGTGGACTTCTCTTTGTTCCTTCTCGTGCCTTCCGGTGTTTTTCGACGCGACGACATCATCTACGCTAGATCCGATGCAGAGTCTGCCTCACTCCTTTGTCTCCGAACCTCGCTTGTCGAGATCTTTAGTCTGATTCCGAGAGTTGGTTGCATAATCCGCCTATTCGTGTGCAGAGTAATGGTTTGGGTGCGCGATGGACTGATCACCATCCGACTACTCTTGTCATTCGCTCTTGTACATCGAATCAGTGGGTCCAGCAATTTTACTCTGTCCACGGAAGCTAGAGGTGGCTTTATTTGTGGATACCTCTACCTTCGACCTTTTGTTCCCGGAGTGTTCTCTTGACGATCACGGACAACGACCTCTTGTTAGTGGTGTCGCGAGGATCTACACGAAGCGAGAAGACGCAGATCACCGACCTTCTATCCGGTACCATGAGGCGGATCTCGAGGGCGAGATCCATTGTTAGTGGTGTCGAATTGTGGCATCCCGCAAAACCACTACTAGAAAATCGCGTTGTTTTTGTGCATTGCATCATCATGACCGCATGCTCATGTCATCATGCCACATTGCATTTGAGCATCGTCATCATCTTGCATTTGTTCGCATAAAACTATTTTCGGAAAAACCTATTTTTGTTTTCTAAACGCCCCGTTTTGATTAAATAAAATGTTTAAATATTTTTAGTGGGGCAATCGAACGGGCCGAATCGACCTGAACGACCACCCCCAGAACAAAATCGGTCCAGTTTAGACCCCACCCCAAGTCTTTTCTTACCCCAGTCCTATCTACCCACACCCCCTCCACCTCACCCCAGCCAATGGCCTCTCGCCACCTCACCTCTCCTCCCTCCCCCAACCAATCACCCCCTGCCACGTCAGCCACTCCCTCTCTCTCCCCCTTGTCAAACCTCCCCAACCCCACTCACCCCACACACCGACCCCACCCTAGCCCCGCAGACCCCGGCCCCACTCCCTCTCTCCCTCCCCCTCGCGTCGCTCGCACGCGAGCCCGACCCCCACCCGCGCCTCGCGCCTCTCTCTTCCTCCCTCTCCCGAGCCCCGTCCCCGCCCCCTTCTTCTTCACCTCCGGCGTCTGCCGCCACCGGCCGCCTCCCTTCAAGCTCCCGCTCGCCCGAGCCCCCTCTCCCCGCCGCCGTCGGCTCCTTCCCCCTTCCCCACGCGCTGTCCTCCCCACCTCCTGCCCCTCTCCGCTCCGGTCCGCGCCGCCGCCGGAGGACACCTACCTCTCCTCTCTGCGTCGCGCCCGGCCGCGCCCTCCTTCCCCGTCGCAAGCCACCGCCTCCCCCTCCTGTAGCTCTCCGCCGACGCGCCGCCCCGGCCACCCTCGCCCCGCGCGCGCCCCGCCTCCTCTTCTCCGGCCCACCCCGACGCCCCGCGGCCTCCGTCCGCCGGCGCCGCCCGCAGCTTCCTCCCTCCGGCCGCCCCCCTGCTGTCGAGCTCTGTCCCGGCCGCCTCCGTCGCCCCGCGGCCTCCCTCGCCAGCTCCTCCCCGGCGCTCGCCGCCGGCCAACCTCCTCCATCGCCGCCTGCGCTTGTGGATGCGGCCGCTCGAGCCGACCACCGCTCCCTGCAGCCCTGTCCTAGGAACCCCGACGGCATCGCCAGGCTCGCCTCCTGGGCGCGTCGTTGCCAGGTGCTCCATCACCGGGACCGCACGTCCTTGTCGCCCCGCTCGACATCGCATCCTCGATGACCTACGCCAGCCGTACACCTGCTGGCCGGAGAGTACGTGTGTTCCCGTGGCCCTTTGGAAATGGCAGTACTGTCACCAAGCACAACCAATGACAAGACACTGGGAGGACGAACAAGAGCTACTCCTGTCTGGCACGACCTAAGACCATCAGTTAACATTCCAAGAACTTCTACTGAAGACGCCGACCCCGTGTTCTCCCTCTCGTACCATCAAGCACTCCTACAAGGATATGAAGACCGAACCTCGGAACCCCCCCCCCCCCCCGGAGCGACAAGATCGCCCACACGGACTTGAGTACCCCAAAGCCTTCGACACGGAGCACCGAGGACGCCTTCATGGGACGCCAAGACACCCGTCGAACCCCGAAGGCTGGACCCCGTGGACCGACATGATCGTCTTCACGGATACGACAAGATCTACCGTCGGACGCCAAGTACTCCCTCAAGGACGCCAAGGTCGCTTACACGGAACGCCAAGTCCTCCACCTTGCACGCCATGACCGTCTACGCGGACCCGAAGACCTCGAATGCGACAAGAACGACACCGATCCGGGAGAATCCGATGCGCCCCGACGCCAGACCAAGTTCTCCTTCCCGAACCTGAAGCACGACAAGATCTGCCCCGTTGTCCGAGAACGTTCCGCCGAGACCGTTCCGTCGAACCCTGAACCCCGAGACCGAACCCCGAACCCCGGAACCTCAAGATCTGCCGAACCCTAATGTGTGAACCCCTTCCCGAAAACCCTATTTTATAACATAATACAACTTGTGGCATATTAACTTGCCATACTTGCATGCATATTTGTGTGGTTTGGGGGCCTTATGCCGATTCACCTTATAATTAAATATGGGGCCCATATGCGGGCAAATCTAGTCTTATATTGGCCTCATTTAAATTTGTGTAGCGAGCCGGTGCTATCTTTTGCCATGCTAAAACAACATTTAATTTGCGGGGTAGATAAACAACTGGAACCATCTAACTAATTGTCGGGACCCCGGTTCCGCTTAATATGGCCTAATTGCATCGCATCCTTGCCATGTCATACATCATACATGTAGCATGCCCGATCTTTGCCGTAGTATTAAATATTGCACCCGGTGTTTCTTCTAGCGTTTTGCTTCTTCGCGGATAAGGACGTTGAGTTGATGCGAGTGTCGACCCGATCTTCGGTTGAACCTTCGACAATGTTTTCAGGCGAGCATCTCCCCTTTCTACCTATCTTACTTTTATAGTATTTATTTCCCCTCCTGTTGATCTATTGCTATCTGTGTTGCGATGCTCTAGTTTTCGTACCCGTCATATTCCTTGCAGCCCTATATTGCCATGGCCACCTCCTATTACCTGTTGTTTGGTAGATAGTTGGACTTGCGCGTCGTAGTCGCTTGCTCAAGTGCTGTTGCGTGTCGCCGTGTACCACAGTTGTTGGAGTATGGCCACATGTTTGATGTTGGAGATGATCTCGGCTTTATTTATCGTTCACTTTAATTCCTGTTTAACAACTAAAATTTAAGTAAGTAAGCAGAGGCATCGGTGGGTGATAGATAATATTTGGTTTCCGACCACCCAGTTGTGTCCCGTAGGACCCCGAGTACTTGATACCTGTTCCTTGATTTATCGCGCTATCCACATACGGGGAATTATGGGCCCCCCTTAGCCAGAGCTTGATTCAGTCTTATTTCTTGGGGCCACAAACTAGTTTGAGGTTTTATTTACTATCCTGTACCTATGCCATGCTTTACTGCTTTATTTACGATTGTGCGAGGAGCACACTGTACTGTTTAGGTAAGCGGAATGTTTTCGCGGTATCGACATGCCCAGTTTTGGGTTCCCAGTCGTTTACAGCCATTGTCGCAAACCTTGAGTCCGTCTCGGAGTCAGCTAGCATCGTTGCGGGTCTACTCAATGGGGTGGCCCCCTGAAATATTTCTGAATCCTGTGATTGCTTTGTCGTGAAAGCCTCGTTGGGTTTTGTTTTGGTTTTTCCGAGGTCGATCGTGTGTGTGTTGCTATTGGTGCACCCCGGCCGGGTAAAACTTTCTGAAAGCCGTGTCCGCGGTTATGGACGACTTGGAGCACAGTATCTCGAGCATAGACAACTATAACTAAAGTAGCGCTATAAATTTGACTTTATAATGACTAGTAATCAGCTTCACTATAATGGAATGGCTAATTAAAACTGCCAACAATTGCTTGCTTGGGTCGTCGCTTGCGACCATTGTAACTGACTAGTAAGTATTGCAACTAAAACGGAATGGCTAAATAAAAGTACCAACAACTGCTGGGTTTTGGGTTATCTCATGCTATTTGTATCTGACTAGTAAGAGTCGCAACTACAACTGAATGGTTAACTAAAACGGCCCACTGCTTATTTTATCAGGATGATTACCTATACCTGACTAGTAAATACCGCAACGATAACTGAATAAATAAAACTGCCAACTGTGTGAGTTCCTCGGTTGACTTCCTCGTTTGGTCTCGAGGGGGAAACACCAGGATGGGTTTGTTTGGTGTTAGCTTCAGGTTGGATCCGGATAGGTCATTCTTATCCCTCTCTGATGACCGCCAGTTGTATCGAGTCTCTATAGGTTGTTTAGTGCATGCTGCCGCTGCCGCTTCAGTCCACCATACCTATGTAGGCAAGGACCGCCGAATTCTAGTCTCGCCGTGTACTGGCCTCAGTACTGATGCTCCTCTTTTTCCTTTGCCCTTTGGCGGCACCCCTTTTGTTTAAGCAGGTTTTGAGATCGACGTCGTTAGCAGGGTTACCCTTCCGGCTTGGCCTGGGCAGGGTTATGGACGCCATTGGTTATTCTTCAGGGCTCTTAGCCCCATTTGCATCTTGTCCGTAGTCGGACGCTGTATCATTTTTAAGGTGATTTGGATCTTTGTACCGTATATCTGTATTCTTGACTCATGGAGTCGTGTTGTATATATCTATTCTGTGGGTCCCATCGAGGACTGTTGTGTAATGTTATTACTTCGTTTTACACCCGCACGAAAGTGCCTGGTGGGCACCTTTGAATCGTTTCTATGCGGGTTTGGCGGGTTTCGCTAAAACTTGCATAGGGTCGATTCTAAGGGTGTTACAATACCCTCGAAGACAGAATAGCGTTAACGAGGTTGTACTCATGGATGATGTAGATGAACGCTTGCCGATCTCAAGATCGTGATGAAGTCCATCTGGTCCAGCCGGTCCAGCACGATCAAGTCCAGCACCTCAAAGCAGTGGTGCATCCGTGATCGCACACACGTATGGGTACCCCGACAACCTCTGCGCCCTCGATCCAGCGAAGGAGCGGAAGCAACAAATCCTTCCAGAAAAAATCCACCGGGAACATGTATCTTGCTGATCCGAGACCATGGGGAAATTCTAAAGGGGGAGAGAGATCCTTCGCGAGGACGTGTGCTTTGAGAGGAGGAGAGGGGGTCCTTTTATAGGGGAGAGGGTAGGGCACCCAAGGGGCATGGCGCCCAGCCATGGGGCTTCCCCCACCTCTTCCACATTCATGTGGGTGGAGCTCCCACTCAAAATGAAAAGCCTCCACTCCCATTAAAAAGCCTCCACTCAAAAATCCACTCACATGCATTAAATTTCCACCAAATTTAATGCAAGCTCTCATTTAAATAAAACTCTTTTATTTATTTTTTCAGAATTTTGTTAATTACTTTAATTAACAAACATTCACATAAAACCCCTTACAACATTTCAATTTCACATGCAGAACCAGTTTCAGCAATTTCAACCGAAACTGTTTCGGTGTCTAGTGAAATAAATTCCTGCGCTTTCTTTTTCTTTTTCTGGCATATCATTTGCTCCGAATGGTGTCGGTATCTCTTAAGTGTGTCACCCTACGGTTCGCGAATAATGCAGACATGATCGAGACCCCTCTCCGATCAATAATCAACAGCGGGACCTGGAGATCCGTACTGACTCCCACACATTCAATGATGACTTATGTGATCATATGAACCTTTTACGCTAGTATCTTAATCCCTTTGTTTCATGATATATTACATGTCCGAGATTCGATCATCGGTATCTCCATACCTAGTTTAATCTCGTTACCGACATGCACTCTTTTCTCGTTCCCGTGATATAACATTCTAGTGATCAAATCACTTGCTTGCAAGCTAATCAATGTGATATCACCGAGAGGGACCAGAGCATATCTATCCGTCATCGGGATGAACAAATTCCATAGTCGATCCATGGGTCTCAACATAACACTTTAGTAGTTCTGAAGCCATCTTTATAATCACCCAGTTACGGTGTGACGTTTGATGTCATCGAGAAACTCTTCCGGTGTTAGTGATTGACATGATCTCATGGTCGAAGGATTAGGATCACTTCGTAAGTTGTTATAGCAATATAAACTCAATGACTTTGATCGTAATGCTATACTTCGGATGAATGTTCATCACATCATTATACTAATGTTGTGACCTCGTTATTAACAACATCCAATGTCCATGATCAGGAAACTTTGATCATCATGTTAATCAACGAGCTATTTTATAAGAGAGGCATAACTAGGAACTTCCTTTTTGTTTATTAAACACACATGTATTAACATTTCCGTATTAATACAATTATAGCATGTAAAGTAAACATTTATCATAAATAAGGAATACGATAATAACCACTTTATTATTT
This sequence comes from Avena sativa, assembly GCA_916181665.1. Lineage (NCBI taxonomy): Eukaryota > Viridiplantae > Streptophyta > Magnoliopsida > Poales > Poaceae > Avena > Avena sativa. The sequence continues at coordinate 86,307,510 of OV702284.1, forward strand.
CCTCTCGGGCATATTCCCTTCACATTGATCCTAGGATAGACTCGGTCTCTCCTAAGAACTAAACTAATAGTTCCGGTGATATAAGGAACTCCGGGACTGATGGAATTCTTCTAGGTACCATAGTAGTACCAGAAAAGAGTGATATTCGGCCCAATGCCTAAAAATCCCTCGCTAAGAGTTGCGTGAGTGCTAACCTCAAGTAAATAATTGGGAGGCTTATTGTGAAGTTGCACACCATAGTATTGGAGAACCTCGGTGAGGAACTCTGATGGTGGGAGGCTGAGACCACGGTCATCGTGCGTCCCGAACATGACCCGCACGCCGTTGCGAGGAGTTGGGACGGCGTCTTCGGAGCCGCTCCGCCATGTTCCAGCGGCGAGGTAGCCCTCATCCTCCATGGGTTGGAGCTTGGAGTCGTCCATGACACTAGGGACCAAAAGGCCCCGCAGTATTCTCTCGTCCACCGTCGTCGAAGCTGTTGCTGCCACGCCAGAGCTTGATGTCGCTTCCGCCATTTCGCTGGAGAAGGTCAAGAATTGGCAGTGCTGGATGTTTGGATGCGGTTGAGAGAGGAGATGCGAAGAACTCGAGGAATACGAGGAGACAATTAAAGCGGCGAGGAATGAATCTGGGAGAGAGGAAAATCTCAATCTTAATAACCTCCATGCCAAGATCCGCGCTAGATGCGCGCGATTTGTGTCACGCGTATATGAGAGAGAGAGGAGGCTTCCTCGCGATGTCTATGCATCCTTGATTCTCGCGCGTGCATTGAAATGTTGCTCTGATTCCGTGTAGCGTGGACCCACCAATGATCGGGCTGACAGGATAATTTTTAGTGACAAGACATGACCTGAAAAGTTGTCAGGCAAACATCACCACTAAAATTCGGCTCAGGTTTGAATCGAGCAGGAAAATGAATAAAGTCAAGAAGACATATCCGACTCATATGAGACTCGGAATCCTACACTACTGAATGAAGTTTTTCGGGAACCCTTGAAGATTCTTAAGACAGATAAACAATCAAGCTAGATGATTATTCCGACATTGGATCTTGGAGACTTCCAGGGGCTACTGTTGGGTATATACTTTCCGGGTATACCCACAGGACTCACTGACCAGGGTGGCCCACCAATGGGTTAGAACTTTGCTTCATGGGCGGCCGAGTCAGGAAAATAAGACGGAGTCCAATCCGGCTACGACAATAGAAGACTTACTAACTTAGGCATGTAGATTACTTGCACTACAAGTTGTACTTAGTTACTGATAGTTGTGAGATTCGATACATTTTTAATGGCTTGTCTTGATGGTTTTCGTCTTGATTTGATGGTTTTCTTGCTTTACCTAACGTTAATACTTCTGTAGCAAAGAAAACTTGGTTTTAAATGTGTGTTTCAGGTTCAGATCATCAACAAAAGGTTTCAACAATAGAAATACAATATCCAGGAGAAAACAAGGAAGTCTCTTTTTGGAAGCAATCGAGGAAGGAAACAAGTAGGTTAACGACCAACTATATGACGGGAATATTTTTTTTAGGTCTTAAAGCTTCGGCCGAGATAGTTGCCACCGTCTTCATCCTGTCAAAAGGAGAAACTTTCATGAAGAAGGCATATGCAAAAATACAACACAACAACTATCGTTCCATCTAGAAGGGAGAAAGAAGAGATCAGGAGAAGAAGGGGAAGACGTTCTTCTTCTCGCTCCACGATCTTCAACCTCCTATCCACCACACCCCCATAGCCATTACGTGTACTTGAGAGTGAGGGATCTTCACCTTGCAAGATTAAGGTTTGAGATTGTTTCTTCCTATCTTGAATTGTGTTTGATTGATTTTCTATTCTAATTGTGGATCTCCACGGTAATATTAAGAAGAACTCCTTTTATTTAATTATATAGATGATGCTTTCTTCTCTCATGTGTGAGTAAGTCCCTTCGGGCGTGGGAGATGTGAGGGATTGGTGAGATGTGATGTGCCTATATATTTTCCATTAGTTTGTGATTAATTTTAATTACTATATTATGTGTGCTTGACTATCTATGGGATGCCTAATGGTTGTCGTGCAATTAAGGTCCCAGACAACATGATACTTTGTTCTACATAGATAAGATCTTTTTTGCCAGCACACCGGCAACCCCCGAGTAACATGGGGATATCGATGGAAAACTAGCTGAACTCAGGGAGCACGAGGAGCCACTGTGTCTATTGCATTAGTCCGATCTAAGGAGCTTAATTGCTAAGCAACCTGAAGGATCTTAATCTCCTAGTGACTAACCATGGTTTTGGTAACAGACTAGTAGGATTATTGAAGTTGGGATGAAATCTACCAAGAGGAGTTCGGGATAATTATGGGTTGCTCGCCTCCACACGTACTTATAAGATTACAATTGTTACACTTATCACTCATCCACTCGGCACAGTCACCATCACCATGAACTGTATCTCCCCACGCATGCTTTGTCATCTGTGGAAAATAACAAGCAATCAAATCATTATTTACTTTTATGCTTTTTATTTCTAAAGTTTACATTTTAGTTTTATTTAAATACATTCATTTTAATCCAAATTTTATTCTTATTTCAACACTTGCAGTCAATTCACTCGAAGACCTGTGACAACTTTGAGTTTGACAGAGACTTCATTTATAAACACTTTCCTTTGGGCTCCCTGTGGGATCGTTACCTTAACTTTGAAACTAGCTACAAATGATCTGTGCACTTGCTGTCAACAAGATATTTTTCTGGCGCCGTTGCCGGGGAGCTAAGTGCTAAGTGTTTGTCTCTTGACATTTCAGGTGTTACTACTACCAAATGGTCTCCCTAGGATACAAAGGGTCAACATGCTCTGGTAGGACCTATCTACAAGATTATTTTGAGCGCTTGCCTTCTTAAAGGAACAAATAAATTATTGAAAAACTTTTGAGATCAAATAAGGATGAAGTTGAAAACCTGAGTGATTTCATGGAAATCATGTCCATTCACAAGACAACTGCCAAGAAACCTGAGAAAACTCTCAGAGAATACAATGCTCCAAATCCTGTTTATCTTAAACAAACAATAGAATTTCCTAATCCTGTAGTTAGAGAATATCAATTTGATGGTGAGATTACTAAAATTTTGCAGTAAAAAGCTTTCAGTGGAAGGGAAGATGAAGATCGAGGAAGACATCTTAGAGAGTTGGATGATGTATCATTTGGACCAGAAGGTTTGCCTAGAGATGTCTCCCGTCTAAAATTATTTTGTTGGTCTCTTAAAGGCAAGACTCTAGACTGGTTATATTCTTTCCCTCGTCATTACATTAATTGCTAGGAAAATTGTATTGTAAAATTCATAAACAATTTTAATCTTTTTAAAAATGTAACTGAAATTAGAAAGAATATAGGCAACTTTAGTGAGAACGTGGGAGAAAACTACCCAAAATCTTGGGATAGATTTTTTGGAATGATATATAGTGTTCCTAATCATGGATATTCCGAATAAACTGTTTGCCACTTATTTTACCACGGTCTTAATACTCAATGCAGAGAGTTGTTTGACTTATTAGCAGAAGGATCGATAAATCTACTAAAGCCTATTCGGAATTGATGTCCACTAGGGATAAGAATGATTCTCTTTATAATCCTGATTTTGGTACTAAGATGGAAAAAGAATACTTTATATAACCCTAGGTATTATGCCTGAAGTATGCGAAACAATGAAAGAAAAATGTATACCTTCTGAATGTGTTAAGGAAAACAATGTAGATTTGTTACAGATTTTTACTATAGAAGATGAATGTAGGAATGTTTTTCAAGAATTAAAACATCGACATGCCAAATCTCATAATAACCTGCATAAGAAATTTCAAAGACATAAGAAGATTTTGATAGAACTCATAGAAAATTATGATGAGATTGGCCAAGAAATAAAATTATTTCACAAGTACCTTAGTATGATCGAAACCCAATGTGAACAAATAGCATCTGGTTATCAAATTTTTCTTCAAAATGATATAAATATTCCTGTTTCTACTAATATTGTTACAAGGGGAGGTGCAGTTGTTACAGGACCATTAGGACCATGAGAATATGAAACTGAAAAAGATCGAAGGGAAAACGCCTTACTCAAAGCAAGCCAAGAAGATGACACACTGGTGGATCCTCAAGATGAAACTGCTCAAGAAACACAAGACCAAACCTTGGAGGAGCGAAATGGTGCACAAGATGACCGCTATGACTCTGATGCAGAGATTGTTGATCCAAGAGAAGAAGAAGAGATAAGCAATCAAGATGAAGTTGTTGCAGTAGAAAATAAGAAAAGCGACAAGCAGCAACAAAAGAAAACAACTAAAGAGCATGATCCTCCACAAAAGGTAAAAGACAAGAATAAGAAAGGTGAGCAAAAACTTCCATATCCAGATCGCAAAAAGAAAGCACCAGATTAGGTAATCTATGACTCTTTCAAAAAGACACTTGCTGATCTTCGTCTAGAAATTCCATTTGCATATGCAATAAAAGTTCCTACCTATTATAAATTTCTCCGTGATATTCTTAATAGAAAGAAAGAACTAACTAAAACTAGTTATCCTGCTAATCGGAAGTTATTGTCTAAATCGGGAGATCTCGGAATACCAACTATTCCATGCTCAATTGGCAAAACTTATATTCACAATGCCTTGTGTGATTTAGGTGCAGGAGTTAGCGTAATGCCATATTCCCTCTATAAAAGGTTAGGATTGGGGGATTATTCCCCTACTTTTATCACTTTACAGATGGCTGACAAGTCCACTAAACAACCCATTGGTATGATTGAGGATGTTCTACTTAGAATAGATGAGCATGTTATTCCCACTAATATTATTATTCTTGAAATGCTAGAGGATGTAAAATTGTCTATAATACTTGGAAGACCTTTTCTTAGTACTACAGGATCTTCAATTGATTGTGCTGAAAGAAAAATAATCTTTAATGTTTATGATGCTGAAATCATCCGGTATTTTCCAAAGAAGCTATAAGCAATAGAAAGGTATATTCCACCGGCAAAACGAGTTCAAGTGGTAAGTGCCTTTGATAAGGGGAAACCCAAGGTAAGAATTCGAGAACAGAGAGAAGGTTGAAATATTCGACCATTCTTAATAAAATGCTTGATGGGAGTAAACCCATCACATTAATAAACTAGTTAAGAATAAAATGTTCATTGTATTCCTACCACTTTTTCACAGCCATCCTTGCGGAAGAGCACCCGTAAAGATGCAGCTGTCAAAAAGCAGTAGAAATATCGATGGAAAAAGCATAGATTAAGTATAAATTTAAGTTTGGGTTTTATCTGCAAAAACTAGCCTAAACATATAGTTCAGATTAAAAAGTGAATCCCATAAAATTTGGGCGAAAAAGCATGCTCCCGAAGTTTTAACGACCAACTATACTGCCAAAATATTTTTTTACAGCCGTATAGTTGCGGCCGCATAGTTATCGACCCCTTTCTCGCAAATTATATCTTGGGGTACAGAAGGTTTAATGACAAACTATACGGCGGGACCTTTTTGGTCTGCCCGTATAGTTGCGCTCGTATAGTTGGGATCTGGCGAAAAGAAACCCTAATTTTCACTGCCGCCACAACTATACGTCGGGAACTACATATCCCACCTATATAGTTCCCACTGTATAGTTAGTGCGACCACTTAAACGTGTCGGCAGGGCTAGGGTTTTTCTCCTCCTCACTTTTTCTCTCACATTCCTCTCTCTAAACTCCTCAAACCCCACCTAGAATTATCGGTTCTTCATGGATTTCGTATGTTTGAGTTGGGAAATCAACACATCGGTATTTTTCTCTCCCTATCCATGCTTTATTTTCAGAATTCAATGGTTCAAACTCTCACATTGATCTAGTGGATGAACTCAAGCTTGTTTGATTTTCCCTTTTTATTTCTCACGTTAGGATTAAATTTCTCCATGTAGAATCGTTCGTATATCATGTAGAAACTATATGCCTAAGGTTTTATGTTGAAATTTTTCAGTACATAAAGATGAAAAGGCTTGGTAGAATTTTCCGCAAGAGCAAGCGCCAATGTGGTGAGGGCTCTGGACTCCGGGCTGAGCTCGACAACAACTACACCATGGTTTCATTAAGGCAGGTGGTTCCCACACGTTGGGCTGATGATGCTTTTCTTACCGCGGCAGGGTTGAGAACGGATTTCGACCACATGTGTGAAAGTGAAGGGCTATCACTCCTTGCCTACGCAAGCCACTACACCTACACTGAGCTCATCTTTGAGTTCCTCGCCTCCTTCTACAATGACTACATGGAGAAAGGTAATGCGTGCACGGTGAGCTTCACTATAAACCAGCAGCCATATCAGATTTCTTTCCAACAATTTTTTGATGCTTTTCTATTTCCTCATGATGGGGAATAAACTACTACAAATTTATATAGCGTCTCAAGTGGAGAAACTTGGGAGGTTATTTCTGTTAATGGTGACATGGACTTCTACCAAAATAAGATGTCCACCATTCAGAACCTGACAATCCGCTACTTCGCCTTGTTTATCGCCAACACTCTGTTGGGAACAGGAGATACCAGTTCCATGGCCAATGCAGACATGGCCATGATCACCAAGGCACTCTTCCCCGATGCACCGCAGAGTCCCAATCCCGTGGCTCTACTCCTCCAGCACCTCCGCCACCAGAGCAACAAAAGGAAAGGTGACATTTGCATTGGTGAATTGGTAACTCACTTTGTTCAAGCTTGTGACATTCCAATACCTGTTATGCAACCTATTGATGGCTCCATACTTATGGACGTCAAATATATAACTGCTTGTGGCTTCCTCGGTGTCTACCGAGCTGACAAAAGGCTCTAAGCATATTAGTTTGGTTATCTTGATGCCTCACAGGATGAGCAGGTGCCTCTTCCTTGTCCACAAGCTTTCTCAATTTTGGGGAAGGACAACTGGATCCTCACCAAAGACCAAGTGATGGATATCATGGCTAAGCTCTAGCCTAAACCCGAAGGGGATGAAGAAGGAGAGTAGCAGGATGAGAAGGAGCAGAAGAAGGACAATCCTGCTTGGGAGGGACAGTAACATCAACAGGAAGGACCCTAGGACCCATGGTCTAATCAGCACCAACAACAGTAGGGGTTCAACAACAAACCCTATCAAGAATTTCTATAGCTCAACCAACGTGTTTGGGAAATCGACCACACTCTTCAGGGAGTGAATGAGGATGTTAGTTCCCTAACTAATAGCTTTAGTCACTTCATCACCAACTTCCCAAACTACTACCAGTAGTACCTGTACCAACCGCCGAATGGCGTCAACAACTAAGCCTGGCAAAAACCTATGCTTGGGGGAGGTTTGAAAACCTCAAAACTTTGCATTCATATTTTTATTTCTTTTTTGATTTATTTTACATCTTCAAAAATTGCATGTTTACTTTCAGTTTTTTATTCCTAAATCAAAAACACAAAAAAATAGTTGTAACTTCTATAGCAAATTTGTTTCTTTGTTTCTCTCGAAAATTGCTCAATTTCAGGTGACTTGGTAATAGGGAAATATAGTGGGGTTCAACTCAAATACAAGAACGAAGCAAGTAATAGGAGGTATCACATTCCTTTCATCACCTCTTTTGCAATTTTAAATTGACCCTACAACTATTTGCTCGCTTGCACTTGAGTCACTCCCCACTTAGCTTGTCATCCTATAAATTCTAGTCCTTTGCTAGTGTCTCCTTTTTAGCTTTGACATAATGAGCAATGAACTTGGTTAAAAAATTTCCAACATATTTACAATAAGAAAAAGCATCCAAAAGATGACTCGAGTCCATGTTTAACCCAAAGGATTTGATTTTAGAAACTACTCAACCCCATTGAGCTTAATGTAATAGACTTGATAGCACTTTTGAATGGAATTGTTTGATAAAATCGACGCTTTGAAGTAGTAGAGATTATGCCACTATTTTGCTTAATTAAAGTAAAATATTGCTTTTCGCATGTCATTACAACACTGTCGTGGTCCATGGGGAACTATTAACTCTGTTGGCCAACAAACGATCTAAATGTTGGGAACCACTTGATTTCGTCTTTTGAGTTATGTAAGCGTCTGTAGCTGCAATGCTATGATGAGTAAAAAAGTTAGTCTCCTCGTGTCTCATGTTCCAAGTGAAGTTGTAGTACTCCTCTAGCCCATTATTTCTCAACAGTATCTATTGGCATGGTCACTAGTACGCAACATAGTCCCAATTAACATGTTAAAAATAGTGACATGATTTCTCTATGGAAGAACTGGAATTTTTGAAAAGGAAGGAAAGGAAAAAGGTGCTTTGAGAGTCTTGAAATTTTGACGTGGGAGTAGATGAGTTTTAATTAAATTGAAAGTTTTTTGTTCTTACTTGAGTACTCTTAATGGATTAAATAAACAAGAGCAAAAAGTCTTTCATCTCTCAACAAATAGAGAAATCACAAGAATTTGTTTCACTTTCCTAGCTAACTGACACTTTCTCGGGCATATAATTTATACACTAGCAAGATTTACGTGGTTAGGAAGTGGACTCAGTGAAATCTTGTGAATACTTGTATGATCATGTTTAAGATTGTAGGAATTGTGAAGAAAGGAATCACCAATTCGAGCTTATAAGTCCTTTTATTTCAGTCTCGAATCTCCACTATTTTTCTTTATTTTCTTGTCACTCGAGGGCGAGCAACATCTAAGCTTGGGGGAGTTGATAGCTATGAGATTTGATACATTTTAATGGTTCTTCTTGATGATTTTCGTCTTGATTTGATGGTTTTTTAGCTTTACCCAACACTAATACTTCGATAGCGAAGAAAACTTGGTTTTCAATGTGTGCTTTAGGTTCAAAACATCAACAGAAGGTTTCAACAACAGAAATACAATATTTAGGCAAAAACAAGCAAGTCCCTTTTTGGAAGCAATCGAGGAAGGCAACCAGTAGGTTTAACGATCAACTATACGGTGGGGATATTATTTCCGGTCGTATAGTTGCCACCGCCTTCGACCTGTCAAAAGGAGAAACTTTCGTGAAGAAGGCATACACAAAAACACAACACAACAGCCGTCGTTCCATCCAGAAGGGAGAAATAAGATATCCAGAGAAGAAGGGGAAGAAGTTCTTCATCTCGCTCCACGATCTTCAACCTCCTAGCCACCACACCCCCATAGCCATTACTTGTACTTGAGAGAGAGGAATCTTCACCTTGCAAGATTAGAGTTTGAGATTGTTTCTTCCTATCTTGAATTGTGTTTGATTGATTTTCTATTCGTATTGTGGATCTCCATGGTAATATTAAGAAAAAATCCTTTTATTTAATTATATCGATGCTGCTTTATTCTCTCATGTGTGAGTAAGTCCCTTCGGGCGTGGAAGATGTAAGGTATTGGTGAGATGTGATGTGCTTATATATTTTCCATTAGTTTGGGATTAATTTTAATTACTATATTATCCATGCTTGACTATATGTGGGATTCCTAATGCTTGTTGTCCAATTAAGGGCCTAGACAATATGATACTTTGTTCTACATAGATAAGATCTTGTTTGCTAGAAGACCGGTCATGCTAGGAGCATGAGGAGCCACTGCGCCTATTGCATTAGTCCGATCTAAGGAGCATAATTCCTAAGCAACCTGAAGGATCTTAATCTCCTAGTGACTGACCATGGTTTTGGTAACAGACTAGTAGAATTATTGAAGTTGGGATGAAATATACCAAGAGGAGTTCCGACTAATTATGGGTTGCTCGCCTACACACATACTTATAAGATTACAATTGTTACACTTACCACTCATCCACTTGGCACAATCACCATCACCATGAACTATACCTTCCCACACCTTCTTTGTCATCTGCGGTAAACAACAAACAATCTAATCGTTCTTTACTTTTATGCTTTTTATTTCTAAAGTTTACATTTTAGTTTTATTTAAATACATTTAGTTTAATCCAAATTTTATTCTTATATAAACACTTGCAGTTAATTCACTCTAAGACTTGGACAATTTTGAGTGTGACAGAGACTTCATTCATAAACACTTTCCTTTGGTCTCCCTGTGGGATCGATATCTTAACTTCGAAACTAGCTACAAACAATCTGTGCACTTGAAGTCATTAGTTACTGATTCTGTAACGTAGCCGGATAGGTCTCTCCTATAACCCTAAGTCCTGGTGACTATATACACCGGACCTGAGGGGTCTTTTAGGGCACCAGATCATTGATCAACGATAACCAACTCACACGGGAGAACCTCTCTTGTAATCCGCTGTAACATCCGGCTCTCGCTGATATATTACTGGGTTGTTAGTAGGAGTAGGATCCGATCACCATAGTCGGATATGAAACTGGGTAAACTTGTGCTCACTGCTCCTGGAACACCGTACAACTCACATCCCATCTTCTCAACGCCTTCAGGACCCCTATGGCGTACTTGTCATCAATCCGACGACACCTAGCCGCCTAGGGCCACAAACCCAAGAGTAACAAGCTAACTCGATGAACTCAAGGGGGAATGAACTTTGGCTCAGTGGAAACATATATCGGGACATCCTCTTGCTTTCTACCAAAGGGATTTGGAATTGATTAGGTAGAATGGGAGATCCTCAAGAAATTGTGTTTCAACAATGGGGAGAGAGAGATAGAGCTTCAAGAATGAATATAAACTAGAATGCCTAACATGCTCAAGGTGGAAGAAGGGATATTTATACCCCAGGAAGAAATCTAGACGTTTAGAGAAATTTTGTGCAAGTACGGTTTTAAGTTCGGTTGGACCAACCCACATACCGGACAACCTGGCTCCCAGGCAGAAAATCGGAACTAAACCGGGAAGGGTTACTGTCCGCAGTCCCGGATAGACTCGGTATAGTGAACCGGCAATACCGGTTAGAGTGGGTTTTATAGCGCTAGTACAGGACCACCTGGTGTGGGATCTAGTTCAACCGGCTTGCAAACCAAAACCTGAAGAAACGATTTGATAGATAAATCTCCCTCTACTCTCTCTCTCTCTCTCTTTGGTGATGGGATAAGTGGGTATATGGGATGTGTATATAGCTTAGGAATTCATCCCCCAACAAACTCATCAAGATAACCCCTCTTAATATTAGAGTTCCTAAAGACTCAAGTCACATAAAAAAAAGCAAAATTCTAGTGCAAAGCTTCGTTATCAAAATGGGGGGGGGGGTCTCCGACGATCTTCTATCACACCATCAAACTAAAACCTAAGACACTAGTAGGTAACATTAGTTCGCTCTAACTACGGCAACCAAAAACAGTAGAGGGTAAAATACCTTTTTAGTCTCCCCCTTTTTGGTTGGCGATAACAAACTGAGCTAGAGTTCACAAGGATATCATAAAGAGCCATTAACGGGGGAATTCCATAAAGACATACGTAAAGCTCCCCCATAAAGTATGCACTTGGTTGAATTTGCTTTTGAATGCAAAATGCACCTAAATAGTATGTGAAAAGCTTCCCACATGTCTTCATGAAATCAAGCATGACATGACAAGATATAAAGCATGGATATCTAAATAGAGTTAGACAAATAATAATGATACACATAGTCATAGCACAATAGAAATATCCATGGTTCACACACATAGCACAAACTTGTCCATCATATGGAATAAGAGCAAGTGGTTCAAGCGCGAAATCAAAGGGAAAGAACAATGCCATAATAAGCAATGAGAAAGTGAGGGGCATTGTGCTAAAGGCGAACCCAGGAAAACCCCCGCAAGGATCCTGTAGATATCTAATAGAACTCTACTCTTCTCCCCCATTGGCATCGAGACACCAAAAAGGAAGAGAAGTAGAGTGATGTTAACGTATCCCAACTAGAAGAACGAAGGTGGCGGAGGAGGGTGAATGGTGGCATCTTCCTCTTCATGGATCTCCTCCTCATCATCAGCATCAAGCCATGAGGAGCAGCAAAAGAACCACTAGGGACAACACGAGGGAACTGACTAGGGAAGTGTCAACACCCAGATTTTTAATCCCAGATGCCTGTTATGCCATACATCGCAATCCCAGGATTACCATTTTTGCGAGACATAACAGAATTGGATACCACGGTACATCATCCATTACAAACCATACATAAGGTCTTACACAAATAAGGATCTCATGATCCAGTTCTTAATACAACTTCAAGCAGCGGAAATACGTAATAATAAAGTTAGCATAGGCGAAGCTCCATCTTCGAGGTCACAGGCAATGCTGACGATGGGAGATGATCCTAGTTGTCGTAACCTTCCTGGGGTCCATCATCCTGGTACTCCTCTTCATAGTCTGGCCACAGGAATAGCTAGGGACAATGCCATGAGTACTCTTTGAGTACTCGCAAAGTAATACTAACAAGTAAAGGGGGGTTTTGGTAATAGGACACTAGGCTCTAGGGTTGTTTTGCAAAAGCCAGATTTACCTCTACTAAGTTCAGAAGCAAGAGAATCTAGTCAAAAATTTATAACTCCTAAGGGGGAACTTGTATCTCATGTCACAACTCTGTTGTGGTCAAGCCAAAGTCTCAATTCATTTCCCAAGTCATTTTGAAAACATCTGACGGGGGAACAGTATGACCACTCCAACTGTCCATAACCGCGGACGCGGCTATTCTAATAGTTTGACACTCTGCAGAGATTGTACACTTTCACCACAACATTCGATACATCCGTCAGGAACAAATCCTGAATTCACCATACTCAGTATGCGGATAATCAATCCTAACCTTTCAATTGCACGCCCTAGTATAAGCACCTCTCCTGTGAGTTTGGCCTCCCAACCATGACCAACTGTCATCTTGGGTACTGCACAGGTGGACAATCTTCACAAGGTAGCCTCAGCTCAGACCTTGGCCGTGAGGGAACCAATACTAAGGTATATAAGTTTCCAGTCAAGCCCTACCCAATCTTCGGGTATTGTGGTTGTACGGTAACGTTGCAATGGTATCGCATCCAGACAACCATCAGTTTTATAAAGGGCTAAGGCTCATGCCTCAACATTTTCATCACCAAAATCATCTGGTGTTCGGAAACACATGTCAAAACATCTCAGTAGAATGATCCATCATTCTAAGGTTTTCATAACGATTTTCACCAAGTATTCCCATCTAAAGTTGATCAAGTTTTATTCTTAGCACTAGCATCTACAAGTGGGGTGAGTACTAATGAGGGGTGATACACAAGTGGAGTTTCAACTAAATACCACCTCATATCTTAGGATGATATCAAGGTTTCTAACTTAGGCCAAATTTTATGCTCTTTATGCAACCTTCAAGTATCTTCCTAGAATCTACAAGTCACTTAAGTAAAATCTAAGTTAAAGCTTTGGTAAAGAAATAAAGTAGAAAGCTTGCAAGTAAAACTAGGATTGGGTATCAAGTGGGTATGATCACATATGCTTAAGGCATATAGTTGGCATGGTAACAAGTAAGTGTTTGTTTGCATCAGTAGTGTATCTTGCAAGTGTTACCTTCCATAATTGCAAGTATAAGCTTGCATAGGTCAACTTGATTAGTAAGGCTTGCAAGTATTGGCTTGCATAGTATCAGTATAAGCTTGCCTTGTGCAGGGAAGTGGTTGAAGTTCTCCTCGGCTTCTTCGTAGTATCCTCCTTCCTCCTCGTATCCTTGGTCGGTACTAGCGTCTATAAATAAATACGAGGTACACAATCACCAAACAATACTTATCAACTTTCAATCATCACACAAAGGGGTTCTATAGATGATCTAGCATCATCACTAACATTACAAGACTAAGGCACTTGACTTAATGATTTTTGTTTTAGAAAAGTAATTTCTACTCATTGAAAAACTACTTAAGGTTTAATATTCCCCAAACCAAACATGGGATCATGTTGACACATGTCATCACCACATAATTTATTCCATGAGAATGTGATTTAAAGTGGTGTCACAATTTAATAAGGTTTTACCCTTTTATTTTAATTAAATAAGTGACTAGAAATTCCTATGTGGCATTCTTTTATTACTTGGACATTATTTCTGTAAGTAAACCCATATGTTTTTATATATTCTGAAAGGTATGGTTAAAGGTGATTTTTGAGAGTTGGAATCAACTCAAAAGCTATCATGGTTTAAATTTGAAAAATGTTTGAATGCAGAAAAGCTTCTGCCTTGTTATTTTTACGAAGGATGATTTAAAGCTCCAATTGATTTGAATCCAACGGCCTTGGATTCAACATTTCCAGACCTTTCTAACAAAATTGGTTTCATTCAATTTGGTTCACTGAATCGATCTAGGTTGGTTTTTGAAACTAGGTACATAAGTGTGTTTAAAAGAAAATGGAAAAATCCAAATTCAAACAAATGGGTTGCATGGGAAACTATACTGGGCCGGCCTGCAAAGCACAGCGCTTACGCGGGCTGGTTAAGTGGCTGTCCCCATGCGTCAGTGAGACAGGGGGTGCGAAGCGGTACGGGGCAATTTGGTGCGTTTGATCTAGTTCTAATCCAACGGCTCTGGTTCATCTTCCACGTCGGGCAGCGCTGGCGAGACTGGACCCTAACGCGGCAGGTGGGGGTCGTGGGAGGCTCACCGGGGCTCAGGCGAGGGTCGGCGAGGCGGGCGAACGAAGAAGTCGACGACGGTGAACCTCCTGGTACCGGCAGCTTCTCTTGGGGCGGCTCCAATCGCTGGCCCCCTTCTTCTCCAGTAGCGACCTGCTCCGATGAAATTCTGGCGAAGCGCTGCTCGCCTTGCTCCGGGAACAGGGTGGAACGATCAGTGAGGAGAGGGGAGTAGAATGGTGTGAAGAGTTTGAGCGGGGGAGGCCTCTATTTATAGTCTCAACGACGAGACATTCGGTATGGACAGACAATGGTGGCGACATGGCTACGGGCTGCTAGAGACATGGCCGGTGGTGGCGATCGCTCGGTGGTCTCCTGGCGATGCTCTACGGCTTTAATGCGCGTGTAGGGACGGTGGCAAACGGTCTGGAACACGTGATGCTCTGCGTGGCAGAGGCGGCGTCTTCGAAGCCGAGCGGTGGCTGTGAGGCATGGGGCGGCGAACGGGGATGTCTGGCGGTCTCCTTGGACGGTGGTGATCGTGTATGCACGCGGCGAGGGCAGCGCGCAGTCTGTGGGCGTGTGTCAAGGGTGGCGCTCTGGCGCATGGTCGGCATGGTTGACAGAGGCACGGGCGCGGCGTTCCTGGGTTCTCTGGTCGATGTCTTCGAGGCAGGGCTGGTCGAGAGGGGGCGGTGAGGCATGGGTGATCTCCCAGACAAGGTTGGCACGGCTAGTTCCTCTCCTAGCTTGCTATCTACACTGGGTGGCAAGGTGAGCTTCGGCTGTTCACCATTGATGACATTGCCAAGCTTACAGTGGTGCTAGATGTTTACAAATGAGCTAGATGATCTACTAAAGCCTAGTTGCAACCAGAGAGGGAACAAGTTAGGCTCAAATCACTGCTCCAAATAGTGTTTGGATTTTATTTGATTTGAATCAGCAAGGTGTTTGATGAAATGGCCACATAAACTCAAGTTTTGAATTTTGAAAAGATTTTTGGTGGGTGTGCTAGGTAGGTTCTGGTGTGTCTGTGGATGCTTGGGTTTTGAAAGTTGAGCTTGTTTGAGTGGTTTTTGAAAAAGTGGGATCTTCCCATATGATAAAGATTCAATTTTGAACTGTCCTTTAAACTAGGAATTCAAATGTTTTTGGATAATCACAAGGTGGGCCTTGGTACTTTGTTATGAGTACTATCAAGGGGTGTAAAGATCAAAACAAGTTTCTGTTAAGTTTTGAAAGTTAGAGATGACCAAAGTAGGCATGGGAGTTAATTTGGCCAAAATGACCATTCCCTTATTTTGTTTCTTTTGATTTATTTGTCTTTGGGAAAAGTGTGGGTATTGTTTAGATGAGGTTTATTTCACCTAAGAATTCATTTACAAGCAAATAAATACACAAGCAAGGTGATTCAAAAGAATCCAATTTGGAATGCATACACACATGCATGCTTTCATATTTTTATTTAGAAAAGTTTTTTTTAACCCTAATTTTGATGATTAGAGTTTGATGATCCAAGTTTAGTATTTTTGGGATGTTACAAACCTTCCCCCCTTAAACAAAATCTCATCCCGAGATTTGAAAAAGGACGAAAAGATTACCTAGGATTTGAAGAGATCGGGAAACTCCGTCCTGATGTGATCTTCGTGCTCCCAGGTAGCTTCCTCTTCTGTGTGGTTGCTCCACTGAATCTTGAGAAACTTGATGCTTCGGGTTCGGGTAGTTCTGAAATCTTCTTCCAAAATACGGATGGGTACTTCGGGATATGTCAGGTCATCGTTAATCTCTATGGTCCGGTGATCGATATTCTTGAACACTTCGGTCTTCTCTGGAACTTAGAGGCACTTGCGAAGTAATGAGATATGGAACAGATTGTGCACGGCTGACATCTCTTCGGGTAGTTCCAATTGATACGACACTTCTCCTCGAAGGTTCAGAATCTTGAAGGGTCTGATATATCTAGGCGCTAACTTTCCTTTCAGTTGGAAACGCTGCATTCCCTTCAATGGCGACACTTTCAGATATACAAAATCTCCTATGTTGAAGGTGAGGTCTCGACGTCTCTTGTCGGTGTAACTCTTCTGTCTAGACTGGGCTGTCTTGAGGTGCTCACGAATCTTGTGAACCTTCTCTTCTGCTTCTCGTAGGATGTCGGGTCCGAAAATCTGACTCTCTCCTACTTCCGACCAGTTCAAAGGGGTGCGACACTTCCTTCCGTACATGAATTCAAATGGGGCCATTTGCAAATTAGCCTGATAACTGTTGTTGTATGAAAATTCTGCAAATGGCAGACAGTCTTCCCACTTAGATCCATATTCTAACACACATGCTCTCAGCATATCTTCGAGTATTTGGTTTACTCGCTCCGTTTGTCCATCGGTCTGAGGGTGATAAACGGTGTTGAAATATAGGCGGGTTCCTAAACCTTCTTGGACTTTCTTCCAGAATCTCGAGGTAAACTGAGTTCCTCGATCTGATACGATGTTCTTGGGGACTCCATGCAAACTAACTATTCTAGCGATGTACAACTCCGCTAGCTTCGAACTCTGATATGTGGTCTTAACGGGTAAGAAATGGGCGACTTTGGACAATCTGTCCACTATGACCCAAATAGAGTCATTTCCCCTACTAGAAGTAGGCAATCCGGTGATAAAGTCCATTCCAACGGAATCCCATTTCCATTCTGGAATCTGCAATGGTTGCAACAATCCAGCGGGTCTTTGATGTCCTTCATTGACTCGTTGACATATATCACACTTCGCGATATAGCTTCCGATTTCTCTCTTCATCTTATGCCACCAAAATTGTTCCTTCAAATCTTGATACATTTTCGTTCCTCCGGGGTGGATAGAATAAAGAGTATCATGATCTTCCTTCAGAATCACTTCTTTCAACTCAGAATCTGATGGTACACAAAGGCGTCCTTTGTACCACAGAACTCCTTCTTCGTCTTCGGTGAATCCGGGTACTTTGCCTATACCGATACGACGCTTGATTCCGTCGATACTAGCATTTCCTTTCTGCACCTCTTTGATCTAGCTGATCAAAGTGGGTGTAAGTTCTATGCTAGCCAAAAATCCTTCACTTACTAATTTTATTCGAAAATCTTCCATCTCTTTGTGCAAGCTTGGTTACTCCTTCAAAATCATGGAGTTCAAGCGGCACGGCAATCTGCTAAGGGCATATGCTACCACATTGGCTTTACCAGGGTGATAGTGAATGTCCAGATCGTAATCTTTGATTGGCTCAATCCATATTCCCTGCCTCATATTCAGCTCCTTCTGAGTGAATATATACTTCAGGCTCTTGTGATCCGAATAAATCTCACAACGGTTTCCCATGAGGTAATGCCTCCATGTCTTCAGGGCTAGAACTACGGCTGCGAGTTCGAGGTCATGGGTTGGGTAATTTTTCTCATGTTGCTTCAGTTGTCGAGATAGATAAGATATAACTTTGCCTTCTTGCATTAGCACACATCCAAGACCGATCTTGGATGCATCGCAATACACATCGAAGGGCTTCGTGATATCCGACATGATCAAGATTGGGGCTGAAATCAATCTCCTCTTGAGTTCTTGAAAACTCGCTTCACATTTGTCTGTCCATTCAAACTTCGTGTCCTTCTTCAGCAATTGGGTCATGGGTCTGGCGATACTTGAGAATCCTTCTACGAACTTGTGGTAATATCCCGCCAATCCGAGAAATGCACGAACTTGGGTTTGAGTGGTTGGGGCTTGCCAATCTTCGACATCTTTCACCTTTGCAGGGTCAACGGCAATTCCTCCGGCTGATACAATGTGACTGAGGAATCCTACCTCCTGTAACCAGAATTCACATTTGCTAAACTTGGCATACAACTGATGCTCTCTAAGGGTTCCAAGAATGGTCCTTAGGTGTATCTCATGTTCTTCTTCCGATTTGGAATAAATCAGAATGTCATCAATGAAAACAACGACAAACTTATCCAGGAACTCCATAAAAATCTTATTCATGGGATTCATGAAATAAGCGGGGGCATTGGTTAATCCAAAAGACATGACAGCATACTCGTATAATCCATATCTGGTGGTAAAGGCAGTCTTTGGAATATCCTCTACACGAATCTTGAGTTGATGATAGCCAGTTCTAAGATCAATCTTAGAAAACACTTTGGCACCGGTCAACTGATCAAACAAATCTTCTATCTTGGGCAATGGGTATTTGTTCTTGATGGTGACATCATTCAACTTCCGATAATCCGTACATAAACGGTTACCTCCATCTTTCTTGTCCGCAAACAAAATAGGTGATCTCCATGGTGACGCACTTGGTTGAATCAATCCAATCTCCAACATGGCATCCAGTTGCTTCTTCAGTTCTTCTAGTTCAGACGGGTTCATACTATATGGTCTCTAGGCTATGGGTCCAGTTCCGGGGATTAGTTCGATGATAAACTCGATATCCCGATCTGGGGGCATACCGGGCAAAACATCTGGAAATACATCGGGGTATTCACAGACTATCCGGACTTGGTCAATGGTAGGTTGGGCTATGCTCTTGTTGCACTTGAATTGATGAGGTAAGGTTTCAGATATATGCTCAACTGATATTCTGGCTGTACTGGTCATGGTTATGGCTTTCTTGGCACAGTCAATCAATCCTTTATGTTTGGACATCCAATCCATTCCTAGTACTACTTCCAAACCTTTAGTTCCGAGTACTATCAGATTATCATAAAAATCTATGCCATGGATTCGGATAGGGATGGCTTTGCAAATTTGCCTAGCCTTGGTGGTTGATCCAGGAATTTGAACGATCATAACATGCTTCAGTTTGGTTGGTTGAATTTTACTAGTGCATGCAAATTCTTCGGTGACAAATGAGTGCAATGCACCAGAATCAAACAACACTCTAACAAGTACTAAATTAACAGAAAACATACCCAGCACGACGTCTGGCGCTTCCTGAGCTTCTTCAGCATGGATGAGAAAAAGACGGCCGTTGCGGTTGAGCGAATTCCCTAGGGCAAATCTTCTTCCGGGATGAACACGACGCTGCTGCTGAGCTGGGGCATTGGCATTGGGGGCTGCGGCATTCTTCTTGTTGGGATACTCGTTGGAGTAGTGACCCTTATTTCCACAGTCATAACAAGTCACTTGCGACTTGTCCTTTGCTGCAACAGGCACAACATTGCTTCCAGTCCTCGGGGCAGTGTTGGTGTTGGCGGTAGCATTATTGTTGTTGAACTTGCGTGGGGCACGGTTGAAATTGCTAGAGTTGCCGGGGTTGTTGTTATTTCTTCCGGGTCTAGGGTTTCCACGGTTGGGATAAGTCGGACGGTTCATTGGGGGTCTTTTGGTTCTCGGGGCAAATCCGGGAGATGGGTTAGTGCGATACTTTGGGGTCTGATGGGTTCTTGGCTGATGCATCATGCGACGCTTGCGGTTCTCATTGGCTTGGTAGATCTTTCCTTCCATCTGGATGGCAGAGTCGACAAGGGCTTCAATATCAGCAAATGGGATATTGACTAACACAGTCTGCATCTCATCGTGCATACCATTCAGGAATATCTCTTTCTTCTTGGCTTCTGTGTCGATCTCATCCGGGGCATACCTAGCTAATGACAAAAATTTGTCACGGTATTCCACTACAGTCATCCTTCCTTGCTTCAGTTCTCTGAACTCATCTCTCATTCTCTTGATCAAACCTGGTGGCACATGGGTTCTGTTGAACTTGACCTTGAATTCCTCCCAGGTCATCATTTGTCCTCCGGTCATTGCACGAACACTGTTCCACCATGCTCTCGCATCTCCGTCTAGATAATGGGTGGCAAATAGAACTTTCTCGTTGGCCTCCACTCCGGCGACTTCTAGGTTATTTTCCATGGTTTGCAGCCAATCGTCGGCATCTAGGGGCTCTTCTGACTTAGTGAAAACAGGTGGGTTGGTATTCTAGAAATTCTTGAGCTTAGATCCATGGTTGTCCTGATTTCCTTGGCCTTGGTTGTTGTGGGCTAGCTGGGCTATCTGCTGAAGGGTGGCTAGGTTGGCTTGACGTTCGGCTCTTTCAGCTTCATGGTCAGAAACCAACATTTGCAGGATCTTCAACATCGGGTCCGGGGATGAACCACTTCCTCCGTGTGGCATCTGAAGATTGAGATAGATCATGAGAAAAGAGGGAAAATTCTAAGGTTCTAGGATTTTGAAAAGTTTTTTTAAAGTTTGACTCAGATTTTCTCGCAACTTGCTTTTCATTCATTCACTCATAGCACACGATACAACACACACCACAAAACAATAAAAAAAGATGGTTTTAAGAACCATTCTGGAATCTACGATACAGTGGGACCGAATACTACTCACTACGCTAGTGCTCAAGTGCTACTACTCCTCGGAGTCTGTGTAGTCGTCATCCTCATCATCATCGTTGTCATTGATGAAGGCGAAATCACCCTCATCGGTGAAGAAGTCCATAGCCTGATCCTCCAGAAAATCATCATCATTGCTAAGATAGGAGTAGGGGTCTCCACGAAGGTCCTCTCCGGCATTCTCCCATTCCTCCAACTGCATGTCTCTCTCGTGGATGGTCTCCTCCAAAGACGAGATACGGTGGAGAAGACGAGCAATGGTGCGCTCCTTCTTATCGAGCTGATGGCAGTGAGACTTGCGATCCTTTGCTAGCATGGCGATGGTCTGATCCTTCGTCTTGATGATGGCGGACTTGTGGTTGGAGTAGTCACGGCAATTGTCCAATTCCTGCTAACTATCATACATCATGAAGCTAAGTTGGTCCAATTGAGTCTTCAGCTCGGGGTGGTATGGGGCTTCCAGTGGTTGTCCATTAGCATCACGCCTTGGGCAAAACTCAAAGCGGGTTCCCTTGATGTGGTTGATACTCTGCCCACACAGACTGAAAAGAGCTTCCTGCATGTCCCTGGCAAGTCCATCGAGCCAGTTGTTCTCTCTTAAGGTAAACTGAATTCCCTCAGCAGTGGGAGGTTCAATCTTTCCACTAAGACTTGCAACAATTAGCCACTGCAGATATTCTCCTCCTTGATCATTGAGCTAAGCTCCAAAGAACTCGGGGTGCGGATGCTCTAGAAGTTCCGAAAGCTGGTCCAAATCCCTCTCAAAGATAAGGTCTCCATCATTCCCCAGCTGATAAAACTTGCTGTACTTCACGTCCATCTATAAGAATATAGGATGGGTAAGTTAGTAGAGTGATCAAGTGTGTCAAATTTTATGGATTTTGCAAGAGTTTTTGAGGAACATGAATTTTCATGAAAGAAACAAGGTGATAAGAATGGGAATAAGTTTTTGTAAATATTTGTTTCTTTTGGTTTTGAAACTTAGTTTTTGATTCAAACGTCTAGTCTAACTAGGGTCTCCTATGGTCAGGATGGCTCTGATACCAACTTGTCAACACTCGGATTTTTAATCCCAGATGCCTGTTATGCCATACATCGCAATCCCAGGATTACCATTTTTGCAAGACATAACAGAATTGGATACCACAGTACATCATCCATTACAAACCATACATAAGGTCTTACACAAATAAGGATCTCATGATCCAGTTCTTAATACAACCTCAAGCAGCGGAAATACGTAATAATAAAGGTAGCGTAGGCGAAGCTCCATCTTTGAGGTCACAGGCAATGCTGACGATGGGAGATGATCCTAGTTGTCGTAACCTTCCTGGGGTCCATCATCCTAGTACTCCTCTTCATAGTCTGGTGCCACGGGAATAGCCAGGGACAAAGCCATGAGAACTCTTTAAGTACTCACAAACTAATACTAACAAGTAAAGGGGGGTTTTTGGTAATAGGACACTAGGCTCTAGGGTTGTTTTGCAAAAGCCAGATTTACCTCTACTAAGTTCAGAAGCAAGACAAGCTAGTCACAATTTTATAACTCCTAAGGGGGAACTTGTATCTCATGTCACAACTCTGTTGTGGTCAAGTCAAAGTCTCAATTCATTTCCCAAGTCATTTTGAAAACATCTGACGGGGGAACAGTATGGCCACTCCAACTGTCCATAACCGCGGACGCGGCTATTCTAATAGTTTGACACTCTGCAGAGATTGTACACTTTCACCACAACATTCGATACATCCGTCAGGAACAAATCCTGAATTCACCATACTCAGTATGCGTATAATCAATCCTAACCTTTCAATTGCACGCCCTAGTATAAGCACCTCTCCTGTGAGTTTGGCCTCCCAACCATGACCAACTGTCATCTTGGGTACTGCACAGGTGGACAATCTTCACAAGGTAGCCTCAGCTCAGACCTTGGCCGTGAGGGAACCAATACTAAGGTATATAAGTTTCCAGTCAAGCCCTACCCAATATTCGGGTATTGTGGTTATACGGTAACATTGGAATGGTATCGCATCCAGACAACCATCAGTTTTCTAAAGGGCTAAGGCTCATGCCTCAACATTTTCATCACCAAAATCCTCTGGTGTTCGGAAACACATGTCAAAACATCTCAGTAGAATGATCCATCATTCTAAGGTTTTCATAACCATTTTCACCAAGTATTCCCATCTAAAGTTGATCAAGTTTTATTCTTAGCACTAGCATCTACAAGTGGGGTGAGTACTAATGAGGGGTGATACACAAGTGGAGTTTCAACTAAATACCACCTCATATCTTAGGATGATATCAAGGTTTCTAACTTAGGCCAAATTTTATGCTCTTTTTGCAACCTTCAAGTATCTTCCTAGAATCTACAAGTCACTTAAGTTAACTCTAAGTTAAAGCTTTGGTAAAGAAATAAAGTAGAAAGCTTGCAAGTAAAACTAGGATTGGGTATCAAGTGGGTATGATCACATATGCTTAAGGCATATAGTCGGCATGGTAACAAGTAAGTGTTTGTTTGCATCAGTAGAGTATCTTGCAAGTGTTAGCTTGCATAATTGCAAGTATAAGCTTGCATAGGTCAACTTGATTAGTAAGGCTTGCAAGTATTGGCTTGCACAGTATTAGTATAAGCTTGCCTTGTGCAGAGCAGTGGTTGAAGTTCTCCTCGGCTTCTTCTTCGTAGTATCCTCCTTCCTCCTCGTATCCTTGGTCGGTACTAGCGTCTATAAATAAATACGAGGTACACAATCACCAAACAATACTTATCAACTTTCAATCATCACACAAAGGGGTTCTATAGATGATCTAGCATCATCACTAACATTACAAGACTAAGGCACTTGACTTAATGATTTTTGTTTTAGAAAAGTAATTTCTACTCATTAAAAAACTACTTAAGATTTAATATTCCCCAAACCAATCATGGTATCATGTTGACACATGTCATCACCACATATTTTAGTCCATGGGAATGTGATTTAAAGTGGTGTCACAATTTAATTAGGTTTTACCCTTTTATTTTAATTAAATAAGTGACTAGAAATGCCTATGTGGCATTCTTTTATTACTTGGACATTATTTCTGTAAGTAAACTCATATGTTTTTATATATTCTGAAAGGTATGGTTAAAGGTGATTTTTGAGAGTTGGAATCAACTCAAAAGCTATCATCGTTTAAATTTGAAAAATGTTTGAATGCAGAAAAGCTTCTGCCTTGTTATTTTTACGAAGGATGATCTACAGATCCAAATGATTTGAATCCAACGGGATTGGATTCAACATTTCCAGACCTTTCTAACAAAATTGGTTTCATTCAATTTGGTTCACTGAATCGATCTAGGTTGGTTTTTGAAACTAGGTACATAAGTGTGTTTAAAAGAAAATGGAAAAATCCAAATTCAACGGCTCTGGTTCATCGTCCACGTCGGGCAGCGTTGGCGAGACTGGACCCTAACGCGGCAGGTGGGGGTCGTGGGAGGCTCACCGGGGCTCAGGCGAGGGTCGGCGAGGCGGGCGAACGAAGAAGTCGACGACGGTGAACCTCCTGGTACCGGCAGGTTCTTCGGGGGCGGCTCCAATCGCTGGCCCCCTTCTTCTCCAGCAGCGGCCTGCTTCGGTGAAATTCCGGCGAAGCGCTGCTCGCCTTGCTCCAGGAACGGGGTGGAAAGATCAGTGAGGAGAGGGGAGTAGAATGGTGTGAAGAGTTTGAGCGGGGGAGGCCTCTATTTATAGTCTCAACAACGAGACCGAACGGGATGGGCAGGCGACGGTGGCGACATGGCTACTGGCTGCTAGAGGCATGGCCGGTGGTGGCCATCGCTCGGTGGTCTCCTGGCGCTGCTCTACGGCTTTAATGCGCGTGTAGGGGCGGTGGCAAACGGTCTGGAACACGCGATGTTCAGCGTGGCAGTGGCGACGTCTTCGACGGCGAGCGGTGGCTGTGAGGCATGGGGCAGCGAACGGGGATGTCTGGCGGTCTCCTGGGACGGTAGTGATCGTGTATGCACGCGGCGAGGGCGGCGCGCAGTCTATGGATGCTTGGGTTTTGAAAGTTGAGCTTGTTTGAGTGGTTTTTGAAAAAGTGGGATCTTCCCATATGATAAAGATTCAATTTTGAACTGACCTTTAAACTAAGCATTCAAATGTTTTTGGATGATCATAAGGTGGGCCTTGGTACTTTGTTATGAGTACTATCAAGGGGTGTAAATATCCAAACAAGTTTCTGTTAAGTTTTGAAAGTTAATGACAGCCAAAGTAGGCATGGGAGTTAATTTGGCCAAAATGACCATTCCCTTATTTTGTTTGTTTTGATTTATTTGTCTTTGGGAAAAGTGTGGGGATTGTTTAGATGAAGTTTATTTCACCTAAGAATCCATTTACAAGAAAAGAAACACACAAGAAAGGTGATTCAAAAGAATTCAATTTGGAATGCATACACACATGCATGCTTTCATATTTTTATTTAGAAACGTTTTTGTTAACCCTTATTTTGATGATTAGAGTTTGATGATCCAAGTTTAGTATTTTTGGGATGTTACAGGAAGTAGCCATAGAGCATAGCATCATCAATCGGTGGAATCTCATAGTTGACATAGGGAATGAGAGTCATGTCGGGACCATCAGGTGGATGAAGAACGTTCTGGGTCATGAGAAACTCATTGTGCATGCGCTAAGTGTCTTGGCTCATCTCTAGAGCCTTGTGGCTCACATCATAGGACGAACGATACATCTGAAATAACCTCTTGAGGAACTTGGCAACACCACCCTTGTACCTTGGGCGAGAAGAATACTCACCAACGGGACGACGAGAACCAGCCCTAGTGGCAAAGTGAGGCTGCGGGTCATGAATATCCTTGGTGCGCTGCTCGGGAGGCCTCATCACAGGAACATTAGGCGACTGAACATGGAGAGAAAGAGTAAGCACCTCATGTTCTACATGCTCGCCCACCATCACTGTGGCACCCCCGATTTACGGTCCAAGAATACCCGTTATGCCTGCAATTCACGTTCCCATGATCAGTGAGCCGTGAGCATAACCGACAAGTATCATTACAACATCCATAATTTAACGAATACAAGTACTTACATTTATGCCTTTAAGGCGATAAAACATCAATAGCGGGAGTCTTAAAGCGCAGATCCCATGTCATGCCTTAACCTACAGGCGACTGATTGGGAAGACGGCCTAGCTTGCATAGACGTCAATGACCTCCATCGTTCCCCTTGCTTCTGAAAATTCTGGCCAAGTAAATAGCTAGGGTCAATGCCGGTGAGTACTTTGAATGCACTCGCAAACCACCTTAAGAGAACAATAATAAAGGATATGCATATGGCTGTGGTAGGATGGCTCCATGAGAGGTTCTTTTATAAATCAGCTTCTCTTGTAGATATAGCATGTCTCTATATCTTTGTTGAAAAACTTTTATAAAACAGTTTGGAAAAGCTTTTTGAAAAGTTTTAAGAAAGTTCTAGGATTGGGTCACCCATTTGTTTTTTCTCCCGGTCATCTCATGACCAAACTCCTTCCTCCTTTTCCCGACCATCTCATGGTCAAAACATTTCCAAGACGTTGCTTTTTCGAAGACCTTTTTGAAAACAAAACCATCACCGCCGTACAGTTGCCAGCACAACCGTCCATGACCGAGGACTCGAATATTTGAATAGATTTACACTCTACAGAGGTTGTACACTCTACCTACACCATCCGATTACCCGTCCCTGATCTTCACCGATCGTGGGTCGAATAACCGGTCAAGACCTTCCGAGTGTCCTCTCCGATACAAGTGCCTACCCTATGAAGTTAATCCCCTCAAAACTGGGATGCCCTATATAGTTAACCAAGCCAATCAGAGCGTGTTTTTTACCTTGTCTAGCGTGCGCTTTCAATGAGGGGCTCATAGTATCGCGTGGAGGCCCATAGACCCTTCGTACCTTCTCCCGGACGATGCTATGCATGGACCGTTGGACAGAGAAGGCCCACCCTCCGGGGATTGTTTGCCCCTGTAGTAGTGTGAGGCACCTATACCAGATCAGACAAACTTCTAGCCTAGCCCCGTCCCATTCCGGAGTAATGTGGTTGCACGGGTTAATTGCCCTAGCTTCAAAACTGGCCAGCCCGGCTGTTTTCGTAAACATTTTTCCTCCATCTCTTGTCAATCTTTTTGTAAAACAAAGCCCATCGCATTTTATAAACCACTTGGTAGGCCAAGCCTCCCCAAGGTTTTCTCATAAATCATTTTTATAAGCCTTTTTCCGGGGTCTTCCCATCCCATAGTTTTCACTTTGGCTAAAACAGGGTCTCTAGAGGGTTATGGTGTTAAACACCATCTAACATACTAGGGGGTAGGCACCATAGAAGGAGTTGTACCTATTGGTACAAAGGGAAATGGTTTGGACGAGCCAAACATTCCCCATATAAAACATAATATAGTAAAACAATGCAATTTGCATAAAAGGGTAGCTAAAACATGCATAAGTAAAATAATAGGGCAAGGCATATGAGCAAGAAGGTGGATTGTCTGAGACTAGCGAGATGTCCCATGACTTCTTTATAATACCATAAAACCAATAATAATGATCGCGAGAATAACGCTCCGAGGCTTCCTTCTTCTCAACGGCACACAATCGCAACTATCGCCGTTATCGAGCATACATGCAAACAAACAACACCACATTCAGTACAAGGCATAAAAATATCAAACCATACAGCAAGAAAAGGATAATTACATGATATACATTAGTAGGGTGTTGGAGGTATGATTTGATTGGATTGGGAGAAAATTTGGAGGCATAGGAAAAGGGGATCCTTTTGGATTTAAAGTCTAGGAACTACCTAATTGAGGGTTTTTGACCAAGGGCTTGATCTTTATGATAACATTGTATAAAAATGATACCATCAGATAGGTATTGATAAAATGAATCCAACAAAAGTGGTTTCACTATTTTATCAATTTCCACTGATTTATAATGATTTTTATAGTGTATAAAACTCTAGTTTTAGGAAATAATTCACCAGACAAATTCTGGAGCTCCAAAAATTATTTCCTTGGGTGATTAGGTATTATTTAGTGGACTGATTCAAGAGGTGTTGGAATCACTTCAAAACAGTTACCATAATGCCCTTGAGAAATTCCCAAACACAACACTGGGTGAGATTTGTCTTTTTCACCAGATTAAAAATGTAAGGGATTTTGGTGTGGTTCCAAGGAAACATGTTACGAATTTGCAATACCTTTCTGTAGAAATTGTAATCGACCTTTCTGCATTAGCAGAGCTACTGCTATGAATTTATTGGTGATTAAACAATATACAAAATAGTTTAATTCATCGAAATTCAAAAAGTTTCATAAAATTATGATCTACTGGGGTTTGAGACATATGGTTATGTTTGTCCACTAGGAGTTGGAATTAGGTCAAAACCTTAGTTGGTTTGACCTAGATAAAATCTCAAAGGCAGAAGTTGCCTGATTTTGTGATTTCTGTTGTGGGCAAACCAGGAAGCCATTTTGGGTAGGGTCAGGGTGTCATGCAAGGGATGACTAACACCTTTCATTACCAATTGGGTTTTCTACATTTTGAGGTACCAAAATCTCTGAAAGATTTTATTGGTGAAAGGGACACATGTTGCTATTTTAATTTCCAATATTTATTTATAAAATACTTTGGTCCAGCACCAAGTCTACATGCTAGTGTGTGGACTTAGGTACTTGTGAAAAATATTAATTAAATTTATTTAGGCCCCTTTTATTTTCAAAAATATTTAAACCAGAAGGTTAATTTTTCTAGGTTTGGCAAAAGAATAAAGGTAAAAAGGATCCTGGGCCAGATCGAGAAGGCTAATGGGCCGACCAAGGAAATTCGGCCCACTCGGGGGGGGGGGGTGCGCGGGAGGCCGTCTTTGAACTATTGACTGGCAGGGCCCGTCAGTCAGTGAGGGGCGACCACGAAGGGGTATTGGCGCCTGCTGGTCGTTGGATTAAGGCGAATCCGACGGTTGACGGTCGTCTTCTCCCTTGCATTAGGGCACCGGCGGCAGAAACCCTAACAGGGGAGTGAGGGGGTTGGGGGAGGGCTTACCGACAGAGTAGAGGGTCCATAGGCAGTGCAGGTGGACGCGGTTCGTCGAGGCAAGCTCGGAGAGGGGAAGGACGATGCTGATGGATGCGGATCTTGGTCGCGGGCGTCTGCGCGACGGAGCAGGCTCGGGAGCTCGCCGAAGTACCTCCTAGGGCTCCTGCACATCAGGGGAAAGGGCAGGGTTAGAGTGAGATGTCCTAGGGCTCTCACCATAGAGGAAAAGCGAGAAGAGGAGGGTGGTGTAGCCCGGGGTATGACCTTCTCCTTCCTTGCATCTCCGTGGGAGTGAGCTTCGGTTTCCTGGGGGTAGGAATCAAGGGAAGGGAGGAGGGGGCTCTGGGTAGCTTTGTGAGATGCTAGGAGTGAAGTAGGGGCCGTGCGGAGGCTAGGGGTGGTCGGGATCCATGGAAAGCTTGCATGCAAGAAAGAAACCAAGAGGATTTCTTCTCCTTCTCCATGGCTATTGGGAGAAAGGGAAGGGTATCTAGGGATCGGGGATAGGTTGGTGGAGGTCAGGGAGTGAAATGAGAGTGAGGACGGAGCCTGTGGTGGCTAGGAGCCTTCCTATCCAAGAGGGACATGGTGTGTGGTGCACCAAGATCATTCATGGTTAGGGCTTGGTCCATGGCCTTTCCATTGGCTACCAGGGGATGTGGAGAGGGTGTGTGTGGTACTGGGGTAGAGCAGTGAGTGGAGAGGAGGGTGGTGCTGCTGCCCAAGATCTCTCAAGATATGGTGTCTCTCTCTTTCTCTCCACTCCAAGTAAGAAAGGGACAAAATAGGTAGGGCTAGTACTGTAGTGCTACAGTACCATATGACCAGAGTGGGTGTATGAGTGTTGTGGTGAAGTATTTGACAAGGTTTGATGGGGATTTGAGTTGGTTTGGATCAAGTTTTGATTTATTATTCAAACTTGATCAAAGGGTAGCTTTTGAAGTAAGTTGAAAATTTTATATTAGGCAAGGTGAGAAAGAGGTACTGATGTGTGTATAGGGTCATTGCATAACCCTAAGAATTATTTGGGATTTTTCTAATGATTAAAGGTGCACTTAAACTCAAATATTCAAATAGTCAAGAAGTAGTTTTTAGAAGCTTATTTGATAAATTTACATTGGCCAGGTTTTGTTTTTGATGTGAGATTGTAATAAATACCATATTACACATTGGAGAATTTATTTTGAATTTATTGGGATGGAAAAGTATTTTTAAAGAATTATTTCTGGTTTCTGCCATTTAAGAAAAAGGGAAAAAAGAAATAATAAGGAGTCTCAAAAATATTTATTTTTGAGTTTGGAAGATAGGTTATGATATATAGAACTCAAACACGCATTGTGTTGGAAAATCAGTTTGGAGAAAAACAAACTTGCCTTCATAGACCAAGATTTTGAGAATTTTGCAAGATATGACTTTAATTTGTTTGATAATCCAAATAATTAGTGGAATTATTTGAGGATGGTTATATTCAAGGTATATGTTGTAATCTTGGTTCATGCATCATTGTCCACTTGGATTTGAAGGATTTTGGTGAAATGGGTAGAAAACTAGATTTGGGGGAATCTAGGGTTTGGTTATTTTTATTCCACTAAACATGGTTGTATTTACGAGCTCAGAGCTCACCTTGGTACAAGGGAGATATGGATATCTAGACCAAGTTATAGATATGATCGAGGATGCAAGACTTGGCTTAGATGTATTTGAGGTGATATAGAAGGGATGTCAAACTTTGTTGAAAATAAGGCTGCCATAAAAGATTCATCAGGTAGCCTCCTAAACCATGTGGGTTTAAGAAGCACAAAGCTTCAATGGGAACAAGGGAAGTGGGGATGATAGTACCTGGTTAGTATATCATAACGATGCAAATATTTGGTCAAGGGGAGGTGGCATATAGTTGTGAGCTTCTTCCAAAGGAGGCATGTTGACTAGCTTTGCAGAAAATATTACCATGATGTCAAAAAACCATCATGGATGAGTTGGAATTAGAAGAGATTAGCCAAGGGAAAGAGTGGGATTTGGTATTACTAAAGATGTACTACAAGATGGTTCAAGTACATTCTCAAGAATTCACACAAGTTGAAAAAGGTAGATCTCCAAAGATTGAATCTAGATAAGAAATCCAGACTTAGCCATTTTGGCAGATTTAGGGTTTTAGACTAGAGTACAAGTGTAGATGATTTTGAGTGGATTCTAGGTTCCAAACCATGATCAAGGAGATGATGTTGAAGTGTTAACTAAGTAGTTAGGACCCATTTTTAGATTGGGTCTTCACTGAGTTGGAACTACCAAAAGGGGTTATCCCTGATTGATCTGATTAGGAGATGAGATGATCACCTTTGTGGATTAGGATAGATCCAGACTTGGGTGCTTGATATGAGATTGATGAGCACAAGCATAGATTGGGTCCTAAGGGATGAGCTACTATATTAGCTCACTCTAGTTCCTAAGCAATCAATGAAATCAGCAGATCAAGGCAATTCATTAGACAGCAGATCAAGGCAATTCATCCTATCAAACTTATCCAACTACTACTAGGGTTACCATCAAGCCTAGCTTGAGGTAGAGATGGGCATTTTGAATTGGTGGTGCTTTCAAGTAAGTTAAGGACCTCTTGGTATTTCTACCAAGATTGGAAGGAGAAGGTTTTAATAAAGGTTTTGGAAAAACTAGAGGTAAGAGTAGTTGAGGGTTCTGTCTTCAAAACATAAGGATATTATATTTTAGTTCTCCATAGTTTTGTTAATAGAACTAGTAAAATATTTTTGTTTTGTCATGGTCATCTTGGCTCAGGCTTTGGAAATGGCAAAACATTTGGGAATATGAAACATGATCCAAGACATCTCTTTTGTAAAATAGCTTTTGTCAAATAAGGTTGAGATAAGAGATATCACACCTAATATACAATCAATTGCATGAAAACAAGCAAACAAGTAAGCAAACTTTGCAACAAGTAAGAAGAAAAAGTTTTTGTTCCCCCTGATTTTTGCCTTCTGGACAGCAAAATTAGGGTTGCTGAAATTGGGATGTTATAGATCTTTCCCCATTAAAATAATCTCGTCCCGAGATTAGGGAGGACTAGGGTTGGGTGATAACATATGCTTGACAATTTCAGCGATGGAAATATAGGATGCTACAGGTTTTCCAACAAACGAGTGTGGTCAGTTACGGTTCGGAGCTGAGTGGCTTCTGATTGAGTTGTTTGGATTAAACGAATGGAAAAGACGTAGTCTACTCCCCTTATGACAATTATAGGTAGGTTTAGCGTCGACAGGGTATTTCCTTCTTGAGGAGAGACAGCGAGTTGATCCTTCTTCAAACCTTTACCGTTGAAGTCAGCATTTCTGCCTTCTTGGTCTTGAAATGCCAGAAGTGTTGGCTGGACTGTCGACTCTGCGGTGGAGAAATTTCCTATAGTACCTTTTGATTCCGGAGGAGTGCCAATTGTCGTCCTTCTTGCAGGGTCGTTCACTTGGATTTTGGTAGGGGTGGTCATCTTTAACGAATAACTATTGTTTGACTCCCGGGTTCTATCGGGTTTTTGGGCGGGGAAGACGCAGTCTTTCCCCCTTAGGGAGACATAGTTTTTTTGGTGGAGTCACAGGCTTTCTTATTGGATTCGTAGAAGATGCTGGGGGATGGCGTTGCACCTTTTGTCCGGAGGTGGTCATCTTTTGTTGACCTTGTACCGCTTTGTGGGAGGCGTCGATGCCACTTCTTGAAGTACTAGTCATAGTGCACGAGGCGTTTAACTAGCTTCTGGTTAGTTAGTTCTGAGCTAGGTAGGGGTCCACTAGGTTGAGGATTTTCGTTGGATGTTGGCGGTCCTAGAACGTGGTCCTTCAGGAAAGGGGTCTTTTCAGGTTTGGTCTGATGCAACATCGTGGGTAAAACACGCAAAGAAGGGCATTATTCTTGCATACCATCCAACAGGGTCCATCCAGAATTCAACGGATTAGTGCCGGCGAATGGTGAAGGTACCTGGAGCCTAACTGAACAGGTTTCGAGACGATCCATCACTTACCAGAGGTTGGAAGAGCAAGTTGGTAGGGTACGGAGTATTATGTCGAGAGTGCCCCTTGAATCTTGTAGCCATCCTCGGTTGGGTACCAACTTGGTTACTGTATTTACTCGGGGGGTATGAGGGACATTCAACTCTTCAGCGGTAAGGGTCGTGCTTTCTCTGATGTTTTCTTTGATGAGTGGATCTTCTAGGAGCGGTGACTTGAAGAGGGTTGATACGCGTGAAAGGAACAGTTCTTCATTCTTTGTCTCGGGGTTTGCAGATTCGGAGGTCTTCTCGGTGGTTCGTTAGTAGCAAAAGTAGAGAAAGGGGGCTTCGCGATGTCTTTGGAGGAACTTGATGCTTTGGTTTTTCTTTATTCTCCTTGGAGGGTAGTAATGACGACATCAAGTAGTCTTATCGTCTTAATCTTGAATGTCTCGGGTGTTGAGGGGGTCGGGAAGTCTTCTAGAGATTGTTGATCAAATATGTTTTCTGTTCCTCGGAAGACTCTCGAGATGGTGCTTGGGGCAGGTTATTGGATTGGAGATCTTCTGGTATTATCTTCTCATGGTCGGTCTTCTGGAATTGAGTGGAAAGGCGCAGTCTTTCCACCTTAGAGCTTTACCTGGGGTCATCGAGGTTGAGGGTAGATCCTTCGTCTTGGAGGAAGGCGTGACGCTCGGGTTGAGATCCTCAAGTGGTGCCTTATTGCGACTACCTTCCTATGGTGGGTACCTAACGGAGCCGTAAGGGCTAACTCGGGGTAAATTTAGCGGTTAGCAACGGTTCTTATTAGTCCTTAGTCCAGGTGGAGGCATTTTGGATTCAAATGGGTTGTCTTCACTTGAACTCTTTGTGTTGCTTTGGTTCGATGACGGAGTAGACTCGTTGCCTACAGGCCTTCTTATCATCCGGATTCTTGGGGCGTTTGTGTTATGGCGAGGACTTATCATTGGTTCGGCAGAGGGTTGAATAGGGTCGCTGCTCCTTTGGGGGCGATTAGAACTGAGGGACGAGTAGGAGTTATCGGGGATTTCTTTATGTGGCCATATGGCTGAGGAGAGGTTTCCAGCTATGGGGTTGCGAGGGTTAGCGTCGGGACATACCAACAAGGTGCTCATACAATAGGATCAAGTGATCCGAGGCAGTCAAGCAACACATTCCAAGTATCATAAAAGCACATGACAAGCAAACAAGGCGTACCATAGGTACTAAGGGGTGACTACGCGCCATAAGGGGAATCCTATATTAGGGATGCTAATCCTAAGTACGGACGTTACGAGGGTCTTGACTTCTATCTTGCCATCTGTTGTCATCGGTGTCGTACTTGATCATTTTGGGGGCGATGAAGGACTCCATTGGTTGGGCGATCTTGTAGTGTATTTCGTCATTGGTAGCTCCTTTGTTTTGCTTATCTCGGTGTCTCCGACTCATAGTCTCCAAATCGGACTTGTTGGAAACGGAACCTTTGAAGTAGAAGAGATATAGAGTAATCCATTTTCAATTCGTTTAAATTGGAGAAGATAAGATAAGAAATCTTTCTAAAAGCTTTTGATAAATAGTTTTTGAAAGCCGGTGTTTTCAGAAATAGGGGTTGTCCTATCTAACGTCCATGCTAACTAAGGTCTCTTACAGTCAGGATGGCTCTGATACCAAGTCTGTGGCACCCCGGTTTTACGGTCCGAGAGTACCCGTTGTGACTGCAATTCACGTTCCCATGATCAATGAGCCATGAGCATAACCGACAAGTATCATTACAGCATCCATAATTTAACGAATACAAGTACTTACATTTATGCCTTTAAGGCGATACAATGTCAATAGTGGAAGTCTTCAAGCGCAAAGCCCATGCCATGCCTTAACCTACATGCGACTGACTGGGAAGACGGCCTAGCTCGCATATTTTCCCGGCCATCTCATGGTCAAAACATTTCCAAGCCGTTTCTTTTCTGAAGTCCTTTTTGAAAACAAAACCATCACCACTGTACAGCCGCTAGCACAACCGTCCATGACCAAGGACTCAGCTATTCGAATAGATTTACACTCTACAAAGGTTGTACATTGTACCCACACCATCCGATTACCCGTCCCTGATCTTCACCGATCGTGGGTCGAATAACCGGTCAAGACCTTCCGAGTGTCCTCTCCGATACAAGTGCCTACCCTATGAAGTTAATCCCCTTAAAACCGGGATGCCCTATATAGTTAACCAAGCCAACCGGAGCGCGTTTTTCACCTTGTCTGGTGTGCGCTTTCAATGAGGGGCTCATATTATCGCGTGGAGGCCCGTAGACCCTTCGTTCCTTCTCCCGGTCGATGCTACGCATGGACCGTTGGACAGAGAAGGCCCATCATCCGGGTTTTTTTGTCCCTGTAGTAGTGTGAGGAACCTATACTGGATCAGACAAACTTCTAGCCTAGCCCCGTCCCATTCCGGAGTAATGTGGTTACACGAGTTAATTGCGCTAGCTTCAAAACTGGCCAGCCCGGCTGTTTTCGTAAACATTTTTCCTCCATCTCTTGTCAATATTTTTTAATACAAAGCCCTTCTCATTTTGTAAGCCACTTGGTAGGCCAAGCCTCCCTAAGGTTTTCTCATAAATAATTTTCATAAGCTTTTTTCCGGGGTCTTCCCATCCCATAGTTTCACTTTGGCTAAAACGGGGTCTCCAAAGGGTTATGTTGTTAAACACCATCTAACATACTAAGGGGTAGGTAGGTACCATAGAAGGAGTTGTAACTATCGGTACTAACAGAAATGGTTTGGAGCAGCCAAACATTCCCCATATAAAACATAATATAGTAAAACAATGCAATTTGCATAAATGGGTAGCTAAAACATGCATAAGTAAAATAATAGGGCAAGGCACATGAGCAATAAGGTGGCTTGCCTGCGACCAGCGAGATGTCCCGTTACTTCTTTAGAATACCATAAAACCAATAATAATTATAGAAAGAATAACGCTCCGAAACTTCCGTCTTCTCAACGGCACATAATCGCAACTATCGCCGTTATCGAGCAAACATGCAAAAAAACAACACCACATTCAATACAAGGCATAAAAACATCAAACCATAAAGCAAGAAAAGGATAATTACATGATATACATCTGTAGGGTGTTGGAGGTATGATTTGATTGGATTGGGAGAAGATTTGGAGGCATAGGAAAAGGGGATCCTTTTGGATTTAAAATCTCGGAACTACCTAATAGAGGGTTTTTGACCAAGGGCTTGATATGTAAGATACCATTGTATAAAAATGATACCATCAGATAGGTATTGATAAAATGAATCCAACAAAAGTGGTTTCACTATTTTATCAATTTCCATTGATTTATAATGATTTTTATAGTGGATAAAACTCTAGTTTTAGGAAATAATTCACCAGACAAATTATGGAATTCCAAAAATTATTTCCTTGGGTGATTAGGTATTATTTAGTGGACTGATTCAAGAGGTGTTGGAATCACCTCAAAACAATTAGCAGAACTCCCTTAAAGAAATTCCCAAAGACAGCACTGGGTGAGATTTGTCTTTTTCACTAGATTAAACATGTAAGGGATTTTGGTGTGATTCCAAGGACACATGTTAGGCATTTTCAATACTTTTCTGTATAAATAATAATCAACCTTTTTGCATTAGCATAGCTACTTCTATGAATTTATTGGTGATTAAAAAATACACAGAATAGTTTAATTCACCAAAATTCAAAACGGTTCATAAAATTATGATATACTGGGGTTTGAGACATATGGTTATGTTTGTCCACTAGGAGTTGGAATTAGGTCAAAACCTCATTTGGTTTGACCTAGAGAAAATCACAAAGGAAGAAGTTGCCTGATTTTGTGATTTCTGTTGTGGGCAAACCAGGAAGCCATTTTGGGTAGGGTCAGGGTGTCATGCAAGGGATGGCTAACACATTTAATTACCAATTGGGTTTGCTGCATTTTGATGTACCAAACTCTCTGAAAGAGTTTATTGGTAAAAGGGACACATGTTGCTATTTTAATTCCCAATATTTATTTATAAAATAATTTGGTCTAGCACCATTTCTGCATGATAGAGTGTGGACTTAGATACTTGTGAAAAATATTAACTAAATTTATTTATGCCCTTTTTATTTTCAAAAATATTTAAACCTGAAGGATAATTTTTCTGGATTTGGAAAAAGAATAAAGGAAAAAGGATCCTGGGCCAGATCTAGAAGGCTAATGGGATGGCCAGGGAAATTCGTCCCACTCGGGGGGGTGCGTGGGAGGCCGCCTTGGAACTACTGACTAGCAGGGCCCGCCAGTTAGTGAGGGGCGACCGCGAATGGGTATTGGCGCCTGCTTGTCGTTGGATTAAGGCAAATCTGACAGTTGACGGTCGTCTTCTCCCTTGCATTAGGGTAGCGGCGGCGGAAACCCTAACAGGGGAAAGAGGGGGTCGGGGGAGGGCTTACCGATGGAGTAGAGGGGCCATAGGGGGTGCAGGTGGACGCAGTTCGTCGAGGCAATCTCGGAGAGGGGCAGGATGATGCTGATTGGTGCGGATCTTGGTAGCGGGCGTCTACGCGACGGAGCAAGCTTGGGAGCTCGCCGGAGTACCTTCTAGGGCACCTCCATGTCAGGGGAAAGGACAGGGTTGGCGCAGGATGGCCTAGGGCTCTCACCATAGAGGAAAAGCGAAAAGCGGAGGGTGGTGTAGCCCGGGTTATGGCCTTCTCCTTCCTTTCATGTTCGTGGGAGTGAGCTTCGGTTTCCTGGGGGTAGGAACCAAGGAAAGGGAGGAGGGGGCTCTAGGTAACTTTGTGAGATACTAGGAGTGAAATAGGGGGCATGGGGAGGCTGGGGGTGGTCGGGATCCATGGCAAGCTTGCATGGAAACAAGAAACCGAGAGGAGTTCTTCTCCTTCTCCATGGCTATTGGGAGAAAGGTAA
The DNA here is from genome assembly GCA_916181665.1 of Avena sativa. Classification (NCBI taxonomy): domain Eukaryota; kingdom Viridiplantae; phylum Streptophyta; class Magnoliopsida; order Poales; family Poaceae; genus Avena; species Avena sativa. The sequence goes on from OV702284.1 coordinate 86,345,352, forward strand.
GGGGATCTGGGTCTCGGGGAGAGGTTGGTGGGGGTCAGGGAGTGAAATGAGAGTGAGGAGGGAGCCTATGGTGGCCAGGAGCCTTCTTATCCGAGAGAGACATGGTGTGTGGTGCACCAAGATCATACATGGCTAGGGCTTGGTACATGGCCTTTCCATTGGCTACCAGGGGAGGAGGAGAGGGTGTGTGGGGTACTGGGGTCGAGCAGTGAGTGGAGAGGAGGGTGGTCCTTCTGCCCAAGATCTCTCAAGATATTGTGTCTCTCTTTTTCTCTCCACTCCAAGTAAGAAAGGGACAAAAGAGGGAGGGCTAGTAATGTAGTGCTACAGTACCATACGACCAGAGTGGGTGTATGAGTGCTATGGTGGAGTATTTGACAAGGTTTGATGGGGATTTGAGTTGGTTTGGATCAAGTTTTAATTTATTCTTCAAACTTGATCAAAGGGTAGCTTGTGAAGGAGTTGAAAATTTTGTATTAGGAAAGGTGATAAAAAGGTACTGATGTGTGTGCATAACCCTAGGAATTATTTGGATTTTTTCTAATGATTAAAGGTGCACTTAAACTCAAATATTCAAATAGTCCAGAAATAGTTTCTAGAAGCTTATTTGATAAATTTACATTGGCCAAGGAATTTTTATGTGATATGGTCATAAATACCATATTACATATTGGAGAATTTATTTGGAAATTATTGGGATGGAAAAGTATTTTTAAGGAATTATTTCTGGTTTCTGCCATTTAAGAAAAAGGGCAAAAAGAAACAATAAAGAGTCTAAAAAATATTTATTTTTGAGTGTGGAAGATAGGTTATGATATATAGAACTCAAACATGCATTGAGTTGGCAAAGTAGTTTGGAGAAAAACAAACTTGCCTTCATAGACCAAGATTTTGAGAATTTTGCAAGATATGAATTTAATTTGTTTGATAATCAAATAATTAGGGGAATTATTTGGGGATGGTTATATTCAAGGTAGATGTTGTAATCTTGGTTCATACATCATTGTCCACTTGGATTTGGAAGGATTTTGGTGAAATGGGTAGAAAACTAGATTTGGGGGAATCTAGGGTTTGGTTATTTTTATGCCACTAAAACATGGTTGTATTTATGAGCTCAGAGCTCACCTTGGTACAAGGGAGATATGGATATCTAGAACAAGTTATATAGATGATCAAGGAGGCAATATTTTGGCTTAGATGTATTTGAGGTGATATAGAAGGGATGGCAAACTTTGTTGAAAATAAGGCTGTCATAACAGATTCATCAGGTAGCCTCCTAAACCATGTGGTTTTAAGAATCACAAAGATTCAATGGGAACAAGGGAAGTGGGGGTTGATAGGACCTGGTTAGTAGATCATAACCATGCAAAGATTTGATCAAGGGGAGGTGGCATATTGATGTGATCTTCTGCCAAAGTAGGCATGTTGACAACTTAGCAGAAAATATTACCATGATGTCAACAAAACCATCATGGATGAGTTGGAATTAGAAGGGATTATCCAAGGTAAAGATTTTTCTTTGGTAGTACTAAAGATTTACTACAAGATGGTTCAAGTACATTCTGAATAATTCACACAAGTTGAAAAAGTTAGAGCTCCAAAGATTGAATCTAGATAAGAAATCTAGACAGCCATTTTGGCAGATTTAGGGTTTTAGACTAGAGTACAAGTGTAGATGATTTTGATTTGATGCTAGGTTCCAAACTCATGATCAAGGAGATGATGTTGAAGTGTTACTAAGTAGGTAGGATCCATTTTTAGATTGGGTCTTCACCGAGTTGGAACTACCAAAAGGGGTTATCCCTGATTGATCTGATTAGGAGATGAGATGATCACCTTTGTGGATTAGGATAGATCCATACTTGGGTGCTTTCTATGAGATTGATGAGCACAAGCATATATTGGGTCCTGAGGGATGAGCTACTATATTACCTCACTCTAGTTCCAAATCAATCAATGAAATCAGCAGATCAAGGCAATTCATCAGACATCATATCAAGGCAATTCATCCTATCAAACTTATCCAACTACTACTAGGGTTACCATCAAGCCTAGCTTGAGGTAGAGATAGGAATTTTGAATTGGTGGTGCTTTGAAGTAAGATAATGACCTCTTGCTATTTCTACCAAGATTAGAAGGAGAAGGTTTTGGAAAAACTAGAGGTAAGAGTAGTTGAGGGATCTGTCTTGAAAACATAAGGATATTATATTTTAGTTCTCCATAGTTTTGTTAATAGAACTAGTAAAATATTTTTGTTTTGTCATGGTCATCTTGGCTCAGGCTTTGGAAATGGCAGAACATTTGGGAATATGAAACATGATCCAAGACATCTCTTTTGTAAAATAGCTTTTGTCAAATAAGGTTGAGATAAGAGATATATCACCTAATATATAATCAATTGCATGACAACAAGCAAACAAGTAAGCAAACTTTGCAACAAGTAATAAGAAAAAGTTTTTGTTCCCCCTGATTTTTGCCTTCTGGACAGCAAAATCAGGGTTGCTGAAATTGGGATGTTACAATCACACCGGGAGGCACAACCATGTTGAGCAGCTTTTGTACATACACATAGAAGGTGGCGGTCATCCTATCCAAAGCAGCCCGCCACAGCTCACAGTACATGAAATCACAGCCATCAATCTTCCTTAGACGGTCAAGGTGACAATAGTGTAGAAGATTGGCAAAGTACCCACTACAGTTTATAACATCTCCAAATCGGGGAATAAGAGACTAGCGAAAGATGCTGGCGAAGGTGTGCTAGTAGAAATACGTGCCAGTCATGCACGAAGGAGCCCACTAAGAATCCCTAGGATAGCATAAAGCAAGAGTTTCAGCAGGCTTGACCTTCTCACTATGAATGCGATAGCCATCTCCCTTGCTAGCATAACCCATAACTTCAACCAAATCAGAATAGGTGGCACAAAACCGCCGCGTGCTAGTCATCCAAGTCATAGCGCTCATCATCATCATGAAAATAGACTGTGCAAAAGAACTGATAGATATACTCAGGGTAGTAGTCCTCCTTGAGACACATAAGGTCAAACAAATCCATCTTCTTTAGAGCGTCATCAACAAAATGATAATCTGAGGCTGCATACATATTGGAACCACTACTCATTGAAAGCAACAATGTGACTGCAGATAGTGACCTTGAACTGAGTGTAAATGTGATCCCACATCAAAGCTTGAGTCTCAGTCCAAAACTTCTTGTTAGGGCCAGTATAGGTACGAGTCTTGAAATAATTGATATTCTGCTTGCGAAGAGTCCAGTACAAAGCAATCTCCATATTCTTCAGGTTTTGAGTAGGCACGTCTTCATCCTCAGCCTACACGACAACTTGTTTACCCCTGTTGGCCTTGATCTTGATGCGACCAGAATGTGTGTTGCCTGCAGCCTCACGCTGCACAGACTGATTGTCCCGACAATCCCTCTTGCCCCTGCCAGTTTCCTTAGGCACATAATCCTCACTAACATAGTACTCACTCACATAGTCATCATCTTCACCTGTGTGTGTGTGTGAGAGAGAGAGAGAGATAGAGAGAGATAGATAGATAGATAGAGAGAGAGGTTGGGGAGCACAAAGATAAGTACACATGCCACAAGGAAAAATGGAGGAAAAACTTGGATTTGGGAAAGTTCATGGTTAAAAAAGAACACTACAGAGAGGTCCGATGCCAGAGCCAGTTGGACCAGCTACAGGATCGGATGATCCGGTGGCAGCACCGGTGAATCGAAAGCTAATCGGATAGTCCGGTGCCCAAGCCAGAAGAACGGACTCAGACCGAACAGACCGGTAGTAGGGCCGGTTCAACCGGGGTAGGAATCGAATCTCACGGGGAGATCCAAAATCCCATCTATCCAATGTAAAAATTTACCCATGACTCAAAAACTTGCAAAAATACAAATTTAACAGGAAGTGTAGGCCATGGTTTGACGTGGTTGGCATACAAGACCAAAGGTGTAACCCTATCTAGTCAAATCCAACAAGATGTATAGCAAAACATGGGGATTTGATAAGCACAACAGTGGGAGCAAAGGATTACCCGAGGACATGGATTCCCTTGGAGGAAAGCACCAAAGAGCCCTTGAGGAGAAAGACCACAAAAAAGCTCCCAAACCACCACGAGATGTAGAGATACCTTCTGAGAAGAGTCTCCAAAGGTCCTTGTACACAATTTGGTGGCGCAATCTATGGATCCTATGGGTGGAACCACCCTAGGAGAGGAGGGGAGGGGTAAGAGGGGCGAAAATGGAGAGAGAAGGGGTTGGGGATGTGAAAAGGTAACTGGTGGAGGGGTGGGAGCGGGCCAGGGAGAATAAGGAGTAAGAATTTCCAGATCCCAGGGTTGAAACCGGTTCGACCGAGATCCAGACCGAAAATCCCAAAGAAAATCTGATTTTTTTCAAGAAAATATGGCATGTGCAAGTAGAATAAGATAGTAGACTCCAAAGGGATAAAGGAAGCAGGTTCTCTAGGCATGCCTATTGGAAAAGAACCAAGTTCAAACACACAATAAAGACAATAGAAATGATTCGAGAATATCAAGAGCCATATGAGATAAGAGCCAAAAAGATAAGTCGATGGTTGGTGGGGGATTTATCCCCCTATGTTTAAGCACAGATGTCATGGCGCCTCAAAGATAGATGCTTGGACCCATATCATGACACAAGATCAATTAGTATCGCACACATAGGTATGCATCAAACCAAGGCATGGTAGGATGACTATCCCAATATGTGTTGTGCAACTAGGCTACATAGCAAGTTAAGAACAATAATATAATGCAAGAAGTAAATCAATCCAAGTTTTGGGGATCTAGAATACCGAGTTATCGCCTCAACATGACAAAACGGGCTTCATCCAAAGGCTTTGTGAAGATATCCGCCAATTGGAACATCATTACCACATGCGTGATATTGATGTCACCATTTACGACATGGTCACATGGGAAGTGGTGGCGAATGTCAATATGTTTGGTACGACAATGTTGGACAGGGTTATTGGCGATCTTTATTGCATTGTCATTGTCACATAGAAGAGGCACCGTACCAAGATACATACTATAGTATTTCAAGGTTTGCCTCGTCCATAACAATTCCGCACAACAAGATGTCGCGGATATGTATTCGGCTTCGGCGGTGGATAGGGCGGTGGAATTTTGTTTCTTGGATGACCAACTCACCAATGACCGGCCAATGAATTGGCAAGCCCCGGAGGTATACTTATGGTCAACCTTATCACTTCCCCAATCGGCATTCGAATAGCCAACAAGCTCAAAGGTTGACCCCTTTGGAAACCAAAGCCCGAGAGTAGGAGTGAGACCAAGGTACCTAAAAATCCGTTTGACCGCCATCAAATGGCACTACTTGGGAGTGGATTTTAAAATGAGCACACATTCCAACACTTAACATGATATCCAACCTAGAAGAAGAAAGGTAGAGAAAGGAACGAATCATAGAGTGATATACCTTTTGATCCACGTCCTTATCACCTATTCCAAGACCAAGTTTCCCATTTAGCGGCATGGGTGTCTTCGCAGGATTAGCATTGGTCATCTTGAACTTCTTGAGCATGTCCTTCACATACTTCTCTTGGGATATGAAGGTGCCTTAAGCAAGTTGCTTCACAATGAAGCCTAGAAAGTACTTCAACTCCCCCATCATGGTCATACTAAATTTCATAGTCATCAAGTCAACAAAAGCTTTGTTATGAGATTCGTTAGCTCCACCAAAGATAATATCATCAACATAAATTTGAACAATGAATAAGCCACCCCTTTAACCCATTTGGTGAAAAGGATGGAATATACCTTACCCACGCTAAACCCGTCCATGATTAGGAAATCCCTAAGGTGCTCATACCAAGCATGAGGATCTTGCTTTAGTCCGTAGAGTGCCTTATGGAGTAGATACACATGGTTGGGATAGAGTGTATTTTTGAAACCCGGGGGTTTACCTACATATGCAAACTCTTTCAAGGGACCATTAATAAATGCACTTTTCATATCCATTTGATAAATCTTGAAGTTATGAAAAGATGCATATGCAAGCAAGAGACAAATAGCTTCAAGGCGAGCAACGGGCACAAAGGTGTCCTCATAGTCAATACCTCCTATTTAGGCATACCCTTGCGCCACTAACCTTGATTTGTTTATTACGACGGTTCCGTTTTCACCTTTCTTGTTCTTGAACACCCATTTGGTCCTAATGACATTGAATCGATGATCTTTAGGCCTCTTCACAACAGACCAAACTTCCATGATGGTGAAGCACTCAGGTTATTCTTGCATGGCAATGACCCAATCTGGATCCTCCAAAGCTTCATGAACCTTGATTGGCTCAAAGTTGGACACAAAAGCATGATGCCTGATGAGTGCATATTGGCATCATGTTTTATATTATTATTTTGCATTGTAGTGGCAGGATCTTGGTATTTTACAGCGTTTGCGTGCACCTTTTATGTTCATTTTCACCACCATCAGGACAGATGATGGATACGATGGACACAATTCTTGGACCAGTTGTATTGGAGCGAAAAGGAGTAAAAAACAACGTAAATCATAATTCAGGAAATGTAAATAACACAAGAAGAAAACCCAAAGCGATCATAGGAGTCAGAAGGTTTAACGACCAACTATATGGTGGGAGCAACTTTTCCGATCGTATAATTCCCGATGTATAGTTTGTGCCGCCACCGGCTCCTCAAATAGTTTCACCCCGTGCAACTACATCGGGGAGACGACATATAGAACGACAAGAAATCGCTGAAACCTCACCTCCAGAAGGGATCTGGACGGGGAACTCATCTACCGAGGATCCATCTTCACCCTACGTAGATCTAGGAGGCTAAGGCATCGATCTTCATCATCAACCGCTGCATCACCACCATCTCCATCCATCCCATCTACATCTTATCTAAATCTTGTTGTAATTTTTGTACTCGTTGTGGATTTATACAAGTACTATTCATCTATGATAGAATCCATTGTTTTTTCCATGATGTTGATTGCCTCCATGTCTGATTAGATCATTAGTTCCGGGGAAGATGGAGAAACCCTAGCATGAGATTGAAATAAGATAAAGTTTATGATGATATTCATCGCTGTGACCATGTGTTAGATTGTCTTTATCTTCATGTTGGGAGAAGTCGACCTCTCAATATTTATCTCTTGTGGGGACTTGATGGAGGGAACTACTTGTTGGTAGACGGAGGTGTGCTAGCACTTATAGTGACTATAAAGCTGTTGGCACTCCTTACATATCAACTTGGGAACCAAGGAAACTCACGAAACACTATCCACGCCATGGGATACATCCTACGGGGTAAAGTCCCTTAATAGCACAGTAATTCGACTAATGTCGATTGCTCGTTTGCTGTGGTTATGAGGATGATGTGAGAAGTGGTTGCTGCCTATTCGTCCAAATACGGAGTTCCTCCCACACATACATAGTTGAGAATTCATGATAATAATCTTTACCTTAGACCCTTTATAAATGCTAGAGGTGTATCCGCTACTCCCTGAGAACGCCTTTTCCCATTGCAGTTTCACATCTATTTTACATACGCGATAATTAATTTTTGTATTCAGTTTGTTTACTTTACTTATTGTTCTCTTATAAAAAACCCAAAAACACCTTTTTACACAACCCTCGCATTTTTTCTTGTTACTTAGAACTTTATTTAGCATTTCTATTTTAGTATTTAATTTAAGAGCTATTAGACTTCAGACTCCTGCTCCATGTGGGATCGATATATTTATTTCGAAACTAACTAAAAAGATATGTGCACTTGCAGTCATCAAGCTATTTTCTGGCGCCGTTGTCGGGGATCTAAGCGCTATAGGTCTTTTAGTTTTTGCTTATTTATTTTAGTCTTACTAAGTTTTGTTTTGAGTTAAAAGTTTCCACCAACATGATGGAGTTTGAGTATTTGACTAGTGCTAACCCACTCAGCCACTTTGGGAAGCCCTATGATATTAATAAAAGAGACAACTCCAACGAGAAGACAAAGGGGTTTGAAATAAATCCTCTACTACTTGGTATTCTACGAAAGAAGCAATTTACTAGAGATGGAGAATATCCTGATCCATATGAGCATATTGCATGTTTTAAAGATATATGTGGCACTTTCCAATTACTGGGGTATACTGCTAATGAGGTAAGGCTGAAACTCTTTAGTCAGAATTTGACTAGCACAAATATCTCATGGTATGAATCTTTACCCCCAGAAGCCACTACTACCTAGGATAATTTAGCTTGTGAGTTTTTATCCATCCTTTACTTAATCAATGTCCTCATCATGATTTTCCTGAATGGTATTTATTGCATATGTTTTATGGCAGTTTAATTGAACCTAATAAAATTGAACTAGACTCTTGCACGAGAAGAGCTTTTATGAATCTACCCATAACTAAAACTTGGGCTTTACTTAATAGAATTCGCGATCATAGAGTTTCATGGAATTTTGGTCTAGGAAGCGAATGAGGCATAGAAGTAGATTATGATTGTATTCATGAGTATAATAAAAAGGGCCATGTTAATGAATTTTCTAAAGAACTTTATTTGGATTCATATCTTGTGTTGCATGTTGTTAAAGCTTTTACAGAACACATCAAAGCTCCAAAAGAGACTTATATAATGAAGGACTAGTAAGAGCTTATATAAGATTTTCCTAAATCAATGTCCTCATCATGATTTTCCTGAATGGTATTTATTGCATATGTTTTGTGGCAGTTTAATTGAACCTAATAAAATTGATAGACTCTTGCACGAGAGGAGCTTTTATGAATCTACCCATAACTAAAGCTTGGGCTTTACTTAATAGAATTCGCGATCATAGAATTTCATGGAATTTTGGTCTAGGAAGCGAATGAGGAATAGAAATAGATTATGATTGTATTCATGACTATAATAAAAAGGGCCATGTTAATGAATTTTCTAAAGAACTTTATTTGGATTCAGATCTTGTGTTGCATGTTGTTAAAGCTTTTACAGAACACATCAAAGCTCCAAAAGAGGGTTTGGTCAAGTATGATCCACCACCCGAACCCGAGAAGAAAATCGAAGGTAAAGCAACACTGGCTTCCCTAGAACCAATGTATGAGATACCTTTCTCTAACACTGCGCAGAAGCATATCTTGGAATATGAACAGGTTAAAGAAGTACAACAAAAGAAAGAAGAGGAAAGTGTGCCAAAAGTTGAAGAACATTTGGATGAAACTAAAGATGAAGAGGTAACCAAGGAAGAAATTATGGCTATGTATGCACATTGCAACAATGTTGAGCTTGATAAAAAGACTTCGTATTGGTTGAAGGTAAAACTAAGGTAAAAGATGTGGGCAAGCATATTCTTCCCTGCATATTTAAATAACCCTCACATTATGGTTTATGTGATCTTGGCATCAAAGTTAATGTTATATCTTATGATTTTTATTTAGAAATAAAAGAAGAAATAGTACCGGCTATAATATAGAATACATATATGACAATCATGTTAGCCAATAAAACTCTTAGAATTCCAATGGGAGTAGTTGAAGATGCAACTGTCACAATTGGCAATAAAAATTTCCCTATCGAGTTTGTAGTTGTTGATATGCCAGCTGACACTCTTTGCCCAATTATATTTGGAAGAAACTTTTTGAGCGATGTAGGTGCCACAATTGATTTCAAAAATGAGATTGTGTCTCCTAATCTTGGGGAAGCGGAACGAGAATTCCACTTTTCCGAATTTAAAGACAAACCTCCACAAATACAAGAAGAAGAGAAAGGAAAAAAACTATTGAGGAGAGGGTAGCTCTCTTCTTTAGTAATCAAGTAGAAGAAGCAAATGAAGACTCAAATTATGAAGAAACAATTATGGAGGATAGTTCCCTAGAAGAATTAGAAAGTGAATTCGATTGTAACACTACGGTTCTGAAAAGACCGTAGCTTCTATGTGACATGCCAATCCCTAGATTGGTTCATTGGCCCACAATAGAATAAAGATGAATAACATAGCAAATATCCGTGTATCATAAATAACGGAAGATCCAGAGTATCATTATTACAATAAGGTCTTAGCTCTATGCTAGCTCAGCTTATTCAAGTAGCAACATAAATGAGATAACTCCTCCATTCTTGAAATTGCCCACAGGTGAACAAGTGCCGAGTGGAGTACCGTGGCCTAATCGATCACTCGAAATCTGAATATCCTGCAACATGAAACGTAGCATCCCCGAAGGGTCAATACATGAAATGTATGGCAAGTAGAGCTATTAAAGGAGACAATAGAGATAACATCTAGATGCATATTTGGCAGGTGGAGCTGTGGCTAGCTTGCATTTACAAATACCTTTGTCCTACTTTCATAAACAGTTTTTTATTTCTTTGAAAAGATCCCAATTAAGTTAACCCATCAACATTAAAGCAATTATGAAATTAGAATGAGTGAGAAACATGTCATGAACTCAATATCAAGCAACTCAAATGTCCATAACTAGGGACACAACTAATCGATTAGATTACACACCCTGCAGGGGTTATTACACTTTACCCATGTGACTTGGCCAGCCCAGCTCATACCACCACTCTCATATCGGGTGATGATAGGGAGAAGTCCAAGAAGGGACCGTTCGGGAAGTAGCTCCCCAAACCCGACAAGCACCATACCAACCTACCAAAATTCTACATCTCTGGATACATGGGTTCGAGTTACCACAACCTACTAAGTGCAACCAACCGCCCATTCCATTATTGGCACATGGTTGTACACGTAAGATACCAAATAAAGAAGCCAATCATTTTCTCTTGATACCTGGGTGCCTTTCCGCAATGGTACCACCAAAAATTATCAATCCCACCACACCCAGGAGATACATTGATTAAGTTGTTTTTAGTATTCGCAAACCAACACATTTAGAAACAACTTTCAGTGATGTAACCTAGCCCTCGTTCATCATAGCATGGATAAGCACATCTACCAACGGTGGCTCATCTACAGGAAAAACCCTACCACATAAGAGGACATAGCATAGCGATAGTACTTTCCTACACATGCATCTACAAAATACATGACAATGCATTGAAAATAGTAGGACAATAATCATGAACAATTACCATCTACTTGCCTTGGCTATAGAAGTATAATGAACAATCCTCAGACGAGCAAGCATTGCACTCGTCACAATCCACACGATACAATTGCAATCACATAAACAAACCAAACACAATCATATACAAACATAACAATGCAAGATGCATGCATGACAAGTTGAATAAAGCTCCAGCAGCATTCTACAACCTTGTTCAGTATACCTACTGTATGCATGCATGGAAAACATTTTAAAAGCATTGGAAACAAAGCATGCAATTTTAAATGGCCAACAATTGAGCTATAACCCAATTATTAAGCCACTGCCATTCAACAGTTTGTAAAATCTTGGAAAAATAGCTACTGTGTAGGCAACCTAAAATAGAACCAATACCAACTGGAATCACTCAAAAAGGATTTATAGAACTTTCTGAATAAATAAAATACTCCAGAAAGCCTTTTAATAGATTCTGCAACTTCCAGTACTGTAAGTCTACCTTTTTAATTCACTAACAGATTCCTCTTGTTCTACTGATTCCAGGGACACCTAATTCGCAATTTTTGGAGTTGTAGAACTTTTCTTATGAATTTATTACACTAAATAGGACATTAAACTATTTATTTAATCACGGCAAAATCTTGTTGCAAAAGCCTGAAACAATTGTACAGAAATAATCTATGTGAAAAACTGAATCCATCGGTATCTTATTTGCAAATTTTGGCCTAGTAGATTAATTGTTATGAATTTTTCAAGTTTAAACCTAAATCTGCCAAATTTTAACCTATTTAGTTAATTCGAAAAACGGGCTGACCAGTCAAATGCTGAGTCAGCGCTGACGAGGCAGTTGACTGGTCTTCAGTCAACAGCTGACTAGTCAGCGCCCGATCTAGGCCGTTCATCCGCGATCGTAGGGCAGGGAGTGAGCGCGTGGGGGAAGCTCACCAGCGGCGCTGGGGTCGGCGGCTCCGGGAGGTATGGCGGTGGCTGGGTGGCATACGGCGTGCGGGAGGCGACGGCGAAGCTTGAGCTGGTGATGGCATCAGTTCTCGCGTCCACGGGCGACGGCGACGGCGAGATGGAGCGCGGGCGGCGGCACGCGGCTCCGGCGAGGTTGGCGAGTGGCGTCGGGTGCTGCCTGCACAAGGAAATGGGACGTGGCGAGTTAGTCGGGAGTGGGAACCTTCCCAGGGGAAAAAAGGGGTCGAGGGGTCGACGGGGGCGAGCTCTACTAAGCAATGGCAGCGGCGGTGATGATCTCCGGCGAGAAATCGCGGACTGGCGGTGGCGCGGTAAGGGATAGGGTATGGGGGGTTTTGTAGAGGGGGTCGAGGGCTTTAAGGCAGTGCAATCGGCACACGGAGGAGCGTCCGATTTCGCGAGGAACATGGCCTCGACGTCTGTGCCCGCCGCGGTGGCACGCTGGCAAGCGGGCCCCAACCGACAGCGACACAGGGAAGGGTTGGGCTGGCTGGGCGGCCGCTACTATCCGCTGCCCGCGCGCGCGCTGCTCTACGGCTGCTGCTACACCGTGTCGGTAGGCCTCGGGTGGGCCGCGGCTGCTGGGCCGGCCAGCTGCGCTGGCGCGGGCTACTTTCTCTTTTTTTTTTCTTTTTCTTGTTCCTGGAAGTTTTCTTATCTGAACCTAATATCTGAATCTAACAGAATCTTCTATATTTAAACAAAATTTCAGTCAACCATAACTTTTTAACCATAGCTCCAAATGAGGTGATTCAAATTGCTACGGGTTTGTGTCAGAACCATCTACGCACTTGTGCCTTCCAAAGCACTAAGATAAACCTTTCCAGCATATGCAAGATAGAAACCAAGCACTCATTTGTATATGACAAAGACATGCAAGTGAGTTTTGACAAAAAATTTGAAACTGCATTTTTTTGCAATGATGCTCATGATGCAATGACATGTATGCTATGCAGTACCAAATCTAAAATTTGGGATGTGAAAATACTAATCCCCTTAAGATGAATCTCGTCCTCGAGATTTGACGCGGCTATCAAATAGGTGTGGGTGGTCCTCTCGGAGGTCATCCTCACGCTCCCAAGTGGCTTCCTCTTCGGTGTGGTGGCTCCATTGCACTTTGAAAAATCTGACCGTCATTCTACGGGTAAACCTCTCCGCTATATCCAAAATCTTGTCCGGCTTATCCTCATAGGTCAAGTCACTCTCCAGCTGAACCTCCTCCAGTGGCACGGTGTCTCCCAACGGTGTATCCACCATCTCCGGATGGCACTTCTTCAGCTGGGACACATGGAATACGTCATGAATAGCGGACAGAGCCTCTGGCATCTCCAATTGATATGCAACTTCTCCCTTGCGTGCTAAGACCCGGTATGGTCCTATAAACCGAGGTGCCATCTTACCTTTGATTCCAAACCTCTTAATCCCACGCAGTGGCGATACTCTAAGGTATGCTCTATCACCGATCTCATACACCACTTCCTTGCGCTTGGCGTCAGCGTAGCTCTTCTGTCTCAATTGTGCTACCTTCAGCCTGTCCCTAGTCAAAGCGGCCTTCTCCTCGGCATCCTTGATCAAATCAGGTCCAAATAGCTGACGCTCTCCTACTCCATCCCATAGAAATGGTGTCCGACATCTTTCCCATATAGCACATCAAATGTTAACGTCTTGAGGCTGGTTTGGTAGCTGTTGTTGTAGGAAAACTCGGCATACGGCAAATTCTCATCCCAACTAGAGCCATGAGCCAAAGCGCAAGCTCTCAACATATCCTCCAAAATCTGATTCACCCTCTCTGTCTATCCATCTGTCTGAGGATGGAATGTTGTGCTAAACTCCAATCTAGTTCCCAATGACTCGTGCAGCTGGCGCCAAAAGTGTGATGTAAATTGGGTGCCTCTATCTGATACAATGCTCTTGGAGACTCCATGTAGGCACACAATCCTGTCCATATAAATCTTGGCTAACCTTGCACTCGTGTAGGTCGTCTTCACCGGTATAAAGTGGGCTACCTTGGTCAAATGGTCGACCACTACCCAAATAGAGTCGTATCCCGACCTGGTCCTAGGAAATCCTGTGATAAAATCCATTCCCACTCTATCCCACTTCCAATCCGACATGGGCAACGACTGTAGTAATCTTGCTGGCTTCTGGTGTTCCGCCTTCACTCGGCTGCATACCACATAAGGAAATATGCTCGGCGATGTATCCCTTCACGTTGTTCCACCAATATCTTTCCTTTACATCCATATACATCTTTGTGTTGCCCGAATGTATGGAGTATGGCGAGTCATGAGCTTCCTGCAGAATTAGCTTCCTTATCTCTGGGTCGTTGGGCACACACAAACGATCTCCATACCACAAGGTTCCTTGCTCATCCTCGCGGATTTCTTTTTCTCGATCCTCCTTCATCTTTTCCTTTATCGCCTCTATCTCCTCGTCTCCCACTTGATCCTTCCTGATCATGTCCTGAAGCGTTGGTTGGACTTCCATTGCTGCCAAATATCTCTCTCACACTACCTCCAGTCTAAGCTCCTTGAATTCCTTGCACAAATCCTCGGGCAATTCCCCAATAGTCAATCCATTGGCATAGACCTTCCGGCTTAGAGCATCCGCTAATACATTGGCTTTTCCTGGGAGGTATTGCAGATTCATACCATAATCCTTGATAATCTCCAACCATCGCCTTTGCCTCATGTTCAGTTCCTTCTGTGTAAATATGTACTTTAGGCTCTTGTTGTCGGTGTACACATCGAAGTGTTTTCCTATCAGGTAGTGCCTCCACACCTTGAGCGCATGTACAACCGATGCTAATTCCAAGTCGTGCGTGGGGTAATTCCTCTCATGGTGTTTAAGTTGCCGCGAGGCGTATGACACCACTCTCCCATCTTGCATCAACACACTTCCAAGTCCCTATCGAGATGCATCATTGTACACTTGGAAATCCTTCTGAAGATCAATTAAACACAGAACAGGTGCGGTCACTAGACGACGCTTCGGTTCCTGAAAGCTAGGTTCACACACATCTGTCCACTCAAACTTCTTCTCCTTCTTTAGTAGTTCTGTCATTGGCTTAGCGATCTTGGAGAAATTCTCTATGAACCTCCTGTAATATCCAGCAAGTCCCAAAAAGCTCCGAATATCGCCCACATTCTTAGGTGCTTCCCATTCAGTAACTGCCGTCACTTTGCTTGGGTCAACAACTTCTCCTTCTCTTGATACCATGTGTACAAGAAATCCAACAGTGTTAAGCCAAAATTCACACTTGCTGAATTTGGCATACAACTTATGTTCCCTCAGCTTCTCCATAATCAGTCGCATATGTCTCTCACGTTCAACATCATCCTTGGAATATATTAGTATGTCATCGATGAACATAACAACGAACTTGTCCAAGTACTCCATAAACACCTTGTTCATCATGGTCATGAAACATGCCGGGGCATTTGTTAGTCCAAAAGACATAACCGTATACTCGTATAAACCATACCTAGTGGTAAAATCAGTCTTGGGAATGTCCTCCTCCCGAATCTTCAATTGGAAATAGCCTGATCGCAGATCAATTTTGCTAAACACCTTTGCTCCTTCCAGTTGATCAAACAAATCATTTATGTTTGGCAGGGGGTATTTGTTCTTGATGGTCACTTCATTCAGCGAGCAATAGTCCACCACTAACCTCTTGCTACTGTCTTTCTTCTCCACAAACAGAACAGGTGCACCCCATGACGACGAACTGGGATGAATAAATCCCTTGTCCAACTGCTGCCTTAGTTATTTCTTTAACTCCTTGTATGGCCTCTTTGCTATAGGTCCTGTTCCCCGCATCAAATCGATGAGAAACTCCACATCCCTGTCAGGTGGCATCCCTTGCAGCTCCTCCGAAAACACGTCGGGGTACTCCTTTATTACAAGCACTTTATCCATGCTAACCCCCTTAAGATAATTCAGTTTACACCTTCCCAGTCGCACCGACGACTTGAACCTAATTCTCTTACCATCTGGGGTTTTGAGCGAAACCGCTCGTTGTGCATAATCTATGTGTCCCTCATGCATAGACATCCAATCCATGCCTAGTATTACATCTAAACCTTGTGACTCCAATATTACTAGATGTGCAATAAAATTGTGTGCTCCAATTCTCACAGTTAAGTCGTGGCATCCCGCGCTAGCTATCATTTCCCCTCCAGGTGAGTTTACTCTAATAGCCCCTTTTAGAGACTCCATAGGCAGCTTATACTTATCCACAAATGCCCTTGAAATGAATGAATGTGATGCACCAGTATCGAAAAGAATAAGTGTAGGGTGAGTGTTGATTGGAAACTTACCAACCACAAGCTCAGGCTCATCTGGGATCTCCTCCACATT
Organism: Avena sativa; assembly: GCA_916181665.1. NCBI lineage: Eukaryota > Viridiplantae > Streptophyta > Magnoliopsida > Poales > Poaceae > Avena > Avena sativa. The sequence goes on from OV702284.1 coordinate 86,361,759, forward strand.
CATGTGGTTCACTGTGGCCTTCTGGTTGCCTGGCTTCAGTCCCTTCTTCTCTGGGCAGTTGTCTACATAATTCCCTTTCTGGTTGCACTTGAAGCATGTCACCTCACTCAGGTCCTTCTTCACAAAGTTGCGATCACGGTTGCGGTCATGTCCATTGTGTCATCCAGAATGGTGAGTGTGTCTTCCCTTGTGGCTGTGGCTGTGGCGGTTGCTCTTGTGGCTCTCATGACGATGTCCATCGCTCCCATGGCTGCGGCGGTCATCGCTTCCATGGCGCCCATAGTCACTTCCCCCATGCTTGGAGTATCCATCATAAGAAGTGCGAGACTTGTGGTGAAAGATAGAGTGGTGATTGTTGTTATTTCTCTTGCGGCTCTCCACCTGTTTGTGCTTTCCCTCAAAGTTTCTGGCCTTGTCCATAAGTTCCTGGAATGTGGGGCAATATACCACTAGAAGCTGTACCGAGAGCTCATCACTGAGGCCATCCAGGAACCTCTCTCTCCTCTTGGCATCAGTGTCAACATCCTAAGGGGCATAACGCGATAGGTTGTTGAACTCCTCTATATATTGAGCCACGGTGTGGTTGGTTTGGCACAAGTTGCAGAACTCCTTCCTCTTTAGGCTCAGAACTCCTGAAGAAACATGGTTGGTCCTGAAACCTTCCTCAAACATGGCCCAAGTTACAGTGTCCAGCGGGTGGGTGATCTGAAAAGTGTCCCACCACGAAGCGGCTGGTCCCTCCAGTAGGTGGGCAGCAAACCTCACCTTTTCAGCATCTGTGCATCCAACAGTTACCAGATCCTTATTCACTAAACGCAACCAGTCGAGAGCAACCATCGGCTCATATGCAGATGAGAACTTCGCTGGCCTTAGCCTCAGGAACCTTGTAAGTGCATCCCCCTGGGGTTGGTTGTTCCCATTGTTGTTGTTATTGTTGTTTTGAGCTGCCATGAACTGGGTCATCACTTGGGCTAGCTGTGCCTAAGCTGCCATAAGCTATTCCATCTCAGTAGGTAAACGGCGAGGCGGCATCTGCGGTTCAGCACCGGTAAGCTTAGAAAGAGCAACTACGAAATAAATAATCTACCCATGCATTATGATCAAACAACAACAAAGCAATCCCAGACAATCATGAGAAAGCAACACATTAGAAAACAAGCGATCAAGCAATGTTACAGGGGTTATCCTAGCAGTATATATCTACTGAAATAGTTTTAGAAGCGTTGGCAACAGTTATGAACATAAACATGCCAACAAAAGCAATAAAACAGGAATCTGCCAGAACAGTCCAGCAGTGTTTACGAATTTTTCTACCGGACTTAAACTCGTCAGGAATTTTTTTGATTTTTTTGCGAAGAGTACAGAGAGTTTCGAACAAGACCCTATTTTTTCATATTTTTACCAGTTACCAAAAAACTATGAAAAATAGTACAGTACAGCAGGGCCAGCAGAAAACTGCATCAGGAAAAACTCAAATATCAGCCAAAACCTTGACATAACTCATTTATAAAATTCGCACAAATAATCCTGGAACTTTAGAGTACACATAGGAGCAACTAAACTCTTTAAGCTAACAGAAACTAAGTTTTACATTGATCTAGGCCTTAAACTAACGATGTATCCTAACAAAGACTAATTGGTGGCCATCTAACTACTTCATGAAGAGGTTGCAATAGGTCCTTGCGTTCATGCGTTGGCGCTTCTGTCCACGGACCATCCATGGCGGTGGTGTATACACTTCTCCTGAATCCTCACTTGAGACCTCAAATTCCACCTCTTCTGGATCCTCCTCTTCTTCTTCATCCTCTGCTGCAGCAGCAACTACTTCATCTCCACCACCATCGTCGTCTCCATCCTCATCATCATCATCTTCGTCCTCATCATCATCGTTCCCTCCGTCATCATCATCGTTATTGCCATCATCTCCATTGTTGTCATCATCAGGTGGTGGATTCAACTAGGCTTGGAGAGCGGAAATTTGGGCTGCCATATCAACAATAGTCTGGTCCCTTTCCTAGACGGTCCCTTGCAGTTGTGTTATGGCTCGATTATTTCCCTAGACGGTCCCATTTAGCTGTTCTATGGTCTCATCCTGTCACATCCCAAAATTTTCCAAATTTTGAAATGTGAAAAATAAATAAATAAAATAAAACTTTGTTGAAATTTAGGGTGAGAAGAAACTTTTTGATTCCAATTGGAAATATCAAAACCTATTTTGATCAAATAAAATCCTAAAGGGATTTAAAAAGATAAATAAAGAATAAAGTTAAAATATTTGGAATCACTATTTTTGGATCTTTTAATAAAAATATTTGGTTTTCAAAAGAAAAGGTAGAATTATAAATAAGGATTATTTTATAAAGCCAAATTAAAATCTTGGCCAAGCTTTTGAAATAAAATATTTATATTTGATAAAAAGAGTAAAGGGTTTATTTAAATAAAATAATGAGGATTTATTAATATCCAATTTTATTAGAGTAAAGGCTTTTCCATTTTAAATAAACACTAAAACTTGTTAATTTATTTTAAATAATATTTCCAAGTGTTATATATTTTCAAATAAAACCTACTAAAATGTTTTTGGTATTATTTAGATTTAAAATAGAGATTTAAGATAAATTAAACCCTATTTGAATTAATAACTAAGGAATATTTTATTTAATTATTAATGGATCCTCAAAAGAATAAAAATTATCCTATTTTGGTCTTTGGATTATGTGGTTAATCAGAATTAAAACAAATACAAAATTTGGCAAAGGTTTGAATTCATTTGTTGTTTGAAATGTTTTTTGAAAATCAAATAGAAAAAGAAAAAGCCATCTGTATAAAAAAATGAAAGGAACCAACCCAACCCAACAGGCCCAGCAGCCCACTCGCAGCCCAACTATCCCCCCAGCGAAACGTTTTCTTTCACTCATTCTCGCACACGCAAAGTCGCGGATAAATGGACCCCACTCCCACTCTCTCTCCCTCACTGTCAGATGGACCCCACTGCCACGCAGTCGTCTTCAATCTCGCGACCAAGTCCCCTGCCGTTGCAGCCGAGTAATTCCGGTGTTGAATTCGTGTTGATGGCGGCCTTAATTCCTCTAGTGATCACGCGTAGATAAACGCCCCTGTCTCCTCTACCTTTCCCCTCACTCGCCTCTCCCTCTCTTCCCCCAGTCTGAGCGAATCGAGAGCTCGAAACCTTCTGCTCCGACGAGGTTCCTGGCCAATTCTGGCGCCGTCCAGCCACCCCTCTCCTCCCACTGCTCACGAGCCTGTTCCCCACCTCCAAGCACACCTGCCCGTGTGCTCCATTCACTCGCGCCCGCTCAAGACCGTCGGCAACTTCAATGCCACTCGCCACCGCCGTCTGTCTCGTCTCCGACGAAGTATCCCCATAAGCCCCGTCCTTCCCTCTCTCTCCCGATGATGCTCCCTTACTTGCGACCCTCGTGCGCACCTAACCATGCCTCTACTTTGTCTTAGCGCGGTCCTAAACGACACCAGCGACGATAACCCGAGAGCACCGCCGCCCGCAGCAACTCCGGTGAGCGATTCCTCCCGTCCCTGTGCGCCCCTTGCCTCCTCGCGACCACGTTGAGCATCGCCACGATCCCCTGAGCACGGTGATCTGTTTCCCTCCTTCCTTTGCTTCCTGTATCGCCGGCTCCGCCGTAGCCCGAGCATGCGCCGCCAGCCGCCGCCGCTAGCGCCGCCCAGAAATGGTCTGGCTGCTGTGAACCGTTAGATGCAAAGCGTCTGGCTGTGATTAGATCTTAAACCGAAGGGGTACGAGTTGATCAGCGCCGTGCGATTTAAATGAAATCCTGTGGTCCAGAGAGCTCGATCCAAACGAAACGGTACTGTCCAATAGGAAACAGCCACGTGGACAAGGTTTAGATTAAAACAGAAATTTGAATCTGATTGTTATGCAAACTTGTAAAATTCATAACTTTAATTCTACATGTCCAAATTTTGGAAATTTTATATCAATGGTTTCAGCAAGACAAGTACTTTGCAACCATGCACTTTGTTTAATTATTTGATTCTGGAAAATTGGTTGAAATTGCAGAAACATGTGTAGGCATATTTTGAATATAAAAATTGTTCTAGATATAATTTTAATGTGAAATCTTTGCAAAATGGTTTGTTGTGAACCTACTGACCCTAGGAACCAACCTATGTATTTCAAAATGTGTTTTGTGATGTTAAGGAATAAATAATTGAATTATCTCATTTCTAGTCAAATAAAAATATTGTTTTGTTTTAGAAATGATTTTTGAGTAAAACATTTGGGAAATGTTTTGATTCAAACCTTCTGACCCTAAACACCAAGTTTTGTGAATTAACAACTTATTTGATGAACAATATAAAATTATTGCTTTGATAAAAGCATTTTCAACCACATAAAATATTGATTTGATTTAAAAATGGTTTATAGATAAAACCTTTTACAAATGGTGTTACCACTTTTGTAAATGACCAATGTGAGCTTGAAAATGTTTAGAGCCTAATAGAAACCACTTTTCCAAATAAAACTAGATTTTGCATGCTTGCATGCATGACCTTGTTCCTATTATTTTATGTGTGATAAATTGGTTGGAATGCTAGTTGAAATTGTGTTAGTTTAATTGAATTGTAGTGAAGTTAGAAGAGTGCGATATTTGCAATATCAAGAAGTGAACCAACATTCTCTACTAAAAAGGCAAGTGACACTATCATCCAAGTCCTACTATTTTCATTACACTTAGTGGATTTTTGTAACATGCATGAAAAGGATTTCTATATTTTATGCTATGCTAAATCCTAATAGGATACCCTTATATCTCCCTTAGAGGAAACAATATAGTTGTAGTATGCTTAGCCCAGCTATATATTTGGGATGGGATACATGTTATGATTATATGAAGAGTTGAAAAGATATATGTTTTATATAATAAAACAAGTACTCAATGAACCACCTGGGTGGACAAGGATACTCAAGTTTTGGACAAGGTGGCAATAAAAGGAACCATGTTTTTATGGCTATCTCTTTTTGTATGTGCACTAGAAGAAAACCACCCAGGGACTTAGAGATTGAACATGTTTCTCGTACAGTGGCTTCCGTGTACAGCCACATGCTAAATGGGCTCTGGCTTAGTCAACTACATAGTGGAAGACCCATGCATTGGCATCTTCAGGTTAACTAGAATTGTGTAAGGGAACTTGAAACCCTACATTGGTGCCTGGATGACAAGCTAGCATTGTGTATTGGGAGGACTCCTATTGAAAGACTTTGTCACATTCTCAATCTGCCAGTACTCCATCTTGGTGAGTACTTATCCAGCGGCCGCTGGTGGCATCAAGATGAGATTGTGTCATGTGGGTAAAGTGTACAACTTCTGCAGAAGATCAAAATTCTAAGTACTTAGCCGTGTCCCCGGTTATGGACAATACTGAGCAACTATGGCCTGAAGCTATGGAAGATCTCGACATTCCAATTTCTCAAAGTAAAACATGATGGTGAAAACAAGGGATTTGAAGCACTTGGAGTTTTCCAAGGAGTTTAGAAAGATTTGACAAAAGATCAAAACTATTTTTGAAAAGATAGGATAAAACTATATTGCTTTCTGCAAAAGAGCCTAAACCCTACTTAGCCAAATATGCATGTAAATGATAGGATCCACTTATTTCTACATAGAAGTGAAACTTGCCAATACAATTCAAATGTATTGACCCTTGTGGCTGCAACTTATTATGTTGCAGGTTTGTTTGATGTTAGTGAAGTTTATTGATTAGGATTACAAGTCTACAACCAACATGACTGCCTGTGGCACTTTGAAGATGAAGGACTCCATGCTTATAGATATTCTGCTGCAATGTAATGTGATAGCCAAATGAGCTATGTAAGATGTAATAAAGTATTTTATTCCTGGTTATAAAGTTGTATTATGACCTTTGTTTCTTGATATTACATCTTAACTGTGGATGCTAGCTATTGATCCAGGGACTAGCATTGTAAACACAGGGATCTCTACCTTATTAAAGGTTGGGAACCTTACACATCCTTCTTGGGAAGCTCCATTCAGCTGTGCTATGGTCGCGTCCCTTCCAATAAGTGCATGGTTTAGAACATCCACAACTTCATGTAAAGTATCAATCTCCTGTCCTTGGACCACTAGGCCGTTGCTGGCAAAGTCAGCTATCTCCTTTACCATCATCACTTTATCAGCTAGGACTCCATTCTCCACCTCCATATCCTCTATGTGCCTCCGACGGGGCGGCATGTTGTTACTGTTGCCTGGGTAACCACAACATTCCCATTCTCATCACGCCTTCTGTAGTCACGGTAAGGTGAGTCTGGTGGTAGCAGGTGCCGAACAAGGTGGCACTGGCGTGATAGGGCTTCATGCAGGGCCAAGTTTATTCCAAGCTCCCAGTTGCAATACCTCTTGGTGTAGACCAGATGTACAGGGTTTGGCAAGGAGATATCCCTGAAGATGAAAGTGGTGATCTCCCAGGCATCCTCACCATAACCATAGGTATATAGCCTTCTTCCCTTGAACATGGGCAGCGACAATCCGAATGACAGTGAGAGCTGTCCCAACTGTCTTGCAAAGGGCCTTGGTGACTCAATCGCAGCATACTCAGTCATGACTTCTCCCATCTATCAATTAAAGAGGAAAGTGTGAGAATAGCATATGGTAAAGATTTACGAGAGTGAAAGGCATAAGATGAAAGACAGAGTCAATATAAGCTTTAGTAATTCTATGGCTTCCTAATCCAAACCTAGGTCATGATCCTATAGTCGACAACCTGGCTCTGATACCATATTGTAACACTACGGTTCTAAAAAGACCGTAGCTTCTATGTGACATGCCAATCCCTGGATCGGTTCATTGGCCCACAATAGAATAAAGATGAATAACATAGTAAATATCTGTGTATCATAAATAACGGAAGATCCAGAGTATCATTATTACAATAAGGGCTTAGCTCTAGGCTAGCTCAGCTTATTCAAGTAGCAACATAAATGAGATAACTCCTCCATTCTTCAAATTGCCCACAAGTGAACAAGTGCCGAGTGGAGTACCGTGGCCTAATCGATCACTCAGAATCTGAATATCCTGCAAAATGAAACGTAGTAGCCCCGAAGGGTCAATATATGGAATGTATGGCAAGTAGAGCTATTAAAGGAGACAATAGAGCTAGCATCTACATGCATATTTGGCAGATGGAGCTGTGGCTAGCTTGCATTTACAAATACCTTTGTCCTACTTTCATAAACAGTTTTGTCTTTCTTTGAAAAGATCCCAATTAAGTTAACCCATCAACATTAAAGCAATTATGAAATTAGAATGAGCGAGAAACATGTCATGAACTCAATATCAAGCAACTCAAATGTCCATAACTGGGGACACGGCTAATTGATTAGATTACACACCCTGTAGGGGTTATTACACTTTACCCATGTGACTTGGCCAACCCAGCTCGTACCACCACTCTCATATTGGGTGATGATAGGGAGAAGGCCAAGAAGGGACCGTTCGGTAAGTAGCTACCCAAACCCGACACGCACCGTACCAAACTACCAAAATTCTACATCTCTGGAAACGTGGGTTCGAGTTACCACAACCTACTGAGTCCAACCAACCGCAAATTCCATTATTGGCACATGGTTGTACATGTAAGCTACCAAATAAAGAAGCCAATCATTTTCTCTTGATACTTGGGTGCCTTTCCGCAATGATACCACCAAACTTTATCAATCCCACCACACCCAGGAGATTCATTGATTAATTTGTTTTTAATTTTCGCAAACCAACACATTTAGAAACAACTTTCAGTGATGAAACCCAACCCTCGTTCATCATAGCATGGCTAATCACATCTACCAATGGTGGATCATCTACAGGAAAAACCCTACCACATAATAGGACATAGCATAACGATAGTACTTTCCTACACATGCATCTACAAAATACACGACAATGCATTAAAAATAGTAGGACAATAATCATAAACAATTAGCATCTACTTGCCTTGGCTGTAGCGGTCGAACGAACAATCCTCACACGAGCAAGTGTTGCACTCGTCACAATCTACACGATACAATTGCAATCACATAAACAAACCAAACACAATCATATACAAACATAACAATGCAAGATGCATGCATGACAAGTTGAATAAAGCTCCAGCAACATTCTACAACCTTGTTCAGTATACCTACTGTATGCATGCATGGAAAACATTTTAAAAGCATTGGAATAAAAGCATGCAATTTTAAATGGCCAACAATTGAGCTATAACCCAGTTATTAAGCCACTGCCATTCAACAGTTTGTAAAATCTTGGAAAATATCTACTGTCTAGGCAACCTAAAATAGAACCAGTACCAACTGGAATCACTCAAAAAGGATTTATAGAACTTTCTGAATAAATAAAATACTCCAGAAAGCCTTTTAATAGATTCTGCAACTTCCAGTACTGTAAGTCTACCTTTTTAATTCACTAACATATTCCTCTTGTTCTACTGATTCCAGGGACACCTAATTCACAATTTTTGGAGTTGTAGAACTTTTCTTATGAATTTATTACTCTAAATTGGACATTAAACTATTTATTTAATCACGGAAAAATCTTGCTGCAAAAGCCTGAAAAAATTGTACAGCAATAATCTATGTGAAAAACTGAATCCATGGGTATCTTATTTGCAAATTTTGGCCTAGTAGATTAATTGTTATGAATTTTTCAAGTTTAAACCTAAATCTGCCAAATTTTAACCTATTTAGTTAATTTGAAAAACGGGTTGACCAGTCAAAAGATGAGTCAGCACTGACGAGGCAGTTGACTGGTCTTCAGTCAACAGCTGACTAGTCAGCGCCCGATCTGGGCCATTCATCTGCGATCGAAGGGCAGGGAGTGGGCGCGTGGGGGGAAGCTCACCAGCGGCGTCGGGGTAGGCGGGGGCGTCGGCTCCGGCGAGGTATGGCGGTGGCTGGGTGGCGTACGGCATGCGGGAGGCGACGGCGAAGCTCGAGGTGGCGACGATGTCGGTTCTCGCGTCCGCAGGAGAAGGCGAGCTGGAGCGCGGGCGGCGGCACGCGGCTCCGGCGAGGTTGGCGAGTGGCGTCGGGGTGCTGCCTGCACGAGGAAACGGGACGGGGCGAGTCAGTCGGGAGTGGGGAACCTTCCCAGGGGAAAAAAGGGGTCGGGGGGTCGACGGGGGTGAGCTCTACCGAGCAATGGCGGCGGCGGTGACGATCTCCGGCAAGAAATCGTAGACCGGCGGCGGCGCGGTAAGGGATAGGGTATGGGGGTTTTGCAGAGGGGGTCAAGGGCTTTAAGGCTGTGCAATCGGCACGCGGAGGGGCGTCCGATTTCACGAGGAACATGGCCTCGGAGTCCGTGCCTGCGGCGGCGGCGTGCTGACAAGCGGGCCCAACCGACAGCGACACAAGGAGGGGTTGGGCTGGCTGGGCGGCCGCTGCTATCCGCTGCCCGCGCGCGCTTCTGCTGCACCGCGTTGGCATGCCCCTGGTGGGCCACAGCTGGTGGACCAGCCAGATGCGCTGTCGTGGGCTGCTTTCTCTTTTTTTATTTTCTTTTTCTTTTTCCAGGAAGTTTTCTTATATGTACCTAATATTTGAATCTGACAGAACTGTCTATATTTAAACAAAATTTGAGTCAACCATAACTTTGTAACCGTAGCTCTAAATGAGGTGATTCAAATTGCTACGGGTTTGTGTCGGAACCCTCTATGCACCTGTGCCTTCGAAACCACTAAATTAAACCTTTCCATCATATGCAAGATATAAATCGAGCACTCATGTGTATGTGACAAAGACATGCATGTGGGTTTTGACAAAAAGTTTGAAACTGCATTTTTTTGCAATGATGCTCATGATGCAATCACATGTATGCTATGCAGTACCAAATCTAAAATTTGGGATGTGACATCGATTCACTTCCCATTTTAGGTCCTCCAACTGATGAGGCTTTTGAAGAGCAAGAAAAGAGAGGGGATGACGAATTAACACCCCTTGAATTAAAAAATTACCAGATAATCTAAAACATAGATTTTTGGACAATACAAATAAATTCCCTATTATTATTAGTGCTAAACTTTTAGAAGGATCATTGCAAGGACTTTGGGTACTCGATGGATGATTTGCAGGGCATTAGTCCCATGATAACCGTCCATCGAATATTCATGGAGGAAGGTTCTAAACCAGTTACAAAATTCAATAGACGGCTGAAGCCCGAAATGAAGGAAGTGGTAAGAAAAGAAATAGTACGCTAACTGGATGCAACTATAATATATCATGTAAAAGAAAGTGAATGGGTAAGTCATGTTCATTGTGTTCTTGAGAAGGGCGGTTTTACTGTGGTTCCTAATGAAAACAATAAATTAATACTTACTAGAACTATTGTTGGACATAGGATGTGTATATATTTCAGGAAATTGAATAAATAAACTAGGAAAGGTCACTATCCTTTACCGTTCATAGGTTAAACTTTAGAGAGGTCAGGAAACCACACTAATTTTTGCTACTTGGACGGATACTCTGGTTTTTCCCAAATAGCTGTTCATCCTGATGACCAACTTAAAACAACTTTCATTAGTCGTTATGGTTTACATGCTTACCGACGCATTCCTTTTGGTTTATGTAATGCTCTAGCTACTTTTCAAAGATGCATGACTACTATTTTTGCGGATTTAATAGAATTAATAATGGACGTATTTATGGATGACTTTTCTGTCTATGGAACTTCGTTTACTAGTTGCTTGGATAACCTCAAAAGGGTTTTGCATCATTGCAAAGAAACCAATCTTGTTCTAAATTGGGAGAAGTTCCATTTCATGGTCAAAGAAGGTATAGTCCTTGGACATAAGGTATCAGGTAAGGGTATTGAAGTAGACAGGGCTAAGGTTGAAGCAATAGAGAGAATGCCACAACCAAGGGACATAAAAGGTATAAGAAGTTTTCTTAGTCATGTGGGTTTTTATACAAGGTTCATTAGTAATTTCTTCAGAATTTCTAAACTTTTAACTAATCTGTTGCAAAAGGGAGTAAAATTTAATTTTGATGATAAATGCCTTATTGCCTTTAATAAACTTAAATATGATTTATCCCATGCTCCTATCATTAAACCACCTATATGGGATATGACTTTTGATTTAATATGTGAAGCTAGTGATGATGTTGTAGGAGTAGCTCTAGGACAACACATAGGTCACAGATTTAATATTATACATCGTGCTAGTATAAATTTCAATAGTGATCAAAAGAATTATCCTAAGGAAGAAAGGGTACTTTTTGCTGTATTTTTTCTCTTGCGATAGATTTCGTTCATATATAGTTGATGCAAAAGTAATAAATCATACGGATCGTGATGGTTTAAAATAACTCCTTGAGAGGAAACATCATAAGCCAATACTGATCCTTTGGATCCTTTTACTTCAAGAATTTGAGTTGCAGATTATGCGGAGGAAAGAAATAAAGATAATTGATGCAGCATCTATATGTGTCCAACAAGGCACCAATCTTATTGAGAGGAACTTTAGTACTGGTGATTTTGGTTTACGAGAATTATTATAACAACTAAGGTCAATTCCTCCAAAAGAGAAGAAGTCCTTGTTGTTGGAGGAGTTTGTCACCACCGACTAAATAAACTGTAAGTGCAAGGTAAGTTTTCTTTCTCTAATAAGTGATTTGTCTTCACAATTTTTTACTTCAAATTTTTACCTTTGAATTACTCTTTTTTTCTGAAGTTTTGAGGTGATTTTCTAACTATACGGGCGCAACTATAAGGCTAGAGAAAAACCTCCCGCCATATAGTTGGTCGTTAGACATACTGTATACCATTCGCGATATATTTTTCGGTGTTTAGAAACTATATGACCAAACTATACCGCTGGGAAAATTTATCCCCGACGTATAGTTGGTCGTTATAGCTTCTGGCATCTTCAATTTTTTTTCCATTTTTATTCATCTAAAAAATAGGTTTTTTGGTTCCAAGTCAGTAACCTAACCGATCTAGACTTTAGATATTTGGAAATATCTGCCCAGAACCAACTATACGGCCGGAGCTATACGGTCCGCGACCGTATAGTTGATCATTATGCGGCAACACTTCTCCAAAATAGCGATTTGTTTCCCTGTTTTGTTAAGATTCTTTTCTTGGGAGTGAATTTGGTGTTTCTCATAAGATTTACCAACATCTAACCCCTCTTATATACCGCCATTGTCTCTCTCTCTCTAATCATAATCACCAGTAACCAATCTAGCCATGCTCTATTCTGTCCCAGGCTGTGGAAAACCCCTGGGTCTCATTTCTCCTCCCAGGGACCGCTCTCGTAGCCCGTCCATGGAGGACGACAATGAGGAGGTGGAGAGGTTTAGCTCGAGGTACAAGGAGTACGTCGAGCCAAGCTTCTACAATAGAGATCCCGATGAAGATTGGAGTGACGTCTACATCATCCATGATGTCTATGTGTAGGGGTTCATAGCATGGAAAAAAATTCTACCGCATGAACACAAACAAGCCAAGATCTATCTACTAGATTGTAGCAACGAGTCGATTAGAGTACTCACCCTCGAAGATTCCAAAGCGGTTAACGAGAGAAGATTCTCGTGGGTGATGTAGTCATAAACTTGCCGATATCAAGATCGCGTAGACGATCCTTCCGGCGCTGCGTTCCGGCAGCACTTCCGCAGTCAGTCACACGTTCGGTACTCAATGAAGACCTTCCTCTCCCTTGTTCCAGCAGGCAGCGAAGGTTGTAGTTCTCCCCTCGCGATTCCGGCAGCACGACGGCATGGTGTCGGATGTAGAAGGAAGATCCTGCAGGGCTTCACCTAAGCCAGAGCAAGTTATGGTGGAAATTAGGGTTTCCGGCGATCTAGGGTTTAGAGGTCCAGAGAGGAGGAGGCATGGCCGGCAGCGATGGCGGGCGGCGGTGGTGGCGGCGGGCGGCGGTGGCAGCACTGGGGGGCGACGGCGGCGTGGCAGCTGTGTGGGGAGGGGCTGGTGTTGTGTCTCTTGGAGCACCCCCTCCCCTCTATTTATGAGAGGGAGGGAAGCTTGGGAGAGGGGAGTTTGAATCCTTCCCCAACTCCCTCTCCTAGTTGGCTTGTGGTGGAGGGAAAGAAGGATTCTTTCCTTCCTCCACCAGGATACATTGTCCCAGTTTAACTTTTCAAACTTGCCTTTTGACTTTCAATTTGGAGCTTAATTTCTTTCTTACAAATGCCCAACCTAGGACATGATGCAATCATTCCAATTATTCATGACACATTCATGTACCCTTCCCCTTCCGGTCCGGTGAACCTTCTAGACCCTTCTAGATCATTCTGGTGAAAACACCGGAATCATTCCCGAACTCCGAAATTGGACTTTCCTTATATGAATCTTAATCTCCGGACCATTTCGGATCTCCTCGTGATATCTCGGATCCCATCCGAGACTCCGAACAACATTTTTTCTCCCTACTTACATTCCATATCTACTAAACAACATCGAATCCTTAAGTGTGTCTCCCTACGGTTCGTGAATTATGCAGACATGACCAAGACTCTTCTCCGGTCAATAACCAATAGAGGAATCTGGAAATTCATATGGCTACCACATATTTCTATGATTACTTCATTATCGAATGAACCATTTATATACGATACCAATTTCCCTTTGTCTCACGATATTTTACTTATCTGAGGTCTGATCGTCGGTATCTCTGCATACCTAGTTCAACCTTGTTACCGATAAGTACTCTTTTCTCGTTCCTGTGATATGTGATCCCTTTTGAGCCAGTCAGATGCTTGCAAGACAATTGGATGACATTCCACCGAGAGGGCCTAGAGTATATCTATCTGTCATATGGATAGACATATCCCACTCTTGATCCATGTGCCTCGACACATACTTGTCGAACACTCAATGCCACCTTTATAACCACCTAGTTACGAAGTAGTGTTTGATGTCATCAAAGCATCCATCCGGTGATGGTGATTAACATGATCTCATGGTCGAAGGATTTAGGTTACTATGTATTTTAAAGCTTATAGCAAGTGAACTATATAAATGACTTGATCTTATGCTACGCTTAACTATAGGAGTATGTCCATCACATCATTCTCATAATGATATGACCTTGTTGTTAATAACAACTCAATGTTCATGATCAGGAAACCATGATCATATATTAACCAACAAGCTAGTTTAACAAGAGGCTTTACTAGGGACTCTTTTATGTTTACAAATCACACATGTATTAATGTTTCCTATTAATACAATATAGCATGGTATGTAAAATTTTATCACAAGCGTGAAGATATGATAATAACCACTTTATTATTGCCTCTTGGGCATATCTCCAACACTATGATCCTCTAGAGATCAACTGGGTGGCGATGAAAATAGCTCAACAAGATAGAGAAGGTCACAAGCCGCATGGAAAAGGGCGTGTGGAGACGATCAAGTTCATCACCACAGATCCCAGGCCGCACAAGCGTAAGGAATTACCTAATATTAGTATAGGTGCTAGCATGGAAGCGACTGTGCCACTCTCGAAGCCTACCTTTGGTGCTTGTATGAGGGTGAAGCCTCAAGAAGAGTGGAGGAACAGTTTCTAATTCCCCGATCCATCAATTATGGATGAGGAAGAAGAAGTTGTCCCCAGGACCAAGGACCACGTGTGAGCACTAGAGATATATCAGAAGCAAGAGCTACTCCATCGCATTGAAGTCCATCACCGTGTCAAGGAGATAGAGAAGAAGGATGATCTTCTCCCATTGGTGACTAAACTCGCAGATAAGGTGGACACTTTGCAATCTAATTTGCGCAGGTGCTACAACTGCATCACTGCCCTGAAGGATACCAATAAGAAGCTGCGCACCGTAGTGCTACATGCCATGGCGCCACAGTGATCTACAATAATCACGGTATCAAATAATCGAGAGGGATTATTTGATCCCGCCTGGCTTGATTCCAATCTTTGGAGATCTTTAAGACCTTGTAATCTATCTTATAAGTTTCTATTACTATTTTAGTTTTGCATTAGTTTGAGCTAAGAAATAAAGTTTGCATAACTAGAATTCCCTTCAGGAATATTCGATCCCTTTTATGAAATTCCGAGTTTATTATAATATATGGACCATTACTGAGTTTGTGTCTGTCTTATTAGATATATGAATGGCTTGAGTATAATTTCACTTGCACTTGATGATAGCAATAGGAGTATTCCAAACCATTGGTATTAATGGAACATACAAAGGTAATTTGGTCAATATGTTGTAAGTTGATGGTTTGATTTGGAAAAAGGAAAAATTATCTAATTAGTTAAGATGAGAAAGAAAACCTTGAACAACGGAAAATTAAAAGTGGTATCAAATTAGAGTGAGAACAAGATGAGGTAGAATATTCAAGCTATACATATGCTTCATATACAATTGGAATTTGATAATTGAGATCATTAAACTTTGAATTCCTACATGAAGTGGAATGTATGGCTAGCTCCTTTGCACAACACTTAAACAAAAGTGTGAGCATATATATATAAAGAAGAGAAGAAAAGAGAAAAGAAAATGTGCAAAGAGAAAATAGGCATATACCACTATATTATAGGGAGACAAAGAAATGTTTTAAGATTTTCAATCCCAAGTAAATATATTAATCCTAAAACACTTGGGACTACCTCGCTAACTCATTGAGTCAAACCGAATACTTTTACATCATGTTGAGAGTAATCTTTTGTGAACTGTTAAATGCTAAGGTGTGGAAGCCTACTAGTTCGAGTAAGGTATTATTCATGAACTTATTCATATGTATCATATATGATAAACACATGCTTCAACTGCCTCATTTATTTTATTGACTTAGCTTCATGAATATGAGGATCACATCCATTAAGCTAAACTTGCTCGGTACGAGCAAGAGTCTAAGATTCGGTAAGTTGATGAGTGCATATTTGCATCATGTTTTATATTATTATTTTGCATTGTAGTGGTAGGATCTTGGTATTTTACGGCGTCCAGCGCACCTTTTATGTTTATTTTCACCAGGATCAGGACAGATGATGGATACGATGGACACAATTCTTGGACTAGTTGTATTAGAGAGAAAAGGAGTCAAAAACAACGTAAATCGCTAATTAGGGAAATGCCAATAACACCAGAAGAAAACCCGAAGAGATCGCAGGAGGCAGAAGGTTTAATGCCCAACTATACGACGGGAGCAACTTTTCCGGCCATATAATTCCCGCCATATAGTTGGCACCGCCGTCGCCTCCTCAAATAGTTTCACCCCGTGCAACTGTACAGGGCAGACGACATACAGAACCACCAGAAATCGCCGAAAACTCACCTCTAGAAGGGATCTGGAGGGGGAACTTATCCACCGGGGATCCATCTTCACCCTACGTAGATCCAGGAGGATAAGGCATCGATTTTCATCATCAACAGTTGCATCACCACCATCTCCATGCATCCCATCTACATCTTGTCTAGATCTGGTTGTAATTTTCGTACTCGTTGTGGATTTATACAAGTACTATTCATCTATGATAGATTCCATTGTTTTTGCCATGATGTTAAATGCCTCCATGTCTGAGTAGATCATTAGTTCTTGGGGAGATGGAGAAACCCATGATATTGAAATAAGATAAAGTTTATTATGATATTCATCGTTGTGACCATGTGTTAGATTGTCTTCATCTTGATGTTGGGAGAAGTCGACCTCTCAATATTTGCCCCTTTTGGGGACTTGGTGGAGGGAACTACTTGTTGGTAGATGGAGGTGTGCTAGCACTTATAGTGACTATAACTCTGTTGGAACTCCTTACGTATCAACTTGGGAATTGAGGAAACTCACGGAACACTATCCATTCCATGGGATACATATGGGGTAAAGTCCCTTAATAGCGCAGTAATTCGATTGATGTCTATTGCTTGTCTGTTGTGGTTATGAGGATGATGTGAGTAGTGATTGCTGCCTATTCGTCCAAATACGGAGTTCCTCCCACATATACATAGTTGAGAATGTTCATGATAATAATCTTTACCTTAGACCCTTTATAAATGCTAGAGGTGTATCCGCTACTCCCTGAAAACGCTTTTTCCCATTCCAGTTTCACATCTCTTTTACATATGTGATACTTATTTTCTGTATTCAGTTTGTTTACTTTACTTGTTGTTATCTTATACAAAAACCCAAAAACACCTTTTTACACAACACTCGCATTTTATCTTGTTACTTAGAACATTATTTAGCATTTCTATTTCAGTATTTAATTTAAGAGTTATTAGACTTCAGACTCCTCCCTGTGGGATCGATATCTTTATTTCGAAACTAGCTACAAACGATCTATGCATTTGCAGTTATCAATGCCCACAAAAGGTTGTGAGATTCTTCTTCTTGGCACGAGTCTCGATCCCTCTTGATATGTCACAAGGATATTATTGACTTGGAGCCCACTTGAAATGGCGGTCACCTTGATCTTACGAATTATGCCTTCATGATCAACAAATTCATCCTTTGAAGGTCCTTGATCATTGACACCATCTTGAGCTCGTGCTTGAGGTAGAAGAGCTTGTTCTTCTACTTGGTCTTGCTCAACGGGTTGAGGCCTTGGTTCTTATTCTTCGGTTTGCATGTCATCTTGAGTGAGATGTTGATCTTTTGGTGCACTTGATGACTCAACTTGGGTAGAGCTAGGCTCTTCTTGGGTTGAGCTTGATTCTCCCCCATCATCTTCTTAATCTTGAATGTGGGATTCAGTGGGCAAGATATGCCCAATAACCATCAACTTGATGAATTGAGAAGAATCTCCATCACCTACATCACATGAAACAACTTGCCCCTCTTGGGGGGCATTATTCTCCAAAAACTCCACATCGTAAGATACTTCAACACAACCATTGGTTTTGTTGTAGTATCTATAGGCATGAGAGTTTTCCGCATAACCAACAAAGATACCTTCTATAGTTCTAGATTCGAGTTTACCAAGCTTTTCTTTCTTGTTCTTAACAACACACCTGCACCCAAAGACGCAGAAGTATTTGATGTTGGGCTTCTTACTTGTGAGAGTCTCGTATGGAGTCATGTCAAAGGGATCTCGGACGAAGAGCCGGTTCGTGTAATGAAACGCGGTAGCATTGGCTTCTCCCCAAAAGTTGTGGGGTGACTTGAATTCACTCAACATTGTTCTTGCCATCTCAAGTCTGGTTCTTCCTTTCAACAACAACATTTTGTTGAGGGGTATAGGGATCCAAGAATTCAGGCTTGATCCCCTCATCTTGAACGAACTCTTGCATGGTGTAGTTCTTAAATTCGGTATCGTTCTCGGTTCTAATGAGTGCGTTGAGCTTGCTTGGCGAAGATCATGAATTCCTTGTAGGTCTCATCCTTTTACTTGAGGAGAAAGACCCATGTATACCTTGAATAATCATCAACAATGACAAGACCATACTTCATTCCACCAAGAGAGTCATTAGTTGATGGCCCAAAGATATCCAAATGGAGAAGCTCCAAAGGCCTTGAAGTGGCCACCTTGGAAACAGAAGGATGATGTTTCCCAATTTTCTTCCCGAAGATGCAAGCATTACACACACAATATTTCTCAAAAGAGATACCGGTTAGTCCAACAATATGCTCACCCTTTAGGAGTTACTTAAGATTTCTCATGTTTACATGGCCTAGGCGGCGATGCCAAAGCCATACCTTGTCAATCTTTTTCATTAGGCATGTAGGAAGAGATTGGCTCTCTTTCGAGAGATCGACCACGTAAAGGTCGTCTTCCACATTGTCCAACAAGGACCAAACTGATATCATCACTCCTAAAGACATTCACAAATGTTCTAAAAAATAGGAATCATAGCTGGCATCCGCAAGATGTTTAATCGAAAGCAAGTTGTAGCCAAGGTTTTCAGCAAGCAAGACGGTCTCTAGGAAAAAAAGCCTTGGAGACCACCAACTTGCCATAACCTAGTACCTTTCCTTTATTTATCACCAAAAGTTATGCTTAACATTGAGTTGACATCATGAATGAATTGGTCAAGCCCACTTCTACCTCTAGTCATATGATTGGTGCATCCACTATGAAACACCCATTTTGATCCACAGGAGGCATATTCCTACAAATTCAATTCTTTGATTTAGGAACCCATTGAGTAATGGGTCCCCTAGCATTAGCAACAAGATATTTTGGTACCCAAATTGAGTACCACCTATAAGAATAACCATTGTGAGGGCCAACATATTTGGCATATACACCCCCTTGAGTGCCCTTACATAGCACATAGGATGGATTAAACTTTCCCTCATATTTATGATTGGGGTTCCCCCTAATGGCTCCCCATTCAGAACATTCTTCTTGACTTGGTTGTCCACCTTGTGCCCTTCTTTCATAAAATTGATCTTATTTGGTGGAGTGGAATCATTCTTGTTGTTCTTTGAGTCAAACCCAACACCTTCCTTTGGATCCCTCGTCTTTTGATGGGATGGAATCTCATCAAGAATCTTTCCCTTGGAAGTAGGTGCGAGACGCTCCTTCTCGAGTTGTTCTTTCAACTTCTTATTTTCCTTAATGAGGATATCTTGATCAAAGGTAGAGTTAGGGGAATAAGAAACATTGTCAACAACAATTGGATCCTTCAATGTACCAAGAGCCATATCATAGGTCACTCGGAGTTGATCATGGTTCTCCCCAAGCTTTATGAGCTCACACTTGACAAGCAATGACATGGGCATGGACCTTTGGGTGCCCATCGTTAGTTATGGTGCGGCCTAACAGAGGGATCACTCGAAGATACATCAAGATCCATGAAGCCCATGACGATTCAACAAATACAAAGCCTACAAGGACACAGACTCCTGGCGATACAAGACAAGGAAAGTCCAAGACTAGACTAGATACAAACTCTACACTTGTAACCAACTCGTATTGGTATCCGAGACCTAACATCCTCATATATAAAGGCTAGGAGGGGTCAACAAGGAGGGCACCCCGATACACTACACCCGACAATAGATCTAGACAATAAACATCACGCTTTCTCTCTCAGCAAGATTGCATCTAGTCGACTAAACGAGTTTGTACTCTCCAATGATAGTACGAGCAGACAAGCAGGAGTAGGGTTTCCTCTATGAGGGCCTGAACCTGGGTAAATTGCCTCCCTTGTTTGTCTGTTAAACCGACGAAACACCAGCGCTCTCTTTTTCATGAAACCCTAAGTTCATAACCATGTGTATTGCCGAGGTCATGCCTCGTCTGCGGAAAATTTGAGCGTTGGACCATGGATTCGGTGGCTCCCTTTTTACCAAGCAATAACTCGACGATCAGGAGGATCGAATTCATTTCGGCTCCATGAACTTCCTTTCGATTACAGTCGGCATGCTGAATTTCATCATCACAAAGATGAGCGCAGGGACTCCGTCAACACTGCCCTCGCGCCTCAGCTGATCGAGTCAAGATCAATGGTTATCTACGTACCTTCTAGAGTCTACCGTGATCCAGGTCACGGCTTATCGAGACGGCCAACTAAATTAATTTGTTATCATTCTATGATGGCTCGATTACTCGAGTGACCGAAACGGACTCGAAGATCCAAAGACAAAGCTACGACATACATGGATTTTGGGGCCAGAAGCGTGATTTGCATATGTGCATGAATTTTGCAGCCAGAAATACAATCATACAATATGAATCAGCAAAATAAAAGAACTCCACCGAGTTGGAGGATTTGTCAAGATCGGAGGCCATTTTTTTTCTACTCGACGTCAAATTGCTCTGCGCATCCGAGTTTGGAAATTTCAAAGAAAAAATAGCTCCACGTAAGAGAGAAAATCTTCACGGCAAAGTTCAAGTACCCGTGCGGCCGTGCAGCTAGCAGTCGGATCATAGTCGGAGAAGAGGAAAAATCCGTACAGAAGATTACACGTCCTCACATGGATTTGGGGAAGCATAAAATAAAAGAAAAGAGCGAGTGCTGATGCTAGGTACTCCACACTCCACGTTGAAGATCAAGTCGTGCAACAATTCAAGCAAAGGAAAGGCAATGAGATCGATCAAGACGCTGCCTCGTACGTACATACACGTATCCGGTGAAGTACAGTACACCAACGAGTCGTCAGGCTGTATGGATAAACTCGAAAAATACTTCGACTTCGGCACGGCTTCACCAACTGTCCATCGCACAACTCTGTCGACCTTAACTACATGTTCGGTCGCGTTAAATCTACGTCCAAGGCTGCACCGACTCTGCATGGCTACCCTCTAAAATCTTCAGCTCCGACGACCTGCTATAAATTATAAATCTCCAGCTACGTCAATCAATCCGCTATAAATTTTTGGCTGCGGCAATCCATTACAATCTTCAGTTATGGAAACCTGCTACAATCTTCAGCTCCGGTATCCCACTGTCGCATCGACTTCGTCCGCGCACCATCCCTCTACCACGTCGAATTCGTTCGTGGATACATCGACTTCGTTCATGATAACTACAAATAAAGCTAAGTTTCTTTTGCCAAGAGTCAATAATTCTTTTTTAACTTGCACTCGAAACACTCGGAGGATGTGCCCTCTTCGAGTAACCTAAGTTCCATCGACTCCGCGCACTCGAGCACCTAGTACGCGACTTCTCGAGTAGCTGACTCTGCCTGAGCGTCGAATCCTTAAACTTCGACCTAGTTGCAGCTCAACTGATAGGTCGGGGCAAGGTACTGAGACTAAGGGCGTCAGGCTAACGAAAAGGTCTCGCAAAACATTGAAAAAGTGTCAAGTCTAATGGCACGAGAAAATATCATAACAAGTCCAAAGGCAAATATTATTTACAAGATACAGGCACTTCACTATTCCTTATGTTTTCTGCAGCTTACAAGAACGTCGGCTACATCGAGCTATTTTGTCGGGTCCTCCAATGGAGTCGACTAACGCCACCCGCGTCAACTTTTGCCAAGACCGATCCGAGTACCTCCTCGGATGAAGAAGATGATCTCAGCCTATGCCTCGAGGGCTACTCCCATCGGGAGCACTAGTCGCGCACCCGAAAGAAAATATATCTTCCAACGGAGTCAACCAAAACAACCTACACCACTACAAAACAAGACCCGAGTAGAGACCCCCCTCGGATCAATATTATCCTCGAGCGCTGCGCACCTAATGAAACTAAATTCTCCTACGAAGTCGACAAAACACTTCAAATTCTTAGACTGTGTCCGCCGCGATAATATGTCTGAATGTCGTATCCACGACATGAAGATAAGACCCCGTGATCCGTCCAATGAGGCCTGGTAACCACACACAAATGCGCTCTGCCAGTATTTTATCCGTATCCACGATACGATGAAAAATCCAGACGGACGCGTTGGGTACCCATAACAGAAAACTAGAATTCAGTACTCGATAAGACCTACGCCGCCCGAGATGAATTACGCCAGAATATACCAAGTTTGAGTCTAGATACTCGAGCTTGATGTAGGTTCACGTTCTTTTTGCCCAAGAGAAATTAACTGGTTCCCAATCCGTCGGATGCACCAGACTCGTCATACCAAAATCCTTATGACAAACTTATTGAACTTACCGTTTACCTACTCAACAAAAAAATCCTCCAACAGTAGTTGATAGTAAAATATTTCTAGCCACAAAGAAGACCAGAATGGAGTACCTCCTCGGATGAATAAGATCTCTGATCCTATACTCTGGTGCAAGCACCCGAACATAGCCGCGGGGGCTACTCCCATCGGGAACGCTGGCCGCGCACCCGATAGAACAAACAAATCCTCCAACAGAGTCGACAGAAGAACTCAAGAAGGCAAACTTTGAGCCTACACTCGACTGCAAGCATTTGAATGTAGCCTCAGGGGCTCCTCCCATCGGGAGCACTGACCATGCACCCGATAGAAACAATAAATCCTCCAACGGAGTCGATATAAGAACTCAAGAAGGCAAACTTTGAGCCTACACTCGACTGCAAGCATTCGAATGTAGCCTCGGGGGCTACTCCCATCGGCGCGCTGACTACACACCTGATAGAAAAAATAGAAATCCTCTGACAGAGTCGACAAAAGAGTAACCTTGAGCCTACCCGAGTGTAGCCTCAATGGTTAATCCCATCGGGAGCACCCGAAGAAAATGCTAAACATCATTTCAAGAACAATACAACTTCATCCATTGCAACAGCCAAACAAGGCAGTCGAGAAATTCACGCATCCGAAGAAATTTTTGAGTTCACCTTCTAGGCACATTGAAACGGACTTGGAGACTCGACCCGAGTCTACGACTCAAGTGGAGTCTCGGGGCTACTGACATGGGCATGGCCCTTCGGGTGACCATCATTAGTATATATGGTGCGGCCTAACAGAGGGCTCACTCGAAGATACATCAAGATCCATGAAGTCCATGACGATTCAACAAATATAAAGCCTACAAGGACAGAGACTTCTGGCGATACAAGACAAGGAAAGTCCAAGACTATACTGGATACAAACTCTACACTTGTAACCAACTCGTATTGGTACACGAGACCTGACCTCACCATATATAAATGCTAGGAGGGGCCAACAAGGAGGGCACCCCGATACTCTACACCCGAAAATAGATCTAGACAATAGACATCACGCCTTTCTCTCTCTCTCTCTCGGCGAGATCGCATCTGAAAGGATACATATGCCACCTAGAGGAGGGTGAATAGGCGGTTTAAAACTTTTCCGAAAGTGGTTCAACAAAGGCAGAATTAAACTAGCATTTACTTTGTGAGCACAAAACTTAGAACAACTAGATTTCACCTATTTGCACCAACAACTTATGCTAAGAAAGACAAGCAACTATGTGATAGCAATATATATACTTCAAGCATGAAGGCTATCACAAAGTAAGGTGCATAAGTAAGAGCTCGGGTATAGAGATAACCGAGGCACGTGGGGACGACGATATTTTAAGGAGTTCCTCCCAACATGGAGTACGTCTCGTTTGGATAGGGGGTGGTATCAAACCATCAATGCCACAAGAGGCCACCCTTTTTCTCCCTTAATATCACCCCAATGGGATCGATCCACACTTCCACTATCGGTGCACTGATCGGTGGCAATCCGAAACCTCTCACAAGGTTGGGGCACTTATCCACAACTTAATTGGAGGCTCCCAACAAACGATCTTGGGGAAAGCTCCACAACTTAATTGGAGGCCCCAAGTAATCCAAGAACCTGCAAAACCACCAAACCGTCTAGGGTTCCAAGAACCCAAGAGTAAAAAAGCTTCTCACCTTTCACTCAATCAAATCCTCACCGAGAACTCAAACCGATGCACCAAATGCAAATGGCAAGAACACAAGAAGTTCTCAAATCCTTCTCTCCCAAATTCTACAAAAGCTACAAAAGCTTGTGGGGGAATAAGAGAGGAATAATAATGGAGGAAATCCACAAAAGACTCCAAGATCTAGATCCCAAGATGTTCCCCTCACATAGATGAGAGATTGATTTGTGGGGTTGTAGATCTAGATCTCCTCTTTCAAATACCTAAAGTATATGCAAGAATCAAAGGAGGGATTGAATAGAATCAAGCTCAAGAGGGTCAAGAATGGAAGGGAAAGCTTATAGAACATGAACCGGGTCCATTGGGGAAGAAGGACCCTTTATATAGGCCCATTGATTTCTGACCGTTTTCTGCCTGTTAAGGAATTTCCACACCGGAGACTCCGGTCTACACCAGAGACTCCGGACCATCTCCGGTCCGTATCCGGACCACCATATAGAACGTCCCAGCTGACTTGGGGAAACCTCCTCCGGAAATTCGTCGAAGACTTTGGTCTCTAGTATACCGGAGACTCCGGTCTGTCCACACCGGAGACTCCGGTCTGCATGAACGCATCGGAGAATCCGGTATCCCTCCGGTTCATGCCGGATACTCCGGTGTTTGAACACCAGAGATTCCAGTCTGGATATTCCATCAACCTTTTGTTTCAGCCAGGGAGGATATAACCAAATAAGAGACAAACTTCAAATGGCGATATCTAGAGTTTGGAAACTCCGATTGACCCAAAACCAATTCTGTTGGATACCACCAAGTGAGAAAATTTCATGTATTATAATGTGAGATACCTCCCTTGGTGAGAAACCGGAAAACCTTAATGATCAAAAACACAATAAGATATAAAAGGGAAATCTGTTTTTGATGAACTAGAGCTTGTTATGAATACCACAAGCTCTAGAACCTCACATGGATAAGATCCAAATAACAACCAAGAAAGGATGATGCTAAGTATGCAAAGTTTTGATCTCTCTTGGAAAGATATGACCGAGTTACTCACTTGAGATCCCCTCTTGATAGTACGGTTATCTATCCTATAAACCGGACTCCCCAACTAACACCACGAGACCGGTAAGAAGGAAACCCTATCAAGATCATACCTTTGCCTTGCGCATATTCCACTTGATCTTGATGTAGATGATATTTTCCTTCTCAAGATGGAATCCCTTTCTTGATTGCTCTTTGTACGCACTCGCTTGATGAAGACTAGCAAGTTTCTCCCCCATACAACATGGGGAAACCTCTACTTTTACCTTGTCTTCATCGATCCATGATCACCGAGGATGGCAAGCTTCAAACATGAGATCTTCTAGATATGGAACATCTTTAGCTTGCACAACATTTCTTCTAACACCATTTGGATGATGTCTTGAAGATACAATGATGAACTCTATCTTTGTCATCGTTATGGAAACGGAAGAGCCTAAGAAGGCTAGAAAGAGGTGTGGGAGCGAGCAGGGAGGCGAGAGACGGCGTCCGCAGGCAGGATTGGGCGCAAGAAAGCGTCGGGGACATAAGAAGTAGCCAGGTTTGGAGCCCTCGGGGTGAGTTAAAGCTCCTACTCCTGCTAATCTGACTATGGGGATGAACACGAAGAACTACAAGGCTCCTTGAGCTGTATCTGTTCTAGCTAGCAGTGAGTGAGAGACCAACCCTTGCAACGTTACCCCTAACGCCCCTTATATAGGCCGAGGTGGCGTGGGCAATGGCCTGGACGACTGGCGGGTCCCATAGACGGGCCCCAACTGGCTAGGTCATCTACAGTGGCCGGCATGGAGGGCGTGTACCCATAGTCAAACCCATGCCGCCATGACATCTACAGTGGCCACCATGCGGGTAGTTATGCACAGTACCACCTACTGTCTACTGTTACAACTGTCATCGGTAAAGTCGTCGGTATGGGCCGAGTGTCTGAGTCTCCTTTCTTTCTTGTCCATCGTCCTGCGTGTACTGTGTACTGTGCTCTATGTCATCCTGTACCTTGCTTATCTTGAGTGGCTGGCTAGGTTGCCCTGGCCGGCTGATCTGTCTTGACCGGGTGGTTGGCTCTATCCGGCTATGCTTCTGCCTTTGTTCATCTCATCCGGCTGATGGTTCTGCCGGCTCGCTCTTGATCTGCCTGGCCTTATCTGGCTAGCATGGTCCAACCGGTTAGGTGTCTTTGGGGATGATTTCTATCCGGTTGACTGGTTTGCTAGCTTGGTCTTCGTCTAGCCTTCCTTCTGATCTGTGTTTGAGTTTTTACATCCGGATGCCCCAGCCGGTCAGCAGGTTGCCGCTTATGTATCTTGTCCTGTTAGCCTACCTGGGGGTGATCCCCCCGACACTAGCCCCCGAGCGCGCGTAGATTCCACCCGTAGGAGAAATGTGCGCGGGCTCAAAAATCTAGTTTACAATTTTTCCCGGCTGAAATTTGGCGGTTGGAAGTGCTCGGTTGCATCATCACTGACGTCAGCCACGGCGCAATGATGATCGTGGGAGGACGTGCGACGAAGGTTCGCGTTGCCTGTCGCCTCGGAAACCGCTGTCAGCGCCTCTCCTCGCACGCTTGGGATCTTCTGTGCGTTGCGTGTTGGCGCAAAGGATCCGACCGAGGCTGGGTCTATGGGAGGCTGCCACGTGGCGAGCCAGCTGTTTGCCTCCCCATCCCCTTTAAGTAGTGGCCATGGCACCCCGTCGCCCCTACACGCCATTTTCTCCCTTTCTTCTTGCTGTTGACTCCGCGCCTCTGCTCTGCCCTCTTCCTCCACTCAGTCCTTGCGCCGCCGGCGAGCTCGCGCTGCTCCGCTCCGCCAGCACAGCCATAGATTGTCCTATCAGAGCGACGGTTCAGCGTCACTCTTCCGCCGCTCCCCTTTCACCTTCCCCTTCTCCTTCTTCCTCTCCACCGCGCTCCTCCACCGTCGGCATGGCAAAGAGCCGAGGTGCCTGGTGCGGCTCCTCTGTGACGGAGGCGCAAGTTGAAAAATACCGGCGGTCGCGCCTCCTGCCGATCGCCGGCGAGGTGAGGATGTGCCTCGCCCCGGCTAACAAAGTCTCGCCGGATTCTCAAGCCGGCGAGCGTGTTATCTTTCTCACGCATCTGGCGCGCAGCCTGGCCTTTCTGGCCAGTGCCTTTTTCCTCTCTTACCTTGCACATTTTGATCTCCATCTCCACTATATCAGCTCGAATGCAATCGGCATTCTAGCCCACTTCGTAGCATTCTGCGAATGCTACGTCGGGATCCAGCCGGATCTCGTGCTCTTCTGCCAACTCTTCCTCATCCGGCCACAGGTCCAGTACGCCAAAGGTCCGCTCGTGCTCTGTGGCGGCGCCTCCATCTACTCCCACTCCCAGACCGGCTACTCTAAGTTCAAACTGCATGACACTGTCAAACTGTGGTAGCAGACGTACTTTTACGTACGGAACTTGGGGTCTGACGACCGTCTCAAACTCCCGGCTTTCCAAGAGGCGGAGTCCAGCCGGGTGCACTAGGAGGAGAAGATCTTCGGCTCGAAGCAGGAGTTGGACACGGTGCTGCAGCAGATGAGGTCGCTGGTCACGGCTGGCCTGACCGGCATCGACGTGACGCTGAGCTCGGCTAGCCGGCTGATGATGCCCCTGCAGCATTGGGCGCACAAATGTTCTACTACTTCGGGCGCCTCGACCCGACACGGCTCTCCCGCCATGATCCCCCTTCGCGAACCTTTACGAATGGGTGTGGATGATCACCAAGGAGAAGATCAAGGCCGACTGGCGCTTCGATCTGGCTCCTTACACGCGCGAGAATCGCGCCTCCCAGGTAAGTGTGACTTGCCCTTTTTCTTTCTTTTCTTTTGTTCTTGCTTTGTCTGACATCACCTCTTGATCCGGCTCTTACTCGTTTCCTATTTCCTAGACCTTCCCTTGCATCATCCGGGAAGAGGGTGAGGAGCCCCTCCAGGTCTTCACCGCTTACCTCTCCGAGCCGCTCCCGTGCTGGCCAACGGCGAGGGCTCAGTCGGCGAGGAGGGCTTCTTCCCCAGCCGGGGCAACGAGGTGGTGGATGATCTGCACGGCCCCGCGGCGGAGGAGCGGGACGGCACCGCGCCGCCCGAGCCTACACGGAAGCGCATTGGCGAGGGTTCCTCGAGCAGCGCCGCCATGACTAAAGACCCGGCTGTGAAGCGCAGTCGGGTGGGGGTTCCTCCATGCCCCGACTGGACCCTGGTGTGGACCTCTTCTAGCCACCCAGCTGCGCTTCGCCTTGGGGCGTGGAGGAACCAGTGCAGGGGTAAGTTTTCTTGTGTTTGCTCTCTCTCTTGCTCTTTCTTTTTCTCGCATCTGCCTTTTTCTCCTGTATTGATCTTGTCTTCCTTACATAGCTCTGTTCTTTTCTTTGTTGCGACCCTGGCTCACAGCTCGCCCTCTGCCTCTCTGCCTCGCGATCCTCCGCCCCAGTCGGATGACCCCTCGATGGCCCTCCGCCCCCGGCGACCGAGACCATGCCCCCGCCAGAGTCGGTGGCGACGGTCCAGCTGACTCCCATTGCGTCTGAGCGCATGGTGAGTCAGTCGGATGCGACTCCCAGCCCGACTGGGGGCTCGTCAGCAGGTGCGGAACGCTCCGCGCCAGAAAAGAGACGGTGGTGGTGGAAGACATCGACTCCGATGAGGAGGCGACGGTGCAGTGGCAGGCTGCCGCCCGCGATGCACCAGCAGCCCTAGCTGCCCCCCTGGCGCCGCTACCCACAGAAGGTAGATCTTCCCTGCAAGCCCTCGGGGTGAACCTCGAGGCCGGGATCAAGGAGTGCCGGCAGCTTCAAGCAACGCTGGCCAGTGCCAATGAGTCTGCCATGATGCAGTTGGCGATGACGCGGGGGACCGCGAGGAGTAAGTTTTCTAACTTTCATTTTCGCTTGCTTTTTTCTCACTTGCACTTTTCTTCTGGCTACATCCTCACTTGCTTTTCCTTCTTCGTCACAGCCATTCTCGTCTGCGCCTAGTGCGAGGTTGACCAGCTGAAACACTCTAATGGGCGCCTTAGCCGGGACAACTCCGCTCTCCTGTTGCAGAACAAGAAGTGGCACTCCCGGGTAAACCAGCTGGAGGCCACCCTCAAGGAGCGGGATGACGCCCTCGCCAGCCAAGCTACTACCTTCGACCTCCTGGATAAGGAGGCCACCCGAATGAAGGAGCACTCCCAGTTCCTGGACGACGAGCTGATGAAGATTGGCCACATTGCCAAGGGTAAGTTTCTTGCCTTTTCCTTTCCATTATGTCCGACTGCTTTTGGCCGGATTGCTCTTTTAACTTGCCCCCTTCTGATCACAAGGCTTCTACCCCCAAGTAGATGCTCTTGCCTACGACAGCGTGCAACAGGCCGCTACGGGTGAGAAGGCCTTCGTCCGGGACTTGGTGGCGCAGCTGGGGGAGGAAGCCGCCAACCTCTGCAAGGCCGGTGCCACCGTCCATGACCTCATCTTCCTCGGGGAGCTCCTTCCGGAGACCATGGGCTCCTCGGTGATCAAGCTGGGCGGTGCACCGAACGCCATCGACCAGTTGTGCAACCTCACCGCCCGCATCGGCTTCGAGATGGCACTGGCCCTCATGCTCTCCTAGTACAAGGACGCCCGACTCGACAAGCTGGTGGACGGCTTTCGAGCCGGCGCGGATCTTGCCGCCGTGCGCCAGGCCTACCATGGGCTCCGCTCCACCGCCATCACGATTTCTGGCTACGCCGACATCGACGAGGTGCTGACGGAGGGCGAGGGAAGCGCGAGCGCGGATGGTGACATGGAGGCGTCCTCCCAGTTGGGTGGGGACGGCTTGGCCGCTGCCCACGGCAAGGGTCCGGCTACTTGAAGTAGAGGAAGACCCCGGGATGCCGGGCGTAACTGTATATAGCTTTAGCACTTGGTACTTGCGTTTTTGAACAATCTAGATATGCGGGGGCTTCATCCCCCGCCGTTTAAGTAACTATCTGGCTGGGTTTGCCTTCGTGCACCCATTATATTTATTCCTCGTCTGACTAACTTGTCCGACTGGTCCACTCCAGCCGGCGTTATCTTTCTTTTGGTCCTTGCGCTTTTTCATGACCCTTCTCACTTGCGCTTGTTACTTCTTCTATTCTGGAGATGATCTGCCCATTCGTTCCTCTTGCCTTTCGAAAAACTCTTGCCCTTTGCGAGTTCCGCCTGCTTAGCCGGCTATACGTCTGCGGCCGTGCCTTGGACATTTTTCTCTATTACTTTCCTTATCTCTTTCTTTATTTTCTCTTTCTATCTTTACTTGGCCGGCTGAAACCTCCTAGCCGGGCGGGAGGGGTTGCGCCCTTGCCATGGAGGGTCTTGCTACCTTGCTTTCTGTCCTGCTCCGTATCTCTCCATCCGGCTGGTGCAGCCGTCAGCCGGATGCCGCACGCTTCTTGTGGGGGCGCGCCAACGCACCCACTGGGTGTAGCACCCGAGATTCGAAGTGGCTACCGAAGGTAGGTGCTTCGAATCTTCCGTCTTTGATTTCCGGCACAGTGCGATTTGTGAAAAAGAAACATACAAAAATGATTCCTTATCAAAACGTTGTCATGTTATACGTTATTTTTACTGTCCGACCAGAATTTTTCTTTTTCGAAAACTATCTCGTGATTTTATGATCACTTAGTCACTTTCTCGTGCGCAATGTTGTTTACGCTGCACCTTGCCGGACAGCCTTGTTTCGGTCTGCAGCCGGAACCGGAGGGAGCTGACAATACATTTCCGCATGGTACTAGAGGCTTAGTACCTGAAAAATACCAACTAGGCACATGGCCGGGATGTCCAATATGTCGCATCTTTCTCCGTTTTTCGTGTGGGATGCCCTCGGGCTTTTGCTCTTGCTATCCGGACATCCGGGTTGCGGTTTGTAGCTAAGGCGAAGAGTGGGCCTCTAGCATCATCGCACACTACTCAGTCGGTTTAAAGAATTGGCAGGGTGGGCCAACCGGTGAGCCCCCGGGTAGGGGTCGACGGGAGCGAGAAAAAACGTTGTAGGGTGTAATTGAAAACGGGTAACAACATCATATCTGGCAAGGAGCCCCCGAGCGTCAGCCGGGGTTCCATATATTTCATTCATTCAGGGTTCTAGATACATTCACTGATTTTTGCGACTAAGTGTAAAACGGTCGGAGTAGGTCAGCGTTCCACGGCCGCTCCGTCTCCTCATCCAACTTGTCCATCTTGTTCTTGCGTGTTTGCTGCGTGTCGATGAGGTAGTAGGAGTGTTGTGTAGCGCCTTGCTGATGATGAAGGGGCCCTCCCACGGGGGGACAGCTTGTGAATGCCCTTCGTGTCTTGTATTAGCCAGAGCACCAGGTTGCCCTCCCTAGAATTTGACGGGCTGAATGCAATTGGAGTGATACCGGCGCAGCCCTTGCTGGTAGACGTCTGACCTGCACAAGGCCAGCTCGTGGGCCTCCTCGAGGAGGTCCACGCCATCCTGCATCGCCTATTCGTTCTCCTTCTCCGTGTAAAGGAGCTTGCGAGGTGAGTCAAACTTGATGTCCGCCATGAGGACCGCTTCTTAGCCATAGGTGAGGAAGAACGGGGTGAAGTCGGTTGATCTGTTCGGGGTGGTGCGGAGACTCCACAGCACAGCCGGGAGCTCCTCAATCTAGCAGCAGGGTGATCGCTCAAGTGGGTCGATAAGCCGGGGCTTGATTCCGGCTAGCACCAGGTCATTGGCCCTTTTCACCTGCCCACTGGACTGCGTGCGTGATGGATACGAGGTCTAGCCGGATCCCCTTGTTGTGGTAGAACCGGGCGAAGGCCCCCTTGGCGAAGTTCGTGTCGTTGTCGGTGATGATGCTGTGGGGGTAGCCCAACCGGATGATGATGTCACGGAAGAATGTGACGACGGTGGCACCGTCTAGATTCCGGATCGGCTTTGCCTCGATTCTCTTGGTGAACTTGTCTACCACCACCAGCAGGTCGGTCATGCCGTCTCGAGCTCGCTTGAAGGGGCCGACCATGTCCAGCCCCCAAACCGCAAAGGGCCACGTGATCGGAATGGTCTTGAGCGCGGATGTCGGCATGTGCCTTAGCCGGCCGAACCGTTGGCACCCATTGCATGCGCGAACCAGCTGGTCCGCGTCCTCTGAGGCGGTGGGCCAGTAGAATCCGTGGCGCATCTCCTTCGACACCAGGGCATGAGATGAGGCGTGATGACCGCATTCCCCCTGGTGGATTTCCTTCAGCAGCCGGTAGCCGGTATCCGCTGGAAGACACCTGCGGCGATGTGCTTGTATAATTCCTTGTTGATGATAGTGTACGTGAGCTCAAGGGAATATGCCCGAGAGGCAATAATAAAGTGGTTATTATCGTATTCCTTATTTATGATAAATGTTTATTTTACATGCTATAATTGTATTAATACGGAAACGTTAATACATGTGTGTTTAATAAACAAACAGAAAGTTCCTAGTTATGCCTCTCTCATAAACTAGCTCGTGGATTAACAAGATGATCAAGGTTTCCTGATCATGGACATTGGATGTTGTTAATAACGGGATCACAACATTAGTGTAATGGTGTGATGAACATTCATCCGAAGTATAGCATTACGATCAAAGTCATTGAGTTTATATTGCTATAACAACTTACGAAGTGATCCTAATCCTTAGACCATGAGATCATGTCAATCACTAACACCGGAACAGTTTCTTGATAACATCAAACGTCACACCGTAACAGGGTGATTATAAAGATGGATTCAGAACTAATAAAGTGTTATGTTGAGGCCCATGGATCGAGAGTGGAATTTGTTCATCCCGATGACGGATAGATATGCTCTGGGCCCTCTCGGTGATATCACATTGATTAGCTTGCAAGCAAGTGATTTGATCACTAGAATATTATATCACGGGAACGAGAAAAGAGTGCATGTCGGTAACGAGATCAAACTAGGTATGGAGATACCGATGATCGAATCTCGGACATATAATATATCGCGAAACAAAAGGATTAAGATACTAGCGTAAAAAGGTTCCGACGATCACAAGAAAGTCATCGTTGAATGTGTGGGAGTCAGTATGGGTCTGCAGATCCCGCTTCTGATTATTGATCCGAGAGGGGTCTCGATCATGTCCGCATTATTCGCGAACCGTAGGGTGACACACTTAAGAGACACCGACATCCATTTGGAGAAAAAGTTTCATGCCGAAAAGAAAAGGAAAGCGCAGGAATTTATTTCACTAGACACCGAAACTATTTCGGTTGAAATTGCTGAAAATGGTTCTGCATGTGAAATGGAATACTAGCAAGGGGTTTTATGTGAATGTTTGTTAATTAAAGTAATTAACAAAATTCTGAATAAATAAATAAAAGAGTTTTATTTAAATGAGAGCTTGCATTAAATTTGGTGGAAATTTAATGCATGTGAGTGGATTTTTTGAGTGGAGGTTTTTTAATGGGAGTGGAGGCTTTTCATTTTGAGTGGGAGCTCCACCCACATGAATGAGGGAGAGGTGGGGGCACCCTCCATGGCGGCGGCCATGCCCCCTTGGGCTGCCCCCCTCCCCTATATAAGGAGCCCCTCCTCTCACTTCTCACTCACACCTCCTCGTGAAGGATCTCTCTCCCCCTCTAGAATTTATCCCCCATGGTCTCGGACTAGCGAGATACATGTTCCCGGTGGCTTTTCGGCAAGAAAGAGTTGTGCTTCCGCTGCATCGCTGGAGCGAGGAGGCGGAGGTTGCTCGGTGCCTCGAACGTGTGTGCGAGCACGGATGCGCTGCTGTTTTGCGGCGCTAGGACTTCCTCTCGATCTTGAGATCGGCAAGAGACCGTCTACATCAACCACGAGTTTGGACTCGTTAAGCTTTGTCGGTATTCAAGGGTATGTTCTCTACGGATATACATCCGCCCGTTGTTTGTATCTAGTAGATAGATCTTGGTACATAGTTGTTCCCATCGTAGGAAAATTTTTGTTTTCTATGCTGCGAACCCTACAGTGGTATCAGAGCCAGGTTCTATGCGTAGATACTTTGCACGGGTAGTACACATATGATTATGTGGGCGATGATGATCATTTTATTGCTTCTTAGTTGTACTTTGGATATTGGTGGCATAGTGGGATGAAGCGGCCCGGACAAACTTTACATGTCCTCGCACATGAGACCTGTTCCACGCTTGACATGCAACTAGTTTTGCATAAGTGGCTAGCGGGTGTCTGTCTCTCCTACTATAGTCAATATCTAATTTGCAACGAGTTGTCAACAATTTGGTTATCCTCGTTGTGGTTCATGTTCGTAGGTAAGAACGGTTCTATCTTCGAAAGCCCAAAGCCACGTAAAATTTGCAATGGATAAATTAGAGGCGTCTAGTTTAGATTGTTGCTGGGCTAGTGTTATGATATGGTGATGTTGTAAGTAGAAGTATGAGATGATACTCTTACAACATACATAACGTGTAAACTCCATAGACCTTGGATTTACACATAAAGGTATGATAGTGATCATACCACGGTGCACATGATAGAGATCATATGCGAGAACCATATCATTCCACTAATAAACATGTGATGTTTGATAGCATCTTATATTGCTTGTTTGACGTTTTATTAGCATAATAAGATGATCCCTCATTTAAATATCATCATAAGAATGTGTTCTTCCTTAAGTATGCACCGACAATGTTTCGTCGCTTCAAGACATCACGTGATGATCGGGTGTACTTGAATCCACGAGCATATCTCGGGTGTAAGACAGTTACACACGCGAATACTAAGGTTCTTACTTGACGAGCCTAGCATGTACAGACATGGCCTCGGAACACGGACCGAAAGGTTAAGCATGAGTCATATGTTTTGATATGTTGACCATTTGATGCTCGCCTTTGAAGCTATACCGACTCACGTGATGATCGGACTTGGTGTAGTGGATTTGGTCCATGTAATCACCAAAAAGACACAAGGGATGTCGTTTTTGAGTGGGAGTTTAATTCTAATTTGGATTAGTAGAACTCAATTTATCATAAATTAAATCAAAGTGAATTTGCATAATTTATTGTAGTCATTGGCATTCGTTCACCGCCTTATACTTAGTTATAATTGAGATAATAGAACTACAGAATTCTGGATATATACTTTACGAATTGGTATCGTATTGTGTTGAGTGTCAATCTAAAGTTTAAAGTCCTATTGCAAACTTTCAGCAAACTCTATTTACTCCGTGAAATTTAATAATTGGTATTAAATCGAGAGTAACAATTCCAGTGTTAGTATCTTAAGTATCATGTTTGCCTCCACGATTCTTGATTCTTTTAATATCAAGTTTATCTAGGAGCTGAAAGAATTGTTTCAGAAACCATCATGTGTGGCAGATATAACGATATCTGAAACAATGTTTTGGTTGCAATATGATAGAGTATAACATATGTTCTCATATTGGATGTTGGAGATGCTAGACATCTTAATCATCCAAAAGGGTTTTGGAAAGTAATGTTATACTCACGATTCTCCTTTATAAGCTAAATTAGCTTGATCATGAAAGTCGTCATGATAAGGGTGAATAGAATATGTATGTAAAATGTTTACTACACTATAAGATTACTAAAGAATGGATTTTGAAAGAATACCGATCATTTTGATGATGGTGATCTACTTCAAAGTGCAAGTCCAAAGGTATTATTATTTGAATATACACGCTTTGGACTATGTGTCATGTATATGGCGCCACTTTTGATGTTGATAGATTCTTTTAAAAGGAAAAGCAAATGCTGAAAGAGAATCTATAAAATATATTTGGCAGAAAAGAAAAGATTGAAAATATCCAATTTAGGTATATGGATGATATACATGTTATGGTTGTATTCTTTGCTTGTTAAACAATGTGGTTCTTGGGTATTGGATACCGAATTGGTTGGTATGAAATTTCATACGGAACGACGCAATTCATGAACCACAATGGCCTAAGTAACTAGCAAGAGAATATGTGATGATGTTCATCGAAAACAAACAAACCGTTGTTTGTATTTCTCGTTGACATCAAAGCTTGACTTCAAGATTTGTTTTAATAATTGTTATTTGAATCAGGTATTATAAGAACAAAGGTTGTTCAAATAATTACCGTATTCCATATAAGATGGATGATTTACAAATCTAGTTGGAGAAATCACATCCATAAAACCTAATGCTAAAATGTCGCAAGACAAATGATTGAAAGATCACTTACGAAGTGACATCGCCGTTTAAATTATATTGGAAAGAAAACATGAAGAATCTCCATTTTCATGGATTTTTGGAGTCTTTGATTTGATCAAGCGACGCTTGTGAGACTTTCCTCGGGATAATTAAAACTTCGTTCAAAGGCCAAAGAAGAACGAACGACTAAAATATTGGAATTTATACATATCGATGTATGTAGTCCATTATGTGTAGTCGTAAGCGATGGGTTTCAACTTCATATACTTTCTCCGGAAATTGAGTGAATAATTCACTTAATGAGAAAGAAGTGTGAAATATTTGAAAATGTTCAAAGACTTTCAAGATGGAGTGAAAATCATTGTGACAAGAAAAATAAATGAATTATGATTTTATCATAAAAGGGATTTATTTGAGTTACAATTTTAGCAAAACACCTAGATTTACATCTCCTGAAACACCATAGGAATATGGAATGTTTTGAGATTTGTAAGGAAACCTTGTTTGACATGGTTGGATCGAAGGTGTTATTTATAAAACTGCCATTATGTTTTAAAAGATTAAAGCTTTAGAGACTACCGCTTTTACGCTGAAAAGAGCTCCATCTTGATCCGGTGAAATGACACCATGGAAGTTATGGTTTGGGGTAAAACCCAAGTTGTCATTTCTTAAATTTTGGTATGCTAAACATAAGTAAGATGTTTACAACCAAAGTCGGATGAGCATGTCTTTGTAGGTTATTTCGAATAACAATTGGTTATTCCTCCATAACACCAAAGACAAAAGGGTTTGTCGCTTGAAACGTGAAGTTTCTTGAAAAAGGAATTTTTTCGTAAAAGTTAAGTGGGAGGACAATAGAACTTTGATAAGGTTAACGAACCTTAACTAAATATGCTGAGTTGCGCAGCGCCGGAAGATGTTCCGGAGGCAGCCAGAATGCTCATGGATTATGTGCCTCAAATGTTGCGGTCACAGAGATCTAAGTTCCTATTGAACCAAGTCGGTTGAATAAACAATCAAATACTAAGATTTGAGAGTAAATCATTATTGTTTGACAATGATTAACCGAATACATACAAAGAAGCGATGATGGGCCCTGACTCCGTCAAATGGCTTGAAGCCATAAAATCCGTGATAGTTCCATATACGAGAAATCAAGTTTTGAACTTGGAAGACCCTCCGGAAAGGTGTAAAAACCTATCGGTCGTATTTGGATCTATAAAGAAACAGACATGGATGTTTCACATCTATGAAATAGTCGACATGTCGTAAAGTATTTTACGACAATGTTCAAGGAGTTGACTATGACAAGATTTGATCTTTCATAGCGATATTTAGTCTGGACGGATTAAAGTAGCAACCACTACATATAATCTGTTATATGGTAGATGAATAAACAAAACAAAGTTCTTCTAATAGAATGGTTACCTAGGACGTGTACATGACACGGTCCAAAGGGTTTTGTTAAATTCAAAGGATGCTAAAAGGGCATGCAAACTTCAATGGTTGAAGTAAGCATCACGGAGTTGGAATCTTCACCATGATGAAAAATGAGTTTTTCATCTGGAGACGATGAAGATGCTTGCATTTGCAAGAAATTAAGTGGGAGCGCTGAGACATATTTCTAATACATTATGTGAAGGACATCTTGTTGATTAGAAATGATGTATCTTTTATTGACAAAGGTTAAGAATTTCATTTTGATGAAATACTTAGGCAAAACCCGAATATTTAGCGTGAATGTCTATAGTGGATAGACTGTGACGCCAATATGGTTGTGCCAAATATACATATATGAGATATTGAAGGAGTTCAATATAGAAACGACAAGAAACAGTTCTTGTTGCATGGAAAGTAATTGAATCAAGATTCAAGTGTATTGACACTTGATAAGTGAAACAAGATTCAAGTGCTTTGACACTTGATGAGTGAAATCACAAGGATGCTTTGATCAATCATACCATGATATGTACACATCCAGATATGTCCTATGCTCTAAGTGTTATGAGCATATACCAGAATGAATCATAAAATGATCATTGGACGATAGTAAGGATATTCTTATGATCTTTTGGAAGAACTAAGAATATATTTGTGTAGAGGTGACAAACAATTACACATAGTTCATTGTAAAGCGTTACATTGATACTAGGTTTGTCACAAGATACAAATTAAGTTTATCTCAATTTAAATTATGGGTGGCACAATGTAATGGAAAGGAGATTCCATGATGGATTTGGAAGAGTTCCAAAGTTAAGACATTGTGACGAATAGTACAACAAAAAGGCTAAGTATATGACTGCTATAGTAGCAGCAAAGGAGGGAATTTGTGTCAAGTAGTTTGTTATCAAACTAAGGTGTGGTTCGCAACGGGCTAACACTAAACATATATTGTATGACAATAGTATCGACGTGTTTTAACCCCAAGGAACTAAAGGTCTCACCAAAAGACCAAATTTATACAATGCCGTCTCATTGGAGAATGAGTGATGCGTGAAGACGCAAAGACATGCAAATACACACGGACCTGAAAGTGTCAAATCCGTAGATTATGTTAACCACTTGCAATTACGTATATGGAACACCGGAAAGCCATAGGTGTTCAATACGCAAAGTTTTCAAACTAGATTATTGTCTCTAGTGCAAGTGGGAGACTGAAGGGAATATGCCCGAGAGGCAATAATAAAGTGGTTATTATCGTATTCCTTATTTATGATAAATGTTTATTTTACATGCTATAATTGTATTAATACGGAAACGTTAATACATGTGTGTTTAATAAACAAACAGAAAGTTCCTAGCTATGCCTCTCTCATAAACTAGCTCGTTGATTAACAAGATGATCAAGGTTTCCTGATCATGGACATTGGATGTTGTTAATAACGGGATCACAACATTAGTGTAATGGTGTGATGAACATTCATCCGAAGTATAGCATTACGATCAAAGTCATTGAGTTTATATTGCTATAACAACTTACGAAGTGATCCTAATCCTTAGACCATGAGATCATGTCAATCACTAACACCGGAAGAGTTTCTTGATAACATCAAACGTCACACCGTAACAGGGTGATTATAAAGATGGATTCAGAACTAATAAAGTGTTATGTTGAGGCCCATGGATCGAGAGTGGAATTTGTTCATCCCAATGACGGATAGATATGCTCTGGGCCCTCTCGGTGATATCACATTGATTAGCTTGCAAGCAAGTGATTTGATCACTAGAATGTTATATCACGGGAACGAGAAAAGAGTGCATGTCAGTAACAAGATCAAACTAGGTATGGAGATACCGATGATCGAATCTCGGACATGTAATATATCGCGAAACAAAAGGATTAAGATACTAGCGTAAAAAGGTTCCGACGATCACAAGAAAGTCATCGTTGAATGTGTGGGAGTCAGTATGGGTCTCCAGATCCCGCTTCTGATTATTGATCCGAGAGGGGTCTCGATCATGTCCGCATTATTCGCGAACCGTAGGGTGACACACTTAAGAGACACCGACATCCATTTGGAGCAAAAGTTTCATGCCGAAAAGAAAAGGAAAGCGCAGGAATTTATTTCACTAGACACCGAAACTGTTTCGGTTGAAATTGCTGAAACTGGTTTTGCATGTGAAATGGAATACTAGCAAGGGGTTTTATGTGAATGTTTGTTAATTAAAGTAATTAACAAAATTCTGAATAAATAAATAAAAGAGTTTTATTTAAATGAGAGCTTGCATTAAATTTGGTGGAAATTTAATGCATGTGAGTGGATTTTTTGAGTGGAGGTTTTTTAATGGGAGTGGAGGCTTTTCATTTTGAGTGGGAGCTCCACCCACATGAATGAGGGAGAGGTGGGGGAACCCTCCATGGCCGGCGGCCATGCCCCCTTGGGCTGCCCCCCCTCCCCTATATAAGGAGCCCCTCCTCTCACTTCTCACTCACACCTCCTCGTGAAGGATCTCTCTCCCCCTCTAGAATTTATCCCCCATGGTCTCGGACTAGCGAGATACATGTTCCCGGTGGCTTTTCGGCAAGAAAGAGTTGTGCTTCCGCTGCATCGCTGGATTGAGGAGGCGGAGGTTGCTCGATGCCTCGAACGTGTGTGCGAGCACGGATGCGCTGCTGTTTTGCGGCGCTAGGACTTCCTCTCGATCTTGAGATCGGCAAGAGATCGTCTACATCAACCACGAGTTTGGACTCGTTAAGCTTTGTCGGTCTTCAAGGGTATGTTCTCTACGGATATACATCCGCCCGTTGTTTGTATCTAGTATATAGATCTTGGTACATAGTTGTTCCCATCGTAGGAAAATTTTTGTTTTCTATGTTGCGAACCCTACATGAGCGTGCGGCGTCAGATCTGCCTTGCCTCCACCTCGTCATCCGGGAGCTCATCGTTGGGGAGGTAGTTCATGAAGGGATGGGCCTAGGATGGAACTTCCCGGATGGTGAAGACACTAGACGACACGATCTAGGGCTCATCCGGAGGGTGGTCGGGTGGGATGCCCGAGTCGGCAGCCCCCGGGCCCCTTGCCTTGCTTGATGATGGCTCGCCTGAGGAAGAGGCAGCCCGGGTCTTTCAAGCCAGAGGGCACAATAGCAGGGCCCGTCTCTTTTGATCCGGTAGCCCTGGGTCTGCCACCCAGATGATGGACTCGGACAGGATGGCCGCTCTGGTGGATCTGACTCACGCGAGCGTGTCGGCCGCCTCGTTGTTGGCGTGAGGAACATGATGGAACTCACATCCCTCGAAGCTGGCACTGAGCAGCTGGACGTGGAACCGGTATAGGGCCATGTTGGCGTCCCTAGAGTCCCACTCGTCGGATACTTGCTGCACCACCAGATCCAAATCGTCGAAGCAAAGGATCTGGCGGATGCAGATGTCTTTCGTGAGCTGGAGCCCGTGCGTGAGAGCCTTGTACTCGGCGATGTTGTTCGACGCGGTGAAGTGGATCTGCAGCACGTACTCCAACCGGTCTCCCTTGGGCGAGGTGAGCACGATGTCGGCTCCCAAGCCCCCGCACATCTTCGAGCCATCGAAGTGCAGCCTCCAGTAGTCGGAATCTAGAACCAGCGGCAGGTACTGGCTTTCTGCCCAGTCTACGAAGAAATCCGCCACCGCCTGGGACTTGATGGTGATCCGGGGCTCGTACCGGATGCAATAGGTGGCCAGCTCGATGGCCCACTTGGCTACCTGGCCCGTGGCTTCCTTGTTGCCGAAGATCTCGCCCAGCAGCGCAGTGGACACAATGCTAGATAAAGGAAGGCTAAGAGGGAGTCACCGACGTACCAGGAGTCTTGGAGTGCAAGACACATAAGACTAGTTGTATTATGTGTAGGACATTGTAACCTGTCCGGCTAGGACTTTTCCCTATAACCCTAGGATCTGGCGTCTTTATAATCCGGACATACGGGAGCCTTTAGGGCATGACACAACTCATATCGCACACAGCGAACTAATACGTCGGAAATCGTATCTATAATTTTTGATGCTCCATGCTTGTTTAGTATCTACTTTTCTTTGCTTTGTCTACACTTTGAGGTGTTTTTATATCTTTTCTGGAACTAACCTATTAACAAGTTGCCACAGTGCCAGATGCCTGTTTTCTTCTATTTTTGGTTCCAGAAAGGCAGAAAATCAATATTCTCGGAATTGGACGGGACAAAAGCCAAAGTTATTATTTTCCCCGGAGCAACACGGAACCACGAAGTAGAGCCGGAGGGGGCCACAAGGTGGCCAAACCCCCCTAGGAGCGGGCAAGCCCTGGAGGCTCCTAGAGGGGGTGTGGGACTCCTGGACACCCACCGACCTTGATTCCTGCGCCTATAAGAGCCTCCCGATGAGAAAACCCTAGACAATCCAGAAGAAATCCACGAAAACCTCCGTAGCGCCGCCGCCACCGAAGGGTAGATTCGGGGGATAGAAAGTCTCTGTTACGGCACCTTGCCGGGACAGGGAAGTGCCCCCGGAGCCATCTCCATCGATCTCCATCGCCATCTTCATCACCGTTGTTGATTCCCATGATGAGGAGGGAGTAGTTCTTCCTCTAGGCTAAGGGCTCTTCCAGTAGCTATGTGTTCATCTCTCTCTCTCTATGCATGATCTTGTTGTGGTCATGAGCTTTGTAATCTAGTAGATCTACCTTGCTACTCAAGTGCTTCAATATATCTCTGCTCTCCCCATGTGTGTGAAAGTGACAGCATGCACGCCATGGTGGCACTTAGGTTTGAGTATACATAAATACTCTTTGTGCTTTAATAGATCTATGCTTTTCCCCACGTGTGTGAAAGTGACAGCGTGCATACCGTGTGTGGCACTTTAGATAGATTGAATATTTGTTATGAGTTATATTTGGACTTGGATGTCTCTATGAAGTTGTGGTGTTTGTTGGAACCATCTAGCTCTCAAGGTGACAGTGTGGGGTTATCTAGATTGGAGAAGGTGGACTTTGAGGAGTGCTGTTATAGACCTACCAATGATTAGAGTGTCCAACCGGAGAGTAGTTAAGAGTAGTATCATGAAGAGAGGATATTTATATGAGAGAGTGTTCACTAGTGAAAGTATGATCCCTAGGCCTTGTTTCTAAGAATTGAAACACCATTTGCATCTAGATCTGTTGCATGTTTGCTTGCCTTAGTATTTACCTCACTGTCAAGCTATTTTATGGCGCCATTACCACATTTATTTCACTATCTCTTCGCCGAACTAGTGCACCTATACACCTGTCAAGTGTATTGGGTGTGTTGGGGACACAAGAGACTTCTTGTATCTTGATTGCAGGATTGCTTAAGAGGGAATACCTTTTACCACTTACTCCCTGAGTTCGATAAACCTTGGGTAATCCACTTAAGGGAAACTTGTTGATGTTCTACAAACCTCTACACTTGGAGGCCCAACAGCTGTCTACAAGAATAGAAGTGCGTAGACATAAAGATCTTTTCTGGCGCCGTTGCTGGGGAGGAAAGGTAAAAGGCACTCACACACGTTACCCCACGACAACAACAAGCCAGAAAGCTCTTTTCTGGCGCTGTTGCCGGGGAGGTAAGGTAAAAGGTACTCGCATCCTCCGATGTGAGTGCTCGAAGTTATTTCCTTTAGATTCTGCAATTTTGTC
Organism: Avena sativa; assembly: GCA_916181665.1. NCBI lineage: Eukaryota > Viridiplantae > Streptophyta > Magnoliopsida > Poales > Poaceae > Avena > Avena sativa. Next base: position 86,405,268 of record OV702284.1, read on the forward strand.
TTTTTGTTTCTTGTTTTCACTAGTTAGGATTAATGGAAAACAACAAAAAAATTAGATAGATTTATAGTATCTATCTTGAGTTAGGACATGAAGTGTTTGAACAGAAAATTAAAAAACCTATGGAGCTTTATTTGCATGCTAATAGCAATGTTATTAGTATGAACTCTTTGGACACCATTATTGCTAATGCTATGGAAAAGTCTAAGCTTGGGGAAGCTAGTTTTGGTGAAAATGATCTTTTTAGTCCCCCAGCTTTGGAAGATAGCTATTGTATTGCTTATGATGATACCAAACCTCCAATCTATGATGATTACAATGATGAATATGATATTTTCAGTCCACCTAATATTGAGGAGAAAGTTAATTGTGATTACAATCTGCCTCCTATATTTTATGATTATGGTGATGAGAATACTAATGATAGCTATTTTGTTGAATTTGCTCCCACTACAATTAATAAGCATGACTATCCTTATGTGGAGAGTAATAATCATTTTATGCATGTGGATCATGATAAGAATGTTTCTTGTGATAGTTATATTGTTAATTTTGTTCATATTGCTGCTGAAAGTTATTATGAGCGAGGGAAACATGGTTTTATGCATGTTAAGAATATTAAGTTTCCCCTCTTTATGTTGAAAATCTTGAAGTTGCACTTGTTTTGCTTTCCTATGCTTGTTGCTCTGTGCTTTCATGACTTGTATCTTTACAAGATTCATATGCATAGGAAGTGGGTTAGACTTAAATATGTTTTGAATTTGCTTCTTGATGCTCTCTTTCACTTCAATTCATATTTCTTACGTGAGCATCTTCTCGAACTATCAAGCCTAACTTAAAGGCATTAAAGAAAAGTACTTGTTGGGAGATAACCCAAGAGTTTTCTTGAGTCTTGGAAGTTTTTACTTCTGTAATGACCTCTACTTGTCCTTTTTGTTTGCTTTTTGTGCCAAGAATGACCTCTAATGAGAGGGAAGGAAGATTTGGGGAGTTGCTGTCCCGAAACAGATTTCTGTCCTCCACCATAAAAATTTGTGAGGAGTCTCTGTAAGTCGGATTGAGATGAAAATTTACTAATAAATCCCCCAGTATGTTAGATAACTTTTGTTAGTTCAACACTTTTTGATTTGAGCAACAGAAGGTCTTCGAAAAAATCGGTTTCTACCTGCTGGTCTGTTTTGATAGATTTCTGCCATTATTTGCATTTGCTTCTTATTGATTCCTTTTTGAGTTCTCTTTTGGGTATTTGAGCTCTTTGAAGGAGTTGCTACAGTAGCTTGTGTTTTTAGTGAAAATTTCTGCTGTTCCAAAGCTTTTCCTAAGGGTCTAATATCTTTTGAATACACTAATGTTGCTAATCAAGATTGTGTGAAGTTTTGTATGAAGGAAAAATTTCAGGTGTAGAGAGAGAATGATGTAATGAGATGAAGAATGGACAAAAGCTGAAGCTTGGGGATGCCACCCCAAGAAATATCCAAGAGGTACAAGCATCAAATCTTGGGGATGCCCAAGCCATCCCCTTCTTCATCAATAAAAATCTCAGGTCTTTCTAGACAATTCGTTTTTATTGTTTCATGCATTGTTGTGTTGTTCTTGGAGCGTCTTAGTTTTTGTTTTTGGTTTTCGTTTTCTTAGTTTGCTTGAGTAAGTTGGTTGGTCACACCACACTTCTTTTGGAGAGATACACACTCTGTTTCCATTGCCTAGAACACTCTAGTTTTCACTCTTATTGTTTTGTGAGTGTTCACTCTTGCTAGCACTGTGTTTAGCCTTAGTTTTCTTGTGCTTTAAGCTTAGAACTTTTTAGTTCTTCTTTGTGGATTTCTGAGACAATCTAACTGATCTTTATTGATTATTAACTTTGTGAGTTGTTTCAAATAAGTTGTTTGGTGTTGGAAAAGAGTAGAAAGTTTCATGCTTATAGTGGTACAAAAGGGAGCTTGTGTTTTACTGTGGCTTAGACTTTAGCATGACATGCTAGGCATTTTTTTGACCTTATGCTTAGTGATTATTGCTGCTTCATGTCTTGTTCCAAACAATTAGGATTGCTTAATGTGCCTTGAAGGAATCATGCGTTGTTTTAGCATACAAAAGCATTGTGGTATTCTCCTTTGATGTTTTGCTTGGGTTGACTTGGCACATGCTCACACCATGTTATGAATATGACAAGTCACCATAGCGTCTATGATCATTTAGTCCTTGACTTGTAGTACCACACTTTGCTTTGATTAGTAATGCTTTTTTCACTTCATGATTATGGCCATTATTGCTCTCTTAGTTGGTTGCTCCCAGTCTTTTGCTAGCCTCCACTTGTATGAGTAAGTTCTACTCATGCTTCCAACTCCCAAGAAACCAAGTTATTCCAAAGTGTCCACTATAAATTCCTATGCATGGTGTGTTACACCATTCCAAGTATATTCTTGTTTTCAGCTATCTTCCAATTAAAAACTATTTTGTTATGTGAAAACTTAGTGATTAAAGCCCTCACAAACTTGATGGCATACTTTATATTCCTTGACCCTAATGAACTTGTACCATTGTGTCATCTATGTTGTATATGCTTGCACTTATAAGTTGGAATTAGCGGAACCGTGCTGTCACAGGGAACGTTTTCAACATTGCACTTGTACATTGTTGTACTCAATTGATATCATGCTCTTTTGTCTATGGATGTCACCGGTGTGAAATAAAGAGGGAAGTTGTATGTCCATGGAGTTTGTATCCCGTGTTAGAGAAATGCCTGGGCCACTAGCCTAAGCCATGCCTAATCATGGTGGAAACTTGCAGCATCACCATAATGAGCTATCTATGAAGAATCCTCAATAAAAAGCTATGCATATGGTAAATAAAAAGATTGCTGAGATGCTCATTGTCTGCTTGCCTTGTCATTTTGGCTATGGGAAAGCTCCTGTACCATGTGCAAGGGGTACCTCGTTAGCGGTTCTCAATGATATGCAAATACTTACAATGACAAGAACTTACCTGGACCCAAAGTTGAGTATGCATGAGGTGTGGCCCTCGTATTCAAGGGACTTGATATTGCCAACTTATACTTTGTCAAGCATATACTCCATCTTTGCCACTTTAACCTTAACCACTTCAAGATGCTTATGATAGGGGCAATGAGGGCTGAAATCTAACAAGTACCATAATTTTTGGAAGCTCTTTTTGAAACTTGAAATCCTTGTTTCCTTTATAAAAGGCCTTTCTTCCACTACTATTGAGTCTCCACCTTCTACCTTTAGGCACCATTAAGAGAGCATAGTTGTCATTCTGTGTGCAGTGTTCCAAAGCTTATTGATTGATGCATATTGTGATATTACTTGTTCTTGTACTACTTGTTTCTAGTCACCCTTGTGAACTTTGAAGGTGTCATGTGCATCTATTTGTAACTCTATGTGGGACAAGATGGTTGCCACTATGCTATGTTTTCTGTATGTGAAACAAACAAACGTTTTTCAATGCATGTTATTCATGATCTTTGTTTGTAGCCTTTCATTGTCACATCCCAAGATTTTCCAAATCGTGTAATGTGAAAAATAAAATGAATAAAATAAAACTTTGTTGATTTTCAGGGTGAGAAGAAACTTTTTGAATCCAATTGGAAATCTTCAAACTTATTTTGAACAAATAAAATCCTAAAGGGATTTAAAAAGATAAACATTTAATAAAAGAAAATAAAAATATTTGGAATTACTATTTTGGATCTTTAAATAAAAGATTTGGTTTTCAAAAGAAAAGGTAGAAATAAAATAAGTATTATTTCTAAAAAGAGCCAAATTAAAATTTAGCCAAGCCTTTGAAATAAAACATTTCTATTTGATAAAAAAAATAGTAAAAGTTTATTTAAATAAAATAATAAGGATTTAATATCCAATTTTATTTAAATAAAAGGTTTTTACCATTTTAAATAAAACATCAAAACTTATTGAATTATTTTAAATAAGTTTTCCAAGTGTTTATTATTTTCAAATAAAACCTACTGATTTGGTTTTGAAAATATTTAGATTTCAAATGGAGTTTTTAATTAAATTAAAAACCCATTTTATTTAATAATTAATGTCCAATTTATTTAATTATAAATGGACTCTATAATGAAAATATTATTTTATTTTGGGAATTGGTTTATGTAGTTAAACATAACCAAGTTCAATTGAAAAGTGTGTTGAATGTTTGAATTAATTTGAATACTTGGTTTGTTGTTTGAATTCCAAAACAGAAAATAGAAATAGAAAAAGAAAAAGCATTAGAAAGAAAAAAATAAGAATCAAACACAGCCTAGCCGACCGAGCCCACTAAGCCCAGTACCAGCCCACTCTCTCCCTCCCGCAGAAAACGCTTCACACTCACTCGCTCACCCACTCTGCGACTGACTGGTGGATCCCAAGTCCCTCTCTCACTCCACTGACGAAACGGCCCCACTCCCGAACCTTCTTCCTCACCCGCCGCGACCTCTTCTCCCCAAACCTCGCTGCCGTTCTCTGTCAATCAAACCCCGAGTAAATTCACTTAATTGCTGCAGTGATTCCGCTCAACAATCTCGCCTTCTTAAGCGCCAGCATCTCCTCTTCGGTTTCCCCCAGTCGCCTCACTCTAACATGCCCCCAGGCTGTCGAATTTCGCTCAAACACCGCCACTGTCCGACGACGCTTCGGCGAGGATTCCGGCAACCCCATGTCACCACTTGCCTCCCCGAGCACACGAGCACACTCCCCACTCCCAGACGCATCTCGATGTGCCTTCCGTTCAACCGCGGGCGCCCCTGAGCGTCGCCTTCGACAACCACTGACCGCGCCGCCGTGTCTGCCTTCTTCTCCGGCGAAGTCCCCTGGTAAGCACAGACCACCCCGCGCCCTTTCCTTCACGCACACAGCTTCTCCTTGATCTTGCGCTTCTAACCGCATCTTCGTTTTACTTCGGGGCGAACCACAGCGTCACCTCCGACCACGACCGCATGCAACCGTCGCCAGACCTAACTCCGATGAGCGATTCCTCCTGTCCTTGTGCGCCCCTTGCCAAGACGACTCCATGTTGAGCTTCCCCAGGCTTCTGCGATCACGGTGAGCATACTCCCCTCCCTTCTAGCTTCCTGCATTGCCATTTTCCCCGTCGTCTGACCGTCGCCGCCGTGCGCAGCCGTCGAGCGCCGCCAGTTAGTGGAAATTAGACAGTAGCCGTTAGATCGTTATCGTGTGGCTGGGATTAGAACTGAGCGAAGCGGTATGAGTCAACCAGAGCCGTGCGATCTACTTAAGATCCAACACACCAGAGAGGCTGATCCGCACGAAGCGGTACCGCCCAATAGGAACATGACGCGTGGCCAGTTTTGAAAACAGATTTGAGTTGCAAATTGAAACCCTTGTAACTTTTGATCCACACGTCCAAAAATTTCAAACTTTATATCAATGAAATCAGTGGAACAAGCCCTAGCCAACCACGCATTTTGTTTAGTAAAAAGCCTCTGTTAAAATGTTTGTTTTCGCAGAAACATTTGAATGCTTGTTTAGATTAGAAAAATTATTCCAAAATGTTTTCAAGGATAAAATCTTTGCAAAATTAGTTGTGGTGAACTTACTGACCCTAGGAACCAACCCATGGTTTTGAAAATAGATTTAGTGAAACTTAGGATGGATTAATTGAGTTAACCATTTCTAACCAAATAAAAATATTGGTTTTGTTATGAAAATGTTTTTGGAAAGAAAACTTTGGGAAAATGATTGGAATCAAACCTACTGACCCTAAACACCAAGTTTTGAGAAACAACAACTTATTTGGTGAACAACATAAAGTTTTTGATTTGATAAAAACATTTTCCACCACATAAAATGATGAATGGATTTAAAAATGGTTTATGGATGAAACCCTTTTGCAAATGACTTTGCCACTTTGGAAAATGACCACTTTGGACTTTACAAAGATTAGAGCCTAGTAGAAACCCTCTTTGAAAATAAAACTATCTCTTGCATTCTTGCATGCATGACTTAGATCCCATTATTTTATGTGTGTGAATTGTTTGATTGATTATTGGTTTGGAATGCTAGTTGATATTGTGTTTGCTTGATTGATTGTAGTAAAGTTAGAAAAGAGTGAGACTAGCAAAGATCAAGGAGTGAACCAACATTCCCTACCAAAAGGCAAGTGACACTATCATCTAAAGTCCTACTATTTTCATTATACTTAGTGGATTTTGAAACATGCATGAAAAGAAATTCTATACTTATGCTATGCTAAATCCTAATAGGATACCCTATACTTTACTTAGTGAAAACAATGTAGTTGTTACATGCTTAGCCATGCTATATTTTGAAAAGAGATACATGTTGAGATTTTATGAGATTGAGAAAAGGACTTGTGTTTTATATAATAAAACAAGGACTCAATGAACCACCTGGGTGGACAAGGATACTTTAAGTTTTTGGAGAAGGTGGCAACAAAAGGAACCATGTCTATGGCAATCTCTTTGTGTTGTGCTCCAAAAGAAAACCACCCAGGAAACTTAGAGATTGAACATGTTTCTCCAATTGTGGCTTTCGTGTGCAACCACATGCTATTTATGGCTCTGGCTTAGTCAACTACATTGGGAAGACCCATGCATTGTCTTCAGGTTACTGAAAATGAGGACCTGGAATCCTACATGGGTACTGAAGACAAGCTAGCAATGGTGTATGGGAGGACCCTCTGGAAAGACTTCGTCACATTCTTAATCTGCCAGTACTCCATCTTGGTGAGTACTAATCCAGTGGCCACTGGTGGCAACAAGATGAGATGGTGACATGTGGGTAAAGTGTGCAACTTCTGCAGAAGATAATAAAAATCTAAGTACTTAGCCGTGTCCCCGGTTATGGACAATACTGAGCAACTAAGGCTTGAAGCTATGGGAAATCTCGACATTCCAATTTCTAAAAGAAAATTTTTAAGTGACAACTAAAGACTTGATGCATTTGGGGGTACCAAGGAGCTCAAGAGATTTTGATAAAACTTGATGCACTTGGGGGTACCAAGGAGCTCAAGAGATTTTGATTAAACTTGATGCACTGGGGGGTACCAAGGAGCTCAAGAGATTTGTTAAAACTTGATGCACTTGGGGGTACCAAGGATCTCAAGAGATTTGTTAAAACTTGATGCACTTGGGGTCACCAAGGAGCTCAAGAGATTTTTGACAAGGACCTGAACACTTGGGAAGGTACCAAGAAGTTCAAGGGATTTTGAAAAGGGAGATTTGACAAAGGAACAAAACCATTTTGCAAAGATAGGATAAACTTTGCTTCTGCAAATGAGCCTTAAAACCCTACTTAGCCAAAAATGCATGTAATGATAGGATCCACTTATATTCAACACAGTAGTGAAACTTGCCAATACAATTCAAATGTATTGACCCATGTGGCTGTAACTTGTATTGTTGCAGGTTTGATTGATTTTAGTGAAGATTGATTGATTAGTATTACAAAGTCTAGAACCAACATGTCTGCCTGTGGCACTTTGAAGATGAAGGACCCCATGTTATAGATATTCCGCTGCAATGTATTGTAATAGCCAAATGAGCTATGTAAGAAGTAATAAAATTATATTATTCCTGATTATAAAGTTATACTATGACCTTTGTTTCTTGATATTACATCTTAACTGTGGATGCTAGCTATTGATCCAGGGACTAGCATTGTAAACACATGGGACTCTACCTTATTTAAAGGTTGGGACCCTTACAGATGGTATCAGAGCATTGTGTTTCCTGTAGGATTTGTAAACCTAGGATTGGACAAAAACCCTTAGAAAAATAGGAGTTGTTTTGTTCCAAAACTTATTCACAAACAATCTTGTAAACTCTTTCCTCAACCATTTTGGTTTCAACTCTACATCTCTTCTACTTCAACTTGATGGAAAAACCTATCCCATGGCCCAATACTTCACCATGAGCTAATGACTTCTTCAACTCTAATGACTTCAACATCTTCAGCATAATCACCAAGGACTTCCAACTTGGATACCACTAAGGACTACAAGTGAGACAAGGAAATCTTGCTCAAGATTTAGAGACTAAGGGATTGCAAAAGTTAGAAGGAGCCCACATCACTTGAGGTATTGTAACCAAGGGTTTTCCTCAAGAAACCATGATCTCATGCAAGAAAAATCAACCAAGAATGATGGAAAGATCACAAGTGAACCATATAGATGGACCACCATATTTTAGTTAGGTCAAACCCACCAACTTATGTGGTAGAACAAAAATATTTTGTTGCCTAAGTATGTGCTTGAACCTTGTTGCTGAGTGAAAAGTTGTTTGTGATTGAATGCACCTTGTCTGTGTGAATTGTGATGTGTGTGATTAGAATTATTTCCTTAAAAAAAATCTTTTGCCTGTTCTAATCTTCATTCAACCCAAACAGATGACTACTCCAAGAGACTCCAACCTCAAAGTTGATGACACCAACACCAACCAAGAGGACAACATGAAAGAGCTCATAGCAACCCAGAACCAGTTGAACCAAGTGATAGCTCAATTCATAGCCAACACCAGTGGAGAAGATCCAACCCTGCAAGGATTTTTGGAAACTCAAGGCCAACTGATGCTTAAGGTGACTGAACAAATGATCAATATGGAAGAAAACTATTCCAAAAGAGTTAGTGACAATAAGGATGCAGAAATGTTATTCTAGATGGAGCCCCACCTTGCATTATTTGTGGAGACAAGGATCATACTTCCAAGGAGCATGGAGATCAATGCCCCAACTGTGAAGAAAAACATCCTGTTGGCCAATGTCCCACCTCTCAAGCTACTTGCTACCTATGTGAAGGAAACAATCATGTCCCTATCCAATGCCCCATCTATTCCATTGTGGAACAAAGGAAACAAGGTGGAGTGCAACAAATGATTGCAAACCATCAAGAAGGATCCAAGTCTACCAAGAAGGTTGATGACAAAGGAATAGGTCCACTTATACCTCCAAACAAAACAACCCAATTCAAAGGACCAAAGAAGAATTATCCAAAGAGCAATAGAAGGCCCAGGAAACATGTAGACATTCCTACCTACCAGATAACATATGAACAACATGAACTGGATGCACTCCTAGCTTTGGAGAAACCCAAAAAGCAAAAGAAGGACAAAAGCCATGTGGAATGTCATAAATGTAAGGACATGGGACACTATTCCAGTGAATGCCTAGAGAACCAGAAGAATAAGGAGATTAGCCAAGTGGTGTGCAACAACTGCAAAGAGCTAGGCCACTATGTAGCAACTTGTCCACAAGAGACACGTAAAGAACTCAAAGATATCCACTGTTTCAATTGCAAAAACCCAGGACATTATGCAAGCAACTGTCCAGAAAAGATGAAGAACAAATTGAACAAGCCTATGGAGAATATCAACCTTGGCCCATGAGTCAAGCATGGAAACCAAGGACACAATGCAAATGTTTGCCCAGAGAAGTTCCCCAGGATCCCAAGAAAGCCAATATGTAATTTTGCTTGAAATTTTTAAGGGTGGTAGTACCCTAGATGTTTTGAGCCTACTTGTCACCCTAGCTTTCCCAAATCTCGGGACGAGATTTATTTTAAGGTTGGTAGCCTCTCACATCCCAAGATTTTCCAAATCGTGTAATGTGAAAAATAAAATGAATAAAATAAAACTTTGTTGATTTTCAGGGTGAGAAGAAACTTTTTGAATCCAATTGGAAATCTTCAAACTTATTTTGAACAAATAAAATCCTAAAGGGATTTAAAAAGATAAACATTTAATAAAAGAAAATAAAAATATTTGGAATTACTATTTTGGATCTTTAAATAAAAGATTTGGTTTTCAAAAGAAAAGGTAGAAATAAAATAAGTATTATTTCTGAAAAGAGCCAAATTAAAATTTGGCCAAGCCTTTGAAATAAAACATTTCTATTTGATAAAAAAAATAGTAAAAGTTTATTTAAATAAAATAATAAGGATTTAATATCCAATTTTATTTAAATAAAAGGTTTTTACCATTTTAAATAAAACATCAAAACTTATTGAATTATTTTAAATAAGTTTTCCAAGTGTTTATTATTTTCAAATAAAACCTACTGATTTGGTTTTGAAAATATTTAGATTTCAAATGGAGTTTTTAATTAAATTAAAAATCCATTTTATTTAATAATTAATGTCCAATTTATTTAATTATAAATGGACTCTATAATGAAAATATTATTTTATTTTGGGAATTGGTTTATGTTGTTAAACATAACCAAGTTTAATTGAAAAGTGTGTTGAATGTTTGAATTAATTTGAATACTTGGTTTGTTGTTTGAATTCCAAAACAGAAAATAGAAACAGAAAAGAAAAAGCATTAGAAAGAAAAAAATAAGAATCAAACACAGCCCAGCCGACCGAGCCCACTAAGCCCAGTACCAGCCCACTCTCTCCCTCCCGCAGAAAACGCTTCACACTCACTCGCTCACCCACTCTGCGACTGACTGGTGGACCCCAAGTCCCTCTCTCACTCCACTGACGAAATGGCCCCACTCCCGAGCCTTCTTCCTCACCCGCCGCGACCTCTTCTCCCCAAACCTCGCTGCCGTTCTCTGTCAATCAAACCCCGAGTAAATTCACTTAATTGCTGCAGTGATTCCGCTCAACAATCTCGCCTTCTTAAGCGCCAGCATCTCCTCTTCGGTTTCCCCCAGTCGCCTCACTCTAACACGCCCCCAGGCTGTCGAATTTCGCTCAAACACCGCCACTGTCCGACGACGCTCCGGCGAGGATTCCGGCAACCCCACGTCACCACTTGCCTCCCCGAGCACACGAGCACACTCCCCACTCCCAGACGCATCTCGCTGTGCCTTCCGTTCAACCGCGGGCACCCCTGAGCGTCGCCTTCGACAACCACTGCCGCGCCGCCGTGTCTGCCTTCTTCTCCGGCGAAGTCCCCTGGTAAGCACAGACCACCCCGCGCCCTTTCCTTCACACACACAACTTCGCCTTGATCTTGCGCTTCTAACCGCATCTTCGTTTTGCTTCGGGGCGAACCACATCGTCACCTCCGACCACGACCGCGTGCAACCGTCGCCAGACCTAACTCCGGTGAGCGATTCCTCCTGTCCTTGTGCGCCCCTTGCCAAGACGACTCCGCGTTGAGCTTCCCCAGGCTTCTGCGATCACGGTGAGCATACTCCCCTCCCTTCTAGCTTCCTGCATCGCCAGTTTCCCCGTCGCCTGACCGTCGCCGCCGCGCGCAGCCGTCGAGCGCCGCCAGTTAGTGGCAATTAGACAGTAGCCGTTAGATCGTTATCGCGTGGCTGAGATTAGAACTGAGCGAAGCGGTATGAGTCAACCAGAGCCGTGCGATCTGCTTAAGATCCAACACACCAGAGAGGCTGATCCGCACGAAGCGGTATCGCCCAATAGGAACATGACGCGTGGCCAGTTTTTGTTTAAAACAGAATTTGAAAACAGATTTGAGTTGCAAATTGAAACCCTTGTAACTTTTGATCCACACGTCCAAAAATTTCAAACTTTATATCAATGGAATCAGTGGAACAATCCCTAGCCAACCATGCATTTTGTTTAGTAAAAAGCCTCTGTTAAAATGTTTGTTTTTGCATAAACATTTGAATGCTTGTTTAGATTAGAAAAATTATTCCAAAATGTTTTCAAGGATAAAATCTTTGCAAAATTAGTTGTGGTGAACTTACTGACCCTAGGAACCAACCCATGGTTTTGAAAATAGATTTAGTGAAGTTTAGGATGGATTAATTGAGTTAACCATTTCTAACCAAATAAAAATATTGGTTTTGTTATGAAAATGTTTTTGGAAAGAAAACTTTGGGAAAATGATTGGAATCAAACCTACTGACCCTAAACACCAAGTTTTGAGAAACAACAACTTATTTGGTGAACAACATAAAGTTTTTGATTTGATAAAAACATTTTCCACCACATAAAATGATGAATGGATTTAAAAATGGTTTATGGATGAAACCCTTTTGCAAATGACTTTGCCACTTTGGAAAATGACCACTTTGGACTTTACAAAGATTAGAGCCTAGTAGAAACCCTCTTTTCAAATAAAACTATCTCTTGCATGCTTGCATGCATGACTTAGATCCCATTATTTTATGTGTGTGAATTGTTTGATTGATTATTGGTTTGGAATGCTAGTTGATATTGTGTTTGCTTGATTGATTGTAGTAAAGTTAGAAAAGAGTGAGACTAGCAAAGATCAAGGAGTGAACCAACATTCCCTACCAAAAGGCAAGTGACACTATCATCTAAAGTCCTACTATTTTCATTATACTTAGTGGATTTTGAAACATGCATGAAAAGAAATTCTATACTTATGCTATGCTAAATCCTAATAGGATACCCTATACTTTACTTAGTGAAAACAATGTAGTTGTTACATGCTTAGCCATGCTATATTTTGAAAAGAGATACATGTTGAGATTTTATGAGATTGAGAAAAGGACTTGTGTTTTATATAATAAAACAAGGACTCAATGAACCACCTGGGTGGACAAGGATACTTTAAGTTTTTGAAGAAGGTGGCAACAAAAGGAACCATGTCTATGGCAATCTCTTTGTGTTGTGCTCCAAAAGAAAACCACCCAGGAAACTTAGAGATTGAACATGTTTCTCCAATTGTGGCTTTCGTGTGCAACCACATGCTATTTATGGCTCTGGCTTAGTCAACTACATTGGGAAGACCCATGCATTGTCTTCAGGTTACTGAAAATGAGGACCTGGAATCCTACATGGGTACTGAAGACAAGCTAGCAATGGTGTATGGGAGGACCCTCTGGAAAGACTTCGTCACATTCTCAATCTGCCAGTACTCCATCTTGGTGAGTACTAATCCAGTGGCCACTGGTGGCAACAAGATGAGATGGTGACATGTGGGTAAAGTGTGCAACTTCTGCAGAAGATAATAAAAATCTAAGTACTTAGCCGTGTCCCCGGTTATGGACAATACTGAGCAACTAAGGCTTGAAGCTATGGGAAATCTCGACATTCCAATTTCTAAAAGAAAATTTTTAAGTGACAACTAAAGACTTGATGCATTTGGGGGTACCAAGGAGCTCAAGAGATTTTGATAAAACTTGATGCACTTGGGGGTACCAAGGAGCTCAAGAGATTTTGATAAAACTTGATGCACTGGGGGGTACCAAGGAGATCAAGAGATTTGTTAAAACTTGATGCACTTGGGGGTACCAAGGATCTCAAGAGATTTGTTAAAACTTGATGCACTTGGGGTCACCAAGGAGCTCAAGAGATTTTTGACAAGGACCTGAACACTTGGGAAGGTACCAAGGAGTTCAAGGGATTTTGAAAAGGGAGATTTGACAAAGGACCAAAACCATTTTGTAAAGATAGGATAAACTTTGCTTCTGCAAATGAGCCTTAAAACCCTACTTAGCCAAAAATGCATGTAATGATAGGATCCACTTATATTCAACACAGTAGTGAAACTTGCCAATACAATTCAAATGTATTGACCCATGTGGCTGTAACTTGTATTGTTGCAGGTTTGATTGATTTTAGTGAAGATTGATTGATTAGGATTACAAAGTCTACAACCAACATGTCTGCCTGTGGCACTTTGAAGATGAAGGACCCCATGTTATAGATATTCCGCTGCAATGTATTGTAATAGCCAAATGAGCTATGTAAGAAGTAATAAAATTATATTATTCCTGATTATAAAGTTATACTATGACCTTTGTTTCTTGATATTACATCTTAACTGTGGATGCTAGCTATTGATCCAGGGACTAGCATTGTAAACACATGGGACTCTACCTTATTTAAAGGTTGGGACCCTTACATTCATCTTGCATGCTTAGTTACTATTTCCTATTGTTAGAACTCCATCTTTCATGCACATGTTTAGAGTTCTTTGATCCCAGCTTTCAATGCTTACAAATGGTTTGATCTTGGTTTTGATGGTGCATGTGACCTCAAAAATTATTCTTTTTATCACTTACCTACTCGAGGACGAGCAGGATTTAAGCTTGGGGATGCTTGATACGCCGGAAACGTATCTATAATTTTTGATGCTCCATGCTTTGTTTAGTATCTACTTTGCTTTGCTTTGTCTACACTTTGAGGTGTTTTTATATCTTTTCTGGAACTAACCTATTAACAAGTTTCCACAGTGCCAGTTGCCTGTTTTCTTCTATTTTTGGTTCGAGAAAGGCAGGAAATCAATATTCTCAGAATTGGACGGGACAAAATCCAAAGTTATTATTTTTCCCAGAGCAACACGGAACCACGAAGCAGAGCCGGAGGGGCCCACAGGGTGTCCAACCCCCCCAAGGCACGGGCAAGCCCTGGAGGCGCCTGGAGGGGTGTTGGCCCCTTGGACCCCCACCGACCTTTATTCCTGCTCCTATAAGAGCCCCGCGATGAGAAAACCCTAGCCAATCCAGAAGAAATCCACGAAAACCTCTGTAGCGCTGCCGCCACCGAAGGGGAGACTCGAGGGACAGAAAGTCTCTGTTCCGGCACCTTGATGGGACGGGGAAGTGGCCCCAGAGCCATCTCCATCGATCTCCATTGCCATCTTCATCACCATTGATGATTCCCATGATGAGGAGGGAGTAGTTCTTCCTCGAGGCTAAGGGCTCTACCGGTAGCTATGTGTTCATCTCTCTCTCTCTATGCATGATCTTGTTCTGGTCATGAGCTTTGTAATCTAGTAGATCTACCTTGCTACTCAAGTGCTTCAGTAGATCTCTGCTCTCCCCACGTGTGTGAAAGTGACAGCGTGCACGCCATGGTGGCACTTAGGTTTGAGTCTACATAAATACTCTTTGTGCTTTAATAGATCTATGCTTTTCACCACGTGTGTGAAAGTGACAGCGTGCATACCGTGTGTGGCACTTTGGCTCAATTGAATATTTGTTATGAGTTATATTTGGAGTTGGATGTCTCTATGAAGTTGTGGTGTTTGTTGGAACCATCTAGCGCTCAAGATGATAGTGTGGGGTTATCTATATTGGGGAAGGCATACTTTGAGGAGTGCTGTTATAGCCCTACCAATGATTAGAGTGTCCAACCGGAGAGTAGTTAAGAGTAGTATCATGAAGAGAGGATATTTATATGAGAGAGTGTTCACTAGTGAAAGTATGATCCCTAGGCCTTGTTTCTAAGCATTGAAACACCATTTGCAACTAGATCTGTTGCATGTTTGCTTGCCTTAGTCTTTACCTCACCGTCAAGCTATTTTCTGGCACCGTTACCACTTGTATTTCACTATCTCTTCGCCGAACTAGTGCACCTATACACCTGTCAAGTGTATTTGGTGTGTTGGGGACACAAGAGACTTCTTGTATCTTGATTGCAGGATTGCTTAAGAGGTAATACCTTTGACCACTTACTCCCTAAGTTCGATAAACCAACCCCTGTAACTCAGCGTATTGCCCTTATAGTGATTTATAACAGGATTAGGGTTCCGCCACCGTCGTGGAACCTGAACTTGGGTAAGATATGGTAGCTCATACCCGCCAAACTTCCACCTTACCCCACGTCACTAAACACTCACTGTGAGGACCCCTCCATGGCATACTCGTCGGAAATACCACGACAGTTGGTGCTCACTGTGGGGAAAGAGGCGCTTCAGGCTTGATGACCCACAAGTATAGGGGATCGCAACAGTCTTTGAGGGTAGTAAAACCCAATTTATTTATTCGACACAAGGGGATCCAAAGAATATTTATAAGCCTTAACAATTGAGTTGTCAATTTAGATGCACCTGGAAATAGTCTTGCTCACAACAGTTTATCAATAGCAACAGTTTTGTAGTAGCAATAGCAAAGTAACAGCAGTAGTAACAATTGCAGTAAACAGCAGGATTTAAAGTGCGGTAGGCATACTAAAGGATGGACGGGCGTTGCATGGAAAAGAATATTCATGTAACATCAAGATCAAAGGCATTTATAGATAAATAAAATAAAGCATCCAAGTACTAAGTAATCGTAGGCATGTGTTCCACATATAGTCATATGTTCTCGTAACGAGAACTTGCACAACATCTTTTGTCCTGCCAGCCCGTTGCAGCGGGGCCTCAAGGGAATCTATTGGCAATTAAGGTGCTCCTTTTAATATAGCACCGGAGCAAAGCATTAACACTCCATGAACACATGTGATCCTCACATCACAGTCATCCCCTCCGGTTATCCTGATTTCTATCACTTCGGGGCCTCAGGTTCCGGACAATGATATGTGTAAACAACTTGCAGCTAAGATCACAAACAATACTACATCATGAATCAATAACATGTTCAGATCTGAGATCATGGCACTCGGGCCCTAGTGACAAGCATTAAGCATAACAAGTTGCAACAATGTCAAAAAGCACTAACAATAGATACTAGGCGCCATGCCCTAACAATCTTATGCAATTACATGATAGATCTCAACCAATCCCGAACATCCCCATAGGCTACAGCAGGGGATTACTCACTCATGGATGGGGAAATCATGGATGGTTGATGGAGAGGCGTCGGTGATGATGCTGGCGATGATCTTCTCCAATTCCCCGTCCTGACAGGGTGCCATAACGGAGTTTCTGGTTCCGAATTGTAGTTTCTGGTGCTGGCGGCGCAGTGGAACTCTCTCTGGAAAAACGTTGAACCCCCCTTTGTTTTTAGGTCATAGGGCTTATGTATTCGGAAGTAGAGGTTGAGGGGGAGGCCGAGGCGGCCACACCACCTCCTGGCGCGGTCTGGCCTGGCCCGTGCCACCAGGTGGTGTGGGCCCCTCGTGGCCCTTATCCATCTCGTCTTCTGGCTCCGTGAGTCTTCTGGTAAAATAGGTGTTTTGCGATATTTTCCGGGATTTTTCCTGAAAGTTGATTTCCTGCACAAAAATGAGACACCAAAGCAATTCTGCTAAAAACAGCGTCAGTCCTTGTTAGTTACATCCAAATCACAAAAATTAGAGGAGAAACAATAGCAAAAGTGTTCGGGAAAGTAGATACATTTTGGACGTATCAACTCCCCCAATCTTAGCTTATTGCTTGTCCTCAAGCAATTCAGTTGAAAACTGAGTGCGATAAAAGAAACTTTCGCGAACACATTTGCTTCATAAAATGTATATATTCTCAGCATATTATCAAATACTTAATCAATTCATAATAAGGAGTATGCAACTAAGTCTACTCAATAGTCATGTAAGCTATGAATAGATTCCAACACAATAATAATATGTAACATGGAACATAAGCATATGAAACATTGTAATGCTCATAAGAAGGTATGATAAAGTGGTATCTCACTTGCCTTTGATTGTGGAGCAAAACATAAATGCCAAGGCACCTCTGAAGTTCAAGTGAAGACTAGAAAAATATCAAAGATACAAGCATCAAACTTATGTCACAATTAACCGTGTTTTGGGACAAGCACATTACACTAAGAATGACAACTATGCTCTTGATAAGGTGCTCATACAATAAATGGTGACTCAACATAGAAGTGAAAGAAAAGATTAAAAAGTTTGAAAGGCTTCCAAATGCCTGAAAGTATGGTACTCATTAGCTTTGAGCTCTCAGTGCCCCTATCATAAGCATATTTAAATGGTTAAGTTTAAAGTGAGGTCAACTATGAGTTATATGCTTGACATATCATAAGCTGAAAATCTCATATCCCTTGAGTAAGAGGGCCGTTCCTCATGCTACTCAACTTTAGTCATCGATAAGTTCTTGTCATTGTAAGTATATGTGTATCATAGAGAACCGCCAACGGGGTACCCCTTTCCCCATGACGCAGGAGCTATCCCATATCAAATGACAGGGCAATAGACAATGAGCATCTTAGCGATCTTTTTATTTTCTATTTTCATAGGTTTTTATTGAGGATGCTTCACAGAATTCTCATTATGGTTATGCTACAAGTTTCCACCATGATTAGGCATGACTTAGGCTAGCCGCTCAGGTGTTTCTCTAACACATATACATAACTCTATGGACTTACAAGATCCCCTTTTATTTCACACCACTGACATCCATAAAAAAAATAGCATGATATCAACTGGATAAATATGCACAGGTGTTTAAAGCGTTCCCCATGACAGCATGGTTCTGCTAACTCCCAGCCTATAATTTGCAAGCATATAACTACATAGATCGTCATAATGGTTTAGGTTTATTAAGTGCAAGAAAATAAAGTGTGCCATCAAGTTCATGAGATCTTTACTAACTAACTTTCTCATAACAAGAAAACGTTTTATTCGGAAGAAAACAAGGCATAATAAATATGCACGGAATAGCAATGATGCTAATAGGTAGATATGGTGGAGACTTTTTGACAATTTTTGGTTTTGGTGGTTGGCTGCACGAGTAGAGCTCATACACAGTGCAAGTGAAGGCTAGAAATAGAAAGGGAGCGACAATCGAGAGAGCAGTAACTATCATAATCATGCTTGCAACAAAACAAAATTAATTATGGCATAAAAGAGACACAAGAACTCTAAGGCAAAATAAATCATCGAGGCTTAATGATACATCCAAAACGTATCTACTTTCTCGAACACTTTGCTATTTTTTCCTCTATACATGTGTGATTCAAATACAACTAACACGGACTGACGCTGTTTTCAGCAGAATTACCTTGGTGTCTTGTTTTTGTGCAGAAAATGAACTATCAGGAAAAATCCCGGAAAATATGCCAAAAATTATATTTCACCAGAAGATCCACAGAGCCAGAAGGGGAGACAGAGGGGAGGCCTGGGGGGCCTAGACCCACCCCAGGCACGGGCCCACTGACCCCGCTCCTGGGGGATGTTTAGCCACCCCAGGAAGCCTCTCGGCCTCCCTCCGCGTCTATAAGTTGCCTTTCGAACTAAAAACCGAGGGGGTTCGATAGTTTTCCAGAAAGAGTTCCGCTCCGACGCCGCCACCAGAAACCAAGATTCAGATCCAGAAACTCCGTTCTGGCACCCTGCCGGCATGGGGAATTTGGAGAGGATCATCGCCATCGTCATCACCAACGCATCTCCATCAACCACCGATGTTTCCCTAATCCATGAGTGAGTAATCCCCCGTTGTAGGCTTGGGGATGGTAGGGATTGGATGAGTTCTATCATGTAATCGAATAAGATCTGTTAGGGGCATAGTGCCTAGTATCTCTATTAGTGCTATTTGACTTTGTTGCAACTTGCTGTGCTTAATGCTTGTCACTAGGGCCCAAGTGCCATGATCTCAGATGTGAACTTATTATTGAATCATTATGATAGTATTGTTTATGGTCTTATCTGCAAGTTGTGTACACATATCATTGTCCGGATCCAAACACCCCAAAGTGACAGAAATTGGGACAACTGGAGGGGATGGCTGTGGTGTGAGGATCACATGTGTTCACAGAGTGTTAATGCTTTTCTCCAGTGCTCTATTAAAAGGAGCACCATAATTGCCAGTAATTCCCTAGAGGCCCCGCTGCTACGGGCTGGCTGGACAGAAGATGTTGTGCAAGTTCTTATTGCGAGCACGTATGACTATATTTGGAGCACACGCCTAGGATTGTTTAGTACTTGGATGCTTGTTATTATTTATCTGCAATGCCCTAGTTCTTTGAAGTTACATGTTTAGACTCGTCCATGCAACGCCTGTCCATCCATCCCTATGCCTACCGCACTCGAATCCCACTGTTTACTGTTACTGTTACTATTGCTACTATCCCATTGTCGCTGTTACTGCTGCTGTTGCTTTGATGTTGCTACTACAAACTGTTGCTACTGATAAACTTCTGTGAGCAAGAACTATTTCCAGGTGCAGCTGAACTGACAACTCAGTTGTTAAGGCTTGCAAGTATTCTTTGTCTCCCCTTTTGTCGAATAAATAAATTGGGTAATACTACCTGCGAAGACTGTTGCGATCCCCTACACTTGTGGGTCATCAAGACTATTTTCTGGCGCCGTTGCCGGGGAGCATAGCTTTATTTGTAAGTTCACTTGGATCTATTATTGTTCACTTCTACTCCTTTCATCATGGGGAAGTATCGTGATGGAAAGTTCCCTATTTTACCATCCACAACAAGAAGAGGTACAGTCCTAAACACCTTTGTTGCTCTTGATTCACCATCTATTATAAGTAAGCTTGTTACACCACCACCACATACTCATGCTACACACACTGCTACTACTGCTGAATTTGAAAATGCTTTTGATACTCAGGATGTTACTTCTACTATGCTTGATGCGAGTGGTTCATTAGGTCCTTTTCTAGATGCTACCATGGCTAGCCTAGGAAATACCGAAAGTCCTAGTGAAGACACTGTTACACCTGTTAGCTCACCTGAGTCTTGTGAGAGTTTTGATATTAATGATGGTTACATTGAGCTCACTAATGAATTTGTTGAAGAGTGCCGAAACACACATGATGCTAGTGCTATGAAGAGTCTCATTTCTAGACGTACTATTATGCCCAAGAAGTCTTATGATCCTAAGTTTGCCACCTCTCCCATAGATATTAAAGATAAAAATTATGATTTCTCTCTTGATTTGGCTTATTTGGATATTGTTGAGAAAGAACCTTTTGTGGTACTGAAAATGAGAGTGTTGTGGCTCATATGAATGAGATTTCTACTATGAGTGCTTTGTTCTATGATGATTTTAAAATGCGCAAGTACTTTTTTGCTAAGATCTTCCCCTTTTCACTAAAAGGAGAAGCTAGGGCTTGGTTTAATAGATTACCTCCTGGTTCCATTGATAGCCCTGATTGCTTGATTGCTTCTTTCTTCCATAAATATTATCCTCCCAGTGCTAGACATGCTGCTTTATAGATACTTTTTTATTTTAAACAGGAATAAGAAGAGAAATTGCCTGAGTCATGGAAAAGATTTTGTTCCTTGATTCATGTATATACTGGATGTCCATTACCTAAGAATGAGTTTCTTGATATTTATTATAATGGACTAACTGATGATTCTAGGACCTACCTAGATAGGTTTGCTGATTGTGTTTTCAGGAAAAGGACTCCTATAGATGTTGAAGAATTAATGAACAAGATAAGCAAGAATTATGATGATTGGACTTCAACTGAGCTGAATACACCTGAGCCTATTACTCCTGAACCAGTTTCCCCTGAACCAGTTCCAACACCAACAACAAAAAAGAGGGGAGTTATTACATTAAATGATGAAGTGATGAAGGAAGCTAAAAAGTGTCTAAAGGAGAAAGGTATTAGAGCTGAAGATGTGAAGAATATACCTCCTATAGAAGAATTATGTAAGACAATTCCCCACTCATCTACTATTGAGGTACACTCTCTCCAATTTAATGAAGGTGATATTCCTTATGGTAAGCCTCCTGATCAATGCTTAGAGGAACTTGACATATTTATTGTTAAACAAGGTAATTTTAATAAACAAGTTCAGAATCATTTATTGGAAAACTCTAGAGCTATTCATGAGTTGAAAGATATTGTAGAAAGAACTTCTAATGATATTAAAATGCTTTGTAAACACTTTCAAATGGTTCAAACTCAACTTGATCAACTTGGTAAAGTACAAAAGGATATGCTAGTTAATGCTTCAGGAGATAAACATGCTTATAGAATTAGAACTAGGAGTGGTGCATCTACTCAAGATCCTTTATATCCTGAAGGACACCCTAAAAGAATAGAGTAGGATTCCCAACAAGGTGAAGATAGTGGTAGTCCTTATAAGAGGAAGAAAAATAAACATAAGAAAGTTGAGGAACCACTTGAACCTACTATAGATCCTAATAGTATATCTGTCTCTAATGCTGAAACTGAGAGTGGTAATATTGATGAGTCTCCTGATAAGGAGGAAGTTGAGGAAGAACCTGAGAAACACACTAAGAACACTAGGTACACAAAGGAAGATTTTATTGCTAATAAACATGGTAAAGAGAGAGAACCTTGGGTGCAGAAACCTATGCCTTTTCCAGGTAAGAAACACAAGACAAAGGAGGAAGAACACTGCAACAAGTTTTGTGAGTGGATGAAACCTTTATTTTTGCAAATTCCTTTGAATGATGCTATTAAATTGCCTCCTTATTCAAAGTATATGAAGGTTATTGTCTCTAATAAAAGGAAGATTCCTAATGAGGATATTTCTACTTTGCTTGCTAATTACTCCTTCAACGGTAAGGTTCCAAAGGAACTTGGTGATCCAGGTATACCAACTATTCCTTGCTCCATTAAGAATAATTATGTTAGAACTGCTTTATGTGATTTGGGAGATGGAGTTAGTGTTATGACTCTTTCTCTCTACAATAGAATCCAGCTAGAAAAGTTGATACCAACTGATATATCTTTGCAAATGGATGATAAGTCAACTACTATTCCCGTTGGTATATGTGAGGATGTTCCTGTTCAAGTAGATCATAATTGCATGGTTCTAACTGATTTTGTTGTGCTTGAAATGCCTGAAGATGATAATATGTCTAGTATTCTTGGGAGACCTTTTCTTAATACTGCAGGTGCTGTCATAAATTGCAATCAAGGAAAAGTAACATTCAATATTAATGACAAAGAGCACACTGTCTATTTCCCCAAGAAGGTTGTCAGAAGCTATTGCCTGAATTCCATTGAAAATATTGAGGGCTTCAAGGTTGGAGAAATATATTGTCCCATTCCACAATAAATATTGAAACTATTATGATTAGGACCATTGCTATCAAGTATGAGGTAACATAATCACCTTGTGGAATGCAAAGTTTTGTCTCATTTGAGATTGTTTTGGTAACAAGACTTGATCAACCTTGTTAACAAAAGGATTCTAATGAACAAAATAATGCTTTCACAGTGGTTATACTTGCTCACTTTTATTTTTCTCCTTTCCAATCTTTTCTCTTCGCCGTGCCTAACTTAAAGGCGTTAAAGAAAAGTACTTGTTTGGAGATAACCCAAGAGTTTCCTGGAGTCTTGGAAGTTATTACTTCAGTAATGACCTCTCTTTATCCTTTTTGTTTGCTTTTTGTGCCAAGAATGACCTCTAATGAGAGGGAAGTAAGATTTGGGGAGTTGCTGTCCCGAAACCGATTTCTGTCCTCCTCCAAAAAAAATCGTGAGGAGGCTCTGTAACTAGGATTGAGCTCAAAATTACAAATAAATCCCCTAGTATGTTGGCTAACTTTTGTTAGTTCAAAACTTTTTGATTTGAGCAACAGAATATTTTCAAAAAAATTCGTTTCTACCTGCTGGTTTGTTTTGACAGATTTCTGCCATTATTTGCATTTGCTTCTTATTGATTCCTTTTCGGTTTCTTTTTGGGAAATTGAGCTTTTTTAAGGAGTTTCTGCAGTAGCTTGTGTTTTTAATGAAAAGTCTTGATGTTCCAAAGCTTTGCCAGAGGTCTAATATCTTTTGAATAAACTAATGTTGCTAATGAAGATTGTGTGAAGTTTTGTATGAAGGAAAAATTTCAGGTGTAGAGAGATAATGATGTAATGAGATGAAGAATGGACAAAATCTCAAGCTTGGGGGCAGCCACTCCGTGTCACCCCAAGAATTACTCAAGAGGTACAAGCGTCAAAGCTTGGTGGTGCCCAAGGAATCCCCTTCTTCATCAATAAAAATCTCAGGTCTTTCTAGACACTTCGTTTTTATTGTTTCATACACAGTTGTGTTATTCTTGGAGCGTCTTAGTTTTTGTTTTTGTTTTTGTCTTTGTTTTGCTTCGTTTGGTTTTTCATTGGTTGGCTTATAAAAAAATCGAAAACACCAAAAATATTTGTTGTTCTTCTTTGGTTTTGTGAGTTCTTCGCAGTGTTCAGCCGTCCTCAGTGGATATCGGTTTTCATGTTAATTATTCATGTCACACAAGTGAAGGTCAATAATGAAGATTAAGACAACTCGGCGTGTGGTAAGAGGCTGGTATCGAACTCTATTTGTTTCATTTTTGTACATATACTCATCATAGTGAGCATGCTTAGCCGGTTTGTGTAAGGTGTATGTCATTATGGATGCTTAGTAGTTCTTGCTTGTCTATGATTAGCTCCAACTTGCTAATAGTTTGTAGCATGTCACATGAATGTTTGCTTGTATTGTTTTATTCATACTTTGGTATGACATTGTGGTATCCTCCTCTGACTGTTCATGTGAATCGACTTGGCACATGCTCACGCATGCATATGACTAATCAATAGTCAGTAAGCCTCAATGATTTATTTTGCCTCAGAATTCTTGTATCACTTTCATGCCATAGTTAGTCCTGTTTTATGGCAAGCATGATTATGACAGTTATTGATCTCTCGTTTGTCGCTCCCTCTCTATTTCTATCCTTCACTTGCACTGAGTATGTGCTCTAACTGTGCTTCCAACTCCCCAAAACCAATATTGCCAGCTATGTCCACCATACCTACCTATTAGCATCATTTGCTACTTCAGTGCATATTTTATATATGACGTGTTTTCTTCCAAAATAAAATGTTTGTCTATTTTGAGAAAGTTAGTTAGTAAAGCTCTCACGAACTTGATGGCACACTTAATTCCTTGCGCTTAATAATATTGAACCATTGTGACTAGTCCATGAAATTTATATGCTAGCTTATTATATACTGGGAGTCAGCAGAACCGTGCTGTCACGGGGAACACTTTCAACACTTTTTTGGATAATTCTATCCAGTTGATACTTTGCTCTTTTGTTTATGGATGTTGATGATGTGAAATAAAAGGGGAGGTTGTTGTTCATAGAGTTTATACATTGTGTTAGAGAAATGCCTGGGGCGCTAGCCTAAGCCATGCTTAATCATGATGGAAACTTGAAGTATCACTATAATGAGCATCTATGAAGCTTCCTCAATAAAAAGTTATGCATATGGTAAATAAAAAGATTGCTGAGATGCTCATTGTCTGCTTGCCTTGTCATTTTGGTTATGGGAAAGCTCCTGTACCATGTGCAAGGGGTACCCCGTTGGTGGTTCTCGATGATATGCATGTATTTACAATGACAAAAACTTTTAGGTGACCAAAGTTGAGTAGCATGCGGAGCGACCCTCGTACTCAAGGGACTTGGGATTTCCAGTCTATGGTCTGTCAAGCATATAATTCAGAGTGGACCTCACTTTCACCTTAACCACATGAAGATGCCTATGATAGGGGCAATGAGAGCTCAAAGCTAATGAGTACCTTCCTTTCAGCATCAGAAAGCCTTTCAAACCATCAAAAAAACTTTTTTCACAATTTTGTTGAGTCACCACTTATTCTATGAGCACCTTCTTGAGAGCATAGTTGTCATTATTGTGTTTGTTCCAAAACTTGGTTAATTATATCATGAATTTGATTCTTGTATCTCTGATATCTTTACTTCTAGTCTTCATGTGAACTTCAGAGGTGCCTTGGCATTTATATTGTGCTCTTTAAACAAAGGCAAGCGAGATACCACTCTATCATACCTTATTATGAGCATTGCAATGTTGCTTATGTTTATCTTTCATGCTACTTATTATTATTGAGTTGGTTTCTCTTCATAGATTGCAATGACTATTGAGTATACTTAGTTGCATACTCATTATTATGAATTGTCTAAGCATCTACTCCTGTGCTGAGAATATATACATCATATGAAGCAAAGTGTTCGTGAAAGTTCTTTTATCGCACTCAGTTTTCAACTGAATTGCTTGAGGACAAGCAATAAGCTAAGCTTGGGGGGAGTTGATATGTCCAAAACGTATCTACTTTCTCGAACACTTTGCTATTGTTTTTTCTCTATACTTGTGTGATTTGGATACAACTAACATGGACTGACGCTGTTTTCAGCAGAATTACCTTGTGTCTTGTTTTTGTGTAGAAAATGAACTATCAGGAAAAATCCCGGAAAATATGCCAAAAATTATATTTCACCAGAAGATCCACGGATCCAGAAGGGGAGACAGAGGGGAGGCCCGGGTGGCCCAGGCGTGGGCCCACTGACCCCGCGCCTGGGGGAGGTTTGGTCACCCCAGGCAGCCTCTCGGCATCCCTCCACGTCTATAAGTTGCCTTTCGACCTAAAAACCGAGGGGGGTTCGATAGTTTTCCAGAAAGAGTTCTGCTTCGCCGCCGCCACCAGAAACCAAGATTTGGATCCAGAAACTCCGTTCTGGCACCCTGCCGGGACGGAGAATTTGGAGAGGATCATCGCCATTGTCATCACCAACGCATCTCCATCAACCACCGATGTTTCCCTCATCCATGAGTGAGTAATCACCCGCTGTAGGCTTGGGGATGGTAGGGATTGGATGAGTTCTATCATGTAATCGAATAAGATCTGTTAGGGGCATAGTGCCTAGTATCTCTATTAGTGCTATTTGACTTTGTTGCAACTTGCTGTGCTTAATGCTTGTCACTAGGGCCCAAGTGCCATGATCTCAGATCTGAACTTATTATTGAATCATTATGATAGTATTGTTTATGGTCTTATCTGCAAGTTGTGTACACATATCATTGTCCGGATCCAAACACCCCAAAGTGACAAAAATTGGGACAACCGGATGGCTGTGGTGTGAGGATCACATGTGTTCACAGAGTGTTAATGCTTTTCTCTGGTGCTCTATTAAAAGGAGCACCATAATTTCCAGTAATTCCCTAGAGGCCCCGCTGCTACGGGCTGGATGGACAGAAGATGTTGTGCAAGTTCTTATTGCGAGCACGTATGACTATATTTGGAGCACACGCCTAGGATTGTTTAGTACTTGGATGCTTGTTATTATTTATCTGCAATGCCCTAGTTCTTTGAAGTTACATGTTTAGACTCGTCCATGCAATGCCCGTCCATCCATCCCTATGCCTACCGCACTCGAATCCCACTGTTTACTGTTACTGTTACTATTGCTACTATTCCATTGTCGATGTTACTGTTGTTGTTGCTTTGATGTTGCTACTACAAACTGTTGCTACTGATAAACTTCTGTGAGCAAGAACTATTTCCAGGTGCAGCTGAACTGACAACTCAGTTGTTAAGGCTTGGAAGTATTCTTTGTCTCCCCTTGTGTCGAATCAATAAATTGGGTAATACTACCCGCAAAGACTGTTGCGATCCCCTACACTTGTGGGTCATCACTTAACTGGCATTTGTTCAGTCATATGCATGCGTGAGCTTGTGCCAAGTCAATTCAAATGAAACATTCATAGGAGGATACCACAATTTCATACCAAGTTATGAATAAAACAATGCAAGCAAACATTTATATGACATGCTATGAACTATTAGCAAGTTGGAACTAATCATAAGAGAGCAAGAACTATTAAGATCATTTAAATAACATACACCCTACATGAACAGACTAATAATGCCCACATTGATGATTACATGTACAAAAATGAAAACAAATAGAGTTCATACCAGCCTCTTACCACACCTCGAGTTGTCATAAATCATCATCGCCTTTCACTTGTGTGGCCTGAATAATAATATAAAACCAAACTCCAAAGGATTCACTAAGGACTGCTGAACCCTGCAACGAACTTTTAAAAACCAGAGAAGAACAACAAATATTTTTGGGTTTTCGATTTTTTTAAAACAAGAACTAGAGGCAAAAGCAAATAAAGCAAAATATTTTTGGTTTTTTCTTTAATCAAACCAAAGCTAAAAGACAAAGAAGCAAACAAAGAGAAACAACAAAAATATTTTTGGTCTTTTTTTGTTTTTGAAAGCAGAAACAAAGTAAGAATAAAAACTAAAAAGAAAGCGAAACATGGATATGCAAAGTACCAACAGAACATGATATGTAGATGAGTGTGATGTCAGTATACCTCCCCCCCCCAAGCTTAGACTTTTGGCCTAAGTGTAGATCAATCCCAATGCTGGTAGAAACTCCAAGCCGGTGGGTCATCATAAGAATTATCATAATCAGGCCCTTATGAAGAAGAAGAAGCACCCCAATCATACGTGGGATGCTGGTATGAGGACTCCCCCTTGTTAAAGGGATGTACATAATTATCTTCAGCCTCCCCTCTAACATTCTCCTCTTGTTGGGAGAGCTCCGCCATGTATGTGTCGATTTCTTCCTCCGTGGGTGACCATCCTTCCCACTCTCATTTGAGAAGCTGATCCCTTCCCAAATTTCCGCATATAAGTCCACAAGTGGCGTGGGCCGCTCCCTAATCCTCTCGCGTGAACCCCACTATGGCACTTTGATAGCTGCACAAAAATCATCAAAAGGGAGATTGATAGCTACGTTGTAAATTTTATAGTGAACCATGGGGTTAGGCAAGGACCAACTAAATCGAAAATCCTGCACCACATACATAGTAAGTTTCACATATTGGTAAGGTTCATCTCCAATAGAATGCTCCAACCCTGCATTAGAAATTAGAGTCTAGAAATCTTGAAAAATCCATGTAGCTCTCATGAATTCGAGGCATGGATAAATAGAAGGGAAAACTTCCTCCTCATGGTGGACTTTCATAATATCAGGTACCCTTAATTCATGATGATTCAGCTGGTGTTCACTCATCTTCTTTTCTGAAATTTTTAGACAAAGATCAAACCAAGTGATTTCAAAGCTAGTAAGTGATGGGGAACTACTATAGGGACTTGAAAGAGGGCTAAACATGCATAAAAATTATTTCTCTAAGCATAGAACAAGCAGGTAAACTCACAAAACCAGTCACCTATATTAGCAAAATACTCAAGATATAATCCACCAATCAAAAATCTAATTGGCAAGCGTAGGAGGCACATACCAAAGAGCAATCCCTCCAAAAATCAGCAGCTAAGGTGGGCTGAGCAAGGAGATCAAAAATCGCGAGAAAGAACAACAAGAACTCGAGATTTAAGAAATTTTTCCAGTGTTTTCTCGGGAGAGAGAAGGAAGAGGCAGGAGGGAGATTAAGTGGAGGGCCAGGGTGGCCCATAGCAGGGTCAGGCGCGCCCCTGGTCTGGCCACGCCACCATGTGGTGTGCCTGCCTGGTGGGCCCCCTGGGTCCCTCCAGGTATCTCTCTGCCCCCTTTTTAGCGTAAAAATTTAATATAAATTTTCTATAATTTTTCGAGAAACTTTATTTTTGAGGAATTTTCAGGTATTGATAAATGATTTTCTTGTAGAACGATTATTTTGGAATGATGCAAAAAAATCTAAGCTAAAACTACAGAAGTTCTAAGACACTCTAATATGCAAACAACTAGCAACACAAGGACGACCAAAGATAATCATAGTGAAAACATTGTTTTGTTCATTAAAAAATCCCTTCGTGAACAAGGTTGATCAAGTCTTGTTACCAAAACAAGTTTATATGAAGCAGAACTTTGCATTTCACTAAATGATTATGTTACCTTAACATTGATACCAATAGTCCCAATCATAATAGTTTCAAAATCTTCTTGAGGTATGGGACAATATATTTCTCCAACTTTGATGCCTTCAATATTTTCAATTGAATTTAGGCCATAACGCTTATCAATCTTCTTGGGGAAATAGACAGTATGCTCCTTTTCATTAATATTAAAAGTTACCTTTCCTTGATTACAATTAATGGCAGCACGTGTAGTATTTAGAAAAGGTCTCCCAAGAATAATAGACATATTATCATCTTCAGGCATTTCAAAAACAACAAAACCAGTTAATATTAAACAATTATGGGCCACTTGAACAGGAACATCCTCACATATACCAACAGGAATAGTAGTAGACTTGTCAACCATTTTCAAAGATATATCAGTTGGTATCAATTTTTCCAGTTGAAGTCTCTTTTAGAGAGAAGAAGGCATAACACTAACTCCTTCTCCCAAATCAAAGCAGTTCTAACATAATTATTTTTAATAGAACAAGGAATAGTGGGGATTCCTGGGTCTCCAAGTTTCTTTGAAACCTTACCATTGAAGGAATAATTAGCAAGCAAAGTATAAATTTCCTAATTAGGAATCTTCCTTTAATTAGAGACAATATCCTTCATATACTTTGAATAAGGAGGCAATTTAATAACATTAGTCAAAGGAATTTGTAAAAACAAAGGTTTCATCCACTCATAAAACTTGTTATAGTGTTCTTCTTCCTTTGACTTGTGTTTCTTATCGGGAGAAGGCATTGGTTTCTGTATCCAAGCCTCTCTTTCACTACCATGTTTATTAGCAACAAAATATTCTTTAGTGTACTTAGTATTCTTAGAGTGCCTTTCAGGTTCTTCCTCAATTTCTTCGTTATCAAGAGCATCATTTTTATCATTACCACTTTCAGTTTTAGCATCAGAGACAGATATACTATTAGGATCTATATCAGGTTCAGAGGATTCTACAACTATTTTATGTTACTTTTCTTTCTCTTAGAAGAAGTACCAATATTTTCAGCTTGTCGAGAATCCTACTCAATTCTTTTAGGATGTCCCTCAGGATATAAAGGGTCCTGAGTGGAAGCACCACTCCTAGTTCTAATTGCATAAGCATGTTTTTATCCAAAAGCATTAACTAGCAAATCTTTTTAGACTTCAGTAAGCTGATTAATTTGGGTTTGAACCATTTGGAAAAGTTTAACAAGCATTTTAACATCATTGGAGGTTCTTTCAACAATATCTTTTAACTCATTAATATCTCTAGAGTTTTCCATTAAATGATTCTGCACTCTCTTATTAAAGTTATCTTGCTTAACAATAAAAATATCAAATTCCTCTAAGTATTGATCAGGAGGTTTAGAATAAGGAATATCACCTTCATCAAAATGTTGGAGAGAGTGTACCTCAATAGTGGATGAGTGGGAGATTGGCTTACATAATTCTTCTATAGGAGGTAAGTTCTTCACATCTTCAGATTTAATACCCTTCTCCTTAAGACATTTCTTAGCTTCTTTCATCACTTCATCATTTAATTCAATCACTCCCCTCTTCTTTGGTGTAGGTGTTGGGGTTGGCTTAGGAACAATTGTCTTAGGTGTAGTTGGCTCAGGTGTAGTCCAATCATCATAATTCTTGCTTATTTTGGCCATTAATTCCTCAGCTTCTTCTGGTGTTCCTTTTCTGAAAACACAATCAGCACAACTATCCAGGTATGTCCTAGATTCATCAGTTAGTCCATTATAGTATATATCAAGAAGCTCATTTTTAGGTATTGGACATACTATTTATGCATGAATTAAAGCACAAAAAATTTCCCATGATTCAGGCAATTTCTCCTCTTCTCCCTGTTTAAAATAAAAAAGTTCCTGCAAAATGGCATGTTGAGCACTAGGAGGGAATTATTTCTGAAAGAAAGTATCAATCAAGCAATCAGGGCTATCAATAGATCCAGGAGGTAAATTATTAAACCAAACTTTATCTTCTTGTTTGAATGAAAAACGGAAAATTTTAGCAACAAAGTAGGTGCGCATCTTAGTATCATTAGAAAATAAGCCACTCATAGTAGAAAGATCAGTTATATGTGCCACAACACTTTCATTTTCAGTCCCACAAAAAGGTTCTTTCTCAACAATGGTTATGTAAGATTAATCAAGAGATAAATCATAATCCTTATCTTTAATGTGTATGGGAGATGTGGCAAACTTAGCATCAGGAGACAATTTAGGTCTAATAGTGTGTCTCTCAAGAAGACTATTAATAGCACTTGCACCATGAGTGTTTCAACATTCTTCAATGAATTCATCAGTCATTTCAATACAACCGTCCTCAATATCATAGCTCTCTCTAGTCTCAGGTGAACTAACAGGTGTAGTAATATCTTCATTAGGAGTTTCAGTGTTTCCCATTATAGTTCCAGCAATTGTAGCATCTAGGAAAGGACCTAATGAACCACTCTCATCAAGCATAGTAGAAGTAACATCATGAGTATCAGAAGCAATTTTAGATTCAGCAGAAGTGGCAGTATGTGTAACACATGTATGTGGTGATGGTCTAAGGAGCTTACTCATAATGGATGGTGAATCAAGAGCAACAGAGGTGTTCAGAATTGTACCTCTTCTTCTAGTGGATGGTAATATAGGAACTTTTCCATCACGAGTTTTACCCATGGTGAATGGATAGCAGCGAACAATAATAATTCCAAGTGAACTTCATAAATAAAGCTATGCTCCCCGGCAACGGCGCCAGAAAATAGTCTTGATGACCCACAAGTATAGGGGATTGCAACAGTCTTCGAGGGTAGTAAAACCCAATTTATTGATTCGACACAAGGGGAGCCAAAGAATATTTATAAGCCTTAACAACTGAGTTTTCAATTTAGCTACACCTGGAAATAGTCTTGCTCACAGTAGTTTATCAGTGGAAACATTTTTGTAGTAGCAATAGCAAAGTAAAAGCAGTAGTAACAATTGCAGTAAATAGCAGGATTTAAAGTGCGGTAGGCATAGGGATGGATGGACGGGCGTTGCATGCACATGACTATTCATGTAACATAAAGATCAAGGGAATTTGTAGATAAATAAGATAAAGCATCCAAGTACTAAGTAATCATAGGCGTGTGTTCCATATATAGTCATACGTCCTTGTAATGAGAACTTGCACAACATCTTTTGTCTTGCCAGCCCGTTGCAGCGAGGCCTCAAGGGAATCTACTGGCAATTAAGGTGCTCCTTTTAATAGAGCACCGGAGCAAAGCATTAACACTCCATGAACACACGTGATCCTCACATCACAGCCACCCCCTCCAGTTATCCCGATTTATGACACTTCGGGGCCTCGGGTTCCGGACAATGATATGTGTAAACAACTTCCAGGTAAGATCACAAACAATACTATCATCATGAATCAATAACATGTTTAGATCTGAGATCATGCCACTTGGGCCCTAGTGAAAAGCATTAAGAATAACAAGTTGCAACAATGTCAAAACGCACTAACAATTGATACTAGGCACCATGCCCTAACAATCTTATGCAATTACATGATAGATCTCATCCAATTCTTACCATCCACATAGCCTACAACAGGGGGTTACTCACTCATTGATGGGGGAATCATGGATCGTTGATGGTGAGGCGTCGGTGATGATGGTGGCAATGATCTTCTCCAATTCCCCGTCCCGGCAGGGTGCCAGAATGGAGTTTCTGGTTCCGAATCGCGGTTTCTGGTGGTGGCGGCGCAGCGGAACTCTCTCTGGAAAAACGTTGAACTCCCTTTGTTTCTAGGTCATAGGGCTTATGTAGGTGGAAGGAGAGGTCGAGGGGGCGGCCGAGGCCCGTGCCACCAGGTGGTGTGGGCCCCTCGTGGCCCTTCTCCGTCTCGTCTTATGGCTCTGTGCGTCTTCTAGTAAAATAGGAGTTTTGCGATATTTTCTAGGATTTTTTCTGAAAGTTGATTTCCTACACAAAAATGAGACACCAAAGAAATTCTGCTGAAAACAGCGTTAGTCCGTGTTAGTTACATCCAAATCACAGAAATTAGAGGAGAAACAATAGCAAAAGTGTTCTGGAAAGTAGATACGTTTTGGACGTATCAAGGCTCTACAACGGGCGAGGACCAAGCTCTTCGCGGGAATCGGCGAAACCATAGCCATCAGATGTGTTATCTTCTCTGTCAATGTTCCGACTGTCCCTCGCGACGAGTTCTAGATCCCGGCAAAGATGAACCCCACCCGCTGCTCAATCGTTCAAATCGGGGACACGTTCTAGACTCGGGCACTAGTTCCCTGGAAGTCGGAGGATCGTCAAGGCCCGCATAGACCTCCTACGGGCAGGACACATTCGCGAAAGGATCGAAGTCGGATCTCTCTTTCGAGTTTTCCGTCATACATCAGAAAAAACCAAGGCCCACCAAAACTGCCCATGTGTAGGATATAATAGTGGAAGATCACTGCAAATCCGCCGGGTTAGCCCATGCGTCTAGAAGGCTGCGATCGCACTTAGTCGGCATGGTACCATCTTCGGTATGGCGCGTTGCATTCAGAGAGAGGGTGAAATCCCCTGTAAGACCCCACCTTTATAAGGTAAAGGTCCCTGTGATTGCAATTCTAGTCCCATGATCTTGTTGTTTCTGTCCTAAACCCTCTTCTCCTTATTCTTGAACTTCTCGTCCCGAATCTCAAATCTGGCCTTCATCTCCTTGACGATCTCGTCTTGCTCCGCGAAGAGCTTGTCCTTCTCCCTCAACTGAACCTGGAGCTCGTCATTGCTAACCATGACGTTGGTCCTATCTATGTTGAGGTGTCTAATAAGGCCCTCTAGGTCCTGGAGGTACAGACGAACTAGCTCAATTGTCTCTCTAGCAGCACCCTCATAAACTAATGCCTCTCCCTCCTCATCACATCTCCCGAACGGGTGGAAGTAGAGGCCTCTAAGCTCGGTGGAGTGGCATCTGCAGAGGCGTCCAACTAGCTCCTGCATGACTACATCTAGACCCTTCTCTTTGTCATCGTGCATCAGCTTGAAGGAGATCTCCTCCGTGAGTGGCTCCGTCTCCCGGCTATGAGACTCTAAAGCCCCAAAGGTCCTTCCTCTCAAACTTGGTGAGCTGAAGTGCCTTGATACTAGGAAGTGGGAGGTTGAGCATAGCAGTAAACATCACGATGCGTGAACCAAAACGAGTTCCATTGAAATCCTCGGTAGTGCTGATCACAAAGCTAGGCATCTAATGTAAGATAGAGAAATATTAGGACAACACAAGTAAGAGAAAAACAAGACAGTAAAATGAAAGCAAAAAGCATACAACATCTGTAAAACATACGAGTCATGGCATACAAAGTCTACCACAAACACTAAGGTTCAAACATAACTTAGACAATTTTTTGTGAAAATACGACAAGTGTGGTGGTCCAACTAGCGGAGTACGTTACAACTCTCATTCATATGCTAAGTCTATGATATCTTCCCTTAGACGTCTTATGGCGGTCTCTAAGTCTTGGGTATACTTCTTCTCTTCCTCTAAGTCATTTTTAGTGTTGATCATTCTACACTTGAGTCTTTCACCAAGCTCCTTGATAGCTTTCCAAGCTGCATGTCTTGTAGAGTCAAAGAATGTCGTATAAATTTCTGAGTTGCTGCCCATGTATAATCCCGACTCTTTGTGGTTGTCTCCCTTGTTTTTGTACAAGTGAAGTTGCACCCACCAATATTCTATTCCTTCATCCATCACTGAAAATCCTTTGTACATGGCCTCACCATGTATCCCCAAGCTAACCATAAGGGTTTTGAGTGCTTTGGGAAACTCCGTCTCACATTCTAAAGTCATGGTCATGAGTGGTCCCTTCTTGACGGCTTCGTTGATGGTGGCCATCTACAAATTGAGATGAGAAAGAAGATTAGAAAAGGTTTACGAGAAGAAAAAGACAAGTGTGGAATTTGCAAAGAGTTGCATTTTCCTTAGTGGTTTCTTAGTCTAATCCAACCTAGGTTCATAATCCTACAGGCAACACAGTGCTCTGATACCATCTGTAAGACCCCACCTTTATAAGGTAAAGGTCCCTATGATTGCAATGCTAGTCCCTGGATCAAATGCTAGCATCCACAGTTTAAGATGAAATACACATATACAAAGGTTTTTATTACATCATCATTACAGACATAAACATAGTATTTTACAACCCCATAGCCAAAGGCTAGTACAAGAGTTCATAACATAAGTAATAAAGTAAAGTCTTCATCTTCATGTGCCATAGGCAAGCATGTTGAGTGTAGACTCATAACCCTAATCCTCATCGGAATAACCTACAACATCATAAGTTACAGCCATAGTGGGTCAATACATTTGGAATTGTATTGGCAAGTGATACCATAGTAGAATAGTACTATCTAACATCTATATGAATTTGTTTAAGTGTAGCTTAGGCTTGGTTTGCTCAAAATAGGTGTTTTCCTATCAGTTGAAAGCACTAAGTTTATGTTTGACAAAAACTCCCAAGGAACCACCAA
Organism: Avena sativa; assembly: GCA_916181665.1. Lineage (NCBI taxonomy): Eukaryota > Viridiplantae > Streptophyta > Magnoliopsida > Poales > Poaceae > Avena > Avena sativa. Next base: position 86,440,935 of record OV702284.1, read on the forward strand.
TAGACATTTGTGAACCTTAACCCTTGTTCAACCACAAATTTTTAACTTAGAAATTGGGATGAGGAGATCCTTGATAGCTTCAATGTCTTTGATGCTCAAATTGTCCGTTGCCAGGGACACGGCTAAGTACTTAGGTTTTACCCTCTCGAGAGGTGGTGTACTTTCCCGACAAGACTCGACACGCATCGAGACGAGACCTTTTAGAAGCCTTCCCTTAGACCACCATGGACGTGTTCCATCCTATCACCCTAGCATCAACTGTCCATCTGGCTAAGTTATTGCAACCTATATGATCAAGGCAGAGCCCATATGCCATGTGGTTGCACTAGAAGCTTCTAAACACTAAGTATCTCAAATCCCTTTGTTCCTGGGTGGCTTACCACAAGTGTGATACACAAGGTAAACCATATACATGGGCCTTGTGTAACCACTCAACACAAACCATCATACCATTCCACCCAGGTGATTCATTCACTTAGTTGTTTTATTAAGGAAAACACCAGTCCAAAGACTTAACAAAACTTCCATAGCATGAATATATTCCACCCGTGTTTGCTACTAGCTAGTCTAAGCATGATAACATAGCAAGAATCTTAACTTAGAGAAATTCTACTAAGATTACATCTACTAGGATTTCCCAAGCATAGCATATTTATATTCTTAGCAAAAATTCCATGCAAGCCCTATTCAAAATATCACTAGTGCATAGTCAAAATAATAGGACAAATACATGTAGCACCACTTTCCTTGGTAGTTGGGGGAGTAGCAACAATCTTCACAATCACGATCACCACTAGCAGCAAAATCTACACATAAAATGATAGCACCAAATTCTCATTCAAAATATTCAAGCAAAAATATATGAATGCGTGCAATGCAATGAAATGAATTTTTTACACTAGACCAATCAAACCAAACTATACTAAACAAGAAACTAAGTATTTATAGTCTAAATAAACTTAAATTTGCTTTAAAAACATTTTCCAAATAATTTATATGGCCAAAATAAGACTATAATTAATTCTGCAAATAAATCAAATTTTACAGAAGCAAAATACAAATTCAATCCCACAGTAGTATATTATTTATTTTTCTGAATCCAATGATATATTAATTGCAATTTTTGGATAAACAAAACAAAAGTTATGAATTTTACAAGTTTGAATCTCTAATAGATTCAAAAACAGATTTTAAATCTAATTCTCAGGCACGTGGATGCATCTGATTGGCCCGTACCGCTTCGCACAGATCGGCCAACGTGGGCTGTAGGATTTAAGTTAGATCCCGTGGCTCAGATCTAAGTGTACCCCTTCGTTAAGTGATCTAATTTGATCCACTAGATCTAGATCTAACGGCTCACAGTGTCTTAACCAGGAACTGGCGGCGCGCGTGGCTACAGCAGTGGCGGCGCTACTGGAGTTGGCTTTCTGGTGACTGCAGAGGTGGATAGGGGTTGCGTTGTGGCTTACCAGACTCGCGAAGATGCAGTGAAGCTCGTCGTGCAACTGGCTTGGACAGGGGTGCACGGACACGGGCTCAGGAACTCGCTGGTGTTTAACCTAGCTTCGAGTGTTCACTGCCAAAGACAAAGGCAACGACCTAGGTCACCATAGGGCAAACGAAAGACATCAGTAGCTACGCAAAGACATGGTCAACCTAATTGTATGAAGCAGAGGTTGAGGGGAGCTCATAAATTACCGTGATTGCTCGTCGGAGTCGAGCGGCACTTCGGTTGTTCGCGGGGGTTGACAGGGACGACGACCTGGGGCGATTCAGAACAAACGAAATGTGTGAGAAGGTGCGAAAGCATCTGACAAACAAGCTCGTATGAATGAGAGGCGGAGGGGAGCACGGAGCTCACCGGAGATGCTCGGGTAGCGGCGTTGCAAGCGCAAATACGGCCAGCCTAGGGGCGCTCTGGTGCTGGTGATTGAGGGTAAATGACCGCAGCAGCGAGGGGGTTAAATAGCCAGCGGGGGCGAGGAAATCACGCAGAGGATGGCAATTAAGCCCGAAATCAATGTGACGTTGATGGGGGAGGAAACGGGCGGTGATGGCGTCTATGCGCACGGGGTGGGGAAGACGACGCTGAGCTGGCACGGGGCCACTAGGAGTGTCAGCGGGGTAAGGCGGGCGCAGGTGAGAGATAGAGAGGAGAGGGGGAAACGGCCGGGTGGGCCTGCTGGGCCTTTTCTGGAGTTGGGCCAAAAGGGCAGCGGCTGTTTCATTTTTTCCTTTTTCTTTTTCTTTTTCCGTTTGATTTTTCAGGAATCATTTTCAAACCCAATTCAAATGAGTTTGATTTCAAATCATCCCTAGATTTTTGTAGTGTGAATCTTGCACTTAAATTTGTGTCAAACACCACTGTTTAGTCCACTACACTTTGATCCTTTGAAAATAAAATAAAACCATGCCTTAATGATATATAGATAATAGGCATAAAAATGGTTTTATTTGGAGTTTTGATTTGAAATTTTTTGTGCAAGTCAAGAATGCTATGAATGTATGAATGAAATGCAAGCTTTTGCAATTCATGAATTTTGGTATGTTACAAATCTAACCCCCTTAAGATCAATTTCGCCCTCGAGATTCGGATTGGCTGGCAAATAGGTGAGGGTGATCTTTCCGAAGGTCTTCTTCTCTTTCCCAAGTTGCTTCTTCTTCGGAGTGATGGTGTAACATCCCTAAAATCATGATTTCAAAGATTGCATATCATTCATGCATGCACATAGAATTGAGCAAACTTAAATCATTTCAGAAAAACAGAAGCACATAGTGCTATCATTTTATGTGAGCAAACTTAAATCAAATGGCCATCCCCATTTGAGGGTTTGAATGTTTTAAACTTAGATTTTTTGTCTCCCTTGTTGAATGGATTGCGTGTGGATTTTGAACCAAGCTTTACAAAATGGAAATGGTTTCAAAAACCATTTTTCAAACATTTGCAAATCAAGTGCAAAGTCCTTGTTATTTTGTTTCTCCAAAAATGACCAAGCCTTTTCAAAGTAACCCCATGGTTTTATGCCTAGAATTGAGACTGTTGCACACTGAAAAAACCCAAATAGATTTGAATTCAAATGGAGTTTGAATTCATTTGAAAACCATTCCTGAAAATCAAATTGGAAAAAGAAAAAGAGAAGAGAATTAGAAAAGGGCCGGCGCCAGGTTTTTGGCCCAGCAACAGACACGGCCCAGCTAGCCCACCCGACCACTCTCTCGCTCGCTCGCACGCGCGGACACACCCACACGGTCGCTGACACCCTGACCCCACCCCCTCTCCATCTCACTCACTGACTAGTGGACCTCGCCAACTCACCCTCGTCTTCCCCAAATCGCGCCCGACCCCGTCGCCGGCTGTTTCCTCCGCCCATCACTGCGATTGATTCCTCGCTTAATTGCCCTTGATTCCGCGCTTAATCGCCACTCCCCTCTCGCCTATAAGAACCCCTCGCCACCGCGGTCATTTCCCCCCACTCTCCTCGCTCACTCCGCCACCAGGCTGCGCGCATTTGACCTCGAAACCCCGCAGTACCGACGACTCCGACGACTAATTCCGGTGAGCCTCGACCGCCCCCCTCCCTCTGGTTCAAATGTCGTGTCCAGCGTGGTCTCGTGAATCCCCTGACACCTTTCTTTTGCATTCTCGTGACCCAGAACGCCGTCCCCGTTCGTGCCCGCAACCGACCGAGCCGCCGCTCAACTCCGGCGACCAATCGCGGTAAGTCCCGAGCGCCCCTTGCTCCCTCTTGCATACAAGGATGTTCGCCTTTGTCTTGTGCATCTCCTAATCCCTCTGGTTCGTACTAGGGCGACGCAAAACCTCGGCAACCAACTCGACAGTAACCTCCCGACGCCGCGCACGACTCCGACGAGCTCTAGCAGCCCCTGCCGTGCGCCCCTTGCCCAGCCACCACCACGTTGAGCTTCGCCTCGACCTTGCGGATCTGGTAAGCACACCCTTTCCTCCCCGGGCGATCTAGAACGCTAGCGCTGCCGCTGACAGAGCGCTCCGCCGCTCGCCGTCGCCGCGCGCCGCCAGGACATGGTCGCTTGATCGAGAGCCCTTGGATCTAGATCCAACGCATAGGATTAGCCACTTAACGAACCGTTATGTTTCGATCTGAACCGTGCATCGCCATTTAGATCCTACGGCTCTCGTGCGTGATCCGGTGCGAAGCGGTACGCTCCAATAGAATTAAGACGCGTGGCTAGGGTTTGTGTTTAAAACAGAATTCAAAACATATTTAGATTCAAATTTGAATAGGCTATAACTTTTGATTCCCACGTTAGATTTTTGCAAATTTTATATCGTTGGAATTAGGGAGACAAGCCCTTTCTGTTTATGCAATGTGTTTAGTGAAAAGTTTCTGTTAAAATGACTTTTTATGCAGAAACTTGTTTAAGGCTATTTTGAGTATAGGAATTGTTTAGGATTTTTTTTAGGGCAAAATAAACTTGGATTGGCAAGATTTTGACTTGTTTATGGTTCATTATTATGCACTTGCTTGGTGGAGTTTCAAAAATCATCACTTAGCATTCTTGCATGCATGCATACTTAATTTTGTTTGTATATGAATGGTATGTGATTGTGGTTATAATCTTTGTGTAGATTTTGGTGCTAGTGATTGTGATTGTGAAGAGTGCTACTCTCCCCATTACCAAGGCAAGTGGTACTTCATGAATATTTCCATCCCTATATTTTGTACAAGCATTAGAAATATTTTGCTAAGTCTTGCATGTTATTATTTTTGCCATATGCTATGTTGGGAAATCCTAAGTAGTGTAGAATTACTAGGAAATTTCCTAAGTTAAGTTACTATGCCATGCTTAGCCTAGCTAGTAGCAAACAAGGGTTGGTGAAGTATATACATGCTATGATGAAAATATTTCTAAGTCTTTTGACTTATGTTTTCCTTAATAAAACAACTAAGTCAATGAATCACCTGGGTGGAATGGGACTTGAATGGTGGTTTTTGGTTGAGTGGTTACACAAGGCCCATGGAAATGGTTTACCTTGTGTATCTCACTTGTGGTATGCCACCCAGACACAAAGGGATTTTAGAGGCCAAGTGTTGAGAAGCTTATAGTGCAGCCACTTGGCAATATGGGCTCTGCCTGGATCACATAAGTTGGTAGAACTTAGCCATTTGGACAGTTGGTGGTAGTGGGAATGATAGGTTGGAGCGCGTCCATTTGGGCTAAGGAAAGGCTTCTGAAAGGTCCTGTCTTGGGAAACCAAGTCTGGTGGGGAAAGTGCACAACCTCTGCAGATGGAAAATCTAAGTACTTAGCCAAGTCCATGGCAATGGACAACTTGAGCATCAAGACATGGAAGCTATCAAGAATATCATCACTCCAACTTCTAAGTAAAAATTTGTGGGTGAACAAGGGAGAAGGACCTCAATGTCTATTGATGGTTTCTTGGGAAAAGTTTTTGACAAAGAAAAACTTAGAGATTTCAACTAATAGGAAAAACCTATTTTGAGCAAAGCAAGCCAAGCTACACTTAGCCTTAAATGCATATAGTATATAGTCCACTTAAAATTTACTAAGGTATCACTTGCCAATACTATTCCAAAGTATTGACCCGCTGTGGCTGTAACTTGTGATGTTGCAGGTTACTCCGATGATGATTAGGTGTCATGAGTCTACACTCAACATGCTTGCCTGTGGAACATGAAGATGAAGACTTATGTTTATTTACTTATTCCAAACTCTTGTATTAGGCCTGTGGCCTTGAGTTGTAAAAGACTATGTTTTATCTCTGGAATGGATGTAATAAATGACCTTTGTATCTGTGTACTTCATATTAAACTGTGGATGCTAGCAATGATCCAGGGACTAGCATTGCAATCACAGGGATCCTTTTCCTTTACAAAGGAGGGATCTTACAGATGGTATCAGAGCACTGTGTTGCCTGTAGGATTATGACCCTAGGATTGGAAACCACTAAGGAAAAATTTTCAACTACTTCTACACTTGTCTATTCTTCTCGTAAACTTTTCTAATCTTCTCATTCTCATCCCTATTTGTAGATGAACTCCATCAACGAAGCCGTAAAGAAAGGACCACTCATGACCATGACCTTGGAGTGTGAGACTGAGTTTCCCAAAATTCTCAAGGACCTCATGGTGGCAATGGAAATACATGGTGCAGCTGTGTACAAAGGCTTTCCAGTGAAGGATGAAGGAGTTGAGTACTGGTGGGTGCAACTTCACTTGTATAAAAACAAGGAAGACAACCACAAAGAAAAAGGATTCTGCATGTACACCAAAACTATGGTGCACACCACATTCTTTGAGTCAGCAAGAGAAGCAGCTTGGAGGACTATCAAAGAACTTAGTACTAGAGTCAAGTGCAGAATGCTCAACCTCCAAAAAGACTTGATGAAAGAGAAGGAACTTACCCAAGAGTTGGAAGCCACCAACCAAACCTTAAGAGGAGATATTATAGACTTAGTGATGGAATCATGTGAGCAAGATAGGCTGATTGCTTGTAGGAACATTGTGTTTGCCAACAGATCCAGTGAGATAGGATTGTAAACGTACTTCGTTAGTTGGACCACCACCTATCACTTTATTTTCCAAAATGATACCTTAAATAAGATGGACCTTGGTTTATGTAATGGATTCATGTATGCATGACTTGTGTGATTTTGTGTTCCAAGGATATGTATGTGATGTTTGTCTTTGTGTTATCTTAAATTGTGTTGTTCTAACTTTTCTATCTTATAAATATATGCCTATTACCATCAGCACTGTTGAGGAGTTCCAGGTTACCCGCTTTGGTCCTCGTATCGTTGACCTTACCACCTTGCTCAATCTCCCTCTTTCCACCATCATGGTGCATCCACTCACCAAGTTCGAGAGGAAGGACCTCTCGGGCTTCAAGGTGAACCAGCCCGGACGCCAGACAGAGCCTACTACGAAGGCCATCGTCTTCAAGCTTATGCACGATGACAGGGAGAGAGGCATGGAGGTAGTTATGCAGGACCTGATAGGACGTCTGCTAGGCCGACACTCCCGACAGGTTAGAGGCACCCACTTCCACGTCTTCGGAAGACGTGATGAGGATGGAGAGTCCATCGACTTCGAGGACGACTTGAGGGACGCCGCAGAGCCGATACGTCTGTATCTCCAGGACTTAGAGTCTCTCGTTAGGCACGTGGACACGGACAGGACCAATGTCATGCTCAGTAATGATGAGCTCCAGGTGCAGCTTCGCGAGAAGGACAAGCTTTTCGCACAGCAGGACGAGATAGTCAAGGAAATGGAGGCGAAGTTCGAGACCCAGGACAGGAAGTTCAAGAGTCAGGAGAAACGTGTCCAGGATAGGAACAAGAAGATCCGGTACATGACTGAAGAAATGCAGTCCAAGGACTTCGAGCTAGAGCAGCAACAGACGGTGATAGAGAGGCTTCGTTCCCAGAAGAGGGCTCTCAAGGCCAAGATTGAGTCCTTGACCACTACCATTGAGGAGAACAAGACCGCGATGGAGAATGCAGGTCTTACCTTTGTCGAGGAGCAGATTGATGCTGATGAGTAGACTTGACTACTCGTTTATCTTTTATTATCGTACTTGTGATTTGTGAACTTGTTATTGGACCATCCGACATGTGGATGGCTTGCCACTTGTGTGTTCTACTTTGTGAACTTGTTATCTTGTTGTTGAACTTTTATCTTCTGTTGCATGCTTGTGTTTGCTTATGTGATGTAATGTGCATGAAAACATCTATGGGTATCTCATTCTTATATCTATTTGAACAAACCACAGATGCCTCCCCGTCGCGCAAACCCCAACCCCAACAACAACAACAACAACAACATCACTCCAGAAATGCAGCAAATGATGAATGCTCAAACACAGCTAATGCAGATGATGACAACATTCATCCAGAACCAAAACAATAACAACAACAACAACAACCCCAATAACAACAACAATAACAACAACAACAACCCTCCGGGCTTTGATATGCTCACCAGATTTTTGCGATTGAGGCCAGCTAAGTTCTCGGGACGACTGATCCCATGGTGGCCAATGATTGGCTACGTTCTGTAAACAAGAACTTAATAACCGTGGGCTGCACGGATGCTGAAAAAGTCAGATTTGCGGCACATCTACTGGAAGGGCCAGCCGCCACTTGGTGGGACAACTTCCAAATCACCACTCCTATAGATGAGGTGACTTGGGCTATCTTTGAGGATGGCTTTCGCACTCCTCATATCTCATCAGGAATAATGAGCCTGAAAAAGAAGGAGTTTCACAATCTGATGCAGCGCCACCACAGCGTGGCTGAATACATTGAAGAGTTCAACAATCTGGCGCGTTATGCACCAGATGAGGTTGACACAGATGCCAAGAGAAAGGAAAATTTTCTGGAAGGCTTGAATGATGAGCTGAATCTGCAGCTGGTTGTGGCATATGTTCCCACTTATCAGTCGCTCTATGACAAGGCTGCAATATTGGAGAACAAAATGAAACAAGTCGATAGTAGAAAGAGAAAGCACTCCAACAAGCACAGCTCGGGATCGTCTCACAAACGATCTCACTATGATGACAGTGGAAGCTCAGGATCCCACAAGCATGGGAAATTCAACAAGCACCACAACCCCAACCGTCATGACAACAAGCATCATCGCAGTCATGACAATGACAAGTACAAGAACCACAAGAGTGGACATAAGAGCCACCACAGTGGTAATGGAAGTGGAAGTGGAAGTCAGCCTGCTAAGAGAGACATCAGTCAGGTTGAATGTTTCAAATGCAAGAAGATGGGACACTATGCAAATGAGTGCCCCGAAAAGAAAGTTGAAGGACCTGTCAAGCCCAATCCTTTCCAGAAAGGACAGGTGAACCACATCAGTGTGGAGGAGGTCTATGAGGAGCCTGACGCTGTTGCTGGTAAGTTCAGACTCAATTCTATTCCAGCATTTGTTCTTTTTGATACTGGAGCATCGCATTCATTCATATCAAAAGCATTTGTTGATAGAAATGGGTTTCATCTGAAAACATTGGGTGTCCAATAAAAGTTAGATCTCCGGGTGGTGAAATGATAGTAAGTCTTGGATGTCGGGATCTAGTAATAGAATTTGGAAAACATAAGTTTCCAGTGAGTCTGATAATCCTAGATTCCCAAGGACTGGACGTAATATTGGGAATGGATTGGATGGCTAAGTATGAAGGAGTACTAGATTGTGCTAATCGTACTGTTGCACTCACAACCCCGGAAAGAAAAAGAATTAAGTTCAAGTCCAATTTTGAATCTAAAGGAAGTAAGCTAAATTCTCTTAAGGGGGTTAGCCTGGACAGTGTGCCAATTGTAAGCGAGTATCCGGATGTGTTTCCGGAAGAATTGCCGGGAATGCCACCAGATAGAGATGTGGAGTTTCTGATAGATTTGGTGCCAGGGTCTGGACCAATAGCAAAGAGACCGTATAAAATGTTAGTTGATGAACTGAAAGAGCTCAAGAAGCAACTAGGAGAACAATTGCAGAAAGGATTTATTCAACCAAGTTCTTCATCTTAGGGAGCCCCAGTCTTATTTGTGGAGAAGAAAGACAGAAGTCAAAGGTTATGCATAGATTACCGTTCACTCAACGAGGTAACTATCAAGAACAAATATCCTTTGCCTAGAATCATGACTTGCTTGATCAGCTAGAAGGAGCATGTGTGTTCTCAAAGATTTATCTCCGGTCAGGCTATTTTCAACTCAAGATAAGAGAACAAGACATACCTAAAACAGCATTCACCACAAGGTATGGGTTGTATGAGTATACTGTGATGCCTTTCGGCTTGACTAATGCTCCAGCATACTTCATGAATATGATGAACAAAGTGTTCATGGAATTCCTTGACAAGTTCGTTGTCGTTTTCATCGATGACATCTTAGTCTACTCCAAGAGCAAATAAGAACATGAAGGACACTTGCGTTTGATACTTGAGAAATTAAGAGAGCATAAACTTTATGCCAAATTCAGCAAGTGTGAGTTCTGGTTAGAAGAAGTTGGTTTTCTTGGTCATGTTATGACGAAGGATGGTGTAGCAGTTGATCCTGCTAAGGTCTCATCTGTGACTGAATGGGAATCTCCTAAAAACGTGAAAGAGGTACGCAGTTTCCTTGGCTTATGAGGTTACTACAGAAGGTTCATTGAGAATTTCTCTAAGGTTGCTAAGCCCATGACTGAATTGTTCAAGAAAGACAAGGAGTTTGCTTGGTCTGAAGGTTGTGAACTCAGCTTTCAGGAATTGAAGAAGAGACTTGTGACAGCACCAGTCTTGTTTCTGCCAGATTTGGAAAAGGATTTCCAAGTATATTGTGATGCATCTCATCAAGGTTTGGGCGCAGTACTTATGCAAGATGGTAAAGTTGTAGACTATGCCTCGAGACAACTCAAAACTCATGAAGTGAACTATCCAACTCATGACTTAGAGTTAGCCTTTGTCGTCCATGCACTCAAAACATGGAGACACTACCTTTGGGAAAGCGTTGTGAAGTGTTCACTGATCACAAAAGTTTGAAGTATATTTTCACCCAGAAGGAAATCAATATGAGGCAAAGGAGATGGTTAGAGCTTATCAAGGACTATGACTTAAGTTTGCAATACCACCCCGGTAAAGCAAATGTTGTAGCAGATGCTCTAAGTCATAAGGTATTTGTAAATGGCCTTACCAAAGGATAATTACCAGAAGATTTGTGTACCCAATTCAGAGAACTCAGATTGGAGATTGTTCCTGAAGGACATCTCATGTCTTTGGATGTTCAACCCACTTTGTTGGACAAGATCCGAGAAGCTCAGAAGACTGATAAGGAAATTGAAGAGATTAAGGAAAAGATTGGCCGTGGGAAATCTAAAAATTTCCATGAAGACGAACAGGGTACTTTATGGCATGGGAAACGTATCTGTGTTCCACAAGATCCGGAGTTACGGAAACTAATTTCGCAGGAAGCACACAACTCTCCGTATTCTATTCACCCGGGTAACACCAAAATGTACATGGACATGAAAGAAAGATTTTGGTGGAATAATTTCAAGAGGGACATCGCCGAACATATTGCTTTGTGTGATGTGTGTAGTAGAGTGAAAGCGGAGCATCAGAAACCAGCAGGTTTGCTTCAACCACTACCTATTCCTGATTGGAAGTGGGACAAGATTGGTATGGATTTCATTACCGGATTACCAAGGACCAGGTCAGGATATGATTCCATATGGGTAGTAGTGGATCGCCTAACTAAAGTGGCTCATTTCATACCCGTGAAGACAACTTATACAAGTTCCATGTTAGCCAAAATCTACATGAGTAGAATTGTATGTCTACATGGTGTGCCCAAGAGTATTGTGTCAGATAGGGGAACTCAATTAACCTCCCATTTTTGGAGACATCTACATGAGTCATTGGGAACAAGGTTGGAATTCAGCACTGCTTTTCATCCTCAAACAGAAAGAACAAACCAAATCCTTGAAGACATGTTGAGAGCATGTGCCTTGGACTATGGAGCCAGTTGGGATGAAAGTCTGCCTTACGCAGAATTTTCTTATAACAATAGCTATCAAGCCAGCATTGAGATGGCACCGTTTGAGTTTCTCTACGGAAGAAAGTGTACCACCCCATTTTTATGGAATGGTGTGGGAGAAAGAAGTTTATTCGGGCCAGATCTTATCAAAGAAGCCGAAGAGAAGGTCAAATTGGTTAAGGACAGGTTAAAGATAGCATAGTACCGATAGAAAAGCTACGCAGATCCTAAGCGTAGAGAAATCACCTACGAAGTTGGTGATAGAGCTTATCTTAGAGTGTCACCACTTCGCGGAGTGAAAAGATTCGGAGTCAAAGGAAAATTGGCACCAAGATATGTTGGGCCATTCAAGATCTTGAGTCGCAAAGGAGAGGTTTCCTATGAAATTGAATTGCCAGAATCTCTATCAGCTGTCCATAATGTGTTTCATGTGAGTCAGCTTAAGAAATGTCACCCAGAAATGGAAGAAACTTCTTTGAAGGATACTATACCTTTGGAGGAGGTTCAACTAGAAAGTGATCTCACTTATGAAGAGAAACCTATCAAGATTCTTGAGACTGCAGAAAGAGTCACAAGGACAAAGACTATCAAGTTTTGCAAAGTACAGTAGAATCATCATTCCGAAGAGGAAGCAACCTGGGAAAGAGAAGATGATCTTCGGAAAGACCACCCTCACCTATTTGCTAGCCAATAAGAATCTTGAGGGCGAGATTCACCTTAAGGGGGTTAGATTTGTAACATCCCTAAAATCATGATTTCAAAGATTGCATATCATTCATGCATGCACATAGAATTGAGATCAATTTCAAAACTCATTTCAGAAAAATAGAAGCACATAGTGCTATCATTTTATGTGAGCAAACTTAAATCAAATGGCCATCCCCATTTGAGGGTTTGAATGTTTTAAACTTAGATTGTTTGTCTCCCTTGTTGAATGGATTGAGTGTGGATTTTGAACCAAGCTTTACAAAATGGAAATGGTTTCAAAAACCATTTTTCAAACATTTGCAAATCAAGTGCAAAGTCCCTGTTATTTTGTTTCTCCAAAAATGACCAAGCCTTTTCAAAGTAACCCCATGGTTTTATGCCTAGAATTGAGACTGTTGCACACTGCAAAAATCCCAAATAGATTTGAATTCAAATGGAGTTTGAATTCATTTGAAAACCATTCCTGAAAATCAAATTGGAAAAAGAAAAAGATAAGAGAATTAGAAAAGGGCCGGCGCCAGGTTTTTGGCCCAGCAATAGACACCGCCCAGCTAGCCCACCCGGCCACTCTCTCGCTCGCTCGCACGCGCGGACACACCCACACGGTCGCTGACACCCTGACCCCAGCCCCTCTTCGTCTCACTCACTGACTGGTGGACCTCGCCAGCTCACCCTCGTCTTCCCCAAATCGCGCCCGACCCCGTCGCCGGCCGTTTCCTCCACCCATCACTGCCGCGATTGATTCCTCGCTTAATTGCCCTTGATTCCGTGCTTAATCTCCGCTCCCCTCTCTCCTATAAGAACCCCTCGCCGCCGCGGTCATTTCCCCCCACTCTCCTCGCTCACTCCGCCACGAGGCTACGCGCATTTGACCTCGAAACCCCGTAGTACCGATGACTCCGGCGACTAATTCCGGTGAGCCTCGACCGCCCCCCTCCCTCTGGTTCAAACTGTCGTGTTCAGCGTGGTCTCGTGAATCCACTGACACCTTTCTTTTGCATTCTCGTGACCCAGAACACCGTCCCCGTTCGTGCCCGCAACCGACCGAGTCGCCGCTCAACTCCGGCGACCAATCGCGGTAAGTCCCGAGCGCCCCTTGCTCCCTCTTGCATACAAGGATGTTCGCCTTCGTCTTGTGCATCTCCTAATACCTCTGGTTCGTACTAGGGCGACGCAAAACCTCGGCAACCAACTCGACAGCATCCTCCCGACGCGGCGCACGACTCCGACGAGCTCTAGCAGCCCCTGCCGTGTGCCCCTTGCCCAGCCACCACCACGTTGAGCTTCGCCTCGACCTTGCGGATCTGGTAAGCACACCCTTTCCTCCCCGAGCGATCTAGAATGCTAGCGCCGCCACTGACAGAGCGCTCTGCCGCTCGCCGTCGCCGCGCGCCGCCAGGACATGGTCGCTTGATCGAGAGCCCTTGGATCTAGATCCAACGCATAGGTTTAGCCACTTAACGAACCGTTATGTTTCGATCTGAACCGTGCATCGCCATTTAGATCCTACGGCTCTCGTGCGTGATCCGGTGCGAAGCGGTACGCGCCAATAGAATTAAGACGCGTGGCTAGGGTTTGTGTTTAAAACAGAATTCAAAACAGATTTAGATTCAAATTTGAATAGGCTATAACTTTTGATTCCCACGTTAGAAATTTGCAAATTTTATATCGTTGGAATCAGGGAGACAAGCCCTTTCTGTTTATGCAATGTGTTTAGTGAAAAGTTCTGTTAAAATGACTTTTTATGCAGAAACTTGTTTAAGGCTATTTTGAGTATAGGAATTGTTTAGGCTTTTGTTTTAGGGAAAAATAAACTTGGATTGGCAAGATTTTGACTTGTTTATGGTTCATTATTATGCACTTTCTTGGTGGAGTTTCAAAAATCATCACTTATCATTCTTGCATGCATGCATACATAATTTTGTTTGTATATGAATGGTATGTGATTGTGGTTATAATCTTTGTGTAGATTTTGGTGCTAGTGATTGTGATTGTGAAGAGTGCTACTCTCCCCATTACCAAGGCAAGTGGTACTTCATGAATATTTCCATCCCTATATTTTGTACAAGCATTAGAAATATTTTGCTAAGTCTTGCATGTTATTATTTTTGCCATATGCTATGTTGGGAAATCCTAAGTAGTGTAGAATTACTAGGAAATTTCCTAAGTTAAGTTACTATGCCATGCTTAGCCTAGCTAGTAGCAAACAAGGGTTGGTGAAGTATATACATGCTATGATGAAAATATTTCTAAGTCTTTTGACTTATGTTTTCCTTAATAAAACAAGTAAGTCAATGAATCACCTGGTGGAATGGGACTTGAATGGTGGTTTTTGGTTGAGTGGTTACACAAGGCCCATGGACATGGTTTACCTTGTGTATCTCACTTGTGGTGTGCCACCCAGGCACAAAGGGATTTTAGAGGCCAAGTGTTGAGAAGCTTATAGTGCAGCCACTTGGCAATATGGGCTCTGCCTGGATCACATAAGTTGCTAGAACTTAGCCATTTGGACAGTTGGTGGTAGTGGGAATGATAGGTTGGAGCGCGTCCATTTGGTCTAAGGAAAGGCTTCTGAAAGGTCCTGTCTTGGTAAACCAAGTCTGGTGGGGAAAGTGCACAACCTCTGCAGATGGAAAATCTAAGTACTTAGCCAAGTCCATGGCAATGGACAACTTGAGCATCAAGACATGGAAGCTATCAAGAATATCATCACTCCAACTTCTAAGTAAAAATTTGTGGGTGAACAAGGCAGAAGGACCTCAATGTCTATTGATGGTTTCTTGGGAAAAGTTTTTGACAAAGAAAAACTTAGAGATTTCAACTAATAGGAAAAACCTATTTTGAGCAAAGCAAGCCAAGCTACACTTAGCCTAAAATGCATACAGTATATAGTCCACTTAAAATTTACTAAGGTATCACTTGCCAATACTATTCCAAAGTATTGACCCACTATGGCTGTAACTTGTGATGTTGCAGGTTACTCCGATGATGATTAGGTGTCATGAGTCTACACTCAACATGCTTGCCTGTGGCACATAAAGATGAAGACTTATGTTTATTTACTTATTCCAAACTCTTGTATTAGGCCTGTGGCCTTGAGTTGTAAAAGATTATGTTTTATCTCTGGAATGGATGTAATAAATGACCTTTGTATCTGTGTACTTCATCTTAAACTGTGGATGCTAGCAATGATCCAGGGACTAGCATTGCAATCACAGGGATCCTTTTCCTTTACAAAGGAGGGATCTTACATATGGTTCCACTGAACTTTGCAGAATTTGATAATCTTTGTACGAGTAACTCTTTCTGTAGTCTCAAGAATCTTGATAGGTTTCTCCTCATAGGTGAGATCACTTTCCAACTGAACCTCTTCCAAAGGTATAGTATCCTTCAAATAAGTTTCTTCCATCTCCGGATGGCATTTCTTCAACTAACTCACATGAAACACATTGTGAACAGCAGACAGAGATTTGGGCAATTCAATCTCATAAGCCACTTCTCCTTTGCGACTCAAAATCTTGAATGGTCCAACATACCTTGGGGACAATTTTCCTTTGACTCCAAATCTCTTCACAACACGAAGTGGTGAGACTCTAAGATAAGCTCTATCACCTACATCATAGGTGTCTTCTCTATGCTTTGGATCTGCGTAGCTTTTCTATCGGGACTGTGCTATCTTCAATCTGCCCTTTACTAATTTGACTTTCTCTTCAGCTTCCTTGATCAGTTCTGGTCCGAAAAAATTTCTTTCTCCAACACCACTCCATAGAAATGGTGTAGTACACTTTCTTCCATAGAGAAATTTAAACGGTGCCATCTCAATACTGGCTTGATAGTTGTTATTGTAAGAGAATTCTGCGTAAGGCAGACTTTCATCCCAACTAGCTCCATAGTCTAGGGCACATGCCCTCAACATATCCTCCAAAATCTGATTGGTCCTTTCTGTATGTCCATCAGTCTGGGGGTGAAAAGCGGTGCTGAATTCTAACTTTGTTCCTAATGACTCATGCAATTGTCGCCAAAAATGCGAGGTGAATTGAGTTCACCTGTCAGACACAATACTCTTGGGTACTCCATGCAGACACACAATCTTGTTCATGTAGATCTTGGCTAACTTAGCACTTGTATAGGTTGTCTTCACGGGTATGAAATGAGCCACTTTAGTTAGGCGATCTACCACAACCCAAATGGAATAATATCCAAATATAGTCCTTGGTAGTCCGATGATGAAATCCATACCAATCTTGTCCCACTTCCAATCAGGAATAGTTAGCGGTTGTAATAACCCTGCCGGTTTCTGATGTTCCACCTTCACTCGACTACACACATCACACAAGGCAATATGTCCCTTCTTAAGGTTGTTCCACCAAAATCTTTCCTTCACATCCATGTACATTTTGGTGTTACCTGGATGAATGGAATATGGTGAGTTGTGTGCTTCTTGCAGAATCAATTTCCGAAGCTCCGGATCTTGCGGAATGAGATACGTTTTCCATACCATAAAGTACCTTGTTCATCTTCATGGAATCCTTTAGCTTTCCCTTTTCTAATTTTTCCTTTAATCTCTTCAATTTCCTTGTCCAACCTTTGAGCTTCTTTGATCTTGTCTAACAATGTGGGTTGAACATCCAATGACATGAGGTGTCCTTGAGGGACTATCTCCAATCTGAGATCTTTGAATTGGGTACACAGATCATCTGGCAATTATCCCTTAGTAAGGCCATTCACATAAACCTTACGGCTCAAAGCATCTACTACAACATTTGCTTTACCGGGGTGGTATTGCAAACTCAATTCATAGTCTTTGATGAGCTCAAGCCATCTTCTTTGTCTCATATTGATTTCTTTCTGAGTGAAGATATATTTTAGACTCTTGTGATCTGTGAACAACTCACAACGCTTTCCCAAAAGATAATGTCTCCATGTTTTGAGTGCATGGGCAACAAATGCTAACTCTAAGTCATGAGTAGGATAATTCACTTCATGAGTTTTGAGTTGTCTTGAGGCATAAGCCACAACTTTCCCTTCCTACATCAAAACTCCACCCAATCCTTGGTGAGATGCATCACAATATACTTGGAAATCCTTCTCCAAATCTGGCAGACATAAGACTGGCGCTGTCACTAGTCTCTTCTTTAATTCCTAGAAACTGACTTCACAACCTTCAGTCCAGTCAAAACTTCTTATCTTTCTTAAGTAACTCTGTCATTGGCTTAGCTACCTTTGAGAAATTCAATGAACCTCCGATAATATCTTGCCAAGCCTAGGAAACTGCAAACTTATTTCACTGACTTGGGAGATTCCCATTCAGTTACAGCTGACACCTTTGCGGGATCGACAGCTATACCATCTCCCGACACAATATGTCCGAGAAATCCAACTTCATTCAGCCAGAATTCACACTTACTGAACTTGGCATATAGCTTGTGCTCCCTGAGCTTCTCAAGTATCAAAGACAAGTGCTCTTCATGCTCTTCTTTTCTCTTGGAATATATCAAAATGTCATCGATGAATACAACAACAAACTTGACAAGAAACTCCATGAACACCTTTGTAACATCCCAAAAATATTGAACAATGATTATCAATTCCAATCACCAAAATTAGGGTTAACAAAAACATTTGTTAATTAAAACAATATGAATGCATGTGTGAATGTGATGATTGTATGAATGCATGAATGGACTTGTGTAATTCATCTAAATAGCAAGGAATGGTTTAAGGATAAAAAAATATCATCTAAAACATTTCCAAGCAGAAACAAATCAAGAGAAAATCAAAAACAAAACAAATAAAGCAAATGGTCATTTTTGCCAATCTTGCTCACTAGGTGCGGTGACCTAGCATACCACTGCATGTGTAGTACACTATAGTCGTTGACATGACATCCACAAAACACCGTTCCATAAATATCACATCCCTCAGAGTGGTACAACAGAAACATTGCGGGTCCATATTACATAAGTACACACATTATTAATATTACAATACCGGAAGTTCAAGAGTTCCAAAAGATCCAACTTACAAACCAAAATATAAAGTGTTCAACGGAAATTTAAAAGTAACAACTCCGACTAGGAGTGGGGATCAACAGCTTATTCTATAGAGTTCATGTTGCTCGGCTCCGTTAGTTACTACTAACTAGATACTTAAGTGCACTCGTTCTCATCAACACCGTAGCGGATCTTGTAATCCACTCCTTCAACTCCTCCGGACAGATCAGGTTCCTCGTAGAACACATCTTCTTGGCATTCAGCTGCATACATTGGCACGTCTCCGGGATCCTCAGAGTCTAAGCAAGGGATCAAAGGAAAGAATGAGTAACAGCGTTACCCAACAAGTTCATTATATGCAAGGTGGGAATTTTAATGCTCTAACTACCACCTCGGATTATAAATCCTTGGCACTATGCAGTTCTTGTAAATATTTCTTCAAAAATTGGTTTTATTCCGAAAAACTATGACAATCAGCCTTCACAGGTTGACCAGAACTTTCATGGAATTCCTTTCCTGCCGCGTTCGTAGCTCCTTCCTGGAACCGGGAGTAACAAGTTACAATTCTTACACTCTGCAGAGGTGCGTTACTTTACCCATGAGAGATCAACTCCTTGTTGCACAATCGGGCGTACTTCCCCGTCCACAATTCCATGATGTGGGGCCCAGTAGTTGGTCCAAGCCAATCAGTTCCCCCTTCGTGACCCCGCATGCCTCCTTGGTGTACACCATGCCCACATAATGAATTACGTCAATGGTTTGTACAAACCGTTAGATGCCAGAACTATCATGGGACGATGAGGGTTCCCACCCATATGCTTGATATCCTCTACTAATTACCAATTCATATGCACGCTACGAGGATAACAGCCACGACCTGCACATCCGGCTTCATGCGAGAGGTAGAAGATACAGCTGACTTCTCTGTCCCATTCCAAATCTCATGGCTAACGCGTAATATATGGCGCTAGAATCACTGATTTCAGGGGTTGTTAAGTCCCTACTTGATCATCATTGTTGCAAATATAACTCTAAGTTCTATTGCTCCATTATATCACCACTTAGGATGATATCTATGATTTCTTTATTTATGAAAATATTATTTTCTTTCTTTTATTGCATATATGATAACACACAATTTTCAAATACTTTGATAAAGACTCTTCAAAGGACATGAGAAAGTGATAAACTTGCCTTGTGATGGCAAGGTAGTGAAGTCTAATGCTTGCACTCGACCTTGAGCTTCTAGTTCTACAAAAACATCATTATTGCCCGGTAAGGACAATATTTAAAGAAGCAAAATGATTATGCAAGTAATGTAATGCATTTTTTCAATTCTATATGCATTTTCCTTATATAAGGTGCCCTTTAATCAAGCATTTATAAATATTATCTTTTTATATTTATTTCATATATTGAATTATTTTATTTTATTTCCTTTTTATTTGATTTTTATTGATTTAATAAATCTTTTAGGAATTATTCATTATACATTATTAAATATTTATTTAGTATTTTTTAAAAATACTTTAATATTAACAAATAATGAAAGTGATTTTTATTTATTTTTATCATCTTTCAATAATTTTGTAAAATTCCTTAAGGAATATATAAATTACAAAATTCTTATAAAAATTTAAATGTCTAAAATTTTATATTTTATTTTATTTTATTAGAGTGGATTATTGTTAATCCAAAAATATTTTATTTATAATTTTCTGGACTTTTATTTTATTTAGGTCAGGGGCATTTTGGTCTTTTACAATTGATTAAAACAGTTTTTTTAAACAACTTGGGCTGACCTTTTGGGCTTATTGGGCCAGTGTGGCCCATCAGGGCAAGGTCAAAAATACCACCCCGAAGGGTTTTGGCCCACCCAGCCCAGTATCTCTGCCTCCCTCTCTCCCTCGACCTTATCCTCTCCTCCTCGGACCCGACCCTGTGGCCGGAGATGCCGCCACCATCGATTCTCGCCGCCGTTGGCCGTTCTGGTCGCCACCGTGGTGCGATTTGGGGTTGCCGACGACGCTCGTTTGTTCTATCCAATTGGATTTGACTTTGGGGCTTACCCGTGGCCAGGTCCACCCCGTTCCTGAACCCTAGAGTTAAGGAAAGGTGTTGTCGCCGCTGTCGCGGTCCTGCCTGCGGTGGTGTGCTGGGTTTGTGTGCTGCTGTGGCCGCCGCCGTGACCGGTTCAGGTTGCAGCGCCCTCTGGGTGCTCCCTGTGCCGCCGCGGTTCGTCGGCCAATCTGCTTGCTCTTCAATTCGTCAGCAAGGACCTACAGTGAGTTTGGTTCCTTCCCCCCGGTGTTTTCTGTGCTTGCTGATTCGATGCTAGAGGTTGGCTGTGTCCTCTCTTGCTACTGTCTGATTCAGATTAAGATGATCATCCATTTAGGTTTCCTGCTATGTGCTTGTTCATGTACTGGATGATTGGATTCATGTTTGGATGGTCTGTACACATGCTAAATGTTTATTGGCCTGAAACTTGTTGCTTAAAAATGATAGATGATGTTCCTGGTGGCTTACTAGATGATTTGATGCTTAGATTGCATCTGATTAAGATGATATTGTTGTTTGGGGAACATGCTTGGTTAAGCTAATGATCTGATAGCGTTCCACTATTTATTTGATTCATGGTCATGATTATGATAAGATACAGCTACTGTCTTAGTGCTGATAACTTGGGAATTAGCATGTGGTATGATCTCAAACAGTTATGATTCTTGTTTTATAGGAAAATGATTAGTTAGTTGATTGTCTGAATCTATGATGATTTACTGTCTTTCCTGATTCATATTGGATTGTTCTTGTGACACCATCATGTATGGCACACAAGTTTGATTCTAAACCATGGATTTGGTTAGTTTATGCTTAAGACAATCTTGGCTTTGAGAGATAAATATGGATGCTCTTATTTGAATTCCCTAAGACCAATGATGTTGTTCTGAGGCTTAGGGATTCAAATCTTATCTAATTGATTCATCTAGATAGTCCTGGTAGTGGTACCAGCTATTCTTTATTGAATCAAAGCTTGGAAAAAATGATAGTGAGCTTGATCATGTTATGGATCCTATGGATTTGTTCCTAAGGTGCTACCCTTCCTTTAGGGATGTGCCTAGAAATAGATCATAGGTATACGCATGATTGAATGGTAAGATATAGTTTGACAACCAGAGAAAGGATGTTGCTCTGAGCTCTGGTTGGATCTTGGTACTTAGTTGTTTGCCTTTAGAGTTTAGAATAAAATCCCTATGATGGATTCACCCCACTTGGGTGTTTTCTAAGGTTTTGTTTTATAAAACAACACATGTTTCTCTCTGAATAAGATGATTAGATCATGTGAAGGTTTTATGAAACTCACCACAAAATCTGATGATGGTGTAGTAAGTTGGTGATAATGATCTTGATCTGGTTTTGCTGGACTCCTGTGCTTGATCTTGAGCTGACCCTACTCCTCCTAGCTCCTGGCTTGATCTTGCTATCCACCTAATCCATCCCCCTCCTTATGTCACCATCCTGGTGATGTTTGATTGATCCTTGGTTGGTGTGGTTGCTGGCTGTGGTGCTTGGTTTAGCTGCTTTCTACACTGGATGTTCTTGTGTGCAGTGCAGTGGGGTGATTCACTAGTGCCCCCCACGGCTGTCCTGTGGTTTTGTGAGATTGGGATGTGCCTGTGAGGTCGACAGCACACCATATGCATGCTGGTGTGTCTCCTGCTTATGTGCCTGCTATGCACTTGTGGATATGTTCAGAATTTTTGAACTTACTTTTACCTGGTTACTTTCATCTGGCTGGTGAATTTGTCACTCTTGGCTGTCATCTGAATTCTGGCTTTGAATTTATGAAAGATGGAATCTTTCATATTGGTGAAACTTGCCCCTTTTATAACATTTCTCAATGATGAATTTGTCAAGTGCATTCACTGACATATCTGAGAGAAATAATACTAACACTAATCTTCTTTTGTTTTTTATTAAATCTTTGTTTTGCAGGTACAAAGACAAGATGAAGATTTAGTTTAGATTTAGATATAGGATAGTTAATAAATATTCCAATGTAATTTTCTTATTCTTTTGTAATGTTCTTTTATTCTTCTTGTAATCTTTATTTTATTCAATTATAATAAATATTATATTATTATTAATAAAGAATATTCCTATTCTTTGTAAATTTACTTTTGTAAGTTATGTGGATGATTCAAATAAGTTATAATTTTATAACTTCATTATATGTATTGATGATAAGAAATAGACTTTATATTCTTTATTGTTTATTTTTGGATATAATTCAAGTTGTAATATTTATCTCTTAATTGAATTAAAATTCAAAATTTATATCTAATTCATTTGAGTTATAATTCAAACACTCAAGTCTAATATTTTAAATCCATTTGAAAACACATAACTCCTTAAGATCATCTCAAAGTTTATAGCAATCATCCTTTAAGACTAAACCTAATCTCAAAGTATGAAAGAAACATTGATCACTTAAGTTTTTATTTGGCGAAAATTTTACCCACATTTTCATAGATGAATGCATGCAATAATTCATATTCCTAAATCTACCCTTCATTAGGTCCCAAATGCTGGGATGTTACACTAGGTCACTTTGAGTGTTTCTAGTCCAAGATTTCAAACAGAAACATTTCCAGTTCTTTTCACCCCTTGCTAGACCAAGTAAAAGTGAATCAAATCCCACCTTGTAAACTTACAGAAATATTTGGCCACTTGATTCAAATGACATTTCAAAATTGAATCTTTAACATACGTGAAGATCACCTATTTTCAAAACCCAACCAAACCAGTACCCCTTGACCTTTCCAACTAACCAGAGACTCCCTAGTATGTAACTATCACACCCACCAAGTTTGAATCAAAAATTCAAATTTGAATCTCTTTCGGCCATTTCATCAAACACCTTGCAAACACCAAACCAACAAACATCAAACACTATTAGGAGAAGTGATTTTGGCCTAACTTGTTCCCTCTCTAGTTCACAGCAAGCTACTAGTAGATCATCTAGCCCATTTAACAAGCTTTAGCACCACTCTGAGCTTGCCATAGCCATCAATGGTGAGCATGCCAAGCTCAACTTGCCACCCCTCAGTCGATAGCAATCTAGGAGAAGCACCAAGCCTAGCAACCATGTCTGGGACACTCTCCACCGTCCACCACCACCCCTGTCGAACGCCAACAAGCAGCCAGCCCATGGACCACACAGCCCGAGCGCTCCCAGCTTCTCTGCGAGCATGCCGAGAGCGCGCCAGAGCGCTACCCGTGACACACGCCCACAGACCGCGCGCCGCCCTCTCCGCGTGCAAGCAGGATCGCCACCACCCCAGGAACACCCCAGACACGCCCGTTAGCCGCCGTGCGACCCGTATCACCTATGCGCCATTAAAACAACCATCGGACCCGCCCAGAGCGCCGTGATGTTCCGACCGCCTCGCACCGTCCCACACCGCATGACCATGCCATTGAGCTTCGCCAAGGAGCACAGCACCGTTCCCTACCTTTGCCCATGCCCGTAGCTCGCTGTGCCGATGACCATGGCAAGCTCCACCCGCGCCATTCGGTCCCCTCGTTGCACTATAAATAGAGGTCTTCTCAGCATGAATTCTCCACACCATCTCACTCACCACCTCTCACTGATCGTGCCCACTCATCGCCGGAGCAAGGAGAGCACCAGGTGGCCGGAATTTCGCCGGAGCTTGCCGCTGCTGGAGGAGAAGGGCGGCGTTGATTGGAGCCGCCCCAGGAGGAGCCACCGGTACTAGGAGGATCGCCGTCGTCGACTTCGTCATCCGCCGACCATCGCTGGAGCCCCGGTGGGCCCCCGTAGACCCCCACTAGCCGTGCTAGGGTTCGAACTCACCACGTTCTGTTCAGGAGTGGACGATGAACCTCAGCCGTAGATCTAGCTTCTAATCCTACGGCCCTAATTGCCCCGTACCGCTTTGACACTCTCTGTCTCACTACCGAGTGGGGATAGCCACTTAAACCGACCCGCGCGTGTGCTGTGCACCGTGGGCCGGCCTAGTTAGCATCCCGCGCGACCCAGTAATTCAAGTTTAGATTTATTCTTTTAGTTTCAAACCTAGTTCTTGTAACATCCCAAAAATCATGATTTCAAAGTTTGCATATCATTCATGCATTCATAATCATTTTAGGATCATTTGCAAACAAGATTTCAAAAACATAAGCAAAATGTAGTCTATTATTTTATGTGAGCAAGCAATAGCCTTATTTCTACTCTCTAATATGAGAATACTAGTTTTAACCAGAAAAGTTTTGAACATAGGTTTGGTTGATATTCCAAAGCTTGGTCAATTTTTTTTTCAAAACAAAATATGAACTCAAAACCATTCATATGCCTATTAAAAATATTTCACTAAGGGCATGGTTTTAAACTTTATTTCAAACCCAAAATGAATTTGAGTATGAATAGATGTTTTACACACCCCAGGACACAAGAAACACAATACAAAAATCTGGAGAAAATTCAAATTGAAACAGAATTGAAATGGGCATTTAAATTCAAAACGGAAAATCAAATCAGAAAAAGAAAAAGAGAAATAGAGAAAAAAACAACTGGCTAACTAACCTAACCCAGCCCAGCTATCCCATCTAGCCCAACATCCCACCTCACTTCTCCACCCCCGCAAAAAACGATTCACACCGCGGTACTAACCCATGCCGTCGTTGATGATTGGACCCCACCCCGTATCTCTCTCTCGCTGAGCGCCAGGTCCCACTCGCTAGTCATCGTCTCAACCCCACGACCCCTTCTTCCCCAAATCTTTCCGGTTGTTTCTGGTTGATTAAACCCGCTTGAATTCGAATCAATGCGCAAGTAATTCCTCCCCCTGATCTTGCAGACTTAATCGCCCGCGTCTTCCCTTCCTTTTCCTCGGCCACCAACCCCTCTCTGCCTCTAGGCTGCTCGGAATTTGCTCGGGACCTTCCTCTGCTCCGACGAGCTCCAAATCTAATTTCGGCCAGACACCTTCGCCCCTTGCCTCCCAGACACCACGAGCCTATTTCCCATCATCCTCTGCACCTTCCAGTGCCTCGCACTCGCCCGCGCGCGCTCCCCTTTGTCGGCAACTTCAACAGCAACACGCCCCGCCATCTGCCTCCACTCCGGCGACACTCTCTGGTAGTTCCTGACCATCCCCTTCTCTCTATTGGTTACTCGTGTGTTCACCTGACTTGCGCGCATCTAACGACACCGTTCGTTTTACTAGGCGTGACATGTAACCTCGCCAACGACGACAAGAAGCCGTACCTAACGACCGAAGCTTCTCCGGCGAGCAATAGACATCGATTCCGTGCGCCCCTGTTCCCCCTCCGGCCACCTTGAGCACCGCAACGACCCCGCGAGCACGGTAAGCTCCTCTGTTCCCTCCCTTGCTTCCCAGAACCGCCGGACCATCACTGACCGAGCGCGCCGCCGCTCCCCTTTGACCCAGCGCCGCCAGACTTTGGTCCGAGCAAAGCTTCCCATTAGATCTTTATCCCACGACCACGATAGAATCATTAATCGAAATGGTATGGGCTGATCTGATCCGTGCGATCCCACTTAAATCCAACGGTCTGTACTGATCAATCCACGTGAACCGGTACCGTCCAATCAGAAGCTGCCGCGTGGCTAGGGTTTAGATTTAAAATCTGAATTTAGATCTATTAGATGTTCAAACTTGCAAAATTCATAACTTTTGATCCACACGTCCAAATTTTGCAAATTTTATATCATTGGAATCAGAATAAAGAGTACTTTCCAACCATGCACTTTGTTTAATGAATTTCTTCTGTCAACTTAGTTGTTTTTGCAGAGACATTTGTAAGCTTATTTTGTGTATAAAAATTAGTTGGAAAATGTTTTAAAGGCCAAATAAAGTTTATTTGATGTATAAATGTTTAGTTTATCAATCAGTACTGTTTTACGTCCCTTGTTTGGTTTAGAAAAATCATCACATGGCATTTGCATGCATTCATATATTTTTTTTTGATTATTATGGAATGTGAAATTTGGTGCTATCATTTTATGTGTAGATTTTGGTGCTAGTGGTGATTGTGACAGTGAGGATTGTTGTTACTCCCCCAACTACCAAGGAAAGTGGTGCTTCATGTTTTTGTCCCAAAATTTTGAATATGCATTAGAAATATTTTGTATAGGGCTTGCATGAATAATTTTGGTAAGTATCTATATGCTATGCTTGGGAAATCCTAGTAGTTGTAGAATTGTTAGAATTTTCTCTAAGTTAAGATACTTGATATTTCCATGCTTAGTCTAGCTAGTAGCAACTAAGGGTGGAATATATACATGCTATGGAAAAATATTGCTAAGACTTTGACTTATGTTTTTGCTTAATAAAACAACTAAGTGAATGAAACACCTGGGTGGATTGGTAATTGCTTGGTGGTTTTTGGTTGAGTGGTTACCGGGGCCCATTTTCTAATGGTCTACTCTGTGTATCTCACTTGTGAAATGCCACCCAGGAACAAAGGGATTTGAGATGCCAAATGTTAAGAAGCTTCTAGTGCAGCCACATGGCATTATGGGCTCTGCCTGGATCATATATGTTGCAATAACTTAACCAAATGGACAGTTGGTGGTAGGGGATGATAGGTTTGGAGCGCGTCCATTTTGGTCTAAAGGGAAGGCTTCTGAAAGGTCCTGTCTTGGTGAAAATCAAGTCTTGTGGGGAAAGTGCACCACCTCTCGAGAGAGTAAAATCTAAGTACTTAGTCGTGTCCCCGACAATGGACAATTTGAGCATCAAGAAATGGAAGCTATCAAGAATCTCCTCATCCAAATTTCTAAGTTAAAAACTTGTGGTTGAACAAGGGTAAAGGTTCACCAATTTCTATTGGTGGTTCCTTGGGAGTTTTTGCCAAACAAAAACTTAGTGTTTTCAACTGATAGGTAAAACCTATTTTGAGCAAAACAAGCCTAAGCTACACTTAGCCAAATTCATGTATAAGCTAGATACTATTATTCTACTAAGGTATCACTTGCCAATACTATTCCAATGTATTGACCCACTGTGGCTGTAACTTATGATGTTGCAGGTTACTCTGATGAGGATTAGCGTTATGAGTCTACACTCAACATGCTTGCCTATGGCACATGAAGATGAAGACTTTTATTTATATTGTTAAGTTAAACTCTTGTACTAGCCTATGGCTATGGAGTTGTAAAAGACTATGTTATCTCTGGAATGATGATGTAATAATGACCTTTGTTTCTATGTACTTCATCTTAAACTGTGGCTGCTAGCAATTGATCCAGGGACTAGCATTGCAATCGCAGGGACCTTTACCTTTATAAAGGTGGGGTCTTACAGATCGTATCAGAGCCAGGTTGCCTGTAGGATTATGACCCTAGGATTGGATTAGAAACCACTAAGGAAAAAAATTCAACACTTTGAAAAATTTCCACACTTATCTTTTTCTTCTCGTAAACTTTTATAATCTTCTTTCTCATCTCTATTTGTAGATGAACTCCATCAACGAAGCCGTAAGGAAGGGACCACTCATGACCATGACTTTGGAGTGTGAGACTGAATTTCCCAAGGCCCTCAAGAATCTTATGGTTACCATGGGGATACATGGTGCAGCTGTGTACAAAGGATTCCCTGTGATGGATGAAGGAGAAGAGTACTGGTGGGTACAGCTTCACTTTTACAAGAACAAGGAAGACAACCACAAGGAGTCAGGATTCTGCATGGTCACCAACTCAGAAATGCACACAACATTTTTTGACTCTACAAGAAATGCATCTTGGAATGCCATTAAGGAACTTGGTGATAGACTCAAGTGCAGAATGCTCAACACCCAAAATGATCTTAGAGAAGAAAAGAAGCATACCCAAGAATTAGAGACTACCAACCAACAACTAAGGGGAGACATCATAGACTTAATTTGGGAGACTTGTGAGCAAGATAGACAGATGGCTACTAAGGATGCCCTGATAGCTATTTTTTCTAGTGAGTGAGAGTTGTAACGTACTTTGTTAGTTGTACCACCACACTTATTGTTTTTACTTCCAAAAATTTGTCTAAGTTATGTTGAATCTTTGATGCTCGTAATGGATTTGTGTATGCCATGACTTGTGTGATTGTTGCAAAATATGTGCTTGTGATTTTTGTCTTGTGATTTTTCTCTATTAATGTTGATTCTAACTTTTCTCTATATTGTAAAAATAGATGCCTAATGTTACTATCAACACGGCCGAGGAGTTCAAGAGAACTCGTTTTGGTACTCGTCTCATTGAGCTCACTAGTGTGCTCAACCTTCCACTTCCTAGCCTCATGACACTTCCACTCACCAAGTTTGAGAGGAAGGACCTTTGGGGCTTCAGAGTCACTTAGCCGGGATGCCAGACAGAGCTAATCACGGAGACTATCACTTTCAAGATGATGCATGACGACAAGGAGAAAGGCCTAGATGTGGTCATGCAGGAGTTACTTGGGCGCCTGGTAGGGAGACACTCCACCGAGCTTAGAGGTCTCTACTTTCACCCCTTCGGGAGACGCAACAAGGAGGGTGAGGCCATAGAGTATGAGGATGCTGCTAGAGAGACGATGGAGCCAATTCGTCTGTACCTTCAGGACTTAGAGGGTCTTATTAGGAACCTAGATATTGATAGGACCAACGTCATTCTTAGCAATGATGAGCTCCAAGTTCAGCTCCGAGAGAAGGACAAGCTCTTCGCGGAGCAAGACGAGATAGTCAAGGAAATTGTAACACCCTCAGAATCGATCCTATGCAAGTTTCAGCGATCCCCGCCAAACCCGCATAGAAACGATTCAAAGGTGCCCACCAGGCACTTTCGTGCGGGTGGAAAACGAAGTAATATCATTACACAATATTCCGCGATGGAACCCACAGAACAGATATATACAACAGCGACTCAAAGAGTCAAGAATACAGATATACAATACAAAGATCCAAATCACCTTCAAAACGATATAGCGTCCGAGTATAGACAAGATGCAAATTGAGCTAAGAGCCCTGAAGAATAACCAATGGCGTCCATAACCCTGCCCAGGCCAAGCCGGAAGGGTAACCCTGCTAACGACGTCGGTCTCAAACCTGCTTAAACAAAAGGGGTGCCGACAAAGGGCAAAGGAAAAAGAGAGCGGTCAGTACTGAGGCCAGTACACGGCGAGACTAGAGTTCGGCGGTCCTCGCCTACATAGGTATGGTGGACTGAAGCGGCAGCGCAGCAGACACTAAACAACCTATAGAGACTCGATACATCTAGCGGCTATCAGATAGGGATAAGAAATACTTATTCGGATCCAACCTGAAACTATCACCAATCATACCCATCCTGGTATTTCCCCCTCGAGACCAAACGAGGAAGTCAACCGAGGAACTCACACAGTTGGCAGTTTTATTTATTCAGTGATCGTTGCAGCAATTACTAGTCAGGTATAGATAGTCATCCTGATATAATAAGCAGTGGGCACTTTTAGTTAACCATTCTGTTATAGTTGTAGTACTTACTAGTCAGATACATATAGCATGAGGCATCCCAAACCCAGCAGTTGTTGATACTTTTATTTAGCCATTCCGTTGTAGTTGCAATATTTACTAGTCAGGTACAATGGCAACAGGTGACAACCCAAACCAGCAATTGTTGGCACTTTTATTTAGCCATTCCATTATATTAAAGTTGATTACTAGTCATTATTAAGTCAAATTTATAGCACTACTTTAGTTATAGTTGTCTATGATCGAGATACTGTGCTCCAAGTCGTCCATAACCGCGGACACGGCTTTCAGAAAGTTTTACCCTGCAGGGGGGCACAAATAGCAACACACGCACGATCAACCTCAAGAAAAACCAATAAAAACCCAACGAGGCATCACGACAGAGCAATTGCAAGATTCATATAAATTTCAGGGGGCCATCCCACCAAGCTACCCGCGACGAAGTTGGCCGGATCCGAGACGGACCCAGAGGTTTGTGCCAATGGCTGTAAACGACCGGGAACCCGAAAGTGTGACTGGGCTTGTCGATACCGCGAAAACATTCCACATTTTGTTCCTAAACAGTACAGGCGCTCCACGCGCAATCGTAAATAAGCAGTAAATCATGGCATAAGTACAGGATAGTAATAAAGCCCCAAACTACTTTGTGGCCCCAAGAAATAAATATGACTCAAGCTCTGGCTAGGGGGATTCATGGTCCCACATGCGGATAGTGCGAATATTCAAAGAACAGGTATCAAGTACTCGGGGTCCTACGGGACACAAGTGGACGGTTAAAAACCAAATAACATCTATTGCCCACCTGTGCCTCTCCATTATTTACCTACTTCAATTTTATAAACGGTAATTAAAGCCATGATCATCTCCAACATTAAACATGCAGCATTACTTTAACAACTGTGGTACTTGACGACGCGCAACAACACTTAAGCAAGCGACTACGACACGCAAGTCCAACTATCTACCAAACAACAGGTAATAGGATGTGTCCAAGGCAATATGAGGCTGCAAGGGATATCACGGGTACGGAAACTAGAGCATCGCAACACAGATAGCAATAGATCAACAGGAGGGAATAAATACTATGAAAGTAAGATAGGTAGAAAGGGGGAGATTGCTCGCGGGAGAGGCCGACGGCGAGCGGCGGCCAACTCGGGATCGACGAGGTGTGCGGGGTGCTGCTAAGGCTCTGCGCGGGGAGAGGGTGGCGGAGAGGCGGCCGACGGCGGGGATCGGCGACCGGAGGAGAGGAGTTGCGGGGCGTCGGCGGGGACCTACGGCCAGCGGCGCTCGGCGGTTGTTGAGCAGAGAGATGGGTCGGGGGAAGAAGAGACGCGGGGTGGGGGTCGCGTGGCCCGGGGCATCGAGGAGGTGGGGGCGGTCTCGGGGGAGTGCCGCGCGAGGAACGTGTTGGGGTGGGTCTGGTTAGTGTGCGTGTGTTTGGTGTGCGTCTGGCGACGCGGTCTAGGTAGGTGTGGGTCGTGTTGGGGCAGGGCGCTCGCGTGAGTGGGTGCGTTGCCGCTGGGCGGCGACGGCAGGGAGGATTTGGGTGGCGGCGGCTACAGGGGAAGGTGAGCTAGGTAGGTTTGGGTGGGGATTAGGGTTAGATATAGGCTTAACCGGATCGTAGGTGGTCTGGCCGGTTGGGCCTCTGGCCCAACTGGTTGGACTGCCTCCCCGAAACAAAACATAGGTTTGATTTATTTATTTTTAAAATAGTTTTTTGATAAATAGTTGTACGCAAATAAAAGATCCGGATAGATCTAGGGTTTTGGTTTGAAATAGAGAAAGGAGTGTCTAGAAAATAAATGTAGGCTTTTAGAAAATAATTTTGGCAAACAGATACATGTAGATGTCATGATGATGCACATAATAAAAACAACAACGATTTTCTAGTAGTGGATTTATCCGGGGTGCTACAATTCGACACCACTAACAATGGATCTCGCCCTCGAGATCCGCCTCCTGGTATGGGGAAGAAGTCCGACGCTCTGGATCTTCTCGCTTAATGTAGATCTTCGCGACACCACTAACAAAGATTATTTCTCCACCTTGAAATCGGCGACACCACCAACGAGCGGTCGTTGATCATGTGCGTCGAGGGAGTACTCCGGATAAACAAAAGACGAAACTAGAGGCATCAAGAGATAAGGCCACCTATAACTTCGACAGAAGGAGAGAAAAAGTGCACTCTAATCCACTTTAATGTACAAGAGCGAATAGATTGAGTAGTCGGCATGGGGGCCAATCCATCACGCACCCAAACTATTACTTCGCACATGCAGTGGAAAATCACGCAACCCATTCTCGGAATTAGACTGAAGATCTCGACAAGCGAGGTTCGAAATCAAAGGAGGGATGGAGATTCTCATTAGATCTGATGTAGATGACTTCGTCGTATCGGGAAACATCGGAGGATAGCAAGAAAAAAAATTTAGTGAATTTTCGGTCCATTGAAAGGTGCGACAGATGAAAGATTCGTCTGATAGCATGAATTGTCAGATGTTGAAGCACCGTTACAAGAGGATGGAAGCGAAACCCTGAAGGTACGATGGAAACCCAACCACGAGAAATCCTGGACTCGAAGAAAAGATAAGAGAGAAGATTCAAAACACGTCGAGATAAGAGGAGAATAGCAGAGGGGTAAGAAGTAAAAGAAGACCTAATCAGATCTATCCAACCGATTTTTCAAAATAGTTTTGACACTCTACACGTCTGTTAGCTAGGTTATCCTACAGGCTGGACCAGTGGGGTATCGTAACTGCTGAGCTCTGATACCACTCTGTAACACCCTCAGAATCGATCCTATGCAAGTTTCAGCGATCCCCGCCAAACCCGCATAGAAACGATTCAAAGGTGCCCACCAGGCACTTTCGTGCGGGTGGAAAACGAAGTAATATCATTACACAATAGTCCGAGATGGAACCCACAGAACAGATATATACAACAATGACTCAAAGAGTCAAGAATACAGATATACAATACAAAGATCCAAATCACCTTCAAAACGATACAGCGTCCGAGTACGGACAAGATGCAAATTGAGCTAAGAGCCCTGAAGAATAACCAATGGCGTCCATAACCCTGCCCAGGCCAAGCCGGAAGGGTAACCCTGCTAACGACATCGATCTCAAACCTGCTTAAACAAAAGGGGTGCCGACAAAGCTCAAAGGAAAAAGAGAGCGGTCAGTACTGAGGCCAGTACACGGCGAGACTAGAATTCGGCGGTCCTCGCCTACATAGGTATGGTGGACTGAAGCGGCAGCGCAGCAGACACTAAACAACCTATAGAGACTCGATACAACTAGCGGCTATCAGATAGGGATAAGAAATACCTATTCGGATCCAACCTGAAACTATCACCAAGCATACCCATCCTGGTATTTCCCCCTCGAGACCAAACGAGGAAGTCAACCGAGGAACTCACACAGTTGGAAGTTTTATTTATTCAGTGATCGTTGCAGCAATTACTTGTCAGGTATAGATAGTCATCCTGATATAATAAGCAGTGTGCACTTTTAGTTAACCATTTTGTTATAGTTGTAGTACTTACTAGTCAGATACATATAGCATGAGGCATCCCAAACCCAGCAGTTGTTGATACTTTTATTTAGCCATTCCGTTGTAGTTGCAATATTTACTAGTCAGGTACAATGGCAACATGTGACAACCCAAACCAGCAATTGTTGGCACTTTTATTTAGCCATTCCATTATAGTAAAGCTGATTACTAGTCATTATAAAGTCAAATTTATAGCACTACTTTAGTTATAGTTGTCTATGATCGAGATACTATGCTCCAAGTCGTCCATAACCGCGGACATGGCTTTCAGAAAGTTTTATCCTGCAGGGGGGCACAAATAGCAACACACGCACGATCAACCTCGAGAAAAACCAATAAAAAACCAACGAGGCATCACGACAGAGCAATTGCAAGATTCATATAAATTTCAGGGGGCCACCCCACCAAGCTACCCGCGACGAAGTTGACCGGCTCCGAGACGGACCCAGAGGTTTGTGCCAATGGCTGTAAACGACCGGGAACCCGAAAGTGTGACTTGGCTTGTCGATACCGCGAAAACATTCCACATTTTGTTCCTAAACAGTACAGGCGCTCCACGCGCAATCGTAAATAAGCAGTAAAGCATGGCATAAGTACATGATAGTAATAAAGCCCCAAACTACTTTGTGGCCCCAAGAAATAAATATGACTCACGCTCTGCCTAGGGGGATTTATGGTCCCACATGCGGATAGTGCGAATATTCAAAGAACAGGTATCAAGTACTCGGGGTCCTACGGGACACAAGTGGACGGTTAAAAACCAAATAGCATCTATTGCCCACCTGTGCCTCTGCATTACTTACCTACTTCAATTTTAGTTATTAAACGGTAATTAAAGCCATGATCATCTCCAACATTAAACATGCAGCATTACTTTAACAACTGTGGTACTTGACGACGCGCAACAACACTTAAGCAAGCGACTACGACACGCAAGTCCAACTATCTACCAAACAACAGGTAATAGGATGTGTCCAAGGCAATATGAGGCTGCAAGGGATATCACGGGTACGGAAACTAGAGCATCGCAACACAGATAGCAATAGATCAACAGGAGGGAATAAATACTATGAAAGTAAGATAGGTAGAAAGGGGGAGATTGCTCGTGGGAAGGGCCGACGGCGAGCGGCGGCCAACTCGGGATCGACGAGGTGTGCGGGGTGCTGCTAAGGCTCTGCGCAGGGAGAGGGTGGCGGAGAGGCGGCCGACGGCGGGGATCGGCGACCGGAGGAGAGGAGATGCGGGGCGTCAGCGGGGACCTATGGCCAGCGGCGCTCGGCGGTTGTTGAACAGAGAGATGGGTCGGGGGAAGAAGAGACGCGGGGTGGGGGTTGCGTGGCCCGGGGCATCGAGGAGGTGGGGGTGGTCTCGGGGGAGTGCCGCGCGAGGAACGTGTTGGGGTGGGTCTGGTTAGTGTGCGTGTGTTTGGTGTGCGTCTGGCGATGCGGGCTAGGTAGGTGTGGGTCGTGTTGGGGCAGGGCGCTCGCGTGAGTGGGTGCGTTGCCGCTGGGCGGCGGCGGCAGGGAGGATTTGGGGTGGCGGCGGCTATAGGGGAAGGTGAGCTAGGTAGGTTTGGGTGGGGATTAGGGTTAGATATAGGCTTAACCGGATCGTAGGTGGTCTGGCCGGTTGGGCCTCTGGCCCGACTGGTTGGCTGCCTCCCCGAAACAAAACATAGGTTTGATTTATTTATTTTTAAAATAGTTTTTTGATAAATAGTTGTACGCAAAAAAAAGATCTGGATAGATCTAGGCTTTTGGTTTGAAATAGAGAAAGGAGTATCTAGAAAATAAATGTAGGCTTTTAGAAAATAATTTTGGCAAACAGATACATGTAGATGTCATGATGATGCACATAATAAAAACAACAACGATTTTCTAGTAGTGGATTTATCTGGGGTGCTACAGAAATGGAGGCCAAGTTTGAAAGCCAGGACAAGAAGTTCAAGAGCCAGGAGAAAAGGGTCCAAGACAGCAACAAGAAGATCCGGGAGATGAAGGAAGAGTTAGAGGCCAAGGACTTCGAGCTTGAGCACCAGCAAGGAGTGATCAAGAGTCTTCGTTCACAAAAGAGGGCTCTTAGGGCCAAGATTGAGGCCTTGACTACTAGTGTTGATGAGTACAAGACCGCCATGGAGAGTGCAGGTCTTACACTTGTTGACGAGGAGTTTGATACGGAGGAGTAGTGTAGAGTACTCGATTATCTTTCATCTACCGTACTTTGTTTATTGAGTCACAATGACCATTCAACATGTGGATGGTTTGTTATGGTGTGTTTTGCATTTCTAAACTTGTTGGTTTTGTCATTCAAACTTTATGTTATTTTGATGCTTGGTTATTTTGATTGAGTATGTGATGTATTGTGCATGTTAAGCATCTATGGGTATATCATTCTTATCCTTATGAAAACCACAGATTCCTCCTCGACGTGCCAACCCCAACCCGAACAACAACAATGTCACCCCCGAGATGCAACAGTTGATGACAGCACAGACACAACTGATGCAGATGATGACCACTTTCATGCAGAACCAGAATAACAACAATAATAATAATAACAACAACAACCAGAATAATCCGCCAGGATTTGACATGCTCACCAGATTCCAAAGACTGAGGCCTGCAAAGTTCCCAGGAACCACTGATCCAATGGTGGCCAATGATTGGCTACGCTCAGTAAACAAGGATTTAGTGACTGTCGGCTGCACAGACAAAGAGAAGATCAGGTTTGCAGCACATCTGTTGGAAGGGCCAGCAGCAACCTGGTGGGATAACTTTCAGATCACCACTCCCATTGAGGATGTGACTTGGGATATCTTTGAGGATGGATTTCTTATAGCCCACATATCATCCGGGGTGATGAATTTTAAGAAGGAGTTCCATAATCTGAAACAGCGTCACCGCAGCGTGGCTGAATATATTGAGGAATTCAACAATCTGGTGCGTTATGCACCGGATGAAGTTGATACTGATGCCAAGAGGAAGGAGAAACTCCTCGAAAGACTGAATGATGAACTGAATCTACAGCTGTCTGTTGCCTATGTCCCAACCTACCAATCACTTTATGACAAGGCTACCATCTTGGAGAACAAGATGAAACAGGTTGAGAGTAGGAAGAGGAAGCACAACTTTGATAAGCACAGCTCGGGATCATCTCACAAGCGTTCCCATCATGATGACAGTGGGAGTTCTAGATCTCACAGACATGGAAAGTTCAACAACCACCACGGCCACAACCGCCATCATGACAACCGCCATAATGAAAAGTACAAAACCACAAGAGTGGACACAAGAGTCACCATAGTGGAGGTGGAAGTGGAAGTCGTAGTCAGCCTGCAAAGAGAGATATCAGTCCGGTTGAATGCTTCAAGTGTAAGAAGATGGGGCATTATGCAAATGAGTGCCCAGAGAAGAAGGTTGAAGGAACCACCAAGCCCAACCCTTTCCATAAGGGACAAGTAAACCACATCAATGTGGAAGAGATTTATGAGGAATCTGATGCTGTGGCTAGTAAGTTCAAACTCAATTCTATTCCAGCACTTGTTATTTTTGATACTGGTGCATCGCATCCATTCATATCAAGAGCATTTGTTGATAGAAATGGACTTAAAAATTGAAAATATTGGGTGCCCTATAAAAGTAAGTTCTCCCGGTGGAGATATGATAGTAAGCCTTGGATGTCGTGATCTAGTGATAGAATTTGGAAAGCATAAGTTTCCAGTTAGTATGATAATTCTAGATTCCCAAGGATTGGATGTGATTTTGGGAATGGATTGGATGACCAAGTATGAAGTGGTACTAGATTGTGTAAATCATACTGTCGCACTCATAACCCTAGATAAGAAACGGATTAGATTCAAGTCTAACTTTGAATCAAAAGGGAGTAAGATAAATTCTCTTAAGGGGGTTAGCATAGACAGTGTGCCAATTGTGAGAGAATACCCAGATGTCTTTCCAGAGGAATTGCCTGGAATGCCACCAGATAGAGATGTAGAATTTCTGATTGACTTGCTGCAAGGATCTGGACCAATAGGAAAGAGACCTTACAAAATGTCAGTTGATGAGCTGAAAGAACTAAAGAAACAACTTGGACAATAGTTGTAGAAAGGATTTATTCAACCAAGTTCTTCATCTTGGGGAGCACCATTTTTTTTTGTGGAAAAGAAAGATAGAAGTCAAAGGTTATGCATAGATTATCGTTCACTCAATGAGGTGACTATCAAGAACAAATATCCTTTGCCCAGAATCAATGACTTGTTTGATCAGTTAGAAGGAGCCCGTGTGTTCTCAAAAATTGATCTTCGGTCACGCTATTTTCAACTTAAGATAAGGGAACAAGACATACCTAAGACTGCTTTCACCACTAGGTATGGTTTGTATGAGTACACAGTGATGCCATTTGGTTTGACCAATGCACCAGCCTATTTCATGAATATGATGAACAAGGTGTTCATGGAGTTTCTTGACAAGTTTGTTGTCGTTTTCATTGATGACATTTTGATCTAATGCAAGAGCAATGAAGAGCATGAAGGACATTTACGTTTGATACTTGAGAAGCTTAGAGAGCATAAATTGTATGCCAAATTCAGCAAGTGTGAATTCTGGCTGAATGAGGTTGGATTTCTTGGACAGATTGTGTCAGGAGACGGTGTAGTAGTTGATCCCTCAAAAGTGTCAGCTGTAACTGAATGGGAATCTCCTAAGTCAGTGAAAGAAGTTCGTAGTTTCCTTGGTTTGGCAGGATACTATAGAAGGTTCATTGAGAATTTCTCAAAAGTATCTAATCCAATGACGGAGTTACTAAAGAAAGAAAAGAAATCTGATTAGACTGAAGGATGTGAACTAAGTTTCCAAGAATTGAAGAAGAGACTAGTGACAGCACCAGTCTTATGTGTGCCAGATTTGGAGAAGGATTTCCATGTTTATTGTGATGCATCTCACCAAGGATTAGGTGCAGTTCTGATGCAAGAAGGGAAAGTTGTGGCTTATGCCTCGAGACAACTCAAAACTCATGAGGTAAATTATCCTACTCATGATTTAGAGTTAGCCTCTATTGTCCATGCACTCAAAACATGGAGAAATTATTCTTTTGGGAAAGCGATGTGAAGTGTTCACAGATCACAAAAGTTTGAAGTATATCTTTACTTAGAAAGAAATCAACATGAGACAAAGAAGATGGCTAGAACTCATCAAGGACTATGACTTGAGTTTGCAATACCACCCCAGTAAAGCAAATGTTGTAGTGGATGCACTAAGCCGTAAGGTTTATGTGAATGGTCTTACTAAGGGAGAGTTTCCAGATGATCTGTGTGCCCAATTCAAAGATCTCAGATTGGAGATAGTGCCTGAAGGACATCTCATGTCATTGGATGTTCAACCACCCTGTTGGACAAAATCAAGGAAGCCCAAAAGTTCGACAAGTTCTTTGAAGAGATTAAGGAAAAGATTAGCAAGCGAAAAGCCAAAGGATTCCATGAAGACGAACTGGGTACTTTATGGTATGGAAAATGTATCTGCATTCCGCAAGATCCGGAGCTTCGGAAACTGATTTTACAAGAAGCGCACAACTCACCATAATCCATTCATCCAGGTAACACCAAGATGTACATGGATGTGAAGGAAAGATTTTGGTGGAATAATCTCAAGAAGGACATCGCCAAACATATTGCTTTGTGTGGTGTATGTAGTAGAGTGAAAGCGGAACATCAGAAACCAGCAGGATTGTTACAACCACTACCTATTCCTGATTGGAAATGGGACAAGATTGGCATGGATTTCATCACCGGACTGACAAGGACTAGATCGGGATATGATTCTATTTGGGTCGTAGTGGATCGCCTAACTAAAGTGGCCCATTTCATACCCGTGAAGACAACCTACACAAGTGCTAAGTTATCTAAGATCTATATGAATAGGATTGTGTGTCTGCATGGAGTACCTAAGAGTATTGTGTCTGATAGGGGAACTCAATTCACTTCCCATTTTTGGAAGCAACTGCATGAATCATTGGGAACGAGATTGGAATTCTATACTGCTTTTCATCCCCAACCGATGGACAGACAGAAAGGACCAACCAGATTTTAGAAGATATGTTAAGAGCATGTGCCCTAGATTATGGAGCTACTTGGGATGAAAGTTTTCCCTACGCAGAGTTCTCTTACAACAACAACTATCAAGCCAGTATTGAGATGGCATCGTTTGAATTTCTCTATGGGAGAAAGTGTACTACACCATTGCTACGGAATGGTGTTGGAGAAAGGAACTTGTTCGGGCCAGAACTAATCAAGGAAGCTGAAGATAAAGTCAAGTTAGTAAAGGACAGATTAAAGATAGCACAGTCCCGATAGAAGAGCTACGCAGATCCCAAGCGTAGGGAAGTCACCTATGAGGTGGGTGATAGAGCATATCTTAGAGTATCACCACTTCATGGAGTGAAGAGGTTTGGAGTCAAAGGAAAATTGGCCCCAAGATATGTTGGAACATTCAAGATTCTGAGCCGTAAAGGAGAAGTAGCTTATGATATTGAATTGCCTGCCATTCACAATGTGTTTCATGTGATTCAGCTAAAGAAATGCCATCCGGAGATGGAAGCGACCTATTTGAAGGATACAATACCTTTGGAGGAGGTCCAATTGGAAAGTGATCTCACCTATGAGGAAAAACCTATCAAGATTCTTGAAACTGCAGAAAGAGTTACTCGGACAAAGACTATCAAATTCCGCAAAGTTCAGTGGAACCATCATTCCGAAGAAGAAGCAACATGGGAAAGAGAAGATGATCTTCGGAAAGACCACCCTCACCTATTTTCTAGCCAATCCGAATATCGAGGGAGAGATTCACCTTAAGGGGATTAGATTTGTAACATCCCAAAAATCATGATTTCAAAGTTTGCATATCATTCATGCATTCATAATCATTTTAGGATCATTTTCAAACAAGATTTCAAAAACACAAGCAAAATGTGGTCTATTATTTTATGTAAGCAAGCAATAGCCTTATTGCTACTCTCTAATATGAGAATACTAGTTTTAACCAGAAAAGTTTTGAACATAGGTTTGGTTGATATTCCAAAGCTTGGTCAATTTTTTTTTCAAAACAAAATATGAACTCAAAACCATTCATATGCCTATTAAAAATATTTCACTAAGGGCATGGTTTTAAACTTTATTTCAAACCCAAAATGAATTTGAGTATGAATAGATGTTTTACATACCCCAGGACACAAGAAACACAATACAAAAATCTGGAGAAAATTCAAATTGAAACAGAATTGAAATGGGAATTTAAATTCAAACCAGAAAATCAAATCAGAAAGAGAAATAGAGAAATAGAGAAAAAATAAAACCAACTGGCTAACTAACCCAAACCAACCCAGCTAGCCCATCTAGCCCAACATCCCACCTCACTTCTCCACCCCCGCAGAAAACGATTCACACCGCGGTACTAACCCGCGCCGTCGCTAATGATTGGACCCCACCATGTATCTCTCTCTATCGCTGAGCGCCAGGTCCCACTCGCCAGTCATCGATGCAACCCCACGACTCCTTCTTCCCCAAATATTGCCGGTTGTTTCCGGTCGATTAAACCCGCTTGAATTCGAATCAATGCACTAGTAATTCCTCCCCCCGATCTTGCGTACTTAATCGCCCGCGTCTTCCCTTCCTTTTCCTCGGTCGCCAACCCCTCTCTGCCTCTAGGCTGCTCGGAATTTGCTCGGCACCTCCCTCTGCTCCGACGAGCTCCAACTCTAATTCCGGCCAGACACCATCGCCCCTTGCCTCCTAGACACCACGAGCCTCTTTCTCATCATCCTCTGCACCTGCCAGTGCCTCGCACTCGCCCGCACGTGCTCCCCTTCGTCGGCAACCTCAAAGACAACACGCGCCGCCGTCTGCCTCCACTCCGGCGACACTCTCTGGTAGTTCATGACCACCCCCTTCTCTCTATTGGTTACTTGTGTGTTCATCTGACTTGCGCGCATCTAACGGCACCGTTCGTTTGACTAGGCGTGACCTGTAAGCTCGCCAACGACTATAACCAGCCGTACCTGACGACCGAAGCTTCTCCGACGAGGAATAGATGTCGATTCTGTGCGCCCCTGTTCCCCTCTGGCCACCTTGAGCACCGTAACAACCTCGTGAGCATGGTAAGCTCCTCCGTTCCCTCCCTTGCTTCCTAGAACCGCTGGACCATCACTGACCGAGTGCGCCGCCACTCGCCGTTGACCCAGCGCCGCCAGACTTTGGTCAGAGCAAAGCTTCCCATTAGATCTTGATCCCACGACCACGATAGAATCATTAATCGAAATGGTGTGGGATGATCTGATCCGTGTGATCCCACTTAAATCCAATGGTCTGTATTGATCGATCCACGCTAACCGGTACCGTCCAATCAAAAGCTGACGCGTGGCTAGGGTTTAGATTTAAAATCTGAATTTAGATCTATTAGATGTTCAAACTCGCAAAATTCATAACTTTTGATCCACACGTCCAAATTTTGCAAATTTTATATCATTGGAATCAGAATAAAGAGTACTTTACAACCATGCACTTTGTTTAATGAATTTCTTCTGTAAACTTAGTTGTTTTTGCAGAGACATTTGTAAGCTTATTTTGTGTATAAAAATTAGTTGGAAAATGTTTTAAAGGCCAAATAAAATTTATTTGATGTATAAATGTTTAGTTTATCAACCAGTACTGTTTTAATTCCCTTGTTTGGTTTAGAAAAATCATCACATGGCATTTGCATGCATTCATATATTTTTGTTTGATTATTATGGAATGTGAAATTTGGTGCTATCATTTTATGTGTAGATTTTGGTGCTAGTGGTGATTGTGACAGTGAGGATTGTTGTTACTCCCCCAACTACCAAGGAAAGTGGTGCTTCATATTTGTGTCCCAAAATTTTGAATACGCATTAGAAATATTTTGTATAGGGCTTGCATGAATATTTTTGCTAAGTATCTATATGTTATGCTTGGGAAATCCTAGTAGTTGTAGAATTGTTAGAAATTTCTCTAAGTTAAGATACTTGCTATTGCCATGCTTAGTCTAGCTAGTAGAAACCAAGGGTGGAATATATGCATGTTATGGAAAAATATTGCTAAGTCTTTGACTTATGTTTTTGCTCAATAAAACAACTAAGTGAATGAAACACCTGGGTGGATTGGTAATTGCTTGGTGGTTTTTGGTTGAGTGGTTACCGGGGCCCATTTTTTAATGGTCTACCCTGTGTATCTCACTTGTGAAATGCCACCCAGGGACAAAGGGATTTGAGATGCCAAATGTTAAGAAGCTTCTAGTGCAGCCACATGGCATTATGGGCTCTGCCTGGATCATATAGGTTGCAATAACTTAGCCAAATGGACAATTGGTGGTAGGGGATGATAGGTTTGGAGCGCGTCCATTTTGGTCTAAGGGAAGGCTTCTGAAAGGTCCTGTCTTGGTGAAAATCAATTCTTGTGGGGAAAGTGCACCACCTATCGAGAGAGTAAAATCTAAGTACTTAGCCGTGTCCCCGGCAATGGACAATTTGAGCATCAAGACATGGAAGCAATCAAGAATCTCCTCATCCCAATTTCTAATTTAAAAACTTGTGGTTGAACAAGGGTAAAGGTTCACCAATTTCTATTGGTGGTTCCTTGGGAGTTTTTGCCAAACAAAAACTTGGTCTTTTCAACTGATAGGTAATACCTATTTTGAGCAAAGCAAGCCTAAGCTACACTTAGCCAAATTCATGTAGAATCTAGATATTATTATTCTACTAAGGTATCACTTGCCAATACTATTCCAATGTATTGACCCACTGTGGCTATCACTTATGATGTTGCAGGTTACTCTGATGAGGATTAGGGTTATGAGTCTACAATCAACATGCTTGACTGTGGCACATGAAGATGAAGACTTTTATTTATATTGTTAAGTTAAACTCTTGTACTAGCCTATGGCTATGGAGTTGTAAAAGACTATGTTATCTCTGGAATGACGATGTAATAATGACCTTTGGTTCTGTGTACTTCATCTTAAACTATGGATGCTAGCAATTGATCCAGGGACTAGCATTGCAATCACAGGGACCTTTACCTTTATAAAGGTGGGGTATTACAATTTTGTACCTAGATTCAAAAATCAACCTAGCTCGATTCACTAACCCAAAATTCATGATACCAATTTTGTTAGAAAGGTACTGGAATCGTTAATCCAAGCCCGTATGATTCAAATCATTTGGATTTGTAGATCACCTATAGTAAAAATAACAAGGCAGAAGCTTTTCTGCACTCAAACGATTTTCAAAATTCAACCACAAAACCTTTTGAGTTGATCCCAACTCTCAAAAATCACATTTAACTAGACCTTTCTGAATATATAAAAATATATAGGTTTACTTGCAGAAATAATGGTCAAGAAATAAAATAATGCCTAATAGGAAATTATAGTCACTTTATTTAATTAAAATAAAAAGTTTAAACCTTATTAAATTGTGACACCACTTTGAATCACATTACCAAGTACTAAAATATGTGGTTATGACATGTGTCAACATGATCCCATGTTTTAGTTGGAGAATATTAAATCTTAAGTAGTTTTTCAATGAGTAGAAATTACTTTTCTAAAATAACGGAAATAAAACTATTGCCTTAATATTTGTGATGTTTGTGATGATGCTAGATAATGTAGTGAAAACCTTGGTGTGATAAATAGAAGTAGTTAAGTATTGTTTGGTGATTGTGTACCTCGTATTTATTTATAGACTCTAGTACCGACCAAGGATACGAGGAGGAAGGAGGATACTATGAGGAGGAAGCCGAGGAGAACTTCAACCACTGCTCTGCACAAGGCAAGATATGGACTTTGCAAGTTAACCCTTGCATGACAACTATGCTACCTAGATGCCTTAAGCATATGTGATTATACCCACTTGATGACACACAATCCTAGTTTTACTTACAAGCTTAATTAATTAATTTCTTTATCAAAGATTTCTAGTAAACTTTACTTGGTAATTTATAGAGACTAGAAAGATATTCAAAGGTAGCATAAAGAGCATAAAATTT
This sequence comes from Avena sativa, assembly GCA_916181665.1. Taxonomy (NCBI): domain Eukaryota; kingdom Viridiplantae; phylum Streptophyta; class Magnoliopsida; order Poales; family Poaceae; genus Avena; species Avena sativa. The sequence goes on from OV702284.1 coordinate 86,485,273, forward strand.
GGCCTAAGTTAGATAATATTGATGTCATCCTGAGGCATGAGGTTGAACTTAGATCATTCACACTTGATTACCACCCCTCATTAGTGTTTACGCCCACTTGTAGATGCTAGTGCTAAGCATAAAACTTTATCACTTTAGATGGGAATACTTGGTGAAAATGGTTATGAAAACCTTATAATGATGAGTCATTCTACTGAAATGTTTTGACATGTGTTCTTGAAACCAGATGATTTTGATAATGAAAATGTTGAGGCATGAGCCTTAGCCCTTTATAAAATTGATGGTTGTCTGGATACGATACCATTCCAATTTTACCGTGCAACCACAATACCTGAAATTTGGGTAGGGCTTGACTGGAAATTTATATACCTTAGTATGGGTTCCCTTGCGGCCAAGGTTTGAGATGAGGCTACCTTGTGAAGATTGTCCACCTGTGGAGTTCCCAAGATGACAGTTGGTCATGGTTGGGAGGCCAAACTCACAGGAGAGGTGCCTATACTAGGGCGTGTAATTGAAAGGTTAGGATTGATTATCCGCATACTGAGTATGGTGAATTCAGGATTGTTCCTGATGGATGTATCGAATGTTGTGGTGAAAGTGTACCACCTCTGCAGAGTGTCAAACTATTCGAATAGACGCGTCCGTGGTTATGGACAGTTGGAGTGGCCATACTGTTCCGTCGTCAGATGTTTTCAAAATGACTTATGAAAGGATTTGTGACTTGACTTGACCACAACAGAGTTGTGATATGAAATTCAAGTTTCCACTTAGGTGTTATAAAACTTTCAACTAGCTTTCTTTGCTTCTGAACTCAGTATAGATAAATCTGGATTTTTCCAAAACAACCATAGAGCTTAGTATATCCTACTCAAAAACCACTTCACTTGTTAGTATTAGTTTGCCAGTACTTAAAGAGTACTCATGGCTTTGTCTCTGGCTATTCCCGTGGCCAGACTATGAAGAGGAGTATCAGGAGGATGGACAACAGGAAGGTTGCGACAACTAGGGTCATCTCCCATCGTCAGCATTACCTGTGACCATGAAGATGGAGCCTCGCCTATGCTATCGTTATTATTACGTTATTCCACTGCTTGATTTGTATTAATACTGGATCATGACATCCTTTATTTGTGTAAAACCTTATGTATGGTTTGTAATGGATGATGTACTGTGATATCCAATCTGTTATGTCTCGCAAAAATGGTAATCCTGGGATTGCGAGGTATGGCATAACAGGCATCTGGGATTACAAATCCGGGTGTTGACAACCTTTTTTGCAATATTCATGAAATAAGCTGGTGCATTTGTCAATCCAAATGGCATCACGGTATACTCATATAACCCATACCTAGTGGTGAATGCAGTTTTAGGTATGTCTTGCTCTCTAATCTTTAGCTGAAAATAGCCTGATCTGAGATCAATCTTCGAGAACACACGGGCTCCTTCTAGCTGATCAAATAGATTGTTGATTCTAGGCAAAGGATACTTGTTCTTTATAGTCACCTCATTGAGTGAACGGTAATCAATGCATAACCTTTGACTTCTATCCTTCTTTTCAACAAACAGAGCTGGTGCACCCCAAGATGAAGAACTTGGTTGAATAAATCCTTTCTGCAACTGTTCTCCAAGTTGTTTCTTGAGTTCTTTCAACTCATGAACTGACATCTTGTAGGGTGTCTTTGCTATTGGTCCTGATCCTGGCAGTAAGTCAATCAGAAACTCCACATCTCTATCTGGTGGCATATCAGGGAATTCTTTCAGAAACACATCTGGATGCTCCTTCACAATTATCACACTGTCTATGGTAACCCCCTTAAGAGAATTTAGCTTACTCCCTTTAGATTAAAAGTTAGATTTGAACCTAATCCGTTTCTTATCCGGGGTTGTGAGCGTGAAAGTACAATTGGCACAATCTAGTACTCCTTCATACTTAGTCATCCAATCCATGCCCAGAATAACATCCAATCCTTGGGAATCTAGGGTTATCAAACTAACTGGAAACATATACTTTCCAAATTCTATCACTAGATCATGGCATCCAAATTTCACTATCATCTCTCCACCAGGAGAGCTTACTTTTATAGGACATCCAATGGTTTCAGTTGGGAGTCCATTTTTATCAACAAATGCTCTTGATATGAATGAATGTGATGCGCTAGTATAAAAAAGAACACGTGCCGGAAAAGAATTAATCTTGAACGTACCAGCCACAACATCAGACTCTTCATATATTTCTTCCACATTGATGTGGTTCACTTGTCCCTTCTGGAAAGGGTTGGGATTGTTGGCTCCTTCAACTTTCTTTTCTGGGCATTCATTTGCATAGTGCCTAGTTTTCTTGCATTTGAAGCATTCAACCTGACTGATGTCTTTTTTTGCAGGCTGACTCCCATTACCATTTCCATTATGGTGTATCTTGTGTCCACTCTTGTGGTTCTTGTACTTGTCATTGTCATGACTGCGATGATGCTTGTTGTCATGGTGACGATTATGGTTGTGGTGGTTGTTATACTTCCCATGCTTGTGGAATCCAGAACCTCCACTATTATCATTATGGGAACGCTTGTGAAACGATCCCAAGCTGTTCTTATCAAAATTATGGTTCCTCTTCCTGCCCTCAACCTATTTCATGTTGTTTTCCAAGTTGGTGGCCTTGTCACAAAATGATTGATATGTTGGGACATAGGCAACAAATAGCTGCAAGTTTAGTTCATCATTCAATCCTTCGAGGAACTTCTCCTTCCTCTTAGCATCAGTATCAACTTCATCCGATGCATAGCACACCAGATTGTTGAACTCCTCAATGTACTCAGCCACACTACGGTGACGCTGTTTCAGATTGTGGAATTCTTTCTTCTTCAAATTAATCACACCTGATGAGATGTGGGAAGTGCGGAAACCATCCTCAAAGATAGCACATGTCACATCCTCAAGGGGAGTGGTGATCTGAAAGTTGTCCCACCATGTTGCTGCTGGTCCTTCGAGCAGATGTGCTGCGAACCTGACCTTTTCTTCATTGGTGTAGCCAATAGTGACTAGGTCTTTGTTCACAGAACGTAACCAGTCATTCTTGTAAGATCCCTCCTTTGTAAAGGAAAGGATCCCTGTGATTGCAATGCTAGTCCCTGGATCAATGTTAGCATCCATAGTTTAAGATGAAGTACACAGATACAAAGGTCGTTTATTACATTCATTCCAGAGATAAAACATAGTCTTTTACAACTCAGGGCCAAAGGCCTAATAGAAGAGTTTATGGAATAAGTAAATAAACATAAGTCTTCATCTTCATGTGCCACAGGCAAGCATGTTGAGTGTAGACTCATGACTCCTAATCATCATCGGAGTAACCTGCAACATTACAAGTTACAGCCACAGAGGGTCAATACTTTGGAATAGTATTGGCAAGTGATACCTTAGTAAATTTTTAAGTGGACTATATTACTATATGCTTTTTTGGCTAAGTGTAGCTTGGCTTGCTTTGCTTGAAAATAGGTTTTCCCTATTAGTTAAAATCACTAAGTTTTTCTTTATCAAAACTTCCCAAGAAACCACCAATAGACATTGGGGTCCTTCACCTTTGTTCACCCACAATTTTTACTTAGAAGTTGGAGTGATGAGATTCTTGTAGCTTCCATGTCTTGATGCGCAAGTTGTCCATTGCCATGGACTTGGCTAAGTACTTAGATTTTTCCATCTGCAGAGGTTGTGCACTTTCCCCACCAGACTTGGTTTCCCAAGACAGGACCTTTCAGAAGCCTTTCCTTAGTCAAATGGACGCGCTCCAACCTATCATTCCCACTACCACCAACTGTCCAAGTGACTAAGTTCTAGCAACCTATATGATCAAGGCACAGCCCATATTGCCAAGTGGTTGCACTATAAGCTTTCTCAACACTTGGCCTCCAAATCCCTTTGTGCCTGGGTGGCATACCACAAGTGAGATACACAAGCCAAATCCATGGCCTTGTGTAACCACTCAACCAAAAACCACCATTCAAGTCCCATTCCACCCAGGAAGTTCATTGACTTAGTTGTTTTATTAAGAAAAGCATGAGTCCAAAAGGACATAGAAGTATTTCATCATAGCATGTATATTCTTTACCAACCCTTGTTTTCTACTAGCTAGGCTAAGCATGGCATAGTAACTTAACTTAGGAAAATCCCTAGAAATTCTACAATTCTACAACTACATAGGATTTCCCAACATAGCATTTGAAAAAGTAACATGCAAGATTTAGCAAAATAATTCTAATGCTTATTCAAAATAAAGGGGTGGAAATATCATGAAGTATCACTTGCCTTGGTAATGGGGAGAGTAGCACTCTTCACAATCACAGTCACTAGCAAAATCTACACAAAAATTTGTAGCATACAATTACACTCAATTTATATACAATCAAAAATATGAATGCATGCATGCAAGAAATTACTAAGTGATGATTTTGAAAACTCTACCAAGCAAGTGCATGATACAGAAACATAACAAGTCCCAAAGTTTCCTAACTAAACTTATTTAGCCCTAAAACCATTTGCTAAACAAAAACTATACTCAAAATGGACCTAAACATGTTTCTGCTTACAAAGTCATTTTAACAGATACTATTTGTTAAACACATTGCCAATTCAGAAAGGCCTTGATTCACTGATTCCAACGGTATAAAGTTTGCAAAATTCTAACGTGGGAAACTCAAGTTATAGCCCTTTGAAAATTTGATCTAAATCTGATTTGAATTTCTATTTTTGAATCAACCCTAGCCATGCGTCATGATATTACTGGCGCATACCGGTTCGCACCGGATGACCCTTCCGCGCCGAAGGATCTAAATAGATCGCACGGTCCTGAGCGCGTACCTCTTCGCTGATAAGTGATTCTATCATGTCGCTTGGATCTAGATCTAACGGTGCTCGAGCACGCGACCATGTCCTGGCGGCGCGCGGCGTCAGCGAGTGGCGGAGCGCTCTGTCTACGGCGGCGCTAGCGTTTCAGGTCATGCGCGAGAGGGAGAAGGGTCATACCTGAACCGCAGGAGGCTGCTGATGCTCAAGATAGCGTTGGTTTGCGAAGGGGCGCGCTGATACGGCGAGGATTTCTCGTCGGAGTAGAGGCAGACGTCGGCACGGTCAGTCGTCGACGTTGGAGAGGTTCCTTGTCGCGCTAATCGAAGATAAGGGTACCGTTAGATGCGCACATCGACGTAGATTCTAGGCATACAAGTCAGAGGGCAAGGGGCGGTGGCTACTTACGGAGGGAAGTCGCCGGAGTTCGTGCAGAGAACGGTGGCGGCCGTCGTCGACGTTGGTGGAGCTACGGGTCATGCGAGGTCAAAAGGAAAGTGTCAGGGGGTGCGCAAGGACTCAGTGAACCTGTTTGCATGAACGAGAGACAGAGGGGAGCACGGAACTCACCGGAATTCGCCGGCGCAGTCGTCGGAACAGTGGCGGCGTCGTGAGAGTTGTGGGCAGCCTGGTGGCGTGAAAGCAGAATTGTTTGGGGGGAAATGGTCGCGAGGATGGGGGATCTTATAGCCAGAGGCTCGACAAGAAACGCTCGCTGCATCAATGCCAATTAAGCTCGCGAAATCAGTGCAGCAACGGGCAACGGCGGAGGTCGTGCACGGAATCAGGGGAAGACGACGCTGACGTGGACGGGGCCCGCTTGGCAGTGAAATAAGTAGAGGGAGTGTGGGGTCTGGCTGTCAGCGGCTGAGTGGGTGTGCTCGTGCGTGCGGGAGGAAAAGAAATACCCCGGGTGGGCTAGTTGGGCCTGTTCCACTGCTGGGCTATATTCCTGGCGCCTGGCCCTTTTCTTTTGTTTGCTTCTTTTCTTTTTCTATTTCGATTTTCAGGAATGGTTTTGAATTGAATTCAAACTCTTTTTGAATTCAAATCCTTCTGGGATTTTTGCAGGGTACAGTAGTCTCCAATTAGGCACAAAGTCAGGTGGTTTGCTAAGTAAAGGCTTGGTCAAGCTTGGCGATCAAAAATAACAGAGACTAGGTACTTGGTTTGCAAAATTTTAAAAATGGTTTTTGAAACCATTTCCAATTTGAAAAACTTGGTTTGAATTCTACACTCAAACCTATCTTCATAGAAGGCAACAACTTGGTTCATAAACAATCAAATTTTCAAATGGGGATAGCCATTTGATTTAAATCTGTTCACATAAAATCATAGCACCAAGTGCTTCTGTTTTTCTGAAATGAGTTTGAAATTTGATCTCAAATCTATATGCATGCATGAATGATATGCAAACTTTGAAATTATGATTTTAGGGATGTTACAATTCTCTACCAATGGATCAGTTGTTCCTGAGAACTTGGATGGCCTCAACCTTAGAAACCTGGTGAGCATATCAAATGCTGGTGGGTTGTTGGGATTGCTGTTGTTGTTATTCTGATTCTGGTTTTGGTTGGCCATGAATTAGGTCATCATCTGCATCAGTTGAGTTTGAGCTGTCATCAACTGCTGCATCTCAGGATTGAAATTATTTTTGCTGTTGGTTGGGTTGGGATTGGCATGACGGGGAGGCATCTGTGGTTTCAATAAGGATAAGTAATGAGATATAACCCATATATGCTATGCACAATACAATCACAAAGCAACAAACATAATAAAAAATCACAAGATAAAGTAGAGTTTCAAACAACGTAAACAACAAATTTGGAAAAGTAAACATAATAGCAAGCCATCCACATGTTGGATGATCATTGCGACTCAATAATCAAAGGATGATAGATAAATAGGTAGCCGAATAATCAACTACTCCTCCATGTCCACCTCCACGTCCACAAGAGTAAGTCCGGCTGTCTCCATAGCTGACTTGTACTCCTCCACGCTGGTGGTCAAGGCCTCAATCTTCGCACGAAGTGCTCTCTTCTACGAGCGAAGCCTCTCTATCACTCTCTGCTGAGTCTCTAACTCAAAGTCCTTGGCCTCTATCTTAGCCTTCATGTCCTTGATCTTCTTGTTTCTGTCCTGAACCCTCTTCACCTGATTCATGAACTTCTTGACCTAGCTCTCAAATCTGGCCTCCGTCTCCTTGACGATCTCGTCTTCTCCGCGAAGATCTTGTACTTCTCCCTCAACTGAACCTGGAGCTCATCATTGCTAAGCATGACATTGGTCCTATCTGTGTTGAGGTGTCTAATAAGGACCTCTAGGTCCTGGAGGTATAGACGAACCGGCTCAATCGTCTCTCTAGCAGCGCCCTCATACACTAATGCCTCTCCCTACTCATCACGTCTCCCGAACGGGTGGAAGTAGAGGCCTCTAAGCTCGGTGGAGTGGCGTCCGTAGAGGCGTCCAAGTAGCTCCTGCATGACTACATCTAGACCCTTATCTTTGTCATCGTGCATCAGCTTGAAGGAAATCTCCTCCATGAGTGGCTCCGTCTGTCGTACCGGCTACGAGACTCTAAAGCCCCAAAGGTCCTTCCTCTCAAACTTGGTGAGCTGAAGTGCCTTGATACTAGGAAGTGGGAGGTTGAGCACACCAGTAAACTGCACGATGCATGAACCAAAACGAGTTCCACTGAACTCCTCGGCAGTGCTGATCACAAAGCTAGGCATCTAATGTAAGATAGAAAAATATTAGGACAACACAAGTAAGAGAAAAACAAGACAGTAAAATGAAAGAAAAAAGCATACATCATCCATAAAACATACAAGTCATGGCATACAAATTCTACCACAAACACTAAGGTTCAAACATAACTTAGACAAATTTTTTTTGAAAATACGACAAGTGTGGTGGTCCAACTAGCGGAGTACGTTACAATTCTCACTTATATTCTAAGTCTATGATATCTTCCCTTAGACATTTTATGGAGGTCTCTAAGTCTTGGGTATACTTCTTCTCTTCCTCTAAGTCATTTTTAGTGTTGATCATTCTACACTTGAGTCTTTCACCAAGCTCCTTGATAGCTTTCCAAGCTGCATGTCTTGTAGAGTCAAAGAATGTCGTATAAATTTCTGAGTTGCTGCCCATGTATAATCCCGACTCTTTGTGGTTGTCTCCCTTGTTTTTGGACAAGTGAAGTTGCACCCACCAATATTCTATTCCTTCATCCATCACTGAAAATCCTTTGTACATGGCCTCACCATGTATCCCCAAGCTAACCATAAGGGTTTTGAGTGCTTTGGGAAACTCCGTCTCACATTCTAAAGTCATGGTCATGAGTGGTCCCTTCTTTACGGCTTCGTTGATGGTGGCCATCTACAAATTCAGATGAGAAAGAAGATTAGAAAAGGTTTACGAGAAGAAAAAGACAAGTGTGGAATTTGCAAAGATTTGCATTTTCCTTAGTGGTTTCTTAGTCTAATCCAACCTAGGGTCATAATCCTACAGGAAACACAGTGCTCTGATACCATCTATAAGACACCACATTTATAAGGTAAAGGTCCCTATGATTGCAATGCTAGTCCCTGCATCAAATGCTAGTATACACAGTTTAAGATGAAATACATAGATACAAAGGTTTTTATTACATCATCATTCCAGAGATATACAAAGTCTTTTACAACCCCATAGCCAAAGGCTAGTACAAGAGGTCATAACATAAGTAATAAAGTAAATTCTTCATCTTCATGTGCCATAGGCAAGCATGTTGAGTGTAGACTCATAACCCTAATCCTCATCGGAATAACCTACAACATCATAAGTTACAGCCACAGTGGGTCAATACATTTGGAATTGTATTGGCAAGTGATACCATAGTATAATAGTAGTATCTAACATGTATATGAATTTGGCTAAGTGTAGCTTAGGCTTGCTTTCCTCAAAATAGATTTTGTCCTATCAGTTGAAAGCACTAAGTTTATGTTTGACAAAAAATCCCAAGGAACCACCAATAGACATTGGTGAACCTTAACCCTTGTTCAACCACAAATTTTTAACTTAGAAATTGGGATGAGGAGATCCTTGATAGCTTCAATGTCCTTTGATGCTCAAATTGTCCGTTGTCGGGGACACGGCTAATTACTTAGGTTTTACCCTCTCGAGAGGTGGTGCACTTTCCCCACAAGACTCGACATGCATCGAGATGAGACCTTTCAGAAGCCTTCCCTTAGACCACCATGGATGCGTTTCATCCTATCACCCTACCACCTACTGTCCATCTGGCTAAGTTATTGCAACCTATATGATCAAGGCAGAGCCCATATGCCATGTGGTTCCACTAGAAGCTTCTAAACACTAAGTATATCAAATCCCTTTGTTCCTGGGTGGCTTACCACAAGTGTGATACACAAGGTAAACCATATACATGGGCCTTGTATAACCACTCAACACAAACCATCATACCATTCCACCTAGGTGATTCATTCACTTAGTTGTTTTATTAAGGAAAACACCAGTCCAAAGACTTAACAAAACTTCCATAGCATGAATATATTCCACCCTTGTTTGCTACTATCTAGGCTAAGCATGATAACATAGAAAGTATCTTAACTTAGAGAATTCTAGAAGATTACATCTACTAGGATTTCCCAAGCATAGAATTTTAATATTCTTAGCAAAAATTCCATGCAAGCCCTATTCAAAATATCACTAGTGCATAGTCAAAATAATAGTACAAATACATGTAGCACCACTTTCCTTGGTAGTTGGGGGAGTAGCAACAATCTTCACAATCATAATCACCACTAGCACCAAAATCTGCACATAAATGATAGCACCAATTCTCATTCAAAACATTCAAGAAAAAATATATGAATGCATGCAATGCAATGAAATGAATTTTCTACACTATACCAATCAAACCAAACAGTACTGAACATGAAACTAAGTATTTATAGTATAAATAAACTTAAATTTGCTTTAAAAACATTTTCTAAATAATTTATATGGCTAAAATAAGCCTATAATTGATTCTACAAATAAATCAAATTTTACAGAAGCAAAATACAAATTCAATCCCACAGTAGTGTAGGATTTATTTTTCTGAATCCAATGATATATTATTCGCATTTTTTGGATAAACAAAACAAAAGTTATGAATTTTGCAAGTTTGAATCTCTAATAGATTCAAAAACAGATTTTAAGTCTAATTCTCAGACACGTGGACGCATCTGATTGGCCCGTACCGCTTTGCGCAGATCGTCCATCGTGGGTCGTAGGATTTAAGTTAGATCATGTGGCTCAGATCTAAGCGTACCCCTTTGTTAAGTGATCTAATTTGATCCACTAGATCTAGATCTAACGGCTCACAACGTCTTGACCAGGAACTGGCGGCGCGTGTGGCTACAGCGGCGGCGGCGCTACTGGTGGTGGCATTCCGGCAACTGCAGAGAAGGATAGGGGCTGCGTTGTGGCTTACCAGACTCGCGAAGATGCAGTGAAGCTTGTCGTGCAAATGGCTTGGACAGGGGCGCACGGACACGGGCTCAGGAACTCGGCGGAGTTTAACCGAGCTTCGGGTGTTCACTGCCGGAGACAAAGGCAATGACCTAGGTCACCTTAGGGAAAACGAAAGACATCAATATCTGCGCAAAGACACGGCGAACCTAATCGTATGAAGCAGAGGTCGAGAGGCGCTCAGAAATTACCGTGATTGCTCATCGGAGTCGAGCGACGCTTCGGCTGTTCGCGGGGGTTGATGGGGACGGCGACCTGGGGCGATTCAGAACAACCCAAAGGTGTGAGAAGGTGCACAAGCATCTGACGAACAAGCTCGTATGAACAAGAGGTGGATGGGAGCATGGAGTTCACCGGAATGCGTCGCTGGAGATGCTCGGGCAGCGGCGCTGCAAGCGCAAATACGGCCAACCTAGGGGCGCTCTGGTACTGGTGATTGAGGGGAAATGACCGTGGTGGCAAGGCGGTTAAATAGCCAGCGGGGGCGAGGGAATCACGTAGAGGATCAATGGCAATTAAGCCCAAAATCAATGCGACGTTGATGGGGGAGAAAACGGGCGGTGACGGCGTCTACGCGCGCGGGGTGGGGAAGACGACGCTGAGCTGGCACGGGGCCACTGGTCGTGTCAGCGGGGTAAGGCGAGCGGGGGTGAGAGAGAGAGAGGAGAGGGGGAAACGGCTGTGTGGGCTTGCTGGGCCTGTTCTGGAGTTGGGCCAAAAGGGCAGTGGCTGTTTTATTTTTTTCCTTTTGCTTTTTCTTTTTCAGTTTGATTTTTCAGGAATCATTTTCAAACCCAATACAAATGAGTTTGATTTCAAATCTTCTCTAGATTTTTGTAGTGTGAATCTTGCACTTAAATGTGTGTCAAACACCACTGTTTAGTCCACTACACTTTGATCCTTTGAAAATAAAATAAAACCATGCCTTAATGATATATAGATAATAGGCATAAAAATGGTTTTATTTGGAGTTTTGATTTGAAAAATTTTGTGCAAGTCAAGAATGCTATGAATGTATGAATGAAATGCAAGCTTTTGTAATTCATGAATTTTGGGATGTTACAGCCCCTAAGATTACCTCGCTAGATGGCTCCGAGTACGAGCCGATCTAGAGAACTACCCAAACAATGTCGTTGTTTACCACTTCATTGAAGGGTTGCATCACGGCACACTTCTCCGGCATACGCTAAGGCGGCAGCAGGCCGCGGGTATCCTCACCTTCGAATAGATGATTGGCACCGTCAATAGCTACGCTGCTGCTGATGAGGTTGGTCAGGTAGAGCTCCTCGCGGTACCTGTCCTACCGCTGCCACCGCCAGCCAATGGCCCTGCTGCCTCAGCATCATCCTGCATCAGTGAGGAAGCTCCCGCACCCTCTAACTCCGTTTTAGATGCACTTTACGTCGATATCAGCATGGACTCGAAGGAGATGGATATCAACCCGGAAGAACTCGACTCTACCATGAAGGAGATTGAGGAGGAGATCAATCGCGAGGAGCAGGCCGACAAGGCCATCACATCCCGATAGGTGTTCGTCACCATTGGGAGTGTGATGGAAGAAAACCAACCCGGGCAGGCTCCGTCTAAGCCGCGAGACAATGGGAAGGTCTAGCTGATGATGCCGAAAATGATCGTGTGCGGGCCATGCCCCCCTCTATCTATCCTAGTGCAACAGTCGCAGGAACTCCCTACTGGTCCAAGTAACGCCAACACCGCAAATCTGCTGCCACCATCATCTACGTCTGCGGCTTCCCAGGTCACTCCAGCTGATAGGGTGATGTACGGAAATCTATTCGTCGAGCCTCTGACCGTGGACAATATACGGAACATTGTCCAGCTTGACGAGAAGCGCCAACAGCTGCTAGAGGAAGCACAGGCTATCGCGGAGCAAGGCACAAAGTTAGATCGAGATATGGCCAAGGCGCAGAAATCGATCGAGACGTCTCGGGCCCTAGAGGCCAAATGCAAGACTCTGACCAAGCAGCAGAAGGCTAAGAAATCTCCGGCTCACGTCGTCAATGACCCTGGTGTATGGCGCAACTTGGGCTGGGCACCTTCGAAGCCGGCGCAAGCTAATCCATAAGTTGACAGTGATGGAAAGCAAGTCATGCCCATGCCCGTCCTCAACTTGGCCGTCACCAAGACTCTACTACAGCAGGATAGATCACCCACATCTATGGAACATGTCTATGATCTTGTCGCCAAGGCTGTCAAATAGCATGAAAAGGACACCTCTCAGAGACTCGAGTCTGACCCAGCATATTGCTAGTCTAGCGCTCCTAAACAGCAGAGGGAAAGATCTCCCCACGATGTCGGATCAAAGACGGGTTCATCAAAACAAAGACGGAGGGATGCATGCAACAGGGAGGACGCTATCCCCATATCTTCCGACCATGGAGGTAAGGCTCACCCCCGTCGCTCGCTACCACCGCCTCGATCTTCCTGGCATCACGAAGACCTAAAGGCTCACCACCGTATAAGCATGCCTCTGCCTAGATGCCCCCGGGGCGGCATCCTCATTCGGGATAATCTGGAGCAGCCTCGTCATGGAGGAGAGCACAATGGCAACCAAGGACACAAGAGCGGGTCATGTCATGACCCTCTGCGTCTAACAAGCAACCGCGATAGACGCGAGGAGTCACAGGTGGGCAACAATAAGAAGGCTAACCCACCACCACCTCCGCCTCCATCGCCCCCTAGAAGTCACCATGGCGGAGTAGGACCGCTCCGTTCACGCAGCCCTTCTCGTGGTGACGATAATAAGAAAGGAAGACCAGAGCCATACAATGCACGTTCACGCTTGGAAATTATCCAGGAGGCCCGAGAAGGACAATACTTGGTACCAAGTTGCTTTGTACCTATGATACGGACCGCAACTTACCCCAAGAGTTTCCGGAAATGAAGTTGAACATAAACACAATGCAATCATTATCTCCATCCAAAGTGACAATATAACCAAGTTCAAAAACTATACTTTGGATGAGTTCCTTAGTGATGAAGGTATCAAGTATCAATATTCCACTCCATATACCCCTAACAAAATGGTGTAGCCGAAAGGAAGAACCGTACTTTGATGGATGTGCCCCGGTCTATGCTAGCAGAATTCAATTCTCCATACAACTTTTGGGCCGAGGCCATCTCCACCGCTTGTCATGCAACCAATCGGCTCTACCTTCGCAAGAAAAATAACAATACCGCTTATGAGCTGCTCACCGGGAACAAGCCCAATGTTAGCTACTTTCGAGTGTTTGGTTGCAAGTGCTACATTCTCAAGAAAGGAGTTCATTTGTCCAAGTTTGAATCCAAGGCACAAGAAGGAATTTTTGTTGGGTACTCAAATCACTCTCATTCTTATAGAGTCTACAACAAAGCCAATGGAAGAGTTGAAGAGACGAGCAATGTGAAGTTTGATGAAGACCATGAGTCTCTTGTAAGGCAAGATGGTGTTCATGATCCAAGTGATGAAATTCCTCCCAAGGCCATAAGAAGAATGGGTGTCGGATTCTTCTGCCCCATTGAGGAACCCCTTGTGACGGAAGGAGAAGGACCAAGTTCTACTCAAGTGGAGCCCTCACTCTCACAAGATCATCTTTCCCCTTAAGGACCTACTATTTTCACTCAAGACCCCTCAAGATCTTCTGAAGTTCCTCATGCTCATGACTCATCAAGCCCCGGTACCCAAGCTCTTGAATCAACAACATCTACCTCCCAAAGATGGGGCTCCATCTCAAGACATCTTGTAGCATCCCAGTTGTCTAACACCTGTAATGCTACTTGTTCTAGTAATAAAAGGGCCACTTCCTACATATAATTGTTGCATCATCATCATATCATGCTCATGTCATCATGCCACCTTGCATTTGAGCATCATATAAAACCCCTTCTTGTTTGGTTCTTATCTCATGTGCATTATTAATTGTAGTTGCCCCTTGATATTGTATTTGGTTCTTGATATATTGTTAAATGCCCAAGTTGATTTGGGGGCATATCTCTTATTAACTCCACCACCTTTCTTTCACCACCTTATAATTCCACCATCCAACTAAATATGAGCTTGGCATTTATGGGTTTTACTTCTAGCTCATGTGGGTTGGGATGGATCCAATTCTTTTCCACATGTTCTCATCTTGGCATCATTTTGTTTTCACATTATTGATACATGAGAGCCACATGGCCACCTTTGCATGCCTTGTGAGTGGACCCCTTTTGCCTAGCTTCCATATGTGTTGCTTTTGGGGTTATCATCATGTTGGGATATTATGTGGGCTTAATAAATATCTAGTGGCATATACACACTAGCAAGTCCCAAATATAATCCAATGTGATCATCTCCTCATACTCCACTTGGAATTCTTTCTAAATTCTTTTGCTTGGGCCTTATTCCACACTTTGGAATGCATAAGAAAATGCCAGGTAAATAATCTTGTTTCCACAAAGATAAATATGGTATCAATTAATTATGCATGGCCCATGCAAGTATCCCTTTAGCTTGTCATTTGATTTTTATTTGGATTTTAATATGGATCATCTCTCTCTCTCTAAAACCTTAATCTACCATACCCCATCCTAGCTAAACCCTAAACCTACCCCACACCCTCCTTTCCATCCATGCCGAGCCTCTTCCAGCTGGCCCCACCTGGCCCCTCTCTCCCTGGCCCACCTAGCTGCTACCCCACCCCAAACCCTAGCTGCACCCGAGCCAAACCTAACCCTAACCCGACCCTAGCACTAGCCGAGCCACCCCCCTCTCTCTCAGCTCTCTCTCTCTGCATGGGGGCCCCTCCACCGAGCCTACCACCTCTCTGGCCTCACCCTACCCCACCTGGAAGCCTCCCCTACCTGCCCCTGCCCTGCCCTGGCCGAACCGAGCACGTGGGGAGGTGGAGAAAAGGTGGCCGAGGCCACCTTTATCCCCAGCTGCTCCCACACGGCAACCACGGCACCCCTCTCCTCTCCGTCCCTATCCACCTCTCTGCCTCGCCCAGCTACCCCGGATCTACCCCAAGGACACCCTGCTCCCTCCCCTCTCTTCTCCACCACCGTCTACCCCCCAAACGCCGGTCACCGTCGGCCTCTACTCCGTCCCGACGATCCAGTCGCGCAGCGCGTCGGTGGAGTGCCCTGGAAGACCGAGGAGGCTCCCCCACGTCACCCTGTACACGGACCCGAGAAGGAGGAGCACCCGAGCGCCGGTACCAGCGTGAGGCCGACGCGAAACCCTAGCCGGCCGTCTGTCTGCGTCCTCGTCGATCGCCTGCGCCTCGAGCCGAACCACCGCCACCGACAGCCTCGCGGTGAGCCCCTCTCCCTCCCTGACACGGTCCGCCTCGCCGTGCCGCCCTAGATTCGCCGGACGTTTCGTCGTGCACACTCTGTGCGCCGGCGTCGCGCTCGGTCCGTCTCGCTGTAGCGTCGCAGAAGCCCTAGCTAGGCCGCGCCTACCTCTCCGTCACCTAGCCCAAGCCACCGCAGCGGTAGCCGCTTCCGCGCGCGAGCCCCAGGTCGAGAGATCGATCCCCGCCCGCTCC
The DNA here is from genome assembly GCA_916181665.1 of Avena sativa. Taxonomy (NCBI): domain Eukaryota; kingdom Viridiplantae; phylum Streptophyta; class Magnoliopsida; order Poales; family Poaceae; genus Avena; species Avena sativa. Next base: position 86,501,154 of record OV702284.1, read on the forward strand.
GCGCTACGTCTGTCGCGCATCGACCGCTCGTCAGAGACGCAGAGAAGAGAAACAGTGCGCGCGTGGTCGTTTTGCACATACGCCCCCACGTTTTGTCTGCGTCAACCCGCGATCCTAACGGACCCACTAGTCAGCCGCGCCAGCGTTTTTGCAGAGAACCCCCTGGCCTCTAGTAATCTCAACCCGCGCTCCATCTTGGCCCCATCTGTCAGTGCCTGCTCCTTCGCCCACTGACACGTGGGCCTGCGAGGCCGTTGGCCCACCTGTCTGCCTCCTGGGCTAGCTATCTGCGCGATGTGAAACGCCTGTGCTGCACACTGTGATGCTGAGTCAGCCTGGCCCCACCCGTCAGCGATAGTGGCTAGGACTGCCCGGGTATAAATAAAAATAATTCAGTCTATCTGTTTAAATTCAAATATTTTTCAAATTAATTCCAAATTCAATTTAAATTCTGTTTTCAAATAACTTTTCAAATATTAATCCAAATAATACAAATAATATATGTTTTCAAATCAGAAAAATGTGAGGAATTCAAATATGCAATCCAAAATATATTTTGAACATTTAAAATTACAAGTTTATTTAAATTACAATAATTTGCCCCTTTATCTTAAATAATTAATAACTTTTGAGTTATAACTCCGAATTTAGCAAATGATATGTCTAAAATGATCAGCTCGACGCGACCTTTCTGTTTATGCTATCCATGACTTCAATTGCAGCATGCATCATATAAATATAAAGTATACAGCAACTATTATGACAATAAAATGGGACCAAAACCCCATAAAAATGTTACTTCTTGTGTTCTACACCTCACCCATGCCATGCTACTTTATTGCCATGCAACCTGTGCATCATTCATCATGGCATGATTGTTTGCTTGTCGCATTTTATTCCTATGCTTGTGCACTTTATTTATGTTGGCCTTGTTTGTTTGGCTCTTCTTCGAATAGACTCTGAGCAGGGGATATATCAAGAGAACCAGGAGCACTACCCAGATCCGTCTCTCGCTTCAACTGAGTTGCCAGGCAAGCACTACCACATGCTTGCATACATACAGTACCTATTGCCTCTATCCTATTCTTGCATCATTGAGTCGCGATTGCATTAAATTGAATCCCAAGTATTGCATAGCCTTTACTTTAAACCCCACCAAGCTTGTTCCTCCATCCCATGAGCCATTACTACAGGAGTTGTTTTGAGCCATGCGAGTCGTAGAACAGCATGTGTAGGGTATGTGAGAGTCTAGTGGATAACGAGGTACCTAAACAACTTAACCTGAGTAGTAATGGGATAACTAATGAAAGTGGCACCGGTGAGCAACAGCTGCTATTTGGTTTTTCCTGCTCACTTGTGTCCCGTAAGACCCCGAGTACTTGATTCCTGTTCCAAGATTTATCGCGCTATCCACATCCGGGAGGTATATGGGACCCCCCTGAGCCAGAGCTTGATCCAGTCTTATTTCTTGGGGCCACAAACTAGTTTGAGGTTTTATTTATTATCCTGTACTTATGCCATGCTTTACTGCTTTATTAAATTGTGCGACAGATAGCACCTGTACTGTTTTGGATCGGGACACGATTCCGCGGTGTCGACAAGCCCAGTTTTGGGTTCCCAGTCGTTCACAGCCGTATACCCAAACCTTGAGTCCGTTTCGGAGTCAGCTAGCTTCGTGGCGGGTAGCTTAATGGGGTGGCCCCCTGAAATATTTCTGAATCCTGTGATTGCTTTGTCGTGAAGGCCTCGTTGGGTTTTGATTTGGTTTTTCCGAGGTTGATCGAGTGTGTGTTGCTATTTGTGCACCCCTGCAGGGTAAAACTTTCTGAAAGCCGTGTCCGCGGTTATGGACGACTTGGAGCACAGTTTCTCGATCATAGACAAGCATAACTAAAGTACCGCTTTAATCTGACCAAGTAAATTGACTAGTAAATAGTGCAACACTCATGGAATGGTTAATAAAATTGCCAACGGATGGGGGGTTGTTCGTCCGCTTCCTCGTTGGTAAGCGAGGAGGAGGATGGATCTGATGAAATTACCGTTATAACTGTTGTCATTAATTCACGGACATCCGTCTATCATTGGTTAGGCGGATGGTTAGCGAGTATCTATAGAACTGCTAGGGTTTATCTTTCGCTGCAATTGCGTCACCCCAGGTTGTGTCCCCTTTAGAGGCATTAAGACTTGCTGAGTACCCTTAGGGTCTCACACGATAAATTATTGGTTCAGATGAACAGGTACCCTCGCAGGACGGATACTGGGTGGAAGAGGCTGATGATGTGGGCAACGATCGTTCGGTGTAGAGATTCCGGGAACGGGGATCCGTGAGATCTGTGGGCGGGATGTGCTTATTTCTATGGCATCTTATGCCGATTTGCTTCTTATCCGTACTCGGACTTTGTTTTGCCGCTTCCGCTTGATACTCTGATGTGTGATGTATGAGGAATTATCCTAAAATATTATATCTATCTAGGTCATTTGAAATCTTGCCGTATGGCGTTGCTATATTTCCTTTCTTTCTAGATGGTATGGCTCTGATGTACTCTTGTATGGTGGCTTGCATACATACTCATTTGTGTATGTAGTTGATCCCTTCGCCTGCCGATTACGCCGCCCGTACAGGTCCCGTTGAGTTGGAAGTGGTTGGGACGGCCGAAAGGTCTACCCGTGAGTGGCTTTTGGGGCCCCACCGTACTATTTCAACCACTACCGCTCATCCAGGCTTGTATCTAGGAGCGTAATTCACCGAGGTAGTTACAATTGGTATCAGAGCCATCCCGACCTTCAGGGTCTCAGCCAAACGGTCGTTGTCAGTCTAGCAAATAGTTTGGTAGTTATGTATACTAGGGAAAAACAAAAACGCGAGAGTAGGACTGCTTCCACTTTTCTTCTTACCCACCCACCCACCCTTTTCTGGTAAGGAAGTGCAACGTTTTCAATCCTCTTCTTAAAAATTCAAACTAGGATTCACGTGTTCTGGGTTTCCGTAGTACCATAGTTTGTGTGTGTGTGTGTGTGTGTGTAATTCCTTTGTCTATCTGTTGCATCCAAGTTGTTATCTAATCAGCCTTTGGTTATCAACTGTTGATACATTCCATACCGACAGGCTTTTGCAAACCGACGCAATCTGTCTTACTCTTTGTATCCGACGCTATCTTGTTTGGGGTGTTCGTTTCCGTAGTTACCAATCTTTAGGTTCAACGTGAGAAGAAGGGGTTAGGATATGTGTTCCACTTATTCATGTGCGGATTAATGATTTGAGTGCGGGATGGAGTCGCGACCATACCACTACTCTTATCATTCGCTTTTGTATATTGAATTGGTAGAGTCACTAATCTTGATTCGTTAAGTAATTTTGCGCATCTGTTGGTATTTTAATGCCGAAATTTGTGGAAAATTTTTTCTTTGATATATTTGTGTACCACACTCCTTTTCAGTCGTGTGCGATATGCTTAATATCTTTTAGGTTCTTTGAACTTTGTTGATATTTTAATATCATCTCAGTAAATTGTATCCTTTAATCTTGGTTAATTCCATCTTGGTACTATTTTGGATTATTATTATTCTCCATTATAGTACTGACTTGTGTTTTATATCAATCTCAGGATGGCTCCACCACGCCGTTCAGATGAGGACATACCACCGGAGTTGGGGGCCGCATTGTCAAACATAGCTAATGCCTTGGCAGCAATGCAGCAGAACCAGCAGCGCTTGGAAGAAAGTGTCAGAAGAAATGAGTTTGCTCCACTCCCTCCACCTCCCAAGCGAGGAGACATCAAGAGCTTCCTGAAATTCAACCCTCGTCAGTTTGATGTTTCCGATCGACCACTGGACGCGGATGATTGGCTGCGTGAGATGTCAAGGTTGCTCGAGACTGCTGATGTTCCTGAGCAGGAGTGGGTCAAGTGTGCTACTCACCTTCTGAAGGGAGATGCAGCTCTTTGGTGGGAAAATTACTTGAAGGCAAGCTGCACTGGTTTCCAGCCAACTTGGGAAAGGTTCACTGCAGCTTTCAAAGAGCAGTTTCTCTCAGAGATTGTCATGGAAAGGATGAAGGAAGCTTTTCTCAACCTGAAGCAAGGAAATGATAATGTCAACACCTACATCAGGAACTTCATGAATCTTTCTCGTTATGGTGGCGATGAGGTATCTGATGACAAGAAGAAACAAAAGAGGTTCAGGCAAGGGCTTAATGCATCTATTAAATATGCAATCACACATGCAAGGCCGACATCTTTTCTGGAGCTACAGCACACAGCTCTGCAAGAGGAAGCAAGCAGGCAAGTGTTTGAGGAGTCCAAGAAACACAACAGGGATGCATCAAGCTCTTCAGTTATGGCAGCTCCTTCTAAGCGGCGTGTCTGGGTTCCTAACACCCCACCGTCGCTCCCGGCTTCACCAAGACCTGCAAGCTACGCGTCAAGGCCACTAAACTCCATCACTGCTGCTCCCAGGGGCTACACCCACAACTACCCTGGAGCGCCTGGCGGAGTCCCTGGCTACGTTGCTCCACGTCCACCTGGTGCCTGCTTCACGTGTGGAGATCCTGGACATCTGAACTGGAACTGTCCGATGAAGAACAAAGCTCTCCCTCCACCCCCGCCAAGATCTGCAGCAAGCTCTCCTATGGTTCGTGCACCACCACCTCGGGCTCTCAACATCAACACCAAGCCCGGGTCTACGGTTGCTCGTGCCAATTGTGTCAACGCCGCTCAAGCTGAGCATGCACCTGGAGTGGTGATGGGTATGCTATCCGTTAACTCAGTCCCTGCACGAGTTTTGTTCGATTCTGGTGCATCGCATTCATTTGTTTCTCACAAGTTTGCAAATGAGAATGAGTTAGCAATGGATCCTATTCTTAAGCGGTTAATGGTTCTTTCTCCTGGAGCAAATATGATAGCATCTAAGATCAGTCATGGCAATCAAGTTGAGATTGGTGGCTCTTCGTTCTCGGCTTCTTTAATTGTTCTGGGCAATTCTGACATTGATGTCATCTTGGGCATGGATTGGTTAACGGCAAATGCAGCTGTGATTGATTGTGCTGAACGCTCGGTTTCTCTGAAGATTCCTGAAGGCCATATAGTCTTTTCTCCAAGTCTGACTCCTGCTGTCCAGCTTTTCTCGTTGGCGGCTCTGAATGATGATGCTATGGAAGCTATTCAGAGAGTCCCAGTGGTCTGTGAGTTTCCGGATGTCTTTCCTGAAGAGTTGCCGGGTATGCCTCCGGATCGTGAGGTTGAGTTTGTAATTGAGCTTGAACCTGGAACGGCTCCTATCTCCAAGCGGCCTTATAAAATGGGTCCTTCTGAGTTGGCTGAACTCAAATGACAACTTGATGAACAAGAGAAGTTGGGTTTCATTCAACACAGTACTTCTTCTTGGGGTAGCCCAACAATCTTTGTGAAGAAGCGTGACAGAACTGATAGACTTTGTGTTGACTATCGGGCTCTCAATGCTAAAACCATCAAGAACAAATATCCCCTTCCGCGGATTAATGATCTCTTTGACCAGCTAACTGGAGCTGTGGTATTCTCTAAGCTGGACTTGAGAAGTGGTTATCACCAAATAAAAATTCGCAAGGAAGATGTGCCCAAAACAGCTTTCACCACCCGATATGGCCTGTATGAGTACACGGTGATGTCTTTTGGTCTCACCAACGCACCGGCTACCTTCTCGAGGCTTATGAACTCGGTCTTCATGGAGTACCTGGATAAGTTCGTTGTGGTCTATCTGGATGACATTCTGGTCTATTCCAAGTCGAAGGAAGAGCATGAAGAACACCTTCGTTGTGTCCTAAACAAACTTCGCGAGAACCGCTTGTATGCAAAGTTCTCAAAGTGTGAGTTTTGGCTGCCTGAAGTAACCTATCTTGGTCATGTCATCTCTGCCAAGGGCATTGCAGTCAACCCGGAAACTGTGAAGACAATTGTTGAATGGCTTCCTCCTGTTAATGTTAAAGAAGTGCGGAGTTTCCTCGGTTTGGCTAGTTATTGCCGTCGCTTCGTTCAGAACTTCTCGAAGATAGCGAAGCCTCTTACCGATCTCCTCAAGAAAGGCAAGAAATACCTGTGGACTCCTAAATGCCAAGAAAGTTTTGAGACACTCAAAGAGAAGCTCACTTCCACGCCAGTCTTGGTTCCTCCGGATACATCTAAGCCTTTCCAGATATTCTGTGACGCCTCTTTGCAAGGATTGGGTGCGGTCCTTATGCAAGAGAAACAAGTTGTTGCTTATGCCTCTCGACAGTTGAAGACGCATGAGATCAACTATCCCACACATGACCTCGAGCTAGCAGCAGTTGTCTTTGCTTTGAAGCTATGGAGGCACTACTTGCTTGGCAACCGTTGCGAAATCTTTTCTGATCACAAAAGTTTGAAGTATATCTTCACTCAGCCTGATCTCAACCTTCGGCAGAGGAGATGGATCGAAGCAATCAATGACTTTGATTTGACCATCAACTACACACCAGGCAAAGCTAATGTCATGGCAGATGCTCTCAGCCGCAAAGCTTATGTCAATAACCTCATGATGGAAGAACAGCAACCTCTTTTGTGCAAGGAATTCCGTCAGCTCAACCTGGAAGTTGTGGAACAAGGGCATCTCCTGAACCTTCTGGCTACTCCTCTCTTGGAAGAAAAGATTCGTTTTCGTCAGCGTGGTGATCCGCACACCAGAAAGATCACCTCCCAGCTTCAGCTTCCGAAGTATGAGTCCTTCCACGTCGATGATCAAGGCACGCTTTTCTTCGACCACCGGATGTTTGTTCCAAACTACCCGGGTTTGAGAGAGCAAGTTCTCAAGGAGGCGCACGATTCTGTTCTATCTATCCACCCTGGCAGCACAAAGATGTACATGGACTTGAAAACACAATATTGGTGGCCTGGGTTGAAACGGTATTGTGCCAAGTATGTCTCGGAGTGTGATGTCTGCCGCAGAGTGAAAGCTGTCCATCAGAAACCTTTCGGTCTTCTACAGCCATTGAAACCCCCGGAATGGAAATGGGAGAAAGTAGAGATGGACTTCATCACTGGTTTTCCAAGGTCACAGAAGGGCAACAATGCAATCTTTGTTGTCATCGACAGGCTTTCTAAAGTGGCTCATTTCTTCCAAGTCAAAGAAACAATTTCTGGAATTCAGTTGGCTGAGCTCTATATCAACAGAATTGTCTCTCTGTATGGGGTCCCGCTTGAGATCAGTTCAGACCGTGGGAGCATCTTCACTTCCAAGTTCTGGGAAAGTTTCCAAAATGCTCTGGGAACAAAGTTGAACTTCAGCACTGCTTATCACCCTCAGTCGCAATGACAAGTTGAAAGGATCAATCAGATTCTGGAGGATATGCTTCGTGCTTGCGTCATCTCTTTTGGCATGAAGTGGGAGGAATGCCTTCCATATGCTGAATTCTCGTACAACAACAGCTTCCAGAAGAGTCTGAAGATGGCACCATTCGAGGCTCTCTATGGTCGCAAGTGCAGAACTCCGATTGGTTGGTCAGGTGCAGGAGAAAGAATCTGGTTTGGCCCTGACATTGTAACCCAAGCAGAGGAGAAGGTGCATATCATTCTTGAGAACCTGAAGATTGCTCAAAGTCGTCAGAAGAGCAACTATGACAGGAAGCACACGGACATGGTGTATGCCCCTGGTGATCTCGTGTACCTTCGTGTCACTCCCATGAAAGGCACACACCGCTTTGGTATCAAAGGAAAGTTGGCTCCTAGATACATCGGTCCTTTCAAGATTCGTGGTAGAAGAGGAGAATTTGCTTATGCCCTGGAGCTCCCGGAAAAACTCAAGGTTCATGATGTTTTCCACATCTCTCAGCTCAAGAAGTGCTTCAAAGATCCCGGCAGGACCGTCGATCATGAGCTAATCAATCTCCAAGAAGACCTGTCTTATCAAGAACACCCCACCAAAATCCTTGAGACCGCAGAAAGAAGGATTCGCAACAAGTCCATCAAGTTCTGCAAGGTGCAGTGGTCACACCATTCTGTTGATGAAGCCACTTGGGAGCGTGAAGATGAACTCCGTGCCAACTATCCTACTCTCTTTGTGTCTTCTTCTTCTTCCTAGAATCTCAGGGCGAGATTCCTGTTTAGTGGGGGAGAGTTGTAGCATCCCAGTTGTCTAACACCTGTAATGCTACTTGTTCTAGTAATAAAAGGGCCACTTCCTACATATAATTGTTGCATCATCATCATATCATGCTCATGTCATCATGCCACCTTGCTTTTGAGCATCATATAAAACCCCTTCTTGTTTGGTTCTTATCTCATGTGCATTATTAATTGTAGTTGCCCCTTGATATTGTATTTGGTTCTTGATATATTGTTAAATGCCCAAGTTGATTTGGGGGCATATCTCTTATTAACTCCACCACCTTTCTTTCACCACCTTATAATTCCACCATCCAACTAAATATGAGCTTGGCATTTATGGGTTTTACTTCTAGCTCATGTGGGTTGGGATGGATCCAATTCTTTTCCACATGTTCTCATCTTGGCATCATTTTGTTTTCACATTATTGATACATGAGAGCCACATGGCCACCTTTGCATGCCTTGTGAGTGGACCCCTTTTGCCTAGCTTCCATATGTGTTGCTTTTGGGGTTATCATCATGTTGGGATATTATGTGGGCTTAATAAATATCTAGTGGCATATACACACTAGCAAGTCCCAAATATAATCCAATGTGATCATCTCCTCATACTCCACTTGGAATTCTTTCTAAATTCTTTTGCTTGGGCCTTATTCCACACTTTGGAATGCATAAGAAAATGCCAGGTAAATAATCTTGTTTCCACAAAGATAAATATGGTATCAATTAATTATGCATGGCCCATGCAAGTATCCCTTTAGCTTGTCATTTGATTTTTATTTGGATTTTAATATGGATCATCTCTCTCTCTCTAAAACCTTAATCTACCATACCCCATCCTAGCTAAACCCTAAACCTACCCCACACCCTCCTTTCCATCCATGCCGAGCCTCTTCCAGCTGGCCCCACCTGGCCCCTCTCTCCCTGGCCCACCTAGCTGCTACCCCACCCCAAACCCTAGCTGCACCCGAGCCAAACCTAACCCTAACCCGACCCTAGCACTAGCCGAGCCACCCCCTCTCTCTCAGCTCTCTCTCTGCATGGGGGCCCCTCCACCGAGCCTACCACCTCTCTGGCCTCACCCTACCCCACCTGGAAGCCTCCCCTACCTGCCCCTGCCCTGCCCTGGCCGAACCGAGCACGTGGGGAGGTGGAGAAAAGGTGGCCGAGGCCACCTTTATCCCCAGCTGCTCCCACACGGCAACCACGGCACCCCTCTCCTCTCCGTCCCTATCCACCTCTCTGCCTCGCCCAGCTACCCCAGATCTACCCCAAGGACACCCTGCTCCCTCCCCTCTCTTCTCCACCACCGTCTACCCCCCAAACGCCGGTCACCGTCGGCCTCTACTCCGTCCCGACGATCCAGTCGCGCAGCGCGTCGGTGGAGTGCCCTGGAAGACCGAGGAGGCTCCCCCACGTCACCCTGTACACGGACCCGAGAAGGAGGAGCACCCGAGCGCCGGTACCAGCGTGAGGCCGACGCGAAACCCTAGCCGGCCGTCTGTCTGCGTCCTCGTCGATCGCCTGCGCCTCGAGCCGAACCACCGCCACCGACAGCCTCGCGGTGAGCCCCTCTCCCTCCCTGACACGGTCCGCCTCGCCGTGCCGCCCTAGATTCGCCGGACGTTTCATCGTGCACACTCTGTGCGCCGGCGTCGCGCTCGGTCCGCCTCGCTGTAGCGTCGCAGAAGCCCTAGCTAGGCCGCGCCTACCTCTCCGTCACCTAGCCCAAGCCACCGCAGCGGTAGCCGCTTCCGCGCGCGAGCCCCAGGTCGAGAGATCGATCCCCGCCCGCGCCGCGCTGCGTCTGTCGCGCATCGACCGCTCGTCAGAGATGCAGAGAAGAGAAACAGTGCGCGCGTGGTCGTTTTGCACATACGCCCCCACGTTTTGTCTGCGTCAACCCGCGATCCTAACGGACCCACTAGTCAGCCGCGCCAGCGTTTTTGCAGAGAACCCCCTGGCCTCTAGTAATCTCAACCCACGCTCCATCTTGGCCCCATCTGTCAGTGCCTGCTCCTTCGCCCGCTGACACGTGGGCCTGCGAGGCCGTTGGCCCACCTGTCTGCCTCCTGGGCTAGCTATCTGCGCGATGTGAAACGCCTGTGCTGCACACTGTGATGCTGAGTCAGCCTGGCCCCACCCGTCAGCGATAGTGGCTAGGACTGCCCGGGTATAAAAAATAATAATTCAGTCTATCTGTTTAAATTCAAATATTTTTCAAATTAATTCCAAATTCAATTTAAATTCTGTTTTCAAATAACTTTTCAAATATTAATCCAAATAATACAAATAATATATGTTTTCAAATCAGAAAAATGTGAGGAATTCAAATATGCAATCCAAAATATATTTTGAACATTTAAAATTCCAAGTTTATTTAAATTACAATAATTTGCCCCTTTATCTTAAATAATTAATAACTTTTGAGTTATAACTCCGAATTTAGCAAATGATATGTCTAAAATGATCAGCTCGACGCGACCTTTCTGTTTATGCTATCCATGACTTCAATTGCAGCATGCATCATATAAATATAAAGTATACAGCAACTATTATGACAATAAAATGGGACCAAAACCCCATAAAAATGTTACTTCTTGTGTTCTACACCTCACCCATGCCATGCTACTTTATTGCCATGCAACCTGTGCATCATTCATCATGGCATGATTGTTTTCTTGTTGCATTTTATTCCTATGCTTGTGCACTTTATTTATGTTGGCCTTGTTTGTTTGGCTCTTCTTCGAATAGACTCTGAGCAGGGGATATATCAAGAGAACTAGGAGCACTACCCAGATCCGTCTCTCGCTTCAACTGAGTTGCCAGGCAAGCACTACCACATGCTTGCATACATACAGTACCTATTGCCTCTATCCTATTCTTGCATCATTGAGTCGCGATTGCATTAAATTGAATCCCAAGTATTGCATAGCCTTTACTTTAAACCCCACCAAGCTTGTTCCTCCATCCCATGAGCCATTACTACAGGAGTTGTTTTGAGCCATGCGAGTCGTAGAACAGCATGTGTAGGGTATGTGAGAGTCTGGTGGATAACGAGGTACCTAAACAACTTAACCTGAGTAGTAATGGGATAACTAATGAAAGTGGCACCGGTGAGCAACAGCTGCTATTTGGTTTTTCCTGCTCACTTGTGTCCCGTAAGACCCCGAGTACTTGATTCCTGTTCCAAGATTTATCACGCTATCCACATCCGGGAGGTATATGGGACCCCCCTGAGCCAGAGCTTGATTCAGTCTTATTTCTTGGGGCCACAAACTAGTTTGAGGTTTTATTTATTATCCTGTACTTATGCCATGCTTTACTGCTTTATTAAATTGTGCGACAGATAGCACCTGTATTGTTTTGGATCGGGACACGATTCCGCGGTGTCGACAAGCCCAGTTTTGGGTTCCCAGTCGTTCACAGCCGTATACCCAAACCTTGAGTCCGTTTCGGAGTCAGCTAGCTTCGTGGCGGGTAGCTTAATGGGGTGGCCCCCTGAAATATTTCTGAATCCTGTGATTGATTTGTCGTGAAGGCCTCGTTGGGTTTTGATTTGGTTTTTCCGAGGTTGATCGAGTGTGTGTTGCTATTTGTGCACCCCTGCAGGGTAAAACTTTCTGAAAGCCGTGTCCGCGGTTATGGATGACTTGGAGCACAGTTTCTCGATCATAGACAAGCATAACTAAAGTACCGCTTTAATCTGACCAAGTAAATTGACTAGTAAATAGTGCAACACTCATGGAATGGTTAATAAAATTGCCAACGGATGGGGGGTTGTTCGTCCGCTTCCTCGTTGGTAAGCGAGGAGGAGGATGGATCTGATGAAATTACTGTTATAACTGTTGTCATTAATTCACGGACATCCGTCTATCATTGGTTAGGCGGATGGTTAGCGAGTATCTATAGAACTGCTAGGGTTTATCTTTCGCTGCAATTGCGTCACCCCAGGTTGTTTCCCCTTTAGAGGCATTAAGACTTGTTGAGTACCCTTAGGGTCTCACACGATAAATTATTGGTTCAGATGAACAGGTACCCTCGCAGGACGGATACTGGGTGGAAGAGGCTGATGATGTGGGCAACGATCGTTCGGTGTAGAGATTCTGGGAACGGGGATCCGTGAGATCTGTGGGCGGGATGTGCTTATTTCTATGGCATCTTATGCCGATTTGCTTCTTATCCGTACTCGGACTTTGTTTTGCCGCTTCCGCTTGATACTCTGATGTGTGATGTATGAGGAATTATCCTAAAATATTATATCTATCTAGGTCATTTGAAATCTTGCCGTATGGCGTTGCTATATTTCCTTTCTTTCTAGATGGTATGGCTCTGATGTACTCTTGTATGGTGGCTTGCATACATACTCATTTGTGTATGTAGTTGATCCCTTCGCCTGCCGATTACGCCGCCCGTACAGGTCCCGTTGAGTTGGAAGTGGTTGGGACGGCCGAAAGGTCTACCCGTGAGTGGCTTTTGGGGCCCCACCGTACTATTTCAACCACTACCGCTCATCCAGGCTTGTATCTAGGAGCGTAATTCACTGAGGTAGTTACACATCTCCCAAGGTCAAGCTAGTCAAGAACAAGGCCAACCTATTGTTGATCAAGGCCCTTCCTCCTCCTCACCAAATGATGTTGAAAACTCTACCGAGGGTGATATTGACGAATATTATCCTCGTGTTCATGCTTATAGTCAAGGCAGTGAGTCAAATGGTGGTAATTACCAAGTGGTTGCTCAAGAGTCTCGTCTTGAGAGCCAAGCCCACCGACAAGATTATCGCCTCGCCAAGATCATCAAAGATGGCCATATCCTTGATAATATTTATGGATATTGTCGTGGTATTGCCGACGAGTACGCCATGCAGGGGTCCTCACAGTGCGTGTTTAGAGATGTGGGGTAAGGCGGACGGTTGACGGGTACGAGGTAACACAACTTACCCAGGTTCAGATCCCACAACGGTGGCAGAATCTTACTCCTGCTATAAATCACTATAAGGGCAATACACCGAGTTACAGGGATTGGTTCGCTGTGCGAGGTGCATCGTAGTCGACAATAGATTGTCTGAGATTGCGCCCTAAAGGCTCCCATAGGCCCGACTTATATATTCGCCAGGTCGTAGGGTTACAGTGAAAAGTCCTAGCCGGACAGGTTACAGAGTCCTACACCGTCTATTACTAGTCTTGCGTGTCTTGTACTCCAAGGATCTGGATACGCTGGTGACTCAACCGTAGCCTTCCTTTATCTGGCATGGGCCTCCCTTCTGGATCCATCTAACTGGGCCGCCCAGCAGGCCATGGGCCATGCTACCAACTGTGGGCCACCCGGGTTATCCGGATAAGAGACATGCTATGAGGATACCCATATAACATATCCCCAACAGTAGCCCCCGGAGAACTCCGAGATCTTGCGCCGTCTTGCCTCTTCACGTTGAATGCTCCGTCTAGATGGATGTCGGCAAATCGTTAAGCAATATCTTGTAGTCCTCCCAAAGAACCCTGCAAGGTTTTCTCCGGCTTCAATTTATATGTCGGAGAAATGCTGAATCTTCCATCGTACTCTTCCATAGCCGGATTGGATCCGTCCATTCCGGAATCTTCTGATGTGATGGTTCATCTGCCTATGACAGCTAGGGTGACGCAGACATAGGTCAGCGATTCCTCGTAACTCACATATGCAGAGAACGCAATCATGTCCGATTTTCCCGCACGAGCGATACGAACCGTTGGTGGCGACGGTTGGGACATGGCGAAATTTCCATGCACGTTTGCGCACACGTCGTCTACGCGGCAATCGTCCGATTAAGCTGCACGAATCTTGATGTTGGAGACCATAAATAGTAACTACGATGGAAATTTTACTTTTCACCTCATTCTCTCTTCACATCATCTTCTTCCTCCAGCGAGCGCCCCCTCGAGCTCTCCGTGCAATTTGCGAAAAACCCTAACTCCAATCTCGCCAGTCACCTCCAAGCACTCGCAATGGCTAGCAGCGGTCCTACTCCCTCGATGGCGGTGTCAAGCGAAGCCGCGGGGAAGCCGGCGAGATCCGTCGTCGTGCCCCCAGAAGGCATGGTCATCCCCGTCTCTGCGGTGGTTGAATCCACCGGTGGCAACCACAATCTAGTGGCGCTAGAGCTGCTGGAGGAGGACAGCGACTCCCACAAAGGCGACTGGCGCGGTTCAGATATTACGGACCGCGACATCAAGGAGCTGATCATCGAGGGTTACCTCCCCGTGACGGAGGGGCTCGACTGGCCGGCGACACCGGCCGGCGAGGTCACACCTTCTCCCCAAGCCGGAGAAAAGGTGTACCTCAAAGCATAATTGGTACGCGGCGTGTCCCTGGCCATCTCTAACTTCTTCCTTGTCGTCTTGAACTACTACGGAGTACAGCCCCAAAACCTTTCTCCCAACAGTATCCTAGCACTTAGCAATTACGCGGCGCTTTGTGAGGGTTACCTAGGAATTAGGCCTAGGCTAGATCTCTTTGTGTATTTGTTCACCGTAAAACACGAAGCCGGGGCCAGCAAGGATGAACTTAGAAATTGTGGCACCATTAGCTTCAAGATCCGTCCTGGCCGGCGGTTCCCCGACATCGTCGGCCACGAGTCCTGCAAGAACTGGTAGCGTACTTACTTATACGGTCCAGATATCCCTCTAGCTAACCGTGAAGTAACGTACCCGGACTTCGTCGATGGAGCCGCCACCGAAGCCTCAACATGGATATCCCAGGCCTCCTTTCCCTCCGACATCGACGCTTCGCACGCTATAAGGCGGATATAGTGGTTCGTAGAGACGGGTTTGACCGGCTTGGACCTAGCCATGTGCTGGTTAATCAGGCGAATCCAGCCTCTGCAGCACCGCTCGAAGCTGATGCACGAGTATACCAACGACAGAAGGGATAGCCTCCGCATCTCCGTGCACAACTTCTCGAGCGACCCCGTCAAGCTTCGCCTCAAGGACATCGTCAAGGTGAAGGACAAGAAGTGTGGCTTTACCATCACCTATGACATGTTCGTAGAGAGCAAGTGCCCAAAGGTAACTGCTTATTTTCCGTGTATGACATATACTCCAGTTCTTCCGTCTAGCAATTGCCATCCCATCTAACAGGATGGTTGTTCACTTAACAGCTTAGCGACATAGATGAGGACAGCATGGCTCCTCAAATCTATGATCCAAAGATGAAGGAAGTCATCATCGTGTCCGACGACGATGCTCCGGTGGCACAAAAGCGGAAGAGCTCCACCTCTGACGCTGCCGACGGAGGCAAGAAGAAGAAGACGGAGGGTGGAGCCTCCAAAAAGACTACCTCCACCCTGGAGGCGGAGAAAAGAAAGGTTACCGTGATCCCCTTTGCCAAAGCACCCCCTCTTGTGTAAGTTTCTTTCTCTCCGACATTGTTCATTTGTCTGTCTTATTCCCGTACTTATGCATTTTTTGCATGTTTCTGGAAGAAAGCCACGACCAGCTTGAAGAAAACCTCCAAAACATTGGGGGCTTCTAGAACCATCAAGGACATGCTGCATCGCGACACATCTCCCGCCATCGCCCATGTTACCCCTATCGTCAAGCCTTCCTCCTCTCCAACAAGATCACAAGCTAAGGAAGCATCTGGCCCTTCCGCCATGGAAGTGGACTCAGGTGCCTCTACCGAGCTCGCTATTGTCGGCGAGCAGGCGACGCAGGAAAGTGCCGCACACCAAATCGCTGAAGCTCCGACTAAGGATGTCATCGGTAGCGGTAATGCGGTGGTGGAAGCTGGTACTTTTTCTAAAGGCGGTGCCCCCGCACCCAAGAAAACCATAGAGTATCCAAAGATAGTCTATCCGGTACTTACATCTGGTAGCAATGCTCTGGTTCCTGGTGCGGCGCCGACATCTCCGACGTGCAGTCTAGAGGAGCTTCTCCGGCAAGCAGAGATCTTGCAAGGAAATAGTGTATCCTTAGGCAAGCTACTGGCTGAGAGTGCTACTAACCTCAAGATCATTGCCCTTGTAAGTTTTATTTTTCCTTTTGCATTTTATATGAGTATCCCACTGTAGCCCCCGAGGATTTAGACGGAAAACCATAGGTCTTTGCGTCTGAATGCTCTAAGAGTAACTAAGGTAGAAAACTTCCAACTGTATCCCCAAGCATATAGGTGGAATGAATTATTCCGACTAGATGCTTTAAGAGTAGCATACGCAGTATTTATAAATTTCAATACTGTAGCCCCCAAGCCTCTAGTTGTAACTGAATTAGTTCTGACTAGATGCTTAAAGAGAAGCTAAGCATACATCCGAGTTAAAAACTTAATACTGTATCCTCCAAGCATCTAATCGAAAACTGAATTAGTTCCGACTAGATGCTTAAAGAAAGACTAAGCATATTGCAAAGTTAAAAACTCTCGCTGTAACCCCGAGCTTCTAGGTGGAAATTTTCTGGCTAGATGCTCCAGGTAGACCAAACAACGTTTAACTTTTCTTTTTTCCACAGAACGAGAATTCTCGGAGGGGCATGGCCAACGACAAGTACCAGAAGATGGGCGCGGACTTGGAAGCCGAAAAGGGTAAAACTTCCTTCTTGAAGGAACAGATCATCAAGAGCAAGCGTCTGTTTTTCCTTTCTTTTTCGTATTCCGACTTAAACTTGTGTATTTTCCGAGTACTCACTATGTACTTTGCTTTTTCCGACTTGCAGAAACCATTTCCAAGGCTAAGGACATTGCCAAGCAATCCAAGCACATTCAAGAGCTGGATAGCGAGAACAAGATCCTTAAGAAGGAGAGGAAGGACATGTTTAAGATGCGTGAAGAATCAATGAAAGCCCTGCAGGATTCCGCCACCAAGGAGATGAACCGCTTGAAGGACGAGATATTGATTTTAAGAGATCAGAAGAAAGCTGCAAATGAGCAGAATCAACGCCATCATGAGGCGTACGAGCTCCTCCAACAAAAACGGGACTACTTGGCGGATACCCTCTGGCAAGCTGAGGCTAGCATCTTCAGTAAGTGATTCTCCGTCTTGGATTTCTGTAGTCTGGATACTCTGAATTTTTGAACTCATGTGCTCCTTTGTCGGAATTTGCAGCTCCTATGGGTTTAACCCGGTCGCCTCCTCTAGCAAAGGATGCATGGTCCTTGCCGGCAACATCATCAACACCGCCATCGCGCAAGCCAAAGAGATTGCCAAGCCCCTCCAGATCAATATAAAGGCATCGGACTCTGTGACAAAGTTCTCGGAGATCCTGCACCGAGCCCCCGAGCGTCACAAGCTGGAAAGCTTCATGTGCACGGGCCAGTGCAAGGATGGCGCTGTCCATGGTAAAGGCACACTACGAAGATGCCGACATCGACACGGTAACCTCTGTCATTCCCGACATGGATGACGATGGCAAAGAGATTAACCACGAATCCATCTTGTTGTCACTCGCGGGACATCAGAGTCGCCGAGTTAGTCGATGTCAACGTCTTCGTGCCGATGAATACCATCGATGGCGGCAACCAAAGCTCCTCTGAGTCTCTTCACACTGCCGACTTTGAGGGTGATTCTCCTGCTGACGATGACGCTGCTTCCAAGTTGCCTGTGCCAAAGTAATGGAAAACAATCTGTATTATTTGTTTCCTTTGTGATGCGTATGCGGAAAAAACTATGTATTCATCTTAAGGCGGAAAACAATGATGTATGTCCTGCTACTTAAGAACTAATTTCATCATGTATATATTTTTTAAGCAAGTGCTGGCTTATCCATTACTTTGGTTCTTATGCTTGACTTTTCGTGAGTCGTAAGACTCGTTGTTGGAACCATGCGCTTAGGTGATGATGCCCAATGGCACCATCAATAACCTAAGCACAAAATCGCCGAAAATAAGTGCCAAAAGTCACTAATCCAGAATCCACATAAAAACGACAAAGAACATGTAGACCAGAAAACTTAAGCTAATGCCCGTAGGCGGAATTTTCACAAGTGCAATCGCAAAACTTGATCCAAAAATGAACACTAAAGGAGGTAAAAGACTCAGAAATATGAGTGAACCAGAGATCTTTATTTCATTGATCATATAAGAGGTACACAATTAGATAAAAAATGCTAAGTGTAAAAAGGACGTAGTTGTGCTATGTTCCATGGCTGATCAAGCTCCGGGTAGTCATCATCCGGGTCACGTCTCTTACGCTTATGATCCTTGTTGGGTCTATCCTTCAGTTCATGATTGTCAATGAGGTAGTAAGACCCATTGAGTAGCGCCTTTCTTATGATGAACGGTCCTTCCAATGGCCGAGATAATTTGTGTGACTTCTTCTGCTTAAGTCGGAGCACCAAATACCCCTCTTTAAACGAGTGATGCCAAACGCGGCGACTATGGTAGCTGCGTAGCTTCTGCTGGTAGATGGCGGATCTTTGGTATGCCAAAACGCGCTCCTCCTCGAGAAGGTCCACATCTAGGCGTCTGGATTCTTCAGTGTTATCTTCGTCGTAGGCGGTGACCCTTGGTGCATCGTGAAGTATGTCAGAAGGTAGGATGGCTTCTGCTCCATATACCATGAAATAAGGGGTGTAGCCGGTGGATCTGTTGGGTGTAGTTCATAAACTCCACGTCACAGATGGCAATTCTTCCGCCCAGGCTCCAGCTGCTCTATGTAGTGGTGCCTCAAGACGTGGCTTTATTCCCTGCAGAACTAATCCATTGGCTCGGTCAACCTGACCATTGGATTGTGGATGTGCCACAGATGCAAGGTCAAGTTGGATGCCCTTCTCCCAACAATAAGCCTCCACTTCTCTGAGTGAAAAGTTGCTGCTGTTGTCGGTGATAATGCTATGTGGGAAACCAAATCTCACCACTAAATCCCAGACAAACCTAAGGGCAGTTGCCCCATCAAGATTTCTAATGGTTTTAGCTTCTATCCATTTAGTGAATTTATCAACGGCTACTAGTAGATGCGTAAACCCACATGGTTCCGTCTGCAACGGTCCAACCATGTCTAGGCCCCAGATTGCAAATGGCCAAGTTATTGGTATCGTTCGCAATTCTTCAGCAGGAACATCTGGTTGTCGGGCATAATACTGGCATCCCATGCATGTCTCAACCAGCTTGTCAGCGTCTGCCTTCGCGGTCAGCCAGTAGAATTCTTGTCGGAAGTCTTTCGCGACCAACGATCGAGGAGCGGCGTGATGCCCGCAATCTCCGAGATGGATTTTGCGTAGGATTTCAATACCTTCTAGCTGGGAAACACACTTTAGGTATACACCAGTAGTGCTCCTTTTGTAGAGTTGTTCATTGATTATGGTATAGCCCTTCACTCGACGTACTATTTGCCGTCTTGCAAATTCGTCGTCGGACAAAGTTCCATGTTCGAGATATTCCATGAACGGTTTTGTCCAAGCCAGAGGGATCTTTGCCACCATGTGGACGAAAGAGTCAACTCTATCCGGGTGGTCGATGTCGGCTCCCTTCACAGATGGTTTCCGTAGATGCTCTAGGAAAACTCCTGGCGGAATTCGTTTGTGCCCTGATCCAAGCTTAGATAGCAGATCAGCCACCACGTTTTGCTCCCTAGGTACATACTTGACTTTGTAGCCCAAGAAGCTCTTGGCTATCTCGTCCACTTCGTCTCGATATGCCACCATCATAGGGTTCCGCGCATTCCAGGTGCCAGCCACCTGCTGGGCAACCATGTCAGAATCTCCACAGCAAACTATCCGCTTGATGCCATTATCCTTGGCTACGCGTAATCCGTGAATGAGTGCTTCATACTCCGCCATGTTGTTTGTAGCCTCGAAGTGGATCTGCAGAACATAGTGTAGCTTGTCCCCATTTGGTGATTGTAGCAGTACGCCAGCCCCCGAGCCGTTGAGAAAATTTGATCCATCAAAGTGCATTAGCCAGTACTCTGGTTCCGGCAATGGAGTAACATCTGGCATCTCCGTCCAATCTGCAATAAAATCCACCAAGTCTTGTGACTTGATAGCGTCTCGTCGCTTGTAGGTGATCTCGAAGGCGGCAAGTTCAATGCCCCACTTCGCGGACCTTCCTGTAGTGTCGCTGTTGTTGATAATGTCGGACATTGGAGTCTTGCTCACCACTGTGATTGGGTTCTCCTGAAAGTAATGCCTCAGCTTCCGAGAAGCAAGGAATACTCCATCAGCTATCTTCTGGTAGTGCGGGTAACGCTTCTTGGACTCCATAAAGACCTTGCTTACGTAGTAAAGTGGTTGTTGAACTCCATGCTCATAGCCTGGTTCCTTCCGCTCTACCACAATGATGATGCTGATTACTTGGTTGGTTGCCGCCACGTAAAGTAACATGGGCTCTCCAAGCTTGGGTGCTGCCAGGATGGGCGCTGAGGAAAGGATCTCCTTGAGAAGCTTCAATGATGCATCTGCTTCGTCCGTCCACGTAAATTTGTCCGCCTTCTTCAGCAACTTGTATAGCGGCTGAGCCTTCTCTCCAAGTCGGCTGACGAACCGACTAACTACTGCAACACAACATGTTAGTCGTTGAATGTCCTTTAGGCATGTCGGACGATTTATGTTTAAAATGGCCTTGATTTTATCCGGGTTTAACTCGATTCCACGCTGGGAAACGATGAAGCCCAACAATTTGCCAGCTGGGACCCCGAAGACGCACTTCTTAGGGTTAAGCATCATGTTGTATTTCTGGAGATTATCAAAGGTTTGTTTTAAGTCGGAGATTAAGTCATTTGACTTTTTAGACACCACCGCTATATCATCCACATAGGCGTGAACGTTCCGACCAATTTGATCGTGTAGGAAACATTGCATTGTCCGCTGGTATGTAGCACCTGCATTTCTCAGCCCAAAGGGCATGGTGACATAGCAAAACATGTCGTATGGAGTAGTGAACAAAGTGGCCAATTGGTCTGACTTCCTCATCTTGATCTGGTGGTATCCTGAGTATGCATCGAGAAAACACAAAAGTTCCAAGCCAACCGTCGAGTCAATGACTTGGTCAATGCGAGGCAAAGCAAATGGATATTTGGGACATGCTTTGTTCAAACCGGTGTAATCAACTCACATTCTTAATTCATTGGTTCCCTTTTTGGGGAAAGTACAGGATTGGCCACCCATTGGGTGTGAAGGACTTCCCGAATAAAACTAGCCTTAAGTAACCTAGCTATCTCTTTGCCAATGGCACGTCTCTTCTCATCTCCAAAGCGTCGTAGAGGTTGCTTCACTGGTTTGCATTTTGGATCAATGTTTAAGCTATGCTCGACAAGTTCACTAGGTACACCTTTCATGTCGGCAGGTTGCAAGGAAAAGATGTCCCTATTCTCACGGAGGAACTCGATGAGCGTGCTTTCCTATTTGGGATCTAGGTTCATCCCAATGGCGGTGGTCTTGGAGGCATTGCCTACCACAAGTTCCACCGGCTTGGTCTCGATGGCGGCCTTGAATGCTGGAGCGGAGTCGGAGATTTGTTTCTTCGACGCGGGCATCTCTGAGTCATCGACCTTTCTCTGGATCTCCTTGAATTCTTTGCTGTAGAGGACAGCTTCGGCATATGCTACTTCATTAATCTCGCAGTCCCTAGCCTTGGTAAAGCTTCTGGATACGGTGATGACACCGTTTGGTCCAGGTATCTTGAGTTTGTTGTAGACAAAGCATGGCTTGGCCATGAAGGTGTGGAATATGTCGCGGCCAAATATGACGTGGTACACGCTCTTGAAGGGGACCACCTCAAAGGTCATGCGCTCTTGGCGGTAGTTATTAACATCGCCAAAAGCTACCTGAAGTTTGATGCACCCAAGGGACCGAGCCTCCGGACCAGGAACTACGCCGTGGAAGATGGTGTTGGTCCGTCTTAGGTTTTCCTCCGTCAAGTTCATCTTCTGTAGTGTATCCAGGTAAATGATGTTGATGCTGCTTCCACTATCCACCATACACTTGGTGAACTCACTGCCGTCAATCAGGGGGTTGATGACCATGGCGTATTGGTTCTCCGTAGGAATGAGGTCTGGGTGATCCTTCCTGTCCCAAGTAATTGGAACCTCCGGCCAGCGTGGGTAATGGGGAACTGGGGGTAGAGTAGCCATCAGGATCCTCATAGAGGTTTTCTGTTGTCGGGCGGAGGGGGTGCCAAGGAAAGTGTGTTAAACTGGTTCCTTCTTCACGAAGGGGTTCTTTCCTTTGTCATCGCTCTTGGCGGTATGCTTGGGGTGGATGTCCTCGTCCATGTCACTTGAATCCTTGGACTCCTCCTCCTTCTTCTTCCCCTTGCCCTTGCCTCGCGGTCTGTTCTTCCGACTTTGCTTGTAGCCGGACTCCAGGTCTTCCTTGAGGTCATTGACGAACTTGCAGTGTCGATTGGTGCGAGTGGCTTTACCGTTGACATCGAGGTGTACGAGGCACGGCATATCATGGTACTCCTCATAGGTTTGGGGAATGCGGAGCGCTGCCGAGGTAGTTTCACTTCCTCGTTGCTGCCCACGACCAGCTCCCCATCCTTGGCCATGTTGTCCGCCATCACCTCGTCCTGCAAAGGTCATGGCGACTATGTCGGGAGTTTTCTTTTCTTCTAGAGCGGTTTTCCGCTTTCTACTGCTGTTCCTCCGATCTTGAGTTGGAACGGCCGTTGCCGGCAAGGAGCCGCGAGCATCGCCGTCGGCAGCTGCGAACTCACTTACCAACTGAATCATCTGGTTCAAGTCAAGCTGGTGATTGTCCTACAAGCGCTTCAGATTATGTTGGAGCAACGTGCCCCTTTCCAACCCATCGATGAAGGCGGCCATGGTGGTTTGAGCGTGCACTCCTACGCAGGAATTTTTCATATCCAGCCAGCGGGGAAGGTAGGCACGAGATGTCTTGTCTTTCTCTTGCATGCACCGCTGTAGATCGCCAACAGTGCAGGGACGTTTGTACGTACCCTCGAAGTTTTTGGTGAACGCTTCTTGCATGTCCAACCAATTGCAGATGGACTTCTCCGGCAAGTCATCAATCCATTGACGGGCCGTGCCCGCCAACATTAAAGGGAGGTACTTGATAGCGACGTTTGGGTTGCCTCCGGCAATCTCCACCGTGTTGCCGTATTCCTACAACCATGTGGCTGGCTTGGCGGTGCCATCGTAGGTCTTGATGGTCTTGTCAATCCGGAAGCCTTTTGGGTAAGTTGCGGACCGTATTTTAGGTCCAAAGCAACGTGGTCCCAGGTATGGCCCTTCCTGGGCCTCGTGGATCCTATCGATCCGCGAACACGCGTCGTATGGCTCCGGGTTTTTCTTCTTCTTGTCAATAGGGGATGGGCTGCGTGAACGAAGCGGGCTTCCTCCACCATGGTGACTGCTGGGTGGAGACGGAGGCGGAGGTGGCGGTGGATTAGACTTCTTTCTATTACCCTCCTGCGACGCCTCACGCCTGTCGCGGTTGCTTGTCAAACGCGGAGGGTCATGGCGTGACCTGCTCTTGTGTCCTTCGTTGCGCTCTCCGTCATGACGGGTCTGCTCCACGTTGTCGCGGATGACGATGCCGCCCTGCCTTGGCGGGGGCATATCCGTATGATGGTGAGCCTTGGGGTCTTTGCGATGTCGGGGGGAGCGGGGCAGTGGCGATGGGCGACGAGGTCGGGCCTTTTCTCCGTGGTCGGAGGATATGGGAATATCATCCTTCTTGTTGCATGCATCCCTCCGTCTTCGTTCTGATGAACCCGTCTGAGACCCGACATCAAGAGGAGATCTGTCCCTTGGAGGCTTGTGCTGGATACACCGGCAAAACGCTGGGTTGGACTCCAGCCTCCAAGATGTGGCCTTTTCCTGCAGTTTCACCGCCTTGGCCACTAGGTCGTAGACCTGTTCCACCGCCTCAGGCGATCGATCCTGCTCCAGAAGGGTCCTGGCGATGGCGAGGTTGAGGAGGGAAGTGGGCATCACCTGCCTGCATTCACTGTCAATGTATGTCTTGGCCTATGCCGGCTTCGTGGGGGCCCATACTAGGTGTCGTCATACGCCAGGATCGTTGATGATGCGAGACGGAGCTTTCTTGGCCTTCTGCTGCTGTAGCAGTCTTGTATTTGTCCTACATTGCTCTAGCTTTCTCTATGGATTTCTGCGCAATGACCAGATCTCGATCTAGCTTAGCGCCTTGCTCCGTGATGGCTTGCGCTTCCTCCAGCAACTGCTGGCGCTTCTCGTCAAGCTGGGTCATGTTCCGGATATGAGCGACGGTCAGTGGCTCGACGAGGAGGTTGTCGTACATCACTCTATCAGCTTGAGTAACTTGGGCAGCAGTAGACGTAGATGCCGGAGGCGGCAATTTTGTTGTGTTGTTGTTGCTCGGGCCGGTGCCAGGTTCCTACGGCTGTTGCACTGGGTTAGGCGAAGGAGGCATGACCTTTGAGCGATCATCGTCAGCAGCAATAAGTGGCCCCTTCCCTTTTCCAATGCTGTAGGCGGAGCTTGTCCGGGTTGATCTTCATTCATCATCGTCCCAATGGTGACGAACACCTCTCGAGACGTGACGGAGTTGGCGGCTTGCTCGTCGCGTGTGTATTCCTCTTCCATCTCCTGCATGGCGGAGTCTAGTTCTTCTGGACTAAAATCTATCTCCTCTGAATCTGCACTGAAGTCGGCGTATAGCGCATCAATCATAGAGTCGGAGGGTGCCAGGACTTCCTCCATGACGGGGGTTGGAGGTGCAACATCAGCGATGATGACTGGGGGTGGTGGCACTGTTGCGACGATGGCGGTTACTAAGGCGTCGGCATTCCGCCAATGAGCGCAAGATCCGCCTGAGCTGCCCCGTCGGCCTACGCGTAGCTATTGACGGTGTTCACCATGCTTTCGAAAGTGAGACGCCCTGACGCCTACAGCCGTCTTAGAGAATGCCGGAGAAGCGTGCCATGGTCCAGACCTTCCACAAAGTGATACATAGCATCATCATTGGGGTAGTGGGCCAGATCGGCTCGTATACGGAGCCACCTGGCAAGGTAATCGCGGGGGTTTTCGCCCTCTCTCTGAACGCAATACGCCAGATCGAAGATGGTAACCACGCCTACGAACTTGGATCTCTGCTGTCTAGACGCACGGGCGAAGTCGGCGGACTTGCAGTGATCTTCCACCTTTATATCCTGCACAGGGGCGGTTTCGGTGGGCCTTGAATTTTTCTGATCTTTGTCGGCAAAATCCTACGAGAGATCCGACATTGATCCTTCCGTGAACATATCCTGCCCGTAGGTGGTCCGTGCGGGCCTTGATGCTCCTCCGACTCCCAGGGAACTAGTGCCCGAGTCGGTTTCGCCAATGAAGAGGTGGATGTCTCCAATAGGAACGATCGAACACCGTGTAGGGTTCTTCTTCACCGGGATCTAGAACTCGTCAGGAGGGACGATCGGAACATTGCCAGAGAAGAGAACACGGCCGATGGCTACAGTTTTGCCGATTCCCGTGAAGATCTTGGTCCTCGCCCGCTGAAGAGCCTGAAGCGCCTATAGCCCCATGGTGGGCGCCAACTATCGTGGTATTGCCGACGAGTACGCCATGGAGGGGTCCTCAAAGTGCGTGTTTAGAGACGTGGGGGAAGGCGGACGGTTGACGGGTACGAGGTAACAAAGCTTAGCCAGATTCATATCCCACAACGGTGATGGAATCCTACTCCTGCTATAAATCACTATAAGGGCAATACGCCGAGTTACAGGGATTGGTTCGATGTGCGAGGTGCATCGTAGTCGACACTAGATTGTCTGAGATTGCGCCCTAAAGGCTCCCATAGGCCCGACTTATATAGTCGCCAGGTCCTAGGGTTATAGGGAAAAGTCGTAGCCGGACAGGTTATAGAGTCCTACACCGTCTATTACTAGTCTTGCGTGTCTTGTACTCCAAGGCTCCGGATACGCAGGTGACTCCACCGTAGCCTTCCTTTATCCGGCACGGGCCTCCCTTCTGGATCCATCTAACTGGGCCGCCCAGCAGGCCATGGGCCATGCTACCAACTATGGGCCACCCGGGTTATCCGAATAAGAGACATGCTATGAGGATACCCATATAGCATATCCCCAACAGATATTTCAATAGGGGTTCTTCTACTAGGAGGCAATTAGCCTCCTTTAGCTCTCATCATGATTTTAGCTCTCATGTTGAACCACAAAAAGTCTTTGAGGCCCTTGAAGTTGATGATAGGCTTGACGCAATGAATGAAAAACTTCACAACTTCAAGAGAAACAAAGTTTGGACCTTGGTCGAGTGGCCTAAAGATTATCAAAACGTCATTGGGACCAAGTGGATATTCAAGAACAAGAGCGATGCAAATGGGATATTCATGCGCAACAAGGAACGATTAGTTGCCTAGGTATACTCATAAGTTGAGGGCATTGACTACGGTGAGACTTATTCCCCCGTTGCTCGCCTTGATTCCATTCATATGCTTCTTGCTTTTTCCACTCATAATAACTTCAAGCTGCAACAAAAGGATGTTAAAAGGGCTTTCCTTAATGGTCCCTTGAAAGAGTTGGTTTACGTCGAGCAACCCCTGGGCTTTGAGGATCCCCTTTTTCTGAAACATGTCTACAAGCTCGATAAGGCACTCTATGGCCTTAAACAAGACCCACGTGTGTGATATGATTGCCTTAGAGAGCTCTTGCTAGACCGTGGCTTAGAAGTGGGCCTCATAGATCCCACTCTTTTTACTAAGAGAGTTCGAGGCCTCTTGTTTGTTTGCCAAATAGGTTGAGTGGACAAAGTTGAGTGGCCAAATATATGTTGGTGATATTATCTTTGGGTCTATTTTTTGGAGATATGCCTCAGAGGCAATAATAAAGAGGTTATTATTATATCTTTGTGTTTATGATAAATGTTTAAATCCCATGCTATAATTGTATTAACCGGAAACCTTAATGCTTGTGTGTTTTGTAAACATAAAAGATTCCCTAGTAAGCCTCTTGGTAAACTAGCTTGTTGATTAATAGATGATCATGGTTTCCTGATCATAGACATTGGATGTTATTAAGAACAATATCATGTCATTAGGAGAATGATTTGATGGACACACTCCTATAGTTAGCATAGCATAAGATCAAGTCATTTAGAGTTTGTTTGCTATAAGCTTTCTGAAAGGATCGTATGGGCACCTAGAGGGGGTGAATAGGTGTTACGTCAAATTTTACTCTTTTTCAAATTAGTGTTTGACACCAAAGGTAAATTCTCTAGATTATGCAACTAAGGTAAATTTACCTATATGTCAAGCTAGCACAAACACAAGCAAGAACAAGTAAAGGAAAGTGTGGTAAAGGATAGAAGTAACCAAAGTGGATCACGTAGAGACACAAGGGTTTGTTTCTCGTAGTTCCTTCCTTTTTAAGGGAAGTACGTCTACGTTTGGAGAGGGGCTGGTTTCAAACCACCAACTCCACGAGAGGCCTCCCTTGTTCTCTGATGAACCTCACCCCAAAGGGTTCGATTCACCTCTTCCACTATATCGGCAACCTTCGAGGTTGAAGCCGGCACCTTTACAACAAGTTCGAGGCACACATCCACAACTTAATTGGAGGCTCCTGAATACAAGAAAGCTATCAAACAATCAAAGACAAGCTTGTAAGAACCAAATAAAAAGCTAGGGTGTCCAAAGAAACACTAGAGCATGGGGTCCCTCAAGTGAATGAGGGGGAAATGAATATCTCTCTTGGTGAAGCTATAGATCAAGGCCTCCTCCTTCGATTCTCCAAAAATCAATGACTTTGGATGGTCGGATGAAGAGATCTTGTTGATTTGGTGGATCAAATGGGGATGGTGTTCTTGAGTGGGTCGAGCAGCTGGAGGAAGGGGATAAGGTTCTCTATTTATAAGCAGCCCATCCACTGAACTTTTTCTGACCGTTGGAGGATCTGCTAGACCAGAGACTCCGGTGTGCAGACCGGAGACTCCGGTCTACACCGGAGACTCCGGACAGTCTTCGGACCAGCCTACGGACCACTATAAAGAATGTCCCAATGCCCCTGGGAAATAAACCTTCGGAGATTCTTCAAAGTTTCCAGACCAAGTGGGACCGGAGACTCCGGTTCAACCACACCGGAGACTTTGGTCTGAGGCTTAGACTGGAGACTCCGTCCAGTCTCCGTACCAGCCTCCGGACCACTATACCGACTGTCCTAGGCTGATTTCTGGAGCCCCCTCCGGAGACTCCTGGGAAACTCCGGACCGCATCGGCGACTTCGGTCCACTCAGACCGAAGACTCCGGTCTGGAGTTTCCAGGAACTTGCATATTTGGTCAGAAATAATTCCTTACGTCAAAGGTCCTTTTCACTCTGCATCATATCAACTTGTAGACATTACCATACTGTAAAATGATCTACTTGTTGTTAACGAACACCAAAATTGATTATGGCAGTAAATGTCCTTTCAATATCCCCCTTTTTGGTCTTTGATGACAACAAGTGACTTTGCATGAAATTATTTGCAATAAGATATAGTAAGATATGACAGTGTATAGCAATTCTCCCGCTGACTATGTGCATTAATATAAATAAGTAAAACATGCATTGAAGGTAGTAGGTAGATAAAACACATAGTTCTCACACAAGTTACAATAATGTAGGAGAAACCATGTCCTCACACAAATAGAAAATAGTGTCTCACAAACACAAATAAACAACGAAGTTCAAGATGGAAAATAAGAAGCAAGTGTTCAAGCCCATGCAAATCTCGATGACAATGTCTTCTCCCCCTTTCACATCGAAACGCCGAAAAAGGGAAAAGACATATGCTAGCGCCCCAACGGATTAGTAGTCCTTGTCGTCATCATCCTCGTCCTCCTCATCCATATCCTAATCCTCATCATCATCGTCCTCCTCATAGTCATCATCACCATCTGGAGCTACAGGCCCTTTGTCGTGAGGTCGAGAAGAGGAGGTACCCTAGTACCCATATCCTGAGGTGATATCAAAAAAGGTCTTCCAATCCAACAAACTATCTTGTTGGGCATTCCATGCCCCAAAATAAAGTGGAAGGATCGTATGGGCACCTAGAGGGGGGTGAATAGGTGCTACTTCAAATTTTCTTCTTTTTCAAATTAGGGTTTGACAAGAAAGGTAAATTCTCTAGATTATGCAACTAGGGTGAATTTACCTATATGTCAACCTAGCACCAACTAGAACTAGACAAGAAAGAACAAGTAAAGTAAAGTGTGGTAAAGGAAAGAAGTAACCAAAGTGGTGGATGCGGAGACACAAGCATTTTTTTCCCGTAGTTCCTTCCTTTTGAGGGGAAGTACGTCTATGTTTGGAGAGGGGGTGGTTTCAAACCACCAACACCACGAGAGTCCTCCCTTGTACTCCGATTAACCTCACCCCAACGGGTTCGATTCACCTCTTCCACTATATCGGCAACCTTCGAGGTGGAAGCCGGCACCTTTACAACAAGTTTGGGGCACACATCCACAACCTAATTGGAGGCTCCCAAATACAAGCAAGCTGTCAAACAATCAAAGACAAGCTTGTAAGAACCAAATCTAAAACTAGACTTTCCTATAAAACACTAGAGCAAGGGGCCCTCAAGTGAATGAGGGGGAATGAAGATCTCTGTTGGTGAAGCAATAGATCAAGGGCTCCTCCTTCGGTTCACCAAAGATCAACGACTTTGGATGGTTGAGTGAAGAGATCTTGGCGATTTGGTGGCTCGAATGGAGGGGGTGTTCTTGAGTGAGACGAGCAGCTTCCCAAGGTTTAAGAGGGGGCTATTTATACCACTCAAGGCAGATCTGCCTGTTGCCCATTTCTTAGAACCGGTACTATCGGATATCAGAGCGGTAGTACCCGAAAACACCGGTACTACCAGTCAGGTACCGGATGAGGTACCAGAATATTTCCAATGCTAACTAGGCAACGGCTCCCCCTATGATAGTATGAAGAAAACACGGTGCTACTGCGCGGCGGTAGTATCGGACGGCAGAAGCGGTACTACCGCTACCGGGCGGCAGTGCTGCAAGAAGATACTGGGCTAGGCCATGGCGTTGGGCACGTTCGCCAGCCCTCACTGCCCAGTCCAGTACTGAAGGGCGGCACTACCGGTGTTGAGCGGTAAGACCGGACCTGGGATGCGGTACTAACGGACCCGAGCAGTAGTGCTGCTTTTCGGTACTGGGGCAGGCAGTGATAGTCGGCAGGCTTGCCCACACATGCTGCCCTGGCCGGTAGCAATTAGCAGTACTACCGGTGGTGAGCAATAGTACCGGATGATTTTTCCGGTACTACCGGACACCACAGAGAGCAAGAGAAGGCTTTGCTGGTGGCCCTTTTTGGAGAGAGCGACAAGTATCTTTTCCCTATAAAACATGTGGTACACTTAGCAAATAATTAGTCCGATAAGTGTGTTATCATTAAACACCAAAATCATTAGGATAGGAAATGCTCTTTCAGTCTCCCCCTTTTTAGTGTTTGATGACAACACACCTTTGCATGATAATATTAGGTTTTGAAATATAGAGACATGGCTCCCCCTAGGTGAGTATGATCAAGCCTCCCCCTCTATTTTTCAAACCACCCACGAGTGTATATACAAGGGTAGCACTTAGAATTCATACCTTTGCACAATATAATGTGATTAGAGAAATATTGACAAAGGCTAGAGAATATCATCACATAAGATGGATCCATATGAGAATAACCATAGCACACATATGATGGGTCCATAAGATAACCATATAGTCTCAACATATAATTTCAACACATAGTCTCAACATACATAGCAGGAATAGTTAGTTCATAACACATAATATGAGGCAAGAGAGCAAATAAAGTTCACATGCGAGTAAAAATCAAAGGCAAGAACAATCTTGTGACTTTTCCATGCAAATCCGGCATGCCTAAGGTGCAACTTCTCCCCATTTGGCATCACGACACCAAAAAGGTACAAGAGCAACACTAACGTCCCGGAGGTAACTCTTCATCCTCATAAAAGTCATCCTCATGAGTCGGCGGAGCACGGAAAGAAGAGGTGGCATCATCATCATCCCAGTAGCTGTGCTTGGAGATACATTGGTCTTCAGGAGTGATGTTGTTCTCGGAACCCTTGGAGACAGTCATCCCTTGATCTTCCATCATTTCTTTTTGACAAGCATAAGCTTTCTTGGCATACACATGAGCCTCATACATGCGCTTTTCATTGTCAACTTGGAAGCAAAACACCTTCTTTATCTTGGCTTCAATCCTCTTTGCGCATGAGGGTTGTGCATGCTTGCGACGAGAGACAACAAAGTCCACATCACGACCACTATCTTCATCATCGTCTTCAATCGGGTTCGCCTCCTCATCAACGAGTTGACCATCCGCATTGCGAGTCCTAGGATGGTTCTTGATCAACAAGGACTTGGGCCGGTGAGGGACAAGGTGGCGAGCATACAGACTTCTGAGAACAGGGGCACTTGTTGAGAATGAGAGCCATGATGTATGGAGAAAAAGGAGGGACCCTCCGAGTGTATGTGGAAACTACCATCTCATTCCAAATTAAATCCATCACATCAACAGGGTTGTCGGACTCACGGTTGTTGTAAGTGGTGAACACAAGGTCCACCATGTGACCATGCATATTATCTTGGTTTCCTGCTCAAGGGGCCACGGTCTCACGAAATATGCGGTTCAAGATATCACAAGTGGGGAGAAGACCCTTGATCTTACCCGCGACACCGTGACCCCGGATATATAGTGGTGCAAGGACATCCTTCTTCATGGGACGATCACTGGCGTGACAGCAATAGCCAACCAGAGTGTCAAGGCCACGGTCCTCATACGCAAGAATCTCCCCAAACTCAGCCAACGATGCTTCCTTGATAACTCCCTCTGTCATCCATGTCATGGTCCTAGCTTGATCCTTGGAGAAGTTAACGGTGGCATAAAACTGAGTGATGAGCAAGGGATCATAGTCTTGTCGGAACTCCATAAGGGGAAGCAGACTAATGTGAGTACAGATCTCAAGAGCTTCGCCGAAGTAGTCCAAGTTCTTGTTCACATGTTTCATCTCAATCCATTTTTGAGGAACCACCATATTCTCATCCTTCATAAGCACCTCATTGTACACCCACTCCCGAAAGGTGGTTTAGAACAGGCTATTGGCCCTAGCTTGAGACAGGGCCCTCAAATACGAATTCACGACCCGCAAAGCACGAAAGTCCAGCTCAGACAGATCAGACAACAGCCTTGGCCCAGATGGCCATGAACTCTGACTCTTGTGATGACTCGAGGGTGGAGGGCGAGGGGGACCACTTCCGCGACCAGCTGACTGTTTAGTGTTCCCTCCACGACGACCCCGAGTGGCCTTCAACTTCAATCGGTTGCTAGGCTGTGGCATGACCTCATCATCAGACTCTGACTCATAGTCCTCAATTTTGTGTTGAGCCTTGGAACGCTTGCGAGGACCCTGGGAACCCCCTGCACCTGTGAAAGCACAAGCGAGATAGCGGTGGGATAAGGGCACAAGAACCAGAAATGAAAGAGGTTCCATAAAGAAATTCAGGTTTCGAGAAAATTTTGTTGTCTGCCTGGACCGGTAGTACCGGATGTAAGAGGCTGTAGTACCACAAACATGTGGTAGTACAGGAAAAAATGTCCGATATTATCGGTCATGCGGCTAAAGTCTAGATCAGGTAGAACCGTGCCAAAGATTGGCAACAAAAACCACCCAAAACGAGGATTCCTTCGGGCAAGAAGTAGTATTTGGTGATCTACACATGGTACAA
This sequence comes from Avena sativa, assembly GCA_916181665.1. NCBI lineage: Eukaryota > Viridiplantae > Streptophyta > Magnoliopsida > Poales > Poaceae > Avena > Avena sativa. Next base: position 86,533,898 of record OV702284.1, read on the forward strand.
CCTCAAAAAAAAATTTTGACCATGAATCGAAGTCTCCCTAGATTCAATGGAGAAAACATGAGAGAAGAATAGGGTGGTTGTACTAGGGTCCATGGCGGTGGAGATTGAGGAGGAGCCCGCGAGGAAGCCGGATCCGGTGAGGGACCGATAGAGGGAGGATCTTGCAGGGCTCCAGCGGCAATTTCAGCTCTAGCGGCGATAGAGGTTCGAAGTGGAGACGAGGAACAATGGGGCACTGATAGGTGCCCTCCCCCTCCCCCTCTCTTATGTCCTCTTAACCAAGGAAGCTGACCGGTAGTACCCAGGATATGTACAATAGTACCGCTGACCGGTATTGCTTCTCATAAACCCAGTAGTACCGTTCACCGGTAGTACCGTGAGAGGGGCCGGTAGTACCACACCTGGGCGGTTTCCAGGACTTGTCCTGGGAACTGACCCTAGCCGGTAGTACCGCTCCCTAGCCCGTTAGTACCGGCTCCACCAGAACAAAATGCCAGGTACAAGTGAGGAGGTTCTTGTGCAGAGTAGATGGGGTTTGCAGTAGGATAAGAAGGGCTTGGGTTGAGAGATTCACACTGATATGGACACATGTACTCTAAAAATAGGAAAAACATATCAAGAGCCAAATGAAGGTGCATGATCCCAAGACCTAAACAACTCTATAAATGACAAACATGAGTAAGTACCAACCTCTCGAACACGAGAGGGCGGTGGCTGTGGCCACCATGTTTGAGTATACTCGGCTTGACACCACGAAGATATATCTTGGGTCAATTATCGAAACTCATCATTTAAGCTCAGATATCACAAAATGATATTAAGAGAAATGATTTTTGTTACTTTGGGCATAACGGGGGGAGGGATAGTCCAATCAATTATGGCTGCACTCCCCCTATATCCATGCCTACACCTAAACCAAACAAGGGTCAAGACATAAGTGGGTATGCAAGGTGATCAAGTCAAGCTCCTTGAATCTACGGTATTTAGTTCATTACTCAAATAACAAAACCTTGCTTCATCAAGTGGCTTCATGAAGATGTCGGCAAGTTGGTCTTTGGTGGACACATATGATAGATCAATATCACCTCGAGCAACATGATCCCGAATGAAGTGATGACGAATATCATTATGCTTTGTCCTTGTGTGATCCACCGGGTTGTAGGCAATCTTGATAGCACTTTCATTGTCACATATAAGATGCACTTTGTCACAACAGACACCGTATTCCTTTAAAGTTTTCCTCATCCATAGAAATTGGGTACAAGCACTAGCAGCTGCCGCATACTCGGATTCGGTGGTGAAGAGAGATATACAATTTTGCTTCTTAGAAGACCAACAAACCAAGGACCTACCAAGCAATTGTCAAGCCCCGGATGTTGATTTTCTATCATCCTTATCACCATCCCAATCCGAATCCGTGAATCCACAGAGAGAAAATGTTGACCCTCAAGGATACCAAAGACCATAGTGTGGGGTATGAACCAAATATCGAAAGATTCTCTTGACCGCCATCAAATGGATTTCTTTAGGAGCCGCGTGATATCTTGCATAAACTCCTACACTGAACACAATATCGGGTCTAGATGCACAAATGTAAAGCAAAGAACCAATCATAGACCGGTATAATTTTTGATCCACATCTTTACCATTTGGATTTAGTTCAAGATGAGTCTTTGTAGCCATGGGGGTAGGAGCACCATTTAAATCTTTCATGTCAAATCTTTTGAGCATATCTTGAGTGTACTTGGATTGATTGAATAATGTTCCTCCTCTTACTTGCTTGATATCAAAACAAGGAAATACTCTCAACTCCACCATCATAGACATCCAGAACCTATTAGTCATAAGCTTTGATAATTCATCATTGAAAGCTTTGCTAGATGAGCCAAAGATAACATAATCAACGTATATTTGGCATAAAAAAGCTCCCCATTGACCTTCTTAGTAAAAAGAGTGGGATCGATTTTCCCAACCTCAAACCACACGGTCAAACAACAACTCTCTAAGGTGCTCATACCACGTGCGTGGGGCTTGTTTGAGCCCATAGAGCGCCTTATCAAGTTTGTAGACATGGTTTGGCAAGTTGGGATCCTCAAATCCCGGTGGTTTATTTACATATACCAACTCATTCAATGGACCATTAAGAAATGCACTTTCTACATCCATTTGTTGCAACTTAAAGTTATGATGTGCCGCATAAGCAAGAAGGATACAGATGGACTCAAGGCGAGCCACGGGTGCATATGTCTCTCCATAATCAATGCCTTCAATTTGAGAGAACCCTTTTGCAACCAATCTTTCCTTGTTCCTTACAACAATTCCATGCTCATCTTGCTTGTTCTTGAATATCCACTTGGTGCCTATAACATTGTGGCAATCCTTTGGCTTCTCAACTAACTTCCATACTTTGTTTCTCTCAAAGTTGTTGAGCACTTTGTGCATTTCTTCCAACCAATTCGAATCTTCAAAAGATTCCCATACTTTTTTGGTTCTATCATGGAGATGTGTGCTTGGTGTTCACTAAACCTCTTAAATTGTGCTGTAGTTTACATTCCTCTACTTAGATCTCCAACCACATTCTCTAGACAGTGGTATCTTAATTCCAACATTCTATCCATTCTAGCTTTGCGACGAGTTTCAATCTCCTCGTTGTTTCTAGGGGGATCTCTTCATCATTTTGGTCCTCGTCTTAACCATCAACTTGACATTGATCACCATCGGAATAATTTTCTTCATTTGGAGGCAAAGGTTGACCTTGGTCTTGATCCGCTACATTACTATATTGGAGTTGAGCTACTGTCATGGCTAATTGTATATATATTCCTTGTGTAATGGACCTAGAAGCACTTGAAATCCTGGAGAAAGGTGACTCAAGCTCCTCTTCACTAGAGATGTCACCTTGATCAACATGTTGAGGGTACACAACTTGTCTCCGCTTGGGTCATTGTCCTCCTCGGTAGATGGAGCTTGTTGTTGTTGTTGTGAAGATGAGGGCTCAACTTGAGTAGAGCATAGTTCTTCTCGATCCACCATAAGGGGTTACTCAACAGGGCGGATATATCCCACACACATTCTTCCTATGGCATCCTGAGGCATTTCATCATCTACATCACAAGCATCAACACGCCCCCCTTGGGGACCATCATATTCTTCGAAGGTCACACTACAAGATTCTATGACGGCTCCGGAGTGCTTATCATAGATTCTATACGTGTGAGATTCGAGACCATAGACAACAAAAATACCCTATAAAGCTTTGGAATCGAATTTGGACAAATGAACACCTTTTATGAGATAGAAACACTTACAACCGAACACCCAGAAATAAGATATGTTGGTATTCTTACCGGTAAGTATTTCATATGGAGTCTTGTTCAATTCTTTGTGGAGGTAGAGCCGGTTTGATGCATGGCAAGCGGTGGAGATGGCTTCGGCCCAAAAAGATGTATGGATATTTAAACTCTGCCAACATGGTCCTTGCCATCTCAATAAGAGTCCGGTTCTTCCTCTTGGGTACACCATTTTGTTGAGGGGTATATGAAGTGGAATATTGGTGTTTTATCCCCTCATCACTAAGAAAATCATTCAAGGTTTAGTTCTTGAACTCGATGCCATTTTCGCTTCTTATTATCAACACAGGAACATTGTATTGATGTTGAACCAAGTTGATGAAGTCGATGAAGGTCTTTTGGGTCTCACTTTTCAACTTGAAGAAATATACCCATGAGTATCTTGAATAGTCATCAACAATCACCAAACAATATTTCTTCCCACCAAGACTTGCATGAGATGGAGGACCAAAGAGGTCCACATGAAGGAGCTCCAAGATCCTTGTTGACTTGATGCGGTTCTTTGGCTTGTGGGGAGTATCATGCATCTTTCCTTCTACACACGCCCTGCAAACACGATCTTTGGCAAAGGAAACATTTTATTTTAGTCCAAAAATATGGCCATCCTTGTGGAGACTTTGCAAAGTTCTCATATTGACATGGGCTAGTCGGCGATGCCATAACCAACCCACATCGGCCTTTCTGAATAAGCACATCGCACTTGTAGTGGTTTGCCCCGAAAAGTCTACCACATACATGTAATTTTCAACGTATCCAACGAAAGCGACCTTGAGATACTTCCTCCACATGAGGACCACATCATCATCAATAAATACGGCAAAGCCCATCTTTCCAAGAGCAGAGACTAAAAGTAAATCTCAACCAAGGGTCTCAACAAGCATGACGTTCACGAGTGTGATATCGTGGGCAACCACAACCTTGCCCAGACCCATTACCTTAGACTTGGACTTGTCGGCATATGTCACGGATATTTGATCATCATTTAGCCTTAGTTCTTTGACAATATAAGAGCTTCCGTGTAAGATCCCTCCTTTATAAAGGAAAAGGATCCCTGTGATTGCAATGCTAGTCCCTGGATCATTCCTAGCATCCACAGTTTAAGATGAAGTACACAGAAACAAAGGTCATTATTACAGTCATTCCAGAGACAAACATAGTCATTACAACTCCAAGGCCACAAGCCTAGTACAAGAGTTTAAATATGTAAATAGATAAAAGTCTTCATCTTCATGTGCCACAGGCAAACATGTTGAGTGTAGACTCATGACTCCTAATCCTCATCAGAATAACCTTCAACATCACAAGTTACAGCCACAGTGGGTCAATACATTGGAATAGTATTGGCAAGTGATACCTTAGTATAATTTTGGTGGACTAGATATTATATGCAATTTGACTAGGTGTAGCTAAGGCTTGCTTTGCTCAAAATAGGTTTTGCCTATTAGTTGAAATCACTAAGTTTTTCTTTGTCAAAAACTTTTCCCAAGGAACCACCAATAGACATTGGGGTCCTTCACCCTTGTTCAACCACAAGTTTTACTTATAAATTGGGATGAGGAGATTCTTGATAGGTTCCATGTCTTGATGCTCAAGTTGTCCATTACCATGGACTTGGCTAAGTACTTAGATTCTTCCATCTGCAGAGGTTGTGCACTTTCCCCACAAGCCTTGATTTTCACCAAGACAGGACCTTTCAGAAGCCTTCCCTTAGACCAAATGGACGCGCTCCAACCTATCATCCCACTACCACCAACTTTCCAAATGGCTAAGTTATTGCAACCTATATGATCCAGGCAGAGCCCATATTGCCAAGTGGCTGCACTAGAAGCTTCTTAACATTTGGCCTCTAAAATCCCTTTGTTCCTGGGTGGCTTTCCACAAGTGAGATACACAAGGTAAACCATAGAAATGGGCCTTGTGTAACCACTCAACATAAACCATTCCTTCCATTCCACCCAGGTGTTTAATTCACTTAGTTGTTTTTATTAAGCAAAACACAAGTCCAAAGACTTAGGAATATTTTTATCATAGCATGAATATTTCACCACCCTTGGTTGCTACTAGCTAGGCTAAGCATCGCATATATAAGCATCTTAACTTAGAAATTTCTAGCAATTCTACAACTACTAGGATTTCCCAAGCATAGCATATAAGCAAAATATAACCATGCAAGACTAGCAAAATATTTCTAATGCATAGTAGAAAAACATAGGGATAAGATCATGAAGCACCACTTGCCTTGGTATTTTGGAGAGCTATACTCCTCACAATCACAATCACTATTGGCACCAAAATCTACACATAAAATCATAGCAACAACTCACATACAAAATAAATACAAGCAAAAATATATATGGATGCATGCAATATGATATGTGATGATTTTCTAAACTCAATAAGACAAGGGCACAATACTGGTTCATAAACAAGTTCAAAACTTGCCAAACCACATTTATTTAAACACTAAAACATTTCTCAAATAATTTATATGCACAAAATAGGCCTACACATGTTTCTGTAAATAAAACCATTTTAACAGAAGCAAAACATTAAACACATTGCATAAATGGAAAGGGCTTGCTCTCCTGATTCCATTGATATAAAATTCATCAAATTTGGACGTGGGGATCAAAAGTTATGATTAAAACAAGTTTAAACATTCAATAGATTCAAATCCTGATTTTAAATCTAAACCCTAGCCACGCGTCGTGTTCTGATTGGCGCGTACCGGTTCGCACGGATCGGTCGATGCAGGCCGTTGGATTAAAGTGACCGCGCACGGCTCAGATCTAAATGTACTGTTTCGTTAAGTGATTCTATCCAGCCCGTCAGATCTGGATCCAACGGTGCGCGATGAAACGGCCACACTCTGGCGGCGCTAGCGGCGACGACTAGTGGCGACGGCTCTGTCTACGGTGGCGCGGTGGATACAGGGAGGGCCGGGGTCAGTGGAAGTGCTTACCAGACTCGCAGTGATGTACTGAAGCTCAACGTGGTGGTGGCTTGACAAGGGGCGCGTTGCAGTGGCCGTGGGAGCTCGTCGGAGTGGATGACAGCGTCGGGCATGGGTGGACGGCGATGTTGGCGACGTTCTGCTCCGACCTAACGCAAACGGAGGGAATCCGTGGGTGCGCATCGGTCAGGCGAAAAAGTCAGCGTCAAAGGGAAGGCACGGGGCGGTCGGTTTTTACCTTAATCGCTTGCCCGAGTTGGAGACGGCGTCGGGGACTTGCAGTGCTCGTTGGAGTCGACGGCCTGGGGCAGTACAGGATGAACTAGAGGTGTCAGTAGGAGCGCCAGGAGGTTGCGAAGCTGTTCGCATGAACCAGAGAGGAAGGGGCGCACGGAGCTCACCAGGATTGGTCGTCGGAGCGGGTTCTGCCTGTGGCGGTGCAAGGACGATTACGGGCAGCCTGGGGGCGCTCTGTGCTCGGGGTCTGGGGGAAAATGGAGAGAGGGCAGAGGGGGTTTAAATAGCATGGTCGCGAGAGTGATTTACTCCGGCGTTGAACGTGAATTGACGCCGCGAATCAATACAGAGAACGGTCGGCGTAATTTGGGGATTGAGCTGGTCGCTGGGTGGAGACGATGACGCCGTGTGGGCCGCGGTTGTCAGCGAGGGAAACAGAGAGGGAGTGGGTCCAGACTGTGAGCGACCTAGTGGGTGCGGGTGTGAGTAAAGAAAACGCTTCGCGAGGGGGGGTTGCTGGGCTAGTTGGGCTGGTTGGGCCTGTTAGCTGTTTTGCTTATTTTTTTTCTTCTTATTCTCTTTTCTTTTTCTGTTTGAATTTCTAAAACTGATTTCAAACTCCAATTTCAAATTTGTTTGATTTCAAAACTTCTCTGGACTTTTGTACAGTGAATCTTGCACTCAAATAAGTGTCAAACCTATCTGTTTACAAAAACCAACTTGGGTCATTTGGAAATTAGAATAAAACCAAGACATTATGTGATATAATATTGGTTTTATTTCATACTTTGTGTGGCAACTTTATTCAAGCTTTTGAAACCACTTATGTTTGAATTCAATACACTATTGAATAGAAAGTAGCCCCAAAGGCTAGAGTGTTCATGCATAAAATAATGAGCAATATATGCTCCTGTTTTGGAAATGATTTTAAAATGAAACCCTAAATGATCATGGATGCATGGATGATATGCATGAGTTTGAAACATGATTTTAGGGATGTTACAAATCTAACCCCCTTAAGGTGAATCTCGCCCTTGAGATTCGGATTGGCTAGAAAATAGGTGAGGGTGGTCTTTCCGAAGATCATCTTCTCTTTCCCATGTTGCTTCTTCTTCGGAATGATGGCTCCATTGAACTTTGCAGAACTTGATAGTTTTAGTCCAAGTAACTCTTTCTGCAGTCTCAAGAATCTTGATAGGTTTCTCTTCATAATGAGGTCACTCTCCAATTGAACCTCTTCCAATGGTATAGTATCCTTCAAAGAAGTCTCTTCCATTTCTGGATGGCATTTCTTAAGCTGACTCACATGAAACACATTATGTATAGCTGATAAAGACTCTGGCAATTCGATCTCATAGGCCACTTCTCCTTTGCGACTCAGAATCTTGAATGGTCCAACATATCTTGGGGCCAATTTACCTTTGACACCAAACCTCTTCACTCCACGAAGTGGTGACACTCTAAGATAAGCTCTATCACCAACTTCATAGGTGACTTCTCTACGCTTAGGATCTTCGTAGCTCTTTTGTCGGGATTGTGCTATCTTTAATCTGTCTTTAACCAACTTGACTTTCTCTTCGGCTTCTTTGAGTAGTTCTGGTCCGAACAAACTTCTTTCTCCCACACCATTCCATAGCAATGGGGTGGTACACTTTCTTCCATAGAGAAACTCAAATGGTGCCATCTCAATACTGGCTTGATAGCTGTTATTATAAGAGAATTCTGCTTAAGGCAGACTTTCATCCCAACTGGCTCCATATTCTAGGGCACATGCCCTCAACATATCTTCAAGAATCTGATTAGTCCTTTCTGTTTGTCCATCATTTTGAGGATGAAAAGCAGTGCTGAATTCCAACCTCGTTCCCAATGATTCATGTAGTTGCCTCCAAAAATGGGAAGTGAATTGGGTTCCCCTATCTGACACAATATTTTTGGGAACTCCATGTAGACACACAATTCTACTCATATAAATCTTGGCTAACTTAGCACTTGTGTAGGTTGTCTTCACGGGTATGAACTGAGCCACTTTAGTTAGGCGATCCACTACTACCCAAATAGAATCATATACTGACCTGGTCCTTGGTAATCCGGTAATGAAATCCATACCAATCTTGTCCCACTTCCAATCAGGAATAGGTAGTGGTTGAAGCAATCATGCTGGTTTCTGGTGTTCCGCTTTCACTCTACTACATACATCACACAAAGCAATATGTTCGGCGATGTCCTTCTTGAGATTATTCCACCAAAACCTTTCCTTCTTATCCATGTACATTTTGCTGTTACCCGGATGAATGGAATACGGTGAGTTGTGTGCTTCTTGTAAGATCAGTTTCCGAAGCTCCGGATCTTGTGGAACACAGATACGTTTCCCATGCCATAAAGTACCCTGTTCGTCTTCCTGGAATCCTTTGGCTTTTCCCTTGCCAATCTTTTCCTTAATTTCTTCAATTTCTTTATCAGTCTTCTGGGCTTCCTTGCTCTTGTCCAACAAGGTAGGTTGAACATTCAAGGTCATGAGATGTCCTTCAGGCACAATCTCCAATCTGAGATCTCTAAATTGGGCACACAGATCATCTGTCAATTCTCCCTTAGTAAGGCCATTCACAAAAACCTTACGGCTTAGAGCATCCGCTACAACATTTGCTTTACCGGGGTGGTAGTGCAAACTTAAGTCATAGTCCTTGATGAGTTCTAGCCATCTTCTTTGTCTCATGTTAATTTCCTTTTGGGTGAAGATATACTTCAAACTTTTGTGATCTGTGAACACTTCACAACGCTTTCCCAAAAGATAGTGTCTCCATGTTTTGAGTGCATGGACAACAGAGGCTAACTCTAAATCATGAGTAGGATAGTTCACTTCATGAGTTTTGAGTTGTATCGAGGCATAAGCCACAACTTTTCCTTCTTGCATAAGTACTGCACCCAAACCATGATGAGATGCATCGCAATACACTTGGAAATCCTTCTCCAAATCTGGCAGACATAAGACTGGTGCTGTCACAAGTCTCTTCTTCAATTCTTCAAAACTGAGTTCACAACCTTCAGACCAAGTAAATTTCTTATCTTTCTTTAGCAATTCTTTCATAGCTTTAGCTACTTTGGAGAAATTCTCAATGAACCTTCTGTAGTGACCTGCTAAGCCAAGGAAACTACGAACCTCTTTCACTGACTTGGGAGATTCCCATTCAGTTACAGCTGAAACTTTAGTAGGATCAACTGCCACACCATCTCCTGACACAACGTGTCCAAGAAAACCAACTTCATTTAGCCAAAATTCACACTTGCTGAATTTGGCATATAGTTTATGCTCTCTAAGCTTCTCAAGTATCAAACGCAAATGTCCTTCATGTTCTTCTTTGCTCTTGGAGTAGATCAAAATGTCATCGATGAAAACGACAACAAACTTATCGAGGAACTCCATGAACACCTTGTTCATCATATTCATGAAATATGCTGGAGTATTGGTTAAACCAAATGGCATCACGGTATACTCATATAATCCATACCTTGTGGTGAAAGCTGTCTTAGGTATGTCTTGCTCCCTTATCTTAAGCTGGAAATAACCTGACCGGAGATCAATATTTGAGAACACACAAGCTCCTTCTAGCTGATCAAACAAGTCATTGATTCTGGGCAAATGGTATTTGTTCTTGATAGTCACCTCATGCATAACCTTTGACTTCTATCTTTCTTTTCAGCAAACAAAACTGGTGCTCCCCAAGATGAAGAACTTGGTTGAATAAATCCTTTCTGCAACTGTTCTCCCAGTTGTTTCTTGAGTTCTTTTAGTTCATCAACTAACATCTTGTACGGTCTCTTTGCTATTGGTCCAGATCCTGGTAGCAAATCAATAAGAAACTCCACATCTCTATCTGGTGGCATCCCCGATAATTCTTCCGGGAACACATCCGGATATTCACTCACAATTGGCACACTGTCTATGCTAACCCCCTTAAGATAACTTATCTTACTCCCTTTTGATTCAAAGTTAGACTTGAATCTAATCTGTTTCCTTTCCGGGGTTGTGAGTGCAACAGTACGATTAGCACAATATAGTACTCCTTCATACTTAGCCATCCAATCCATTCCTAAAATTACATCCAGTCCTTGGGAATCTAGGATTATCAGACTCACTGGAAACTTATGCTTTCCAAACTCTATCACTAGATCCCGGCATCCAAGACTTACTATCATATCTCCACCTGGAGAACTAACTTTTATTGGGCACCCAATGTTTTCAGTTGGAAACCCATTTCTATCAACAAATGATTTTGATATGAATGAATGCGATGCTCTAGTATCAAAAAGAACAAGTGATGGAATAGAATTGAGTTTGAACTTACCAGCAACAGCATCTGGCTCTTCATAGATTTCCTCCACATTGATGTGGTTCACTTGTCCCTTCTAAAAAGGGTTGGGCTTGTTGGGTCCTTCAACTTTCTTTTCTGGGCATTCATTTGCATAATTCCCCATCTTCTTGCACTTGAAACACTCAACCTGACTAATATCCTTCTTGACAGGCTGGCTTCCACTGCCACTTCCACTACCACTGTGGTGGCTCTTATATCCACCCTTGTGATTCTTGTACTTGTCATTGTCATGACTACGGTGATGCTTGTTATCATGATGACAGTTGTGGTTGTGGTGCTTGTTGAATTTCCCATGCTTGTGGGATCCTGAGCTTCCACTATCATCATAATGGGAACGCTTGTGAGACGATCCCGAGTTGTTCTTGTCCGAGTGCTTTCTCTTCCTACTCTCAACTTGCTTCATTTTGTTCTCCAAAATAGCAGCCTTATCACAAAGAGACTGATAAGTGGGAACATTGGCCACTGATAGATGTAGGTTTAGTTCATCATTCAACCCTTCAAGGAACTTTTCCTTCCTCTTAGCATCAGTGTCAACTTCATCCGGTGCATAATGCGCCAGATTGTTGAACTCCTCAATATATTCAGCCACGCTGCGGTGGCGCTGCTTCAGATTATGGAACTCTTTCTTCTTCAAACTCATCACTCCGGATGAGATGTGAGCAGTACAAAAACCATCTTCAAAGATAGACCATGTCACATCTGCAATGGGAGTGGTGATCTGGAAGTTATCCCACCAAGTAGCTGCTGGTCCTTCCAACAGGTGAGCTGCAAATTGTGGTTGTGGTGCTTGTTGAATTTCCCATGCTTGTGGGATCCTGAGCTTCCGCTGTCATCATAATGAGATCGTTTGTGAGACGATCCCGAGCTGTGCTTGTCGGAGTGCTTTCTCTTTCTACTCTCAACTTGCTTCATTTTGTTCTCCAAAATAGCAGCCTTGTCACAGAGCGACTGATAAGTGGGAACATATGCCCCAGCCAACTGCAGATTCAGCTCATCATTCAAGCCTTCAAGAAATTTTTCCTTTCTCTTAGCGTCGGTGTCAACTTCATCCGGTGCATAACGCGCCAGATTGTTGAACTCCTCAATATATTCAGCCACGCTGCGGTGGCGCTGCTTCAGATTGTGGAACTCTTTCTTTTCAGACTCATCACTCCAGATGAGATATGAGCAGTGTGAAAGCCATCCTCAAAGATAGCCCATGTCACTTCATCTATGGGTGTGGTGATCTGGAAGTTGTCCCACCAAGTGGCGGCTGGTCATTCCAGCAGATGTGCTGCAAATCTGACCTTTTCAGCATCCGTACAGCCCACGGTTACTAAGTCCTTGTTCACTGAGCGTAGCCAATCATTGGTCACCATGGGATCAGTTGTTCCTGAGAACTTTGCTGGCCTTAATCTCAAGAACCTGGTAAGCATATCAAAACCCGGAGGGTTGTTGTTGTTGTTGTTGTTGTTATTTTTGTTGTTGTTATTATTGTTATTGTTGTTGTTTTGGTTCTGGATGAACGTCGTCATCATCTGCATCAGCTGTGTTTGAGAAGTCATCATTTGCTGCATTTCTGGAGTGATGTTGTTGTTGTTGTTGTTGTTGGGGTTGGGGTTTGCACGACGGGGAGGCATCTGTGGTTTGTTCAAATAGAGATAAGAATGAGATACCCATAGATGCTTTCATGCACATTACATCACATAAGAAAACACATAGCATGCAACACAAAGATAAAGGTTCAACAACAAGATAACAAGTTCACCAAGTGAAACACACAAGTACCAAGCCATCCACATGTCGGATGGTCCATTAACAAGTTCTCAAACAACAAGTATGATAGTAAATGATAAATGAGTAGTCAAATCTACTCCTCGGCATCAATCTCCTTTCGACAAAGGTAAGACCTGCGTTCTCCATCACGGTCCTGTATTCCTCGACGCTAGTGGTCAAGGTCTCTATCTTGGCTTTGAGAGCCCTCTTCTAGGAGCGAAGCCTCTCAATCACCGTCTGCTGCTGCTCGAGCTCGAAGTCCTTGGACTGCAGTTCTTCAGTCATGTCCCAGATCTTCTTGTTCCTATCCTGGACACGCTTCTCCTGACTCTTGAACTTCCTGTCCTGGTTCTTGAACTTCGCCTCCATTTCCTTGACTATCTTGTCTTGCTCCGCGAAGAGATTGTCCTTCTCGCGAAGCTGCACCTGGAGCTCGTCATTGTTGAGCATGACATTGGTCATGTCCGTGTCCACGTGCCTACTGAGATACTCTAAGTCCTGGAGGTACAGGCGAATCGGCTCTGTTGCGTCCCTTGAATCATCCTCGAAGTCGATGGACTCTCCATCCTCATCACGTCTACCGAAGACGTGGAAGTGAGTACCTCTAACCTGTCGGGAGTGTCTCCCTAGCATACGTCCTATCAGATCCTGCATAACTACCTCAAGGCCTCTCTCCCTGTCATCGTGCATGAGCTTGAAGACAATGGCCTCCGTGGTAGGCTCAGTCTGGCGTCCGGGCTGGTTGACCTTGAAGCCCCAGAGGTCCTTCCTCTCAAACTTGGTGAGGGGATGCACCATGATGGTGGGAAGAGGGAGATTGAGCAAAGTAGTAAGCTCAACGATACGAGGACCAAAGCGGGTAACCTGGAACTCCTCAATAGTGCTGATGGTAATAGGCATCTATTTATAAGATAGAAAAGTTAGAACAACACAGATCAAGATAAAACAAAAGACAAAACATCACATACATATCCTTGGAAATCAAAACACACAAGTCATGGCATACATGAATCCATTACAACAAACAAGGTTCAACTTATTTTAAAGTCACATTTTGGAAAATAAGGTGATAAGTGGTGGTCCAACTAACGAATTACGTTTACAATCCTATCTCACTGGACCTGTTGGCTAACACAATGTTTCTAGAAGCAATCAGCCTATCTTGCTCACATGACTCCATCACTAAGTCTATAATGTCTCCTCTTAAGGTTTGGTTGGTAGCTTCCAACTCTTGGGTATGTTCCTTCTCTTTCTTTAGATCATTTTGGAGGTTGAGAATTCTGCACTTGACTCTATCACCAAGTTCTTTGATGGTCTTCCAAGCTGCATCCTTTGCTGATTTAAAAAATGTAGTGTGCACCACTGAATTGGTGAACATGCATAATCCTTTTTTATGGTGGTTGTCTTCCTTGTTTTTATACAAGTGAAGTTGCACCCACCAGTATTCCACTCCTTCATCCATCACAGGAAAACCCTTGTACACAGCTGCACCTTGTATCTCTAATGCAACCATGAGGTCCTTGAGAGCCTTGGGGAATTCTGTCTCACACTCCAAAGTCATTGTCATGAGTGGTCCCTTCCTTACGGCCTCGTTGATGGAGTTCATCTACAAATAGAGTTGAGAAAGAATATTAGAAAAGTTTACGAGAAGATTAGACAAGTGTAGAAGTTGAAATTTTTTCCTTAGTGGTTTCCAATCCTAGGGTCATAATCCTACAGGCAACACAGTGCTCTGATACCATCTGTAAGATCCCTCCTTTATAAAGGAAAAGGATCCCTGTGATTGCAATGCTAGTCCCTGGATCATTGCTAGCATCCATAGTTTAAGATGAAGTGCACAGATACAAAGGTCATTTATTACATCCATTCTAGAGATAAACATAGTCTTTACAACTCAAAGGCCACAGGCCTATTACAAGAGTTTGAATAAGTAAATAAATATAAGTCTTCATCTTCATGTGCCACAGGCAAACATGTTGAGTTTAGACTCATGGCACCTAATCCTCATCAGAGTATCCTGCAACATCACAAGTTACAGCCACAGTGGGTCAATACTTTGGAATAGTATTGGCAAGTGATACCTTAGTATATTTTAAGTGGACTAGATACTATATGCAAATTTGGCTAAGTGTAGCTTGGCTTGCTTTGCTCAAAATAGGTTTTGCCTATTAGTTGAAATCACTAAGTTTTTCTTTGTCAAAACTTTTCCCAAGGAACCACCAATAGACATTGAGGTCCTTCACCCTTGTTCACCCACAAGTTTTTTACTTAGAAATTGGGATGAGGAGATTCTTGATAGCTTCCATGTCTTGATGCTCAAGTTGTCCATTGCCATGGACTTGGTTAAGTACTTAGATTTTTCCATCTGCAGAGGTTGTGCACTTTCCCCACCAGACTTGGTTTCACCAAGACAGGACCTTTCAGAAGCCTTCCCTTAGACCAAATGGACGCGTTCCAACCTATCATCCCACTACCACCAACTGTCCAAATGGCTACGTTCTAGCAACTTATGTGATCCAGGCAGATCCCATATTGCCAAGTGGATGCACTAGAAGCTTCTTAACACTTGGCCTCTAAAATGTCTTTGTTCCTGGGTGGCTTACCACAAGTGTGATACACAAGGTAAACCATAGAAATGGGCCTTGTGTAACCACTCAACATAAACCATTCTTTCCCTTCCACCCAGGTGTTTCATTGACTTAGTTGTTTTATTAGGAAAAAACATAAGTCCAAAGACTTAGAAATATTTTCATCATAGCATGTATAATTCACCAACCCTTGTTTGCTACTAGCTAGGCTAAGCATGGCATAGATAGTAACTTAACTTTAGAAATTTCCTAGCAATTCTACATCTACTTAGGATTTCCCAACATGGCATATAGGCAAAAAAATAACATGCAAGACTCGGCAAAACATTTCTAATGCTTAGTATAAAATATAGGGATAGAAATATTCATGAAGTACCACTTGCCTTGGTAGTTGGGAGAGTAGCACTCTTCACAATCACAATCACTAGCACCAAAGTCTACACAAAGAATGGTAGCAACAAATTACACAAAAAACATATACAAATAAACAAAAATATATGCATGCATGCAAAATGCTAAGTGATGATTTTTAAAACTCAACCAAGCAAGTGCATAGTACTGAATCCTAAACAAGTCAAAAACTTGCCACACAACAATCATTTAAACCCTAAATTAATTCCTAAACAATTCCTATGCTCAAATAAGCCTTACACATGTTTCTGCAAATAAAACCATTTTAACAGAGGCAAAACATTAAACACATTGCATATTTAGAAAGGGCTTGTTCTCCTGATTCCAACGGTATAAAATTTGTCAAATTCTAACGTGGGGATCAAAAGTTATAGCTAAATCAAATTTAAACAATAATCTGATTCAAATTCTGTTTTTAAACCTAAGTCACTGCCACGCGTCTTAATCTTACTGGCCTATACCGCTTCGCGTCGGATCGAGCTTCCGCGCCATAGGATCAACTTAGATCCAACGCACCAGATCTAAAGAAAATGATTCGTCCTCGTTCTAATCTAATCCCTACGATGCAGATCTAACGGCTGCCGTTGCTCTGACCAAAGTCGAGCGGCGCTAGCGGCGGCGACTGGCGGTGGCGCCTCTGACAGTGGCGGATCTGGTGGTCTAGGTCGCGCGGGAGAGGGAGAAGGGGTTTACCAGAATCGCAGGGAGTTGCTGATGCTCAAGGTAGTGATGGTTCGGCAAGGGGCGCTCTAGAGTGGCCGAGGGAGCTCGTCGGAGTCGTGCACGGCGTCAGGTGGTTGCTGTCGAAGTCGTTGCCGAGGTTCCGCGTCACCCTAGCATGAACCAGGTGGTTTAGGAGATGCGCAAGACAGTGGCGAACAACCTCGTATGCGAGAGAGATCAATGGGCGCACAGTGCTTACCGTAATCGGTCGCCGGAGTTGAGTGGCGGCTCGGTGGTTTGCAGGAACGAACGGGGACGGCGTCCTGGGTCACAAGAAGGCAAGCAAAGGGTATCAGAAGATGCACGAGGTCATGCTGGACACACTCGTTTGAATCAGAGGCACAGGGGCGACGGGGTCTTACCGGAATCGCACGCCGGAGATCGTTAGAGCTACGGCGGTGTTTGGCGAGTTGTGGGCAGCCTGGTGGCGTGGAGAGAAAATTGAGTGAGGGGAAATGGTCGCGAGGGGGAGAGGTTCTTATAGCCGGAGCTGGGCGTGGAGTTACTCGTGGAATCAATGGGAATCAACACGGCAATGACTGCGGCGAGTAACGGCGGCGTGAGCGTCGCAGGCGCGCGAGATTTGGGGAAGAAGGAGTCGACGTGGACGGGTCCACTTGCCAGCGAAATAAACAGAGGGGAGGTGGGGTCCTGGAGTCAGCGACTCCGTGTGTGCGTCTACGAGTGAGAGAGAGAGAGGGGGAACTCGGGTGGGCTAGTTGGGCTGGATCTGTTGCTGGGCTCAAATCCTGGCGCTGGCCCTTTTCTATTTCCTTTTTCTTTTTCTTTTTCTTTTTCTGTTTTGATTTTCTGGATTGATTTTCAAATGATTTCAAAAGCTTTTGAATTCAAACTTTTTCCAGGATTTTGTAGGGTGCAACATTCACACTTCAGGGCATAAAATCAAGTGGTCACTTTGTATTAGCTTGGTCCTTTTGTTCAAACAAGATAAACAGTGCTATAGCACATCATTTGAATAAGTTTTGGAAATGGTTTCTGTTTCAATTTTGTTTTGTAAAATTTCACCAAACTTCAACAATCAAACACAATAACAAGAGAGTAAGGAAGACTTGGTTTAAAACATTTAACTCTTCAATTGAGAGTGGCTTTAGACTAATAGCTGTTCACATAAAATAATGAGCTCATATGCTCCTGTTTTGAAGTGTTTTGTTTGAAATGAAAAACATATGATCATGGATGCATGGATGATATGCATAAGTTTGAAATGTGATTTTAGGGATGTTATAGTGTAGCTAAGGCTTGCTTTGCTCAAAATAGGTTTTGCCTATTAGTTGAAATCACTAAGTTTTTCTTTGTCAAAAACTTTTCAAAAGGAACCACCAATAGACATTGGGGTCCTTCACCCTTGTTCAACCACAAGTTTTACTTAGAAATTGGGATGAGGAGATTCTTGATAGCTTCCATGTCTTGATGCTCAAGTTGTCCATTACCATGGACTTGGCTAAGTACTTAGATTCTTCCATCTGCAGAGGTTGTGCACTTTCCCCACAAGCCTTGATTTTCACCAAGAAAGGACCTTTCAGAAGCCTTCCCTTAGACCAAATGGACGCGCTCCAACCTATCATCCCACTACCACCAACTGTCCAAATGGCTAAGTTATTGCAACCTATATGATCCAGGCAGAGCCCATATTGCCAAGTGGCTGCACTAGAAGCTTCTTAACATTTGGCCTCTCAAATCCCTTTGTTCCTGGGTGGCTTTCCACAAGTGAGATACACAAGGTAAACCATAGAAATGGGCCTTGTGTAACCACTCAACATAAACCATTCCTTCCATTCCACCCAGGTGTTCCATTCACTTAGTTGTTTTTATTAAGCAAAACACAAGTCCAAAGACTTAGGAATATTTTTATCATAGCATGAATATTTCACCACCCTTGGTTGCTACTAGCTAGGCTAAGCATTGCATAGATAATCATCTTAACTTAGAAATTTCTAGGAATTCTACAACTACTAGGATTTCCCAAGAATAGCATATAAGCAAAATATAACCATGGAAGACTAGCAAAATATTTCTAATGCATAGTAGAAAAACATAGGGATAAAATCATGAAGCACCACTTGCCTTGGTAGTTTGGAGAGCTACACTCCTCACAATCACAATCACTATTGGCACCAAAATCTACACATAAAATCATAGCAACAAATCACATACAAAATAAATATAAGAAAAAATATATATGGATGCATGCAATATGATATGTGATGATTTTATAAACTCAACAAGACAAGGGCACAGTACTGGTTCATAAACAAGTTCAAAACTTGCCAAACCACATTTATTTAAACACTAAAACATTTCTCAAATAATTTATATGCACAACATAGGCCTACACATGTTTCTGTAAATAAAACCATTTTAACAGAAGCAAAACATTAAACACATTGCATAAATGGAAAGGGATTGCTCTCCTGATTCCATTGATATAAAATTCATCAAATTTGGACGTGGGGATCAAAAGTTATGATTAAAACAAGTTTAAACATTCAATAGATTCAAATCCTGATTTTAAATCTAAACCCTAGCCACGCGTCGTGTTCTGATTGGCGCGTACCGGTTCGCACGGATCGGTCGATTCAGGCCGTTGGATTAAAGTGACCGCGCACGGCTCAGATCTAAACGTACCGTTTCGTTAAGTGATTCTATCTAGCCCGTCAGATCTGGATCCAACGGTACGCGATCAAACGACCACACTCTGGCGGCGCTAGCAGCGACGACTGGTGGCGGCGGCTCTGTCTACGGCGGCGCGGTGGCTACAGGGAGGGCTGGGGTCAATGGAAGTGCTTACCAGACTCGCAGTGATGTACTGAAGCTCAACGTGGTGGTGGCTTGACAAGGGGCGCGCTGCAGTGGCCGTGGGAGCTCGTCGGAGTGGATGACAGCGTCGGGCTCGGGTGGACGGCGACGTTGGCGATGTTCTGCTCCGCCCTAACGCAAATGGAGGGCATCAGTGGGTGCGCATCGGTCAGGCGAACAAGTCAGCGTCAAAGGGAAGGCACGGGCGGTCGGTTTTTACCTTAATCGCTTGCCGGAGTTGGAGACGGCGTCGGGGACTTGCAGTGCTCGTTGGAGTCGACGGCCTGGGGCAGTACAAGACGAACTAGAGGTGTCAGTAGGAGCGCAAGGAGGTTGTGAAGCTTTTCGCATGAACCAGAGAGGAAGGGGCGCACGGAGCTCACCGGGATTGGTCATCGAGCGGGTTCTGCCTGCGACGGTGCAAGGGCGATTACGGGCAGCCTGGGGGCGCTCTGTGCTCAGGGTCTGGGGGAAAATGGAGAGGGGGCAGAGGGGGTTTAAATATCATGGTCACGAGCGTGATTTACTCCAGAATTGAACATGAATTGACGCCGCGAATCAATACAGAGAACGGCCGGCATAATTTGGGGATTGAGCTGGTCCCTGGGTGGAGACGATGACGCCGTGTGGGCCGCGGTTGTCAGCGAGGGAAACAGAGAGGGAGTGGGTCCAGACTGTCAGTGACCTAGTGTGTGCGGGTGTGAGTAAAGAAAACGCTTTGCGAGGGGGGTTGCTGGGCTAGTTGGGCTGGTTGGGCCTGTTAGCTGTTTGGCTTATTTTTTCTTCTTCTTATTCTTATTCTCTTTTCTTTTTCTATTTGAATTTCTAAAACTGATTTCAAACTCCAATTTCAAATTTGTTTGATTTCAAAACTTCTCTGGACTTTTGTACAGTGAATCTTGCACTCAGATAAGTGTCAAACCTATCTGTTTACAAAAACCAACTTGGGTCATTTGGAAATTAGAATAAAACCAAGCCATTATGTGATATAATATTGGTTTTATTTCATACTTTGTGTGGGAACTTTATTCAAGCTTTTGAAACCACTTATGTTTGAATTCAAAACACTACTGAATAGAAAGTAGCCCCAAAGGCTAGAGTGTTCATGCATAAAATAATGAGCAATATATGCTCCTATTTTTGAAATGATTTTAAAATGTAACCCTAAATGATCATGGATGCATGGATGATATGCATGAGTTTGAAACATGATTTTAGGGATGTTACATTCCGGTCATATGACTTGTGCAAGCACTATCAATCACTCATTTGGACCCTCTAGAAGCATACGTCTACAAAAGATCAAGCTAGTTTTTAGGTACCCATTTTTCAATGGGTCCTCTTTTGTTAGCAACAAGGGTCTTGGGAACCCAAATGGACCAAGCAATATAACCATCATATGGACCAACATATTGTGCATACACATCACCATAATAATCACACATTAGAACATAGTGAGGGTTAGCACTTCCCATAAAATCATCATGAGACATTGTTTTGCCACTTGTGGTATTACTACCCACAACGGCCTTGTCTCTCTTATGCAGGCTTGGCCTTCTTCTTGTCGTTCTTCTTCTTGTCTTTTGTGACAAAACCAATGCCCCCTTTTTCACCATTTGACCTTTGATTACTCAAGAGATCATCAATGGACTTGTTTCCTTTTGTAAAGGTGGCCTTAGCTAGCTCCCCCTCCAACCTAGCCTTTTCTTCAAGGATAGTTGTACTACTAGAAGGAATGAAATTACTAGTTGAAGGAATATTGGTCAATTGAGTTTAAAGCTTTTCATGGGATTTTTTGAATGACAAGAGTTCACTTTCCAAAACCTTGTGAGCCTTGTCAAGCAAACTAATGTCCTCGGCAAGTTTTTCATGAACCACACCAAACTCAATCTTGTCCTTATTAGCCCTTTTATACTTAGAAATAGCATGGTCTTGTTCCTTAACGAATCTATTCACAATTAAATCATTAGCTTCATCAAGCCCTTCAAGTTTTAATTCAAGGGACATCCTAGTCTCTTGTTCTTCTTCTAGATCATTATTTAGGGCTTCTACCTCAATCATGTGTTCTCTTCCTAGTTTACATCTTTCATAAGAAGCTCTTGGGTGTGAGAAAGTTGATTTAAGAGGTCCACAAAATGTCTCTTGTGTTCCCCTTGCAAGTTATTCATGAAATCATAAAAAGCAATTATTTCCTTTTTAACCTCAAGAGACATTTCATCATTAATCAAGAGGGTGGGATGAGATGATGAAGATACCTCCGTTCCTCTTGCCATAAGGCAAGTGGCGTTCTTGTTGGAGAGATTCTCATTTGGAGAGTCTAAGAGGGAGAATGTGGGAGTAGAATTAGTGGCAAGAGCAGCCACACCACTTGATGTTTCCTCTTTATCATCTTCATTGTCGAAGGAAATTCTTCATGAGTGATCAACACAATTTCACCCGACTTCTTGTTGATGGGATTCTTCTTGATGAAGGGTTTCTTGTAAGGAGCTTTGGAAGTTTTCTTCAACACAAGTTTACCCCCATGTTGTTCTCTCTTCTCATAGGGACAACCCTCCACAAAGTGATAGCGATCACCACAATTGAAGAGAGTTCTCAACTTAGTGACATTTTCTCTGCTTCCATTGGGGTTGCTTCTTCGTTGCATTTCCATCTTGGCCTTGGCGGGGTTCTTCGAAAAGTTCTTTGCATAGAAGGAAATATATTCACCATGAGCTATCTTGACATCATCAAGGTGGCTCATGGAGAGGTCTTCATCACTATCATCTTCATCCCCATGTTCCACAATTTTTTCCTTTAATGCAAGATTGACAACATTGCTCATTCCAAGTGCATGAGCACATGCATCTTTGGCATTATTGGTGGCAACCTTGAAAGAGGCCATCTCTTGCATAAATTCATTGGAGGTCATGAGGTGGTAGTTGTGTCTTCCTTGTAGGCTCTTCAAGTCAGTGGGATCAAAGGGCGTGAGTGCACTCACATATTTCCTTTTTATCGAAGAATCATCCACATGTGAGGCACCCACATTCCTAAAAGTGGTGGCGGTGGTCTTGAGCCTACGATACATGTCTTCATGATATTCACCTTCCTTCATATAGAAACCTTCGGCTTCATTTCTTAGAGCATCGTACCGGTTCCTTCTCATGCTCTCATTCCCAACAAACAACTCTATGTCAGCATCCCAAGCTTCCTTGGCGGTGTTGAGGAGCTCAATGTGTGGGTAATCTTTTGTACCCAATCCTTGTTGTATCATGTGCAAGGAGGTGGCATTGAGTTGACTATTAAAAACTTCTCTTCTTGTCAAGTTGTTTGGATTCCCAATATAGTGTCCTTCTTCAATGATGTTCCATAACTCAATACAAGAGCTGCACACATGATTTTTCATTAGAGATTGCCATTGAGAAAAAGAAGATGCAGCTAGATTTGGTGGGTCTCCTCTATTGTTTATATGAGGGTGAGGAATTGGAGGGTCGGGAGAGTACCATCCGTGAGAGTCATGTTGCTCTCCATTCCCACCATCCCTTTTTGTGGTGGAATTAGTGTTGTCTTGATTATCCCCCACCACCATACCCACGGGTGATGCCGGGGCATTCACCTTAGGTAATACTGATGGAGGTTCCTCTTGAGGAGAAGGGGATGATGAGCCACCTTTATCTTTAACAAGTTTCTCAAGTAGATTGTGCAATTGTTTGATCTCGTTGGCCAAGGTGGAGCTGAATCTTGTTTCCAAGTTATTGAGGTCATCCATGGTCACCGAGGTGGTACGCCCACCATCCTCTTCCCCATCGTGGCTATCCATATACTCTTAGGCGGTAAAGCCCGAATAAAGAGCCGAGGCTCTGATACCAATTGAAAGGATCGTATGGGCACCAAGAGGGGGGGTGAATAGGTGCTACTTCAAATTTTCTTCTTTTTCAAATTAGGGTTTGACAAGAAAGGTAAATTCCCTAGATTATGCAACTATGGTGAATTTACCTATATGTCAACCTAGCACCAACTAGCACTAGAAAAGAAAGAACAAGTAAAGTAAAGTGCAGTAAAGGATAGAAGTAACCAAAGTGGTGGACACAGAGACACAAGGATTTGTTTCCCGTAGTTCCTTCCTTTTGAGGGTAAGTACGTCTACGTTTGGAGAGGGGGTGGTTTAAAACCACCAAAGCCACAAGAGTCCTCCCTTGTTCTCCGATGAACCTCACCCCAACGGATTCGATTCACCTCTTCCACTATATCGGCAACCTTCGAGGTGGAAGCTGGCACCTTAACAACAAGTTCGGGGCACACATCCACAACCTAATTGGAGGCTCCCAAATACAAGCAAGCTGTCAAACAATCAAAGACAAGCTTGTAAGAACAAAATCTAGAAAAAGTTTCCTATAAAACACTAGAGCAAGGGGCCTCAAGTGAATGAGGGGTAAATGAAGATCTCTCTTGGTGAAGCAATAGATCAAGGGCTCCTCCTTTGATTATCCAAAGATCAATGACTTTGGATGGTTGAGTGAAGAGATCCTGGCGATTTGGTGGCTCAAATTTAGGGGGTGTTCTTGAGTGAGACGAGCAGCTTCCCAAGGTTGAAGAGGGGGCTATTTATACCACTCAAGGCAGATCTGTCCGTTGCCCATTTCTCAGAACCGGTACTACCGGATACCAGAGCGGTAGTACCGGAAAACACCGGTACTACCGGTCAGGTACCGAATGAGGTACGGGAACTATTTCCAATGCTGACTATGCAATGGCTCCTGCAATAGTACGAATAACACACGGTGCTACCACGCGGAGGTGGTACTGAACGGCAGAAGCGGTACTACCGCTACCGGGCGGCAGTGCCGCAACAAGATACCGGGCCAGGTCGTGGTGTTGGGCATGTTCTCCAGCCCTCACTACCCAGTCCGATACTGAAGGGCAGCACTACCATTGTAGAGCGATAGTACCGGACCAGGGATGCAGTACTACTAGACCGGAGCGGTAGTGCTGCTTTTTGGTACTGGGGCAGGCAGTGATATTGGGCACGCTTGCCCACACACGCTGCCCTGGCCGGTAGCAATTAGTGGTACTGCCGGTGGTGAGCGGTACTACCGGATGATTTTTCCGGTACTACTGGACACCACAGAGAACAAGAGAAGGCTTTGCAGGTGGACCTTTTTGGAGAGTGGGACAAGTATCTTTTCCCTATAAAACATGTGGTACACTTAGCAAATAATTAGTTCGATAAGTGTGTTATCATTAAACCCCAAAATCATTAGGATAGGAAATGCTCTTTCAGAAAGTGTGTAGTCTGACTTAGTGGATTGTTGAGCACCATGCTCATCTGTGTACTCATCCTCACCTTCCTCATCTTCCTGTTCTCCCTGAGCCTTAATATCCTTGAGGAGTTTCTCCATGCGACGGTTGCTCTTGTAGGAGGCATGTTGTTGCTTGCGGATGTCCACATTCATGCAACAACGGGTCCTCTCCCAGAATGAGGCCTTCTTGACCCTCTCATGTACATAGTATCGTGTCATGGGAGGCATGGGTGTATTGGAAGCACTCTTCCACCGATCCCTAGTAGGAGAGCGGACCCTCTCGGTCTCAACGATATCCTCCTCCTCATTGGCATAGGAGCGTCTAGGAGGTGGCGCTGTGCGTCCCTTGTACTGTAGTGACACAAGAGTGTGCTCCGTAAGGTTGGGAGGCAAATAGAGAGGTGAACCGTGATCCTCGGTGTTGATGAGCCTCAAAACAAGTGGTGCATAGGGGGGCCTTCTTGTACAGTATGGCGTGGTACATCTCCTCAAATATGAAATCCATGAGGTCAATAGGAGCTGTGTCTGCCTTGGGGCCAGCCATGTGAATCTTGTGGGTATGGTATAGCAAGTTGACCAAACCACATATGATGGCATAATCATTTCCATCACTAAGGGAAATGGTATGGCGAAAGATCCTCAACATCACACTGTAGAGGGGCTTGAGGCCCTTGGACCCTCCCACAACTCCCTCGCTGCCATACAAAGGGGCAAGCTTGTTCTCCCCAAGAGATATTGAGTGTATACGCACCCCAACATGAGTGGACACACCCTGAAAGGTCTCAAATATGACATTGGCAAAGTTGTAGAAATTCGCAGTGCATCGGTGATCTCTAGTCATCCAAGTCATTGTCCTTGCTTGGTCAGACCCAAACACAACTGTGGCATAGAACTGTTGCACAAGAGTGATGTTGTAATCCTCTTGGAGCTCCATCAACCCGAACAGCCCAATCTTCTCACAAATCCATAGTGCATCAGAGAAGTATGGGATGGTCCTCATCTGCTCAACACTCATATACTTCTGTGGACACACACAGGTGAATTTTGAGCATGCTGTAAA
Organism: Avena sativa; assembly: GCA_916181665.1. NCBI lineage: Eukaryota > Viridiplantae > Streptophyta > Magnoliopsida > Poales > Poaceae > Avena > Avena sativa. The sequence continues at coordinate 86,559,438 of OV702284.1, forward strand.
TGTCTTTCATGAAAACAGCTTGCTCCTTCCTCCAATAGCATGGGTCATCGCTGGCCCGTGGCAAGTCATAGAAATCTGTCTTCCGCAGCTCCTGGAACTCCTTCTTTGACATGCAGGCCAAAGATTTGAGATTATCGTACTTTTACCTCTTGGAACGGTTCTCTTCCTCATCCCTATCCCGCTCCCTCCTCATGTATGCTGCATCATCAGCCTTTTGTTTCCTGTTGGATGGAGGCACAATATACTGACCCTCGGACTCATCATATCGAGGATCAGCCCTTTTTGACTTGGCCTTGGTGCGGGGAGGACGGCGAGAACCAGAACATGTGAACAACAATGAGGGAGATAGCATGGAGGTAAGCATATATGTCCCAGAAATGCAACATAATAGACCTGCAACTTTGCTGGACCTGTTTGAGTCATTCCACACTAGAGAATCCACAGTGCACACCGGATTCTCCGGTCCTTAGGACTAGAATATCCGGTTGGGAGCGTCGGGCATGCACTGGGAAGCCTCGGGAGGGAGGGAATCGAACAGATCAGGCAAAGTAACGAGGTTAATGTGATAGTGTGCACACATACAAGTGATTCCAATGGGAAAAATCAGCACCAATCCTCAAAAACAAATCAAGGGATGAACCCTAGTTGAAAAAGAGGAGGAGAGGTACCAGATCTGTCCATTGGCTTGATTCCACCGATGGGAAGGGCCCAATGGTGGAGGGGATGATGTTGGCCAGCGGCACAGCGGATCCCGGGGGCTTCTTGACCTCCGGGGAGGATATTTGGAAGGGGAGGCGATGGGGTTGAGAGGGGAGGTCGGGGTGGAAGAATGAAACTATCTGTTTCAGTTCACCCTGACCTCCCTTAAGTGGCCTGAAACCCGTCTGGACCGGAGACCCCGGTCTGCACCGGAGACTCCGATGTGAGCACACCGGAGACTCCGGTCCTCCTTGACCAAAAACTCCAGATTTTTGTGTTTGGGGACATATATGAGAGAGAGAGTGTGTGTTTAAGACATGGGATAGGCTTGGGTTAAGATGACACACTGTGAAGAATCAAGAAAAACATTGAATGCACTAAAATGTTCAATAAATCTCCAAATAGACACGAACTAAGAACCAACTCTTCAAATAAGAAGACGGCAGTGGCTGAGGCCACCATGTAAGAGTTTGTGGCATGAAACCGCGAAGAACTATCCTTGGGTTCATAGCCACTACTCATCAATGAAGCTCACATATCACAAAATGATATTAATATAATTGAATTTCTAATTTTGGCATTATGGGGGAGGGATAGCCCAATGTATTAGGACCGCCCTCCCCCTATCTCCATGCCTGCACTTAAACCAAATAAGATTCAAGACATAAGTGAGTATGAAAGGTGATCAAGTCAAGCTCCTTGAATCTATGATATTTAGTTCATTCCTCAAATAACAAAACCTTTCTTCATCAAGTTGATTTGTGAATATGTAGGCAAGTTGATCTTTGGTTGACACATAAGATAGCTCAATATCACCTCGAGCAACATGATCTCTAATGAAGTAATGGTGAATATCAATATGATTGGTCCTTGTGTGATCCACCGGGTTGTAGGAAATCTTGATAGCACTTTCATTGTCACATAGAAGAGGCACTTTGTCATAATGGACATCGTATTCCTTTAAAGTTTTCCTCATCCATAGCAATTGAGTATAAGAACTAGCAGCTGCCACATACTCGACTTCGGCGGTGGAGAGAGATATACAATTTTGCTTCTTCGAAGACCAACACACCAAGGACCTACCAAGGAATTGGCAATCCCCGAAAGTTGATTTTCTATCATCCTTATCACCAGCCCAATCCGAGTCCGTGTATCCACAAAGAGAAAATGTTCAGACACGAGGATACCAAATACCATAGTGTGGGGTATGAACCAAATATCAAAAGATTCTCTTGACCGCCATCAAATGGCTTTCTTTAGGAGCCGCTTGATATCTTGCACACAGTCCTACACTCAACACAATATCGGGTCTAGATGCACAAAGGTAAAGCAAAGAACCAATCATAGACCGGTATACCTTTTGATCCACATATTTACAATTTGGATTTAGTTCAAGATGAGTCTTTGTTGCCATGGGAGTAGGGGATCCATTTAAATCTTTCATGTTGAATCTTTTGAGCATATCTTGAATATACTTGGCTTGATTGAAGAATGTTCTTCCCCTTACTTGCCTGATATCAAAACCAAGAAATACTATCAACTCCCCCATCATATACATCCGGAACCTATTAGTCATAAGCTTTGAGAATACATCATTAAAAGCTTTGTTAGGTGAGGCAAAGATAATATCATCAGCATATATTTGGCATACAAAAATCTCCCCATTGACCTTCTTAGTAAAAAGAGTGGGATCGATTTTCCCAACCCCAAACCCACGGTCCAACAACAACTCTCTAAGGTGCTCATAACACGTGCGTGGGGCTTGTTTGAGCCCATAGAGCGCCTTATCAAGTTTGTTGACATGGTTTGGGAAGTTGGGATCCTCGAATCCTGGGGGTTGCTTTACATACACCAACTCCTTCAATGGACCATTAAGAAATGCACTTTCTACATCCATTTGTTGCAACTTAAATTTATGATGTGCCGCATAAGCAAGAAGGATACGGATGGACTCAAGGCAAGCCACGGGTGCATATGTCTCTCCATAATCAATGCCTTCAATTTGAGAGACCCTTGTGCAACCAATCTTGCATTGTTCCTTATAACAATTCCATGCTCATCTTGCTTGTTCTTGAATATCCACTTGGTGCCAATAACATTGCGGCAATCCTTTGGCTTCTCAACTAACTTCCATACTTTGTTTCTCTCAAAGTTGTTGAGCTCTTTGTGTATTTCTTGCAACCAATCCAAATCTTCAAAAGATTCCCATACTTTCTTTGGTTTTGTCATGGAGATGTGTGCCTGGTGTTCACTAAACCTCTTCAATTGTGCTCTAGTTGACATTCCTCTCCTTAGATCTCCAACCACATTATCTAGAGAGTTGTCTCTTAATGACAACATTCTATCCATTCTAGCTTTGCGACGAGTTTCGATCTCCTCGTTGTTTCTAGGGGGATCTCTTCATCATTTTGGTCCTCGCCCTTACCATTAGCTTGACCTTGATCATCATCGGAATCATTCTCTTGATTAAGAGGCAAAGATTGACCTTGGTCTTGATCAGGCACACTTCTAGACTAGAGTTGAGCTGCTCTTACTTTAGATTGTATAGATCTTCCTTGAGTAATAGACGGAGCAACACTGGACATTCTAGAGAATGGTGACTCAAGATCCTCCTGACCACAGGTATCTTCCTGATCAACATGTCGAGGGTCCATAGCTTGTCTTTGGCTTGGGTCATTGTCCTCCTCGATAGATGGAGCTTTTGAAGTTGTGAAGATGAGGGCTCCAATTGAGTAGAGCATAGTTCTTATCGATCCGCCATAAGGGGTTCCTCAATGGGGCAGATAAATCCCACACCCATTCTTCCTATGGCATCCTGAGTCATTTCATCATCTTCATCACAAGCATCAACACGCCTCCCTTGGGGACCATCATATTCTTCGAAAACCACACTACAAGATTCTATGATAGCTCCGGAGAGCTTATCATAGACTCTATAAGTGTGAGATTCGAGACCATAGCCAACAAAAATACACTCTAATGCTTTGGAATCGAATTTGGACAAATGAGCGCCCTTTTTGAGATAGAAACACTTACGACCGAACACCCGGAAGTAAGATACGTTGGGCTTGTTACCGGTAAGTATTTCATATGGAGTCTTGATCAATTTATTATGGAGGTAGAGCTGGTTTGATGCATGGCATGCGGTGGAGATTGCTTCGGCCCAAAAATTATATGGGGATTTAAACTCTTCCAACATGGTACTTGCCATATCAATAAGAGTATGGTTCTTGCTCTTGACTACACCCTTTTGTTGAGGGGTATATGCAGCGGAATATTGGAGTTTTATCCCCTCATCACTAAGAAATCCATTCAAAGTGTAGTTCTTGAACTCGCTGCCGTTTTCACTTCTTATCATCAACACAGGGACATTGTATTGAAGTTGAACCATGTTGATGAAGTCGATGAAGTTCTCTTGGGTCTCACTTTTCAGCTTGAAGAAATATACCCATGAGTATCTTGAATAGTCATCAATAATCACCAAACAATATTTATTCCCACCAAGACTTGCATGAGATGGAGGACCAAAGAGATACACATGAAGGAGCTCCAAGACCTTCTTGTACTTGATGTAGTTGTTTGGCTTGTGGGGAGAATCATGCATCTTTCCTTAATACAAGCCCTACAAACACGATCTTTGGCAAAGCAAACATTTTATTTTAGTCCAACAATATGGCCATCCTTGTGGAGATGTTGCAAAGTTCTCATGTTGACATGGGATAGGTGGCGATGCCATAATCAACCCACATCAGCCTTTCCGAATAAGCACATCACACTTGTAGTGGTTTGCCCCCGAAAAGTCCACCACATACAAGTCATTTTCGACGTACCCAATGAAAGCGACCTTTAGAGACTTGCTCCACATGAGGACCATGATATCATTATCTATAAATACGGCAAAGCCCATCTTTCCAAGAGCATGGAATAAAAGTAAATTATAGCCAAGGGTCTCAACAAGCTTGACGCCCACGAGTGTAATGTCGTGGGAAACCACAACCTTGCCGAAACCCATTACCTTAGACTTAGACTTGTCGGCATATGTCACGGATATTTGATCATCATTTGGTCTCAACTCCTTGACAATATATGTGCTTCCGGTCATATGACTTGTTCATCCACTATCAAGCACCCACTTTGACCCTCCGGAAGCATAGGTCTACAAAAGATCAAGATAGTTTTTGGTACCCATTTTTCAATGGGTCCTATTTTCTTAGCAACAAGGGTCTTGGGAACCCAAATAGACCAAGCAATATAAGCATCAAATGGGCCAACATATCGTGCATACACATCACCAAAATAATCACGCATTACAACATAGTGAGGGTTAGCACTTCCCGCAAAATCATCATGTGACATAGTTTTGCCACTTGTGGTCTTACTCCCCACAATGGCATTGTCTTTCTCTTGTGCGGTCTTGGACTTCTTCTTGTTGTTCTTCTTCTTGTCTTTTGAGACAAATTCAATGCACCCTTTCTCACCATTTGGCCTTTGCTTACTCAAAATGTCATCAATGGACTTGTTTCTTTTTGGAAATGTGGCCTTAGCTAGATCCCCCTTCAACCTAGCATTTTCTTCAAGAATATTTGTACTACTAGAAGAAATGAAGTTACTAGGTGAAGGAATATTGGTCAATTGAGTTTGAAGATTTTCATGGGACTTTGTGAGTAACAAGAGTTCACTTTACAAGGTCTTGTGAGCCTTGTCAAGCATCCTAAAGTCCTTGGCAAGTTTTTTCATGAACAACACAAAACTCAATCCTTTCCTCTTTAGCCTTTTTATATTTAGCAACCGCATGGTATCATTCCTTGATGAATCTATTAACAATTAGGTCATTAGCCCCATCAAGCCCTTCAAGTTTTAGTTCGAGAGACCTCCTAGTCTCTTGTTCTTCTTCTAGGGCATTATTTAGAGCTTCTACCTCAATCATGTGTTCTATCCCTAGTTTACATCTCTCATCAAGAAGCTCGTGTGTGTGAGAAAGTTGATCTAAGAGGTCCACAAAATGTCTCTTGTGTTCCCCTTGCAAGTTATTCATAAACTCATCAAAAGAAAGTATTTCCTTTTTGACCTCAATAGATATCTCATGATCAATTTCATCATTAATCAAGGAGGAAGGGTATGATGATTATACCTCTGTTCCTCTTGCCATAAGGCAAGTGACGTTCTTGTTGGAAGTATTCTCATTTGGAGACTCGAAGAGGGAGAATGTGGGTGTAGAAGTAGTGGCAAGAGCAGCCACACCACTTGATGTTTCATCTTCATTGTCGGAGGAGAATTCTTCATGGGTGATCAATATAATTTCACCCAACTTCTTGTTGATGGGATTCTTCTTGATGAGGGATTTCTTGATAGGAGCTTTGGAGGTTTTCTTCAACACAAGTTTACCCCCATGATCTTCTCTTTTCTCATAGGTACAACCCGCCACAAAGTGATAGCAATCACCACAATTGAAGCAAGTTCTTAATTTAGTGACATTGTCTCTTCGTCCATTTGGGTTGCTTCTTCTTTGCATTTCCATCTTGGCCTTGGCGGGGTTCTTCCAAAAGTTCTTTGCATAGAAGGCCATATATTCGCCATGATCAATCTTGACATCTTGGGATGGCTTATGGATAGGCCTTCATCACTATCATCTTCATCCACATGCTCCACAACTTTGGCCTTTAATGCAGGTTGACACCATTGCTCATTGCAGGGTCTCGAGCACGGGCATTTTTGGAATTCTTGGCGGCAACCTTGAAAGAGGCCATCTCTTGCATAACTTCATTGGAGGTCACGAGGTGGTAGTTGTGTCTTCCTTGTAGGCTCTTCAAGTCAGTGGGCTCAAAGGGCATGAGAGCACTCACATATTGTATTTTTATCCAAGCATCATCCACATGTGAGGCACCCATATTCCTAAAGGCGGTGGAGGTGGACTTGAGCCTATGATACATGTCTTCATGATCTTCACCATACTTCATATAGAAACCTTCGGCTTCATTGCTTAGTGCATCATACTTATTCCTTCTCATGCTCTCATTTCCATCATACAACTTCGTGAGAGCATCCCAAGCTTCCTTGGTGATGTTGAGGTGTGCAATGTGAGGCTAATATTTCATACCAAATCCTTGTTGAGTCATGTGCAAAGGTGTGGCATTGAGTTGACTATTGACAACTTCTCTTCTTGTCAAGTTGGTTGGATCCACAATATGGAGTCCTTCTTCAATGATATTCCATAACTCAATACAAGAGCTGCGCACATGATATTTCATAAGTGATTGCCATAGAGCAAAAGTAGATGTAGCAAGCTTAGGTGGGTCTCCTCTATTGTTTATATGAGGGTGGGGAATTGGGGGGTCGGGAGAGTACCATCCTTGAGACTCATGGTGCTCTCCCTTCACATCATCCTTTTTTTTGGAAGAATTAGTGTTTTTTGCATTATCCCCCAACTCCATAACCCTGGGTGATGCCGGGGAATTCACCTTGGGTAATGATGGAGGTTCCTATTGAGGATAAGGTGATGATGAGGCAGGTTTATATTTAACAAGTTGCTCAAGTAGCTTTTGCAATTATTTGATCCCGTTGCCTAGGGTGGACCTCAATCTTATTTCCAAGTTATTGAGATCCTGCATGGTCACCGAGTGACTAGGCTCACCATCATATTCTCCTACACGACTGCCCATATACTCTTAGGCGGTAAAGCCCGAATAAAGAACCGAGGCTCTGATACCAATTGAAAGGATCGTATGGCCACCTAGAGGGGGTGAATAGGTTATACGTCAAATTTTACTCATATTAAAATTAGGGTTTGACACCAAAGGTAAATTCTCTAGATTATGCAACTAAGGTGAATTTACCTATATGTCAAGCTAGCACAAACACAAGCAAGAACAAGTAAAGTAAAGTGTGGTAAAGGATAGAAGTAACCAAAGTGGAGCACGCGGAGACAACCAAAGGGTTCGATTCACCTCTTCCAATATATCGGCAACCTTCGAGATGGAAGCCGGCACCTTTACAACAAGTTCGAGGCACACATCCACAACATAATTGGAGGCTCCCGAATACAAGCAAGCTATCAAACAATCAAAGACAAGCTTGTAAGAACCAACTCAAAATCTAGGGTTTCCAAAGAAACACTAGAGCATGGGAGCCCTCAAGTGAATGAGGGGGAAATGAATATCTCTCTTGGTGAAGCTATAGATCAAGGCGTCCTCCTTCTATTCTCCAAAGATCAATGACTTTGGATGGTTGGATGAAGAGATCTTGTTGATTTGGTGGATCAAATGGGGATGGTGTTCTTGAGTGGGTCGAGCAGCTGGAGGAAGGGGATAAGGTCCTCTATTTATAAGCAGCCCATCCACTGAACTTTTTTTGACCATTGGAGGATCTACTAGACTGGAGACTCCGGTCTACGGAGACTCCGGCCAGTCTTCGGACCAGCCTCCGGATCACTATACAGAATGTCCCAGTGCCCCTGGGAAAGAAACCTTCAGAGATTCTTCAAAGTTTCCGGACCAAGTGGGAACAGAGACTCCGGTCCAGCCACACCGGAGACTTTGGTCTCAGGCTTAGACCGGAGACTCCAGCCAGTCTCGGGACCAGCCTCCGGACCACTATACCTACTGTCCCAGGATGATTTCTGGAGCGCCCTCCAGATACTCTTGGGAAACACCGAACCGCATCAGCGACTTCGGTTCACTCAGATCGGAGACTCCGGTCTGGAGTTTACAGGAACTTGCATATTTGTTCAGAAATAATTCCTTACATCAAAGGTCCTTTTCACTTTGCATCATATCAACATATAGACATTAGCATACTGTAAAATGATCTACTTGTTGTTAACGAACACCAAAAGTGATTATGACAGTAAATGTCCTTTCAATCTCCCCCTTTTTGGTCTTCGATGACAACAAGTGATTTTGCATGAAATTATTTGCCATAAGATATAGTAAGATATGAAAGTGTATAGAAATGCTCCCCCTGACTATGTGCATTAAGATAAATAAGTAAAACATGCATTGAATGTAGTAGGTAGATAAAACACATAGTTCTCACACAAGTTACAATAATGTAGGAGAAACCATGTCCTCACACAAATAGCAAATAGTGTCTCACAAACACAAATAAACAACGAAGTTCAAGATGGCAAATAAGAAGCAAGTGTCCAAGCCCATGCAAATCTCGATGACAATGTCTTCTCCCCCTTTCGCATCGAAACGCCGAAAAAGGGAAAAGACATATGCTAGAGCCCCAAAGGATCAGTAGTCCTCGTTGTCATCATCCTCGTCCTCCTCATCCATATCCTAATCCTCACCATCATCATCCTCCTCATAGTCATCATCACCATCTGGAGCTGCAGGCCCTTTGCTGTGAGGTCGAGAGGTACTCTAATACCCATATCCTGAGGTGATATCAGAAAAGGTCTTCCAATCGACCGAACTATCATGTTGGGCATTCCATACCCCAAAAGAAAGTGAAAGGATCGTATGGGCACCTAGAGGGGGGTGAATAGGTGCTACTTCAAATTTTCTTCTTTTTCAAATTAGGGTTTTACAAGAAAGGTAAATTCTCTAGATTATGCAACTAGGGTGAATTTACCTATATGTCAACGTAGCACCAACTAGCACTAGACAAGCAAGAACAAGTAAAGTAAAGTGCGGTAAAGGATAGAAGTAACCAAAGTGGTGGACGCGGAGACACAAGGATTTGTTTCCCGTTGTTCCTTCCTTTTGAGGGGAAGTACGTCTACGTTTGTAGAGGGGGTGGTTTCAAACCACCAACGCCACGAGAGGCCTCCGTTGTACTCCGATTAACCTCACCCCAACAGGTTCGATTCACCTCTTCCACTATATCGGCAACCTTCGAGGTGGAAGCCAGCACCTTTACAACAAGTTCGGGGACACATCCACAACCTAATTGGAGGCTCCCAAATACAAGCAAGCTATCAAACAATCAAAAACAAGCTTGTAAGAACCAAATATAGAACTAGAGTTTCCTATAAAATAATAGAGCAAGGGGCTCTCAAGTGAATGAGGGGGAAATGAAGATCTCTCTTGGTGAAGCAATAGATCAAGGGATCCTCCTTCGATTCCCCAAAGATCAATGACTTTGGATGGTTGAGTGAAGAGATCTTGGCGATTTGGTGGCTCAAATGGAGGGGGTTTTCTTGAGTGAGACGAGGAGCTTCCCAAGGTTGAAGAGGGGGCTATTTATACCACTCAAGGCAGATCTGCCTGTTGCCCATTTCTCAAAACCGGTACTACCGGATACTAGAGCGGTAGTACCGGAAAACACCGGTACTACCGGTCAGGTACCGGATGAGGTACCGGAACTATTTCCAATGCTGACTAGGCAATAGCTCCCCCTGCGATAGTACGAAGAACACACGGTGATACCGCGCGGCGGTAGTACCAGACGGCAGAAGCGGTACTATCGCTATCGGGCGGCAGTGCCACAAGAAGATACCGGGCCAGGCCGTGGTGTTGGGCACGTTCGCCAGCCCTCACTGCCAAGTTCGGTACTGAAGGGTGGCACTAACGGTGTTGAGCGGTAAGACCGGACCTGGGATGCGGTACTACCGGACCCGAATACAAGCAAGCTATCAAACAATCAAGGACAAGTTTGTAAGAACCAAATAAAAAGCTAGGTTTTCCAAAGAAACACTAAAGCATGGGGGCCCTCAAGTGAATGAGGGGGAAATGAATATCTCTCTTGGTGAAGCTGTAGATCAAGGCCTCCTCCTTCGATTCTCCAAAGATCAATGAATTTGGATGGTTGGATGAAGAGATCTTGTGTATTTGGTGGATCAAATGGGGATGGTGTTCTTGAGTGGGTCGAGAAGCTAGAGGAAGGGGATAAGGTCCTCTATTTATAAGCAGCCCCTCCACTGAACCGTTTTCTGACCGTTGGAGGATCTGCCAGACCAGAGACTCCGGTGTGCAGACCAGAGACTTCGGTCTACACCGGAGACTCCGACCAGTCTCCGGAACAGCCTCCGGACCATTATACAGAATGTCCCAGTGCCCCTGGGAAAGACACCTCCGAAGATTCTTCAAAGTTTCCAGACCAAGTGGGACCGGAGACTCCAGTCCAGCCACACCGGATACTCCCATATGAGGCTTAGACTAGAGACTCTGGCCAGTCTCTGAACCACTATACCGACTGTCCCAGGCTGATTTATGGAGCCCCCTCCGAAGAGTCCTGGGGAAACTTCGGATCGCACCGGCGACTCCGGTCCACTCAGACAGGAGACTCCGGTCTGTAGTTTCTAGTAACTTGCATATTTGGTCAGAAATAATTCCTTAAGTCAAAGGTCCTTTTCACTTTGCATCATATCAACCTATAGACATTAGCATACTGTAAAATGATCTACTTGTTGGTAACAAACACCAAAAGTGATTATGACAGTAAATTTCCTTTCACTTTCAAATACATAGTAACCTAATCCTTCGACCATGAGATCATGTTAATCACCATCACCGGATGGATACTTTCTATGACATCAAACACCACTTTCGTAACTGGGTTGCTATAAAGGTGGCATTAGGTATTCTGAAAGTATGTGTTGAAGCACATGGATCAAGAATGGGATTTTTCCATCCATATGACAGATAGATATACTCTAGGCCCATTCGGTGGAATGTCATCCAATTGGCTTGCAAGCATGTGACTAGGTCACAAGGGATGTCATATCACGGAACGAGTAAAGAGTACTTATCGGTAATGAGGTTGAACTAGGTATAGAGATACCGACGATCAAACCTCGGATAAGTAAAGTATCACGCGACAAAGTCATATGTTGAAAGGGCATGTATGCCCCCATATGTGGTTTTGGTAATTAATGACAATCTCTATGGACTAATGTGTAATTTGAGTTTCATTTGTAGGTTTGTCCATTGGCATCGCTTGGGCCATGTGTTGGTCTCAAGGTTGGAGGATGAAGAAAGGCGAGCTCAAGATGCGCCATCTCTAGAAGATCTCATGCTTGAAGCTTGCCATCCTCGTGATCATGGAGTGATGAAGACAAGTTCAAGAAGAGGTTTCCCCATGGAGTATGGGGGAGCAATTTGAAAGCCTTCATCAAGCAAGAGCGAGCAAGAGCAAACAAGAAAGGTGTTCCCACTTTATAAGAACAAGACGGTCTACATCAAGTTCAAGTGGAATTCTCAAGGAAAAGGTATGATCTTGATAGGGCTTCTCTTTTTCCGGTCTAGTGTTGTTAGTTGGGAGAATGGGTTTAGGATAGATAGCCGTACTATCAAGAGGGGCTCTCGAGTGAGTGACCCGATCGCATATTTCAGAGAGAGCTCAAACATTTGCATACATAGCTGCAGTGACCTAGCATACCACTACATGATGTAGTATACTATAGTCGTTGACATAACACCAATGAAACACCGTTCACTAGTATTACATCCCTCAGAATGGCACAACAGAAACACAGCAGGTCCAATACATGGCTAAAGGTTACAACTCACTCTTTACACAAGATCCAGAGAACACTCTAGGTTAAAGAGAGAGAAAGAACTTCTTACAAAGAAGAATCAAAGATAAATAATGCACCGACTATTATACTTTTAAGTCTAGTATTTTAACTAAGGAGTTGGCATTGCTACTATTGCAAGGCACTACAGAATTAGGTTCTTTGGTTAGAGAGAGTATATTCCTATCTAACCAGTAACTTTGTCTTCACTTGAGTGAATGTATATTTTGACTTCCTTGTCTTCGTTGAAGAGCTTTAGCTTTGGATGATGATTCCTGGAGCATAACTTGGTGTAGACGTCGTCTTAATAGCAAGGGTTAAGAAGATACTTTGAGTACGAGCGTACTCAGCAAATTCACTAGAAAAGGAGTGTTTAATGCACTATAACTACAGCCACAGACCGTAGGTTGTAGGCAATGCAAGTTTTCGTAAACATTTCTTCAAAGGTTGCTTTTATTCTGAAAAGCTATGTCCGTCAGCCTTCATGGGTTTACCAGAACTTTCATGCAGTTCCTTTCCCGCAGCATTCGCAGCTCCTTCCCGGAACAGGGAGTAACAAGTTACAGTTCTTACACTCTGTAGAGGTGCGTTACTTTTCCCATGAGAGATCAACTCCTTGTTGCACAACCGGGCAGCTTACCCGTCCACAATTCCATGTTGTGGGGCCCAGTAGATGATCCAAGCCAATCACTTCCCTCTCCGCGACCTCATATGTATGCACGATCCTTCGGGCTGGCTCATTTTCATTAAGCCCCCTTTCGGGCAGGCTAAAACACTAATGAGTTACCGAATACTCTTTGACCTAGTATTGCCCTGGCAAGTGCCATAGTTAATGGTCCATCCACTAAACACAATCCATAGATAATCTAGACACCAAAAGTGTGGGGCGTAAGGGTGCCCACCCATATGTTGGATCCACGCAAGGAATCACAACATCACGTTAAGGTCGTCTTGCCTCCATACAAGAGGAAAAGGATACAACTGACTTCTCCATCCCATTCCAAATCTCATGGTTAATGCGTAATATACAGCGCTATAATCACTGGCAAAATTGGTTGTTAAGTCCTAGATAATATGTTCCTTTAACACTGGAACTTTCATAGTAGGTTATTACCTAATGGTAAATAACCTATAATCATTTTATTATGAAAATAGTGTTTTCTGACCTTTTTGAAATGCAGGTGATGAAAACACTGGATTTGTAAAATACTTTACAGAAAATAATCAAAGGACATGAGCAAGTGTGAACTTGCCTTTTGTGATTGCAAGATTATGCACTCACGGTCTTCAAGTCAATATAAGATCCAAAATCTGAAATCATCATCATTGGTCCGGTAAGGACTAATGTTTAAAGAAGCAATATGCTCTTATGCATAAGTAATGTGATGCACTTTATAAACACGAATCCCGGGGATAACGTTGTTCTAGGGTTTGGATTCCGGAAATGGTTACTTTAAAATGTGTTGTCCCTTTTAGATAAGTTTCATACTTGTGCTTCTTATTAAGGCTTGTGAGTGTGTATGAAACAATCATATAATTACAATATCATAAAGTAATGAGACACACACAAAATGTGAAATGCTACTCAAGTTGCTTATATAAGAGTTCTTGTTTGAAGTGGCAAAAAGAATAACATTTGAAGAAAAGATTTATTTTCTAAGGTATAAACAATCTTTGTTGTTAGTTGAGTCTGGTCGATGTTATTTGTGCTTGCTTGAATAGTTTGAGATTGAGACGCTTTCTGCCTTAATTATATCAGACCAAAGTTAACTATAAAACATATAACAATGTATTTAGTATTATATTTAGAGTCTTGTAGACTAAAGTTAATCTTTAAAACATAGATGGTTTCAAAATGTATTACTTATGACATTTGTACTTTGGGTACTTGGTAATTTTTTCTTAAAGTTACTTAAGAATGGTTATTCTTTTATTTAAGTAGTGGTCTCTTAATTTTGTAGTGGAACAAGATTCCTTGTTTCCTTATAAAGATGTGATTATGGTTTGTGGATAAATAAATAGTACTAGTGACTACTCATGAATTATCTTTGGGTTTAATCCATTATAAGGTTGTATTTGATTTATATATCATTCTTGAAGATTTTATAATTGTTAAAGATCTTTTTAGATTATAAATTATTCATATAGTAGAAGGATAATTCAATATAATAGTATTTCTAATATTTTGAATCATTATGACTTATTATTAATATTTAAGACTAATACTTATTTATTAGACTTGATTGACTAATTTTAGAAATATTAACAAATTTTATTTACCATTATATGAATTTTAAACTAAGGAAATAGGTTTAAATTCAAGTTATTAAAGTATTTGAATTTTTTATTAAACTCAATAGTGGAATATTATATTTTTAACATGTAGATATTGTTTTTGTGATCATTTTGGTATATTATATTTATTTTTATGATTTATAAATAATAAGATATGATTTTTATAAGATTTATTACTTTATAAATACTTAATAAACAATCAATATTTAAGTAAGTGAAATAATAATACATGATTATAGTTTTAAATTATAGTTCTTATTTTCCTAAGATTTTAGTATTTTATTTATATTTATAATATTTACCATTATTAAAATTAGAATTATCAAAGTTTCATTTCTAATAAAATTCTTATTAAATAATAATTATCTAGATAACGATTACAATAATGTCTAATAATAGTTTAGTGTTATAGATTATATTTTTCTAAAAAAAATCATATATTATACATATTTTTCTAAATTATAAAACAAAAGTTATTGATTTAACAAGATTTAATCATTTTATTTCATTTCTGGAATAAGTATATTTGGATTTATATCTTTTATTATTTCTTAAACAGGAAATAACTTTTTACACCGCACACACACCTAGCCCTAGTCTCTGACCAGTGGGCCAGTGGCCACCTGAGCTCTCAGATGAATAAATGTGTTTATTACCGACCCTAGTTCTACTCCTAGACAATGACATGTGGGCCCTAGGCCATGTCATCTGCCACGCGAGACAAAGACTGGGTCAAACATGTTGACGTGGCCAGGGGTGATCTCACCCTAACGTCACCTCGCCGGTGGCATGGCACACGACGGCAAGGAGGGCAGTAGCATGCGAGTGAGCGGGTGTGCAGGGGCTTGTTCGAACCAGAACAACAAGGCGAGTAAGATAGTGGTGGCGCCACTGGTTTTTGGTCATCGGAGGACAAACGACAACGAGCTCATGCGGCGGTGCTTGCGGGCGATCACGGTGGTGTGGATTTAGGAAGCAAACAAAGCATCTACGCATGCGAGGAAACTCAGTGACTCACCAGGAACGCGATGGTGTGGTCGGAAAGGCGAGGCGAGGTCGGAGACGACAGTGAGGTCGACGAACAGTGTCGGGAACCGAGGGTGCGATTGGGTTGATTCTTGCCTCCTCCGCTAGTGCGAGTTGGGGAAATCGAACGAGAAGAAGACGGCGGTCTCCACCGTGGTCTTATCTGGCCGAGGCGAGCACGGAATCACCGGCACCGGCTCACCTTCGAGCTAGGGTTCTCGATGATGAAAAAGAAAACGAGGTAGAGAGGTTTTAGAGGGGGAAAATGGGGATGATGATGAGTAGAGGCGTCGCGAGGGCCTCCTTATCCTCTCCTGGCGACAGCGGCGTGGATCTTGGCGCAAGGACGATAGCAGACGGCCTCGGCCTCGCCACCGAGCTTCTTCTAGCTGGAGGAAGACGACGATGATGGTTTTACATAAACCCCCTTAGCACTTCTTTCCTCTCAACCTGCGATCCTTCTCTGTTCCCACCCGTCAGTCACAGAAGACAACGAGCTGGGTTGGTTACTGGGCTTTTGTGGGATGCACATGGGCGACAGGTAAGAAAAGAGGAGTTGGGCCACAGCCAGGAAATTTTTTTATTTGTTTTCCTTTTTCTATTTTCTATTTTACTTTCAGATTTGAATTTTACTTGTTTGATTTGAATTCTCTTTATAGAATTGATTTCTTTTTGCTGAGAGATTGCAACATTAATAAAGTATATTAAGGTTCTTTTATGAGTTTGTCATATAGTGGTATTATTTCTTTATTTATTTTCTATCAAAACCCCTATTTTTTTATAATGTAGAAATCCTTATTATTAATTTTCTTCCTATACTAAACCATGGCTTTATTATATGATATTTTCTTATTTGTTTATAAATCTCAACTCTAGTTGTCTCATAGTTTGAATAGAAATTTTTATATGTATAATGATCTTATATTATTATTTGATGCATGAAATACAAAAGAAACTAATATGGTTAGTACTACTTCCATTAACTTAGAAAATGGCAATTTATATATTCTATTATGATACACATAGAAGTGTAGGGTTTGAATCGTAAATGTTTACCCAAGGGTTTAGGGTTCTTAATTTACTTATATTCTTTTGTTGCTATGAGTAAAGATTTAATAACTAAGCATATTGTTTTCTATTTGTGATCTATAATGATATCACCCTTTTAAAATAGAAAGTTAAAAAATGTATTATGGAAGAGAATTGATAAAAATATCTCTTAAACACATATGATTAAGATAATTGGAAATGATAAAGATGTGCTTATGTGATTTGCTATAGGAAAATATTCCTATAAAGTGATACGGAGATTGTAGGGGTTTGTAGCATGGAAAACAAAAAATTTCTACCGCATGCAAACAAACAAGCCAAGATCTATCTACTAGATTGTAGCAACGAGTCGATTGAGGAACTCACCCTCGAAGATTCCAAAGCGGTTAACGAGAGCAGATTCTCGTGGGTGATGTAGTCGTACACTTGCCGATCTCAAGATCGCGTAGATGATCCTTCCGGCGCTGTGTTCCGGCAGCTCTTCCGCAGTCGGTCACACATTCGGTACTCGATGAAGACCTTCCTCTCCCTTGTTCCAGCAGGCAGCGGAGGTTGTAGCACTCTCCTCGCGATTCCGGCAGCATGACGGCGTGGTACCGGAAGTAGAGGGGAGATCTCGCAGGGCTTCGCCTTAAGCCGGAGCGAGTATGGTGGACTATGAGAGAGCCCTCGGTGATCTAGGGTTTAGACACACCAAGGAGGGGGCAAGGCCGGCGGCTAGGGTTTGACCTAGGCGGCGGCGGCGAGTTGCCCTAGGCCGGCGGCTGCTATGGAGGGCGGCGGCGGCTAGGAGCTAGGGTTTAGGGTGAAGATCTTGTGTACTAGGAGGGGCAGCCCTGCCCCTCCTTATATAGGTGGAGGGGGCACGCCAGGGGAGGGGAGTCCCTCCCCAACTCGGTTTCCCAAGTGGGCCGGCGGTGGAGGGGAGGAACTCCTCCCCAAGTAGGTTTCCTACTTCCCCTCCACCTTCCAAAATAGCCGTTTGACTTTTCAAATTGGCGTTTGACTTTTCAAACTAGGATTTGATTAAACCCTTTATTTTGTTCAGCGATGACACCTAGTACATGATGCAATCATTCCAACTTGGTATGACACATTCATGTACCCTTACCCTCCGGAGTGCTGGACATTCCGGAACCTTCTAGAACATTCCCGATGAAAACACCGGAACCATTCTCCAACCCCGAAACACGACTTTCCTTATATGAATCTTATTCTCCGGACCATTCCGGATCTCCTTGTGAAATCCCGGATCCCATCCGAGACTCCGAACAACATTCGGTATCTTACTCATCATTCCATAACTACTCAACAACATCGAATCCTTAAGTGTGTCTCCCTACGGTTCGTGAATTATGCGGACATGATCGAGACACTTCTCCGATCAATAACCAATAGAGGAATCTGGAAATTCATATGGCTCCCACATATTTCTATGATTACTTTGCGATCGAATGAACCACTTACATACGATACCAATTTCCCTTTGTCTCACAATAGTTTACTTATCCGAGGTTTTGATCATCGGTATCTCTGCATGCCTAGTTCAACCTCGTTACCGATAAGTACTCTTTTCTCGTTCCCGTGGTATATGATCCCTTGTGAACTATTCACATGCTTGCAAGCTAATTGGATGACATTCCACCGAGAGGGCCCAGAGTATATCTATCCGTCATATGGATGGACAAATCCCACTCTTGATCCACGTGCCTCAACCCATACTTTCTGAACACTCAATGCCACCTTTATAGCCACCCAGTTACGGTGTGGTGTTTGATGTCATCAAAGCATCCTTCCGGTGATGGTGATTAACATGATCTCATGGTCGAAGGAATTAGGTTACTATGTATCAAAAAGCTTATAGCAAATGAACTATATTAAATGACTTGATCTTTATGCTACGCTTTAACTATAGGAGTATGTCCATCACATCATTCTCCTAATGATATGACCCTGTTGTTAATAACATCTCTATGTTCATGATCAGGAAACCATGATCATATATTAACCAACAAGCTAGTTTAATAAGAGGCTTTACTAGGGACTCTTTTATGTTTACAAATCACACAAGTATTAATGTTTCCTGTTAATACAATTATAGCATGGTATGTAAACATTTATCATAAGTATGAAGATATGATAATAACCACTTTATTATTGCCTCTTGGGCATATCTCCAACAGTCTCCCACTTGCACTAGAGTCAATAATCTAGTTTCAAACCTTTGTGTTTTCAACACCTATGGCTTTCTGGTGTCGTATGTACACGATTGCTAGTGGTCAACTGATCTCCGGATCTGACACTTCCAGGTCCGTGTGTAATTGCATGTCTTTGCGTCTCTACGCATCACTCATTCTCAAATGAGATGATTTCGTACAAATTTAGTCCTTTGGTGCGACCTTTAGTTCTTTGGGGTTAAAACATGTTGATAATATTGTCGTACAATATATCTTCATAGTACTATCCCACTGTGAACTACACCTAGTTTGATAACAAACTACTTGACACAAATGCCCTCTTTGCTGCTATTATAGCAGTCATATACTTAGCCTTTTGTTGTAGTATCTGTCACAATGTCTTAACTTTGGAACCCATCCAAATCCATTATGGAACTTACTTTCCATTACATTGTGCCACCCTTAGTTTAGATTGAGATAAACTTAATTTGTACCTTGTGACAAAATTAGTATCAATGTAATACTTTTACAATGAACTAACTATCTATTTGCCACTTCTACAAAATAATATACTCTTAGTTCTTCCAAAAGATCATAAGAATATCCTTACTATCGTCCAATGATCATCTTATGAATCATTCTGGTATATGCTCATAACATTTAGAGCATAGGACATACCTGGATCTGTACATATCACAGTATGATTGATATAAATAATCTTTGTGATTTCATACATCAAGTATCAATCTATACTTGAATCTTTGTTTCACTTACCAAGTGTCAATACACTTGAATGTATCATCAATATTGAACTAATTCAATCCTTTCTGTGCAACAAGAACCTTTCTTGTAGTTTCTATATTGAAATCATTCAATATATCATCTATGTACTTTCGGCACAACCATATTAGCGTCTATTGATGCCAAATATTTGGGTTTTGCCTAAGTCTTTCATCAGGATGAAATTCTTAATATGTGTTAATAAAAGATACATCATTTCCAATCAACAATATGTCCTCCACATAATGTATTAGAAATATGTCTTAGCGCTCCCACTTAATTTCTTGCAAATGCAAGCATCTTCATTGTCTCCGATGAAATTAAACTCTTTTAACAGTTTCATCATAGTGAAGATTCCAACTCCGTGATGCTTACTTCAACCATTGAAGTTTGCATATGCTTTTAGCATCCTTTGAATTAACAAAACCCTATGGATCGTGTCATGCACATGTCCTAGGTAACAATTCTATTAGAAGAACTTGTTTTGTTTATTCAATTACCACATAACAAAATTATATGTAGTGGTTGCTACATTAATCCGTCTAGACTAAATATCGCTATGAAAGATCAAATCTTGTCATAGTCAACCTTTGAACATTGTTGTGAACTCTTTCCCAACATGTCGACTATTTCATAGATGTGCAACATCCATGTATATTTCTTTACAGATCCAAACACAACTGTAAGGTCTTACACCTTTCTCGAGGGTCCTTCAAGTTCAAAACTTGATTTCTCGTGTATGGAACTATCACGGATTTTATGGCTTCAAGCCATTTTATGGAGTCAGGGCCCATCATTGCTTCTTTGCATGTAGTACGTTCATTATTCTCAAATAATGATTCAACCCTCAAATCTTGGTATTTGATTGCTTACTCAACCTACTTGGTTCAATAGAAACTTTGACCTTCGTAACCACAACCTTTGAGGCACGTGAGCCATGAGCATTGTTGCTGCCTCTGGAACACTTTTCGGCGCTGTGCAACTTTGCACATATAGCTAAGGTTCTTTTAACCTTATCAAAGTTCTATTGTCCTCCCACTTGTCTTTTCACGAAAAATTCCTTCTTAAATAAACTTGACGTTCTAAGTGACAAACACTTTTATCTCTGATGTTATGGAGGATTACTTAACAGTTATTCAAAATAACATACAAAGACAGGTTCATCCGACTTTGGTTGAAAACATCTTTCTTATGCATAGCATACCAATGTTTAAGAAAGGACAACTTGGATTTTATCCCAAACCATAACTTTATATGGTGTCAATTCAACGGATTATGATGGAGCTCTTTTCAGTGGAAAAACGGTAGTCTCTAAAGCTTTTAATCTTTAAAATATAATGACAGTTCTATGAATTACACCTTTGATCTTACCATGTCAAACAAGGTTTAATTACATATCTCGAACGCTCCATACTCTTATGGTGTTTCGGGAAATGCAAATCCACGGAACGATTCCTTAAATCTTAGGTATTATGCTAAACTTGTAACTCAAATATCTTCCTTTATGATCTTATCATAAACTTTTCATATTCTTGTTACAATGATTTTGCACTTCATCTTGAAAGTCTTTGAACTTTTCAAATGTTTCATACTTTATCCTTATTAAGTAAATATTCATATATTCACTCAAATTTTCGGAGAAAGCATATGAAGTTGAAATCCATCGCTCTTGACTACACGTAATGGACTTCGTACAACAATATGTACAAGTTCCAATAAGCTAGTCATTCATTCCCTTTTGGCCTATGAACGAAGTTTTAATTATCTTTAGGAAAGTTTCACAAGCGTCATTTGATCAAAAATCAAAAGACTCCAAAATTCCATCCACATGGAGTTTCTTCATGTTTTTTTCAATATAATTTAAACGGCGATGTCACTTCTGAAGTGATCTTTCAATCAATTTGTCTTTCGACATTTTTAGCACTAGTTTTATGGATGTGATTTCTCCAACGAGATTTGTGAATCATCCATCTTTTATGGATTACGGTAATTATTTGAACAACCCTTTTGTTCTCATAATACCTGATAAAACAAATCCAAAAGGCAAGCTTTGATGTTTAACGAGCAACACAATAACCCTTTATTTGTTCTCGATGAACATCATCACATATTCTTTTGCTAGTTACTTAGGCCATTGTAGTTCATGAATTGTGTTGTTTCGTATGACGATTCACACCAACAAATTCAGTATCAAATACTTAGGAACCACATTGTTTAATAAGCAAAGAATATATCCATAACATGTATATCATCTATATACTTAAACTGAACAATTCTAGTATTTTCTTTTCTGCCATATATATATGAGATTCTCTTTCAGTATTTCCTTTTCTGTTTGAAACAATCTATCAACATCAATAGTGGAGTCATACATATGACACATAGTCCAAAGCATGTATAATTAAATACCAATGTCTTTGGATCTGTACTTTGAAGTAGATCACCATCATCAAATGTTTGGTGTGCTTTCAAATTCCATTCTTTAGTAATCTCTTGGTGTGGTAAATATTTTACCTACATCAAATATTCAGCCTTATTATGGAATTATTCATGATCAAGCTACTTTAGCTTATAATGGTGAATCGCGAGTATAATGTTGCTCTCCAAAACCTTTTGGAGGATTAGGACAACTAGTGTTTCCAACCTTTTGCAAATTCTCATCAAATATGAGATCATGACTTTTGCCATATTATACTCTATCATGTTGTAACCAAAACTTCGTTTCAGATATCACAATATCTTCCACACATCATGGTTTCTGAAACAACTCTTTCAGATCCTAGATAACCTTGATATTAAGACAATCCTTTGAATAATAAGAATCATGGAGACAAACATGATACTCATACACTAACTCTTGGAATTGTCACTCTTGTTTTAATACCCATTGTTAAACTTCATGGAGTAACCGGAACTTACTGAAAGTTTGCAATAGGACTTTTAAACTTTAGATTAACACTTCAAAAACAATACGATACCAGTTCATAAAGTAACTAACCAGAATTCTATAGTTCTATCATCTCAATTATAACTAAGCGCAAGGTGGTAATCGGATGCCAATGACTACAACAATTATGCAAATTCACTTTGATTTAATTTATGATAAATAGTGTTCAACTTTTAATCACATTGCCATTGAACTCCCACTAAAAACAATATCCCTCACATTGTTTTAGTGATCACACGAACCAAATCCACCACATCAAAACCGATCATCACGAGAGTTGATGTAGCTTCAATGGCGAACAATCAACATGTTCATCATATCTACTATATGACTCATGCTTTACCTTTCGGTGATCCGTGTTCCGAGACCATGTCTTTACATGCTAGGCTCGTCAAGATCAAACCTTAGCTTCCGCATGTGCAAATCTGGCTTTCTCACGTTGTATACACTCGCAGAATCTAACACACCCAATCATCACGTGGTTCTTCGAAACAACGAGCTTTAGCAACGGTGCTTACTAAGGATGAACACTTTAAAACTTGAAATTGTGTGCTTGAGGGATCATCTTATAATGCTAGTGTCGTAAACTAAGCAATACAAGATGCATAAAAGGATTAACATCACATGCAATTCATAATATGTGATATGATATGGCCTTTCTTCTTTGTGCTTCCGATCTCCATCTTCAAGCACGAACATGATCTCCATCATCACCGGCATTGCACCAAGGTCAATGACGCCGCTCCATGGTTGTCGTCCACCAGCTTCAACTATTACAACTACTTTGAATAGACACGCGGGTCTTAACAGAATTTAAAGACAACCATATGGCTCCTGCCGGTTGCCAACTTACAATAAGGAACATTGCATACATCAAATATAATCACAATCATGGCCATATCACATCACAGCACACCCCTGCAAAACAAAGTTAGACGCCTCTAATTTTCTTTGCATGTTTTACGTGGTTTGGGGCTTTCAATAAGTGTCGTTCTAACTTACGAACAAGAAACACAACATTGATACTAGTATTGTCAATCACCCGTTGTAAATTGAATCTTAACTATGTTGGGAGAAACAGGCACCCGCAAAGCCACTTATGCAATACAAGTTGCATGTCAAGCGTGGAGCAAGTCTCATGAACGATGTCATGTAAGGTTAGCCCGGGCCGCTTCATCCCATCATCCCGCAAGATGCAAAGTACACAAGAAGCAATCGACAACAAAAGCATCAACGCCCATAATGACCATTGTGTTCTACTCGTGCAACAGATCTACATATAGACACGGCTCTGATACCACTGTAGGGTTTCGTAGTATGGAAAACAAAAAATTTCTACCGCATACAAACAAACAAGCCAAGATCTATCTACTAGATTGTAGCAACGAGTCGATGGAATAACTCACCCTCGAAGATTCCAAAGTGTTTAACGAGAGCAGATTCTCGTGGGTGATGTAGTCGTACTCTTGCCGATCTCAAGATCGCGTAGACGATCCTTCCGGCGCTGCGTTCCGGCAGAGCTTCCGCAGTCGGTCACACGTTCGGTACTCGATGAAGACCTTCCTCTCCCTTGTTCCAGCAGGCAGCGGAGGTTGTAGCACTCTCCTCGCGATTCCGTCAGCACGACGGTGTGGTACCGGAAGTAGAGGGGAGATCTCGCAGGGCTTTGCCTTACACCGGAGCGAGTATGGTGGACTATGAGAGAGCCCTCGGTGATCTAGGGTTTAGACACACCAAGGAGGGGGCAAGTCCGGCGGCGGCGGCGAGTTGCCCTAGGCCAGCGGCGGCTATGGAGGGCGGCGGCGGCTAGGAGCTAGGGTTTAGGGTGAAGATCTTGTGTACTAGGAGGGGCAGCCCTGCCCCTCCTTATATAGGTGGAGGGGGCACGCCAAGGGAGGGGAGTCCCTCCCCAACTCGATTTCCCAAGTGGGCCGGTGGTGGAGGGGAGGAACTCCTCCCCAAGTAGGTTTCCTACTTCCCCTCCACCTTCCAAAATAGCCGTTTGACTTTTCAAATTAGCGTTTGACTTTTCAAACTAGGATTTGATTAAACCCTTTATTTTGTTCAGTGATGACACCTAGTACATGATGCAATCATTCCAACTTGGTATGACACATTCATGTACCCTTACCCTCCGGAGTGCCGGACATTCCGGAACCTTCTAGAACATTCCCGATGAAAACACCGGAACCATTCTCCAACCCCGAAACAGGACTTTCCTTTGATGAATCTCATTCTCCGGACCATTCCGGATCTCCTCGTAATATCCCGGATCCCATCCGAGACTCTGAACAACATTCGGTCTCTTACTCATCATTCCATAACTACTCAACAACATCGAATCCTTAAGTGTATCTCCCTATGGTTCGTGAATTATGCGGACATGATCGAGACACTTCTCCGATCAATAACCAATAGAGGAATCTGGAAATTCATATGGCTCCCACATATTTCTACGATTACTTTGCGATCGAATGAACCACTAACATACGATACCAATTTCCCTTTGTCTCACGATAGTTTACTTATCCGAGGTTTTGGTCGTCGGTATCTCTGCATACCTAGTTCAACCTCGTTACCGATAAGTACTCTTTTCTCGTTCCCGTGGTATGTGATCCCTTGTGAACTAGTCAAATGCTTGCAAGCTAATTGGATGACATTCCACCGAGAGGTCCCAGAGTATATCTATCCGTCATATGGATGGACAAATCCCGCTCTTGATCCATGTGCCTCAACCCATACTTTCTGAACACTCAATGCCACCTTTATAGCCACCCAGTTACGGTGTGGTGTTTGATGTCATCAAAGCATCCTTCCGGTGATGGTGATTAACATGATCTCATGGTCGAAGGAATTAGGTTACTATGTATCAGAAAGCTTATAGCAAATGAACTATATTAAATGACTTGATCTTTATGCTACGCTTTAACTATAGGAGTATGTCCATCAAATCATTATCCTAATGATATGACCCTGTTGTTAATAACATATCTATGTTCATGATCAGGAAACCATGATCATATATTAACCAACAAGCTAGTTTAAGAAGAGGCTTTACTAGGGACTCTTTTATGTTTACAAATCACACAAGTATTAATGTTTCCTGTTAATACAATTATAGCATGGTATGTAAACATTTATCATAGGTATGAAGATATGATAATAACCACTTTATTATTGCCTCTTGGGCATATCTCCAACAGAGATAAGATGATGGATCAATAGAAATGGATATTATGTTTGGTTTGAGATTTAGAGTTGGGTGTTAACCAATAATGTCAAATTTCTATAATTCATAATCTTGGACTTTTAATTAAGGAATTCCTTTCCTAGATATACTACTTCTTCCTATCCATCCTCATGATAAATATGATGAGCTTTACTTCATAAAAATATTCTTGTCCACCTATTATTCTTTCAAACTCATGGATGAATCCAATGAGTTTAACACTAAACCATTTCATGATCTTCACATATCCCTACTTGGCTATATCAACTACTATTATGCTGATAATCTTTAATCCAACAAGTAGTTCTTTCAAACTCCACTTATAATCTTCCTTAATCATCCATCACTAATATTCCTCCCTTAGATGTATACCTGCAACTGCCTTTCTCCAAAGCTTACTATCCTTTAGGATAAATAACACTACTTCCATAACTCTATGCTATACTAGCTTTAATTGAATCATACTATTCTACATTTACTTTACTCTAACAACTCATACTCCAACCTCACATTATATTAATGTGACCTATACTAGGGTTTCAATCATGTTCTACCCACCAATGTCACTTAAACAAGATATAAGTATACCGCCCTGGTGACCAAGGCATGATCATTATAATCCTTTAATCATTTATAGCTTAGATTTTTAGTTGGCTAAGCAAGACTTTATCAATACATCCCTACAATTGTATTGGTATTATCTTCTTAGTATCTTTAATTGGATTAAGGTTGTTATTCATGGACTATGCCCACTTGATCCAATAGAATTACTACTAGTAACTATCTTTAGAATTCATTATTGTAATCTTCTTTACTACCATATAATTAGATAATATAAATAATTCTTCTATTTAATTAGGAGTGATTTAACTCCATCAATTATCCCATTGATTTGATTCTCTTCAATCATTCCCATCCTATAGATGATATCTAAAACTAGCATCACTATTTACCTCTTCTTAGTTGTTTCTTTATAGACACTTAAATGTAAGCTATGTTCTGGTCAAGAGTTGATAGATTGAGAATTGGTGAATCAATAGTTGATTTCTCAACATTGATGAACAACAGATATTGGAATATAACTCAATAGAGATGATAAGGATTTAGATGGAAAGAAAGATATATGATGAATGATCTAAACTTAGTTTCTTTCCTACTCAATCTTACTTAAGAAGTAGGGTTAGGTATTACCATGATACTCATGGTATAAGAAGATGGAATTAAGATATAGTTGTTACCTTCTTATTATTTGTGTTATATCCTTAACCTGGTACTCATGAGTGATTATAATGAATACTATGATATGATCACCTAAGGATCAAATATAAATCATATTGTATTAGGGTTTAACTTTTATTACATTTAATCTACCCTTAGATCAAATCTACCTTACCCAAAAATAAGGTTTTAGCAAAGGTCATATTGAAACTTATCGCAGTCAACTTGATGATCTACTTCAATTCCATCAAGTTAAGAGAAGCTTCAATCACTTTGATAAGTTTTGTTCAAAAGCGCGAAAATTATTCGGATTTTCTATGCATGAATGCATTGCACACATCTGGGTTCAGATTATTTCTAGGCTCTAATGCTGGGATGTTACAGACTCTCTGTAACACCCTCGGAATCGACCCTATGCAAGTTTCAGCGATTCCCGCCAAACCCGCATAGAAACGATTCATAGGTGCCCACCAGGCACTTTCGTGCGGGTGGAAAACGAAGTAATATCATTACACAATAGTCCTCGATGGAACCCACAAACAGATATATACAACAGTGACTCCATGAGTCAAGAATACAGATATGCAATACAAAGATCCAAATCACCTTGAAAATCATACAATGCCCGACTACGGACAAGATGCAAATGGGGCTAAGAGCCCTGAAGAATAACCAATGGCGTCCATAACCCTGCCCAGGCCAAGCCGGAAAAGTAACCCTGCTAACGACGTCGATCTCAAAACCTGCTTAAACAAAAGGGGTGCCGATAAAGGGCAAAGGAAAAAGAGAGCGGTCAGTACTGAGGCCAGTACACGGCGAGACTAGAATTCGGCGGTCCTCGCCTACATGGGTATGGTGGACTGAAGCGGCAGCGCAGCATGCACTAAACAACCTATAGAGACTCAATACAACTGGCGGCTATCAGATAGGAATAAGAAATACCTATTCGGATCCAACCTGAAACTATCACCAAGCATACCCATCCTGGTATTTCCCCCTCGAGACCAAACGAGGAAGTCATCCGAGGAACTCACACAGTTGGAAGTTTTATTCATTCCGTTATTGTTGCTGCAATTACTAGTGAGATATACATAGCATGAGTCATCCTGATATAATAAGCAGTGGGCAGTTTTAATTAACCATTCCGCTGTAGTTGTAGTACTTACTAGTCAGACACATATAGCATGAGGCATCCCAAAACCCAGCAGTTGTTGGTACTTTTATTTAGCCATTCCGTTGTAGTTGCAATACTTACTAGTCAGGTACAATGGTAGCAGGTGACAACCAAAACAGTAGTTGTTGGCACTTTTATTTAGCCATTCCATTATAGTGAAGCTGATTACTAGTCATTATAAAGTCAAATCTATAGCACTACTTTAGTTATAGTTGTCTATGATCGAGATACTGTGCTCCAAGTCGTCCATAACCATGGACATGGCTTTCAGAAAGTTTTACCCTGCAGGGGGCACAAATAGCAACACACGCACGATCAACCTCGGGAAAAAACAAATAAAAACCCAACGAGGCATCATGACAGAGCAATTGCAAGATTCATATAAATTTCAGGGGGCCACCCCACTAAGCTACCCGCAACGAAGTCGGTCGTCTCCAATACGGACCCAGGGTGTGTGGCGACGGCTGTAAACAACTGGGAACCCGAAAGTGTGACTGGGCTTGTCGATACAGTGAAAACGTGGCACGAGATTCCTAAACAGTACAGGTGCTCCACGCGCAATCGTAAATAAAGCAGTAAGACATGGCATAAGTACATGATAGTAATAAAGCCCCAAACTAGTTTGTGGCCCCAAGAAATAAATATGACTCAAGCTTTGGCTAGGGGGATTCATGGTCCCACATGCGGATAGTGCGAATATTCAAAGAACATGTATCAAGTACTCGGGGTCCTACAGGACACAAGTGGACGGTTAAAAACCAAATAACATCTATTGCCCACCTGTGCCTCTGCATTATTTACCTACTTCAATTTTAGTTATTAAACAATAATTAAAGCCATGATCATCTCCAACATAAAGCATATGACAGTCTTCCAACAACTGTGGTACTGGACGACACGCAAGAGCACTTGAGCAAGCGACTACGATGCGCAAGTCCAGCTATCTACCAAACAACAGGTAATAGGATGTGTCCAAGGCAATATAAGGCTGCAAGGGATATCACAGGTACGAAAACTAGAGCATCGCAACACAGATAGCAATAGATCAACAGAAGGGAATAAATACTATAAAGGTAAAATAGGTAGAAAGAGGTAGAATGCTCGCCTGAGAGGCATTGCTGAAGATACACCAGAGATCGGGTCGACACTCGCATCAACTCATCGGCTTAATCCGTGAAAAAGCAAAGCACTAGAAGAAACACCGGATGCACTATTTAATACTACGGCAGAAGATCCGACATGATGCATGTATGATGTATGACATGGCAAAGTTGCAATGCAACTAGGCAATATTAAGCGGAACCGGGGTCCCGACAATTAATTATTAAGTTCATGTTGTTTAGATACCCCATCATTTAAATGTTGTCTTAACATGGAAAAATATATCACCGGTTTGCTACACAATTTAAATAGCGCAAATATTAGATTACAAAGCCCGCATATGGCCTCCATATGTACTTTAGGTGAATCGACATAATGTCCCCAAACCACATGACATGATGCGAGCATGACAATTTATGTTCAACAAGATATATCATTTATAAAAATAGGGGCTTAGGGTCACACATGGATTTCGGCGATCTTGTGGGTTCCGAAGGGTGCGGGTTCGGGCACCGGGATCGGTCTTGGATCACTTGGTGCGACGCCGGGTTTAGGATCAGCGAGAACGGTCTTTGGATCTGTGATCAGTCTTGGCGTTCTGTGAAGGGGACGATGACGTTCGGGGAGGAAGACCTTGTCGATGTGTCGGGATCAAAGAGCTTGGCACATGGGCACAACAAGATCACTAAGCCGAAGGTATCTGGACCGCAGCAAACAAAACAAATGAGACCAAGGTCATCGGCAGGAGCATTACAAGGCAACAGTGTAGGTAGAAGGCAACTAGCTCCTAACACCACACGGTACCATTGTCATGCAGCAGAGACCACGTTGGGTCGCAGCCGAACAGAGACAGCGGCAATGGACACTCACAAGAGGATGACAGCAAGGAGGAACAGGCTGGCGAGAGGCAGCGGGGAGGTCGTCCGTGACGCTCGAGGAGAAACTCCTGCAGGGGCGGCGCTACAGGAGGATACGAGGGAGGCGTCAGTTGTTGGGGATCGCGAGGGGAGACACGAGGTCGTGTGGATGGGGCCGTGCGCGGTCGCACGGCCAGGGGCGACACGGGGCGGGGCCTGGCGCACTGGGGAAGATGGGGCGAGGGAGGGCTGCCGCGGGGCACGTCGATGGGAGGGCCTGGCGGCTGCAGAAGGCGGAAGCGGACGTGGTCGGGGCCTGGTTGCCGCGAGGAAGGCCATGGGTGATAGGAACCAGGCGGCGGGATGCAGCCAGGGGAGGCGGCAGAGCTCGAAGGTCGGCGAAGGGGCGCTGGCGGCGACGGGTTCGCCGGAAGGGAGGTGCGAGGGAGGCGGGAGCGACCGAAGGCGGTTCGCCTGAGGAGGCCGGCGGCGGCCGGATCTTGGGCAGAGAGGAGGCAAGCAGCGGGTTGGGTTCGATGGTTGGTGGGGAACGGGGCTGAGGGAGAGAGAGGGAGCGGGGTCCATGCATGGAGAGCGTGTTTGGGGTGGGGCCTAGGGATCGACAGGGTGGGCGGTTTTGTGTGTGTGTGTTGCGTGCGTGCGTGCTGTGTGTGTGTGTAGAGCCAGGGTGGGTGGCGGCAGCATGGAGGGGTGAGGGTAGGGTTAGCTGGTTAGGGTTTTGACTAGTCGGGTTGTATGTGGTCCGGTCGGTTGGGCTTTTGGGCCTGGCCGACTGGGCTGCCTCCCCCACTAACAAAAATTATTTTATATTTTATATTTTTATTTCTTATAAACAAAACATTTGCAAAAAGGTTTTAGATAAATAAAAGATCCGAACGAATCTAGGGTTTCGATTTAAACAAAGAGGGGAATATCTTAAAAACAAAATAGGCTTTTGGGAAATAGTTTTAGACGAATAAATGCATGATGTTGTCATGATGATGCATATAATAAAAACAACAGCGATTTACTAGTAGTTTTTTCACCCGGGGTGCTACAATTCGAAACCACTAACAATGGATCTTGCCCTCGAGATTCGCCTCCTGGTACGGGGAAGAAGGCCGATGCTCTGAATCTTCTCGCTTCGTGTAGATCCTCGTGACACCACTAACAAGGATTCTTTCTTCATATTGAATTCGGCGACACCACCAACACGGGGTCATGGCTCATGTTCGTCGAGAGGACACTTCGGAGAAACCAATACGAAATCGAGGTCTCAAAAGATAAGGCCACCTCTAACTTCGACAGAAGGAGAGAAAATATGCACTCTAATCCACTTCAATGTACAAGAGCGAATAGATTGAGTAGTCGGCATGGGGGCCAATCCATCACGCACCCAAACTATTACTCCGCACCTTCAGTAGAAGATCGTGCAACCATTCTCGGAATTTAGACTGAAGGTCTTCACAAGCGAGGTTCGGAACAAAGGAGTGATGCAGGCTCTTCATCGGATTTGACGTAGGTGACATCGTCATTTTGAAAACACCGGGAGGTACAAAGAAAAAGAATTAGTGAATTTTTGGTCCACTGAAAGATACAACAGATGAAAGACTCATCCGATGACATGAAGACTGGATGTAGAAGCACCGTTACAAGAGGAGGAAGCGAAAACCTGAAGGTACGAGGAAAACCCAACCACGAGAATTCCTTGACTCGAGGAAAAGATAAGAAAGGAGATTAAAATAACGCAAAGGTAAGAGGAGAATAGCAGAGGGGTAAGGAGTAAAAACAGACCTAATCATATTTATCCAATCGATTTTCCAAAATAGTTTGGACAATCTACGACGGCCGTTAGCTAGGTTATCCTACAGGCTAGACCAGTGGGGTATCGTAACTGCTGAGCTCTGATACCACTCTGTAACACCCTCGGAATCGACCCTATGCAAGTTTCAGCGATTCCCGCCAAACCCGCATAGAAACGATTCAAAGGTGCCCACCAGGCACTTTCGTGCGGGTGGAAAACGAAGTAATATCATTACACAATAGTCCTCGATGGAACCCACAAACAGATATATACAACAGCGACTCCATGAGTCAAGAATACAGATATACAATACAAAGATCCAAATCACCTTGAAAATGATACAACGCCCGACTACGAACAAGATGCAAATGGGGCTAAGAGCCCTGAAGAATAACCAATGGCATCCATAACCCTGCCCAGGCCAAGCCGGAAGGGTAACCCTGCTAACAACGTCGATCTCAAAACCTTCTTAAACAAAAGGGGTGTCGATAAATGGCAAAGGAAAAAAGAGAGCGGTCAGTACTGAGGCCAGTACACGGCGAGACTAGAATTTGGCGGTCCTCGCCTACATAGGTATGGTGGTCTGAAGCGGCAGGGCAGCATGCACTAAACAACCTATAGAGACTCAATACAACTGGCGCCTATCAGATAGGAATAAGAAATACCTATTCGGATCCAACCTGAAACTATCACCAAGCATACCCATCCTGGTATTTCCCCCTCGAGACCAAACGAGGAAGTCATCCGAGGAACTCACACAGTTGGCAGTTTTATTCTTTCCGTTATAGTTACTGCAATTACTAGTGAGATATACATAGCATGAGTCATCCTGATATAATAAGTAGTGGGCAGTTTTAATTAACCATTCCGCTGTCATTTTAGTACTTACTAGTCAGACACATATAGCATGAGGCATCCCAAAACCCAGCAGTTGTTGGTAATTTTATTTAGCCATTCCATTGTAGTTGCAATACTTACTAGTCAGGTACAATGGTAGCAGGTGACAACCCAAACAGCAGTTGTTGGCACTTTTATTTAGCCATTCCGTTATAGTGAAGCTGATTACTAGTCATTATAAAGTCAAATTTATAGCACTACTTTAGTTATAGTTGTCTATGATCGAGATACTGTGCTCCAAGTCGTCCATAACCGTGGACACGGCTTTCAGAAAGTTTTACCCTACAGGGGGCACAAATAGCAACACACGCACGATCAACCTCAGGAAAAATCAAATAAAAACCCAACGAGGCATCACGACAGAGCAATTGCAAGATTCATATAAATTTCAGGGGGCCACCCCACTAAGCTACCCGCAACGAAGTCGGTCATATCCGATACGGACCCAGGGTGTGTGGCGACGGTTGTAAACGACTGGGAACCCGAAAGTGTGACTGGGCTTGTCGATACAGTGAAAACGTGGCGCGGGATTCCTAAACAGTACAGGCGCTCCACGCGCAATCGTAAATAAAGCAGTAAGACATGGCGTAAGTACAGGATAGTAATAAAGCCCCAAACTAGTTTGTGGCCCCAAGAAATAAATATGACTCAAGCTCTGGCTAGGGGGATTCATGGTCCCACATGCGGATAGTGCGAATATTCAAAGAACATGTATCAAGTACTCGGGGTCCTACGGGACACAAGTGGACGGTTAAAAACCAAATAACATATATTGCCCACCTGTGCCTCTGCATTATTTACCTACTTCAATTTTAGTTATTAAACAATAATTAAAGCCATGATCATCTCCAACATTAAGCATATGACAGCCTTCCAACAACTGTGGTACTGGACGACACGCAACAGCACTTGAGCAAGTGACTACGACGTGCAATTCCAGCTATCTACCAAACAACAGGTAATAGGATGTGTCCAAGGCAATATAAGGCTGCAAGGGATATCACGGGTACAAAAACTAGAGCATCGCAACACATATAGCAATAGATCAACAGGAGGGAATAAATACTATAAAGGTAAAATAGGTAGAAAGAGGGAGAATGCTCGCCTGAAAGACTTTGTTGAAGATACACCAGAGATCGGGTCGACACTCGCATCAACTCATCGGCTTAATCCGTGAAGAAGCAAAGCACTAGAAGAAACACCGGATGCACTATTTAATACTACAACAGAAGATCCGACATGATGCATGTATGATGTATGACATGGCAAAGTTGCGATGCAACTAGGCAATATTAAGCGGAACCGGGGTCCCGACAATTAATTATTAAGTTCATGTTGTTTAGATACCCCGCCATTTAAATGTTGTCTTAACATGGCAAAATATATCACCGGTTCGCTA
Source organism: Avena sativa (assembly GCA_916181665.1). Lineage (NCBI taxonomy): Eukaryota > Viridiplantae > Streptophyta > Magnoliopsida > Poales > Poaceae > Avena > Avena sativa. Next base: position 86,593,549 of record OV702284.1, read on the forward strand.
CACAATTTATATAGCGCCAATATTAGACTACAAAAGCCCGCATATGGCCTCCATATTTATTTTAGGTGAATCGACATAATGTACCCAAACCACATGATATGATGCGAGCATGACAATTTATATGCAACAAGATATATCATTTATAAAAATAGGGGCTTGGATTTTGGCGATCTTGTGGGTTCCGAAGGGTGTGGGTTCGGGCACCGGGATCAGTCTTGGATCACTTGGTGCGATGCCGGGTTCAGGATCAGCGAGAACGGTCTTCGGATCTGTGATCGGTCTTGGCGTTCTGTGAAGGGAACGACGGCGTTCGGGGAGGAAGACCTTGTCGATGTGTCGGGATCAAAGAGCTTGGCACATGGGCAAAACAAGATCACTAAGCCGAAGGTATCTGGACCGCAGCAAACAAAACAAATGAGACCAAGGTCATCGGCAGGAGCATTACAAGGCAACAGTGTAGGTAGAAGGAACTAGCTCCTAACACCACACGGTACCATTGTCGTGCAGCAGAGACCACGTTGGGTCGCAGCCGGACAGAGACAGCGGCGATGGACACTCACAGGAGGACGACGACGAGGAGGCACAGGATGGCGAGAGGCGGCGGGGAGGTTGTCCATTACGCTCAAGGAGAAACTCCTGCAAGGGCGGCGCTACAGGAGGATACGAGGGAGGCGGCGGTTGTTGGGGATCGCGAGGGGAGACACGAGGTCGTGCGGATGGGGACGAGCATGGTCGCACGGCCAGGGACGACACGGGACGGGCCCTGGTGCACTGGGGAAGATGGGGGCGAGGGAGGGCTGCCGCGGGGCACGTCGATGGGAGGGCCTGGCGGCTGCAGAAGGCGGAAGCGGACGTGGTCGGGGCCTGGTTGCCGTGAGGAAGGCCATGGGCGATAGGAACCAGGCGGCGAGATGCGGCCAGGGGAGGCGGCAGAGCTCAAAGGTCGGCGAAGGGGAGCTGGCGGCGATGGTGTCACATCCCAAATTTGAGATTTGGTTCTGCATATCATTCATATCATTGCATCATACTTTTCCATGCAAAACCGTCGATTGAAATGAATCGGCGGAACGCTATTTTTGAAACCCTATTCTATTTTGCTACGAGGCTCCTGCGGGAGGCATTAGAAGAGCTAGTGTTGCCACCCTTGTAGCTTAGTGTTTTCGTTCAACCCTTGACCCTAGATTGTTCCCCTCGAATTTACAAAACCATAGGAGCAAGAATCGCTCGATTCGGAGCTCGTACGGAAAAGTTATCGCCATTTTATGAAACGTCGGAAAAACGGTCCGAATTTCCGGACCGATTTCCGAGTCCGTAACCAACTCCGCGTTGAATCAGCCTAGGATTCCGCGCGAGGGCCCACAAAAAGGACCCCACCTGGCCCGAGCCGCCGCCTCCCACCTCGATAACCGCGCATCCAGCCTCGGGACCCGTGCCCGCCTCGATCCCGCCCCGCGCCGCCTCCTTCCGCGATCGCGCCGCCCACCTCCTCGTTCTGCGCGCCGCGCCGCCGCCCAGGTACTGCGCCGCCGCCTCCTCTCTTCCCCCGCCGCCGGCGCCACGCCTCGCCTCCGCAGCACCCCGCCTACCCCGCCGCCCAGCCGTGCCAACCGCTCGCCCCGCCGCTGCAGCGCCTCGCCCCGCCGCTGTAGCGCCTCGCCGCTGCTGCGCTGCGCGCCAGCTGCTTGCGCGCGCTGCTGCTGCGCCGCTGCACGCACTGCGCCGCCGCGCGCCTTCGCGTGCACACACACGCGCGCGTTTTCCCACGCACGCACGCACGCGCGCTGTCTTGCACGCCGCGTTGACGATCTCGAACCACGCGCTGATCGTTTCCCCTACCGCGCAGGTAACACCATCGCCGGAGTCGATCGCCACGCCGTCCGGAACCCGCCGCCATCTGTTTCGTCGTTCGTTCCCGGTAAGCCTGCAGCCACCGTAGGATTTCAGATCAACGGTTCAGATCGGTCATTGACCGATCAAACTCAGGCGTTGACTAGTCAGACGCCCAGTCAGCGCCCAGTCAGCAGACGCTTTGACCAGTCAACAGACACAGTTGACTGGTTAATTTCGTTAATCCTTTTAGTTGACAGATTTCGGTAGAAACTTGTAAATTGCATAGAAATTAAACCGCTTGGCCAAAAATTGCAAATAAAATATGTGTAGATTCAGTAAGTCGTGTAGAATCTTGCTGTACCATTGGTTCAGGCTTTTGCAGCAAGGTTTGGTACAGTTTAATCAAACAAGTTAGTGGCCTTTTCGGAGTAATAAATTCGTAGAAAAAGATCCATAGCTCCAAAAATCGCGTATGATATGTCCCTGGATTCAGTGGAACGAGGGGAATCTCATCGTGAATTAAAAAGATAGGCTTACAGTAGAAACTTCTGCAGAAACTGTCTAGTGGCTTTCTGCAGTGTTTTAATTACTCGGGGAGTTTTATAATTCCTTTTTGAGTAATTCCAGTTGGTACTGTTTCTAATCAGCGATGCCTATGCGGTAGAATTTTCCCAAGATTTTACAAACAGTATACTACCGGTAGTGAATTATTTGAGTTCTAGCTCTAGTTTTGAGCATTACTTTTTGCCTAATAGTTTTCCTTGTGCTAAAACTATTTTCCATGCATGCAATCAGTAGTATTATTGATTAGGATTATGTGGTGCAGCTGTAGCACCAATTCACTTGCCTTTCATACCTTCATGCATCATATTTGTTGCATATGCTTGTGGATTGTTTGTTTATGATTGCAATTGTATCGTGTCGATTGTGACGAGTGCAACGCTTGCTCGTGTGTGGATTGTTCTTCCGACCGCTACAACCAAGGCAAGTAGATGCTACTTTGTTCATGATATCGTCCTACTATTTTCAATGCATTATCGTGTATTTTGTAGATGCATGTGTAGGATGATACTAGCGCTATGCTATGTCCTATTATGTGGTAGGGCTTTCTTTGTAGATGAACCACCGTTAGTAGATGTGCTTAGCCATGCTATGTTGAACGAGGGCTGGGTTACATCATTCAGACTTGTTTCCAAAAGGATTGGTTTGTGAAAACTAAAACAACTTAATCAATGAATCATCTGGGTGTGATGGTATTGATAATTTTTGGTGGTTTCATTGCGGAAAGGCACCCAGGTATCAAGAGAGAATGATTGGCTTCTTTATTGTGTATCTTACGTGTACAACCATGTGCCAATAATGGAATGGGCGGTTGGTTAGACTTAGTAGGTTGTGGTAACTCGAACCTGCGTATCCAGAGATGTAGAATTTTGGTAGGTTGGACCGGTGCGCGTCGGGATTGAGGAGCTACTTCCCGAACAGTCTCTTCTTGGACTTCTCCCTATGACCACTCAAAATGAGAGTGATGGTACGAGCTGGGCTGGCCAAGTCACATGGGTAAAGTGTACTAACCCCTGCAGGGTGTATAATCTAATCGATTAGCCGTGTTCCCGGTTATGGACAACTGAGTTGCTTGATATTGATTCCATGACATGTTTCTCACTCATTCTAATTTCATAATTGTTTTAATATTGTTGGGTTAACTTAATTGGGATCTTTTCAAAGAAAATCAAAAACTGTTTATGAAAGTAGGACAAATGTATTTGCAAATGCAAGCCAGACACAGCTCCAATTGCCAAATATGCATGTAGATGTTAGTACTATTGTCTCCTTTACTAGCTCTACTTGCCATACATTCCATGTATTGACCCTTCGGGGCTGCTACGTTTCATGTTGCAGGTTATTCCGGTTCTGAGTAATCGATATAGGCCACCGTACTCCACTCGGCACTTGTTCACTTGTGGGCAATTTGAAGAATGGAGGATTTACTTTATTTACGTTGCTACCTGAATAATTTGAGCTAGCTTTGGGCTAAGCTTTTATTGTAATAATGGTACTCTGGATCTTCGTTATCTATGATACACTGATATTTTGCTATGTTATTCATCTTATTCTATTGTGTGCCAATGAACCGATCCAGGGATTGGCATGTCACATAGAAGCCACGGTCTTTTCAGAACCGGGGTGTTACAGGATGGTATCAGAGCCCGTGTGTCGATTGTAGGATCGTGACATAGGATTGGATTAGGAAGCCATAGAATTATTAAAGCCTATATTAACTCTGTCTTTCATCTTATGCCTTTCACCCTCGTAAATTCTTACCATATGCTATTCTCACACTTTCCTCTTTTACTTGATAGATGGGAGAAGTCAGGACTGAGTATGCCACCATGGAGTCACCAAGGCCCTTTGCTAGGCAGTTAGCTCAGCTCTCGCAGTCATTGGGATTGCCACTGCCCATGTTCAAGGGAAGAAGGTTGTACACCTATGGATATGGAGAGGATGCATGGGAGATCACTACCTTCATATTCAGGGATGCCGCCTTGCCAAACCCCGTGCACTTGATCTACACCAAGACATACTGCAACTGGGGATTTGGAATCAACTTGGCCATACATGAAGCCCTGTCTCGCTAGTGCCATAATGTCCGATACCTACTGCCAGCAGATTCACCCTACCGTGACTATGGGAGGCGTGATGAAGATGGGCACATTGTGGTTACCCCGGGTGATAGGAACAACATGCCGCCCCGTCGGAGGCACATAGAGGACATGGAAAGGGAGAATGGAGCGCTAGCTGAGAAGGTAATGATGATAAAGGAGATTGCAGACTTTGCTAGCAATGGTATGGTGGTCCAAGGACAGGAGATTGACACCCTGCATGAAGCTGTGGGAGTTCTGGAGAATGCCCTGATAGCCAGAGATGCAACCATAGCTCATCTTCATGGTACTGTGCAGGAGAACACCCAGAACATACAACAGTTGCAAGGGACCGTCCAGGAAAGGGATCAAACTATTGAAGCTATGACAGCCCAGATTGCCGCTCTCCAAGCACAGCTGAATCCACCCTCTGATGATGACAATGGAGATGATGGCAACAATGGGGATGATGATGACAGTGGAGACGACGATGATGATGAGGACGAGGATGATGATGATGGAGAAGATGATGGTGGAGGAGATGAAGCAGTTGCAGTTGCAGCTGAGAGTGAAGAAGAAGAGGAGGATCCAGAGGAGGTGGAGTTTGAAATCTCAAGTGATGATTCAGGAGAGGTGTACACTCCGCCGCCATGGTTGTACCACGAGCCGAAGCGCCAACGCATGACACCAAGGACCTACCGCAACCTCTTTAAGAAGTAGATAGAAGTCCACCAATTAGTCCACGTTAGGCAAATTCGTTATGATTAGTCTCGATCGTTGTGAAACTTAGTTCATGTTAGTTTAAGAGTGTTTAGTTGCTTATTTGTGTACTCCAATATCCCAGGAATTATTTGTGCGAATTTTATGAAAGAGTTATGGCAATTTTGGTTACTATCTGTGTTATTTTCGCTGCAGTTTTTCTGCTGATACAGCAGTACTGCGCGATTTTTCATATTTTTATGGTGACTCGGAAAAATCAGAAAAAAATTGGGCTGATTCGAAACTATCTTTACTATATGTGAAATAATCAGCTAATTTTTCTGACGAGTTTAAGTCAGGAAGAAAAATTCGTGAACGCTGCTGGACTGTTCTGGCAGATTGCTGTTTTGTTGTTTAGATGATCAACTGTTTAGTTAACCATTGCCAACTCTTGCAAAACTATTTTAGTAGGTATATACTGCTAGGATAACCCCTGGGATGTTGCTGGATCGCTTGTTTGTTGATGTGTTGCTTGCTTGTGATTGTCTGCTATTGTTTGTTGTTGTTTGATCATATGCATGGGTAGAATCCTATTACCGTAGTTGATTCTTTCTAAACTTACCTGTGCTGAACCGCAGATGCCTCCCCACCGTCACCCCACTGAGTTGGAGCAGCTCATGGCAGCTCAGGCACAGCTGACCCAAGTGATGACTCAGTTCATGGCAAATCAGAACAACAACAATGGAAACAATCAGCCTCAGGGAGATGCTCTCACCAGATTTCTGAGGCTAAGGCCAGCTAAGTTCTCTACTGCAGCGGAACCAATGGTTGCTCTCGACTGGTTGCGTTCAGTTAACAAGGATCTAGTAACTGTCGGATGCACTGATGCTGAGAAAGTGAGATTTGCCGCTCACCTACTGGAGGGACCAGCCGCTTCTTGGTGGGACACTTTTCAGATCACCCACCCGCTGGATACCGTGACTTGGGCAATGTTTGAGGAAGGTTTCAGGACCAACCACGTGTCTTCAGGAGTTCTGATCCTGAAGAGGAAGGAGTTCCGCAACTTGCGCCAAACCAATCGCACCGTGGCCGAGTACATTGAGGAGTTCAACAACCTGTCCCGTTATGCACCTGAGGATGTTGACACTGATGCAAAAAGAAGGGAGAGATTCCTGGATGGCCTCAGTGATGAGCTTTCAGTGCAGCTACTGGTGGTTTACTGCCCCACTTTCCAGGAGCTTATGGACAAGGCCAGGATCTTGGAAGGGAAGCACAAACAGGTGGAGAGCCGCAAGAGAAAGAGTAAAAATCACCACTCTGGTTCACACCACAAGTCTCGCACTTCATATGATGGATACTCCAAGCATGGAGGGAGTGACCATGGGAGCCATGACCGCCACCACCATGGAGGCGATGGGCATCGTCATGACAACCATAGGAGCAGCCACCACAGCCACAAGGGAGGACACTCTCACCACTCTGGAGGACACGGCGGACATGACCGCAACCGTGATCGCAGCTTTGTGAAGAAGGATCTGAGTGAGGTGACGTGCTTCAAGTGTAAACAGAAGGGACACTATGCTGACAACTGTCCGGAGAGGAAAGGACTGAAGCCAAACAACAACGAGAAGGCCACAGTGAACCACATGAATGTGGAGGAGATTCCAGATGAGCCTGACCTTGTGATTGGTAAGTTTCCAATCAACACTTACCCTGCACTTATACTTTTCGATACTGGTGCATCGCATTCATTCATATCAAGGGCATTTGTTGATAAGTATAAGCTACCTATGGAGTCTATGAAAAGGGCTATTAGAGTTAGTTCACCTGGAGGAGATATGATAGCTAGCGCGGGATGCCGCGATTTAACTGTGAGGATTGGAACACACAACTTCAGCGCACATTTGGTAGTGTTGGAGTCACAGGGATTAGACGTTATTCTGGGTATGGATTGGATGTCTATGCATGGGGGACACATAGATTGTGCACAGCGAGTTGTTTCACTCAAAACCCCGGATGGTAAGAGGATTAGATTCAAGTCGGCTGCACGACCGAGAAGGTGTAAGTTGAATTCACTTAAGGGGGTTAGCATGGATACTGTGCTAGTGATTAGGGATTACCCCGACGTGTTTCCGGAAGAGCTGCCAGGGATGCCACCTGACAGGGATGTAGAGTTTCTAATCGACCTGATGCCGGGAACATGACCAATAGCAAAGAAACCATATAAGATGGATGTGGATGAGCTGAAGGAATTGAAGAAGCAGTTGAAAGAGCAGCTGGAAAAGGGATTCATTCAGCCTAGTTCGTCGTCATGGGGAGCACCTGTTCTGTTTGTGGAGAAGAAAGACAGCAGCAAGAGATTAGTAGTGGACTATCGCTCGCTGAATGAAGTAACCATCAAGAACAAGTACCCTCTGCCGAACATAAATGATTTGTTTGATCAACTGGAAGGAGCAAAGGTGTTCAGCAAAATTGATCTGCGATCAGGCTACTTTCAATTGAAGATCTGGGAGGAGGACGTACCAAAAACCGCCTTCACCACTAGGTATGGTTTATACGAGTATACAGTTATGTCTTTTGGACTAACGAATGCCCCGGCGTATTTTATGACCATGATGAACAAGGTGTTTATAGAATACTTGGACAAGTTCGTGGTGGTGTTCATTGATGACATACTGATATATTCCAAGGATGATGCTGAGCATGAGAAGCATCTGCGACTGATTATGGAGAAACTGAGGGAACATAAGCTGTATGCCAAATTCAGCAAGTGTGAATTCTGGCTTAACACTGTTGGATTTCTTGGACACGTAGTGTCAGGAGAAGGAGTCGCTGTTGATCCAAGCAAAGTGACTGCAGTAACTGAGTGGGAAGCACCCAAGAATGCAGGAGAGATACGAAGCTTTTTGGGACTTGTGGGATATTACAGGAGGTTCATTGAAAACTTTTCCAAGATTGCTAAGCCGATGACTGAACTTCTGAAGAAGGAGAGGAAGTTTGAATGGTCAGACGTATGTGAAGCCAGCTTTCAGGAACTGAAGCGTCGACTAGTGACTGCGCCTGTTCTGTGTTTACCAGATCTTCAGAAGGATTTCCAAGTGTACTGTGATGCTTCTTGACAGGGACTTGGGAGTGTGCTGATGCAATATGGGAGAGTAGTGTCATATGCCTCGCGACAACTAAAGCACCATGAGCGGAATTACCCCACACACGACTTGGAGTTAGCGTCAGTGGTTCATGCGCTCAAGGTATGGAGGCATTACTTAATGGGAAAACACTGGGATGTGTACACCGACCACAAGAGCCTGAAGTACATATTTACACAGAAGGAACTGAACATGAGGCAAAGGAGATGGTTGGAACTTATCAAGGACTACGATATGAATTTGCAATACCACCCAGGAAAGGCCAATGTAGTAGCAGATGCTCTGAGCCGGAAGGTTTATGCCAATGGATTGACAATTGGTGAATTGCCTGAGGATTTGTGCAAGCAATTCAAGGACCTTAGACTGGAGGTAGTATCTGAAGGATACCTGGCTACAATGGAAGTCCAACCGACGCTACAGGACAGAATCAAAAAGGCTCAGGTAGGAGACAAGGAAATAGAGGAGATAAAGGAAAAGATGAAGGAGAATCAGGAAAAAGATATTCGCGAGGATGAGCATGGTACCTTGTGGTATGGATATCGTTTGTGTGTGCCCAGCGATCCGGAGATAAGGGAGTTGATTCTGCAGGAGGCTCATAACTCGCCATACTCCATACATCCGGGCAACACAAAGATGTATATGGATTTGAAGAGCAGATTTTGGTGGAACAACATGAAGGGAGATATCGCCAAGCATATTGCCCTATGTGATGTGTGCAGCCGAGTGAAGGCTGAACACCAGAAGCCAGCAGGATTGCTACAGCCATTGCCAGTGCCGGACTGGAAGTGGGATAGAGTGGGAATGGACTTTATCACAGGATTGCCCAGGACCAGGTCAGGATATGACTCTATTTGGGTAGTGGTCGACCATTTGACCAAGGTAGCCCACTTTATTCTGGTAAAGACAACCTATACGAGTGCAAAGTTGGCCAAGATTTATATGGACAGAATTGTGTGCCTACATGGAGTTCCCAAGAGTATCGTATCTGATAGAGGCACCCAATTTACCTCGCACTTCTGGCGCCAGCTGCACGAGTCACTTGGTACTAGATTGGAGTTTAGCACAGCGTTTCACCCATAGACTGATGGACAGACCGAGAGGGTGAATCAGATTTTGGAGGACATGCTGAGAGCTTGCGCTTTGGCTCATGGTTCTAGTTGGGATGAGAATTTGCCATATGCTGAGTTTTCCTACAACAACAGCTATCAAACCAGCATCAAGACGTCACCGTTCGATGTGCTGTATGGGAAACGGTGCCGAACACCATTGCTATGGGATGGAGTAGGAGAACGTCAGTTGTTTGGACCTGATTTGATCAAGGACGCCAAGGAGAAGGTCGCCTTGATTAGGGACAGGCTGAAGGTAGCACAATCAAGGCAGAAGAGCTACGATGACGCCAAGCGCAAGGAAGTGGTGTATGAGATAGGCGATAGAGCATACCTCAGAGTGTTGCCACTTCGTGGAATCAAGAGATTTGGAATTAAGGGTAAGTTGGCACCCCAATTTATTGGACCGTACAGGGTCTTAGCACGCAAAGGAGAAGTTGCTTATCAGTTGGAGTTGCCAGAGGCTCTGTCCGCTGTTCACAATGTGTTCCACGTGTCCCAGCTGAAGAAGTGCCATCCGGAGATGGTAGATACACCATTGAGAGATACTGTACCGCTAGAGGAGGTTCAGCTTGACAATGATTTGACCTATGAGGAGAAACCGGTCAAGATTCTGGAGACAGCAGAGAGGATTACCCGTACCAAGACGATCAGGTTTTTCAAGGTACAGTGGAGCCACCACACCGAAGAGGAAGCCACTTGGGAGCGTGAGGATGACATCCGAGAGGACTACCCACACCTATTTGCTAGCCGCGCCGAATCTCGAGGACGAGATTCATCTTAAGGGGGTTAGTCTTGTCACATCCCAAATTTGAGATTTGGTTCTTCATATCATTCATATCATTGCATCATACTTTTCCATTCAAAACCGTCGATTGAAATGAATCGGCGGAACGCTATTTTCGAAACCCTATTCTATTTTGCTACGAGGCTCCTGCGGGAGGCATTAGAAGAGCTAGTGTTGCCACCCTTGTAGCTTACTGGTTTCGCCCAACCCTTGACCCTAGATTGTTCCCCTCGAATTTACAAAACCATAGGAGCAAGAATCGCTCGATTCGGAGCTCGTACGGAAAAGTTATCGCCGTTTTATGAAACGTCGGAAAAACGGTCCGAATTTCCGGACCGATTTCCGAGTCCGTAACCAACTCCGCGCCGAATCAGCCTAGGATTCCGCGCGAGGGCCCACAAAAAGGACCCCACCTGGCCCGAGCCGCCGCCTCCCACCTCGATAACCGCGCATGCAGCCTCGGGACCCGTGCCCGCCTCGATCCCGCCCCGCGCCGCCTCCTTCCGCGATCGCGCCACCCGCCTCCTCGTTCTCCGCGCTGTGCCGCCTCCTAGGTACTGCGCCGCCGCCTCCTCTCTTCCCCCGCCGCCGGCGCCACGCCTGGCCTCCGCAGCACCCCGCCTACCCCGCCGCCCAACCGCACCAACCGCTCGCCCCGCCGCTGCAGCGCCTCGCCCAAGCCGCCGCTTCGCCGCTGCTGCTTGCTCCGCTGCTGCGCTGCTGCTTGCGCGCGCTGCTGCTGCGTCGCTGCACGCGCTGCGCCGCCGCGCGCCTTCGCGCGCACACACATGCGCGCGTTTGCCCACGCACGCACGCACGCACGCACGCCGTCTTGCGCGCCGCGTTGACGATCTCGAACCACGCGCTGATCGTTTCCCCTACCGCGCAGGTAACACCGTCGCCGGAGTCGATCGCCGCGCCGTCCGGAACCCGCCGCCGTTCGTTTCGTCGTTCGTTTCCGGTAAGCCTGCAGCCACCATAAGATTTCAGATCAACGGTTCAGATCGGTCGTTGACCGGTCAGACTCAGGCGTTGACTAGTCAGACGCCCAGTCAGCGGACGCTTTGACCAGTCAACAGACACAGTTGACTGGTTAATTTCGTTAATCCTTTTAGTTGACAGATTTCGGTAGAAACTTGTAAATTGCGTAGAAATTAAACCGCTTGGCCAAAAATTGCAAATAAAATATGTGTAGATTCAGTAAGTCGTGTAGAATCTCGTTGTACCTTTGGTTCATGCATTTGCAGCAAGGTTTGGTACAGTTTAATAAAACAAGTTAGTGGCCTTTTCGGAGTAATAAATTCGTAGAAAAAGATCCGTAGCTCCAAAAATCGCGTATGATATGTCCCTGAATTCAATGGAACGAGGGGAATCACATCATGAATTAAAAAGATAGGCTTACGGTAAAAACTTCTGCAGAAACTGTCTAGTGGATTTCTGCAGTGTTTTAATTACTCGGGGAGTTTTATAATTCCTTTTTGAGTAATTCCAGTTGGTACTGTTTCTAATCAGCAATGCCTATGCGGTAGAATTTTCCCAAGATTTTACAAACAGTATACTACCGGTAGTGAATTATTTGAATTCTAGCTCTAGTTTAGAGCATTACTTTTTGCCTAATAGTTTTCCTTACGCTAAAACTATTTTCCATGCATGCAATCAGTAGTATTATTGATTAGGATTATGTGGTGCATCTGTAGCACCAATTCACTTGCCGTGCATACCTTCATGCATCATATTTGTTGCATATGCTTGTGGATTGTTTGTTTATGATTGCAATTGTATCGTGTAGATTGTGACGAGTGCAACGCTTGCTCGTGTGTGGATTGTTCTTCTGACCGCTACAACCAAGGCAAGTAGATGCTACTTTGTTCATGATATCGTCCTACTATTTTTAATGCATTGTCGTGTATTTTGTAAATGCATGTGTAGGATGATACTATCGCTATGCTATGTCCTATTATGTGGTAGGGCTTTCCTTGTAGATGAACCGCCGTTAGTAGATGTGCTTAGACATGCTATGTTGAACGAGGGCTGGGTTACATCATTGAGACTTGTTTCCAAAAGTATTGGTTTGTGAAAACTAAAACAACTTAATCCATGAATCATCTGGGTGTGATGGTATTGATAATTTTTGGTGGTTTCATTGCGGAAAGGCACCCAGGTATCAAGAGAGAATGATTGGCTTCTTTATTGTGTAGCTTACGTGTACAACCATGTGCCAATAATGGAATGGGCGGTTGGTTGGAATTAGTAGGTTGTGGTAACTCGAACCCGCGTATCCAGAGATGTAGAATTTTGGTAGGTTGGACCGGTTCGCGTCGGGATTGAGGAGCTACTTCCCGAACAGTCTCTTCTTGGACTTCTCCCTATCACCACTCAAACTGAGAGTGATGGTATGAGCTAGGCTGGCCAAGTCACATGGGTAAAGTGTACTAACCCCTGCAGGGTGTATAATCTAATCGATTAGCCGTGTTCCCGGTTATGGACAACTGAGTTGCTTGATATTGATTCCATGACATGTTTCTCACTCATTCTAATTTCATAATTGTTTTAATATTGTTGGGTTAACTTAATTGGGATCTTTTCAAAGAAAATCAAAAACTGTTTATGAAAGTAGGACAAATGTATTTGCAAATGCAAGCCAGACACAGCTCCAATTGCCAAATATGCATGTAGATGTTAGTACTATTGTCTCCTTTACTAGCTCTACTTGCCATACATTTCATGTATTGACCCTTCGGGGCTGCTACGTTTCATGTTGCAGGTTATTCCGATTCTGAGTAATCGATATAGGCCACGGTACTCCACTCGGCACTTGTTCACTTGTGGGCAATTTGAAGAATGGAGGATTTACTTTATTTACGTTGCTACCTGAAAAATTTGAGATAGCTTTGGGCTAAGCTTTTATTGTAATAATGGTACTCTGGATCTTCGTTATCTATGATACACGGATATTTTGCTATGTTATTTATCTTATTCTATTGTGCGCAAATGAGCCGATCCCGGGATTGGCATGTCACATAGAAGCCACGGTCTTTTCAGAACCGGGGTGTTATAGACGGGTTCGCCGGAAGGGAGGTGCGAGGGAGGCGGGGGCGACCGAAGGCGGTTCGCCTGAGGAGGCCGGCGGCGGCCGGATCTTGGGCAGAGAGGAGGCGAGCAGCGGGTTGGGTTCGGTGGCTGGTGGGGAACGGGGCTGAGGGAGAGAGAGGGAGCTGGGTCCATGCATGGAGAGCGTGTTCGGGGTGGGGCCTAGGGATCGACAGGGTGGGCGGTTTTGTGTGTGTGTTGCGTGCGTGCTGTGTGTGTGTAGAGCCAAGGTGAGTGGCGGCAGCATGGAGGGGTGAGGGTAGGGTTAGCTGGTTAGGGTTTTGACTAGTGGGGTTATAGGTGGTCCGGTCGGTTGGGCTTTTGGGCCTGGCCGACTGGGCTGCCTCCCCCACTAACAAAAAATATTTTATATTTTATATTTTTATTTCTTATAAACAAAACATTTGCAAAAAGGTTTTAGATAAATAAAAGATCCGAACGAATCTAGGGTTTCGATTTGAACAAAGAGGGGAATATCTTAAAAACAAAATAGGATTTTGGGAAATAGTTTTAGACGAATAAATGCATGATGTTGTCATGATGATGCATATAATAAAAACAACAGCGATTTACTAGTAGTGTTTTCACCCGGGGTGCTACACTCTCCCCCTTAAAATAAACTTCGTCCTCGAAGTTCGCAAACTCTCACATTTCGGAGTAAGGAATTGACTTGTGTGGTTTACGGTATTTCTCAACTCCATGGTGACCTTAAATGAAAATAATTTTAGCATTCTATATCCTGGTTAGGTATCCTAAACCAACTCTTCTTATTTAATTATTGAGCTTTCTTGCAGTATTATATATGGTCTAGGAAGTCTCACTAAAATAGGGTTCCAAATTTTATTAGACAATACTTGTGATCAAAAGACTAATCTTTGATGTTCCATTATATGAGTTGTACTAGTACTTCTTCCAAGATTGGATTTGAATTCATTTAGTCCATACCCATTGGAATTTCTTGTTCCTCAATACTTCTCCAATTGGGTATTCTCTATTGCTTCTTAAGGGTTACTTAAGAGTTGTTTCTTCTAGAATTAGTCGGTTAGGATTAACCTTTTATCACCTTCAAGCTTTTACCTTATTAAGTTTTAGATAATCTTTCATTATTACTTATAGTACTTCTTCAACTTTCATTCATAATGTCTACTCTCCCCCTTAGGGTTTACTAATAGTCTTTAAATTGTCTATATATCATTTATTGGTTTTATAACTAGAATGTTGGTATCTGTTCCGTTTACACTTTACCTAATTAGGGTCCGATGAAAGATTGTACGGTGTATCCACACAGTTGTGGATCTCTGAAGCAAATCTTTCAGCATTATATGTCGTACTTACTATTGGACATTTTCATTGGGATAAGTCTGACTTTGCGAAGCATCTCGAAAAAACGATCGCCTTAAATTTTTATACTACCTTAGGTCTTACTTAACTTTAGGCCAAATTTTATGCTCTTTATGCAACCATTAAGATGATCTGGTTAACTATGTCAACCAACACCGGCTGCGAACAATATACCAACTGTGGACTAGAATACTGATTATGGATCAAATTACCAGCTGCGGATCATCCTAGGTTGCATGTATTATCCTACAGTTTCCGACCTACTACTGGCATTCTTTCTGAACTGTCAGAGCTTAAATACCATTTTTCTCCAAAGCTTCTTCTTTGTACTAGTTCATGACGCTTTCCTTGAACTAGGTATTACTACTTTATTAACTTCGTAGCAATGCTACCTACTTTGAATGGTCCTTAAGTTTATTATTTCTTCTTACTCCATACACCTTATACACTAAACTTCCTTCTTAAATCTGGCTAAGAATAACCTGAACTTGATCTATCCTTAAAATTGTGTTAATACTCCTTACACTTGGCTTTATTTTTCAAATAAGTCTTCATCTTGATTTTTGGAACTCGTCACTCCCTTACACGGATTCCCCTTTCTATCTAGGTCTATAACATCAAGTAATAACTGGGTGTTACATCATGCATTTGAACACCTAATTAAATTTCATGTACAGATCTAGTGAATCAAGAAGATTCAAGAAAATCCAAAAATTCGATAAACAACAAAACATATACCATGTATTATACATAGGTTCTTAAATAATTTACAAATGTACTAGATGTTCCAACGGTTTGCTCCACACCTATTTACACAACTATCTTACAAGAACTTCGTGTTCTTATGAGTATATACTCACTTATTTCGGCAAACCTTTCAAACTACAATATGCATTACCCTCTATGTACATTATTCAAGCACTCATCCCTTGGGATGTCGTTCCTTTCTTACTTTCATCTTCCTCTAGTTCTTCCTGGAGTTCCGTCCATGATGACGTGAAGTCCTACGACTACCTTCTGGAGTGTAAGAGCATCCAGGAGGTGCGTATTTTTGATTAGAAGTACCGAGACTGAGATTAGTCATTGAAAAATGACTAGAGTTGGCGTAATCTTCTACCGAATATTCTTGATTTTCCGGCAACGCTTCCTCAAAGTAAGTTGGCTCCTTAGACTTTTCTTGGATCCAGTCGTACATATTGGTATAGTAGCTATTGGAATACTCTTCTAAGTTGATTGGATTAGTATCACCCCATATGGTCCATAAGGCTCTCTATGGTTATAGTGGGTCTCTTCTCTGATACCTACGTCACAAGGTATAGGATTTCCCATGGTTCCACCTACTCCCCATCCATACTTGTTTGGCTCAGGGTTGGTTGGAATAACTCCATTCCATTCCTGTTGTTCGGAGTTGTACTTGGTCCATAAATCTTCGGGTGACTGGGTTTTAGTTTGGTAGTAGGCATAATTTTCCGAGTTTGGATCATCAAACTCAGTTTCCTCATACACTTCTCCGGAAGGTATGTATTTGGGATGCCTAGCTTCTTTATCTAACTTCTTCCTATGTGCCATTGCCTTATCAGGATCAGTAAAATCCTCAATGACCGTATCCAGTTCCTGAACTAAAACTTGGTGAGTGTTATGATAAGTGTTTAGCAAAGACCGATAACGATCCAAATACTCTATAGCTAGAGTAGGTTCAGTTTGGACTAAAGTAGAGTGATCTAACTCATGCCCTGGATTTGTGGTTTCATGGGGTATAATGGTATGAGTACTACCTTCTAGAGATTGGGATTTCTGTTCTCGGATCATGGTTATGGCTGCTTCTACGGCAATCTGATATGCAAATGCCATGCACCTTGCCTCTCCTGGTGGCATTTCTCCCTTAAGTCATAACTTCTTGGGTAACATGATCATGACACGGTATTTAGCTAATACCTACCCAACATAGTAACTGTAAATCTTGACCAAAAGTCTCGATTCACATTCCAAACTCCATTGAAGTTGTTGGAGATTATCTGTCCAATCCCCTCCGTAGTCATTCAACGTCCTGTTCATCACTTGAACATTCCGGGGTGGATATCGAGGTGCCATGTGGAACTGTAGATAAGAAATTATCATCAGTCACATAGAGTTAAAACTCTTGGGTAATGATCAGAATTGCAATCATACTAAAGAGTTATCACACTAGTAACATGACAGGATTATTCTCAAGTGAATATCCCTCATATCACTAGAGAACTCTTTATTCTTGCAGTATAAGTCCTACAGGTGCTACCCATTTACTAGGTTTCCAACCTAAGGTCAAAGCATATGCTCTGATACCAACTGCGGTGACCCATCATACCACTGCATGATGTAGTATACTGTAGTCGTTGACATAACACCAATGAAACACCGTTCACTAGTATTACATCCCTCAGAATGGCACAACAGAAACACAGTGGGTCCAATACATGGCTAAAGGTTACAACTCACTCTTTACACAAGATCTAGAGAACACTCTAGGTTAAAGAGAGAGAGAACTTCTTACAAAGAAGAATCAAAGATAAATAATGCACCAACTATTATACTTTTAAGTCTAGTATTTTAACTAAGGAGTTGGCATTGCTACTATTGCAACGCACTACAGAATTAGGTTCTTTGGTTAGAGAGAGTATATTCCTATCTAACCAGTAACTTCGTCTTCACTTGAGTGAATGTATATTTCGACTTCCTTGTCTTTGTTGAAGAGCTTTAGCTTTGGATGATGATTCCTGGAGCATAACTTGGTGTAGACGTCGTCTTAATGGCTTCAGCATCTAGCAAGGGTTAAGAAGATACTTTGAGTACGAGCGTACTCAGCAAATTCACTAGAAAAGGAGTGTTTAATGCATTATAACTACAGCCACAGACCGTAGGTCGTAGGCAATGCAATTTTTCGTAAACATTTCTTCAGAGGTTGATTTTATTCTAAAAAGCTATGTCCATCAGCCTTCATGGGTTTACCAGAACTTTCATGGATTTCCTTTCCCGCAGCGTTCGCAGCTCCTTCCCGGAACAGGGAGTAGCAAGCTACAGTTCTTACACTCTGTAGAGGTGCGTTACTTTTACCATGAGAGATCAACTCCTTGTTGCACAACCGGGCAGCTTACCCGTCCACAATTCCATGTTGTGGGGCCCAGTAGATGATCCAAGCCAATCACTGCCCTCTCCGCGACCTCATATGTCTGCACGATCCTTCGGGCTGGCTCATTTTCGTTAAGCCCCCTTTCGGGCAGGCTAAAACCCTGATGAGTTCCCAAAGACTCTATGACCTGGTGTTGCCCTTGGCAAGTGCCATAGTTAATGGTCCATCCACTAAACACCATCCATAGATAATCTAGACACCAAAAGTGTGTGGCGTAAGGGTGCCCACCCATATGTTGGATCCGCGCAAGTAATCACAATGTCACGTTAAGGTCGTCTTGCCTCCATACAAGAGGAAAAGGATACAGCTGACTTCTCCGTCCCATTCCAAATCCCATGGTTAACGCGTAATATATGGCACTATAATCACTGGCGACATTAGTTGTTAAGTCCTAGATAATATGTTTTTCCTTTACCACTGGAACTTTCATAGTAGGTTATTACCTAATGGTAAATAACCTATAATCGTTTTATTACAAAAATAGTGTTTTCTGACCTTTTTGAAATGCAGGTGATGACCCTTTTAAAATGTGGTGTCCCTTTTAGATAAGTTTCATACTTGTGCTTCTTATTAAGGCTTGTGAGTGTGTATGAAACAATCATATAATTACAATATCATAATGTAATGAGACACACACAAAATGTGAAATGCTACTCAAGATTGCTTATATAAGAGTTCATGTTTGAAGTGGCAAAAAGAATAACATTTGAAGAAAAGATTTCTTTTCTAAGGTCTAAACAATATTTGTGGTTAGTTGAGTCTGGTCAATGTTATTTGTGCTTGCTTGAATAGTTTGAGCTTGAGACGCTTTATGACTTAATTATATTAGACCAAAGTTAACTATAAAACATATAACAATGTCTTTAGTATAATATTTAGGGTCTTGTAGACTAAAGTTAATCTTTAAAACATAGATGGTTTGAAAATGTATTACTTATGACATTTGTACTTTGGGTACTTGGTAATGTTTTCTTAAAGTTACTTAAGAATGGTTATTCTTTTATTTAAGTAGTGGTCTTTTATAGTGGAACAAGATTCCTTGTTTCCTTATAAAGATGTGATTATGGTTTGTGGATAAATAAATAGTACTAGTGACTACTCATGAATTATCTTTGGGTTTAATCCATTATAAGGTTGTATTTGATTTATATATCATTCTTGAAGATTTTATAATTGTTAAAGATCTTTTTAGAATATAAATTATTCATATAGTAGAAGGATAATTCCATATAATAGTATTTCTAATGTTTTGAATCATTATGACTTATTATTAATATTTAAGACTATACTTATTTATTAGACTTGATTGACTAATTTTAGAAATATTAACAAATTTTATTTACCCTTCTATGAATTTTAAACTAAGGAAATAGGTTTAAATTCAATTTATTAAAGTATTTGAATTTTTATTAAACTCAACAGTGGAATATTATATTTTTAACATGTAGGTATTGTTTTTGTGATCATTTTGGTATATTATATTTATTTTTATGATTTATAAATAATAAGATATGATTTTTATAAGATTTATTACTTTATAAATACTTAATAAATAATCAATATTTAAGTAAGTGAAATAATAATACATGATTATAGTTTTAAATTATAGTTCTTATTTTTCTAAGATTTTTAGTATTTTATTTATATTTTTAATATTTACCATTATTAAAATATGAATTATCAAAGTTTCATTTCTTATAAAATTCTTATTAAATAATAATTATTTAGATAACTATTACAATAATGTTTGATAATAGTTTAGTGTTATAGATTATATTTTTCCAAAACAATTCATATATTATACATATTTTTTCTGAATTACAAAACAAAAGTTATTGAGTTAACAAGATTTAATCATTTTATTTCATTTCTGGAATAAGTATATTTGGATTTATATCTTTTATTCTTTCTTAAACAGGAAATAACTTTTTACACCGCACACACACCTAGCCCTAGTCACTGACCAGTGGGCCAGCGGCCACCTCAGCTCTCAGATAAATAAATGTGTTTATTACGGACCCTAGTTCTACTCCTAGACAATGACATATGGGCCCTAGGCCATGTCATCTGCCACGTGAGACAAAGACTGGGTCAAACACGTTAACGTGGCAAGAGGTGATCTCACCCTAACGTCACCTCGCCGGTGGCATGGCAGACGATGGCGAGGAGGGCAGTAGCATGTGAGTGAGCGGGTGTGCAGGGGCTTGTTCGAACCAGAACAACACGGCAAGTAAGACAGTGGTGGCGCCGCTGGTTTTTGGTCATCGGAGGACAACCGGTGACGAGATCATGCGGAGGTACTTGTGCGTGATCACGGTGGCATGGATTTTGGAAGCAAACAAGGCATCTACGCATGCGAGGAGACTCAGTGACTCAGCAGGAACACGATGGTGTGGTTGAAAAGGCGAGGCGAGGTCGAAGACGACAGTGAGGTCGAGGAATAGTGCCGGGAACTGAGGGTGCGATTGGGTTGATTCTCGTGTCCTCCGCTAGTGCGAGTTGGGGCAATCAAACGAGAAGAGCACGGCGCCTCCACCGTGATCTTATCTGGCCGAGGCGAGCACGGAATCGCCGGCACCGGCTCACCTCCGATCTAGGGTTCTCGGTGAAGAAAAAGAAAACGAGGTAGAGAGGTTTTAGAGGGGGGAAATGGGGATGAGGATGAGCAGAGGCGACGCGGTGGCCTCCTTATCCTCTCTTAGCAACGACGGCGTGGATCTTGGCGTAAGGACGACGGCGGACGGCATCAGCCTTGCCACCGAGCTGCTTCCAGCTGGAGGAAGACGACGATGACGGTTTTACAGAAACCCCCTGGCACTTCTTTCCTCTCAACCCGTGATCCTTCTCTGGTCCCACCCGTCAGTCACAGAAGAGACTGATCTGGGCTGGTTACTGGGCTTTTGTGGGCTGCACAGGGGCGACAGGTAAGAAAAGAGGAATTGGGCCACAGCCAGGAAATGTTTTTTTATTTGTTTTCCTTTTTCTATTTTTTGTTTTACTTTCATATTTGAATTTTACTTTTTGATCTTAATTATCTTTATAGAATTGATTTTTTTTGCTGCGAGATTGCAGCATTAATAAAGTATATTAAGGTTCTTTTATGAGTTTATCATATAGTGGTATTATTTCTTTATTTATTTTCTATCAAAACCCCTATTTTTTATAATGTAGAAATCCTTATTTTTATTTTTCTTCCTATACTAAATCATGGCTTTATTATATGATATTTTCTTATTTGTTTATAAATCTCAACTCTAGTTGGCTCATAGTTTGAATAGAAAATTTTATATGTATAATGACCTTATATTATTATTTGATGCATGAAATACAAAAGAAATTAATATGGTTATTACTACTTCCATTAACTTAGAAAATGGAAATTTATATATTCTATTATGATACACATAGAAGTGTAGGGTTTGGATCGTAAATGTCCTATGGAAGAGAATTGATAAAAAAATCTCTTAAACACATATGATTAAGATAATTGGAAATGATAAAGATGTGCTTATGTGATTTGCTATAGGAAAATATTCCTATAAAGTGATATGGAGATAAGATGATGGATAAATAACATGAAATGGATATTATGTTTGGTTTGAGATTTAGAGTTGGGTGTTAACCAATAATGTCAATTTTCTATAATTCACAATCCTGGACTTTTAATTAAGGAATTCCTTTCCTAGATATACTACTTCTTCCTATCCATCCTCATGATAAATATGATGAGCTTTACTTCATAAAAATATTCTTGTCCACCTATTATTCTTCCAAACTCATGGATGAATCCAATAAGTTTGACACTAAAGCATTTCATGATATTCGCCTATCCCTACTTGGCTATATCAACTACTATTCTGCTGATAATCTTTAATCTAATAAGTAGTTCTTTCAAACTCCACTCATAATCTTCCTTAATCATCCATCACTAATATTCCTCCCTTATATGTATACCTCCAACTGCCTTTCTGCAAATCTTACTATCCTTTAGGATAAATAACACTACTTCCATAACTCTATGCTATACTAGCTTTAATTGAATCATACTATTCTACATTTACTTTACTCTAACAACTCATACTCCAACTTCACATTATATTAATGTGACCTATAATAACTACCTTAGGATAACTAACCTATACTAGGGTTTCAATCATGTTCTACCCACCAATGTCACTTAATTAAGATATAAGTATACCCCCTGGTGAGCAAGGCATGATCATTATAATCCTTTAATCATTTGTAGCTTAGGTTTTTAGTTGGCTAAGCAAGACTTTATCAGTACATCCTTACAATTGTATTGGTATTATCTTCTTAGTATCTTTAATTGGATTAAGGTTGTTATTCATGGACTATGCCCACTTGATCCAATAGAATTACTACTGGTAACTATCTTTAGAATTCATTCTTGTAATCTTCTTTACTACCATATAATTAGATAATATAAATAATAATTCTATTTAATTAGGAGTGATTTAACTCCATCAATTACCCTATTGATTGGATTCTCTTCAATCATTCCCATCCTATAGATGATATCTAAAACTAGCATCACTATTTACCTCTTCTTAGTTGTTTCTTTATAGACACTTAAATGTAAGCTATGTTCTGGTCAAGAGTTGATAGATTGAGAATTGGTGAACCAACAGTTGATTTCTCAACATTGATGAACAACAGATATTGGAATATAACTCAATAGAGATGTTGAGTATTTAGATGGAAAGAAAGATATATGATGAATGATCTAAAGTTAGTTTCTTTCTTACTCAATCTTACTTAAGAAGTAGGGTTAGGTATTACCATGATACTCATGGTATAAGCAGATGGAATTAAGATATAGTTGTTACCTTCTTATTATTTGTGTTATATCCTTAACCTGGTACTCATGAGTGATTATAATGAATACTATGATATGATCACCTAAGGATCAAATATAAATCATATTGTATTAGGGTTTAACTTTTATTACATTTGATCTACCCTTAGATCAAATCTACCTTACCCAAAATAAGGTTTTAGCAAAGGTCATATTAAAACTTATCGCAGTCAACTTGATGATCTACTTCAATTCCATCAAGTTAAGAGAAGCTTGAATCACTTTGACAAGTTTTGTTCAAAAATGCGAAAATTATTCAGATTTTCTATGCATGAATGCAATGCACACATCTGGGTTCAGCTTATTTCTAGGCTCTAATGCTGGGATGTTACAATAGCATAATCTTTCTTGGTTGTTATTCCGATATTGTGCATGATAGGATCTAGATCTTGTGGTCATCATCATAACAAGCTCTAGTTCATCAAATAAGGTTTTCCCTTGCATACCTTATTGCGGTTCTTGATCATGCGGGTTTTTCTGGCTTCACACCTTTGGACATACCTCACATATATATCTTGATTTTTTTCTCCCTTGGTGGTATCCAATATTTCACATTTTTTTTGGTTTCTAATTGGTTTAATCTGTCCAACAAAATTGGTTTCATCCCAATCGGAGTTTCCAAGTTCAATTCTTGTGTTTTGGGTTTTGGAGGTTTTACCGGTTCATCGCTTCTAGAGAGGTCATACCTTTATCAATTTGGTTTTATCCATCCGTGTTGTACTATTATGTTTATTTGCATGATCTTGTATATCTTGTCGTTCTCTTCAAAACGAGCCCAAGATCATCAAAAACGGAGTCCGGAATCAAAAGTTATTGAAGTTTTCGTGCTATGTTGTCCAGCATTTTTGCTTGAGCGGAAGTTCTGGCCGAAATTCTGACCCAAGTTCTAGTGAACGTTTGTTTTCTTATGTATCTTGTGTTCCTATTTACCGGAAGTTTTGTTGGTCCACCGGAAGTTTCGGTGGTGCACGGATATGGCCCAAACGGTCAGTTTTTCCTTGTCCTATTTAAGGGGGGATTCTTCCTCAATGGTTCCCCACCTTTTGAGCTCATTTTTGCCCACCATTTTTTACCTATTTGAGATTACTTAATCCCTCTCTTTCCCATGATTCTTGCATTTTTTTAGGGAAAAGTGAGAGGATATCTAGATCTACAACTCTACCAAATCATATCTCTTCTTAGTGAAGGAAATCTTGAGATCTAGATCTTGGAGGAATTTGGTGTTATTCTCTTGTGTTCTTCCTCTCGTATTCCCCCAATAGATTTTGTAGCTTTGGTGGAATTTGAGAGTGAAGGACTTGACCTTGCATTTGGTGCATAGGTTTGAGTTCTCCTCGGAGATTCGGTGAGTTCAAGCTTGTGGGCTTGTTTCTCTTGGGTTCTTGGAACCCTAGACGGTTGTGTGGTTGTGTTGTTGACCGTTTGTGGTCTTGTAGCCTTTTGTGGCGTTGTAGCCTTTGGTGGCTTTTTTGTTGGGAGCCTCCAATTGAGTTGTGGAGATAGCCCCAATCTTGTTCAGGTTTGATGACTGCCCTCAAGTGTCCCATAGTGGAGCGAGTGCCTGCCTTTTGTGATGCGCATTTGGGAGAATAGGGTGAGCCTTTTATGGCGGCGGTGAGTTGCGTGCTTCCGCATCCGGGGTGAGGCCTTGTATGGCGTTGGGTGAGCATCGAGCCACCACACCTCGAGGTGAGCCATTTGTGGCGTTCGGAGAGCATTGCGCCATCGCACCTCTCCAACGGAGACGTAGCTTCCTTGGAAGTGAACTTCGGGAAACAAATCTTCGTCTCCGCGTCCATCGGTTATCTCTCAACCGATCCCTTAACTTATGCACTTTACTTTGTGATATCCATTGTGTTTGAAGTATTTATATCTTGCTATCACCTTGTTGCTTGTATTACTTAGCATAGGTT
This sequence comes from Avena sativa, assembly GCA_916181665.1. Classification (NCBI taxonomy): domain Eukaryota; kingdom Viridiplantae; phylum Streptophyta; class Magnoliopsida; order Poales; family Poaceae; genus Avena; species Avena sativa. The sequence goes on from OV702284.1 coordinate 86,618,142, forward strand.
GTTGGTGCACTTAGGTGAACCTAGTGGTTAGGTTCCGTGCTCAATAAATTAAACGTTAGTTTTATTCCGCATTTATTTGAGCCTAAACCGTAATAATTTTAAAAGCCTATTCACCCCCTTCTAGGCGACGTCCATTGCACTTTCAATTGGTATCAGAGCGAGGTCTCTCGCATATTAGGCTTCACCGCCTCGAGAGTAAATATGTCTCCTAGGGGTTTAGTGCACTCTCACACATTTACATTTGTTGGCACTCATTATGATGTTTGGCATACTCGCATGCTTAGTAATTTCCGGGCTATTGACCCAAATATTGAGCGAATTCTAGATATGGGCTTGTCTCCTCCTAAGGATCCAAGAAATCTATCTTTGGAGGAGGAGACAAACTCTTATCTCGAAGCTCAAGCATCTATTGCGCTTGTTAATGTTGTGAGCTTTGTACTTCTTACTTCAATCATGCCTTTCCGAAATGCTCATGATATTTGGACCAAGCTTCATGCAAAATATGATGTGTCCAAGACTAATGAGGATGATTGTGTTTCCTCCACCTCCGGTCGTGATGATTTCTCATCTTGTTCCACTTCACCAACATATGAGTTTTCTCAAGGTAATGATATGGTGAGTGGTGATAGACCTTGCAATGTAGATAGTGAGATTTCCATTCATGATCCTTTGTCTCTATCTCATTGCATTGTCGTTTCTTTGGGCATGAACACTTGTAGGACCATATGTGATTTACATCCTAGTGTTGATTGCCCTTGCATATCATGTAGAAATGCCTTGAATATGTCTCATGATGATATGCTTGCTTTGCCTTGTTGCCATGATAAACGTGCTTCTATTTCCTCTAGTACTTGTGTTGCTAACCATGTAGATGAAATTGAATAATGTGTGGGCCAAGGAAAGGTTGCGATTGGAGCTTCATGTGTTCCCCCATCATCACCTTCTCCCAATGTTCACTTGTGCCTCATGGCTAAGGGTTCAAAGGTAACCTCTCCTTTGGATCCCAATATATCTCATGATGATGTGAATGTTGATCATGTAGAAGTAGATGATGATGTTGCTTCTTTAAAAGAGAAGGGGGTCTAGTCCTTCGTGCTCTTCATCCAAATAAAACTGCTTTCTCTACTTTCATTGAGATATTAACCTATGTTATAGAAAGTAGGCAACTTATTGATGAGCATGAGGATACTATTGACAAAATGGGTAGTCTTGAGCGTGAGTATGCTAATGACATTGCAAACCTAAATGAAGCTCTTGAAGAGGAACAAACCAATAAGGAATCTCTTGAGGAGACCTTTGCTCTAGAGTTATCTAGAGTGAAGAAATCTCATGATAGATATCTTGAGGTGGCACGTTCCCTTCAAATTAAAAATGATGAACATGAAGTTGCTTATACTAAACTCCTTGAGTATTTTGAGCACCTCAACAATGTCTCTAGGGTCATCAAGGGTGAGCTCATCAAACTCACCGAGTCACATGAGCAACTTAAAGCTTCTTATTCTAAAGATGTAACATCCCTAAAATCATGATTTCAAATATTGCATATCATTTATGAATGCATATAGTTCTGAGATCAATTTCAAACCAAATTCAAGAAAACAGAAGCACATAGTGCTATCATTTTATGTGAGCAAACTTAAATCAAATGGCCATCCCCATTTGAGATCTTGAATGTTTTAAACCAAGTTTGTTTGTTTCCCTTGTTGATTGGTTTGAGTGTGGAGTTAGAACAAAATTTTACAAAATAAAAATGGTTTCAAAACCACTTTCAAACATTTGCAAACCAAGTGCAATGTCACTGTTATTTTTGTGTTTCCAAAAATGAACAAGCCCACTCAAGGTGACCACATGGTTTTATGCCTAGATTTGTGAATATTGCACATTGCAAAAATCCTGAAAAGTTTTGAATTCAAATATAGTTTGAATTCATTTGAAAATCAATCTAGAAAATCAAATCAGAAATAGAAAAGGAATAAATAAAAGGAAAAAGGCCGGCGCTCCTATTCTGGCCCAACAGCAAAACCAGCCCAGCTAGCCCACCCGGGTCCCCTCTCTCTCTCTCTCTCTCGCACGCGCAGACGCACCCACGCAGTCACTGACGCTCGGACCCCACTCCCCCTCTGTTTATTTCGCTGACAAGCGGGCCCCGTCCACGTCGACTCCTTCTTCCCCAAATTGCGCCCGCAGACCACATCGCCACTGCTGTGATGCCGGTAATGGCGCGGCATAATTAGCCTTGATACCGCGAGCGTTTCCTGTTGCGCTTCAGCCTATTTAAACCACACTCCGCCGCGGTCATTTTCCCCCACGCTGCACACTCTTCTCGCCACCAGGCTGCCCCTAATTCGCGTTGCACCGCCGCAGCCAGAGCCAACTCCGGCGAGGTATTCTGGTAAGACTCCGTCGCCCCTTGCTGCCCAAACTTGCCAGTACAATCTCCGCGACCATGCGCACCTCCTGATCCCTCTGGTGCATGCTAGGAACATCCAGAGCCTCGGCAACGTCGGCGACCACACGAGACCGACGACCCCATCAACTCCTGCGACCAATTGAGGTAAGCTCCGAGCGCCCTTGCCCCCTCTTGCATACGAGGTTGTTCGCCACTGTCTTGATCGTCTCCTAATCCATTTGGTTCGTGCTAGGGCGACGCGGAACCTCGGCAACGACTTCGACAGCAACCACCCGACACCGTGCACAACTCCGACGAGCTCCCCCAGCCGCTACAACACGCCCCTTGACCAACCGACCCCACCTTGAGCATCAGCATCGCACGGCGAGCCCGGTAAGCATCCTCTCCCCTCCCCGGGCGACCTAGAACGCCAGCGCCGCCACTGACAGACGCGCCGCCGCCTGTCGCCGCCGCCCGCGCCGCCACTTGATGGTCAGGCTGCTCAGGATCGTTAGATCTAGATCGTGCGGATAGGATAGAACGCAAGTGAAGCGGTAAGATTAGATCTGAGCCGCGCGTTTAAGTTAGATCCAGCGGCTCAGAAGTGTGATCCGACGCGAAACGGTACGCGCCAATCAGAGCGCGACGCGTGGCTAGGGTTTGTTTAAAAACAGAATTTGAAATCATATTTATATCCAATTTTGATTTTGCTATAACTTTTGATCCACACGTTATAATTTGACAAATTTTATACCGTTGGAATCAGGAGAGCAAGCCCTTTCTGTTGATGCAATGTGTTTAGTGTTTAGCTTCTGTTAAAATGATTTTATTTGCAGAAACTTGTTTAGGACTATTTTGAGCATATGAATGGTTTAGAAAATTATTTTAGTGTCAAATTAACTTGGTTTAGCAAGTTTTTGACTTGTTTATGATTCAGTACTATGCACTTGCTTGGTTGAGTTTCAAAAATCATCACTTAGCATCTTGCATGCATGCATATATATTTTTGCTTGTATATGTTTTGTATGTGATTGTGGCTATATTCTATGTGTAGATTTTGGTGCTAGTGATTGTGATTGTGAAGAGTGCTACTCTCCCAACTACCAAGGCAAGTGGTACTTCATGAATATTTCCATCCCTATATTTTATACTAAGCATTAGAAATATTTTGCTAAGTCTTGCATGTTACTATTTTTGCCAAATGTCATGTTGGGAAATCCTAAGTAGTTGTAGAATTGCTAGGAAATTTCTAAGTTAAATACTATCTATGCCATGCTTAGCCTAGCTAGTAGCAAACAAGGGTTGGTAAAATATACATGCTATGATGAAAATATTTCTAAGTCTTTGGACTTATGTTTTCCTTAATAAAACAACTAAGTCAATGAATCACCTGGGTGGAAAGGGACTTGATTGGTGGTTTTTGGTTGAGTGGTTACACAAGGCCCATGACTATGGTTTACCTTGTGTATCTCACTTGTGGAAAGCCACCCAGGAACAAAGGGATTTTAGAGGTTAAGTGTTGAGAAGCTTCTAGTGCAGCCACTTGGAAATATGGGCTCTGCCTGGATCACATAGGTTGCTAGAACTTAGCCATTTGGACTGTTGGTGGTAGTGGGAATGATAGGTTGGAGCGCGTCCATTTGGTCTAAGGAAAGGCTTCTGAAAGGTCCTGTCTTGGGAAACCAAGTCTGGTGGGGAAAGTGCACAACCTCTGTAGATGGAAAAATCTAAGTACTTAGCCAAGTCCATGGCAATGGACAACTTGAGCATCAAGACATGGAAGCTATCAAGAATCTCATCGCTCCAACTTCTAAGTAAAACTTGTGGGTGAACAAGGGTGAAGGACCCCAATGTCTATTGGTGGTACCTTGGGAAAAGTTTTTGACAAAGAAAAACTTAGTGATTTCAACTAATAGGAAAAACCTATTTTGAGCAAAGCAAGCCAAGCTACACTTAGCCAAAATGCATATAGTAATATAGTCCACCTAAAATTTACTAAGGTATCACTTGCCAATACTATTCCAAAGTATTGACCCACTGTGGCTGTAACTTGTGATGTTGCAGGTTACTCTGATGAGGATTAGGTGTCATGAGTCTACACTCAACATGTTTGCCTGTGGCACATGAAGATGAAGACTTATATTTATTTACTTATTCAAACTCTTGTATTAGGCCTGTGGCCATGAGTTGTAAAGACTATGTTTATCTCTGGAATGGATGTAATAAATGACCTTTGTATCTGTGTACTTCATCTTAAACTGTGGATGCTAGCAATGATCTAGGGACTAGCATTGCAATCACATGGATCCTTTTCCTTTACAAAGGAGGGATCTTACAAAAGAGCTTTCCAAGTTGCCCTCACCTCTTGCATTAAATGATGATGCTTGTGCTACTAGCTCTATTTCTTGTGAAGCATTTATATTGAAGGAGAAAGTTGAGATAAAGGCTCAACTTGCTTGGCTAACTAGAAACTATGGGAAATTAGAAGAAAGTCATGCTAAGCTCTCAAGCACCCATGAGGATCTACTAGTCTCCCATGGTAGGCTAAGGTTACCTCATGAGTCCATTGTGTCAAAGGTAACATCTAGTGGGCCTCATGTGGACATTAGCACTATATCTACTCGAAATGTTATATTGCCATGTGCTAGTACTTGTAATTCATCCTCTCACAACCATGATATATCATGTGATGAATCGCATTTCTTGCCTTGTTGCTCTAACATTGAAGCATCTACTTCCTCTATTATTGTTGTTGATACTAACCATGTAGATGAAATCAAAGAGCTCAAGGCTCAAGTCACTTCTTTGAAGAGTGACTTCAAAAGGTGTCATGAAGGGAAGACCACACTCAAGAACATGTTGAGTGTGCGAAGACCCCCAAGTGACAAGAGTGGGCTTGGATTCAACTCCAACATCAAGAATAAGCCCACTAACATGTTGAAGCACAAGGGATATAAGAAGAAGGGCCAAGGACAAGTGAAGAATTCGGCCAACATTGTGTGCTTCAAGTGCAAGGAAGAAGGTCATCATGTGAGGGATTGCCCATTGCAGAAGAAGACTCTTAGTTAGAAGCAACGAGGGAAGCGGCCTCAAGCTCCTCCACAAGCTCAAGATGGGCAACTTCCCAAGAAGCCTCAAGCTCTTATTCATGGTGTGTCTCCTCCCAAGAAGAAAGACGGCAAGAGAAGAACTTGCTACATATGCCGTGATAAGGAGCACCTTTACTCCTCATGCACCATGGGTATCTTCTCATCTCATCCTATCTTGATTAATGATGCTTATTTTCTTCGTAAGGATGAGATGGACAATGTGTTTGCCAAATTTGTTGGTGCCCAAAGTGGTGTCAAGAGAAGAACCATTTGGGTGGCCAAACCTATTGTGACTAACTTCTTAGGACCCAACTTGGTTGGGGACCAACAAGCTAAAACATGATCAATAGGTGTTTTTGGAGGGCATTGGTGACTTGGATTCATTATGGAGAATTGAGGGACTTCATCAATTATTTTTGTCAAGCCAAGCCATTTGGGTTATCATGCTTCTATCATTTATCCAATGTTCCTCCTTGCGGTAACTTGTGCTTAACTAATTGATGACCCACAAGTATAGGGGATCACAACAGTCTTCGAGGGTAGTATAACCCAATTTATTGATTCGGGACAAGGGGAGCCAAAGAATACTTATAAGCCTTAACAACTAAGTTGTCAATTTAGTTGCACCTGGAAATAGTCTTGCTCACGGTAGTTTATTAGTAGCAACAGTTTTGTAGTAGTAATAGAAAAGTAATAGCAGCAGTGAAACAAAGACAATAGTAACAATAGTAACAAACAGTAGGATTTCAGTGTGGTAGGCATAGGGATGTATGGACGGGTGTTGCATGGACGAGACTATTCATGTAACTTCAAGATCTAGGGCATTTGCAGATAAATAAGATAAAGCATCCAAGTACTAAACAATCATAGGCATGTGTTCCATATATAGTCATACGTGCTCGCAATGAGAACTTGCACAACATCTTTTGTCCTGCCAGCCCGTTGCAGCGGGGCCTCAAGGGAATCTACTGGAAATTAAGGTACTCCTTTTAATAGAGTACCGGGGAAAAGCATTAACACTCCGTGAACACACGTGATCCTCATATCACAGCCACCCCCTCCAGCTGTCCAATTTCTGTCACATCGGGGCCTTTGGTTCCGGACAATGATATGTGTACACAACTTGCAGATAAGATCATAAACAATACTATCATCATGAATCAATAACAAGTTCAGATCTGAGATCATGGAACTCGGGCCCTAGTGACAAGCATTAAGCACAACAAGTTGCATGTCGTGGGAATAGTCACGGCAGATGCTGCAATCGGCAGCGAGTAGTAGAACAAGGGGCAAGGGCGGCCAGCCATCTGCGGTGCGAGATGAGGGCAAAGACACAGGGTTTTACCCAGGTTCGGCCCCCCGGAGGGTAAGGACCTACTCCTGCTAGATTGTATTATGGAGGTGTTACAATGGGCGAGCTCGGCGGCTAGGCAGCGAGTCGCTTGGGTGTATGAGGGAACGTATCTCTACTCGCCCTATAGGGAGGTTTATATAGACTCACCTCCCCTAGGGTTTACATATCTCAACCGATTCAGTTAAAGCTTCGGTAGTCGTTTAACCTAATCCGACTGGGCCTATCTACTCGCCTGGGCCTTCAGCTTCCAGTCGCTCGGTCCCTCGCTGGGCTTCAATCCACTCGCCGTTCTGCAGGCCCACTCGCCGGTTCTTGGGCCAGTCGGAAACGTCCTGCTAGGTATACCCCAGTAGGCATATCCCCATCAGTAGTCCCCGAGGCCGTCGGCGATTAGGCGTAGGTGGCTGCTGGCAGTCGGAGTATACGGCTTCAGAGTAGGCATCCAGTCGAATCGTCGGCGGTCTCCTGTATAAAGGGGAAAACCAGTGATCCAAGTCGCGGCTTTGGCGAGTCGAGTCGGCGAAACACTGTCATAGTGATTGGGTCGGCGAGCCGAGTGGCCGGAGTTGGACCGTCAGGCGTGGTCAAACTAGCCGTTGGGGTAATCCAACGGTAACTTTTGGCGTAATCATCACGCGGTAACGGCTTCCTGATTTGGCGGGTAACATCCTCTATATAAGGGGAATGGCAGGAGATCGGAGAGCCAACTTCTCATCACTTCTTCCGACTGCACGCATTCTCCTTCCCTCGCATCACGATCCAGCCGACCCGAAATCCTCCGATCTCCAACCAACCTCTCGGCCATGGCCCTTTCCACCGACCCGTGGGGCAGATCCAAGTGCACAAGGGCGCAGCTGGCTTCTTTCGAGGAGGCCGGGATCCTGCGAGCCGGCTGTTGGCGTATTCCCGCAGCCGGAGAAACGACCCCGAACCCGCGAGAGAGGGAATTCGTCTGTTTCACCAGTCATCTCGAGCGGGGGCTAGGGTTTCCTACGTCCCTATTCTTCCAGCGCTTCTGCGACTACTACGGGATCCAGCCTTCAGATCTGGGTCCCCACAGCATCGAGCAGCTCGCCATCTTCGTGGCGTTCTGCGAATGCTACTTGGGCTGCTAGCCCTACTTCCCCTTGTGGCAAGATCTGTTCCACGGACGGATCAGCTGCGAGGAAGCAGGCGGCCCAATGCTAGCCGCGGGCGGCTTGACGTTCCAGCTCAAATCCAAAGCTTCTTTCTTCGATCTGATGCTGCCTGCCAAGGCAGCGAGCGACTGGAAGAAGTCGTGGTTCTACGTGTCCGAGGCGACCCCGGAGGATGAGGTGGCGATCCCGCGGTACTCCGCAAATCGGTCCGAGCCGCGCCATCTCCAAGTTGGCAAGCTCCCCAATGACCAGCGGATGGTCGTCGACGAGATGCTCCAGACCATCCGCGGTCTGAAAAAGAAGGGCCTCCAGACGATAAATCTGTACAACTGCTGGCTCGGGCGGCGGCTCGTCCCACACGCCCAGCGCGACCACTACATGTACCAGTACACGGGCCGGGGAGACTCGACGAAGGCCTGCCTCGACGAGTGGAAGCTGGAGGACTATCTCCCAGTGCTGAAGAAGATTACCCAGGCGGTGTACCTGGATGCGCAAGCTGGGGTCGCCCCCTATACCGCGAAGCATCCGGCTCCAACGGTAATTACTTTACCCTGCTCGCAGTCGCAGTTTATGCAGTCGCGGTAATTCTGATTCCATTTTGTATTCGTTGCAGCTATTCCAAGTGGTGGAAGGGTGGCTCCCACCTTCGGACGACGAAAGCTCGGGCTCGTCCGCCCAGGTCGTAGGCGAGTCGCCGCCGGCTAAGGGTGACGAGGACGACGATGGCGAGTCCGAAGAGGAGGTCGCCCCACTGGTCCGAAAGACCCGCGGACAACGACAGAGCGAGATCGAGGCAAGCAGAAGCCTCGAACGTCACGATGACGACGACGAGCTCCCAGAGACCACCTCGCGCCGTCAAGCCACTCCGTCGAAGAAGAAGAAGAAGAAGGAAAGGGAGGCGAGGGCCCCCCCGAAGAAGAAGACGAAGCCGTCGAAGACGGCCTCGCCGCCGCACTCGGCGAGCAGCTCCGACGCTCCCAGCCAAGCCGGTGACGACGCGCCACCAGCGACAGCCGTGCTGGACGCGGTGACCGTGGAAGTGCCGCTGGCTTTAATGCCTCCGCCATTCGCCCCAGTCTCTGGGATGGGGGAGGCTCCGGCTGCAGCGGCTTCGCCTCGCAAGGAGGCTCCGGCTACAGCGGCTTCGCCTCGCAAGGAGGCTCTTGCCGAGGATGTCCCAGAGGCTCCAGCTGCGGCCTCAACGACGAAGAAGCCGTCCGTGTCTTGGGCACGCGACGTCCTGGAGATGGGGCTCAGTCGCCGACTGGGCCCTGAACTGGAAAAACCGGCTGGCCTCCGTACGGGGCTACGTTTCATCCCAGTCGCCAAGTGAGTGCACTCACCCTTCCTTGTTTTTCATAACTATTTCGATTTTTTTTGCTTATTCGATTGATGCACAGGACCGGAGTGAAGAGGATGGGCCATCCGACCGTGGCTAAGGTGCCACCCGTCGTTAGCGAGGAGGACCCTTCCTGCAAGAGGAAGGCGGACGAGGTCGTCGCCTCGGCGGATGGCAGCAAGAAGGCCAAGGGTGGCGACACCGTCACTATCTCTGACGACACGGCGGTTGCACCAGCCGGGCCCATGATGGAGGCAGCCGCGTCTACGAAGGAGGGCGCTTCCTTGCCTGGAACGGCGGAGGCGACCTCCCTTGGAGCGGGTGCCTCTATCTCTACCTTCCCACGCTTTGTGACCAAGGCGGCCACGGCGAGTGGGGCTGCGCCCTCGAGCCACGCTCCTGGGACCGCCGATGCTGAAGTCGACCAATGTCGTGGGCACACGCCGGCGCTACTCGCATCCGTGGACGCGATACAACTCCATGGCATGCTTGGCGCAGCCATCCAAGTACATCCAGTCCCCGAGGATCAGGTCGGTGCTTTGCAGCGGCCTGATTCTTATAATTTCTCATATTTTTATTTTTCGCATCCAGTCCCCGAGTGCGCACGCGCTAAATTTTAGCGGGTGGGCACCTAGGAATTTCTTGATCGCCAGTCCCCGAGTGCGCACTCGCTGAATTTCAGCGGGTGGGGCACTTAGGAATTTTGCTTTGACTAACTTTTTCGGTGATGTGCAGGGTCTGCAGCTTGAATCGGCGGACCGATTGGCCGTGAAGCAGCGCGCAGAGAAGAAGCTGGCCATCGTCCAGGAAGCGAACAAAGGGCTTCAGGCTTTTGCTGCGAAGGCAGAGGAAGCTCGCCAGGGGCTTGTCCCCGCTGGTGAATTGGCGGCGGCGCAATCGGCTTTGAGTGCCGCTGAACAGCGGATCGCCAACCTCGAGCGCGAGCTGCGGGAGGCGAAGGAAGAAGCGAGGTCGGCTGACGGGTGAGCTAAGGCCGCCATTGCAGCCGCTGAGGAGGATCGCAAGGTGTCGGAAGTCCTTATTGCTGGGCTTCAGGACGACCATACATCGCTTCAATGCTTCATCACGGAACTCGCCTGCCTGCTGCTTGGTGAGTACATCTTCCCTTTCCAGTGGTTGTGTCTTGTGGTGTTATCGTACTCATTATTGTCTTCTACTCGCAGGTCGCATCATCGATAGCGAAGGAGAGGCGAGCTCGCTCGACGCGAGGCAGTGCGTAAGCATGCTTGTCGATTCAGCGACGTTGTCGGCGACGTGCATCCGCGCCAATCTCCAAGAGATATCGCCCACGGAGGTGATTCCTAGCGACCTCGTTGAGGTGTGGAAGTATTTGGAGAAGGCACCCGCGGTCGTTGAGTTCATGACGCGGTCGGCGTTTCGGCGCGGAGCGTCGACGGCACTGAGCCTTGGACTCGCCCACTTCCCCGAAGACTTCGACATCGATGATGTGACGAGTGGATATCCATCGTCGACTAGCGTGGTGGAGATGTCCGAGGTTCTCAGGTTGCAAGACCGCGCCGCCACGTACTCAGAACGTGTCTGGGCAATGGGCGACCTCCTTCCGTACCAGGAGACGGTTGTCGCGCCGAACGACCCCGAGCCGCCGCATCGTGACTTCAAGGTCGAGCAACCTTTTCGCGCGGCGATGGCGGGTGAACTGACGACGTATCCGTCAAACCCGTACATGGTGTTCATCTGCAATCGCCGGGATGTTGGCAAGTCGTCATCAAAGCCTACAGAGTAGGGTAGTTTGCCTTGTGGCGTTAGCAGCAGGTCTGCCACGCGGGCATATTTTGTAACATGAAACAATGCAATATGCGATTGAATGAGACATCGTGTCTATTTTGGTATTTGTTTGTGTGCTTTTGATTGATTTTTGAACGAGTCCCCGAGCGCGTCCGCCCTTTTTGTGGGGTTTTACCTCGTATATGATATATGTGTTGTTATCATGTGTTTTGTTGTTTTGGTCGACTCGCCCGGGGTCGGAGAGCCAGTCGCTAGGCGACTCCCTTGAGTGCTCTGTACTTTACTGTTTTCCCTTGCGCGAACAAGGTCGGGTGGCCGAGTCCCCGAGCGTGGTACTTGGTTGTTCTAGGCGCGACTCGAGGGTAGTTGAGGACTTAGCGCGTTGGTGTGAGCGCGTCACTCCTGCCTGGCCCGTGGGGTCAGTCGCGTGGCGAGTCCTGGGCATGCTCTCTTACTTGGCGTTTTCCCTGACCGCTCGCGACGAACTGGTCTTCAGTCCCCGAGCGTGGTACTTAGCTGTTCGAGTCGCTATGCCGAGGATGCGGAGGACCAAGGTCGCTGTGAGAAGCGAGGGCATTTGTCTTGGCTCGTAGAACCAGTCGAGCTAGGGGAATCCAATGGGGCTCCGGGTGGGTGTTTTTCGTGGACGATGCAAGACCTGAGGTGATTCAGTGCTCTTACACCGCACTACTTAGCCGTGCCGATCGCTGTACCAAAGGTTGACTTCTGCAGTTAGCGTAACGCTGTTATTACGAGTGCGAGTGGCACAAGTCATGGAGAGTAGGCCGGTTTGCGGTAACCGTTTCTTTTTATTTCATAGCGACTGGAGAGTACATGTGTGGGTTTCTAGGAGTAGAACTTCCGTAGGAGGTTTACATTCCATGGTCGCTTGACATCGAGTTCGCCGTCCCCGCGGACGTCGATGAGGTAGTAGGCGTCGTTGCCGAGTACGCGCCCGATAGCGAATGGGACTTCCCACGGAGGGGAGAGCTTGTGCATGCCCTTCTTGTCCTGGATGAGGCGTAACACCAGGTCGCCTTCCTGGAAGGTGCGAGCTTTCACCCGCCGGCTGTGGTAGCGGCGGAGTCCTTGCTGGTAGATGGCAGTGCATGACCGAGCGAGGTCGCGTGCTTCATCTAGTTGGTCGATCCCGTCTTGGCGGGAAAGCTCGTTTGCAGCCTCCGTATAGTGGACGACCCGCGGCAAGTCGTGTTCGAGGTCGGTGGGCATGACTGCTTCGGCACCGTAGACCATGAAGAAGGGAGTGAATCCCGTCGATCTGTTGACTGAGGTGCGGATCCCCCAGATGACAGAGGGCAATTCCTCGACCCAGCACCCGGCGGTGTGCTCGAGTGGTACTTGGAGTCGCGGCTTCAGGCCGTGGAGGATGCTTTGGTTGGCCCGTTCCGCCTGGCCGTTGGATTCCGGGTGGGCGACTGACGCGAGGTCGAGCCAGATGTGGTGCTCGTCGCAGAATTCGGCCATGGCTCCCTTGGCGAAGTTGGTGCCGTTGTCCGTGATGATGCTGTTTGGGAACCCGTAGCGATATATGAGCTCGCATAGGAATTTAGTGGCGGTCTTCCCGTCGCATTTCTGGACTGGCTTGGCCTCCACCCACTTCGTGAATTTGTCGACGGCGACCAGCAGGTGGGTGTAGCCGGAGGGGGCCTTCTTGAAGGGGCCTACCATGTCCATGCCCCACACAGCGAATGGCCAGGTGATGGGGATTGTTTTGAGCGCCGAGCTCGGTACGTGCATCTGATTGGCGTACTTCTGGCACCCGGCGCATCGCTGGACGATATCGACAGCATCGGCGTGTGCGGTGGGCCAGTAGAAGCCATGTCGCATAGCCTTGGCGACCAGGGAGCGAGCGGCGGCGTGGTGGCCGAAGTCACCGGAGTGAATGTCGTGGAGGATTTTGCGTCCTTCAGCTGGTTGGACGCAGCGTTGGAACACGCCGGTGACGCTGCGCTTGTGGAGCTCGCCGTCGATGATGGTGTAGGACTTGCATCGACGAGCGATCATTCGAGCGTCTGTCTCGTCTGCCGGCAGGGTGCCGGCTTCCAGGTAGGCGATGTAGGGCTTGGTCCAGTCGTCTGGCTCGTTGAGGAGTGCGACCAAGGCTGCCTCTGGTTGGAGTGGGACCCCAATGTCGATCTCCCTCGGGGGAGAGACTGATGGCTTGGTAATCGTGTCGAGGAAAACGCCGGTGGGTGGTGCGAGTCGAGCCGACCCGATGCGGGAGAGTGCGTCGGCCTCCTCGTTCTTTCGCCTGTCGATCCACTCGACGGAGTAGCCGGTGAAGTGGCCGCCCAACTTGTCCACCGCTTGGCGGTACGCCGCCATGGTAGGGGAGACGGTGTCGCAGGTGCCGGCAACTTGCCCCGCGACAAGGTCGGAATCTCCGTAGCAGCGGAGGCGATTGACGTTCATCTCCTTGGCGGCTCGCATGCCGTGGAGTAGGGCCTCGTACTCAGCCATGTTGTTGGTACAGGGCGTGAAGTCGAGGCAGAGGATGTAGAGGAGCTTGTCGCCCTTTGGTGAAGTCAGCACTATCCCTGCGCCTGCACCGTCCGCGTTCTTGGAGCCGTCAAAGTGCAGGCTCCAGTAATGGAGGTACGGCAGCTTCTCTGGTTGCTGGGCCTCCTCCCAGTCGGCGATGAAGTCTTCCAGTGCCTGCGACTTGATCGCCTTTCGTGGCTCGTATTTGATGTTGTGGACGCCGATCTCGACGGACCACTTGGCGACCCGCCTGGTCGCCTCGCGATTGCGGATGATGTCTTGCAGTGGTGCTGAGGAGACGACCGTGATCGGGTGCTCCTGGAAGTAGTGCGGCAGGCGCCGCTGAGCTCTGAAGACCGCGTATACTAGCTTTTGGTAATATGGGTACCGCTGGCGCGACTCGGTGAGGACCTCGCTGATGTAGTACACCAGCCGCTGGACTGGGCGCTCCTTTCCTTCTTCTGGCCGCTCGACGACCATCACGGCTCGGACGCCGCGACGTAAACCAGCATGGGTTCTTTGTCGGCGGGGGCGGCGACCAGTGGTGCGGCGAGTAGCACCTTTTTGAGGTCGCGGAGTGCGTCATCCGCCTCCTTGTCCCACTAGAAGGTGGGGTTCTTGCGCATCAGGCGGTATAGGGGCATCGCCTTTTCGCCCAGGCGGGGGATGAAGCGACTGAGAGCCGCTACTCGCCCGGCCAGCTTCTGGACGTCGCGCAGGCACTCGGGTTTGCCAAGCCGGGCGATCGTGTCGATCTTCGTGGGGTTCGCCTTGATCCCTCGTTTGGAGAAGACGTACCACAGTAGTTGTCCGGCGGGTACACCGAAGGTGCATTTTCCTGGGTTGAGCTTTATCTTATACCTTCGCAAGTTGGCGAATGTTTCTGCCAGGTCGGCGAGTAGGTCGCCTTGGCGAGCGGATTTCACGACCACGTCGTCGATGTAAACGTGGATGTTGCGGCCAATTTGGCTCGCGAGGCATTCTTGCATGCACCGCTGGTAGGTCGCCCCGGCGTTCTTGAGGCCGAAGGTCATGGCGGTGTAGCAGAAAGCTCCGAATGGCGTGATGAACACCGTCTTCTCCTCGTCTTCGACGGCCATTTTGATCTGGTTGTACCCAGAGTAGGCGTCGAGAAACAGAGTGACTCCGAGCCCGCGGTTGAATCGATTATCTGGTCGATCCGCGGGAGGACGAACTGCTCCTTTGGGCAGGCGCTGTTCAGGTTTTTGTAGTCGATACACATTCTCCAGGTCCCGTTCTTCTTCTCGACCAGGACTGGGTTTGCCAGCCACTTGGAGTACTTGATTGGCCGGATGAAGCCAGCAGCGAGTAGACGCTGCACCTCCTCGGCGATGGCTCGGCGGCGCTCTTCATTGAAGGGCCGCAGCGACTGCTTGACAGGTCGCACTTTGGGGTCGGCGTTTAGCTTGTGCTGAGCGAGCTCCCTAGGGACACCAGGCATGTCAGAGGGTTTCCATGCGAAGTTGTCCCTGTTCTCACGGAGGAACTCGATGAGCGCGCCTTCCTACGCTGGGCTCATGCCCGTCCCGATCGTCACCGTCTGGCTGGAGTCGCCTGGGACCAGCTCGATGGTGCGGGTGTGCGTCGTGGCCTCGAAGGTTGAGGTGTTTGCGCCCTCTGAGTTGGGCTTCTTGAGTATGGTGGGGTCATCGTTATTGACCCCGCTCGCGTACTTGGCGAGCTCATCGGCGTGGTTGGTCTCCGCTGCGATGACGGCGTCGGCGAGCTCGGCTCCTTTGGCCTCGCACTCGGCGGCCATGTCGGGGTCGCCGTGGATAGTGATGACGCCACACGGCCCGGGGAGCTTCATCGCGTTGTACGCGTAGTGGGGCGCTGCCATGAATTTAGCAAACGCCTGGCGCCCCAGGACGCAGTGGTAGGGGCTGTCAAAGGGCACCAGCTCGAAGACGATCCGCTCGGTGCGGAAATTTGCCGGTGTGCCGAAGGTGACTGGCAGCGTGACCTTGCCGATCGGGTACGCCTTCCGACCGGGGACGATGCCGTGGAATGTGGTGTGGGTCGTCTCGATCATCGACTGCGGGAGCCGCAGCCGCCTGAAGGTGTCGAGGTACATGATGTTGATGGAGCTGCCGCCGTCCATCAATGTCTTGGGGAGCCAATAGTCGCCGACCTTGGGCTTGACCACCAGGGCGACTCGACCTGGGTACTCGATGCGTGGCGAGTGGTCTTGACGACTCCAGGTGATGGGCTGCTCCGACCAGTTGAGGAATTGGGGAACGTCCGCCTGGGCCACCGCGTTGACGGCGACAGCGCGGGGGATGACCTTCTTCTCGCACTTCGTGTTGAAGCCTGTGAAGGTGTGGAGCGAGCCGGCTACTTTGCCGAATTTTCCGCCGTTTGGCGGGTCGTTTTCGGGTTCCTCCCGCGCTCGCCGTGCCTTCTCGATTTCCCTGAGGGTGTGGCAGTCGGCGGTGGTGTGCGTTGCGGGCTTCCCTTCCCTGCTATGAAACGCACATGGTTGGTTAAGGAGGGCCGCGGGGTCGAACCTTGGCTTGTTCTTGTAGTTGCCGCCGTCGCGGCGTTGTCCTCCGTCGCGGCGGAAGCTCTTGGGCTCACGCTGCGCGTGCCCGGCGTTGGCGACGAAGTCGACTCGCCCGTCACTGCGGCGCTTGCCGGTGAGGCGAGTGCCGCTGTAGCGTAGGTCGGATCGGCGTCCGCCGTCATTTCCGCTCGTGCGGCGTTGACCTCCTGACTCGTCGTCAGTTTCCTGGTTTGGATCTTCCTCGGCGTACCGTTTGGCGATCTCGAGGAGGTCGGGGATGTTGTCGAGTGTGCGGGAGTGTCGCTTGAGCTTGGCGACCAGGGGCTCGTAGCGGCACAAGGTCTTGAAGCAGTGGATCGCGGTGTCCGGGTGGATTCCGACCGCGTTGTACCAAAGTTCTTGCCACCGTTGGACCCAGTTGCGGGTCGACTCGCGGGGTCCCTGGACGCACCGCTCCAGGTCCTCGATAGTGGTGGCGCGGGTGTAGGAGCACTCGAAGTGCCTGACGAAGGCATCGCGCATCTCCTCCCAGGAGTCGATACTGTCCTGGGGGAGGGTGTTGATCCACTGCCTGCACGTCCCTTCCATCATCAGGGGGAGGTAGCGGGCGGCTAGCAGGTCAGTGTGGCCTGCGATCCCCATCGCCATGAGGTATGTGTCGAGCCAGACGGCGGGGTCGTACGAGGAATCGTACTTTTCTATCTCCTTTGGTGCCTTGAAGTTTGGTGGGTACTTCTCGCCTCGTATCATTGGTCCGAAGCACTTGGGTCCGAGTCGACTGAGCGACCCCATGGGCTCGCCGTCGCGGCGATTGGTTAGGGTATGTCGCAGGTCATCGGGCTAGCGTGCGCGCCAACTTTGGTTGTTGATGATGTGGGTGCGGGCGTCGATGGGTTGCCCGTTGGCGGCGACAAGGTTGGTTGCCGGCCTGGGGTCGTTGGTGGAGAGTGCCGCGTTCGCGGGTCGGTATTGGAGCTGCAATGGCTCTGGTGGCGGGCAGTTGAGGGTGTTTGCCGCCGCTAGGCGGCCGCTGGAGGCCACTCTGCTTCCCGAGGAACGCGAGTATACTCGACCTTGCGAGTCGGCGCCCGCTCTTTGTTGCTCCACGGCCTTCGCGAGCAGGGCCTTGACGTATTCGATCTGCAGGGCGCCGTTGCCGGTGGCCGTGATGCTGTCGGCTGCTGCTCGGCCTGCCACGAGGTTGTCCATCGGGGTGGAGAACAGTGGGAGGCCGTTTGCGTCTCGCTCCCGTGAGGAGAGTACTATCCGCGGCTGGTCCCTAGGAGGGGTGCGGTTGGGTGGTGGTGGGGCGCCCATTGCAGTTGATCCTGGCGGGGGCCGGGCGCTTCCTCCTGGTGGCGCGTTCTCGCAGATCGCGCGCTCGGCCACGCGGGCCGGGTCGTTTTCGTCGTCGAAGTTCAGGGCGCGCCCCTGAACGGTGGGGTTCAAGCGTGACCTGATCCGCTGCTGGTGGTAGCGTGACAGCTCTTGCGCCGTCACCTGCTCGAGGCGAAATTTTTCGCGCTCGGCTTGCTCTTTGCGTATCGCCTCCGCCAGTTTTAGGCGGAGTTCCTCGACCTCCGTTGCCGTGGCGTTAGGAGGGATTGGGGTGGAGAACAGATCCTCCGGCGGATCGGTGCCGGTTGCCATGTAGGTCGCGGTGTGGCGACCGGTTCCGTCGCGGGGTCGCCGGAGTTCTCCGATCCGGAGTCGAACTCGAAGATCCCTAGGATGGAGGGATCCTCGAAGTCTCCCGCGTTGGACACCTGGGCGATGGAGCCCGCGGACTAAGCCGCGGTGATGGATCCGGCGAGTGACGTCGGGGTCGCCGAGTCGGCGTCGTCGGTGAGGGCCGCACCCTCTGCGGCCGCTGAATTCCCGGCCACGTTGTTGTGGGCCGAGTTGTACTCGGAGGCGAGGCGATGGATCGTGCGGATCTGGCTCTCGGAGAGACGATCGCGTGGCGGCGACTCGCGGATGCGAGCCGAATCCTCCTAGACAATGACGTCGGTGAGACCGACGAAGAGGCAGGATCACGCTGTGCGTGACGGGTCGTGCCGCTGGGACGTAGCTGCTCGGCAAGATTTGGAGCATCTCGCCGATCGCTATCATGCGGCCGGTGGCGACCGTCTCGTTGATGGGCAGATTGGATCTCGCCACAGAACACCGGCCGGACCGGCCAGGCCCCACGGTGGGCGCCACTGTCGTGGGAATAGTCACGGCAGATGCTGCAATCGGCAGCGAGTAGTAGAACGAGGGGCAAGGGCGGCCAGCCATCTGCGGTGCGAGATGAGGGCAAAGACACAGGGTTTTACCCAGGTTCGGCCCCCCGGAGGGTAAAGACCTACTCCTGCTAGATTGTATTATGGAGGTGTTACAATGGGCGAGCTCGGCGGCTAGGCAGCGAGTCGCTTAGGTGTATGAGGGAACGTATCTCTACTCGCCCTATAGGGAGGTTAATATAGACTCACCTCCCCTAGGGTTTACATATCTCAACCGATTCAGTTAAAGCTTCGGTAGTCGTTTAACCTAATCCGACTGGGCCTATCTACTCGCCTGGGCCTTCAGCTTCCAGTCGCTCGGTCCCTCGCTGGGCTTCAATCCACTCGCCGTTCTGCAGGCCCACTCGCCGGTTCTTGGGCCAGTCGGAAACGTCCTGCTGGGTATACCCCAGTAGGCATATCCCCATCATTGCAACAAAGTCAAATAGCACTAACAAAGATACTAGGCACCATGCCCTAACAATCTTATTCGATTACATGATAGATCTCATCCAATCCCTACCATAGCCTACAGTGGGGGATTACTCACTCATGGATGGGGGAAACATGGATGGTTGATGGCGAGGCGTCGGTGATGATGATGACGATGATTTACTCCAATTCCCCGTCTCTGCAGGGTGCCAGAATGGAGTTTCTGGTTCTGAATCGTGGATTATGGTGGTGGCGGCGCAGCGGACCTCCTTCTGGAAAAACATCGAACCCCCCTCTGTTTTTAGGTCAGAAGGCTTTATGTAGGCAAATATGGAGGCCAAGGGGGTTCCCGAGGTGGCCACTACCCCTCCCAGGCGCGGCCTGGCCTGGCCCGCACGGCCAGGGGGTGTGGGCCCCTCGTGGCCCTCCTTAGTCTCATCTTCTGGCTCCTAGAGTCTTCTGGTAAAACAGGAGTTTTTCTATATTTCCCGGGATTTTCCTGAAAGTTGATTTTCTGCACAAAAACTAGACACCAAGGCAATTTTGATGAAAATAGTGTTAGTCCGTGTTAGTTGTATCCAAATCACACAAGTTTAGAGGAGAAACAATAGCAAAATTGTTTGGGAAATTAGATACGTTTTGGACGTATCAACTCCCCCCAAGCTTAGCTTATTGCTTGTCCTCGAGAAATTCAGTTGAAAACTGACTGCGATAAAAGAAACTTTCACGAACACATTTGTTTCATATGATGTAAATATTCTCAGCACATGAGTAGATACTTAGACAATTCATAATAAGGAGTATGAAACTAAGTCTACTCAATAGTCATGCAAGCTATGAAGAGGTTCCAACACAATAATAATAATAAGCATCATGAAACATAAACATAAGCAACATTGCAATGCTCATAAGAAGGCATGATAGAGTGGTATCTTGCTTGCCTTTGATTGTGGAGCAAAACATAAATGCCAAGGCACCCCTGAAGTTCAAGTGAAGACTAGAAGTAAAGATATCAAAGATATAAGCATCAAAGTTATGACAATTGACCAAGTTTTGAGACAAGCACATCACACTAATAATGACAACTATGCTCTCAAGAAAGTTCTCATACAATAAGTGGTGACCCAACACGGAAGTGAAAAGGTGTTGAAAAGTTTGAAAGGCTTCCAAATGCTGAAAGTATGGTACTCATTAGCTTTGAGCTCTCATTGCCCCTGTCATAGGCATCTTTAAAATGGTTAAGGTGAAAGTGAGGTCCAATATGAGTTATATGCTTGACAGGCCATAAACTGGAAATCTCATGTCCCTTGAGTACGAGGGTCGCTCCTCATGCTACTCAACTTTAGTTACCGGTAAGTTCTTATCATTTTAAGTACATGTGTATCATAGAGAACCGTCAATGGGGTACCTCTTTCCCCATGATACAGGAGCTATCCCATATCAAAATGACAACGTAAGCAGACAATGATCATCTCAGTAATCTTCTTATTACCATTGGAAAATGGTGTTTTTTCTCTCTTTCCTATTTTCTATCTGTCTCTTTTTTATATAAGAAGAAAACTTCATAGATTCCTCACTATGGTGATGATGCAAGTTTCCACCATGATTCGGCATGGCTTAGGCTAGTGGCCCAGGCATTTCTCTAACACATATACATAACTCCATGGACTTACAAGCTCCTCTTTTGTTTCACATGGACGACATCCGTAAACAAAAGAGCATGATATAGAACATCACAGTTGAAAGTGTTGAAAGCGTTCCCCGTGACAACACGGTTCTGCTAACTCCTAGCCTATAATTTGCAATCATATAACTTTCATGGACAGTCACAATGGTTCAGGCTTATTAAGTGTAAAAAAATAAAGTGTGCCATCAAGTTCGTGAGAGCTTTACTAACTAACTTTCTCATAAGAGGCAAACAATTTATTTGGAAGAAAACAAGGCATAATAAATATGCATGGAATAGCAATGATGCTAGTACGTAGATATGTGTAACACCCCAGAAATATTAAACAAGATTATCAAGTTCTAATCACCCAAGTTTAGGGTTAACAAAAACTTTTATTATTAAAATTAATATGAATGCATGTGTGTGTTTGATTAATGCCTGAATGTTTGCAATTACCATGCTTGATTGCTATGAATGCTAAGGATTGGTTTAAATATGAAAACAATATCATCTAAATCATTTCCAAGCAGAATCAAATGAAGAGAAAATCAAAAATAAAGAATATAAGCAAATGGTCATTTTGACCAAAGTTAACCACTAGACCACTTTGAGTGTTCCTAGTCAAAGATTTCTGACAGAAACAAATCCAATTATTTTCACCACTTGCTAGAGCAAGTAAAAGTGAACCTAAGCCACTTTACAAACCAATAGAAACAAATTCAAAATCTATTTAAAGGACAATTCAAAATTGAATCAAGTGTAGGTACTAATATTGTCATTTCTCAAAAACCAACCAAACCGCTTTCACCTTGGAAAACCCAAGCAACCTCAGACTACCAAGCTTATAACAAGATCACTCACTAAAATTTGGCCAAAAATTCAAATGTTGAGTTCATGCGGCCATTTCATCAAACACTTGGTGAGCATAGTAACAACTGCCTAACTGTCACTGTTCTTGATCAATGCATTGTCCAATTCTTGTCCCCAATTCACTCCCTTGTCACCCCCAGCACCCAAAAACGCATTGAAGAAGCTACCCCTACGCCCTTTGCACCAGTGCTGCGTCACCCGATCCGCCATTGTCGGCCGACCATGGACAACACGTTGGAGAAAACGCCGCGCCTATCCATGATGTCCATGAGGCAGTCCAATGTCCATCGCCACCCCATGTCCAACCCTCGAGCTCAGCCAAGCCCTGGACCACCAAGAACAACCATGCCCATTTTCTCCCTGCCATTCTGAGAGCACGCCAGAGCACCGCAGCCGACATGCGCGCACATGTCGCGCCTCGTCTTCGCCGCGTGCACCTGCACTCACCACGACCCTAGCTATCTCCTAGACACGACCGTTCGCCGCTGCATGCACCTGCACTCACCATGTCCCTAGCTATCTCCCAGACACGACCGTTCGCCGCCGCGTGACACGAAGCCCCTGTACGTCGTCTAAAACACCGTCGGTGCCGCACATAGCGTCGACCCGTTCCGACCGTTCTCAACCGCCCTGTGTCGTGCCATTAAGCCAGTAATGATCGCTAGGAGACACCGCACCTTCCTACGCCCTTCGCCATGCCTTTAGCTCTATGTACTGATGTCGCCGGAGAGCCTGACCATGCCGCACTGCCCCTCTAGCCGGTGTATAAATAGAGGCCACCCCCGCCTCAATTCACCACATCATCTCACTCCCCTCTCTCATAGAACACCACTGACCGTTCCCTGGAGCAAGGCGAGCACCAGCCCGTCAGAATTTGGTCGGAGTCCGCCGCTGCAGACGAGGAGAAGGGACGTTGATTGGAGCCACCCCAGGAGCCGCCACGACCACCGTTCAAACCGCCATCATTGACAACGTCATTAGCCCCTATCGCCGACCCTAGCTGGAGCCCAGGTGAGCCACCTCGTACCCCCACCGTCGTGTTAGGGTTCGGTCTCGCCAGAGCTGTTCGACGAAGACGATGAACGTGAGCCGTAGATCGTAATCTAATCGCACGACCCAGATTGAAACGTACCCCTTTGGGTTAGATGAGTCGCTGACACATGGGACCCCACTAGCATCCCGCTTCACGCGCGCTGTGCAGCTGGGCCGGTCAAGTTTCATTCCCGGGCGTAGCCCAGCAGTTCAAATAACCTTTGCCCATTTTAGTTAAAACCTAGTTCTGTCAGTAGATTCAAAAATCAATTCAAAGATTTTCACTGAACCAAATTGCATGAATCCAATTTTGCTAGAAAGGTATTGAAATCTACCCAAGCACGTTGGATTGAAACCTTTTGAAATTATAGATCACCTATAGTAGAAATAACAAGACAGAGACTTTTTCACATTCAAACATTTTTAAAAAATCAACCATAAATGCTTTTGAGTTGATTCCAACTCTCAAAAATCACATTTGACAAGATCTATCTTAATATGTAAAAATATTTAGGTTTACATGCAGTGATCTTGGAATAGTACTAAAAGAATGCTATATGGGCATTTCTAGTCACTTTAATTATATAAAATAGTAATTTTAAACTTTATAAAATATGACCACCACTTAAATCACATTCCCAAGTATTAGAATATGTGGTGATGACATGTGTCAACATGATCCCATATTTTAATTGGAAAATATTAAATCTTAAGTAGTTTTCAATGAGTAGAAATTACTTTCCTAAAATAAAATAAAAAGGACTAGGTATTTATTTCATGTGATGATGGTGATGATGCTAGATCATCTAGTGTGAGCCCTTGTGTGCTAAATAGAAGTAGTTAAGTATTTTTTGGTGATTGTGTACCTCGTATTCATTTATAGATGCTAGTACCGACCAAGGCTACGAGGAGGAGGAGTACTACAAAGAAGAAGAAGAAGAAGAAGAAGAAGAAGAAAACTTCAACCACTGCACCAATCAAGGAAAGCTAAGCTAAACCATGCAAGTCCTACTTGCAAGCTAGATGCATTAGGCATACCTTGGTTATGCAACCTTGATTATACCAATCCTAGTTTTACTTGCAAGATTTATTCTTTCATTCTTTAACAAAGTTCTTTACCCTTACTTACTAACTAGTGAGTTTTTGGAAAAATAGTATAGATAGCATAAAGAGCATAAAACTAGGCCTAAGTAGTTAGAACTGGATGTCATCAAAAGGCATAATACTAGATTTGGATAGTCACACCTGATTAGCACCCTTCATTAGTGAATACCCTCAACTTTAGTGGCTAGTGCTAAGCATAACAGTTGATCACTTTAGATGGGAACAATTGGTGAAAATGATTATGAAAACCTTTGAAAGGACATTCATTGTCATAACCACTTTTGGTGTTCGTTAACAACAAGTAGATCATTTTACAGTTTGTTTCTGTCCACAGATTGTTATAATGATAAGTGAAAAGTACTCTCTCACTTTGAAAAGATTCCTGCAAGATTGACATAGTTCTGGAAATTCTAGACTGGAGTCTCTAGTCTGCCTGGACCGGAGTCTCCGGTGTGGACCAGAGTTTCCGGAGGAGTCCCCGATGGAGGCATCAGGAACATGGCTGGGTCATTATGTATGGGGGTGCGGAGCAAGGTCCGGAGTCTCTGGTGTGGCCTCATACCGGAGTCTCCGGTTTTTGTGGACCAGAGTCTCCGGCCCTCTTGGCTCACAGAAGCCCTGGGTCGTACTGCATATTGGTCTGGAGGCTGGACTGGAGATGGGCCGGAATCTCCGGTATAGACCGGAGGCTCCGGTGTACTGACCGGAGTCTCCGGTATGGTTCTTCTCTAACGGTCAGAAAACGGTTCGTGGAGGGGGTGCTTATAAATAGGGACCCTTATCCCCTTCCTCTAGGTGCTCGACCTGCTCAAGAACACAAACTCCCTTAGATCCACCAAATCTACAAGATCTCTTCATCCAACCATACAAAGTCATTGATCTTTCGAGAATCGAAGGAGGAGGCCTTGATCTACAGCTTCACCAAGAGAGATCTTCATTTCCCCCTCATTCACTTGAGGGCCCCCATGCTCTAGTGTTTCTTTGGAAACCCTAGCTTTGATTTGGTTCTTACAAGCTTGTCTTTGATTGTTTTGACAGCTTGCTTGTATTTCGGAGCCTCCAATTAAGTTATGGATGTGTGCCCCGAACTTGTTGTAAAGGTGTCGGCTTCCACCTAGAAGGTTGTCGATATACTGGAAGGTGAATCGATCCCCTTGGGGTGAGGTTCATCGGAGAACAAGGGAGGCCTCTCGTGGCGATGGTGGTTTGAAACCACCCCCTCTCCAAACGTAGACGTACTTCCCTTCAAAAGGAAGGAACTACGGGAAACAAATCCTTGTGTCTCCGCGTCCACCACTTTGGTTACTTCTATCCTTACCGCACTTTACTTACTTGTTCTTACTTAGTGTTGTGCTAGTTGTTGCTTGTTTGACATATAGGTAAATTCACCTTAGTTGCATAATCTAGAGAATTTACCTTTCTTGTCAAACCCTAAATTGAAAAAGAAGAAAAATTGAAGTAGCACCTATTCACCCCCTCTAGGTGCCCATACGATCCTTTCAACCTTGGAATGAAGATACATTATATTGAAATGTTTTTACATGTGTTATGAACACAAGATGACTTGATGATGAAAATGTTGAGGCCTGATCCTTGATCCTTTATAGAAACCGATGGTTGGGTTCAGATGCGATACCATTCCAATGTTACCGTACAACCACAATACCCGAATATGGGTAGGGCTTGACTGGAAGTTTATAAGCCTTAGTATGGGTTCCCTTGCGGAAGAGGTTTGAGCTGAGGCTACCTTGTGATAAATGTCCACCTATGCAGTTCCCAAGATGACAGATGGTCATGGTTGGGAGGCCAAACTCATAGGGGAGGTGCCTATACTAGGGTGTGTAATTGAAAGGTTAGGATTGATTATCCGCATACTGAGTATGGTGATTCAGGGTTATCCTTGACGGATGTATCAAATGATGTGGTGAAAGTGTACTACCTCTACAGAGTGTCAAACTATTCGAATAGCCGCGTCCGCGGTCATGGACAGTTGGAGTGGCCATAATGATCCATCGTCAGATGTTTTCAAAATGACTTGAGAAATGAATTATGACTTTGACTTGACCACAACAGGGTTGTGAATGTGAAAACTAAGTTCCCACTTAGGTGTTATAGAACATTAAACTAGCTTTCTTTACTTGTGAACTCAGTTGAGATAAACCTGGCTTTTCAGAAATAAACCTAGACCTTAGGATTCCTACTCGAACTACTTTACTTGTTAGTGATAGTTTGTGAGTACTTAAAGAGTACTCATGGCTTTGTCCCAGACTATGAGGAGAACTACCAGGATGATGGACAGTGATGCGTGCACCCAGTATTGACGTGGGACACTTCGTTGGAACCCCAAGAGCTAGGTGTGATGAACACAGCGGCAAGTTTCCCTCAGTAGATACCAAGGTTATCGAACCTGAAGGAGGAAGGAAACATCTCAAAGGTGTTGCAAGCAACGTGGAGACCTGCACAACACAAACTCAAGACTTTTGTACCAACGAATCAGTGAGGTTATCAAGCTCACCGGTTAGTTGTAACAAAGGATTAAATGTATGGTGTGGAAGGTAATGGTTTGCAGCAAGTAAACAAGTAATAGTGGAAGATGTATCAATGGTAAAGATTGGACCGGGATCCATAGTTCACTAGAGGTGCTCTCCTTAGATAAACAACATGGAATGAAGGGTAAACAAATCACATCAGGGCAATTGACAGGAACTGAGCAAAGCATAACAATTCAATTACTAGTCAGAAAGATCCTATGAGATTCGATTGGGCAATACAACAAGATACATAGACAGCCATCCAACTGCATATGAACCCCCTCCAGTATTAAGTTGCAAGCAACAGACAACTCCTTTAAGCAAAGTGTGTAAGGTAAACAGTCCACATGTTCCATGAACAAGAGACCGTTGTTTTCTCCCTAGTGGCAACAGCACATCTACAACCGAAGAGATTTCTGTCACTTCCCTTGGAAACTAGAGGCATGAACCCACTATCGAGCATAAATACCCCCTCTTGGAGTCACTAGCAATTACTTGGCCAAGATAGCTACTAACAACGGAGAGCATGCAAGATCGCAAACAACACAGACATGATAGAATCATAAAGATAAAACCATTAATCAAACCAACATAATAATCTCAATATCCATCGGATCCCCGCAAACACAACATGCATGATTACAAGTAGATTAGATCTTGATCATGAACGGAGCTCACAAGATCTATACATGAAAGCACAAAGGAGGAGATACAACCATCTAGCTACTACATGGACCCATAGTCCAAGGTGGAACTACTCACGCATCATACCGGAGAGAAGGCCTCCGGGATGATCTCCCCTCCGGCAGGGTGCCGGGAAGAACTTCAGATCCCTCGATCTAGGGACGATGTTTGCGGCGGCTACAGACGGTTTCTTGGAGATTTGATTGGGTCCTTAGGATTTCTGCATCGAGGGCTTCTTATAGGCAAAGGGGGAGGCCGAGGCGGTGGCCAGGGGCCCCACACCCTGCCTAGGTGTGGGGCAGGGCCCACCCGCGCCTAGAGGGGTCTGGGCGCCCTGGCCCGCCTCTCCGGCTCCCCTCTGGACTTCTTGTTCCCCGCGGAAAGTTATTGACTTTGACGTTTGTCCCATCCAATTCCGAGAATATTCCTTTACTAGCTTTTCTGGAACCAAAAACAGCAGAAAACAAGCAACTGGCACTATAGCAACTTGTTAATAGGTTAGTACCAGAAAACATGTAAAAATCACCTCAAAGTGTAGACAAAGCAAAGAAAAGCAGATACTAAACAATCATGGAGCATCAAAAATTATAGATACGTTTCCGACGTATCAAGAATCCCCAAGCTTAACTCCTACTCGTCCTCGAGTAGGTAAATGATAAAAAGAATAATTTTTGAGGTGACATGCACCCTCACAATAAAGTCCAACCATTTGCTAGGATTGAAAGCTGGGATCAAAGAAGTCTAAACATGTGAATGAAAGATGGATTTTCATGAATAACATGCATTGAAAAACGTTTGTTTGTTTCACATACATAAAACATAGCATAGTGGCATCCAACTTGTCCCTCATAGAGTAGCAAATAGATGCATATGACACCTTTAAAGTTCACAAGGGTGACTAGAAACAAATAGCACAAGAACAAGTAATATCACAATATGCATCAATTAATAAGCTTTGGAACACTGCACACAGAATGACAACTATGCTCTCTTAATGGTGCCTAAAGGTAGAAGGTAGAGACTCAATAGTGGTGGAAGAAAGGCCTTTTTGTAAAGGAAGCCGGGATTTCAAGTTTCAAAAATAGCTTCCAAAAATTATGGTACTTGTTAGCTTTCAGCCCTCATTGCCCTATCATAAGCATCTTGAAGTGGTTAAGGTTAAAGTGAACAAAGATGGAGTATATGCTTGACGAAGTATAAGTTGGCAATCTCAAGTCCCTTGAATACGAGGTCCACACCTCATGCTACTCAACTTTAGTCACCTATAACTTCTTTTCACTGTAAGTATTTGCATATCATTGAGAACCGCCAAGGGGGTACCCCTTGCACATGGTACAGGAGCTATCCCATAACTAAAATGACAAGGCAAGCAGACAATGAGCATCTCAGCAATTCTTCTTATTTACCATGGGAATATGGTGCTTTTTTCTCTCTTTCCTCTTTTCTCAATGTGTATATTTTTTATAAGAAGAATGCTTCATAGATGTCACTATGGTGATGCTGCAAGTTTCCACCATGATTAGGCATGGCTTAGTCTAGCGGCCTAGGTGTTTCTCTAACACAGGATACAAACTCCATGGACTTACAAGTTCTCTCATTATTTCACACTGGTGACATCCATAGACAAAAGAGCATGATATCAACTAAGTATAAAGTACAAGTGCAATGTTGAAAACGTTCCCCGTGACAGCACGGTTCTGCTAATTCCAACGTATAAGTGCAAGCATATACAACATAGAAGACACAATGGTTCAAGTTTATTAGGGGAAAAGAATATAAAGTGTGCCATCAAGTTTGTGAGGGCTTTAATCACTAATTTTTCACATAACAAAATAGTTTTTAATTGGAAGATAGATGAAAACAAGAATATACTTGGAATGGTGTAACACACCATGCATAGGAGTTTATAGTGGACACTTTGGAATAACTTGGTTTCTTGGGAGTTAGAAGCATGAGTAGAACTTACTCATACAAGTGGAGGCTAGCAAAAGACTGGGAGCAACCAACTAAGAGATCAATAATGGCCATAATCATGCAGTGCAACAAAGCATTACTAATCAAAGCAAAGAGTGGTACTACGAGTCAAGGACTAAATGATCATAGAGGCTAATGGTGACTTGTCATAGTCATAACATGGCGTGATAATGTGCCAAGTCAACCCAAGCAAAGCATCAAAGGATAATACCACAATACTATTATTTTGCATGCTAAAACAACACATAATTTCTTCAAGGCACAGTAAGCAATCCCAATTGTTTGGAATAAGAGATGCTACAGCAATAAGCACTAAGCATAATGCCAAAACAACACCTAGCATGTCATGCTAAAGTTTAAGACACATTCAATGCAAGCTCCTCTTGCACTTCAAGCAAGAACTTACTACTCCTTTCCAACACCAAGCAACTTATTTGCAAAACAACACAACGAGAACGGGGGTTCAAACTACTTTATTAAAGAAAACTAAACAACCTAAGCAATGCAAACGAAAAATAAGACGCTCCCAGAACAACACAACTGTGCATGAAACAATAAAAACGAAGTGTCTAGACGGACCTGAGTTTTTTATTGATGAAGAAGGGGATGCCTTGGGCATCCCCAAGCTTTGACACTTGTACCTCTTGAATATTTCTTGGGGTGACACCATTGTGGCATCCCCAAGCTTGAGCTTTTGTCCATTCTTCATCTCATTGCATCATTCTCTCTTTACACCTGAAATTTTTCCTTCATACAAAACTTCACACAATCTTCATTAGCAACATTAGCTTATTTAAAAGATATTAGACCCCTGGCAAAGCTTTGGAACAGAAAGGCTTTTCACTAAAAACACAAGCTACTATAGTAACTCCTTCAAAAATCTCAATTCACCTAAAGAGAACTAAAAAAGGAATCAATAAGAAGCAAATGCAAATAATGGCAGAAATCTGTCAAAACAGACTAGCAGGTAGAAACCGATTTTTTCGAACATCTTCTGTTGCTCAAATCAAAAAGTGTTGAACTAACGAAAGTTAGCTAATATATTGGGGGTTTATTAGTAAATATTCAGCTCAATCCGAGTGACAGAGACTCCTCACGATTTTTTTTGGTGGAGGACAGAAATCTGTTTCGGGATAGCAACTCCCCAAATCTTACTTCCCTCTCATTAGAGGTCATTCTTGGCACAAAAAACAAACAAAAAGGATAAGGATAGGTCATTACAGAAGTAATAACTTCCAAGACTCAAGGAAACTCTTGGGTTATCTCCCAACAAGTACTTTTCTTTAACGCCTTTAAGTTAGGCACAAGAATCAAGAAGAATCAAGTATTTTCAAATGAAGAAGAATTAACATCCATACTTGCAAAGTCTTCAACTATGAAAGGTATCTCATCCAAATGGGTTTTGGAGGATCCCTTCTCATCTCTCTTTGGTCTACTACTTTCATCAAAAAGATTTTCAGGAGCAATCCAATCAAAATTCTTTTTAAAGGCTTCATGCATTCCAACAAGCTTAAAGGGTATGGGTATATTGAATTCCTCTCTAGGCTTAGTTTTATCAGAAATACCCACAACATCTACACTTGAACCTAGCATACTGAAACGCTAAAAAACCTTTTTGGCCTCCCTAGCAACATCATGAAATTCTTTTGATAAAGTTTCAAGGATGAATTCTCTCTTTTCAGCATTATTTTCTTCTTTTAGTTTTAGGAACAAGAATTGTATGAAGGGGTTAAGGCTAACAAACCTAGCCTCCAACATATGAACTAAAGAAGCTGCAGCAATCTCATAATTAGGATCAAGATCTGCTAAAGATTTATCCTCAATATCCTCATGCTTGCCAACATGATTAAAGAATTCTTCAATATTATCTTTCCCAATTATGGAGCCACTACCTATTGCAAGATCTTTTAGGGCGAACTTGGGGAGCAACATGGTGAGCTAGAGCAAGGTGGCAACTGAAGTAGGAACTAAATTTTTTGTGTTTTTGAATAAAGCAAGCAAACCAAACTAGACTATTTTTTTTGGGTTTTTTGGAAACAGGCAAACAAAACCAAGCAAAAGAAACTAAGCAAACTAAAAACAAAGTAAAGAGAAAGGAATTGAAGGACTCCCCTTGTGAAGACGTTCTTAGCCTCCCCGGCAACGGCGCCATAAATCTTGATGCGTGCACCTAGTATTGACGTGGGACACTTCATTGAAACCCCAAGAGCAAGGTGTGATGAGCACAACAGCAAGTTTCCCTCAGTAGATACCGAGGTTATCGAACCTGCAGGAGGAAGGAAACGTCTCAAAGGTGTTGTAAGCAACGTGGAGACCTGCACAACACAAACTCAAGACTTTGTCCCAATGAATCAGTGAGGTTGTCAAGCTCACCGGTTTGCTGTAACAAAGGATTAAACGTATGGTGTGGAAGGTAATGGTTTGTAGCAAGTAAACAAGTAACAGTTGTAGATGTATCAATGGTAAAGATTGGACCGGGATCCATAGTTCACTAGAGGTGCTCTCCTTAGATAAACAACATGGCATGAAGGATAAACAAATTACACCAGGGCAATTGACAGGAACTGAGCAAGGCATAACAATGCAATTACTAGTCACAAAGATCCTATGAGATTCGATTGGGAAATACAACAAGATACATAGACCTCCATCCAACTACATCTATGACTAGAAGTCCACCTTCAGGTTATCATCCGAACCCCCTCCAGTATTAAGTTGCAAGCAACAGACAACTGCTTTAAGCAAAGTGTGTAAGGTAAACATTCCACATGTTCCATGAACAAGAGACCGTTGTTTTCTCCCTAGTGGCAACAACACATCTAGAACCAAAGATATTTCTGTCACTTCCCTTGGAAACTAGAGGCATGAACCCACTATTGAGCATAAATATCCCCTCTTGGAGTCAATAGCAACTACTTGGCCAATATAGCTACTAACAACGGAGAGCATGCAAGATCACAAACAACACAGACATGATAGAATCATAAAGATAAAACCATTAATCAAACCAACATAATAATCTCAATATCCATCGGATCCCCGCAAACACAACATGCATGATTACAAGTAGATTAGATCTTGATCATGAAAGGAGCTCACAAGATCTATACATGAAAGCACAAAGGAGGAGATACAACCATCTTGCTACTACATGGACCCATAGTCCAAGGTGGAACTACTCACGCATCATACCGGAGAGAAGGCCTCCGGGATGATCTCCCCTCCGGCAGGGTGCCGGGAAGAACTTCAGATCCCCCCTGATCTAGGGACGATGGTGCCGACGGCTATAGACGGTTTCGTGGAGATTTGATCGGGTCCTTAGGGTTTCTGCATCGGGGGCTTCTTATAGGCAAAGGGGAAGGCCGAGGCGGTGGCCAGGGGCCCCACACCCTGCCTAGGCGCGGAGCAGGGCCCACCCACGCCTAGGGGGGTCTGGGTGCCCTGGCCCGCCTCTCCGGCTCCCCTCTGAAATTCTTGTTCCCCACGGGAAGTTATTGACTTTGACGTTTGTCCCGTCCAATTCCGAGAATATTTCTTTACTAGCTTTTCTGGAACCAAAAATAGCATAAAACAGGCAACTGGCACTGTGGCGACTTGTTAATAGGTTAGTACCAGAAAACATGTAAAAATCACCTCAAAGTGTAGACAAAGCAAAGCAAAGTAGATACTAAACAAGCATGGAGCATCAAAAATCATAGATACATTTACGACGTATCAGACATCAGGAAGTCTATGACAACTAGGATCATCTCCCATCGTCAGCATTGCCTGTGACTCTGAAGATGGAGCTTCAACCACGCCACCCTTATTATTTATTCTGCTGCGTTGATTGTATTAAGACTGGATCATGAGATCCTTTATTGTAAGACCTTTATTATGGTTTGTAATGGATGATGAACTATAGTACCAATCTATTATGTCTCGCAAAAATGGTAATCCTGGGATTGTGATGTATGGCATAACAGGCATCTGGGATTAAAAATCTAGGTGTTGACAATATGGTGGACACTTTTTGACAATTTTGGTTTTGGGGAGTTGGAAGTACGAGTAGAGCTCATACTTAGTGCAAGTGAAGGCTACCAATTGAAAGGGAGCAACAAACGAGAGAGAAATAATTGTCATAATCATGCTTGCAATAAAATAGAATTAATTACGGCATAAAAGTGATGCAAAAACTCTGAGGCAAAATAAATTATCAAGGCTTAACTGAATTTTTTCAGTCATATGCATGTGTAAGCATGTACCAAGTCGATTCAAATGAAGCACTCCGAGGAGGATACCACAATGTCATACCAAGTTATGAATAGAACAATTCAAGCAAACTTTCATGTGACATGCTACAAATATTAGCAAGTTGGAGCTAATCATAAGAGAGCAAGAACTACTAAGCATCCATTAATAACATACACCCTACATGAACAGACTAAGCACGCCCACAATGATGAGTATATGTACAAAAATGAAAACAAATAGAGTTCATTACCAGCCTTGTACCATACCTCAAGTTGTCGTTAATCATCATTACTTCCTTTCACTTGTGTGGCTTGAATAATAACATGAAACCAAACTCCAAAGGAGTCACTGAGGACCGCTGAACCCTACAACAAACTTCACAAAACCAAAGAAGAACAACAAATATTTTTGGGTTTTCGACTTTTAAAAGCAAGCACTCAAAGAAAAAACAAAGCAAAATATTTTTGGATTTTTCTTAAAGGAAACCAAAGCAAAAAAGGCAAAGAAACAAACCAAGAGAAACAACAAAAATATTTTTGGTCTTTTTGTGTTTTGGGAAAGCAGAAACAAAAACAAAAAAGAAAGCGAAACATGGATATACAAAGTACCGATAGAACATGATATATAGATGAGTGTGATGTCGGTATACCTCCCCCAAGCTTAGGCTTTTGGCCTAAGTGGATATCAATCAATAACGCGGGTAGTAACCCCAAGCTGGTGGATCATGGTAGGAATGATCATAATCAGGCCCTCACGATGAAGAAGAAGAAGCATCCCAATCATAGGAGGGCTATTTGTATGAAGACTCCCCCATGTTGGAGGGCAGAACCGAATTATCCTCGGCATCCTCTCCAACATTATCCTCTTGCTGGGAGAGCTCCGCCACGTATGTGTCAAGTTTTTCCTCCGTCAGCGACCATCCTTGTATGGTATCAAAGTTCAACAAAGAAGGTGCAGACAAAGAGACTACTTTCTTAGACCTACCCCTCTCCAACCACTCTTGACAAAGGTTATTTCAACAGTAACTCTCTCCAAGTAGCCCAAGAAGAAACAAATTTATGCCGAACCATAGAATTGAGATCAAGTCTCTCTAAGAGGAACTGAAAATTTGAATGATGGGGATCTAAACCATGAAAAGCTAGCAAACATGATGCAATGATACCTCCACAAATTCCACCTTTCTCACGGTAAGCAGCAAGACAGGAAGCTACCAAAGCACCCAAGTTATAAGTCCTATCTCGTTTCAAGGCGGCTGAGATAAAAGCTAGATCAAATGAAGGTAATTTTCTAGCAGTCTTCCTAGCAAGAACACACTTGACAATGAAATAGGAAAAATATCTAATGGATGGTAAATGAATATTCTAAATTTTACCACTATCCCTTGAGAAGTCAAAAACTTCGCAGATTTCATCATATAAGTCCATGAGTGGCTTAGGCCTCTCTCTAATCTTCTCACATGAACCCCACTGTGGCACTCTGATAGCTACACAAAAATCATCAAAAGGGAGGTTGATAGCTATATTGTAAATTTTGCAGTGGACCATAGGATTAGGCAAGGACCAACTAAATCGAAAGTCCTACACCACAGACATAGTTAGTTTCACATATTTTGTCACATCCCAAGATTTTAGGAATTGGGACTAGAAAAAAAATTGCATTTGCATTGCATGAGAACTGCATTTTGCATTCATAACAATATTGGATTGCAAAACCCCATATTCAAACCCCTATTTTGAATTACTAAAATGAATCTACAAAGTATTATATAAGAATTTTGAAATCCACTATTTGATAACTAGTGGGAATGTTTAAAATGGATCCTAAAATGATCCCCTAATTTTTTTTGAAAAATTTAGAGAAAAAAATGAGCTCATTTGGATCTATATGCAAAATGATATTAAATAAAACAGAAAATGAAAAAGGAAAAAAATCCTAAACTACCCGTGGCCAGCCTATTGCCGGCCCATCCTATGCAGCGTGCAGTGTAGTGCACAGAGCAACCGCGGCCCACTAGACGGCCCAAGTGGCAGCAGCCACCGCAGCAGCCCACACCGGAGACAGCCCTATCCATCTCTTTTTTTCCTCTCCTCGCGACACTGACGCGTGGGCCCTTCCCCATCGTCCCCCTCCTCCAGCCGGGAGACCGTGAAGAACACGAAACCCCTGCCCGATCGTTCCCGCGAATTCCGCCCCGATTCGGCCGCCCCCTTAACCCTTATCCACTCCACCCCCTCCTTATAAACCTCCGCACTTCACCCCTCGGTTTTTTTTCGCCGTTTATGAAACCCTAGCCGCCGAATTGTAAAATTCCGATATCTTCCGGCGTCGCCGCCATTGATGCTCGGGTGGAGCTCAAAATCCATCAATCCTGTTTCCCCAATGTCCCATACTCTACTCAATCCTCCTTCTCATGGTCGTCTGCTTCGCCTCACGCCCTTTCCTCTTTGCGCAGTGAACCAGAGACCCTGAGAGACGCCTCCGGAGTTCGTGGACGTCCGAGCCGCTCCAGCCATCCATAGCCGTCGTCTGGGGAAGCGATAAGCTGCGCCAGTACCTCCAGGGAGCTCGACGTCCCCTCTCGCTTGACGTAGACAAGATAGCCACCGCCAGGGACCGTCGGAGACGCTGCCTGTAGCGCCGCCCGACGAGCCCTGCCGCCGCCACGTCATCCTCGTCGGTGAGATCACCACGGTCACCCTGGGCCGTCCGATCTCGATAAAATCCAACGGCCAGCATCAGCCCCAGCACCAAACCGGTACCCACCAACCACAACGCGTCACGTCGCGCAAAATATTCCCAGGGAATATTCCCTCTGAATTGAATTTGAATTATAAACCATATGAAATTTTAGATGGAATAGGAAAGCCATATGAACTTATAAACCGTATTTGATTCTATCTATTCTCTTCTTACACTTCTTTTTAGTATTTTCTTATCATTTCAATTCTCATACTTTTCTCTTTTGAAATATAGAATGAAGGCTCTCCCTAGCAATGAACTCACAATTTTGTACTTATTAGATTCTTGTAATCCTTCATCTATATTTTCTAATCTCATCTTGTTCAAACTTGTAGATGAACACTTGTGCAAGATTAAATATAATTACATGATGTCCACCATATAGTTTGATATGACTCTGTTTGGATCTAGCAACCGATCATTGCAAGAACTTGTTTGAAAGTTGATTTATTATGTTTAGGTTGTGCTATTTGATACCTTGAAGTTCTAGAATATTTTTATGAGATTCCATAATATGTTAATGAAGGTTTTTATCAAAATTCGTGGTAATTTTCGCTGCAGTTTACTGCCTGACAGATTTTAGTGCGCGATTTTTCATTTTTAATTGGTAACTCGGATTAAGCTGAAATTTTAGTATCTGGTCTAAAACTTCATAATGTATCAGCACAAAAATTGGATAAAATTCAAAATGAGTTTAAGGTGCCCATAAAAATTCATGAACACTGCTATAATTTTAGTACAGATTCTGTCCATTGCTTTTATGATTGTAGGTTCACCTCCAAATGAATATTAGTCAATGGAAAACTATTTTGTGGATGGCATGCCAGTAAAACAAAACTTCTGAAACATAAACAAAACTATTTTGGCTTGTGTATTGTTTGCTTGTGTGCCTATTGTTTGCTTCATATAGATATGGGTAGTATTACTTCTCTAGTCTTTCTATCTATAACTTATCTATGTTGTCCCAAAAGATGCCGCCCCGCCGCCAACCCACTGAGATTGAGCAACTGATAGAAGCACAGGCACAAGTAGCATAGGTGATGACCCAATTCATGGCTGACAACAACAACAACAACAACAACAACAACAGCAACAACAACAGCAACAGCAACAGCAACAGCAACAGCAACAGCAACAGCAACAGCAACAGCAACAGCAACAGCAACAGCAACAGCAACAGCAACAGCAACAACAACAACAACAACAACAACAACAACAACAACAACAACAACAACAACAACAACAACAACAACAACAACAACAACAACAACAACAACAATAACAACAACAACAACAACAACAACAACAACAACAACAACAACAACAACGGGAACAACCAGCCCTAGGAGGATGTTCTCACCAGGTTTCTGAAACTGAGGCCAGCTAAGTTCTCCACTGCACCTAAACCTATGATTTCTCTTGACTGGTTGCGCTCGGTGAACAAACATTTAGTGACTATTGGATGCACTGATGCTGAGAAGGTGAGATTTGTTGCTCACCTACTGGAGGGGACCAGCTACTTCTTGGTGGGATACTTTCCAAATCACCCACCCGCTGGACACTGTTACATGGGCCATGTTTGAAGAATGATTCAAGACCAACCATGTCACTTCAGGGGTCCTTAGTCTGAAGAGGAAGGAGTTTTGCAACTTGCGCCAAACAAATCGCACAGTGGCAGAATACATAGAGGAGTTCAATAATCTATCACACTATGCACCTGAAGATGTTGATACTGATGCCAAAAGGAGAGAGAGGTTCCTAGATGGCCTTAGTGATGAGCTCTCACTTCAACTATCTGTGGCCTTAGAGATGATGGACAAGGCTAGAATTCTTGAAGGGAAGCACAAGTGATATTAGCCAAGTGATATGTTTCAAGTGCAACCAGAAGGGACACTATGCTGATAACTGCCCAGAGAGGAAGATTGAAGCTGTAGCCAAGCCAGATTCACCACCGAAGGCAATTGTGAACCATGTGAGCATGGGGAAAGCACTCAACAAGCCATGCCGTGTGACTAGTAAGTTTCTGCTAATTCATGCATCACAATCGTAATGTTTTCAATATCGGTGCATCGTGTTCATTCATATTGAGGCATTCATGGATAAGAATAGTTACATATGGAGTTACATAGAGGATCTATTGAAGAGAACCCACTAGAAATGATTGTTAGCTACCACAAGATTCCACATTTAAGTACTTGATGTTGGAGATGCCAAGTTTACTTCACTTAAGGGGTTTAGCCTCGACAACAACACCCATACTCTTGCTAGCCATTTTGAATCTTGGGGACGAGTTTCGTCTTAAGGGGGTTAGTCTGTCACATCCCAAGATTTTAGAATTGGGACTAGAAAAAAATTGCATTTGCATTGCGTGAGAATTGTATTTTGCATTCATAACAATTTTGGATTGCAAAACCTCGTATTCAAACCCCTATTTTGAATTACTAAAATAATCTACAAAGGATTATATAAGAATTTTTAAATCCACTATTTGATAACTAGTGGGAAAGATTAAAATGGATCCTAAAATGATCCCCTGATTTTTCTGAAAAATTTAGAGACAAAAATGAGCTTATTTGGAGCTATATGCAAAAACATATTAAATAAAACAAAAAATGAAAAAGGAAAAAAATCCTAAACTACCCGCGGCCAGCCTACTGCCGGCCCATCCTATGCAGCATGCAGCGCAGCGCGCAGAGCAACCGCAGCCCACTAGCCGGCCCAAGTGGCAGCAGCCCACACCGGAGACGGCCCTCTCCATCTATTTTCTCCCTCTCCTCGAGAAGCTGACGTGTGGGCCCCGCCCCGTCGTCCCCCTCCTCCAGCCGGGAGACAGTGAAGAACACAAACCCCCTACCCTATTGTTCCCCGCGAATTCCACCCCGATTCGAACGCCCCCTTACCTCGTATCCACTCCACCCCCTCCTTATAAACCTCCGCACTTCGCCCCTTAGTTTTTTTCGCCATTTTGGAAACCCTAGCCGCCGAATCGGAAAATTCTGATCTCTTTCAGCGTCGCCGCCATTGATGCTCAGGTGGAGGTCCAAATCCACCGATCTCGTTGCCCCGAGACCCCATACTCTACTAAATCCTCCTTCTTGTGATTGTCCGATTTGCCTCACGCCCTTTCCCCTTTGTGTAGTGAACCAGAGACCCTAGGAGACGCCGTCGGAGTTCGTGGACGTCCGAGCCGCTCTAGCCATCCATAGCCTCTGCTCGAGGATGCGAGAAGCCATGCCAGTACCTCCAGGGAGCTCGCCGTCCCCTCCCACTTGACGTAGACAAGATCGCCACTGCCAGGGACCGTCACCCGATGAGCCCCATCGCCGCCACGTCATCCTCGTCGGTGAGCTCGCCACGGTCATCCTGGGTCGTCCGATCTCTATAACATCCAACGTCCAGCATCAGCCCTAGCACCCAACCGGTACCCACCAACCACAATGCGCCACGTCGCGCAGAATATTCCCAGGGAATATTCCCTCTGAATTGAATTTGAATAAAATTGCAAAAATGTATTAAAACTTGTAAAATTCATATAAAAATATTCATAGATCCGAAAATTGCAAATGATATAGCGATGGATTCAAAAAATTGGGTAGAATATTAATATCAAGTTAGATCTAACTTTTACAGTACGTATTTAATGTAATAATTTAAATAGTTTAAATGGACTTTTAGAGTATTAAATTCTTAATACATTATTTATAGGTCATAAGATTATGAATAATATATAAAATTGAATCTAATTTCATGTACATTAGTAATATCTAGTTAGATATAGCTTTTGAAGATTATTTACCTCGTAGAAATTTAATTAGTGTTAATGGATTTATAAATCATTAAATTCATAGTAAATTGTTTATTTGTCACAAAAATATAAATAATATGTCCCTAGAATCACAATCCCATGAAGATTATAGATCTGATTTTAGTTTGATTTTTAGACAACATAAACTATATAAATGATTTAAAACCAATTAAACACTATTTAAATCATAAGAAATGTTCTATAACTCCGATTAGGGTGAATTCAATTCCTACTGGTTCGTATTAATGTCCTCTATCAAGTAAACCCCGAAAACAATTTTAACTCGACAGTTAAGACAGGAGTTGCAACACAGCCATTAAAACATCTATACTAGCAATCAATGATTATTAACAATTACACCATTGCATTAATTGATCTCCAGCATGCATCATATATTTCAGTAATGTTCATAGAACTAAAATACAACCAATATGACTTATTAAATTTTCATGCATGCATTTGTGCATTTGTTTATGATTGTATAGTTGTTTATGGTGTATGCAATTGTTTGTTCGATAGATTGCGAGGAGTGCAATGTGTGTGATTGCTACGAGTGCTTGAACGACTCCAACAACTATCAAGGCAAGTAGTTGCTATTTTGATCATGAACTTGTCCTACTATTTTCCCTTGTGCATGTGTAGTGTAATTTTTCGTAGCTGCATGTGTAGGAATTACTATGATATGCTATATCCTATATATTGTGGTAGGAAAATCTTCTGTAGTTGAGATCCTGTATGGTAGATGTGCTTAGCATTGCTGTAGATACGAGGAAGGGATCATGCTTTGTTAAAGTAATGTTTTTGTTCTACTAAAACAACATAATGTCAATGAACTACCTGGGCGGAGTGGCTAGAGTAGTCATCGGAGTGTGAATAACGGTGGGGAATGCCGCCCAGGGCAGTGAGAAGGATTAGTTGTATTTATTGCAGTAGCTTACGTGTGAAACCATGTGCTAGTAAGAATGGGTGGCTTGTTGGACTTCATAGGTCGTGGAGACCTGAACCCAGCGTAGCCAGAGATGTAGTGAATGGTAGGTTGGGATCGGTGCGCAGTGGTGTTTGGGGATCTACTTCCCGAACGGTCTCTTCTTGGGCTTCTTCCTATCATCACACATTATGAGTGTGGTGGTACGAGCTGGGATGACCAAGTCACATGGGTAAAGTGTACAAACTCATGCAGGGTGTATAAACTAAGTGCTTAGTCATGTCCCCGGTTACAGACAAATGAGTTGCTTGATATCGATTCTATGACATATTCTCGCTCATCCTTATTTCTTGATTTCTAAAACTTGATAGGAGAACTTAAAGAGTTGATGTGAATCAAATTGGTTTAATAAAGTAGGACAAAGTGTTTGGAAAATGCAGGCTATCCACAGCTCCACCAGCCAAATAAGCATGTAGTTCCTAGGTCTATTGTCTCCCTACTTAGTGCTACTTTCCATACATTCCATGTATTGACCCTTCCGGACTGCTACGTTTTATGTTGCAGGATACTCCGATTCCGAGTGATCGACTAGGTTGCGGTACTCCACTCAACATTTGTTCGCTTGTGGGAAATTGAAGATGGAGCCTCTTATATGTTTATGCTTCCGTTTGCTATTGAATTATTTGAGCTAGCATGCGTGCTAAGCATTATTGTAATAATTGAATACTCCGGATCATTTCATTGTTTATGATGCACAGATATTTGCTATGTTATTCATATTTAAGATCTATGTAAGCCAATTAATCGATCCAGGGATTGATGTGTTGCATAGAGATATGGTCTTGACAGGCTGTAGTATTACAATATTGGCAGGGTTCTTCCCCAGCAAAATGCTCCAACCCTGCATTAGAAATCATAGTCTGGAAATCGTGAAATATCCATGCAGCTCTCATGAATTCTAGGCATGGATAAATGGAAGAGAAAACTTCCTCCTCGCGGTGGACTTTCATAATATCTGGTACACTTAACTCATGTTGATTCAGCTGGTATGCACTCACCTTCTTTTCTGAAATTTTCAGACAAATATCAAACCAAGTGATTTCCATGTTGATAAATGATGAGGAACTACAATAGGAACTTGTTAGAGGGCTAAACATGCATCAAAATGAAATCTCTAAGCATATAACAAGCAAGAAAGTTCACATAACCAGTCACCTACAGTGGCAAAATACTCAAGATATAATCCATCAATCAAAAATCTAATTGTACAAGCGGAGGAGGCACATACCGGAGAGCAATCCCTCCAAAAATTAGCAGCTAAGACGGGTTGAGTAAAGAGATCGAAGTTCGGGAGCAAGAACAGCAGGAACTCGATATTTGAGAAGTTTTCCGGGTTTTTTTGGGAGAGAGAAAGAAGCGGCTGGAAGGAGGAAACTTGGAGGGCCAGGGGTAGGCCACACCTGGGCCAGGCGCCACCTGGGGCTGGCTGCACCACCAGGGGGTGTGCTGGCCTGATGGGTCCCCCTGGGTCACTCCATGTGCCCCTCTGCCCCTTTTTTCATAAAAACATTTAATAATAATTTTCTAGAATTTTTTGGGAAACTTTATTTTTTGCCAATTTTCAGGGTATGAAAATTGATTTTCTCGCAGAAAAAGTTTTTTAAACGACACGAAAGCAAACGAAAAACCAAAACTACAGAAGTTCTAAGACACCCTAACAAGCAAGCAACTAGCAAGACTAAGACAAACTAGAGGAAAAACAAAGATTGGAAAGGAGAAAAATAAAGGTGAGCAAGTATAACCATGGTGAAAACATTGTTTTGTTCATTTAAAATCCCTTTGTTAACAAGGTTGATCAAGTCTTATCACCAAAACAATTTTATATGAAACAAAACTTTGATTTCACTTAATGATTATGTTACCTCAATCTTGATAGCAATAGTCCCAATAATAATAGTTTCAAAACTTTCTTGTGGTATGGGACAATATATTTCTCCAAATTTGATGGCCTCAATATTTTCAACAGAATTTAGGCCATAAATCTTGTCAATCTTCTTGGGGAAGTAGATAGTATGCTCCTTGTCATTAATATTAAAAGTTACCTTTTGTTGATTACAATTAATGACAACACCTGTAGTATTAAGAAAGGGTCTCCCAAGAATAATAGATATATTATCATCTTCAGGCATCTCAACCACAACAAATTTTGTTAATACCAAGAAATTATGAGCCACTTGAACAGGAACATCCTCACATATACCAATAGGGATAGTAGTATACTTATCAGCCATTTGCAAAGATATATGAGTTGGTATCAATTTTTCTAGCTGAAGTCTGTTGTAGAGAGAAAAAGGCATAGCACTAACTCCAGCTCCCAAATCACACAAAGCAGTTCTAACATAATTATATTTAATAGAGCAAGGAATAGTTGGAATACCTGGATCACCAAGTTTGTTTGGAACCTTACCATTGAAGGAATAATTAGCAAGCAAAGTAGAAATTTCCTCATTATGAATCTTCCTTTTATTAGAGACAATATCCTTCATGTACTTTGATTAAGGAGGCAACTTAATAGCATCAGTCAAAGGAATTTTCAAAAATAAAGGTTTCATCCACTCACAAAACTTGTTATAGTGTTATTCCTCCTTTGACTTGTTTTTCTTATTAGTAAAAGGCATTAGTTTTTGCACCCAAGGTTCTCTTCCACTACCATGTTTATTAGAAATAAAATCTTCCTTAGTGTACTTAGTGTTCTTAGTGTGCTTCTCAGGTTCTTCTTCATTTTCTTCCTTATCAGGAGCATCATTATTATTATCACCACTTTCAGTTTTAGCATCAGAGACAGATATACTATTAGGATCAACAGCAGGTTCAGAAGGTTCTACAACTGTTTTATGTTTCTTTCTCTTTCTCTTAGAAGAAGTACCTCTATATTTAGCTTGTTGGGAATCCTGCTCAATTCTTTTAGGGTGTCCCTCAGGATACAAAGGATCCTGAGTGGCAGCACCACTCCTGGTTCTAATTTCATAAGCATGTTTATCTACAGAAGCATTAGCTAGCATATCTTTTTGTACCTTAGCAAGTTGATCAATTTGGGTTTGAACCATTTGAAATTGTTTAACAAGTATTTTAACATCATTAGTAGTTCTTTCCACAATATCTTTCAACTCATTAATAGC
The DNA here is from genome assembly GCA_916181665.1 of Avena sativa. NCBI lineage: Eukaryota > Viridiplantae > Streptophyta > Magnoliopsida > Poales > Poaceae > Avena > Avena sativa. Next base: position 86,661,683 of record OV702284.1, read on the forward strand.
TCTAGAGTTTTCCAATAAATGATTCTGAACTTGTTTATTAAAATTACTTTGCTTAACAATAAAAGTGTCAAGTTCCTCTAAGAATTGATCAGGAGGTTTACCATAAGGAATATCACCTTCATCAAAGTGTTGGAGAGAGTGTACCTCAATAGTATATGAGTGGGAGATTGGCTTACATAATTCTTCTATAGATGGTAAATTCTTCACATCTTCAGATCTAATACCCTTCTCCTTAATACATTTCTTAGCTTCTTTCATTACTTCATCATTTAATTCTATCACTCCCCTCTTCTTTGGTGTTGGACTTGGTTCAGGCACAATTGGTTCAGGTGTAGTAGCCTTAGGTGTAATTGGCTCAGCTGAAGTCCAATCATCATAATTCTTGCTTATTTTAGCCATTAATTCCTCAGCTTCTACAGGAGTTATTTTCCTGAAAACACAATCAACACAACTATCTAGGAATGTCCTAGATTCATTAGTTAGTCCATTATAATATATATCAAGAAGCTCATTTTTAGGTAATGGACATCCAGGATGTGCATGAATGAAGGCATAGACCTTTTCCATGACTTAGGCAATTTCTCATCTTCTCCCTGTTTAAAATCAAAAAGTTTTTGCAAAATAGCAAGTCGAGCACTAGGAGGAAAATATTTCTAAAAGAAAGTACAATCAAGAAATCAGGGCTATGAATGGATCCATGAGGCAAATTATTAAATCAATCTTTAGCTTCTCCTTCTGGTGAAAAAGGGAAGATTTTAGCAAAAAATAGGTACGCATCTTAACATCATCAGAAAATAAGGCACTCATAGTAGAAAGCTCATCCATATGTGCCACAACCCTTTCATTCTCAGTCCCACAAAAAGGTTTTTTCTCAACAATGTTTATATAGGATAAACCAAGAGAGAAATCATAATCTTTATCTTTAATGTTTATGGGAGAGGTAGCAAACTTAGCATCAGGAGATAGTTTAGGTATAATAGTATGTTTCTTAAGGAGAATCCTAATAGCACTAACACCACATGTGTTTCAATATTCTTCAATAAATTCATCAGCCATTTCAATGTAACCATCATTAATATCATAGATTTCTCTAGACTCAGGTGAGCTAAAAGGAGTAATAGTGTCTTCACTAGGAGATTCAGTGTTTCCCAAAATTGTTCTAGCAATTGTAGCATCTAGGAAAGGACCTAATGAACCACTCTCATCAAGCACAGTAGAAGTAACATCATGAGCATCAGAAGCAATTTCAGATTCAGCTGTGGTAGTAGTGTGTGTAGCATGTGTATGTGGTGGTGGTGTAACAAGCCTACTTATAACAGACGATGAATCAAGAGCAGTAGAGGTGTTTAGGACTGTACCTCTTCTTGTAGTGGATGGTAAAATAGGAAACTTTCCATCACGAAACTTTCCCATGATGAAAAAGAATAGCAGCAAACAATAATAGATCCAAGTGAACTTACAAATAAAGCTATGCTCCCCGGCAACAGCGCCAGAAAATAGTATTAATGACCCACGAATATAGAGGATCGCAGCGGTCTTCGAGGGTAGTATAACCTAATTTATTGATTTGACACAAGGGGATCCAAAGAATACTTATAAGCCTTAACAACTGAGTTGTCAATTCAGTTGCACCTAGAAATAGTCTTTATCATAGTAGTTTATCAGTAGCAACAGTTTTGTAGTAGCAATAGCAAAGTAACAGCAGCAGTGAAACAAAGGAAATAGTAACAATAGTAGCAAACAGTAGATTTTGAGTGTGGTTGGCATAGGGATGGATGGACGGGCGTTGCATGGGCGATACTATTCATGTAACTTCAAGATCTAGGGCATTTGCAGATAAATAAGATAAAGCATCCAAGTACTAAACAATCATAGGCATGTGTTCCATATATAGTCATACGTGTTCGCAATGAGAACTTGCACAACATCTTTTGTCCTGCCAGCCCGTTGCAGCGAGGCCTTAAGGGATTCTACTGGCAATTAAGGTAATCCTTTTAATAGAGTATCAGAGCAAAGCATTAACACTCCATGAACACACGTGATCCTCATATCACAGCCATCCCCTCCGGCTGTCCCAATTTCTGTCACTTCGGGGCCTTTGGTTCGGGACAATGATATGTGTACACAACTTGTAGATAAGATCACAAACAATACTATCATCATGAATCAATAAAAAGTTCAGATCTGAGATCACGGCACTCGGGCCCTAGTGACAAGCATTAAGCACAACAAGTTACAACAAAGTCAAATAGCACTAACAAAGATACTAGGCACCATGCCCTAACAATCCTATTCGATTACATGATATATATCATCCAATACCTACCATCCCCATAGCCTACAGCGAGGGATTACTCACACTTGTATGGGGAAACATGGATGGTTGATGAAGAGGTGTCGGTGATGATGATGGCAATGATCTCCTCCAATTCCCCATCCAGGAAGGGTGCCAGAATGGAGTTTCTGGTTCTGAATCGCGGATTATGGTGGTGGCGGCGCAGCGGAACTCCTTCTAGAAAAATGTCGAACCCCCCTCTGTTTTTAGGCCAGAAGGCTTTATGTAGGCAAAGAGGGAGGCCGAGGGGGTGCCCGAGGTGGCCACACCCCTCCCAGGCGCGGCCTGGTCTGGCCCGCGCGAATAGGGGTATGGGCCCCTCGTGGCCCTCCTCCGTCTCATCTTCTGGCTCGTGGAGTCTTCTGGTAAAATAGGAGTTTTGCCATATTTTCCGGGATTTTTCCTGAAAGTTGATTTTCTGCATAAAAACTAGACACCAAGGAAATTCTTCTAAAACAGCGTCAGTCTATGTTAGTTGTATCCAAATCACACAAGTTTAGAGGAGAAACAATAGCAAAAGTGTTCGGGAAAGTAGATACGTTTTGGACGTATCACTCATTTACATTGATAGTTACTTGCTCCCTTGTGCATGTGTTGGTTTTGTACCTTGCATGTGTTTGTACATGTTGTGCTTCTCACTTACTTATATTGTCCTATGAAGTATACTTGTGTATGTTGGTTGGCACACCATGTATTTTTTGTTTCTTGGTTTGGAGCCTTTGTTGATTCTAGTTGGTATCGTATTTGGCTCTTGTGAGGGATTAATGGACTATTCCATTTTGGGGCAGTGTCATTCTTGGGAATTCCACAATCCTAAAATGTGTGTACATGAGGAAAACCACTTAGTAGTTTTATTTCTTTGTTATCTAGTCTCTATGTGCTATGTTTTTCTCATGATAAACTTAAAGTTCTATAATGTCCATTAATCCTCACTAGTATGATCGTTTGCCTCTTGTTGATATTTCTTTGTTTATCACATATATGGGGGAGTTCTATGCTTTGTACATATTACAAACCAAGAAAATGTGGACATTTGAGGTAGTACCACTTAGAATTGATATTAAATTATCTAGATCCTTTGTGGCACATTTGCTCAAACAAGTTCCAATTTGCTTGAATGTTTTTATTTCTCATATTTTGGATCTTGTTTGTGAGAGTGATTCTTGGTATGTGTTTCCTCATATATGAAACTATAAATTCTCATGGGAACCATTTTCTTCAAGTTACTCTAATCACTATGGTTGTGTGACTATTTGAATTTATCAAGAATCTCTTTCGAAGCATCAAGCTTAGTTCTTATATCTTGTTATATGCTTCTTTGTGTGAATATGATCTTGGATATCCTTGCAAATTTCCTCAGGAAAATTATCCCTATTACTTCTTGTCCTTGGACAATTAGTACTTGTTATATGGTAGAATTCATTGATCATATTCGGTTTGGCCTTTTTCTTATTTGACTTTTATTTGGCCAAGAAAATGTTTTTGTTTGTGCTCCCAGGCTTTCCTTGCCTCTTCTGGACCTTATTATTTTATTATTATCCCCTTGTGTTTTATTTAGTGGAGTTAGTAGTGATGATCTCATTTGTGGGCATTTTGCATTCAAAGGAAAAATTATATATAATTCTCTACTTATGGGGGAGCTCTCCTATACTATCTAGAACATTTTTTTGCTTCTTGATTTGATCCATTTTTTGTGCTTGAAAGCTCGATCCTTTTGTGTTGGTACTTTGTGCGCCATCATGAAAAGTGTGAAGAGTTTGTTTTGGTAGTTGGAACCTTGCTCTCTTTGGGAGTTGTTTTTATCTCATTCTTTGTCACTTGTTTTGATCTTCTAGGATGAGATAAACCCTTGAGCATTGGTATTTTTTTCTATTTTGTTTTCTCTTTGGCTTTTGCCTAATTCATTTGTTGATATTGTGTTTCTTCATGTGTTGATTTGGTTCTTTGATACAATTTGGACACCTTTGTGTTGCCTTGTTGGTTTCTTGGTGTTTTTGTTCAAATTGTATCTCCTTTGGTTCTTGAAAGTATTATGCACGCATATCTACTATATGTATATATTATGGCATGCTCGCTTTCTTTGATCCAATATATAAGGGAAACTCCGGGAAATCCTAATGGGCTAAGATGTGCATGAAATTCAATTTCATATCAATATGCACATATTTGTGTGGAGGCTCTCGTATGTATTGTAGTTGCACTAATTTCTTTGGACCCAATTTGTTTGGGTATCATTGTGTACTTAATTGTGTTTTAGGTACATTGGGGATATATATTGGGTGTTTGTATCTTGAACAAGGAAGAAGTGGCGTCTAAGTGTCAATTGGATGCAAGCTAGGATGATCAACGTATTCATATCTTCTTCATCCTACCAATTATATGTCGGTAACAAGTATCTCTCTCTCATGCATACATATCTTGTGCCCTACCTTTTGTAGGTTGATTATTGGCATGAATTTTTGTATTTGCATTTGTTGGATTTCTTGCTTTGGCTTTGAAGAGTTCTCTCTATTGAAAATGTGTGTATGCTGAGATGAGTGCATATAATGGGGACTATACTAAATCATGCTCATGATTCACCAATCCCAAATATTTCAATCTAGCAATTTTGTTGCATATTGTTTCCTCAATATCTCTCATGTGCAATAGTGAGTATTTTTACAAAGTTGATTTCTATTTTTGTGTTACTTGTTGCCTTTCTCCATATATTCCTTTTATCCCTTCTTCATTTGGTAATAGTAGTAATGTATGGAGTTTGTTGGTGTTTGAACCTCATCGATGTACAATAAGATATAATTGAGCCCTTGGGCATTCTTTCAAGCAAAACATCTTATTGGTATATTCTATGACTTCCTTTTTGCCTTTCGTGTGTTTCCTTGTGTATATATATTGTGTGTGCATGTTTCTTTGTGGGAATTTATCTTTGTGATATTTTCCACCTAGAAATTTATACACACAAGAGAAGATCATTCTTTGGTTGTTTTTGCATTTCTTGGAAACCACCTCTTATTTCTTTTTGATTCTTTGGTGGCTTCCAAATTTTTGAACTTTGGGTGCATTGTTATGAGTTTGGAGGAGTGAGGAGTCCATGGTTATGCACGTTGTTTCCAAATAAAATTACTATAATTGGTGCTAAATCTTTGGGGAGCGTCTCTAATTCATTTAAGAGTGCACAATTTCCTTCCTTATCATTTCTTGTGGTTTAAATGCTTATGGGGGAGCGAGGATTCCATATTTGTGCATATTTTGTTTAAATACAATTATTCTAAACCATGCACAAAGTTTCGGGAGCTTCTCTATTTTCAATTAAACACTCTTTTTTTGTTTCCATTTGATATCATTTGTTGGTTTTTCAATTGGTCCTTTTGGACCTTTTGGTTGCTCACTTCATTTGTTGAAGTTTTTTTCTTTTTATTTTCTTTTTGAAATATTTGGGTCCTCATTATAGTTTTACTTCCTCCCAAGTATTCATCAGATGCACAACTTTGGAGGAATACTCACTATAGTGGTTATCTAGAACTTTTTACCCATTTTGGCAATCGATGCCAATGGGGGAGAAGTTTTGGAGGGTTTAAGGGAAGTTGGACTTTGCTGTGAGTGTGTTCATAAGCATTTGCCTCTCATGCTCTTGCATCTTTGTGGTTGATGGCACCCAGTACTTGTCGTGGGACGCGTCGTTGGAAACCCCAAGAGAAAGGTATGAAGAAGCACAACAACAAGTTTCCCTCAGTAAGAAACCGAGGTTATCGAACCAGTAGGAGGAAGGAAATGTCACACAGGTGTTTCTAGCAACACAGAGACCTGCACAACACAAACTCAAGACTTTGCCCTAACGAATCAGTGAGGTTTTCAAGCTCACCGGTTTGCTGTAACAAAGGATTAAACGTATGGTGTGGAAGGTAATGGTTTGCAGCAAGTAAACAAGTAACAGTGGAAGATGTATCAATGATAAAGATTGGACCGGGGTGCATAGTTCACTAGAGGTGCTCTCCTTAGATAAACAACATGGCATGAAGGGTAAACAAATTACAGCAGGGCAATTGACAGGAACTGAGCAAGGCATAACAATGCAATTACTAGCCAGAAATATCCTATGAGGTTGATTGGGCAATACAACAATATACATAGACCGCCATCCAGCTGCATCTATGACTAGAAGTCCACCTTCAGGTTATCATCCGAACCCCCTCCAGTATTAAGTGGCAAGCAACAAACAACTGCTTTAAGCAAAGTGTGTAAGGTAAACAGTCCACATGTTCCATGAACAAGAAACTGTTGTTTTCTCCTAGTAGCAACAGCACATCTACAACCGAAGAGATTTCTGTCACTTCCCTTGGAAACTATAGGCATGAACCCACTATCGAGCATAAATACCCCCTCTTGGAGTCACTAGCAACTACTTGGCCAAGATAGCTACTAACAACGGAGAGAATGCAATATCACAAACAATACAGACATGATAGAATCATAAAGATAAAACCATTAATCAAACCAACATAATAATCTCAATATCCATTGGATCCCCACAAACAAAACATGCATGATTACAAATAGATTACATCTTGATCATGAACGGAGCTCACAAGACCTATACATGAAAGCACAAAGTAGGAGATACAACCATCTAGCTACTACATGGCCCATAGTACAAGGTGGAACTACTCACGCATCATACCGGAGAGAAGGCCTCCGGGATGATCTCCCCTCTGGCAGGGTGCCGGGAAGAACTTCAGATCCCCCCTCTTGATCTAGGGACGATGGTGACGGCGGCTAAAGATGGTTTCATGGATTTTTGATCAGGTACTCAGGGTTTCTGCATCGGGGGCTTCTTATAGGGGAAGGGGCGAGACCAGGAGGCGGCCAGGGCCACCAAACCCTAGCCAGGCACGGGCCCACCTTCCCCCGCGCCTGGTGGTTCTGGCCCCCCTGGCCGGCCCCTCTGGCTCTTCTATGGACCTTGTTCCCCACGGAAAGTAATTGACTTTGTCCTTTGTCCCATCCAATTCCGAGAATATTTCTTTACTAACTTTTCTGAAACCAAAAACATCAGAAAATAGGCATCTGGCACTATTGCAACTTGTTAATAGTTTAGTACCAAAAACATGTAAAAAGCACCTCAAAGTGTAGACAAGCAAAGAAAAGTAGATATAAAACAAGCATGGAGCATCAAAAATTATAGATATATTTCCAACGTATCAACATCCCCAAGCTTAACTCCTGCTCGTCCTCGAGTAGGTAAGTGATAAACAGAATAATTTTTGGGGTGACATGCACCCTCACAATAAAGATCCAACCATTTGCAAGATTGAAATCTGGGATCAAAGAACTCTAATCATGTGCATGAAAGATGGAGTTCTAACAATAGGACATAGTAACTATGCATGCAACATGACAAGCTACAAACAAATATCATGAATAACATGCATTGAAAAACGTTTGTTTGTTTCACATGCAGAAAACATAGCATAGTGGCAATCAACTTGTCCCTCATAGAGTAGAAATATAATGCATTGGACACCTGCAAAGTTCACAAGGGTGACTAGAAACAAGTAGCACAAGAGCAAGTAATAACACAATATGCATCAATTAATAAGCTTTGGAACATTGCACACATAATGAAAACTATGCTCTCTTAATGGTGCCTAAAGGTAGAAGGTGGACACTCAAATAATGGTGGAAGAAAGGCCTTTTTTTAAAGGAAGCAGGGATTACAGCGCGGTAACGGCTCCCCGAAGATGGCGGGTAACAATCTCTATATAAGGAAAGTGACGGGTGAAGGACGAACATTTCCCACACTTCCTCCGATCTCGCACACTCCCAATCCTCCATTCCACGCAGCAACCAGAGCGACCCAGAGCGACTCATAGCCCTAGATCCTTCAATTGATGGCGCCTCCGACGGAGCCATGGGGCATATCCAAGTGCATGAAAGTGCAGTTGAAATCGTTCGAGGAGGCGGGGGATCCTCCGCGCCGGGAGATGGCGCATACCCATGGCTGGAGAGGTGACTCCAGATCCACGCGAGGGAGAATTCATCTGCTTCACCAGCCACTTGGAGCAGGGGCTCAGATTCCCCACTTCCCTCTTCTTCTGCCATTTCTGCGCCTACTATAGCATCCAACCGTCGGACCTATGATCACACAGCATTGAACAACTCGCCATCTTCGTGGCGTTTTGCGGGTGCTACCTAGGCTGCCGGCCATACTTCCCCCTATGGCAAGATCTGTTCCACGGGAGGATCGGCCGTGAATACGCAGGCGGGCCGATGCTGGCCGTGGGCGGCCTGACCTTTCAGCTGAAGTCGAAGGCGTCTTTTTCGACCTGATGCTGCCGAAGAAGGCGGCCAACGAATGGAAGAAGAGTTGGTTCTACGTGACCGATTCTCCGCCGGTTGACGAGGTGGCGCTTCCGATGTACTCCGCCAACCGGCCTGAGCCGCGTCGGCTTGAGGTCACCAAGCTCCTGTTGGACCAGCGGATGGTCGTCGACGAGATGTTGCAGACGATCCGCAACCTGAAGAAGAAGGGCCTCTAGACCATCAATTTGTACAATTGCTGGTTTGGGCGGCGGCTGGTGCCTCTGGCCAGTCGCGCCCACTACATGTACGATTACACATGCAAGGACGACCCGACGAAGTCCTGTCAAGCCGAGTGGAGGCTCCAGGACTACACCTTGGCCTTGAAGAAGATCACCGAGGCGGAGTATCTTGACACGAAGGCCGGTGTTGCCCCTTACACCACAAAATGCCAAGCTCCAACGGTGAGTCCTTTATTTCTTGTACACTCACAGTCGCAGTTTTGCATTCGCGGTCGTGCTAATTTTGTCTTGTTGTTGTAGTTATTCCAAGTGGTGGAAGGTTGGCTTCCACCTGCAGACGACGAGAACTCGAACTCGTCCGCCGAGGATGAGAGCGAGTCTTCGCCTGACAAGGGCGATGTCAGAAGTGACGGGGGCGGTGATGACGACGGTGGCGACGAGGACGTGGAAGTCGCCGCACCCACGGTCCGCAAGACCCGCGGGAAGCATCAACACTAGCTCGAGGCCAGCAAGATCCTCGAGGCTCACGACGACGACAATGACGAGCTCCTCGAGCATACCTCGCAACGTGAAGCTACGCCATCGAGGAAGAAACCACCGCCACCGAAGAAGAAGAGGAAGCCGGCTAAGCTGGTGTCACCACCTCGGTCCGTGAGTAGCTCCGATGCTACCAGCGCGGCCAAGGAAGCTAGGGTCGATGCACCGGCGCATGCGACAGCGGCGGCCGGCGCGGCCATTGCGGAAGGCGAGATGCCGTTGCCGTCGCTGCCGCCGCCTTTCATCCCAGTCACCGGGCTCATGGCCGCTCCATCCGCAGGGACCTCACCACCAAGGGGAGCACCCACGGCGGTCGCCGCTGATCGTCCTATCGCGGCCTCGTCCTCGAAGAAGCCGTCGGTTTCTTGGGCACAGAGTGTGTTTGAGACAGGCCTCATTCGGAAACTAGGGCTAGAGTTGGAGAAGCTGACCAGTATTCGTACTGGCCTACGTTTTATTCCAGTTGCCAAGTGAGTATTTTTTATTCTTTCGTTTATCCACTCGATTTATGTCTGACTGGCGATTTTACTAACAGCATTGTTCTGCAGGACTGGGGTGAAGAAAATAGGTCACCCTTTGGTGGCCAAGGTCCCATTGGGTGCCGCGGAGGCACTAGTCGACCCTTCAAAGAAGAGGAAGGGCGACAAGGTCGAGGCGCCTGTTGAAGGCGCAAAGAAGGAAAAGGGCGACGAGGTCTTCACGATTTCGGACGAGTCGGTGGTCACCCCGAGCGAGGCTCCGATTGGAGTGGTTGCGGCCTCGAAGGCCACGGTGGACGTGGAGTCACAGCGGGCGGAGCCCGTGGCCTCTGTCGGGGCAACAGGCCCACCCTCGAGTTGTGCGGGAGTCGCGGTGGTGAATCTCCCTATATTTGTAGCGAGGGCCTCTACGGCGAGTGCATCAATGCCATCGAGCCAGTTGCCTGAGGTCGTCGGCACCGAGGTCAAGCAGCATCGCGGGCATACTCCGTTCGTGCTTGCATCGGTAGATGCAATGGAGCTTCACGGCATGCTAGGTGCCGCCATCCAGGTATGTCCACTCCCCGAGGATTGGGCCACTAAATTTCAGTGGTCGGATTCTTATTGTTTTTGGAGTCCAGTCCCCGAGTGTCGAGTCATTGAATTTCAACGGCTGGGCACTGAGGAATTTTTCGTTGTCCAGTTCCCGAGTGGCTAGTCACTGAATTTCAGTGGCTAGGCACTTAGGAATTTTTCACTGTCCAGTCCCCGAGTGGCTAGTCGCTGAATTTCAGCGGCTAGGCACTTTGGAATTTCGTTGCTGATTCTTCCATGGTTGCGCAGGGTCTAGAGCGCGAATCGGCGGAGCGAATTGCCATGAGGGACCGCCTGGAGAGGGAGATCCTCGTTGTCAGGGAAACGAACGAGTAGCTTAGAGCGACTGCGGGTGAGTGGTTTTCGTGCTTGATTCTGGTCGTAAACCTTGTTCTTCTCGTATTCATAGTTTTGTTGATGCAGATGATAACGCGGCCGCGGTGGAAAAGGCTCGTCAGGGCCTGGTCCCGTCGAGTGAACTGACGGTTGCGCAGTCGTCCTTGAGCACCGCGGAGACGCGAATCGTCGACCTGGAGCGGGAGCTCTAGGAGGCGAAGGCGTAGGCTACCTTGGTAGATGGGAGGGCCAAGGCAGCCGTTGCTTCTGCTGCTGAGGAGCGGAAGATGTCAGATGCACTCGTCGCCGGGCTGCGGGATGATCTCTCCAGTCTTCAAGATTTCATTACGGAGCGCTATCGCCTGTTGATTGGTGAGTTTTCTTTGGTGAGTCCCCGAGCGTGCAGGTTGCGTTATTTTGCTGGAGCCATCCTTACTGTCTGCTTGTATGTTGCATGCAGGATTATTGATGATGCCGATAAGGCGCAGTCGTATGACGCGCGGCAATGCGTCACCACTCTGATTGATTCTGCCACGCTGTCAGCGACCTACATCCGAGCTTATCTGCAGGAAATCTCGCCCATGGAGGTGATCCCCAGCGACCTCGTCGAGGTCTGGCGCTACTTGGAGAAGGCCTGGGCTGTGGTTGAATTCATGACACGGTCGGCCTTTCGTCGTAGTGCGGCGACTGCGCTGAGCCTTGGGCTCGCGCACTTCCCTGACGATTTCGACCTCGACAACGTCACGAGCGGGTACCCTTCGTCGACGGGCGCAGTCGAGATTGCCGAAGTGCTGAAGCTGACCGAATGGGCTGCGGTGTATGCCGACCAGGTGTGGGCGATGGGCGACCTCACTCCGTACCATGAAACGGTCGTCGCCTGAACGACCCCGAACCAGCGCACCGCGACTTCAAGGTAGAGCAGCCATCCCGAGCGGCCATGGCGGGTGAACTCACGACATACCCTTTGAACCCGTGGGTTCCTTTTATCCGTCGTCGCAGGAGTGGTGGCGCCTCGTCGTAGAAGCCTGTGGAGTAGAATAGTTTGCCGACCGGCGTTAATTAGAATAGGTATGTAACTGCCCTTGTAAGCGAGCAAATTTTGCTGCTTGAAGGAATGCAAGGGTGCTTTTGTCAATGTTTTTCGATTTTTTTTGTTGATTGTGCGAGTCCCCCAGCGCGTCCGCTATTTTATGGGGTTGACCTCGTTTTTATGTGTGTTGTTTGAACTGTTAGTAAGTTACGGTCGACTCGCCATGGCTTGGAAAGCCAGTCGCACGGCGACTCCAAGGGGTGCTCTGTACTTAGCCGTTTTCCCGGGCGCGAACATGGCCGGGTGGCTGAGTCCCCGAGCATTGTACTTAGGCGGTTTGAGTCGCATGCCGGAGGTAGGTAAGGACGGGGCGCATTATTTTGGCACGTCACTCCACCTGATCTGTAGGACCAGTCGCGTGGCGAGTCTAGGACGCGCTCTCATACTTGGTGTCTTCCCTCGTCGCTCATGATTAGACTGGCATCAGTCCCCGAGCGTGGTACTTAGCCGTTCGAGTTGCTGCGCCAAGGATGTGGAGGACTGGGTCGCTATGGGAAGCGAATGCGGTTGTCGTAGCTCGGAAAGCCAGTCGGGCGAGGCGACTCTGATGGGGCTCCGGGTTGGCTTTTTTCGTGGACGGTGCGAGGCCCGAAATTTTCGGTGCCCTCGTACCGCACTACTTGGCCATGTCGGTCGCGTAACCAAGGGTTGACTTCCGCGAGTAGCATAGCGCTATTATTACACGTGCAAGTGGCCCAAGGTACGGAGAGTGGACACAATTTGTGCGAATCGATCTTCTTTAATTCATAGCGGGTAGGGGTACATGTCTGGAGTTCTAGGAGTGGAACTTCCGTAGGAGGTTTACATTCCATGGCCGCTTGACATCGAGTTTTCCGTCGCCTCGGACGTCGGTAAGGTAGTAGGCGTCGTTGCCCAGGACGCGCCTGATGGCAAATGGTCCCACCCAAGGCGGAGAGAGCTTGTGCATGCCTTTCTTGTCTTGGATCAGATGCAGTACCAGGTCGCCTTCCTGGAAGGTGCGGGTCCGTACTCGCCGGCTGTGGTAGCGGTGAAGCCCTTGCTGGTATATGGCGGTGCGGGAGCGAGTTAGGTCGTGTGCTTCATCGAGCTGGTCGACTCTGTCCTGGCGTGCGAGCTCGTTTTTGGCCTCCGCGTAGTTGACTACCCTAGGCGAGTCGTGCTCGAGGTCGGTTGGCATGACGGCCTCGGCGCCATACACCATGAAGAAGGGAGCGAATCCTATCGACCTATTGACGGAGGTGCGGATGCCCTAGATGACGGAGGGGATCTCTTCGACCCAGCACCCAGGGGTTCGCTCGAGTGGAACCTGCAATCGCGGCTTCAGGCCATGGAGGATACTCTGGTTGGAGTATTCCGGCTGGCCATTGGACTCCGGGTGGGTGATTGAGGCGAGGTCGAGTCATATGTTGTGTTCCTCGCATAATTCCTCCATGGCTCCTTTGGCGAAGTTTGTGCCGTTGTCCGTGATGATGCTGTGCGAGAAACCGTAGCAATAAATGAGCTCGCGTCGGAATTTGGTGGAAGTCTTCCCGTCGCACTTGCGGACTGGCTTGGCCTCCACCCATTTTGTGAACTTGTCGACTGCGACTAGGAAGTGGGTGAAGCCAGAGGGAGCCTTCTTGAACGGGCCAACCATGTACATTCCCCACACGGCGAATGGCCAGGTGATGGGCATCATCCTGAGTGCCGAGCTCGGCACGTGAGTCTGGTTGGCGTACTTTTGGCACCCGACACAGCGTTGGACGATGTCGACCGCGTCGGTGTGTGCGGTGATCTAGTAAAAGCAATGTCACATGGCCTTGGCGACTAGGTAGCGGGTGCTAGCGTGATGGCCGCGGTCGCTAGCATGGATGTCCTGGAGGATCTTGCGTCCTTCTGCGGGTTGGACGTAGCCCTGGAACACGCCGGTCACGTTGCGCTTGTGGAGCTTGCCGTTGATGATGACGAAGGATTTGCAGCGGCGTGCTATCATCCGAGCCTCCGTCTCGTTAGCGGGTAGGGTGCCTCCCTCCAGGTAGGCGACATATGGCGCGGTCCAGTCCCTTGGATCGGCGATCATTGTGACCACGGCCGTGTCTGGTTGCAGCGGAATTCCAATGTCGATCTCCCTCGAGGGAGAGACGGAAGGCTTGGTGATGGTGTCGAGGAAGACGCCGGCGGGCGGCGCGAGTCGAGCCGAGCCGATGCGGGAGAGTGCGTCGGCCTCCTCATTCTTCCGCCGGTCGATCCACTCGACGGAGTAGCCCGCAAAGTGGCCTCCCAGCTGGTCCACTGCTTGGCGGTATGCCGCCATGGTGGGGGAGACTGCATCGCAAGTGCCGGTGACTTCCCGGCGACGAGGTCGGAGTCGCCGTAGCAGCGCAGACGATTGATGTTCATTTCCTTGGCTGCTCGCATGCCGTGGAGGAGCGCCTCGTACTCGGCCATGTTATTGGTCCAGGGGTGAAGTCAAGGTACAGGACGTAGCATAGCTTGTCGCCCTTTGGAGATGTGAGGACGATCCCTGCCCTTGCACCATCTGCATTCTTAGAGCCGTCCAAGTGTAGGGACCAGTAGTGGAGGTACGACAATTTTTCTGTCTGCTGGGCCTCCTCCCAGTCGGCGAGAAAGTCTGCTAGAGCATGCGACTTGATCGCCTTGCATGGCTCATATCTGATGTTGTGGACTCTGATCTTGACGGCCCACTTGGTGACTCGCCCAGTCGCATCACGGTTGCGGATGATGTCCTGCAATGGTGCTGAGGAGACGACCGTAATTGGGTGCTCCTGGAAGTAGTTCGTCAATCGCCGCTGGGCTCTGAAGACCGCATATACCAATTTTTGGTACTGCGGGTAGCAATGACGCGACTCGGTGAGGACTTGGCTGATGTAGTATACAGGTTGCTGCACCGGGCGCTCCTTGCCCTCCTCTGGTCGTTCGACGACCATGACGGCGCTAACGACTCACTCGGAGGCCGCGACGTAGACGAGCATGGGCTCCTTGTCGATGGGGGTGGCAAGTAGTGGTGCCGCGAGTAGCACCTCCTTGAGAGCGTGGAGCGCGTAATCTGCCTCCTTGTCCCACTGGAAGGTGGGGTTCTTGCGCATTAGGCGATAGAGGGGCATCGCCTTCTCGCCTAGCCAGGGGATGAAGCGACTGAGAGCCGCGACTCGCCCGGCCAACTTTTGGACATCGCGCAGGCACTCGGGTTTGCCGAGCCGGGCGATCGTTTTGATCTTGGTGGGTTTCGCCTCGATCCCGCTCTTAGAGACGATGTACCCTAGCAACTGTCCAGTGGGTACACCGAAGGTGCACTTTCCTGGGTTTAGCTTTATCTTGTACCTCCACAAGTTTGTGAAGGTTTCCGCCAGGTCGGCGAGTAGGTCGCCCTGGCAAGTGGACTTCACCACCACGTCGTCGATGTAGACGTTGATGTTGCGGCCAATTTGGCTCGCAAGGCACTCCTGCATGCACCTCTGGTAGGTCGCCCCGGCGTTCTTGAGACCGAAGGTCATGGAGGTGTAGTATAAGGCTCTGAATGGCGTGATGAACGCCGTCTTCTCCTTGTCCTCGACTGCCATTTTGATCTGGTTGTAACCAGAGTAGGCGTGTGCGGGCAGCGCCCGACGATTTTTTCCGAGAACATAGATCTCATCTACGATCCAAACATGGATTCCGACCATCGTTCCGATTTGATCAAACTCTTTGATCTTCGATCACCGCTTCTGGATTTACGTGTCACAGTCTACCCCGATGGCGGAAGCCGACCGATAGGGGTATGTCGTTCCACGACCTTAGTAGTATGATCACGGAAATCAGATCTACCATTCCCCGAGCACAGTTGATCCAATCAACTTCGTACAAAACCGATCTATCTCATAGATCGACCACCAAACATCATATAGATCTCATCTACATCCTACCGCATATCACATATGCGAGATCTCGAGCCTAAAACCAGAAGCTATCGCTTTGATACCACTGTTGGGCCACGCAGAGATAAAACAAAAAATTTCCTCTAACGTGGTGATCCCAAGAACTAGCTGAGGTAGAAGGCCACGAGGTTTACCACTAGACGCGCGGTTGCGGATTACTGATGAAGCGCGTCAGTTGATGCAGTGCAGTCCTCATGATCTGATCGTCCTAGTGCTGATCGCACAACACCTCTGCTGGTATCCACACGTACAAGGAGGAGCGCCGGCAGCGAACTGCTAGGTTCGTTATGGCGGCAGGACTGCTGTGGAGCTAGGGTTTCCAACACATGGAATGACCTAACCGAACAACGATTAACCTTTCTGGGTTACGGTGCTCCACTATATATAGGGAGTGAACGTGGGCTCTACTCGTGCGACCAATTCACTAAAGCCCATATAATACTAGTCACCGTGAGTCCAACTCACTAACTCAGTCCTAATCCGGTTTAGGTCCAACCCAACTAGATTACAGGTTCAGATCCAATCCGAACTTGCTCCTGCTCTTAAGTGTGTGACCCCGCAGGCTCATGGCTACTTGCACACGATTGGAGTCCGAATCTCAATCGATCAGTCGGTAGCGGCTCCTAGCAGAACGTGCCGACTCCCAAGTACCAAAGAGTCATGATGACTTGCCTTTCCAATGCGACTTACGTCTGAGTCCCTTTTGCCTCACGATATACCTTGTCAGACTATAGGCGAATATATGTCATCCCTTAAATAGTCCGACTCTCTTCTCGATCCGAGATAAGTGATTCACCCGACTAACTCTTAGTCGATCGCCTCGGTTAACACTTAACCGAGTCGTGCATGGCCATGCTTTCCGAATCATATCTCACGAGAGGGCCCAGAGAATATCTCTCCGAGTGGAGGGGCAAAATCCCATCTTGGTTATTCACATCACGCAGCTTGATTCTCAGTCGACCCGAACCCTGCCTTTATAACTGCCCAGTTACGGATCAGCGTTTGACAGAACCTAAGTCGGTGATCCTCAACTCGGACTATGCAACAACCTCTGGTCTAAGGATTACATTGATTGAGATATACAAATGAGTCGACCCGAACCCTGCCTTTATAACTTGTTCGTTGTACCTCAATATGGGTCAATCCGACTCGCTAAACTCTTTAGTCGAATCTGTGTAAGTTGGAATAGCATCTCCATGCCCATGACAAGTGGAACCGAGTCATCAAGCCAACTTTCACATTGGACTAAGTTGTGTGTCCAGCACAACCTCAATGACCAAGGATATTTAGTACAAACAACATGAATGCATAGTTCCACAACCGAATCACATATTCAATGATACACATCAGATGTTTATACAAGGACTACTTAATATCTTTATGAATACAATGGGAAAACTCATCATACATGATTGCCTCTAGGGCATATTCCCAACAGTCTCCCACTTGCACTAGAGTCAATCTTTCGACATCACATGTCTAAGCATCTAATGCCCATGGCTCTCAGGTGCGCCTCATGCTTCGGCTGGGATAACGGCTTTGTCAACGGATCCGCAATATTTACATCCGTGTGTACCTTGCATAACTTGATATCACCCTGATCCACGAACTGGCGAATCAGGTGGTATCGCATGAGTATGTGCTTGTTCTTCTGGTGTTGTCTAGGTTCCTTGGCTTGTGCAATAGCACCATTGTTGTCACAATACACGTCCAAAGGATTGGACGAGCCCTGAACCACACCAAGATCCATGAGGAAATTCCTCATCCAAACAGCTTCCTTTGCTGCCTCCGAGGCGGCAATATACTCAGCCTCTGTTGTAGACGCAGACACAGTCTCTTGCTTGGAACTCTTCCAGCTCACAGCACCTCCATTTATAATAAACACGTATCCGGATTGCGAACGAGAATCATCAGAGTCAGTAAGATAACTCGCATCCGTGTAACCCTTTACACTGAGTTCATCTTCACCACCATAAACCAAGAACATATCCTTAGTCCTTCTCAAGTACTTTAGGATGTTTTTAGCCGCTGTCCAGTGGATCTCTCCAGGATCAGCCTGGTATCTGCTCACAACACTTAGAGTATAGGAAACATCCGGCCTAGTACAAATCATGGCGTACATGATGGATCCGACTGCAGAAGCATATGGAATCACACTCACCCGACTTCGCTCATCAGTTGTCGAAGGACACTGAGTCTTGCTAAGTTTTACACCATGGGACTGTAGGGTTTCATAGCATGGAAAACAAAAAAATTCTACCGCATACAACCAAACAAGCCAAGATCTATCTACTAGATTGTAGCAACGAGTCGATAGAATAACTCACCCTCGAAGATTCCAAAGTGTTTAACGAGAGCGGATTCTCGTGGGTGATGTAGTCGTACTCTTCCCGATCACAAGATCGCGTAGACGATCCTTCCGGCGCTGCGTTCTGGTAGCGCTCCCGCAGTCGGTCACACGTTCGGTACTCGACGAAGACCTTCCTCTCCCTTGTTCCAGCAGGCAGCGGAGGTTGTAGCACTCTCCTCGCGATTCCGGCAGCACAACGGCGTGGTACCGGAAGTAGAGGGGAGATCTCGCAGGGCTTCGCCTTAAGCCGGAGCGAGTATGGTGGAGTATGAGAGAGTCTAGGGTTTAGACATGCCGAGGAGGAAGCTTGGCCGACGGCTAGGGTTGCTAGGCGGCGGCGGCTTGACCTAGGTCGGCGGCGGCGCCGGCGGCTAGGGTTTGGAGGAGAGGATCTTGTGTACTCTAGGAGGGAGCCCTGCCCCTCCTTATATAGGTGGAGGGGCCGGCCGGCCAAGGGGAGGGAGGGGAGTCCCTCCCCAACTCGGCTTGGGTGGTGCGCCGCCGGTTGGAGGAGGGAAACCCTCCCCAACTCGGTTTCCCACTCCTCCTCCTCTTTCCAAAACTTGCCGTTTGACTTTCAAACTAGCCGTTTGACTTTTCAAACCAGGATTTGAATAAACCCTCTATTTTGAACACCGATGACACCGAGTACATGATGCAATCATATCAACTTGATACAACACATTCATGTACCCTCCCCCCCCGGAGTGCCGGACATTTCGGAACCTTCCAGAACATTCCTGATGAAAACACCGGAACCATTCTCCATCTCCGAAACGGGACTTTCCTTATATGAATCTTATTCTCCGGACCATTCCGGATCTCCTCGTGATATCCCGAATCCCATTCGAGACTCCGAACAACATTCGGTCTCTTTCTCATCATTCCATAACTACTCAAACAACGTCGAATCCTTAAGTGTGTCTCCCTACGATTCGTGAATTATGCGGACATGATCGAGACACTTCTCCGAACAATAACCAATAGAGGAATCTGGAAATTCATATGGCTCCCACATATTTCTATGATTACTTTGCGATCGAATGAACCACTTACATACGATATCAATTTCCCTTTGTCTCATGATAGTTTACTTATCCGAGGTTATGATCGTCGGTATCTCTGCATACCTAGTTCAACCTCGTTACCGATAAGTACTCTTTTCTCGTTCCCGTGATATGTGATCCCTTGTGAGCCAGTCACATGCTTGCAAGCTAATTGGATGACGTTTCACCGAGAGGGCCCAGAGTATATCTATCCGTCATATGGATGGACAAATCCCACTCTTGATCCATGTGTTTCAACCAATACTTTCCGAATACTCAATGCCACCTTTATAGCCACCCAGTTACGGTGTGGTGTTTGATATCATCAAAGCATCCATCCGGTAAAGGTGATATGCATGATCTCATGGTCGAAGGAATTAGATTACTATGTATCAGAAAGCATATAGCAATTGAACTATTAAAATGACTTAATCTTTATGCTACGCTTATCTATAGGAGTATGTCCACCATATCATTCTCCTAACGATATGATCTTGTTGTTTAATAACATCTCAATGTTTCATGATAGGGAAACCACAATCATCTATTAACCAACAAGCTAGTATTATATAGAGGCTTTACTAGGGACTTCAAATTAAGTTTACAAATCACACAAGTATCAATGTTTCCTTATTAATACTATTATAGCATGAATGTAAACATTTATCATAAACACAAAGATATAATAATAACTACATTTATTATTGCCTCTAGGGCATATCTCCAACAGTCTCCCACTTGCACTAGAGTCATCTAATCTAGATTACATGGTAATATACCGAACACCCATGGCAGTTTGGTGCTGGTCATGTTTTGCCCTCGGGAGAGGTTTAGTCAACGGATCCGCCACATTCAGATCTGTGTGTACTTTGCAAATCTTTATATCCCCATCCTAGATATGTTCTCGAATAGCGTGAAAACATAGCTTGATGTGCTTCAGCTTCTTGTGTGACCTTGGTTCTTGCGCATTGGCTATGCCGCCCATGTTATCACAGTAGATAGACATTGGGTCCAGCGCACTAGGAACCACACCCAGCTCTGTAATGAACTCTTTCATCCATATCGCTTCTTGTGAAGCCTCCGAAGCAGCCATGTATTCCGATTCAGTTGAAGATCTCGCCACAACGCTTTGCTTTGCACTCCTCCAGCTAACTGCTGCACCATTCAAAATAAATACGTATCCAGATTGTCATTTAGAATCATCCGGATCGGTGTTCCAACTAGCATCGGTGTAACCATTAACAACGAGCTGTTCATCACCTCCATAAGAAAGAACCATATCCTTAGTTCTTCTCAAATACTTAAGGATGTTTTTGACCGCTGTCCAATGATCCACTCCTGGATCACTTTGATATCTGCTAGTTAAACTAACAGCATATGCAATGTCGGGTCTAGTACATAGCATGGCATACATTAGAGATCCTATGGCTGAGGCATAGGGAGTCTTACTCATCCTTTCTCTATCTTCTGCCGATGTCGGACTTTGAGTTTTACTCAAGGTCGTATTGGGCAACATGGGCAAGAACCCTTTCTTGCTATCTTCCATTCCAAACCTCTTTAGAACTTTGTCCAAATATGTACTTTGTGACAATGATATTTGGCGTTTTGATCTATCTCTATAAATCTTTATGCCTAATATGTAAGCTGCTTCGCCAAGATCCTTCATTGAAAAACTATTATTCAAATATTCCTTGACACTATTAAGAAGGTCTACATCATTCCCAATCAACAATATATCATCCACATATAGTATTAAGAATGCTACAGAGCTCCCACTCACTTTCTTGTAAATACAAGCTTCTCCATAAGTTTGTATAAAACCAAAACTTTTGATCACCTTATCAAAATGTTGATTCCAACTTCGGGATGCTTGCTTCAATCCATAGATGGACCGTTGAAGTTTGCATACCTTGTTAGCATCTTTAGGATCGACAAAACCTTTGGGTTGCATCATATACAACTCTTCATCAATGTCTCCATTGAGGAATGCTGTTTTGACATCCATCTGCCATATTTCATAATCATAATATGCAGCGATTGATAACATAATCCTCACAGACTTTAGCTTCGCTACTGGTGAGAAAGTCTCATCGTAGTCAACTCCTTGAATTTGTTGAAACCCTTTTGCGACAAGTTGAGCTTTATAGACAGTAACATTACCATCAGCATCTGTTTTCTTCTTGAAAATCCATTTGTTCTCGATAGCCTTCTGGCCATCCGGTAAGTCCACCAAAGTCCATACTTGGTTTTCGTACATGGATCTAATCTCGGATTTCATGGCTTCTTGCCATTTATTGGAATCTGGGCTCATCATTGCTTCCTCATATGTCTCAGGGTCATCGGTGTTGTCCACCAACATGACACTCATAATGGGATCATACCAATCTGGAGTGGTACGAGTTCTCGTTGACCTGCGAGGCTCTGTAGCAACTTCAACCGAAGTTTCATGATCATCATCATAAGCTTCCTCTCTTATTGGTGCAGGCACCACAGGAACTTCTTCCGGTGCTGCGCCACTTGCAATTTCGAGAGAAGGTTCGACAACCTCGTCAAGTTCTACTTTCCTTCCAGTCACTTCTTTCGAGAGAAATTCCTTCTCTAGAAAGGATCCATTCTTGGCAACGAAGATTTTGCCTTCGGATCTATGATAGAAGGTATACCCAATAGTTTCCTTCGGGTATCCTATGAAGACGCATTTTTCCGCTTTGGGTTCAAGCTTGTCCGGCTGTAACTTATTTACATAGGCTTCGCATCCCCAAACTTTAAGGAACGACAATCTAGGTTTCTTCCCAAACCATAATTCATACGGTGTCGTTTCAACGGATTTAGACGGTGCCCTATTTAAAGTGAATGCGATTGTTTCTAATGCATAACCCTAAAATGATAGCGGTAAATCTGTAAGTGAGATCATAGAACGAACCATATCTAAGAGAGTTCGATTACGATGTTCGGACACACCATTACGCTGTGGTGTTCCCGGCGGTGTCAACTGCGAAAGTATTCCGCATTTCTTCAAATGCTCGCCAAACTCGAAACTTAGATATTCACCTCCACGATCAGAACGTAGAAATTTAATCTTCTTGTTACGTTGATTCTCTACCTCACTTTGAAATTCCTTAAACTTCTCGAAAGTTTCGGACTTATGTTTCATGAAATAGATATACCCATATCTACTCAAGTCATCCGTGAAGGTAAGAACATAACGATAACCACCGCGCGATGCTACACTCATTGGACCACACACATCGGTATGTATGATTTCCAATACGTCCGTAGCTTGCTCCATCATACCAGAGAATGGAGTCTTAGTCATTTTACCCATCAGACATGCTTCGCATCTTTCAAGTGATTCAAAATCAAGTGATTCAAGAAGTCCATCGGAATGGAGTTTCTTCATACGCTTCAGTCCAATGTGACCAAGACGACAGTGCCACATATAGGTCGAGTTATCGCTCGATTTCAAACGTTTAGCCTCAATGTTATTAATATGTGTATTTCCACTATCGAGATTCAACAAGAATAGACCATCTATCAAAGGTGCATGTGCATAAAACATATTACTCATATAAATCGAACAACCATTATTCTCGGACTTAAACAAGTAACCGTCTCGCAATAAACAAGATCCCGATATAATGTTCATGCTCAACGCAGGCACCAAATAACAATTATTTAAGTATAAAACTAATCCCGATGGTAGATGAAGGGGTAGCGTGCCGACCGCGATCACATCAACCTCTGATCCGTTTCCCACGCGCATCGTCACCTCGTTCTTCGCTAGCTTCCGTTTATTCTGCAGCACCTGTATCGAGTTACAAATATGAGCAACCGAACCAGTATCAAATACCCAGGCACTACTACGAGTACTAGTGAGATATACATCAATAACATGTATATCAGATATACCTTTCTTCTTGATGTTGCCGTTCTTCAAATCCGCCAAGTACTTTGGGCAATTCCGCTTCCAGTGACCTTCTCCCTTGCAGTAAAAGCACTCAGTATCAGGCTTGGGTCCAGCCTTGGTCTTCTTCGTCGGCGTGGCAACTTTCTTACCACCCTTCTTGAAGTGTCCCTTCTGCTTAGACTTGCCTTTCTTGAATTTGGTGGTCTTATTGACCAACAACACTTGGTGCTCTTTTTTGATCTCCACTTCTGCAGACTTTAACATAGCAAACAGTTCTGGCAACTGCTTGTTCATGTTCTGCATGTTGTAGTTCATCACAAAGTTCTTGTAACTTGGTGGTAGTGATTGGAGGACACGGTAAATCCCCAAAGCATTAGGAATCACTATACCCAAGCTTTGAAGTTTATTTGTGTGCCCAGACATCTTAAGAACATGCTCACTGACGGAGCTGCCCTCTTCCATCTTGCAGTTAAAGAACTTTTCAGAAGCCTCATAGCTTTCAATTGCCGCATGAGTCTCAAAAATCAATTTGAGATCCTCGAAAAAATCATATGGGTCTGAATTCTCAAACCTTTTCTGAAGCTCCGATTCTAAACCATACAAGATAGCACACTGAACTATGGAGTACTGATTCTTCCGAGCGAGGTAAACATTCTTTACTTCATCGGTAGCATCAGCTGCAGGTGGGTCACCCAGCGGTGCATCCAGCACATAGGTCAAATTACCAGCTGTGAGGACAATCCTCAAATTGCGGAACCAATCCGCGAAGTTGCTTCCATTGTTTTTCAACTTTTCTTTCTCTAGGAACGCATTAAAATTGATGGTAGGGGCTGCCATTGATCTACAACATATTTGCAATAGTTTAGACTAAGTTTATGACAAATTGAGTTCAAATTAATAATAAAATTAATCTAGGTGAACTCCCACTCAAAACAATATCCCTCACATTGTTTTAGTGATCACACGAACCAAATCCACCACATCAACACCGATCATCACGAGAGTTGATACAGTTTCAATGGCGAACAATCGACATGTTCATCATATCTACTATATGATTCATGCTTTACCTTTCGGTGATCCGTGTTCCGAGACCATGTCTGTACATGCTAGGCTCGTCAAGATCAAACCTTAGTTTCCGCATGAGCAAATCTGGCTTGCTCACGTTGTATACACTTGCGGAATCTAACACACCCGATCATCACGTGGTGCTTCGAAACAACAAGCTTTAGCAACGGTGCTAACTAAGGGTGAACACCTTATGACTTGAAATTCATGTGCATGAGGGATCATCTTATAATGCTACCGTCGTCTACTAAGCAATACAAGATGCATAAAGGATTAACATCACATGCAATTCAAAATATGTGATATGATATGGCCTTTCTTCTTTGTGCTTCCGATCTCCATCTTCTAGCATGAACATGATCTCCATCATCACCGGCATTGCATCAAGGTCAATGACGCTTCTCCATGGTTGTCGTCCACCGGCTTCAACTATTACAACTACTTTGAATAGACACGCGGGTCTTAACATAAATTAAAGACAACCATATGGCTCCTACCGGTTGCCAACTTACAATAAGGAACATTGCATACATCAAATATAATCACAATCATGGCCATATCACATCATAGCACACCCCTGCAAAACAAAGTTAGACGCCTCTACTTTCTTTGCATATTTTACGTGGTTTGGGGCTTTCAATAAGTATCGTTCTAACTTACGAACAAGAACCACAACATTGATACTAGTATTGTTGATCACCCGTTGTAAATTGGATCTTAACTATGCTAGGAGAAACAGGCACCCGCAAAGCCACTTATGCAATACAAGTTGCATGTCAAGCGTGGAGCAAGTCTCATGAACGATGTCATGTAAGGTTAGCTCGAGCCGCTTCATCCCAACATACCGCAAGATGCAAAGTACACAAGAAGCAATCGACAATAAAAGCATCAACGCCCACAATGACCATTGTGTTCTACTCGTGCAACAGATCTACATATAGACACGGCTCTGATACCACTGTAGGATTTCGTAGCATGGAAAACAAAAAATTGCTACCGCATACAACCAAACAAGCCAAGATCTATCTACTAGATTGTAGCAACGAGTCGATAGAATAACTCACCCTCGAAGATTCCAAAGTGTTTAACGAGAGCGGATTCTCGTGGGTGATGTAGTCGTACTCTTCCCGATCTCAAGATCGCGTAGACGATCCTTCCGGCGCTGCGTTCTGGCAGCGCTCCCGCAGTCGGTCACACGTTCGGTACTCGACGAAGACCTTCCTCTCCCTTGTTCCAGCAGGCAGCGGAGGTTGTAGCACTCTCCTCGCGATTCCGGCAGCACAACGGCGTGGTACCGGAAGTAGAGGGGAGATCTCGCAGGGCTTCGCCTTAAGCCGGAGCGAGTATGGTGGAGTATGAGAGAGTCCCTCGACGATCTAGGGTTTAGACACGCCGAGGAGGAAGCTTGGCCGACGGCTGGGGTTGCTAGGCGGCGGCGGCTTGACCTAGGTCGGCGGCGGCGGCAGTGGAGGTGGCGGCGCCGGTGGCTAGGGTTTGGAGGAGAGGATCTTGTGTACTCTAGGAGGGAGCCCTGCCCCTCCTGGAGGGGCCGGCCGGCCAAGGGGAGGGAGGGGAGTCCCTCCCCAACTCGGCTTGGGTGGTGCGCCGCCGGTTGGAGTAGGGAAACCCTCCCCAACTTGGTTTCCCACTCCTCCTCCTCTTTCCAAAACTTGCCGTTTGACTTTCAAACTAGCCGTTTGACTTTTCAAACCAGGATTTGAATAAACCCTCTATTTTGAACAGCGATGACACCGAGTACATGATGCAATCATATAAAATTGATACAACACATTCATGTACCCTTCCCCCCCCCCCCCCGGAGTGCCGGACATTCCAGAACCTTCGAGAACATTCCCGATGAAAACACCGAAACCATTCTCCATCTCCGAAACGGGACTTTCCTTATATGAATCTTATTCTCCGGACCATTCCGGATCTCCTCGTGATATCCCGAATCCCATTCGAGACTCCGAACAACATTCGGTCTCTTTCTCATCATTCCATAACTACTCAAACAACGTCGAATCCTTAAGTGTGTCTCCCTACGATTCGTGAATTATGCGGACATGATCGAGACACTTCTCCGAACAATAACCAATAGAGGAATCTGGAAATTCATATGGCTCCCACATATTTCTACGATTACTTTGCGATCGAATGAACCACTTACATACGATATCAATTTCCCTTTGTCTCACGATAGTTTACTTATCCGAGGTTATGATCGTCGGTATCTCTGCATACCTAGTTCAACCTCGTTACCGATAAGTACTCTTTTCTCGTTCCTGTGATATGTGATCCCTTGTGAGCCAGTCACATGCTTGCAAGCTAATTGGATGACATTTCACCGAGAGGGCGTAGAGTATATCTATCCGTCATATGGATGGACAAATCCCACTCTTGATCCATGTGTTTCAACCAATACTTTCCGAATACTCAATGCCACCTTTATAGCCACCCAGTTACGGTGTGGTGTTTGATGTCATCAAAGCATCCATCCGGTAAAGGTGATATGCATGATCTCATGGTCGAAGGAATTAGATTACTATGTATCAGAAAGCATATAGCAATTGAACTATTAAAATGACTTGATCTTTATGCTACGCTTATCTATAGGAGTATGTCCACCATATCATTCTCCTAACGATATGATCTTGTTGTTTAATAACATCTCAATGTTTCATGATAGGGAAACCACAATCATCTATTAACCAACATGCTAGTATTATATAGAGGCTTTACTAGGGACATCAAATTAAGTTTACAAATCACACAAGTATTAATGTTTCCTTGTTAATACTATTATAGCATGAATGTAAACATTTATCATAAACACAAAGATATAATAATAACTACATTTATTATTGCCTCTAGGGCATATCTCCAACAGGGACATCGGTAAGAACCCCTTCTTAGACGATTCCATGTTGAACTTCTTCAACACTTTGTCCAAATAAGTACTCTGACTCAATCCAATGAGCCTCCTTGATCTATCTCTATAGATCCGGATTCCGAGGATG
This sequence comes from Avena sativa, assembly GCA_916181665.1. NCBI lineage: Eukaryota > Viridiplantae > Streptophyta > Magnoliopsida > Poales > Poaceae > Avena > Avena sativa. The sequence continues at coordinate 86,688,853 of OV702284.1, forward strand.
AATGTTGCCTCACCCAAGTCTTTCATTGAGAAACTCCTTTCCAATGATTCCTTGGTTTCTTGCAACATCTGGACATCATTTCCAATCAGTAATATGTCATCCACATATAAGATTAGAAAATTTACTTTGTTCCCACTAAACTTCTTATACAAACAAGAATCATGATCACTCTTGATGAAGCCAAACGATTTGACTACCTCATCAAAGCGAATATTCCAACTCCGAGATGCTTGCTTCAACCCATAAATGGATTTATGAAGTTTGCACACTTTGTCAGCATTAGCTGGATCAACAAAACCCTCGGGCTATATCATATACACGTCCTCGGTTAAATTTCCATTAAGGAAAGCCGTTTTGACATCCATTTGCCATATCTCGTAGTCGAAATAGGCCGCTATAGCTAACATGATCCGAACTGATTTAAGCATCGCTACAGGCGAGAAAGTCTCGTCGTAATCAACTCCTTGAACTTGTCGGAACCCCTTCGCGACAAGGCGTGCTTTATAGACGGAAACATTTCCATCCATATCAGTTTTCTTCTTAAAGACCCATTTGCACTCGACGGGTCTTGCAACGTCTGGCAGATCAACCAAGTTCCAAACTTGATTTTTATCCATGGACTTTAACTCGGATCTCATGGCTCTAAGCCATGACTCGAAATCAGATCCCACCATCGCTTCCGAATAATTTCCCGGCTCATCACTGTCTAACAGTAACACATCACGAACATTTTGTAATCTTGCCGATCTTCGTAGTACAGGTGCTGCTGCCGGCTTAGCTGCCACGACCGGCTCAACCTCCAAGGTTTTTTTCGACTCGCTACTAGCCGGTTCCTCTCGAATTTCATCGAGTTGCACCATGCTCCCACTTACTCCCCGACTGAGAAACTCTTTCTCAAGGAAGACACCGTTCCGAGCGACAAACACTTTGCCCTCTTCTCGGTTGTAGAAGTAGTAACCCAAGGTTTCCCTCGGATACCCCACGAAAATACATTTATCCGACTTGGCCATAAGCTTGTTCGACTGAAGTCGCTTGACAAATGCTTCACAACCCCAAATCTTAAGAAAAGACAAACTCGGCTTTTTGCCTGTCCACATCTCATGCGGTGTCTTCTCTACCGACTTTGATGGTACTCTGTTTAGCGTGAACGCCGCTGTTTCTAGACAATAACCCCAAAAGGATAAAGGAAGATCTGTCCGACTCATCATTGATCGTACAATGTCCAACAAGATCCGATTCCATCTTTCCGAAAGACCGTTCCTTTGCGGCATTCCTGGCGGAGTAAGTTGAGGAACTATTCCACAACTTTTAGATGGTCATCAAACTCATGGCTCATGTACTCACCTCCTCAGTCCGACCGAAGAAACTTTATTTTCTTGCCGAGTTGATTATGTGCTTCATTCTAGAATTCTTTGAACTTTTCAAAGGCTTCCGACTTATGTTTCATCAAGTAGATATATCCATACCTACTCAAATCATCAGTGAAGGTAATGAAGTACTCATAACCACCCCTGGCTATCGTGCTCATTGGTCCACATACATCACTATGTACTAGTCCCAACAAGTCGGACGCCCTTTCGCAACTCTTTGCAAAAGATGTCTTGGTCATTTTGCCGAGTAGGCAAGATTCACATGTCTCGAATGACTCCAAGTCGAACGAAGTTAGGAGTCCATCATCATGGAGCTTCTTCATGCGTTTCCAACTTATATGACCAAGCCGACAGTGCCAAAAGTAAGTCATATTCAGATCATTTGGTTTCAACCTTTTAACATTTATGTTATAAACCGACTCACCATCAAGATTCAAAATAAATAACCCGTCCTGGACGGGTGCAAAGCCGTGAAACATATCATTCAAATACAAAGAACAACCATTATTCTTGATATTCGACTCATAGCCTTGCCTCATCAAACATGAAGCAGAAATAATGTTTCGACTGAGCACTGGAACATAATAACAATTATTTAGTTCCATAATAAATTCGGAAGGTAAATGAAGTTGCATCGTGCCGACTTCCAACGCAACAACTCTTGCTTTGTTGCCGACTCGAATATCAACCTCGCCTCTTGCTATGCTCCTAGTTCTTACCAGTCCCTGCAACGATTTGTAGATGTGAATAACTGATCCGGTATCATATACCCAAGAACTATTAGGTGCATCAGCAAGATATATGTCTATAACGTTGCAAACAAGTGTACCTGAGTCGGAAGTCATACCTCCTCTCTTGGCTTTGTCGGCCAAGTACTTGCTGCAGTTCCTCTTCCAGTGGTCATCCGCCTTGCAGTAGAAGCAAGTGGATCCGGCTGAAGGAGATGGCTTAGTCCCTGAGGAAGCGCTTGGGACCGGGTCCTGAGCCTGCTTTCCTCCTGACTTAGCCTTCTTCTTAGTCCAAGAACTCTTCTTGAACTTAGCCTTATTCTGCACCATCAACACTTGACTGGTGCCCTTCTTGAGATCCGCCTCTGCCTGCTTGAGCATCCCATGTAATTCAGTGAGCTTCTTATCCATACCATGCATGTGTTAGTTCGAAATGAACTGCCCATATGCACTAGGAAGAGAGTTCATAATTATATCCGTAGCGAACTCTTCGCTTATGGGGTAGCCAAGCCTCTCCAGAGACTACACGTAACCAACCATTTTGATCACATGCAGACTCAGTGGATGACCATCCTTAAGCTTGCAACTCAGCAAAGCCTGAGAGACTTGATACCTCTCAGTCTTCGCCTGAGCCTGGAACATACTTTTGAGGCTTTCGGTCATATCATAGGCCTCAACATGCTCGAAATGCTTTTGCAAGTCCGGTTCCATGTGTGTAAGCATAAGACGGCTAATGTCCGTGGACTCATCCTTAGCCCGACGGTAGGCATTGGTGGCAGCGACAGTCGCATTCTCATTCGGCTCATCTAGAAGTGGGTTGTCTAGGACATGGTCCTTCTTTTCTTGTTTGAGAACAATTCTCGGATTTTGATACCAGTTGGTAAAATTAGTGTCGTTCAGTTTATCTTTCTCAAGGATAGTTCTCAACGCAAAACCGGATATCTGAGAGTGACTGCTACTTGGTTCCATGATCTACAACAGAAAATATGCAAAACACTTAAGACATGTATTCACAAAAGAGAAAGCATATTAAACATTTTAATATTTTATGCTCCCACTAGAACCAACACCCCTTCGATGGTTGCTTAGTGATTCAGGATCCTAAATAAGAAAGTCGGCTAGTGAGCTTTAGCATCACCACTAGCCGCCAAGTGATCTAGGTAGACAACTCCTTGTCAATCGCATCTCATGCGACTCCTGTTGGACGGGTGGCATCACATGCCTCGGCTCCCATCCGAATTTTTCCCGAGTCCCACAACCGTTGTGATAGACCCGTCTAGCTTACCGAGTGTTTCTGCAGTAAGAGTCCGACTCGAACCCACCTAGTCGGAAAGAATTGGCAGCACCTCAATTTTATGAGCGCACTACCAAAAATGTCCGACTTGTGATGGTGCAAACACTGGCGGGAAAACCGACTAGACCTTCTTTGAGGGATTAAATTTTACCGACTATCTAATAGAGGTAAAACAGAGACATAACAATAACACAAAATAAAGCAATTATAATGTGAAATGGTATGGCTCTCTTCATGGAGATCTCCATCTCCACAAAGCCTATAATCCGACCCGTGGCAACTCTTGTCACTTGCCGTCTTACTCCATGTCGCCGACATGTACAATGCCTTGCATGCCTTCCGGGTTCTCCAAACAGCTACACTAGCTTAGAAAAGTAAATTACATAGATAATCCGACACGCAGGTCGTTATACAATAAAATGACAGGACCTAGGCTCCAGCCGGCTGACATAACCCGTGATTCGCAGATCACGTATGGATTACACACATACATCACATGCACATGAACCATACCATTCACAACTTCCCGCAAAAACAAGTTATGCATAGATACAATATCTATCGGCGTTGTGAAACTCGCAACGACATCTAAGGTGCTACGACAGGGCGAAGCCGGCGGTCCCGCTAGCCGGATAGCGGGCGGGGATCGAAGGGGCAGCGCCCCTCGCGTGTGCGGGCAGCGCCCGACGATTTTTTCCTAAAACGTAGATCTCATCTACGATCCGAACATGGATTCCGACCATCGTTCCGATTCGATCAAACTCTTTGATCTTCGATCACCGCTTCTGGATTTGCGTGTCACAGTCTACCCCGATGGCGGAAGCCGACCGATAGGGGTATGTCATTCCACGACCTCAGTAGTATGATCATGGAAATCAGATCTACCATTCCCCGAGCACAGTTGATCCAATCAACTTCGTACAAAACCGATCTATCTCATAGATCGACCACCAAACAACATATAGATCTCATCTACATCCTACGGCATATCACATATGCGAGATCTCGAGCCTAAAACCAGAAGCTATCGCTCTGATACCACTATTGGGCCACGCAGAGATAGAACAAAAAATTTCCTCTAACGTGGTGATCCCAAGAACTAGCTGAGGTAGAAGGCCACGAGGTTTACCACTAGACGCGCGGTTGCGGATTACTAATGAAGCGCGTCAGTTGATGCAGTGCAGTCCTCACGATCTGATTGTCCTGGTGCTGATCGCACAGCACCTCTGCTGGTATCCACACGTACAAGGAGGAGCGCCGGCGGCGAACTGCTAGGTTCGTTACTGTGGCAGGACTGATGTGGAGCTAGGGTTTCCAACACATGGAATGACCTAACCGAACAACGGTTAACCTTTCTGGGTTACGGTGCTCCACTATATATAGGGAGTGAACGTGGGCTCTGCTCGCGTGACCCATTCACTAAAGCCCATATAACACTAGTCACCGTGAGTCCAACTCACTAACTCAGTCCTAATCCGGTTTAGGTCCAACCCAACTAGATTAGAGGTTCAGATCCAATCCGAACTTGCTCCCGCTCTTAAGTGTGTGACCCCGCAGGCTCATGGCTACTTGGACACGATTGGAGCCCGACTCTCAATCGATCAGTCGGTAGCGGCTCCTAGCAGAACGTGCCAACTCCCAAGTACCAAAGAGTCATGATGACTTGCCTTTCCAATGCGACTTATGTCCGAGTCCCTTTTGCCTCACGATATACCTTGTCAGAGTATAGGCGAATATATGTCATCCCTTAAATAGTCCGACTCTCTTCTCGATCCGAGATAAGTGATTCACCCGACTAACTCTTAGTCGATCGCCTCGGTTAACACTTAACCGAGTCGTGCATGGCCATGCTTTCCGAATCATATCTCACGAGAGGGCCCAGAGAATATCTCTCCGAGTGGAGGGACAAAATCCCATCTTGGTTATTCACATCACGCAGCTTGATTCTCAGTCGACCCGAACCCTGTCTTTATAACTGCCCAGTTACGGATCAGCGTTTGACAGAACCTAAGTCGGTGATCCTCAACTCGGACTATGCAACAACCTCAGGTCTAAGCATTACATTGATTGAGATATACAAATGATAACTTGTTCGTTGTACCTCAATATGGGTCAATCCGACTCGCTAAACTCTTTAGTCGAATCTGTGTAAGTTGGAATAGCATCTCCATGCCCATGACAAGTGGAACCGAGTCATCAAGCCAACTTTCACATTGGTCTAAGTTGTGTGTCCAGCACAACCTCAATGACCAAGGATATTTAGTACAAACAACATGAATGCATAGTTCCACAACCGAATCACATATTCAATGATACACATCAAATGTTTATACAAGGACTACTTAATATCTTTATGAATAAAATGGGAAAAATCATCATACATGATTGCCTCTAGGGCATATTCCCAACAACTCGACCCGGATATTCGATCCGTGGCAAGTGGTCTTCGCGGCTCCAGGTGATTTGTTGCTCGGACCAGTTGAGGAACTGGGGGATGTTTACATGGGACACCATGTTGGCGGCTACGGCGCGGGCGATGACCTTCTTCTCGCGCTTCGTGTTGAAGCCGGTGAAGGTGTGGAGCGAGTCGGCATCGTTGCCAAATTTCACGCTGTTTGGAGGGTGGTTGTCGGGGTCATCCCTTGCGCGCCATGCCTTCTCGATCTCCCTCAGGGAGTGGTAGTCGGTGGTCATGTGTGCAGCGGGCTTCCCCTCCCTACTATGGAACACACACGAGTGGTTGAGGAGAGCCGCGGGGTCGAACCTTGGCTTCGCCTTGTAGCTGCCATCGTCGTGGTGCTGGCCTCCGTCACTACGAAATCTCTTGGGCTCGCGTGGAGCATAACTGACGTTGGCGACGAAGTCGACTCGCCCATCACCGTGGCGCTTGCCGGTGTGGCGAGTGTTGCTGTAGCGTAGCTCGGGTCGTCTCCCGTTGTCGTGGCTGCTCGTGCGGCGATTCCCTCCCGACTCCTCATCGGTTTCTTGGTTTGGGTCCTCCTCTGCGTACCGCTTGGCGATCTCGAGGAGGTATGGTATGTTGTCGAGTGTTTTGTACACCCCCTTGAGCTTGGCGACCAAAGGCTCGTAGCGGCACGAGGTCTTGAAGCAGTGGATCATGGTGTCCAGGTGGATTCCATCCGCGTTGTACCACAGGTCTTGCCACCGTTGGACCCAGCTGCGGGCCAACTCGCGGGGTCCCTGGATGCATCGCTCCAGGTCCTCGATGGTGGTGGTGGCGCGGGTGTAGGAGCCCACGAAGTGCCTGACGAAGGCATCGCGCATTTCCTCCCAGGAGTCGATGCTGTCTGCGGGGAGGGTGTTGATCCATTGCCGGCACGCTCCATCCATCATTAAGGGGAGGTAGCGAGCGGCGAGAAGGTCGGTGTGGCCGGCGATTCCCATCGCCATGAGGTACGTGTCCAGCCACACGGAGGGGTCGTACGAGGGGTCATACTTCTTGATCTCCTTTAGCGCCTTGAAGTTTGCCAGGTATTTTTCGCCTCGGATCATCGGTACAAAGCACCGGGGTCCGACTCGGCTTAGCGATCCCCTTGGTTCGCTGTCACGGCGGTTGGTGAGGGTATGCCTCAAGTCGTCGGGCTGACATGCGCACCAGCTATGGTTGTTGATGATGTGGGTTTGCACGTCGACTGGCTGCCCATTGGCAGCGACGAAGTTGTTTGCCGGTCGCGGGTCGTTGGTGGAGAGTTCCGCGTGTGAGGGTCGGTGTTGGCTGCAGGGGCTCGGGTGGTGGGCAGTTGAGGGTGTTTGCCACCATTGGGCGGCCGCTCGAGGCTGCCCTGCTGCCTGACGAACACGAGTACATGCGACCCTATGAGTCAGCTCCCGCATTTTGTTGCTCGACGGCCTTGGCGAGTAGAGCCTTGGCGTACTAGATCTACAGGGCGCCTTCCTCGGTCATGTTGATGTTGTCGACCGCAGCTCGGCTCGCGACTACGTTGTCCATCGGGGTGGAGAACAGTGGGAGGTCAGTCGCGTCCCGCTCCCGCGAGGAGACCAGGATTCTTGGCTGGTCCCGGGGGGTGCGAGGCCGGGTGGTGGGGGGAGCGCCGTTGCCATCGCGCCTAGTGGTGGTCGGGAGCTCCTCCTGGCGGCACATTCTCGTAGATCACGCGATCGGCCACGAGGGTCGGGTCGTTCTCATCGTTGAAGTTTAGGGTGTGGCCCTGAACGGTGGTGTTCAGGCGCGACCTGATGCGGAGCTAGTGGTAGTGCGAAAGTTCCTGCGCTGTCGCCTGCTCGAGGTGAAATTTTTCGCGCTCGGCTTGTTCCTTACGGACCGCCTCCTCCAATCGAGGCAGAGTTCTTTGACCTCCGTCGTTGTCGTGGTCGGCGGGATCGGCATGGAGAAGGGGTGTGGCGGGGTGTCCACGCCACTCGCCATGTAGGTCGTGATGTTGCGACCGGATCCTACGTGAAAGTCGTCAGAGTTCTCCGACCCGGAGTCGAAGTCGAAGATCACAAGAATGGAGGGGTCCTCGAAGTCTCCCATGTTGGAGACCTGGGTGATGGAGCCCTCACATGGTGGAGACTCGCGGATGCGAGCCGAGTCCTCCGAGACGATGATGTCGGTGAACCCGACGAAGAGGCTGATCGTGCCGATCAGCATGATCACGCCGTGCGTGACGGGGCGCGCCGCTGGGACGTATCTACTCGGCAAGATCTGGAGGATCTCGCCGATCGCGATCATGCGGTCGGTGGCGATCGTCTTGTTGATGGGAAGATTGGATCTCGCCGTAGAACACCGGCCTGACCGGCCAGGCCACACGGTGGGCGCCACTATCGTGGGAATGGCCACGGCAGATGCTGCAATCGGCAGTGAGTAGTAGAACGAGGGGCAAGGGTGGCCAGCCATCTGCGGTGTGAGATGAGGGCAGAGACTCAAGGGTTTACCCAGGTTCGGCCCCCGGAGGGTAAAGACCTACTCCTACTAGATTGTATTATGGACAGAGTACAAGGGCGAGCTCGACGACTAGGCGGCGAGTCGTTGGGGTGTATGATGGAACATATACGTACCCTAGGGAGGTTTATATAGGTTCACCTCGCTAGGGTTTACAGATCTACAACCGAATTAGTTAAGGATTCGGAGGGTTCTTGACCTAATCCGACTGGGCCTTTCTATGCTTCTGGGCCTCTAGCTTCCAGCCGCCTGGGTCCTTGTCAAGTCTTGATCCAGTCACCGTCCTGCAGGCCCACTCGCTGGCAATTCAGTCCAGTAGGAAATGCCCTACTGGGTATACCCCGGTCGGCATATCCCCATCAAGAGTAGTTAACCATCATATTATCAAGGAGCCTTGTTGCATCACCCAAAGTGAGGCCCATGAAGGTACCTCCAGCAGCAGAATCCAGCAGGTTCCTTGAAGAGAAGTTCAAACCTGCATAAAAAGTCTGGATAATCATCCAAGCAGTGAGTCCATGAGTAGGGCAATTTTTAACCGAAGATTTCATTCTTTCCCAAGCAGGAGCAACATGTTCACTATCAAGCTGTTTAAATTTCATAATGTCACTTCTCATAGCAATAATCTTATTAGGAGGGTAGTACTTTCCAATAAAGCATCTTTGCACTTAGTCCAAGAATCAATACTATTTTTAGGCAAAGAAAGCAACCATTCTTTAGCTTTTCCCCTCAAGGAGAAAGGAAAAAAGCATGAGCTTAATAATATCTCCATCTACATCCTTATACTTTTGCATCTCACAAAGTTCAACAAAGCTATTAAGATGGGAAGAGGGTCATAAGAACCAACACCAGAAAATTGCTCTCTCATCACAAGATTCAACAAAGCAGGCTTAATTTCATAAAAGGTAGCATCAGGAGCAGGTGGAGCAATAGGAGTGCTTAGGAAATCATTGTTGTTGGTGCTAGTGAAGTCACACAACTTGGTGTTCTCAACAGAGTTCATTTTGGCAAAGGTGGGCAAGCCAAAAACAGCAGCAGCTAGAGCAGGAACTAAATTTTTTTGTTTTTTTGCATAAAGAAAGCAAACCAAACTAGACTAATTTTTTTGGGTTTTTTGAAAAGAGGCAAACAAAACCAAGCAAAAGAAACAAAGAAAACTGAAAACAAAGTAAAGAGAAAGGAAGTGAAGGACTCCCCTAGTGAAGACGTCCTTAGCCTCCCCGGCAATGGCGCCAGAAAATAGCTTGATGGCGCCCAGTACTTATCGTGGGACACTTCGTTGGAAACCCCAAGAGCAAGGTATGAAGAAGCACAGCAGCAAGTTTCCCTCAGTAAGAAACCGAGGTTATCAAACCAATAGGAGAAAGGAAACGTCACACCAGTGTTGCTAGCAACGCAGAGACCTGCACAACACAAACTCAAGACTTTGCCCCAACAAATCAGTGAGGTTGTCAAGCTCACCGGTTTGCTGTAACAAAGGATTAAACGTATGGTGTGGAAGGTAATGGTTTGCAGCAAGTAAACAAGTAACAGTGGAAGATGTATCAATGATAAAGATTGGACTGGGGTACATAGTGTTGGGGAGGTGACCCCGGATAGGGTCAAGATAGGGCAAGACAAAAGGATGAAGGGATACGGGTAGGCTACACTAGCGCAAATCAAAAAAATTCTACCGCGTATACCAGGATTACTGTTGTCATAGATCACGGGATTACCACTAGACGCGCAGTTGCGGAATCGATGAAGCGCGTCGAGGCAGTGCAGACGTTCCACGTCTGCTCCTTGTCCTCGTCCTACGAGAAGCTTCCCTTGCACAGCTCGTCCAAGCGCTACAGATGCAGCGCCTCCGAGGTATCCACACGTACATGGTGGAAGCGTCAGACGCCGGACTACTAGGTCCGCGCGCGCGACACAGGCGTGAGGAGTGGCGGCTGGGAATGATCTGAGGTCTAAGGACTAACCCTGGTCAGCTCGCCCCACCCTCTCTTATATAGGCTTCCCTAGTGGGCTTCTACATAAGCAGCCCATTAGTACCCTAAGCATGGTCTAATTCGGATCCAATCCTCATTAGGCTTCCAACCCCTTAAGTGTGTGACCCTATAGGTTCATATGCGTATAGACATGACACGAATACACTTATTCTGTCAATAGTTGGTAGCGGCCTCTAGCAAGACGTGCCAACTCCTAAACGCATACAAAGATCATATCGGACGAACCATCACAAGGTTTAGTACATGTCTTTCCCTTTGCCTCACGATATTTGGTCTAGCTCCAAGCTGACCTCCCTTTCTCAATACCGTGATTCGGAATTCCTTTACTAGGTTAACTCTTAACCATATGTAGCACGGCCATGCATTTCTGGATCCGATCACTCCAGGGGCCCAGAGATATCTCTCTCAAGTAGAGAGGGGCAAATCCCATCTTGATTGACCATGCCTTGCAGCATGCTTCAGGACAAACCCGAAAGCTACCTTTATAACTACCCAGTTATGGTGCAGCGTTTGATAGCCCCAAAGTAGGTCGATCCACATCTCAAGTACATGCGACAATCTCATGTCTAAGGACAAAACATACACGATGTGTAGAGAGAGAGCTGCAACTAATTGCTAGTCTCAGGTTGGGTCAGTCCAACCCCATGTTCATAACATGTGTCCACATCATTGGTTTGACATCTCCATGTCTATGACTTGCGAAACATAGTCATCAACCAATCGATGTGCTAGTCTAATATTCACGTGTGTCCTCACATGAACTCCGACTAGGGACAACTCTTAAATAACCATACAAGTATAGAGTTTCACAAACAATTCACGTAATTGCCAATCAATACAAGTTGCCTGATATGGATATTCAAGGAACATTACAATAACTCATGGATACATATGAAATATCATCATATCTATGATTGCCTCTAGGGCATATTTCCTTCAGTCTCCCACTTGCAGTAGAATCAATCTAAAATGTATCTAATACCAATTGCTCTTGTGTGCGCTTCATGCGCGGGCTGCGGGAGAGGCTTAGTCAAGGGATCAGCAACATTTGAGTCCGTATGTATTTTGCATATCATGACACTACCATCCTCAACGAACTCTCGAATTTGATGGTAACGCATGCGAATATGTTTGTTCTTCTGGTGATGTCTAGGTTCCTTGGCCTGTGCAATAGCACCATTGTTATCACAATAAACGTCCAAGGGATTGGACACGCCCTGAACCACACCGAGAGCGATCAGGAAATTCCTAATCCAAACAGCTTCCTTTACAGCCTCCGAGGCAGCAATATATTCAGCTTCTTTGAAGAGGAGGTCACCGTATCTTGCTTGGAACTTTTCCAGCTCACAGCACCACCATTCATGACAAACACATAACCTGATTGCGATTTCGAATCATCTGAGTCATTAAGGTAACTCGCATCTGTGTAATCCCTTACACTGAGTTCATCCTCACCTCCATAAACTAGGAACACATCCTTAGTCCTTTTCAAGTACTTAAGGATGTTCTTTACCGCTGTCCAGTGACCTTCACCTGGATCAGCCTGGTATCTGCTCGTAACACTTAGAGCATAGGAAATATCTGGGCGAGTACATATCATTGCATACATGATGGATCCAATAGCCGAAGCATATGGAACCCTACTCATGCGCTCACGCTCATCAGTAGTCAAAGGACACTGAGTGTTCTGAGTTTTATGCCATGAGACATGGGCAAGAACCCCTTCTTAGCCTCTTCCATGCTGAACCGTTTCAACACTTTGTCAATGTATGTACTCGGGCTTAATCCAATTAGCCTCCTTGATCTATCTCTATAGATCTTGATGCCCAGAATATATGCCGCTTCTCCTAAGTCCTTCATTGAAAAACTATTTTTCAATGAGGTCTTAATAGACTCGAGCATAGAAATGTCATTTCCAATCAGAAATATGTCATCTACATATAAGATTAGAAATACCAGCGCTCTCCCACTTTCCTTCTTGTAAACACAAGGTTCTTGTTCGTTTTTGATGAAGCCAAACTCCTTTACAACTTCATCAAATCGAATGTTCCAACTCCGAGATGCTTTCTTCCGCCCATAAATGGACTTCAGAAGTTTGCATACCTTTCCAGCATTGTTTGGATCGACAAAACCTTCGAGCTGCATCATATACACGTCCTCAGTTAGGATTCCATTTAGGAAAGCCGTCTTGACATCCATCTGCCATATTTCATAGTCGAAATGTGCAGCAATAGCTAGAATTATCCGTATAGATTTAAGCATCGCTACGGGCGAGAAAGTCTCGTCGTAGTCAACTCCTTGAACTTGTCGAAAACCTTTTGCAACAATTCGAGCTTTATGGATGTGAACATTTCCATCCATATCAATCTTCTTCTTATAGATCCATTTGCACTCGATGGCTTTAAAACCATCAGGCAGGTCAACCAAGTTCCAAACTTGATTGTCTCCCATGGACTCTATCTCGGATCTCATGGAGATCAGCCATTTCTCAGAGTCTGGGTCCACCATCGCTTCTGCATAGGTCGCAGGCTCATCATTGTCTAACAATAATAATTCCCGCGCTTCGCGGAGCCTCGCCGACCTTCGTGGTTGTGGTGCTTCTGTTGCCACGGGTTCCTCAACTTGTTCAGCTACAATAGCATCACTCATAGAAGCATCCCCAACTGGCTCATCTTGAACTTCTTCAAGTCGCACGGACCTTCCACTTGTTCCCTTTGTGAGAAACTCTTTCTCTAGGAAAACACCGCTACGAGCGACAAACACTTTGCCCTCCTCTCGGTTGTAGAAGTAATACCCTAAGGTTTCCCTCGGATATCCCACGAAAATGCACTTATCCGATTTGGGTGTTAGCTTGTCCGACTGAAGTCGCTTGACAAATGCATCACAACCCCAAATCTTTAGAAAAGACAAACTGGGATTCTTTCCAGTCCACATCTCATATGGTGTCTTAACTATAGATTTAGATGGTACCCTATTAAGTGTGAAAGCTGCCGTTTCTAGAGCGTAACCCCAAAATGATAATGGTAAATCCGACTGGCTCATCATAGATCGAACCATGTCCAACAAAGTTCGATTATGCCGTTCGGAGACCCCGTTTCTTTGAGGCGTTCCGGGCGGCGTAAGTTGTGGAACAATTCCGCAACTCTTAAGATGATCGCTAAATTCGTGACTCAAATATTCACCTCCACGATCAGATCGCAAGGCCTTTATTTTCTTGCCACATTGATTCTCTACTTCACTCTAAAACTCATTGAACTTTTCAAAAGTTTCAGACTTATGCCTCATCAAGTAGACATAACCATATCTACTGAAATCATCAGTGAAAGTAATGAAGTAGTGATATCCTCCTCTGGCTGTCGTGCTCATTGGTCCACACACATCAGTATGTATGAGTTCCAACAAGTCTGTCGCTCTCTCGGGTAAACCCAAAAAAGGTGACTTGGTCATCTTTCCAAGTAAACAAGCCTGACATGTCTCGTATGATTCAAAATCAAACGAAGTTAGAAGACCATCACCATGGAGCTTCTTCATGCGCTTTTCACTTATATGCCCCAAACGACAATGCCATAAATAGGTAGGACTCAAATCATTAGGCCGAAGCCTTTTAGCACTAACATTGTAAACAGATGCATCATCCAGATTTAAAATAAATAACCCATTCACAATGGGAGCATTAGCCATAAACATATCATTCTTAGAGATTACACAACCATTGTTTGCACTCGCGAATGAATAACCATCCCTCATCAAACATGAAGGTGATAAAATGTTTCGACCCATACTTGGAATGTAATAACAATTATTCAACTCCATAATAAATCCTGAAGGAAGGTGAAGTTGCATGACGCCGACGAACAATGCAGCAACCCTTGCTTTATTTCCGACGCGAAAATCCACTTCGCCTTTCTGCACTTCTCTAGTCCTTATTAGCCCCTGCATCGAATTGCAAATATGAGCAACCGATCCGGTATCAAATACCCAAGAGTTAACATAGGAATCAGCGAGAAGAATTTCCACAACATTTATAACAAGCGTACCTGAGTTGGAAGTACTCTTACTTCCTTTCTTCTTCAAAGAAGCCTGGTACTTGCTGCAGTTTCTCTTCTAGTGGCCATGTTCATGACAAAAGAACCACTCAGTGTCTTCTATGGGTCTAGCCTTTTGCTTGGGTGCAGACTTAGGGATCGTATCCTTAGCCTTGCCCTTCTTCTTCCAAGAAGTACCCTTTTTCTTGAAGCTAGGCTTGTTCTGCATAGCCATCACATGGCTATGCCCTGCACACTTCTTCATGTCACTTTCTACTGTTTTAAGCATCCCACATAATTCATTAAGGCCCTTCTCCACCCCATGCATATGGTAGTTCGAAATGAACTGCCCATAGCTGGATAGAAGAGACGCCAAAATGAAGTCAGTGGCCAACTCTTGGCCTAGTGGAAAACCAAGTTTTTCCAAAGTCTGACTGTAACCAACCATTTTGATCACATGGGGCCTACAGCTGCTCCCTCTGCTAGCTTGCATTCGACAAAGGACTTGCCAACATTGTACCTCTCAGTCCTTGCCTGATCTTGGAACATGTCCTTAAGCGCAATGATCATATCATAGGCATCCTGATCCTCAAACTTCTTTTGGAGTTCAGGTTCAATGCATGCAAGCATAAGGCAGCTAACCTCAAGAGAATCATCACATGCTCTCTTGTAGGCGTTCTTTATGGCAGCAGATGCATTATCAGCAGGTTCATCGGGGATTGGGGTATCCAAAACCGTTTCCTTTTTATCATACCTGAGAACAATTCTCAGGTTACGGACCTAGTCCGAATAGTTTGTTCCATTTAATTTATCTTTGTCAAGAATTGAACGCAAAGAGAAAGGTGATGTAGTGTTCGGTGCCATTGTTCTACAACAGAAAACATGCAAAATACTAAGCCATGTAACCATGAAAGAGTAAAACATATTAAACAATTTAATAGCATATACTCCCACTTAAATCAATATCCCTCTATTGATACTAAGTGATTCAAGATCCACAATTAACAAGTCGACTAGTGAGCTTTAGCATCAATGCTAGAAGACAAGGTAAATCGGTAAGCAACACTTGCTAATCATATCACATATGACTCTTGTTGTTGGGTGACATCTCTATGTCAAAACTAGGCGCCCAACCTTTATGCCCCAAGGTCCTTAACTGTTAAGATGACCTTGTCAAGTTCACCAACCCTTATGCGTGTAGGTATCCGATACAAACCCATCCAGCCAAGGAAAACCGCGGCACCCTAATTTCATAGGCCCACCAACAATTGTACAGGGCATAGGATGGTGCAAGGTTTGGTTGGGAGGGCATGGTTTAACTTAAACTTTGTGAGGGATTGTTCTACTTCTATCATCTAAGCATGCATAGTATTAAAACGCATAAGAATAACATTCACATAGATGTGACACAGTATGACCCATTTTCTTATGGTGATCTCCATCGCCATAGAACCTGTCCACCATGATGATCTCCATCTTCATGTTCCATGTGAGCCATCCTCCAAGTGATGAGTCCTCCAAGAACTAATACAGGCTATTACTCCTAACAGCTAGTAATCAAAATTACATAGTATTGGGATCATCACAAGTTGGCACGCAGGCCATTACAATAAATGACAACACATATGGCTCCAGCCGTGTTGCCCTACTCACGACACGCAGGTCATGCTAAATTTCACACATGCATCACATACATATATGGGCCATACTGATCACATACATCCTGCAAAAACAAGTTATGCATAGAATCGCATTCTACCGGATCATGTGACATCGCAGCACCTAGTTACCTTAACGAGATACAAAAGGGGCTACGAATAAGGGGGGTCTAGGGGGTCTCCCCCTGCGGGGTTCGAAGGGGCAGTGCCCCTCGCGGTATTTTTCTACAATTTTCTTTAAGGATTTTGATCGGCAAATCAAATTTACCATAGACCGACTCCTGTCCTGATTCAATCAAACTCCTTTAATCACGGTACATCGATTTTAGATCTAGGTTCCGATTCGATCAATCATATTGATCTTTGCGTGATTCAACAGGATTTATGTGTCATTGTCTACCCCGATGGCGGAAGCCGACCGGTAGGGGTAAGTCGTTCGACAACCTCAGATCACGATCACGAAAGCAAGATCATAGATCAATCCTAAACCACCGCCATATAAATGATCACATCATTCATATCAATCTGCATATCACCATATGCAACCATCCCGAACCTATAACTGAACAGCATCGGCTCTGATACCACTGAAGGGATACGGGTAGGCTACACTAGCGCAAATCAAAAAAAAATCTACCGCGTATACCAGGATTACTGTTTTCATAGATCACGGGATTACCACTAGACGCGCAGTTGCAGAATCGATGAAGCGCGTCGAGGCAGTGCAGACGTTCCACGTCTGCTCCTTGTCCTCTTCCTACGAGAAGCTTCCCTTGCACAGCTCGTCCAAGCGCTACAGATGCAGCGCCTCCGAGGTATCCACACGTATAGGGTGGAAGCGTCAGACGCCGGACTACTAGGTCCGCGCGCGCGACACAGGCGTGAGGAGTGGCGGCTGGGAATGATCTGAGGTCTAAGGTCTAACCCTGGTCAGCTCGCCCCACCCTATCTTATATAGGCGTCCCTAGTGGGCTTCTACATAAGCAGCCCATTAGTACCCTAAGCCTGGTCTAATTCGGATCCAATCGTCATTAGGCTTCCAGCCCCTTAAGTGTGTGACCCTATAGGTTCATATGCGTATAGACATGACACGAATACACTTATTCTGTCAATAGTTGGTAGCGGCCGCTAGCAAGACGTGCCAACTCCTAAACGCATACAAAGATCATATCGGACGAACCATCACAAGGTTTAGTACATGTCTTTCCCTTTGCCTCACGACATTTGGTCTAGCTCCAAGCTGACCTCCCTTTCTCGATACCGTGATTCGGAATCCCTTTACTAGGTTAACTCTTAACCATATGTACCACGACCATGCATTTCTGGATCCGATCACTCGAGGGGCCCAGAGATATCTCTCTCAAGTAGAGAGGGTCAAATCTCATCTTGATTGACCATGCCTTGCAGCATGCTTCAGGACAAACCCGAAAGCTACCTTTATAACTACCCAGTTATGGTGCAGCGTTTGATAGCCCCAAAGTAGGTCGATCCACATCTCAAGTACATGCGACAATCTTAGGTCTAAAGACAAAACGTACACGATGTGGAGAGAGAGAGCTGCAACTAATTGCTAGTCTCAGGTTGGGTCAGTCCAACCCCATGTTCATAACATGTGTCCACGTCATTGGTTTGACATCTCCATGTCTATGACTTGCGAAACATAGTCATCAACCAATCGATGTGCTAGTCTAATATTCACGTGTGTCCTCACATGAACTCTGACTAGGGACAACTCTTAAATAACCATACAAGTATAGAGTTTCACAACCAATTCACGTAATTGCCAATCAATACAAGTTGCCTGATATGGATATTCAAGGAACATTACAATAACTCATGGATACATATGAAATATCATCATATCTATGATTGCCTCTAGGGCATATTTCCTTCAAAGGAGTCTCCCTTGTCATATGCCGAGTTACTGTTTATATCGGTCGAATCATATAAAAGTCGACCGAGATAATCACTTCCATGGAACCTACGGGAGGAGCAATACCTTATCCGGCCGACATACGGGTTAAGTCGGCCGAGTAACCCTGAATAACTTGAATGCAGGTGAAGGCCGAGCCGAGTTATGCAAGACAGGGACGAATAACACGAAGCTTGCAGGAGAAGGAGGTGCCTATAGTCAAACCCTAGTCACTAGCGAGGAAGAATCTGAACAGAGCCAAGCATAAAGGACAAGGAGCAGAGCGGCAGAAGGGCAGAAGGAGGTCACGGAGGTGACAGTCATGGTGCCCGAGGCGCACAGGTGGGGTTCACTTGAACATTGCCTTCATTAGAAGGGGGACAGAAAGGAGGTCGCCGAGTTACTATATTGGGACAAGCATATTCCTCGAATATGCTTTCCACGTCAGCCCTAGAGGAGCCAAGGCACCCCTTTATAAGGGGAAATGCGGGATCCTAAGGGGGATCGATTGATTCTACGCCGTAAGGCTCGTGTCGTAGCTCTCTTCTTCCTACAAACAGCTCAAGGAGCACTTGTAGTCATAGAGAAGAGAAATAAAGATCTGCATGTTAGCCATTTGAGTGTAGAAGTAACTACATCTTCCCTCCCCGGATCCCTCTAGCATCCGTTGGCCCCATACTTTAGCCTACCCATGGCATCTGTCGGGCCACCATCACGACAGTCGGCGTCCACCGGGGGGCCAGCAGCGGTGCTAGCTGGAGTCAAGGTCCGGATGGCAAACTTCATCCACACCGACGAGCATGTTGTCTCTGGCTTAGTCCAGAGATTTGATATCTGTGACTATGTCAGCGATAACGCAGGCAGCTTCAGGAGAAAAGCTCCTCCGCGCAACGGCGTCTTCATCAACTTGGGCACGCACCAGATCTACGTCGGCATCGACACCTCCTATGTTTATCCTCACCAAGTTATTGATGCAGGAGAGCCTCCCCTCAGCGCCGCAAACGTTCCGCATGGAGAACGCCCTGTCAGCAGCGTCGAGGTGATGGTCACAGCCGGGGTACAGGCGGCAGCAGCAGGCGCCAGATCAAGCAAAGACCCGATGACGGGAGGACAGGTGGCAACGAAGCAGGCGGCTCCACAGCCCACCGAGGTAGATCCGTCTGCAGCCAAATCAGCCGAGGTACAAGAGACAACCCCAAAGGCAACCAGGGTAAGATGGCCACCTCTAGAAAGACCAGAGAATATTCTTCACGCAACTATAGATAACTTAACCACGCCTGTGGCACCGATACTTGATCCGGCTAATGCTCAAGCGGAGTTGGAAGAAACTAGGCAGAAAGTGCTAGTAAAGGCAAAAAGGTGTCGGCCTTGCGGGAATCCTTGAACAGGACCCTGCGAGAATATGCTAAGGAAAATAAGCTAGATGTTGCCCCCGAGCGGGTCGATGAATTAAGATTGAGAGGGAAAAACCTCATGAATGATATCAACAAAGAGCATGAGACTCATAAGGTAGATTCAGTCAACCTAGGCTTGCGGAGGTATAGCACCCCAGCAAAGAACCTAAGGGCGGCAAATGCTGCTGCACTGGAGTTGGAAGGGTTGACCGGCGAAGCCCGGCAGAAACAGCAAGAAAGAGTGAATAAGCTGGTACGCATTGCGAACCAGCAGAATGAAGAAATGCTTAAGGCAGACCCGGCAAGACCGGGAGCCTCACGTATGGTTCATTCGGCTGGAGCAACGCCCGCACTATCAGTGGCAGCAGCATCCTCACCCAAAAACAATGCGCGGAAAGATAGAGCAGTAACTTCAGGAAAAAGAAATAAGCAAATTGTACCGTATGATCCAGCAGTAGCCGGAAAGGTCAATGAGAACAGAGGCAATGGAAGCCGAGGTAACAGTGGCGAAAGAAACCCCGGCCGTGCCAGCAAAGGCAACGGAAGCCGAGGTAATGGAGACCTCGGGAGAGGTAATCATGAGAACGATATCCCAGAGGAAGGAGGGAACCGCCGCCCAATCCTCAGCCGAGGTATGAACCTCGGCAAGAACAAGAAGTAAGACCGGCTCACCATAATCAGGCAAATGAGAGGTACAATGATGGTTACTCAGATATGGAGTATGCAGGGCATGGTGGAAATAACCATTATGCAATGCAGGAGAGAATCATGTACAGAAACTTGCCATCAAATGATGCAAGATTGAAACTGGACAGGTTATACCGGTCCGAGTTGTTAGAGGAGCAGGGTCCGCCGGGTCCATCATGTTTCGGACCCCGGATCATGGGAGAGCCGCTAGTGCCGAACTTTCAGCTGGCAAGGGGCACGAAAACATACAATGGGAGCACCAAACCATAGGATTGGTTGATTGACTATGCCACAGCAGTAAAAATAGCTAGCGGAAACTTGCGAGGGGAGGTAAGATATGTCTCGCAAATGCTGGAAGGACCATCCAGGGTATGGCTAAATAATTTGCCAGCGGGCAGTATCAACTGTTGGCTAGATTTTGAAGAGATGTTTGTCAGCAACTTCACCAGTACTTACAAAAGACCAAACAGGCCACAGCAGCTTGCTATGTGCAAGCAGAGGCCGAATGAGACGGATAGAGAGTTCTTGACTCGGTGGTGTAATCTTAGGAACTCATGTGAGGGAGTTATAGAATCTCAAGCGATAGATTGGTTTGCTCAAGGATGTCGATACACCAGTGTATTGTGGCAGAGACTGCAAAGAGATATGCCAACCACTTTGGCAGAAACCATCAGGATAGCGGATTCGTATGCTTTGGGCGATCCGACACAACCAGAACTAATGTCGGCGGAGCATCGGGAGCATCAAGATCAATATGCAAGAGATGCAGTCGGATCATCAAGGCGCAACGAGTTCAGAGGTAGAAGAAGAGAGGAAAGACCGGATTACAGATATGCCTCCAATCAGGTGGCAGCGGTAGTGCAAGATCAGCCGAGTCACGGAAGCAGTCAGCGGCAAAAAAAGGTCCTGAGCAATGGACACCAAGGAATGAAGGGAAGAGACAATGGACACCAGAACAGAAGAAGCAGTGGCAGGAAAGGCCGAAGTACACGTTTGAATCCATGTTGGATCAACCGTGTGAGTTTCACACTCCAAACCCGGCCAAGCCGGACAATCATACAACTCGGCAATGCGCCTGGATGAAAAATGCAATGGGGAACCCGGCGGGCATGCAAGCGTCTTCTCATCAAGCGCATCAACAACAGCAGCCGCAATTGACTGGGGCAAATGCGCAGCAGTTAATGTTACCCCCTCCTCCTCCGAGGTATGATAACTCGGACCGGAGAGATGCAGTGCATCAAGTGATAAATCAAGGTCATGATGGAAGGGCAAACCCCGGAAATAATGGACGTAATGATTACAGGCAGCATCATCAATCATATTGTGTGTTCACAACATAACAGCAAGACAGGCAAAGTGTACAACGCTGACATATGGAAGTGAATGCAGTTATGCCAGCGGTACCAAGATACGTACCTTGGTCAGATCAAGAAATAACTTAGAGCATAAAGGATCACCCGAAAATAATGCCGAATCCAGGCTCGTATGCACTCGTGCTAGATCCGACTTTTGTCGGGCCCAGCATTAATGTGAAATTTTCAAAAGTACTCATTGACAATGGGAGCAGTATCAATATCATGTACAAAGATACGATGCATAAACTCGGAATAGCGCAGAATAAGCTGCGATCCACAGGAACCACATTCCATGGAATAGTGCGAGGACTTTCATGCAAACCCATTGGGAAGGTCCGAGTAGATGTATTATTAGGCACAAGAGAGAATTGTAGAGCGGAAAATTTGGAGTTTGAAGTGGTAGACCTAGAAAGTTGCTATCATGCTTTACTCGGACGGCCTGCATTGGCCAAATTCATGAGCAGCTGCCACATCACTTACTTGAAAATGAAGTTACCCAGACCACAAGGGGTGATAACAGTAACAGGAGATTATAGGAAGTCGATGAAATTTGCTTAGGCCGGATCAAACCTGGCCGAGTCATTGGTGATCGCAAGAGAAAAAAGAAGGATTCAGGAGGTAGCGGCTCTCGCTCAGTCGGCACAGCTGAATATGCCAGCATTAGCCAACCCACATGGAAGTGTTTCTTTCCAGCCGACTAAAGAGACAAAAAAGGTCCAGATAGATGAACAGTTCCAAGAGTTCACCATCACAATTGGTGTCGGCCTAGATGCCAAATAGGAAGGCGAGCTCACCAACTTCCTCCGTGAGAATCGGGACATCTTTGCCTGGTCAACTCAAGACCTGCAAGATGTGCCAAGGGAGTTGGCTGAGCACTCTTTGCATGTAAGGCTAGGAGCAAGGCCGGTGAAGCAACCTCTCCGCCGCTTCGCCGAAGATAGGAGAAAAATAATAGGGGATGAGATAGCTCGGCTCCTTGCGGCCAGATTCATCATGGAAGTGCTTTATCCGGATTGGCTATCAAATCCGGTGTTAGTAGAAAAGAAAAAGGATGACCCGAATGTAGACGTCGTATGGCGAATGTGTATTGATTACACGAACCTAAACAAGGCGTGTCCCAAAGATCCTTTTCCTTTACCAAGGATAGACCAAGTCATTGATTCGACCGCTGGTTGTGAGCTATTGTCATTTGTAGACGCATATTCTGGTTTCCACCAGATACCGTTAAATTCGGCTGATCAAATAAAGACTGCATTTATTACCCCGTACGGGGGTTATTGCTATCGCACCATGCCATTCGTCCTGCGTAACGCAGGAGCAACATACGAGAGATGCATGCAAAAGTGTCTACATGACTAGATAGGAAAAAATGTACAAGTATATGCAGACGATGTGGTTATAAAAACCAAAGAAAGCAAAACACTCCTGGATGATATTCGGCAGACATTCGCAAACCTGAGAAGGTTCCAAATGAAGCTTAACCCGGAAAAATGCACCTTCGGTGTACCAGCTGGGAAATTACTCTGTTTTTTCGTATCCAACCGAGGTATAGAAGCAAATCCAACTAAAATACGAGCGGTAGAAAGAATGGAATTGTCGAGGTGTCTAAATGATGTACAGAAATTCACGGGCTGCCTGGCCTCGCTTAGTCGATTTGTATGTCGGCTGGGAGAGAAGGCATTACCTCTGTATCAACTGATGAAAAATCTGATAAGTTCATTTGGACATCGCAAGCAGATAATGCGTTTCATGAACTGAAAAAGATGTTGGTCACAGCACCAATCCTGGCCTCTCCATTGTCAAAAGAGCCTATGTTACTTTATGTACCTGCCACAAGCAGAGTGGTAAGTGCGGTGATTGTCGTGGAACGGAATGAAGATGATAAATCAATACAAAGGCCGGTATATTACCTAAGCGAGGTACTATCGGCCTCAAAACAAAACTACCCACACTACCAAAAAATGCCTATGGAGTATACATGTCGGCGAAAAAAATTAAACATTAATTCGAAGAACACCCGATCAAAGAGATCTGTGAAGCGCCCATAGCCGAGATATTGAGCAACAAGGATGCAAGCGGCCGAATAGCAAAATGGGCAATCGAATTATCACCTTATGCTCCGCAATTTGATAGGCGAGATGCAATCAAATCTCAGGCAGTGGCCGATTTCTTTGTGGATTGGGCCGAGGTACAATATGAACCACCGTTACCAGATCCGAATTATTGGATAATGCATTTCGATGGATCCAAGATGAGAAATGGCTTGGGAGCAGGGATAGTGTTGACCTCACCGAAAAAAGATCAGCTGAAATATGTGCTACAAATACATTTCGCCGCATCAAACAATGTAGCCGATATGAAGCACTCGTCCATGGATTGAAGGTGGCAAAATAATTTGGTATCCGTCGGATCCTATGCTACGGGGATTCCGATTTGGTAGTATAGCAAGTATCAGGCAATTGGGACGCACTAGATGCGAACATGGCCCTATATAGGTTCCATGTGCAAAAAATAAGTGGATAATTCGATGGATGCGAGTTTCATCATATACCTCGGGCGGAAAATGACGCTGTGGACACGTTGTCAAAACTCGGATCAACTAGGCAGTCAATTCCCCCAGGAATCGCCCTAGAGCACCTGAGAAAACCATCGATTATACCGTCACCAGAGTCTGAGTCCATTCATATCTTGGCAGAATTGAAAGAAGGGAGTGTGCCAATGGAAATTGACAAAGAGTGCAACCCCGGCTCTCTGAAAGTGAACTTGGCTATCGCACGAATAAATACGGAAGGATTCAAAGCTGTTATGTCAGCATAAAACATGGAAATCGACAGTGAAATTGTCCCAGAGAAAATCGTGCCGACATGGGTGCAACCCATATTTTCCTTCCTCAAGGATGCAATCTTGCCGAGTAATGAGATACTGGCTAGACAGAAAATAAGAAGAGCAAAATCTTACACAATCATAAACAATGAGATGTACAAGAGAAGCGTCACAAGCGTCCTGCAAAGGTGTGTTAACTCGGCAGAAGGCCAGGAAATACTCCTGGATATACATTAGGGAGAATGCGGGCATCACGCATCGTCCAGAGCATTAGTAGCCCAGGCATTCAGGCATGGATTTTATTGGCCGACGGCGTTAAAGGAGGCAAAAGAGCTAGTAGAAAAATGTAATGGTTGCCAGAGATACGCCAGCAAGATACATACGCCAGCATCCGAATTAAAGACAATACCAATCACTTGGCCATTCTCTGTATGGTGCTTGGATATGGTAGGCCCGTTCAAGCCATCCCGAGGCGGAATGACTCACATTCTAGTCATGGTGGATAAATTCACAAAGTGGATTGAGGTAAAACCTATAAGAAAATGTGATGGACAAACAGCAGTAAAATTTCTCAAAGATATCATCTTGAGATATGGTTATACACACAGTATTATTACACACAACAGCACAAATTTTGCTGAAGGAGCATTTGCTAGATTCTGCCAAGAGAAACACATAAGACTAGATGTTGCCTCGGTGGCTCACCCGGCATCAAACGGGCAAGTAGAAAGATCAAATGGACTGGTATTGTCCGAAATAAAACCCCGGCTCGTTGAACCTCTGCAAAGGTCGGCAGGATGTTGGATCGAGGAACTGCCAGTAGTACTGTGGAGCCTCAGGACTACACCGAACAGGTCAACAGGGTATACCCCATTTTTCTAGTATACGGGGAAGAAGTTGTGCTTCCAGCCGACGTAATGCATGATTCGCCACGGGTGACCCAGTACACGACTGCCGAGGTAAACGAGGTAGCTCGGCAAGACGATGTCGATTTACTAGAAGAGGCCAGGGAATTGGCATTATCAAGATCAGCTATTTATCAGCAAGACCTACAACGATATCACAGCAAGAAAGTCAATCCAAGAGTCTTTAAAGAAGGGGAGATTTGGTTCTTCGGCTAGTGCAGCGCACAGCCGGCATGCACAAACTCTCACCCCCATGGGAAGGACCATTCATCATGAGTAAATAATTGCACAATGATGCATATTACCTAATCGATGCTCAGTCACCATAAAAGAACAAGGCAAACAAAGCCGGCGACGAATCGAAAAGACCGTGGAACATAGCTTTACTTCGCCCATTCTACACTTAGGAGCCATATATGGTCCGTCGTAATATAACACTTCAAGTCGGAGTATCAAGCGTGTATTGAACATCGCCACCTCGAGCGACGACTCGAGGATTGCACAATGTTGTATTTATTTTTTAGTACTATGTAGTAGACCTAGGCACCTCGAACAGTGACTCGGGGACTGCTCTATGTTATTTCTTACTTTGAGTTATGTACGAAACCTCGGCACCTCGAGCATTGACTAGGGGATTGTACCGTGTTATTTCTTATTCCTGAATTATGTGTTAAGTCTCAAGACCTCGAGCAGGGGACTCGGGGACTATGCCGTATCATCCCTTATCTCGGATTATGCATTAAAATCTCGATACCTTGAGCATTGACTAGGGGACTGCCCCATGATTGTTTCCTGTTCCAAAAAATACGTATTAAACTTTAGCACCTTGGACAACAAGTCGGAGACTACCCTGAAGTATTCTATACATTAACCCATGAATTATGTTTCGGAAACCAAGTTCGTAACTCAGGGACTGCCACATGATCCAAGATAATTCCTTGAGCACGCGCAAGAACTCGTTAACCTGAGTGATAACTCGGGGACTAATCTGTATTACCCACTGTTTGGCATCAGACACATAAAAGCTCCATAGCTCAGCTACAGGTTTGGAAGACATGGTGTAAACGTGTCTCAATAATCATGGAAATAGCAAAGCGAAAGCAAACAAAGATTTATAAGGATAATGCAAAAAAGACTAACACACCCAGCGAACCGAAATATGATAATGATGCAACTTACTGTCTCACTTTGCCAGATATGGGCTTCCGGCTTTATATCTCGGATAGAAGTCAAGAACACAATGGCTAAGATGTCAAATTTATAAAGGGCAGGCAATATAAGCGTCGAACTAAGGTCAACCACATGAAAAAATACAATCCGAACCTATGAGATTGAAGGTCGCCAAAGCAAAGATATAAAGCAACGAGATCTGTTTAGACAAACTAGTAATGATCACCATCACCCATGCCTCAGCGGCAAAAGGCAAAAAAGGGTTCGTACCACATAGAAAGTCGGACAATTGTTTCACACACATCATACGCCCGGCATACTGGGGACTGGAAATAACTTAAGAGGATTTTTGAACCTAAACAACGAAAAGGGCTAGAGCACCCTTAAGGGGCAGTGGCATGATCAGGGGCTTCAGGAATGGCTATCTCGGATGATGGCGGCGCGACCTCGGTCTCCTGTGTAGGGGCATTTTTAGGAACTAGGCGCTCCGAGGTAGACGGCGCCTCGGCCGAAGTTACTTCGCCTTCAACAGGAGCGATAGTAGCCTCGGGGGAAGTCCTGGAATGCTGAGAAATATTAGTTTGAGCTTGAGAGTGCCCAGTCCCTTTGGAAGATGATCGCGCATCGTCATCCTCATCCGAGCTTGCATTGGAATCACCGGAGTTGTCCGAGTCGCCCTCTCCCTCATCCTGGTCGGCCGAATCATCATCAGAGGCGTCTTCGATTTTGACGTCATCCGCTGGATTGGGAAGAAAACTCAACAAGCTGGAAGTCACGAGCTTGGTGGCGAGCGACAAATGCTGGATCCTCAACCCAACAAGAGCCAGTGCGCAAGTTTATCAAAGTGTCGAGCGAAATGTCCTCGTACCAAGACAAAACGGCCATGAGTGCCATATCAGCACCAGCTCTCCCAGCAGACTCCCTCTAGAGATTTAACTGGGTCTGAGATGCCATTAATCTCTCCACAAGTATTTTGACATTGTCGATGTCAGGAGTCCTAGAGGTATTCAGCCACAGAACATGGTAAGCCCGAATGGCTGCTTGCACCAGATCTCGGCCCATAATTTTCATTGGTCCAATGGAAGCGCCAACGGCAATCAGGAAGTCTTCCATTGAATATTCTGGATTCGAGTCTGCAGAGACACCTCGGCGTTGACGAGCAAAAATCACTGCCTTAGAACTCACTGGTTTAGCTTCCGAAAAATGATCTACATAAAATGCAAACGTATCAGTTAAAGGTAAGAAAGAGAAGAAAATAACTCGGCCACGGTCAGAAACTTACGGTGAATATAACTCAACATTTTCTAGAGATCCTGGGTCCAGTCAGCCTTAGTCTTCTCAAAGCGAGTGATTTCCTTGCTCATCGTCCGATTCTTCAGCTCGGCAGCCTCGAGGAGTTCTTTATCTTT
The DNA here is from genome assembly GCA_916181665.1 of Avena sativa. Taxonomy (NCBI): domain Eukaryota; kingdom Viridiplantae; phylum Streptophyta; class Magnoliopsida; order Poales; family Poaceae; genus Avena; species Avena sativa. The sequence continues at coordinate 86,716,495 of OV702284.1, forward strand.
CTGCAGTTGCAGACTCAGCCGATTCTTCTCTTCAGAGAACTCCTGATCAACTTTCTCTAACTCGGATTTCTGAGAAAGTTTGAGAGACTCCACCTCGGCACGTAACCGTGTTATCTCTTCATCTTTCTCTTTCAGTTGCGCCGAGTGAGTGGCGGCTTGCTCTAAAAAATGCAGCATCATATCAGGCATGGGTATGCATTCTTGATGCGACGCTGCAAGTGTTTGTAACTCGGCTATACCAAAGCCAGAAGGTTATAAGAAATCTAGGATAAGTCTCGAACGAAAATCAATAGAGGAAAAGAATAACTAACCTTCCAGATCTTTGACCTTCTTGTCAAGACGGATATTAAGATTATTGATATTACCTGTTTACCAACAAAAAATGGGTTAGCACCTCAAGTCGAAAATATTAAGAACTTAAGGGACAATACAAAGATTTGTTAAGTTACCAGCTTTCTTCACCACGGGAAGAACTTTCTCATACTTCTCATCCAATTTCTTGTCCGCAAAAAGCAACCTTTGGAATTCGGCTGTCCGCCGATCATGCGCAACCTAAGTGCCAAAATGAATTACACAGTTAGATATTCGAAGCTAAGATAGATCCGAATCAAGCAAAGCTTAACTCGGATCTAGGTGGCTGGATATTCGAAGCTAAGACAGATCTGAATCAAGCAAAGCTTAACTCGGATCTAGGTGGCTAGATATTCAAAGCTAAGACAGATCCGAATCAAGCAAAGCTTAACTCAGATCTAGGTGGCTAGATATTCAAAGCTAAGACAGATCTGAATCAAGCAAAGCTTAACTCGGATCTAGGTGGCTGGATATTCGAAGCTAAGACAGATCCAAATCAAGCAAAGCTTAACTCGGGTCTAGGTGGCTAGATATTCAAAGCTAAGACAGATCCGAATCAAGCAAAACTTATCTCGGACCTAAATGGCTGGATAATCAAAGCAGAAATAGATCTGGATTCAGCAACGCTTAATATGGAATACGGATGAACCATGATGAGTCAAAGTCATACAAGAAATTTACTCGGCAAATAACGCACTTTAAGCCTAACAAAGCTTCCAAACAAACAACAAGTTATTCGGTTGCAAGCTTCGGGGACTAGGGTATGTATACTATCATTTGAATAACTGACCAGACATCAACAGAAGCACTTACCTCGTTCATCTTATCGCTTTGAAGAACGATCCTAGCAGCCATATGCAAGCGACGGCTGATGTCGGAGAGCTGAAATGGCTGATTGCTGGGATTGCCCTCAAGCTGATCGGCATCGTTCCAATTATTGGCGTATTCCACCAAAGAGCCGAGGCTGTTCCCACTCTCAGTACGGGTCAGCACTTTACCTCGGACCCGTTGTGTAACCACCGCCGCCGCGGGACTCTTGTGGAGAGTAAGCTGAGTATCAGCGGCCGGGGTGACAACAGGCTTAGCAGAGGAAACCCCTTGCGGAGCACATCAGCGATGTTGGGTTAAGAAGAGCTAGACGGCCTTTTCTGAGATAATGAAGGTTTGGTGACAACAACCTTCTTAGCCTTAGAAGAGGTGTCGGCAGGGGCAGCAACCTCGGCACTAGGTGTGGCATCTTTGGAGGCAGGAGGAACTATGGTTTCCGAGGGAGCCGAGATGGTGATATCCTTGGCTGGAGTTGGAGTCGCAGTTGGAATTGGGGGGGGGGGGGTCAAAGGAATTTCGGGGGAAACTTCGGGGGTCGTAACGGAGGCAACAGGTTGAGTAGGAGGATCTACTGACGGAGTTATGTCGGCGTCAGCAATGAAGCTATGGGTACATCTTGCCGAGGTGATGTCTGAGTCGGCGCAGGAGGGGAGTCAACGCGAGCGGGACTAGGAGCCCGGGTATCTCCAGGGGGCGGAGGAGAAGGCAACCGAGTTGTATGACTCGTCATACTCGGACCGCTTGGCTTAGCAGAGATAGGAGCGCTGCAAAAGCAAAAAAAAGTCGAATCAAAAGAGAGAAACAAGAAATACAAATGAAAATGAACTCACCCAGTAACTCCGGGCATGGTTTTACGCTTCGGAAGGTGCTGGGCTGATTTCTTGGTTCACTTCTTGGGAGCAGCTTCGGAGGGACCTGCTGGAGCAGTGCGCTTCCTCGAGGTAGCAGGAGCTTGAGAGGCGAGAGGCTCGGCGTCGTGCACCTGACCGGCCTGATTAGCTGGGAAAGTAGAAGCCAGAAATGCATAAGAGATAGGCATCGCGGCGACTACCTCAAGAATTTGGACGTCGTTTGAGTCACCTTCCTCCCCGTGGGCCGAGGTCTTGCCACGGACGCGAGCCGGAGAGACGTCCGACTTAGGAACAAACTCCTCCGAGTCAGGTTCCCCGCTGTCCGGGGTGTTTCGATCTACGGTCCACGGAAGGGCCAGAACCTCGGCATCCTCGACCTTTTGCTCCGCAAACCTCTGCAAGAAAAGAAACAAAGTGGAGTTAGCAAAAGAAGTCATAAACACAATTAGGAAGCAAACACAAATGCATAAATTTACCTCGGGAGGGGGATTCCCGTGAGTGAACAGCTTCAGCCCCCAAGTCCAGTCCTCCGGCATATCAGTCTTGAAGATAGCTCGGACACGCTTGTAAATAAGATATTCGTCGATCTCAATCGTCAAAACTCGGTTGGGATCGAGAGGACCGCTCATGTAGCAGAGTTTGTGCGAGCGAAGCTGGAAAGGGCAAATCCGGCTGCTGACAAATGTGGTCATCAAATCCTCACCGCGGAGCCCTGCGCGGATCAATTCCTTCAGCCGAATCTCGAATGCCTCGGCCAAAGCAAGGCTCTTCCTGGGGTTGTAATTCCAGTTCTTCTTGGAAGACGGGCCGATAGAAAAGGTAGGGAGCCGAATCTTGTCTTCATTTCCAGTGTTTTTGACATTGAAAAATGATCTATGCCACTTCTTGCAAGACTCGAGGCCAGCGACACGAGGGAACTCGGATTTTCTCCGAGGTGTGATGGACGCGGCTCCACACTGGGTAAGCGATTTCTCAGAGGGGTGAAGGGATTTGTCTGGAACGAAGTCAGATTGGATCTGGAAAAAATTGGACCAAACGGACAAAGAGGGCCAGAGGCCGAAGTATCCCTCCGAGGCCGAAATATAAGCCGATAGGGAGGCGATGGCATTAGCCAGAAGGTGATGCGGCTGAAGGCCGAAGTAATCGAGGAATTCCCTAGCAAAATCGCTAAGGGGAAGGTCGAACCCACGAGCAAAGTGGGACATGAAAACAACGTACTCGCCTTCATTGAGTACGGGAGACGATTCGCTGTCGGGTAAGCGACAGCTTACCTCGGCAGGAATCCGGCGAGTCCTAATTAGCCACTCAATCTCACGATGAGTGACGGAGGAGCCCTGCCAAGAGCCCCGCTCTGGACCGGATGCTATGTCGTCATCTTCGATGAGCGCACCACTAACAGAACTAGACATAGGGTCGCCGGAGGAATCAATGGAAGAGGAACTAGCGGCGGAGAAAGGCTTAGAGGGGCAGGGCCCCGTCGTGGTTCTAAGCGAGCACGGCTGCGGAGTGGAAAAGAACCGCCGCAGGAAATCTAGAGAAACCGCAGATGCGCTTAGGGAAGGAGCCTAGCGATGAGACCGTAGAAAAACTCACCGGTGATGGCGCCGGAGCAAGCGCACGGCGATGAGGTCAACGGAGCGGAGGGACTGCGGCCTCACCGTCAAGGATATCGACAATAGTGCAACCGCAGGCGCACGAACTAACGCACAGGCGCGAGGAAGAAGAAGAGAAACGGTGAGCAAAGGGGGAAAGTGAATCCTCTAGCCCCATACCCCTCTTTATAACTGCGCAGCCCTGGCGGTAGTGGGATCGTGCATGCGAGCACTAACCGTGTAAATCGTGCATGCGGCGGAACCGCTCGCGGCTGAGTGGAGCCACACCAAAGACCACACGACGCAGGAGAGGATCAGGTCCCCTGACCGATGCGGTACACGAGGCGTCACAGCGCCGACGCGACAGGCGCAGTAATCACTGTAGCTTGTCAGTGGGAACTGTAGAGGAACAGAAAACTAGAGGAACAATGATGAGTGGTACTCGTAGCACGAGGCGTGCACAAGAAGCTGCGCAGATAACTCGAACAGGAAAAAAGTAACTCCGAAGTAAGGAGAAAAGAATATTGGGAAACTGATGTGGCCCGGCCAAGGTTACGAGCAGGACCACACCAGCTTCGGGGACTAATGTTGGGGAGGTGACCCCGGATAGGGTCAAGATAGGGCAAGACAAAAGGAGTCTCCCTTGTCATATGCCGAGTTACTGTTTATATCAGCCGAATCATATAAAAGTCAGCCGAGATAAGCACGGCCATGGCACCTATGGGAGGAGCAATACCTTATCCGGCCGACATACGGGTTAAGTCGGCCGAGGAAGCCTGAATAACTTGAATGCAGGTGAAGGCCGAGCCGAGTTACGCGAGACAGGGACGAATAACACGAAGCTTGCAGGAGAAGGAGGTGCATATAGTCAAACCCTAGTCACGGGCGAGGAAGAATCTGAACAGAGCCAAGCACAAAGGACAAGGAGCAGAGCGGTAGAAGGGCAGAAGGAGGACACAGAGGTGACAGTCATGGAGCCCGAGGCGCACAGGTGGGGTTCACTGGAACATTGCCGTCGTTAGAAGGGGGACACGGAAAGAAGTTCGCCGAGTTACCATATTGGGACAAGCATATTCCTCGAATATGCTTGCCACGTCAGCCCTAGAGGAGCCAAGGCACCCCTTTATAAGGGGAGATGCGGGATCCTGAGGGGGGATCGATTGATTCTACGCCGTAAGGCTCGTCTAGTAGCTCTCTTCTTCCTGCAAACAGCTCAAGGAGCACTTGTAGTCCTATATAAGAGAAATAAAGATCTGCATGTTAGCCATTTGAGTGTAGAAGTAACTACATCTTCCCTCCCCGGATCCCTCTAGCATCCATTGGCCCCATACTTTAGCCTACCCATGGCATCTGCCGTGCCACCACCACGACACATAGTTCACTAGAGGTGCTCTCCTTAGATAAACAACATGGCATGAAGGGTAAACAAATTACAGCAGGGCAATTGACAGGAACTGAGCAAGGCATAACAATGCAATTACTAGCCAGAAAGATCCTATGAGGTTGATTGGGAAATACAACAATATACATAGACCGCCATCCAGCTGCATCATTGACTAGAAGTCCACCTTCAGGTTATCATCCAAACCCCCTCTAGTATTAAGTTGCAAGCAACAGACAACTGCTTTAAGCAAAGTGTGTAAGGTAAACAGTCCACATGTTCCATGAACAAGAGACCGTTGTTTTCTCCCTATTAGCAACAACGCATCTACAACCGAAGAGATTTTTGTCACTTCCCTTGTAAACTAGAGGCATGAACCCCCTATCGAGCATAAATACCCCCTCTTGGATTCACTAGCAACTACTTGGCCAAGATAGCTACTAACAACGGAGAGCATGCAAGATCACAAACAACACAGACATGATAGAATCATAAAGATAAAATGTGACACCCCCGGGATTAAGGATGGAAAAATTCCAAACCTTCGTCTGAACATAAGCCTAACCTAATCTCAAAAGCGTAAAGAGAGAAAATAGGTAACACAACAGTGACCCTACGACACAAAAAATATTACAGCAAGCTCATAATTGAGCAGAGAACCAAAATATTACAAGCAAAGGTCACTAACCACAAACATCAAACAACGGAAGGCAAATTATGCTATTAAGTATAGCAAACTTAACAAATGGCCTAAGAGGCCTGAAGCATAATGATGACGTCCAATCCATAGATCCCAGACTGCCGACTGGGAACTACAAACTACTCGTCGATGTTGATGTCGTGAAGAACTCATATTCTATGGTAACACTTACTCTGCTACAAAAGTATCAATGAAGAAAGGGTAGGTACAGGGTGTACTCCGCAAGACTTATGGCTGGTGGAGTTATTTTGCTCAAATCCATCTTTGTTTGTAAAACAAGAGGGAGAAGAATCTCGACTAACCAGAATATTTTAAAAGGGGATAATATAGCGACATCTCTAGCTTTGATCATATTTTGATATCCACCGAATCATCATCAGCTGAACCTATCTAGGATCACCCCCTCGTACCCATGAGGAAGCATCCTTAAGCACACGTTGATCAACTTGCCAAGTTTTACAATTAGGTTAAATTTCTCTATGATCTTAGAATCTGGTCTCCAAGTTCATCCATAACCGTGGACACGGCTTTTCGAAAAGATTTAACCCTGCAGGGGTGTACAACTTTACGCACACGTACCAACCAATTCTTAATGCCAACGTTATTAGCCCTCTTCCTTGGAAGGCCGGCAGAGAGTGGTTGACCACGACATTTACCTTGCTTCGCCGAGACCATGAGTCACGCACTAGGGAGATGCCGTCGTAATGGGTCGAGTCCCGAAGCCGGTCCCTAATGATCTGTGCGGGGTTCAAGATTACGGATGTCGGGCATCTCTTGTTCTCGGCCACACTTACCTACCTGTTATTAATGCACCTCCTTCACCTCCATTCAAGAACAACCAAGATGCGTATGTCAAATGGAAAGCCCGAACGATGTGACTCATGGAATCTACTAGGCAAGTTAGTTGGTCGAGGGGGTTTCTAGGCCCCTGTGTGGTTGTACGCTCATCTTGGACCATAGGCAAGAACTCATGTCCTAGTAGTTGCAAGTATGGGACTGCAAAAACCACAACCCACCATGGCCTCCCATACAAGCCTTAGCATGTTTATCTTTCATCTCTGATCTTATCACGTCATTCTGTCATACTAAGCTCATTTGTAGATCTGATTCATCAACCGGATGGACCATCGATAACAGTTAAGCATGGTTAAGCACAAAAGATGTAACAGCTCTAGCAACGCTTCACAAGCCAAACCCTAGTTATGCTAGGTGTTGGGGATATGTTATATGGGTATCCTCATAGCATATCTCTTATCCGACTAACCCGGGTGGCCCATAGTCGGTAGCATGGCCTATGGCCTGCTGGGCGGCCCAGTTAGGTGGATCCAGAAGGGAGGCCCATGCCGGATAAAGGAAGGCCACGGTGGAGTCACCAGCGTACCCGGAGCCTTGGAGTGCAAGATACATAAGACTAGTGATAGACGGTGTAGGACTCTGTAACCTGTCCGGCTAGGACTTTTCCCTATAACCCTAGGATTTGGCGACTATATAAGTCGGGCCTATGGGAGCCTTTAGGGCACAACTTAGTATCGATTCATACAACCTCGCACAGGGAACCTGTCTCTGTAACTCGGTGTATCTGCCCTTATAGTGATTTATAGCAGGAGTAGGATTCCGCCACCGTCGTGGGATCTGAACCTAGGTAAGCTGTGTTACCTCGTACCCGTCAACCGTCCGCCTTACCCCACGTCTCTAAACACGCACGGTGAGGACCCCTCCATGGTGTACTCATCGGCAATACCACGACAGTTGGCGCCCATCGTGGGGCAAGAGGCGCTTCAGGATCTTCAGCGGGCGAGGACCAAGATCTTCACGGGAATCGGCAAAACCGTAGCCATCGGCCGTGTTCTCTTCTCCGGCAACGTTCCAATTGTCCCCCCTGACGAGTTCTGGATCTTGGCGAAGACGAACCCTACGCGGTGTTCGATCGTTCCTATCGGAGACATTCACCTCTTCATCAGCGAAACCGACTCGGGCACTAGTTCCCTAGGAGTCGGAGGAGCATCAAGACCCGCATGGACCGCCTACGGGCAGGATACGTTCGCGGAAGGATCGATGTCGGATCTCTCTTTGGATTTTGCCGACAAAGATCGGAAAGCACCAAGACCCGCACGGACCGCCTATGAGTAGGATACGTTCGCGGAAGGATCGATGTCGGATCTCTCTTCGGAGTTTGCCGGCAAAGATCGGAAAATGCAAGGCCCACCCGAACTGCCCCTGTGCAGGATATAAAGGTGGAAGATCACTGCAAATCCGCTGGCTTTGTCCGCGCGTCTGGACAGCAGAGATCCAAGTTTGTCGGCGTGGTTACCATCTTCGATCTGGCGCGTTGCGTTCAGAGAGAGGGCGCGAACCCCCGCGACTACCTAGCCAGGTGCCTCCGTATACGAGCAGATCTGGCCAACTACCCCAACGATGATGCCATCTATCACTTTGTGGAAGGACTGGACCATGGCACGCTTCTCCGACATTCTCTAAGGTGGCAGCAGGCGTCAGGACGCCTTACCTTCGAAGGCATGGTGAACACCGTCAACAACTATGCGGAGGCCGAAGCGGCAGCTCAGACAGCGCTTGCGCTCATTAACGGAGCCCCTCCGATTCAGCCACCACCACCACCGCCTCCAGCCGCCATCGTCGTAGACGCACCACCACCTCCAGTCATCATCGAGGTCGTTGCATCTCCACCGCCCGTCATCGAGGAAGTCCTGGCACCCTCCGACTCTGTCATTGACGTGCTTTATGCTGACTTCAGTGCAGATTCAGAGGAGATAGACTTCAGTCCAGAAGAGCTAGACTCCGCTATGCAGGAGATGGAGGAGTACTCGTGCGACGAGCAAGCTAACAACACCGTCATATCTCGAGGGGTGTTCGTCACCATTGGGACAGCGATGGATGAAGATCAACCCGGGCAAGCTTCGCCTACGGCGCTGGAAAAGGCGAAGGGGCCACTTATTGCTGCTGACGATGATCGTGCAAAGGTCATGCCTCCTCCGCCTAACCCAGTGCAGCAGCCGCAAGAACTCGGCACTGGCCCGAGCAACAACAACACCGCAAACTTGTCGCCTCCAGCATCCACGTCGGCAGCAGCCCATGTTACTCCAGCTGATAGAGTGATGTACGACAATCTCCTCGTCGAGCCACTAACCGTTGCTCATATCCGGAACATGACTCAGCTTGACGAGAAGCGCCAGTAGCTGCTGGAGGAGGCGCAAGACATCGCGGAGCAAGGCGCTAAACTAGATCGAGATCTGGCCAACGCGCAGAAGTCCATAGAGAAAGCTAGAGCAATGGAGGCCGAGTACAAGACTCTTTTGCAGCAGCAGAAGGCTAAGAAAGTTCCGGCTCGCGTCATCAACGATCCTGGTGTACGGCGCAACCTAGGATGGGCTCCCTCGAAGCCGGCACAGGCCAAGCTATACATTGATAGTGAAGGCAAGCAGGTGATGCCCACCCCACTCCTTAACCTCGCCGTCGCCATGACCCTTCTGGAGCAGGATAGATCGCCCGAGGCAGTAGAACTGGTCTATGACCTAGTGGCCAAGGAGGTAAAGCAGCAGGAAAAGGCCTCCTCTCAGAGGCTTGAGTCTGACCCAGCGCTCTGCCCATCTAGCCAGTACAAACCGCCAAGGGACAGATCTACTCAGGATGTCGGATCACGGACGGGTTCATCAGAACGAAGACGGAGGGATGCGCGCAACAGGAAGGATGCTATCCCCATATCCTCCGACCACGGAGAAAAAGCCCGACCTCGCCGCCCATCGCCACCGCCCCGATCCCCCTGACGTCAGAAAGACTACAAGGCTCACCATCGTATGGATATGCCCCCTCCAAAGCAGTGCGGCATCGTCATCCGCGACAACGCGGCACAGACCCGTCATGATGAAGAACGCCACCAAGGACACAAGAGCAGGTCACACCACGACCCTCCGTGTCCGACAAGCAACCGTGACAGGCGTGAGGCGTCACAGGAGGGCAACAGCAAGAAGGCTAACCCACCGCCACCTTCGCCTCCGTCGCCGCCAAGCAGTCAACATGGCGGAAGAGGCCCGCGTCAGTCACGCAGCCCATCCCCTGTTGACAACAAGAAGAAGAACCCGGAGCCGTATGATGCACGTTTGCGGATCGATAAGATCCACGAGGCCCGAGAAGGACCCTACCTGGGACCACGTTGCTTTGGACCTGCAATACGGTCCGCAACTTACCCCAAAGGTTTCCGGATTGACAAGACCATCAAGCCCTATGACGGCACCGCCAAGCCTGCCACATGGTTGCAGGACTACGGCAACGCGGTGGAGATTGCCGGAGGCAACCCCAACGTCGCCGTCAAGTACCTCCCGTTAATGTTGGCGGGCACGGTCCGTCAATGGATCAACGACTTGCCGGAGAGATCTATCTACAACTGGCTGGATATGCAAGAAGCATTCACCAAGAATTTTGAGGGTACATACAAGCGTCCCTGCACTGTGGGCGATCTACAGCGGTGCGTGCAAGAAAAAGACGAGACATCTCGAGCCTATCTCTCCCGCTGGCTGGATATGAAGAATTCCTGCACAGAAGTGCACGCTCAGACCGCCATGGCCGCCTTCATCGATGGGTTGGAAAGGGGCACGTTGCTCCGACATAAGCTGAAGCGCTTGCAGGACAATCATCATCTTGACTTGAATCAGATGATTCAGCTAGCCAGTGAGTTCGCAACTGCCGACGACGATGCTCGTGGCTCTTTGCCGGCAACGGCCGTTCCAACCCAAGCTCGGAGGAACAGCAGTACAAAGCGGAAAACCGCTCCAGAAGAAAAGCAATTTACCGACATGGTCGCTATGACTTTTGCAGGACGAGGAGAAGGCGGACAACATGGCCGAGGAAGGGGAGCAGGCCGCGGGCAGCAACGATGAAGCGAAACCGCCTCGGCACCGCTCCGCGTTCCCCAAACCTACGAGGAGTACCACGATATGCCATGCCTTGTACACCTCGACGCCAACGGCAAGGCCACCCATACCAATCGACACTGCAAGTTCATCAACGACCTCAAGGAAGACCCGGAGTCCGGCTACAAGTGAATTCGAAAGAACAGACCACGAGGCAAGGGCAAGGGGAAGAAGAAGGAGGAGGAGTCCAAGGATTCAAGTGACATGGACGAGGACGTTGACCCTAAGCACGCCGCCAAGAGCGACGACAAGGGCAAGAACCCCTTCGCAAAGAAGGCCCCAGTCTACCACACTTTCCTTGGCACCCCCACCGTCCGACAACAGAAGACCTCTCTAAGGATCCTGATGGCCACTCTCCCCCCAATTCCCCAGTACTTATGCTGGTCGGAGGTTCCAATAACTTGGGACAGGACGGACCACCCAGACCTCGTTCCCACGGAGAACCAATACGCCATGGTCATCAACCCATTGATTGACGGCGTGGAGTTCACCAAGTGCATGGTGGATAGTGGAAGCAGCATCAACATCATGTACCTGGATACACTACAGAAGATGAACTTGACGGAGGCAAACCTAAGGAGGACCAACACCGTGTTCCACGGCGTAGTTCCTAGTCGGGAGGCTCGGTCCCTTGGGTGCATTACGCTTCAGGTAGCCTTTGGCGACGTTAATAATTACCACCAAGAGCGCATGACCTTTAAGGTGGTCCCCTTCAAGAGCGTGTACCACGTCATATTCGGCGGCGACATATTCCACACGTTCATGGCCAAGCCATGCTTTGTCTACAACAAGCTCAAGATACCTGGACCAAACAGTGTCATCACCGTATCCGGAAGCTTTACCAAGGCAAGGGACTACGAGATCAATGAAGCAGCCATTGCAGAAGCTGTCCTCTACAGCGAAGAATTCAAAGAGATCCAGAGCAAGGTCAATGACTCAGAAATGCCCGCGTCGAAGAAGCAGATCTCCGACTCTGCTCTTGCGTTCAAGGCCGCCATCGAAACCAAGCCGGTGGAACTTGTGGTAGGTGATGCCTCCAAGACCGTCGCCATTGGGATGAACCTGGATCCCAAATAGGAAAGCGCGCTCGTCGAGTTCCTCTGTGAGAATAGGGACATCTTTGCCTGGCAACCTGCCGACATGAAAGGTGTACCTAGGGAACTCTCCGAGCATAGCTTAAACATAGATCCAAAATGTAAACCAGTGAAACGACCTCTACGACGCTTCGGAGATGAGAAGAGACACGCCATTGGCAAAGAGATAGCTAGGTTACTTAAGGCTGGGTTTATCCGAGAAGTCCTTCACACCCCATGGGTGGCCAATCCTATACTTGTCCCCAAAAAGGGAACCAATGAATTAAGAATGTGCGTTGATTACACCGGCTTGAACAAAGCATGTCCCAAAGATCCGTTTGCTTTGCCTCGCATTGACCAAGTCATTGACTCGATGGCTGGCTTGGAACTTTTGTGTTTTCTCGATGCATACTCAAGATACCACCAGATCAAGATGAGGAAGTCGGACCAATTGGCCACTTCGTTCACTACCCCATACGGCACGTTCTGCTATGTCACGATGCCCTTTGGGCTGAAAAACGCAGGTGCTACCTACCAGCGGGCAATGCAACGTTGCCTTCATGACCAAATTGGTCGGAACGTTCACGCCTATGTGGACGATATCGCGGTGATGTCTAAAAAGTCAAACGACTTAATATCCGACTTAAAAGAAACCTTTGATAATCTCCGGAAATACAACATGATGCTCAACCCTAAGAAGTGCGTCTTCGGGGTGCCAGCCGGCAAATTGTTGGGTTTCATCGTTTCCCAGCACGGAATCAAGGTCAACCCGGAGAAAATCAAGGCCATCTTAAACATAAACCGTCCGACATGCCTAAAGGACATTCAACGACTAACGGGTTGTGTTGCAGCAGTTAGTCGGTTCGTCAGCCGACTTGGAGAGAAGGCTCTGCCGTTGTACAAGTTGCTGAAGAAGGCGGACAAATTCACGTGGACGGACGAAGCAGATGCAGCTTTGAAGCAGCTCAAGGAGATTCTTTCCTCAGCGCCCATCCTTGCAGCACCCAAGCCTGGAGAGCCCCTGTTAATTTACATGGCGGCAACCAACCGGGTTATCAGCATCGTCGTCGTGGTAGAGCGGAAGGAACCAGGCTACAAGCACGGAGTTCAACGACCAGTTTATTATGTGAGCGAGGTCTTAACGGAGTCCAAGCAGCATTACCCGCACTACCAAAAGATAGCTTATGGAGTATTCCTCGCTTCTCGGAAGCTGAGGCATTACTTTTAGGAGCACCCAATCACAGTAGTGAGCAAGACTCCACTGTCCGACATTATCAATAGCAGCGACGCTATAGGAAGGGTCGCGAAGTGGGGCATTGACCTTGCCGCCTTCAAGGTCACCTACAAGAGACGCGACGCTATCAAGTCACAAGCCTTGGCGGATTTTATCGCAGATTGGACGGAGATGCCAGATGCTACTCCGTTGCCAGAACCAGAGTACTGGGTGATGCACTTTGATGGATCAAAATTGCTCAACGGCTCGGGGGCTAGTGTACTGCTACAATCACCAAAAGGAGACAAGCTACACTACGTTCTGAAGATCCACTTCGAGGCTACAAACAACATGACGGAGTATGAAGCACTCATTCACGGACTACGTGTAGCCAAGGATATTGGCATCAAGCGCATAGTTTGCTGTGGAGATTCCGACTTGGTTGCCCAGCAGGTGGCTGGCACCTGGAATGCGCGGAACCCTATGATGGCGGCATATCGAGACGAAGTGGACGAGATAGCTAAGAGCTTCTTGGGCTACGAAGTCAAGTATGTGCCTAAGGAACAAAACGAGGTGGCTGATCTCCTGTCTAAACTCGGATCAGGGCGCAAGCGAATTCCGCCAGGAGTTTTCCTAGAGCATCTACGCACACCATCCGTGAAGGGCGCCGACATCGACAACCCGGATAGAGCTGACTCTTTTGTCAACGTGGTGACAAAGATCCCTCCGGCTTGGACAAAACCATTCATGGAGTATCTCGAACACGGAACTTTGCCCGACGACAAAGTTGAAAGACGGCAAATAGTACGACAAGCAAAGGGTTATACCATAATCAATGGGCAACTCTATAAAAGGAGCACTACTGGTGTATACTTAAAGTGTGTTTCCCAGCTAGAAGGTATGGAAATCCTACACGAAATCCATCTCGGAGATTGCGGGCATCACGCCGCTCCTCGATCCTTGGTAGCAAAAGCCTTTCGGCAAGGATTCTACTGGCTGACCGCAAAGGCAGACGCCGACAAGCTGGTTGAAACATGCATGGGATGACAGTATTATACCCGACAACCACATGTTCCTGCTGAAGAATTGCAAACAATACCAATAACTTGGCCGTTTGCAGTCTGGGGGCTAGACATGGTGGGGCCGTTACAGACGGCACCGTGTGGATTTACACATCTGCTTGTAGCAGTTGACAAATTCACAAAATGGATAGAAGCTAAACCCATTAGAAAGCTTGATGGGGCAACTGCCCGCAGGTTTGTCCGGGATCTAGTGGTGAGATTTGGTCTCCCACATAGCATCATCACCGACAATGGAAGCAACTTGTCACTCGGAGAAGTGGAGGCCTATTGCTGGGACAAAGGCATCTGACTTGACTTTGCATCTGTGGCACACCCACAATCCAATGGTAAGGTTGAGCGATCCAATGGATTAATTCTGCAGGGAATCAAGCCACGTCTTGAGGCACCTCTACATAGAGCAGCTGGAGCCTAGGCAGAAGAATTGCCAACTGTGCTGTGGAGTTTACGAACTACACCCAACAGATCCACCGGCTACACCCCTTACTTCATGGTATATGGAGCAGAAGCCATCCTACCTTCCGACATTCTCCACGATGCACCAAGAGTTGCCGCCTACGACGAAGATGACGCTGAAGAATCCAGACGCCTAGATGTGGACCTTCTCGAGGAGGAGCGCGTTTTGGCATGCCAAAGATCCGCCATCTACCAGTAGAAGCTACGCAGCTACAATAGTCGCCGCGTTCGGCATCGCTCGTTTAAAGAGGGGGATTTGGTGCTTCGACTTAAGCAGAAGAAGTCGCACAAATTATCCCCGCCATGGGAAGGACCGTTCATCATAAGCAAGGCACTGCTCAATGGGTCTTACTACCTTGTTGACAATCGTGAACTCAAGGATAGACCCAACGAGGATCATAAGCGTAAGCGACGTGACCCGGATGATGACCACCCGGAACTTGATCGGCCATGGAACATAGCACAGCTACGTCTTTTCTACACTTAGCATTTTTTATCTAATTGTGTACCTCTTATATGATCAATGAAATAAATCTTTTTGGTTCACTCATATTGCTGAGTCTTTTACCTCCTTTAGTGTTCATTTTTGGATCATGTAAAACCTTTATGCACAAGTCTTGCGATTGCACTTGTGAAAATTCCGCCTACGGGCGTTGGCTTAAGTTTTCTGGTCTACACATTCTTTGTCGTTTTCATGTGGATTATAGAGTAGTGACTTTCGGCACTTGTTGTCAGCGATTTTGTGCTCAGGTTATTGACGGTCCCATTGGGAATCATCACCTAAGCGCATGGTTCCGACAACGAGTCTTCCGACTCACGAAAAGTCAAGCATAAGAACCAGAGTAATGGATAAACCAGCACTTGCTTAAAAAATATATACATGCTGGGAATTAATTCTTAAGTAGCAGGATATAACAATCATTGTTTTCTGCCTTAAAGATTACATCACCAAGTTTTTCCCGTGCACACACCAAAGGTGAAACAAAAATTACAAAGTATTTTTCATTCTTTGGGCGCAGGAGACTTGGAGGCCGCATCATCACCAGCCGGAGAATCACCCTCGACGTCGGCGCTGTGATGAGACTCGGAGGAATCTTGGTTGACGTTGTCGATGGTGTTCCTGGGCACGAAGATGTCAACGTCCACCAACTCGGCAACTCTGGTGTCATAACCCGCGAGTGATGACAGGATGGCTTCGTGAGCAATCTCCTTGCCGTCATCATCCACGTCGGGGATTCCAGAGGTCAACGTGTCGATGTCGGCATCTTCATATTGTGCCTTCACCATAGACAGCGCCATCCTCGCGCCAGCCCATGCACATGAAGCTTTCCAGCTCGTGACACGCTCGGGGGCTCCGCGCAGGATCTCCGAGTACTTCGTCATGGAGTCTGAGGCCTTGATATATATCTGGAGGGGCTTTGCAATCTCCTTGGCTTGGGCGATGGCGGTGTTGATGAAGTTGCTGGCAAGAACCATGCATTACTTGTCCGAAGGAGGCGAGCGGGTTAAACCCATAGGAGCCGCAAATTCTGACAAGGAGCGCATGAGTTCAATAAACTCTAAGTATCCAGACTACAGAAATACAAGGCGGAGGAAACTTACTGAAGACGCTGGCCTTGGCCTGCCAAAGGGTGTCCGCCAAGGATTCCTTCTCTTGTTGGAGGAGCTTAAACGCCTCGCTATAGCGATGGTTTTGGTCATCAGCAGCTTGCTTCTGATCCTTTAGGATCGCAAGCTCCTCCTTCAAGCGATTGATTTCCGCGGTGGCGGAATCCTGCAGGGCTTTCATGGAATCCTTGTGCATCTTCAGCATCTCCTTCCTCTCCTCCTTTAGGATCTTGTTCTCGCTGTCCAGCTTCTGGATGTGCTTGGACTGCTCGACAATGTCCTTGGCCTTGACGACATGTTCTGCAAGTCAGAGAAAACAAAGTACACAGTGAGTACTCGGAGATTGTGGGCACAAAAACAAGACGGAAATGCGCAAAAGGAAAACAGACTCTTGTTTTTGATGATTTGTTCCTTCAAGATGGCAGTTTTACCCTTTTCGGCTTCAAGATCTGCAGGCATCTTCTGGTACTTGTCGTTGGCCATGCCCCTCCGAGCATTCTCGTTCTGTGGAAACAAATACAAAGTTAAATCGTTGTTTGGTCTGCTTGGAGCTTCTAGTCATAAGATTTTCCACCTAGATGCTCGGGGGCTACAGCGAGAGTTTTTAACTTATCAATATGCTTAGCTTTTCTTTAAGCATATAGTCGGAGCTAATTCAGTTCTCGATTAGAAGCTTGGGGGCTACAGCATAAAGTTTTTAACTCAGAATCTGCTTAGCTTTTCTTTAAAGCATCTAGTCGGAACTAATTCAGTTACAACTAGAGGCTTGGGGGCTACAGCATTGAAAATTATGAACACTGTGTATGCTACTCTTAAAGAATCTAGTCGGAATAGTATGTTCCATCTAAATGCTTGGGGGCTACAGTGAGAGTTTTTTCTAACTTAGTCACTCTTAGAGCATATAGATACAAAACCTATGGTTTTCCGTCTACATCCTCGGGGGCTACAGTGGGATACTCATATGAAATGCAAAAGGCAAAGTAAAAATTTACAAGTGCAATAATCTTGAGGTTTGTAGCACTCTCGGCTAGCAGCTTGCTGAAGGAAATGCTATTTCCTTGCAAGATATCCGCTTGTCGGAGTAGCTCCTCAAGATCGCACGTCGGAGATGACGGTACTCCTCCAGGAACCAGAGTAGTGTTACTCGGCGTGAGCGCCGGGTAAACTATCTTTGGGAACTCGAAGGGTTTCTGGGGAGTAGGGGCGCCGCCTTCGGCAGAGGTACCAGCTCCCACCACCGTCTTGCCTCTACCGAGGGCATCCTTAGCCGGAGCTTCAGCCATTTAAAGAGCAGCGCTCTCCTGCGGTGCCTGCTCGCCGACAAAAGCGAGCTCGGTAGACGCGCCAGAATCCACTTCCATGGCGGAAGGGCCTAGTGCCTCCTGTACTTGAGAGCTTGTCGGAGCAGAGGAGGGCTTGACGGCAGGAGTAGGAGGGGCGATGGCGGGGGAGGAGTCGCGATGCAGAATGTCCTTGATATTTCTAGAAGCCCCCAAAGTTTTGGAGGACTTCTTGAGGCTGGTCGTGGCTTTCTTCCTGAAACGTGCAAAGTGCATAAGTACAGGAACAAGACAGATAAATAGACAATGTCGGAGAATGAGAGGCTTACACTAGGGGGGCGCTTTGGCAAAAATCCCGGTGGCTTTTCTCTTTTCCTCCTCCAGGGCGGCGGTAGTATTCTTGGAGGCTCCACCCTCCGTCTTCTTCTTCTTGCCTCCGTCGGCAGCGTCAGAGGTGGAGCTCTTCCGCTTTCGCGCCAACGGGACATCGTCATCGGACACGACCGTGACTTCCTTCATCTTTGGATCATAGATTTGGGCAGCCAGGTTGTCCTCATCTAGATCGCTAAGCTGTTAAGTGAGAAATCACCGTGTTAGATAAGATGGCATTGGCAAGACGGAGAAACTGGAGCAATGTCATACACGGAAAACAAATACCTACCTTTGGGCACTTGCCGTCTACGAACATGTCGTAGGTGATGGTGAAGCCACGCTTCTTATCCTTCACCTTGACGATGTCCTTCAGGCGGACCTTGACGGAGTCGCTCGAGAAGTTATCCACGGAGATCCGGAGGGTATCCCTTCGATCACTAGTGTACTCGTGCATGAACTTCGCGCGGTGCTGCAGAGGTTGGATTCGCCTGATGAACCAGCACATGGCTAGGTCCAAGATGGTCAAACCTGTCTCTACGAACCACTCGATCCACCTTATTGCGCGAGAAGCATCGAGGTCGGAGGGAAGGGAGGCATGGGATCTCCATGAGGAAACTTCAGCGGCGGCTCCATCCATGAAGTCCGGGTACGTCACTTCTCGGCCCGCCAAAGGAATGTCGGGGCCGTAGAAGTACATCTGCTGCCAGTTTTTGCAGGACTCGTGGCCGACAATGTCGGGGAACCGTCGGCCAGGTCGGATCTTGAAGCTTATGGTGCCGCAGTTCCTAAGCTCCTCCCTACTGTGTCCGGCTTCACGTTTGACGGTGAAGAAGTATACAAACAAGTCTAACCTAGGCCTAATCCCTAGGTAACCCTCACAAAGTGCCACGAAGTTGCTAAGCACTAAGATGCTATTGGGGGAGAGGTTATGGGGTTGGACCTTGTAGTGGTTCAAGACGGACAGAAAAAAGTGGGAGATGGGCAGATAAACGCCGCGTACCAACTGAGCCTTGAGGTACACCTTTTCTCCGGCTTGGGGAGAAGGTGTCACCTCGCCGGCCGGCGCCGCCCGCCAGGCGAGCCCCTCCGTCGCGGGAAGGTAGCCTTCGGC
The DNA here is from genome assembly GCA_916181665.1 of Avena sativa. Lineage (NCBI taxonomy): Eukaryota > Viridiplantae > Streptophyta > Magnoliopsida > Poales > Poaceae > Avena > Avena sativa. The sequence goes on from OV702284.1 coordinate 86,735,315, forward strand.
GACCATCTCTTGGATGTCACGGTCGGTGATATCCGAGCCGCGCCAGTCGCCCTTGTGCGAGTCTGGCTCTTCTTCCAGAGGCTCTAGCACCGCCAGATTATGGTCGCCGCCGGTGGTTTCAATCACCGCCGATGCGGGAATGACCAGGCCCTCTGGGGGCACGACGACGGAGCTCGCCGGCTTCGCCGTGGCTTCGCTCGACGCCGCCATTGATGGGGAGGAGCTGCTACTGGCCATGGAGATTTTGAAGGACGTGACTGACACGGAGGGAGGCTAGGGTTTTCGAGGTTTTCCGCGGAGAGCTCGAGGAGGCGTGCGGCTGGAGGAAGAAGACGATGACGCGAGAGAATGAGGTAAAAAGTGGCAAGTGTCCCACGGTTACTATTTATCTTGCTCTGCGTCAAGATTCGTGCAGCTAATCGGACGGTTGCCGCGTAGACGACGTGTTCGTGAACGTGCGCGGTAATTTCGCCACATCTCCAACCGCCACCGCCAACGGTTCGTATAGCTCGCGCGGGAAAATCGGACATGATTGCGTTCTCTGCATATGTGAGTTACGAGGCATCGCTGACCTAAGCCTACGTCGTCATAACTAACATGGTAGATGAGCCGTCGCATCGAAGATTCCGACATGGACGGATTTAATCCGACTACGGAAGAGTACGATGGAAGATTCAGCATTTTTCGGCTTATAAATCGAAGACGGAGAAAACATTGCAGGGTTCTTTGGGAGGACTACAAGATATTTCTTGACGATTTGCCGACAATCCACCTAGGCGGAGCATTCCATGTGAAGAGGCAAGACGACGCAAGATCTCGGAGTTCTCCGGGGGCTACTGTTGGGGATATGCTATATGGGTATCCTCATAGCATGTCTTTTATCCGACTAACCTGGGTGGCCCATAGTCGGTAGCATGGCCTATGGCTTGTTGGGCGGCCCAGTTAGGTGGATCCAAAAGGGAGGCCCATGCCGGATAAAGGAAGGCTACGGTGGAGTCACCAACGTACCCGGAGCCTTGGAGTGCAAGATACACAAGACTAGTGATAGACGGTGTAGGACTCTGTAACCTGTCCGGCTAGGACTTTTCCCTGTGACCCTAGGATCTGGCGACTATATAAGTCGGGCCTATTGGAGCCTTTAGGGCACAACTTAGTATCGATTCATATAACCTCGCACAGCGAACCTGTCTCTGTAACTCGGCGTATCTGCCCTTATAGTGATTTATAGCAGGAGTAGGATTCCGCCACCGTCGTGGGATCTGAACCTAGGTAAGCTGTGTTACCTCGTACCCGTCAACCGTCCGCCTTACCCCACGTCTCTAAACACGCACTGTGAGGACCCCTCCATGGCGTACTCGTCGGCAATACCACGACACTAGGAGCAGTGGATCAGGGAATATAGGCTATAAAGGAAACATGCATCACATAGGATTACTCTATTTACCGATAAAAGACTTTGGAATCGTATGCACATGGCAAGAATGTAAATAATTTGAAAGCATAGGATTCATATGTATGTGTGGGGCTTCGCTTGCCTTTGCCAGTTGATATCCAGAAAGCAGAGTTACGGACACCTGGTACTTGACTTGATTATAGTTGATCAGGTATTGGTCTTCGATCTTCGATGGTGTTGATCTCGGGCTTCAGTATTGGACTTGATCTCGATTCCGATATAGTATTCTACCGGAGAAGAACCAAATATCGAAAAGAAAGGACACAATCAACACATGGCATCGATGAAATGTTCAAACAAGGATGATGATATGACAAGTTAAATTACATTGAAACAAACCACTAAGACATGCTTGACAATTTAATCGGGGTCCCGAGGGGTGCAAACCCTAATAAGGAGAAACCCCGGATTCACCTGTGAGGGGTTGCTTTGTTCTTCTAATTAAACTTGTCATGTGAGTTGTTTAACAATGAATTATGATAGCTTAAATAGGTAGGTCTCATTTTTCTGAACATTTTTATATATTATTTGTATTTTTCTGAGTTACAGAATAGAAGTTATTGATTTTATAAGTTTTATTCATTTTCTGGAATTATTTAGCTAAATAAGAACTTTACTGCGTCACACTGATGTCAACACAGGGGGCGGGGCGATGCTTACTGGGGTTGGTTCTAGACCCAGTCACTGACTGCTGGGCCCTATGGCCAAGTCAATGAGCCACACTGACCAAGATGGACCAGCGCCCATGTCACTGCCACGCATGCGCCACCTCAATGCCACATCTACCCCACGTCGGCTCACCGGAGAACCCTGCAGACGGCGGTGGAGATTGACACTAGCGAGCGAGCGGGAGTGTGTGGTTGCATGTGTTCGACGCAGACGACTGCGAGGAGCAAAAAAGTGGCGGCGCCGCCCGGATTTGGTCACCGGGGCGACGGAAACGACGATGGCCAGTGGCAGCGCTCACGGGTGGTCATAGCGATGGCAATACAGAGAGGGAGAGGGCGAACGGAGAGTACTGGGAGGTGCAGGAGCTCCCCAGAAGAGCGACGGCGAGGTCGGGAATGCTGGAGGAAGTCGGACGGAGGGGAATTGATGGTGGCTGGCGTCTGGAGGGATGAAATCGATGACGGGGATTCACCACGCATGGGGTCGATTCCCTTTGTGAGCTTTCTCATCACGGCGAGGCGAAGCTCCTAGGACCATCAGCTGGGCACAGGTTGGCTCGAGGCGACGACGACGAGCAGCGAGCGGCTGCTAGGGTTTCGGCCAGAGGAGGATAACGCGAGAAGGAGGTCGTCTGAGAGGGGGAGAGGATAGGGATGGGAGGGAGACGTGCTAGGGCGGCTCTTATCCTTCTGCACGCGGCGGTGGACGGTGGGATGCAGGCGGCGCGGATCGACGGCGCCGGCGGCGACACCGGGCAGCTTGCTACGGGGAGGAAGACGACAAAGACGGAGGGAGCGAAGCGGTACTGGGCCAGATGGGCTGAGGTGGGTCATGAGTGGGTCGGCTACTAGCTTTTGCGTGCTGCACTGGCGGCAGAGAGAGGAGAGGAGAGGTGGGCTCGGCCCAGGTAGGTTAGGGTACTATTTTATTTTCTGAAAACATTTTCCTTTTTCTGTTTTTCTCCTTTCCTTTGTATATTTATTTGTAATCTGTTTTGTATAATTTCAAATTACCAGAACTTTTGTAAATATTTTAAAATATTGCATGGGCCCTTTATAACCATTTGTGTTCCAAACTTTTTATACATTTCAAAATTCAAAGCCATTTGGAAATGTTTCAAATAGAGAGAGGGAAACTATTAGGGTTTAGGGTTTTGTTTTATTTCTTTAATGCACATTTTAGAATATGATGCTCATGAATGCACAATAAAACCCTAATGACTATTAATAAAACTAGGGGTGTTACGATTCTATCCCCCTTAAAAGAATCTCGACCTGAGATTCCTAGGTAAGAAGATAGAAGGAACAGGGTCACACTAAACTTCTATGATCTTCTCGAAGAGGTTGATCCATGCCACCATTATTGAATGAATGAAGCGCTTCATAATCTTCGAGGTGGATGCTCACACTAAGGAAGATACGGAATGACACGGAACCACAAACTGAGTATCTCATGGTCAACTCATGGATAGATGTTTTGCGAACATCTCTAGAGATAACGACATGAAACACACCAAGGTGAAGGAGGAAACAAGAGGAGATGGTTTCAAGGTGAAAGGTAATTAGTCTTCATAAGGATTGAGACCATGGAGCTTGCATAAGAATTTTGACTTCTGAGGGATGGAGACTTCCAACAGATGGAACATGACCACAGACTTTGAGAGGTAAACCTCTACTAAACAACTTAAGTAGAGTTTCACAGGTGGAAGAGATGGATATCAACAAAACCAAGTTGTTGAACTACTTTTGACATAGAAGGGTCACTCTTTCATTCAATAGTAGGCCTAGAAAGATAGGTGCTTTGGTGGAGAGGACTCATAAGAGCCACAAGGAACATGTAACAAGAGAAAGTATTGATTACCAAAATCATAGTCGCTCTTCAAACACGTTTAAGAAAGCGGAAAGGAAACTCCTTAATTCATCCAGGACTATCAAAATCATTGTCAAAGATCATGATATCACTTTACACCACTAAGATGAATAGTTTAGAAGATTCCTGGTGACACGAGAAGAAAGAAACTTCATTCTCAGACTCCAAGTACTTGTCATAACAAGACGCTTGCCATCGTAAAAGGATCTGGACGATCGACCGAGAAACATTTAGCAACACTACTTTAAATGTTCTCCTTTATGTTAGAGATACTAATAACAGACTTTTGGACAAGCCTTTAATCAGTCATTAAGTGAAGGTCGGACTTCGGATGCGAAGGAAACCATAAGCACAACTCCTATACTAAAATATAGAAGAAGCCTCATGAAGAGTGGTTGTTACTGCTGAATCAAGATGTTATGACAATAGGTCTTCCGGCTATTTGTTTCAACCACTACACAAATCTTGTCGGATTCACAAAGAAACCTATGTCAAAACCTTGAGTAACGCCAACCATTATTGCTGCTTGAGATTCAGCTTTGGTTAGGTGGAATGATACTTCAGACTCAGCATGTCCGAATATAAAGGGTGCAACATTTACCCAGAGGTAAAGTCACTATATTCTCAAGACATGGACTTTAGTGTCAAGCTCCAAAAGATGAGCTAGATTGCGTAACCCATGTGATAACAAGTTATCAAAAGATAATTGCATCTACATGAATTGTTTGCAACGAAACACAACTGAATCTTGTTTAGGAAGCATTTAGGATGGTATAGAAGTTTTGTTGGACTTCTTATCTTCCATGAAAAATCAGTCAGTGGCTTAAGATGCTTGGAGGATCTTCTTGATACGTGAAGGTATCAACCTACCATATCAAGAATTCTTTGCACATGCTTGACTAACTTGAAATGATTTCCGAGGAAGCAATGATAACTCTACTCAAATCCACGGCGACATCTTTCAACAATTGCACGTGAACTAGAGAAGCTTACTTCGAACATCCAGAACACATACTTCGAGATAACACGAGGTTGGTTCGCAAAAGTTTCCAACATTAATTCTGAATGTTCCATGTGAATCTAATCTATCTTGGAGAAAATAAGGATGTCATCGATGGGCTCAACAACAAACTTAAGTATACACTCCAAGAAAATGGGATCATATGTTGTATAAACAAGGCATAGACATTGGTCAGACCAGTGGACAAGAGGATGCACTCAAGTGGAACACCACAAATAGAAACATCATCAAGATGGTCCTTGGAACTGAGTATGATTTGACGATAACCCAAATCAAATCAAAGGCAGGAAAGATAACATATCCACAAAGGAGATACTATCTTGCTTCAATACGAAGACAACTAGATATCCCTTTAAGAAGGAACTGAGTTGGATGGAACTTTTGTCTTACAACTCTCCAAGTTGTTGTTCAAGCTCAACCAACTAGTTTAGGGTTATCCAGTACGGATCCTTGGAGAAAGGAGCGGTTAAAAGAAACAACTTACTCAAGAACCTGACAACACGGTCATGTGGCAACATGGTGATACTTCTAGAAGACATCCAGAATATCACAGACCACCGATATGTCACATAGTTCTAGAGGGAAACTTGCTTGGTAAGGCAAGAAGACATAGTCTCAGAGCTTCGGTATGAACCTAACTCTTTGACTGAGGAGAGCGCACCGAAATAACGTACTTGGTAGCACAATCATCCTTTGCTCATTGATTAGATTAACCATCACGCTAGTAATGATATAGATGTCCTTGAAGTTCAAAGCAATAAGAATTGCTAAGAATCTCAAATGACCACATGATTACGCACACGTAACATTTCTTGAGCGCGAACAACTCAGTGGAAGGGTGGGTAAAATGTGTAAGAGCATCACTTCATTAAGAGGTCATGAATCTCAGCACGATCTCTTAGTACAAAAGGCTGTGATGTTTTAAGGTAGAACAGAACGTAAGCTAACCAACGCTTATTAATTTTGTGGATTACAACACTTTGACCTGGTCTTAGAAATGATGAGGTACTGGAGTTTGTTCCTCCTAGACATCCCCGAATGGTTTGTCATAATGGACCACAAGAGTATCTTGCATCCGAAGACAGCAATGCACATCTAATGCTTGGCTACCAATTGGTAGACAAAGGTTGGAAAACAACGAAGAAGGAAGAAAATGCTCAGAGTAGAATCCCGAGATGTAAATGCATAAGTCAACAATCTTCCGAAGACCAATGTAGAGAAGGAAAGGTGTGGCAGAGTCACAATTATAGATGCGAGACTCTCGAGGAGCTCTTGTCGTGATATATTTGGTTCCATTAAAGAACATCTGCCATAGCATGTGGTAGGGGAAGTCCTTTATCGTCACTATTCAATAGCGACAATATCCACAAGCTTGAAGGCTATACTAGAAGGTATTATCCATTCTTTTTTGAGAAGAGGAACTAGCCATTCTGAGGTAATGTGTAAGCATTAACCACAGGGGTCAACAAAATGGATCTTGGGTTAAAGGTCAGCGTCATGTACAAGATTCACAACACCAGAATCCAGCACAATCGGGGGTCTTAGGTTCAAATCCGAGGGTTAAAACCCAAAGAAAGGAATAACTACTATTTGAGTGACAAAGTGTACATTACAATATAGTAATCTTGAGGTAGCTTCCAAGAGAAGAAATGACTTCTGAAGTACCCAAACAAACAAAAAGGAGGCACACGAGGCGAAAGGAAACCTCGAAGCCTAGAACAGAACATTGTGAATCCATAAACATGATGTAGTGTCCCAAAAGACAAAGAGATCATGATGGGAAGAAATCTCTTGGGTGAAGCGGAACAAGGGGAGCAAAGAACACATACTACACCAGACTCTAGAGAATTTAACACTAGGTCAACTGGTTGAGAACCGGCATGCCTAAAGAGGCACCTAAGTTTTGAAAGACTGGACGAGATAGCAAAACTTTTCCAAATCAAAATAAGGTAAGATGACCCAGAGTTAGAGCGAAACTGGATAAGAAGAAAAAGAAGCATACCAGAGTTTTTTGCACATAATTTTCATCTTTGTAAATAGTTTTCACAAACACTAGACTCAACATCGACCAATAGAAAGGTTTCCTATAGTCGGTACTGCTCTGATACCAAAACCTGTGACACCCCCGGGATTAAGGCTGGACAAATTCCAGACCTCTGTCTGAACATAAGCCTAACCTAATCTCGAAAGCGTACAGAGAGAAAATCGGTAACACAATAGTGACCCTACGACACAAAAAATATTACAGCAAGCTCATAATTGAGCAGAGAACCAAAATATTACAAGCAGAGGTCACTGACCACAAACATTAAACAACGGAAGGCAAATTATGCTATTAAGTATAGCAAACTTAACAAATGGCCTAAGAGGCCTGAAGCATAAAGATGACATCCAATCCATAGATCCCAGACTGCCGACTGCGACCTCCAAACTACTCATCGATGTCGATGTCGTGAAGAACTCATCTTCTATGGTAACACTTACTCTGCTGCAAAAGTATCAATGAAGCAAGGGTGGGTACAGGGTGTACTCTGCAAGACTTATGGCTGGTGGAGTTATTTTGCTCAAAGCCATCTTTGTTTGTAAAACAAGAGGGAGAAGAATCTCGACTAATCAGAATATTTTAAAAGGGGATAAGATAGCGACATCTCTAGCTTTGATCATCTTTTGATATCCACCGAATCATCATCAGTTGAACCTATCTAGGATCACCTCCTCGTACCCATGAGGAAGCATCCTGAAGCACACGTTGATCAACTTGCCAAGTTTTACGATTAGGTTAAAGTTCTCTATGATCTTAGAATCTGGTCTCCAAGTTCGTCCATAACCATGGACACGGCTTTTCGAAAAGATTTAACCTTGCAGGGGTGTACAACTTTACCCACACGTACCAACCGATTCTTGATGCCAACGTTATTAGCCCTCTTCCTTGGAAGGCCGGCGGAGAGTGGTTGACCACGACCTTTACCTTCATTCGCCGAGACCATGAGTCACGCACTAGGGAGATGCCGCCGTAACAGGTAGAGTCCCGAAGCCGGTCCCTAATGATGTGTGTGAGGTTCAAGATTCTGGATGCCGGGCATCTCTTGTTCCCGACCACGCTTACCTACCTGTTATGAATTCACCTCCTTCACCTCCATTCAAGAACAACCAAGATGCGTATGTCGAATGGAAATCCCGAACTATGTGACTCATGGAATCTACTAGGCAAGTTAGTTGGTCGAGGGGGTTTCCAGGCCCCCGTGTGGTTATACGCTCATCTTGGACCATAGGCAAGAACTCGGGTCCTAGTAGTGGCAAGTATGGGACTTCAAAAACCACAACCCACCGTGGCCTCCCATACAAGCCTTAGCATGTTTAACTTTCATCTCTGATCTTACCACGTCATTCTGTCATACTAAGGTCATTCACAGCTCTGATTCATCAACCAGATGGACCAGTGATAACAGCTAAGCATGGCTAAGCACAACAGATGTAACAACTCGAGCAACGCTTCACAAGCCAAACACTAGTTATGCTAGGAGAAGTGGATCAGGGAATATAGGTTATAAAGGAAACATGCATCAGATAGGATTACTCTATTTACCGATAAAAGACTTTGGAATCGTATGCACATGGCAAGAATGTAAATACTTTGAAAGCATAGGATTCATATGTATGTGTGGGGCTTCGCTTGCCTTTGCCAGTTGATATCCATAAAGCAGAGTTCCGGACACCTGGTACTTGACTTGATTATAGCTGATCAGGTATTGGTCTTCGATCTTCGACGGTGTTGATCTCGGGCTTCAGTCTTGGACTTGATCTTGATTCCAATATCGTATTCTACCGGAGAAGAACCAAATACCGGAAAGAAAGTAAACAATCAACACATGGCATTGGTGCAATGCTCAAAAAATTATGATGATATGACAAGTTAAATTACATTGAAACAAACCCCTATGACATGCTTAACAATTTAATCGGGGTCCCCAGGGGTGCAAACCCTAATTCGGAGAAACCCTGTATTCACCTGTGAGGGGTTGCTTTGTTCTTCTAATTAAAATTTCCATGTGAGTTGTTTAACAATGCATGATGATAGCTTAAAGAGGTAGGTATCATTTTTCTAAACATTTTGATATATTATTTGTATTTTTCTACATTACAGAATAAAACTTATTGATTTTATAAGTTTTATTCATTTTCTGGAATTATTTAACTAAATAAAAAATTTACTGCGTCACACTGACGTCAGCACAGGGGGCGGGGCGATTCTTACTAGGGCTGGTTCTAGCCCCAGTCACTGACTGCTGGGCCCTATGGCCAAGTCAACGAGCCACGCTGACCAAGCTGGACTAGCGCCCACGTCACTGCCACGCAGGCGCCACGTCGATGCCACATCTGCGCCACGTCAGCTCACCGGAGAACCCTGCAGACGACGGTGGAGATTGACACTAGCGAGCGAGCGGGAGTGTGTGGTTGCATACGTCCGCAGACGACCACGAGGAGCAAAAAGGTGGCGGCGCCGCCCGGATTTGGTCACCGGGGCGACGGCAATGACGATGGCCAGCGGTGGCTCTCATAGGTGGTCATAGCGACGGCGATACAAAGATGGAGAGGGCGAACAGAGGGCACTGGGAGGTGCAGGAGCTCACCATAAGAGCGACGGAGAGGTCGGGGAGGCTGGAGGAAGATGGACGGAGGGGAATTAACGGTGGCTGGCGTCGGGAGGGATGAAATCGATGGCGGAGATTCACTGCGCGTGGGGTCGATTCCCTTTGCGAGATTTCTCATCACGGCGAGGCGAAGCACCTAGAACTATCAGCTGGGCACGGGGTGGCTCGAGGCGACGACGACGAGCAGCGAGCGACCGCTAGGGTTTCGGCCAGAGGAGGATAACGCGAGAAGGAGGTCGTCTGAGAGGGGGAGAGGATAGGAATGGGAGGGAGACATGCTAGGGCGGCTCTTATCCTTCTCCATGTGGTGGCGGACAGTGGGATGTAGGCGGCGCAGATCGACAGCGCCGGCGGCGACACCGAGCAGCTTGTTGCGGGGAGGAAGACAACAAAGACGGAGGGAGCGAAGTGGTACCGGGCCAGATGGGCTGAGGTGGGCCATGAGTGGGTCGGATACTGGCTTCTGCGTGCTGCACTGGCGGCAGAAAGAGGAGAGGAGAGGTGGGATCGGCCCGGGTAGGTTAGGGGACTATTTTATTTTCTGAAAACATTTTCCTTTTTCTGTTTTTCTATTTTCCTTTGTATATTCATTTGTAATCTGTTTTGTATAATTTCAAATTACCAGAACTTTTGTAAATATTTTAAAATATTGCATGGGCCCTTTATAACAATTTGGGTTCCAAACTTTTTATACTTTTCAAAATTCAAAGCCGTTTGGAAATGTTTCAAATAGAGAGAGGGAAACTATTAGGGTTTAGGGTTTTGTTTTATTTCTTTAATGCACATTTTAGAATATGATTCTCATGAATGCACAATAAAACCCTAATGACTATTAATAAAACTAGGGGTGTTACATAAAACCATTAATCAAACCAACATAATAATATTAATATACATCGGATCCCCGCAAACACAACATGCATGATTACAAATAGATTAGATCTTGATCATGAACGGAGCTCACAAGATCTATACATGAAAGCACAAAGGAGGAGATACAACCATCTAGCTACTACATGGACCCATAGTCCAAGGAGGAACTACTCACGCGTCATACCGGAGAGAAGGCCTCCAGGATGATCTCCCCTCTGGCAGGGTGCCAAGAAGAACTTCAGATCACCCCCGATCTAGGGACGATGGTGGTGGCGGCTACAGACGGTTTCGTGGATTTTTGATCGGGTACTCAGGGTTTCTGCATCGGGGGCTTCTTATAGCCGAAGGGGGTAGAACGGGAGGCGGCCAGGGCCACCAAACCCTAGCCAGGTGCGGTCCCACCTGCCCCTGCGCCTGGGGTGGGTCTGGCCCCCCTGGCCGGTCCCTCCGGCTCTCCTCTGGACTTCTTGTTCCCCAAAGAAAGTAATTGACTTTATCCTTTGTCCTGTCCAATTCTGAGAATATTTCTTTACTAACTTTTCTGAAACCAAAAACAGCAGAAAATAGGCATCTCGCACTGTTGCAACTTGTTAATAGGTTAGTACCAGAAAACATGTAAAAAGCACCTCAAAGTGTAGACAAGCAAAGGAAAGTAGATACAAAACAAGCATGGAGCATCAAAAGTTATAGATACGTTTCCAACGTATCAGTGGTTGCTTTGCATATTGAATATATAGAGGAAACTCAACCAACGGTAACAGTTGTCAATCTATGCAATGAAATTCAAGTTCATCACACATGCATAGATTATGGGGGAGTTTTCTCTATATATTGTGGTTGTACCAACATCACATACTTTTGTAGTATTTAATGTTGGGGCAACCGCTTTGATCATTAATTGTCATATTTAAACCCTTGCTAAGGGATTGCCATCAATTACCAAAATAGGGGAGATTGAAAGGACATGTATGCCCCCATGTGTGGTTTTGGTAATTAATTACAATCTCTATGGACTAATGTGTAATTTGAGTTTCACTTGTAGGTTTGTCCATTGGCATCGCTTGGGACATGTGTTGGTCTCAAGGTTGGAGGATGAAGAAAGGCGAGCTCAAGATGCACCATATCTAGAAGATCTCATGCTTGAAGCTTGCCATTGATAGGGCAAAGGTGTCCGATCTTTCGATGAGATGGCGATAATCGATTTGGTGGAGTTCGGGCTTGACGATCCAACTACACGTGCGAGCACGAGCGCCAATGCAATCGCTAGGCCAATCTCCGGAAGGTTACCGATCCTGCGTGAACACGATCAGCCTGACCAGCGAGGGTCTTAATTCCTACCTGAAATCGAGAACAAGTAAGAACCAATATTGCAATCAAGATATTGCGGATTAAGAGGAAAGCTTTATTGAAAGAGGTGGGATCCTGAATAGGTGCGAAGTACAAGAGGCCTCTGCGACGCTCGAGCCTTGGCGAAGTTGCGACTATGGCTAACTTAATGTCTAAACAAAATACGAGTCTAGGAGGTCGGCTATGGGGAGTATTTAAGGGCGAAAAGGTGGGGTTTCGGCCAGCCATGGAAGTGGTGGCCGAATCCAACCCTAAAAGTCCTTTTCCCCTCAAATACGGACTCTAAAAAAATAGCTAATTAAAATCCTGCGAAAATTACATGGGCCTGGCCCAAAATAAAAGGTGTCGCAGCACCATATTAAGCTATGGACGAATTCGTAAAGTATTGATCTTGAATATTTCGTCCAAGCCTTCTTTCTTCATTATGGTGGCCTCAAAGTTCTGAAATCTTCATCCGTGGCCTTCTCTTGGATCATCACATGGTGGCTGCCATCTCCATGCATGGCCATGCTCCAATGCTTGTCCCTCTCATCCATGCTTGGTCCATCATTCCTAAGAGTAATAAATATATCTGATTTAGGCAGCATCATATTCTCATGTATGTGAGGAATAGTTCCAAGAAACGAAAGTACCTGATAGTTAAGTTGTTTGGCACGAGATCTGGTGATGGGTCCTTGTATGTGTGTTGCTGTAGGTACAACGGTTGTATCAATAGTAGGGATGTCCACATCATGCTCCCCTTCTTGAATTGAAGTCGTCCTCGACGCAATCTCATCTTCCTCACCAAAGTAAGGCTTCAAATCTGCAATGTTAAATGTAGGACTAACCGTACCAAAGTCTGCAGGCAACTCAAGTTTATATGCATTATCATTGATTTTCTCTAACACCTTAAAGGGACTAGCAGCACGTGGCATTAACTTAGACTTGCGTAAATCAGGAAAACGATCTTTACGCAAATGTAACCAAACAAGATCGCCAACATCAAATACAACATGCTTTCTCCCTTTATCCCCAGCAAGTTTATACTTAGCATTCATGTGTTCAATGTTATCTTTAGTAGTCTTATGCAAGTTTAATATCATTTCAGCGTGTTGTGTAGCATCCAAATTATGTTGCACCGAAGAAGGTAAAGGCAATAAATCAATAGGTGCACGAGGAACAAAACCATACACAATCTCAAATGGGCACATCTTTGTGGTAGAATGCAATGAACGATTATAAGCAAATTCTATATGAGGTAAACACTCTTCCCACAATTTTAAGTTCTTTTTTAAAACAGCCCGTAACATAGTAGACAAAGTTCTATTTACTACTTCAGTTTGACCATCAGTTTGGGGATGACATGTAGTACTAAAAAGCAATTTAGTCCCCAACTTAGCCCATAAACATCTCCAAAAGTGGCTAAGAAATTTAGTATCACGATCAGAGACAATAGTATTTGGCACACCATGCAAACGAACAATCTCACGAAAGAACAAATCAGCAATATGCGCAGCATCATCCGTTTTATGACAAGGAATAAAGTGTGCCATCTTAGAAAACCGATCCACAACAACAAAAATACTATCCCTCCCCTTCTGTGTTCGTGGCAATCCCAAAACAAAGTCCATAGAAATATCCTCCCAAGGAACACTAGGAACAGGAAGAGGCATATATAAACCATGTGGATTAAGGCGAGACTTAGCTTTTTGACAAGTAGTGCAGCGTGCCACAAATCTCTCAACATCTCGACGCATACGTGGCCAAAAGAAGTGTGCAGCAAGAACATCCTCCGTCTTCTTGACACCAAAGTGTCCCATCAATCCTCCTCCATGCGCCTCCTGTAACAACAAAAGACGAACAGAGCTATCTGGAATGCATAGTTTGTTAGCACGGAACACAAATCCATCATTGAAGACGAACTTGTTCCAAGTTCTACCATCTCTACAATTCTGCAACACATCTTTAAAGTCAGCATCATGCACATATTGTTCTTTAATAGTTTCCAATCCAAATATTTTGAAGTCAAGTTGAGATAACAAAGCATAACGGCGCGACAAAGCATCAGCAATAACATTATCTTTACCCTTTTTGTGTTTGATAACATAAGGAAAAGACTCAATAAATTCAACCCACTTTGCATGACGACGATTCAACTTAGCTTGACTACGAATATGCTTCAAAGATTCATGATCAGAATGAATAACAAATTCCTTAGGCCATAGATAATGTTGCCAAGTTTCTAATGTCCGAACCAATGCATATAATTCTTTATCATAAGTAGAATAGTTCAGACTAGCCCCACTCAATTTCTCGCTAAAATATGCAACAGGTTTTCCCTCTTGTAATAACACCCCTCCCAAACCAATTCCACTAGCATCACATTCAAGTTCAAAAGTCTTAGTAAAATCAGGAAGTTGGAGTAAGGGAGCATGTGTTAGCTTATCTTTCAATATGACGAAGGCCTGTTGTTGTGCATCGCCCCAAACAAAGGGCACATCCTTCTTGGTAAGCTCATTCAGCGGCGCGGCAATTGATCCAAAGTCTTTGACAAAGTGCCTATAAAAACCAGCGAGGCCAAGAAAACTCCTCACTTGTGTGACCGTCTTGGGCTGCGGCCAATTCTCAATAGCTTCAATCTTGGCTGGATCCACTTCAATACCCTGTGATGTAATAACATAGCCAAGAAACGCAACTCGATTGGTGCAAAAGGTGCACTTCTCAAGGTTACCAAACAAACGTGCATCACGTAAAGCATTAAAAACAGCACATAAATGGTCCAAATGATCCTCTAAAGATTTGCTATAAATCAGAATATCATCAAAGTAGACTACCACAAAACGTCCAATGAAAGCACGTAAAACTTCGTTCATTAATCTCATGAAAGTGCTAGGTAAATTAGTTAAACCAAACGGCATTACTAACCACTCATATAAACCAAACTTAGTTTTAAATGCTGTTTTCCATTCATCTCCTAATTTCATACGAATCTGGTGGTAACCACTACGCAAATCAACTTTAGAAAACATGGTAGAGCCACTCAATTCATCAAGCATGTCATCTAAACGTGGAATAGGATGACGATATCGAATAGTAATATTATTGATAGCTCTACAATCAGTACACATGCGCGAAGAACCATCTTTCTTAGGTACCAAAATAATAGGAACAGCACAGGGGCTAAGGGACTCACGAATATGATCTCTGTCGAGTAGTTCCTGAATTTGGCGTTGTATCTCCTTTGTCTCCTCTGGATTGGTTCTATATGGCGCGCGGTTGGGCAACGTGGCACCAGGAATTAGATCAATTTGGTGCTCAATTCCTCTAATAGGAGGTAGTCCTGGTGGCAACTCAGCGGGAAAGACGTCCTCATATTCCTGCAAAAGGTTAGCAACAGCGGGTGGCAAAGAAGGAGGCATATCCTCAAATGAAAACAAAACCTCTTTGCAGACAATTGCATAACATTGAGTATTGTTAACATCTAGTTCAGCAATATCAATTTTATTTGCAAGCATACATGGACTCTTCAAACGAATTTCAGTAGCATGTGTAGAATCAGATTTAGTATTCTTTGGTGGTATAAAATCTGCAGCAACAATCTGATTCTCACTTTTATTTTTCTCCTCAGTTTTATCTCTACTAGCTCTAGCAAGATCATCTTTTAAATCTGTTCGGGAGTCATAGGTTTTAGACCAATTTTCTTTCCATTATGCATAAGAGAATAGTGATTAGTTTTGCCATTATGAACAGATTCTCTATCAAATTGCCATGGTCTACCAAGTAACAAAGAACAAGCTTGCATAGGTACAACATCACAATCAACAAAATCAGAATATGTACCAATAGTAAAATGCACGCGTACCGTTCTTGTTACCTTGATCTTGCGAGAACTCTCAAACCATTGGATGTAGTATGAATGTGGGCGTTGTCTTGTTGGAAGCGCAAGCTTCTCTACCATGTCAACACTGGCCAGATTATTACAACTCCCTCCATCAATGATGATCCGTATAGCTCTTTCCTTGACAACACCACGTGTTTGGAACAGGTTGTGGCGTTGATCTTGCTCAGATTTGCTCAATTGCACACTCAACACACGTTGTGTAATTAAACTCTTGTATTGAGCAGCAGCTTCAGCTCCCATTACCTCTGGCTCTTCATCATCATCAGAATTGTCTCCATCTCGAGCAGAAATAAGGGCTAGTGTATCTTCATCGAAGTCACTCGCTGAATCGTATTCACCATCTTCTCGCACCATCATCACACGTTGTGTTGTGCACTGTCTCTCAATATGACCAAAACCCCAGCACTTGCGGCATTGTATATCCTTTGTCTTACCCGTGGAAGCCATAGAAGATGCACTACGAGCAGGAGCATTGGATGATGGTGGAGGAGCAGCTGGAAATCTTGTGGTGGACTTGGATGTGGTAGTAGCTGTAGGCGAATCACGAGGAGGCGCTGATTGTCGGGATGTCCAAGTGGATGTGCGACCTGCAGAATTATTAGTCCTCCTCCATGGTGTTTGGCGATCCTGCACTTCACGTTCAGCTTTGCAAGCAAGATGCGAGTGATAGAATCATATTCCTTATAATCTAATATGTGCTGAATGTCCTTGTTTAATCCACCAAAGAAACGTGCAAGCATTTGTTCATTAGATTCAACAAGACCACACCTAACCATCCCCGTTTGCAATTCCTGATAATACTCTTCTACAGAATTTTTCCCTTGCTCTAAGCGTGTCAGATTCTTTAGTAAATCACGTTGATAAGTGGGAGGTACAAAACGAACACGCATAGCAGTTTTTAACGCAGTCCAAGTACTAGGAATAGTAGTAGGATTTAAACGACAATACTCAGACCACCAAAGGGAAGCAAATTTAGTAAATTCACATGTAGCAGCACTAACACGCATATTCTCAGGATATTTTAAGCATGCAAAACGTTGTTCTACTTCCATCTCCCATGTAAGATATGCATCAGGATTATATTTACCCTCAAAAGATGGAATATTTAATTTAAGCTTTGCAACATGATCATCATCATTACGTACCGGTGGGCGAGCGTTGCGGTAGTAATGTCGGGGACGACCAGCAGGTACCTGTGGAGGTTGTTCAACCTCCTCGTCAAACAGATCGTCGTCGTCGGGGTCGTAGTAGTACCCGTCGTCTGTCCCCAATGTCGCAGCAGCAGCCGCGGCGGAAGTCTGAGGAACGTCAGTCGCAGCAGGAGCCGCCGGGGGTGCGGCGGCAGCCGAACCAGCAGTCCGACCCGTGATCGGAATGCGCCGTGCGCCATGTGTGGGTGCCGGTGCGGGTGCGGGCAATCGGTTCAGAAGCTCCTTGAACCGAACGTCAAGCTTGGCGTTGAAGGATTTCTCGAGTCCATCGATCTTGTCCACGGCGTTGGTGAGCTTGGTGTCAAACTCCCCTAGGCGCGTATCCACGTCTTCAGCGCGACTGACCAAGAGCGCGGAGAAGTGGGCGTGTAGTTCTTCGTTCGTCATGGTGGCAGGGTTCCGCGAAGTATCTGTCATGGTTAGTCCTTAAAAAGCACAGGTATATACTACAGGAATATGGTGGAAGTCACGCGTAATCCGTCAAGCAATATACGAAGCTCTTACAAGTTCTTACCAAACAGTAGGAAAAGGCGATGTGCAACCACGAGGATCAGTGGGTCCAGAGATTGAACCAAGCGATTACCAGGAGTCGAAACACCGCACGTGGAGAGTATCTGTGGAGCTCTGGGAAGGCTTAGCAAAGGGGTTAGCAATTATCAAAACAGCAATGCAAAAGTTGAAAGAATGCTCAACGACGGTACTGTGCTGGTCCTAGGCTAGACCGTACTAGAGACGCGAGCCTAGATCACCAACGATGTCACGACGCGACACAACAAGCACTGTATGATGATATAGCACCCTGAAAAGCGATCCGAGATGCAGAAAATCACTATGATGGCGAGTGTCTAGAACTGATCTACGGGGTCTAAAAAGAGGTTAGCCCCCAAAATTTTTTTTTGAAATTTTTTTATTTTGCTCCGGAAAGCGCGCAGGCGCCAAAAAAATATCGCTATAACGGCCGATGGAGAAAAGTGATCCCCAAAGCCGAAAACTAGTATAGCCAGAAAAAATTTTCGGAGGCGGTTCCAGACTTTTTTTTTTTTTTTGCTCTCCTTCTGGACTTACGACCGGACTCTTAGCGCGACACGGACTTTATCTGAACACGGAAACAACAAGGAAGGAAAGTCAAAAGAAATAACTAGGAAACAGTAACTCTACTTGGACTCGTACCGCGGCAGGAAAACTGATCGGATCTGTGTCGTGGTAGGAAGGCGGTGGCGGAGTATTTAGGGTTTATGGAGACTGGTTATATGACGGCGGAATATGGTGGCGGAATATGGTGGCGGTGATCGGCGAGTGTGGTGGTGACTACTATGATCAGAACTCGAAACTCTAAGGGACGAGACACTAAGACCAGCAACTCGACGCGACGATGTAGACACAAATTCAACAATGCAAAAACTGAAAAGATAATGCGAGGCGTAGATTGGTTATGGGATGGATCTAAACTCTAACTGTGTTTTTGGCTTTTTCGTGGGTTATAGGTAAAAAACAGATCTAATCTATGAAAAACAGTAAAATCTCACCGAGCAACCTGAAATCTGATACCACTTGATAGGGCAAAGGTGTCCGATCTTTCGATGAGATGGCGATAATCGATTTGGTGGAGTTCGGGCTTGACGATCCGACTACACGTGCGAGCACGAGCGCCAATGCAATCGCTAGGCCAATCTCCGGAAGGTTACCGATCCTGCGTGAACACGATCAGCCTGACCAGCGAGGGTCTTAATTCCTACCTGAAATCGAGAACAAGTAAGAACCAATATTGCAATCAAGATATTGCGGATTAAGAGGAAAGCTTTATTGAAAGAGGTGGGATCCTGAATAGGTGCGAAGTACAAGAGGCCTCTGCGATGCTCGAGCCTTGGCGAAGTTGCGACTATGGCTAACTTAATGTCTAAACAAAATACGAGTCTAGGAGGTCGGCTATGGGGAGTATTTAAGGGCGAAAAGGTGGGGTTTCGGCCAGCCATGGAAGTGGTGGCCGAATCCAACCCTAAAAGTCCTTTTCCCCTCAAATACGGACTCTAAAAAAATAGCTAATTAAAATCCTGCGAAAATTACATGGGCCTGGACCAAAATAAAAGGTGTCGCAGCACCATATTAAGCTATGGACGAATTCGTAAAGTATTGATCTTGAATATTTCGTCCAAGCCTTCTTTCTTCATTATGGTGGCCTCAAAGTTCTGAAATCTTCATCCGTGGCCTTCTCTTGGATCATCACATGGTGGCTGCCATCTCCATGCATGGCCATGCTCCAATGCTTGTCCCTCTCATCCATGCTTGGTCCATCATTCCTAAGAGTAATAAATATATCTGATTTAGGCAGCATCATATTCTCATGTATGTGAGGAATAGTTCCAAGAAACGAAAGTACCTGATAGTTAAGTTGTTTGGCACGAGATCTGGTGATGGGTCCTTGTATGTGTGTTGCTGTAGGTACAACGGTTGTATCAATAGTAGGGATGTCCACATCAGCCATCCTCGTGATCATGGAGTGATGAAGACAAGTTAAAGAAGAGGTTTCCCCATGGAGTATGGGGGAGCAATTTTAAAGTCTTGATCAATCAAGAGCAAGCAAGAGCAAACAAGAAAGGTGTTCCCAATTTAGAAGAACAAGACGGTCTACATCAAGTTCAAGTGGAATTCTCAAGGAAAAGGTATGATCTTGATAGGGCTTCTCTTTTGTCGGTCTAGTGTTGTTAGTTGGGAGACCGGGTTTAGGATAGATAGTCGTACTATCAAGAGGGGATCTCGAGTGAGTGACTCGATCGCATCTTTCAGAGAGAGCTCAAACCTTTGCATACATAGCATAATCTTTCTTGGTTGTTATTTGGATCTTGTGCATGATAGGATCTAGAGCTTATGTTCATCATCATAACAAGATCTAGTTCATCAAATAAGAGTTTCCCTTGCATACCTTATTGCGGTTCTTGCACGCTCCTTCGCTCCTGGCCCCACCCCGTCACCCACTCCCCACGATTCCGCCTCGATCCCCAACCCACGGCCGCCCTCTCGCTCGTGTGATCCCCACGCCGCGCTCGAGCTCTCCCCGCCGCCAGAGCTCCACCGACGGGCTTCCCCGACGCTGCTGACCACCTTCCCCGACCCCATCGTCGTCTCCCCTGCAACCTAGCATCGGCACCCTGTCTCCTCTCTCCGCCGCCCTCTCTTGTGTGACGTTGTCGACGCTTTGAGCCCCTGTCCCTTCTTCCTCTAGAGAACGACCGCCCCTCTGTTTCTGCGCCCGCGGCCACCATGCCCTTCTTCGTGCACCTCCAGAGCCCGGTCGCCTCCCGCGCGAGGCCATCCATGTTGAGTACCTGTCATCCGCTAGAGAGCGCCCTGCGTCGCGTCCCTTTGCACCGCCACCCGTCTTGGCGAGCTCGCGCACCGGCCCCGCTGCCCTGCCGACTAGTGCTCCAACATCGTCTTCCCTCTCCGCGAGTTCCTACAAGCCCCAAATTTGCCACACCCCGCCTCGCTCATGATCTCCTTCCTCAGCGGCGTCGACTTCGCTCGCGCGAGGCCACCCTTGCAGATCACTGCCGCCCTGCGAGTCATGTTCCTTCTGTTGCAGGTTGAAGCCGCTCAAGACTGGTAGAGCCGCAACGTACCTGGCAGTCTTTTTTCCCAGTGGGCATTCTCTAGGCCAAGTCGTGTGACTCCCCTTTTGTTCGGAACCATCGATTTTATCGGAGGCAAGCACCCCGTGTACAGATGCCTCTATCAAGATCTTCACCGATGTCTTTCCTTAATTGCCAAGATCTGCTTCCATTCCATCAACCGACGTTGTGATAGATGGTTGAGATGGAATTCGGAAACCCTGATCCCCACTTTGACATGGAATCTCCAAGACCTTCGACCCTAAAGAGCTTCTTCACGGAATGCCAAGGTCTACTTCATGGAACCCGGATCCGAAGAACCTGATCCCACGGAACTGAAGACTGAACCCCGTCGATTCCCGAACCAAGTTTGCCGAACCCATGTGTGACCCTATCCGAGCGCCCTATTTTATAATAATTGACATCTATATGAATTGTTGTGTACCAAATTGTACATGCTTGCATACATATTTGGCGTGTCCGGGTTGTATAGTCGATTCACCTCATAATTAAATATGGAGACCATATACAGGTTTTTCTAGTCATATATTGGCTCCATTTAAATTTGTGTAGCGAACCGATGATATATTTTCCTTGATAATACAACATTTAAAATGCGGGGTGTCACATCCCAAGATTTTCCAAATCTTGTTATGTGAAAAATAAAATAAAACTTTGTTGATTTTTAGGGTGAGAAGAAACTTTTTGATTCCAATTGGAAACCTTTAAACCTATTTGATCAACCAAATCCTAAAGGGATTTGAAAAGATAAACAATTAATAAAAAAATATAAATAAGTGAAAGTACTATTTTTGGATCCTTTAATAAAAAGATTTGGTTTCAAAAGAAAAGGATAGAATTATAAATAAAGATTATTTTATAGAGCCAAATTAAATCTTGGCCAAGCTTTTGAAATAAAAATATTTCTATTTAATAAAAAGAGTGAAGGTTTATTTAAATAAAATAATGAGGATTTATTAATATCCAAATTTATTAAAGTAAGGGCTTTGCCATTTTAATTAAACATCAAAACTTGTTAAATTATTTTAAACAAGTTTTCCAAGTATTCTATATTTTCAAATAAAACCTACTGATTTGGTTTTGATAATATTTAGATTTCAAATGGAGTTTTAATTAAATCAAATCCTATTTGATTTAATAACTAAGGACTATTTTATTTAATTACTAAATGGATCCTAAAAAGAATAAAAATATTATTTTGTTTTGGACTTTGATTTGTGTTGTTAAACAGAACTAAACACAATACAAAGTTTGGTGGAAGTTTGATTTGATTTGGTTGTTTGAATTGTTGTTTGAAATTCAAAACAGGAAAAACAAATAGAAAAAGAAAAGATTTCTGAACAAAAAAATGAACCAGACAGCAACCCAACCATCTGGCCCAGCAGCCCAGCTCCAGCCCAACTAAACCCCCCCCCCCCCCCCCCACGCGCGAATCATTTTCCCACCGAAAGACCCACCCGCGCAGTCACAGACGAGTGGCCCCCTCCTTCACTCTCTCTCCCTCACTGACAACGCGTCCCCACGCCAGCTCAGCATCGTTCCCCGTGCTAAACTCGCCGGCTGTTTCCTGCAGTTGATGCCGTGATTGAATCGCTTCAATGCCGCGCTTAATCCTCGGCGTGACCCTGCGGTATTAATCGCCACGCTCTCCTCTTCTTTTCCCCTCAGATCCCACTCGACCAGAGCCACTAGGCTGCCCAAATTGCAACCTCGACTGCCACTGTCCCCGACAAACTCCGGCGACGATTCCGGCCGAACCCTGCCACCCCTTGCCTCCTCGAGCACACAGCCGTGATCTCCCCCTCCAGGCGCACCTGCCCGTGTACTCCACTCGCACGCACGCGCTCAGAATAGTCGGCAACGACAACAACCTGAGCGCCACCGTCTGTTTGCTACTCCGGCGACTCTTCTGGTAAGCACCTGACCGCCCCTCTCCTTCCCGATGACGCTCCTGCACTAGCCACACTCGGCCGCATCTAACTGTGCCCTTGTTTTTCCTCGGGGTGAACCGCAGCGTCGCCCTCGACGACCTCCAGAGCCGCCTGGCGCCGCCACCTACTCCGGCGATGAATCCCCGTCGCGTCTGAGCGCCCCTTGCCAAGCTGACCACGCGTTGAGCATCACCTCGACCTCGCGAGCACGGTGAGCACCCCCGTTTCTTCCCTTGCTTCATGTAGCCGCCCGCAACGCCACCGCCTGACCGTGCGCCGCCGCCAGCCACCGTCGGCGCCGCTCGTGTTTGGTCAAGTCGATTCGCACTGTTAGATCTCCATCTGGCGGCTTAGATAGATTCATTAAACGAAGAGGTACGGGTGCCTCTGCGCCACACGATCAGATCCAACGATCCAGAGAGGCTGATCCGTGCGAACCGGTACGCGCCAGTAGGAACAAGACACATGGCCTGTAGTTGATCTAAAAGACAGAAACATTTCTATTAGTGGTTTGGATTTGTAAATTGCATAACTTTTGATCCACACGTCCAAAAATTTGCAAATTTTATATCAATGGATTCAGAAAAACAAGCCCTAGCCAACCATGCACTTTGTTTAGTAAAAAGATTCTGGTAAAATGTTTGTTTTTGCAGAAACTTGTGTATGCTTGTTTAGGATATAAAATTTATTCCAAAATGATTTTGGGGTTTAAATCTTTGCAAAATGATTTGTTGTGAACCTACTGACCCTAGGAACCAACTCATGGATTTGAAAATGTATTTTGTGAAGTTTAGGAATAAAAAACTTGAATTAGCTCATTTCTAGTCAAATAATAAATATTGATTTTGATATGGAAATGATTTTTGAGCAAAATCTTTGGAAAATGTTTTGATTCAAACTTACTGACCCTAAACACCAAGTTTTGTAAATTAACAACTTATTTGGTGAACAACATAAAATTGTTGCTTGCCAAAAGCATTTTCCACCACATGAAATAATGATTTGATTTAAGAAATAGTTTATAGATAAAACCCTTTTGCAAATGGTTTTGCCACTTTAGAAAATGACCACTTTGAACCTTACAATGTATAGAGCCTAGTAGAAACCACCTTTGCAAATAAAACTATCCTTTGCATTCTTGCATGCATGACTTTGTTTCTATTATTTTATGTGTGATGAATTGTTTGAATATTGGTCGGAATGCTAGTTGAATCTATGTTTGCTTGATTGATTTGTAGTGAAGTAAGAGGAGTGTGATATTAGCAAGATCAAGAAGTGAACCAACACCCTCTACCAAAAAGGCAAGTGACACTATCATCCAAGTCCTACTATTTCCATTACACTTAGTAGATTTTGAAACATGCATGATAAGGACTACTAAATTTTGCTATGCTAAATCCTAATAGGATACCCTTATACATTCCTTAGTGAAAACAATGTAGTTGTAAAATGCTTAGCCATGCTTTATATATTGAGATGAGATACATGTTGAGATTATATGAAGTTGGGAAAAGACTTATGTTTTATATAATAAAACAAGTACTCAATGAACCACCTGGGTGGACAAAGATACTCAAGTTTTGGACAAGGTGGCAAGAAGAGGAACCATGTTTATATGGCAATCTCTTTTTGTTGTGCACTAGAAG
This sequence comes from Avena sativa, assembly GCA_916181665.1. Taxonomy (NCBI): domain Eukaryota; kingdom Viridiplantae; phylum Streptophyta; class Magnoliopsida; order Poales; family Poaceae; genus Avena; species Avena sativa. The sequence continues at coordinate 86,759,493 of OV702284.1, forward strand.
AAAACCACCCAGGGACTTAGAGATTGAACATGTTTCTCGTACAGTGGCTTCCGTGTACAGCCACATGCTAAATGGGCACTGGCTTAGTCAATTACATTGGGAAGATACATGCATTGGCCTCTTCAGGTTAACTAAATGAGGGAACTCGGAACCCTACATTGGTGCCTGGTAGACAAGCTAGCATTGTGTATTGGGAGGAACCTATGGAAAGACTTCGTCACATTCTCAATCTCCCAGTACTCCATCTTGGTGAGTACTTATCCAGCGGCCGCTGGTGGCAACAAGATGAGAGTGTGTCATGTGGGTAAAGTGTACAACTTCTGCAGAAGATCAAAATTCTAAGTACTTAGCCGTGTCCCCGGTTATGGACAATACTGAGCAACTAAGGCCTGAAGCTATGGGAAATCTCGACATTCCAATTTCTAAAAGCAAAACTTGAAAATGACAACAAGAGACTTGAAGCACTTGGGGATTTACCAAGGAGACTTGAAGCACTTGGGGATTTACCAAGGAGACTTGAAGCACTTGGGGATTTACCAAGGAGACTTGAAGCACTTGGGGATTTACCAAGGAGTTCAGAAAGATTTGACAAAAGATCAAAACTATTTTGAAAAGATAGGATAAATTATTGTTTTCTGCAAATGAGCCTAAAACCCTACTTGGCCAAATATGCATGTAATGATAGGATCCACTTATTTCTACATAGTAGTGAAACTTGCCAATACAATTCAAATTTATTGACCCTTGTGGCTGTAACTTGTAATGTTGCAGGTTTGTTTGGTGTTAGAGAAGTTTGTTGATTAGGATTACAAGTCTACAACCAACATGTTTGCCTGTGGCACTTTGAAGATGAAGGACCCCATGCTTATAGATATTCTGCTGCAATGTATTGTAATAGCCAAATGAGCTATGTAAGATGTAATGAATTATTTTATTCCTGGTTATAAAGTTGTATTATGACCTTTGTTTCTTGATATTACATCTTAACTATGGATGCTAGCTATTGATCCAGGGACTAGCATTGTAAACACAGGGATCTCTATCTTATTGAAGGTTGGGACCTCTACACGGGGTATCTAAACAACATGAACCATCTAAATAATTGTCGGGACCCCGGTTCCGCTTAATATTTCCTAATTGCATCGCACATTTGCCATGTCATACATCATACATGCATCATGCCCGATCTTCTGCAGTAGTATTAAATAGTACATCTGGTGTTTGTTCTAGTGCTTTGCTTCTTCACGGATTAGGCCAATGAGTTGATGCAAGTGTCGACCCGATCTTAGGATGAACCATTGGCAATATTTTCAGGCAAGAATTCTCCCTCTTTATACCTATTTTTACATTTCTAGTCTTTATTTCCTCCTGTTGATATATTGCTATCTATGTTGTGATGTTATAGATTCAGTACCCCTTTATACTTCCCTGCAGATTGCACCTCAGATCACTGTAGAGATTTGTTGGGAGACCCCAAGAGGAAGGTGTGATCAGTACAGCAATAAGTTCTTCCCTCAGTAAGAAACCAAGGTTATCGAAACAGTAGGAGGAAGGAAACGACTCAAAGGTGTTGCTAGCAACTTGGAAACCTGCACAACACAAACTCAAGAATTTGCCCCAATGAACAGTGAGGTTATCAATCTCACCAGTTTTCTGAAAACAAAGAATTAACTATATGGTGTGGAAGGCAATGGTGTCTTGCAGAAAGTAAATAGTAAAAGTGGAAGATTTATCAATGCTAAAGATTGAACCGGGGTCCACAGTTCACTAGAGGTGCTCTCCTTAAGATAAATAACATAACATGCTGGGTAAACAAATTAAAGCGGGGCAATTGACAGGACAGAGCAAGGCATAACAATGCAATACTAAGCATTCATGATCCTATGAGATTTGATTGGGCATTACAACAATATACATAGACCGCCATCCAACTGCATCTATGACTAGTAATCCACCTTCAGGTTATCATCCGAACCCCCTCCAGTATTAAGTTGCAAGCAATGGATAACTTCTTTAAGCAAATTGTGTAAAGTAAATAATACACTTGTTCCATGAACAAGAGATTGTTGTTTTCTCCCTAGTAGAAACAGCACATATACAACCTTAGATATTCATGTCACTTCCCCAGATTCAACAGAGGCATGAACCCACTATCGAGCATAAATACCCCCTCTTGGAGTCACTAGCATCTACTGGGCCAAGATAGCTACTAGAAACGGAGAGCGTGCAAGATCTCAAACAACACAGACATGATAGAATCAATAAGATAAAACCATTAATCAATCTGACATAGTAATCTCAATATCCATCGGATCCCCGCAAACACAACATGTATGATGACAAATATGATCTTGATCATGAATGGAGCTCACAAGATATAAACATGGTAGCACAAAGGAGGATCTACTGTATGGACCCATAGTCCAAGGTGAAACTACTCACGCATCACACTGGAGGCTGGCATGGTGATGAAGAAGGCCTATAGGATGATGTCTCCTCTACGGCAGGGTGCCGGGAAGAGCTTCAGATCCCCCCGATCTAGGGATGATGGTGGTGGCGACTACAGACTGTTTCGTGGAGAGTTGATCGGGTACTTAGGGTTTAGGTATCGGGGCTTCTTATAGGTGACGGGGGAGGCTGAGGGGGTGCCCGAGGTGGCTGCACCCCCCCCCCCCAGGCGCGGGCCAGGGTGTGTGGCCCCCTCGAGGCCCTCCTCCATCTCGTCTTCTGGCTCCATGTTCCCCTCGGTAAAATATTGACTTGGGCTTTTGTCCCGTCCAATTCCGAGAATATTCATTTTCTGACTTTTCTGGAACCAAAAACAACGGAAAACATGCAACTAGCACTGTGGCATCTTGTTAATAGGTTAGTCCCAGAAAACGAATAAAAATACCTCAAAGTAAAGACAAAGCAAAGCAAAGTGGATACTAAACAAGCATGGAACATCAAAAATTATAGATACATTTACGACGTATCAAGCATACCCAAGCTTAACTCCTTCTTGTCCTCGAGTAGGTAAGTGATAAAAATAATAATTTGTTAGGTGACATGCACCATCACAATCACGATCAAACCATTTTCAAGCATTGAAAGCTAGGATCAAATTAAAGTACTCTAAACATGAGCATGAAAGATGAAGTTCTAACAATAAGACATAGCAACTATGTTGCAACATGAAAGGATACAAACAAAGATCATGAATAACAATGCATTGAAAGACGTTTGTTTGTTTCACATACAGAAAACGTAGCATAGTGGCATTCAGCTTGTCCCTCATGGAGTAGCAAATATAAATGCATAGGACACCTTCAAAGTTCATAAGAGTGACTAGATACAAATAGTTCAAGAACAAGCAATATCAACAATATGAATCAATCAATAAGTTTTGGGACAATGAACATAGAACTAAGAATGGAAACTATGCTCTCTTAATTGGTTCCTAAGGATAGAAGGTGGAGACTCAATATAAAAGTGGAAGAAAGACCCTTCACAAAGGGAAGCAGGGATTTCAAGTTTCATAAAGATCTTCCAAAAATTATGGAACTTGTTAGCTTTCAGCTCTCATTGCCCCTATCATAAGAATCTTGAAGTGATTAAGGTTAAAGTGAACAAAATATGGAGTATATGCTTGGCAAAGTATAAGTTGGCAATCTCATGTCCCTTGAGTACGAGGGCCGCTCCTCATGCTACTCAAATTTAGTCACCGGTAAGTTCTTGTCATAGTAAGTACATGTGTATCATAGAGAACCTCCAATGGGGTACCCCTTGCCCAATGATACAGAAGCTATCCCATAAAAAAATGACAAGGCAAGCAGACAATGAGCATCTCAGCAATCTTCTTATTTACCATGGGAAAATGATGCTTTTTTCTCTCTTTCCTCTTTTCTCATCTCTTTTTTTTCCTTTTCTCAATCTCTTTTTTCCATCTCTCTCTTTTTTATAAGAAGAATGCTTCATAGATTGCTCATTATGGTGATGCTGCAAGTTTCCACCATGATTAGGCATGGCTTAGGCTAGCGGCCTAGGCGTTTCTCTGACACACATACATAACTCCATGGACTTACAAGCTCCCCTTTTATTTCACACCAAATACATCTGTAAACAAAAGAGCATGATATCAACTGGGTACAATGTACAGGTGCAATGTTGAAAGCGTTCCCCATGACAGCATGATTCTGCTAATTCCCAACTTATAAGTGCAAGCATATACAACATAGATGACACAATGGTTCAAGTTTATTAGGGGAAAAGGTAAAGTGTGCCATCAAGTTTGTGAGAGCTTTAATCACTAACTTTCACATAACAAGTTTAATTTGGAAGATAGACAAAACAAGAATATACTTGGAATGGTGTAACACAGCATGCATAGGAATTTATAGTGGACACTTTGGAATAACTTGGTTTCTTGGGAGTTGGATTCATGAGTAGAGCTTACTCAATACAAGTGGAGGCTAGCAAAAGACTGAGAGCGACCAACTGAGAGAGCAATAATGGCCATAATCATGCAGAGTGACAAAACATTACTAATCAAAGCATAGAATGGTACCACAAGTCAAGAACTAAATGATCATAGAGGCTAAGGTGACTGGTTCATAGTCATAACATGGTGTGAGCATGTGCCAATTCAACCCAAACAAAGCATCAAAGGAGAATACCATAATACTATGCTTGTGTATGCTAAAACAACGCATGATTCTTGCAAGGCACATTAAGCAATCCTAATTGTTTGGAGCAAGTCATGCTACAGCAATAATCACAAAGCATAAGGTCAAAACAATATCTAGCATGACATGATAAAGTCTAAGTCACAGTCAAAGCAAGATCCTTCTTGTACTACTAAGCAAGAACTTCCTACTCCTTTCTAACACCAATCAACTTATTTGAAACAACATAACAAAAACGGGGGTCCAACTACTTTATTCAAGCAAACTAAGAAAACGAAAACCAAAAACCGAAACTAAGACGCTCCAAGAACAACACAACTGTTCATGAAATAATAAAAACGAAGTGTCTAGAAAGACCTGAGATTTTTATTGATGAAGAAGGGGATGCCTTGGGCATCCCCAAGCTTTGACGCTTGTACCTCTTGAATATTTATTGGGGTGACACGTGGTGTCATCCCAAAGCTTGAGCTTTTTCCATTATTCATCTCATTACATCATTCTTTCCTTACACCTGAAAATTTACCTTCATACAAAACTTCACACAATCTTCATTAGCAACATTAGTGCATTCAAAAGATAATAGACCTTTGGGGTTTAGTTTTAAAATAGAAAAACTTTCATTAAGACACAAGCTACTGTACCAATTCCTTCAAAAATCTCAATGTCCCAAAGAGAACCCAAAAAGAAATCAATAAGAAGCAAATGCAAATAAAGGCAAAAATCTGTCAAAACAGACCAGCAGGTAGAAACTGATTTTTTGAAGACCTTTTGTTGCTCAAATCAAAAAGTGTTGAACTAATGAAAGTTACTCAGAAAATTACAGCTCAATCCGACATACAGAGATTTTTCACGAATTTTTACAATGGAGCACAAAAATCTGTTTCGGGACAGCAACTTCCCCAAATCTTACTTCGCTCTCATTAGAGGTTATTCTTGGCACACAAAATCAAACAAAAAGGATAAGAAGAGGTTATTATAGAAGTAATAACTTCCAAGACTCAAGAAAACTATTGGGTTATCTCCCAAGAAGTACTTTTCATTAACGCCTTTAAGTTAGGCACAAGAAGCAAGAATCAAGTATTTTCAAATGAAGAGGCCTTAAGATCAATACTCGAAATTTCTTCCACTAGGAAAGGTATCTCATCCAAATGAGTTTTAGTGGATCCTTTCTCATCTCTCTTGGGTTCACTACTTTCATCAAATGGGTTTTTAGGAACAATCCAATCAAAATTCTTTTCTAGGGCTTCATGCATTCCTACAAGTTTAAAAGGTATGGGTATTTTAATTTCTTCTCCATTAGGTTTAGTTTTATCCAACTTTTCTAATATACGCATAACATCTACACATGATCCTAGCATATTATAATGATCAAAGACCTTTTTGGCTTCCTTAGCAACATCATTGAACTCTTTTAGCAAAGTTTCTAGGATAAAATATCTCTTTTTAGCATCTTAAACTTCTTTTAGTTTAAGAAACATTATTTGCATCATGGGGTTGAGGTTAAAAAACCTAGCCTCCAACATGTGAACTAAAGAAGCTGCGGCAATTTCATAATTAGGAGCAAGTTCTGCTAAGGATCTATCCTCAATATCCTCATGTTTGCTAATATGATTAAAGAATTCTTCAATATTTTCTTTCCCAATTATAGAGCCACTACCTATTGAAAGGTATTTCAGAGTGAACTTAGGGATCAACATGGCGAGCTAGGGCAAGGTAACAACTATAGGAAGAACTAATTTTTTTTTATGTTTTTGATAAGAAAAAGCAAACCAAACGAAACTAATTTTTTTGGAATTTTGGATAAAAAGGGGCAAGCAAAACAAGGAAAAATAAACTAAGCAAAACAAAAAAAAAGTAAAGATAAAGGTTGTGAAGGACTCCCCTTGTGAAACCGTCCTTAGCCTTGCCGGCAACGGCGCCAGAAAAAGCTTTGATTGCAGCTCAGATCACTATAGAGCTACATTGGGAGACCCCAAGAGGAAGGTGTGATGAGTACATCAATAAGTTCTTCCCTCAGTAAGAAACCAAGGTTATCGAACCAGTAGGAGGAAGGAAACGAATCAAAGGTGTTGCTAGCAACTTGGAAACCCGAACAACACAAACTCAAGACTTTGCCCCAACGAACAGTGAGGTTGTCAATCTCATCGGTTTGCTGAAAATAAAGGATTAAATGTATGGTGTGGAAGGTAATAGTGGCTTGCAGAAAGTAAACAGTAACAGTGGGAGATGTATCAATGGTAAAGATTGGACCGGGGTCCACAGTTCACTAGAGGTGCTCTCCTTAAGATAAATAACATAACATGCTGGGTAAACAAATTACAGCAGGGCAATTGACAGGACATAGCAAGGCATAACAATACAATACTAAGCATTCATGATCCTATGAGATTGATTGGGCATTACAACAATATACATAGACCGCCATCCAACTACATCTATGACTAGTAATCCACCTTCAGGTTATCATCTGAACCCCCTCCAGTATTAAGTTGCAAGAAATGGATAACTGTTTTAAGCAAAGTGTGTAAAGTAAACAATACACTAGTTCCATAAACAAGAGATCGTTGTTTTCTCCCTAGTAGCAACAACACATCTACAACCTTAGAGATTCCTGTCACTTCCCCAGATTCAATAGAGGCATGAACCCACTATCAAGCATAAATACGCCCTCTTGGATTCACTGGCATCTACTTGGCCAAGATAGCTACTAGAAACAGAGATCATGCAATATCTCAAACAAAATAGACATGATAAAATCAATCAGATAAAACCATTAATCAATCTAACATAGTAATCTCAATATCCATCGGATCCCCGCAAACACAACATGCATGATTACAAATATGATCTTGATCATGAACGGATCTCACAAGATCTAAACATGGTAGCACAAAGGAGGAGCTACTGTATGGACCCATAGTTCAAGGTGAAACTACTCACGCATCACACCGGAGGCTGGCATGGTGATGAAGAAGGCCTCCGGAATGATCTCTCCCTTCGTAAGGATGTCGGGAAGAGCTTCATATCCCCCTGATCTACGAACAATGGTGGCGGCGACTACGGACTGTTTCATGGAAAGTTGATCGGTGTAACACCCTCAGAATCGGACCTATGCAAGTTTTAGCGAAACCCGCCAAACCCGCATAGAAACGATTCAAAGGTGCCCACCAGGCACTTGCGTGCGGGTGGAAAACGAAGTAATAACATTACACAACAGTCCTTGATGGGACCCACAGAACAGATATATAAACAACACGACTCCATGAGTCAAGAATACAGATATAATATACAAAGATCCAAATCACCTTGAAAAATGATAGAGCGTCCGACTACGGACAAGATGCAAATGGGGCTAAGAGCCCTGAAGAATAACCAATGGCGTCCATAACCCTGCCCAGGCCAAGCCGGAAGGGTAACCCTGCTAACGGCGTCGATCTCAGAACCTGCTTAAACAAACGGGGTGCCGACAAAGGGCAAAGGAAAAAGAGGAGCGTCAGTACTGAGGCCAGTACACGGCGAGACTAGAATTCCGCGGTCCTCGCCTACATAGGTATGGTGGACTGAAGCGGCAGCGGCAGCATGCACTAAACAACCTATAGAGACTCGATACAACTGACGGCTATTAGAGAGGGGTAAGAAAGTACTAGTCGGAACCAAACTGATGCTACCATCAAACAAACCCATCCTGGTGTTTCCCCCTCGAGACCAAACGAGGAAGTCAACCGAGGAACTCACACGGTTGGCAGTTTTATTTATTTAGTTATCGTTGCAGCAATTACGAGTCAGGTATAGATAATCATCCTGATAAAATAAGCAGTGGGCACTTTTAGTTAATCCTTCCGTTGTAGTTGCAACAATTACTAATCAGCTACAGATAGCATGAGATAAACCCAAAACCCAACAGTTGTTGGTACTTTTATTCAGCCATTCCGTTGTAGTTGTAATATTTACTAGTCAGGTACAATGGTCGCAAGCGACACTCCAAACAAGCAATTGTGGGCAGTATTAATTAGCCATTCCATTATAGTGAAGCTGATTACTAGTCATTATAAAGTCAAATTTATAGCAATAAACTTTAGTTATGCTTGTCTATGGTCGAGATACTGTGCTCCAAGTCGTCCATAACCGCGGACACGGCTTTCAGAAAGTTTTACCCGGCCGGGGTGCACCAATAGCAACACACACTCGATCAACCTCGGAAAAACCAAATCAAAACCCAACGAGGCTTTCACGACAAAGCAATCACAGGATTCAGAATTATTTCAGGGGGCCACCCCATTGAGTAGACCCGCAACGAAGTAAGCAAGCTCCGAGACGGACTCAAGGTTTGCGTCAATGGCTGTAAACGACTGGGAACCCGAAAGTGTGGCTGGGCTTGTCGATGCCGCGAAAACACTCCGCTTACCTAAACAGTACAGTGTGCTCCTCGCACAATCGTAAATAAAGCAGTAGCATGGCATAAGTACAGGATCGTAAATAAAACCTCAAACTAGTTTGTGGCCCCAAGAAATAAGACTGAATCAAGCTCTGGCTCAGGGGGGTCCCATATACCTCCCGGATGTGGATAGCGCGATAAATCAAGGAACAGGTATCAAGTACTCAGGGTCCTACGGGACACAAGTGGGCGTTCGGAAACCAAATATTTTCTATCACCCACCGATGCCTCTGCTTACTTCAATTTTAGTTGTTAAACAGGAATTAAAGTGAACGATAAGTAAAACTATGATCATCTCCAACAACAACATGCGGCAATACATCAACAACTGTGGCACTGAACGACACGCAACAGCACTTGAGCAAGCGACTACGACGCGCAAGTCCAACTATCTACCAAACAACAGGTAATAGGATGTGTCCAAGGCAATATAGGGCTGCACGGTATATCACAGGTACGGAAACTAAAGCATCGCAACACAGATAGCAATAGATCAACAGGAGGGAATAAATACTATAAAAGTAAGATAGGTAGAAAGGGGAAGATGCTCGCCTGAAAACATTGTCGAAGGTTCGACCGAAGGTCGGGGCGAAGCTCACATCAACTCAACGGCCTTATCCGCGAAGAAGCAAAACACTAGAAGAACACCGGATGCAATATTTAATACAACGGCAGAAGATCGGCATGATGCATGTTTGAGGTATGGCATGGCAAAGATGCGATGCAATTAGGTCATATTAAGCGGAATCAGGGTTCGACAATTAATCAGATGGTTTATGTTATTTAGATACCCCGCAATTAAATGTTGTTATAACAAGGCAAGATAAGATACCGGTTCGCTACACCAAATTAAATGAGGCCAATATAAGGCTAGATTTGCCCGCATATGGGCCCCATATTTAATTATATGGTGAATTGGCATAAGGCCCCCAACCACAGACAAGTATGCATGCATGAACAATTTATATGCAACAGTTATATAGGTGACATTTATAAAATAGGGTTCTCGGATAAGGGGTTCACACTTTAGGGGTCTCGACGAACTTGGGGTTCCGGGGTTCGGGTCGGTCTCAGGGTCCAGGGTTCGACGGGTCGGTCTCGGCGGAATCGTTCTCGAACAACGGGGCAGATCTTGTCGCATCCGGGTTCTCGGCGGTCTCAGCATCCGGAAAGGAGTACTTGGTTCGGTGTCGGGGGCGCATCGGATTCTCCTAGTCGCTGTCGTTCTTGTCGCATTCGCGGTCTTCGGGTTATGTCGACGGTCATGGCGTCCGGAAGACGATCTTGGCGGTCCGGGAGAAGATCTTGGGGTTCCGTGTCGGCGGCCGTCGGGTACGGAGGTCTCGGCGACCTTGGCGGTTCCGAGGGGAAGATCTTGGCGTGCCGAGGGTCCGGTCTTGGTTCCATTGTCGATGGCGATCTTGGCGGGACACTTCGAGTGGTGACGATCTTGAGGCTCCAAGGGGTTCGGGTTCGGGCTTAGAATCCGTGGAGAAGAGCTTGGTTCGGTTTTATTTCCGATAAGCTCAATCTTCATTGGCTTCCCATCAAGCTGAACGCCATTGTATCTCGCAGTAGCATCCAAAACATCCACTTTTCTTGCAAAGACAACTTGTGCACTTCCCTGTGATTTCCCATCCTTATCATAGTTAACTGAATAACGCTTGAGCTCACCAATCTCTGAAAAGGGGTTCCGTGTCTGGGGAAATGCCGCAACTTCTCTCTGCTTGTGCCCAAGTCTGGACGTCCTCGACGGTGACGCTAGCGTTGAGGTTGGAGACATGCAGCCTCGTCCCCGTCTCGAGTGCCCGCGGCGCGGCCTGCGGCGGTGGGGAGGTTGCCATGGCGGTAACGTGCTCGGAGTAGACACCGTACGGCGAATCCGCGGCGGCGGACTTAGGGATGGACGGCGGCTGGAGGCGGGGTGGTGACGGCCGGAGCGAGGGAAGCTGGGCGCGGCGGCGGCTGCTCCGGGGGGGCGCGCGGAGGAAGATCGATGGGGCGGCCCGAGGAGGCGCCGGCGGGAAGGAACGGGCGCAGAGGAGGTGGCGGTGAGGCCTGCGGGAGAAGAGCCGGTGAGCTTGGCCGGAGGGGTACGCGCGGACGCCGGCGGGAGGAGGCGAGGCGGAAGGTGCGCGGCCCCTCGGGGGTCGCGGCGCCGGTTGCGGGGAAGCTCGGCGGGCGGAAAGAAGCGTCGGGGGAGGGGGAGCGCCGGAGAGGAGGGGCGGAGGCGAGGCGGCGCCGGAGGAGCGACGCTGGGCGGCGGTGGTGCAGGCGGCGGAACCGGAGGGCGGCGAGCGAGCGCGGATGGGAGAAAGAGGGAGGAGGGGAGAGGGAGCTCCGGCGAGCGGCGGCCTGAGCGGCGCGAGGAGGAGGAGACCGCCGGCTGCGGTGGCGCTGAGGGAGCGAGCGCGCGGGGAGAGAGGACGGGGCCGCGGCTGCGCGCAGGAGAGAGAGAGGAGGACGCGTGGGGGGGAGCCGGTCGTGGTGGGCCAGGGGCCAGGGGGTTTGTCGGCTGGTGGGGCTGTGAGTGTGTGGCTGTGTGGCCAGGGGTGGGCTGCTGGGAGGTGGGCCACAGGGGAGAGAGGAGAGAGACCAGGTGGAGGGCTAGGATTGGTTAGGGAGAGAGGGGAGCTGAGGTGGCGAGCTGCTACTGGTTGGGGTGAGGTGGCAGGCAGGGTGGGTAGGTTAGAATGGGTAGCTTTAGGATTTAGGTGTACCGGTTGGTTGGACCGATTATATTTCTGGGGTGGTCGTTCGGGTCATTCGGCCTGTTCGACTGCCCCACAAAAATATTTAAATTCTTTATTTATTTAAACCAGGGCCTTTGCAACCCGATAACCGACAAAACAAAATAATCCGGAGGCCCGGGTTTGGCGTTTGAATAAAAGACGGGGCGTTTAGAAAACAAAACCAGGCTTTTCAAAAATAGTTTTATGCAAGCAAAATGCAAGATGATGACAATGCTCAAATGCAATGTGGCATGATGACATGAGCATGCGGTCATGATGATGCAATGCACAAAACAACGCGATTTTCTGGTAGTGGTTTTTGCGGGATGCCACAATCGGGTACTTAGGATTTAGGTATCGGGGTCTTATTATAGGCGAAGGGGGAGGCTGAGGGGGTGCCCGAGGCAGCTGCACCCCCCAGGCGCGGGCCAGGCCAGGCCGCGTGGCCAAGGGGTGTGGCCCCCTCGAGGCCCTCCTTCGTCTCGTCTTCTGGCTCCGTGTTCCCCTCGGTGAAATATTGATTTAGGCTTTTGTCCTGTCCAATTCCGAGAATATTCATTTTCTGACTTTTCTGGAACCAAAAACAACAGAAAACAGGCAACTGGCACTGTGGCATCTTGTTAATAGGTTAGTCCTAGAAAACGAATAAAAATACCTCAAAGTAAAGACAAAGCAAAGAAAAGTGGATACTAAACAAGCATGGAACATCAAAAATTATGGATACGTTTACGAAGTATCACCTGCAGCCTCTATATTGCCATGGACACCTCCTGTTACCTTTTTTTGGTAGATAGTCGGCTTTGCGAGTCGTAGTCGCTTGCACAGGTGTTGCTTCGCATCGTCGATGTCCCACAGTTGTTGGAGGAATGCCTCATGCTTTATGGTGGAGATGATCATGATTTTAATTAGAATTTAATAACTAATATTGAAAGTAGGTAAATAATCTAGAGGCACCTGTGGGCAATTGATTTTATTTGGTTTTTAACTGCCCACTTGTGTCCCGTAGGACCCCGAGTACTTGATACCTGTTTCTTGACTATCGCACTATCCGCCGGTGGGACCATGAATCCCCTTAGCCAGAGCTTGAGTCATAACTTATTTCTTGGGGCCACAAACTAGTTTGGGGTTTTATTACTATCTTGTACTTATGCCATGCTACTGCTTTATTAACTAATGTTGCTCGTGGAGAGCATTTACTATTGTACTGTTTAGGAACCCCGTGCCATGTTAACGTTGTATCGACAAGCCCAGTCACACTTTCGGGTTTCCAGTCGTTTATAGTTGTCGCCACACACCCTGGGTCCGTTGCGGAGCCAGCCGACTTCATAGCGGGTAGCTTAGTGGGGTGGCCCCCTGAAATATTTTATGAATCTTGTGATTTCTTTGTCGTGATGCCTCGTTGGGTTTTCATTTGGTTTTCCCGAGGTTGATTATGCTTGTGTTGCTATTTGTGCACCCCTACAGGGTAAATCTTTCTAAAAGCCATGTCCGCGGTTATGGATGACTTGAAGCACAATATCTCGATCATAGACTACTATAACTAAAGTAGTGCTATAAATTTGACTTTAGAATGACTAGTAATCAACTTCACTACAACGGAATGGCTACCAACAACTACTGGTTTTGGGATGTCTCCTGCTATATGTATCTGACTACTAAGTATTGCAACTACAACGGAATGGTTAATTAAAACTGCCCACTGCTTATTATATAAGGATGATCCATGCTATCTATATCTGACTAGTAATTGCCACAACTATAATGGAATAAATAAAACTGCCAACTATGTGAGTTCCTCGGTCTGACTTGCTCGTTTGGTCTCGAGGGGGAAACACCAGGATGGGTATATTTGGTATTAGCATCGGGTTGGATCCGAATAGGTCTTTATTATCTCTCTCTGATAGCCACCAATTGTATCGAGTCTCTATAGGTTGTTTAGTGCCTCCTTCGCTGCTGCTTCAGTCCACCATACCTATGTAGGCTAGGACCACCGAATTCTAAGACTCGCCGTGTACTGGCCTCAGTACTGACTGCTCTCTTTTTCTTTTGCCCTTTGCCGGCACCCCTTTTGTTAAGCAGGTTTTGAGATCAACGCCGTTAGCAGGGTTACCCTTCCGGCTTGGCCTGGGCAGGGTTATGGACGCCATTGGTTATTCTTTTGGGCTCTTAGCTCAATTTGCATCTTATCTGTACTCGGATGTGTATCGTTTTCAAGGTGATTTGGATCTTTGTACCCTATATTTGTATTCTTGATTCTTTGAGTCGTTGTTGTATATATATGTTATGTGGGTTCCATCATGGACTATTGTGTAATGATATTACTTTGTTTTCCACCTGCACGAAAGTGCCTTGTGGGCACCTTTGAATCGTTTATATGAGGGTTTGGCGGGAATCGCTAAAACTTGCATAGGGCCGATCCGAGGGTGTTACAGCAGAGGCAGACGGAGCAGCTCCTGGAGGCACGAATGGGCCATGACCAAGGAGGGCAGGTGCCGAGGAGGGTGGCGATTGTGCGTCCATTGCAGTGTGTGCTAGTGATTGGTGGTGTGAGTGGTGGAGACTGGTGCTAGGGTATCTGGCTGGCGAGGCCGGGCAGGACACCGCCCGGACGCGCGGGCAATCCGAGCCCCCACAAACTGAGCTCAACTTTCGGCCCGGTTTGCACCAAAACAGACAAGTCCAGGGCTGGATGTCGATTTACGGGTGTGCGTTGGGCCATGGCCTCAATCCAGAAGGACGGGATCAGACGCGTGGGATCCGTTTGTGGGGGGGTCGTTAGAGTTGGCCTTAGAGAGCGCGTGGCAGGCGCAACGTCTAGCCCATGACGGGAGGTCCCAAGAAGTCGGGAAGCAGTCGCTGACTGTGAAGCATCTCCTAGTAGGGGAGGGGAGGCTAGGAGGGAGGAGGCCACAGTCGGGGGGACTCCAAGCCATAGCAAACAAAACACTGCCCAGTCCAAGAAACTCTCCAAACACAAAGTAGCCCCCTCCTTCTCTAGTCCGCTGGTAGCACTCACACACTTCCATCGAGTAGTGGCACTGCCCGATGAAATAGCGATCACAAGGTACATGTGTGCATATGTAGGCACCATGATGGGCTCTCTGCTCCTCCTCTTGCTTTCTAGAGCCATGTCGGTATAGACTACTCCCTCCATTCTAAAACGGATGTTGCAAATTTATCAAAATTATAATTTATCTATATACTAAATAATGTTTATATTACATTCAAATTTTAATAAATCTGTGAATCATTTTTAGGACGGAGGAAGTATAATAAGTTGTTCTTGTATTAATGAGCATATTTGGATATCTTTTAGAACCCGGTGCAACGCACATGCATTTTTACTGGTACCTAATACAAAGCTGGCGAACCCAATTTTTCCTAACTATAAATCATCTATACCTTTTTTTGAGGGAAACAACAGGGCTCCGTCCTGATGCAGACTTTATTAATCAAAGCACATATACATCATCAATTAACAGGGAAATAATAAAACTAGGTGGGTCATTAACCCAAACATTCGTCTGTGACTCCAAAACTCTAGAAAGGCTATCAGCTACACTATTTGCTTCCATGTTACAATAACAAAAGGCACAAGCAGAAAAAGTTGAGTCTTGGACATAGATATCATCATAATATGCCACCGGCGCCGTCGATGTAAAATCTCTGGATTGAAGGGATTCAATGACTTGTAAACAGTCTGAATAGATCACAATCTTCGAGCATCCCACCTTATTGGCTAAACCTAAGCCTCTTCAAATAGCCTGTAATTCCAAAGTGTTTGCATCAATGGCATAATCAATATGATTATTGCAAGCTACAATAAAATTACCCATATCATCTCTGATAACCACACCAAGTCCTTTTGTAAAATTTCCTGGATTGAAATAGGCATCAACATTTATCATAACAAAACCCTCCTGCGGTTTTTTCCAGGTACTAATTCTTGGCACTGCATTCTTTCGTAATACCTTTATATAGCTTGATGTGATAGTACATATTGACATACTCGCAATTGGATCTGTTGGTATATTCTTCCCATGAACTAGTTGCCTTCTGATACGTCCAAAACGTATATACATCCTCGATATGTTGGTATATGCCAAAAATCCTATTTCACCAGAAGATCCACGAAGCTAGAATACGAGACGGAGTGGAGCCCTGGGGGCCCACACCCCCTTCTGCGCGGGTTGATATGTTGGAAACGTATCTATAATTTTTGATGCTCCATGCTTGTTTTGTATCTACTTTGCTTTGCTTGTCTACACTTTGAGGTGTTTTTTACATGTTTTCTGGTACTAACCTATTAACAAGTTGCAACAGTGGCAGATGCCTATTTTCTGTTGTTTTTGGTTTCAAAAAAGTTAGTAAAGAAATATTCTCGAAATTGGACGGGACAAACGTCAAAGTTAATTCCGTGGGGAACAAGAAGTCCAGAGGAGAGCCGGAGGGGCCAGCCATGGGGTCCAGACCCACCCCAGGCGCGGGTGGGCCCAGCCTCGCGCCTGGCTAGGGTTTGCCACCCCTGGCCGACGCCTCGGTCTCCCCCTTCGCCTATAAGAAGCCCCCGATGCAGAAACCCTAAGCACCCGATCAAATATCCACGAAACCGTCTGTAGCCGCCGCCACCATCGTCCCTAGATCGGGGGGATCTAAAGTTCTTCTCGGCACCCTGCCGGAGGGGAGATCATCCCGGAGGCCTTCTCTCCGGTATGATGCGTGAGTAGTTCCACCTTGGACTATGGGTCCATGTAGTAGCTAGATGGTTGTATCTCCTCCTTTGTGCTTTCATGTATAGATCTTGTGAGCTATGTTCATGATCAAGATCTAATCTATTTGTAATCATGCATGTTGTGTTTGCGGGGATCCGATGGATATTGATATTATTATGTTGGTTTGATTAATGGTTTTGTCTTTATGATTCTATCATGTCTGTGTTGTTTGTGATCTTGCATGCTCTCCGTTGTTAGTAGCTATCTTGGCCAAGTAGTTGCTAGTGACTCCAAGAGGGGGTATTTATGCTCGATAGTGGGTTCATGCATCTACTTAATCAAGGGAAGTGACAGAAATCTCTACGGTTGTAGATGGGTTGTTGCCACTAGGGAGAAAACAAATGGTCTCTTGTTCATGGAACAAGTGGATTGTTTACCTTACACACTTTGCTTAAAGCAGTTGTCTGTTGCTTGCAACTTAACACTGGAGGGGGTTCGGATGATAACCCAAAGGTGGACTTCTAGTTATAGATGCAGTTGGATGGAAGTCTATGTATATTGTCATATTGCCCAATCGAATCTCATAGGATCTTTCTGAATAGTAATTGCATCGTTATGCCTTGCTCAGTTCCTGTCAATTGCCCCGCTGTAATTTGTTTACCCTTCATGCCATGTTGTTTATCTAAGGAGAGCACCTCTAGTGAACTATGGACCCCGGTCCAATCTTTACCATTGATACATCTTCCACCGTTACTTGTTTACTTGATGCAAACCATCACCTTCCACACCATACGTTTAATCCTTTGTTACAGCAAACCGGTGAGCTTGACAACCTCACTGTTCGTTGGGGCAAAGTCTTGAGTTTGTGTTGTGCAGGTCTCCGCGTTGCTTGCAACACCTGTGTGACGTTTCCATCCTCCTTTGGGTTCGATAACCTTGGTCTCAACTGAGGGAAAACTTGCTGCTTGCTACTTCACACCTTGCTCTTGGGGTTCCCAATAGGCTGTGCATAGACATCCATCAAGCTTTTCTGGCACCGTTGCCGGGGAGGCCAACGACGTCTTCAGTAGGGGAGTCCTTCACTTCCTTTCTCTTTACTTTGTTTTTTGTTTGCTTTGTTTCTTTTGCTTGGTTTTGTTTGCCTCTTTTCAAAAAACCCAAAAAAAATTAGTTCCTGCTCTAGATGCTGATGATGTTTTTGGCTTGCCCACCTTTGCCAAAATGAACTCTGCTGAGAACACCAAGTTGTGTGACTTTACTAGAACCAACAACAATGATTTCCTAAGCACTCCTATTGCTCTACCTGCTCCTGATGCTACCTTTTATGAAACTAAGCCTACTTTGTTGAATCTTGTGATGAGAGAGTAATTTTCTGGTGCTGGTTCTGATGATCCTGCTGCCCATCTCAATAGGTTTGTTGAACTTTGTGAGATGCAAAAGTATAAGGATGTAGGTGGAGATATTATTAAGCTCAAGCTTTTTACTTTCTCCTTGAGGGGAAAAACTAAAGAATGGTTGCTTTCTTTGCATAAAAATAGTATTGATTCTTGGACTAAGTGCAAAGATGCTTTTATTGGAAAGTACTATCCTCCTGCTAAGGTTATATCTATGAGAAGTGATATTATGAAATTTAGACAACTTGATAGTGAACATGTTGCTCTAGCTTGGTAAAGAATGAAATCTTTGGTTAAGAATTGCCCTACTCATGGACTCACCACTTGGATATTTATCCAGACTTTTTATGCAGGTTTGAACTTCTCGTCAAGAAATTTGTTGGATTCATCTGCTGGAGGTACCTTTATGGGCCTCACTTTGGGTGCTGCAACAAGGCTCCTGGATAATATGATGGTTAACTACTCTGAATGGCATGTTGAGAGAGCTCCACATGGTAAGAAGGTAAATTCTATTGAGGAAACTTCCTCTTTGAGTGAAAAGATTGATGTTATTATGGCGATGCTTGTTAATGGGAAAGCTCCTTTAGATCCTAATAGTGTTCCCTTGGCCTCTTTGGTTGCTCAAGAAGAGCAAGTTGATGTGAACTTCATTAGAAACAACAATTTCAACAACAATGCCTATAGGAACAATTTTGGTAGCAACAACAATTATAGGCCTTATCCTCCTAATAATGGCAATTCCTATGGAAGCTCCTACAATAATGTTAGAAGTGCCCCTCTGAACTTGAAGTCATGCTCAAAGACTTTATTAGTAAATAAACCACTTTCAATAAGACTATAGAGGAAAAGCTTTTAACTATTGAGAAAAATATATCCTCTTTGTCTGAAGCTCAGTCCTCTTTGATTAATAAAATGGCTGCTAAACCTGAAACTATGGAAAACAACTTTGCTACTGCTCATGCCATACAAGTTACTTTTGATGAAAATGTTAGGCTGTTAGCTCAACTTCATGCTAAGTGGGAAAGGGAAGCTGAAATTGATAGAAACAATAGTGTGTGCACTATCACCACTAAACCACAAGTAGTCCATATTCCTACTCCTACTACGCCTAAGCCTATTGAGCCTACTACTACTGATGCCAAGTTTGACTTTGATATTGATGGTTGCAATGTTTCTAAAGTAATTATGTTCTTGCAAAAGCTTGCTAGAAGTCCTGATGCCAGTGATATGCATGTTGCCTTTACCAAACACATTACAGATGCTCTTCTTAAGATTAAGGAAGAGAAGATAAAACACAAAGGTTCTATTCCTAGGAAAGTAGAAGATAGTTGGGAACCCATTATTAATATGCAAGTGAATGAATTTGATCTCAAATCTTCATGTGATCTTGGTTCTAGTGTCTCTATTATGCCTAGGAAGATTTATGAAATGCTTGATTTGCCACTTTTGGAAGATTGTTATTTGGATGTCACACTAAATGATAATGCTAAGAAGAAACTCATGGGGAGTATTAATGATGTTCTCATCATGGTTAACAATCCTTATGTCCCTATGGATTTCTATGTTTTGGATGTTGAATACAATGCTTCTTGTCCTATCACTTTGGGAAGACCTTTTCTTAGAATAGTTGGTGCCATCATTGATATGAAAGAGGGCACCATTAAATATTATTTTCCATTCAAGAAAGGTATTGAACACTTACCAATGAGGAGAGATAAGTTGCTTTTTGCTCCTCCTTTGAAAGCAAGATTTGATGTTAATAATGCTTCTTCATTTGAGAATACTTGATTCTTCTTGCTTCTTGTGCCTAACTTAAAGGCGTTAAAGAAAGTACTTGTAGGGAGATAACCCAAGAGTTTCCTTGAGTCTTGGAAGTTATTACTTCTGTAATGACCTCTCCTTATCCTTTTTGTTTGCTTTTTGTGCCAATAATGACCTCTAATGAGAGGGAAGTAAGATTTGGGGAGTTGTTGTCCCCAAACAGATTTATGTCCTCCACCAAAAAAATTCGTGAGGAGGATCTGTAACTCGGATTGAGCTCAAAATTTACGAATAAATCCCCTAGTATGTTAGCTAACTTTAGTTCGTTAAACACTTTTTGATTTGAGCAACAGAAGATGTTTGAAAAAATCGGTTTCTGCCTACTGGTCTGTTTTGACAGATTTCTGCCATTATTTGCATTTGCTTCTTATTGATTCCTTTTTGTGTTCTCTTTAGGTGAATTGAGCTTTTTGAAGGAGTTAATACGGTAGCTTATGTTTTAGTGAAAAGCTTTGTTGTTTCAAAGCTTTGCCAGAGGTCTAATATCTTTTGAATACACTAATGTTGCTAATGAAGATTGTGTGAAGTTTGTATGAAGGAAAATTTTCAGGTGTAGAGAGAGAATGATGCAATGAGATAAAGAATGGACAAAAGCTCAAGCTTGAGGATTACACCATGGTGTCACCCCAAGAAATATCCAAGAGGTACAAGCGTCAAAGCTTGGGGATGCCCAAGGCATCCCCTTCTTCATCAATAAAAAGCTCAGGTCTGTCTAGACACTTCGTTTTTATTGTTTCATGCACAGTTGTGTTGTTCTTGGAGCGTCTTAGTTTTCGTTTGTTTTTCTTAGGTTGTTTAGTTTGCTGGAATAAAGTAGTTTGGACCCCTGTTCTTGCTGTGTTGTTTTGCAAATAAGTTTGCTTGGTGTTTGGAAAGGAGTAGTAAGTTCTTGCTTGAAGTGCAAGAGGAGCTTGCATTGACTGTGACTTAGACTTAGACTTTAGCATGACATGCTAGGCATTTTTTTAGCATTATGCTTAGTGATTATTGTTGTAGCATGTATTTTTCCAAACAATTGGGATTGCTTAGTGTGCCTTGAAGAAATTATGCGTTGTTTTAGCATGCAAAAGCATAGTATTGTGGTATTCTCCTTTGGTGTTTTGCTTGGGTTGACTTGGCACATGCTCACACCATGTTATGACTATGACAAGTCACCATTAGCCTCTATGATCATTTAGTCCTTGACTTGTAGTACCACTCTTTGCTTTGATTAGTATGCTTTGTTGCACTGCATGATTATGGCCATTATTGCTCTCTTAGTTGTTTACTCCCAGTCTTTTGCTAGCCTCCACTTGTATGAGTAAGTTCTACTCATGCCTCCAACTTCCAAGAAACCAAGTTTTTCCAAAGTGTCCACTATAAAATCCTATCAATGGTGTGTTACACCATTCCAAGTATATTATTATTTTCAACTATCTTCCAATTAAAAACTATTTTGTTATGTGAAAACTTAGTGATTAAAGCCCTCACGAACTTGATGGCACACTTTATTCTTTGCCCCTAATAAACTTGAACCATTGTGACAACTTTTTTGTATATGCTTGCACTTATAAGTTGGAATTAGCAGAACCGTGTTGTCACGGGGAACGTTTGCAACATTGCACTTGTACCTTGTTGTACTCAGTTGATATCATGCTCTTTTGTCTATGGATGTCACCGGTGTGAAATAAAGAGGGAACTTGTAAGTCCATGGAGTTTGTATCCTGTGTTAGAGAAACGCCTGGGCCGCTAGCCTAAGCCATGCCTAATCATGGCGGAAACTTGCAACATCACCATAATGAGCTATCTATGAAGCATCCTCAATAAAAGATATGCATATGGTAAATAAAAAGATTGCTGAGATGCTCATTTTCTACTTGCCTTGTCATTTTGATCATGGGAAAGCTCCTGTACCATGTGAAAGGGGTACCCCATTGGCGGTTCTCAATGATATGCAAATACTTACAGTGACAAGAACTTACCTGGACCCAAAGTTGAGTACGCATTAGGTGTGGTCCTCGTATTCAAGGGACATGAGATTGCCAACTTATACTTCGCCAAGCATATACTCCAGCTTTGCCACTTTAACCTTAACCACTTCAAGATGCTTATGATAGGGGTAGTGAGGGCTGAAAGCTAACAAGTACCATAATTTTTGGAAGCTCTTTTTGAAACTTGAAATCCTTGCTTCCTTTACAAAAAAGGCCTTTCTTACACCGTTATTGAGTCTCCACCTTCTACCTTTAGGCACCATTAAGAGAGCATAGTTGCCATTCTGTGTGTAGTGTTCCAAAGCTTATTAATTGATGCATATTGTGATATTACTTGTTCTTGTGCTATTTGTTTCTAGTCACCCTTGTGAACTTTGCAGGTGTACTATGCATCTATATTGCTACTCTATGAGGGACAAGCTGATTGCCACTATGCTATGTTTTCTGCATGTGAAACAAACAAATGTTTTTCAATGCATGTTATTCATGATCTTTGTTTGTAGCTTGCCATGTTGCATGCATAGTTACTATGTCCTATTGTTAGAACTCCATCTTTCATGCACATGTTTAGAGTTCTTTGATCTCAGCTTTCAATGCTTGCAAATGGTTGGATCTTTATTGTGAGGGTGCATGTCACCTCAAAAATTATTCTTTTATCACTTACCTACTCGAGGGCGAGCAGGAGTTAAGCTTGGGGATGTTGATACGTTTAATTATGAGGTCTCTATATTTAATTATGAGGTGAATCGACTATACAACCCGGACACGCAAAATATGTTTGCAAGCATGTACAATTTGATACACAACAATTCATATAGATGTCAATTATTATAAAATAGGGGGCTCGGATAGGGTCACACATGGGTTCGGCAAACTTGGTTCGGGAATCGAAGGGGTTCAGTCTTCAGTTCCGTGGGATCAGTCTCTTCGGATCCGGTTTTCATGAAGTGTACCTTGGCGTTCCGTGAAGAAGCTCTTTGGGGTCGAAGGTCTTGGAGATTCCACGTCAAAGGGGGGATCAGGGTTTCCGAACTCCATCTCAACCATCTATCGCAGCATCGGTCGATGGAATGGAAGCAGATCTTGGCAATTAAGGAACGACGTCGGTGAAGATCTTGATAGAGGCATCTGTACACGGGGTGCTTGCCTCCGATAAAATCGATGGTTTAGAACAAAAGGGGAGTCATACGACTTGGCCTAGAGAACGCCCACTGGGAAAAAAGACTGCCAGGTACGTTGCGGCTCTACCAGTCTTGAGCGGCTTCAACCTGCAACGGAAGGAACATGACTCGCAGGGCAGCAGTGGTCTGCAAGGGTGGCCTCGCGCGAGCGAAGTCGACGCCGCCGAGGGAAGGAGATCGTGAGCGAGGCGGGGTGTGGCAAACTTGGGGCTTGTAGGAACTCGCGGAGAGGGAAGACGATGTTGGAGCACTGGTCGGTAGGGCAGCGGGGCCGGCGCGCGAGCTCGCCAAGCCGGGTGGCAGTGCCAAGGGACGCGGCGCAGGGCGCTCTCTGGCGGATGACAGGTACTCGACGTGGATGGCCTCGTGCGAGAGGCGGCCGGGCTCCGGAGGTGCGCGAAGAAGGGCATGGTGGCCACGGGCGCAGAAACAGAGGGGCGGTCGTGCTCTAGAGGAAGAAGGGACAGGGGCGCAAAGCGTCGACAATGTTGCACAAGAGAGGGCAGCGGAGAGAGGAGATAGGGCGGCGATGCTAGGTTGCAGGGGAGATGACGATGGGGTCGGGGAAGGTGGTCAGCAGCATCGGGGAAGCCCGTCGGTGGAGCTCTGGCGGCGGGGAGAGCTCGAGCGCGGCGTGGGGATCACACGAGCGAGAGGGCGGCCGTGGGTTGGGGATCGAGGCGGAATCGTGGGGAGTGGGTGACAGGGTGGGGCCAGGAGCGAAGGAGCGTGCAAGAACCGCAATAAGGTATGCAAGGGAAAACCTTATTTGATGAACTAGAGGTTGTTATGATGATGAACATAAGCTCTAGATCCTATCATGCACAAGATCCAAATAACAACCAAGAAAGATTATGCTATGTATGCAAAGGTTTGAGCTCTCTCTAAAAGATGCGATCGAGACATTCACTCGAGATCCCCTCTTGATAGTACGGCTATCTATCCTAAACCCGGTCTCCCAACTAACAACACTAGACCGACAAAAGAGAAGCCCTATCAAGATCATACCTTTGCCTTGAGAATTCCACTTGAACTTGATGTAGACCGTCTTGTTCTTCTAAATTGGGAACACCTTTCTTGTTTGATCTTGCTTGCTCTTGCTTGATGAAGACTTTAAAATTGCTCCCCCATACTCCATGGGGAAATCTCTTCTTTAACTTGTCTTCATCACTCCATGATCACGAGGATGGCAAGCTTCAAGCATGAGATCTTCTAGATATGGTGCATCTTGAGCTCGCCTTTCTTCATCCTCCAACCTTGAGACCAACACATGTCCCAAGCGATGCCAATGGACAAACCTATAAGTGAAACTCAAATTACACATTAGTCCATAGAGATTGTAATTAATTACCAAAACCACACATGGGGGCATACATGTCCTTTCAATCTCCCCTATTTTGGTAATTGATGGCAATCCCTTAGCAAGGGTTTAAATATGACAATTAATGATCAAAGTGGTTGCCCCAACATTAAATACTACAAAAGTATGTGATGTTGGTACAACCACAATATATAGAGCAAACTCCCCCATAATCTATGCATGTGTGATGAACTTGAATTTCATTGCATAGATTGACAACTGTTACTGTTGGTTGAGTTTCCTCTATATATTCAATATGCAAAGAAACCACTGATACGTTGGAAACGTATCTATAATTTTTGATGCTCCATGCTTGTTTTGTATCTACTTTGCTTTGCTTGTCTACACTTTGAGGTGCTATTTACATGTTTTCTGGTACTAACTTATTAACAAGGTTCAACAGTGCCAGATACCTGTTTTCTGTTGTTTTTGGTTTCAGAAAAGTTAGTAAAGAAATATTCTCGGAATTGGACGGGACAAACGTCAAAGTCAATTAATTTCCGTGGGGAACAAGAAGTCCAGAGGAGAGCCTGAGGGGCCATCCAGGGGGCCAGACCCACCCTAGGCGCGGGTGGGCCCAGACCCACACCTGGCTAGGGTTTGCCACCCCTGTCCGCCACCTCAGTCTCCCCCTTCGCCTATAAGAAGCCTCGGATGCGGAAACCCTAAGCACCCGATCAAATATCCATGAAACCGTCCATAGCCGCCGCCACCATCGTCCCTAGATCGGGGGGATCTGAAGTTCTTCCTAGCACCCTGCCGGAGGGGAGATCATCCCAAAGGCCTTCTCTCCGGTATGATGTGTGAGTAGTTCCACCTTGGACTATGGGTCCATGTAGTATCTAGATGGTTGTATCTCCTCATTTGTGCTTTCATGTATCGATCTTGTGAGCTCCGTTCATGATCAAGATCTAATCTAATTGTAATCATGCATGTTGTGTTTGCGGGGATCCGATGGATATTGATATTATTATGTTGGTTTGATTAATGGTTTTGTCTTTATGATTCTATCATGTCTGTGTTGTTTGTGATCTTGCATGCTCTCCGTTGTTAGTAGCTATCTTGGCCAAGTAGTTGCTAGTGACTCCAAGAGGGGGTATTTATGCTCGATAGTGGGTTCATGCCTCTAGTTTCCAAGGGAAGTGACAGAAATATCTTCGGTTGTAGATGTGTTGTTGCTACTAGGAAGAAAACAACGGTCTCTTGTTCATGGAACATGTGGACTGTTTACCTTACACACTTTACTTAAAGCAGTTGTATGTTGCTTGCAACTTAATACTGGAGGGGGTTCGGATGATAACCTGAAGGTGGACTTATAGTCATAGATGCAGTTGGATGGCGGTCTATGTATCTTGTTGTATTGCCCAATCGAATCTCATAGGATCTTTCTGACTAGTAATTGCATTGTTATGCCTTGCTCAGTTCCTGTCAATTGCCCCGCTGTAATTTGTTTACCCTTCATGCCATGTTGTTTATCTAAGGAGAGCACCTCTAGTGAAATATGGTCCCCGGTCCAATCTTTACCATTGATACATCTTCCACTGTTACTTGTTTACTTGCTGCAAACCATTACCTTCCACACCATACATTTAATCCTTTGTTACAGCAAACCGATGAGCTTGACAACCTCACTGTTCGTTGGGGCAAAGTCTTGAGTTTGTGTTGTGCAGTTCTCCGCATTGCTTGCAACACCTGTGTGACGTTTCCTTCCTCCTTATGGTTCGATAACCTCGGTCTCAACTGAGGGAAAACTTGTTGATTGCTACTTCACACCTTGCTCTTGGGGTTCCCAACAGGCTGTGCGTAGACAGCCATCACGGGTGGGCCCAGCCGCGCCTGGAGGGGGTGTGGCCAGCCTAGGCACCCCCTCGGGCTCCCTATTTTCCTATAAGACGCCTCTTGACGTAAAAACCGAGGGGGTTTGACGTTTTTCCAGAAAGAGTTCTGTTGCGCCGCCACCACCAGAAATCGCAATTTGGAACCAGAAACTCTGTTCTGGCACCCTGCCGGGACGGGGAATTTGGAGAGGATCATCGCCATCATCATCACCAACGCCTCTCCATCAACCATCTATGTTTCCCTCATCCATGAGTGAGTAATCCCCCGCTGTAGCCTATGGGGATGGTAGGGATTGGATGAGTTCTATCATGTAATCGAATAAGATTGTTAGGGCATGGTGCCTAGTATCTCTATTAGTGCTATTTGACTTTGTTGCAACTTGATGTGCTTAATGCTTGTCACTAGGGCCCGAATGCCATGATATCAGATCTGAACTTATTATTGAATCATTATGATAGTATTGTTTGTGATCTTATCAACAAGTTTTGTACACATATCATTATCCGGATCCAAAGGCCCCGAAGTGACAGAAATTGGGACAACCAGAGGGGATGGCTGTGATGTGAGGATCACATGTGTTCACGGAGTCTTAATGCTTTGCTACGGTGCTCTATTAAAAGGAGCACCTTAATTGCCACTAGTTCCCTTGAGGCCCCGCTGCCATGGGATGGCAGGACAAAAGATGTTGTGCAAGTTCTCATTGCAAGCACGCATGACTATATATGGAGCACATGCCTATGATTTATTAGTACTTGGATGCTTTATCGTATTTATCTATAATTACCCTAGATCTTGAAGTTACATGTTTAGACTCGTCCATGCAACGCCCGTCCATCCATCCCTATACCTACCGCACTCATATCCTACTGTTTGTTGCTACTGTTCCCAATGTTGAGGATATCGTTTATCGTTAACTTCTCGATCGGCCTAAAATTAGCGATTTTTGGGTGTATCGGCCAATTTATCGGGCGATAAATTGATTTATCGGCCGATAAATTGATTAACTGGCTTATCGGTCACCCAACGATAAGCAATAAATTGGCCGATAAATCGACATATCAGATGATTTTTTGAATAGTGACTGTTACTAGTGCTCCTGTTTTACTGCTGCTGTCGCTTTGATGTTGCCACTACAAACTGTTGCTACTGATAAACTTCTGTGAGCAAGAACTATTTCCAGGTGCAGCTGAATTGACAACTGATACGTCCAATTTGCATCACCATTCTATATTATAATTTGCCTCTATTCATTGATTTATTTCTTATTAAGAGGTGATACTTATGTCTTTTCCTTTGTTTTTGCATGTTGGATGATTCTTGGAGGATGAACTGCCGGAGTCAGGATTCTGATGGAAAAAAGAGGTGTTTTAATGCAATTTCGCGAAGATCAGAAAAATACCAGAAAAATATTGGAAAATTATATTTTCCCAGAAGACGAAGGAAGCCAGAAGGGGAGGCGTAGCTAGGCCATAGGGGGCCCACACACACCCCAGGTGCGGGTCCCCCCTGCCCCGCACCTAGGGGAGGTGTGGCCCACCTGGCCGGCCTCCGACTCCACCCTCTCGCCTATATCTTCCTCTCGGAACCCTAATACTAGGGGGGCGACCACAGAAAGACGTCTGCTGCCTCTGTGGGGCGGAAAACACCGAGAGAGAAAGAGCTCTCCGGTAGACAGATTTCTGCCGGGGAAATTCCTTCCCGGAGAGGGGAGATCGTCGCCATAAACACTATCATCCAGCTAGGCTTCATCGGGATCATCATCATCCACACCATCATCTCCACAAGAACCATCATCACCACTCCATCCCGCTGTAACAATCATGTTGGATCTTGCATTAGTTCTTAGGGGAAACTTTCCCGGTGTTGATTACTATTATAGTTGATGCTTGTGAGTGGAACCATTGGATTATTGTTTATGTTCAGATTGTTATCCATCCCCATATAATCTTTGATCTTGATCCATATGATATCTTGTGAGTAGTTCGTTTATTTCTTGAGGACATGGGAGAAGTCATGTTGTTAGTAGTGGATTTGTGTTGAGTTATTATTCAATGGTTTAGTATTTAAGTTGTGGTTCTATTCTTCTAGTGGTGTCATGTGAACATCGACTACATGATACTTCACCATTTATGGGCCTAGGGGAATGCATTGTGTATTTGGATACTAATTGTGGGGTTGCCGGAGTGACAGAAACCTGAACCCCCGTTAGGACACCTTTGCACAAGGGAGCATAGGATCTCAGAGTTTAAGGCTGTGGTTAGGTTTATATCTTAATTCCTCTCCTGTAGTTACGGATGCTTGCAGGGGGTTTAATCACAAGTATGTATTAGTCCAAGAAATGTCGGTACATTAGCACAGGTTCACCCACACAACACTTACAACACCAAAGAAGAGTACTTAGCTATATGAAGCGAAAGCACTTGACAGAATTCCCATGTGTCCTCGAGAATGTTTGGTCCTTATAAGTATTTCCACCGGCTTGTCCTTTGCTAAGAAAGGATTGGGCCACTTGATGTAGTTGTTCGTTGTCTTTATTACTTGCACTTTGTTTCTTTTCTTTATCAGAAAACTGTTGGAATTATGCCCTAGAGGCAATAATAAAGATGTTATTATTATAATTCTTGTTCATGATAATGTTTATATTCCATGCTAGAATTGTATTAAGCGGAAA
Organism: Avena sativa; assembly: GCA_916181665.1. Lineage (NCBI taxonomy): Eukaryota > Viridiplantae > Streptophyta > Magnoliopsida > Poales > Poaceae > Avena > Avena sativa. Next base: position 86,788,272 of record OV702284.1, read on the forward strand.
CTTTAATACTTGTGTGGTTTGTGAACAACACCGTGTCCCTAGTATGCCTCTATGGACTAGCTCATTGATTAATGATGGTTAAGGTTTCCTAACCATGGACATGAGTTGTCAATTAATAATGAGATCATATCATTGGGAGAATGATATGGTGGACAGACCCAAACTAAGCGAAGCAATTAGATCGTGTCATCGTGTTCGTCTTTGTGAAGCTTTTCTTATGTCAAATATTGTATTCCTTAGACCATGAGATAATATAACTCCCTGGTATCGGAAGAAAGCTTTGAGGTCATCAAACGTCATCCTATGAGAGGGTGATCATAAAGGTGTCTCTCAGGTGATCGGAAAGTATATGTTGGGTTGTATGTATCGAGATGGGATTTGTCCCTCCCAAGTCGGAGAGATATACTTCGGGCCCACTCGGTAATTGATATCAACACCGCTTGCAAGCATGTGGTTAAGGAGTTAATCACAAAGTGATATCGGATTACGGAACGAGTAAAGTACTTGCTGTGAACGAGATTGAACTAGGTATGACGGTACCGACGATCGAATCTCGGGCAAGTAAAATGTCGCGAGATGAAGGGAATATATATATGGGATTGATTGAATCCTGGCATCTTGGTTCATCCGATATGATCATCGATGAATGTGTGGGAGTCAATATGGGTTTCCAGACCCCGCTGTTGATTATTGATAGAAGATCATGTCTGCATATTCTCGAACCCGCAGGGTCACACACTTAACGTGTCTCGACACTAGGATAGATTGGATAATTGGTTTATGAGTTTTTGTTCGGAGTCTCGGATGGGATCCGGGACATCACGAGAGGTTCCGGAGTGGTCCGGAGAATAAGATTCATATAAGGCAGTGCAGTTTTTGGAGTTCGGAATTGTTCCGGGTTAATCGGTATTGTACCGGAAGCTTCTAGAACCTTCCGGAAGGGGACCAACGTGGCCCCACCTTCTGGGAGGGGGCATGGGCCTATGAGGGAGTGCCCTGGCCGCATTGGGCCAGGGGCACAAGGCCCCATAGGGCCCAGCCGGCCAAGAGAGGTTTAAACTCTAGATAGAGCTTCTAGAAGGGGGGTTTCCTTGCCCCCCACTCTTCCTCCTTGGGGCCGCCGGCCTTGGCTTGGGGGAGGGGATAGGGCTGCGCCCCCCCCCCCTCTATATAAAGAGGGGTGGGGGCGCACCAACCCCTTACACCTTCCCCTCCAACCCTAGCCGCCCTGCTGCCCTTCCTCTCTCCCTCCCGACTGTTTGTAGGCGAAGCCCTGCTGCAGAAATTCTCCACCATATACACCACGCCGTCGTGTTGTAGATCCAATCCATCTCTCCACCATACTTGCTGGTCCGAGTAAGGAGGAGACATCGAGATGCTGCACGTGTGCATCTCACGGAGGCACCGCCACTTGTGGTGCTAGATCGGATCGGATCGCGAGGAGGAGAAGCGAGTACGACTACATCACCCACGTTCCGACGAACGTTCCGCTGTGTGAATCTTAAAGGGTATGAAGATCTAATCCAATCTCTCTCATTGTTTGCATCTCCTAGATTAGATCTTGGCTTCCCTCTATTCGCATCCGTAGAAAATTTTGATTTACTATGCCGCGAAACCCTTCAAAAACCCCTAAAAATCCATTTGCTAAGTATTTACAGAGATTTCCTGCTCCTTGCCACTAGTCAACACCTTATGCTCTTTGTTGGTATCAACACTCCTATTTATCGAAAGTACTGCGATACACCCCCTATACTTGTGGGTCATCAAGACTATTTTCTGGCGCCGTTGCCGGGGAGTGAAGCGCTATTGAAGAGTGGAACTGGTAAAGGAAACTTCTACTGTGAGTATTGTTTTTTGTTTCTGTTTGTTACTTTGTTTCCAATATGGATAACCCACTTGGTTTTCTATTTGGGAAAACAACTACCACTATTAGGGTAGTAGATGAACCACCGCCTGTTGAGATCCTTTTAAGATACCTACAAGTATTGTTGATCGTGTTATGGATAATTATTATTTTGGGGATGGAACTGTCCATCCTAGTGATCGTTTGCTTTTTATCCATGAATTATGCGGGTTGTTTAAGTGTGTAGGTATCACGACTAAACAGGTGAAGAAGAAGTTACTCTCTATATCCTTGAAAGGGAGAGCTGAAGAATGGTATAAGCTGCTAAAGAATAGACAATCCATGGAATGGGAGGAAATGGCTTCTCTCTTTTATTCTAAATTCTATCCTCCTAGTGAGATTCATAAGGATAGGAATCTGATATATAACTTTTGGCCTTGTGATGGAGAGAGTACAGTTCAAGCTTGGAGGAGATTGAAGTTACTAATGCTTAAATGCCCGATTCATGAACTCCCTAACAATATTATTATCAATAACTTTTATGCTAGGCTTTCTCTTCATGATAAAGATTTACTAGATGCTTCTTGTGCTGGATCATTCACACGTAGGAAGGAAGAAGCTAAATGGGATATCCTAGACCGTTTTCAAAAGAACACTGAAGCTTGGGAGAATGACAAAGGAAGAAAGTCAGGTATAAATCATGATTATGAATGCATTAAATCTTTTATGGGAACTGATGACTTTCGTGATATTAGTAATGAGTTTGGTCTTGACTACCAAAGTATTGCCAATTGTTTTAAAGCATTTGCCTCTTACATTGAAATTCCCAAAAAGAAGTGGAATAAGTACCATGCACCTTATAAAGATGTTGTTAGTCATGTCCTATTAGAAGCACTGAAGTTTGTACTACTAATCATATTATGCATGAACCTTATGTTGAGAAAATACCTTTCCCAGCTAAGGTAAAGGAGTACTCTATGATGATTAGTGCAAATAAGAAAGGTACAAAGAAAATTGTGGAACCTGATGAGCAAATTAGTATTGAGCCTGTTGTAGCTATTGTGGAAGGCCTTGTCACTAGAAATATAGAGGATGAGCACATTGTATTTTGTGAAGACGCTTCTAATATTGTCTCTCATCCTAGTAAAGCTAGAAAAGCTAGTGTCCCTGTGCTTTCTATTAAAATTGGTGATCATTTTTATTATGGTTTATGTGATATTGGTGCTAGTTCTAGTGCTATTCCTTATGAGCCTTACAGGGAAATTATGCATGAGATTGGTCCTTGTGAGCTTGAGGACATTGGTGTGGTTATTCACCTTGCTAATAAGTAAACCATTTGCCCCATTGGCATTGTAAGATATGTGGAGGTTCTTTATGGTAAGATTAAGTATCCTGTTGATTTTCTAGTGCTTAATTCAGCAGCTAGTAAAACTTGTCCTATCATTTTTGGTAGACCTTTCTTGAACACTTCTGGAGCTATTATAGATTGTAAGAAGGAGAAAGTTTTAACTAAGTTTGATGGAGATTCTTATGAGTTTAACTTTTCCAAATTTGTTAAATCTCCCTGTGAAAATAGCTAGCCTAATAAAGATTTCAGGATGGAACAACTTGCTTCTATTGATCCAGTTTATGACCTTGGACCTCTTTTTGATGACTGTAAGTATGCTCATCCTGATGATAGAATTGCTTCCTGTGACAGTTATATTGTCAACTTTATTCAAGGTGCTAATGAAAGTTATTATGAGAGAGGGAAACATGGTTTTATGCATCTCAATAATGTTAAGTTTCCCCATTTTTTGTTGAAAGATTTGAAGTTGCATTTGTTTTGTCTTCCTATGCTATTGGCTTTTTGTTTCAACAATTTGTTCTCTCATGATAACCCCATGCATAGGAAGTGGGTTAGACTCAAATGTGTTGGTTATTTGCTTCTTGATGCTCTCTTTCGCTCCAGATATATATCTCCTATGTGAGCATCTTTGAAACTTTCAAGCCTAACTTAAAGGCATTAAAGAAAAGTACTTGTTGGGAGATAACCCAAGAGTTTTGTCGAGTCTTGGAAGTTATTACCTCAGTAATAACCGTTCCTTATCCTTTTTTGTTTTGGTTTTTGAGTCAAGTTCAACTACTTTTGAGAAGTATAGGAGTTGTCAAAAGTGGCTTTCCTGGGACAGATTTTTGTGTTGTACTGTAAAAATTCGTGAGGGAGCTCAGTATTTCATATGGAGTTGTATTTTTATGTACTTGTTCTCCAAATTGTTACACAACTTTCACTAGTTTTGCACTTTTTGATTTGAGCAACAGAAGAGTTTTGAAAAAATCAATCTTTACCTGCTGGTCTGTTTTGACAGATTTCTGCCATCATTTGCATTCGCCTCTTACAGAAGCCTTTGTTTTGATGGATTTCAGTTGAAGTGTGAACCTAAAAGTTTATTGTTTTTGCTTACACTAATGTTGTCATTGAAGTTTGTGTATTTCCTTGTGGGAAAAGGAATTTCCAGGAGAAGGAGAAAAGGAGTCTGTAGAGTTCGTCTTTGAATAGGTAAAAGTGGTAAAAACAGAAGGTTCGTGAAAGCCTAATCTTTTTATATTTTTGATGTGTTTAATACATACGGAAGGTTACAAAACAAAACGGAGGAGGAAACGGAGGCCGGGGTGTCCACACACACCCCAGGCGCGGGCCCCAGCTGGTCGCGCCTGGAGGGGGTGTGAGCCCCCCAAGCTCCGTCTCCGCCTCGTTTTCGTATCAGCACCTTCCTTATGCTTTGAAACTTCGTAATATATAACCCCCCAGATCCCCCGAGGTTTGTGCATCGTGTTCTCGTCGTGTTTTCGTTTCGATCTATTTCTGTGAGGAAATCTTCTCAAGTTTAGAGGGCCATGGTCTCCTCCAATGACAAAGGCAAGAAGCCCGAGGAAGATGATCCTCACAATCTCAAGGAGGAGGAGATTTTGGTAGGGGATGAAGAAGACATGGAGGAGGACAAGCATCCGGACACCCGCGCTACCGTCGCAAGTATTGGAGTGGTGAAACTTATCAAGCTTAAGAGGACAGCACGGATGTCTACAGGAGGGAAACCTCCACGTCTTATCTTCGTCCCTGGTCATCTCCTCCACGTACCAAGAATTCCTTGCATACTCTTATACATGAGCAGCAATACCAACATGTGCCCAAAGGGAACTTGCCCTCGGTTTGGGATTTGCCTCGCTCTAACCATGTAGGGAAGGAACACAATAAGAAGGAAGAGTGGGGAAAGAATAGGAAGGACTGGGACTCTCGGTCCGACATGATCATGAACCGCATTGAGCAAAATTCGGAGTTGATTTGTACTCTGACCTTTGAGATTGAGTATTTGAGGAAACTGATTGAGGATCTTATCAAGAGAACACCACCACCACCGAAGGAGTAATTCTTCATCAGGTTTGGCATCCCCTTGGCTTGTTCCAAGCTTGGGGGAGTGTCGCGGTATCACATCATTATATTTTATCTCTTACCTTTTTTGTGGATTCATATCTTTGGTAGAGAAGTTATCTTATAGGTTGGTTTGCATTGTGGAAGTATCTCTCCTTTAGTTTCTATGTATCCCTTGGTGTGAGTGCCTTTATGGAATATTAATGAGAAGTTTCATCTTTTACTTTTGGCACTTCTTATTTTAGTTTGCAATCTCTATTATATGATTGATCTTGTTGATCAGTATTGGTATCACTTTGGGAGCATCAAGTCGATCTGAATTGGCAAACCGAGCTCTGGTTAGTACCAACACTTTTTGAGGTTTGAAAGGAAAAGAGAAAAAGCTAACAGGTATTTTGTATCATTTATTTTCTTTCTTGATTGGCTCATAAGCTTAGTATTCTTTATTTAAGATCTTTTGTGCCTTCAAGGAAGAATTCATGTTTGGCTTTATCACTTGTAGGTTTGCTTGTTTCCTTCAACTCTTTTGCTTGCTACCCAGCCTTGCTAGCCAAAAACCTATTTTGAGAAGGCTTACTTCTCATGTTTCCAACTCCTTTGAACCAAAACCTATGCCATTTGTGACGAGGTTTAATCTCGTTAATGCCCATTGTTATGAGCTTGGGTTTTGGAGAATGTGGGGTTGCTAGAGATCACGGAACGGTTAGCAAACAAGCAAAACGGGGACACGAAGTTTGCCCAGGTTCAGGCCCCCCAGAGGGAAAACCCTACTCCTGCTTGTCTACTCTTGATTATAGTGGAACGGAAAGTTACAGGGGTGCACAGATGCAATCTGGCGTGGAGGTGTGTATGAGGTGAGAGGTGCCCTCCTCGCCGTTCCCTCCTAGCCTTTATATAGGTAGGCAGGTCCTGGGCATAGGTCGAGTCGGTTACAGATTAGGGTTTGCCCTTTGATTTCTATCTACTCTAGTCTTGCTCTCCAAGCATCCGAAGGCGTCATGGGATTGGGCCACCCAAAACCTCTGCAGGCCGCGTATCTTGCAGTGGCCTTCCTTTGGGCTAGACTAGGTATGCTGATGTTGTGTACCCGTGGGGTATAACCATGTCAGTAGCCCCCGAGTGCTCAGTTGAATCGCAGATTCGGCTGAGGACTCCTTAGTCTTTTGGGTGCAGTTTATGCCTGTTTATAAGAGAATAGTTTTAGTTTGTAGGGATTGTTGATGCGTGTGCCTGACTCTCCTGATGGATTAGGGACAGTTAACTGTCATAGGACAAAACAACACGATCTTCTTTAGATTCGAGTCCCTAGACTCGAACCTGGAACGGATGCTGGTGTAATTCGACTCAAGTCGCTGAGGTCTTACAGCAGTCGAATCCCAGTAGTTTTCGAGTGATATACCCAACACGTTCGTCGGGGTTTTCATCGCGTCTGTTGACACGGTTTTTTACTGTTAGAGCGTAGTCAGGTGCGTTACCAGGCCATCAGATGGTATCTATAGTTCTTATCTTTGCGTCGTAGACACAGCATCCGAAATTTTACCACCACGGAGGTGTTTTGGGTGGCCAAGGAGGTTGCTTCTCACTTAGCGTTGGTTTGGGCAAAGTTGCCAAAAAAATTGTCGTATTTGATCCGAAGGATCACAGTCGAAGGATTCATAGGGTGAGCGGTCAGCGCTCCCTATGGGAGTAGCCCCCGAGTGTTTGTTCAAGTCATAGACTTGAGCAGAGACTTTAGTTCAGTTGTTTTTAGCTTCAGGTCCGAAGGACACAACTTTTTCGGATGCTTGAATCAATCCTCCCTATGGGAGTAGCCCCCGAGTCCCTAGTGGAGTCATAGACTCGACGTAGGACTCGAAGAATCATTAGTGGTGTAGTACCTTAATCATGTCTCAAGTGTGAGGCCAGCGCTCCTGATAGGAGTAGCCCCCGAGTAGTTGTTCGAATCGTAGATTCGAGGAAGTACTTGTTTTATCAGCCGAAGGTTTCCAACCGTTGCTAGACTACTTGATGACGTTAGTGTTGACGGTCGATGACCTCAACCGTCTGCGGCGCCAGAGGTGACATAACAGTACGAACGTGGGTCCCACTTTCTGACTTGAAGTTGACTAGTCATGCACGATGTGGCAAGAATTACGGTGTCTCCTCGATTTCCATGCGTAGTGGACGGCCTGCGGGCGACGGTTCGCTGCTGTGTTGACACGTGTATGGTTGGATCTGTCCCTAGCGTTAGGGCTTCTGGATGAACGGTTCCTGTTCATCGTCTTCATCCTTATAACCGTGGGGAAAACAGTGATTTATTTTCACCCTTTGCCATTTGCTTTCTTCACTGCCTCCATTTTCACGAGCTCTTCCTCGTGCGCACTGGACGTTCTTTGATCCTTTCCCTCTTCTTTCCTGCGTGCACATCGCCGTTTTCGATTCTCCGCCATGTTCAAGTCAAAGAAGGCCTCCGCCGGAGCGGGTTCGCATGCTGCTGCCGGCGGCAAGAAAGTTGCCACGCCTGCACGCAATACTGACGGCAAGTGGAGGCGTTCCGATGTGCGTGACGCCGATCTGCGCAAGCTGCACGATGCGGGATTAATCCCGCAAAACAAGGAGGATGTCAAGATCCCCGATGATGAGGTAATCCCTCGCCCACCCGTAGGGTTTCGGGTGATCTTCGTTGCTTTCATTCTTCGCGGTTTTTCGCTTCCTGCCCACAAGTTCCTTCGTGGGATCCTTTTCCTCTATGGGATTCAGATTCATCATCTATCTCCCAATTATCTTCTTAACACTGTGTGCTTCATCACGCTTTGTGGGTGGTGGCTCGTCATTGAGCCACACTTTGGTCTCTTCTAGAAGCTCTATTCCGTGAAGAGGCAGTTCGGCACCGGCGGAGTCTATCCGCTTGGTGGCTGCATCATCTCCCTTCGTCTCTTTGTCCAATTTTTCTCCTTCTCCATTTGCGAGTCCGTTCATTATTGGCGTCGTAAGTGGTTTTACATCCGCGATGTCAAGCTGGACGGTCAGAAATTTGGTTTTGCTCCCTCCGACTCTGAGCAGAAGATTATCCCGAAGAGATCATGGAAAAACCACATCTTGGAGGGCGAAATTGCGGAGGTGGAGAGGCTCTACAAGCGAGTGAAGGCTCTCCAGCTGGTGGCAGGCAAGGAGGTCAACAGAGTCGACATCATACGGACCTTCCTCAAACGTCGGGTGCAGCCGCTCTAGGCCAAGGCGCACCCGATGTTTCTCTACGCCGGCCCCAGTGATCCCACCAGAGTGTCATCCGAAGAGTTATCTTCGGGTGATCTTGATAGGGCCCTCCGCCCTCTGCTAAAGTTCAAGGCCGGTGAGGATCTTCTAGGGGATTCGCAGACTCCCCCTCTTAATGCCAGTAAAGGGGCTTCGAAGGTGAAGTTTGTTCTTGCGTGTTGTGCTTTTTTGTGCTTTTTTTGTTTGCTGCAGTTTCTCATGTGTGTTGTCATTTTTGCCTGCAGCGCCTCCAGGTTAAGGGGTCTATGCCCCCTCAGCCTGAGAAATATAGGGAGGCATCAGACAATGAGGAGGTGGACTTCGAGTATGAGCTTCCTCCCGCTCAGTCACCGACTGTGGATGCTCCAGAGGCGAGCGAGGGTCAGACCTGAAAGCGATCGCGTAGCAAATCATCGAACGTGTCTACCCTGCCGACTCTGAGGGATCCGTCCTTCCTTGAGCGGCATGGCGAGGATGATGGTGCTTCTTCTGCACCGTATCCGGTTGTGCCCCTTCGAGCGATGGCGCCGCAGCCGTCGGCCAAGAAGAAGGAGAAGGAGAAGGCGCCATCCGTCTTCAACTTGTTAGACATTGACTCGTAAGCAGCTTTGAATGCGCTTCTGTTCTGTAATTTGCGTGTGCAATATTTTCTCTTGTTCTTGATCAGTACTTTCCTTGCAGCCACTCCTCGGAAGGTTCTCTTAGTGAGGGCACTCAAGAGGCTGTAGGGGAGTCGAAGCCGACGGCCCCTCCATTTCAGATGGTGGCCAACTCTGAGGATGACACCCCGAATCCCTCTCCGCGAGAGGCTCGGGTGGTTGTTACTCAGAAGACCCCTTGTGGACCTTCGGAGTCTCCATCTGAGCACGTAAGTTGTTCTCTTTTATTGTCCTGGGGGGAGCCCCCGAGCCCTTTTCGGGTTGCTTTGTTGAATGTTTTGCTCTTTGCGGGACACAGACCTGAGACTTTTTTCTGATGCTTTCTTGATTGTTTCTGTTGTTTCTTGTCGCAGCCCTTTGTGCACAGCGCGAATCTTCTCATCTAGCAGCATTTGGCGTTGGAGGCTAGTATGCAGCAGCTTCGAGGTACGTAGTTTGATCATCTGTTGCTTATTTCGGTTGTCTCTTTGCTTCGATTGACCCTTTGTTCTTGGCATGTGCAGATGAAAATAATGCGGCCCTTCGTCGGTTGGACGCTCTTGACAAGAGCCTCGGTCGAGCGGAGAAGAAAGTTGCAGATGCTGTTGAGGCGAAGGAGCGCCTGGAGAAGGAGGTGGCTGCTGCTGCCGAGGCTCAGGAGCGCCTGCGGAAGGAGTCTTCGGATCGCGAGAGGGAGCTTGCTGCTACGGCTGCCGCTCGCGAGAAGGAGATGGCTGACAGGCTGATGGCTGCGGCCAAGGCATTCTCCGGTTAGTTTATTTGATTCGTCCTTGCTTTTTCGGTTGCTCCCTATCTCGTTCTTATTCGGTTCCTTTTCCTCTTTTCTTGTCTCAGATGCTGCAGGCATCACGTTTGATCACGATGTGATGGAGCACGGGAATGCTCTGGATGATGCTACCATAGCGGTCAAAGATTGTTGCGATACTGCTGCTGGTGCCTTGGCGAAGGCCAAGGGGATGCTCCAATGCTTTTACAAGGAGATCGTCCCCAAGGGTGCTGCCCTTGAGGATGTCGACGCGTTGGTGGATGCCCTGTCAGAGGATGCTCCTGCGGCCTACAAGTGCAAGCAGAAGGGCCTTGGTGCCTCGATGGGGTTAGCCATGGCCATGGCATCCGGAGCAGAGCTGGATCTGCTGCACGTCACCTCTCAGATGCCAGCGGCTCCAGACGGCTCAGAGGTAGTCTTCGCTCCCTTCGCTTCCCGCTGCAAGCGGTATGGGCCGAAGCTTATTGACCTGCTGGTGCGGTATGCGGCGAAGCAGCAGGAGGAGGCCAAGAGCAGGCAGTCTGGCTCTAAGGCCACTCCAGATGCGGGTGCCTAGGCTTTGTTGCTGTAGTTTAGGATAGTATATCCTCTTCCTTTTGTAATATGTACTTTTGCTGGTGAACAATCTTTTCTTATGCCACGCGATGGCCATTAATGTATATAAGTTATTTTTTTGATCTATCTTCAGAGATGTTTGTGATGTTCATCTCCTTGCTTGTTTTCCTTTAGGGTCATTCGGGTGGTGCACCCGTTGGTACTTTGACTGCTCCAGATCCGCGACCATTGTTGGATGAGGCGTTGCATCTTGTTTTTCTTCACGACCGTGTTCATAGCTTGGAGAAAGAGGTCCTTGGTGTTCGAGGCCACGCGGACGTGTGGAAGTCGAAGGCTGAGCGAGCTACCGCTAGGGAGGAGTATCTGATGGGGGACTGCGGCAGTTGAGCGAGCAACTGCAATGTGAGTTTTCTTTGAGCTGTTGCTCGGTTTCGGATGCGCCTTGTTTTCGTGTCACCTTACTCTGAGTTTCCTGCAGGTGCCAACCTTGTTCCAAGGGAGGAGAAGGAGCGTGTTGCAGTTCGGATCAATTGTTTGACCCAACAAGACATGGAAGCTGGCGGCTTCTTTTGGATGGACCGTGACCGGGCCACCATCCTTGCAACGGTGTTGGATCGTGTTCATCAGGTGTCGCGGGTGCTTAAGCAGGTGAAAACTTCCTTGGCGTCAATTCTGTACGTCATGTTTCCTCTGGATGAGGCACCGTCCACCCTTTGGGGTTTGTTGTCGAAGTTTCAAGACATGAGTCACATGAGGGAGTTGGTGCGGCACCAGCTGGTTGCAGGGGTGAAAGCTGCCCTTTCGCTTATTCGGCTGCATCGCCCTGATGTTGATCTCGTGGCGGTGGCAGCTGGGCCGCCTCTTTGACCAGATGGTAGCCTCTAGGACATGCGCCCGCACTATGCGGCTGTTAGGCAATATGCCGAAGAGATCGTGGATCTCTTCGAGCATCGGGCACACGTGATTCTTCAGAATAGATAGACCCTGTAAAAAGATATATGTAAAACTTGTATATATTCGAGTGGGCTTGGTATGCCCTTTTCTGTAAAGTTTATTTGTGCTAGCACGTGGTGCTTTTGTTGTGTGCATGTCTTTTTCGTTAGCCTAACGTGGTTAGCTACTCAGGTTACATGCGTTATTCTCAACCGACGGAGTCGTGAGGTGAGGCGTAGCCTCCGAGCGTGTTATAGCGAAAAGTAATTGCAAGGTAAAAGAAAATTTTTAGGCGAGTAACTTAGCTTTTATTCATATCGTAACAAGGAGGTACACTGTTCGGCTGAGTACCTTGGCTGAGTAGCCTTATTGCAAGTAAAGGGATAACTAGGGGTAGAAGCGTCACAAACGTGCGACGTTCCAGGGATTGGAGTATTCGACTCGTGACGCGATGTCCATGAGGCGATAGGCGCCGCCTGGGATGACTTCTGTGACGATATAGGGTCCTTCCTAGGATGACTCGAGCTTTTTCGGCCGCTCTTGCTTGAGTCGTAGGACGAGGTCTCCTTCGACGAAGGACCTTGGTCGCAGCCATCTGCTGTGGTAGTTGCGTAGGCTCTGCTGGTAGAATGCTGAGCGAGCCGCGGCGATGTCACGTGCCTCGTTGAGTGTGTCGACGGCATATTCGAGTGTGGCAGTTGATTCGGCTTCGCTGTAGGCGACGACCCATGGGGCCTTGTGGCGTACCTCAGCAGGTATTACGACTTCGGCTCCGTGCACCATAGAGAAAGGTGTGAAGCCAGTTGTGTTGTTCAGCGTTGTGCGTAGGCTCTAGAGGACGGAGGGTAGATCTTCTGCCCAAGCTCCCGCAAGCCGTTCGAGTGGGCTGAGCAAGCATTTCTTGATGCCTCCACCTATGAGGTCGTTGGCCTTTTCGATCTGCCCGTTGGTCTGCGGGTGCACCACTGAGGCGTATGATATGTTAATACCAAGGCCCTCGCAGAAGTCCTAGAATTCTTTCGAGATGAAGTTCGAGCCGTTGTCCGTGATGATGTTGTGCGGCACGCCGAACCTGTAGACGATGGACTCGAAGAACTTGACAGCCGTTTTGCCGCTTTGGTTGGTGACAGACATGGCCTCGATCCACTTGGTGAATTTGTCGACTGCGACCAGGAGGTAGACGTGGCCTCCTTTCGAAGATTTGGGCAGTTTGCCGATCATGTTGAGACCCCATTGGGCGAAGGGCCAGACCAGTGGTATGGGCCTGATCTTTGATCCTGGTGCGTGTGGCTTGTCCGCGAACCTTTGGCAGCCATTGCACCTTCAGACGATGTCCTTAGCATCATTCATGGCCGTTGGCCAGTAGAATCCAGCTCATAAAGCTTTGGCGACGAGGGCGCGGCTGCCTGCGTGATGACCGCAGATGCCTTCGTGGATGTCTTGGAGGATGGTTTTTCCATCACCGATGGTGACGCACCTTTGGAGTGCACCCTAAATGTTGCGCTTGTACAGCTCGCCCTTGTGGAGGGTGAATGATTTGGACCGGCGAGATATGTGCCGAGCATCTGTCGGGTCATCGGGCAGTTCCTTGTTTAGTAGGTACCGAAGGTATGGCTGCGTCCATGTCTCCTCGATCGCCATGACCTGCATTAGGCTGACAAGTTCGACCTCTGTATCGAGCTTTTTGGGTCCTTCCTGTCCTTCGGGTAGCGCAGCCCCCGAGTGCTCTGCTTCTTCGGGTGATCCCTTGGGGAATTTCCTTTTGATAGAGGGTACGCAGATTTGTTCGAGGAACACGCCTGGCGGCACCCGTGGGCATGTGGAGCCGATGTTGGAGAGTCTATCGGCCTCCTCGTTGCTTTCCCTTCCAACATGCCGAAGCTCGCAGCCGTCAAAGTATCCTTCGAGTGAATTGTAGAGGGCGCGGTATGCGATCATGTTGGCGGCATGGGCGTCTCATTCGTTGATCGTCTACTGGACGATGAAGTTCGAGTCACCATAGATGACTAGGCGCGTTGCGCCACAGATCTTTGCCATCATCATGCCGTGGATGAGGGCCTCGTATTTGGCTCGTTGTTGGAGGCGCGAAATTTCATCCGAAGGATATATTTCATATTATCACCTTGCGGGGACGTCAGTATGACGCCAGCCCTGCTCCAGCCTCGTGCTTGGAGCCGTCAAAGTGCATCGTCCATGATAGCATCATGTCCGGAGTGTCCGGCAGCTGGAGTTCCATCCAGTGGACGAGGAAGTCCGGGAGGACCTGAGATTTGATGGCCTTGCGCCGCTCATAGACTATGTCTAGAGGGGATAGCTCAATGACCCACAGGGCTACACGTCCCATGGCTTCGGGGTTGTTTAGGATGTTGGACAGTGGCGCCTCATTGACGACCATTATCTGATGCTCCTAGAAGTAGTGGCTCAGCCGACGAGCCATCATGAACACGCCGTAGGCGAGCTTCTGGTAGTGAGGGTACCTCTATTTTGTTGGCGTCAGTTCCTCGCTGAGGTAGTAGATTGGGCATTAGACCCCATGGATCTTGCCATCTTCGGGTCGCTCGACCACGAGTGCAGTTGTAGAGGTCCCAACCCAATAAGGTAGAGTCCTCCTGTGTTTACAATGCTAGTCCCTGGATCAATAGCTAGCATCCACAGTTAAGATGTAATATCAAGATACAAAGGTCATAATATAAATTTATAACCAGGAATAACATAAGTTTATTACATCAAACATAGCTCATTTGGCTATTACAATACATTGCAGCGGAATAATTATAGTCATGGGTCCTTCATCTTCAAAGTGCCACAGGCAGATGTTGGTTGTAGACTTTGTAGTCCTAGTCAATCAAACAATCTTCATTTAAAAACAATCAACCTGCAACATTACAAGTTACAGCCACAAGGGTCAATACATTTTGAATTGTATTGGCAAGCTTCACTTCTATGTATAATATGAGTGGATCCTATCATTATATGCATATTTGGCTAAGTAGAGTTTAAGGCTTATTTGCATAAAGCAATATTTTATCCTATCTTTTCAAAAGGGTTTTAAAGTCCTTTGTTAAATTTCTTTTCCAAGTTCCTTGAACTCCTTGGTAGAAACTCAAGTGTTCAAATCCTTGTCAAAATCTCTTGAGCACCTTGGTAACCCCAAGTGCAACAAGTTTTATCAAAATCCATGAGTTCCTTGGTAACCCCAAGTACATCATGCTCTTGAGCACCTTGGTAACCCCAAGTGCAACAAGTTTTACAAAATCTCTTTGAATTCCTTGGTACCCCCAAGTGCATCAAGTTTTTATATTAGAAGTTGGAATGTCGAGATCCCCCATAGTTCAAACTTTAGTTGCTCAGTATTGTCCATAACCGGGGACACGGCTAAGTACTTAGATTTTATTAACTTCTGCAGAAGGAGTACACTTTACCCACATGTCACAATCCCATCCTTTTGCCACCAGTGGCCTACTGGATTAGTGCTCACCAAGATGGAGTACTGGCAGATTGAGAATGTGACGAAGTCTTTCCAAAAGGTCCTCCCATACATCATTGCTAGCTTTGTCTTCAGCCCCCATGAAGCATTCCAGATCCCCATGTCCAGTAACTAAATACAATGTATGGGTCTTCCTAATGTAATTGACTAAGCCAGAGCCATAATAGCATGTGGTTGCACACGAAAGCCACAATTGGAGAAGCATGTTCAATCTCTAAGTTTCCTAGGTGGTTTTCATTTGGAGCATAACACAAAGTGATTGCCATAGACATGGTTCCCTTTTGTTGCCACCTTCTCCAAAACATAAAGAGTCCACCACCTAGGTGGTTCATTGAGTCCTTGTTTTATTATATAAAACACAAGTCTTTTTCACAACCTTTGTAAAATCTCAACATGTCTCTCTTTTCAAAACATAGCATGGCTAAGCATGTACAACTATTTTTACTAAGGAGTGTATAGGGAATCCTATTGGGATTAGCATAGCATAAGTATAAAACATTTTCATGCATGTATACAAAATCCACTAAGTATAATGAAAATAGTAGGTATTTTGTATGATAGTGTAACTTGCCTTTTGGTAGGGAATGGGGGTTCACTCCTTGATCTTGCTGGTTTCACACTTTGTTAATTTCACTACAAGTCAATCAAGCAAATCACCAAATCAACTAACATTCCAAACCAAGGTTAAACAAACAATTTCACACACATAGCAATGGAGTCTAAGTCATGCAAAGGGGGGTTCTTTTGCAAGGTTGGTATCTACTAGGTTTATAAACTTTGTAAGGTCCACATTGGTCATTTACCAAAATGGCAAAGTCATTAGTTAGAGGGTTTTGCTCAAAGTATATTTTAAAATCCATTCAACATTTTATGTGGTGAAAATTATTCTTATCAAAGCAAAACTTTAGGTTTTTCACTAAGTGAGTTGTCCTTGGCAAGGCTTGGTGTTTTGGATCAGTAAGTTTGGTCCATAACATTTTCCCAAAGTTTTCTTTGCAAAAAAACATTTCCATAATAAAATCAATGAGTTTATTTGGCTAGAAAATGGCTAGGTTAAATAATTCAACTTAAATTTCACCAAAATCATTTTTAACACTATGGGTTGGTTCCTAGGGTCAGTAAGGTCACACAAATCCATTTTGCAAAAGATTTAATCCTTAAACCAATTTTAAACAATTTTTATACTCTAAATAAGTACACAAATGTTTCTGCAAATTCGATCAAGCTAACAGATACTATTTTCAAAACTAAGGCCATGGTTAGCTAGGGCTTGTTCTCCTGATTTCATTGATATAAAATTTTCCAAATTTGGACGTGTGGTTTGAAAGTTACAAGGGTTTGAAGTTTGCAAATAAATCTGTTTTCAAATTTGTTTTTAAACGGAATAGAGGACACGCGGCGTTATCTAACTGGTTGGTACCGGTTCGGTCGGATTGACCTCTCTGGATCGTTGGATCTAAGTGGGGTCGCATGGCGCTGGCTGTGTACCTCTTCGAGTTTAAGTGATCTAATCTCGCTCGTTCAAACTAGATCTGACTGCTGTGGGGTGTTCGACCATAGACGGGCGGCGCTGTGACGGCTGCTGGCGGCGGCGACTCTGTTTCACGGCGGCGCCGGCGATACAGGAAGCGAAGCAGAGGGGAAGTGTGCTCACCGGGTTCGCTGACGCTCGCTGATGCTCAACGTGGTACGGGTTGGTGATGGGGCGCACTGGGTCGGGCTTGATTGCTCGCCGGTGTTGAAGACGGCGTCGGGCGCGTCAGATGGTCGTCGTGGGCGGTGCTGTGGATCACCTCAAAGCGAAATGACGACACGGTTAGATGCGCAGGATCAAGACAGAGTCGTGTGCGTGAACTAGAAGGCGCGGGGTGGTCAGATACTACCTGTGGCCTTCGCCGGAGATGAAGCAGACGGTGGCGACGGTGGCCGTTGTCGAAGGCGAGGTTACAGGGTACCCGCGGTCGAGTTGGATGCACTAGCAGATGCGCCTGAGAGTGGGGATGCTGTGAGCTTGGTCGGGGAGGAGAGGGGCGGCGAGTCTTGGCCGGAATTGGCGAGGAGGGTCGTCGGAGTAGCAGCGGTACAGAGGGAAATTGGGGCGTCCTGGAGGCGTGTCGAGGAGGGCGTCTGGGGGAAAACGGAGGAGAGAGCGAGGCGATTAAAAGGGCGTGGTCGCGGCGAGGAATTAACGCGGCGTTAAGGCGAATTGATCACGGCATTCATGGGCAGCAACGGCAGCGTCGTCTGGGGGAGGCATGGTCGCGCGAGGAAGAAGAAGGAGGAGGCAGTGTGGGGTCCGCTGGCAGTGAAAGAAAAGAATAAGGGAAGGGGTCCACTTGTCAGTGGTTCAGCGGGTTCTTTCTGTGGTGAAGAAAAACGGTTCGGGAGAGGAGGTGGGCTAGATGGGCTGGAGCTGGGCCAGATGGTTGGGCTGCTCGTTTTGTTCTATTTTTTTCTGTCTAATCCTTTTTCTTTTTCCATTTCTATTTCCTGATTTGTTATTTCAAACAATTATTCAAGCATTCAAATAATTCAACAATTAAAACAATCTTTAAAATTTGCATTGTGTTTTTGGTTCTGTTCATCAACATAATCCAAATCTCAAAATAATATCTTAAATCTTTTTAGGTTCCATTTATTAATTAAATAAAATGGACCATGGTTTATTATTAGAATAGGGTTTGATATTAATAAAATTCCCATTTTGAAATCCAAATATTTTCAAAATCAAATCAGTAGGTTTTATTTGAAAATACAATTCATTTGAAAATCTTGTTCTAATACAAAATATCATTTTATTTTAGAGTCCATTATTAATTAAATAAAATAGACTTTCATTATTAATTCAACTAGGGTTTGTTTTATTGAGAATGTTTATTTTAAAATCTAAAATAAAGACAAAACACTTTATTAGGTTTTATTAGAGAATATAAAATACTTGGAAAACCTATTTAAACCAAAATAATAAGTTTTGGTGTTTATTTAAAATGGGAAAGGCCTTTACTTAAATAAAAATTGGATATTAAATCTTCATTATTTTATTTAAGTAAACCTTTACTATTTTTTTTTTCAAAACAAATTGTTTTATTCAAAGACTTGGCCAAGGTTTAATTTGGCTCTATAAAACAATCTTTATCTATAAATCCATCTTTTCTTTTGAATACCAAATCTTTTATTTTAAAAGATCCAAAATATTATTTCCAAAATATTTTGTTTTCCTTTATTTAAAAGGTTTATCTTTTTAAATCCATTTAGGGTTTTATTTAATTCAAATGGGTTTGATGTTCCAATTGAATTCAAAAAGTTTCTTCTGGCTCTGAAAATCAAACAAAGTTTTGTTTTATTAATTTATTTTCACATTACAAGATTTGGAAAATCTTGGGATGTGACGGGCTACCACCCTTAAAATAAATCTCGTCCCGAGATTTGGGAAGGCTGGGGTTACAAGCAAGTTCAAAACAACTAGGGTACTACCACCCTTAAAAATTTTCAAACAGAAATTACATATTGGCCTTCTTGGGTCCTGGAAAACTTCTCTAAGCAAACTTTTGCTTTATTTCTACACTTGATTCATGGGCCAAGGTTGAGTTTCTCCATAGGCTTGTTCAACTTGTTTTTCATTCTTTCTGGACAGTTGCTTGCATAATGCCCTGGATTCTTGCAGTTGAAACAATGAATGTCTTTGAGTTCTTTGCGTTGCTCTTGTGGGCAAGTTGCTACATAGTGGCCTGGTTCTTTGCAGTTGTTGCACCACACTTGGTCAATCTCTTTATTCTTCTTGTTCTCTGGGCATCCACTGGAGTAGTGTCCCATTTCCTTACATTTACGACATTGCACAAGGCTCATGTCTTGCTTGGGCTTCTTGATTTTCTTTGATCCTTTGAATTGGGTTGTCTTGTTTGGATGTAGAAGTGGTCCTTTTCCTTTGGTAGACTTGGATCCTTCTTGTTTCCTTTGTTCCACCATGGCATAGATAGGACATAAAACTGGAGTATGATCACTTCCTTCACACAGGTAGCAAGTAGCTTGAGAGGTAGGACATTGTCCAATAGGATGATCTTCTTCACAATTGGGGCATTGTCCTTCATGCTCCTTGGAAGTATGATCCTTGTCTCCACAAATAATGCAAGCTGGGGCTCCATCTAGAACAACATTCTTATCATCTTTGTTATCATAAACTCTTTTGGCATAGTTTTCTTCCATGCTTATCATTTGATTAGTCACTTTAAGCATCAGTTGGGATTGTTCCTCCAAAAACCTTTGTAGTGCTGGATCTTTATCACTATTGTTGACTATGAACTGAGCTGTCAGTTGGTTCAACTGGTGTTGGGTTGCTATGAGCTCTTTCATGCTATCAGCTTGGTTGGTGTTGGTGTCATCAACCTTGGAGTCCTTTGGAGTAGTCATCTGTTTGGGTTTGAAGGGAGTTTAGAACAGGCAAGATATTTCTAAGGAATTATTTCTAATCACACACATCACAATTTACACAACAATGTGCATGCAATCACAAACAACTTTTCACTCAAACAACAAGGTTCAAGCACATTTTTAGGCAACAAAATATTTTTGTTACACCACATAAGTTGGTGTGTTTGACTTTAACTATAAATGGTGGTCCATCTATATGGTTTACTTGTGATCTTTCTTTCCTTCATGATTCTTCTTTTATGAGATCTTGGTTTCCTTGAGAAAACTCTTGGTCACAATACTTCAAAGTTGTTGATGGTTCCTTCTTATTTTGCATTCCCTCAGTCTCTAAATCTTGAGTAGGATTTCCTTGTTTCACTTGTAGTCCTTAGTGATATCCATGTTGGAAGTCCTTGGTGAATATGCTGAAGATGTTGAAGTCATTAGAGTTAAAGATGTTGAAGTCATTAGAGTTGAAAAAGTTGAAGAAGTCCTTTGCACATGGTGTAGTCTTTAGTCATGGGTAGGTTTTTCCATCAAGTTGAAGTAGTAGAGTTGAAACCAAAATGATTGAGGAAAGAGTTTACAAGATTTGTTTGTAAATAAGTTTTTGAACAAAACAACTCCTATTTTTCTAAGGGTTTTTGTCCAATCCTAGGTTTTACAAATCCTACAGGCAACACAATGCTCTGATACCATCTGTAGAGGTCCCAACCCAATAAGGTAGAGTCCTCCTGTGTTTACAATGCTAGTCCCTGGATCAATAGCTAGCATCCACAGTTAAGATGTAATATCAAGATACAAAGGTCATAATATAAATTTATAACCAGGAATAACATAAGTTTATTACATCAAACATAGCTCATTTGGCTATTACAATACATTGCAGCGAAATAATTATAGTCATGGGTCCTTCATCTTCAAAGTGCCACAGGCAGATGTTGGTTGTAGACTTTGTAGTCCTAGTCAATCAAACAATCTTCATTTAAAAACAATCAACCTGCAACATTACAAGTTACAGCCACAAGGGTCAATACATTTTGAATTGTATTGGCAAGCTTCACTTCTATGTATAATATGAGTGGATCCTATCATTATATGCATATTTGGCTAAGTAGAGTTTAAGGCTTATTTGCATAAAGCAATATTTTATCCTATCTTTTCAAAAGGGTTTTAAAGTCCTTTGTTAAATTTCTTTTCCAAGTTCCTTGAACTCCTTGGTAGAAACTCAAGTGTTCAAATCCTTGTCAAAATCTCTTGAGCACCTTGGTAACCCCAAGTGCAACAAGTTTTATCAAAATCCATGAGTTCCTTGGTAACCCCAAGTACATCATGCTCTTGAGCACCTTGGTAACCCCAAGTGCAACAAGTTTTACAAAATCTCTTTGAATTCCTTGGTACCCCCAAGTGCATCAAGTTTTTATATTAGAAGTTGGAATGTCGAGATCTCCCATAGTTCAAACTTTAGTTGCTCAGTATTGTCCATAACCGGGGACACGGCTAAGTACTTAGATTTTATTAACTTCTGCAGAAGGAGTACACTTTACCCACATGTCACAATCCCATCCTTTTGCCACCAGTGGCCTACTGGATTAGTGCTCACCAAGATGGAGTACTGGCAGATTGAGAATGTGATGAAGTCTTTCCAAAAGGTCCTCCCATACATCATTGCTAGCTTTGTCTTCAGCCCCCATGAAGCATTCCAGATCCCCATGTCCAGTAACTAAAGACAATGTATGGGTCTTCCTAATGTAATTGACTAAGCCAGAGCCATAATAGCATGTGGTTGCACACGAAAGCCACAATTGGAGAAGCATGTTCAATCTCTAAGTTTCCTAGGTGGTTTTCATTTGGAGCACAACACAAAGTGATTGCCATAGACATGGTTCCCTTTTGTTGCCACCTTCTCCAAAACATAAAGAGTCCACCACCTAGGTGGTTCATTGAGTCCTTGTTTTATTATATAAAACACAAGTCTTTTTCACAACCTTTGTAAAATCTCAACATGTCTCTCTTTTCAAAACATAGCATGGCTAAGCATGTACAACTATTTTTACTAAGGAGTGTATAGGGAATCCTATTGGGATTAGCATAGCATAAGTATAAAACATTTTCATGCATGTATACAAAATCCACTAAGTATAATGAAAATAGTAGGTCTTTTGTATGATAGTGTAACTTGCCTTTTGGTAGGGAATGGGGGTTCACTCCTTGATCTTGCTGGTTTCACACTTTGTTAATTTCACTACAAGTCAATCAAGCAAATCACCAAATCAACTAACATTCCAAACCAAGGTTAAACAAACAATTTCACACACATAGCAATGGAGTCTAAGTCATGCAAAGGGGGGTTCTTTTGCAAGGTTGGTCTCTACTAGGTTTATAAACTTTGTAAGGTCCACATTGGTCATTTACCAAAATGGCAAAGTCATTAGTTAGAGGGTTTTGCTCAAAGTATATTTTAAAATCCATTCAACATTTTATGTGGTGAAAATTATTCTTATCAAAGCAAAACTTTAGGTTTTTCACTAAGTGAGTTGTCCTTGGCAAGGCTTGGTGTTTTGGATCAGTAAGTTTGGTCCATAACATTTTCCCAAAGTTTTCTTTGCAAAAAAAACATTTCCATAATAAAATCAATGAGTTTATTTGGCTAGAAAATGGCTAGGTTAAATAATTCAACTTAAATTTCACCAAAATCATTTTTAACACTATGGGTTGGTTCCTAGGGTCAGTAAGGTCACACAAATCCATTTTGCAAAAGATTTAATCCTTAAACCAATTTTAAACAATTTTTATACTCTAAATAAGTACACAAATGTTTCTGCAAATTCAATCAAGCTAACAGATACTATTTTCAAAACTAAGGCCATGGTTAGCTAGGGCTTGTTCTCCTGATTTCATTGATATAAAATTTGCCAAATTTGGACGTGTGGTTTGAAAGTTACAAGGGTTTGAAGTTTGCAAATAAATCTGTTTTCAAATTTGTTTTTAAACGGAATAGAGGACACGCGGCGTTATCTAACTGGTTGGTACCGGTTCGGTCGGATTGACCTCTCTGGATCGTTGGATCTAAGTGGGATCGCACGGCGCTGGCTGTGTACCTCTTCGAGTTTAAGTGATCTAATCTCGCTCGTTCAAACTAGATCTGACGGCTGTGGGGTGTTCGACCATAGACGGGCGGCGCTGCGACGGCTGCTGGCGGCGGCGACTCTGTTTCACGGCGGCGTCGGCGATACAGGAAGCGAAGCAGAGGGGAAGTGTGCTCACCGGGTTCACTGACGCTCGCTGATGCTCAACGTGGTACGGGTTGGTGATGGGGCGCACTGGGTCGGGCTTGATTGCTCGTCGGTGTTGAAGACGGCGTCGGGCGCGTCAGATGGTCGTCGTGGGCGGTGCTGTGGATCACCTCAAAGCGAAATGACGACACGGTTAGATGCACAGGATCAAGACAGAGTCGTGTGCGTGAACTAGAAGGCGCGGGGTGGTCAGATACTACCTGTGGCCTTCGCCGGAGATGAAGCAGACGGTGGCGACGGTGGCCGTTGTCGAAGGCGAGGTTACAGGGTACCCGTGGTCGAGTTGGATGCACTAGCAGATGCGCCTGAGAGTGGGGATGCTGTGAGCTTGGTCGGGGAGGAGAGGGGCGGCGAGTCTTGGCCGGAATTGGCGAGGAGGGTCGTCGGAGTAGCAGCGGTACAGAGGGAAATTGGGGCGGCCTGGAGGCGTGTCGAGGAGGGCGTCTGGGGGAAAACGGAGGAGAGAGCGAGGCGATTAAAAGGGCGTGGTCGCGGCGAGGAATTAACGCGGCGTTAAGGCGAATTGATCACGGCATTCATGGGCAGCAACGGCAGCGTCGTCTGGGGGAGGCATGGTCGCGCGAGGAAGAAGAAGGAGGAGGCAGTGTGGGGTCCGCTGGTAGTGAAAGAAAAGAATAAGGGAAGGGGTCCACTTGTCAGTGGTTTAGCGGGTTCTTTCTGTGGTGAAGAAAAACGGTTCGGGAGAGGAGGTGGGCTAGATGGACTGGAGCTGGGCCAGATGGTTGGGCTGCTCGTTTTGTTCTATTTTTTTCTGTCTAATCCTTTTTCTTTTTCCATTTCTATTTCCTGATTTGTTATTTCAAACAATTATTCAAGCATTCAAATAATTCAACAATTAAAACAATCTTTAAACTTTGCATTGTGTTTTTGGTTCTGTTCATCAACATAATCCAAATCTCAAAATAATATCTTAAATCTTTTTAGGTTCCATTTATTAATTAAATAAAATGGACCATGGTTTATTATTAGAATAGGGTTTGATATTAATAAAATTCCCATTTTGAAATCCAAATATTTTCAAAATCAAATCAGTAGGTTTTATTTGAAAATACAATTCATTTGAAAATCTTGTTCTAATACAAAATATCATTTTATTTTAGAGTCCATTATTAATTAAATAAAATAGACTTTCATTATTAATTCAACTAGGGTTTGTTTTATTGAGAATGTTTATTTTAAAATCTAAAATAAAGACAAAACACTTTATTAGGTTTTATTAGAGAATATAAAATACTTGGAAAACCTATTTAAAGCAAAATAATAAGTTTTGGTGTTTATTTAAAATGGGAAAGGCCTTTACTTAAATAAAAATTGGATATTAAATCTTCATTATTTTATTTAAGTAAACCTTTACTATTTTTTTTTTCAAAACAAATTGTTTTATTCAAAGACTTGGCCAAGGTTTAATTTGGCTCTATAAAACAATCTTTATCTATAAATCCATCTTTTCTTTTGAATACCAAATCTTTTATTTTAAAAGATCCAAAATATTATTTCCAAAATATTTTGTTTTCCTTTATTTAAAAGGTTTATCTTTTTAAATCCATTTAGGGTTTTATTTAATTCAAATGGGTTTGATGTTCCAATTGAATTCAAAAAGTTTCTTCTGGCTCTGAAAATCAAACAAAGTTTTGTTTTATTAATTTATTTTCACATTACAAGATTTGGAAAATCTTGGGATGTGACAGCAGTGCTTACCACCTGGTGTGTGGCTGCAATCTATAGCAGCAGAGGTTCGCGTTCTTTTGGTGTGACCAGAACAGGCGAGGTGGAGAGCAGCCGCTTCAGGTCTTCGAATGCGTCGTCTGCTTCGGGTGTCCACTCGAATTTGTCGGCTTTGCGTAGCAGCTGGTAGAAAGGCAGGGCCTTCTCACCCATGCAGATGATGAATCTGCTCAGCGCCGCGATGCGCCCAGCTAGCTGCTGGACACCTTTGAGGTTCTTTGGCTTCTCCATGGTTAGTATGGCCCAGATTTTCTTCAGATTCGCCTCGATCCCTCGTTGGGAGATGAAGTAGCCGAGTAGTTGGCCAGATGTAACATCCCAGCATTAGAGCCTAGAAATAAGCTGAACCCGGATGTGTGCATTGCATTCATGCATAGAAAATCCGAATAATTTTCGCGCTTTTGAACAAATCTTTGGAAAGTGATTGAATCTTCTCTTAACTTGATGGAATTGAAGTAGATCATCAAGTTGACTGCGATAAGTTTCAATATGACCTTTGATAAAACCTTATTTTGGGTAAGGTAGATTTGATCTAAGGGTAGATCAAATGTAATAAAAGTTAAACCCTAATACAATATGATTTATATTTGATCCTTAGGTGATCATATCATAGTATTCATTATAATCACTCATGAGTACCAGGTTAAGGATATAACACAAATAATAAGAAGGTAACAACTATATCTTAATTCCATCTGCTTATACCATGAGTATCATGGTAATACCTAACCCTACTTCTTAAGTAAGATTGAGTAGGAAAGAAACTAAGTTTAGATCATTCATCATATATATTTCTTTCCATCTAAATCCTTATCATCTCTATTGAGTTATATTCCAATATTTGTTGTTCATCAATGTTGAGAAATCAACTATTGATTCACCAATTCTCAATCTATCAACTCTTGACCAGAACATAGCTTACATTTAAGTGTCTATAAAGAAACAACTAAGAAGAGGTAAATAGTGATGCTAGTTTTAGATATCATCTATAGGATGGGAATGATTGAAGAGAATCCAATCAATAGGATAATTGATGGAGTTAAATCACTCCTAATTAAATAGAAGAATTATTTATATTATCTAATTATATGGTAGTAAAGAAGATTACAAGAATGAATTCTGAAGATAGTTACCAGTAGTAATTCTATTGGATCAAGTGGGCATAGTCCATGAATAACAGCCTTAATCCAATTAAAGATACTAAGAAGATAATACCAATACAATTGTAAGGATGTATTGATAAAGTCTTTCTTAGCCAACTAAAAATCTAAGCTATAAATTATTAAAGGATTATAATGATCATTCCTTGCTCACCAGGGGGTATACTTATATCTTGTTTAAGTGATATTGGTAGGTAGAACATGATTGAAACCCTAGTATAGGTAAGTTATCCTAAGGTAGTTATTATAGGTCACATTAATATAATGTGAGGTTGGAGTATGAGTTGTTAGGGTAAAGTAAATGTAGATAGTATGATTCAATTAAAGCTAGTATAGCATAGAGTTATGGAAGTAGTGTTATTTATCCTAAAGGATAGTAAGCTTTGGAGAAAGGCAGTTGGAGGTATACATCTAAGGGAGGAATATTAGTGATGGATGATTAAGGAAGATTATGAGTGGAGTTTGAAAGAACTACTTGTTGGATTAAAGATTATCAGCAGAATTGTAGTTGATATAGCCAAGTAGGGATAGGTGTAGATCATGAAATGCTTTAGCGTCAAACTCATTGGATTCATCCATGAGTTTGGAAGAATAATAGGTGGACAAGAATATTTTTATGAAGTAAAGCTCATCATATTTATCATGAGGATGGATAGGAAGAAGTAGT
Organism: Avena sativa; assembly: GCA_916181665.1. Classification (NCBI taxonomy): domain Eukaryota; kingdom Viridiplantae; phylum Streptophyta; class Magnoliopsida; order Poales; family Poaceae; genus Avena; species Avena sativa. Next base: position 86,814,434 of record OV702284.1, read on the forward strand.
ATATCTAGGAAAGGAATTCCTTAATTAAAAGTCTAGGATTGTGAATTATAGAAAATTGACATTATTGGTTAACACCCAACTCAAAATCTCAAACCAAACATAATATCCATTTCATGTTATTGATCCATCATCTTATCTCCATATCACTTTATAGGAATATTTTCCTATAGCAAATCACATAAGCACATCTTTATCATTTCCAGTTATCTTAATCATATGTGTTTAAGAGATATTTTTATCAATTATCTTCCATAGGACATTTTTTAACTTTCTATTTTAAAAGGGTGATATCATTATAGATCACAAACAGAAAACAATATGCTTAGTTATTAAATCTTTACTCACAACAATAAAAGAATATAAGTAAATTAATAACCCTCAACCCGTGGGTAAACATTTACGATTCAAACCCTACGCTTCTATGTGTATCATAATAGAATATATAAATTGCCATTTTCTAAGTTAATGGAAGTAGTATTAACCATATTAATTTATTTTGTATTTCATGCATCAAATACTAATATAAGATCATTATACATATAAAATTTTCTATTCAAACTATGAGCCAACTAGAGTTGAGATTTATAAACAAATAAGAAAATATCATATAATAAAGCCATGGTTTAGTATAGGAAGAAAATTAATAATAAGGATTTCTACATTATAAAAAAATAGGGGTTTTGAAAGAAAATAAATAAAGAAATAATACCACTATATGACAAACTCATACAAGAACCTTAATATACTTTATTAATGCTGCAATCTCTCAGCAAAAAAAATCAATTCTCTAAAGATAATTCAAATCAAACAAGTAAAATTCAAATCTGAAAGTAAAACAGAAAATAGAAAAAGGAAAAAAATCCTGGCTGTGGCCCAACTCCTCTTTTCTTACCTGTCGCCCATGTGCAGCCCACAAAAGCCCAGTAACCAGCCCAGCTCGTTCTCTTCTGTGACTGACGGGTGGGACCAGAGAAGGATCGTTGGTTGAGAGGAAAGAAGTGCCAGGGGGTTTCTGTAAAACCATCATCGTCGTCTTCCTCCGGCTGGAAGCAGCTCGGTGGCGGCCGAGGCCGTCCGCCATCGTCCTTGCGCCAAGATCCATGCCGTCGTCGCCAGGAGAGGATAAGGAGGCCACCGCGACGCCTCTGCTCATCCTCATCCCCATTTTCCCCCTCTAAAACCTCTCTACCTCGTTTTCTTTTTCTTCACCGAGAACCCTAGCTCGGAGGTGAGCCGGTGCCGGCGATTCCGTGCTCGCCTCGGCCAGATAAGACCACGGTGGAGACCGTCGTGCTCTTCTCGTTCGATTGCCCCAACTCGCACTAGCGGAGGAGGCGAGAATCAACCCAATTGCACCCTCGGTTCCAGGCACTGTTCTTCAACCTCACTGTCGTCTCCGAACTCACCTCGCCTTTTCGACCACATCATCGTGTTCCTAGTGAGTCACTGAGTCTCCTCGCATGCGTAGATGCTTTGTTTGCTTCCTAAATCCACGCCACTGTGATCACTCGCAAGCACCGCCGCATGAGCTTGTCGCTGGTTATCCTCCGATGACCAAAAACCAGCGACGCCACCACTATCTTACTCGCCTTGTTGTTCTGGTTCGAACAAGCCCCTACACACCCGCTCACTCGCACGCTACTGCCCTCCTCGTCGTCGTCTGCCATGCCACCGGCAAGGTGACGTCAGGGTGAGATCACCCCTGGCCACGTCAACGTGTTTGACCCAGTCTTTGTCTTGTGTGGCAGATGACATGGCCTAGGGCCCATATGTCATTGTGTAGGAGTAGAACTAGGGTCGGTAATAAACACATTTATTCATCTGAGAGCTGACGTGGCCACTGGCCCACTGGTCAGTGACTAGGGCTAGGTGTGTGTGCGGTGTAAAAAGTTATTTCCTGTTTAAGAAAGAATAAAAGATATAAATCCAAATATACTTATTCCAGAAATGAAATAAAATGATTAAATCTTGTTAAATCAATAACTTTTGTTTTATAATTCAGAAAAATATGTATAATATATGAAAAAATTTAGAAAAATATAATCTATAACACTAAACTATTATCAAACATTATTTTAATAGTTATCTAAATAATTATTATTTAATAAGAATTTTATAAGAAATGAAACTTTGATAATTCATATTTTAATAATGGTAATATTAAAAATATAAATAAAATACTAAAAATCTTAGAAAACTAAGAACTATAATTTAAAACTATAATCATGTATTATTATTTCACTTACTTAAATATTGATTGTTTATTAAGTATTTATAAAGTAATAAATCTTATAAAAAATATATCTTATTATTTATAAATCATAAAAATATATATAATATACCAAAATGATCACAAAAACAATACCTACATGTTAAAAATATAATATTCCACTGTTGAGTTAAATAAAAATTCAAATACTTTAATAACTTGAATTTAAACCTATTTCCTTAGTTTAAAATTCATATAAGGGTAAATAAAATTTGTTAATATTTCTAAAATTAGTCAATCAAGTCTAATAAATAAGTATTAGTCTTAAATATTAATAATAAGTCATAATGATTCAAAACGTTAGAAATACTATTATATTGAATTATCCTTCTACTATATGAATAATTTATATTCTAAAAAGATCTTTAACAATTATAAAATCTTCAAGAATGATATATAAATCAAAGGTTAATAGTCTGCTGCCAAGGGGGATAGCTGCCCCCCTTGTGGATGTCGTCCGGTCCATATCTTGAGATATGTGCCAAGCTTGTTTAAGAGTGCACCTTGTGATGATGAGTGGTTAACTATTTATAATAAAGTGGACTTCCGCCAGCACATCAGCTGCCAATAGCAGTGATACAAGAGCAAGAACAAATTGTTATAGACTTGTCAGTTAGCTTATCTCAATATCTATGGTGTGGCGTGCAATAGGTTGTACAAACTAGTAGGATTCTGACTAGATTTGTTTTTATACGTAGGTTAAGTGAATTAGATATTCAAATACTGCACATGATATGACGGATGCATGGCTGTCTTAATGCATGCATTGCAGTGTACACATGCATGTTAGCTACATAGGCTATATGCATGCAAGCATTGCACTATGCGACATGCATGGACACACTTTATGCATGGCATAAGAGTACAAGCAAATATTTTTCTTTGGTTGTTAGTCTGTTCACGGGGCATGTTAAGCTACATATGCAAAAAAATGAATGAATACGTGTGTAGTGTGTTGCACTGCACAACGTGATATATGCTATGCTGGCTACGCAGATAAAATTATACTATTCGGTTCTGACACAAAAAACAACCTAGATTCCTATCATGGATGCATGCATGCTTAGGCTTCTCACACAGCACGACAGTCAATGCATTCACTAATCGCTGATTACTATGCCACCGCTGGTAACAGATAGCGAGCTATAGTGCAGATCTCGGCACACATCGTACGGTGTTGGCTTGGGGGACAGCTATCCCCCTTGGCAGCAAATCCACACTCATAAATCAAATACAACCTTATAATGGATTAAACCCAAAGATAATTCATGAGTAGTCACTAGTACTATTTATTTATCCACAAACCATAATCACATCTTTATAAGGAAACAAGGAATCTTGTTCCACTACAAAATTAAGAGACCACTACTTAAATAAAAGAATAACCATTCTTAAGTAACTTTAAGAAAACATTACCAAGTACCCAAAGTACAAATGTCATAAGTAATACATTTTCAAACCATCTATGTTTTAAAGTTTACTTTAGTCTACAAGACTCTAAATATAATACTAAAGACATTGTTATATGTTTTATAGTTAACTTTGGTCTGATATAATTAATTCATAAAGCGTCTCAAGCTCAAAATATTCAAGCAAGCACAAATAACATTGACCAGACTCAACTAACCACAAAGATTGTTTAGACCTTAGAAAAGAAATCTTTTCTTCAAATGTTATTCTTTTTGCCACTTCAAAGAAGAACTCTTATATAAGCAATCTTGAGTAGCATTTCACATTTTGTGTGTGTCTCATTACTTTATGATATTGTAATTATATGATTGTTTCATACACACTCACAAGCCTTAATAAGAAGCACAAGTATGAAACTTATCTAAAAGGGACAACACATTTTAAGGTAACCATTTCCGGAATTCAAACCCTAGAACAATGTTATCCTGGGGATTCGCGTTTATAAAGTGCATCACATTACTTATGCATAAGAGCATATTGCTTCTTTAAACATTAGTCCTTACCGGACCAATGATGATGATTTCAGATTTTGGATCTTATATTGACTTGAAGACCGTGAGTGCATAATCTTGCAATCACAAAAGGCAAGTTCACACTTGCTCATGTCCTTTGATTATTTTCTGTAAAGTATTTTACAAATCCAGTGTTTTCATCACCTATCACATCCCAAAATCTTCATTTTGAAATGTGAAAAATAAATAAATAAAAGAAATAATTGTTGAAATTTAGGGTGAAAAGAAACTTTTTGTTTTAAAATGGAAACATCAAAATCCATCTTGAACAAATTTGAATGAAATAGAATCCAACAAAATTTCAATCAAGTGAAATGCATTCATCAATTAATGTATCTTGAAATTTATACACTTGGGAAAATAAACCAAAACCCTAAAACCCTAATGGAAGAAAATCATCTCCAAGATATCCCTAAGACTATGGATTTGATCCATATAAAAATTTGTTAACAAACATTTATAAATGATCAATAATGACAAATAAAAATATTATAAAACCATAGAAATTGATTTCATTTAATTTGGAGCCATGGATAAAAACTTATGAATTTAATGAGATAAAGAAATTAAAATTCAAAGCTAATAAAGCTCTTATCTAAAATCCATACCAAAATTGTCACCAAAATAATCCTAAAAATATTTAAAAAGATAAAAAATATTACATAAAATTATACAAATTGGAATCACCTATTTTGGATCTATAAATTTCATAAGACAAAGAAAGAAAGATATAAATAAGGAATATTTTAAGGCCAAATTAAATCTTGGCCAAACAAATGAAATGAAAGTTTATTGAATAATAGAAACGAATAAAAGATTATTTAAATAAAATTATAAGGATGGAACAATATCCAATTTTATTTAAATAAAGACAAATTGCCTAAACAAAAAAATAAATCCCAAGGAAATTATTTAGAAGACAATTTAAATTAAATCCATAAGCAAATGAAATAAAGATAATCCAAATAAAATGATGGGATAAAGAATATTCCAATAAAATTTATATGGGACTAAAACCATATTCAAATTATATTTAATAAACACAAGATCCCTAATGAAAAAGATTAATTAAATCATGAGAAAATAATAATTGGAATTTGCCCAGGTAGAATAAAAGTTATTTAATTAACTTAAATGGAATAAAAGAATTATTTGAATAAAATTTATATGAAATCAAAACCATATTTGATTTTATTTGAATAAAGACAAATGCTCAATTTAAATGATTAATAAATCATATTAAAAATATTTCAAATAATTCAAAGTGAATTATTTGACACCCTAATAAATAAATAAAAACCTACTAAAAAGGATTTGGTAAAATTTGGATTTCAAATAGAACTTGAAAACATATTTGAAATCTCAATTAAATAAAGACAAGTGTCTAAATTAATTAATAAATAAACCATGAAGGAATAAGGGAAAATTATTTTAAAATGGACCTTAAAACATGTTTAAAACAGTATTAAAGCATACTGAAAAGTTTGAAAAGATTTGAAATGAAAAAGGGTTTGAAATCATTTGAACAAATTCAAAACAGAAAATGGAAATAGAAAAAGAAAAGGAAACAGAATAAAAAAGGGAAAAAAGCCAGCCTAGCCCAACCTGGCCCAGCTATCCCAGCAAGCCCACCTCTCTCCTCTTCCCCGAACCGTTTTCTCCTACTCACTAACGCACCCACACTGTCCCTGACGAGATTACCCCACCGTCTCCCTCTCTCTCTCTCGCTGACAACACAACCCTACTTGTTAGTCGTCTTCACCCACCATGACCAGTTCCTCCCCCAAACCTCGTCGTCTATGCCATTCAATGCCAGCTTTAATTCGAGTAAATGGCCGATTAATTACTCCCAGTAATGACATCCTCTTATTTTTTTTCACCTAGGTCTCCTCTCCATTTTCCCTCACTCGCCCCTCCCTTTCTGCCTCCAGGTCGTTCGAATTGCTCGCTCAAACGCCCCTGCCCCGACGACCTTCCGGCGATGATTCCGGCTAGCCTACGCCTCCCCTTGATCACTGGAGAAAACGAGAATGCTCCCCATCGTTCCCTGCACCTCCCAGTATTTCCCGCTTGGCCGCGCACGCCCCAAAACATCGGCTTCTTCCACGTCTGAGGTAAATTCCGACCGCGCCTCTCCCTCTCTTTCACATGCGTGTACTCACCACGATCTTGCGCATCTGACTGCATCCTGTACTTGCCCTGGCGTGCACCGTAGCGTCACCTCTGTCTTCAACGGAGAGCAATCGTCGCTAGAGGGAACTCCGGCGAGGAATCCCTGACGTCCTCGAGCCCCTTCGCCAACGAAGACAACCTCTAGCATCAGCAACATCACGCGAACACTATGATCCCTTCCCCTCCTTCTATCGCTTCTTGTATCGCCAGCGACGCCACTTCCAGAGCATTCCGCCACCAGCCACCGTCGCTGCGCTGCTCGTCTATAGTCGATACATTCTAGACCGAAGGATGATGATCTATTGGCTAGGAACATATCACTTAAGTGAACCGGTACGATCAATTTGAGCCACACATATCACTTAAAATCTAACGATCCATAGCACGCGATCCGCACGAACCGTTATCGTCCAATAGGATTGCTCCACGTGGCCTGTAGTTTGTTTTAAAAACAGAAACATGTCTATTATATGTTAGATTTGAAAAATTCATAACTTTTAATCTACACGTCCAAATTTTACAAATTTTATATCATTGGAATTAGGCAAAGAGTACTTTCCAACCATGCCCTTTGTTTAATGAATTGCTTCTGCAAAATTGGTTGTTTTTGCAGAAACATGTGTAGGCATATTTTGTGTATAAAATTTATTCTAAAATTGTTTTTAGGGTAAAATATTTTGTAAATGAATTGTTTTGAACCTACTGACCATAGAAACCAACTTTTGGATTTAAAAATATATTTTGTGACACTTAGGAATTATTCCTTTGAATAAAATCATTTCTAGTTAAATAAAAATATTGATTATGATTTAAAAATTCTTTTTGAGTAAAACCTTTTGAAAAGATTTGAATTAAACTCTCTGACCCTAAACACCATATTTTGGATCTAAAAATGTATTTGATTAACCCTAGTAAAATTATTACTTTGGTTCAAAGTCATTTCCAACAAAATAAAATATTGCTTTGATTTAAAAATGGTTTATAGGTAAAACCTTTTACAAATGGTTTTAATATTAAACACTTGACCTTAAAACACTAACATTTGTGTTTAAAAAATATATTTGACAAACACTAGAAATTATTACTTTGATTAAATCATTTCTAACAAAACAAAAATGATTTAAAGTGACCATTTTCACTAACTTAATATCGAATGGTTTTGCCACTTTTATAAATGACCAATAGGTGTTTTAAAATGTTTATAACCTATTATAAACCACTTTTACAAATAAAACAATCTTTGGCATGCTTGCATGCATTGCTTTATTTTTATTATTTTATGTGTTGAATTATTTGATTGCTAGATTGAATTTGTGCCTTGATTGAATTGTAGTGAAATTTGAAGAGTGTGATTATTGCAAGATCAAGGAGTAAATCTGTATTCTCTACCAAAAAGGCAAGTGGTGCTTCATACTTTTTTCCCCATGTTTTCACTATGCATTAGTGATATTTCTAAGAAGGACTTGCATGGAATTTTTACTAAGTATGCTATGCCTTGGGAAATCCTAGTAGATGAAAGCTTAGTAGAATTATCCTAAGTTAAGATTCCTACTACCATCATGCTTATCTTAGCTAGTAGAAAACAAGGGTGGATTATGTTCATGCGGTGAAATATTTCTAAGTCAAATGACTTGTGGTTTGTTTAATAAAACAACTATGTGAATGAATCACCTGGGTGGAATGGGACTTGCATGGATGGATTTTTGTTGAGTGGTTACCAGGGCCCATTTTTCAATGGCCTACCCTGTGTATCTCACTTGTGGAATGCCACCCAGGAACAAAGAGATTTGAGATGTCAAATGTTGAGAAGCTTCAAGTGCAGCCACATGGCATTATGGGCTCTGCATGGATCATGTAGGTTGCAATAACTTAGCCAAATGGACAGTTGGTGGTAGGGGTGATAGGTTTTGGAACGCGTCCATTTTGGTCTAAGGGAAGGATTCTGAAAGATCTTGTCTTGATACATGTCGAGTCTTGTGGGGAAAGTGCACCACCTCTCGAGAGAGTAAAATCTAAGTACTTAGTCGTGTCCCCGGCAATGGACAATTTGAGCATCAAGACATGGAAGATATCAAGAATCTCCTCATCCCAATTTCTAAGTTAAAAACTTGTGGTTAAACAAGGGTTAAGGGATCACCAATGTCTATTGGTAGATGCCTTGGGTGATTTTTCCAAACAAAAACTTAGTGTTTTCAAATGATAAGTAAAATCGATTTTGAGCAAAGCAAGCCTAACCTCCACTTAGCCAAATGCATATAGATGATAGATACCACTATTCTACCATAGTATCACTTTCCAATACAATTCAAATGTATTGACCCTTGTGGCCGTAACTTATTATGTTGCAGGTTTGTTTGATGTTAGTGAAGTATGTTGATTAGGATTACAAGTCTACAACCAACATGATTGCCTGTGGCACTTTGAAGATGAATGACTCCATGCTATATAGTTATTTCTGCTGCATTGTAATGAGATAGCCAAATGAGCTATGTAAGATGTAATGAATTATTTTATTCTTGGTTATAAAATTGTATTATGACCTTTGTTTCTTGATGTTACATCTTAACTATGGATGCTAGCTATTGATCTAGGGACTAGCATTGTAAACATAGGGATCTCTACCTTATTAAAGGTTGGGACCTCTACATCACTTGCATTTCAAAAAGGTCAGAAAACACTATCTTAGTAATAAAATGATTATAGGTTATTTACCATTAGGTAATAACCTACTATGCAAGTTCCAGTGGTAAAGGAACATATTATCTAGGACTTAACAACCAATGTCGCCAGTGATTCTAGCGCCTATATTACGCGTTAACCATGATATTTGGAATGGGACAGAGAAGTCAGTTGTATCCTTTTCCTCTTGTATGGAGGCAAGACGACCTTAACGTGACGTTGTGATTCCTTGCACGGATCCAACATATGGGTGGGCACCCTTACGCCCCACACTTTTGGTGTCTAGATTATCTATGGATGGTGTTTAGTGGATGGACCATTAACTATGGCACTTGCCAGGGCAACACCAGGTCATAGAGTCTTCGGGAACTCGACAGCGTTTTAGCCTGCCCGAAAGGGGGCTTAACGAAAATGAGCCAGCCCAAAGGATCGTACAGACATATGAGGTCGCGGAGAGGGCAGTGATTGGCTTGGATCCCCACAACATGGAATTGTGGACGGGTAAGCTACCCAGTTATGCAAAAAGGAGTTGATCTCTCATGGGAAAAGTAACGCACCTTTGCAGAGTGTAAGAACTATAACTTGTTACTCCCTGTTCCGGGAAGGAGCTGCGAACGCTGCGGGAAAGAAACTCCATGAAAGTTCTGGTAAACCCGTGAAGGCTAACAAACATACCTTTTCAGAATAAAAGAAACCTTTGAAGAAATGTTTACAAAAACATGCATTGCCTACGACCTACGGTCTGTGGCTATAGTTATAGTGCATTAAATACTCCTTTTCTAGTGAATTTGATGAGTATGCTCGTACTCAAAGTATCTTCTTAACCCTTGCTAGATGCTGAAGCCATTAAGACGACGTCTACACCAAGTTATGCTCCATGAATCATCATCCAAACCTAAAGCTCTTCAACAAAGACAAGGAAGTCAAAATATACATTCACTCAAGTGAAGACGAAGTTACTGGTTAGATAGGAATATACTCTGTCTAACCAAAGAACCTAATTCTGTAGTGCGTTGCAATAGTAGCAATGTCAACTCCTTAGTTAAAATACTAGACTTAAAAGTATAATAGTCGGTGCATTATTTATCTTTGATTCTTCTTTGTAAGAAGTTATTTCTCTCTCTTTAACCTAGAGTGTTCTCTGGATCTTGTGTAAAGAGTGAGTTGTAACCTTTAGCCATGTATTGGACATGTTGTGTTTCTGTTGTGCCATTCTGAGGTATGTAATACTAGTGAACGGTGTTTCATTGGTGTTATGTCAACGACTATAGTATACTACATCATGCAGTGGTATGTTGGGTCACCGCACCAGATGGGATGCCAAAGGCGCATTTTTCTGGATTCAGCTTGATCTTTTAGTGATCAAGGTTATCAAACGTCTCGCGGAGATCGTCGATCAGTGTCTTGGCTTCCCTGGTCTTGATGACTATGTCGTCGACATAGACTTGGATGTTGCGACCGATTTAGTTTTTCAGACATGCCTGCATGCTCCTCTGGTATGTGGCACGTGCGTTCTTCAGCCCGAAGGGCATGATGTTGTAGCAGAACACTCCGAACAGCGTGATGAATGCTGTTTTCTCCTGATCTTCGACCTTTAGCTGAATCTGATTGTAGCCTGAGTAGGCATCAAGGAAGGAGAGTTTCTCGCATCCTGCAGTCGAACCGATGATCTGATCGATCCAAGGAAGAGGGAATTGATCCTTGGGGCAGTGCTTGTTGAGCGACGTGAAGTCTACGAACATCCGAAGGATGTCCGTGTCCTTTTGGGGGACCAGCACAGTGTTGGCTAGCCACTCGCTTTCCTTGATTTCTCGGATGAAGTTGGCGTCGAGGAGTCTGTTGACTTTGATTCCAACTGCTTCTGCTCGTGGTTCGAATAGTCGTCGGATTGACTACTTGACCGGCCTTGCGTCGGGGTACACATTGAGTGTGTGCTCGGCGAATTCCCTGAGAACTCCTGGCATGTCCGTAGGACACCAGGCGAACATTTCCAAGCGCTCACGGAGGAATTTGATGAGCGCTCTTTCCTACGCGGGGCTGAGTTCGTTGGCGATTAGCGCCGTCTTGGAGGCATCGGTTGGGTGGACCTTCACCTTTTTCGTGTTTACTGTGGAGTCGAACGACATGTCGGGTGAGTTTTGCCTGGTGACTGGGGGTGCCCCGTTGTCTGTCACTTATCGGAGCCTTGTGATCTCCTCTTGCATGTCGAACGACTGGGCGATTCTATTGAAATCTCTATCGTAGTGGTCCGATCGGGTGAAGCTTCCCTAGACGGTGATGACGCCCTTTGTCCCTGGCATCTTGAGAAGCAGGTACACGTAGTGCGGTACTGCTAAGAATCTAGCGAACGCCACGCACCCGAGAATGGTGTGGTACTGTGATGGCCAATCCACCACCTCGAACTCCAGCCGCTCGCAGCGGAAGTTTTCGGGCTTGCCAAAGATGATGTCGAGCCATATCTTTCCCAGGGGGTAGATGCCCTTCCCTGGGACTATGCCGTGGAACGTTGTGTCGGATTTTTTCAGGCTACACAGCGGGATCCGCATTGCTGCGAGGGTGCTGGCGAACATCAGGTTGATGCCGTTGTCGTTGTCCATGAAGATGCGACTCATCTCGAATCCTCTAATATGTGCCTCGAGCACCAGGGTAGCATGACCTGGGTGAGGGATCTGGCGGGGGTGATCCGAACGATTGAACGTGATGCAGGACTCTGAGACACTGAGGTACTCAGGGATGGCGGGCGGAGCGGTCACAGTGAGGCTGACCTGTCGGGTGATCTTCTTTTGCACCCTATTGGTAGGGCGTCCCTTCTGGATCATCAAGGACCCTTTTGGCGGAGGGTATCCGCCTGAACCGTTGTTTGGTGCAGGTGCGATTGCTGGATTCGACGGTCCCATGGGTGGTGGTGGAGGAGCTCCATGGGCGATGTGACATGGTGCAGGTGCGGGTCCGAACCCAGGGTTCACGATCTAGCGTCGCATTTGGGTGAGACCCTCGCTGAGTTTCTGGAACTCGTGGCAGTCCTTGAGCATGTGGCTGGCCTTCTTTTTGCCATCCTTCTTATCGATGTAGAATTGGATAGTGCAGGGGCCTCACAACTTGTCGTATGCTGAGGGTTTGTCGTCACGTCCGCGACGCTGCCATGTTTGTGTTGGGCATCCTCCATCGCGGAAGTTGCCTCTGCGGTACCCTCTGCTACTGCGGTTGTTGTCGTTGCGGCGGTCGGCATAGCCAGCCGCAACCATGTCGGGTCTGTCGCGATCATCGTAGACGCGCGATCTTTGTTTGCTACGGCGTTCGCGCCTACGGCCGTATTCATCCTCATCATCCGAATGTGCTCGGTGGAGGGAATCATCGCCATCTGCCCACCTGTTGGTGATGTCCATGAGGTGGTCGAGTGTCTTGGGCTTGACGCGCCCAAGTTCTTCCTTGAAGTCTGGGCGCTTGACGCCATCCTTGAAGGCGTCGATTGTTCTCTCCTCGGAGATGTGTGCCGCGGAGTTCTTGATGTTGGACCAGCACAAGATATATAAGTGAATGGATTCGCCTGTACGTTGAGTGCAGGCCCATAGTTCCTCGATCGAGGCTGGTCTCTTGCTGGTCCCCTTGAAGTTTCGGATGAAACTATAGGCTAGCTCCTCCCAGCTTCACATGGAGCCTAAGGATAGGCTGCTGAGCCAGATCCAGGCTACGCCTCCCAGCTGCAGCTGAATGCATTGTAGGGCGGTGTTCTTGTTACCGCCATGAAGCTTGACGGACGAGAGGTGGTCGCCGAGCCAGGCCTTCGGATCTTGCGTGCCGTCGAACTTCAGAGTGTTCGAAGAAGCTTAAAAATTTTCGGCATCCGTGTGCGCCGAACAAATCTGCTGAAGCATCAAGCTCCGCACAGTTCTCCGTTGTCTTCTTCTTCGGATTCGGTTGAGCACGCGTGTTTGGCACGTGCCTTGTCGACCTTGCGCTGGGCGAGGTCGTTTCGAGCGTCGTAGTCGCGGCTGTGATGTCTTGGACTCTTGCGACATCGAGGTAGATCATGTTCATCCTCGTCGGATGAGGGTGTGGGGTTGCGGTTGAATATGACCGCAGCCTTTTTCTTTGGCTCTACAGGAGCTTCTTCGTGGAGCGCGGCTCCGACGAGTCCGAATCCGGCTAGTGCGGACTTGTGCATGACACTCTTCGGGCCCCCCACCGGAGGTGGATGGGACGCGAGGTACGTGGTGGCTGCCATGATCGCAGCCTGCGGCGTCTTCGGTATGACGTTGTCGTTGACGTCCATCTCCATGAAGGACGTGTTGAGGGTTTTGGTGACCTCACGTCTCGTGGAGGGGTCCATGTTATCTGTGCGAGAGCGATGCTTGTTGGCGTGATTGTCGTGCGAGCTGGAGATACCAGCGGTGGAGAACGCAGCTTGCCGTGCGCTAGACTCCGAAGCTGCCTGCTTGAGTTTGTCTTGTTCCTCCTTCATCTTCACCTGCCAGTTATGCTCGCCAATGAGGAGCAGGTGGTATGCCATCAGCAGGTTCCGTGAAGCATTCACAGGTAGTATCTTGTTGCCTACCACGGCTTCGTGTGCCTGGCGCCATCCATACTCGTTGAGGTTGATCTTCTGGTAGGCGGCAGCGTCACCTTCGTTGGGCAGGAGGTTCGGGTTTCCTCCGTTTCTAGCCTGCGGGTCGGGCGGTGGATTTGGTGGTGGGTTGGGTGTGCTCGAACCTAGTGGCACTTCCGATTCACCATGGATAACCACGGTGTAACACCCTCAGAATCGGCCCTATGCAAGTTTCAGCGCTTCCCGCCAAAACCCGCATAGAAACGATTCAAAGGTGCCCACCAGGCACTTGCGTGCGGGTGGAAAACGAAGTAATACCATTACACAATAGTCCTTGATGGAACCCACAAAACAGATATATACAACAGCGACTCAAAGAGTCAAGAATACAGATATACAATACAAAGATCCAAATCACCTTTATAACGATATAGAGTCCGAGTACGGACAAGATGCAAATTGAGCTAAGAGCCCTGAAGAATAACCAATGGCGTCCATAACCCTGCCCAGGCCAAGCCGGAAGGGTAACCCTGCTAACGACGTCGAAACCTGCTAAAACAAAAGGGGTGCCGACAAAGGGCAAAGGAAAAAGAGGAGCGTCAGTACTGAGGCCAGTACACGGCGAGGCTAGAATTCGGCGGTCCTCGCCTACATAGGTATGGTGGACTGAGCGGCAGCGCGGCATGCACTAAACAACCTGTAGAGACTCGATACAACTAGCGGCTATCAGAGAGGGGTAAGAAAGACCTATTCGGAACCAACCTGATACTACCACCAAACATACCCATCCTGGTGTTTCCCCCTCGAGACCAAACGAGGAAGTCAACCGAGGAACTCACACCGTTGGCAGTTTTATTCATTCCGTTATAGTTGCGGCAATTACTAGTCATATAAAGATGGCATGAGTCATCCTGATATAATAAGCAGTGGGCAGTTTTAGTTAATCATTCCGTTGTAGTTGCAACACTTAATAGTCAGATACAAATAGCATGAGATATCCCAAAACCCAGAAGTTGTTGGCACTTTTATTTAGCCATTCCGTTGTAGTGGAGCTGATTACTAGTCATATCGGATACAAGTCAAATTATAACAGTAAACTTTAGTTATAGTTGTCTATGATCGAGACCTGTGCTCCAAGTCGTCCATACCCGCGGACACGGCTTCTCGAAAAGATTTAACCCTGCAGGGGTGCACCAAAGTTTCCACACGCACCTACACCCTTGTTGTCGGATCAGGTAGGTACAAGATCACAAAACATACACCCAACGGTATGTCGACGGGGTTTCGGACACGACGTTTCCCAGACCCAAAGCAAGCACGGGGGGCCACCCCACTAAGCTACCCGCAACGAAGTTGGCCGGCTCCGAAACGGACCCAGGGTTTGCGTCAGTGGATGTAAACGACTGGGAACCTGAAACTCTCGGGCTTGTCGATACCGCGAAAACACTCCGCTTCCAAAACAGTACAGGTGCAGTACCTCGCACAATTTAAATTAAGCAGTAAAGCATGGCATAAGTACAGAATAGTAATAAAGCCCCAAACTACTTGTGGCCCCCAGTACAATACTTGGAATCAGGTACTAAATCGATGGGGGTGCCCATACACCCCACCTGTGGTTAGCGCGCTCGATCTCGGAACAGGTGTCAAGAACTCGGGGTCCTACGGGACACAAGTGGACGGTTAACAACCAAATAACATCTATTGCCCACCTGTGCCTCTGCATTTACCTACTTCAATTTTAGTTATTAAATAGTAATTAAAGTAAACGATAATTAAAGCCATGATCATCTCCAACATTAAACATATGGCAATACTCCAACAACTGTGGTACTTGACGACACGCAACAGCACTTGAGCAAGCTACTACGACGCGCAGGTCCAACTATCTACCAAACAACAGGTAATAGGATGTGTCCGAGGCAATATAAGGCTGCAAGGGATATCACGGGTACGAAAACTAGAGCAACGCAACACAGATAGCAATAGATCAATAGGAGGGAATAAATACTATAAAAGTAAGATAGGTAGAAAGGGGGAGGTGCTCGCCTGAAAACATTGCCGAAGGTTCATCCGAAGATCGGGTCGACACTCGCATCAACTCATCGGCCTAGTCTGTGAAGAAGCAAAGCACTAGAAGAAACACCGGATGCACTATTTAATACTACGACAGAAGATCGGGCATGATGCATGTATGACGTATGACATGGCAAGGATGCGATGCAATTAGGCAATATTAAGCGGAACCGGGGGCCCGACATTTAATTAAACGGTTCAAGTTATTTATCTACCCCGCAAATTAAATGTTGGATTAGCAAGACCAAACATGGCTTCGGTTCGCTACACCAATTTAAATGAAGTCCGGAATAAGACAAAGATATCCCGCATATAGACTCCATTTTTAATTATAAGGTGAATCGGCATAAGGCCCCCAAACCACACCAATATGCATGCGAGATGAACAATTATTATGCAACAGGTTTTATATTTAGCATTTATAAAATAGGGGCTCGGGAAAAGGTTCACACATCTGGGGTCGAAGGTCTTGGGGGTTCGGAGGGGTTCCGGGGTAGGTCTCAGGGTCCGGATCTGGGGTTCGGTCTCGGCAGGATCGTTCTCGGATAACATAGTAGATCTTGGCGTTCCGCGAAGAAGGACTTGGTTCGTTGTCGGGGCGCATCGGATTCGTCCTGGTCGGTGTCGATCTTCTCGTTGCAAAGATCTTGTCGGGTCCTCGTATCGGGTCGGTCTTGGCGTTCGGGGTGAAGAACTTGGTGTCCTCGAGGAAGTACTTGGCGTATCCGTGTCGACGACCTTGGCGTCCGGAAAGAAGTACTTGTCGCATCTGTGGCCTTCGGGTCGAAGAACTTGGCACGCCAGGGTTCGGTCTTCCGACTCTGGGAGGATCGGTCTTCAGGGTCTCGACACCTTCGGTTCCATGACGATGTACTCGGGGTTCCGGGAACAGGGTCTTGACGTTCCGTGAAGGTGACCTTGGGGCATCGCGGTTATGTTGTTGGTGCCGAATTTCGTTGGTGAAGATCTTGTATGACGGCGACGCACTATGGCTCCGAGGATCCTTGGCGGAACAAAACCAACAATGCCATGAACTTGGTTTTCGGATCTTCCGGTTAGTGCTTGGACTTGTCATGGAGGCACAAAGAGATAATGTGGCAAGGGTGTTTGCAACTGTGTAGGCCAGCACAACGGCCACGGTGACGCGCACATACAGAACAAAGGGCGGCCGGAGCTACAGGGACCCACGGCGCGCGAGGCTCGGGAACGGGCTCGAGCGTCCAAAGACGCTGGCGACAGGAGGTGGCTCTCGGAGGAGGGCAGCACCATGGCGACAGGGAGCCGCGGGGAGAGGAGCCGGGCGGCCAGAATAGAGGACGGTGGCCGGCGGCGGAGGAAGGGGCCGCGCCAAGAGGAGAGGTCGACGGCGGCGCCCAGCGAGGAGGCGGCGCTCAGGGAGACGGCGGCAGCTCGCGAGCCAAGGAAGGCGAGGCCGGGACCGACGCAGCTCGGGAAGGAGACGAATCACGGCGGCTTGCGGGCGAGGACGAGAGCCCGACTACGTCGCGCGGCCAGGGGAGCAGAGGGCGCTGGACGACTCCCTGGCGGCAGGACCAAGCAGGGGAGGTGGGGAGCGACGGCGTCGGCCTGCGCTAGGGACGACGGCGGCCTGCGCTACGGGGGGGAACAGGGACAGGGGAGGCGACGAGGAGGTACAGGGGGCGTCGAGGCACAGGCCGGTCGAGAGGGGGCCGGCAGCAAGGCGAGCTTGCGAGAGGAGGCAAGCGGGAGGGCGGCGGTGCCTGGGGTCGCAGGGCTTGAGCGGGAGGCGGCGGCCAGGAGAGAGACGTGGGGTGGGTGGTGGCGTGCGTGGCGGGGTGGGGAAGGAGAGATGGTGGGAGGGGAGCGGCGAGTGAGGCAGGGAGGTGGGACTAGGGTGCAGGCGGGTAGGCGGCTGCGCGCGTGGCGTGTGTTGCGTGCGTGGCAGGGAGTGGTGTGGGGATGAGGTGGAGGGAAAAGGGAGGGGGGTGGTGAGGTGGCGGCATGGGATTGGAGGGAGTGAGGTGGCTGAAGGGTGGGTAGATAGGCTGGGTAGGTTATTTGGTAGCTTAGGTTTTGGGTGTTTCTGGGGTAGGTAGGGTTTTATCTGGAGGTGGCCGGCTAGGCTTTCGGGCCTGGCTGGCTGCCTCCTAAAAATAATTTAAAAGTTCTATTCTTTAAAATGGGACTTTTGAAATCAGTTGATAGACGAAACAAAATAATCCGGAGACCCGGGTTTTTTGGTTTTGAATTAAAGACGGGGCGTTTAGAAAACAAAACCAGGCTTTCCGAAAAATAGTTTTATGCAACAAATAGTTTTATGACATGACGATGCTCAAATGCAATGTGGCATGATGACATGAGCATGCGGTCATGATGATGCAATGCACAAAAACAACGCGATTTTCTAGTAGTGGTTTTTGCGGGATGCCACAATTCGACACCACTAACAATGGATCTCGCCCTCGAGATCCGCCTCATGGTACCGGAAAGAAGGTCGGTGATCTGCATCTTCTCGCTTCGTGTAGATCTTCGCGACACCACTAACAAGAGGTCGTTTTCCGTGATCGACGAGGGAACACTCCGGGAACAAAAGGTCGAAGGTAGAGGTATCAACAAATAAAGCCACCTCTAACTCCGATAGAAAGAGAGAACCGATTGTAACACCCTCAGAATCGACCCTATGCAAGTTTCAGCAATTCCCGCCAAACCCGCATAGAAATGATTCAAAGTTGCCCACCAGGCACTTTCGTGCGGGTGGAAAACAAAGTAATAACATTACACAACAGTCCTCGATGGGACCCACAGAACAGATATATATACAACAGCGACTCAATGAGTCAAGAATACAGATATAATATACAAAGATCCAAATCACCTCGAAAATGGTAGAGCGTCCGACTACGGACAAGATGCAAATGGGGCTAAGAGCCCTGAAGAATAACCAATGGCGTCCATAACCCTGCCCAGGCCAAGCCGGAAGGGTAACCCTGCTAACGACGTCGATCTCAAAACCTGCTAAAACAAGAGGGGTGCCGACAAAGGGCAAAGGAAAAAGAGGAGCGTCAGTACTGAGGCCAGTACATGGCGAGACTAGAATTCGGCGGTCCTCGCCTACATAGGTATGGTGGACTGAAGCGGCAGCGGCAGCACGCACTAAACAACCTATAGAGACTCGATACAACTGGCGGCTATCAGAGAGGGGTAAGAAAGAGCTATTCGGATCCAACCTGAATCTTACACCAAACAATCCCATCCTGGTATTTCCCCCTCGAGACCAAACGAGGAAGTCCACCGAGGAACTCACACCGTTGGCAGTTTTATTTGTTCAGTTATCGTTGCCGCAATTACTAGTCAAGTAAAGGTAATCATCCTGATAAGATAAGCAGTGGGCAGTTTTAGTTAACCAGTCCGTTGTAGTTGCAACACTTACTAGTCAAATACAATTAGCATGAGATATCCCAAAACCCAGCAGTTGTTGGTACTTTTATTTAGCCATTCCGTTGTAGTTGCAATACTTACTAGTCAGATACAATGGTCGCAAGCGACAACCCAAACAAGCAATTGTTGGCAGTTTTATTTAGCCATTCCATTATAGTAAAGCTGATTACTAGTCATTATAAAGTCAAATTTATAGCACTACTTTAGTTATAGTTGTCTATGATCGAGATACTGTGCTCCAAGTCGTCCATAACCGCGGACACGGCTTTCAGAAAGTTTTACCCTGCAGGGGTGCACAAATAGCAACACATACTCGATCAACCTCGGAAAAACCAAATCAAAACCCAACGATGCCTTCATGACAAAGCAATCACAGGATTCAGAAATATTTCCGGGGGCCACCCCGTTGAGTACACCCGCAACAAAGCTAGCTGACTCCAAGACGGACTCAAGGTTTGGGTGGACGGCTGTGAACGACTGGGGACCCAAAACTGGGCTTGTCGACACCGCGAAAACGTGTCCCGATCCTAAACAGTAGAGGTGCTATCCATCGCACAATTTAAATAAAGCAGTAAAGAATGGCATAAGTACAGGATAGTAAATAAAACCTCAAACTAGCTTGTGGCCCCAAGAAATAAGAATGAATCAAGCTCTGGCTCAGGGGGGTCCCATAATTCCCCCGTATGTGGATAGCGCGAATATTCAAGGAACAGGTATCAAGTACTCGGGGTCCTACGGGACACAAGTGGACGGTTAACAACCAAATAACATCTATTGCCCACCTGTGCCTC
Organism: Avena sativa; assembly: GCA_916181665.1. Classification (NCBI taxonomy): domain Eukaryota; kingdom Viridiplantae; phylum Streptophyta; class Magnoliopsida; order Poales; family Poaceae; genus Avena; species Avena sativa. Next base: position 86,834,366 of record OV702284.1, read on the forward strand.
TGCTTACCTACTTCCATTTTAGTTGTTAAACAGTAATTAAAGTGAACGATAATTAAAGCCATGATCATCTCCAACATTGGACATGCGGCAATGCTCCAACAACTGTGGTACTTGACGACACGCAACAGCACTTGATCAAGCAACTACGACGCGCAAGTCCAACTATCTACCAAACAACAGGTAATAGGATGTGTCCAAGGCAATATACGGCTGCAAGGGATTTCACGGGTACGGAAACTAGAGCATCGCAACACAGATAGCAATAGATCAACAGGAGGGAATAAATACTATAAAAGTAAGATAGGTAGAAAGGGGGAGATGCTCGCCTGAAAACATTGCCGAAGGTTCAACCGAAGATCGGGTCGACACTCGCATCAACTCAACGGCCTTATCCGCGAAGAAGCAAAACGCTAGAAGAAACACCGGATGCACTATTTAATACTACGGCAAAAGATCGGGCATGATGCATAAATGATGTATGACATGGCAAAGGTGCAATGCAATTAGGCAAGATTAACGGAACCGGGGGTCCCGACAATTAATTAAACGGTTCAAGTTATTTAGAACCCCCGCAATTTAAATGTTGTCTTATCATGGCAAAAGATAGCACCGGTTCGCTACACCAATTTAAATGAGGCCAATATAAGACTAGATTTGCCCGCATATGGGCCCCATATTTAATTATGATGTGAGTCGGCATAATGCCCCCAAACCACATGACAATGTGCATGCATGAACAATTTAATATGCAACAAGATATATCATTTATAAAATAGGGTCTCGGCAAAGAGGTCACACATCTGGGTTCGGGAGATCCTGGTTTCGGGGGTTCGGGGTTCGGTCTCAGGGTTCGACGGGATCGTTCTCGAACTCCGGGATTTAGGGTCTTCGGATCGGGGAAGTAGATCTTGTCGCGCGAGTGTCAATGCTTCCGGGAAGGAGAACTTGTCGTCCAGGGTCTCGGTGTCCGGGGTGAAGTACTCGGCGTCCTCGAGGGAGTACTTGTCGCACATGTGGTCTTCGGGTCCACGTAGAAGAGCTCGTCGTCCGGGGTTCTCTGGGTCCGCGATTTTCGGGTAGCTAGTCTTGGCGTTCCGGGAAGAAGAACTCGTCGCTCCAGGAGAAGATCTTGATACTCCGGTCTATTGTCGACCTTCGGATACTGCGCGTCTCCGGCGTTGTTTTCTCGGGCGGCTCCATGTACATCCTTCGGAATCATCGGCATCAAGCCGGTCTTGTCGGCGAGATCTTAACACATCTTGTTACCGAAACTAGATGGTTCGCGACAGCGATACAGGTGGCGGGGCAGAGGTGCTCGGTCTTGGACGGTTGCACGCGGCGCCGGCGGCGAGGCACGCGAGAGGCAGCGTTGGCGCGCTCCTGGGGACGCGCACAGGGGAGGTCGGCGGTGGCGGCCAGCACTCGCGAGAGAGGAGGCGGCTCCGGCGGTGGCAGAGGAGCTGCTGGAGGCCGGAGGGAGGGCGACGGCGAGGCCAGCGGCAGCGGTGCAGGGCGGAGCCGGGAGGGGAGGAGCGGTGGGGCGCGCTGGAGAGGTGGGCCCCGACGCGGGCAGAGGAGAGGGCCGCGCGGCCGGAGGCGGCGGAGGTCGCGGTCGGTGGCGGGGCGCCGGCGGTCTGCGGAGGGGAGGAGGGCGCATCGGGGAGAGGAGGAGGAGCGAGGTCGGGGCGAGCTCGGGCGGCGACGGCGGGGGCGAACGGCGAGGAGGGGGTCAAGCAAGCTCAGGCGGGCCGTCGCGGAGGAGGCGGCGCCGCGGGGCCGGCCGGAGGCGGGCGCCTGAGGGGGAGGCGGGTCGGAGCAGAGCGGCCGCGGAGGCGAGGACCGTGGCTGGAGAGGATGGAGGGACGGGGAGGACGCGCCGGCGGCGGGGCACGCGAACGCGGGCGGAGGTGGTCGAGGCCGGCCGGAGCTCGGTGTCGGTGGGGTGGGGGTCGCCGGCGAGCCGGAGAGAGGAGCTCGAGGGGGGCGACTCGATGGAGAGGCGCGGGGCACGCGGCAAAGGAGCAGAGGAGGGTGCGGGGGAGGAGACGAGGTGGGGGAAGAGGAGCGGGGCGACGGGCCGGCGGGTGGTGGCCGGGCTCGCGCGGGGCAGAGGAGGGCGCGGCCGGCGAGGAGGAAGAGGGAGAAGCGGCCGCGACGAGGCCGGGTGGCGAGGTCGGTCTGGCGGCGGGGAGGAAGGGGCCGGCGGTGGCGGAGCTATGCGAGGCGGTCGGGGCCGGCGGGACGCGGGCGAGGGCGGGGTCGCGCGTGGGGAGGAAGGTGGGTCGGGGCTGCTCGCGTGGGGAGGGAGAGAGAGGAAGTGGTGGGGCCGGAGCGGGGCCGGGGGTGGGGCTGCGGGTGGGGTCGGGGCGTGGGGCCGCGCGGGTAGGAGGGGAGGCGGCGTGTGGGCCAGGCGCGGGTGGGGCCCAGGGACAGGGAGAGGGAGAGAGAGGGGTAGATGGGGAGGCTGTGTGAGTGCGTGTGTGTGCTGTGTGGGGCCCAGGCGGGCCAGGGAGGGGGGGGAAGTCTGGGATTGATGAGGTGGCAAGGTGGGTGGGGATTGGGTCCAGGGGTGAGGTGGCGAGCTGTGGTTGGTGGGTAGAATAGGATTGGGTGGGAATAGATTTAGGTGGACCGTTTTTGTACTGGGGGTGGTCGACTGGGTCGGGTCGGCCCGTTCGACTGCCCCCTAAAAATAATATAGGTTTTTATTTAATTTCAAAATAACTTTTGTAATTAGTTTTAGACAAAAAAAATATCCGGAAACATCCGGGGGTTTAATTTGAAATAGAAGGAGGGCTAGTTTTAGAAAACCATAGTCTTTCGCAACATAGTTTCAAGTAAAAATAATATGCATGATGATGTCATGATGATGCTATGCACAAAATCAACGCGATTTTCTAGTAGTGGTTTTGCGGGATGCCACACCGATGCATTCTCATCCACTTCAATGTACACAAGCGAATAGAGTGAGTAGTCGGCATGGGGGCCAATCCATCACGCACCCAAACTATTACTCTGCACAATCAGTAGAAAAGCGTGCCACCATTCTCGGAATCAGACTGAAGATCTCGACAATCGAGGTTCAGGAACAAAGGAGTGATGCAGACTCTGCATCGGATCCGGCGTAGATGATGTCGTCGCGTCGGAAAACACCGGAAGGCACGAGAAGGAACGAAGAGAAGTCCACCAGACGAAGGGTTCCTCGGATAGCATGAAGACCAGATGTAGCAACACCGTTACCAAAGGAGGAAGCGAAACCCTGAAGGTACGATGGAACCCAACCACGAGAAATCCTGGACTCGGAGAGGGGAAGAGAGCGGATTCAAAACACGCAGAGGTGAGAGGAGAGCAGCAGAGGGGTAAGGAGTAAAATCAGACCTAATCAGAACTATCCAACCGAATTTTCAAAAAAATAGTTTTGACACTCTACTTCGGCCGTTAGCTAGGTTATCCTACAGGCTGGACTTGTGGGGTATCGCAACTGCTGAGCTCTGATACCACTCTGTAACACCCTCAGAATCGTCCCTATGCAAGTTTCAGCGCTTCCCGCCAAAACCCGCATAGAAACGATTCAAAGGTGCCCACCAGGCACTTGCGTGCGGGTGGAAAACGAAGTAATACCATTACACAATAGTCCTCGATGGAACCCACAAAACAGATATATACAACAGCGACTCAAAGAGTCAAGAATACAGATATACAATACAAAGATCCAAATCACCTTTATAACGATATAGCGTCCGAGTACGGACAAGATGCAAATTGAGCTAAGAGCCCTGAAGAATAACCAATGGCGTCCATAACCCTGCCCAGGCCAAGCCGGAAGGGTAACCCTGCTAACGACGTCGAAACCTGCTAAAACAAAAGGGGTGCCGACAAAGGGCAAAGGAAAAAGAGGAGCGTCAGTACTGAGGCCAGTACACGGCGAGGCTAGAATTCGGCGGTCCTCGCCTACATAGGTATGGTGGACTGAGCGGCAGCGCGGCATGCACTAAACAACCTGTAGAGACTCGATACAACTAGCGGCTATCAGAGAGGGGTAAGAAAGACCTATTCGGAACCAACCTGATACTACCACCAAACATACCCATCCTGGTGTTTCCCCCTCGAGACCAAACGAGGAATTCAACCGAGGAACTCACACCGTTGGCAGTTTTATTCATTCCGTTATAGTTGCGGCAATTACTAGTCAAATAAAGATGGCATGAGTTATCCTGATATAATAAGCAGTGGGCAGTTTTAATTAATCATTCCGTTGTAGTTGCAACACTTACTAGTCAGATACAAATAGCATGAGATATCCCAAAACCCAGCAGTTGTTGGCACTTTTATTTAGCCATTCCGTTGTAGTGGAGCTAATTACTAGTCATATCGGATACAAGTCAAATTATAACAGTAAACTTTAGTTATAGTTGTCTATGATCGAGACCTGTGCTCCAAGTCGTCCATAACCGCGGACACGGCTTCTCGAAAAGATTTAACCCTGCAGGGGTGCACCAAAGTTTCCACACGCACCTACACCCTTGTTGTCGGATCAGGTAGGTACAAGATCACAAAACATACACCCAACGTTATGTCGACGGGGTTTCGGACACGATGTTTCCCAGACCCAAAGCAAGCACGGGGGGCCACCCCACTAAGCTACCCGCAACGAAGTTGGCCGGCTCCGAAACGGACCCAGGGTTTGCGTCAGTGGCTGTAAACGACTGGGAACCCGAAACTCTCGGGCTTGTCGATACCGCGAAAACACTCCGCTTCCAAAACAGTACAGGTGCAGTACCTCGCACAATTTAAATTAAGCAGTAAAGCATGGCATAAGTACAGAATAGTAATAAAGCCCCAAACTACTTGTGGCCCCCAGTACAATACTTGGAATCAGGTACTAAATCGATGGGGGTGCCCATACACCCCACCTGTGGTTAGCGCGCTCGATCTCGGAACAGGTGTCAAGAACTCGGGGTCCTACGGGACACAAGTGGACGGTTAACAACCAAATAACATCTATTGCCCACCTGTGCCTCTGCATTTACCTACTTCAATTTTAGTTATTAAACAGTAATTAAAGTAAACGATAATTAAAGCCATGATCATCTCCAACATTAAACATATGGCAATACTCCAACAACTGTGGTACTTGACGACACGCAACAGCACTTGAGCAAGCGACTACGACGCGCAGGTCCAACTATCTACCAAACAACAGGTAATAGGATGTGTCCGAGGCAATATAAGGCTGCAAGGGATATCACGGGTACGAAAACTAGAGCAACGCAACACAGATAGCAATAGATCAATAGGAGGGAATAAATACTATAAAAGTAAGATAGGTAGAAAGGGGGAGGTGCTCGCCTGAAAACATTGCCGAAGGTTCATCCGAAGATCGGGTCGACACTCGCATCAACTCATCGGCCTAGTCCGTGAAGAAGCAAAGCACTAGAAGAAACACCGGATGCACTATTTAATACTACGACAGAAGATCGGGCATGATGCATGTATGATGTATGACATGGCAAGGATGCGATGCAATTAGGCAATATTAAGCGGAACCGGGGGCCCGACATTTAATTAAACGGTTCAAGTTATTTATCTACCCCGCAAATTAAATGTTGGATTAGCAAGACCAAACATGGCTTCGGTTCGCTACACCAATTTAAATGAAGTCCGGAATAAGACAAAGATATCCCGCATATAGACTCCATTTTTAATTATAAGGTGAATCGGCATAAGGCCCCCAAACCACACCAATATGCATGCGAGATGAACAATTATTATGCAACAGGTTTTATATTTAGCATTTATAAAATAGGGGCTCGGGAAAAGGTTCACACATCTGGGGTCGAAGGTCTTGGGGGTTCGGAGGGGTTCCGGGGTAGGTCTCAGGGTCCGGATCTGGGGTTCGGTCTCGGCGGGATCGTTCTCGGATAACATAGTAGATCTTGGCGTTCCGCGAAGAAGGACTTGGTTCGGTGTCGGGGTGCATCGGATTCGTCCTGGTCGGTGTCGATCTTGTCATTGCGAAGATCTTGTCGGGTCCTCGTATCGGGTCGGTCTTGGCGTTCGGGGTGAAGAACTTGGTGTCCTCGAGGAAGTACTTGGCGTATCCGTGTCGACGACCTTGGCGTCCGGAAAGAAGTACTTGTCGCATATGTGGCCTTCGGGTCGAAGAACTTGGCACGCCAGGGTTCGGTCTTCCGACTCCGGGAGGATCGGTCTTCAGGGTCTCGACACCTTCGGTTCCATGACGGTGTACTCGGGGTTCCGGGAACAGGGTCTTGACGTTCCGTGAAGGTGACCTTGGGGCATCGCGGTTATGTTGTTGGTGCCGAATTTCGTTGGTGAAGATCTTGTATGACGGCGACGCACTATGGCTCCGAGGATCCTTGGCGGAACAAAACCAACAATGCCATGAACTTGGTTTTCGGATCTTCCGATTAGTGCTTGGACTTGTCGTGGAGGCACAAATAGATAATGTGGCAAGGGTGTTTGCAACTGTGTAGGCCAGCACAACGGCCACGGTGACGCGCACATACAGAACAAAGGGCGGCCGGAGCTACAGGGACCCACGGCGCGCGAGGCTCGGGAACGGGCTCGAGCGTCCAAAGACGCTGGCGACAGGAGGTGGCTCTCGGAGGAGGGCAGCACCATGGCGACAGGGAGCCGCGGGGAGAGGAGCCGGGTGGCCAGAATAGAGGACGGTGGCCGACAGCGGAGGAAGGGGCCGCGCCAAGAGGAGAGGTCGACAGCGGCGCCCAGCGAGGAGGCGGCGCTCAGGGAGACGGCGGCAGCTCGCGAGCCAAGGAAGGCGAGGCCGGGACCGACGCAGCTCGGGAAGGAGACGAATCACGGCGGCTTGCGGGCGAGGACGAGAGCCCGACTACGTCGCGCGGCCAGGGGAGCAGAGGGCGCTGGACGACTCCCTGGCGGCAGGACCAAGCAGGGGAGGTGGGGAGCGACGGCGTCGGCCTGCGCTAGGGACGACGGCGGCCTGCGCTGTGGGGGGGAACAGGGACAGGGGAGGCGACGAGGAGGTCCAGGGGGCGTCGAGGCGCAGGCCGGTCGAGAGGGGGCCGGCAACAAGGCAAGCTTGCGAGAGGAGGCAAGCGGGAGGGCGGCGGTGCCTGGGGTCGCGGGGCTTGAGCGGGAGGCGGCGGCCATGAGAGAGACATGGGGTGGGTGGTGGCGTGCGTGGCGGGGTGGGGAAGGAGAGATGGTGGGAGGGGAGCGGCGAGTGAGGCAGGGAGGTGGGACCAGGGTGCAGGCGGGTAGGCGGCTGCGCGCGTGGCGTGTGTTGCGTGCGTGGCAGGGAGTGGTGTGGGGATGAGGTGGAGGGAAAAGGGAGGGGGTGGTGAGGTGGCGGCATGGGATTGGAGGGAGTGAGGTGGCTGAAGGGTGGGTAGATAGGCTGGGTAGGTTATTTGGTAGCTTAGGTTTTGGGTGTTTCTGGGGTAGGTAGGGTTTTATCTGGAGGTGGCCGGCTAGGCTTTCAGGCCTGGCTGGCTGCCTCCTAAAAATAATTTAAAAGTTCTATTCTTTAAAATGGGACTTTTGAAATCAGTTGATAGACGAAACAAAATAATCCGGAGACCCGGGTTTTTTGGTTTTGAATTAAAGACGGGGCATTTAGAAAACAAAACCAGGCTTTCCGAAAAATAGTTTTATGCAACAAAAATGCAAGATGACATGACGATGCTCAAATGCAATGTGGCATGATGACATGAGCATGCGGTCATGATGATGCAATGCACAAAAACAACGCGATTTTCTAGTAGTGGTTTTTGCGGGATGCCACACACGGTGCATTGGTAGCACCTGCGGATTGGATCGCTGCTGCCGCAACTTTCGGATCCGGAACCGTAGGTTCCTTCATCTGATGGAGGGCCGCACAGATCTGAGTTGCAGCTGCTGTTATCGTAGGACTCATCTGTCAGCGTCGACGTGCGTAGCACGCCGATAGGTGGGACCCACAAGGCGGTCCTGATGGATGGTGGCGGCGCCCTCTCAGGGAGGCGGAGGGTGTCAGTCTTCCCCCTAGAAGCATAAGCTCCCAAACAGAATCTTGAGCCCCTCGCCTACGGGCTCGAAATCCTTCATGGTGGCTAGCGAGTGGGCGGTGAAGTCGAAAGCGCCGAAGAGGAGGTGGCTCTCCGTCCCGAGGAGTTGTAGATCGCTTTGGATGGGACCGTCATGATCATACAATCAGCACCCCCAGTTCCCACAGATGGCGCCAATTGACGAGGTTTAATATCGTCAATGCCCATTGTTATGAGCTTGGGTTTTGGAGAAGGTGGGGATGCTGGAGATCGCGGAATGGTTAGCAAACAAGCAACACGGGGACACGAAGTTTACCCAGGTTCAGGCGCCCGGAGGGAAAACCCTACTGCTGCTTGTCTGCTCTTGATTACGGCGGAACTAAAAGTTACAGGGGTGCGCATATGCAATCTGGCATGGAGGTGTGTATGCGGTGAGAGGTGCCCTCCTCGTCGTGCCCTCCTAGACTTTATATAGATAGGCAGGTCCCGGGCATAGGTCAAGTCGGTTACAGATTAGGGTTTGCCCTTTGAAATTCTATCTACTCTAGTCTTGTTCTCCAAGCATCCAAAGGCGTCATGGGCTTGGGCCACTCGAAACCTCCGCAGGCCGCGTATCTTGCAGTGGGCCTTCCTTTGGGATGGACTAGGTATGCTAATGTTGTGTACCCATGGGGTATAACCATGTCAATTTGTGTCCACCATATCTACCTATTAGCATTATTGCTATTCCAAGCAAATTCTCAAGCTTCATCTATCTTTCGAATTAAAAAGTATTTTGTTATGTGAAAACTAGTTAGTAAAGCTCTCACGAACTTGATGGCACACCTTATTTTCTTGCCCCTAATAGACTTGAACCATTGTGTCATCTAAGTTGTATATGCTTGCATCTATACGTTGGGATTAGCAAAACCGTGCTGTCATGGGGAACGCTTTCAACACTTATGGATACACATCTAGTTGATATCATGCTCTTTTGTTTGCGAATGTCGTCGGTGTGAAATAAAAAGGGAGCTTGTAAGTCCATGGAGTAATGTATGTGTGTTAGAGAAACGCCTGGGCTGCTAGACTAAGTCATGCCTAATCATGGTGGAAACTTGCAGCATCACTATAGTGAGCATTCTGTGAATCATCCTCAATAAAAATCTATGCATATAGTAAATAAAAAGATTGCTGAGATGCTCATTGTCTGCTTTCCTTGTCATTTTGGTTATGGGATAGCTCATGTACCATGTGCAAGGGGTACCCCGTTGGCGGTTCTTTATGATACACGTGTACTTACAATGACAAGAACTTACCGGTGACTAAAGTTGAGTAGCATAAGGTCCGACCCTTGTACTCAAGGGACATGAGATTGCCAACTTATATTTCGTCAAGCATATACTCCTTCCTTGTTCACTTTAACCTTAATCACTTCAAGATGCTTATGATAGGGGCAATGAGGGCTCAAAGCTAGTAAGTACCATAATATTTTGGAAGCTCTTTATGACTTAAAATCCCTGCTTCCCTCTATGAAGGGACCTTTCTCCTGTTTTCTAAGTTGAGTCAGTAAACCTACTTCCTCTATACCTCTAGCAAGCATTTGAGTTGTTGTGTTTCAAGCATTCATATGATGATTTATTCAATCATGTTCTCTATCTTCCTTGTTTGCACAAGACTCTTATCTATTGAGTATTACTTTGAAATCCATCATTATGAAAAACCTTTTTGAGCAAAGAGTGTTCCTGTTGTAAAACTTCTTCAAAAGCTTTTTGTGAAATTGTTTGCCAGATGTTCTCTAACCAGGAACAAAGTTTGCCAATTCCAATTATGATTTATCTTTATGCATCTCTATTGTGACTCCTCTACTTGTTGCAAGATAAGTTATATAAGGGTGAGTTGCCTTCTTCTATGAGTTGTGTAATGGTAAGTGTGATGCTTCTTGTCTGTATTCTTTTATCGACACTTCACTCCATAAACTTGTGGACATGTTTACTGAGCTCAGTTTTCGCTTGGGGACAAGCGAAGGTCTAAGCTTGGGGGATTTGATACGTCCAATTTGCATGGCCATTCTATATCATAATTTGCCTCTATTCATTGATTTATTTCTTATTAAGAGGTGATACTTATGTATTTTCCTTTGTTTTTGCATGTTGGATGATTCTTGGAGGATGAATTGCCAGAGTCAGGATTCTGATGGAAAAAGAGGTGTTTTGATGCAATTTCGCAAAGATCAGAAAAATACCAGAATTTTTTTCGAAAATTATATTTTCCTAGAAGACGAAGGAAGCCAGAAGAGGAGGCGTAGCTGGGCCACAGGGGGCCCACACCCCCCTAGGCGCGGGTCCCCCTGCCCCGCGCCTAGGGAAGGTGTGGCCCACCTGGCCGGCCTCCGACTCCACCCTCTCGCCTATATCTTCCTCTCGGAACCCTAATACCAGGGGGAGACCACAAAACGACTTCCGCCGCCTCTGCGAGGCGGAAAACACCGAGAGAGAAAGAGATCTCCGGCAGACAAATTTCTACCAGGGAAATTCCTTCCCGGAGAGGGGAGATCGTCGCCATCAACATCGTCATCAAGCTAGGCTTCATCGGGATCATCATCATCCACACCATCATCTCCACCAGCACCATCATCACCACTCCATCCCACTGTAACAATCGTGTTGGATCTTTCATTAGTTCTTAGGGGAAACTTTCCCGGTGTTGATTAGTATTGTAGTTGATGCTTGTGAGTGGAACCATTGGATTATTGTTTATGTTCAGATTGTTATCCATCACCATATCATCTTTGATCTTGACCCATATGATATCTTGTGAGTAGTTCGTTTAGTTCTTGATGACATGGGAGAAGTCATGTTGTTAGTAGTGGATTTGTGTTGAGTTATTATTCAATGGTTTATTATTTAAGTTGTGGTGCTATTCTTCTAGTGGTGTTATGTGAACATCGACTACATGATACTTCACCATTTATGGGCCTAGGGGAATGCATTGTGTATTTGGCTACTAATTGTGGGGTTGCCGGAGTGACAGAAACCTGAACCCCCGTTAGGACACCTTTGCACAAGGGAGCGTAGGATCTCAGAGTTTAAGGTTGTCGTTAGGTTTATATCTTAATTGCTTTCTTGTAGTTGTGGATGCTTGCAGGGGGCTTAATCACAAGTATGTGTTAGTCCAAGAAAGGTCGGTACATTAGCACAGGTTTACCCACACAACACTTACAACACCAAAGAAGAGTACTTAGCTATATGAAGCGAAAGCACTTGACAGAATTCTCATGTGTCCTCGAGAACATTTGGTCCTTATAAGTATTTCCACCGGCTTGTCCTTTGCTAAGAAAGGATTCGGCCACTTGCTGCAGTTGTTCGTTGTCTTTATTACTTGCACTTTGTTTCTTTGCTTTATTAGAAAACCCCTAAAAATCCGTTTGCTAAGTATTTACAGAGATTTCCTGCTCCTTACCACTAGTCAACACTGTAACATCCCAAAAATATTAAACATGGATCATCAAACTCTAATCATCAAAATTAGGGTTAACAAAAATTTTCCTATCTAAAATATGAAAGCATTCATATGTATGTGTATTTAAAAATTAGGATTCTTTTGAATTGCCATGGTTCTGTGTTTCTTTGCTTGTAAAATGATTCTTAGGTGAAATAAACATCATCCAAATCATACCCAAACTTTTCCCAAATACAAACAACTAAAAATGAATAAATGAAGTGAATGGTCATTTTGGCCAAATTAACTCTCATGTCTACTTTGGCTATTCCAAGCACTCAAAACTTAACAAAAACATTTGTGGATCTTTGTACCCCTTGTTAGTACACATAATGAGGTACCAAGGCCCACTTTGTGATCTTCCAAAAACATTCAAATGCTAAGTTTAAATGACAGTTCAAAATTGAATCTATCTCACATGGGAAGATCCCACTATTTCAAAAACCACTCAAACAAGCTCAATTTTCAAAACCCAAACAACCATAGAGTCTCCAGCACATGCCTAGCACACCCACCAAAAATCTTTTCAAAATTCAAAATTCAAGTTCTTGCGGCCATTTCATCGAACACCTTGCAGATTCAAACCAAACAAACAATAAACACTATTTTGAGCAGTGATTTGGCCAACCTTGTCCCCTCTCTATCTCACAGCAAACATCTAGTAGATCATCTAGCTTAGTTAGTAACCTCTAGCATCACTGTGAGCTTGCCATTGCCATCAATGGTGAGCAGGCTGAGCCTCACCATGTCACCCCAGTGTGGACAGCAAGCTAGAGGAAGAACTAGCTGCGCCCACCCTGTCTAGAATGCCGCCCATGCCTCACCGCCCCCTCTCGACTAGCCCTAGCTCAAAGACAGAGACAAGAACCGCTAGGAACGCCGTGCCCGTGCCGCTGTCGACAATGTCGACGCGCACCACCGTGCACGCGTTGTTCCGATTCAACCCGACCACCTCGAGCCGTTGCCGCCTACCATCATGAACCCCGTCGTCCCAGGAGACCACTAGACATGATCGTTTCCTCGCCTGTACCCCGTAGCCACCGCACGCCGCGGAGTTCGCCGTCGGTACCGCGCAGAGCACCGCACGTTCCCGACCGATTGCCATCGCCCCTAAGCATGCATTCCAGTCCTAGAGCATCGCCAGGAGACCGCGCGTCGATCGCCACCCTCAGCCATGCCTCTAGCCGCCCGTAGCCATGTCGCCACCGTCGCCTGCCCACACCTCTCGGTCTCGCCGTCGAGCCTATAAAAGGAGGCCACCCCCAGCCGTTTGAAGCACACCATTCCACTCCCCTCACCTCACTGATCGTTCCACCCTCTCGCCGGAGCACGGGGAGCAGCAGCTCACCGGAATTGCGCCGGAGCAGGCCGCCTCTGGAGGAGAAGGGGGTCGTTGATTGCGACCACCCCCGGAGCTGCCTCGACCGTCCCTGAGCTCGCCGTCGACCACTCGTTCGTTTGCCCGCCTCGCCTTCGTCGCTGGAGCCCTGGTATGCCCCCTATGCACCCCCACCGAGCCGCTAGGGTTCGAGCTCGCCGGTGACATGTTCATCGTCGACGACGATCCCCAGCCGTCGATCTCCCTTCTAATCCAACGAACGACACCGCCCCGTACCGCTTCGCGCGTTATGAGCCACTGACTGGTGGAACCCCCCTATCAGCTGATCCCCGCGCTGCGGAGTGACACTGGGTCGGCCCATTAACCTCTCCCGCGCGACCCAGCCGTTTGAATTTAGATTTTTCCATTTATTTCAAACACAGTTCTATACCTAGTTTCAAAAATCAATCCAACTCGATTTAATGAACCAAATGGCATGAAACCAATTTTGTTATAAAGGTACTGAAATGCTTAATCCAAGCCCGTTGGATTCAAATCATTTGGATCTGTAGATCAACCTTGGTAAAAATAACAAGTCAGAAGCTTTTCTGCATTCAAACATTTTTCAAATTTCAACCATAAGAGCTTTTGAGTTGATTCCAACTCTCAAAAATCACATGTGATCATACCTTTCAGAATATATAAAAACATATGGGTTTACTTACAGAAATAATGTTCAAGTAATAAAAGAATGCCACATAGGCATTTCTAGTCACTTTATTTTATTTAAAATAAAATGGTTAAACTTTCTTAAATTGTGACACCACTTTAAATCACATTCCCATGTACTGAAATATGTGGTGATGACATGTGTCAACATGATCCCATGTTTGAGTTGGAGAATATTAAATCTTAAGTAGTTTTTCAATGAGTAGAAATTACTTTTCTCAAATTAAAATAAATAAGACATTTGCCTTAATCTTGTAATGATAGGTGATGATGCTAGATCATCTATAGTACACCTTTGTGTGATGATTGAAAATAGTTAAGTATTGTTTGGTGATTGTGTACCTCGTATTTATTTATAGACACTAGTACCGACCAAGGATACGAGGAGGAAGGAGGATACTACGAGGAAGAAGCCGAAGAGAACTTCAACCACTGCTCTGCTCAAGGCAAGCCTAATACCACTAGTTGATTTAGCCAGCTAGCACTTGAAAGACACTTTACCTATGCAAGCTAGTAACCTAGCAAGCTTATACCACTTGATAAACCATCCTAGTTTTACTTGCAAGCTTTATACTTTATTTCTTTATCAAAGCTTTCTCTTAGAGTTACATAGTGAATTATAGATACTAGAAAGATAATGGAAGGTTGCATAAAGAGCATTAAATTTGGCCTAAGTTAGATAATCTTGATGTCATCCCAAGGCATGAGATTGAACTTAATTAATCTCCACTTGTTTACCACCCCTCTTTAGTACTTACCAACCCTTGTAGATGCTAGTGCTAAGCATAAAACTTGATCAACTTTAGATGGGAATACTTGGTGAAACTGGTTATGAAAACCTTAGAATGATGAGTCATTCTACTGAAATGTTTTGACATGTGTTCTCGAACACCAGATGATTTTGATGAGAAAATGTTGAGGCATGAGCCTTATCCCTTTTAAAACTGATGGTTGTTTAGATGCAATACCATTCCAATTTTACCGTACAACCACAATACCCGAAAATTGGGTAGGGCTTGACTGGAAATTTATATACCTTAGTACGGGTTCCCTCATGGCCAAGGTCTGAGCTGAGGCTACCTTGTGAAGATTGTCCACCCGTGTAGTACCCAAGATGACAGTTGGTCATGGTTGGGAGGCCAAACTCATAGGAGAGGTGCCTATACTAGGGCGTGTAATGGAAAGGTTAGGATTGATTATCCGCATACTGGGTATGGTGAATTCAGGATTTGTTCCTGACGGATGTATCGAATGTTGTGGTGAAAGTGTACAATCTCTGCAGAGTGTCAAACTATTCGAATAGCCGCGTCCGTGGTTATGGACAGTCGGAGTGGCCATACTGTTCCCTCGCCAGATCTTTTCAAAATGACTTGTGAAATGAATTGAGACTTTGACTTGACCACAACAGGGTTGTGATATGAAATTCAAGTTCCCACTTAGGTGTTATAAAAATTCAACTAGCTTTCTTTGCTTCTGAACTTAGTAGAGGTAAATCTGGCTTTTTGCAAAATAACCCTAGAGCTTAGTTTCCTACTACAAAAAACCCTCTTAACTTGTTAGTATTAGTTTGCGAGTACTTAAAGAGTACTCATGGCTTTGTCGCTGGCTATTTCCGTGGCCAGACTATGAATAAGAGTATCAGGATGATGGACCGCAGGAAGGATATGACAACTAGGATCATCTCCCATCGTCAGCATTGCCCGTGACCCCGAAGATAGAGCTTCGCCTATGCTACCGTTATTATTACGTATTCCGCTGCTTGAGTTGTATTAAGAACTGGATCATGAGATCCTTATTTGTGAAGACCTTATGTATGGTTTGTAATGGATGATGTACTGTGATATCCAAATCTGTTATGTCTCGCAAAAATGGTAATCATGGGATTGCGATGTATGGCATAACAAGCATCTGGGATTAAAAAATCGGGTGTTAACAAACACCTTCTTCTCCTTGTTGGGATCGACACTCCTATTTATCTAAAGTACCGCGATACATCCCCTATACTTGTGGGTCATCAACAACTCAGTTGTTAAGACTTGCAAGTATTCTTTGGCTCTCGTTGTGTTGAATAAATAAATTGGGTAATACTACCCTCGAAGACTGTTGCGATCCCCTATACTTGTGGGTCATCACCTTCGCATCCACCAAATGTACCATGCCGCTGTCAAGACTAGTTCTCTCACGTCCCCATCTTTATTCTTCAAAATAAGTTCCTTAAGCACCGCATTGCCTGCTCTATCGACTAGAAGGGCCTCATCAATCTTATCAATAAGGCCAAGCCTTCCCCCAAATGTTTCTAGCATACTCACAACTGTTAGCTCACCTGAGTCTATAGAGAGATATGATATTAATGATGGTTACATTGATTTTACTGATGCTGAAACACACATGGTGCTAGTGCTATTAAGAGTATCCTTGAGAGACGTACCATTATTTCTAAACTATCCTTTAATCCTAAGTTTGCCACCTCTCCCATAGATATTAAAGATAAAGATTATGATTTCTCTCTTGATTTATCCTATTTAGACATTTTTGAGAAAGAACCTTTTTGTGGGACTGAAAATGAGAGTGTTGTAGCTCATGTGAATGAGCTTTCCACTATGAGTGCTTTATTCTCTAATGATTTTAAGATGCACAAGTACTTTGTTACTAAGATCTTCCCTTTTTCACTAAAAGGGGAAGATAAGGCTTGGTTTAATAGATTGCCTCCTGGTTCCATTGATAGCCCTGATTGTTTGATTGCTTCTTTCACATGCTGCTTTGCAGAGACTTTTTGATTTTAAAGAGGGAGAAGAAGAGAAATTGCCTGAATCATGGACAAGGTTTTGTGCCTTGATTCATGCACATCCTAGATGTCCATTTCCTAAAACCGAGCTTCTTGATATTTATTATAATGGACTAACTGATTATTCTAGGACATACCTAAATAGTTTTGCTAATTGTGTTTTCGGGAAAAGAACTCCTACAGATGCTGAATAATTAATGGCTAAAATAAGCAAGAATTATGATGATTAGACTTCAACTGAGCTAAATACACCTGAGCCTATTACTCCCGAACCAGTTGTGCCTGAACCAGTTCCAACACCAACACCAAAGAAGAGAGGAGTAAATGCATTAAATAATGAAGTGTTGAAAGAAGCTAAGAAATGTCTTAAGGAGAAAGGTATTAGAGCTGAAGATGTGAAGAATCTACCTCCTATAGAAGAATTATGCAAGCCAATGCCCCACTCATCTACTATTGAGGTACACTCTCTCCACTTTGATGAAGGTGATATTCCTTATGGTAAGCCTCCTGATCAATGCTTAGAAGAACTTGACACATTTATTGTTCAACAAGGTAACTTTAATAAACAAGTTCAGAATCATTTATTGGAAAACTCTAGAGCGATTAATGAGTTGAAAGATATTATGGAAAGAACTGCTAATGGTATTAAAATGCTTTGTAAACACTTTCAAATGGTTCAAACCCAAATTGATCAACTTGCTAAGGTACAAAAAGATATGCTAGTTAATGCCTCAGGAGATAAACATGCTTATGGAATTAGAACTAGGAGTGGTATAGCTACTCAAGATCCTTTATATCCTGAAGGACACCCTAAAAGAATTGAGCAGGATTCTCAACAAGGTGAAAGTAGTGGTAGTCCTCGTAGGAGAAAGAAAAAGAAACATAAAATAGTTGAGGAACCACTTGAACCTGTTGTAGATCCTAATAGTATATCAGTCTCTGATGCTGAAACTGAGATTGGTAATGATAAAAATGATGCTCCTGATAAGGAGGAAGTTGAGGAAGAACCTGAGAAGCACACTAAGAATACTAGGTACACTAAGGAAGATTTCATTGCTAATAAACATGGTAGTGAGAGAGAACCTTGGGTGCAGAAACCTATGCCTTTTCCCAATAAGAAACACAAGTCAAAGGAGGAAGAACACTACAACAAGTTCTGTGAGTGGATGAAACCTTTATTTTTGCAAATTCCTTTGACTGATGCTATTAAGTTGCCTCCTTATTCAAAGTATATGAAGGATATTGTCTCTAATAAAAGGAAGATTCCTAATGAGGAAATTTCTACTTTGCTTGCCAATTATTCCTTCAATGGTAAGGTTCCAAAGAAACTTGGTGATCCAGGTATACCAACCATTCCTTGCTCTATTAAGAACAATTATGTTAGAACTGCTTTATGTGATTTGGGAGTTGGAGTTAGTGTTATGCCTTTTTCTCTCTACAAGAGACTCCAGCTAGAAAAGTTGATACCAACTGATATATCATTACAAATGTCTGATAAGTCAACTACTATTCCTGTTGGTATATGTAAGGATGTTCCTATTCAAGTGGCTCATAATTGTTTGGTTTTAACTGATTTTGTTGTGCCTGAAATGCCTGAAGATGATAATATGTCTATTATTCTTGGGAGACCTTTTTTTAATACTGCAGGTGCTGTCATCAATTGTAATCAAGGAAAAATAACTTTTAATATTAATGACAAAGAGCATACTGTCTATTTACCCAAGAAGGTTGCTAAGAGCTTTTGTCTAAACTCCATTGAAGATATTGAGAGCATCAAGGTTGGAGAAATATATTGTCCCATTCCACAAGAAAGTTTTGAAACTATTATGATTGGGACCATTGCTATCAGGTTTGAGGTAACATAATCACTTTGTGGAATGCAAAGTTTTGTTTCATATAAGATTGTTTTGGTAAGAAGACCTGATCAATCTTGTTAACAAAAGGATTTTAATGAACAAAACAATGTTTTCACTGTGGTTATACTTGCTCACTTTTATTTTTCTCCTTCCTAGTCTCTTGTTAGCTTTGGTTTAACTAGTTGTTTGCTTGTTAGAGTGTCTTAGAACTTCTGTAGTTTTGGGTTTTTGTTCTCTTTTTCTTCTTCTAAAATATCTTTTCTGCGAGAAAATCAATTTTCATACCCTGAAAATTGGCCAAAAATAAAGTTTTCCGAAAAATCCCAGAAAATTCATATTAAATTTTTCCTCGAAAAAAGGGGTAGAGGGACACCTCGAGTGGCCTAGGGGGACCCACCAGGCTAGCACACCCCCTGGTGGCGCCTGGCCTGGGTGTGGCCCACCTGTGGCCCTCCAAGTTGCCTCCTCCCAGCCATCTTCTTTCTCTCTCCCAAAAAACACCGGAAAACTTTCTCAAGCTCGAGTTCTTGCTGTTCTTGCTCCCGATTTTTGATCTCCTTGCTCATCCCACCTTTGCTGCTGATTTTTGGAGGGATTGCTCTTTGGTATGTGCCTCCTCTACTTGTTCAATTAGATTTGTGATTGATAGATTGTATCTTGAGTATTTTTCTGCTATAGGTGACAGGTGGTGTGAGCTTGCATGCTTGTTCTATGCTTAGAGATTTCATTTTTTATGCATGTTTAGCCCTCTAGCAAGTTCCTATAGTATTTTCTCATCATCTATCAACTTGGAAATCACTTGGTTTGATGCTTGTCTAAAAATTTTAGAAAAAAAGGGGTCATGGACAACCACACCTATGGTGAAATATTTGAGAGTGATGCACCTAGAAGGACAAGGACTTCAAGATCCTCCTCCCGAGCTAGGCCCTCATACAATGAGGATATCATTACACCGCGATTTGGTAATGAGGGAGATGAGGGGGATGCGCACCCTTCCACCTTTCCTTGTCCTACCTTTTTGCGGGCTGCTGGGATTCTCAATGATTTCCTAACCTTGGTTCGGAGGGTTGGACTAATGAGTTATATGCAGGATGAGAGTGTGCAGTATGCTACGCTCACTAAAACCTTTGTGGAGAGTTTCTCTTTTTCTAACAGCCCGTTCAAACCAGATGTGTCTTTCAAAATTTATAACAGGCCTTACTCCATGACATTGAAGAAATTTTGTGAGATCCTGGGTATTGGTACGGCTGGGACGGTGAAGAAGATTCCAGCTTAACCCACTGATTTGTTGGAGCTCTACCGCGGGATAACGAATGATGATGACCGTAGACCCAGCGGGGAAAGATAAGAAATATTCAACTCCCAGCTATCAAGTACTTTTCTTATTATCTTTCCACTAGTGTTCTTGGTAGGGAGAACACTAGCAATATTTCCAACTATCATTTGGCCTTCCTAGCTGCTGTACTCAACAATGAAACCAGGTACAATCTTGGTTCTCTCATTGCTCATCGTTTAGCTGCTAAGGGACCCATTTATGGGGGAATTATTGTTGCACGTGTTGTTGCTACTTTAGACCTTGCTGTTGATCCAAATGATACAGTTTTGGCTCCTTAGAGGCTTGATCCTGCTGCCATGAAAGCGCATCACTTTGTCACTGCTGGATCTACCCTTGAGAGCCTGGTTTATAGAATGTTGTTTACTGACGGGGAAGAGAGAGAGATTCCTCTGCCCCAAACCACTTTGTTCAGTATTTCCCAGGGACCTTTGTCAGGCTCCAAGGAGGAGATGGATGAGAATATGCACATTCTTGGCTTCCATGGACACTATTAGGGGGACGCGCCCTCATACGTCTCCTCTATGCACTACACATGGGATTCCTCGAGCTCGTACCAGGACGAAGGGGCCTCCTCGTCATATTACGGAGGTGCACCTTCTTGGTCACCATGGAGTTGAGCCCCACTTAGGCCAAAAGCCTAAGCTTGGGGGGAGGGGTTAGCCATCCTCAGTGGAGCTTGGTTTCATATTATTATTCAAACCACACAAGTGAAGGGCAATAATGAAGATTAAGACAACTTGAGGTGTGGTAAGAGGATGGTAACGAACACTATTTATTTTAATTTTTTGTACATATACTCATCATTGTGAGCATGCTTACTATGTTCATGTAAGGTTTATGTTATTTATGGATGCTTAGTAGTTTCTTTCTTGTGATCAGATCCAGCTTGCTAATAGTTTGTAGCATGTCTTATGAGTGTTTGCTTGCATTGTTTTATTCATAACTTGGTATGATATTATGTCATCCTCCTCTGAATGTTTCATGTGAATCGACTTGGCACATGCTCACGCATGCATATGACTAAACAATAGTCAATAAGCCTCGATGATTTATTTTGCCTCAGAGTTCTTGTATCACTTTCATGCCATAGTTAGCCCTGTTTTTTTGCAAGCATGATTATGACAGTTATTGCTCTCTCGTTTGTCGCTCCCTCTCTATTGCTAGCCTTCACTTGCACTGAGTATGTGCTCTACTTGTGCATCCAACTCCCCAAAACCATTATTGCCAACAGTGTCCACCATACCTACCTATTAGCATCATTTGCTATTCAGTGCATATTTATTATGCCTTGTTTTCTTCCAAATAAAATGTTTGACTGTTTTGAGAAAGTTAGTTAGTAAAGCTCTCACGAACTTGATGGCACACTTTATTCCTTGCACTTAATATACCTGAACCATTGTGACTGTCCATGAAAGTTATATGCTTGCAAATTATAGGCTGGGAGTTAGCAGAACCATGCTGTCACGGGGAAGGCTTTCAACACTTATGGATACATATCCAGTTGATATCATGCTCTTTTGTTTGCGGATGTCGTCGGTGTGAAATAAAAGGGGAGCTTGTGAGTTCATGGAGTTATATATATGTGTTAGAGAAACGCCTGAGCCGCTAGCCTAATGCCTAATCATGGTGGAAACTTGCAGCAAACCATAATGGGCAATCTGTGAAGCATCCTCAATAAAAACCTATACAAATAGCAAATAAAAAGACCGCTAAGATGCTCATTGTCTGCTTGCCTTGTCATTTTGATCACGGGATAGCTCCTGTATCTTGTGCAAGGGGGTACCCCGTTGGCGGTTCTCTATGATATGCATGTATTTACGATGACAAGAACATACAGGTAACTAAAGTTGAGTAGCATGAGGAGCGGCCCTCGTACTCAAGGGACATGAGATTTCTAGTTTATGGTCTGTCAAGCATATAACTCATATTGGACCTCACTTTCACCTTAACCATATAAAGATGCCTATGATAGGGGCAATGAGAGCTCAAAGCTAATGAGTACCTTACTTTCAGCATTTGGAAGCCTTTCAAACCTTTCAAAACCTTTTCACCTCCTTGTTGAGTCACCACTTATTCTATGAGCACCTTATAGAGAGCATAGTTGTCATTCTTATGTTTGTCTCAAAACTTGGTTAATTATGTCATGACTTTGATACTTGTACCTCTGATATCTTTACTTCTAGTGTTCACTTGAACTTCAGAGGTGCCTTGGCATTTGTATTGTGCTCTACAAACAAAGGCAAGGGAGATACCACTCTATCATACCTTACTATAAGCATTGCAATGTTGCTTATGTTTATGTTTCATGCTACTTATTATTACTGAGTTGGTTTCTCTGTAGGGTTCGCAGCATAGAAAACAAAAAATTTCCTACGATGGGAACAAAGCACCAAGATCTATCTACTAGATACAAGCAACGAGTGGATATACATCCATAGAATACATACCCTCGAAGACCATATAGCGTTAACGAGGTTGTACTCGTGGATGATGTAGTCGAACGCTTGCCGATCTCAAGATCGTGATGAAGTCCATCTGGTCCAGCCGGTCCAGCACCATCACGTCCAGCACCGCAAAGCAGTGGTGCATCCGTGATCACACACACGTCCGGGTACCCCGACAACCTCCGCGCCCTCGCTCCAGCGAAGCAGCGGAAGCAACAAATCCTTCCAGAAAAAACCATCGGGAACATGTATCTCGCTGATCCGAGACCATGGGGAAATTCTAAAGGAGGGAGAGAGATCCTTCGCGAGGAGGTGTGAGATGAGAGGAGGGAGTGGGGTGACTTTTATAGGGAGAGGGGGGCAGCCCCCTCCCATGGCGTGGCAGCCTTGGAGGTGCCCCCACCTCTTCCACATTCATGTGAGTGGAGATCCCACTCACATAAATAGCCACCCACTCAAAATTCCACTCACCTCCATTAAATTTCCACCAAATTTAATGTAATCTCTCATTAAATAAAAATCTTTTATTTATTTATTCAGAATTTTGTTAATTACTTTAATTAACAAACATTCACATAAAACCCCTTGCTAGTATTCAATTTCACATGCAGAACCAGTTTCAGCAATTTCAACCGAAACAGTTTTGGTGTCTAGTGAAATAAATTCCCGCGCTTTCCTTTTTATTTCTCTGGCATATTATTTGCTCCAAATGGTGTCGGTATCCCTTAAGTGTGTCACCCTACGGTTCGCGAATAATGTAGACATGATCGAGACCCCTCTCCGATTAATAATCAGCAGCGGGACCTGGAGATCCGTACTGACTCCCACATATTCAACGATGACTTCTGTGATCGTGTGAACCTTATACACATGTAACTCAATCCTTTTGTCTCGCGATATATTACATGTCCGAGATTCGATCATCGGTATCTCCATACCTAGTTTGATCTCGTTACCGACATATACTCTTTTCTCGTTCCCGTGATATAACATTCTAGTGATCAAATCACTTGCTTGCAAGCTAATTAATGTGATATCACCGAGAGGGCCCAGAGTATATATCTCCATCATTGGGATGGACAAATTCCACTCTTGATCCATGAGCCTCAACATAACACCTTCGTAGCACTGAACCCATCTTTATAGTCACCCTGTTATGGTGTGACGTTTGATGTTATCAAGATACTCTTTCGGTGTTAGTGATTGACATGATCTCATGGTCTAAGGACTAAGATTACTTCGTATGATGTTATAGTAATATAAACTCAATGACTTTGATCGTAATGCTATACTTTGGATGAATGTTCATCACATCATTACACTAATGTTGTGACCTCGTTATTAACAACATCCAATGTCCATGATCAGAAAACCTTGATCATCTTGTTAATCAACGAGCTAGTTTATGAGAGAGGCATAACTAGGAACTTCCTTTTTGTTTATTAAACACACATGTATTAACGTTTTCGTATTAATACAATTATAGCATGCAAAATAAACATTTATCATAAATAAGGAATACGATAATAACCACTTTATTATTGCCTCTCGGGCATATTCCCTTCATTCTCTTCATAGCTTGCAATGACTATTGAGTAGACTTAGTTGCATACTTCTTATTATGAATGGTTTAAGTATCTACTCATGTGCTGAGAATATATACATCATATGAAGCAAATGTGTTCGTAAAAGTTCTTTTATCGCACTCAGTTTTCAACTGAATTGCTTGAGGACAAGCAATAAGCTAAGCTTGGGGGGAGTTGATACGTCCAAAACGTATCTACTTTCCTGAACACTTTTGCTATTGTTTCTTCTCTAAACTTGTGTGATTTGGATACAACTAACACAGACTGACGCTGTTTTCAGCAGATTTACCTTAGTGTCTAGTTTTTGTGCAGAAAATCAACTATCAGGAAAAATCCCGAAAAATATGCCAAAAATCCTATTTCACCAGAAGATCCACGGAGCCAGAATATGAGACGGAGTGGAGCCCTGGGGGCCCACACCCCCTGCCACGCGGGTGGGCCCAGCCCGCGCCTGGAGAAAGTAAACTTGATAATCCTTTCGAGCAAATCAAGAAACGATAAGGAGAAAGGGGGTCTCCTTGTCTTAACCTACTAGTAGGAGTAAATTGATCTGTCTCATAGGAATTAAACTGGACCCGATATCTTACCGAGGAAATACACTCCATCATCAATTCCACCCATCTGATATGAAAAACCAACTTCAACATCATTGCATTCAAAAAGTGCCATTCTACCCTATTATATGCTTTATGCATGTCAAGTTTTACTCCACAAAGAACTTTCTTCCCCCTTTCATCTATACCTAATAATAAAGGACGAAGTGTCTCTTCCGTTCCAACTTTTTTTAGACAAATTTACTTCCTACCAAAGTACATAATACCACCAACGTCACCGGTAAGTAAAAAAACTGATTTGTATCTTCCTAGGCCATGGCCGAGCATCCTCCTCCATCGCACGGTTAAGACTAGGGAAAATAACTCCCGCAGGCTGTCCTGAAAATCAAATCCAATCGCGGATCTAACCCTAGCGCCGCACTTTCTCATTGGCGATCTTACCGCGTTGCCTCTGCACTCTTACAACAGAGGAGGATGAAAGAATTGTTGTGTGAACACATCTTGGACAGATTAAGAAGAGAGAATGAGTCTCAAGAGGAATATCAGTGCAGCAGGCCGGCTGACGACCTTGACAGGACGCCAACCATTGATGTGACCTGCAAGCAGAAGCAGGAGCTTAACTACCTGGACGAAAACAAAATCGCGGTTGCACACACGAGTTCTAATATGCCTTTTCCCAAGTTTCAATCTACCTCTTTCTAACTCTTAAAGACGACCACTAAACGTTAAAGAAAACACACATAATACACATGCTATGGTTATGGTTTTTGATACAATTTTGGAGATTCAGGGTTCACAGGGCATAGAATAGGTATGTATTTACAATCGTTTTCGTCTGTTATTAGCAAGATTATAAAGAAAAAAAATCAAAATAAGTAGCAACTAAACGAAGGGATTGTGGGCTAATTTAAAGGAAGCTATGAGAAGCCTAATTAAACGAGACTGGTTGTGAGAGATTGTGTAGGCTGGTAATAAATTAAATACGTGGGCTAAATTAACGCGATGGTACCGGCCAGAGCTTGCAGCGGCGCGCAATTTATGAGAAAATAAAAGTGAAGCGCGCTAAGAAAGAGGAAGAGAAGGTTTGAAAAAAATTATGCTTGTGAATTTGAACAATCAATTGATTGAGTAGCCGAATGTCACCGAGCAAGTTAAAAAAACTATTTATGCTGCTACGCTACGTAACACTGAATTTTTTTAAAAACTCACTAGCCGTACAATAAAAACTAATTTCTTTCTTCGCAAGTACGGATATTTTGCTAGTATAAATGTAAATTGCCAAATTAATTGGAAAAGTCGATAGTAATAGTAGTACGTTCGAGTTGACGGACTTTTCGAGAGAACTAAAAAAGAGGGCAAATGGTACTCAATCAGAGCTCTGGCGCCGCTTGTAGCCCCACAGCCTTCGATCCCGGGCCGGAATCTAGCCTAGCCACCTTCCCCCCCTACCCCCTATCGTCGGAGGCGGCTTCGGCGGGAGGAGATGACGGTGGCGGCGGGAGTCGGGTACGCGCTGATCGCGCTGGGCCCAGCCTTCTCCCTCTTCGCCGGTGTCATCGCCAGGAAGCCCTTCCTCGTCCTCACCCTCCTCTCCAGGTCTCCCCCAAAACCCCACCCGTCCCTCGAACCTCATCTTCTGGCGTTTCGGTCCAATAGTTCGTTCCAAATCTGTTGTAATCTCATAGTATCGCGGTTCTCGAGTTGTTTCTAATTGTTTGCGGGGAGTACGGTTCTCGGGCGGGTGTAAGAGATGGGGTGAAATTCGGCTGGTGTGAGGGTTCGTGGATTTGGTCGTTTCGTGGTCTGTTCGTGCTAGGGTTTGCAGTTCCTTACAGATTCGACTTATTTTACCCGGACTGCGACTTGGTGAGATCGATCATACGCTGCTAGTTGTAGTTGTATGGTATGGATGGTTTGGAATTCTTGATGTACCTTTTTTGTTGTGCATAACCTGTGGATCTGGTTTACAACTAGCATGCCAAATTCCCTCCAAGAATAGCTCGCATTGTTGTCTTGAAAGTATTGCTCATATTTCTCATCGTCATATCCTGCGTTGGTGTGTAGGTGTAGTAGTTCCCTTGGCTGGTATGATTGCCAGCGTGAGAATGGATCGAGCAAGCTCGGTTTCGTGGAGAAGAAGAAAACGAGAGACAGAAGAGGTAGAGATAGGGAACTTCAGTTTTCTATTCTTCAGACTTGAGAGAATTCAGTTACAGCTCTTGGCTTATAGCCACACCATCCACGCACGCACGAGCTAGCATGACTCACACACAGCTCACACACCACCACTAGCTCAAACCCCTTGTGTGCCATCAAGTGTGACAGGTCCTCCCCCAGAAATTTTTGCTTGTCCCCAAGCAAGCACCGATGGAAACTTGGTCTTCAGAATGTTCCAATCTTCCCAGGTTGCGGCATCGTTAGGTAGATTTTTCCACTTAATCAGTACCTGTGGCAGAGCAGCATTGCCTTTCTTCACTAGGCGTCTGTCCAATATCTTCTCTGGTTTAGTTTCCATTGTATCCAGTGTAGGCATCTTGGGCAATTCAGCAAAGACTGGTGTATAATCTGCCCGATATTCCTTCAGCTGTGAGACATGGAAAACATTGTGCACTTGACGATATGTGTAGGATACAAGGGTTCTAACCTGCTGCCTTGTGTGTGGCGGCTAGGGTTGGTGGACCAAATGGGCCAAGCCAATAACATGTCCAGAATACCTCTTCAGCCCAATACCTTTTCAGTTAACACTCCCCCTCAAGATGGGTGATATATATTGATCATTCCCATCTTGCTACATGCTGCATTGCTCTGCTTTGCTGCCAATCTTTTTGTTAGACAGTCTGCAACCTGCTGTCCTGTGGGTATATAGTTTATCTTTATTATACCTACATCCAACTTCTCCTTGACGAAGAATCTGTCTATCTCCACATGTTTAGTCCTGTCATGCTGAACTGGGTTGTTTGCAATGCATATGGCATATTTGTTATCACACCAGACATTTAAGTGTCCTGACTTCAACACCTTCAATTCACTCAGAAGATTTCTAACCCACAACATTTCACTTAGCCCTTGGGACAAAGCTCTGTATTCCGCCTCTGCGGTTGACTTCGACACAACTGATTGCTTCTTACTTCTCCATGCTACTAAGTTGCCTCCAACAAATACACAGTATCCTGATGTGGACCGTCTATCATCGAGGCAACTCGCCCAATCTG
The DNA here is from genome assembly GCA_916181665.1 of Avena sativa. Classification (NCBI taxonomy): domain Eukaryota; kingdom Viridiplantae; phylum Streptophyta; class Magnoliopsida; order Poales; family Poaceae; genus Avena; species Avena sativa. The sequence goes on from OV702284.1 coordinate 86,861,693, forward strand.
CATCACTATAACCATCAATGGTGGTGTCCCCTTTAGGTATCTTAAGATTCTCTGGACTGCATCCATATGTGCACTCCTAGGTTCATGCATATATCTGCTTACTATACTTACAGCGTAAGCAATGTCAGGCCTTGTGTGACATAAATAAAGTAATCTCTCTACAAGCCTTTGGTACTTCTCCCTGTCCACAAGTTCTCCAGACTGAGCTGTGATCTTATCGTTTTGATCAATAGGGGTAGCAGCAGCTCTACATCCTATCATCCCAGTCTCCCTAAGGAGATCAAGGGTGTATTTCCGCTGTGATAAAACAATTCCTTTCTCTGACCTTGCCACTTCTATGCCCAGAAAATATTTCAGTTGACCCAAATCTTTTACTTCAAAGGTCTTGCTCAAACACTTTTTGAGTTCTAATATCTCCTCCTCATCATCACCAGTAATTATGATATCATCAACGTATACTGCTAGAATAGTAATCTTGCATGATGAATGCTTGTAGAAGACAGTGTGATCACAATTGCATTGCGCATACCCGATATCACATATTGCACGCCTAAATCTGTCAAACCAGGCCCTTGGGGATTGTTTCAAGCCATATAAAGATTTCTTGAGTCTGCACACTTTTCCTTTAGTTCCAAAAGATGCTAAGCCTGGAGGGACTTCCATATAGACTTCTTCATGTAGATTGCCATGCAAAAATGCATTCTTCACATCCAACTGATGCAAGGTCCATCCGAAATTAGCTGCGCATGAAATTAGTATCCTTACTGTATTTATCTTAGCCACCGAAGCAAAGGTCTCATCATAGTCAATACCATATGTCTGACTATACCCTCTAGCAACCAATCTTGCTTTGTATCTCTCAATCTTCCCTTCAGGATTTTGCTTGATTGTGAACACCCATTTGCAGCCGACTGCTTTCTTGCCGTTTGGAAGATTAGTTAATTCCCAGGTTTGGTTCTTCCTTAATGCCTCCAACTCCTCTCTCATTGCAGCACACCATTTTGGGTCTAGTTTAGCTGTTTGCCAATCTGAAGGAATGATAACAACTTGAAGTGCAGCCACAAAGGCTCTATATGATGGTGATAGAGCTTCATAAGAGATATAGTTGCTAATATCATTTTCAAACCCGTATCTCTGCATAGATTTTGTTGTTGCTACACGCCTTCCTTTTCTTAGGGCAATTGGCATGTCCAACGAACTCTCAGATGCATTTAACGAACTACCATCGTCAACTGAATCTTGTGACTGATCTTGCTGCATCCCTTGCACTTCATCAATTCTTTGTTCTGCATCCGGCTGCTGCTCATTTGACTACTCCTGCTCCACCTGCTCTACGGCCTGCTGCAGCTGCTCCCCCTGCTCTGCGACTGGCTGCTTCTCTCCCTGTATTTCAATATGAGGCCTTCGAGAATAGACTTGCAATTCTTTGCCTTCAGTTCTTCTAGAAGCAGGATTTGTAGGCCCTATCCTTGCATTACCTTCTCTAAGAGGAATAGGAATGGTCCCAACAATAGGAGGCTGAGACTGAACACCACTTGTTCCAGTAGTTTGCTGCTCAATATGAGAATAACTCTCCCCCTCTTGACCATTCCTTCCTGTCAAAGAATGGTCAAGTGCTTCAAAAAGACCACTTAGTTCTGTTCGTTCACCATAGAAAGGTTCAGATTCACGAAATGTAACATCCATACTGACAAAGGTTCGCCTTTCCGTGGGATTCCAGCACCTATATCCTTGCTGTCCTGATGGATAACCAATAAATATGCATTTCACCGCCCTTGGATCCAACTTACTCACTCATGGCCGATGATCCCTGACAAAACAGGTGCAACCAAATACCTTGGGAGGAACAATGAATTTAATTTGACCGAACAATAATTGGCAAGGAGATTTCATACCTAGAATCTTTGAGGGAGTACGATTGATAAGATATATTGAAGTGAGAACAGCTTCACTCCACAAGAACTTTGGCACGTTCATAGTATACATTAGTGAGCGAGCAACTTCTAAAATGTGCCTATTCTTCCGTTTTGCTACTCCATTCTGTGGGGGGAGTGTCAGGACAAGAGATTTGATATAAGATGCCTTTTTCTGAACAGAAACTTCCAAACAACTTGTTGACATACTCTATCCCATTATCAGTTCTAACCATCTGTACCTGCACTTTAAATTGTGTTTGCACATAGTTATAAAAATTCTGGAAGCATTGAAACACCTCATCTTTGTGTCTCATAAGATATAACCAGGTCATCCGCGAGTAACAGTCAATAAAAGTTACAAAATACTTCATTCCACCCACTGATGTAATAGGGAAAGTCCATACATCAGACTGAACAAGAGTAAATGAAGAAATACTTCTTAATCCTCTACTCACATAAGATGTTCTAGTATGCTTAGCATACTCACATGCATCACATTTTAGGTGAGTCTTATCCACATTCATTACATCTGGAAATACTATACTCATCTTATCAAAAGCCATATGACCCATTCGACAGTGATGAATCATCGCAAGAGCTTCCTTCTCAACCGAGGTTGCTGCAAACACCGCTTGCCTTGACTTGTCCTGGTCTAGGTACCACAGACCTCTATGCCTGGTTCCTGATCCAATCTTCCTTCCAGTCAGACTCTCCTGAATTAGACAAGCCCTTTTGTTAAGCATTATGCAGCAGTCTGGTTGATCTATCAATGCACTCAACGAGACTAAGTTCACGGGAAAGGCAGGAACATGCAGAACAGATGATAGATTGATATCTTGTGTGCATTCTACTGACCCAACTCCCTTTATTTGTTGTGCAGTACCATCTGCGGTTTGTATAGTCTTAGAATGTGTTGAGGGGAATAATGTATAAGTTTCAAACTCCTTTAAATTACCAGTAACATGCTTAGTTGCTCCCGAATCTAAAATCCATTCAGAATTAGATCTATGTACTGCTACATATGCGTATTCAGTATTACCTTCATTGGTATAGACAAAGTGTGCGAATTGCCCAAAATCATCACATTGTTCTTCTTTCTTCTTGCCATTGTTATGCTCACCTTTCTTCTCAATATTAGCTGAGCTAGTTGGCTCCTCGGTGACTGTCATATTAGCTCTTGCTCCCCTCTGATATGCATGACCACCTCTCCTGCCTCTATAGCCCCTATAGTTGTTGTAGGTTTCTCTGCCATATCCTCTTCCTCTACCATGCCAAGATGCTGTGCAATCATTACTCAAATGACCTTTCACTCCACAATTATGACAGTTTCGGTACTCTGCAACAAGATAGGCTGGTTTCATGGCTGATTCTTCTTTTATGTTCTCCCTCAACCTTGATTCTTCTTGGGCAACTGCAGCAATAGCTTCCTGCAGTGAAGGTAGAGTAGTCTGGTGCAGTAATGCTGCCTTCCTGCCCTCAAATGCAGGATGCAGACCCTTCAAAAACTTCAATACTCGCTTCCCCTCAATCCACTTGTTTGTAGTTGCCACACATTCAGCATGCTCTAGCTTCAACGGATTCAAATGGTCAAGATCAGCCCACAATTGCTTTAGCTCCCCCACATATGTCATCACTGGTTTGTTGCCTTGGACCAGGTCATGAACCTTGTCTTTGATTTGAGAGATCAACATAATATTCCATTTTCCTGAGTACATTTCCTCCAGGGCCTTCCAAACTTCTGCAGCTGTAGAGAGAGCTTCCACAGAAGCTGCAACAGATGGGGTTAGAGAATTTAACAACCAAGTAAGCACCAATGAATCAGTAGCACTCCACTTCCTCCATTTTACACTCTCCTCATCCTTTGGTGCTTTATCCTTCCCAAGAACATAGCCCTCAACATCCTTGGTTCTCAAGATTCTCAGACCCCTTCTTGACCAACTCAAATAATTCCCAACGCCTTCTAGCTTAACCTCATTTGGCATGAGCTCAAGTTTGTGGTTTACCTCAACTTGTGAGACCTCCCTTGTGCCAGATCCAGGAGCTTCAGCCCTGGCAGCAAGTAGATCTGCGAGCTTGTTCAGCACCTGACTCATCTCACCCTCCATCTTCTAAGCCCTCCCTCTCTTGATTCCACCACCAGCAGCTTCTCCTGGAACAGATTTCACTTCCTGGATGGAACCAGTGCTTCATGCGCCACCATCTTCACCAACTCCGTCAAGGTGGCCACCAATGTCTCTACCCTTGTCTCCCTATGCTCTGATACCATGTAGGATACAAGGGTTCTAACCTGCTGCCTTGTGTGTGGCGGCTAGGGTTTTTTTAACAGAGGGGCAGAACACACACAGCACATATATACTAGTTAGGCGGGCCAAATGGGCCAAGCCAATAACATGTCCAGAATACCTCTTCAGCCCAATACCTCTTCAGTTAACAATATGCTACTTGGCCAACCCTCTCCAAAATCTTGTATGGGCCAAAGTATTTGTATGCAAGCTTTGGGTAAGGTCTGATTACCACTGTTGTCTAGGCATACGGCTGCAGCTTGAGAAGCACCATCTCCCCAACCTGAAAGGTGCATTCAGTTCTATGTCGATCAGCGTACAATTTCATCCTTGTACAATTTCATCCTTGCTTGAGCTGCTAACAGGTGTTTCTTTAGGAGCTCAATCTGTTGTGTGCGATCAGTCACCACTCCAGCAATAATGGGGTCAGAAACTGAATCTGTGTCTGGCATAGCACCCAAATTTGGATTGTGGCCGTACAAGGCTTTGAATGGTGAACAACCCAGAGAAGTGTGTACTGTTGAGTTGTACCAAAACTCTGCCAACGACAACCATTTGCGCCACTGTTTCGGAGAATCCTGAATCATGCATCGCAGAAACATTTCAAGGCATTGGTTGACCCTTTCGCTCTGCCCATCTGTCTGCGGATGGTAGGCAGTAGTGAAATGAAGTTCTGTGCCCAGTGTTTGGAATAGAAGCTTCCAGAAATTACTTGTGAAAATGCGGTCACGATCAGAGATAATCGAGTGAGGCATACCGTGCAGCTTGACTACTGAATCCACAAACACCCGTGCCACTTGAGGAGCTGAGAAAGGATGGCGCAATGGGACAAAATGGGCGTACTTGGTGAAGCGGTCGACAACGACTAAGATCACATTAGCACCCTCAGACAGGGGTAAGCCTTCCACGAAGTCCATCGTGATGTCTTGCCAAGCTCCGGCAGGGATTGGTAATGGCTGGAGTAACCCTGGTGGGTGTGTCGTCGAATGTTTTGCATGCTGACAGACGCTGCACTGACGGACAAAGTCTGAGACTGCTGCCTTGAGGCCGTGCCAAGCAAACAGACGCTCGATGCGTTGATAGGTTGCTTGCGCTCCGGAGTGCCCACCAACTGCACTGGCATGCATCGCAGAGATCAGCTTTGTATGTAGCGCTGAGTTTGCACCCAGCCACACTCGTCCTCGGAAACGAATGATGCCTTGAGTCAGCTCATAACCGTGCTCGTCCAGGCTATGAAGCGCCAATTCAGCTAAGCGACGTTGAGCTTCTAGGTCTGTGGCATACGAATTCAGGACTTCTTGTAGCCAGGCTGGTTGCGCTTCAGAGCAGGCTTGAATTGCCAGGAGATGTCCCACACGCGAGAGAGAATCAGCCGCATGATTCTCCACGCCCTTCTTGTAGATGATTTTGAACTGCAGCCCCATCAGCCTCGCCATGGCCTTGCGCTGCAGTGGTGATTGCAAGTTTTGGTCCTCCAGAAAGCAGAGACTGATGATCTGTTTTGATCAAAAATTCACTGCGCTGCAGATAAGGCCGCCAACGATCCACGGCCATTAACAAGGCGAGGAATTCCGTTTCGTAAATAGACAATTGTTGATGGACGACACTCAGTGGCTTGCTGAGGAACGCAATCGGATGACCATCTTGCATGAGGACGGCCCCTATCCCTGAGTCGCAGGCGTCAGTTTCCACGACAAATTGTTTGCTGAAATTTGGAAGCTGCAAGACAGGTGTTGTTGTCATGGCTTGCTTGAGCTCGAGAAAAGCTGCTGTGGCTGCAGCATCCCAGTGGAACCCTTTCTTCTTCAAGAGATTTGTCAGCGGTCGTGCGATGACCCTGTAATTGTGGACAAATTTTCGGTAATACCCGGTTAATCCCAGAAAACCACGCAACTCTGTCACTGTGGTCGGCTGCGGCCAGTCTTGCATAGCTTGGGTCTTGCGAGGGTTAGTGGCAACGCCCTCAGCGCAGACAATGTGCCCGAGGTACTCAAGTGTGGAGCAAGCAAACGAACATTTACTGTGCTTCACGAAAAACTGATGTTGCTGGAGTAGCATGAGAACCTCCCGCAGATGCCTGGTGTGTTCTTCGAGCGACATGCTGTAGACTAGGATATCATCCATAAAGACGAGGACCGAGCGTCGGAGACACGGACGAAGAACAGTGTTCATCACACATTGAAACGTGGCCGGCGCGTTGCAGAGGCCAAAAGGCATTACTCTAAATTGGTAATGACCCTGATGAGTTTTAAAAGCCGTCTTGGCCTCATCCGCTGGCAGCATCTTGATTTGATGGTAGCCGGCACGAAGATCTAATTTGGAGAAGACCTTGGCGCCGGCCAGTTCATCGAGCAACTCGTCAATATTTGGCATCGGGAACACATTCTTCACAGTGAGGTCGTTCAGTCGGCGGTAATCCACGCAAAACCTCCAAGTACCATCTTTCTTTTGGACCAAAAGTACTGGCGATGCAAATGGCGACATGCTCGGAACAATGATGCCAGCGGCGAGCATGTCTCTCAATCTCATCCTTGTGTGCTGGTGAGTACCGATATGGCCTAGAGTTGAAAGGAGTAGAATATGGCTTTAAAGGAATTGCGTGATCGTATTGACGCGGAGGAGGTAACTCAGCAGGTTCAGAGAACACTGATTGGAATTCAGTTAACAGTTCCTGAATAGGTGCAGGACAGACTGAAGATTCAGAGGTGCTCTGTGATGCAGTTGTGTGTACCACTGCCATTGCCCAAATGTCGTTGCCCTTGGCCCATTTTGCTAGTTGCTCCACTGGAATCTCACGAACAGAAGTAGCAGAAGTTGATTGGATACCATGGAGTGTCACCTGATGGCCACCATGTGAAAACGACAGGATCTTCTTGTTCCAGTCAGTGAGCATGGGGCTATGTTGCTTAAGCCAATCCATACCGAGTATCGCATCATATGCTCCCAGATTGAGTACCCTCATAGGAGTGTTGAAAGTAGCACCATGAGACCACCAAGTAAATTCTGGAACGATCTGAGTAGAGTACAGGCACTCGCCGTTTGCTACTTTGACAGCTACGGATGGTGCCTCTGCCACAGTACACCGAATACGCTCCAGAATGTGAGCATGAATGAAAGAGCTGCTGCTGCCAGAATCCACCAATATAACCAGAACCTGATTTCCCACTAGAGCACGCAGGCGTAAGGTTTCAGCTCCCTCTGAACCTGCCATTGCATGAATAGATAGACTGAGTTGTTCTGCAGTAGCGACATCATGCATTTCGATCATGTTAAGTACTTCTTCCGATAACCGCAGTGGACACTCCTCAGTTTCCAACGCATTCAGTGCTGCCACTGGTTTCTGTCCACATTGATGCGCTGGGTCATACTTTTCACCACAGCGGAAGCAAAGTCCGTTTGCACGCCGATAATCCCGAAGCTGGCGATCCTTCCACAAGTCACCTGTAGCAAATTTTAGTGCTGGTCTGTTCGCTTCAACTCGAGCCACTGTCTGATCTGCACGCCCATACTGTCGTTGTGCGCGAGGTTTAGCGTCATCCAACACCTCTTGCTGAACCCGTGCAATCAAAATGGCACGATCTAGTGTATCAGGAATCAGAGACTCTACCGCGCCACGCAGCTCTACTTTGAGTCCTTTGGTGAACTGAGAGATGAAAAATTGCTCATCATAATGTGGGTTGTACATCGACACCTGATACACCAGAGCCTGGAATTCCTGTTTATACTCATCCACTGATCCAGCTTGTTTCAGCCGCAGCAATGCTTTCATGAATCTCCGGTGATCATCTGCTCCAAATTCAGCCTCTACTGCAACTATGAATTGAGGCCATCCACCCAGTTCATGGCGTTGTTTGTAAGATTGCAGCCACACCGCCGCATTTCCATCCAAGTGAAGTGTGGCCGTGGTGAGCCATAGTGTGGGACTGATATCGAACACTCTGAAATAGTCTAAACACTGATCTCGCCAAATCCTAGGCTGCTCACCAGAAAATCGAGGAAATAGCATCTTCGGCAACGAAGAGCGGCCGCTGGTGTCCCCATGTGCCGAACTTGTTCTACCGCCACCAACGCCTCCACATCCACCGCCGCCAGCGCCTCCCAGAATTCCCCCGCCTCCGCCACCACTTGAGACGCTCCCCTCGCATTCCCTGTCCAGCGCGGCAAGTTGGGTTGCAGGGTTGCGTGGCCAGAGACATGGATCTCATGGGGGTCCGGCTCCGCTTTCTCTGGAGGTGGTTTGTCCGATGGGCCATGCCCCAATGACTCCAACCGTGCCACCAGTCCCGCGAGAATACGCGCCGTGTCGTCGTGCTTGGTGGAGCTATCGGAGATGGCTGCCGCTTGATGCTCGAGTTGCGCCCGCATCTGCTGCTGATTGGTGTCTATGTTGGAGACAGCCCCGTGCAGCAAATCGAGACTCGACTGAAGCCGCGTGAGGGTCGTTGCCGTTTCATCCGCCGCCTCCCCCATCGCATCCAACTGGTACTGGGTCTGCGGAGATGGTCTAGGCGGTGACGTGGTGTTCCTCTGCCGGATCGAGCCGACCGGCGCTAGGATTTACAGCAACTCAGGAGAATTCGACCGAAATCAAAATCCCCAAACCACGACCTCGTCCCGGAATTACAGCTCAAGACCCGATAGGAGAAGGAAAACACGCAGCAACAACCGCGCCCAGAAACCGCCTAAATCTGATACCAGGTGTAGTAGTTCCCTTGGCTGGTATGATTGCCAGCGTGAGAATGAATCGAGCAAGCTCGGTTTCGCGGAGAAGAAGAAAACGAGAGACAGAAGAGGTAGAGATAGGGAACTTCAGTTTTCTATTCTTCAGACTTGAGAGAATTCAGTTACAGCTCTTGGCTTATAGCCACACCGCACGCACTAGTATGACTCACACACAGCTCACACACCCTGGCACGTGGGCCACCACTAGCTCAAACCCCTTGTGTGCCATCAGGTGTGACAGTAGGATTCACGGGATGTATGTTAGTGATTTATATAATTTGGACGTCACTCGCTAGTTCTGACACTACAGAAGATTTAGGAAGTGATGCAGCAATTTTTTTGCTGCGGTAACAGGGTGAACTGTACAGAATGATGAAGGGTCTTTGATGAAATTCTTAAATGGTGATTTTGTAGTCGGAGCAAAATTCAGTTGTTAGTTTGTCTGTCATGTATTCTGGTTATTACCTCTGAGAAATGAATTTGTGTGTTCTTAAGTGGGAATGAGATCTTAGAAACAGTGATATTGACAATTATGTGTGGGATTATGAGCTTATTCGTTTATATGGGATTTTAGTAATATGGACAGGTGAATAATTTCGTTTTGCAACCGACATCATTAAGTTCATGTCATTATGGACTTCGCTCCAAGTCTTAATCTATGTTTTTTTAATATTTTCTATTGTTTCAAGTAAATATTTACTCCCTCTGTTCCATAATAGATAGATGAATATCACGCAGAGTAGTCGACGTTTAAAGCCTATTAACCTGACCACTTGGAAGTAATTCACAATATTTTCAAAATAAGTTAGTGACTTGGAAGTAATTCACAATATTTACTCCCTCTGTTCTATTATTTTGATGTGTTTGTGTCCTCTTTAAAAAAAAGTTAGTGACTTGGTCATCTCAATGTAGGAGTTCCAATCTCATCCCTTTCTCAGCTCCATAGTATAAAAATAACTAAAAGTCTATCATCTATATTAGGATGAGTATTGTACAAATTTTGACTCGCAAAATAATGTAAAACCCCTCTCAATCTCTATCAACATTATCTTCACAGCATTGATTGTTGCAGAAAGCTATGACCCCTGTCTCTAGCAAGAGAGGGCAAGCACAACCTGAGTTGTGATTCTTTAGCCCTATAAGAGAAATTTCTGTTATGTCTTCTTTTGTATCCATTGAAATGCAAATGCATTATCGTGACTTAAATGTTAACTTTTGCCAAAATTTATTTGTGCAGCACTCTGTTTTGGCTTATAAGTTTGATTGTCCTCTCGGGAATATGGAGGGGGTTTCTTCCTCTAAAATCAGGAGCGTGGTGGCCATATGTAATTTTGATCCTTACATCTGTTGCATTTCAAGAGGGCGTCCGTCTTGTCTTCTGGAGGCTTTACAAGTAGGTGAACAATATAAAATGTTGAAAAGTTATGTCAGTTTTATCTTCTTATGTGCCAAGATATTATAAATATGAAATATGTGGTTGATTTCCTTCCGACGATATATTGTAACTGTTTTCTTCAGGAAAGTGGAAGAGATGCTAGATGCCTTTGCCGATCGAATATCTAAACCACGTCTCTGTTTGACAGACAAGATGCTAATCTCTTTGGGTAAGCTGTTTAGGTGATACAAATGTTCCAGCGTCAAGGAAGACCAAATGTTTCTTCATCTATCTTTTTACATATCATTTTTGCTATCATTGTCTAGTGTTTTTCCCAAGATTTTAATTGGAAATAGACACCTGCAGATATCTCTATTTCTTCAAATGAACCACATGTGCCTATCATAATTGGGTATGCGCTGAATCATACCTCGACGAGAGGGCCATGCATTGCAAACAAAACAAAATGTCATGGCACGAATTGCATGTCATATTGCTGACAAGCATCCACTAGAACAGTAGTATGTGCGCTCATAATTTCTTTAAGTCATGATAGAGCAAGCATGGCTTATATGGCTGATGGCTGTTCATAATTAGATTCAGAACTATATAACCATGTGCCCCACTGGTAACTCGAGCGGACACTAAATCCAAGGATGTGCATTCAATTATTGCTCGTTGGGAGCATTTGTTCTTCATCATTTCCAGGATGTTACAAGTTATATACTGCCACTGTTTGGTCATTTCAGTTTTGATATGTTTGTGCAGCTGGTGGTTTAGGTCATGGACTGGCTCATGCAGTCTTTTTCTGCCTCAGCCTCTTAACTCCAGCATTTGGTCAAGCAACATTTTATGTTGAAAGGTGCTCAAGGATGCCATTTTTCCTTGTGTCAGGTAAGTCAAAGTTTTATTACCCCTAATATGTGCCAACACGGAAGTGAATAAGCCTTCCTTTTAATTGGATGACTGGTCAACAAATTTGTAAGCAACTCTGTTAGTTGTACACTTGTACTTATAATGCACTTAAGGTATGTTGTCTGGTATTTTGTTTCTCCAAGACGGCAAGACCCTACTTGTACTGTATGCACAAAATTGTTCTCCTTTTTGTTTTTTGCTTTTGCTAAACCTTATGTGCTTTGGCAGCGATTATCTCACTTGGATTCTTGGTCATCCATACTTTCTCAATGATTATTGCTTTTAATGGATATGGAGAGAGAAAGAAGAGCGACCAAATTTTCGTTCCAGCGGTTCATCTGATTGCTGCTGTAATGGTAAGTGCTAGGTGGCCTTAAATTTTCTCTGTTGGGTGAAGTGTCTAGCTGTCTCTTAACAACAGACCTGGCAATGCTTTAACATATCTATGCTCGTCCTTTTATGATCTTTGTACAACAACACTGATACGACAAACAATGAATGTTTCCACCTTTGTATGATTGTAAACAGATAATGACTGGATGGTTGAAGCATTTTCATATTTATATTATTACATTCATGACTGAGTTACAGTAGTAATATACTCCCTCCGTTTCAAAATATAAGATGTTTTATCCTTTTTCTAAAACACATGTATCTAAACGCCTTTTAGTGTGTAGGTTCACTCATTTTGCTCCGAACCTACACATTGAAAGGCGTCTAGATACATGCTTTCAGAAAACTAAAATATCTTGTAATTTGGAACGGAGGGAGTACTTCATATCCTAACCAAGTATGTCTATTATCAAGTAGCATATGGTATGACATTGTGAATGCTACTACACATTGGTTGTTTAGCCCGGTACATGATTTAGAAATTGCAGTATGTATTGTGCCTAACCTGATTGTGTGATTTCCTCATTTCAGACACTAATTAACCTTGCGCCAGGAGGCTGCCTCATTGGTACACCTTTGCTATGTGTGATGGCTGCACTGACCTTGCAGTACTCCTGGCGAATGGTAGGTCAGCGATTAACCGAGGACAATCATCGACAGTTTTAACAGCTAGTGCCTGCCTTATGATTGTTTGTATCTTTGTACTTGGACAACAATATGTAGATTTAGTGATTTGTCACTAGTGGCATAGGAAAATGTCTGTACAACTGTGGCCGAGGCCCTTAGTTGGGTTGTTCATGTACTTCCACTGAGACGATTTCAGTGTTATCTGGATAGGCATGACATTTCGTCAGACCTACGTTCAGTTAAATAGGTAATAATCTCTTCATTGAAAAAAGGTAATCTCTGCTTCAGAATACTTCGCACTTTTGACCAAGATCTTACTGGCTACATTTTCGTACCGTTTTCACTGATTTCCGGCATATCCTTTGTGCTGGGTGTGGCCGGGTCACATTTAGACATTCTCGGGCCCATTTTGCCCCGATTCTCCGTTTTCCCATGTTTGGGCCATTCTGGCCATCGTACATATATCCCTGATTCTCCGGGGATCGGTGTTGGTCAGAAAAACTGATTGCAAGAAGGGTTAATTGGATCTATGCCATTGCAATTTTCACCTTTTGGGGATAAATATGCCATTACAAAAGCCAAACTAAAAAATAGGACGCTGCTACTTGGCGGGCGGTCCGTAAATTGCAAGACCGGGCGGGCATTTCGATAGCTCTTGTCGGAACGATACGAGCAAATGAGTAAAGCTCATCCACTTCCTTTTTCTTAATACGAGGGTTCAAATTGGTAATAGGTCTATAAAGCGAGATACCCAGCTCTAGACATGAGAAATTAGCTCACAAATGCTAGAGGACAAAACTGCTAATGTCAACAACATTTAATGTAGAAAGTTGAAAATTCAAAATGTTTTATAGATTAAACCGTTTATCTGATTTATGATCCGTTTTTACCATTAGATTAGTCACGACGAGATCTTTAAAACTAGATCCCATGTTGATATGTTCTAACAACCTTTTTCTTTTGACCAAAAGTTATCCACCTGTAACAGTTGAGTTATTCAGGCCATAGTATATAAGTTACCCACCTTATAAAATACGATGTATGAAGACTCTTTTATATGGATGCAGAAAAAGTAACTGGCAATCGTTCGTTTTGAGAATTATATAACTTGGCCGGCTCCGACAACCTACACTAGTGATGCCCCGCGTGGCCGCGTGTATGCTCTATCTAACTAACACGACTTTTTTGTACCAAAAATATTCACCAGTGGCACAAGAGTTATCCAGGTTTTAACATTTAAATTACACATCCAATAACATGTAAGTTATCCATCACTATAAAAATTTACTATAGATAGAATATAAAATTTATGTACTGGGTAACTTATATGTTTTAGGGTTGATAACTTACATACGATAACATGGATAAGTCACATGTTAGGGGTGGATAACACGGTTTTATTTGTCTCAAAAGTTATTCATTAGTAACACAAGTTTGTCCCAAAAGTTATCTATCAGTAAAGCGAGAGTTATCCAGGTTTTAGCATGTAAGTTATCCATCACTACAAAAATTACCCATAAATAGAATATAAAAGTTATTCTAGCGGTATGGCTTCGTCGTCCGTCACCACTCTCGCGGCGTATGCGCGACTCAACTTCGAAATACTATCGCGTCAAACATCAAACATATTTTTTAATAAATTAAATCTAAGTTTCTTTTGCATAAGATATAATAAATAGGGTATTATGCCCTATCACTCACCATTCTAAGTTATAGTGAACAAACACGCAATCAGTAGTCTAGCGGTTCGGCTTCATCGTCCATCGCCGCTATCGCGGCATGCGAGTGATGAAGTTGATACCGAGCCTTTATCGATCATCGATGCGTCCGTAACCTAACAACTAAGCCACCTTGTTCTAGTTAAACTTGTTCAACATATATGCAAGAATATACCCAACACGTTTATATGCTAGGTAACTTATGTGTTACAGGATGGATAACATATATATTATGGCATGGATAACTTACGTGTTAGGGGTGGATAACGTTTTAATTCGAATTTTTTTTCATCGAAACATATCAACATGAGATCTAGTTTTAAAGATTTCGCCGCGACTAGTATAATAGTGAAAACGGATCCTAAATCGGACAAACGGTTTGATGTACAAGACATTTTAAGTTTTTGTTTGATTCTAAGCTAGCTTCGATCCATTTTGTCATGTAGCGGGCAGAATATGCATACACACCGTGCGATGGACGGTAGACGTGAGTCCGCCGGAATTAGACATCTACCGACCATTCTAGAAATAGATTTCCCGTAAAAATATGCCACATCAACTTTTATATACCTGCCATTTTCTTCACATATCAGTCCATATACAGCTCCTATTCTCCTATTCTCCTGTACATACATTTGTATTTGTACTTCCGTACGACACTTTAAAAAAAATAAAAATGGATCCGCTCCAATTTTCCTGGCCAAATATTACCTTCCCGGATGAACGTAAATTCCCCTGGCGGAAGCTTACGATGCGCGGACAAACCCAGATCCCTAATACGGTTGGCGGGTACCGGTGGGTGGAGCAGCTCGCAGGCATGGCTGGTGGCTTCGTCGGCCGCTGCTGGATCCAGATAAGAGCATTTCTAGCACACACACACCGAAAAAACATCAGAACCAGAAAATTTCGGTGGTTTTTTTGGTCTAAAATATGGTCCGATCCGAGAATTTTTTTGGACCACTGGGAATCGACCCCCTCGACCCATAAAATTCTAGTTCCGAGCTCGATTCCTAGGTCTCGAACCTTTTCTCCGCCACCGCCCCCTCGACGCCTTCGCCGCGCACCACCGGTCAAATCGCCGAGCAGCGGCGAGCAATTTCTCGCCAGCGACAGCAGATCCGCCTGGTTCACGCTGCGATGGACCGGCGGAGGAGGAGCGCGGAGGCGAGGGGACCGTCGACGTCGCGCTTCCGTCGCCTCACCGATGCGGAGGAGGAGGAGCGCCGCCAGTGCGTGCGCTCGGACGCGGCGCGCCTCCACTACACGAGGTGGGGCGCGCCGGTGCCGGTCGCGCTCCTCCGACGCGAGACGAGGGAGTTCGACGCCCGCATCCGCGCCCGCCGGGGGGAGGGGGCATGGGAGCTCCTCGCGCGCGCCGAGGACTCCGCCGCCGCCAGTGATGAAGGAGGAGGATCTCCCGAAGGGCCGCGTCGTCACGGAGACCGACTACGCCCTCGACGATGCCTCCTTCGACCGTTGGGTCGAGGTCATCCAGCACCTGAGCATCGCCGAGGCGGAGGCAGAGGCCCGTCGAGCTCAGCGTGGCGAGCTCATAGACGGCATCCTCCTCGAGCAGGGGCTCACCGTCGACCGCGAATCGCGTGGGAAGGAGGTAGAGGTCGTCGACCTCGTCTCCGAAAGCAGCTCCGGGCTGTCGGCCTTCGACTTCTCCGGCGAGGAGTGAAGCCCGCCGCCGGAAGCGTCGCCGCCGCTCCCTGGGCTCCGGTGAACCCGATTTTGTGTACATACTAGGGTAGTGGCGGAGACGGCGGATTCCCCGTAGTATGTAGGTTGAATTCGCGTTTTGTATATATATGATCGCGTCTACTATGTATAAACTATGCTCGCGTTTTGAAATCTCCCACGAATGTTCAAAAATCTCGTGTTTACGGTTTGAATTTGTGGTTTCTGTTCTGCCATCGTCTTCTTCGAGCAAAAACTAGCTCAAACGTGACCTAGAAACGAGTTTTTCAATTCGCATTTTCTCGGTGTCTGCTAGAGATACTCCAAGGGCAAGGCAACGGCCGAAGTAGCTCGCGCTGCCGCCCTTCCGCGCGAGAGGACGTTGGAGCTTGCAATTGGAACCTCCTGGTCAATGGAGTCACGAAGCGCTGTTGTTTGGAATGTTTTCGGTGGAGATGAAGTGGTTCACGAGAATGCAGGGAATTTGGTTCGATTCTTTCCCTTTTTCTCTTTTTACATGTACGTACAAGAGTATATATGCGGATGTATATGTGTTTTGTGTGGACTGGTATGGGAATAAATGACATAGCTAGAGGTATGCAAAAGTTGGAATGGCATATTTCCAGGTTTGGTTTTTTTAATGGTATATTTCCAAATGGTGAAAATTGCAATAACATAAATCCAATTAACCCTTGCAAAAAATGCTCTCCTCCTGGGTCGCTCCCATGGGCAACCTCGGAGGCAACCCTAGCCGGCGGTGTAGGCCTCCCCCTCCCACTCATCTCCCCTCGTTGCCGCCGGAGGGCATCGCCGGGAAAATCCTGCATGGTGTCGATAGCAGTGGCGGGGCTGTGAGCTTTCCTTCTTCCACGAGGCGTGGCGGCGCGACTCTACGGGGAGCAACATAGGGCGGCGTGGCGGCGGAGCAACGCGTGGACGGCATGGCGGCACACGGAGAGCTCGGAGGCTGGTGGCTGCGCTCGGCAGCTGGGCCTAGATGGGCCTGAGCGGGCCACAGATCCGACGTGTGCTGGCGGCGCAGGAGGCCTCATCTCCAGCGTTGCAGCCATGGTGGTGGTCTCAGCCAGGGGTGGGCATAAAAAACTGAAAACGAATTAATCGAAACCGAAACTGGATTAACCGTGACTAATTTCGGTGCGTAAATCTGACAAACCGAATTTAAATTGGTAAATTCGGTTTCGACTCTTGGTTAACCGAAAAAACAAAAAATCGAGATAAAATTAGATAGATAGAACCCTTCTGTTCAGGAGATCAGCACGTATGTTCATATTAGTTTTTCAATGCTAAATGCAAAAGCCCACTAGGCTAGCCTTATGAACGCATTGCACATCCTGAGCATTGTCTCCTAGCTGCTCATGCACTTACGCATCATCAATTGTGTTTTTTTACACATGCTTTCACATTGCTTCAGATAGGCATGTAGGAACGTACTGCACTACTTATAGTCCATGGAAGTAAGGTTAGAGACTTACAGTGGTGTGTGCGTGGTCACTAACACACTAGTCCTGCTACGCCAGGTTTCTTCTAGTCACAGGGACTCGACGAGTGGCCAGAACTATACTGCTACTTACAGAGTCGGCATTTTATTTACGCCAATGTGCAGCGAGGTTTATCATATATTGGTTTATAACCGAACACCAAACCCGAACTATCGGTTAACCAAACTACTAATTAACAAGAGAACAGATATAATTTCGGTTACCATTTGCTATTATCCAAATTATAGAAAAAACCGAATCAAATTTTTGGTTAAAACCGAATGCCCACCCCTAGTCTCAGCTAGCGTGGGAGACCTGTGGTTCCCTGCGGTGCGGCTCAGGTCCGTGGTGAAAGACACTAAGGTGGAAGCGTTGTGGTGTTGTGGCAGCGGCTATGTGATACAGCAAGAGCAAGGTGCTGCTCCAAGACTCGGTTGGAAGGGACGACGGATGTGCGATACTCCAGATGAAAATCTTGCTCGCTCAGAGCCGGCGATGACGGCGCTTATGGGCGTCGTTCCCCTCTTTGGAGGCATCGTCCAGGAGTGCCGACATCTCGCCTGCCCACTTGGTGTGTCTCCCGGTGAAAACCGAGATCGGGTAGCCCGGCCGGCGATGGCGGCACCTTCGGCATCGTTCCTTTCGTGGAAGCATAGAGTCACAAGCTTTGGAAGCATCCAGTTCTTGCGTCGTGTTGCTATGGCGTTGCTGTTGCTCAAGATTGAACCCTCAGGGGCGCAATGTATGTTGTCGGCGGCGTCTTCAAGGGGGTACCTTTCTCGTTCTTTTCCAAGTCTTTCCACCCACTTGCCAACTCTTTGGGCATTTAAGGGTGGAGGGTACGTCAATGAGCAGAGTTCGGATGAATATGTCATTCTTGGGTGGTGTCCAGTGTTGGTCGAGACACGACTTTGTGGTTCGGTTTGGGCAATGCCCTTATGTGTTGTGTTTGTAGTGATGATGTTGGCTAGTATTTGGATTAGACATGTAAGCTGAAAGGCGTTGTCTAGCCGCTTGGCTACTTCTATGAAACTGATATACCTTTCCACGATGTGTATCCTTGAAAAATATATACACAACAGGTGTTCTTTATGGATGATGTACGAATTCTTATATAAAATGGAACGGGCGCATCCGAACGATCGCTTCGGAAGATGAGGTAACATATTTTGCATTCAAAAACATCTTTTTTTTTGCAGTTCTAACGGCGGTAACTTCATAAGTTTTACTATAATTACCGAAGAAATTTAGACTAGAAATAGAGCAGGCATATGCACGATACAAGAATCCGTGGGCATCTATGGCTCTCGCGGCACCTGTCGTTCTTGCGACACCTGTCCCAGCCCGAGGTCATGTTCATGGTGGGTTTGGATCGACCACCCCCCCATGGAGGATCAAGGCGTACGGGCCGTAGCGAGCACGCGGTGGCCTCCTATTCTTCTACCGTCTCTTGTCCGTGCTTCATCAAGCCTTCCACCATTAGTGAGGCATCTGGATTTCAGATCTGGAGCTGCTAGGCGTTTGACACTGGCGATCTTCAGCGATGAAGGCGAGGAAGTTTCGAGCGACAACACGTATCAGAAAGCCAGGGACTATGGTGGAGAAGGGCATTGAAGAGGAGGAACATCTGCAACCCATTACAGTACTCTCCGCCGAAATGTTGAATTGGGGCTCAAGCCGAACTCGCTCGGGACAAAGGAGGGATGTATCTCTGAAGGTTCCTCCTCACAACTTGGTCTCCTCATCGATTCCTTTGGCCCTATCGACATTGGGTGTGGAGGTAGTGCAGGATTTAGGGGTGCAGCCCGCTCGGCAGTGTCGATCTCGGCGGAGAAAAGTGCGGAGTCTGACATCGATTTCCAAGGAGATGATGCCAGCACCTGCTACAACTTTGGGTCGTAAGCTAGTGAGGGTGCAGAGACAGGTTCCTGCTGGACGAGGGGGATGCTTCAGAGAGCAACTTCTCCGCTCTCCTTTGTGGAACATTCTATGCAACATCTGCTCTCACAGGCTTGGGACCCGATTCAGATGGTGCCGAAGATCTCGAGGAAGGAGATGACGACAGCGGTGGCTATTCTGCAGTTAGGGATACATGTGCAGATGATTGTTCAGACGTTGGAATTGTTTGCAATTCAGGCTCAGCGGAGGTGACCCGAGGGCCAGCTTCTCTCTTAGCTGTGCGGGAATTGGCAACGGCTGCTGTTGAGAAGCGCAAGGAGAGAAAGTTCAAGCTATGGAGGGGTCAGCTTCTAGTGGGGATATGGGGGTGGTTGAGCAAAGTGAGCGGTTTTTTTACCAGCTCCGGAATATTCCATGGCATATTGCCTGCTCTAGGACAGCTGGTGCACCACGCCCACTGCAATGACGGGTGTTGCCACAGATCTCGCCTCCTAAAATCAAGCCACAAAAAGTGACCCCCAGGGCTAGGGTTTTTCTTCCTCCACTTACGGCGGCAGATGAGACGTCAGGGCTGCAGTGCATAGGTGTTGAGAGTGCTGAATCCTCTGTTGATTTACTGAGTGGTAGAGTAGGGGCTATGGATGATCGTGGGAGAGGGAGAGGGAACTCTGGGAAATCTGGTCAGGATTCTTGGCAGCAACAATTGAATCATCCTAATCAGATGCAACAACAACAATCTCCCTTTGAGTTTGGGCAGATGCATCCCTAGTTCTTCCCCAACCAATCTCAGTTTAGGTTTCATCCAGGTAATATGCATCCACCATGGGGATTTCCTGGTCCTTACCATGGTTTTCCTCCTCCTCAGCAGTTTGGGATACAATCAAACAGTGGGTGTCACCTTAGAATAATATTCAGCAGCAAGATCAGATCCAGGGTGGTGAGTAGCCTACCAACCTAAACCTGCTCCTAAACCCAAGAAGAAAGTTTCCTATAGACCATAAAGAACATCTTTCCCTTGGTTCTTCTGCTAGTTTGGTTCCTCCCCAGATGAGCTACATTGATGCCATCTGTATGTGTTGTGGAGAGCCAGGGCATCATCAGGCTACATGTGACAATGCTCAGATGTGTTTTACTTGCAAATCTCTGGTGCACTCTGTAAAAAATTGTCCAATTAAAAAGAGTCCTAGTCAAGTTGCTAAGTACATTGGTAGGGGAGCTTCTAGTCTTGGATTCTACGATATTGAATCCCCTAAAGTGGTTATCAATCCAATTGATTCTTGATACGTCGGAAACATATCTATAATTTTTTATGCTCCATGCTTGTTTAGTATATACTTTGTTTTGATTTGTCTATACTTTGAGGTGTTTTTATATATATTTTTGGAACTAACCTATTAACAAGTTGCCACAGTGTCAGTTGCCCGTTTTCTTCTGTTTTTGGTTCCAGAAAGGCAGAAAATCATTATTCTCGGAATTGGACGGGACAAAAGCCAAAGTCAACATTTTACCGTGGGGGACACAAATCCAGACGACGAGACGGAGACGCGAACCAGGGCGGCCAAACCCCCTAGGCATGGCCAGGGGTGGGCCCACGCCAGGGTGTGGCCCCCCTGGTCGCCTCCCGTCCTCGCCTCTTCGCCTATAAGAAGCCCCCGATGCAGAAACTCTAAGTACCCGATCAATATTCCACGAAACCTTCTATAGCCGCTGCCACCATCGTCCCTAGATCGGGGGGATCTGAAGTTCTTCCCGGCACCCTGCTGGAGGGGAGATCATCCCAGAGGCCTTCTCTCCGGTATGATGCGTGAGTAGTTCCACCTTAGACTATGGGTCCATGTAGTAGCTAGATGGTTGTATCTCCTCCTTGTGCTTTCATGTATAGATCTTGTGAGCTCCGTTCATGATCAAGATCTAATCTATTTGTAATCATGCATGTTGTGTTTGCGGGGATCCGATGGATATTGAGATTATTATGTTGGTTTGATTAATGGTTTTGTCTTTATGATTCTATCATGTCTGTGTTGTTTATGATCTTGCATGCCCTCCGTTGTTAGTAGCTATCTTGGCCAAGTAGTTGCTAGTGACTCCAAGAGGGGGTATTTATGCTCGATAGTGGGTTCATGCCTCTAGTTTCCAAGGGAAGTGATAGAAATATCTTCGGTTGTAGATGTGTTGTTGCTACTAGGGAGAAAACAATGGTCTCTTGTTCATGGAACATGTGGACTGTTTACCTTACACACTTTGCTTAAAGCAGTTGTCTGTTGCTTGCAACTTAATATTGGAGGGGGTTCGGATGATAACCTGAAGGTGGACTTCTAGTCATAGATGAAGTTGGATGGCGGTCTATGTATCTTGTTGTATTGCCCACTCGAATCTCATGGGATCTTTCTGACTAGTAATTGCATTGTTATGCCTTGCTCAGTTCCTGTCAATTGCCCTGCTATAATTTGTTTACCCTTCATGCCACGTTGTTTATCTAAGGAGAGAACCTCTAGTGAACCATGGACCCCGGTCCAATCTTTACCATTGATACATCTTCCACTGTTACTTTTTTACTTGCTGCAAACCACCATTAACTTCCACACCATACGTTTAATCATTTGTTACAGCAAACCGGTGAGCTTGACAACCTCACTGATTCATTGGGACAAAGTCTTGAGTTTGTGTTGTGCAGGTCTCCACGTTGTTTGCAACACCTGTGTGACGTTTCCTTCCTCCTTCTGGTTTGATAACCTCGGTCTCAACTGAGGGAAAACTTACTAGTAGTGATCTTCACACCCCTCGCTTGGGGTTACCAACAAAGTGCCACGTCGAGCACCATCAAGTCTTTCTGGCGCCGTTTCCGGGGAGGCTAAGGACGTCTTCACAAGGGGAGTCCTCCACTTCCTTTCTCTTTACTTTGTTTTTAGTTTGCTTTGTTTCTTTTGCTTGGTTTTGTTTGCCTCTTTTCAAAATACCCAAAAAAATTAGTCTAGTTTGGTTTGCTTTCTTTATTGAAGAACACAAAAAAATTAGTTCCTGCTCAAGCTGTTGCTGCTGTTTTTGGCTTGCCCACTTTTGCCAAAATGAACTCTGCTGAGAACACCAAGTTGTGTGACTTCACTAGCACCAACAACAATGATTTCCTAAGCACTCCTATTGCTCCACCTGCTCCTGATGCTACCTTTTATGAAATTTCTGCTTTGTTGAATCTTGTGATGAGAGATCAATTTTCTGGTGCTAGTTCTGATGATCCTGCTGCCCATCTCAATAGCTTTGTTGAACTTTGTGAGATGCAAAAGTATAAGGATGTAGATGGAGATGTTATTAAGCTCAACCTTTTCCATTTCTCCTTGAGAGGAAAAGCTAAAGAATGGTTGCTATCCTTGCCTAAAAATAGTATTGATTCTTGGACTAAATGCAAAGATGCTTTTATTGGAAAGTACTATCCTCCTACTAAGATTATATCTATGATAAGTGACATTATGAAATTTAAACAACTTGATAATGAACATGTTGCTCCAGCTTGGGAAAGAATTAAATCTTTGGTTAAGAATTGCCCCACTCATGGACTCACTGCTTGGATGATTATCCAGACTTTTTATGCAGATTTGAACTTCTCCTCAAGAAACCTGCTGGATTCAGTTGCTGGAGGTACCTTCATGGGACTCACTTTGGGTGCTGCAACTAGACTCCTTGATAATATGATGGTTAACTACTCTGAATGGCACGTTGAGAGAGCTCCACATGGTAAGAAGGTAAATTCGGTTGAGGAAAATTCCTCTTTGAGTGATAAGATTGATGTTATTATGGCTGTGCTTGTTAATGGGAAAACTCCTCTAGATCCTAATAGTGTTCCCTTAGCCTCTTTGGTTGCTCAAGAATAGCAAGTTGATGTGAACTTCATTAGAAACAACAATTTCAACAACAATGCCTATAGGAATAATTTTGGTAGCAATAACAATTATAGGCCTTATCCTCCTAATAATGGCAATTCCTATGGAAACTCTTACAATAATGCTAGAAGTGCCCCCTCTGAACTCGAAGTCATGCTCAAAGACTTTATTAGTAAACAAACCACTTTCAATAAGGCTATAGAGGAAAAGCTTTTAAATGTTGAGAAAAATATATCCTCTTTGTCTGAAGCTTAGTCTTCCTTGATTAATAAAATGGCTGCTAAACCTGAAACTATGGAAAGTATATTTGCTGACACTCATGCCATACAAGTTACTATTGATGAAAATGTTAGACTATTAGCCCAACTTCATGCTAGGTGGGAAAGGGAAGCTAAAATTGATAGAAACAATAGTTTGTGCACCATCACCACTAAACCACAAGTAGTCCCTATTCCTCCTCCTACTATGCCTAAGACTATTGAGCCTACTACTAGTGATGCTAAGTTTGACTTTGATATTGATGGTTGCAATATTTCTGAAGTGATTATGTTCCTACAAAAGCTTGCTAGAATTCCTGAAGCTAGTGATATGCATGTTGCTTTCACCAAACACATTACAGATGCTCTTGTTAAGATTAAGGAAGAGAAGCTAAAACACAAAGCTTCTATTCCTAGGAAGGTAGAAGATAGTTGGGAACCCATTATTAATATGCAAGTGAATGACTTTGATCTCAAAGCTTCATGTGATCTTGGTTCTAGTGTCTCTATTATGCCTAGGAAGATTTATGAAATGCTTGATTTGCCACCATTGGAAGATTGTTATTTGGATGTCCCACTCAATGATAATGCTAATAAGAAACTAATGGGGAGTATTAATGATGTTCTCATTATGGTTAACAATGCTTATGTCCCTGTTTATTTCTATGTTTTGGATGTTGAATACAATGCTTCTAGTCCTATTACTTTGGGAAGACCTTTTCTTAGAACAGTTGGTGCCATCATTGATATGAAAGAAGGAACCATTAAATATCATTTTCCATTCAAGAAAGGTATTGAACACTTATCTATGAGGAGAGAGAAGTTTCTTTTTGCTCCTCCTTTGAAAGCAAGGTTTGATGTTAATGCTTCTTCATTTGAAAATACTTGATTCTTCTTGCTTCTTGTGCCTAACTTAAATGCGTTGAAAAAAGTACTTGTTGGGAGATAACCCAAGAGTTTCCTTGAGTCTTGGAAGTTATTACTTTAGTAATGACCTCTCCTTATCCTTTTTGTTTGCTTTTTGTGCCAAGAATGACCTCTAATGAGAGGGAAGTAAGATTTGGGGAGTCGTTGTCCCGAAACAGATTTATGTTCTCCACCATAAAAATTCGTGAGGAGTATATGTAACTCCGATTAAGCTAAAAATGTACGAATAAATCCCCCAGTATGTTAGATAACTTTTGTTAGTTCAACACTTTTTGATTTGAGCAACAGAATATTTTCGAAAAAATCGGTTTCTACCTACTGTTCTGTTTTGACAGATTTCTGCCATCATTTGCATTTGCTTCTTATTGATTCCTTTTTGAGTTCACTTTTGGGGAATTGAGCTTTTTGAAGGAGTTGCTACAGTAGATTATGTTTTTACTAAAAAGCCTTGTTGTTCCAAATCTTTGCTAGAGGTCTAATATCTTTTGAATACACTAATGTCGCTAATGAAGATTGTGTGAAGTTTTGTATGAAGGAAAAAATTTAGGTATAGAGAGAGAATAATGTAATGAAATGAAGAATGGACAAAAGATTAAGCTTGGGGATGCCACCATGGTGTCACCCCAATAAATATCCGAGAGGTACAAGCGTCAAAGCTCGGGGATGCCCAAGGCATCCCCTTCTTCATCAATAAAAAGTTTAGGTCTCTTTAGACACTTCGTTTTTAATGTTTCATGCACAGTTGTGTTGTTCTTGGAGCGTCTTAGTTTTCGTTTTCTTTACTTAGGTTGTTTAGTTTGCTTGAGTATTTTGGACCCCCGTTCTCGCTATGTTGTTTTGCAAATAAGTTGCTTGGTGTTGGAAAGGAGTAGGAAGTTCTTGCTTGGAAGTGCAAGAGGAGCTTGCATTAACTGTGACTTAGACTTTAGCATGACATGCTAGGTGTTGTTTTGACCTTATGCTTAGTAATTATTGCTGTAACATGGCTTGCTTCATGTAATTGGGATTCCTTAGTGTGCCTTAAATAAATTATGCGTTGTTTTAGCATGCAAAAAGCATAGTATTATGGTATTCTCCTTCGAGGTTTGTTTGGGTTGACTTGGCACATGCTTACACCATGTTATTACTCTCACAAGTCACCATTAGCCTCTATGATCATCTAGTCCTTGACTTGTAGTACCACTCTATGCTTTGATTAGTAATTCTTTGTTGCTCTGCATGATTATGGCCATTATTGCTCTCTTAGTTGGTTGCTCCCAGTCTTTTGCTAGCCTCCACTTGTATGAGTAAGCTCTACTCATGCTTCCAACTCCCAAGAAACCAAGTTATTCCAAAGTGTCCACTATAAATTCCTATGCATGGTGTGTTACACCATTCCAAGTATATTCTTGTTTTTAGCTATCTTCCAATTAAAAAGTATTTTGTTATGTGAAAACTTAGTGATTAAAGCCCTCAAAAACTTGATGGAACACTTTATATTCTTTGCCCCTAATAAACTTGAACCATTGTGTCATCTATGTTTAATATGCTTGCACTTATACGTTGGAATTAGCAGAACCGTGCTATCACGGGGAACGTTTTCAACATTGCACTTGTACTTTGTACTCAGTTGATATCATGCTATTTTGTCTATGGATGTCACCAGTGTGAAATAAAGAGGGAACTTGTAAGTCCATGGAGTTTGTATTCTGTGTTAGAGAAACGCCTGGGCCGCTAGCCTAAGCCATGCCTAATCATGGTGGAAACTTGCATCATCACCATAGTGAGCTATCTATGAAGCATCCTCAATAAAAATCTATGCATATAGTAAATAAAAAGATCGATGAGATGTTCATTGTCTGCTTGCCTTGTCATTTTTGTTATGGGATAACTCCTGTACCATGTGCAAGGGGTACCCCGTTGGCGGTTCTCTATGATACGCATGTACTTACAGTGACAAGAACTTACAGGTGACTGAAGTTGAGTAGCATGAGGTGTGGCCCTCGTATTCAAGGGACTTGAGATTGCCAACTTATAATTTGTCAAGCATATACTCCATAGTTTGTTCAGTTTAACCTTAATCACTTCAAGATGCTTATGATAGGGGCAATGAGGGCTGAAAGCTAACAAGTACCATAATTTTTGGAAGCTCTTTTTGAAACTTTAAATCCCTGCTTCCTTTATGAAAGGCCTTTCTTCCACCATTATTTGAGTCTCCACCTTCTACCTTTAGGCACCATTAAGAGAGCATAGTTGTCATTCTGTGTGCATTTTCCAAAGCTTATTGATTGATGCATATTGTGATATTACTTGTTCTTGTGCTATTTGTTTCTAGTCACCCTTGTGAACTTTGAAGGTGTCCTATGCATCTATTTTCTACTCTATGAGGGACAAGATGGTTACCACTATGTTATGTTTTATGTATGTGAAATAGACAAACGTTTTTCAATGCATGGTATTCATGATCTTTGTTTGTATCTTGCCATGCTGCAACATTAGTTACTATGTCCTACTGTTAGAACTCCATCTTTCATGATCATGATTAGAGTTCTTCGATCCCAGCTTTCAATGCTTGCAAATGGTTAGATATTTATTGTGAGGGTGCATGTCACCTAAAAAATTATTCTTTTTTATCACTTACCTACTCGAGGACGAGCATGAGTTAAGCTTGGGGATGCTTGATACATCGGAAACGTATCTATAATTTTTGATGCTCCATGCTTGTTTAGTATCTACTTTGTTTTGCTTTGTCTACACTTTGAGATGTTTTTATATCTTTTTTAGAACTAACCTATTAACAAGTTGCCTTAGTGCCAATTGCCTGTTTTTTTCTGTTTTTGGTTCCAGAAAGGCATAAAATCATTATTCTCGGAATTGGACGGGACAAAAGCCAAAGTCAATATTTTACCGTGGGGGACACGAATCCAGAAGACGAGACGGAGACGCGAACCAGGGCGGCCAAACCCCCTAAGCACGACCAGAGGTGGGCCCGCGCCTGGGCAGGGTGTGGCCCCCTGGTCGCCTCCCGGCCTAGCCTCTTCGCCTATAAGAAGCCCCCGATGCATAAACCCTAAGTACCCGATCAATATTCCACGAAACCTTCTGTAGCCGCCGCCACCATCGTCCCTAGATCGGGGGGGGGGGGGGGGTCTGAAGTTCTTCCCGGCACCCTGCCGGAGGGAAGATCATCCCGGAGGCCTTCTCTTCGGTATGATGTGTGAGTAGTTCCACCTTGGACTATGGGTCCATGTAGTAGCTAGATGGTTGTATCTCCTCCTTGTGCTTTCATGTATAGATCTTGTGAGCTCCGTTCACGATCATGATCTAATCTATTTGTAAT
The DNA here is from genome assembly GCA_916181665.1 of Avena sativa. Classification (NCBI taxonomy): domain Eukaryota; kingdom Viridiplantae; phylum Streptophyta; class Magnoliopsida; order Poales; family Poaceae; genus Avena; species Avena sativa. The sequence goes on from OV702284.1 coordinate 86,889,100, forward strand.
CATGCATGTTGTGTTTGCGGGGATCCGATGGATATTGAGATTATTATGTTGGTTTGATTAATGGTTTTGTCTTTATGATTCTATCATGTCTGTATTGTTTGTGATCTTGCGTGCTCTTCGTTGTTAGTAGCTATCTTGGCCAAGTAATTGCTAGTGACTCCAAGAGGGGGTATTTATGCTCGATAGTGGGTTCATGCCTCTAGTTTCCAAGAGAAGTGACATAAATCTCTTCGGTTGTAGATCTGTTGTTGCTACTAGGGAGAAAACAACGGTCTCTTGTTCATGGAACATGTGGACTATTTACCTTACACACTTTGCTTAAATTAGTTGTCTATTGCTTGCAACTTAATACTGGAGGGGGTTCGGATGATAACCTGAAGGTGGAATTCTAGTCATAGATGCAGTTGGATGGCGGTCTATGTATCTTGTTGTATTGCCCACTCGAATCTCATGGGATCTTTCTGACTAGTAATTGCATTGTTATGCCTTGCTCAGTTCCTATCAATTGCTCTGCTGTAATTTGTTTACCCTTCATGCCATGTTGTTTATCTAAGGAGATCGCCTCTAGTGAACTATGGACCCCGGTCCAATCTTTACCATTGATACATCTTCCACTGTTACTTGTTTACTTCCTGCAAACCACCATTACCTTCCACACCATACGTTTAATCCTTTGTTACAGCAAATCGGTGAGCTTGATAACCTCACTGATTCATTGGGACAAAGTCTTGAGTTTGTGTTGTGCAGGTCTCCATATTGTTTGCAACACCTGTGTGACGTTTTGTGGCGCCCCGCAAAAACCACTACTAGAAAATCGCGTTGTTTTTGTGCATTGCATCATCATGACCGCACGCTCATGTCATCATGCCACATTGCATTTAAGCATCGTCATCATCTTGCATTTGCTTGCATAAAACTATTTTCGGAAAAACCTATTTTTGTTTTCTAAACGCCCCGTCTTTGCTCAAACACAAAACCCGGGTCTCCGGATTATTTTGTTTTTGTCGGCCAACGGTTTGCAAAAACCTGTTTTAAATAAATAAAATATTAAATTATTTTAGGGGGCAGCCAAACCGGGCCGATCCGACCCAGTCGGCCACCCCCAGTACAAAATCAGCCTATCCAAAATTCCTAAAACTACCTAGTCCTAACCTACCCAGTCCCCAGCCACATCACCCTGTCCAATGCCCTCTCGCCACCTCATCCCTCATCTCTCTCCCAACCAATCACACGCTGCCACCTCACCAGAAATCCCCGCTCCCTCCCCACTCCCCACTCCCTCTGCCAGCCCGGCCCCACCCCGCAGTACACACACGCACCCAACCCACCACACACCCACGCCTGGTCAAACCGACCCCACCCTGCCGCCTGTCCCCCACCTCCTTCTCTCCCTGCCTTGCGGGTCCCACCCTCTCCTCCACCAACCACTGCCCCAGGCACGCTCCTCTCCCTCACGCCCACCCCTCTCTCTCCCCCTGCCGCGTCCTCTCCCTCCCGACCCCGCTCCTCTCCCCTTGACCCTCCTCTGCCTCACAGGAAATCGCCGCCCCTTCTCTCGCCTCCGTCCCCGGCGCCCCCTCAGCTCCGTCTCCCCGCTTGGGTCGCCGGCCTCGCCTCGCCTCGCCTCGCCTCGCTCCTCCCTCTTCCTCCGCGCGAGCCCGTGCACGCCGCCGCCGGCGAGCCCGCCTGGCCCGACGCCCCGCTTCGTCGGCCCCCTCCGTCCAGCAGCCGCCTCCACCTCGCCGCGGGCTCCCCTCCGTCCCGCCGTCGCCTCCCCTCGCAGAGCTCCTGCAGCCGCCGCCTGTAGGCCCTCGTTGGGCTCCCCCCACCTTCCTCTCGCTCCCCACCTCCGAGCACCGACCGCCGGGCCTCGCCACCGTCCCCGCCCCCGAGCTCGTCGCCACGCCTCTGGCCGCCGAGCTCCTCCCCGAGTGGACCCTGCCAACGCCTCCTACCGGCCTCGTTGTTCCCGCGTGGCCTCGGCCTCCCTCTGCCCCGGCCTCGACCTGAGCCTGCACAGCGCCGCCGCGTCGGTCAGCCCGCCTCTGCCCGCGTGAGCGTCGCCGCGCCGCCCTGGTTTTCCGTCTGCAACCGTCGCGGCCTCTCTGCCCTGCAGCGCTCTGTTCCGTCTCCGCTTCGCGTTGTCGCCCAGCTCGTCTCGTGCCTTTGCAGAGTGCCGCCGCCGGCCATCTTTCCTTGCCTCCATCGCTTGGCCACCCTTTGTAGCTCCTGGATCCTCTAATTGTTTTTCCCAGTGCAGGGACGCCATCCTTGCATCAGCGCCAATCGACCACATGTGAGCCCCAATCCTGCCATGTTTCTGTTTCAGTACCATGTAGTATTTCACCCTCACGCGTGAGACATGTGTGCTTGTATGTGTGTTCCTGTGAACACTTCAACCATCACAATCTTTCAGCGGATCCGAAGACCTATGACCACCAAGTTCGACCTTAACTTGACAAGTTCTTCGCGCGGGCGCTCACCAATAAGACCGGCTCGATGCTGATGTGTTCAACGAATGAACAAGGCGTGACTCGAAGAATACCGGCGCTAATTCAAGATCGACAATGACACTCGTGACCAGAATTCGAAGGCGAAGGCGATGCCTCCCAAGATCTGCTTCACAGAACCCTGAAGACCCCGTCGCCGGAGGCGAAGACCGATCCCCGAACCCCCGAAGCCCAAGATCGTCTGAACCCCTCTCTGTGTGACCCCTTTCCTCGATCCCTATTTTATAAATGTAATATCAAATTGTTGCATATTAAATTTTTCATGCATGCATACTTGTCTGTGGTTCGGGGGCCTTATGCCGATTCACCTAAATTAAATATGGGGCCCATATGCGGGCAAATCTAGTCTTATATTGGCCTCATTAAATTTGTGTAGCGAACCGGTAACTTATCTTGCCCTGTTATTACAACATTTAAATTGCGGGGTTTCTAAACAACATAAACCACCTAATTAATTGTCGGGACTTCGGTTCCACTTAATATTGCCTAATTGCATCGCATCTTTGCCTTGTCATACATCATACATGCATCATGCCCGATCTTCTACCGTAGTATTAAATAGTGCATCCGGTGTTTCTTTTAGTGTTTTGCTTCTTCGCGGATAAGACCGTTGAGTTGATGTGAGCTTCGCCCCGATCTTCGGATGAACCTCCGGCAATGTTTTCAGGCGAGCATCTTCCCCTTTCTACCTATCTTACTTTTATAGTATTTATTCCCTCCTGTTGATCTATTGCTATCTGTGTTGCGATGCTCTAGTTTTCGTACCCGTGATATCCCTTGCAGCCTTATATTGCCTTGGACACCGCCTATTACCTGTTGTCCGGTAGATAGTTGGACCTGCGCGTCGTAGTCGCTTGCTCAAGTGTTGCTGCGTGTCGTCAAGTACCACAGTTGTTGGAGTATTGCCGCATGTTTAATGTTGGAGATGATCATGGTTTTAATTATCGTTTACTTCAATTACTGTTTAATAACTAAAATTGAAGTAGGTAAGCAGAGGCACAGGTGGGCAATAGATGTTATTTGGTTGTTAACCGTCCACTTGTGTCCCGTAGGACCCCGAGTTCTTGACACCTGTTCCGAGATCGAGCGCGCTAACCACAGGTGGGGAGATATGGGCCCCCCATCGATTAGTACCTGATTTCAAAGTATTGTACTGGGGGCCACAAACTAGTTTGAGGTTTTATTTACTATCATGTACTTATGCCATGCTTTACTGCTTTATTTAAATTGTGCGATGGATAGCACCTGTACTGTTTAGGATCGGGACACGATTTCGCGGTGTCGACAAGCCCAGTTTTGGGTTCCCAGTCGTTCACAACCGTCTACCCAAACCCTGAGTCCGTCTCGGAGACCGGCCGACTTCGTTGCGGGTGTACTTAGTGGGGTGGCCCCCCGTGCTTGCTTTGGGTCTGGGAAACGTCATGACTTAGGCCCCGCCGACATACCGATGGGTGTATGTTAACTGATATGGCAAAAAGGGTCGAAGTGCTTGTGGATACTTTGGTGCACCCCTGCAGGGTTAAATCTTTTCGAGAAGCCGTGTCCGCGGTTATGGACGACTTGGAGCACAGTGCTTGATCATAGACAACTATAACTAAAGTTTACTGTTATAAATTGACTTGTTTCCGATGTGACTAGTAATCAGCTTCACCACAACGGAATGGCTAAATAAAAGTACCAACAACTGCTGGGTTTTGGGATATCTCATGCTAATTGTATCTGACTAGTAAGTGTCGCAACTATAACGGAATGGTTAACTAAAACTGCCCACTGCTTATTATATCAGGATGTTTATCTATACCTGACTAGTAATTGGTGTAACGATAACCGAATAAATAAAACTGCCAACTGTGTGAGTTCCTCGGTGGACTTCCTCGTTTGGTCTCGAGGGGGAAATACCAGGATGGGATTGTTTGGTGTAAGATTCAGGTTGGATCCGAATAGCTCTTCTCACCCCTCTCTGATAGCCGCCAGTTGTATCGAGTCTCTATAGGTTGTTTAGTGCATGTTGCCGCTGCCGCTTCAGTCCACCATACCTATGTAGGCGAGGACCGCCGAATTCTAGCCTCGCCGTGTACTGGCCTCAGTACTGACCGCTCTCTCTTTTTCCTTTGCCTTTGTCGGCACCCCTTTTGTTTAAGCAGGTTTTGAGATCGACGTCGTTAGCAGGGTTACCCTTTCGGCTTGGCCTGGGCAGGGTTATGGACGCCATTGGTTATTCTTCAGGGCTCTTAGCTCAATTTGCATCTTGTCCGTACTCGGACGCTATATCGTTTTAAAGGTGATTTGGATCTTTGTATTGTATATCTGTATTCTTGACTCTTCGAGTCGCTGTTGTATATATATGTTTTGTGGGTTCCATCGAGGACTATTTTGTAATGATATTACTTCGTTTTCCACCCGCACGCAAGTGCCTGGTGGGCACCTTTGAATCGTTTCTATGCGGGTTTGGCGGGAAGCGCTGAAACTTGCATAGGGCCGATTCTGAGGGTGTTACAGAGTGGTATCAGAGCTCAGCAGTTACGATACCCCACAAGTCCAGCCTGTAGGATAACCTAGCTAACGGCCGCAGTAGAGTGTCAAAACTATTTTTGCGAAATCGGTTGGATAGTTCTGATTAGGTCTGATTTTACTCCTTACCCCTCTGCTATTTTCTTCTCACCTCTGCGTGTTTTGAATCCGCTCTCTTCTCTCTCTTCGAGTCCAGGATTTCTCGTGGTTGGGTTTCGTCGTACCTTCAGGGTTTCGCTTCCTCCTTTGATAACGATGCTTCTACATCTGGTCTTCATGCTGCCTGAGGAATCCGTCTACTGTGGTACCATTCTTTGTTCCTTGTTTGTGCCTTCCGGTGTTTTCCGACACGACGACATCATCTACGCCAGATCCGATGCAGAGTCTGCATCACTCCTTTGTTTCTGAACCTCGTTTGTCGAGATCTTCAGTCTGAATTCCGAGAGTTGGTTGCATAATCCGCCTATCCGTGTGCAGAGTAATGGTTTGGGTGCGCGATGGACTGATCACCATCCGACTACTCTTATAATTCGCTCTTGTACATCGAATCAGTGGATCCAGCAATTTTACTCCGTCCACGGAAGCTAGAGGTGGCTTTATTTGTTGATACCTCTACCTTCGACCTTTTGTTCCCGGAGTGTTCTCTCGACGATCACGGACAACGACCTCTTGTTAGTGGTGTCGCGAGGTTCTAAACGATGCGAGAAGATTCAGATCGCCGCCCTTCTTTGCCGGTACCATGAGGCGGATCTCGAGGGCGAGATCCATTGTTAGTGGTGTCGAATTGTGGCGCCCCGCAAAAACCACTACTAGAAAATCGCATTGTTTTTGTGCATTGCATCATCATGACCGCACGCTCATGTCATCATGCCACATTGCATTTAAGCATCGTCATCATCTTGCATTTGCTTGCATAAAACTATTTTCGGAAAAACCTATTTTTGTTTTCTAAACGCCCCGTCTTTGCTCAAACACAAAACCCGGGTCTCCGGATTATTTTGTTCTTGTCGGCCAACGGTTTGCAAAAACCTGTTTTAAATAAATAAAATATTAAATTATTTTAGGGGGCAGCCAAACCGGGCCGATCCGACCCAGTCGGCCACCCCCAGTACAAAATCAGCCTATCCAAAATTCCTAAAACTACCTAGTCCTAACCTACCCAGTCCCCAGCCACATCACCCTGTCCAATGCCCTCTCGCCACCTCATCCCTCATCTCTCTCCCAACCAATCACACGCTGCCACCTCACCAGAAATCCCCTCTCTCTCCCCACTCCCCACTCCCTCTGCCAGCCCGGCCCCACCCCGCAGTACACACACGCACCCAACCCACCACACACCCACGCCTGGTCAAACCGACCCCACCCTGCCGCCTGTCCCCCACCTCCTTCTCTCCCTGCCTCGCGGGTCCTACCCTCTCCTCCACCAACCACCGCCCCAGGCACGCTCCTCTCCCTCACGCCCACCCCTCTCTCTCTCCCCCTGCCGCGTCCTCTCCCTCCCGACCCCGCTCCTCTCCCCTTGACCCTCCTCTGCCTCACAGGAAATCGGCGCCCCTTCTCTCGCCTCCGTCCCCGGCGCCCCCTCAGCTCCGTATCCCCGCGTCGGGTCGCCGGCCTCGCCTCGCCTCGCTCCTCCCTCTTCCTCCGCGCGAGCCCGCGCACGCCGCCGCCGGCGAGCCCGCCTGGCCCGACGCCCCGCTTCGTCGGCCCCCTCCGTCCAGCAGCCGCCTCCACCTCGCTGCGGGCTCCCCTCCGTCCCGCCGTCGCCTCCCCTCGCAGAGCTCCTGCAGCCGCCGCCTGCAGGCCCTCGTCGGGCTCTCCCCCCACCTTCCTCTCGCTCCCCACCTCCGAGCACCGACCGCCGGGCCTCGCCACCATCCCCGCCCCCGAGCTCGTCGCCACGCCTCTGGCCGCCGAGCTCCTCCCTGAGTGGACCCTGCCAACGCCTCCTACCGGCCTTGTTGTTCCCGCGCGGCCTCGGCCTCCCTCTGCCCCGGCCTCGACCTGAGCCTGCACAGCGCCGCCGCGTCGGTCAGCCCGCCTCTGCCCGCGTGAGCGTCGTCGCGCCGCCCTGGTTTTCCGTCTGCAACCGTCGCGGCCTCTCTGCCCTGCAGCGCTCTGTTCCGTCTCCGCTTCGCGTCGTCGCCCAGCTCGTCTCGTGCCTTTGCAGAGTGCCGCCGCCGGCCATCTTTCCTTGCCTCCAGCGCTTGGCCACCCTTTGTAGCTCCTGGATCCTCTAATTGTTTTTCCCAGTGCAGGGACGCCATCCTTGCATCAGCGCCAATCGACCACACGTGAGCCCCAATCCTGCCATGTTTCTGTTTCAGTACCATGTAGTATTTCACCCTCACGCGTGAGACATGTGTGCTTGTATGTGTGTTCCTGTGAACACTTCAACCATCACAATCTTTCAGCGGATCCGAAGACCTATGACCACCAAGTTCGACCTTAACTTGACAAGTTCTTCGCGCGGGCGCTCACCAATAAGACCGGCTCGATGCTGATGTGTTCAACGAATGAACAAGGCGTGACTCGAAGAATACCGGCGCTAATTCAAGATCGACAATGACACTCGTGACCAGAATTCGAAGGCGAAGGCGATGCCTCCCAAGATCTGCTTCACAGAACCCTGAAGACCCCGTCGCCGGAGGCGAAGACCGATCCCCGAACCCCCGAAGCCCAAGATCGTCTGAACCCCTCTATGTGTGACCCCTTTCCTCGAGCCCTATTTTATAAATGTAATATCAAATTGTTGCATATTAAATTTTTCATGCATGCATACTTGTCTGTGGTTCGGGGGCCTTATGCCGATTCACCTAAATTAAATATGGGGCCCATATGCGGGCAAATCTAGTCTTATATTGGCCTCATTAAATTTGTGTAGCGAACCGGTAACTTATCTTGCCCTGTTATTACAACATTTAAATTGCGGGGTTTCTAAACAACATAAACCACCTAATTAATTGTCGGGACTTTGGTTCCACTTAATATTGCCTAATTGCATCGCATCTTTGCCTTGTCATACATCATACATGCATCATGCCCGATCTTCTGCCGTAGTATTAAATAGTGCATCCGGTGTTTCTTTTAGTGTTTTGCTTCTTCGCGGATAAGACCGTTGAGTTGATGTGAGCTTCGCCCCGATCTTCGGATGAACCTCCGGCAATGTTTTCAGGCGAGCATCTTCCCCTTTCTACCTATCTTACTTTTATAGTATTTATTCCCTCCTGTTGATCTATTGCTATCTGTGTTGCGATGCTCTAGTTTTCGTACCCGCGATATCCCTTACAGCCTTATTGTAACACCCTCAGAATCGGCCCTATGCAAGTTTTAGCCTAACCCGCCAAACCCGCATAGAAACGATTCGAAGGTGCCCACCAGGCACTTTCGTGCGGGTGGAAAACGAAGTAATAACATTACACAACAGTCCCCGATGGGACCCACAGAACAGATATATATATACAACAGCGACTCAATGAGTCAAGAATACAGATATACAGTACAAAGATCCAAATCACCTTGAAAACGATAGAGCGTCCGACTACGGACAAGATGCAAATGGGGCTAAGAGCCCTGAAGAATAACCAATGGCGTCCATAACCCTGCCCAGGCCAAGCCGGAAGGGTAACCCTGCTAACAGCGTCGATCTCAAAACCTGCTTAAACAAAAGGGGTGCCGACAAAGGGCAAAGGAAAAATAGGAGCGTCAGTACTGAGGCTAGTACACGGCGAGACTAGAATTCGGCGGTCCTCGCCTACATAGGTATGGTGGACTGAGCGGCAGCGGCAGCATGCACTAAACAACCTATAGAGACCCGATATAACTGGCGGCTATCAGAGAGGGGTAAGAAAAGACCTATCCGGAACCAGACTGATACTAACACCAAACAATCCCATCCTGGTATTCCCCCTCGAGACCAAACGAGGAAGTCAACCGAGGAACTCACACTGTTGGCAGTTTTACTTATTCAGTTATAGTTGCGACACTTTACTAGTCAGGTATAGATAATCATCCTGATAAAGTAAGCAGTGGGCACTTTTAGTTAACCATTCCGTTATAGTGGCAACACTTACTAGTCATATCCATTTAGCTTGAGATAACCCAAAACCCAGCAGTTGTTGTTACTTTCATTAAGCCATTCCGTTATAATGAAGCTGATTACTAGTCATATCGGATACAAGTCAATTTATAACAATAAACTTTAGTTATAGTTGTCTATGATCAAGCACTGTGCTCCAAGTCGTCCATAACCGCGGACACGGCTTCTCGAAAAGATTTAACCCTGCAGGGGTGCACCAAAGTATCCACAAGCACTTCGACCCTTTTTGCCAGATCAGTTAACATACACCCATCGGTATGTCGGCGGGGCCTAAGTCACGACGTTCCCAGATCCAAAGCAAGTACATGGGGGCCAACCCACCAAGTCGACACCCGCAACGAAGTCGGCCGGTCTCCGAGACGGACTTAGGGTTTGGGTATACGGCTGTGAACGACAGCAAATCCCCAAACGGGGACTGTCGACACCGCAAAATCGTGTCCCGATCCTAAACAGTACAGGTGCTATCTGTCGCACAATTTAAATAAAGCAGTAAAGCATGGCATAAGTACAGGATCGTAAATAAAACCTCAAACTAGTTTGTGGCCCCCAGTATAATACTTTGAAATCAGGTAATAATCAATGGGGGGCCCATATCTCGCCACCTGTGGTTAGCGCGCTTGATCTCGGAACAGGTATTACACAACACCCTCAGAATCGGCCCTATGCAAGTTTTAGCGAAATCCGCCAAACCCGCATAGAAACGATTCAAAGGTGCCCACCAGGCACTTTCGTGCGGGTGGAAAACGAAGTAATAACATTACACAAGAGTCCTCGATGGGACCCACAGAACAGATATATATACAACACGACTCCATGAGTCAAGAATACAAATATATACGGTGCAAAGATCCAAATCACCTCGAAAACGATGGAGCGTCCGACTACGGACAAGATGCAAATGGGGCTAAGAGCCCTGAAGAATAACCAATGGCGTCCATAACCCTGCCCAGGCCAAGCCGGAAGGGTAACCCTGCTAACGGCGTCGATCTCAAAACCTGCTTAAACAAAAAGGGGTGCCGACAAAGGGCAAAGGAAAAAGAGGAGCGTCAGTACTGAGGCCAGTACACGGCGAGACTAGAATTCGGCGGTCCTCGCCTACATAGGTATGGTGGACTGAAGCGGCAGCGGTAGCATGCACTAAACACCCTATAGAGACTCGATACAACTGGCGATTATCAGAGAGGGATAAGAATGACCTATCCGGATCCAACCTGAAGCTAACACCAAACAAACCCATTCTGGTGTTTCCCCCTCGAGACCAAACGAGGAAGTCAACCGAGGAACTCACACAGTTGGCAGTTTTATTTATTCAGTTATCGTTGCAGCAATTACTAGTCAAGTATAGATAATCATCCTGATAAAATAAGCAGTGGGCCGTTTTAGTTAATCCTTCCATTGTAGTTGCGACACTTACTAGTCAAATACAATTATCATGAGAAACCCAAAACCCAGCAGTTGTTGGTACTTTTATTTAGCCATTCCGTTGTAGTTGTCATACTTACTAGTCAGGTACAATGGTCGCAAGCGACACTCCAAACAAGCAATTGTGGGCAGTATTAATTAGCCATTCCATTATAGTGAAGCTGATTACTAGTCATTATAAAGTCAAATTTATAGCGATAAACTTTAGTTATGCTTGTCTATGGTCGAGATACTGTGCTCCAAGTCGTCCATAACCGCGGACACGGCTTTCAGAAAGTTTTACCCGGCCGGGGTGCACCAATAGCAACACACACTCGATCAACCTCGGAAAAACCAAATCAAAACCCAACGAGGCTTTCACGACAAAGCAATCACAGGATTCAGAAATATTTCAGGGGGCCACCCCTTGGAGTACACCCGCAACGAAGTAAGCAAGCTCCGAGACGGTCTCAAGGTTTGCGACAATGGCTGTAAACGACAGCAAATCCCCAAACGGGGACTGTCGATACCGCGAAAACATTCCGCTTACCTAAACAGTACAGTGTGCTCCTCGCACAATCGTAAATAAAGCAGTAAAACATGGCATAAGTACAGGATCGTAAATAAAACCTCAAACTAGTTTGTGGCCCCAAGAAATAAGACTGAATCAAGCTCTGGCTAAGGGGGGTCCCATATACCTCCCGGATGTGGATAGCGCGATAAATCAAGGAACAGGTATCAAGTACTCGGGGTCCTACGGGACACAAGTGGGCGTTCGGAAACCAAATATTATCTATCACCCACCGATGCCTCTGCTTACTTCAATTTTAGTTGTTAAACAGGAATTAAAGTGAACGATAAGTAAAACTATGATCATCTCCAACATCAACATGCGGCAAGGCTCCAACAACTGTGGCAATTGACGACACGCAACGGCACTAGAGCAAGCGACTACGACGCGTAAGTCCAACTATCTACCAAACACAGGTATTAGGATGTGTCCAAGGCAATATAGGGCTTCACGGTATATCACGGGTACGGAAACTAAAGCATCGCAACACAGATAGCAATAGATCAACAGGAGGGAAATAAATACTATAAAAGTAAGATAGGTAGAAAGGGGGAGATGCTCGCCTGAAAACATTGTCGAAGGTTCAACCGAAGATCGGGTCGACACTCGCATCCACTCAACGGCCTTATCCGCGAAGAAGCAAAACACTAGAATAAACACCGGATGCAATATTTAATACAACGGCAGAAGATCGGCATGATGCATGTATGATGTATGACATGGCAAGGGTGCAATGCAATTAGGTCAATATTAAGTGGAACCGGGGTCCCGACAATTAATTAGATGGTTCATGTTATTTAACTACCCCGCAATTTAAATGTTGTTTGAACATGGCAAAAGATAGCACCGGTTCGCTACACAAGTTTAAATGAGGCCAATATAAGGCTAGATTTGCCCGCATATGGGCCCCATATTTAATTATTAGGTGAACCGGCATAAGGCCCCCAATACCACATGACAATATGCATGCATGAACAATTTAATGTGCAACAATTTGATATTTCATTATAAAATAGGGTTCCGGGAAGGGGTTCACACATTAGGGTTCGGCAGATCTTGGGGTTCCGGGGGTTCGGGGTTCGACAGGGTCCAGGGTTCGTCCTCGGACTCTGGGATTGCTCTCGGATAACGGGGTAGATCTTGGCGTATCCGGGTGGAAGGGCTTTGTTCGGTGTTGATCTCGTAGTCGCGAAGATCTTGACGTCGATGGCGAACTTGAGTGGATCGGGTACCCGGGGTCTTGGTTCCGTGAAGGAGAGCTTGGCGTCCGAGGGGAAGTTCATGTCGTATCCGTGTCGTCGACCTGGGTGTTCTGGGGCGTTCTCGGTGTTCCGTGTGGGAGGCCTCGAGGGTTCGGTGACGGAGATCTTGACGGGTCCATGCCGGAACACTCGGCGCCTTTAGATTCGAAGATCGGTTCTCATGTCCGTGTAGGAGTGCTTGATGGTCCGAGAGGGAGTTTCTGGTCCGTGGTCCTTCGAGCACCTTCGGGGTACGGGGATTTGATGGCGTCGAAGGGATCTAGCCCGAGGTTCTGGAATGTGGGCGTGGCTCTTGGTACTGCTTTATTACAACAACACACCGACACCGACAGTTACATGCGCAGACGCCAACGTGCGTCACCTGGCCGCCGGGCAGGGGGCAGGCCTGCGGGGTCGACGACCGCGGGCGGCCCAGCGAGGTCAGGCAGCGAAGCCGGAAGACGAGGGCGTCGACCGGCAGCGGAGGACGGGGTCTTGGCGGAGGCGGGTGTCGAGCCCGAACGGGAGCGGGGCGAGGCAGAGGGGTGGCTCGGGCCGGCGACGGGGCTTGCGGGCGGCTCCGGGGAGGCGGTCGACGGGGCGACGGGGCGGCAGGCGAGGGGGCGCGGGCTTGTGGGGGAAGGGGCGAGCTCGCGGTGGCCGGAGCGGCGGGGACGGGCTCGCCGGCGCACGGCGGCCGCGGGAGCGGGACGGAGAAGGGCGGCGGATGCGGGGCCGCCGGTGCGGCGGAGCTCGGGGCCGCGCGACGAGGCGGAGGGGGTCGGTGGATGCGAGCAGAGGTCGGCGGAGCAGAGCGGGCGGGCTCGCGGGGGCTTGAGGGAGGCGGCGGCGCGGAGGGGCAGGTAGCGTTGGCGGAGACCGACGCCGGGGAGGCTGGCGGCGCGGGCCGCAGCGGAGGAGGGAGGCGCGGTCGGGCTCGGCCATAGAGGCGGCGGCGCTTGGGCGGCGGGCGGACGAGGGCGGCGGTCGCTGGTGGAGGGAGGCGCGCGTGCCGAGGCTGTCGGGGCGTGGTGGGGCTGGGGCTGAGCGGGGCCAGGGAGATGGGCGCGCGTGGGGGGAAGGCTGGGGTCGGGGCGGGACCCAGGCGGGCCAGGAGAGGCGGGTCAGGGGAAGAGCGTGGGACGGGTGGGACCGGTGGCGCGGGTGGGTCCGGCCGGTCAGGGAGAGGAGAGGGAAGTGGGTAGCGTGGCCAGGGGTGGTGTGGCCTGCGGTTGGTGGGGTGATGTGGAGGGGAGGGCTGGGTAGGTTATCTGGTACCTTTAGGATTTAGGTTGGACCGATTATTTTTCTGGGGTGGTCGTTCGGGTCGATTCGGCCCGTTCGACTGCCCCACTAAAACAATTAAAAGTTTTATTTATTTAAACAGAGCCCTTGCAAACCGAAACCGACAAAACAATTAATCCGGAGTCCCGGGTTTGAATTTGAAAACAAGACGGGGCGTTTAGAAAACTAATTAGGTTTTTCCGAAAATAGTTTGATGCAAGCAAATGCAAGACGATGACGATGCTCAAATGCAAAGTGGCATGATGACATGAGCATGCGGTCATGATGGTGCAATGCACAAAAACAACGCGATTTTCTAGTAGTGGTTTTGCGGGATGCCACACTTATATTGCCTTGGACACCGCCTATTACCTGTTGTCCGGTAGATAGTTGGACCTGCGCGTCGTAGTCGCTTGCTCAAGTGTTGTTGCGTGTCGTCAAGTACCACAGTTGTTGGAGTATTGCCGCATGTTTAATGTTGGAGATGATCATGGTTTTAATTATCGTTTACTTCAATTACTGTTTAATAACTAAAATTGAAGTAGGTAAGCAGAGGCACAGGTGGGCAATAGATGTTATTTGGTTGTTAACCGTCCACTTGTGTCCCGTAGGACCCCGAGTTCTTGACACCTGTTCCGAGATCGAGCGCGCTAACCACAGGTGGGGAGATATGGGCCCCCCATCGATTAGTACCTGATTTCAAAGTATTGTACTGGGGGCCACAAACTAGTTTGAGGTTTTATTTACTATCATGTACTTATGTCATGCTTTACTGCTTTATTTAAATTGTGCGATGGATAGCACCTGTACTGTTTAGGATCGGGACACGATTTCGCGGTGTCGACAAGCCCAGTTTTGGGTTCCCAGTCGTTCACAGCCGTCTACCCAAACCCTGAGTCCGTCTCGGAGACCGGCCGACTTTGTTGCGGGTGTACTTAGTGGGGTGGCCCCCCGTGCTTGCTTTGGGTCTGGGAAACGTCATGACTTAGGCCCCGCCGACATACCGATGGGTGTATGTTAACTGATCTGGCAAAAAGGGTCGAAGTGCTTGTGGATACTTTGGTGCACCCCTGCAGGGTTAAATCTTTTCGAGAAGCCGTGTCCGCGGTTATGGACGACTTGGAGCACAGTGCTTGATCATAGACAACTATAACTAAAGTTTACTGTTATAAATTGACTTGTTTCCGATATGACTAGTAATCAGCTTCACCACAACGGAATGGCTAAATAAAAGTACCAACAACTGCTGGGTTTTGGGATATCTCATGCTAATTGTATCTGACTAGTAAGTGTCGCAACTATAACGGAATGGTTAACTAAAACTGCCCACTGCTTATTATATCAGGATGTTTATCTATACCTGACTAGTAATTGGTGTAACGATAACCGAATAAATAAAACTGCCAACTGTGTGAGTTCCTCGGTGGACTTCCTCGTTTGGTCTCGAGGGGGAAATACCAGGATGGGATTGTTTGGTATAAGATTCAGGTTGGATCCGAATAGCTCTTCTCACCCCTCTCTGATAGCCGCCAGTTGTATCGAGTCTCTATAGGTTGTTTAGTGCATGCTGCCGCTGCCGCTTCAGTCCACCATACCTATGTAGGCGAGGACCGCCGAATTCTAGCCTCGCCGTGTACTGGCCTCAGTACTGACCGCTCTCTCTTTTTCCTTTGCCTTTGTCGGCACCCCTTTTGTTTAAGCAGGTTTTGAGATCGACGTCGTTAGCAGGGTTACCCTTCCGGCTTGGCCTGGGCAGGGTTATGGACACCATTGGTTATTCTTCAGGGCTCTTAGCTCAATTTGCATCTTGTCCGTACTCGGACGCTATATCGTTTTAAAGGTGATTTGGATCTTTGTATTGTATATCTGTATTCTTGACTCTTCGAGTCGCTGTTGTATATATATGTTTTGTGGGTTCCATCGAGGACTATTGTGTAATGATATTACTTCGTTTTCCACCCGCACGCAAGTGCCTGGTGGGCACCTTTGAATCGTTTCTATGCGGGTTTGGCGGGAAGCGCTGAAACTTGCATAGGGCCGATTCTGAGGGTGTTACACGTTTCCTTCCTCCTTCTGGTTCGATAACATCGGTCTCAACTGAGGGAAAACTTGCTGCTGTGCTCTTCACATCCTGCGCTTGGGTTACCAACAAAGTGCCATGTCGAGCACCATCAATTCTACAAAAATCTGTGTTGTGGCTCTGGTTGAAGAGGGAGTAATTTCTGAAGAAGAGTTGGTAGCCAACTTCTCCAAGATTTAGAAAACCAACTTGGCGTGGTAAATCAGGGAATTGGGTTGCAGTGGATCTTTTATGGTGAAGTTCCCTCCCCATATCAATGTTGAGCAGGTCATAGGTTATCCAAAGTTTGCTCTTGTCAAAGAAGGAGTTTGGGTTAAAGTTTAGGCTTGGAATGAGGATCCTGAACCTGTGGAGTCTCTGTCTAAAACTTGGGTTAAGATTTACAGGGCTGCATACAAAGTGGTGTGAGTGGAACATTTTGTACCAAACAATTTCAGTCTGTGGGATTCTTCAGGATGTAGACTGACTTAGCATATTTAGGATTAATTCTAAAGAAGTGAGGGTGAAAATTATATGCAGGGATCCTAGTAAAGTGCCTTCCAGCAAGCTTTTTGATTTCCATGGTCATGTCTTCCAGCTAGGATTCAATGTTGACTTGGATACTGAGGAGTTCCAGGAAGATGATATACTGGGGGATAAACTGGAGGATAGGGATAAGAAGGGAGGAACTAGGGGCTCGAATCAGCAAGGTTTCTCAGACCAGGGGGGTGGAGATAAAGGATAACATAGCAGAGGTGAAAATGCTTCCTCTAGAAGCTTCTTTACTCCTTCAGCTGCCCAGACTAATAAAACTAGGACAAAAGGCTTGACAGATGTGACTCCTACTGCTGCATCTGCAGTTTTCAGTTACTGGTCCAAAAAGTCCTAATGAATTTGGAAGGAGACTTTGTCTAGGATAAATGTCTAAAAGATAATTTAGTTAGCACTGAGGTCCACAAATTCTGGAATGAGGAGGAGCATAGCTATATGTCTTTGGATCAGAAGCTAAAACTGGTGGAGGAGGATCATGCAAGGAGGCAAGGATTTCCACAACTCCCTGAAGACCTCATGCCAAGCTTTGGTGACATTTATGTGAATGCTGATAGCACATCTCAAGGTTTTCAGAAAAATAGAAGTGTGGCCCTGTGCAGCCAACAAGACAGAGCAACATAATTGATAGGTCACAGAACATTATTGAGAAAGCTCAAGAAAGAAAACAAAGTGGTCAACCTGAAGGTTCCTAAGAAGATGAAAGGTATAATGTCACAAAACCCTTTCCAATTTCTTGATGTTCATGAATTAGATGATATGACTACTGTTATTGGTCTAGAAAGTAATGAGCTAGATTCCCTACGTAGTACTAGTAAGCAACTAGGTGTAGCTAAAAATTGTAGTGTTTCAGAACAAGATGTGCTAGATGATGTAGTTGATGCTTGGAATGAAGTAGTTAGGAAATCTCGCGGAAAGCACCCCAAGAAATTAGTTAAATTTTAGTAGGCTTCTCGAATAGTAGAAGTATTTCTACTATAGGTAGAAAGAAATATATAGATGATAATGTAGTCCCTCTTAATCTAGATTTCATTGGTTTTCAGGAAACTAAGAAAGAATCCTACATTAATTCCTTTCTAAAAACCATCTTAGGCAATAGGAATTTTGCATGGAATTTACTTCGATATATTGGTACTGCTGGTGGTATACTAGTAGGAGTAAATTTAGATTTGTTTGAAATTTTGTCTTGGGAGATCAAAACTTTCTCTGTTAGTGTCATAGTTAAGAATAGACTAAATGATTTTACTTGTAGAATTACCAATGTGTATGGGTCTTATTATGAGGATAGGAAATAGGAATTCATTTCCGAACTCCATGAACTTTTCCTCAATTGGCATAGTCCTGCTCTTATTGGAGGAGATTTCAATCTAGTTAGGTATATTGAAGATAAGAGAAATCATAACATATATTTTAGATGGGCCAACAAATTTAATTCTTGGATTGAAATGTGGACTTTGATGTAAATTGTCCTAGCTAATAGATCCTTCACCTGGGGGAATAATTAAGAAGATCTGATTATGAGTAGGATTGATAGGATTTTTTGCACTACTAATTTTGAGGCCTATTTTACTTTGGCCCATGGTAAGGCTTTATCTAGGGTAGGGAGTGACCATACACCAATTATCTAGAACTCTACTGAGGATCACTTCCTAAAATGATTAGTTTCAAATTTGAAAAATGGTGAATTTCTAGGCCTGACTTTAGAGAGATAGTTACTAAAGCTTGGTCCTTGCAGGTAAGTAGTAATAACATGGTGGTTATTTGGCAGGCTAAGGTTAGATTGTTTAGGAGATTAGCTAAAGGGTGGAGTCTCAATTTAGAGGCTGCTATTAGGAAAAACAAAAAAGTTTTGATGGAGGAATATGATGTTTTAGATATTAAAGCTGAAACACATATTCTGTCCAATGAAGAGAAAAATAGATTTGATCTCATTATCCAGGAAATGAATAGGTACTGGATTATGGAGGAGTCAAAAGCTAGGCAAAGAGCTAGGGATAGAGATATTTTAGAACAAGACATGAATACATCTTATTTTCATGCAGTAGCAAATCAGAGACGTAGGAAAAGACTTATTCATGCCCTATATGGTCCTAAAGGCCATGTTACTAACATTAAGGATATGTTAAAAGTAGCTACTGACTATTATAAATATCTTTTTAGTAGGGAAGTTTGGACTAACATTAGACTCTGACATGATTTCTTTTCCGAGGAAGAAAAAGTCACTGATAGTGAGAATGGAGTCCCATAGCTTCCTTTACTTTAGAGGAGATTAGTGAAGCTGTTTTTAGTTCTTACTCTGATGGTGCTCCTAGGCCTGATGGTCTTTCCTTTATGTTTTATCAACATTTCTGGGATGTTATCTCCTTAGACCTGCTGAATATGTTTAATGCTTGGTATTGGAATGAGTTGATCTTTTTAAATTAAATTTTGCTATGGTCACTCTAATCCCAAAGGAGGATAATGCTAGAACTATGAAGAAATTTAGGCCTATTAGTCTTTTTAACCGCTCTTTTAAGATTTTTACAAAAGTCCTAACTAATAGATTAGCTACTATTATTGGTAGAATTATAGATCATCAGCAATCTTCTTTTATTAGAGGTAGATTCATCCTTGAGAGTGTAGTTACTGCTCATGAGATCATTCATGAGGTTTATAGAAAAAAACTCAAGGCATGGTTTTTAAGATTGACTATGAAAAAACTTATGATAGAGTTAATTTAGATTTATTGTATGAGATTCTAGAGGCTATGGGGTTTTGTCCTTAATTCATTAGGATAATTAGACAAGTTACCCAAGGAGGGTCGATTGGTGTTAATATCAATGACACCGAGAGTGACTTCTTCCTAACATGCAAAGGGTTGAGGCAAGGGGACCCTACTGCACCCTTATTGTTTAACCTTTCTGTAGATGTCTTCTCTAAAATGCTTATGAAAGGGTCTAGACATGGCCTGATTAGAGGCTTGTGTCCTAACTTTCTCCCTGGTGGTGTAGCTTGTTTACAATATGCAGATGAAACCTTATTGTTTCTAGAACATGATGAAAGGGTAGACATTAATCTTAAATGGATCTTAACTTGTTTTGAACAGATTTCCGGGATGAGGATTAATTACCATAAGAGTGAACTAATTCCTATTAATATGTCTATGGAGTAACTCCAACCTTTCATTGATATCTTTTAGTGTGTGGCTGGGGATTTCCCTGTTAAGTATTTAGGTGTCCCTCTTCCCTATAGTAGGTTGAGGAGAGAAGATTTGAACCCTTTGATAGAATTATTAGGAGGATTACTAGTTGGAGGGGAAAATACTATCCTCTGTAGCTAAAAGAATCCTTATTCAGGCTTGCCTAGGTAGTATCCCTATCTATCTCCTTTCTTTCTTAAAATTCCCAAAATGGTCCTTGAGTCTTATTGACACTTAGTTGGAAAATTGTTTATGGAATGACGAGGAAGGGAATCATAAGATTCATCTAGCTAACTGGCCCTCAGTTTGCATGAAATAAGATTTTGGAGGGATGGGAATTCCCAACCTACAAGATCTCAATTTATGTTTGATAGGATCTTGGGTTAAGAGGTATATTCAGAGAGAAGGGTATTTGTGGAGGAAAGTAATAGATGCTAAATACAACACAAAAAAACCCTAATATCTTATGTTGTCAGGAGACACATCCCTATACCTTTTGGAAAGGGGTCATGTGGGCTACAAGAGACATTAAGGTTGGATATAAATGGCATGTAGGTAATGGTAGATTTATTAGGTTCTGGAAAGGTATTTGGTTTGGAAACTCACCCCTAGCTTCCTAGTTCTGGGATCTGTATGTGATATCCAACCAACAAACCAAGGCTATTGTTGAGATTTGGGATGGAGTCCAGCTAAAATGTGACTTGAGGAGAACCTTCTCTGATAAGATGATGGCTCAGTGGTTTGAGTTGCAAACTATAGCCAAGACAGTTATGTACTCTGATACTGAGGACCAACTCATCTAGCAATGTGAAACTAATAGAGTTTATTCCTCTAAATCAATTTATACTTTACTGAATTTTAGGGGAGTCACGCCTATTTACCCGCCTGTTGTTTGGGGTATGAAAGTTCCCCCAAGAATCCAGGTTTTTCTTTAGTTGTTCTCTCAAAATAGAATAATGACTAGAGACAACTTA
Organism: Avena sativa; assembly: GCA_916181665.1. Taxonomy (NCBI): domain Eukaryota; kingdom Viridiplantae; phylum Streptophyta; class Magnoliopsida; order Poales; family Poaceae; genus Avena; species Avena sativa. Next base: position 86,909,477 of record OV702284.1, read on the forward strand.
AGAGCTAGGGGATGCCAAAACCTTTAGAGTGTGAGTTCTGCAAAGAAATAGAGTATGTTAAACACCTCCTTTTTTATTGCATTGTAGCTAGGAAACTCTGGGAGGATGTAGCAGAAGTTTTTGATATCCATGTCATTAACTATGAATCTATTGCTTCAAAGTGGCTTGCTAACAAAAGGTTTCTGCATTTCAATGTTATAACTTCTGCAGTCCTCTAGGCACTGTGGAATAATAGGAATAACATTGTTTTTAATAAGGCTACTTGGATTAATATGAAGCATGTGTAGCGCCTGGTTCTGCTCTATCTGAGGAATTGGAAGCTCCCTTTCAAAGATTTGGAGGGAGGAATGATCGAGCACTTTATGGCCAAGATAATGCAATACAATGCCCTGAAGTGTGTGGACTTTGGATGGATCTCCACCTGGAAAACCACGGCTTCTTCGAGCTATGGAGGGAAAACATCGCTGGAGCACCTGCAAGAGCATCCTGAGCAAAGTGATTCTATTCATGTGGTGATTTGAGTAGGAGTTTTCGATGGCAAAAAGCATATGTCTGTAATATGTTAGTTTTTTTGCTCTTGGTCCTATGCTGGTCTTTACCTAAATTGTTTGCTAAGATAGCTGACTCCGAGATTTTGTGTTCGGCTTGGTGGCTCTATCGGGTGCTACAGTCAGTTAGGCTGAGTAAAGCCTGCTCCTTTGTTCTGCTACCTTTTCATTTTTTGCTTTACCAGACTCTATAAGTTTTATTATGATTAATAGAACTGAGGATAAAATATCTTTTAGTCCAAAAAATATGCATGAGACAGTGCTTCAGGCATCAACACTATCTACAAAATGAGCACAAGACAGTACAATCTTAGGGGGAGCAACTAACAAAACATTAATATGTTTGTTGAGAAGGTTATCAACAAGAAGAACAAGAACTAATCAAGAACTCAGAACTAATCAGAACAGGACAAAGTCGGAACCCGACCAACATTGCACATCCATGGAAGGGTGGAAAAAATTGCACATAGAAGAGGAGGTGGCGCTAAAGAGGTGGCATCATCTAAGAGGAGACGACAGTGGAGGCATCATTGAAGAGGAGACTGCGACAGAGGGGACTGCAGAGAGGAAGGCGGTGTGATGGACCCATGGCAGGGTGCTCTCACATTTCGAAAACTCCTTGGGTCGTCGGGTTTCTAAGGTTTTATTAGACATGCTCATATGAATGCAAACTGTGCTGCCAAATTGGTCGTGGACTGTAACTCTGGTAATGGACTGGGCTGGTAAAATACACCTAGAAATACTTACAAACCCGACTTCCAAACAAGATCTGAGCCCACATCGTATCCAATATTTCTGGATGCAATGGCTTTAGTTACATCCCACTTTGAGGGGAACACCATTACACACCATTGCACAGATTCAACTCAGCTTTGCAAATTGGCCACACATTTTAAAAGAATAAACTTGTTTTCTTGAGGAAATGGAGATATTGTGAAATAATAGAATTGGAATACAATCCTAAGATTACGCCGAGATAACGGAGCTCAAGACAAAGTCACGATTAAAAACAAAATACAATTGACACCACCGCCCAGTCCTAAATGCCATCCCCACACGCCAACATGATGAGAACCCAACACTAGAATGGGAGGCGGAATCAGGAATCTTTCGCTTTGGTCCTGGTTTGTTGGCCTTTTGCATTGCAGAGTCGAAAGCAAGGCTCCAGAACTGACATGCGCCACTCACGTTCTGAACACTGCACCAGTGACCACCATCGCCATCACTACACATAGTAGTATCCTTAAGAGCAAGTAAAATAGTGTGTTTATAGTCCATTTACGTGTTTTTTGTCTATTTTGAGGAGAGAGACATGAAAAAGTAAGGAGAATAGGCTCACAAGAATCAACTGCACCACGTGCTTCTATAGCATTTTGTGAGAGTAGATGGTAGATCATATAAAAACTATTCCAAGCCTCACCCGAAAGAAACACTCGTCCCCTCTCCCCTCTCCTGTGAACAGTACCCGAAACAGCTCTCAGTTTCTTCCGGGCCGAACCCGAGCCCCTCCGGCGGCGATGCCGACCGGAGGTGGCGGAGGGGAGGCGCCGGAGTAGTTAGGATAGGTAGCTGGTAGGTCTTGCAGCGGGTTCGCTGCCGTGTTGGGCATCTTTGCCCGGAGTTTTGTCTCCAGATTGCTGGCCTAGATCTGGAGCGGGCCGGTGTAGATCTTCGTCCCTGCAGCACTCCGGTGGTCGGAGTTAGTTGGGGTGTGCAGATCTTTCACCGGAGACTCACAATAAAGGCCTAGGACCTGGCATCAGGTGAGAAAGTTGGAGTTGGACCCTCTCTTGGCCAGCCGTGGTGGCGGGGGAGTGAGGTGTGGTGGCAGATGGCTTGTGCGCTTCTCCTTCCTGGACGTCCATGGAGGCGAGGGGGATGCGAAGTGCTGAGCTCGTCTGCCTCTTTCTTGCCTGGATGTTGGGGCGGTGCTTGTCGCGGCGGGTTCCCCTCCTGCTTCTCCAAGCGGCCAAGGTGGTGGCTGGTGATGTGCAGGCTTTGGCTACCTGTGGCGGTGGTTTCGATTCGGGAGCTTCTCTCCGGCGGCAGATGCTTCGTCAACACGTCAGACTCAAGGGCAGTAGGGATGCCGCTCCATCGCTGCTTCGCCCTGTGTGTCGGTCGTCTCCTGTGGCAAGGTGCGGGCCGATACCAGAGCTTCATCGACAAACTGGAGGAGGAAGAGGATGGTGGACTTGGTTGCCTTTTCAAGTTTTCTTTAGGGTCCTCAGTGCTTATTTTTTGGGCCTCTATGTAATTCTTATTTCTCAGGCCTCTTGTACTCCAGCGACTTTAATGCAACCATAAATTTCGGGTGCTCTGCACCCGTTATCCGTTCAAAAAAAGGATGGTAAATCATATACTAATAAAATAGTACATATTTATATTTTGCTATTATATATATTGACTAGCTATAGGTGACATAGTAATTTCTTATAGCCAATGGTTAGCTGGGAGGGTCATTTTGCTGGACGAGCTCATTGGAGCCCTTTGTTTGAACTCTCAAAATTTGTACTCCCTCCGTCTTAAAATATGAGACGCCTTTAAATTTCGCTGGTTAAGGGGATACAAGTTTTACTATGGTTTATACTTATAATACGCTCATAAAAATTGTATACGTATATATGAAATGAAAGAGATTTACGAGTGGAATGCATTGATGCCATTTATATACTGTAAACACATATAATTTGATTTATAGTAGTGGTCAAAGTTGTGGATCAAAGAACGTTGCAGAAAAAATGTGCCTTGTATTTTTGGGATGGAGGGAGTATATTCAAAGTTTCGGAAAAAAATTGAATAGGAAATGAGGTATACTCTAAGTGTGCAATGTCCCAATTCAAAATATTTTGTAGTTTTGGCTACACAGAAAAGACAAATCCAAGCGGGTGAACAGTAACTTTTAAATCTTATTAAACTTTACCTTTTTTATGTAGCCCAGAATACAATGTATTTATCGAGATATTGCATGCTTGAAACATACATAATTACCTAGATGTACATATTTTTTCGTATCTTTTCAAAACATAAAAAATATCATTTTTCAATTATTTTTTGAAAATCCATTTTTCCATGGTTAACTCTATTATTGAATTTGCTCTAACTGCCACAACATGCCTGCAAGGCTGTAACCATTAGATAAAATAAATAAACTGAACTCCACCTCCAAAGTCCCTAAAAAAACACCACCTCCAAAGACACATGTTCAGGCGTTCAGCATAGCTCGAAGCCTGATCGCGTGGGGATGACGAACAGGACAGATATGCGGTCAATCCCCGTGACGAGATGTCGCCGAAGGGACCACCGTGTCAGTTTTCTCAGGAAGCGAGCGTCTGCACAGCACAGGTGTGTCTGCCCAAAACAGAAAAGAAGGAAGGACGCCGGCTCCATTCCTGCCCAATTCTCGTCCGATGGCCCACCTATCCGCCCCGGCTGCTGCCGCCGGCCATCGCGTCTCCGCTTCGCGTCGGCCCTCCCTCGCGCTGAAGAAGATCGCGCCATCGTTGCGCGGAGCCGCCGCGCCTGTGGGCCTCCTTTCGTTGAGAGTGGCGGTGGCCAAAGCCGCCACGAGCTCCAACGGGGCAGGTTAGTGGCGTGTAATTTCTCGCGTTCCCCCTTTGATGATTAATAGGAGTATTTATTTGTTACACTCATGGTGTGCCCAGCTCCGCGGCGATCAGCTACTGCCGTCTCATACCTTTGAAAGTCTTTAGCCAAACGTGGGAATTCGTAATTAACTGACGACTTCCTAGCCCTTACATTTTGATTTGGATGGGTTTGAAATAACTGGATATATCTTACACGAGGTAAATTAACATAAATGGTCGTGTTTTGCCCTTTGATATCATACACTAGCTATTACTGATCGTGTTTTAGATAATCTTGGAATGGTCATAATTCCTATCTCTTTGGTCTGGCATACATTAATTGTGTTTCGTGTTCTTGAGAATAACAATGCTCTGCCGCCGTTTTTTTTTGGCAATAATTTGTAACTAAGTAGTAGCTACTTTGTCCTGCAGCACCGGCCGGCACCATCGTCAATCCAGTTGATGTCCCTTTCTTGTCTTTCTCTGAGGTGGACTTCCTTGTCTCTTGTGTTGTTTGTTGGCATCTTCTAACAATATTTGATAGACATGAAAGTTTAGTTCCCTAAAATATTAGACAGAAATTGCATTCTATGTTCTTATTACTCTTGCACTTGTCTTAGTTAATGATTTCATTGGTACACATTGCTAGATGAAAAATGTATTCTCTGCACTAAATTTCTTTAGAACCGTTTGTTGCAACCACGGTATGGCCAGCCTATCTCAAAGCACGTTCATCTTGACTTCTGAGCTACCCGGATTATAATAGCCTGCAGAGTTGTAAAAATATATTTGGGGATTGCTTTTGTATTGGATTTTAAGAGAACATACTATTATTTTGTGAATTCCTAACATCATATTATAATATCAAAGAATGTATGACCAACCAGAAGTTCTACTTAAAGTCTTAAACGCATGCCCTGCTACTTCACATCATGAAGGCACAGACTACTTTCGTATATAGAAGAACGAGAAACTTGAAACTATGTATCTACACTGTATGTTTTCTTTCCTCCCATCACTTGGAGTTTGGGCGATTACTATATGTAATCATTTTAATACGTGTTTTAGATGTCTTGGTGAAATGATCGATGGAGTATGATTTCCTCTTGAAACGTGGTGTCAGAACAGAAAATTAAAGTGAACACTTTTTCCCTTTAGGTTGCCGAAAGGCTTGATGCATTCCAAGCATCCGGTGCTAGAAATCAAACGTATATGGCCATGTACTCTAGTATTTTTGGTGGAATTACCACAGATCCCTCTGCAATGGTGATACCGATTGATGATCACATGGTCCATAGAGGACATGGTGTATTTGATACTGCTGCAATTATGGATGGGTAAGAATTTTACTCCTATACATGCATCGCATAAAAAATGTGTAACATGCCTGTTTTTGTCAAAAAAGAACAAGTTTGTAGCACTTTTTCTTTGCTCAATTTCCTTCACATTTTCCTCCAAAATTCATCAGTATCAACTAGTATTTAACTTGTTTTCTTTGTTGGCGTATTACTGGCAGTCACCTCTACGAGTTAGAGCAGCACCTTGACCGTTTCCTCAAGTCTGCACATATGGCCAAAATCCCATTGCCTTTTGACCGCTCAACAATGCGAAGTGTACTTATTCAAACTGTGTGTGCATCAAAATGTACTCAAGGTTCGCTTAGGTACTGGTTGTCTGTCGGGCCCGGAGATTTCCAGTTGTCTTCATCTGGCTGTACAAACTCAGCCCTCTATGCTATTGTCATTGATAGTCCATCCTTGCCAGTACCATCAGGCTGCAAAGTGATCACATCATCCATACCAGTAAAGTCCCCACAGTTTGCAGTCATGAAAAATGTAAACTACTTGCCGAATGCACTCACCAAGGTGGAAGGTGAGGAAAATGGTGGATTTACTGGCATCTGGTTGGATGATGAGGGTTTCGTCGCTGAGGGTTCGAACATGAATGTTGGATTTGTGACACGGAACAAGGAACTTCTCATGCCCCGCTTCGACAAGGTCCTAAGCGGGTGCACGGCAAAACGTGTTCTAGCCCTTGCTGAGCAGCTAGTGGAGAATGGAGGCCTCAGTGGGATATCTTCAAGGAATGTGAGTGTCCAGGAAGGCAAGGCGGCCGATGAAATGATGCTCATTGGGAGTGGAATTCTTGTCAAGCCTGTTGTTCAGTGGGATGATCAGATGATTGGCTCTGGTAAGGAACAATTTCCCATCTTCTAATTCCGTTAACTAGCTCTGATAACATCAACTTCCTTGTAGCAACAGAAAGATTAAACAAAATGCTGATAGCTTCACATGTTCCTTCACAGGCAAAGAAGGCCCAATTGCTCAAACACTTTTCAACCTCATTCTTGAGGACATGAGATCTGGTCCTCCTTCAGTCCGAACCCCCGTCCCTTACTGAGACCTCTTGCACTTTACAGATCCTTATATACGGTACATGGGACCAAAGACATAATAAAATATGAAAGATGTAAATCTCGACCATCACATAAAAACTACGTTGATATACTGGAGCGGTGTTCCGTTTGGTCTTTGCAGAATTCAGAAGTAACTTTGGAGCCATTCTGTTGTGTTTCCTTCAAAGATGAATCAATATGGAGAGCACACAAAAAAAATCAACGTGCACCTGTTCAAGTAGACGACATCCTCTTCCTGATTTTTGTTGCACTGAATTTGTTATACCACAATCTGTTGTAAAAATAAATACAAAAGGAAAAAGTAAGTTAATAGTCAAATAGTAAAATAGGCAAAAGTTATTTCAGATCTGTACATGAGGTTTATTTTGACTTTTGTTATCGACTTTTGGATCTTATTGGATTTTCTTGATTGACTAGATCTGTACATGAGGTTTATTTTGGTGTGCAAATGCATGATGTAACATCCAGTTATTACTTGATGTTATAGACCTAGATAGGAATGGGAATTCGTGTAAGGGAGCGACGATTTCAAAAGAAGACTTACTAGAAGGAAGAAGCAAGATGTAAGGAGTGTTAACACCACTGGGAGAATAGGTAAAGCATAGATTATCCTTAGCCAAACTCAAGAAATAAGTTGGGTATAGAAGTGGGTAATATTACTAAGAAGTAATGGAATAATTATACCAAGTTCATGGAAGTATCATGAATAAGTACAAATAGTTAGCTTTGGAACCAAAATTATCTTCAAACTCTGACAATTCTAAGAGAACGTGAGAGGTATGTGAGAAACCATAGGGTAATACACAAAGCCCTAGGACGGTTCAGAGCCGGTAATAATAATCCACAATTGGTATTTGATCCATAGCAAGTAATTAATCCATAGTTGGTATTTTGTCCGTAATTGGTATTTGGTTGAAATAGTTAACCAAATCTTATTAAAAGTTACATAAAGAGTATTAAATTTGGCTTAAGTTAAGTAAGACATAAGAAAGTTTAACAGATCTGAAGACGATCGCTTGGCAAGGTTATTTCAGCAAGAATGCCCAATAGTAAGTACGACATTTAGTGCTGAAAGAATTGCTACGGAGATCCACAACTATGTGGATGCACCGTATAATCTTTCATTGGACCTTAAACCAGTAAAATATAAACTAAACAGGAACCAACATTCTAGTTTAAGAATCAATAGCTTCTATATATGGAGTTTCAAAACTATTAGTAAAACTTAATGGGGAAGAGTAAACATTAGGAATGATAATTGAATAAAATACTATAGGTAATAAAGAAAAGTTACTTAAAAATCTTAAGAAGGTACAAACTTGAGGGTGATAAAGGATACATTTAAACAATCAAAATTTTAAAGGCAACAACTTTTAATCAATCCTTAAGAAGTAATATAGAACCCTAATTCCACAAGTGTCGAGAATGAAAAAAATTCCAAGGGGTATGGATAAATTGAGTTTAAATTCAATCTTCGAAGGAATACCAGTATCAGCTATATAATGACCAGAATAGTAAGATAGTCTGTTGATCCTTAAAATGCATATATAAAAAAACTTAAAAACTATTGGTAATGAGAACTTCCAAATTATAATAGTAACGAAGCTGAATTCAAGAAAAAGAATTGAATGAGGATATCTAATCAGGTTATGGAATATTCCAATTAATTCCATTAAAGATCATCATGGAGTGGGGAGTATAGCAACCATTACAAACCTTAGAAATTTCTGAATGAAAATGAGAGGAAATAGGTAGGGACTTCATCATAAGATTACCTATGACACCAAAAGGGAAAGACAAGACATCATTGATAAGAACATGGCATTCAGAAGTAGGAGAGATGGTCTATTTGAAAGTAAGTCCAATGAAAGGATTAAAAAGATTTGGAGTTAAAGGGAAATTGAGTCCAAGATATATCGGACCATTCAAGATACTCAGTCAATACAGAACTATAGAGTATGCTTTAGAGTTATCATCAAGATTGGCTCAGGTGCATAATGTTTTACATGTGTCACAACTTCGCAAATGTTTGAAAGCTCTAGAGGATGCAATAACACATCAAAAGTTAGAACTCCAAGCAGAGCTAACTTATATTGGAAAGCCTGTAAGATTTGGGGAAAAAATTGGAAAAGATTGAGGAACAGAGCAATTGAAAATTGCAAGGTACAATAGGAACATCACCCTAAGAGAGAAGCCACATGAGAGAAGAAAAAAGATTTAAGAAAAGATTATCCATAACTATTCAAGTACATCTCCACAAACTTCGGCACGAAGTTTAATTTAAGGGGGGAAGTCTATAACATCCCAGTATTTAGGAACCTAACGAGGGGTAGATTTAGGAATATGTATTGTTGCATGCATCTATTTGTGAAAATGTGGGAAAATGTTTTGCCAAATAAAAAACTTAAGTGATCAATGTTTCTTTCTTACTTTAAGATTAGGTTTAGACTTAAAGAAGGATTGTTATAAACTTTGGTGTGATCTTAAAGGATTTATGGGTATTTTGAAATAGGTTTGAATTTAAAACTTAAGTGTTTGAATAATCACTTAAATGATTTAGATATAAGATTTGAATCTTAAATTAATTAAGAAAAAAGTATTAAAACTTAAATCTTATTTAAAAACAATATTGTATATGAAATTCATTTCATATACATAAACATGATACAAAGAATGAACTTACTGAAGCTATTCCAAACTTCACAATTTACACAAGAGTAAAGAATAAGAATATCCTTTATTAATAAATAAATAAACTTTATTACAAATGAACCAAATAAATATTACAAGAATTATAAAAGAAAAATTACAAAAGAATAAGGAAACTACATTTGTATATCCACTAACTATCCTATACCTAAAGCTACACTAAATCTTCATCTTTATTTCTGTACCTGCAAAACAAAGATTAAATAGAAAACAAAATAGGATCAGTGTTAGTAAATTTCTCTCAGATATGTGTAATGCCCCGGAAAATATTCCGAAATAAAATTGCGTGTTATTTTCTATTTTTCATCATCATGACATCATGCATACTTTTACCCTAAAATATTTTAACCAAAAGCCTATTTTGCTTTCTAATGAGTCCCTCCTTTAATTTCAAATCAAAACCCTGGTCTTTTTCGGATCTTTTATTTGACTAAAAACTACTTATAAAAGCCTTTTAAAACTAAAATAAATAAAAATAAAAATAAAAATATTTTAGGGGGAGGCAGCCGGCCGGGCCAAACGGCCCAGCTAGCCACCTACGACCCGTAACAAAAACCCTAGCTAGTCCTAACCCTAACACCTAATCCCACACCCGCCGCCACCAGTCTCACGCACGCACACCCACCACATGTCCTGGTGGACACACATCACACACGCACTCACGCGACCCCAACCATAACACACACCACCGCACCCAACACGCCACTACTCCTGCACACCCCGCAGGAACACAACACAACGCACGCGCACACGGCCTCGTCACGGGATTCCTCCCGCTCGTCTCCATCCCCGCCCCGCAAGACCGCTCCTCTCTGCAACCCCCTCGCCGCCGCCTGCCTCACCAACCTCCGCGCGAGGCTCCGCCGGCCTCCTCCCATCGCGAGCGGCCCTGACCCTCTGCCTGCCTTCTTCTCCAGGCCGCATCGAGCGCCTGCAGTTCGCCACCGCCTTTGCTGTCGTGCTCTGCCCGACCCTTCACCGAACCACCGCCGCCGCCGCCCTCTCCCTTGTACCGCGCGTGCCCGCGCCCGCCTGGCTCTGCTGCCTCCGCTCAACGTGCGCCCTCGCCATGCAAGAGCCTCCCCGCAGCACTGCCGACCTCGTCGTGCTCCGCCCGCGTCCAAGCCCCGTGCTCGCCTCCCTTGCTAAGCTCCTCCGGCCGCCAGCATCCGAGGCCGCTCCGCCTGCCTCGCCCTCAGTCTGCGCCCCGTCGACCCCGCCGAACCCCCTCTCCGGCCTCTCGTCGCCGCCCGCACCGATTCCCCTCGTCCCTCCGCCGCCCGAGCTCCTCTGCTCGCCCTACGTCGCCCAGCGCCCCCCGTCTGCCTCCGCTGCCGCGTGGCCCCGCCTTCCCTCGCGGCCCGGCCTCACCCACCTCTGGATGGAGCCTCGGCTCGCCGCCTCCGCGCGTCCCCCTAAAATCTCCTATGAGCGTTCATGTATGGGCTATGCGTGTGTGCTTGTGCAAGCAGTTAACGGTGCTAATTCCTGTGCACCTGTGCATGCGCAGTATGTGATTCAGGCCTTTATTTTGGCAAGTGCATCTACAACATGCATCGTCGACAGCTGCCTCACTCAGAATCTGTTCACGCCAAGCTCCCTGTTTCTGGTGTCATGACCTCGTTCGCTCAGGCCAAGTTTATCTTGTCGCATGATCTTCCGGAGGCCGACACGTGAAAGCAAATCGAAGGACCATGACAAAACCGGATCGACAAGATCTCCTTCATGGATTGGATGGAACCGCAAGATCATCGACATGGATCTGATGGCCGAACCCGAAGACCGATCTCAGCGTCGAGACCGAACCAAACCCCTCCGAACCCCAAGGTCTTCTAAACCCAACGTGTGACCCCTATCCGATCCCCTATCTTATAAATTGACATATTAAACTTGTTGCATACTAAATCATTCATACTCGCATACATATTTATTTGTTTGGGGGTAGTTTGTCGATTCAGCTCATAATTAAATATGGAGACCGTATGCGGGCGAATCTAACCTAATATTGACTCCATTTAAATTGTGTAACGAACTGATGCCATGTCTTTCCGTGCTAGTCAACATTTAATTTGTTGGGTAGCTAAATAACTTGAACCTAATAATAAATGTCGGGATCCTGATTCCGCTTAATATGGCTAAGTGGGACCGCATATTGCCATGCCATGCATCATATCATAAACATGCCGGACCTTCCGCCTTTAAATATTGCATATGTTACCTCTTCTAGTGTTTTGCTTCTTCGCGGACTAGGCCGATGAGTTGATGCGAGTGTCGACCCGACCTTCGGGTGAACCTTCGACAATGTTTTCAGGCGAGCATTCTCCCCCTTCTACCTATTTTGCGTTTATAGTCTTTACTTCCTCCCATTGATCTATTGCTATCCTTATTGTCGATGCTATAGTATCGTTCCTTTATTTACCTGCTCTACTATATTGCCTTGGTTATCCTATTGTCTTGTTTGATTAGCTAGTTTTTTCCTTGCGAGTCGTAGGCATGCTTAGTATCGCTCTCATACAGGTGGAACATGATACTTGGATATTGATGGTGTTAAGATAATTAAATTTGTGATGTTGGTTATGGTTATGGTTTCACCTAATGATAAGGCCCCGGCAGGGACCACCTTTGGGAACTGCTTGAGCCGACCTAGGACCCGTTCGTTCTACGATACCAGTTCTGAGTTGATCGCGCTAACCAAAAGTGGGGCCTCTGGGATCCCCCCTCAACTACCGGCGCTATTCATATATCCAGAGGGTTACAAAATTGGTTTTCCATTTGGTGCATACGCATAATATGTCCTCGGACATGGGTGAGTTGATATGTCTTCGGACTTGATATTTTGGTGGATTTCCATGGCTTGCATACATAAATCGCGGTACACGGTGGCGGCACCCACGGTGTGTACAGGTTACCCCGCAGGGCCCGATCCACCAGTAGGCACAAACGCTGTGCCTTCCTTGAGAATCGTCGTACCTCTTGGTTGGTTCCCCACAGTAGGTGATGCCTCTGGATATGCGCGTAGTTATGGGACAATTCTTGTTGTGAGATTCGGATGGCACGCGTGACATGTTGCCTGATGGGTTGAGCATGAGTTTGGGTACAGTAGTGCACCCCTGCAGGGTAAATCTTTTCGAGAAGCCGTGTGTCCACGGTTATGGATGCCTCAGGAGTACAGTGTCATGATCATAGACAACGCCACTAATGTTTTGCCTCTAATAATATGAGTAGTAATTAGCCTTATCAACTAAATACCTGCTTAACTAAAATTGCCACTGTGTGTGTTCCGCTAGAGGAATTCCTCGACTGGTCTTCGAGGGGGAAATCTTCGGATGGGTTATGTTAGGTGTTATAATATTGTTACCGCATAGCACTCTCTTATCCCGCTCTAATAGCCGAAGTTGTAGCGTGTCTCTATAAGTTAGATAGTGCAAGCTTTGCTGCCGCTGAGCCCACCATACCTATGTAGGCGAGGACCGCCGAATTCTAGTCTCGCCGTGTACTGGCCTCAGTACTGACCGCTATCTTTCTGTTTTCCTTTGCCCTTTGTCGGCACCCTTTTGGCTTGACAGGTATGTGATTGACGATGTTAGCAAGGTTACCCTTCAGGCTTGGCCTGGGCAGGGTTGGACACCGCTTGGTTATTCTTCAGGACTCTTAGTCCCATTTGGATCTTGTCCGTACTCGGATACTATTTTGCTTTCTTCTTGAGTTGTATCTTCGTATTGTATCTTTTGTATTCTTGACTCATGGAGTCGTTGTTGTATATGTAAGTTCTTGTGGACTCCGTTGTAAACTACTGTGATGTAACTACTTGTATTCAAATCCCACCCACACGAAAGTGTTTGGTGGGCGTCTTTGAATCGCTTCTATGCGGATTTTGGCGGGAAATGCTGAGATCTGCATAGACCCGATTCGGGGGCGTTACAAGTGGTATCAGAGCAAAGGTTTACGATACCCCACTAGTCCAGCCTGTAGGATAACCTAGCTAACGGCCGTCGTCTAGTGTCAAAACTATTTTGCTATAAATCCGTTGGATAGATCTAATTAGCTCTATTTTACTCCTTACCTTCATTCTTTCTCTTCTTATCTTTGCGTGTTTTAATCTTCCCTCTTACCTTGTTCAAGTATAGGACTCTCGTGGATGGGTTTTCCATCGTACCTTTAGGGTTCCGCCTCCCTCCTTTTGTAACGGTGGTGCTACATCTAGATTTCGCTCTATGTAAACTCTTTTCTTATGTTTCCGGTGTTGTGGCTTCTAATATGACGATCCACCCCTATCTAGATCTTTCTCTAAAGCTTTCCAAATACTATTTGTCAAGATCTTTAATCTAAATTTCCGGAGTCTGGTTGCACAATTCCTATATTCATGTACAGAGTAATGCTTTGAGTGCGGGATGGATTAGCTACCATACCACTACTCTTATCATTCACCCTTGTACATTGATTGGTGGAACTATGCAATTTTACTCCTTCCACGGAAGTTAAAGGTGGCCTTATGTTTGATACCTCTACTTCCGCCTTTGCCTCTCCGGAGTGTTCTTCCAAAAAAAAAAAGGTTAGCAACAATCCTTGTTGGTGGTGTCGACGATTTCAAGACGGAGCAAGAATTCTTGTTAGTGGTGTCGCGACCATCAACCTGATGCAAGAAGATCTGATCATCAACCCCTCTCCCCCCGATGTCCTTGCTTGGATCTCGGGTCGAGATCCCTTGTTAGTGGTGTCGAGTTGTAATGCCCCGGAAAATATTTCGAAATAAAATTGCGTGTTATTTTCTATTTTTCATCATCATGACATCATGCATACTTTTGCCCTAAAATATTTTAACCAAAAGCCTATTTTGCTTTCTAATGAGTCCCTCCTTTAATTTCAAATCAAAACCCTGGTCTTTTCCGGATCTTTTATTTGTCTAAAAACTACTTATAAAAGCCTTTTAAAACTAAAATAAATAAAAATAAAAATAAAAATATTTTAGGGGGAGGCAGCCGGCCGGGCCAAACGGCCCAGCTAGCCACCTACGACCCGTAACAAAAACCCTAGCTAGTCCTAACCCTAACACCTAATCCCACACCCGCCGCCACCAGTCTCACGCACGCACACCCACCACATGTCCTGGTGGACACACATCACACACGCACTCATGCGACCCCAACCATAAAAGACACCACCACACCCAACACGCCACTACTCCTGCACACCCCGCAGGAACACAACACAACGCACGCGCACACGGCCTCGTCACGGGATTCCTCCCGCTCGTCTCCATCCCCGCCCCGCAAGACCGCTCCTCTCTGCAACCCCCTCGCCGCCACCTGCCTCACCAACCTCCGCGCGAGGCGCCGCCGGCCTCCTCCCATCGCGAGCGGCCCTGACCCTCTACCTGCCTTCTTCTCCAGGCCGCATCGAGCGCCTGCAGTTCGCCACCGCCTTTGCTGTCGTGCTCTGCCCGACCCTTCACCGAACCACCGCCGCCGCCGCCCTCTCCCTTGTACCGCGCGTGCCCGCGCCCGTCTGGCTCTGCCGCCTCCGCTCAACGTGCGCCCTCGCCATGCAAGAGCCTCCCCGCAGCACTGTCGGCCTCGTCGTTCTCCGCCCGCGTCCAAGCCCCGTGCTCGCCTCCCTTGCTAAGCTCCTCCGGCCGCCAGCATCCGAGGCCGCTCCGCCTGCCTCGCCCTCGGTCTGCGCCCCGTCGACCCCGCCGAACCCCCTCTCCGGCCTCTCGTCGCCGCCCGCACCGGTTCCCCTCGTCCCTCCGCCGCCCGAGCTCCTCTGCTCGCCCTGCGTCGCCCAGCACCCCCCGTCTGCCTCCGCTGCCGCGTGGCCCCGCCTTCCCTCGCGGCCCGTCCTCACCCACCTCTGGCTGGAGCCTCGGCTCGCCGCCTTCGCGCGTCCCCCTAAAATCTCCTATGAGCGTTCATGTATGGGCTATGCGTGTGTGCTTGTGCAAGCAGTTAACGGTGCTAATTCCTGTGCACCTGTGCATGCGCAGTATGTGATTCAGGCCTTTATTTTGGCAAGTGCATCTACAACATGCTTCGTTGACAGCTGCCTCACTCAGAATCTGTTCACGCCAAGCTCTCTGTTTCTGGTGTCATGACCTCGTTCGCTCAGGCCAAGTTTATCTTGTCGCATGATCTTCCGGAGGCCGACACGTGAAAACAAATCGAAGGACCATGACAAAACCGGATCGACAAGATCTCCTTCATGGATTGGATGGAACCGCAAGATCATCGACATGGATCTGATGGCCGAACCCAAAGAACGATCTCAGCGTCGAGACCGAACCAAACCCCTCCGAACCCCAAGGTCTTCTAAACCCAACGTGTGACCCCTATCCGAGCCCCTATCTTATAAATTGACATATTAAACTTGTTGCATATTAAATCATTCATACTCGCATACATATTTATTTGTTTGGGGGTAGTTTGTCGATTCAGCTCATAATTAAATATGGAGACCGTATGCGGGCGAATCTAACATAATATTGACTCCATTTAAATTGTGTAGCGAACTGATGCCATGTCTTTCCGTGCTAGTCAACATTTAATTTGTGGGGTAGCTAAATAACTTAAACCTAATAATAAATGTCGGGATCCTGATTCCGCTTAATATGGCTAAGTGGGACCGCATATTGCCATGCCATGCATCATATCATAAACATGCCGGACCTTCCGCCTTTAAATATTGCATCTGTTACCTCTTCTAGTGTTTTGCTTCTTCGCGGACTAGGCCGATGAGTTGATGCGAGTGTCGACCCGACCTTCGGGTGAACCTTCGACAATGTTTTCAGGCGAGCATTCTCCCCCTTCTACCTATTTTGCGTTTATAGTCTTTACTTCCTCCCATTGATCTATTGCTATCCTTATTGTCGATGCTATAGTATCGTTCCTTTATTTACCTGCTCCACTATATTGCCTTGGTTATCCTATTGCCTTGTTTGATTAGCTAGTTTTGTCCTTGCGAGTCATAGGCATGCTTAGTACCGCTCTCATACAGGTGGAACATGATACTTGGATATTGATGGTGTTAAGATAATTAAATTTGTGATGTTGGTTATGGTTATGGTTTCACCTAATGATAAGGCCCCGGCAGGGACCACCTTTGGGAACTGCTTGAGCCGACCTAGGACCCGTTCGTTCTACGATACCAGTTCTGAGTTGATCGCGCTAACCAAACGTGGGGCCTCTGGGATCCCCCCTCAACTACCGGCGCTATTCGTATATCCAGAGGGTTACAAAATTGGTTTTCCATTTGGTGCATACGCATAATATGTCCTCGGACATGGGTGAGTTGATATGTCTTCGGACTTGATATTTTGGTGGATTGCCATGGCTTGCATACATAAATCGCGGTACACGGTGGCGGCACCCACGGTGTGTACAGGTTACCCCGCAGGGCCTGATCCACCAGTAGGCGCAAACGCTGTGCCTTTCTTGAGAATCGTCGTACCTCTTGGTTGGTTCCCCACAGTAGGTGATGCCTCTGGATATGCGCGTAGTTATGGGACAGTTCTTGTTGTGAGATTCGGATGGCACGCGTGACATGTTGCCTGATGGGTTGAGCATGCGTTTGGATACAGTAGTGCACCCCTGCAGGGTAAATCTTTTCGAGAAGCCGTGTGTCCACGGTTATGGATGCCTCAGGAGTACAGTGTCATGATCATAGACAACGCCACTAATGTTTTGCCTCTAATAAAATATGAGTAGTAATTAGCCTTATCAACTAAATACCTGCTTAACTAAAATTGCCACCGTGTGTGTTCCGCTAGAGGACTTCCTCGACTGGTCTTTGAGGGGGAAATCCTCGGATGGGTTATGTTAGGTGTTATAATATTGTTACCGCATAGCACTCTCTTATCCCGCTCTAATAGCCGAAGTTGTAGCGTGTCTCTATAAGTTAGATAGTGCAAGCTTTGCTGCCGCTGAGCCCACCATACCTATGTAGGCGAGGACCGCCGAATTCTAGTCTCGCCATGTACTGACCTCAGTACTGACCGCTATCTTTTTGTTTTCCTTTGCCCTTTGTCGGCACCCTTTTGGCTTGACAGCAATGTGATTGACGACGTTAGCAAGGTTACCCTTCAGGCTTGGCCTGGGCAGGGTTGGACACCGCTTGGTTATTCTTCAGGACTCTTAGTCCCATTTGGATCTTGTCCGTACTCGGATACTATTTTGCTTTCTTCTTGAGTTGTATCTTCATATTGTATCTTTTGTATTCTTGACTCGTGGAGTCGTTGTTGTATATGTAAGTTCTTGTGGACTCCGTTGTAAACTACTGTGATGTAACTACTTCTATTCAAATCCCACCCACACGAAAGTGTTTGGTGGGCGTCTTTGAATCGCTTCTATGCGGATTTTGGCGGGAAATGCTGAGATCTGCATAGACCCGATTCGGGGGCGTTAAAATATGTCAGTGAGGTGCACTTGACAATCTCATCATAGAGAAATGTTAAAGAGGGGCAAGTTTCACCAATCTGCAAAAGATTTCATCCTTCATAAATTCACAACTAGAATGCAAATGACATGCCAACAGGGACCAATTCACCAGCTAGGTAAAAGTAGATTGGTAAGAGTAAGTTCAGACTTTCTAAACTTATCCACATGTGCATAGCAGGCACACAAGCTGCACACACACAAGCATGCAAAGGGTGTGCTGTCGACCTCACAAGCACAGCCAATATCACAAAACCACAGCACAGCCGTGGAGGAGCACCTCAGTGCATCTCTCCACTATACAACACACCAACACAGCAAGGGTAAACAGTAGTTAAACCAAGAACAGCAGCCAAACCCAACCACCCAGATCAACCCAAACATCACCAAGTGGTGACATAAGGAGGGGAATGGATCTGGTGGATAGCAAAGGTCAAGCCAGGATCTAGGAGGAGCAGGCAAGCTCAAGAGCAAGCTTAGGAGCACAGCAAAAGCAGATCAAGATCCAGATCAAGATCAAGATCATCATCAATCTACTACATCCACATCAGAATCTGTGGTGAGCCTTATAAAACCATCACATGATTTCATCACAGTATCTAAATAAAAGCATGTGTTGTTTTATGAGATAATCTCTCAATAAACACCCAAGAGGAGTGCATCTATCCTAGAGATTTCAAGTATAAGGATAAGAAATCAAGTTCAACCACAAACACTAAACCCTCAGACCAGCATCACTGGGTTCAGTGTTGTTTTTTTTGCAACATGGATCATTTTCATTTGATCTTATTAGTATAGGGCACATCTCTCAGAGAGAGAGTAGCACCTCTAATCCTATAAATTTCAAACAAATTTTTGCCCAACTAACTAGGAATTAAATCCTAGAGCCTCAGACCAACATCATAGGCAGGCAAGATAAGAAATCTTTCATATCATCTTATCAGTTTAAATCACAAGCATGATCAAGCTAAGCCAGAAAGAAAAACCCAATCACTTGTGTGCCAGAATACAATGGTATCACAAGGACAAGTTCTTAATGAGCTAAAATCATCTTTGCTTAGTTCCCACAGGAAAAGAGACAAACCATTACATATCATTTTCCTGAAGCCAAGTGCCAAGAATCAATCTTAAACTCATACATCCACAAAAATCATTACATATAATGATTTGATTTAGTGTGTATAATCTTATACAAACTAACACTATAATTACAGTAAGCAACCACTGAAAGAAACTACTGTCAGTATGAACATTCTGACAGTAGAGTACACTCTCAGATCAACAGCATAATCCAATCATGGATTCCATTGAAACATTAGCATGAATCATGGTGGATTACCACTAGAACTAATCTGACAGGCAATTAGCATCACCAAAACTACTACCAATCATCAACCACATCAGACAATCCTTTTCCATGATCAAATATGATCAACACTAGATCTAAAGCACCATAGATATGATCAACAAGGGATTATGAACCCTAATTAGAGCAAGAAATCTAATCCAGAGATGAACTCAACCAGCACATAGTCACTCGACATAAAATTCACTAGATACACATGGAGAATCATGGCAGTAGCATGCACAGACACCACAAAGATAACTTACCCGAGGTCCTCGCTGATGAATCAAAGAGGAAGCAGAGGGGCCGACGAACCGCGGTGGCATAGGGAGCACCCAGAGGGGCGCTGCAACCTTCACCTGCCATGGTGGCGGCCGCAGCAACACACGAGACCAGCACACCACCGCAAGCGGGATCGTGGCGGCGGTGACAACAACATCTTTTCCGAACCCTAGGGTTCGGAAATAGGGTGGAATTGACCACAGGAAAGCCCTAGAGACAAATCCAAGTGGATAGAATGAACGAGCGTTGTCGACAACCTCAACTCGCACCACGGTGGCGGCCAGAACGGCCGGTGGCGGCGGGAATCGACGGTGGCGGCATCACCGGCCATGGGGACGAGACAGAGGAGGAGGGGATAAGGTCGACGGAGAGAAGGGAGGCAGAATGGGCTGGGTGGGCCAAAACCCTTCGGGGTTATCTTTTGACCCTGCCCTATTGGGCCACCCTGGCCCAATAAGCCCAAGGGGCCAGCCCAAATTGCTTAATAAATATTTTTGATCAATTGAAAAAAACCAAAATACCCCTGACCTTAATAAAATTATAGAAAATAAAACAAAAGTCCAAAAAATTATAAATAAAATATTTTTGGATTCACAATAATCCACTCTGTCCAAATAAAATAAAATATAAAATTTTGAATACTTAAACTTTTATAAGAATTTTGTAATTTATATATTCCTTGTGGAATTTTACAAAATTACTGAAAGATGATAAAAATAAATAAAAATCACTTTTATTATTTAATAATATTATAGTATTTATAAAAAATACTAACTAAATATTTAGTAATAAAACTTTAATAATTCAAATTCCTATAATGATAAATGTTTATAAGATAAGTAAAATACCAAAAATCTTGGAAAAATAAGAATTCTAATTAAAAATAAATCATGTATTATTATTTCACGTAATTAAATATTTAGTATTTATTAAGTAATTATAAAGTAATAATAAAAAAATCATAACTTATTATTTATTAAACACAAAAATAAATATATCAAAATGATCATAAAAAAATAATATATACATGATAAAAATCTCATATTCTACTTTGACTTAAATAAAAATTCAAATATTTTAATAACTCAAATTTAAACCTAGTCACTTCATTAATAATTCATAAAAGGATAAATAACATTTATTAATATCCTTATAATGAGTTTAATATATAGTACAAATCTTAAATATTAATGAAATGAAACTCTAATGGTTTAAAAACATTATAAACATCTTTATATTAAACTATCTTCAACTCTAAGTGAAGATTATATTCTCAAAGGATTTCAATTCATGATAAAAACCTTGAAGAACATCTTATGAATAAATCAGATCCTTTCCATTAACTTTAAATTATCAAATTTCAACAATTACCATAACACTATAGAAAGTTCAAAGGTAGTTAAATGAAAATATATCTAGAATTATAAACTTTACTCACTTATCTCTAAAAGATAAATGGTACTACTCTATCATAGAATTAAGAAACCATTATCTCAAGTAACAGAACAAACATTCTTAAAGAAAAACATTTCATATATACAAGATACCAAAGTGTAAGTATCATATGTTCAAAACTATCTATACTTTAAAGTTAACTTTAGTCTCCAAGAATCTAAATATAATAGCATACACATTACTACATGTTTTATAGTT
Source organism: Avena sativa (assembly GCA_916181665.1). Classification (NCBI taxonomy): domain Eukaryota; kingdom Viridiplantae; phylum Streptophyta; class Magnoliopsida; order Poales; family Poaceae; genus Avena; species Avena sativa. The sequence continues at coordinate 86,930,443 of OV702284.1, forward strand.
AACTTTGGTCTGAAATAGTTAATCTATAAAGCAACTCAAGCCAAACCATTTGATCAAAACAAATAACATCAACCACCACTAATTAACCACAAAGGATTAGACTTCGGAAGAGAAATCTTTTCTTCGAAGGTTATCCTTTTTGCCACTTTAAATAAGAAATCTTGTATAAGTAATCCTAACTAGTATGTCATAAGAATGTATATTTTACTCCTACCAATGTGATGTCTACAACCACTCCTAAACTCTAATAAAAGTACAACTATGAAACTTATTTAAAAGGACCACACATTCGAAACTAACCACTTTCGAAATCTAAACCCTAGAACAACGTTATTCTTAGGATCTACGCTTAGAACGTGCATCACATTACTTATACATAAAAGCATACTGCTTCTTTAAACATTAGTCCTTACCGGACCAATGATGCTGATTTCAGAATTTGGATCTTGTACTGACTCGAAGACCGTGAGTGCATAATCTTGCAATCACAAAAGGCAAGTTCACACTTGCTCATGTCCTTTGATTATTTTCTATAAAGTATTTTACAAATCCAGTGTTGTCTTCACCTGCATTTGAAAAAGGTCAGAAAACACTATTTTCAATAATAATGAAAACTATTGATTACTGATCCAGGGTGATCAGCTAATCTATTAGATCTGACAGTTGGAATACCACTTTTCAGAACTATATCACCTAGGACTTAACAACCAATGTCGCCAGTGATTCTTACGCCGTATATTACGCGTTAACCATGAGATTTGGAATGGGACAGAGAAGTCAGCTGTATCTTCTTCCTCTCGCATGAAGCCGGATGTGTAGGTCATGGCTGTTATCCTCTAGCGTGCATATTAATTGGTAATTCGTAGAGGATATGCAGCATATGGGTGGGAACCCTCAACGTCCCACGATAGTTCTGGCATCTAACGATTTGTACAAACCATTGCCGTAATTATTTATGTGGGCATGGTGTACACCAAGGAGGCATGCGGGGTCGCGAAGGGGGCAGTGATTGGCTTGGATCATCTTCTGGGCCCCACATCATGGAATTGTGGACGGGAATAAGCTGCCCGGTTGTGCAACAAAGAGTTGATCTCTTATGGGTAAAGTAACGCACCTCTGCAGAGTGTAAGAACTGTAACTTGTTACTCCCTGTTCCGGGAAGGAGCTGCGAACGCGGCGGGAAAGGAACCCCATGAAGGTTCTGATAAACCCGTGAAGGCTGATGGACATAGATTTTCAGAATAAAGGCAACCTTTGAAGAAATGTTTATAAAAACTTGCATTGCCTACGACCTATGGTCTATGGCTGTAGATATAGTGCATCAAACACTCCTTTTCTAGTGGATTTGCTGAGTACGCTCGTACTCAAAGTATCTTCTTAACCCTTGCTAGATTCGGAAGCCATTAAAACGATGTCTACATCAAGATATGCTCCAGGACTTATCAAGACCAGCTAAAGCTCTTCAATAAAGACAAGGAAGTCAACATATACCTCAACTCAAGTGAAGACAAAGTTACTGATTAGATAGAAATAAAATCTCTAGTCAAAGAACCTATCTCTGTAGTGCGCTGCAATAGCAGCAATACCAAATCCTTAATTAAATACTAGTTTGAATAGTATAATAGTTTTGCGTTATTTATATTTGATTCTTCTTCGTAAAGAAGTTCTTTCTTTCTCCTAAACCTAGACTGTTCTCTGGATCTTATGTAAAGAGTGAGTTGTAACCTCTAGCCATGTATTGGACCCGCTGTGTTTCTGTTGTGCCATTCTGAGGGATGTAATACTAGTGAACGGTGTTTCATTGATGTTATGTCAACGACTATAGTATACTACATCATGCAGTGGTATGCTGGGTCACCGCATGCGTTCACGTCTGTTTCACGAACCATGGTGGGCATCGCTATCGGCATGGCGTCGTTCCGTGGCCAACATTCTTTCTTTGCAAAAAGAATGTGGAGAGAAAAAAAGGTGAAAAGCTAGATCCATCAATAGAAGCACCCAGCTCTGTCTAAAGAGACCGCACGCAAGCACATGGACGATGGCCATTGCCACTTGCTACTCCAAATTTAGAACCAGAACATGTCATAATGCCAGTTCAGTCTGTAAATTGGTTACAAAACTAAACCCTGGCTAGTTTGTAATATGGTTTTACCGCCACATGGAATCAACTACTACTACGTACTTTCCACATCCTTATAAAACTACCGGTTGTCCTGCTTTGTATTGCGTGTGCTCATACGTTGTATCAGTCTGCTGTGACCTAAGCACATCGGTGACCTAAAAACAAGAATTGATGGTTTGTAGAAGCAGAATGATTTACCTTCTTCTCCTTTTTCTTGGACGAAGGAGGACGTGACCTAAGCACATCGGTAGTACCCTCCATCTTCACACGGACAATGTTGGCCTGCAGATCTTGCTCCACATCGCCGCCCATCTGACCTTCTTGCTCCGTGGCCTGCAGATCTTGCTCCAAATCGCCACCCGTCTGGCCTCCTTTCTCCGTGGCCTACGGATATTGCTCCAAATCGTTGTACACCTGGCCTCCTTGCTCTGTGGCCTACGGATCTTGCTCCATAGGAGTGCGAGGTGAAGGGAGGGGGCGAGCAGGGGGATCGGTGACGGCAGGAAGGTTCCTGGGGGCATGGCGCCTGCCTCCATCGCAGTGCGAGGTGGAGGAAGGGGGCGAGAAGGGGATGATATGTGTGGCGGCAGAGATAGCGGACCGCCCGCTACAGTGCGTGAAACTTACGATTAGAGCCGTGGGTGTCTATTAAGCAAATTAACTGGGCTTGGGCTGGCAGCCCCGTGGTCAACCGTTTCCACTTACAGGCTGACCCAAGCCCCCATATGATTTGGTGAGCATGTAACTTCCCTAGAAACCTAGTGTGTTTTCTCTTTTCTCGAAACAGGCTAATCGCCCCGCTTTATAAATAAAGCCAAGCAGCCAAACCGATACATAGAGATGAGGAATTCCTCTTATAAGCAGATCAAAGATAAACAACAAAAACTAAAAAGCATCGAGCTTGCCACCTAAGACGCCATGAGACTAAGAAGACCTTGGCTCCACGACAATGCCCCCAAGGAGGCGACGACGCAACAAGTGTCACCGTAGTCGAGACCACATAGGTCTAGGGTTTTCAACCGAAGCCCTAAGGCGGTAACGGTAGCTACAACAATGCCCTCAAGAGGGTCACGACACCCGCAGGCGTCGCCATCGTTGGCGCCAAAGCATTGGGACGCCCGGAAAAACCCTTGCCACACCTGGTACCTCAGAATACTAGCCATCCCCGAGCCGAGCTTCCAACACGCGATCTGGGCACTGACCATGCCAAGATGTCGCCAACACCAGGATCCCCCGACGCCAACTCCTTGCCACCCTCATAGCCCTAGGAGACGACCATCACCATCGCTACATTGCTCGCCGTCGAGTCGACCATGTAGTCCACCTTTTGGGGCCGCCGCCTCGGCGTTCGTAAACTCGCTCCCGGACAGCGATGAGCCGCCTCTCACGTTCTAGCGAGGCATATGAAGTATGCACGGTTGGAGAAAGAGGGAAGCTACACCGCAGCCATTCGGAGGAGACCATCCTCTACCGCTGAAGATGGTTGTCAACAGGATGCAGCAACGAGGGCACACCAGGCCACAACAAGCCTGGCCGAGCCTAGAAAGGGCCCGTAAAGCCGCCCGCCGCCACGCTGCAACAAGCAGGCCGCCGCCGCACCTCCATCTACAAGGGGCACCACCGCACAGGAGGCATCGCCGTCAGCCCGTTCGAAGCCCGCCCAACCCATATCGGGCCCGAATGGGCCTAGATCTGGGCCGCGATGTTGGCAACTGCAGGGCACCCCGCCGCCATCCAGGCATAGCCCCGCCGCACGCCTTTGTTGCCAGGTCGTCGTTGCTGTGCCGCACCACCACCGCCGGATCGGGTTCTTCCTAGAGAGCAGCACACTGTCGCGTGTCGCATCCTCCCCGCGAGAACCGCCAGCCACCGGGGAAAGGCAAACATGCCGCCGCCAACTCCACCCAAGCTTGCGTCGCCCGTGGGGGACGCATAGGAGCGGAACGGTTCGCGTTTTTTCTTCGTCGGTGCCAGGAACCGACCCTCCCAATCTAATCATCCTTTTCCACGTTTGGTACTTTCTTCGGTTCATATGAATGGCGTCAATTTTATCTAGATACAAATGGATTTAGTCTAAATAGTTAACTAAATACATACAAATTTAGATAAAATTAAGACCATTAATATAAACTAGAGAGAATATGATATTAATGGTTTGTTTTCACCGGAAAGGAGTTTGGGCTTTGGTCAACCGTCAACCGGAGTAATCACATCTCAGGAAAGCATTGCCATTGGTCCAATAGGCCTCATTTTGAACAGTACGCTAATGGGCTCAATAAGACACAGCCAGAAAAAAACAGAGTGAACGGCACTGGACGTTTTTAAGAAAACGAATGGCACTGAAGAACTAGATTTTGTGAATCTCTCCGTTTCAGTGAACGGCGCTGGACGATCTTTAAAAAAAGGAATGGCACTGAAAAATTATACAGATCTTTTGTGAATCTCTTCGGTCGTTTTCTGAAACTATTCCGGTCATAACAACGGATATGCACGGCACGGGTCAAGCTTTCGCTTTCTAACGAGCTAATATGAGGAAATTTCTATCCATCCATCCAAAACATGGCTATTTTTTTTTAACTAATACATTTTTTTATTCAGTTTTACAAATAATACACAAAACGAGGAATTTACAAATCTAACGGGCCATCTTCTTTTCAAAAGGCGACCGCGTGGGTTCTTTAATTCAAAAGTCGACCAGCGTGTCGTCTTTATTTCAAAAGACGACCGCGGCCTTCTTTATTTGAACAGACGACCGGCGTGCGACAAAGAGAGTGCAGCCCGGGCTTGTCTTTTGGAAAGACGATGGGGGCTTTGTCTTTTGAACGGGCGACAGACTCCGCGTCTTTGTCTTTTGAACGGACGACAGACCCCTAAAATGTATTTGGATGTGCTAAACAACACGTAGCATGCATGATCAATACCGCCTTCTTTATTTTGAAAGACGACCACCTCCATCGTCTTTTCAAAAGACGACAGCCGGGCTAATCTCGTACTGCCATCGGCCAGTGCAGTCCGTCGTCTTTTCAACCAAAGAAGCAACGCGTCGTCTTTTCAAAAGAAGACCAGCTCCCGTCGTCTTTTCAAAAGCAGACGGCCCCTTAGATTTGCAAATTTTTCATTTCGTGTATTATTTGTGAAATTGAATAAAAAAATGTATTATTTAAAAAAATTAGCCAAAACATGTTCCAAACCAACTCTGCTACTTCCTCCGATCCATATTAATTGACTTTAATTTGTTAAAATTTAGATGAATCTATATATACTAAATAGTGTCTAAGTTCATTCAAATCTAGAGAAATTTGAATCAATTAATATGAATCGGAGGGAGTATGTTTATCTTTTTCAGCTTTGTACGGTGTTCATCTGATCTTGACATGTTCCATACCAACTGCTATGTTTATCCCTTTTCACCTTTGCACGATGTTGATCCGATCTTGTCACAAAGAACCCAAATTTTATTTTGACCGGAAACATACAGGATATGGGCTACTTGGTCCAGTCACACAAGCATTACGTGAATCTCTACTCTCTCTCTTTTTTCTTCGCCCTATCCATTACCGTTGAAGTCTTATTACAGATATTTTATTCGTTTTAGTAACTAGTGTAGGTTTACTTCATAAGATTGTAATTGTCAAGTGCATTTTGTTTCTCAATAGTATTCTTTCCATTCTGAGAACAATTGCAAAATAGTGGTGTTTCAATTCTGAGAAATATTAACTATGTTTCTCCTATCAATTACTCCATTCGTCCCACAATATAAGTCTTTTTAGAAAGCTGAAACAACTTGCTAAAAAATCTTATACTGCTACTTATTATGGAACAGAGTGAGTATGTTCTTTGGTTGTATTTTTTCTCAACTTGTTTCAAATCCATACTGTGATTTTCTTTCCAGCTGCAACATTTGAACTATGTTTTCCTTTTCATTTGAGTTGTTCTCCGTTGCATCGTTCTAGTCGCGTTTTTTTCTTCTAAACTGTGACCTTTCGATTGTGTTTTTTTCTCAAATGCATTGTATTTCTTAGGTGAGTTTTCCTTGTTAACTATGTCATTTCTACTTTCTTCTTTTCAACTCTATTTCGCTTTCAACTAGTGTTCAATTATATTTCTCCTGTCGAATTGCGGCTGTTAGTACTATGGTGGATTGCCATAATCATGTTCCTGGTTTTATATATTTTAGTGTTTGTTTGACTGGTTCTTTGCCTACTTCTATGGATAACTTTCAACACCATGCTATAAAATAACCACATTGTAGCACAATTGAGTTTTTGCTTCTCATTTCCATCATCTCACATTGGACCGGTCTGGCGTAGCAGAGCTCAGGCGTTGGACCACGGAGAGGCAATCGGAGCAAATGATATAATCTCACCATACAGCCTGATCGATGACCAGACTCGAAGCTCTGCAAGCTAGTGATCCGGTCCAGTCGTTCCAGAATGGATTATAGAGTAGACTCCAAGAATAGAGAAGCTATGTAAGGGCATCGGCACGGATCAAACGGTCTGAACGTGTCTGACTCGGTTCGCGCGGACCGACGCACAGCTGCGTATCCGTCCAGTGAGCCGACTGATCCGAATCGACTTGCGCGAATCGATGCATTCATGTATTAAATTTAGGCTATGGTTGCGTTGTCCAGACAGCGCGTTTGTTATCCCACGTCCTCCCTAGTGCGTCCAGGCCCTCTCGTCAGTGCCAACACTCTCCTTTTCCAAACCCTTACCCTTCATATCCGCGGACATAGCATACACAACTGTTGCCGCCGCCCGCAATATCGAGCAGCATCGTAGGCAAGACGCGTTGCCGGAGTTGAGCGTGTCCATTCCGCCGCTCGGCTGCTGCCTGTGTGCTGGACGCGGCCACTGGGGTGCGTCGAACACAACCTGCTCGATCACGTGTCATTTGTAGGTTATCTGGTCCTATGGCCATTGGCATGGCAATTAACGGCCGTATACTTTAACAGATGGGTAACAGTCAAAGGTCAATCGAGTCTTTCTACAAGAATTTCATCGAGTCATCTTCCAAAGTGAAGTCCAACGGTGAGACCGAAGTTCTGCTAGCCGCTGCATAGATGGTGTACGACCAGTACTTCCTACCGTCGTGTAGAGGTGGCTCGGCAAAGCGACATGAAGACAACCATAAACACGATCGAGAAGCTGGCCATCTGCATCTTTGTAAAGACTACTTCCACCCAACTGATCCGGTCTTTAAAGAGAAAGGATTCCTTTGCCGCTATCGAATGTCTAGGAACCTATTCTTGGACATTCTCAATTGAGCGAGGGAGTGTGATGCCTACTTCGAGGCTAGTACGATTGTACCGGTAAGATTGACTTCTCCTCTTACTAGAAATGTCTCGTTCCTCTTCGACAGCTTGTATATGAAGTGCGCGGTGATCTCCTCGACGACTACACGTGCATGAGCGAGTCTCACATGCCATGAGGCCATGTACTGGTTTTGCAGCGCAATTACTGTGATATTTGGCAAAGTTTACCCAAAAGAGCCAAACACCGAAGACACTACCTTTTGTCCATCAATAAGAGTAGGGATATTTGGCAGCATCGACTGCATGCATTGACAGTGGAAGAACTGTTCTTTTGGTTGGCAAGGGCAGTTCAAAGGGCATGCGGATTGGTGCACCGTCATACTAGAGGTTGTTGTATCACATGATCTTTGAATTTGACATTCTTTTTTTGGCATGGCTGAATCAAACAATGATATCAATACGCTGCAGCGGTCTCTGGTGTTTACTAGGCTGGCAGAAGGCAATGCCCAGGTTTTCTATAAGATCAGTGGTAATTCTTATGAAATGGGTTACTATCTAGCTGACGGTATCTATCCCTCCTAGTCCATCTTTTTGAAGACAATCTGCAACCTTGGAGATGAGAAATGCAAGAGGTTTGCGAAAGAGTAAAATACCGCTAAGAAGGATGTGGAGCAAGCATTTGGTGTGCTTCAGTTAAGGTGGGCTATTGTTCCATACCATGCTAGACCCTGGAGCACGGAGAGAATGTGAGATATGATGACTGCTTGTCTGATCATGCACAACATGATCGTCGAGGATGAGTGTGATGACAACATCTTCGACCAAGACTGAAACTTTTAAGATTAGTTGGTTGAGCCATAGCAAGGTCTAGGGTCTTGGAAAGATTTTATGCATGTGCATATAAATTTGCGTCATAGGCAATGCCCATGACCGGTTTCAACTAGATTTGATTGAGCATATATAAACTCGTACGGAAAACCAAAACAATTAATCGCTTATTTGTTTCTTGTCATTTGAATGACGTTTGGTTATTTTTATCGAACCATATAAATATGAATTATTAATATGTAAGCACTATTTTAACCTGATTATCTAATTTAATTTAATTATTTAGCAACTTGTGTATTTACCTATATACTATATACTAAAATATGTAAGAAGATAAAAATTCTCGCTAACGTTAATCAGCATATATAAATAGATCGTGCCGCTAAACGTGGCTAAAAAAAAAGCCATGATATAAAATTATTCGCGGGGTCGATTCAAACAGACAAACCGGTGGAGATGCGCTGACGCACGCACGTTGGCTCGTCTCGATCCAGGTGGTCCTTCCTGCTCCCGCACGACGCGTACAGTGCACTGGGCACGCAAAACAGAGCGAGAGAACGAGACCTGGCACCGGCGCTGACAGAGCGCACGCAGAACAAAGCGAATCGCTATACTCCACTCCGGCGGTGCCACGCCAGGGATGACTCAGCTGTAATGATCCGTGCGGGTCCCGCCGCAGACGCGGCGCACCATGCCGTGTCGGATGTCGCGGCGATCGCATGCGTGCGGCCGGCCGCCCGCTCCGCTCGGGTCCCGCCCCGCCGCTTGCGCGTTCTCCCCGATTATCAAGGCTGTTCACGAACATGCTGGTCGACATGTGTGGAGCAGCATAGAAGAATTGGGAACACGGGAGAGTTGCGTAAACCGAGTTGAAAAAGGAAGCCTTTTCGGATGGCCGGTGGATCTTATCTTATCCGTAAATTTGCGTGGTCGTCTTGGATGGATCTGCACACGTGGTACGCTACATTGAGGAGTGTTTTGGTCTGACTTGCCACTGCCGCTAAACGACGTCAATCTTGGTCTCGATCAAGAGCACGTGCCTGCAAGATGTCATCATCGGTGTTCCCGCCTCGTAAACAAATTTTTAGATACTGTATATCTTTACTATTATTTTCAAAGCTGTCACACTTCAAAAAATTACAATGAATATGCCACCGCAACCCTTCCGCCAAAAAAATCTATCAACGTGCTACAACAGTCCCAACAAACTTATCTTATCCTAACAAATTTTATAACAATTTTATCTTAATACTACTAAAACCGGGCGTTCAATTGTAGTCGCACCCACAAGCTAAACTGAACCCTCCAACAATCAACGCGCAACTCCCATCGTGCCGCCTGGTGATTCCCCTCGCCATCGTAACCTCCCACACCCACAAATCTCCTTGCCGCCGGTTACCCCGAGCCTAGCCGCCAAGATCAGCTTCGTCCTGCTGCAGTCCCGGCCGTGGGACGGCGCCATCGGAGAGTCAGCATTGCGGTGTGGACGAGGACGAGGAGATGAACATGGGCGGAGGCGGCGCTGGCGAGGCCCTCGCTGGTTCCTTCGTCTCTCGCTCCACCGCGACATGGCTGCCGGGCTCGGTCCCTTCCCCGACCTCCACTGCATGTTTGCCTCCTCATGCCGACATCGACGCCGCCACGACGACCTCGTTGGTCTAGCAAGTCACCTCCGTTCGCTACCTCTCGCTCTCGCGTATCCGTCTCCGCTGCACAAGGCCACGTCGGAGGTCGAGGTGGCCTTGCGCTGGCGTCGGTGGCCAGAGCGGCCTGGAGGCACCGGAGGTCGAAGACGGGTAGCAGTGGAGGACACGCACGGGGCCAGCGACGGTGCCCTGGAAGTCGAAGGAGAGGAGGCGGCTCTGGGTGAGGGGCGATGGGGGAACGACGACACTTGGGAGGGTGAGGTGATCGAGCGGGAGGCGTGCGACGGGGTGAGCTCACGGGGAAGAGGGTCCCGTCGGGGGTTGAAGTGGGGAACCGGGGCAAGCTTCGCGTCCTGACTTCCAGGTTCTCTGCCACCATCCGTGTGGATCCAGAATTCAGTATTTTTCGTTGTTCAAATCCTTCCCTTAGTTGCATGGAAGTGTACATCTGTACATGCCACAATATATTGCATATGTATGAATTATGGTTATATCGTATCAGTGCTTTTCCATTTGTAAGCTTTCATGTATAAAATGAACGCCACTTATGTGACCTAATTAAACTATTTACAGGAACGTGTAGAGGCAGAATCAACGATCTACCTTTAACACAAGTTGCAGAGTATAAGGAATCATCGAAAACTGGATCTTTCACTATGTTATCCTGCTCACTTGGTTAAATTCTGATGCAGCTGCATACAGGTAGGGGAATTACTGAGGATTTTGTATTTTCTAATCACTTTCTTTGACCAAAAGGTCTTCTGTTCCAACACATGCATTGTCAAATAAAAGAGTTAAGCACACCTTTTAGTTTGACACAAGAGACCACCTATAAAAGATAAAACAACTTACACAACGTGGTGTTTTAAGTGAGTCAAAACAATCAACAGAGGACTCATCCACATGTAATAAGAGCAATCTATATGTTCTAGATCCGTCACCTAATATTCTTTTTATTGGGAATTTTGGCTGCACTTGGTTCAAGCAGTGGCTCTTAATTTTTTTTGTTGGTGTCTTACGAGTTCATGAACAAAATTTATGGTTGTACTCGATATACATGGTTTCTGGTTCATTTACTTGGTATAAACATACCTGATTGTATATTGGTCCTAAGGATTGGAGGTACACTTAGTTTGAGATCGGTTTTCTTAGTACTAGCTTCAGTTCATGGAGGCATGTTATTTTCAGGTGCTGCTTAACTGTATATTATCACAGTTTACCGTACTACACCATGTCCGATTCCGCTGATGGAGATTGGTCACTAGGTATTAGAACTTTTCCAGATAATTGCGAAAATATAGAACTTTGACAGTTTGCTTATATAGGATACACCGAAGTCACCACCGTCTGATCACAGGACCATGAAGAAGGCATCAATGTATGGAATTGGAGCCACCATTGTATTCTATATCTCTGTTGGTTGGGCCGAATATGCTGCATTTGGTTCACATGCTCCCGGCAACATCCCAACGGCCCCGGATTAGGGCCATTATGGCTTGTTAACATTGCTAACATGTGCCTCGTCCTCCACATCATTAGAAATTCTGAATTTCATTTGGCATGCAATTAAGGAGTGGCATGTGGTCCATGGAGCATGGCCTATGGGCAGGGAGTGAGTGGATCTGCAACGAGGGAGGGTGTTGAGCTAATGGCTGGTGGCTCTCGTGAGAGGGCATCGTGGATGCGGCATGATGGTGTGAGCAAAGTTGTCGGAAAGCGAGTGTTTTGTTGAAGGAAAGAAAGTAAAGGATGTTATAGCAACGGTCTCTTTTAATATACGGAATTTTTTAGCGAAATCATATATATGCGAGCAACAAGGACCGAACTAAACAGAGGAGAAAAGGGGGTAAAATGATGATGTAGTATATCTAAGCTCCGTTGCGAAGCTCGGGTATTTAACTAGTACCATTTTAGTCCCACATCTTGTAGCGTGAGAGTATTTTAGTCACATCTTGCAAAGTGACCAACACTAGTCCCGTAACTTGCATCTTACAAGCATTTTAGTCTAATTTGATTAAACTTCATAAAGTTTGATCAATTTTGACCAAATTCATCAACCACAATTTTTCAAAATGATCTCTGTATATTTTTTTATGACACTCAGAATCCTTGATACTGACCAACATGTAAGCCCACATGTTACAAAATAGATAAAACAGTAGCAAAGGAGGAAAATCAAACTTGAGATCTTTCCACTGCTAATCACCTCTTCCACATTGAACAACACTTATATGTCATTACAAAGGGCGGAACTGTTTTTATACAATTTAAGCGAACACACATGTCAAAATGCTCACATCTGCTATTAGCATAATCTTGTGTGTCATTCATCGAGGCCTTTATTTTAAAACTCGGGCTATGTGAAGGCATTTATTTGAACATTAAAAAAATGCAATTCAAAGTATAAAAAACACTTTAAAATTACATACACGTAGATAATGATATAAGATTTTAGTGTCCAAAATTTTATTTCGGATTGATTTGTATTGGGATACACGAAAAAAAGTTCTAACAAGATTCGAAGGTGCACTGTTTACAAATCCGGATCTTTAATTTTATCTTTCTATGGAGCTCAAAAAACAAATTATTTCACATTGAAATTTTGTATTTCTTTTATAAAATTTCCAACGTTAAAACATGTATTTTTTTAAATGTCTAAAATAAAGATTTACATGTTGTCCGGGTATACACACTTAATCAATAAAGGTCACTAGTTGTCCCCATTTGCATTAACAATCAGCGGATGTGAACATTTTTACGCGTATACTCGCTTATATTGTATAAATAGTGTTCCCATGTAATATAATCAGGATTACTCAACGTGGTGGCTTGAGTAGGTAATTAGCAATGGAAAGGTAAAGAGTTTGATTCCATTCCTTTCTAGTATTTTATCTATTTTGTACGTAGGCCAACATGTTGGTCAAAGGACACAAGTGTCATAGAAAAATACACAGAGATTTATTTAAAAAATTATGACGTCATAGGTTGACTAATTTGGCAAAATCTGTTAAACTCAATAAAGTTTGATCAAATTGGTCTAAAATGCTCTTAAGATGCAAGTTGCGGAACTAGTGTTGATCACTTTGCAAGATGTAGGACTAAAACGCTCCGACGCTGCAGGATGTGGCCTAAAAGTCTATATAGCTCAAATTTTTAGGTAGCAAGCACATCACTAGGGATGAAATGTAGTCACTGCAGCATTATGACCTGGGTCAATGCATGGGTTTGACCATGGTCCAATGTCCATGTTACGGCATCTCCATCTGACTTGACCGACTCAAACTGTATCTTCTACTTCTTCCGGCCATATTAATTATCAAATTTTGTCTAGATTTGGATAAATCTGACACTATTTAGTATATTGTATATAGGTTTGTCCAAATTTTAATAAATCCAAGTCAATTAATATGGGTCGAGGAAGTATTTCCGATAATTGGGTTGGCCTATGGTTACTTTTGGATCTGTTCGGCCAAGCGCACCCATCGGCACGATCTATTTGTTCGTACCTGGCAAACGGGGTCATTTTTTTCAAATTTAAACAGAGACGATTCATGCTAAAACTGGTAAAGTTTGTACATATTCACATATAGTTTACATTCAAAATATAAAAATAAAATTTAAACTAGCCCTAGCTACTGATCTTCGCGCGCTGGCGCCGTCGCGTCCATCTAGGGGTCGTGGTCAATGTACACCAGCGACGTCTAGAGGTTGGCCTGGTAGGGACGGAGCGGAGCGCGGACGGGTCGATCACCTGCCCAGGCCATGCTGCCGGCGACGCCATGCGGTGGTGGAGGTGCCAGTTCCACTCCCACCTCAGGAGCAATCGGTGGCGCCTAGCCCGGCAGCGACGGCAGCGGAGGTAGCTGGGCATTTGCCTGCGCCACCAGGCCGGTGAGCTGGACAACCTCTTGGTAGTCGTCTCACAAGGCGTTCTCGTCCCGCGCGCTGGCCGCAATGGCCTGCTCGGTGAAGGAGTCCTCGTCCGCGTGCTGGCCGCAATGGGCACAGGCGGCACCAGGACTCGCTCCCGGTTGATGTGCCAGCCCGTGGGGAGGGAGAGATCATGATGATTGATGCCTACTCCCTCCCTCCATCGCCGCTCACACTCCTCCATGCAGAAGTACCGATGGTGGCGGCGGGACTCCTCCATCGGAAGTATCGGCGAGCCGCGGTCGCGCACGGGACGGTAGGCGAAGACTTGGGGCCACGGTGGAGGCAGCACAGCGCCGCGAAAGAAGGTCGGCAGGCCACTGTGCCGGTGGCTCGAGCCGGATCCAGTCGCCTCGTGGTCATTCTTGGCCTTCTTGAACCATCCTGGCATCTTCACCATTGGTGGTGGCGGCGGCGCTGATAGGGTTGTATCTAGCGATGGTGAGAGGTGGGGAGTGCGGTACCGACGGGCGCAGGGTTAAATAGTCCCTTCGCTCGTGGACACACGTAGGTTCCCGCTCCTTTGCCATTAATACAAACGCGGGAATGCAGGCAGCGTTCCGGCAGTCAGGGTGTCGTCCCGTCAGCATTGATGGCGTAGGTTGCCGCTAATCAAGCTGCCGCCTGCGCCTTTAAATCGGTGTCACGGTTACATCAAATAGGCTCCGCTACGCGTCTGAATTGATGTCGCGCTAAGCGGTGGCTTACGGGTGGGCCAGTGGCATGCGCGGGAGGACACGTCCTCGGTCTGCCCGCGTCCAGGCCGACACAACTGTTGCCCAAATTTGGTGCACGAATGGGTCGATCCGGATGCATCGGTCCCGATGGGTCATACCGCTGGAGAGGCCGCGCATGTTCCGCACGTCTGCGCAGACACTTTTGGACGTGCTCGGATGGCTTGGGTCGTCCCGGTGAAGATACCCTTACTAATGCTAGATCGAACATGTTTCATTCGTATTAGAGAATCTCTGACTAGATCCGCAAACAGACATAGACTATATCCATGCTGATAGAAGGCAATGTCCAACGGTCCACCGCAAATAGACCATGCTCGCCTTATTGTTCGTTTGGCCCACGTTCCTAGCAAAATTTAGACTCACTTTGAGGTGTGTGTGGATCGATGTGTGTACGTGTGTACTCCCTTTGGTCCTCGCGGGGTCCGCTCATGAGCGTCTCGAAGAGGGAAAGCCGCTGAACACCGAAATACCTAGCATCCTCGGCTTTCTTAAATGGTGACCCTTCATTCACATCGCTATTCAGTATTCACTCCGAGCCCCTACTCCCGCACGCACATGAAACCCTCCCCAAACCTACCCTAGAAGCTTCCACTGGAAGCTCCTGCTCCACCGCTGGAGTCGATGGTCTGTATGTCGTCCTGGATCTTCATCGACCATGCGGGCAGTGAGGAGGACTAGGATTCCAACAACAACGACGTCACTCGTGGCCTCGCTGCCTAGCTAGCCCACCATACTCTAGAGATTAGGGTGTTTTTATTATGTTTTTCCTTTTTTAGTTGAACAATGTTTTTTTAATGCATATATATATATTATATTTCTAGTTTTGTTTTGTTTTTGTGTTTTTTGTTTTGTGCAAGATTTTGTTTTGGGTGTCCTTGGGTACACAGGCCACCCCAAATGGACACAACGAGGACATGGTCCTATGGCATGTATGCCCGCCATCTCAAACGGACCGATCACTGAACTCGATCCCTCAGGACTATGATGTATGCATACATGTTTTTGAAATACGTCGATCAAGTGAACACATTCAGAGTGTGAAACCTCCTCCCCACCGCTCTCAGTGGTGAGATTGGGTGAGGGACCCTCCCCGTGTACAATAGTAGTGTAGGGTAGTTCAGTTGTGTAGGTTTTCCCTAGTGGAGTTTGTCATGATGTCGAGTCTGAGCTCGTCTAGGGTGCTTCTGAGCGGCGCCTCATGTGTTGGCCTCCTCCTGCTGCTGCTAATGATGCTTTGGTGGTCGGAGTTCAAGGTGGCTAGAGGATCTGCGACCATAGATCTTCAAATAAAGCTCATTTACCCTCAAGATCTGGGGTAGTTGGCTCCTCTTTCTTCTTCCTTTTCAGAGCTCCATGGTGGAGGAAGAAGAGGGGATGAAGAGGAGATCGACACTGTGTCCTGGAGTGCATCATTGGTGGCATCTTGTCAGCCTTAGGATGCTATGTCATTGACTCCTGTAGCTCAAAGGCGACTGCTTAAAGCTCTACCCAATGTCATCTCTACTCTAACCTCTCAGACGGTGTTCTAGAAGGGAGGCCCTACTATATCTTAAACACGACATGCCCCGTCTTCTCTATCCCAAGGGGCCTATAGTCACTGGCGATGACGCGGATGGCTGTGTTTCAAGGCTTCGATCCAAGCTCGACGGAGAAGGACAATAACAAAGACTTGATTGTGTTTTAGTTTTCTATTCTAGGGTACTTTTTGCACGTTCTGAGGTCTTGTTTGTAATTTCTATTTTATTTGAGGCCCTCGTTGAAAGGACATTTATTGTATTTTCCCTGTGAAATTGTTCCTACAAGAATCTACATATTTCAAAGTTTTCCAGACCGGAGTTTCCCCAAGAGTCTTTGGAGGGGACTCCAGAAACTTGCCTGGGATAATCTGTATAGGGGTCTGAAGATGGACCGGAGACAGACCAGATTCTCTGGTGCAAGCACTCAGACCGGAGTCTCGGGTGTGGCTAGATTGGAGTCTCCGGTGTACAAGGGATTAGAGTCTTTGAAGAGTTTCTGGAGGAGCTTTCCCCAAGTCAGCTGGGACTTCTGGATGGTGGTCTAGAGACAGACTGGAGATGGTCCGGAGTCTCCGGTGTAGACCGGAGTCTCTGGTGTGACATTTTGCCCAATGGTCAAAAAAAGGTTCAGATTGAGTGGGATATAAATAGGGGACCTCATCCCCTTCCTCCAGCTGCTCGACTCAGTCAGGAACTCCAACACCATTTGACCCACCAAATCAACAAGATCTCTTCATCCAACCATCCAAAGTATTTGATCTTTGGAGAATCGAAGGAGGAGGCCTTGATCTATAGCTTCACCAAGAGAGATCTTCATTTCCCCTCATTAACTTGAGGGCCCCTTGCCCTAGTGTTTCTTTGGAAACCCTAGCTCTTGATTTGGTTCTTACAAGCTTTTCTTTGATTGTTTGACAGCATGCTTGTATTCGGGAGCCTCCAATTCAGTTGTGGATGTGTGCCTCGAACTTGTTGTAAAGGTGTCGGCTTCTACCTCGAAGGATGCCGATATAGTGGAAGAGGTGAATCAAACCCATTGGGGTGAGGTCCATTGGAGAAGAAGGGAGGCCTCTCGTGGCATTGGTGGTTTGAAACCATCCCCTCTCCAAACACAGACCTACTTCCCCTCAAAAGGAAGGAACTACAGGAAACAAATCCTTGTGTCTCCGTGTGATCCACTTTGGTTACTTCTATCCTTTACCGCACTTTACTTATCTTGTTCTTGCTTAGTGTTATGCTAGGTTGACATATAGGTAAATTCACCATAATTGCACAATCTAGAGAATTTACCTTTTGTGTCAAACCCTAATTTTAAAAGAGTAAAATTTGAAGTAGCACCTATTCACCCCCCCCTCTAGGTGCCCATACGATCCTTTCAATTGGTATCAGAGCCTCGGCTCTTTATTCGGGCTTTACCGCCAAAAGTAAATGGGTAGACAAGTAGGAGAAGGTGATGGTGAGGCTAGTAACATGGTGTCCATGGAGGATCTCAAGAATTTGGAAACAAGCCTGAGCTCCACCCCGGGCAACAAAATCAAACAATTGTGCGACCTAGTTGAGCAACTTGTTAAAGATACATTTTCCTCGCCACCTCCTCCTCCTCCTCAAGAGGAAGCTCCATCACTACCAAAGGTGAATGCATCGGCATCACCGGCGGTTGTGGTGGTGGGGGATAATCATGACAACACTAATACCTCCACCAAAAAGGATGATGGGAAGGTAGAGCACCATGAGGTCCCCAATTGGTACTCTCCTGACCCTCCTATCCCTCACCCACATATAAACAATAGAGGTGACCCACCTAAGCTAGTTGCAACTTCCTTTGCTCAATGGCAATCATTAATGAAATCTCATGTGCGCACCTCTTGCATTGAATTATGGAACATCATTGAAGAAGGAATCCGAATTGTGGATCCAGCCAACTTGACAAGAAGAGAAGTTGTCAATAGCCAACTCAATGCCACCTCTTTGCACATGATTCAACAAGGTTTGGGTACAAAATATTACCCTCACATTGAACACCTCAACACCGCCAAAGAAGCTTGGGATGCTCTCACTGAGATATATGTTGGAAATGAGAGCATGAGAAGAAACCGGTATGATGCACTGAGCAATGAAGCCGAAGTCTTCTATATGAAGGATGGTGAATATCATGAAGACATGTATCGAAGGCTCAAGTCCCCTGCCACCACCTTTAGGAATGTGGGTGCCTCACATGTGGATGATGCTTGGATAAAAAGGAAATATGTAAGTGCACTCATGCCCTTCGAGCCCACCAACTTGAAGAGTATACAAGGAAGACACAACTACCATATCATGACCTCCAATGAAGTTATGTAAGAGATGGCCGCTTTCAAGGTTGCTGCCAAAAATGCCAAAGATGCCCGTGCTCGGGCAGTGGTGTCAACCTTGCCTTAAAGACCAAAGTTGTGGAGTATGTGGACGCAGAAGAGGGTGATGAAGGCTTGTCTATGAGCCACCCTGATGATGTTAAGGTTGCTCATGGTGAGTATATGGCCTTCTATGCAAGAAACTTTTGGAAATACCCCACCAAGGCCAAGATGGAGATGCAATGAAGAAGCAACCCAAATGGGAGAAGCGGCAATGGCTCAGAATTTAGAACTTGTAGTCGGATATCCCTATGAGAAAAGAGAAGATCATGGGGGTAAACTTGTGTTAAAGAAAAACTCCAAGGCTCCATTCAAGAAACCCTTCATCAAGAAGAATCCCACCAACAAGAAGTCGGGTGAAATTGTCTTGATAACACATGAAGAATTCTCCTCTGACAATGAAGATGATGAAGAGGAAACATCAACTGGTGTGGTTGCTCTTGCCACTACTTCTACTCCCACTTTCTCCCTCTTCGACTCTCCAAATGAGAATAGCTCCAACAAGAACGACACTTGCCTTATGGCAAGAGGAACGGAGGTATTATCATCTCCTTGCCCCTCTTCATTGATTGATGATGAACTTGATGAGGAGATATCTCTTGAGGTCAAAGAGGAATTAATTGCTTTTGATGTGTTTATGACTAACTTGCAAGGGGAACACAAGAAGCATTTTGTGGACCTCTTGAGTCAACTTTCTCACACACAAGAGCTTCTTGATGAAAGATGTAAACTAGGAAGAGAGCATATGATTGAGGTGGAGGAACTAAATAATGATCTAGAAGAAGAATAAGAGACTAGGATGTCCCTTGAAATAAAACTTGAAGGCCTCAATGAGGAAAATGATCAAACCATTAATAAACTCATCAAGGAACATGATCATGCCATTGCTAAGTATAAAAAGGCTAAAAAGGATAAGGTTGAGTTTGGTATTGTTCATGACAAACTTGTAGAGGACTTTAGGAAACTTGACGAGGCTCACAAGGCCTTGGAAAGTGAACTCTTGTTGCTCAAAAAGTCTCGTGGAAAACTTCAAACTCAATTAACTAACATTGCCGCACCTAGTGTTTTCATTTCCTCTAGTAGTACAAACACATTTGAAGAAAATGATAGGTTGAAGAGGGAGCTTGCTAATGCCACCATTCCCAAAGGAAACAAGTATATTGATGATCTTTTGAGTAAGCAAAGATCAAATAATGAGAAAGGGGAATTGGCTTTGCATCCAAAGCCAAGAAGAAGAAGAACAAGAAGAAGAAGGCCATGCCCACACAAGCAAAAGACAAGGCCATTGTGGGTAGTAAAACCACAAGTGGCCAAAATATGTCACATGATGATTTTGCAGGAAGTGCTAACCCTTACTATGTCTTAATGATTATTGTGGTGGTGTTTATGCACAATATGTTGGCCCGCTTGATGGTTATATTGCTTGGTCTATTTGGGTTCCCAAGACCCTTATTGATAACAAAAGAGGACCCATTGAAAAATGGGTACCTAAAAACTAGTTTGATCTATTGTAGACCTATGCTTCCGGAGGATCAAAGTGGGTGCTTGATAGTTGATGACCCACAAGTATAGGGGATCGCAACAGTCTTCGAGGATAGTATTACCCAATTTATTGATTCGACACAAGGGGAGCCAAAGAATACTTATGAGCCTTAACAACTGAGTTGTCAATTCAGCTGCACCTAGAAATAGTTTTGCTCACAGAAGTTTATCAGTAGCAACAGTTTTGTAGTAGAAATAGCAAAGTAACAGCAGTAGTAACAATAGTATCAAACAGTAGGATATGAGTGCGGTAGGCATAGGGATGGATGGACGGGTGTTGCATAGACGAGTCTATTCATGTAACTTCAAGATCTAGGGCATTTCCAGATAAATAAGATAAAAGCATCCAAGTACTGAGCAATCATAGGCATGTGTTCCATATATAGTCATACGTGCCCGCAATGAGAACTTGCACAACATCTTTTGTCCAGCAAGCCCGTTGCAGCGGGGCCTTTTAATAGAGTACCGGAGCAAATAATTAACACTCCGTGAACACATGTGATCCTCACATCATAGCCATCCCCTCCGGTTGTCCCAATTTCTATCACTACGGGGCCTTTTGGTTCCGGACAATGATATGTGTACACAACTTGCATATAAGATCACAAACAATACTATCATCATGAATCAATAACAAGTTCAGATCTGAGATCATGGCACTCGGGCCCTAGTGACAAGCATTAGCACAACAAGTTGCAACAAAGTCAAATAGCACTAATATAGATACTAGGCACTACGCCCTAACTATCTTATTCAATTACATGATAGAACTCATCCAATTTCTACCATCCCCATAGCCTATAGCGGGGGATTACTCACTCATGGATGGGGGAAACATGGATGGTTTATGGAGAGGCATCGGTGACGATGATGGCGATGATCTCCTCCAACTCCTCGTCCCGGCAGGGTGCCAAAATGGAGTTTCTGGTTCCAGATCACGGTTTATGGTGGTGGTAGCGCAGCGGAACTCTTTCTAGAAAAACGTCGAACCCCCCGGAGTTTTTAGGTCAGGAGGCTTTAAGTAGGCGAAGAGGGAGGCCGGGGGGTTCCCGAGGTGGCCACACCCCCTCTAGGCACCGCCTGGCCTGGCCCGCGCGGCCAGGGGGTGTGGGCCCCTCGTGCCCCACCTCTGCCTCATCTTCTAGCTCCGTGAGTCTTCTGGTAAAATAGGATTTTTGGCATATTTTTTGGGTTTTTTCCTGAAAGTTGATTTTCTGCACAAAACTAGACACCGAAGCAATTCTGCTGAAAACAGCGTCAGTCCGAGTTAGTTGTATCCAAATCACAAAAATTTAGAGGAGAAACAATAGAAAAAGTGTTTGGGAAAGTAGATACATTTTGGACGTATCAACTCCCCCCAAGCTTAGCTTATTGCTTGTCCTCAAGCAATTCAGTTGAAAACTGAGTGCGATAAAAGAGCTTTCACGAACACATTTGCTTCATATGATGTAAATATTCTCAGCACATGAGTAGATACTTATATACAATTCATAATAAGGAGTATGCAACTAAGTCTACTCAATAGTCATTGCAAGCTATGAAGAGATTCCAACACAATAATAATAAGTAGCATGAAACATAAACATAAGCAACATTGCAATGCTCATAAGAAGGTATGATAGAGTGGTATCTCGCTTGCCTTTTGTTGTGGAGCAAAACATAAATGCCAAGGCACCTCTGAAGTTCAAGTGAAGACTAGAAGTAAAGATATCAGAGATACAAGCATAAAAGTTATGACATAATTAACCAAGTTTTGAGACAAGCACATTACACTAAGAATGACAACTATGCTCTCAATAAGGTGCTCAAAGAATAAGTGGTGACTCAATAAGGAAGTGAAAATGTTTTGAAAAGTTTGAAAGGCTTCCTAATGCTGAAAGTATGGTACTCATTAGCTTTGAGCTCTCATTGCCCCTATCATAGGGATCTTTAGATGGTTAAGGTGAAAGTGATGTCCAATATGAGTTATATGCTTGACATACCATAAACTGAAAATCTCATGTCCCTTGAGTACGAGGGTCGCTCCTCATGCTACTCAACTTTAGTTACCGGTAAGTTCTTGTCATAGTAAATACATGCGTATCATAGAGAACCGCCAACGGGGTACCCCTTGCCCAATGATACATGAGTTATCCCATATCAAAATTACAAGGCAAGTAGACAATGAGCATCTCAGTGATCTTTTTATTTGCTATTTGCATAGGTTTTTATTGAGGATACTTCACAGATTGGTCATTATGGTTATGCTGCAAGTTTCCACCATGATTAGGCATGGCTTAGGCTAGAGGACCAGGCGTTTCTCTAACACATATACATAACTCCATGGACTTACAAGGTCCCCTTTTATTTCACACCGACGACAACCGTAAACAAAAGAGCATGATATCAACTGGGTAAATAATTACATGTGTTGAAAGCGTTCCCCGTGACAACATGGTTCTGCTAACTCCCAGCCTATAATTTGCAACCGTATAACTTTCATGGAGAGTCACAATGGTTCAGGTTTATTAAGTGCAAGGAATAAAGTTTGCCATCAAGTTTGTGAGAGCTTTACTAACTAACTTTCTCATAACAAGCAAAAAAAATATTTGGAAGAAAATAAGGCATAATAAATATGCACGGAATAGCAAATGATGCTAATAGGTAGGTATGGTGGACACTTTTGGCAATATTGGTTTTGGGGAGTTGGAAGCACGAGTAGAGCACATATTCAGTGCAAGTGAAGGAATAGAAAGGAAGCGACAAACGAGAGAGCAATAACTGTCATAATCATGCTTGCAACAAAACCGAATTAATTATGGCATAAAAGTGATACAAGAACTCTGAGGCAAAATAAATCATCGAGGCTTAACTGACTTTGGTTCAGTCATATGCATGCATGAGCATGTGCCAAGTCGATTTAAATGAAATATTCAGAGAAGGATACTACAATGTCATACCAAGTTATGAATAGAACAATGCAAACAAACATTCATATGACATGCTACAAACTATTAGCAAGTTGGAGCTAATCATCAGAGAGCAAGAACTACTAAGCATCCAATAAATACATACACCTTACATGAACAGACTAAGCATGCCCACAATGCTGAGTATATGTACAAAAATGAAGACAAATAGAGTTCATTACCAGCCTCTTACCACACCTCAAGTTGTCTTTAATCTTTGTCATTGCCCTTCACTTGTGTGGCTTGAATAATAACATGAAACCAAACTCCACTGAGGACCGCTGAACCCTGCAACGAACTTCACAAAACCAAAGAAGAACAACAAATATTTTTGGTGTTTTTGATTTTTTTTTAAAGCAAGCACACAAAGCAAAAACAAACAAAGCAAAAATCTTTTTGGATTTTTCTTAAGGCAAACCAAAGCTTAAAAGCAAAGAAACAAGCCAAGAGAAACAACGAAAATATTTTTGGTCTTTTTGTGCTTTGGGAAAGCAGAAACAAAAACAAAAAAGAAAGCAAAACATGGATATACAAAGTACCGAAGAAGCATGATATATAGATGAGTGTGATGTCGGTATACCTCCCCCCAAGCTTAGGCTTTTGGCCTAATTGGGGCTCAATCCCAGCCTGGCCAAGAAGGTGCGTCTCCGTAATGCGACGAAGAGGCCCCTTCGTTCTGGTACGTGCTCTAGGAAGCCTCTGTGTAGTGCACAGAGTGGTCATAAGAGGGTGCGTCCCCCTGGTAGTGTCCGTGGAAACCACGAATGCACAGCTGCTCGTCCATCTCCTCCTTGGAGCGTGACCAAGGTCCCCTGCAAATACTGAACAAAGTGGTTTGTGGCAAAGGAATTTCCCTCTCTTCCCCATCAGTAAATATCATCCTGTAAACTAAACTCTCAAGGGTAGAGCTAGCAGTAACAAAGTGATGCGCTTTCATGGCAGCAAGATCAAGCCTCTGAGGTGCCAAATTGTATCATTTGGATCAATAGAAAGTTCTAAGGCAGCAACTACACGTGCAACAATAATACCCCCATAAATGGGTCCTCTAGCAGCTAGACGACGAGCAATGAGAGAACCAAGATTATACCTGGTTTCATTGTTGAGTGCAGCAGCCAGGAAGGCCAAATGATAGTTCGAAATATTGCTAGTGTTCTCCCTGCCAAGAATACTAGTGGCAATATAATAAGCAAAATATCTAATAGCTGGGAGTTGAATATTTCTTATCTTTTCACGCTGGGCTATGCGGTCATCATCATTAGTTACCCCGCGGTAGAGCTCCAACAAATCAGCGGGTTGAGCTTGAATCTTCTTCACTGTCCCAGCCATGCCAATACCCAAAATGTCGCGAAATTTCTTCAATGTCATGGTGATAGGCCTACCATATATTTTGAAAGAAACATCTGTCCTGAAAGGGGTGTTAGTGAAAGACACTCTCCACAAAAGTTTTAGTGAGCATAGCATATTGCTCACTCTCATCCAACATATAATCAGTTAGTCCAACCCTCCGAACAAGAGTTACGAAAACACCAAGAATCCCTGCAGCTTGCAAAAATGTAAAACAAGGGAAGGTAGAAGGGTGTGCATGCCCCTCATCTCCCTCGTTGCCAAAACGCGACGCAATAAGGTCTTCATTGTATGATGGCCTAGCTCGAGAGGATGATCTCGAAGGCCTTGTTCTCCTAGGTGCATCACTTTCAAACACTTCTCCAAAGGTGTGGTTGTCCATGACCCTTTTCCTGAAAATTTTAGACAAACATCAAACCAAGTGATTTCCAAGTTGATAAATGATTAGTAACTACTATAGGAACTTGCTAGAGGGCTAAACATGCATCAAAATGAAATCTCTAAGCATAGAACAAGCATACAAGCTCACACAACCTGTCACCTATAGTAGCAAAATACTCAAGATACAATCCACCAATCAAAAATCTAATTGGACAAGCAGAGGAGGCACATACCAGAGAGCAATCCCTCCAAAAATCAGCAGCAAAGATGGGCTGAGCAAGGAGATCAAAAATGGGAGCAAGAATAGCAGGAACTCAAGCTTGAGAAAGTTTTCCGGTGTTTTTCGAGAGAGAGAAAGAAGTGGCTGGAGGGAGGCATCTTGGAGGGCCACAGGTGGGCCCCACCCAGGCCAGACAAGACCTAGGGTTGGCCACACCACCAGGGGTGTGCTGGCCTGGTGGGTCCCTCTGGGCCAATCCAAGTGCCCCTCTGCCCCTTTTTTCGATGAAAAATTTAATATGAATTTTCTGGAATTTTTCAGGAAACTTTATTTTTGGCCAATTTTCAGGTTATGAAAATTGATTTTCTCGCAGAAAAAGATTTGTGGAAGACACAAAAATCAAACCAAACCAAACCAAAACTACAGAGGTTCTAAGACACTCTAACAAGAAACAACCGTCAAAACTAAAGCTAACAAGAGGAAGAGCAAAGACTGGAGAGGAGAAAAAAATAAAAGTCAGCAAGTATAACCATTGTGAAAGCATTGTTTTGTTCATTAAAATCCCTTTATTAACAAGGTTGATCAAGTCTTGTTACCAAAACAATCTTATATGAAACAAAACTTTGCATTTCACAAAATGATTATGTTATCTCAAACTTGATAGCAATAGTCCCAATCATAATAGTTTCAAAACTTTCTTATGGAATGGGACAATATATTTCTCCAACTTTGATGCTCTCAATATTTTCAATGGAATTTAGGCAATAGCTCTTATCAATCTTCTTGGGTAAATAGACAGTATGCTCTTTGTCATTAATATTAAAAGTTACTTTTCCTTGATTACAATTGATGACAGCACCTGTAGTATTAAGAAAAGGTCTCCCAAGAATTATAGACATATTATCATGTTCAGGCATCTCAATCACAACAAAATCAGTTAAAACCAAGCAATTATGAGCCACTTGAATAGGAACATCCTCACATATACCAACAGGAATAGTAGTAGACTTATCAGCCATTTGCAAAGAAATATCAGTTGGTATCAATTTTTCTAGCTGAAGTCTCTTATAGAGAGAAAAAAGGCATAACACTAACTCTAGCTCCCAAATCACACAAAGTAGTTCTAACATAATTATTCTTAATAGAGAAAGGAATAGTTTGAATACCTGGATCACCAAGTTTCTTTGGAACCTTACCATTGAAGGAATAATTAGCAAGCAAAGTAGAAATTTCCTCATTAGGAATCTTCCTTTTATTAGAGAAGTATCCTTCATATACTTTGAATAAGGAGGCAACTTAATAGCATCAGTCAAAGGAATTTGCAAAAATAAAGGTTTCATCCACTCACAAAACTTGTTATAGTGTTCTTCCTCCTTTGACTTGTGTTTCTTATTAGGAAAAGGCATTGATTTCTGCACCCAAGGTTCTCTTTCACTACCATGTTTATTAGCAATAAAATCGTCCTTAGTGTACTTACTGTTCTTAGTGTGCTTCTCAGGTTCTTCTTCAAATTCTTCCTTATCAGGAGCATCATTGTTATTATTACCACTCTCAATTTCAACATCAGAGACAGATATACTATTTGGATCTACAGCAGGTTCAGAAGGTTCCTCAACTGTTTTATATTTCTTTTTATTTCACTTATGAGGACTACCACTATTTTCAACTTGTTGATAATCCTGCTCAATTATTTTAAGGTGTCTTTCAGCATATAAAGGATCTTGAGTGGCTATACCACTCCTAGTTCTAATTCCATAAGCATGTTTATCTCATGAAGCATTAACTAGCATATCTTTTTATACCTTAGCAAGTTGATCAAATTGGGTTTGAACCATTTGGAAGTGTTTAACAAGCATTTTAACACCATTAGCAATTCTTTCCACAATATCTTTCAACTCATTAATAGCTCTAGAGTTTTACAATAAATGATTCTGAACTTGTTTATTAAAATTACCTTGTTTAACAATAAAAATGTCAAGTTCCTCTAAGCATTGATCAAGAGGTTTACCAAAGGGAATATCACCTTCATCAAAGTGTTGGAGAGAGTGTACGTCAATAGTAGATGAGTGGGAATTGGCTTACATAATTCTTATATAGGAAGTAAATTCTTCACATCTTCAGATCTAATCCCCTTCTCCTTAAGACATTTCTTAGATTCTTTCATCACTTCATCATTTAATGCAATCACTCCCCTCTTCTTTGGTGTTGGTGTTGGAGTTCGTTCAGGCACAATTGGTTCAGGTGTAGTAGCCTCAGGTGTAATTGTCTCAGTTGAAATCCAATCATCATAATTCTTGCTTATTTTAGCCATTAATTCTTCAGCTTCTGCAGGAGTTATTTTCCTGAAAACACAATCAGCAAAACTATCCAGGTATGTCCTAGATTCATCAGTTAGTCCATTATAATATATCAAGAAGCTCATTTTTAGGTAATGGACATCTAGTATGTGCATGAATCAAGGAACAGAACCTTGTCCATGACTCAAGCAATTTCTCCTCTTCTCCCTGTTTAAAATCAAAAAGTTTCTGCAAAGCAGCATGTCTAGCACTAGGAGGGAAATATTTCTGAAAGAAAGTAGCAATCAAGCAATCAGGGCTATCAATGGATCCAGGAGGTAATCTATTAAACCAAGCTTTGGCTTCTCCTTTTAGTGAAAAAGGGAAGATTTTAGTAACAAAGTACTTGCGCATCTTAACATCATCAAAAAATAAGGCACTCATAGTAGAAAGCTCATTCATATGTGCCACAGCACTTTCATTCTCAGTCCCACAAAAAGGTTCTTTCTCTACAATGTTTATATAGGATAAATCAAGTGAGAAATCATAATATTTATCTTTAATGTCTATGTGAGAAGTAGCAAAATTAGCTCCAGGAGACAGTTTAGGTATAATAGTACGTATCTCAAGGATACTCCTAATAGCACTAGCACCAGGTGTGTTTTGGTACTCTTCAATAAATTCATCAGTCATTTCAATGTAACCATCATTAATATTATATCTCTCTCTAGACTCAGGTGAGCTAACAGGTGTAATAGTGTCTTCACTAGGAGTTTCTATGTTTCCCAAAATAGTTCCAGCAATAGAAGCATCTAGGAAAGGACCTAATGAACCACTCGCGTCAAGCACAGTAGAAGTAACATCATGAGTAACAGAAGCAATTTCAGATTCAACAGTAGCAGTGTGTGTAGCATGTGTATGTGGTGGTGGTGTAACAAGCTTACTTATAACAGACGGTGAATCAAGAGCAGTAGAGGTGTTTATAATTGTACCTCTTCTTGTAGTGGATGGTAAAATAGGAAACTTTCCATCACGAGACTTCCCCATGATGAAAAGAATAGTAGTAAACAATAACAGATCCAAGTGAACTTACAAATAAAGTTATGCTCCCCGGCAATGGCACCGGAAAATAGTCTTGATGACCCACAAGTATAGGGGATTGCAACAGTCTTCGAGGGTAGTATTACCCAATTTATTGATTCGACACAAGGGGATCCAAAGAATACTTATAAGCCTTAACAACTGAGTTGTCAATTCAGCTGCACCTGGAAATAGTCTTGCTCATAGAAGTTTATCAGTAGCAACAGTTTTGTAGTAGCAATAGCAAAGTAACAGCAGCAGTAAAACAAAGGCAGTAGTAACAATAGTAGCAAATAGTAGGATATGAGTGTGGTAGGCATAGGGATGGATGGACGGGCGTTGCATGGACGAGTCTATTAATGTAACTTCAAGATCTAGGGCATTTGCAGATAAATAAGATAAAGCATCCAAGTACTAAGCAATCATAGGCATGTGTTCCATATATAGTAATACGTGCTCGCGATGAGAACTTGCATAACATCTTTTGTCCAGCCAGCCTGTTGCAGCGGGGCCTCAAGGGAATCTACTGGCAATTAAGGTACTGCTTTTAATAGAGTACCAGACCAAAGCATTAACACTCCATGAACACATGTGATCCTCACATCACAGCCATCCTCTCCGGTTGTCCCAATTTCTGTCACTTGGGGACCTTTGGTTCTGGACAATGATATGTGTACACAACTTGCATATCACAAACAATACTATCATCATGAATCAATAACAAATTCAGATCTGAGATCATGGCACTCAGGCCCTAGTGACAAGCATTAAGCACAATAAGTTGCAAAAAAGTCAAATAGCACTAATAGAGATACTAGGCACCATGCCCTAACAATCTTATTCGATTACATGATAGAACTCGTCCAATCCCTACCATCCCCATAGCCTACAGCGGGGGATTACTCATTCATGGATGGGGGAAACATGGATAGTTGATGGAGAGGCGTCGGTGACGATGATGGCGATGATCTCCTCCAATTCCCCGTCCCGGCAGGGTGCCAGAACGGAGTTTCTGGTTCCGAATCATGGTTTCTAGTGGTGGTGGCACAACGGAACTCTTTCCAGAAAAACGTCGCCCCCTGGAGTTTTTAGGTCAGGAGGCTTTAAGTAGGCAAATAGGGAGGCCGAGGGGGTGCTCGAGGTGGCCACACCCCATCCAGGCACGGCCTGGCCTGGCCCACGCGGCCAGGGGGTGTGGCCCCCTCGTGGCCCACCTCTGCCTCATCTTCTGGCTCCGTGAGTCTTTTGGTAAAATAGAATTTTTGTCATACTTTCCGAGATTTTTCCTGAAAGTTGATTTTCTGCACAAAAACTAGACACCAAAGCAATTCTGCTGAAAACATCGTCAGTCCGTGTTAGTTCTATCCAAATCACACAAGTTTAGAGGAGAAACAATAGCAAAAGTGTTCAGGAAAGTAGATATGTTTTGGACGTATCAATAGTGGATGCACAAGTCAGATGACCGGAAGCAAAACTATTGTCAAAGAGCTAAGACCAAATGATGATCAAATAACCGTGACATATGCCGACAAATCAAAGTCTAAGGTAATGGGTTTTGGCAAGGTTGTGGTTGCTCACGATATCACACTCGTGGACGTAATGCTTGTTGAAACCCTTGGATATAATTTACTTTTAGTCCGTGCTCTTGGAAAGATGGGCTTTGCCGTCTTTATTGATAATGATATTGTGATTCTCTTGTGGAGCAAGTCTATGAAGGTCGCTTTTGTTGGGTACGTCAAATATGACTTGTATGTGGGGGAATTTTTAGGAAAAATCACTACAAGTGCGATTTTCTTATTCAGAAAGGCCGATGTGGGTTGGCTATGGAATCGCCATCTAGCCCATGTCAACATGAGAACTTTGCAAAGTCTCCACAAGGGTGGCCATATTATTGGACTAAAAGAATTTTTTTTGCCAAAGATTGTGTGTGCAGGGCTTGTGTTAAAGGAAATATGCATGATTCTCCCCATAAGCCAAAGAACTTCATCAAGTCCAAGCGGATCTTGGAGATCCTTCGTGTTGATTGATGGCGCCTTGTTGACGAGGGAGCTTCTTTCTTTATTCCCCGGCAACGGTGCCAGAAAGAGCTTGATGGCTAACGTGAAGCCTGTTGGGAACCCCAAGAGCAAGTCGGGAACAAGAAAAGAGTACATGTCGGTAACGTGATCAAACTAGGTATGGAGATACAGATGATCGAATATTAGACATGTAATATATCACGAGACAAAGCGATTGAGTTACATGCGTATAAGGTTCACACGATCATAGAAGTCATCGTTGAATATTGTAACTACCTCGGTGAATTACGCTCCTAGTTACAAGCCTGGATGAGCGGAAATGGTTGAAATAGTACGGTGGGGCCCAAATGCCACTCACAGGTAGACCTTTCGGCCGTCCCAACCATTTCCAAACATCGGGACAAGGACGGGCGGCGTAATCGGCAGGCGAAGGGATCAACTACATACACAAATGGGTATGTATGCAAGCCACCATACAACAGTACATCAGAGCCATTCCATCTAAAAGAAATAGAAATATTGCAACGCCATACGGCAAGATCCAAATATCCTAGATAGATATATAGTTTAGGATATCTCCTCATACATCAAACATCAGAGTATCAGGCGGAAGCGAAAAACAAGATCCGAGTACGGATAAGAAGCAAATCGGCATAAGATGCCCCATAAATAAGAACATCCCGCCGACAGATCTCAAGGATCCCCGTTCCCGGAATCTCTACACCGAATGATCGTTGTCCACATCGTCCGTCTCCTCCACCCAGTATCCATCTTGTGAGTGTACCTGTTCATCTGAATCAAATAATTTATCGTGTGAGACCCTAGGGGTGCTCAGCAAGTCTTTATGCCTCTAAAGGGGACACAACCTGGGTGACGCAATTGCAGCAAAAGATAATAACTAACAATTCTATAGATACTCGCTAACCATCCGCCTAACCAAAGATAGACGGATGTCCGTGAATTTATAACAACAGTTATAACAGTAATATTAACAGATCCATCCTCCTCCTCGCTTACCAACGAGGAAGCGGACGAACAACCCCCCATCCGTTGGCAATTTTATTATCCATTCCATGAGGGTTGCACTATTTACTATTCAGTTACTTAGTCAAATTAAAAGCGGTACTTTAGTTATACTTGTCTATGATCGAGAAATTGTGCTCCAAGTCGTCCATAACCGCGGACACGGCTTTCAGAAAGTTTTACCCTGCAGGGGTGCACAAATAGCAACACACACTCGATCAACCTCGGAAAAACCAAATCAAAACCCAACGAGGCTTTCAAGGAATAGGAATCAAGTACTCGGGGTCCTACGGGACACAAGTGAGCATGAAAAACCAAATAGCAGATATTGCTCACCGGTGCCACTTTCATTAGTTATCCCATACTACTCAGGTTAAGTTGTTTAGGTACCTCGTTATCCATCAGACACTCACATACCCTACACATGCTGCACTACGACTCGCATGGCTCAAACAACTCCTGTAGTAATGGCTCATGGGATGGAGGAACAAGCTTCGGTGGGGTTTAAAAGTAAAGGCTATGCAATACTTGGGATTCAGTTTAATGCAATCTCGACTCAATGATGCAAGAATAAGATAGAGTCAATAGGTACTATATGTATGCAAGCATGTGGTAGTGCTTGCCTGGCAGCTCAGTTGAAGCGATAGAAGGATCTGGGTAGTGCTCCTGGGTTTCTTGATATATCCCCTGCTCAGCGTCTATTCGAAGAAGAACCAAACAAACAAGGGCCGACATGAATAAAGTGCACAAGCATATGGTTAAAATGCGACAAGCAAACAATCATGCTATGATGAATGATGCACAATTTGCATGGCAATAATGTAGCATGGCATGGGTGAGGTGTGGAATACAAGAACGAAGCATTTTATTGAGTTTGGGTCACATTTTATACTCCAATAAGTTGCTGTATACTTTATATTTATATGATGCATGATGCAATTTAAGTCATGGATAGCATAAACAGAAAGGTCTCGTCGCGCTGATCGATTTAGACATATCATTTGTTAAATTTGGAGTTATAAATCAAAAGTTATTAATTAATTAATGCAAAAGGGCATTTTAATGTAATTTAAATCAACTTGAAATTTTAAGTGTTCAAAATATATTTTGGATAGCATATTTGAATTCCTCATATTTTTCTGAGTTGAAAACATATATTATTTGTATTATTTGAATTCATATTTTAAAAGTTATTTAAATACTGATTTGAATTTGAATTTAAAACAAATTTGAAAAGTTTAAATTAAAACAGATAAACAGTAAAACTTTTTCTACTCAGGCAAACTTAGCCACAGTCAGTGACAGGTGGGCCACATGCTGACTGGGCAAAGAACTGGTGGGGTTGAGGACCGCGGGTCAAGGTTAACAGAAGGTGGGTGCCTTTTTGCAAAAAAAAAACAAGACGAGAGGGTCTGCGGGTTGAGGCAAAAATAAAAGGGGGGCTAAGTGTAAAGTGGCAACGGCCCACTGTTGTTCTTCTCTGCATCTGACGGAAAAGGCAGAGAACGGCGCGGCGAGGCGGGGTTCGAACCCAGGACCTGGGGCGCGCGCGCGGACGCGGCGACCACTGGGCTAGGCGGGGGTAGTTGTTAGGAGGGCGGACGGGGCCTAGATAGGGTTTTTGCGGTGCGGGAGCGAGCAGACAGCAGCGAGCGGCGGTGCACCGAGGGCGCTTGACGCTTGGTCCGGCGAGCACAGGAAGCAACGGTGAAGAGGGGCGTGTCTGGGAGGGAGAGAGGCTCACCGCGGTTGGGTTGGTGGGGTCGGATCGGGCTGGGACGCGGTGGAACGACGGCGATGCAGACGGACGGCGAGCTAGGGTTTGGCGTCGGAGCGGCGTCGGCCTGGTGGCTCTGGTCCTTCTCCTCCTCGCTGGTGCGTACAGGGATGCTGCAGAGGACCTCCCCGACCTCGCCGACAGCCTCCTGCGTGCCTGCGCCTCTTGGATCGACGAGGCGACGATGTCCTGGCGGTGGCCGGCGAGAGAGGGTAGCTGGTGGCGATGGAGAAGAAGGGGAGGAGAGGGCAAGGCCCTGGGGAGTTCTGGGGATGGATCTGGCGAGGCAGAGAGGTGGGAGTAGATAAGGGCGAGCCCAGAGGGAGGTGGTGCCGTGGGGGAGTGGGTAGGGTTAAAGGTGGCTTCGGCCACCTTTTCCCTTCTCTCCTTCACGTGCTCGGGCAGGCCAGGGTAGGGTTAAGGGGCTGCAGCTGGGACCAGAGAGAGGAGAAGGGGAGGCTCGGGTGGGGCTAGCCCAGCAGGGAGAGAGAGGAAGAGAGGAGAGGAGAGGCTCGGGCTAGGTAGGGCGGCCTCGGGTAGGGTTTGAGTTAGGGTTGGTGAGAAGAGAGGTGAGGTGAGAGGGAGATGGGTGTAACTAGGGTTAGATTAGATGAGGTGTTAGGTTTAGGGATGGTTTGGTTTAGCCAAACCAAAGGGTAGGTTTATATTATGGTTTAAGAGATTCAAAAACAAAGAAACATCTAGTTTGAATTAAAAGCAAGGCTCCAACCAAGATAAAACAAAACTAAGAGAAGAAGGCCAAGGGTTATGATTGCATGGCCCATGCATGAACATTAATGCTAGGTTTCATCTTGTGAAAACAAAATAAATATCCATAGCATTTATACATATGCATTCCAAAAATATGGAATAAGCCAAGCTAAAAGAAGTGAAAGGATGCCCCATGTGGAGTAGATGGAGATGACCATATTTGAATAGAAATGGGTCTTGCTAGTGTGTATGTTCCACTAGATGTTTAATAGTCCCAAAAATATCCCAACATGAGCATAAATCCATGATGATCCATATGAAAGCTAGGAAAAAGGAGCACTACTCATAATGCATGCAAAGGTGACTCCACATATCAATAATGTGAAAACAACATGATGCTTATATGAGAGCATGTGGAAATAGAATTGGATCCATCCCAACCCACATGAGCTAGAGGTAAAACCAAATAAGTTGCAATGCTCATATATGGTGGAATGGTGGAATGATGGGGTGATGACAAGAAAGGTGGTGGAGTCAATAAAAGATATGCCCCCAACTCAACTTGGGCATTTAAACAATATATCAAGAACCAAATACAATATCCAGAGGCAAATACAATTAACAATGCATATGAGAGAAGAACCAAACCAAAAAGGGTTTTATATGATGCTCAAATGCAAGGTGGCATGATGACATGAGCATGATATAGTGATGATGCAGCAATTATATGTAGGAAGTAGCCCTTATATAGACTAGGCTAGTAGCATTGCAATTGTTAGACAATTGGGATGCTACAACTCTCCCCCACTAAACAAGAATCTCGCCCCGAGATTCCTAGGAAAATAAAACAACACAAGGAGAGGCGGGTGTTCGAACGAAGGTGACCCTCATGTTCCCAAGTTGTTGAACAACGGAATGGTGCGACCACTACACCTTGCAAAACTTGCTAGACTTGTTGCGAGTCTTGCGTTTCGCTTGAGAAACAACGGGTTAGAAGAGTTGAAGGATTGTCGTGAGACAAGAAGGATAGGATGGGCATAGCTCCGGTTTTCTCAAGAACATGATAAAAGACTAGAACCACTTGTGAAAGAAAAGGAGAAGATGATGTATCATGGATAAAGAAAGACACACCATTAAGATTAAAGATTTACCGATACGAGAGAGGATGAATCTTTGTCTCACCGGAAGAAAGGAGATAGATTGGAGAGGTTTTGAACCACTATGACAATAGCATCGTATCTTCTCTCGGATTTGAGAAATGAAGTTCGGAAACAATATTGCCTTCAAACAATAGAGTCCCTTGATATCAACAGAAAGATTTAGTTAGACATCGTCGGATTAGATTCTTCTTGCGCCGGTAAGAACCGAAGGATCACGCAATTGAGGTGCGCGGATATAACTTCCAGAGACGGATGTGAAGCCAGATCATGGTGGAATCCCGAGAAGCAAAGAATATGGAGGATCTGGAGTTTATTGTAGAGATACTTATTGCTTTCTTTAGCCTTGAGGCTAACGCAATAGATTTGCGGCTGATGGCCTCAACCATAATTGGCTTTACCACCGAAAAAGAATTGATGAAACAAAGAGAGAGATAGTTTCCTTTAATCTCGTTTCGAGATATCGAGCATCGGTAGAAAGACGAGGATAGAAAAAGGTTTGCGTTTGTTTTCCACCAGATAATTGAGGATTTTGCTCCGTGTAGAAAGGGTGAGATCACCAACAAGAGATTATTGATGACTTTCTTCGAAAGAGCACTCCGGAAAAACAAGGACGGAAGTAAAAGTATCAAGGGATAAAGGCCACTTCTAACTTCCGTGGAATGAGTGAAATCACATTAATTCACCAATTCAATGTACAAGAGCGAATGATAAGAGTAGTGGTATGGTAGCTACTCCATCCCGCACTCAAAGCATTACTCCGCACATGAATAAGAAAATCATGCAACCCAACTACCGAACAGACTGAAGGTGTTGGCAAAAACTCATAGAACTTCGTTAGAAAACAAGGATAGATGCAAACGATTCGCCGGATTCATAGATAGATAAAGATGATGATGTTGTCGTCATGTCGGAAGTACCAAGCCACCGGAAAGATATAAAGGGAGATCACGGAGACAACTGCAAAATTTCACAGATATAGAAAAGATAGCACCACTTGAACAGAAGGAATACAAGATCTGGAAGGTCTTCATGGCCTCCGGTGGATTGAGCATAGCCGATAGAGCGAGAGGGTTTCAAGAGATTACTTAACGAGATTGAGGTGAAAGAACTCCATGTTCTTCTTGAAATGATTGAGAGAGATTTAGCAGCCTTGAGAAAATCTTCAGCGGAACGACGATGATAACTTGCCAACAAGGAACACTCCGGATTGGTTGAAGATGGAGGATGGAATTAACAATGGACTTGCTGATTCCAGAGTTGAAGCGATCTATTTAGCAGAAGGACGTGGTCGAGATATGTGACTTCAAAAAGTCAGAATTCTCACTTTGAGACTTTGCACACAGGCAGTGCTCACGAAGCTCGAGAGAAAGAGACACAGATGATCTTCCATGTCCTTCCATAGATAACGAATAGGCAAACATATTATCAACATATACCACCATGGATTAACAGGATATTCCCAGAATACCAAGTTCAAGAGGCGGGAGAACGAACAAATGCTCGAAACACTTTCTGAGCTCAACGCTCTTTGAAAGATCAATATTAAGAGCACGGGTTCGTGTTGAAGAAGATGCACTGGAAGAATAGATTATCTGGTCCTTCGGAAGAAAAAGAGATGTCACCTGGTTCACATTGTCGATCGGATCACCGGTTACAAAGATAAAGAGATCTTGGATAAGAACCGATGATAGCTCATACCTTAAGCAAAGCTATCAGAGACGAAAAGATGCAATTCCCTCGTATCCAGGAGAATTGTGCAGATATGAGGTTCAAAAGGATGTGCAGCATGATGGACAGATGATAGACCGCCGTAGTGCTTGGAGAAACTCTGGATTGCCAAAGATGCTTGAATATGCATAGATATGATCGCGGTGTACTCAAAATCACAGGAGATAACCGTCACCATTTGGAGGATAGTGGTGATTGCATTTTCCATATTCCACTCATGATAAGTGTCATATAGCTATGCCGAGAACCAAATTACAATCACCAGCATCGGATCGACACATGTTATGTAATTACCCCAAGAGAATTGGAGATGAAAAGAAACTCTAGGATTAAGCGCCGGTGACAAAAGAATGAGTTAGCATGGACATGCTGATAAAAGGGAGATAGATAATGTTTCACACACGACTGAAAAGGAGTGTGGAAGCACAGATGTATCAAAGAAAATTTTTCCGCATTTTTCGGCATTAAAATACCAATAGATGCGCAAAAACACTTATCAGGTAGCGATTAGCAACTGATGGTTTCACAGAATGTGGAGTTGCTAGAAGGAAGGACACCCTTAAGAAGATGGCACCGGTTAACAAGGAGTCAGATAGATCGCGCCGGTATTCAAAAGCCTGTCAGCATGGAATGTACCAACAGTTGATAACCAAAGGCAGATAAAGATAACATGTTGGATACAACAGATAGACAAGGAATTACACACACACACACACTCAACCTATGGTACTACGGAAACCCAGAACACGTGAATCCTAGTTTGAATTTAAGAAGAGGATTGAAAACGTTACACTTCTTTACCAGAAAAGGGTGGTGGGTGGGTAAGAAGAAAAGTGGAAGCAGTCCTACTCTCGCGTTTTGTTTTTCCCTAGTATACATAGCTACCAAAAATATTTGCTAGACTGACAACGACCATTTGGCTGAGACCCTGAAGGGCGGGATGGCTCTGATACCAATTGTAACTACCTCGGTGAATTACGCTCCTAGTTACAAGCCTGGATGAGCGGAAATGGTTGAAATAGTACGGTGGGGCCCAAATGCCACACACAGGTAGACCTTTCGGCCGTCCCAACCATTTCCAAACATCGGGACAAGGACGGGCGGCGTAATCGGCAGGCGAAGGGATCAACTACATACACAAATGGGTATGTATGCAAGCCACCATACAACAGTACATCAGAGCCATTCCATCTAAAAGAAATAGAAATATTGCAACGCCATACGGCAAGATCCAAATATCCTAGATAGATATATAGTTTAGGATATCTCCTCATACATCAAACATCAGAGTATCAGGCGGAAGCGGAAAACAAGATCCGAGTACGGATAAGAAGCAAATTGGCATAAGATGCCCCATAAATAAGCACATCCCGCCCATAGATCTCACGGATCCCCGTTCCCGGAATCTCTACACCGAATGATCGTTGTCCACATCGTCCGTCTCCTCCACCCAGTATCCATCTTGTGAGTGTACCTGTTCATCTGAATCAAATAATTTATCGTGTGAGACCCTAGGGGTGCTCAGCAAGTCTTTATGCCTCTAAAGGGGACACAACCTGGGTGACGCAATTGCAGCAAAAGAAAATAACTAACAATTCTATAGATACTCGCTAACCATCCGCCTAACCAAAGATAGACGGATGTCCGTGAATTAATAACAACAGTTATAACAGTAATATTAACAGATCCATCCTCCTCCTCGCTTACCAACAAGGAAGCGGACGAACAACCCCCCATCCGTTGGCAGTTTTATTATCCATTCCATGAGGGTTGCACTATTTACTAGTCAGTTACTTAGTCAAATTAAAAGCGGTACTTTAGTTATACTTGTCTATGATCGAGAAACTGTGCTCCAAGTCGTCCATAACCGCGGACACGGCTTTCAGAAAGTTTTACCCTGCAGGGGTGCACAAATAGCAACACACACTCGATCAACCTCGGAAAAACCAAATCAAAACCCAACGAGGCTTTCACGACAAAGCAATCACAAGATTCAGAAATATTTCAGGGGGGCACCCCATTAAGCTGCCCGCAACGAAGTTGGCCGGCTCCGAGACGGACTCAAGGTTTGCGTCAATGGCTGTAAACGACTGGGAACCCAAAAATGTGACTGGGCTTGTCGATACCGCGAAAACACTCCGCTTACCTAAACAGTACAGGTGCAGTACCTCGCACAATTTAAATTAAGCAGTAAAGCATGGCATAAGTACAGAATAGTAATAAAGCCCCAAACTACTTTGTGGCCCCAAGAAATAAGAATGAATCAAGCTCTGGCTCAGGGGGGTCCCATAATCCTCCCGGATGTGGATAGCGCGAATATTCAAGGAATAGGAATCAAGTACT
Organism: Avena sativa; assembly: GCA_916181665.1. NCBI lineage: Eukaryota > Viridiplantae > Streptophyta > Magnoliopsida > Poales > Poaceae > Avena > Avena sativa. Next base: position 86,969,418 of record OV702284.1, read on the forward strand.
CGGGGTCCTACGGGACACAAGTGAGCATGAAAAACCAAATAGCAGATATTGCTCACCGGTGCTACTTTCATTAGTTATCCCATACTACTCAGGTTAAGTTGTTTAGGTACCTCGTTATCCATCAGACACTCACATACCCTACACATGCTGTACTACGACTCGCATGGCTCAAACAACTCCTGTAGTAATGGCTCATGGGATGGAGGAACAAGCTTCGGTGGGGTTTAAAAGTAAAGGCTATGCAATACTTGGGATTCAGTTTAATGCAATCTCGACTCAATGATGCAAGAATAAGATAGAGTCAATAGGTACTATATGTATGCAAGCATGTGGTAGTGCTTGCCTGGCAGCTCAGTTGAAGCGATAGAAGGATCTGGGTAGTGCTCCTGGGTTTCTTGATATATCCCCTGCTCAGCGTCTATTCGAAGAAGAACCAAACAAACAAGGGCCGACATGAATAAAGTGCACAAGCATATGGTTAAAATGCGACAAGCAAACAATCATGCTATGATGAATGATGCACAATTTGCATGGCAATAATGTAGCATGGCATGGGTGAGGTGTGGAATACAAGAACGAAGCATTTTATTGAGTTTGGGTCACATTTTATACTCCAATAAGTTGCTGTATACTTTATATTTATATGATGCATGATGCAATTTAAGTCATGGATAGCATAAACAGAAAGGTCTCGTCGCGCTGATCGATTTAGACATATCATTTGTTAAATTTGGAGTTATAAATCAAAAGTTATTAATTAATTAATGCAAAAGGGCATTTTAATGTAATTTAAATCAACTTGAAATTTTAAGTGTTCAAAATATATTTTGGATAGCATATTTGAATTCCTCATATTTTTCTGAGTTGAAAACATATATTATTTGTATTATTTGAATTCATATTTTAAAAGTTATTTAAATACTGATTTGAATTTGAATTTAAAACAAATTTGAAAAGTTTAAATTAAAACAGATAAACAGTAAAACTTTTTCTACTCAGGCAAACTTAGCCACAGTCAGTGACAGGTGGGCCACATGCTGACTGGGCAAAGAACTGGTGGGGTTGAGGACCGCGGGTCAAGGTTAACAGAAGGTGGGTGCCTTTTTGCAAAAAAAAAACAAGACGGGAGGGTCTGCGGGTTGAGGCAAAAATAAAAGGGGGGCTAAGTGTAAAGTGGCAACGGCCCACTGTTGTTCTTCTCTGCATCTGACGGAAAAGGCAGAGAACGGCGCGGCGAGGCGGGGTTCGAACCCAGGACCTGGGGCGCGCGCGCGGACGCGGCGACCACTGGGCTAGGCGGGGGTAGTTGTTAGGAGGGCGGACGGGGCCTAGATAGGGTTTTTGCGGTGCGGGAGCGAGCAGACAGCAGCGAGCGGCGGTGCACCGAGGGCGCTTGACGCTTGGTCCGGCGAGCACAGGAAGCAACGGTGAAGAGGGGCGTGTCTGGGAGGGAGAGAGGCTCACCGCGGTTGGGTTGGTGGGGTCGGATCGGGCTGGGACGCGGTGGAACGACGGCGATGCAGACGGACGGCGAGCTAGGGTTTGGCGTCGGAGCGGCGTCGGCCTGGTGGCTCTGGTCCTTCTCCTCCTCGCTGGTGCGTACAGGGATGCTGCAGAGGACCTCCCCGACCTCGCCGACAGCCTCCTGCGTGCCTGCGCCTCTTGGATCGACGAGGCGACGATGTCCTGGCGGTGGCCGGCGAGAGAGGGTAGCTGGTGGCGATGGAGAAGAAGGGGAGGAGAGGGCAAGGCCCTGGGGAGTTCTGGGGATGGATCTGGCGAGGCAGAGAGGTGGGAGTAGATAAGGGCGAGCCCAGAGGGAGGTGGTGCCGTGGGGGAGTGGGTAGGGTTAAAGGTGGCTTCGGCCACCTTTTCCCTTCTCTCCTTCACGTGCTCGGGCAGGCCAGGGTAGGGTTAAGGGGCTGCAGCTGGGACCAGAGAGAGGAGAAGGGGAGGCTCGGGTGGGGCTAGCCCAGCAGGGAGAGAGAGGAAGAGAGGAGAGGAGAGGCTCGGGCTAGGTAGGGCGGCCTCGGGTAGGGTTTGAGTTAGGGTTGGTGAGAAGAGAGGTGAGGTGAGAGGGAGATGGGTGTAACTAGGGTTAGATTAGATGAGGTGTTAGGTTTAGGGATGGTTTGGTTTAGCCAAACCAAAGGGTAGGTTTATATTATGGTTTAAGAGATTCAAAAACAAAGAAACATCTAGTTTGAATTAAAAGCAAGGCTCCAACCAAGATAAAACAAAACTAAGAGAAGAAGGCCAAGGGTTATGATTGCATGGCCCATGCATGAACATTAATGCTAGGTTTCATCTTGTGAAAACAAAATAAATATCCATAGCATTTATACATATGCATTCCAAAAATATGGAATAAGCCAAGCTAAAAGAAGTGAAAGGATGCCCCATGTGGAGTAGATGGAGATGACCATATTTGAATAGAAATGGGTCTTGCTAGTGTGTATGTTCCACTAGATGTTTAATAGTCCCAAAAATATCCCAACATGAGCATAAATCCATGATGATCCATATGAAAGCTAGGAAAAAGGAGCACTACTCATAATGCATGCAAAGGTGACTCCACATATCAATAATGTGAAAACAACATGATGCTTATATGAGAGCATGTGGAAATAGAATTGGATCCATCCCAACCCACATGAGCTAGAGGTAAAACCAAATAAGTTGCAATGCTCATATATGGTGGAATGGTGGAATGATGGGGTGATGACAATAAAGGTGGTGGAGTCAATAAAAAATATGCCCCCAACTCAACTTGGGCATTTAAACAATATATCAAGAACCAAATACAATATCCAGAGGCAAATACAATTAACAATGCATATGAGAGAAGAACCAAACCAAAAAGGGTTTTATATGATGCTCAAATGCAAGGTGGCATGATGACATGAGCATGATATAGTGATGATGCAACAATTATATGTAGGAAGTAGCCCTTATATAGACTAGGCTAGTAGCATTGCAATTGTTAGACAATTGGGATGCTACAAATATGTGGGAGTCAGTACGGATCTCTAATGGCGTTGTGTCGACATGGAGCGCTTCGTCAGGAAACCCCAAGAGAAAGGTGTGATGCAGCACAGCAGCAAGTCTTCCCTCAGTAAGAAACCGAGGTTATTGAACCAGTAGGAGGAAGGAAACGTCACACAAGTGTTGCAAGCAACGTGGAAACCTGCACAACACAAACTCAATACTTTGCCCAACTAACAGTGAGGTTGTCAATCTCACCGGTTGCTGTAACAAAGGATAAACTGTATGGTATGGAAGATGATGATGGTTTGCAACAAGTAAACAAGTAACAACGGAAGATGTATAAATGGTAAAGATTGGACCGGGGTCCATAGTTCACTAGAAGTGCTCTCCTTAGATAAACAACATGGCATGAAGGGTAAACAAATTATAGCAGGGCAATTAACAGGAACTGAGCAAGGCATAACAATGCAATACTAGACAAAAAGATCCTATGGGATTCAATTGGGAAATACAACAATATACATAGACCGCCATCCAACTGCATCTATGACTAGAATTCCACCTTCAGGTTATCATCTGAACCCCCTCTAGTATTAAGTTGCAAGCAACAAACAACTGCTTTAAGCAAAGTGTGTAAGGTAAATAATCCACTTGTTCCATGAACAAGAGACCATTGTTTTCTTCCTAGTAGCAACAACACATCTACAACCGAAGAGATTTCTGTCACTTACCTTGGAAACTAGAGGCATGAACCCACTATCGAGCATAAATACCCCCTCTTGGAGTCACTAGCAACTACTTTGCCAAGATAGCTACTAACAACGGAGAGCATGCAAGATCACAAACAACACAGACATGATAGAATCATAAAGACAAAACCATTAATCAATCTGACATAGTAATCTCAATATCGATCGGATCCCCATAAACACAACATGCATGATTACAAATAGATTAGATCTTGATCATGAATGGGGCTCACAAGATCTATACATGAACGCACAAAGGAGGATATACAACCATCTAGCTACTACATGGACCCATAGTCCAAGGTGTAACTACTCACGCATCATACCGGAGAGAAGTCCTCCGGGATGATCTCCTCTCCGGCAGGGTGCCAGGAAGAACTTCATATCCCCCCCCCCGATCTAGGGATGACTATGGCGGCGGCTACAGAAGGTTTCGTGGAATATTGATCAGGTACTTAGGGTTTATGCATTGGGGCTTCTTATAGGCAAAGAGGCGAGGCCGGGAGGCGGCCAGGGGCACCACACCCTACCTAGGCGTGGGGCAGGGCCCACCCGCGCCTAAGGGGGGTCTGGCTGCCCTGGTTCGCGTCTCCGTCTCATCTTCTGGATTCTTGTCCCTCACGGTAAAATATTGACTTTGGCTTTTGTCCCGTCCAATTCCGAGAATATTGATTTTCTGCCTTTCTGGAACCAAAAACAGAAGAAAACAGGCAACTGGCACTGTGGCAAATTGTTAATAGGTTAGTTCCAGAAAAGATATAAAAACACCTCAAAGTGTAGACAAAGCAAAACAAAGTAGATACTAAACAAGCATGGATCATCAAAAATTACAGATACGTTTTTGACGTATCATTGATCTCTTTGGTCCTCCATATCATGCAAGTCTTGGCGGGAAGAAATATTTCTTGGTGATTGTTGATGACTATTCAAGATACACATGGGTGTACTTCTTCAAGTTGAAGAGTGAGACCCAAGAAAATTTCATCGACTTCATCAACATGGTTCAACGTCAACACAATCTCCCAGTGTTGGTGATAAGGAGTGACAACGGCACCGAATTCAAGAACTACACCTTTAAATGGATTTCTTAGTGATGAGGGGATAAAACACCAATATTCCGCTGCATATACCTCTCAAAAAAATGGTGTAGCTGAGAGGAAGAATCGAACTCTAATTGATATGGATAGCTCCATGTTGGCGGAGTTTAAGTATCCCTCCATTTTTGGGCTGAGGCAATCTACACCGCATGCCATGCTTCAAATCAGCTCTACCTCCGCAAAGAATTGATCAAGACTCCATATGAAATACTTCGGCGTGTTCGGTTGTAAGTGTTTGTATCGCATTAAGGGTGTTCTTTTGTCCAAGTTCGATTCCAAAGCACTAGAGGGTATTTTTGTTGGCTATGGTCTCAAATCCCACACTTCTAGAATCTATGATAAACTCTCTGGAGATGTCATAGAATCTTGTAGTGTGGTGTTCAAATAATATGATGGTCCCCAAGGGGGCGTGTTGTTGTCTGTGATGTAGATGATGAAATTCCTCAAGATGTCATAAGAAGAATTGGTGCGGGATTCATCTGCCCTGTTGAGGAACCCCTTGTGGCGGATCGAGAAGAACTATGCTCTACTCAAGTGGATCCCTCATCTTTACAACATCAACAAGCACCTATGATTGTGGATAATGATGACCCAAGCCAAAGACAAGCTGTGGACCCTCAACAAGTTGATCAAGTAGAAACTTCTAGCTAGGACGAACATGATTTGCCTCTTACAGATTGTCCAGCGCTGCTCAGTCTATTGTTTAAGGCAGATTTATAGAGTTCGCCAGAAGATCAACTCAACGCTTGTCTAGAAGTGTGCCTGATCAAGACCAAGGTCAATCTATGCCTCATGATGATGAGAATGATCACAGTGAAGATCTAGGTCAAGACGAGGACCAAAATGATGAAGAGATCCCCACAAGAAACAATAAGGAGATCGAAACTCGTCGCCAACCTAGAGTGGATAGAATGTTGGAATTCAGAGACCACACTCTTGAGAATGTGGTTGGGGATCTAAGAAGAGGAATGTCTACTAGAGCTCAATTGAAGAGTTTTGCTGAACACCAAGCACACATTTCCATGGTGGAGCCAAAGAAAGTATGGAAAGCTCTTGAAGATTCGGATTGGTTGGAAGCAATGCATAAAGAGCTCAACAACTTTGAGAGAAAAAAGTATGGAAGTTAGTTGAAAACTCCAAGGATTGTTGCAATGTTATTGGTACCAAGTGGATATTCAAGAACAAGCAAGATGCGCATGGAATTGTTGTGAGGAACAAGGCTAGGTTGGTTGCACAAGGGTTCTCTCAAATAGAAGGCATTGATTATGGAGAGACATATTCACTCATGGCTCACCTTGAGTCCATCCGTATACTTCTTACCTATGCGGCACATCATAAAATGGATGATGAAAGTGCTTTTCTTAATGGTCCATTGCATGAGTTGGTATATGTAAAGAAACCCCCAGGGTTTGAGGATCCCAACTTCCCAAACCATGTCTACAAACTTGATAAGGCGCTCTATGGGCCCCAACAAGCCCCATGATCGTGGTATGATCACCTTAGAGAGTTGTTGATAGGCCGTGGGTTTAAGGTTGGGAAAATTGATTCCATTCTTTTTACTAAGAAATTCAATGCGGAGCTTTTCATATGAAAAATATATGTTGATGATATTATCTTTGGCTCATCTAACAAAGCTTTTAATGATGAATTCTCAAAGCTTATGACTAATATGTTCCGGATGTGTATGATGGGGGAATTGAGAGTATTTATTAGTTTTGAGATTAAGCAAGTAAGAGGAGGAACCTTCTTCAATCAAGCCAAGTATACTCAAGACATGCTCAAGAGATTCAACATGAAATATCTAAATGGAGCTCCTACTCCCATGGCTACCAAGACTCATCTTGAACTAAATACAAATGGTAAAGATGTGGATCAAAAGGTATACCGGTCTATGATTTGTTCTTTGCTTTACCTTTGTGCATCTAGACCCGATATTGTGTTGAGTGTAAGAGTGTGTACAAGATATCAAGAGGCTCCTAGAGAAAGCCATTTGATGGCGGTCAAAAGAATCTTTCGATATTTGGTTCATACCCCAAACTATGGTATTTGGTATCCTAGGGGCTCAACATTATCTCTTTGTGGATCCACGGATTTGGATTGGGCTGGTGATAAGGATGGTAGAAAATCAACCTCCGGGGCTTGCCAATTCCTTGGTAGATCCTTGGTGTGTTAGTCTTCTAAGAAGCAAAATTATATATCTCTCTCCACCGCCGAAGCCAAATATGTGGCAGCTGCTAGTGCTTGCACTCAATTGCTATGGATGAGGCAAACTTTAAAGGAATACAATGTCCATTGTGACAAAGTGCCTCTTCTATGTGACAATGAAAGTGCTATCAAGATAGCCTATAACCCGGTGGATCATACAAGGACAAAGCATATTGAGATTCGTCATCACTTCATTAGAGACTGTTGGAATTATGCCCTAGAGGCAATAATAAAGATGTTATTATTATAATTCTTGTTCATGATAATGTTTATATTACATGCTAGAATTGTATTAAGCGGAAACTTTAATACTTGTGTGGTTTGTGAACAACACCGTGTCCCTAGTACGCCTCTATGGACTAGCTCATTGATTAATGATGGTTAAGGTTTCCTAACCATGGACATGAGTTGTCGATTAATAATGAGATCATATCATTGGGAGAATGATATGATGGACAGACCCAAACTAAGCGAAGCAATTAGATTGTGTCATCGTGTTCATCTTTGCGAAGCTTTTCTTATGTCAAATATTGCATTCCTTAGACCATGAGATAATACAACTCCCTAGTATCGGAAGAAAGCTTTGAGGTCATCAAACGTCATCCTATGAGAGGGTGATCATAAAGGTGTCTCTCAGGTGATCGGAAAGTGCCTGTTGGGTTGTATGTATCGAGATGGGATTTGTCCCTCCCAAGTCGGAGATATATACTTCGGGCCCACTCGGTAATCGATATCAACACCGCTTGCAAGCATGTGGTTAAGGAGTTAATCACAAAGTGATATCGGATTACGGAACGAGTAAAGTACTTGCTGTGAACGAGATTGAACTAGGTATGACGGTACCGACGATCAAATCTCGAGCAAGTAAAATATCGCGAGACGAAGGGAATATATATATGGGATTGATTGAATCCTGGCATCGTGGTTCATCCGATATGATCATCGATGAATGTGTGGGAGTCAATATGGGTTTCCAGACCCCGCTGTTGATTATTGATAGAAGATCATGTCTGCATATTCTCGAACCCGAAGGGTCACACACTTAACGTGTCTCGACGCTAGGATAGATTGGATAATTGGTTTATGAGTTTTTGTTCGGAGTCTCGGATGGGATCCGAGACATCACGAGAGGTTCCGGAGTGGTCTGGAGAATAAGATTCATATAAGGCAGTGCCGTTTTTGGAGTTCGGAATTGTTCCGGGTTAATCGGTATTGTACCGGAAGCTTCTAGAACCTTCCGGAAGGGGACCAACGTGGCCCCACCTTTCGGGAGGGGGCATGGTCCTATGAGGGAGTGCCCTGGCCACATTGGTCCAGGGGCACAAGGCCCCATAGGGCCCAGCCGGCCAAGAAGGGATAAACCCTAATTGGACCTTCTAGAAGGGGGGGGGGGTTCCTTGCCCCCCACTCCTCCCTCCTTTGGCCGCCGGCCTAGGGCTTGGGGGAGGGGTTAGGGCAGGCGCCCACCCCTCTATATATAGAGGGCTGGGGCGCACCACCCCCCCACACCTCCTCATCAACCCTAGCCGCCCTGCTGCCCTCCTCTCTCTCTCCCTCCCGACTGCGTGTAGGCGAAGCCCTGCTGCAGAAATTCTCCACCAATTGCACCGCACCGTCGCGTTGTAGATCCAACCCATCTCTCCACCATACTTTCTGGACCAAGGAAGGAGGAGACGTCGAGGTGCTGCACGTGTGCATCTCACGGAGGCATCGCCATTTGTGGTGCTAGATCGGATCGGATCGCGAGGAGGAGAAGCGAGCACGACTACATCACCCACGTTCCGACGAACGTTCCGCTGTGCGAATCTTCAAGGGTATGAAGATCTAATCCAATCTCTCTCGTTGTTTGCATCTCCTAGATTGGATCTTGGCTTCCCTCTGTTCGCATCCGTAGAAAATTTTGATTTACTATGCCGCGAAACCCTTCAGTGGTATCAGAGCTAGATCTATGCGTAGATGTGTTTCACGAGTAGAACGCAACATGGTTGTTGCGGGCGTTGATGTTTTCTGTTGCAAGCCTCTTGTTTGTGTTCTTCTTATGACGCGGGATAGTGAGATTGAAGCGGTCCAGGCCAACCTTACGCGACGTTGTTCGCGAGACCGGCTCCGCACTTGACGTGTGGCTTGTTCCACACATGCGGCTGGTGGATGCCAGTTTCTCTCACTATAGTTTTCATGGGATTAACACCGGAGTTTGGCAACCATAATATCACCATTGTGGCTTTCCGTAGGTAATAATCGTTCTTAGCATCTACTCCCATAAGCCACGTAAAACATGCAACAACAAAGTAGAGGCGTCTAACTTGTTTTTGCAGGGAGTGTTTTCTGTGATATGGTATGGCCCAAGATGTGATGTGTATAATGTATGCGATGATCATGTTTTGTAATGTTCACGACTTGCATGTCGATGAGTACACAACCGGCAGGAGCCATATGGTTGTCTTTATAATTGTGTATGACCTGTGTGTCAACTTCTTATGCGCCATGTAATAGTTTCACTTTATCGCTAAGTAGTTAGCAATAGTTGTAGTTGCTATTCGTGGTGGAGGAAATCATGGTGGAGCGATGGAGATCATACCGGCACGCACAAGATGGAGATCATTGCGCGAAGATTGGCTATACCATGTCACATAAAGTTATATGCATGTGATGTTTATCCTTTTATGTATCTTATTATGCTTAGATCGCGACGGTAGCATTATAAGATGATTCCTCACTTAAAGATCAAGATAAAAACTGTGTTCTCCCCAAGTATGCACCGTTGCGAAAGTTCGTCGTGTCCAAGCATCACGTGATGATCGGGTGCTATAGACTCTACGCTCACATACAACGGGTGCCAGCCAGTTTTGCACACGCGGAAATACTTGGGTCTAACTTGACGAGCCTAGCATGTACAGACATGGCCTCGGAACACATGAACCGAAAGGTTAAGCATGAGTCATATGGATGATATGATCGACACTTCGTTGTCCACCATTGAAACCACATCTCTTCTCGTGAAGATCGGATTAGGTGTGGTGAATTTGGATCATGTTCACTAAACAACTTGAGGGATGTTGAATTTAATGGGAGTTCATCTAGTAATTTGATTAAAAGTTGAACTAGTTATCATGAACATAGTCTAATTTGTACTTGCAAATATTGTAGATCAAATGGCTAAGTCCAACTTCAACTTCAACGTTTTTGCTGAGAAGGAAAAGCTTAAAAACAATGGGTCTAACTTCACCAACTGGTTCCGCAATCTGAGAATCATTCTCTCTGGCGGTCAAAAGGACTATGTCCTTGAGAATGTGTTAGGTGACGCCCCTGCTGCTACTGCGCCGGCTGATGAGAAAGCTGTCTATCAGTCGCGCAAAGATGATTATGGTGTGATTAAGAGCACCATGTTGTTTGCTATGGAATCAGACCTTCAAAATCGTTTTGAAGACTATCCCGGGCCCTTTGAGATTCTCGAGGAGCTGAAAACCATGTTTCAGACTCAAGCCCGTTCTGAGAGATATGAGATATCTGAGAAGTTCTTTAACTGCAAGATGGAGGAAGGGAGTTCCGTTAGTGAGCACGCCATTAAGATGTCGGGCTACACTCAACGCCTTGAGCAACTGGACTGCAAGATTCCAGAGGAGCTCAAGATTGACAGGTTTCTGCAATCACTCCCTCCCAGGTACAAAAGTTTTGTAGTGACTCACAATCAGATTGGTTCCACTGATACGATCACCGAGCTCTTTGCAAAGCTGAAGGCTGCGGAGGTGGACATCAAAAAGGATAATCATGTGTTGATGGTCAACAAGCCCCCCACCTTCAAGAAAGGTAAGGGTGCAAAGAAGCCCTTCAAGAAAGGCGGCGGCAAGCGCGTTGCCCCTGCTGAGAAGAAGCTCAGGTCTGGTCCTAAGCCGGACACTGAGTGCTTCTATTGCAAGGACAAGGGTCACAGGAAGCGCAACTGTCCGAAGTACTTAGCGGACAAGAAGGCTGGCACCATCAAAGGTATATTTGATATACATGTTATTGATGTTTTCCTTACTAGCCCTCGTTGTAGTGCCTGGGTATTTGATACTGGTTCAGTTGCTAATATTTGTAACTCGAAACAGGAGCTACGGAATAGACGGCGGCTTGCAAGGGATGAGGTGACGATGCGCGTTGGCAACGGATCAAGAGTTGATGTGATGGCCGTCGGCACGCTCTCCTTAGTTTTACCTTCGGGATTAGTTTTAAACCTCAATAAATGTTATTATGTGCATGCGTTGAGCATGAACATTATTTCTGGATCTTGTTTATTGCAAGACGGTTATTCATTTAAATCGGAGAATAATGGTTGTTCTATTTATATGAGTAACATATTTTATGGTCATGCACCTATTGTGAATGGTTTATTTCTTCTAAATCTCGAAAGGGATGAAACACACATCCATAACATTGAGGCTAAGAGATGTAAAGTAGATAGTGATAATACTACTTATTTGTGGCACTGTCGTCTAGGTCATATTGGTGTAAAGCGCATGAAGAAACTCCATTTTGATGGACTTTTGGAGTCTCTTGATTTTGAATCATTTGACACATGCGAACCATGCCTCATGGGCAAGATGATCAAAACCCCGTTCTCCGGTATGATGGAGCGAGCAATGGACTTGTTGGAAATCATACATACCGATGTGTGCGGACCGATGAGTGTTTCGACGCGCGGTGGATATCGCTATTTTCTCACTTTTACCGATGACTTAAGTAGGTATGGGTATATCTATTTAATGAAACATAAATCTGAAACATTTGAAAAGTTCAAAGAATTTCCGAATGAAGTGGAGAACCATCGTAACAGAAAGATTAAGTTTCTACGATCCGATCGTGGAGGTGAATATTTGAGTTATGATTTTCTCACGCATCTTAAGGCAAGCGGAATCGTTTCGCAACTCACGCCACCCGGAACACCACAGCGCAATGGTGTGTCTGAACGCCGGAATCGAACCTTATTAGATATGGTCCGATCAATGATGTCTCTTACTGATTTGCCGTTATCATTTTGGGGTTATGCATTAGAAACCGCTGCATTCACTTTAAATAGGGCACCATCTAAATCCGTTGAGACGACACCGTATGAACTGTGGTTTGGTTCTAAACCTAAGTTGTCATTTCTTAAAGTTTGGGGATGCGAAGCTTACGTCAAGAAGTTGATGTCGGACAAGCTCGAACCCAAAGCGGAGAAATGCGTCTTCATAGGATACCCTAAGAAAACTATTGGGTATACCTTCTATCACAGAACCGAAGGCAAAGTGTTTGTCGCAAAGAACGGTTCCTTTCTTGAGAAGGAGTTTCTCTCGAAAGAAGTGAGTGGGAGGAAAGTAGAGCTAGACGAGGTTGTTGAACCTTCTCTTGAGTTGGAGAGTAGCGCAGCACCTAAAATTGTTCCAGTGCCGCCTGCACCAACGATAGAGGAAGCTAATGACAAGTATCATGAAGCTTCGGACGATGCTGCTACTGAACGTCGCAGGTCGACAAGGTCGCGTGCCCCTCCTGAGTGGTACGGCAACCCTGTCTTGACTGTCTTGTTGGGAGAAGACAGTGAACCTACGAACTTTGAGGAAGCGATGATGAGCCCAGACTCTGAGAAATGACTAGAAGCCATGAAATCCGAATTGGGATCCATGAGCGAAAACCAAGTATGGACTTTGGTGGACCCTCCTAGCGACCGAAAGGCCGTTGAGTGCAAATGGATCTTCAAGAAGAAAATGGACGCGGATGGTAATGTTACCGTCTATAAGGCACGGCTTGTCGCGAAAGGTTTTCGGCAAGTTCAAGGTGTTGACTACGATGAGACTTTCTCTCCCGTAGCGATGTTTAAGTCCATTCGGATTTTATTAGCAATTGTTGCGTTTCATGATTATGAAATATGGCAGATGGATGTCAAGACTGCGTTCCTCAATGGCAACATTGATGAAGAGTTGTATATGATGCAACCCGAAGGTTTTGTCGATCCTAAGGATGCTGATAAAGTATGCAAACTTCAGCGTTCCATTTATGGACTGAAGCAAGCATCTCGGAGTTGGAACCTTCGTTTTGATCAAGTGATCAAGGGCTTTGGATTTGTTGTGTCTACAAGAAAGTGAGTGGGAGCTCGGTGACATTTCTGGTACTATATGTGGATGACATATTGATTATTGGAAATGACATTAACATGCTTAACGATGTGAAGAGTTATTTGAACAAGTGTTTTTCAATGAAATACCTAGGTGAAGCTGCTTATATATTGGGCATCAAAATCTATAGAGATAGACAAAGACGCCTGATAGCTTTAAGCCAGAGTACATACCTAGACAAGGTTCTGAAAAGGTTCAGAATGGATAAGGCAAAGAAAGGTTCAGTGCCTATGTTGTCAGGTAAGATATTGAGCAAGGCTCAGTGTCCAGCTACGGTAAATGATAGGGAAGCTATGAGCAAAGTGCCTTATGCCTCGGCCATAGGTTCTATCATGTATGCCATGCTGTGTACTAGACCGGATGTGTCCAATGCTCTTAGTTTGACGAGCAGATATCAAAGTGATCCAGGAGTGGAACACTGGACAGCCGTGAAGAACATCCTAAAGTACCTAAATAGGACTAAAGAAATGTTCTTAGTCTATGGGGGTGATGAACAGCTCGTCGTAAAAGGTTACATCGACGCTAGTTTCGACACCGACAAGGATGATTCTAAATCTCAGACAGGATACGTGTATATTTTGAATGGAGGAGCTGTGAGCTGGAGAAGCTGCAAGCAAAGCGTGATCGCGGGATCTACAGTAGAAGCGGAATACATGGCTGCTGCAGAAGCGTCAAGTGAAGGAGTTTGGATCAGGAACTTCATCACTGATCTTGGCGTGGTTCCAAGTGCATTGGACCCACTGGAGATATTGTGTGACAACACTGGCGCCATAGCACTCGCTAAGGAACCAAGATATCATCCAAAGACCAAGCATATCAACCGCAAGTTTCATATAATCCGAGATTATATAGCAGATGGAGATCTGAAGATTAGCAAAGTACATACAGATCTGAATGTCGCAGATCCATTGACTAAACCTCTTCCACGTGTAAAGCATGATCAGCACCTCAGTGCCATGGGTGTGAGGTTGTTGCCAAATGTAAACTAGATTATTGACTCTAGTGCAAGTGGGAGACTGTTGGAATTATGCCCTAGAGGCAATAATAAAGATGTTATTATTATAATTCTTGTTCATGATAATGTTTATATTCCATGCTAGAATTGTATTAAGCGGAAACTTTAATACTTGTGTGGTTTGTGAACAACACCGTGTCCCTAGTACGCCTCTATGGACTAGCTCATTGATTAATGATGGTTAAGTTTCCTAACCATGGACATGAGTTGTCGATTAATAATGAGATCATATCATTGGGAGAATGATATGATGGACAAACCCAAACTAAGCGAAGCAATTAGATCATGTCATCGTGTTCATCTTTGCGAAGCTTTTCTTATGTCAAATATTGTATTCCTTAGACCATGAGATATTACAACTCCCTGGTATTGGAAGAAAGCTTTGAGGTCATCAAACGTCATCCTATGAGAGGGTGATCATAAAGGTGTCTCTCAGGTGATCGGAAAGTACCTGTTGGGTTGTATGTATCGAGATGGGATTTGTCCCTCCCAAGTCGGAGAGATATACTTCGGTCCCACTCGGTAATCGATATCAACACCGCTTGCAAGCATGTGGTTAAGGAGTTAATCACAAAGTGATATCGGATTACAGAATGAGTAAAGTACTTGCTGTGAACGAGATTGAACTAGGTATGACGGTACCGACGATCAAATCTCGGGCAAGTAAAATATCGCGAGACGAAGGGAATATATATATGGGATTTATTGAATCCTGGTATCGTGGTTCATCCGATATGATCATCGATGAATGTGTGGGAGTCAATATGGGTTTCCAGACCCCGCTGTTGATTATTGATAGAAGATCATGTCTGCATATTCTCGAACCCGAAGGGTCACACACTTAACGTGTCTCGACGCTAGGATAGATTGGATAATTGGTTTATGAGTTTTTGTTCAGAGTCTCGGATGGGATCCAAGACTTCACGAGAGGTTCCGGAGTGGTCCGGAGAATAAGATTCATATAAGGCAGTGCAGTTTTTTGGAGTTCGGAATTGTTCCGGGTTAATCGGTATTGTACCGGAAGCTTCTAGAACCTTCCGGAAGGGGACCAACGTGGCCCCACCTTCCGGGAGGGGGCATGGGCCTATGAGGGAGTGCCCTGGCCGCATTGGACCAGGGGCACAAGGCCCCATAGGGCCCAGCCGGCCAAGAAGGGATAAACCCTAATTGGACCTTCTAGAAGGGGGGGTTTCCTTGCCCCCCACTCCTCCCTCCTTTGGCCGCCGGCCTAGGGCTTGGGGGAGGGGTTAGGGCAGGCGCCCACCCCTCTATACATAGAGGGCTGGGGCGCACCACCCCCCACACACCTCCTCCTCAACCCTAGCCGCCCTGCTGCCCTCCTCTCTCTCTTCCTCGCGACTGCGTGTAGGCGAAGCCCTGCTGCAGAAATTCTCCACCAATTGCACCGCGCCGTCGCGTTGTATATCCAAACCATCTCTCCACCATACTTGGGACCAAGGAAGGAGGAGACGTCGAGGTGCTGCACGTGTGCATCTCACGGAGGCATCGCCACTTGTGGTGCTAGATCGGATCGGATCGCGAGGAGGAGAAGCGAGCACGACTACATCACCCACGTTCCGACGAACGTTCTGCTGTGCGAATCTTCAAGGGTATGAAGATCTAATCCAATCTCTCTCGTTGTTTGCATCTCCTAGATTAGATCTTGGATTCCCTCTGTTCGCATCCGTAGAAAATTTTAATTTACTATGCCGCGAAACCCTTCAGAGACCATGTTGCTCGAGGTGATATTGAGCTATCCTATGTGTCAACCAAAGACCAACTTGCCGACATATTCACGACGCCACTTGATGAAGCAAGGTTTTGTTATTTGAGGAATGAACTAAATATCATAGATTCAAGGAACTTGACTTGATCACCTTGCATTCTCACCTATATCTTGACACTTATTTGGTTTAGGTGCAGGAATGGAGATAGGGGAGTGCGGTCCTAATACATTGGGCTATCCCTCCCCCCATAATGCCAGCATTAAGAAATTCAATTCTCTTAATATCATTTTGTGATATGTGATCTTCATTTATGAGTAGTGGCTATGAATCCAAGGATAATTCTTCGCGGTGTCATGCCACACAAACTCTTACATGGTGGCCTCGGACACCGCCCTCTTCATATTGAAGAGTTGGTTCTTGGTTCATTATTAATTGGAACTCTATTAAACATCTTCTTGGATTTCTATGGTTTTTCTTGATTCTTCATAGTTTGACATCTTAACCCAAGCCTTACCCTTGCTATAAACCCTCTATCTCTCATATATGTTCCCATACACTCATATCTGGTGTTTTTGGTCGAAGAGGACCGGAGTCTCCGGTGTACCCACACCGGAGTCCCCGGTGTAGATCGGAGTCTCTGGTCCGGACGGTTTTTGGGTCACACTTAAGGGAGGCCAGGGTGAACTGAAACAAATAGTTTCATTCTTCCACCCCGACCTCTCCTCTCTCACCCGTCACCTCCTCTTCCAAATCACCGCCCCGGAGGTCACAAAGCCGCCAGGATCCGTCGTGCCACTGGCCAACTACTTCCTCTCCACCCTTGGGCCCTTCCCACCGGTGGAATCGATCCCATGGACAAATCTGGTACCTCTCCTCCCATTTTCAACTTAGGGTTCATCCCTTGGTATATTTTTAGGATTTGTACTGATTTGGCCCACTGGAATCACTTGCATGCGTGCACACTATCACATTATCCTCGATTCCTTGCCCGATCTATTGGATTCACTGCCCTCCGAAGCCTCCATGTGCATGCCCAACTCTCCCAACCGGAGATTCCGGACCTCACGGCCGGAGACTCCGGTATTCACAACGGAGACTTTGGTGTGGAGTGTATTTGGCACATATAGGAAAGGCTCGAGGGTCTTGTTTTTCATCTCTGGAACATATATGCTTACCTCCATGCTATCCCCCACATGCTATCTTCTGGAGCAACCACACAGAAGAGGAAGCTACCTGGGAACGCGAAGATCACATCAGGACGGAGTTTCCAGATCTCTTCAAAACCTAGGTAACCTTTTCGTCCTTTTTCAAATATCGGGACGAGATTTTGTTTAAGGGGGGAAGGTTTGTAACATCCCAAAAATACCAAACTTAGATCATCAAACACTAATCATCAAGATTAGGGTTAACAAAAACTTTTCTAAATAAACTCATGAATGCATGTATATGTGTATGCATGGATTTTGAATTTCTTTAAAAACCACTTTTTTGTGTGATCCATTGCTTGTAAAATGTTTCTTAGGTGAAATGAACATCATCTAAAACATTTCCCACACTTTTCCTAAAGACAAGTAAATCAAACAAATATATTAAGTGAATGGTCATTTTGACCAATTTAACTCCCATGCCTACTTTGGCTGTCTCAAACTTTCAAAACCTAACAGAAACTTTTCTGGATCTTTGCACCCCTTGAATGTACTCATAACAAGGTATTAAGGCCCACTTTGTGATCATCCAGAAACTTTCAAATGCATAGTTTAAATGACAATTCAAAATTGAATCTTCTTCATATGGGAAGATCCCACTTTTTCAAAACCCACTCAAACAAGCTCAACTTTTAAAACCCAAGCATCTGCAGACTCACCAGAACCAATCTAGCAAACCCACCAAAAATCATTTCAAAATTCAAAACTTGATTTCATGCGGCCATTTCATCAAACAGGTTGCAGACACAAATCAAACAAAACATCAAACACTATAGTGTGCAGTGTTTTGAGCCTAACTTGTTCCCTAGTTAGCTCACACACACCTCAGTAGATCATCTAGAAAGATTAGCCCAACACTAGTGAGCTTGCCATTGTCATTAATGGTGAACAGCCGAGCACCCCCATGTCACCCCATTGTGGACAGCAGGCTAGAGGAAGAACTAGCCGTGCCAACCTTGTCTGGGAGGCAGCCCACCGTCCACCGCCACTGCCTGTCCCATCCGCGAGCGTTGCCAAGCCCTGGACCACGCGCACAAGCCACGCCTAGACCATGCCGAGCGTGCGCCAGAGCGCCACCCTCGACCAGCATCCACATACCGTGCGCCGCCCTCACCGCGTGCACACACGATCACCACCGACCGAGGAGACCGCCAGACATCCCCGTTTGCCGCCCCGTGCCATACAGCCACCGCCCGCCGTCGAAGACGCCGCCTCTGCCGCGCAGAGCACCGCCCGTTCCAGACCAAACCACACCGCCCCATGCCTCGCGACCATGTCATTGAGCATCGCCAGGAGACACAGCTGACGAGGTTTAATATCGTCAATGCCCATTGTTATGGACTTGGGTTTTGGAGAAGATGGGGATGCTGGAGATCGTGGCACGGTTAACAGACAAGCAACCAGGGGACACGAGATTTACCCAGGTTCAGGCCCCCGGAGGGAAAACCCTACTCCTGCTTGTCTGCTCTTTGATTACGGCGGAACCGAAGGTTACAGGGTGCGCAGATTCGATCTGGCGTGGATGCGTGTGCGAAAGTATGAGTCGAGGTTGGTTGAGTTGCCCTAGGACGTGCCCTCCTGGCCTTTATATAGACTTAGGCAGGTCTCGGGCATAGTCCTAGTCGGTTACAAGTTCTAGGGCGTTGCCCTTTTGAGTTTCCTATCTAAACTAGTCTTGTTCCCCAAGGATCCGAAGACGTCCTGGGCCTTGGTCACCCGAAAATCTTCATGGGCCAGCGTATATCCGCAGTGGGCCTTCCTTGGGCTGGACTAGGTATGCTGAAGTTACGTACCCGTAGGGTATAACCATGTCAGTAGCCCCCGAGTGATCAGTCGAATCGTAGATTCGGCTGAGGACTCTTCAATCCTTCGGATGCAAC
The DNA here is from genome assembly GCA_916181665.1 of Avena sativa. NCBI lineage: Eukaryota > Viridiplantae > Streptophyta > Magnoliopsida > Poales > Poaceae > Avena > Avena sativa. Next base: position 86,988,412 of record OV702284.1, read on the forward strand.
TCTGTCTTTCAAGAGAATGTGTAGGGTTTGCTGATACGTGTGCCTGACTCACCCGACGGATCAGGGTCAATTAACTGTCTTAGGACGAAACAACACGATCTTCTTCAGGTTCGGGTCCCTTAACCCGGGCCTGGAACATATGCTGGTGTAATTCAACTCAGGCCGCGGAGGACTTACAGGAGAGGAATTCCAGTGATTTTAATTGGTGTAACCAACACGTCTGTCAGGATTTTTCATCGTACCTGTTGGTACGGATTCATACTAGCAGAGCGCAGTCAGGTGCGTTGCCAGGCCATCAGATGATATCTATAGGTCTTATCTTTGCGTCGCAGACGCAGCATCCGAACATTTATCACCTCGGAGGTGTTTCGGGTGGCCAAGGAGATTGTTGCTCACTCAGCGTTTCGTTGGGGCAGAGTTCCCAAAAAGTTTTTGCGTGCTGATCCGAAAGATCGCAGTCGAAGATTTCATAGGGTGCGCGACCAGCGCTCCCTATGGGAGTAGCCCCCAAGTGTCTGTTCGAGTCGTAGACTCGAACGGAGACTTTTAGTTCAAGCATTGTTTAAGTCTTTAGGTCCGCAGGACTCGAAAATTTTCGGATGCTTAAATCCATCCTCCCTATGGGAGTATCCCCCGAGTCCTTAGTGGAGTCGTAGACTCGATGTAGGACTTTAGAGAAGCAATTTTGCCCTCATTTGTCTGTCGGGTGCTCGGCCAGCGCTCCTGATAGGAGTAGTCCCCAAGTATTTAGTCGAATCGTAGATTCAAGTGAGTACTTTTAGCTGTGGAGCCGAAGTGGTGCTAGTATAGCTTTTGATGACGTCAGTGCTTACGATTGATGACCTCAAGCGTCTGCTGCGCCAGAGATGACTTGACGGGACGAAGCGTGGGTCCCACTTGCTGACTTTGAATTGACCGGTCACGCGGGGCGTGGAGATGATTACGGCGCCTCCTCGATTTCCGCGCGTAGTGGACGGCGTGGTAACGACGGTTCGTTGTGGTGTTGACACGTGTACGGTCAGATCTACCATTGGCGTTAGGTCTTCTTGATGGACGGCTGGCATGCATCGTCTTCGCTGTTATAATCCTGGGTGAAATCGTGTTTTGTTTTTCACCGCACCAGTTCATCTGTTCGCTGCCCTCTTGTTCTTGAGCGATTCGTGCTGCGCGCTTAGCTTTTCTTCCACACTTCCTTTGTTCTTTGTCGTTGCCAATGCCACCACCGCTGCAGCGTCATGGGGAAGACAAAGAAATCCTCGTCCGCAGTTGGGACCAGCGCCGCTGGAGGCAAGAAAGGCGCCGCCGCCGCTCGCGTCACTGATGGTGGCTGGCGGCGATCGGAGACGCGAGAAAGCGATCTCCGCAAGCTGCGCGAGCGGAGCCTGATCCCGCAAGATGCGACGGCCGTGCGTCTCCCTAGCAATGAGGTAATCCCCCGTCCCCCAGCTGGGTATCGGGTTATGTTTCTTGCCTTTGTCTTGCGTGGTTTCTCGTATCCAGTCCATGACTTCCTTCGTGGACTGCTCTTCTTCTATGGGGTTCAGTTGCATCATCTGTCTCCCAACTCCCTTCTCCACATTGCGTGTTTTATCACGCTTTGCGAGTGTTGGCTTGGCATTGAGCCGCACTTTGGCCTCTTCCGGAAGCTTTATTCCGTGAAGAGGCAATCTGGGTCGGATGGTCTGTATCCCATTGGGGGTTTCATCATCTCTCTCAGTCCCAATGTCCAATTCTTCTCCTTTTCCATGTCTGAATCTGTCCAGTACTGGCGGAGGAAATGGTTTTACATTCGTGACTCCGTACTGCCTGGGCAAGATTTTGGTCTCGTTCCTTTTGACCCCTCCCAGTTGATTGAGAAGAAGAGATCCTGGAAAAACCAGATCTTAGATGGTGAGGTGGCGGAGATAGAGGCCCTGTACCGTCGGGTGGAGGATCTCCAACTGATTCCTGAGAAGGAGGTGAACGGTGTCGACGTCATCCGAACGTTTCTTGAGCGTCGGGTGCAGCCTCGCCAAGCGAGGGCGCATCCAATGTTTCTTTACTCTGGGCGCCGTGATCCGACGAGGGTTTCGAGTGAGAAAATCTCCAAGGCGGAACTTGACAAGACTCTTCGCGCGCTGTTGAAGTTCAAGGCAGACGAAGAAATTCCGGGGAAGTCGCAGACTCCTCCCTTTTCTTCGACGTTGGTCGTACCGAAGGTGTAGATTTGCGCACGTAGTGCTCCCCTTTTGTTTTGTCGGCTGTGTACTTTTTCCTTTGTTTGCTAACAAAGCTTCGTCTCTTTTTGTAGAGCTTCAAAGTTCCGGGCATGGCACCACCGTTGCCCGAAAGGTATCCGAATGCCCCGGATAATGAAGTGGTGGACTCCGTGTCCGAGCTGCCGTCAGCGCGATCTCCAGCGGAGGATGACGAGTCGAGTGAGGACCATTCGCGCAAGCGATCACGGAGCTCCAGCGAGTCTTCGGATGCCTCGACTCCTCCGACTCCCAGAAATCCGCTGGGCCTTGAGCGTCATGATGATGTTCAGGGAGGCTCTTCCTCTCCCCTTCCTGCCATTCCTGTGCGGGCTGTTGCTCCGCAGCCGCCAGCAAAGCGGAAGAAGGAAGAAAAGAAGGAGGAGAAGAAGGAAGAAAAGAAGGAAGAGAAGAGGGCCCGAAGGGCTTCTCCTATCTTCGACCTAAGCGCGTTGGGCTCGTAAGTTTTCTTCGTGCCATTGTTTTCCTTTCTTTCCTTGCGATTTTGGCACCTGCGTTGATTTATTCGTGTGCAGGCAATCTTCCGACGACTCTAGTGATGGAGCGCACGAGATGATGGGGGAGTCGAACATTGCGTCGCCTCCTCCTCAGACGGTGGCGACTTCTGGTGACGCTGCGCCAGTTCCTCCTGTGCAGGAGAGGCTGGTGGTTGCGCCTCAGAATTTCGGAGGCGGGTCTGCGGGTTCGCCTTCGGAGCACGTAAGTTGTCCTTCTTGATGTTATGGGGGGAAGCCCCCGAGTGTCTTCGAGTGCTGATGTTGCCTTTTCTTATAGCCTTTTGTCCAAGAGGCCAAGCGGCTGGTGGAGGAGCGCCTGACGTTGGAGGCGAAACTACGGCAGCTGCAAGGTATTCGTCTGCCTTGTAGTATTTTTCTTGCGTATTCTGATCCTTTTCTTTGACACTTGCCTGTTGTAAATGCAGAGGATCATAACGACTCTCTCCGCGAGGTTGATGCTCTGAAGAAGAGCCTTGGCCAAGCGGAGCAGAAGGCCGAAGCTGCTGCAGGTGCGCGAGAGCGCCTTGAGCTGGAGCTGACGAAGGCAGCCGAAGCAAAAGAGCTTCTGCAGCAAGAGGCCGCCGATCGTGAGTAGCGGCTGGCCACCGTTGCGGCTGCTCGTGAAAAAGGGGTCGCGGAGAAGCTCATGGCTGCTGCCAAGGCTATCTCGGGTGAGCTTTTTTTCCTTCGGATCTTCTTCTATGTTGCCTTTCTTCATGTTTTATTCGTTTTGTCGCAGATGCCGCAGGCATTGAGTTCGACCGCGATGCTCTGGAGCACGGGAGTGCTCTGGATGATGCCACTGTAGCGGTCGAAGACCGCTGCAGCACCGTCGTCAACTCCCTCGCCAAGGCGAAAGAAGTCCTTGGTCGCTTCTACCAGGAGCTCTTCCCGAAGGGTGCGTCTCTTGAAGATGTGGATGCCCTGGCGGAGGCTCTGTCGGGCGAAGCGCCTGCAGCATACAAGCGCAAGCAGAAGGGCATCGGCGCGTCCGTTGGGCTGGCAATGGCCATGGCGGCTGGGACGGAGCTGGACCTGCCCCAGATTACCTCTCGAATGCCGACGGCCGCGGATGGATCCGAGGTAGCCTTCGCCGCCTACTCCACTCGCTGTCGACGATACGGGTCCAAGCTTATCGACTTGTTGTCTGAGTACGCGCTGCGGCAGCAGGGCGAGGCTAAGGCTAGGCAGTCTGGATCTGAGGCGACTCAGTGCCCTGCACCTTAGGCATAGTAGGCGTAGAGTAGTTTGTAGTTTGCTTGTAAATATCTTTTGTAGTACCATCATTTTGCCACGTAGTGGCCTTATTTTAATGAATTCCTCCGTGTTGTGCTTTTATCCTTGGCTGAATGTCTGAGTACCTTTTTGCTGCTATAGGTTCCTTCGGGTGTTGACCCAGTTGACACTTCATCCGAAAGGCCCTTGCGAGCATCATTGGATGATTCCTCGCAGCTTGCTTTTCTTCGGGATCGCGTGCGTAGCTTGGAGAGGGATTTGCTTGGGTTACGCGGTCGTGCTGATGTTTGGAAATCCAAAGCAGACCGTGGTGCAGCCAGAGAGGAGTATTTGATGGCGGAGCTGGGTCGACTGTCCGAGCAGCTGCAATGTAAGTTGGTCCTTCTTTCGGACTGTAGCCCAGTTTTTCGGGTGAGCCTGCTGGCCTTACTCTTTGTTTTGTGCGTTTTTCGTAGGTGCCAATATTGCTCCGAGGGAAGAGAGGGAGCGTATTGCTGTTCGGGTCAATTGTTTGACTCAACAGGATATGGAGGCCGGCGGCTTCTTCTGGATGGACCGAGATCGCGCCATGGTTCTGGCAACGGTGCAGGATCGCGTCTACCAGGTTTCGCGGGTGCTCCGCCAGGTGCAGACATCATTGTCTTCGGTATTGCACGTCATGTTTCCGCTGGATGCCGTGCCAACGACTCTTGCGGGTCTTCTGACGAAGTTTCGGAATGCCGGAAATGTCAAGGAGCTGGTGCGGCAGCAGCTCGTCGCAGGGGTGAAAGCTGCCTTGTCTCTTGTGAGGGTGCACCGCCCTGACGTAGATTTGGCTGCTGTAGCGACCGGGCCACCTCCGCGACCAGATGGTGGCGAGTGGAACATGCGTCCGCATTACGCGGCTGTAAGGCAGTATTCCGAGGAAATTGTGGACTTGTTTGAGCAGCGTGCGCAGGTTATTCTTCAGAGTAGATAGGACCTGAAAATAAACAGATAGATGTAAATTTTGTATATTGCGGCTGGGCGTGTATGTGCCCTTTGTTGTAAAGGTTTGCATGTGTGTGAGCACGTAGTGCTTTGATTGAGTACGTGCCCTTTTCGTTTGCCTGACGTAGTCAGCTACTCAGGTGTACACGTTTTTGGTCCTCAGTCGATGAAATCGTGAGGTGGGGGGAGCCCCCGAGTGCGTTTGTAGCATGTAGTGAAGTTGCGGAAAATAGTCAACCGAAGGTTGGGAGCGAGACACTTAGCTTTATTTATATCGTAATGGAGGAGGTACATGGTTCGGCTGAATAGCCTTGGCTGAAAGCCTTATTGAAAGTAAAAAATAAGGGATAGGTTGCTACGGGTAGAATCATCGCAGGTGCGAGACGTTCCATGGGTTGGAGTATGCGACTCCAGACTCCACGTGCTTGAGGCGATAGGCGCCACCTGGGATGACCTCGGTGATGGCGTAGGGTCCTTCCCATGGTGAATCGAGTTTGTTCGGGCGCTTTTGCTTGAGTCGCAAGACGAGATCTCCTTCGACGAAGGATCTTGGGCGTAGCCGTCGGCTGTGGTAGTTGCGGAGACTTTGCTGGTACACCGCTGATCTAGCTGCTGCTATATCCCGCGCTTCGTCGAGTGTGTCGACGGCATCTTTGAGCGCGGTCGTGGACTCGGCTTTGCTGTACGCTACGACTCGTGGAGCCTGATGGCGTACTTCGGCTGGTAGCACTGCCTCGGCTCCGTGAACCATGAAGAATGGTGTGTAGCCGGTGGAGCTGTTTGGCGTAGTACGTAAGCTCCACAGGACAGACTGTAGCTCTTCCGTCCAGTTTCCAGCTTTGTGCTCAAGTGAGCTCATGAGGCGCTTCTTGATGCCAGCGCCGATTAGGCCGTTGGCCTTTTCCACCTGCCCGTTTGTTTGCGGGTGTGCCACTGAGGCATATGTGATATTGATCCCGAGGCCTTCGCAGAAGTCCTGGAATTCTTCGGAAATGAAGTTCGATCCGTTGTCGGTGATGATGTTGTGCGGTATGCCAAATCTGTAGACAATGGATTCGAAAAACTTGACGGCGGTTATGCCCTTCTGGTTGGTGATTGGCATGGCTTCGATCCACTTGGTGAATTTGTCGACTGCTACCAGGAGGAAAACGTGTCCTCCCTTTGAGGATTTTGGCAGTTTGCCGATCATGTCGAGGCCCCATTGGGCAAAAGGCCAGGCTATGGGTATGGGTCGTAGTTCGGACCCAGGTGCGTGCGGTTTGTTGGCGAACCGCTGGCACCCGTTGCATCTTCGGACGATGTCCTTCGCATCGCTCATGGCCGTTGGCCAGTAGAATCCTGCTCGTAGAGCTTTGGCGACAAGGGAGCGGCTGCCTGCGTGGTGGCCGCATATGCCTTCATGTATATCTTGGAGTATGGCTTTGCCGTCGTCGATGGTGACGCACCGTTGTAGTACACCCGTAATGCTGCGTTTGTACAGCTCGCTGTCGATGATGGTGAAGGCTTTGGACCGACGAGATATGCGCCGAGCATCAGTCGGGCTGTCAGGCAATTCTCCGTTTATCAGGAACTGGAGGTATGGACGTGTCCAAGTTTCTTCGACTGCCATGGCCTGCATCAGGTTGACCATGGCAGCTTCGGTATCCAACTTTTCGGGTCCTTCCTGACCTTCGGGTAGCGTAGCCCCCGAGTGTTCTGCTTCTTCGGGTGATCCTTTAGGGAATTTCCGCTTGATGGATGGCACACAGATCTGCTCGAGGAATACACCTGGTGGCACCTTTGCCCAAGTGGAGCCAATGTTGGCGAGTTTATCGGCCTCCTCGTTGCTCTCTCTTCCAACGTGCCGAAGTTCGCAGCCGTCGAATTCTCCTTCGAGTGCGTTGTATAGCGCCCGGTACGCGATCATGTTTTCGGCGTGTGCGTCGCACTCATTCATCGTCTGCTGTACGACAAGGTTGGAGTCACCATAGATGACCAGGCGCGTTGCCCCGCATATTTTTTCCATCTTCATGCCATGAATCAGTGCTTCATATTCGGCCTCGTTGTTGGAGGCTCTGAATTTCATCCGAAGGACGTACTTCATCTTGTCACCTTGCGGGGAGGTCAGTATGACTCCTGCCCCTACTCCGGCTTCACGTTTGGAGCCGTCGAAATGCATTGTCCAGGACTACGACATGTCTGGGGTGTCAGGCAGCTGCAGCTCCATCCAGTGCACCAGGAAGTCCGGAAGGACTTGGGATTTGATTGCGTGTCGCTTCTCGTAGACGATATCCAAGGGTGATAGTTCAATGCCCCACAGGGCCACGCGTCCTGTGGCCTCTGGGTTATTCAGGATGCTGTTTAGGGGCGCCTCGTTGACGACCATCACCTGATGCTCCTGGAAGTAGTGGCTCAGTCGTCGAGCCGTCATGAATACGCCATAGGCTAGCTTCTGGTAGTGCGGGTACCGCTGTTTTGTTGGAGTGAGAACCTCGCTGAGGTAATAAATTGGGCGTTGTACCCCGTGGGTCTTGCCTTCTTCGGGTCGTTCGACCACGAGTGCTGTGTTGACCACCTGGTGTGTGGCTGCTATGTACAGCAACAAGGGCTCGCGCTCTTTTGGCGTGACCAAAACAGGCGAGGTAGAGAGGAGCCGCTTGAGGCTTTCAAATGCGTCGTTTGCGTCTGGTGTCCACTCGAATTTGTATGCCTTGCGTAGCAGCTGGTAGAATGGTAGGGCTTTCTCGCCCATGCGGCTGATGAACCTGCTTAGTGCCGCTACTCGCCCTGCGAGCTGCTGAACGCCCTTTAGGTTTTTTGGCTTCTCCATTGTCATGATAGCTTTGATTTTCTTCGGGTTCGCTTCAATCCCTCGTTGAGAGATGAAGTATCCGAGCAGCTGACCCGAGGGGACGCCGAAGGCGCATTTTTCTGGATTGAGCTTGATCCTGTAGCGATCATGGTTGTCAAACGTCTCGCGGAGATCGTCGATAAGTGTTCTTTCCTCCTTGGTTTTTATGACTATGTCGTCGACATAGACTTGGACGTTGCGACCGATCTGGTCCTTGAGGCAGGCCTGCATGCATCGCTGGTACGTGGCACCCGTGTTCTTTAGCCCGAAAGGCATTGTGTTGTAGCAGTATACTCCGAACGGTACGATGAACGCCGTTTTCTCTTGATCTTCGACCTTGAGTCGAATCTGGTTATAGCCTGAGTAGGCGTCAAGGAAGGAGAGTTTCTCACAACCTGCAGTCGAATCGATGATCTGGTCGATCCGAGGAAGAGGGAAGTGGTCCTTAGGGCAGTGTTTATTTAGTGACGTGAAGTCTACGCACATCCGCAGGATGTCCGTGTCCTTCTTCGGAACCATCACCGTATTTGCTAGCCACTCGCTTTCCTTGATTTCCCGGATGAAGTCTGCTGCGAGTAATCTGTTGATCTCCTTGCCGATAGCTTCGGCTCGTGGCTCCGACAATCTTCGGATAGACTGCTTGACTGGCTTGGTGTCTGGGAAGACATTGAGTGAGTGCTCGGCGAATTCCCTGGGAACTCCTGGCATGTCCGCAGGACACCAGGCGAATATTTCCCAGCGCTCACGGAGGAATTCGACGAGCGCGCCTTCCTATGCGGTGCTGAGGTCGTTGGCGATCAGCGCCGTCTTGGAGGCATCTGTCGGATGGACCTTCACTTTCTTGGTGTTGACGGTGGAGTCGAAGGACATGTCGGGTGCGTTCTGCTTTGTGACTGGGGGTAGCCCATTGTCCGTCTCCTCGCGGAGCCTTATGAGCTCGTCTTGCATGCCGAAGGACTGGGAGATTTTGTTGAAATCCCTGTCGCATTGGTCCGATCGGGTAAAGCTCCCGTGGATTGTGATGACGCCCCTTGGTCCTGGCATCTTGAGTAGCAAGTATGCGTAGTGTGGGACGGCCAAGAACCGTGCGAATGCTACACGTCCCAGGATGGCGTGGTATTGCGATGGCCAGTCTACCACTTCGAATTCTAGGCGCTCCTGCCAAAAGTTGTCCGGCTTCCCGAAGATGACGTCGAGCCTTATTTTGCTCAGGGGGAAGATGCCCTTCCCAGGGACAATGCCATGGAATGTTGTGTCTGATTGTTCCAGGCTGCATTGCGGGATCCACATAGCTGCTAGAGTGCTTGCGAACATTAGGTTAATGCCGCTGCCGCCGTCCATGAAGACGCGACTCATCTCGAAGCCTCCGATCTGCGCTTCCAGCACCAGGGCAGCATGACCTGGGCGAGGGATCTGGCAAGGGTGATCCGCGCGGGTGAATGTGATGCAGGATTCCGATCCGCTGAGGTACTTAGGGATTGCAGGCGGAGTTGCCACGGCCAAGTTAATTTGTCGGGTGATTTTCTTCTGCACCCTATTTGTGGGGCGTCCCTTCTGTATCATATTGAGTGCTCCTTTCGATGGGGGATATGGGACCCCGGTGTTGTTTTGCGCTGGTGCGACTGGTTGGTTTTGGCCTCCAATAGGCGGCGGTGGAGGAGCTCCGTGTGCTATTTCACCTGGCGCGGGTGTGTTTCCAAACGCAGGGATTGGACCTTGTTGCCTCATCTGCATCATGCCTTCGCTGAGTTTTTGGAACTCGCGACAATCCTTGAGCATGTGGCTGGCCTTCTTTTTGCCATCTTGTTTGTCGATGTAGAAGTGGATGGTGCATGGACCCGAAAGTTTGTCGAATGCTGAGGGTCCGTTGTCGCGGTCGCGGCGTTGCCACGACTGTGTTGATCGTCCGTTGTCGCGGAAGTTTCCGCTGCGATATCCTCCGTTGTTGCGGCTGTTGTCATTACGGCGGTCGGCGTAGCCGGCCGCGACCATGTCGGGTCCATCGCGGTCCTCATAGACGCGCGATCTCCTCTTGCTGCGGCATTCGCCTCTTCGGCCGTAGTCGTCCTCTTCATCTGATTGCGGTCGCTGGATGCAATCTTCGCCGTCTGCCCAGCTGTTGGCTATTTCCATGAGGTGGTCAAGTGTCTTGGGCTTTACACGCCCAAGTTCCTCCTTGAAGTCTGGGCGCTTAACGCCGTCCCTGAAGGCGTTGATGGCCCTCTCTTCGGAGATGTGTGCTGCGGAGTTCTTGGTCGTAGACCAGCGTAGTATGTATGAGCGAATAGATTCACCCGTTCTTTGAGTGCAGGCTCGCAATTCTTCGATTGAGGCGGGCCTCTTGCTGGTGCCTTTGAAATTTCGGATGAAGCTGTAAGAAAGCTCCTCCCAGCTTTGGATGGATCCTGATGATAGGCTGCTGAGCCAGACCCGCGCCGCGCCTGTCAGCTGCAGCTGAAGGCATTGCATGGCAGTTTCTTTGTTGCCTCCGTGAAGCTTGACGGATGACAGATGGTCACTGAGCCAGGACTTTGGATCTTGTGTGCCGTTGAACTTCGGAGTATCCGAAGGAAGCTTGAAGTTGCGTGGCATCTGCGTTCGCCGGACGGATCTGCTGAAGCATCGAGCCCCGCAGAGTTCTCCTTCATCTTCGTCCATCTCAGATTCAGACGAGCATGCGCGTTTGGCGCGTGCTTTGTCGATCTTGCGTTGTGTAAGCTTGTCTCTGGCGTCGTAGTCGTGTTTGTGGCGGTTGGAGCTCTTCTTCCTTCGAGGAAGATCGTGCTCCTCTTCCTCTTCGGATGAGGGTGTGGGGCTCCGGTCGCGTATGGCCGGAGCTTTCTTCTTCGGCTCCGCAGGAGCGTCTTCGTGGAGCGCAGCTCCGATTAGTCCTAGTCCGGTGAGTGCGGACTTATGCATGGCCCTTTTTGGGTCTCCCTCCGGAGGTGGGTGAGCTGCGAGATACGCAGTGGCTGCCATGATTGCTGCTTGTGGCGTCTTCGGGGTGATGTTGCCATCAGCGTCCATATCCATGAATGATGTGTGGAGAGTTCGGGTCACGTCACGCCGCTCCTTGGGGTCCATGTTTTCCATCCGAGAACGGTGCTTGTTTCCTTGATTTCTGTTTGTGCTAGATCCGGGTTCCATGGCGGAGAGCGCGGCTCGTCGCGTGCTGGACTCAGAGGCTGCCTGCTTGCGCTTGTCGAGCGTCTTCTGCATCTCGACTTGTTTCTTGTGCTCCTCGATGAGAAGGTAGTGGTATGCCCTTAGCAGATCACGTGGGGAGTCCAGAGGTAGGACTATTTCACCTGCGACGGCGCGGCGTGCTTCGACCCATCCTTCTTTGCTAAGTTGGATGAGGTGGCCTCTGTTTTCCCCGTTTTCGTCGTTTCTGTCTTGCGGGTTGGGGTTGGGTGGCGGGTTAGGCGTTTCCTCGTCGGCCTGGATGACTGCGGTGCACAGATAGCGTCTGCAGATTGGTTGGCTGCTGCCGCAGCTTTCGGATCCAGAACCGTAGGTTCCTTCATCCGAGGGTGGACTGCACAGATCAGAGTTGCAGCAGCTGCTGCTGTGGAACTCATCTGTTGATGGCGACGTGCGTAGCACGGGGTGTGGAGCCCATGAAGCGGCCTGATTGATGGCACGGGCACCCGCTCAGGGAGGCGGAGGGTGCCAGTTTGTCCCACCTGGAAGCAGAAGCTCCCGAACAAAATCTCGAGTCCGTCGCCTACGGGCTCGAAATCCTTCATGGTGGCCGGCGAGTGGGCGGTGAAGTCGAAAGTGCCGAAGAGGAGGTGATTCTCCATCGTTGCAGAGTTGTAGATCGATCGGGTCGGAACCGTCACGATCGCACAATCAGCAGCCCCAATTCCCACAGACGGCGCCAATTGACGAGGTTTAATCTCGTCAATGCCCATTGTTATGGACTTGGGTTTTGGAGAAGATGGGGATGCTGGAGATCGTGGCACGTTTAACAGACAAGCAACCAGGGGACATGAGATTTACCCAGGTTCAGGCCCCCGGAGGGAAAACCCTACTCCTGCTTGTCTGCTCTTTGATTACGGCGGAACCGAGGGTTACAGGGTGCGCAGATTCGATCTGGCGTGGATGCGTGTGCGAAAGTATGAGTCGAGGTTGGTTGAGTTGCCCTAGGACATGCCCTCCTGGCCTTTATATAGACTTAGGCAGGTCTCGGGCATAGTCCTAGTTCATTACAAGTTCTAGGGCGTTGCCCTTTTGAGTTTCCTATCTAAACTAGTCTTGTTCCCCAAGGATCCGAAGACGTCCTGGGCCTTGGTCACCCGAAAATCTTCATGGGCCAGCGTATATCCGCAGTGGGACTTCCTTGGGCTGGACTAGGTATGCTGAAGTTACGTACCCGTAGGGTATAACCATGTCAACAGCACCGCCCCCTACCCTTGCCCATGCCTATAGCCGCATGTAACGTCGCCCCCGACGAGCTCACCGTGCGCCCTGACGGTCCCCTCGCTCGACTATAAATAGAGGCCACCCCCGCACGATTTCTTCACACCATCTCACTCCCCTCTCCTCACTGATCGTGCCACACCATTCTCAGAGCAAGGCGAGCACCACCTCGCCGGAATTTCACTGGAGCCTGCCGCTGCCAGAGAAGAAAGGAGCCAGCGATTTGAGCCACCCCAGGAGAAGCCACCGGTACCAGGAGGTTCGCCGTCGTCGACTTCGTCGTTCGCCCGCCTCGCCGACCCTCGCCCGTACCCTAGTGAGCCCCTAGCACCCCTCACTGGCCGCGCTAGGTTTCGTTCTCGCCGGAGTTGTCTCGCGTCGACGATGACCCCCAGCCGTTGGATTAGAACTAGATCGAACGATCCACGTTGCCCCATACCGCTTCGCCCAGCCCCGTGTCACTGACGAGTGGGGACACCCACTTAAGCAGCCCGCGGGAGCACTGCGCTTAGCAGGCCGGCCCAGTAACTTTTCCCACGCAGCCCAACAATTCAAATTAAATCCTTTTCTATTTAAATTCAAACACACTTCAGCACCCAACTTCAAAAATCAACCCAGATCGATTCATTACACCAAATTGGATGAAACCAATTTTGTTGGAAAGGTCTGTGAATGCTTAATCCAAGCCCGTTGGATTCAAGTCATTTGGATCTATAGATCACCCATAGTAAAAATAACAAGGCAGAAGCTTTTTTGCATTCAAACATTTTTCAAATTTAAACCATAAAAGATTTTGAGTTGATTCCAACTCTCAAAAATCACATTAAACCATACCTTTCAGAATATATAAAAATATATAGGTTTACTTGCAGAAATAATGTTCAAGTAATAAAAGAATGCTTCATAAGCATTTCTAGCCACTTTAATTAATTAAAATAAAAGGGTAAAACCTTATTAAATTGTGACACCACTTTAAATCACATTCCCATGGACTTGTGGTGATGACATGTGTCAACATGATCCCATGTTTAGTTTGGAGAATATTAAATCTTAAGTAGTTTTTCAATGAGTAGAAATTACTTTTCTAAAAATAAAAAGTTTTAAACCAAGCTTTAACCTTGTAATGTTAGAGGTGATGCTAGATCATCTATAGGACCCTTGTGTGTGATGATTGCAAGTAGTTAAGTATTGTTTGGTGATTGTGTACCTCGTATTTATTCATAGACGCTAGTACCGACCAAGGATACTACGAGGAGGAAGGAGGATACTACGAAGAGGAAGCCGAGGAGAACTTCAACCACTGCTCTGCACAAGGCAAGCTAATTACTATGCAAGCCTAATACTACTAGTGAATGTGCAAGCTAACCCTTGCCAGATACCCTACTGATGCCACAAACCCATACTTGTGATATGACTACTATATGCCTTAAGCATATGTGATCATACCCACTTGATAAACCAATCCTAGTTTTACTTGCAAGCTTCTTACTTTATTTCTTTATCAAAGCTTACTTAGAGTCTACCTAAGAGTTTGGTAGATACTAGACAGTTGTGCTGAAGGTTGCATAAAGAGCATAAAATTTGGCCTAAGCTAGAAGCCTTGATAGCAGCCTAAGATATAAGGTTGGACTTAGTGAAACTCCACTAGTTACTACCCCTCATTAGTACTACCCCCACTTGTAGATGCTAGTGCTAAGCATAAAACTTGATCAACTTTTAGATGGGAATACTTGGTGGAAAAATGGTTATGAAAACCTTGGAATGATGGATCATTCTATTGAAATGTTTTGGACATGTGTTTCCAAACACGTGATGATTCTAGTGATAAAAATGTTGAGGCATGAGCCTTAGCCCCTTATAAAACTGATGGTTGTCTGGATGCGATACCATTCCAATTTTATCGTACAACCACAATACCCGAAGATTGGGTAGGGCTTGACTGGAAACTTATATTCCTTAGTATTAGTTCCCTCACGGCCAAGGTCTGCGCTGAGGCTACCTTGTGAAGATTGTCCACCTGTGCAGTACCCAAGATGACAGTGGTCATGGTTGGGAGGCCAAACTCACAGGAGAGGTGCTTATACTAGGGCGTGTAATTGTAAGGTTAGGATTGATTATCCGCATACTGAGTATGGTGAATTCAGGATTTGTTCCTGACGGATGTATCGAATGTTGTGGTGAAAGTGTACAATCTCTGCAGAGTGTCAAACTATTCGAATAGCCGCGTCCGCGGTTATGGACAGTTGGAGTGGCCATACTGTTCCCCTGTCAGACTTTTCAAAACGACTTGTGAAATGAATTGAGGCTTTGACTTGAACACAACAGAGTTGTGACTTGAATTACAAGATCCCACTTAGGAGTTATAAAATTGTGACTAGCTTTGGAACTTAGTAAAGATAAACCTGGCTTTTTGCAAAACAACCCTAGAGCCTAGTGTCCTATTATCCAAAAACCCCTTACCTGTTAGTATTAGTTTGCGAGTACTTAAAGAGTACTCATGGCTTTGTCCCTGGCTATTCCCATGGCCAGACTATGAAGAGGAGTACCTGGAGGATGGACCCCAGGAAGGTTACGACAACTAGGATCATCTCCCATCGTCAGCATTGCCTATGACCCCGAAGATGGAGCTTCACCTATGCTACCATTATTATTACGTATTCCGCTGCCTGATGTTGTATTAAGAACTGGATCATGAGATCCCTATTTGTGTAAGAACTTATGTATCGTTTGTAATGGATGAAGTACTATGGTATCCAATTCTGTTATGTCTCGCAAAAATGGTAATCCTGGGATTGTGATGTATGGCATAATAGGCATCTAGGATTGAAAAATCTGGGTGTTGACAAGTTGGTATCAGACCATCCTGACCATAGGAGACCCTAGTTAGACCGGACGTTGAACCAAAAACTTAGTTTCAAAATAAAAGAACAAAAATATTTACGAAAACTTATTCTCATTCTTATCTCCTTAATTCTTTCATAAAACTTCATGTTCCTCAAAAACTCTTGCAAAATAGATAAAATTTTGACACACTTGATCACTCTGCTAATCTACTCATCCTCTATTTTTATAGATGGACGTGAAGTACAGCAAGTTTTACCAACTTGGGAATGGAGGAGACCTTATCTTTGAGAGGGATCTGGATCAGCTTTCGGAACTTCTGGAGCGTCCACTGTTGGAGATATGCCCTAGAGGCAATAATAAATATAGTTATTATTATATCTTTGTGTTTATGATAAATGTTTACATTCATGCTATAATAGTATTAACAAGGAAACATTAATACTTGTGTGATTTGTAAACTTAAATTGAAGTCCCTAGTATAGCCTCTATACATCACTAGCTTGTTGGTTGATAAATGATTATAGTTTCCCTATCATGAACATTGAGATGTTATCAACAACAAGATCATATCGTTAGGAGAATGATATGGTGGACATACTCCTATAGATAAGCGTAGCATAAAGATCAAGTCATTTTTAATAGTTCAATTGCTATATGCTTTCTGATACATAGTTATCTAATTCCTTCGACCATGAGATCATGCATATCACCTTTACCGGATGGATGCTTTGATGACATCAAACACCACACCATAACTGGGTGGCTATAAAGGTGGCATTGAGTGTTCGGAAAGTATTGGTTGAAACACATGGATCAAGAGTGGGATTTGTCCATCCATATGACAGATAGATATACTCTGGGCCCTCTCGGTGAAATTTCATCCAATTAGCTTGCAAGCATGTGACTGGCTCACAAGGGATCACATATCACGGGAACGAGAAAAGAATACTTATCGGTAACGAGGTTGAACTTGGTATGCAGAGATACCGACGATCATAACCTCGGATAAGTAAACTATCGTGAGACAAAGGGAAATTGATATCGTATGTAAGTGGTTCATTCGATCGCAAAGTAATCGTAGAAATATGTGGGAGCCATATGAATTTCCAGATTCCTCTATTGGTTATTGTTCGGAGAAGTGTCTCGATCATGTCCGCATAATTCACGAACCGTAGGGAGACACACTTAAGGATTCGACGTTGTTTGAGTAGTTATGGAATGATGAGAAAGAGACCGAATGTTGTTCGGAGTCTCGAATGGGATTCAGGATATCACGAGGAGATCCGTAATGGTCCGGAGAATAAGATTCATATAAGGAAAGTCCCGTTTCGGAGTTGGGGAATGGTTCCGGTGTTTTCATCGGGAATGTTCTAGAAGGTTCCGGAATGTCCGGCACTCCGAGGGGGAAGGGTACATGAATGTGTTATATCAAGTTGGTTTGATCATCATGTACTCGGTGTCATCGCTGTTCAAAATAGAGGGTTTATTCAAATCCTAGTTTGAAAAGTCAAACGGCTAGTTTGAAAGTCAAACGGCAGTTTTTGGAAAGAGGAGGAGGAGTGGGAAACCGAGTTGGGGAGGAGTTCCCTCCTCCAACCGCCGGCCCACCTCCAAGCCGAGTTGGGGAGGGACTCCTCTCCCTCCCCTTGGCCGGCTGGCCCCTCCACCTATATAAGGAGGGGCAGGGCTCCCTCCTAGAGATACACAAGATCCTCTCCTCCAAACCCTAGCCCAAGCCGCCGCCGCCTCCATAGCCGCCGCCGGCCCTAGGGCAAACCGCCGCCGCTGCCTAGCTAAAACCTAGCCGCTGGCTTGCCTCCTTCCCTGGTGTGTCTAAACCCTAGAACACTGAGGGACTCTCTCATACTCCACCATACTCACTCCGGCTTAAGGCGAAGCCCTGCGAGATCTCCCCTCTACTTCTGGTACCACGCCGTTGTGCTGCCGGAATCGCGAGGAGAGTGCTACAACCTCCGCTGCCTGCTGGAACAAGGGAGAGGAAGGTCTTCGTCGAGAACCGAACGTGTGACCGACTGCGGGAGCGCTGCCGGAACACAGCGCCGGAAGGATCGTCTACGCGATCTTGAGATCGGGAAGAGTACGACTACATCACCCACGAGAATCCGCTCTCGTTAAACACTTTGGAATCTTCGAGGGTGAGTTATTCCATCGACTCGTTGCTACAATCTAGTAGATAGATCTTGGCTTGTTTGTTTGTATGCGATAGAAATTTTTTGTTTTCCATGCTACGAATCCCTACAGTGGTATCAGAGCCGTGTCTATATGTAGATCTGTTGCACGAGTAGAACACAATGGTCATTGTGGGCGTTGATGCTTTTATTGTAGATTGCTTCTTGTGTACTTTGCATCTTGCGGTATGTTGGGATGAAGCGGCCCGGGCTAACCTTACATGACATCGTTCATGAGACTTGCTCCACGCTTGACATGCAACTTGTATTGCATAAGTGGCTTTGCGGGTGCCTGTTTCTCCTAGCATAGTTAAGATCCAATTTACAACGGGTGATTAACAATACTAGTATCAATGTTGTGGTTCATGTTCGTAAGTTAGAACGACACTTGTTGAAAGCCCCAAAACCACGTAAAGCATGCAAAGAAAGTAGAGGCGTGTAACTTTGTTTTGCAGGGGTGTGCTGTGATGTGATATGGCCATGATTGTGATTATATTTGATGTATGCAATGTTCCTTATTGTAAGTTGGCAACCGGCAGGAGCCATATGGTTGTCTTTAATTTATGTTAATACCCGTGTGTCTATTCAAAGTAGTTGTAATAGTTGAATCCGGTGGACGACAACCATGGAGAAGCGTCATTGACCTTGATGCAATGTCGGTGATGATGGAGATCATGTTCGTGCTAGAAGATGGAGATCGGAAGCACAAAGAAGAAAGGCCATATCATACCACATATTATGAATTGCATGTGATGTTAATCCTTTATGCATCTTGTATTGCTTAGTAGACGACGGTAGCATTATAAGATGATCCCTCATGCACATGAATTTCAAGTCATAAAGTGTTCACCCTTAGTTAGCACCGTTGCTAAAGCTTGTTGTTTCGAAGCACCACGTGATGATCGGGTGTGTTAGATTCCGCAAGTGTATACAACGTGAGCAAGCCAGATTTGCTCATGCGGAAACTAAGGTTTGATCTTGACGAGCCTAGCATGTACAGACATGGTCTCGGAACACGGATCACCGAAAGGTAAAGCATGAATCATATATTAGATATGATGAACATGTCGATTGTTCGCCATTGAAACTATATCAACTCTCGTGATGATCGGTGTTGATGTGGTGGATTTGGTTCGTGTGATCACTAAAACAATGTGAGGGATATTGTTTTGAGTGGGAGTTCACCTAGATTAATTTTATAATTAATTTGAACTCAATTTGTCATAAACTTAGTCTAAACTATTGCAAATATGTTGTAGATCAATGGCAGCCCCTACCATCAATTTTAATGCGTTCCTAGAGAAAGAAAAGTTGAAAAACAATGGAAGCAACTTCGCGGATTGGTTCCGCAGTTTGAGGATTGTCCTCACAGCTGGTAATTTGACCTATGTTCTGGATGCACCGCTAGGTGACCCACCTGCAGCTGATGCTGCCGATGAAGTAAAGAATGTTTACCTCACCCGGAAGACTCAGTACTCCACAGTTCAGTGTGCTATCTTGTATGGTTTAGAATCGGAGCTTCAGAAAAGGTTTGAGAATTCAGACCCATATGATATTGTCGAGGATCTCAAATTGATCTTTGAGACTCATGCGGCAATTGAAAGCTATGAGGCTTCTGAAAAGTTCTTTAACTGCAAGATGGAAGAGGGCAGCTCCGTCAGTGAGCATGTGCTTAAGATGTCTGGGCACGCAAACAAACTTCAAAGCTTGGGTATTGTGATTCCTAATGCTTTGGGGATTTACCGTGTCCTCCAATCACTACCACCAAGTTACAAGAACTTTGTGATGAACTACAACATGCAAAACATGAACAAGACGTTGCCAGAACTCTTTGCCATGTTGAAATCTGTAGAAGTGGAGATCAAGAAAGAGCACCAAGTGTTGTTGGTCAATAAGACCACCAAATTCAAGAAAGGCAAGTCTAAGCAGAAGGGACACTTCAAGAAGGGTGGTAAGAAAGTTACCACGCCGACGAAGAAGACCAAGGCTGGACCTAAGCCTAATACTGAGTGCTTTTACTGCAAGGGAGAAGGTCACTGGAAGCGGAATTGCCCAAAGTACTTGGCGGATTTGAAGAACGGCAACATCAAGAAGAAAGGTATATCTGATATACATGTTATTGATGTGTATCTCACTAGTACTCGTAGTAGTGCCTGGGTATTTGATACTGGTTCGGTTGCTCATATTTGTAACTCGAAACAGGTGCTGCAGAATAAACGGAAGCTAGCGAAGAACGAGGTGACGATGCGCGTGGGAAACGGATCAAAGGTTGATGTGATCGTGGTCGGCACGCTACCTCTTCATCTACCATAGGGATTAGTTTTATACTTAAATAATTGTTATTTGGTGCCTGCGTTGAGCATGAACATTATATCGGGATCTTGTTTATTTCGAGACGGTTACTTGTTTAAGTCCGAGAATAATGGTTGTTCGATTTATATGAGTAATATGTTTTATGCACATGCACCTTTGATAGATGGTCTATTCTTATTGAATCTCGATAGTGGAAATACACATATTAATAACATTGAGGCTAAACGTTTGAAATCGAGCGATAACTCGACCTATATGTGGCACTGTCGTCTTGGTCACATTGGAGTGAAGCGTATGAAGAAACTCCATTCCGATGGACTTCTTGAATCACTTGATTTCGAATCACTTGATAGATGCAAAGCATGTCTGATGGGTAAAATGACTAAGACTCCATTTTCTGGTATGATGGAGCGAGCTATGGACTTATTGGAAATCATACATACTAATGTGTGTGGTCCAATGAGTGTAGCATCACGTGGTGGTTATCGTTATGTTCTTACCTTCACGGATGACTTGAGTAGATATGGGTATATCTATTTCATGAAACATAAGTCCGAAACTTTCGAGAAGTTTAAGGAATTTCAAAGTGAGGTAGAGAATCAACGTAACAAGAAGATCAAATTTCTACGTTCTGATCGTGGAGGTGAATATCTAAGTTACGAGTTTGGCGAGCATTTGAAGAAATGCAGAATACTTTCACAGTTGACACCGCCGGGAACACCACAGCGTAATGGTGTGTCCGAACGTCGTAATCGAACTCTCTTAGATATGGTTCGTTCTATGATGTCACTTACAGATTTACCGCTATCATTTTGGGGTTATGCATTAGAAACAGCCGCATTCACTTTAAATAGGGCACTATCTAAATCCGTTGAAACGACACCGTATGAATTATGGTTTGGGAAGAAACCTAGATTGTCGTTCCTTAAAGTTTGGGGATGCGAAGCCTATGTAAAGAAGTTACAGCCGGACAAGCTTGAACCCAAAGCGGAAAAATGCGTCTTCATAGGATACCCGAAGGAAACTATTGGGTATACCTTCTATCATAGATCCGAAGGCAAAATATTCGTTTCCAAGAATGGATCCTTTCTAGAGAAGGAATTTCTCTCGAAAGAAGTGACTGGAAGGAAAGTAGAACTCGACGAGGTTGTCGAACCTTCTCTCGAAATTGCGAGTAGCGCAGCACCGGAAGAAGTTCCTGTGGTGCCTACACCAATAAGAGAGGAAGCTAATGATGATGATCATGAAACTTCGGTTGAAGTTTCTACAGAGCCTCGCAGGTCAACGAGAACTCGTACCACTCCAGATTGGTATGATCCCGTTATGAGTGTCATGTTGGTGGACAACACCGATGACCCTGAGACATATGAGGAAGCGATGATGAGCCCAGATTCCAATAAATGGAAAGAAGCCATGAAATCCGAGATTGGATCCATGTACGAAAACCAAGTATGGACTTTGGTGGACTTACCGGATGGCCGGAAGGCTGTCGAGAACAAATGGATTTTCAAGAAGAAAACAGATGCTGATGGTAATGTTACTGTCTATAAAGCTCGACTTGTCGCAAAAGGGTTTCGACAAATTCAAGGAGTTGACTACGATGAGACTTTCTCACCAGTAGCGAAGCTAAAGTCTGTGAGGATTATGTTAGCAATCGCTGCATATTATGATTATGAGATATGGTAGATGGATGTCAAAACAGCATTCCTCAATGGAGACATTGATGAAAAGTTGTATATGATGCAACCCAAAGGTTTTGTCGATCCTAAAGATGCTAACAAGGTATGCAAACTTCAACGGTCCATTTATGGATTGAAGCAAGCATCCCGAAGTTGGAATCAACATTTTGATAAGGTGATCAAAAGTTTTGGTTTTATACAAACTTATGGAGAAGCTTGTATTTACAAGAAAGTGAGTGGGAGCTCTATAGCATTCTTAATACTATATGTAGATGACATATTGTTGATTGGGAATGATGTAGACCTTCTTAATAGTGTCAAGGAATATTTGAATAATAGTTTTTCAATGAAGGATCTTGGCGAAGCAGCTTACATATTAGGCATAAAGATTTATAGAGATAGATCGAAACGCCAAATATCATTGTCACAAAGTACATATTTGGACAAGGTTCTAAAGAGGTTTGGAATGGAAGATAGCAAGAAAGGGTTCTTGCCCATGTTGCCCAATACGACCTTGAGTCAAACTCAGAGTCCGACATCGGCAGAAGATAGAGAAAGGATGAGTAAGACTCCCTATGCCTCAGCCATAGGATCTCTAATGTATGCCATGCTATGTACTAGACCCGACATTGCATATGCTGTTAGTTTAACTAGCAGATATCAAAGTGATCCAGGAGTGGATCATTGGACAGCGGTCAAAAACATCCTTAAGTACTTGAGAAGAACTAAGGATATGGTTCTTTCTTATGGAGGTGATGAACAGCTCGTTGTAAATGGTTACACCGATGCTAGTTGGAACACTGATCCGGATGATTCTAAATCACAATCTGGATACGTATTTATTTTGAATGGTGCAGCAGTTAGCTGGAGGAGTGCAAAGCAAAGCGTTGTGGCGAGATCTTCAACTGAATCGGAATACATGGCTGCTTCTGAGGCTTCACAAGAAGCGATATGGATGAAAGAGTTCATTACAGAGCTGGGTGTGGTTCCTAGTGCGCTGGACCCAATGTCTATCTACTGTGATAACATGGGCGCCATAGCCAATGCGCAAGAACCAAGGTCACACAAGAAGCTGAAGCATATCAAGCTTCGTTTTCACGCTATTCGAGAACATATCCAAGATGGGGATATAAAGATTTGCAAAGTACACACAGATCTGAATGTGGCGGATCCGTTGACTAAACCTCTCCCGAGGGCAAAACATGACCAGCACCAAACTGCCATGGGTGTTCGGTATATTACCATGTAATCTAGATGACTCTAGTGCAAGTGGGAGACTGTTGGAGATATGCCCTAGAGGCAATGATAAATATAGTTATTATTATATCTTTGTGTTTATGATAAATGTTTACATTCATGCTATAATAGTATTAACAAGGAAACATTAATACTTGTGTGATTTGTAAACTTAAATTGAATTCCCTAGTATAGCCTCTATACATCACTAGCTTGTTGGTTGATAAATGATTATGGTTTCCCTATCATGAACATTGAGATGTTATCAACAACAAGATCATATCGTTAGGAGAATGATATGGTGGACATACTCCTATAGATAAGCGTAGAATAAAGATCAAGTCATTTTTAATAGTTCAATTGCTATATGCTTTCTGATACATAGTTATCTAATTCCTTCGACCATGAGATCATGCATATCACCTTTACCGGATGGATGCTTTGATGACATCAAACACCACACCGTAACTGGGTGGCTATAAAGGTGGCATTGAGTGTTCGGAAAGTATTGGTTGAAACACATGGATCAAGAGTGGGATTTGTCCATCCATATGACGGATAGATATACTCTGGGCCCTCTCGGTGAAATGTCATCCAATTAGCTTGCAAGCATGTGACTGGCTCACAAGGGATCACATATCACGGGAACGAGAAAAGAATACTTATCGGTAACGAGGTTGAACTAGGTATGCAGAGATACCGACGATCATAACCTCGGATAAGTAAACTATCGTGAGACAAAGGGAAATTGATATTGTATGTAAGTGGTTCATTCGATCGCAAAGTAATCGTAGAAATATGTGGGAGCCATATGAATTTCCAGATTCCTCTATTGGTTATTGTTCGGAGAAGTGTCTCGATTATGTCCGCATAATTCACGAACCGTAGGAAGACACACTTAAGGATTCGACGTTGTTTGAGTAGTTATGGAATGATGAGAAAGAGACCGAATGTTGTTCGGAGTCTCGAATGGGATTCGGGATATCACGAGGAGATCCGGAATGGTCCGGAGAATAAGATTCATATAAGGAAAATCCCGTTTCGGAGTTGGGGAATGGTTCCGGTGTTTTCATCGGGAATGTTCTAGAAGGTTCCGGAATGTCCGGCACTCCGGGGGGAAGGGTACATGAATGTGTTATATCAAGTTGGTATGATTGCATCATGTACTCGGTGTCATCGCTGTTCAAAATAGAGGGTTTATTCAAATCCTAGTTTGAAAAGTCAAATGGCTAGTTTGAAAGTCAAACGGCAGTTTTTGGAAAGAGGAGGAGGAGTGGGAAACCGAGTTGGGGAGGAGTTCCCTCCTCCAACCGCCGGCCCACCTCCAAGCCGAGTTGGGGAGGGACTCCTCTACCGCCCCTTGGCCGGCCGGCCCCTCCACCTATATAAGGAGGGGCAGGGCTCCCTCCTAGAGATACACAAGATCCTCTCCTCCAAACCCTAGCCCAAGCCGCCGCCGCCTCCATAGCCGTCGCCGGCCCTAGGGCAAACCGCCGCCGCCGCCTAGCTAAACCCTAGCCGCCGGATTGCCTCCTTCCTTGGTGTGTCTAAACCCTAGAACACCGAGGGACTCTCTCATACTCCACCATACTCGCTCCGGCTTAAGGCGAAGCCCTGCGAGATCTCCCCTCTACTTCCGGTACCACGCCGTTGTGCTGCCGGAATCGCGAGGAGAGTGCTACAACCTCCGCTGCCTGCTGGAACAAGGGAGAGGAAGGTCTTCGTCGAGTACCGAACGTGTGACCGACTGCGGGAGCGCTGCCGGAACGCAGCGCCGGAAGGATCGTCTACGCGATCTTGAGATCGGGAAGAGTACGACTACATCACCCACGAGAATCCGCTCTCGTTAAACACTTTGGAATCTTCGAGGGTGAGTTATTCCATCGACTCGTTGCTACAATCTAGTAGATAGATCTTGGCTTGTTTGTTTGTATGCGATAGAAAAAATTTGTTTTCCATGCTACGAATCCCTACATCCGCATCCCGAGTTCTTCGGAGCTCATCTCAATGATCAAGGAGGAGAAGATCTGCAGTGGCTAATTGTTGCAAGTCTCCGAGGAAAGATTGAACCTCCCACTGCGGAGGGAATTCAGTTTACCTTGAGGGAAAACAACTGGCTCGATGGACTTGCCAGAGCAATGCAGGAAGCTCTTTCCCGTCTGTGTGGGCAGAGCATCAATCAGATCAAGGGTACTCGCTTTGAGTTTTTCCCAAGGCGTGATGCAAATGGCCAACCACTGGAAGCCCCATACCACCCCGAGCTGAAGACTCAATTGGACCACCTTAGCTTCATGATGTATGATCGTCAGAAGGAATTGGACAACTGCCGTGACTATTGCAACCACAAGTCTACCATCATCAAGACGAAGGACCAGACCATCGCCATGCTAGCAAAGGATCGCAAGTCTCGCCGTCGTCAGCTCGACAAGAAGGAGCGCATTATTGCCCGTCTTCGCCATCGCATCTCATCTCTGGAAGAGACCATCCACGAGACATACATGCAGTTAGAGGAAAGGGAGAATGCCGGAGAGGATCTTCATGGAGACCCTTACTCCTATCTCAGCGATGACGATGATTTTATGGAGGATCAGGCCATGGACTTCTTCACCGATGAGGATGATTGTGCCTTCATCGATGATGCTCAAGATGATGAAGCCACAGACTCCGAGGAGTAGTAGCACTGAGCACTAGCGTAGTGAGTAGTAGTCGGTCCCACTGTATCGTAGTTTCCAGAATGGTTCTTAAAACCATTTGTTTTTCTTTGTTGTGGTGTGTGTTGTACGGTGTGCTATGAGTGAATGAATGAAAAAGCAAGTTGCAAGAAAAACCTGAGTCAAACTCTAAAAACTTTTCAAAAACCCAAAACCTTAGAAATTTCCCTCTTTTCTCATGATCTATATCAATCTTCAGATGCCACGTGGAGGAAGTGGTTCAGCCCCGGACCCGATGTTGCAGATCCTGCAAATGTTGACTTCTGACCGCGAAGCTGAAAGAGCGGAACGTCAAGCCAACCTAGCCAGTCTGCAACCGATAGCTCAGCTAGCCCACAACAACCAAGGCCATGGAAATCAGGACAACCACGGATCTAAGCTCAAGAATTTTCAGAATACCAGCCCACCCGTTTTCACCAAGTCGGAAGAACCCCTAGACGCTGATGATTGGCTGCAAACCATGGAAAATAACTTAGAATTAGCCGGAGTAGAAGCAAACGAGAAAGTCTTGTTCGCCACCCATTATCTAGCCGGAGATGCCAGGGCATGGTGGAACAGTGTTCGTGCAATGACCGGAGGCCAGATGATGACCTGGGAGGAATTCAAAGTCAAGTTGAGCAGAACCCATGTGCCACCAGGTTTTATCAAGAGAATGAGAGACGAGTTCAAAGAATTGAAGCAAGGAAGGATGACTGTAGTGGAATACCGTGACAAATTTTTGTCATTAGCTAGGTATGCCCCGGACGAGATAGACACCGAAGCCAAGAAGAAAGAAAGATTCCTGAACGGTCTGCATGACGAGATGCAGACAGTGTTAGTCAATATCCCCTTTGTTGATATTGAAGCCCTTGTCGACTCTGCTATCCAGATGGAAGGAAAGATCAACCAAGCCAACGAGAACTGCAAGCGTCGCATGATGCATCAACCAGGAACCCATCAGACCCCAAAGTATCGCCCCAACCCATCTCCAGGATTTGCCCCTAGAACTAACAGACCCCCTATGACCCGTCCGACCTACCCCAACCGTGGAAACCCTAGACCAGGAGGAAATCACAGCAACCCCGGCAACTCTAGCAATTTCACCCGTGCCCCACCCAAGTTCAACACCAACAATGCTACCGCCAACCCCAACACTGCCCCGAGGACTGGAAGCAATGCTGTGCCTGTCGCAGCCAAGGACAAGTCACAAGTGACTTGTTATGACTGTGGAAATAAAGGCCACTATTCCAACGAGTGCCCCAACAAGAAGAATGCTACAGCACCCAAAGCCAATGTCCCAGCTCAGCAGCAGCGTCGTGTCCAGACAGGGAGAAGATTTGCCCCAGGGAATTCACTCAACCGCAATGGCCGTTTTTTTCTCATGCATGCTGAAGAAGCTCAGGAAGCGCCAGACGTCGTGCTGGGTATGTTTTCTGTTAATTCAGTACTTGCAAGAGTGTTGTTTGATTCTGGTGCATCGCATTCATTTGTCACCGAAGAATTTGCCTGCACTAGTAAAATTCAACCAACCAAATTGAAGCATGTGATGATTGTACAAATTCCCGGATCAACCACCAAGGCTAGGCAAATTTGCAAGGCCGTCCCTATCCGAATCCATGGCATAGATTTTTATGCTAACCTAATCGTACTCGGAACTAAAGGTTTGGAAGTAGTACTAGGAATGGATTGGATGTCCAAACATAAAGGATTGATTGACTGTGCCAAGAAAGCCATCACCATGATCAGTACCGCTGGAATATCAGTCGAGCATATATCTGAAACCTTACCTCGCCAATTCAAGTGTAACAAGAGTCTAGCCCAACCTACCATTGACCAAGTCCGGATAGTCTGTGAATACCCCGATGTATTTCCAGATGTTTTGCCTGGTATGCCCCCAGATCGGGATATCGAGTTTATCATCGAACTAATCCCCGGAACAGGACCCATAGCCCAGAGACCCTATAGTATGAACCCGTCAGAACTAGCATAACTGAAGAATCAACTGGATTCCATGTTGGAAATCGGATTAATTCAACCAAGTGCGTCCCCATGGAGATGACCTGTCTTGTTTGTGGACAAGAAGGATGGAGGTAACCGTTTGTGTACGGATTATCGGAAGTTGAATGATGTCACCATCAAGAACAAGTACCCCTTGCCCAAGATAGAAGATTTGTTTGATCAGTTGACCGGTGCCAAAGTGATTTCTAAGATTGATCTTAGGACTGGCTATCATCAACTCAAAATTCGTGCAGAGGATATTCCCAAGACTGCCTTTACCACCAGATATGGATTGTATGAATATACAGTCATGTCTTTTGGATTAACCAATGCCCCCGCTTATTTCATGAACCTCATGAATAAGATTTTTATGGACTTCCTGGATAAGTTTGTCGTTGTTTTCATCGATGACATTCTGATTTATTCCAAATCAGAAGAAGAACATGAGCTACACCTAAGGACCATTCTTGGAACCCTTAGAGAGCATCAGCTGTATGCAAAATTTAGCAAATGTGAATTCTGGTTACAGGAAGTAGGATTCCTCGATCACATTGTATCAGCCGGAGGAATTGTCGTTGACCCTGCCAAAGTGAAAGATGTAGAAGATTGGCAAGCCCCCACCACTCAAAACCAAGTTCGTGCTTTTCTCGGATTGGCGGGATATTACCGCAAATTTGTAGAAGGATTCTCTAGTATCGCCCGACCCATGACCCAATTGCTGAAGAAGGACAAGAAGTTTGAATGGACCAACAAATGTGAAGCGAGTTTTCAAGAACTCAAAAGGAGATTAATTTCAGCCCCAATCTTAATCATGCCGGATATCACGAAGCCCTTCGATGTGTATTGTGACGCATCCAAGATTGGTCTCGGATGTGTGCTAATGCAAGAAGGCAAAGTTATATCTTATCTATCGCGACAATTGAAGCAACATGAACAAAACTACCCAACCCATGACCTCGAACTCGCAGCCGTAGTTCTAGCCCTGAAGACATGGAGACATTACCTGATGGGAAATCGTTGTGGGATTTATTCGGATCACAAGAGCCTAAAGTATATATTCACTCAGAAGGAGCTGAATATGAGGCAGAGAAGATGGATTGATCTAATCAAGGATTACGACCTGGACATTCACTATCACCCTGGTAAAGCCAACGTGGTAGCCGATGCCCTTAGCAGATTGCCGTGCCGCTTGAACTCCATGATTTTGAAGGAGCAACCAAGTTTGCACAAAGAGATGGAAGATTTTCGAATGGAATTAGTAAGTGAAGGATTTTTGGCTAGCATAGAACTTCAGCCCACTTTGATCAGTCAGATTAAAGAGGCGCAGAAAGGAAATGCTAGTATCGACGGAATCAAGCGTCGTATCGGTACAGGCAAAGTACCCGGATTCACCGAGGACGAAGAAGGAGTTTTGTGGTACAAAGGACGCCTTTGTGTACCATCAGATTCTGAGTTAAAAGAAGTTATCTTGAAGGAGGCTCATGATACTCTTTATTCTATCCATCCCGGAGGAACTAAGATGTATCAAGATTTGAAAGAGCAATTTTGGTGGCATAAGATGAAGAGAGAAATCGGAAGCTATATCGCCAAGTGTGATATATGTCAGCGAGTCAAGGCCGGACATCAAAGACCTGCTGGATTGTTGCAACCTTTGCAAATTCCGGAATGGAAATGGGATTCTGTAGGAATGGACTTTATCACTGGACTACCTACTTCTAGTAGGGGAAATAACTCTATTTGGGTCATAGTGGACAGATTGTCCAAAGTCGCCCATTTCTTGCCCGTTAAAACTACCTATCAGAGTTCGAAGCTAGCAGAGTTGTACATCGCTAGAATCGTTAGTTTGCATGGAGTCCCCAAGAACATCGTATCGGATCGAGGAACTCAGTTTACCTCGAGATTCTGGAAGATAGTCCAAGAAGGTTTAGGAACCCGCCTAGATTTCAGTACCGCGTATCACCCTCAGACCGATGGACAAACGGAGCGAGTAAACCAAATACTCGAAGATATGCTTAGAGCATGTGTGCTAGAATATGGATCCAAGTGGGAAGACTGTCTGCCGTTTGCAGAATTTTCATACAACAACAGTTACCAAGCCAGTTTGCAAATGGCCCCATTTGAATTCATGTACGGAAGAAAGTGCCGCACCCCTTTGAACTGGTCGGAAGTAGGAGAGAGTCAGATCTTCGGACCCGACATCCTACGAGAAGCAGAAGAGAAGGTTCACAAGATTCGTGAGCACCTCAAGACCGCCCAATCCCGACAGAAGAGTTACGCCGACAAGAGACGTCGAGACCTCGCCTTCAACATCGGAGATTTTGTTTATCTGAAAGTGTCGCCATTGAAGGGAATGCAGCGTTTCCAACTCAAAGGAAAGTTAGCCCCCAGATATATCGGACCTTTCAAAATTTTGAACCGTCGAGGAGAAGTATCTTATCAACTCGAACTACCTGAAGAGATGTCAGTTGTGCACAATGTGATCCATATCTCGTTACTTCGCAAGTGTCTCGAAGTCCCCGAGAAGACCGAAGTGTTCAAGAATATCGATCACCGGACCATAGAGATCAACGATTACCTGACCTATCCCGAAGTACCCATCCGTATTTTGGAAGAAGCCTTTCGAACTACCAGAACCCGAAGCATCAAGTTTCTCAAGATTCAGTGGAGCAACCACACAGAAGAGGAAGCTACCTGGGAACGCGAAGATCACATCAGGACGGAGTTTCCAGATCTCTTCAAAACCTAGGTAATCTTTTCGTCCTTTTTCAAATCTCGGGACGAGATTTCGTTTAAGGGGGGAAGGTTTGTAACATCCCAAAAATACCAAACTTAGATCATCAAACACTAATCATCAAGATTAGGGTTAACAAAAACTTTTCTAAATAAACTCATGAATGCATGTATATGTGTATGCATGGATTTTGAATTTCTTTAAAAACCACTTTTTTGTGTGATCCATTGCTTGTAAAATGTTTCTTAGGTGAAATGAACATCATCTAAAACATTTCCCACACTTTTCCTAAAGACAAGTAAATCAAACAAATATATTAAGTGAATGGTCATTTTGACCAATTTAACTCCCATGCCTACTTTGGCTGTCTCAAACTTTCAAAACCTAACAGAAACTTTTCTGGATCTTTGCACCCCTTGAATGTACTCATAACAAGGTATCAAGGCCCACTTTGTGATCATCCAGAAACTTTCAAATGCATAGTTTAAATGACAATTCAAAATTGAATCTTCTTCATATGGGAAGGTCCCACTTTTTCAAAACCCACTCAAACAAGCTCAACTTTTAAAACCCAAGCATCTGCAGACTCACCAGAACCAATCTAGCAAACCCACCAAAAATCATTTCAAAATTCAAAACTTGATTTCATGCGGCCATTTCATCAAACAGGTTGCAGACACAAATCAAACAAAACATCAAACACTATAGTGTGCAGTGTTTTGAGCCTAACTTGTTCCCTAGTTAGCTCACACACACCTCAGTAGATCATCTAGAAAGATTAGCCCAACACTAGCACCCCTGTGAGCTTGCCATTGTCATTAATGGTGAACAGCCGAGCACCCCCATGTCACCCCATTGTGGACAGCAGGCTAGAGGAAAAACTAGCCGTGCCAACCTTGTCTGGGAGGCAGCCCACCGTCCACCGCCACTGCCTGTCCCAGCCGCGAGCGTTGCCAAACCCTGGACCACGCGCACAAGCCACGCCCAGACCATGCCGAGCGTGCGCCAGAGCGCCACCCTCGACCAGCATCCACAGACCGCGCGCCGCCCTCACCGCGTGCACACACGATCACCACCGACCCAGGAGACCGCCAGACATCCCCGTTTGCCGCCCCGTGCCATACAGCCACCGCCCGCCGTCGAAGACGCCGCCTCTGCCGCGCAGAGCACCGCCCGTTCCAGACCAAACCACACCGCCCCATGCCTCGCGACCATGTCGTTGAGCATCGCCAGGAGACACAGCACCGTCCCCTACCCTTGCCCATGCCTATAGCCGCCTGTAACGTCGCCCCCGACGAGCTCACCGTGCGCCCCGACGGTCCCCTCGCTCGACTATAAATAGAGGCCACCCCCGCACGATTTCTTCACACCATCTCACTCCCCTCTCCTCACTGATCGTGCCACACCATTCTCAGAGCAAGGCGAGCACCACCTCACCGTAATTTCACTGGAGCCTGCCGCTGCCGGAGAAGAAAGGAGCCAGCGATTGGAGCCGCCCCAGGAGAAGCCACTGGTACCAGGAGGTTCGCCGTCGTCGACTTCGTCATTCGCCCGCCTCGCTGACCCTCGCCCGTACCCCGGTGAGCCCCCAGCACCCCTCATTGGCCGCGCTAGGTTTCGTTCTCGCCGGAGTTGTCTCGCGTCGACGATGACCCCCAGCCGTTGGATTAGAACTAGATCGAACGATCCACGTTGCCCCATACCGTTTTGCCCAGCCCCATGTCACTGACGAGTGGGGACACCCACTTAAGAAGCCCGCGGGAGCACTGCGCTTAGCAGGCCGGCCCAGTAACTTTTCCCGCGCAGCCCAACAATTCAAATTAAATCCTTTTCTATTTAAATTCAAACACACTTCAGCACCCAACTTCAAAAATCAACCCAGATCGATTCAGTACACCAAATTGGATGAAACCAATTTTGTTGGAAAGGTATATGAATGCTTAATCCAAGCCCGTTGGATTCAAGTCATTTGGATCTATAGATCACCCATAGTAAATATATCAAGGCAGAAGCTTTTCTGCATTCAAACATTTTTCAAATTTAAACCATAAAAGATTTTGAGTTGATTCCAACTCTCAAAAATCACATTAAACCATACCTTTCAGAATATATAAAAATATATAGGTTTACTTGCAGAAATAATGTTCAAGTAATAAAAGAATGCTTCATAAGCATTTCTAGCCACTTTAATTAATTAAAATAAAAGGGTAAAACCTTATTAAATTGTGACACCACTTTAAATCACATTCCCATGGACTACAATATGTGGTGATGACATGTGTCAACATGATCCCATGTTTAGTTTGGAGAATATTAAATCTTAAGTAGTTTTTCAATGAGTAGAAATTACTTTTCTAAAAATAAAAAGTTTTAAACCAAGCTTTAACCTTGTAATGTTAGAGGTGATGCTAGATCATCTATAGGACCCTTGTGTGTGATGATTGCAAGTAATTAAGTATTTTTTGGTGATTGTGTACCTCGTATTTATTCATAGACGCTAGTACCGACCAAGGATACTACGAGGAGGAAGGAGGATACTACGAAGAGGAAGCCGAGGAGAACTTCAACCACTGCTCTGCACAAGGCAAGCTAATTACTATGCAAGCCTAATACTACTAGTGAATGTGCAAGCTAACCCTTTCCAGATACCCTACTGATGCCACAAACCCATACTTGTGATATGACTACTATATGCCTTAAGCATATGTGATCATACCCACTTGATAAACCAATCCTAGTTTTACTTGCAAGCTTCTTACTTTATTTCTTTATCAAAGCTTACTTAGAGTCTACCTAAGAGTTTGGTAGATACTAGACAGTTGTGCTGAAGGTTGCATAAAGAGCATAAAATTTGGCCTAAGCTAGAAGCCTTGATAGCAGCCTAAGATATAAGGTTGGACTTAGTGAAACTCCACTAGTTACTACCCCTCATTAGTACTACCCCCACCTGTAGATGCTAGTGCTAAGCATAAAACTTGATCAACTTTTAGATGGGAATACTTGGTGGAAAAATGGTTATGAAAACCTTGGAATGATGGATCATTCTATTGAAATGTTTTGGACATGTGTTTCCAAACACGTGATGATTCTAGTGATAAAAATGTTGAGGCATGAGCCTTAGCCCCTTATAAAACTGATGGTTGTCTGGATGCGATACCATTCCAATTTTATCGTACAACCACAATACCCGAAGATTGGGTAGGGCTTGACTGGAAACTTATATTCCTTAGTATTAGTTCCCTCACGGCCAAGGTCTGAGCTGAGGCTACCTTGTGAAGATTGTCCACCTGTGCAGTACCCAAGATGACAGTGGTCATGGTTGGGAGGCCAAACTCACAGGAGAGGTGCTTATACTAGGGCGTGTAATTGAAAGGTTAGGATTGATTATCCACATACTGAGTATGGTGAATTCAGGATTTGTTCCTGACGGATGTATCGAATGTTGTGGTGAAAGTGTACAATCTCTGCAGAGTGTCAAACTATTCGAATAGCCGCGTCCGCGGTTATGGACAGTTGGAGTGGCCATACTGTTCCCCCCGTCAGACTTTTCAAAACGACTTGTGAAATGAATTGAGACTTTGACTTGAACACAATAGAGTTGTGACTTGAATTACAAGATCCCACTTAGGAGTTATAAAATTGTGACTAGCTTTGGAACTTAGTAAAGATAAACCTGGCTTTTTGCAAAACGACTGTAACACCCTCAGAATCGACCCTATGCAAGTTTTAGCGATTCCCGCCAAACCCGCATAGAAACGATTCAAAGGTGCCCACCAGGCACTTTCGTGCGGGTGGAAAACGAAGTAATAACATTACACAACAGTCCTCGATGGGACCCACAGAACAGATATATACAACAGCGACTCAAAGAGTCAAGAATACAGATATAATATACAAAGATCCAAATCACCTTGAAAATGATAGAGCGTCCAGCTACGGACAAGATGCAAATGGGGCTAAGAGCCCTGAAGAATAACCAATGGCGTCCATAACCCTGCCCAGGCCAAGCCGGAAGGGTAACCCTGCTAACGACGTCGATCTCAAAACCTGCTTAAACAAAAGGGGTGCCGACAAAGGGCAAAGGAAAAAGAGGAGCGTCAGTACTGAGGCCAGCACACGGCGAGACTAGAATTCGGCGGTCCTCGCCTACACAGGTATGGTGGACTGAAGCGGCAGCGGCAGCATGCACTAAACAATCTATAGAGACTCGATACAACTGTCGGCTATCAGAGAGGGGTAAGAAAGACCTATTCGGAACCAACCGGATTCTACCATCAGACAAACCCATCCTGGCGTTTCCCCCTCGAGACCAAACGAGGAAGTCAACCGAGGAACGCACACAGTTGGCAGTTTTATTTATTCAGTTATCGTTGCAGCAATTACTAGTCAAATATAGATAGTCATCCTGATAAAATAAACAGTGGGCAATTTTAGTTAACCATTCCGTTATAGTTGCACCACTTACTAATCAGATACAAATAGCATGAGATAACCCAAAAACCCAGCAGTTGTTGGTACTTTTATTTAGCCATTCCGTTGTAGTTGTAATACTTACTAGTCAGATACAATGGTCGCAAGCGACAACCCAAACAAGCAATTATGGGCAGTTTTATGTAGCCATTCCATTATAGTGAAGCTGATTACTAGTCATATAAAGTCAAATTTATAGCACTACTTTAGTTATAGTTGTCTATGATCGATATACTGTGCTCCAAGTCGTCCATAACCGCGGACACGGCTTTCAGAAAGTTTTACCCGGCCGGGGTGCACCAATAGCAACACACACTCGATCAACCTCGGAAAAACCAAATCAAAACCCAACGAGGCCTTCACGACAAAGCAATCACAGGATTCAGAAATATTTCAGGGGGCCACCCCTTAAAGTAGACCCGCAACAAAGTCGGCCGGCTCCGAGACGGACTCAAGGTTGTGGGGACGGCTGTGAACGACTGGGAACCCAAAACTGGGCTTGTTGACACCGAGGAATCGTGCCACGATCCTAAACAGTACAGTGTGCTCCTCGCACAATCGTAAATAAAGCAGTAAAGCATGGCATAAGTACAGGATAGTAATAAAACCCCAAACTAGTTTGTGGCCCCAAGAAATAAGAATGAATCAAGCTCTGGCTCAGGGGGGTCCCATAAGCCTCCCGGATGTGGATAGCGCGATAAATCAAGGAACAGGTATCAAGCACTCGGGGTCCTACGGGACACAAGTGGACGGTTAACAACCAAATAACATCTATTGCCCACCTGTGCCTCTTCTTACCTACTTCAATTTTAGTTGTTAAACAATAATTAAAGTGAACAATAAATAAAGCCATGAGCATCTCCAACATTAAACATGCGGCAATACTCCAACCACTGTGGTACTCGACGACACGCCACAGCACTTGAGCAAGCGACTACGACGCGCAGGTCCAACTATCTACCAAAACAACAGGTAATAGGAGGTGTCCAAGGAAATATAAGGCTGCAGGGGATATCACGGGTACGAAACTAGAGCATCGCAACACAGATAGCAATAGATCAACAGGAGGGAATAAATACTATAAAAGTAAGATAGGTAGAAAGGGGGAGGTGCTCGCCTGAAAACATTGTCGAAGGTTCATCCGAAGATCGGGTCGACACTCGCATCAACTCAACGGCCTTATCCGCGAAGAAGCAAAACACTAGAATAAACACCGGATGCAGTATTTAATATAACGGCAGAAGATCGGCATGATGCATGGTTGATGCATGGCATGGTAAAGGTGCGATGCAATTAGGTCAATATTAAGCGGAACCGGGGGCCCGACAATTAATTAGATGGTTCAGGTTATTTATCTACCCCACAAATTAAATGTTGTCTTAACATGGCAAAAGGTAGCATCGGTTCGCTACACAAATTTAAATGAGGCCGATATGAGACTAGATTTGCCCGCATATGGGCCCCATATTTAATTATCAGGTGAATCGGCATAAGGCCCCCAAACCACACAAATATGCATGCGAGTATGACAATTTAATATGCAACAGGTTTTATAATTAGCATTTATAAAATAGGGGCTCGGGAAAAGGTTCACACATTAGGGTTCGACGATCTTGGTTAGGGTTCGACGGGGTTCGGGGTCGGGTCTCGGGGTCCGGATCTGGGGTTCGGGGTTCGACGGGATCGGTCTCGACGGGATCGTTCTCGGACTCCGGGGTTAGGGTCTTCGGATCGGGGTAGTAGATCTTGTCGCTTGGTATCCGTGAAGTAGAACTTGTATTCCGTCTTTTGTCGGTGGTGAACTTGACCGATGGTCTTCGGGTCCGGGAAGGAGCACTTGGCGTTGCCGAGCGGAAGTTCATGTCGTAACCGTGTCGACGACCTTGGCGTTCAGGGGGAAGTTCTCGGTGTTCCGTGAAGAAGAGCTTGTCGACCTTGGGTCCGGGTAGGCGATCTTCTTGTCCATGTAGGGGAACTTGAGGTCTCTCGCGGCTTCGATTGTCGTGTCGGTGTCGACCTTGTCTTTGGAGGGCGGCACCCACATCGCATCAAGGCTACCACACCATCTTCTCGGGTTTGACTTCATGGTACCACCACACCACACAAACAAAACTTGTGTCGAGCCACTTCACATCACACCAACGGATTGACAACAACTTGAACAGGAACCAGCGTCAGTGGATTGAGGCGGCTGCTGATGGCGGTAGACGAGCTTGGAGACGCAGACACCGGGGAGGACGCAGGGTCGCGGCGAAGGAACGGCCAGAGGCGGCGGCGGCTTCGCGGGCAGAAGCGTCTGGCAGGAGAGGGGGTCCGGCGAGGAGGTGCAGGGAGGATGCCGAAGCGGCCCGTGCTGCTGGCGGCGAGGTCGGATCGGGGCCTCCCGTGGCGGCGGTTGGTGAGGCGAGGCGAGCGAGCGGCCGGGGGGAGAGGGGAGGCCGGCCGAGGCCGTCGGCCGGAGAGGGGTGGAGCACGCTCGGGGGCGGACGGGGATCACCGCGGGAGGAGGAGGTGGTGCTCGCCGGAGCTGAGAGAGGAGGGGACCGCGCTGAGGACGGGGCGACGACAGGGAGAGGGCCAGAGCCGCGAGGCAGGAGGGGCAGGGCGGCCGACGACGGGCGGCGGTCGGCGCAGAGCTCCGGGCGGCGAGGAACACAGCCGGGCGCGGCCGCGAAGGGGATGGGGA
Source organism: Avena sativa (assembly GCA_916181665.1). Taxonomy (NCBI): domain Eukaryota; kingdom Viridiplantae; phylum Streptophyta; class Magnoliopsida; order Poales; family Poaceae; genus Avena; species Avena sativa. Next base: position 87,025,460 of record OV702284.1, read on the forward strand.
GCCGGGCCTGCTGCGTCTGGCCGGAGAGGAAGGAGCCCGCAGCGGCAGGGAGGAGGGGGGCCCGACAGCGAGGCGAGGGTGGCCGGGGGCGGCGCTTGGCCCGCAGCAGGAAGAGGAAGGGGAAGACGCGAGCGGGCAGGGAGGAAGGTGGGCCTGGGGCAGACGGGTGCAGGTGGAAGGTGGGACCGCGCCCAGGTGGGGAGGAGTTGTGTGGGTGTGAGAGAGAGAGGGAGGCGTGTGTGGGCTGGGTGGAGGGAGTGGGGGGCTGATGTGGCGGGTTGGGGTTGGTTAGAGGGAAGGGGCAGGGTGACGTGGCGACCAGGGATTGGAGGGGGTGAGGTGGAGAGGGGCTGGGTAGAATAGGTTGGGTAGACTAGGGATTTTGGGGTGGGCCGATTTTATTTCTGGGGGTGGTCGTTCGGGTCGAATCGGCCCGTTCGACTGCCCCCCTAAAAATAATTTAATATTTTATTTGTTTAAAACAAAGCTTCTGCAAACCGATAGCGGACAAAACAAAATAATCCGGAGACCCGGGTTTTGCGTTTGAATAAAGATGGGGTGTTTAGAAAACAAATTAGGTTTTTCTGCAAATAGTTTTATGCAAGCAATTGCAAGATGATGACGATGCTCAAATGCAACGTGGCATGATGACATGAGCATGCGGTCATGATGATGCAATGCACAAAAACAACGCGATTTTCTAGTAGTGGTTTTGCGGGATGCCACAACAACCCTAGAGCCTAGTGTCCTATTATCCAAAAACCCCTTACCTGTTAGTATTAGTTTGCGAGTACTTAAAGAGTACTCATGGCTTTGTCCCTCGCTATTCCCATGGCCAGACTATGAAGAGGAGTACCTGGAGGATGGACCCCAGGAAGGTTACGACAACTAGGATCATCTCCCATCGTCAGCATTGCATGTGACCCCGAAGATGGAGCTTCGCCTACGCTACCGTTATTATTACGTATTCCGCTGCCTGATGTTGTATTAAGAACTGGATCATGAGATCCCTATTTCTGTAAGAACTTATGTATCGTTTGTAATGGATGAAGTACTATGGTATCCAATTCTGTTATGTCTCGCAAAAATGGTAATACTGGGATTGCGATGTATGGCATAACAGGCATCTAGGATTGAAAAATCCGGGTGTTGACAGCTTGGTAGATTGGAAGATGTTTTCTGAGGTCACTTCTGGTTTTGGGTCTCAGGGCACATCATCTTCTCGCCCTCACGGCAAAGGGCCTACTCCTCCCGGTGGTGACGATGACTCTAAGTATGATTATGACGAGGATGAGGACATGGATGAGGATGATGACGACGAGGACTCCGAGTGATCCTTTGGGGCGCTAGCTTAGGTATTTTCCCTTTTTCGGTGTTTCGATTCCAAAGGGGAGAAGACATTGTCATCGAGATTTGCATGGGTTGGGTTTGGATTTTATTCTTTTTTAAATTCAAACATTTGCTTTTATTTTTGAGTGTGCGTGATATTATGTGTGTGAGTACCTATGTTTGTGTTATGCTCCTATGCTACTGTAATATGTGTGAGACCTATGTTTATTACCTATTACCTGCCGTGCTTGATTTACTTGTTTATCTTAGTGCACATCATCAGGGGGAGCATTGTTATACATTATTATATCTCATTGCAAATATTTCCATGCAAAATCACTTGTTGTCATCGAACACCAAAAAGGGGGAGATTGAAAGGACATTTGTCTTAATCAGTTTTGGTGTTAACAACTTGTAGATCATTTTACACTGCCTTGAGTACGCCACAAAAGGCCTCACCCTATTTCCAGGCCTTCAGTACGCCACAAAGATCTAGGAAAATGAGCATTGTTACAACTCGTGTGTTCTAACCGTACTAGCAATACTATGCATAGATCGGCTCTGATACCACTGTTGGGGTCCGAGGGCAGAAAACAAAAAAATTCCTATGATCGAAACCCTAATGCCAGGATCTATCTACTAGTAATGTAGTAACGGAAGGAGATACGATATTCATACCTCTGGAGACCGAGCACGGTTAATGTACCACGAGGAACATGGTTGAAGAAGACGCCTTGACGCTGACCTTGAGGTCACAAAGTCCTGCGGCTCCGACAACTCCTAGCGCCAAAAGCACGACGCCTCCAAAGGGAGTCACACACGTATGGTGACTGATGACGACTCCCGCTTCTCCCTGATCCAGCCAAGATTGTGGAAGTAGATCTCTTGGCTCTAAATCCCATAGAGCGATGACGCTCCGCGGTGAAGAACTCATCGCTCGCACAACTCTGATAAGGGGGCCATAATCGAGAGAGAGAGAGAGAGAGGTAACACATGGCTTTTCTTTATTTCCAGGTAGAAATTGGTGTGTTTTAATCCTCCTATGGGCACCCCTTTATATAGGCGGAGGGAGGGGCTCCCTCCACTTTAGGTGACCCAAGTGGGACTAAAACTAATAAGAAAAAGGGCCAAATCCTCTAGCCAGTCGGGTGGGCCGAAACCCCACCCGCGCGTGGCCCAGTAGGAAAAGCAGCATCGGCAGGAGGCGTCGGCCGGGTGGGCCGCACGCGTGCCCCATGGCCCACGAGGAAGACGACAGCGGCGGAGGCTAGTGCTGGCGCAGGTGGGCCGGCCCTCTAGCACGCACGCGCGCACGCGTCGCCCACGTGGCAACCGGCGGCGGCGGTTCCCGGGTGGGCCGCAAGCCAGCCCAGCCCGCCCGCGCGGCTGCTCTCCTGCGAGCTCCCTTGGGCCGGGGTTGAGCAGCCTACGATGGCGGTGGTTAGCGGCTTCTTCCCGCACGTCCCGCATTATCTGTCGCCCACTTGGGCTGGTTCAAAACCAGCCCCTTTTTGTTGTTTCCATTTGCCTTTTTGTCCGTTTCTTTTTAGGTAAAATCCCTCTCGGGTTTTTCCTAATAAGTAAGATGCCTTTATAAATTGTTATTTAAATATATATTTACTATATGTTAATTTATAATATATTATTTCATAATTAACATATAGTAAATATATATTTAAATAATCATTTATTCAAAAACTCTTTTTGGTCCCTTTTCCTTTATCCTTTCTCCGAACACCTTCGGATCACCTCAGAACTTTTTTAGTTTATATCTCCTCATTTCTTTAGTGATTCTGAACAAGCCATTAACAATCTCTAAGCTTCATCAAGCCCTTAAGCGTTCTACCCAATAGTTCGAGAATACTCCTAACATGGTCAAGACTCCTCTCTAATGAATGATCAACAACGGGACCTGGATGTCTATGATGACCACCTGTGCATTCCATGAAATTTGTTGTTGAACTGCAAACATTGTGTCTTATTCCTTCTGTCTCTGTGATACTTTATTGTCCAAGGCTTGATCAAATGACATCACCATCTCAGGGTTCAACCTTGTTACCGATAATACCTTCTTTACTCGATCCGATAAGTGATATCCCTCATGACCTAGTTAGACGTTGCACAGCTTATGAATATAACTTATCTGAGTGGTCCTAGAGTATCTTCCACCATGCAGATAGACAAATAATATTCTTGACGCATATGTCTCGACATGTTCCTTCGGATACCCAATGACACACTTATGATCACTGTTCCACCAAGTGATGTTAAGTGCCATCAAAGTAACCCCGGGAGACAGTGGTTAGATATGGGCTCACGGTCTAAGGAAAGAGTCACTACGTTTACTAATCATCGTAGCATGAAATCTGTGACATGATCGTGATACGATGCTATAGATAGGTTATGTTCACCATAACATTCTCTAATAAAATGACTGCATTGTCAATTGGGCTGAGGCACCAACATGATCAGGAAACCTTTGATGATCTGTTGACCAATGAACCAGTGACTAGAGTTTCCCTGAGAACTACTGGTTGTTTGTATATCACACATGTATTGACGTTTCCTAATTAATACAGTTGTAGCATGATATAAAACTTAATCATAAACTTTATGAAATATACCAATTATCATTTGTCTCTAGGGCATATTCCCTTCAATAGATGAGGTTGATGTTGCTACCCGTGTCCATGAATACCTTGCTCATATCAAACCCGCCAATTTGTGCATCAACAATGAGAGCCGAATGACCCGGTCAACGTACTCGAAGCGGTTGATCAGCTCTGCTGAATATGATTTCCTGTTCCGACCAGTGGAGGAATTCGGGAGTTGGCGGTGGCACCGTTACTACCATATTGACTTGTCGGGTAATCAATTTTTGGACTCTGTTTGATGGGCGTCCCTTCCAAATCATAGACATTGATTCTTTGGACCTTGGGTTCTCCTCCTCTTGGTTTTTGTTCCGTGCGGGTTGTGGCTGCCCTACTGGTGTTGGCCCCGATGGAGGTGGAGGTGCCGCAGTAGCAAGGGTTCCTGGTGCAACAGTGTACCCATGATTTTTTGTGTCGTTCACTTTTGCATTGCATACTGCCTTCATCCCTAGAAAGGTGCAGCAATCCTTCATAAGGTGAGTGGAACGTCGCATTCCCTCAGAGTCGATGTAGAAGTGCATATTGCATGGTCCTTCCAACATTTGCATTAGGGACATCGGTGATTCCCTTAGTCGGTACTACTATGTTGGTATACTTTTCCCGTGTCCTCTTGGCTACTACAGTATCTGCTACTACGATTGTCGTTTCTTTGGTTATCGTCCCCAACAAAACTGGTCGCGACATAGTTTGGTGTAGGGGATATACTTTCTAGGTATACCCACAGGACTCGTTGACCAGGGTGGGCCACCAACGTGTTAGAGATTTGCTTCACGGGCAACCCGGTCAGAGAAAGAGGAGGAGCCAGTTCCGGCTATGACAAGGCCCAGAAGAGTTACCGACTTAGGACTGTAGTATTACTTGTAATCCAAGCTGTATCTAGTTACCGACTATGTAATATAGCCGGATAGGTCTCTCCTGTAACCCTAGGCCCTGGTGACTATATAAACCGGCCCTATGGGAGCCTTTAGGGAAATAACCAATCGTAACACCACAATCAACTCGCACAGGAGAACCTCTCTTGTAATCCGCTATAACATCCGGCTTACGCCGTTATATTACTGGGTTGCTAGCAGGAGTAGGGTCCGATCACTACAGTCGGATCTGAACCTGGGTAAACTTGTGCTCACCGCTCCTGGAACATCCGACGTCTCACACTCCATCTTTCCAACGCCACTAGGACCCCCAATGGCGTACTTGTCGATAATCCGATGACAGTTGGGGCCCACCGTGGGGCAGGTGACCTTTGGAGCTTCGTTCCAGGAGGAATCTGCACGTGCAGGAATCGGCAAAACTATTGCCATGGGTCGCGTGGTCTACGCTAGTGATGTCCCTCTCGTCCTTCTCGACGAGACCTGGATTCCATCTTCAAAACCCGTGACAACCTACACGATCATGTCTATCGGCGAGATCGATATTTATCTCGGTTTCGCTGAACCCGCCCAACCCACACTTGAGGTGATGACCATGGCGAAAGAAAAATCCAGATCTACTTTGTCCACAGAAGCAGAAGAGTTTAAGATCTCGGAGAAAATCAAAACCACCCATCCCACTCTTGTAGTGGAAGAAGAGGTTGAAGAAGAATCTGGATCTGATCTCTCTAGCGATATCGGATACATGGATGAGGAATACATCCGCTACGGATCCGGCTCTGCCGATGTTGAGGCGGAAACCAAGTAATACCACTACCTCAAGAACATAAACAAGAAGAAGCACTGTTTCGTGTACCACATAAGCTCTAGATCCGAATCTGTCGATGCTGGAGCCGGCAGAGATTCAGTCCTAGACGCAATTGAAGAAAACGCCGACTTACCTGGCTCCCCTCAAGAGTCAATAATGTCGCAGGAACTTCGAGACATCAATAAGGAGATGGAGGAGTACGAACAAGAGCACGCCTCCAAGACAACGCAAGGTGAGCCATAAACAATATGATAGCATGGATGAAAGCTACACCTCGCGGGATGATATGGATACCAGATATTCCTCCGAGGTCCACAAGCCAACCACGACGGAAAGTACCGACGGAAGTTTATCCCCCGGTACCGGACCAAAACCCGTCTTTGTCACTAGTACGCACGTCAAGGCTACTGGGCGATCAAAGAAGAAGAAGAAGAACAAGAATCCGACACCGGCAGAGCCGGACTTCGAGGAAACCAACGAGGAAAAAGTTGATGAAGAGATCGAGATGGAGAATTATGATGGAGATCCGATTAATACCACGTCGATCGACCCTCCTGTGGATGGACACGTTGTCACCAAGGGTGCACGTGAATTTTACGGGGATGCTCTCACAATTCCAATTCCAACGGCTTCGCATCTTACGCCAGAGGCGCTGGAGAAACGGGCTGAGGACCTAGAAAAGCATCGTTTGTTTCTGCTCGAGGAGGCCACGCACATCGTAAAGCTTAGACAATAGTTATACAGTGATCCTGCCAAGTATCAGTCAGATTTCAAGCGACACCCAAACAAAACAAGGGGTGGTCCGTTTCTTGCCACCAAGAACCCGGATATCCACAAAGATCTATTCGACGGAAAGGACGGAGAGAAGATCCGAGTCTACAGCACGCCGTTGGAAAATTCTGTAGCAGCTCGAGCCATCCTCGCCAACTATCCGTCTCCACAGCAGGTCCAACAGTGTGTCACGTTGTTGGACAAAGGATTAAAGCAGCAGAAAACGGCTGCGTCATTTAGTGGCAAGCTGGCCTTAAAGTCCGAGTTTTGCCACACTGGCGCTAATCAAAGCACTGATGGAAGGCTCCGCAGGGATACAAATCAATGCTATCGTCCCCGTGGAGAAGAAGAGAATTCAAGAACCGGCTCAAACGGCCACCCTCGCCGGCCGGTGCGTGATTGGGCAAAGTTATTCCGGCTGCGTCCGAAAATGCCATCAGGGCAATGGTCCCTCATCGGCAAAACAACCGCTATAGAGAAGATCCGGAAACACGTCGCTAGCAAGAAGATCAAGATCGGCTAAGGATGCCACCACCGAGCCGTCCGGCTGGCAATGACAGACGAAGAGATGATTCAGAATGTCCTGAATCAAGTAGGGACAACGTCCAAAGAAACAGGCATCAGAGTCAGCATAATGAGGCTCCACCACCACCACCGCGTAACCCAACCGGAAATAATCCACCAGGGACACCATCGCATCCTGGCAAAAACCATGAAGGATCCCGACGTAGCCATGGAAGCCACAGGGGCGGAGGCGACAATGGTGAAAGGAGAAGCAGAAATCCAACTCCGCCGCGCAGAAGCCGTGAGCCTCCAAGGCGCAGATCTCTCTCGCCAAACGACGCTCGCCATCGCATTGAATCAAACATAGAGGCGCGGAGGTACGAGGAAGAAGATGTGTATGTGGGACCCAAATGCTTTGGACCACGCATACGTCAACCCAAATTTCCGGTTGACTTTGGTATTGCCAAACACATTCAGTCCTACGACAGCGTGGCTCGGCCAGATACCTGGCTCCAGGATGTTTTCCAGGCCTGCTGCATCGTCAAAGGAGGAAATAGCCTAGTCACAGTCCAATATCTCCCACTCATGCTGAGGAAGACGGCTCGATCATGGCTCAATGAACTGCCAGAGAATTCAATTCACAACTGGTATGATATGCAAAGTGCATTCTTTTCAAACTTCGAGAGAACGTACAGGAGGCCCTGTATAGTCGGAGACTTGCAGCCTTGCACACAAAGAACTACCTCGGACGCTGGATTGACACGAAGAACTCCTACGAGGGAGTAAATGAACAAACTGCGATAGAAGCTTTCATCGCAGGACTCCCAGTCAGACTTTTGCGTCACAGACTAAAGCGTGACCATGTCACAAATTTGGGAGAAATGATAGAGACGGCAAGCAAATACGCTGATGCCGATGATGATTTAGAAGGGTTGCTAAATATTCTGGCCAATCCCAATGCGGCCAAACAACCAAAACAACAAACTCAGAAGCGCAAGAACACCTCTTCAGCTGTTGCATAGCATCCTCGCCATCATATCAGCAATTTGCCATATCCATCAACTGGGAGATTGTTTTCAGCTTGATGTGACCCATTTCTTCGATGAACTCCTTGCGACGTAGATCGTCATTGAAGGCGTCAATTCCCCTTTTGTCAGAGATGCTTTCAACAGAATTTTTAATTATATTCCACCTTTGAATGTATGTGCAGATTGATTCTCCAGGATTCTTCTTGCATGCTCGTAATTCCTCGACCGATGCGGGTCATTTGAGTGTGTACTTAAAGTTGCGGATGAACTTGTCCTCCAAATCACTCCAGTTGCTAATAGATTCTTCGGATAGCTGCCTAAGACACGAGCGTGCTGCGCCACTTAGATGTAATTGGAGGCTCTGCATACCCATAGCCTTTGAGCAACCTTGGAGTTTGACGATTTGTATATAATAGACTAGCCATGCTTTGGATTTTTGGAGCCCATCGTACTTTTGACGATCATGAGGAAGCTTGAAGTCTTTGGATACTGGTGTTTTGCAAACCCGACGGGTAATGCAACTGGCGCCACAAGGTTCACGCTCATCCTCGCTCTCTGCATCAGAATATCTTTGGCTGCAGCGCTCTTCCCTAGATATGTTGACCCTTCTTTGTGTGATATCATTTCCCGCATCGTCTCCACGCGAGGAAAACCGCACACGGTGAGGTGAGTTTGATCTTCAGGTGTTTCTCGTGTGCCGAGGGCTGCTATGACGGCAGGGTGATTTGTCGGCTCGCTGGACGACTCCTTGTTCTCCTTGCGCAAGAGTTTCTGTCACATCCCAAAATTTTCTAAATTTTGGAATGTGAAATAAATAAAATAAGTTTGGTTGAATTGGTTGACTTTGTTGGAATTTTTGAAGGAGAAGAAACTTTTGAGAACTTGTTTGAAAACTTCTTAACCTTGATTTTGAAATGTTGTATATGAGTGGATTAACATGATTATCCAACTTGTGTTAATTTGAATTTGAGTGAAATTTAAAATAACTATCCAACCATGATTGAATCAGTAAAGAGATGGAATTATATGAATTTCCTCATTATGGTGAAATTGTATTTTAATATGTTCCATTTGACTATTTAAGATTTTATTTGAATTTGTGGAACCATTCTAAAATGCATTTTCACAACTTGTTTTATATGAGAGAAGATAACGTGACGTATTCATTTTTATTTGGATGTTAAGATTATTCTTTATATAATTGATCATGTTGCTTTCTGCATTTGTGGCATTGTGAGTTTTGTTTGATTGATCAAAATAAAAACTCTAATAACTATTTATAAAATTTTCATAGTAGCCACATATGGCCTATTGCATAAAACCAAGTTGTACCTTTGTTGGACATGAAAAGGTCCCCTAGTTGTCCTAAATGCAATTTGGGAATTTTACAAAATTTTATAAAGTTGTTTGAGCCATTTTGAAGCTCTAAAACAAATTTTACAAAATAAAACAGAAAATAATAAAAAGAAAATGAATAAGAAAAAAACCCGGCCTAACCCAACATGGCCTCTCTCACCCGTGCGAAACACAGAGCGCAGAAGTCGCATGTGGCCCACTACCAGCCAAAGTGGAAAAGCAATAGTTCCTCTCCCCCTCTCCTATTTTTTCCCTTAGAGTGTGGGACCTGCGTGTCAGCCTCACACCACATGGATGTGTGGACCCCACCTTATCATCCTCTTCCTGCCAATGGAGATCTACACGAGTTCGAACCGTACCGGAAATGCCGATGAATTCGTGCCATTTTTGCCAGATTCTCGCCTCTTTCCCATTATAATCCACCTATAAATGCCCCACTCCCAAGATTCCTGCGATTTTTTATGTTTTGGGAAATCCCTAGACTGCAAATCGATCTCCCAGAAACCCATCGCCGTCGGACGCCGTGGAGCTCTAGTACGAGCTTAGACTCGAATTTCTCGTTGCCCCTTGCTCTCCATTTTTCCCTTGTCTTCTTTGTCTCGTTCCGCGGCCTCTCCTTGACCCTCAGCCCTCTTCGGCATACAACAGAACGAGTTGTCCGAGCCACAAGAGGTTCACCGGACCTACACGTCTTCAACCACCCACTATCGTTGCCAGAGAAAGAAAAGATCGACGCCAAGGAAACTAGGACACTCCCCGTCATCCCCCGCATCTTGTAGGCAACCCCACCATTGCCGTATACCACCAGGATCACCGCCATCATCGCCATCCTACCCGCTGCCGCCGTCGCGACTGTCAACGTTGACCGCCAGCCGCCCTCTCTCGGCCATCCTCAACCTGCACCGTACGATCGGGTATGATCGCTCTGGATCATCAGTTGACCCGAGCCAATGCTCCTTGACCAGTCAAAGGCCATGTCAGTAGCATATTCCAGGAATATTCTCCTGTAATTTCAGAAATAGAAATAAGAGTCAAAAGATGATTAAATCTTGAAAATTCATCGAAAATTATTTATAAGTCCAAATTTAGAAAATAATATACCTATGGATTCATAAACATATGGAGAATATTAATATGCTGCTAGATCCAACCTTTATACTATATATTTACTATACTAATTTAATTACTATAATGGCCTCTTTGGAGTAAATAAATCATAGTAAATTATTTACCTATCAAAAAATACAAATAAGATTTCCTTGGAATCCTTGATTCATGTAGAATACTTATATGGCTTTAGATATAATTGTTGTTGAAGAAAATAATTTGAATGATTTAAATCCTTCTAACTACTATTTAAATCATAGAAAATTAACCATCACTCCAAAATTAGTGAAACCAATTGCCACTGTTTTTTTTATAATATCTATCCAAAGAAATTGCATACCAAATTATTTGATACTGTTAAAATAGAAATTCATGCAGAAACCTCTAAACCCATTGAAACAGTTATTTAATCATAAGAAAAGATCTATAACTTATTTTTAAGCGATTCAAATTACTTTTGTCTCTAATTTGCATTACCTATCCAGTAGCATTTACTTTACAATTTAATACGATAGATACATCAGAAGTTGAATTACCTATCCAGTTGCGGCCTTTCTAGTTGAGCTGATAGAGGATGCGGGTGTCGCTGTAGGCGATGCAGGTGTGACCGATGGATCCGATCGAAGCCGAAAGTCAAAGATTCTCAGATTCTCCCACGCAAAGTGGAAACTTCCGATTATGAGATCGGTCTTTTGGTCAAAATCAACGGGAGACGATAAAGGGCGCGGATCAACCATATCACAATGGACCTCTGAAAGGACATTTATTGTCATAATCACTTTTGGTGTTCGTTAACAACAAGTAGATTATTTTACAATTTGTCACTGTCCACAGGTTGCTATTATGATAAGTGAAAAGTACCCTCACCCTTTGGAAAGATTCCTGCAAGATTGACATGGTTCTGGAAATACCAGACTAGAGTCTCCGGTCTGCCTGGACCGGAGTCTCCGGTGTGGATCGGAGTTTCTGGATGAGTTCCCGGTGGAGGCTTCAGGAACATGGCTGGGTCATTCTGTATGAGGGTGCGGAGCAAGGTCCGGAGGCTTCTACGGAATCTCCGGTGTAGGCTCAGACCGGATTCTCCGGTGCTGGAGGACCAGAGTCTCCGGCCCACTTGGCTCTCACAAAGACTGGGTCGTACTGCATACTGGTCCAGAGGCTGGACCGGAGATGGTCCGGATTCTCCGGTGTAGACCGGAGTCTCTGGTGTACAGACCGGAGTCTCCGGTCTGGTTCTTCTCCAACGGTCAGAAAACGGTTTGTGGAAGGGGCTGCTTATAAATAGGGACCCTTGTCCCCTTCCTCCAGCCGCTCGACCTGCTCAAGAACACAAACTCCATTAGAGCCACCAAATCTACAAGATCTCTTCATCCAACCATCCAAGTCATTAATATTTGGAGAATCTAAGGAGGAGGCCTTGATCTACAGCTTCACCAAGAGAGATCTTCATTTCCCCCTCATTCACTTGAGGGCCCCCATGCTCTATTGTTTCATTGGAAACCCTAGCTTTGATTTGGTTCTTACAAGCTTGTCTTTCATTGTTTTGACAGCTTGCTTGTATTTGGGATCCCCCAATTAAGTTGTGGATGTGTGCCCCGAACTTGTTGTAAAGGTGCCATCTTCCACCTCGAAGGTTGCCGATATAGTGGAAGGTGGATCGATCTCGTTGGGGTGAGATTCATCGGAGAACAAGGGAGGCCTCTCATGGCGTTGGTGGTTTGAAACCACCCCCTCTCCAAACATAGACGTACTTCCTCTCAAAAGGAAGGAACTATGGAAAACAAATCCTTGTGTCTCCGCGTCCATCACTTTGGTTACTTCTATCCTTTACCGCACTTTACTTACTCGTTCTTGCTTAGTGTTGTGTTAGCTAGTTCTTGTTTGTCATATAGGTAAATTCACCTTAGTTGCATTATCTAGGGAATTTACCTTTCTTGTCAAACCTTAACTTGTAAAAGAAGAAAATTTGAAGTAGCACCTATTCACCCCCCCCCCCTCTAGGTGCCCATACGATCCTTTCAATTAGTATCAGAGCCTCGGCTCTTTATTCGGGCTTTACCGCCTAAGAGTATATGGGTAGCAATGATGGGGAAGGTGGTGGTGAGCATACCACGGTGACCATGGATGATCTCAATAACTTGGAAACAAGATTGAGCTCCACCATGGCCAACAAGATCAAACAAGTGCAAACTTTAATTGAGCAACTTGTTAAAGATAAGGTAGGCTCATCATACCTTATCCTCGAGAGGAACTACCACCTTCATCCAAAGAGAATGCCCCGACATCTCCCACGGATAAGGTGGTGGGGGATAATCAAGGCAACATTAACTCCTCCACTAAAAGGGTTGGTTAGAAGGGATAGCATCATGACTCTCATGCATGGTTCTCTCCCGACCCTCCAATTCTTCACCCTCATGTAAACAATAGAGGTGACCCACCTAAGCTTGAAGCATCTCATACTTTTGCTCAATGGCAATCTTTAATGAAAACTCATGTGCGCAGCTCTTGCATTGAACTATGGAACATCATCAAACAAGGACTCTATATTGGGGATCCAAAAACAACTTGACAAGAAGAGAAGTTGTCCATAGTCAACTCAATGCCACCACCTTGCACATGATTCAACAAGGATTGGGTACAAAGGATTACCCACACATTGAGCACCTCAGCATTGCCAAGGAAGCTTGGGATGCTCTCATGGTGTTGTTTGTTGGGAATGAGAGCATGAGGAGGAACCGGTATGATGCACTAAGCAATGAAGCTGAAGGATTCTACATGAAGGAAGGTGAAAATCATGAAGACATGTACCGTAGGCTCAAGACCACCGCCACCGCTTCTAGAAATGTGGGTGCCTCACATGTGGATGATTCTTGGATAAAAAGGAAATATGTGAGTGCACTCATGCCTTTTAAGCCCAGCGACTTGAAGAGCCTACAAGGAAGACATAATTACCATCTCATGACCTACAATGAAGTTATGCAAGAGATGGCCTCTTTCAAGGTTGCCGCCAAGAATGCGAAAAATGCCCGTGATCGAGCCCTTGGTGTAACACCCTCAGAATCGACCCTATGCAAGTTTCAGCGATTCCCGCCAAACCCGCATAGAAACGATTCAAAGGTGCCCACCAGGCACTTGCGTGCGGGTGGAAAACGAAGTAATATCATTACACAATAGTCCACGATGGAACCCACAGAACATATGTATACAACAGCGACTCAAAGAGTCAAGAATACAGATATACAATACAAAGATCCAAATCACCTTTAAAACGATATAGCGTCCGAGTACGGACAAGATGCAAATTGAGCTAAGAGCCCTGAAGATTAACCAATGGCGTCCATAACCCTGCCCAGGCCAAGCCGGAAGGGTAACCCTGCTAACGACGTCGATCTCAAAACCTGCTTAAACAAAAGGGGTGCCGACAAAGGGCAAAGGAAAAAGAGAAGCGGTCAGTACTGAGGCCAGTACACGGTGAGGCTAGAATTCGGCGGTCCTCGCCTACATAGGTATGGTGGACTGAGCGGCAGCGCGGCATGCACTAAACAACCTATAGAGACTCGATATAACTGACGGCTATCAGAGAGGGATAAGAAAGACCTATCCGGATCCAACCCGATACTACCACCAAACATACCCATCCTGGTGTTTCCCCCTCGAGACCAAACGAGGAAGTCAACCGAGGAACTCACACAGTTGGCAGTTTTATTCATTCTGTTATAGTTGCGGCAATTACTAGTCAAATCAAGATAGCATGAGTCATCCTGATATAATAAGCAGTGGGCAGTTTTAGTTAACCATTCCGTTGTAGTTGCAACACTTACTAGTCAGATACGATTAGCATGAGATATCCCAAACCCAGCAGTTGTTGGTACTTTTATTTAGCCACTCCGTTGCAGTGAAGCTGATTACTAGTCATATCGGATACAAGTCAAATTATAGCAGTAAACTTTAGTTATAGTTGTCTATGATCGAGAACTGTGCTCCAAGTCGTCCATAACCGCGGACACGGCTTTTCGAAAAGATTTAACCCTGCAGGGGTGCACCAAAGTATCCACACGCACTTCGACCCTTTTTGCCAGATCAGTTAACATACACCCATCGGTATGTCGGCGGGGCCTAAGTCATGACGTTTCCCAGACCCAAAGAAAGTACATGGGGGCCACCCCACTAAGCTACCCGCAACGAAGTTGGCCGGCTCCGGAACGGACCCAGGGTTTGCGTCAGTGGCTGTAAACGACTGGGAACCCGAAAGTGTGAATGGGCTTGTCGATACCGCAAAAACACTCCGCTTACCTAAACAGTACAGGTGCTCCTCGCACAATCTTAAATGAAGCAGTAAAGCATGGCATAAGTACAGAATAGTAATAAAGCTCCAAACTACTTTGTGGCCCCCAGTTCAATACTTTGAAATCAGGTACTAATCGATGGGGGTACCCATACACCCCACCTGTGGTTAGCGCGCTCGATCTCGGAACAGGTGTCAAGAACTCGGGGTCCTACGGGACACTAGTGGGCGGTTAAAATCCAAATAACATCTATTGCCCACCTGTGCCTCAGCATTATTTACCTACTTCAATTTTAGTTATTAAACAATAATTAAAGCCATGATCATCTCCAACATTAAACATGCGGCAATACTCCAACAACTGTGGTACTTGACGACACGCAACAGCACTTGAGCAAGCGACTACGACACGCCAGTCCAACTATCTACCAAACAATAGGTAATAGGATGTGTCCAAGGCAATATAAGGCTGCAAGGGATACCACGGGTACGAAAACTAGAGCATCGCAACATAGATAACAATAGATCAACAGGAGGAAATAAAGACTAGAAATGTAAAATAGGTAGAAAGGGGGAGAATGATCGCCTGAAAAACATTGTTGAAGGATCATCCGAAGATCGGGTCGACTCTCGCATCAACTCATCGGCCTAATCCGTGAATAAGCAAAGCACTAGCACAAACACCGGATGCACTATTTAACATTATGACAGAAGATCGGCATGATGCATGTATGATGTATGACATGGCAAAGGTGCGATGCAATTAGGCAATATTAAGCGGAACCAGGGTCCCGCCAATTAAATATAAGGTTCATGTTGTTTAACTACCCCGCAAATTAAATGTGGAATTAACAAGGCAAAGCATGACATTGATTCGCTACACAAATTTAAATGAAGTCCGGAATAAGACAAAGGTATTCCGCATATCGGCTCCATATTCAATTATTAGATGAGTCGACAACATACTCCCAACCCACAATATGTATGCAAGCATGGCAATTTAATATGCAACAATTTATATATTTCATTTATGAAAATAAGGTCTCGGAAAGAGGTTCACACATGTCTTCGACGATCTTGGTTAGGGTTCGACGGGGTTCGGTCTTCAGGCACCCGAACAGGCTTCTCGAATTTCGTGAAGGAGATCTTGGGGTTTCCGTGTCGAAGGTCTTCGGATTCGAGGATCTCCAGGTACGTCGGAGCCATGTCGATGACATTGGGGTGCGTCTCTTTAACTTCGGGTTCCATGTAGAGGATCTGGGGTGCCTTGTCACTAGTGGATTTATCTACCAACATCCCCACACCAACATCATCTGGGCAACGACAGCACCTCACACCCTTGGTTGCAGCGCGAGAAACGGGCCGAACTGGGCAAGGTGTGGTCATGCTGGAAACGGGTGGTAGCGCTAGGTGAGGTCGAGCTCGAGCAGCAGGGGCGTCCACGCGCGGGGCACACTTGGAGACGGGGCGAACAACAGGAGGTCGAGGCCGGCATGGGAGACGACGCTGCGGCGACGGCTGGCGCTGAGCCGGCGAGGCAGAGGCGCTCAGGGCAGCGGTACGGCGCCGCTGTGGAAGACGGCCAGCGGCGGCTCGGGAGATGGAGGTGACACGGGGGCGCGGCGATACGTCCAGGGGATGGCCTACAAGGAGGAGGAGGCGGAGGCCATGGCCGTGGCAGTCTGCAGACGAGGCGCCAGCGACGACGGTGACCGGACCGCGGCGGTTGCAGAGAGCGAGCCGGGCAGTGGCGCTAGAGGCAAGGCCGACGGGGAGGAGAGCGCCGCGGAGGCGGGCCTGGAGCGGAGGGGCGACGGGCTCGGGCGGCGAATGCTCAAGGAGGTGCTCGGAGAAGGCACGGCGGCGGCGGGCATCAAGGATCGATGGAGGCGGCGGGCTCCTGGCGATGGCGGCGGGATGGCAAGCTGGCGGAGGAGGTCGCAGCAGATGCGGGACCACGCGGTCGAGGCAGCTCCGGCGAGGCAGAGAGAAGGCCGGCGGCGGGAGGAGGTGGAGACGGGGGCGCGATGGGGACGAGGCTCGAGGAGCGAGGCGAGAGGGGCCAGGGGGAGACGCGGGGTAGGTGGGGGCTCTGTGAAGGGTGGAGGGATTGGGGTGAGGTGTCAGGTGGTGGGGCCAGGCGGTAGAGGTGGCGGGCTGGGATTGGATGGGGGGAAGGGAGTGGTGAGGTGGCGGGTGGTGATTGGCCGGGGTGAGGTGGAGGGCTGGATAGGACTAGAGTGGGTAGAGTATTTGGTAGCAAAGGGGTTTGGGGATAGACAGGGTAGGGTTTTAATTTGGAGGTGGCCGGCTAGGCTTTCGGGCCTGGCTGGCTGCCTCCCAAAAATAATTTAAAATATTTTATTATTCAAAACGGGGCTTTTGAAAACCGTTGGCAGACAAAACAAAATATTCCGGAGACCCGGATTTTGTGTTCGAATACAGACGGAGCGTTTAGAAAACAAAACAGACTTTTCAAAAATAGTTTTTAAACAAACCATGCACGATGATTACGATGCTCCAAATGCAATGTGGCATGATGACATGAGCATGCAGTCATGATGATGCAATGCACAAAAACAACGCGATTTTCTAGTAGTGGTTTTTGCGGGGTGTGGCATCCCGCAAAACCACTACGAGAAAATCGCGTTGTTTTTGTGCATTGCATCATCATGACCGCATGCTCATGTCATCATGCCACGTTGCATTTGAGCATCGTCATCATCTTGCATTTGCTTGCATAAAACTATTTACAGAAAAACCTATTTTGTGTTTCTAAAATGCCCCGTCTTTATTTAAATGCAAAACCCGGGTCTCCGGATTATTTTGTTTGTCTGCTATCGGTTTGCAGAAGCTTTGTTTTAAACAAATAAAATATTAAAGTATTTTAGTGGGGGCAGTCGAACGGGCCGACTCGACCCGAACGACCACCCCCAGGAATTAAATCGGTCCATCCCAAACCCCTTTTGCACCCAGTCCTATTCTACCCACCCAGCCTCCACCTCACCCCGCCCAATAACTTGTCGCCACCTCACCCTCCCCAAACCCCCCACCACTAAGAAGCTGCCACCTCACCCCTCCCTCCACTCACCCTGCCTCCACCACACCCCACACACGACGCACACACGCACACAACCGCCCCACCCGCCTGGCCCCTACCGCTGCTCAGCACCCCACCAACCGCGTGCCTGCCTGGCCCCACCCCCACCTGGCACCTGGCCCACCCGACCGCCTCCTCTCCCTGTTCCTCTTCCCCACCCCGACCCCGCTCTCTCCCCCGCGTCGGCACCCTCTCTCTTCTCCCTCCGTTCGAGCCGCCCGACGCCAACCCCAGCGGCCCCGACGCCTCCTTCCCCTCTCCGGCGCGCCGCGCGCCCGAGCCTTCCCCCCACCTCCCTCACGCGTCTCCCCCTCGCCCAACCGCCTCCCTCTCCCCCGTCCGGCTCACATCCTCCTGCCCCGCCGCCGCGGCCCCCTCCCGCTCCGCTCGCCGCGCTCCACCCTCCCTCTCCCCGAGGCCCGAGCTCGCCGCCGGCGCGCGCCCCGCTCCCTCTGCAGCGGCACCGCCGGCCGCCTCGCCTCCTCCGCCTCGGCCCCTCCCCGCCACCGCCGTTCTCGAGCCGCGACCCCCGCCTCCGTCTGTGAGCTCCGGCGCGAGCGCGCCGCCGCCGGTCTTCCCACCCCCGAGCTCGCGCGAGCCGCCCCGCCTGGAGCCTCCCCGACCTCGCCGGCCCCGGCCCTCGACCGCCTCCCTCTGCGAGCCGTCGTCGCCGCCGGTCCCTCCCCTCAAGCTCGGCCGGGCTCGCCCCTCCGCCCCACCTCGTCGCTCTGCCTCGCCCCGTGCCGCCGCCATCGCCCCCGACCTTCTCCCCCGTCCTCCCCGAGCCCCTGCCGACCTCCGCCGCCTCGCCCTCGCCCTTCCGCCGCCGGGTCCCCTTCCTGCAGAGCGCCGCCGCCGCGCGAGGCCTCCCCGGGCCTGAACCTCTCTGCCAGCGCCTGCCGCCTCCTGCAGCATGCCGTCGGCCACCCCTTGCGTTCCTCCGCCCCGTCCTTCAACCGCTGTCGCCGCGGGTGCTCGGTCGCTGCCGCCAAGAGCTTCGGTTCCCGCCCTGGACACGACCGCAGCGAGTGCCCCTGGAGCACATGTTTTTCCTGCGCCTGGGAAGCCCTCTTGTTCTGTGCCTGTTCTTTTTGTGTGTGGCTCTGTTCTCGTGCCTGCAGTGTTTGAGAGGTGCGGCTGCCCCAGTTGTTGCGTTTGGCCAACTTGTTTTTGTGAGATGCCAATGGTACCCTGCCAAGATCGACATCGATCGAGCAGATTCGATGAACCCCGGGTGCCCATCCGAGTTCGCCATCGACCACGAAGTCGCAGTCCGAAGCTCCCCTTCACGGATGCAACCAGATCTTCCTCACGGAGACGAAGATCCCGGTCTCGAGGATCCGATGCCCGGAACGCCAAGCCCGCCCACGTGGAAACCGAAGACCGATCCCGGAGCCCGATCCGAAGACCCCGGTTCGACAAGTACTCCGTCCTGGACACCAAGTTCTGCATCCCGAACGCCAAGACCGACCGGTACGCGGTACCGACAAGAGTCTCGAAACGACAAGACCGACGACCCGACAAGATCTTCGCGACGGCAAGATCGACCGCGTGGAACCAAGATCTTCGGCATGTCACGACAAGTTCTCCGTCTTGTATCCGCTCCCGCCGATCCCGTCGAACCCTAAACCCCGAGACCGGACCCCGAACCCCGGAACCCCAAGTTCGTCGAGACCCTCTAATGTGTGAACCCCTTCCCGACACCCTATTTTATAATAAAATAACAACTTGTCGCATATTGAATTGTCATACTCGCATGCATATTGAGTGGTTTGGGGGCCTTATGCCGATTCACCTTATAATTAAATATGGGGCCCATATGCGGGCAAATCTAGTCTCATATTGGCCTCATTTAAACTTGTGTAGCGAACCGGTGCGATCTTTTGCCATGTTATAACAACAGTTAAATTGCGGGGTAGCTAAACAACATGAACCGCCTTATTAATTGTCGGGACCCCGGTTCCGCTTAATCTGACCTAATTGCATCGCACTTCTGCCATGTCATACATCATACATGCATCATGCCCGATCTTTTGCCGTAGTATTAAATATTGCATCCGGTGTTTATTCTAGTGTTTTGCTTCTTCGCGGATAAGGCCGTTGAGTTGATGTGAGCTTCGCCCCGATCTTCGGTTGAACCTTCGGCAATGCTTTCAGGCGAGCATCTCCCCCTTTCTACCTATCTTACTTTTATAGTATTTATTCCCTCCTGTTGATCTATTGCTATCTGTGTTGCGATGCTCTAGTTTCCGTACCTGTGATATCCCCTGCAGCCCTATATTGCCTTGGACACATCCTATTACCTGTTGATTGGTAGATAGTTGGACTTGCGCGTCGTAGTCGCTTGCTCAAGTGCTATTGCGAGTCGTCAAGTACCACAGTTGTTGGAGTATAGCCGCATGTCGATGTTGGAGATGATCATGGTTTTACTTATCGTTCACTTTAATTCCTGTTTAACCACTAAAATTGAAGTAAGTAAGCAGAGGCATCGGTGGGTGATAGGTAATATTTGGTTTCCGACCGCCCACTTGTGTCCCGTAGGACCCCGAGTACTTGATACCTGTTCCTTGATTTATCGCGCTATCCACATCCGGGAGGCTTATGGGACCCCCCTTAGCCAGAGCTTGATTCAGTCTTATTTCTTGGGGCCACAAACTAGTTTGAGGTTTTATTTACGATCCTGTACTTATGCCATGCTTTACTGCTTTATTTACGATTGTGCGAGGAGCACACTGTACTGTTTAGGATAGTGGCACGATTCCGCGGTGTCGACAAGCCTAGTTTTGGGTTCCCAGTCGTTCACAACCGTCCCCACAACCTTGAGTCCGTCTCGGAGCTAGCTTACTTCGTTGCGGGTATACTTTAAGGGGTGGCCCCCTGAAATATTTCCGAATCCTGTGATTGCTTTGTCGTGAAGGCCTCGTTGGGTTTTGATTTGGTTTTTCCGAGGTTGATCGAGTGTGTGTTGCTATTGGTGCACCCCGGCCGGGTAAAACTTTCTGAAAGCCGTGTCCGCGGTTATGGACGACTTGGAGCACAGTATCTCGATCATAGACAACTATAACTAAAGTAGTGCTATAAACTTGACTTTATAATGACTAGTAAGCAGCTTCACTATAATGGAATGGTTAAATAAAACTGCCAACAATTGCTTGTTTGGGTGTCGCTTGCGACGATTGTATATGACTAGTAAGTATTGCAACTATAACGGAATGGCTGATTAAAAGTACCAACAACTGCTGGGTTTTGGGTTATCTCATGCTAATTGTATCTGACTAGTAAGTGTCGCAACTACAATGGAATGGTTAACTAAAACGGCCCACTGCTTATTTTATCAGGATGATTATCTATACCTGACTAGTAATTACTGCAACGATAACTGAATAAGTAAAACTGCCAACCGTGTGAGTTCCTCGGTTGACTTCCTCGTTTGGTCTCGAGGGGGAACCACCAGGACGGGTTTGTTTGATGGTAGCATCCGGTTGGTTCCGAATAGGTCTTTCTTACCTCTCTCTGATAACCGCCAGTTGTATCGAGTCTCTATAGGTTGTTTAGTGCATGCTGCCGCTGCCGCTTCAGTCCACCATACCTATGTAGGCGAGGACCGCCGAATTCTAGTCTCGCCGTGTACTGGCCTCAGTACTGACGCTCCTTTCTTTTTCCTTTGCCCTTCGTCGGCACCCCTTTTGTTTAAACAGGTTTTGAGATCGACGTCGTTAGCAGGGTTACCCTTCCGGCTTGGCCTGGGCAGGGTTATGGACGCCATTGGTTATTCTTCATGGCTCTTAGCCCCATTTGCATCTTGTCCGTAGTCGGACGCTCTATCGTTTTCAAGGTGATTTGGATCTTTGTATATTATATCTGTATTCTTGACTCATGGAGTCGCTGTTGTATATATCTGTTCTGTGGGTCCCATCGAGGACTGTTGTGTAATGTTATTACTTCGTTTTCCACCCGCACGAAAGTTCCTGGTGGGCACCTTTGAATCGTTTCTATGCGGGTTTGGCGGGTTTTCGCTAAAACTTGCATAGGTCTACTGACGCTCCTTTCTTTTTCCTTTGCCCTTCGTCGGCACCCCTTTTGTTTAAACAGGTTTTGAGATCGACGTCGTTAGCAGGGTTACCCTTCCGGCTTGGCCTGGGCAGGGTTATGGACGCCATTGGTTATTCTTCAGGGCTCTTAGCCCCATTTGCATCTTGTCCGTAGTCGGACACTCTATCGTTTTCAAGGTGATTTGGATCTTTGTATATTATATCTGTATTCTTGACTCATGGAGTCGCTGTTGTATATATCTGTTCTATGGGTCCCATCGAGGACTGTTGTGTAATGTTATTACTTCGTTTTCCACCCGCACGAAAGTGCCTGGTGGGCACCTTTGAATCGTTTCTATGCGGGTTTGGCGGGTTTTCGCTAAAACTTGCATAGGTCCGATTCTGAGGGTGTTACAGAGGCATCCGTGAAGGGGAGCTTCGGACTGCGACTTCGTGGTCGATGGCGAACTCGGATGGGCACCCGGGGTTCATCGAATCTGCTCGATAGATGTCGATCTTGGCAGGGTACCATTGGCATCTCACAAAAACAAGTTGGCCAAACGCAACAACTGGGGCAGCCGCATCTCTCAAACACTGCAGGCACGAGAACAGAGCCACACACAAAAAGAACAGGCACAGAACAAGAGGGCTTCCCAGGCGCAGGAAAAACATGTGCTCCAGGGGCACTCGCTGCGGTCGTGTCCAGGGCGGGAACCGAAGCTCTTGGCGGCAGCGACCGAGCACCCGCGGCGACAGCGGTTGAAGGACGGGGCGGAGGAACGCAAGGGGTGGCCGACGGCATGCTGCAGGAGGCGGCAGGCGCTGGCAGAGAGGTTCAGGCCCGGGGAGGCCTCGCGCGGCGGCGGCGCTCTGCAGGAAGGGGACCCGGCGGCGGAAGGGCGAGGGCGAGGCGGCGGAGGTCGGCAGGGGCTCGGGGAGGACGGGGGAGAAGGTCGGGGGCGATGGCGGCGGCACGGGGCGAGGCAGAGCGACGAGGTGGGGCAGAGGGGCGAGCCCGGCCGAGCTTGAGGGGAGGGACCGGCGGCGACGACGGCTCGCAGAGGGAGGCGGTCGAGGGCCGGGGCCGGCGAGGTCGGGGAGGCTCCAGGCGGGGCGGCTCGCGCGAGCTCGGGGGTGGGAAGACTGGCGGCGGCGCGCTCGCGCCGGAGCTCGCAGACGGAGGCGGGGTCGTGGCTCGAGAACGGCGGTGGCGGGGAGGGGCCGAGGCGGAGGAGGCGAGGCGGCCGGCGGTGCCGCTGCAGAGGGGCGGGGCGCGCGCCGGCGGCGAGCTCGGGCCTCGGGGAGAATCGACCCTATGCAAGTTTCTGCGATTCCCGCCAAACCCGCATAGAAACGATTCAAAGGTGCCCACCAGGCACTTGCGTGCGGGTGGAAAACGAAGTAATATCATTACACAATAGTCCACGATGGAACCCACAGAACATATGTATACAACAGCGACTCAAAGAGTCAAGAATACAGATATACAATACAAAGATCCAAATCACCTTTAAAACGATATAGCGTCCGAGTACGGACAAGATGCAAATTGAGCTAAGAGCCCTGAAGATTAACCAATGGCGTCCATAACCCTGCCCAGGCCAAGCCGGAAGGGTAACCCTGCTAACAACGTCGATCTCAAAACCTGCTTAAACAAAAGGGGTGCCGACAAAGGGCAAAGGAAAAAGAGAGAGCGGTCAGTACTGAGGCCAGTACACGGCGAGGCTAGAATTCGGCGGTCCTCGCCTACATAGGTATGGTGGACTGAGCGGCAGCGCGGCATGCACTAAACAACCTATAGAGACTCGATATAACTGACGGCTATCAGAGAGGGATAAGAAAGACCTATCCGGATCCAACCCGATACTACCACCAAACATACCCATCCTGGTGTTTCCCCCTCGAGACCAAACGAGGAAGTCAACCGAGGAACTCACACAGTTGGCAGTTTTATTCATTCTGTTATAGTTGCGGCAATTACTAGTCAAATCAAGATAGCATGAGTCATCCTGATATAATAAGCAGTGGGCAGTTTTAGTTAACCATTCCGTTGTAGTTGCAACACTTACTAGTCAGATACGATTAGCATGAGATATCCCAAACCCAGCAGTTGTTGGTACTTTTATTTAGCCACTCCGTTGCAGTGAAGCTGATTACTAGTCATATCGGATACAAGTCAAATTATAGCAGTAAACTTTAGTTATAGTTGTCTATGATCGAGAACTGTGCTCCAAGTCGTCCATAACCGCGGACACGGCTTTTCGAAAAGATTTAACCCTGCAGGGGTGCACCAAAGTATCCACACGCACTTCGACCCTTTTTGCCAGATCAGTTAACATACACCCATCGATATGTCGGCGGGGCCTAAGTCATGACGTTTCCCAGACCCAAAGCAAGTACATGGGGGCCACCCCACTAAGCTACCCGCAACGAAGTTGGCCGGCTCCGGAACGGACCCAGGGTTTGCGTCAGTGGCTGTAAACGACTGGGAACCCGAAAGTGTGACTGGGCTTGTCGATACCGCAAAAACACTCCGCTTACCTAAACAGTACAGGTGCTCCTCGCACAATCTTAAATGAAGCAGTAAAGCATGGCATAAGTACAGAATAGTAATAAAGCTCCAAACTACTTTGTGGCCCCTAGTTCAATACTTTGAAATCAGGTACTAATCGATGGGGGTGCCCATACACCCCACCTGTGGTTAGCGCGCTCGATCTCGGAACAGGTGTCAAGAACTCGGGGTCCTACGGGACACTAGTGGGCGGTTAAAATCCAAATAACATCTATTGCCCACCTGTGCCTCTGCATTATTTACCTACTTCAATTTTAGTTATTAAACAATAATTAAAGCCATGATCATCTCCAACATTAAACATGCGGCAATACTCCAACAACTGTGGTACTTGACGACACGCAACAACACTTGAGCAAGCGACTACGACACGCCAGTCCAACTATCTACCAAACAATAGGTAATAGGATGTGTCCAAGGCAATATAAGGCTGCAAGGGATACCACGGGTACGAAAACTAGAGCATCGCAACACAGATAGCAATAGATCAACAGGAGGAAATAAAGACTAGAAATGTAAAATAGGTAGAAAGGGGGAGAATGCTCGCCTGAAAAACATTGTTGAAGGTTTATCCGAAGATCGGGTCGACTCTCGCATCAACTCATCGGCCTAATCCGTGAAGAAGCAAAGCACTAGCACAAACACCGGATGCACTATTTAACATTATGACAGAAGATCGGCATGATGCATGTATGATGTATGACATGGCAAAGGTGCGATGCAATTAGGCAATATTAAGCGGAACCAGGGTCCCGCCAATTAAATATAAGGTTCCTGTTGTTTAACTACCCCGCAAATTAAATGTGGAATTAACAAGGCAAAGCATGACATTGATTCGCTACACAAATTTAAATGAAGTCCGAAATAAGACAAAGGTATTCCGCATATCGGCTCCATATTCAATTATTAGATGAGTCGACAACATACTCCCAACCCACAATATGTATGCAAGCATGACAATTTAATATGCAACAATTTATATATTTCATTTATGAAAATAAGGTCTCGGAAAGAGGTTCACACATGTCTTCGACGATCTTGGTTAGGGTTCGACGGGGTTTGGTCTTCAGGCACCCGAACAGGCTTCTCGAATTTCGTGAAGGAGATCTTGGGGTTTCCGTGTCGAAGGTCTTCGGATTCGAGGATCTCCAGGTACGTCGGAGCCATGTCGATGACATTGGGATGCGTCTCTTTAACTTCGGGTTCCATGTAGAGGATCTGGGGTGCCTTGTCACTAGTGGATTTATCTACCAACATCCCCACACCAACATCATCTGGGCAACGACAGCACCTCACACCCTTGGTTGCAGCGCGAGAAACGGGCCGAACTGGGCAAGGTGTGGTCATGCTGGAAACGGGTGGAAGCGCTAGGTGAGGTCGAGCTCGAGCAGCAGGGGCGTCCACGCGCGGGGCACACTTGGAGACGGGGCGAACAGTAGGAGGTCGAGGCCGGCATGGGAGACGACGCTGCGGCGACGGCTGGCGCTGTGCCGGCGAGGCAGAGGCGCTCAGGGCAGCGGTACGGCGCCACTGTGGAAGACGGCCAGCGGCGGCTCGGGAGATGGAGGTGACACGGGGGCGCGGCGATACGGCCAGGGGATGGCCGACAAGGAGGAGGAGGCAGGCCATGGCAGTGGCAGTCTGCAGACGAGGCGCCAGCGACGACGGTGACCGGACCGCGGCGGTTGCAGAGAGCGAGCCGGGCAGTGGCGCTAGAGGCAAGGACAACGGGGAGGAGAGCGCCGCGGAGGCGGGCCTGGAGCGGAGGGGCGACGGGCTCGGGCGGCGAATGCTCAAGGAGGTGCTCGGAGAAGGCACGGCGGCGGCGGGCATCAAGGATCGATGGAGGCGGCAGGCTCCTGGCGATGGCGGCGGGGTGGCAAGCTGGCGGAGGAGGTCGCAGCAGATGCAGGACCACGCGGTCGAGGCAGCTCCGGCGAGGCAGAGAGAAGGCCGGCGGCGGGAGGAGGTGGAGACGGGGGCGCGATGGGGACGAGGCTCGAGGAGCGAGGCGAGAGGGGCCAGGGGGAGACGCGGGGTAGATGGGGGCTCTGTGAAGGGTGGAGGGATTGGGGTGAGGTGTCAGGTGGTGGGGCCAGGCGGTAGAGGTGGCAGGCTGGGATTGGATGGGGGGAAGGGAGTGGTGAGGTGGCGGGTGGTGATTGGCCGGGGTGAGGTGGAGGGCTGGATAGGACTAGAGTGGGTAGAGTATTTGGTAGCAAAGGGGTTTGGGGATAGACAGGGTAGGGTTTTAATTTGGAGGTGGCCGGCTAGGCTTTCGGGCCTGGCTGGCTGCCTCCCAAAAATAATTTAAAATATTTTATTATTCAAAACGGGGCTTTTGAAAACCGTTGGCAGACAAAACAAAATATTTCGGAGACCCGGATTTTGTGTTCGAATACAGACGGAGCGTTTAGAAAACAAAACAGACTTTTCAAAAATAGTTTTTAAACAAACCATGCACGATGATTACGATGCTCCAAATGCAATGTGGCATGATGACATGAGCATGCAGTCATGATGATGCAATGCACAAAAACAACGCGATTTTCTAGTAGTGGTTTTTGCGGGGCGCCACACTTGGTATGAGCAATGTTGTCAACCTTGCATTGAAGGCCAAAGTTGTGGAACATGGAGATGAAGATGATAGTGATGAAGGACTCTCCATGTACCACCCCGATGATGTCAAGATTGCTCATGGTCAATACATGGCCTTCTATGCGAAGAACTTTTGGAAGAACCCCGCCAAGACCAAGATGGAAATGCAACGAAAAAGCAACCCAAGTGGGAGAAGAGAAAATGTCACTAAATTGAGGACTTGCTTCAATTGTGGTGACCGCTATCACTTTGTGGCGGGTTGTCCCTATGAGAAGAGAGAAGATCATGGGGGTAAGCTCGTGTTGAAGAAATCTTCCCAAAGCACCTTACAAGAAACCCTTTATCAAGAAGAATCCCATCAATAAGAAGTCGGGAGAAATTGTTTTGATCACTCATGAAGAATACTCCTCCAACAATGAAGATGAGGAAGAGGAAACATCTAATGGTGTGGCTGCTCTAGCCACTACTTCTACTCTGACATTCTCACTCTTCGATTCTCCAAATGGGAATGCTCCCATCAAGAACGCCACTTGCCTTATGGCAAGAGGAATGGAGGTATCCTCATCATCACACTCCACTCCCTTAGCTAATGATTAAATTGATGATGAGATGTCTCTTGATGTAAAAAGGGAATTAATTGCTTTCAATGAGTTTATGACTAACTTACAAGGGGATGCTAAGATACATTTTGGGAACATCTTAGATCAACTTTCCCACACACAAGAACTTCTAGATGTAAGGTGTAAACTTGGGCATGAACACATGATTGAGCTAGAGGCCTTAAACAATGCTCTAGAAGAAGAACAAGAGACTAGGATGTCTCTTGAACTAAAACTTGAAGGGATTGATGAGGCCAATGACATTATTGTTAATAGACTCATCAAAGAACGTGATCATGCTATTGCTAAATGCAAAAGGGCTAAAAAGGACAAGATTGAGTTTGGTGTGGTTCATGAAAAACTTGCCGAGGACTTTAGTTTGCTTGACAAGGCTCACAAGGCCTTGGAAAGTGAACTCTTGTCACTCACAAAGTCCCATGAAACATTTCAAACTCAATTGGCCAATACTCCTTCACCTAGTAACTTCATTCCATCTAGTAGTACAACTATTCTTGAAGAAAATGCTAGGTTGAAGGGGGAGCTAGCCAAGGCCACATTTCCACAAGGTAACAAGTCCATTGATGATCTTCTGAGTAAGAAAAGGCCTAGTGGTGAGAAAGGGGGCATTGGTTTTGTCTCCAAGGCCAAGAAGAAGAACAACAAGAAGAAGGCCAAGCCCGCACAAGAGAAGAACAAGGCCATTGTGGATAGTAAGACCACAAGTGGTAAAACTATGTCTCATGATGACTTTGCGGGAAGTGATAACCCTCACTATGTTCTAATGCGTGATTATTATGGTGATGTGTATGCACAATATGTTGGCCCATATGATGGTTATATTGCTTGGTCTATTTGGGTCCCCAAGACCCTTGTTGCTAACAAAAGAGTACCCATTGAAAAATGGGTACCTAAAAACTAGCTTGATCTTTTGTAGACATATGCTTCCGGAGGGTAAAAGTGGGTGCTTGATAGTGGTTACACAATTCATATGACCGGAAGCTCGTCTATTGTCAAGGACTTAAAGCCAAATGATGATCAAATAACCGTGACATATGCGGACAAGTCAAAGTCTAAGGTAATGGGTTTCGGCAAGGTAGTGGTTGCTCACGACATTACACTCGTGAATGTCATGCTTGTTGAGACCCTTGGATACAATTTACTTTCAGTTTGTGCTCTTGGAAAGATGGGCTTTGCCGTCTTTATTGATGATGATATTGTGGTCCTCATGTGGAGCAAGTCTCTCAAGGTCGCTTTCGTTGGGTACGTCAAACATGACTTGTATGTGGTGTAATTTTCGGGGCAAACCACTACAAGTGCGATGTGATTATTTGGAAAGGCCGATGTGGGTTGGTTATGGCATCGCCGACTAGCCCATGTTAATATGAGAACTTTGCAAAGTCTCCACAATGAGGGCCATATTGTTGGACTAAAATAAAATGTTTCCTTTGCCAAATTTCGTGTTTGTAGGGCTTGTGTTCTAGGAAATATGCATGATGCTCCTCACAAGCCAAAGAACCGCATCAAGTCAACCAAGATCTTGGAGCTCCTTCATGTGGATCTCTTTGGTCCTCCATCTCATGCAAGTCTTGGTGGGAAGAAATATTGTTTGGTGATTGTTGATGACTTTTCAAGATACTCATGGGTATATTTCTTCAAGTTAAAGAGTGAGACCCAAAAGACCTTCATCGACTTCATCAACATGGTTCAACGTCAATACAACCTTCCTATGTTGATTATAAGAAGTGACAACAGCACCGAGTTCAAGAACTACACCTTGAATGATTTCCTTAGTGATAAGGGGATAAAACACCAAAATTCCGCTACATATACCCCTCAACAAAATGGTGTGGCCGAGAGGAAGAACCAGACTCTTATTGAGGTGGCTAGGACCATGTTGGCGGAGTTTAAATCTCCATACAACTTTTGGGCCAAAGCCATCTCCACCGCTTGCCATGCATCAAACCTGCTCTACCTCCACAAAGAAATCAACAAGACTCCATATGAAATACTTACCGGTAACAAGCCCAACATATCTTACTTCCGGGTGTTCGGTTGTAAGTGTTTCTATCTCATAAAAGGTGTTCATTTGTCCAAATTCGAGTCTAAAGAATTAGAGGATATTTTTGTTGGCTATGGTCTCGAATCTCACACTTATAGAATCTACGATAATCTCTCTGGAGCCGTCATAGAATCTTGTAGTGTGACCTTCAAAGAATATGATGGTCCCCAAGGGGGGCGTGTTGATGCTTGTGATGCAGATGATGAAATGCCGCAGGATGCCATAGGAAGAATGGGTGTGGGATATATCCGCCCCGTTGAGAAACCCCTTATGGCGGATCGAGAAGAACTATTCTCTACTCAAGTGGAGCCCTCATCTTCACAACATCAACAAGCTCCATCCACCGAGGAGGACAATGACCCAAGCCAAAGACAAGCTGTGGACCCTCAACATGTTGATCATGGTGACAGCTCTAGTGAGGATGATCTTGAGTCTCCAATCTCCAGAATGTCAAGTGGCGCCGATTCAATTACTCAAGGGAGATCCATACAAAGTTCACTAAGACAAGCTCAACTCAATGCAAGAAATGTGCCAGATCAAGACCAAGGTCAATCTTTGCCTCTCAATGAAGAGAATGATTCACTTGTTGATCAAGGTCAAGATAATGGTCAAGACAAGGACCAAAATGATGAAGAGGGTCCCCCAAGAAACAATGAGGAGATCCACACTCTTCGTGAAGCTAGAAAGGAGAGGATGTTGGAATTAAGAGACCACTCTTTACAAAATGTGGTTGGTGACCTAAGGAGAGTCATTTCCACAAGAACACAATTGAAGAGGTTTAGTGAACACCAAGCACACATTTCCATGATTGAACTAAAGAAAGTATGGGAAGCCCTTGAAGATTTGGATTGGTTGGAAGCAATGCACAACGAGCTCAACAACTTTGAGAGAAACAAAGTATGAAAGTTAGTTGAGAAGCCAAAGGATTGTCGCAATGTTATAGGCACCAAGTGGATATTCAAGAACAAGCAAGATGAGCATAGAATTATAGTAAGGAACAAGGCAAGATTGGTTGCACGAGGGTTCTCTCAAATTGAAGGCATTGATTATGGAGAGACATATGCACTCGTGGCTCGTCTTGAGTCCATCTGTATCCTTCTTGCTTATGCGGCACATCATAACTTTAAGTTGCAACAAATGGATGTAGAAAGTGCCTTTCTTACACTACAACACAGTAGACATGTAGAGACACTAAATTTGAAGGCTACAGACGTGATATTTCATCTCTAATAGATTGTACAGACGTTTTCATAAAGCGTCATTGGAGCGTCTTCTTATGCACCGTCTCAAGTAACATAAGGACACTTGCTAAGCGTGTCTACGTACATAAAGACGCCCCATAGCGACGCTCGAAAAGCATGCATACGCATGTATAGACATTTTAATAGACACGCCAAGTTTGTGTCTCAATATATTTTTTAGATGCTTTATCGTGTGTATAGTATAGATGAGGTCATATATATTATGTCGTCTTATATGCATTATGTATATATGTATTCATGTATATACGTATTCATGTGTATACGAATTCATGGCAGGTAGTATGTACATACATTTATATTTCACGGCATGCGGTATATACGTTATTTTACTTTGTATTTAGATATTAGCGTCTCGCATTTTATATGTGTTGGGATAAGTTTTTTTATTTGAAACTTTAAGTAAAAACTGATATTTTTCCTTCATAAATATGTTATTGCATCCAGAGATCGTACAAGATTAGACTATTGTATCCACCTATTATCGAAAATTAGAGAGTAAACCAAAATAAATTCATTAGTACCAAACCAGATCGGGAACTTAATCAAATATCCATATTAATAATTAAGGGATACATCGGGAAAGTTTATGAATAGAAAAGCCATAAAAATCCTATAAACTCCACTACAGATATATCTAGTTAGAAACTAATGATTTGTCCCCTCCATCTTCATTCATTTCGGTCACATTTAGCTTCCTATTTAGCTCCAGAATTAACCCGAAAATCAAGTCAAGGCCAAAGTGAGAAATTCTGAGGAATTAACAAGTAGAGTGCTAGATGACAAGTTCAGTTGACTAAATATAAAAATGCATCTGAGACTAATCATGCATGTCAAAGATCTTCTATTCTTATCTACAACTTGCATCCTTTTGTCGATATGATCAAATGTTTAGAACCTTTGCCGTACTTACATGATTGGCAATATCCTCATAACCATAAGATGCATCTATATATGGATTAAATATGTACATGTGTTGCCAATTTAGCTATTCCATGATCAAGTACTAAACTTAACCGGAGCTATCAAATTTCAGTCCCACTTGTTGAATATGTGTTGACAAGAGTTCTATAATTTCTAGTCATGTATCCAAGAGGAATTTCCTTACAAACCACATCCAAGTATTCAAATGGCTGACTACTTGACCGTTGGGTATGCTCACATGTATATGGGATGGACAACAGTACCAATAACTCCAGGTTGTCCACAAATATTAAATGGAAGAGGCATGGCATACTATTAACTTGTCCTATTAGAAACACTTGATATATGTAAAGTACTAGTGTGAAAATTACTTAAACAAGTGGGTCTCTAAATCAAATCATTGTTAATTTTCTTACTCAGCCCTTAAAGACAAAAGTTTAGAAGAACTGTAACATACCAGGTTGTTACTCGTCTTGGTTGAGCTAGATTTTTTCTTTTTCACCTACAATGATTAAAGTTTGTAAATAAATGATCAAGCAAGCATCAAAACTGGAATAAAATGTATTTCTTGTATATATGATAATTTCCTTACATAGAACCTAGGCCAAGCGATAACATGACCCACAGCGTCTTTGACGGTTTGGATATCTTTATATGGTCTTGGCAATTTTTCATGCGCGATCGGTATAGGATGTTTAATAAGAACTCCATAAAATTTATCTCCAAGCATGTTTCCTCCAACCACATATGTTTTATCTTGACTCACCAAAGATCCTATTGCTACAACTTTATCTCTATTTCCCGGGTTTGCCGAAAACAAATAGACTTCAAGTTTATCCTGTAATTTTGAAGAAAAACATCATTAAAAATGGCACTATTACATGTATGAAACAACAAAACCACTTTGGTTTAGATAGGTTGTTTGTATATACCTTATTAGAAGGTTGATTATGTGGGAAAGATGATACATCACGATCTTGATCAGCTTTGGTGGAGTTTTCATTATTTTCTTTCTGCAGCCAAATATCATATGAGCTATACATGCGAAATAAAAACTTAGAAATAGTCTGATGAGTGAGTGAAAGTTTTTTGCACCATAGCAGTAATACGCCGACGTCCTAAAGCTAAATTAGCATAACTCTCTTTGCTATAATTTTCAGGACGCAATTGCTGCAAATGTGAATGAACAACCATAATCAATAATATTACTATAGAAAACAATATAAGCACACCGATTTCAAATACATGTCCACAGTAGCATATACCTGCTTAGTAACCTGCTCATGTGGTACACAACCCTGATGGTTTTTAGCACAAATTTCTGGGTATGCTTCCTACAGTTTAAGCCCAATTTAGTTCATACCAAGAAATAGGCACAGCTTCATGACTGAGCAAAACCTGCAAACATACCTTAGTAATATTGTACTCTTTTACAGTGGAACAGGTGAAGTTGCATTGCCATCTTTTATTCTTGGACATTTTCCAGGAAGCAAATCCTGCTTACAACAAACAACAAACAACAAACGATACTTTAAGGAATACAAGATCTTCAAATTAATTCTTGTTAACAAAGAAAATATTAAATAAACAAACTATTGCATCACCTGGGAAGTATTTGATGATGCATGCATATTATGGGATGATTTTTGAATATCATTATTTATTTCACGTTGGATATTGGTATTGTTAGCATCTTCATCAAGGTCAACCTGCAACAGGAACATGATAAGAGTATATAGATGATGCTTAATTTATTTTTCAACAAAGATATTGATTCAGGTGCTAACTTCATTATTTTCTGCAGACTCCAATACATTTCTGTAATCCTCTCCTGGGAACATCTTTGCCATGAACGCACACATCATTTGGAACTCATCTTTAATGTTTTCTACATTATCTCCAATAGCTCGTACTTTGAACAGAACATCTTCATCTTGCGCAGATTCATCCACAAAAACCATTCCTTCATAAACCTTTACATGACTCCAATATTTATCATGATAAAACCCTCGAAGTTTTCTTTTTGCAAGTATACTTTTGGACACCGCACTATCATCTTTGAATGAAAGACATTCCTTGCCATCTAGTTTTTGTCTAGATAACTCGGTATCAGATGTAACCTATGAATTAAACACATTATTTATATGATGAACTAGATTACATTATTTATATAAACACATGTAAAAAGTAGAGTCATACCATCATTATGTTATCATTTACAGAATCATTATTGTTGTCCTTTCTTTTATGGGCTCGA
Source organism: Avena sativa (assembly GCA_916181665.1). Taxonomy (NCBI): domain Eukaryota; kingdom Viridiplantae; phylum Streptophyta; class Magnoliopsida; order Poales; family Poaceae; genus Avena; species Avena sativa. Next base: position 87,059,567 of record OV702284.1, read on the forward strand.
TCCCATAGTTCAATCTTGCTGACCTTTCCATTCCTTTCAGTTTCCTATAAAACAAAGTAAAATACATGGTTTAGTAATCTTATTTCTGATAAAAATATGTTTTGTTTTTTCCAATAACAAATGTATACCATCTCTTTTAGGAGCCGAGCATGGCCCTTTCTCCCGGTCGTGTGTGAGTTCTTTTGTTGCTTTGCACATGCAGAATTTTTGAGACATATTTTCTGCAATTAAGGAAGATTTAAACAATTGTAATATTAAAAACTGATTTTAGAATCTGGTTTTAAATATATGAAAATAAATATGTAGTACCATGTGGGAATCTTGACACCAGATTCCACAAGAGTAAGCCATTGATGTTCATTAACACCAGGTGGAACATCTTTCAAAATTTCATCCAATGACCTTGTGTTACGGTTATAATATTTTTTCTTCAAGCATGATTTGTAGGATCTCCACTTTTTTGCAAGTGTCATTAGGATCCAGTCTCGTGTAAGTTGCATTGTCTCGGGAGGGTAGACGAATTTTACCTTCAATAATACAAATGTATTGTTTGAAATGGTAATGGACATGATAATTTACGTTACAGTATTGTGTTGTAAATTTTTTACCTCAACAAGTCTGATCATCTTCTGTTGTTTTGGCTTAAACATCTCGTTGTCCCATCTTGGAATATGCAATGGTGCTATTGTTGAATTTTGTGCTAGTTCAGCAAGATAACTGCTAAGAATGGAACCAGACCTTTCATTTGGAACTCCATTTTGATCGGTCCCCACAATAATCTTTCCTCCTTTCAAATTCGAGAAAAAATTACTTCAAAATACCCCCCACAATTTGCCGCATGTCGCCATTAGGCCCTGCATGTAGGAATATCACAATGATGCACATAATGGCAGGAAATGACAACCATACGTATCCTGAAGAAGATATTGCAAAACTTACAAATTATCTTTATTGGGCTTGTAGATTCATGAGGCATCCTTGGTAATATGTTATCAATCCTTGGAGGACCTTGTAAACCATCTTCATTGAGCTCTATATTCTCCGCGTCATGTTCTGAAAAGTTGATCTTTCATACTCGTCGAGGTATACCCGACATAATATTTTTCCTACATGAATGCAAAATAAGTCAGCATTTATATACAGTAAAAATCACTTCTAATTCAGTATTATGCATGACTATAGTGTTGTAAATGTGAATATGTAAGAACCTCCTTTTTGTGAACTGGCTGGATATTTTAGAACCAAATATCAGAACATATGTAGCATAGATGATCAGAAGTTCTCTTTTACTTTTTCCAAGATATACAAATAAGATAGCTTCACATGATTTTTACGAGAAATAAACAATATCATGTCAAGAAAGCAATACTCATGGTATGTGTAAAATTTGATCCCCACGCGAGCTTCACATTAAACGTAGACCAGGCCAAGAAAATAGAACTAACTTGTCGGCGTTCAGCCTTGCAAAACTGAACTCCCCCTAATGTCTTCTCTGAAATCAGGTAAACAACAAGTAGTTACTCTATTACTATTGCTGAAACTGTCATTTTTTTCTCCCTAATAAATCTACACTACTTCGAGCTTGCAATATTTTCCTGTAGCTTTTTCTCAAATTCATTTATGTGACTTAATTTACCATTTCATAGAAGCATGATTAAATGTACCTTTTGTTCCAACCAGTCAGCAAAGTGTTCATTAATCAACTTTTGAATGTTAGCATGCTTCAAATTAGCTAGCAGGGATTGTTTTCCCTTCTCATGGTCCAGAAATTCTCTGCAACAGATAGACCAATTACATGATAACACAATTTCATCAAGTTGTGTTAAAAATAAGTAAATACAGAAGTAATACATACCTGCGCAAATCTTTAAGCTCATCAGAGTGCCGCAAAACATATCGATGTGCATGCAGAAGAAGGTGGTTATCGAAATGGCTTACTATGGTGCCCTTTCCAATTGATTGGCCAGCGCTCTCAAACATATACATATCCTTTGTGTTATCTTCAGGATCTGGGTTTCTAGCTGGTTTTGTAAAACGTGTAGTTCCTTCTAGAAATCTTGAACAGAAGGTCAAGCATTCATCAGCAATATATTCTTCAGCAATTGAACCCTCTGGTTGAGCTCTATTGTGTACGAATGACTTTAGCCGAACAAATGATCTATATGTAAAAAGGATGTTATTTTCATGAATTTTTCAAAATAGAAAATCAAACTTAAATTGCATACCTTTCTAGAGGATACATCCAACGGTATTGCACTGGACCACCAAGTTTAACTTCTTCGACTAAGTGCACCATTAAATGCACCATGACAGTAAAAAATGATGGAAGAAATATTTTTTCCATATCACAAAGTGTCATCATAATACTCTCTTGTAGTTCATCAAGCTCAGAGACTTCTAGAACTTTGGAACATATCTTCTTAAAAAAATTAGCCAATCGGATAACTATTGTCATGACCTCTTTGCTGGGTAACAAGATCGAAGTGCTATGGGAAGAATTTCCTGTATCAGAACATGACAATCATGACTTTTCATACCACTCAATGTATAATTTTTCATGTTGACACACCTAGACAGGTTTGATACATAACCATCAGAGGCCCTAAGCTTCTTGATTATTGAACAAAGAATTTCCTTCTGTTCTTTAGACATAGTGAAAGGTGCTGGTCGATATGTCTCTTTTCCTTTATCATCTCGAAAAGGTTAAAGGTCTTCTCGAATTCCAATTTCCTCCAAGTCATACCGTGCGTTAAAGCCATCATTTGTCTTGCCATCAATATCCAATAATGTCCCGATTAAATTGTCACACACATTTTTTTTCTATATGCATCACATCAAGATTGTGCCTTAACTTGTTGTGCTCCCAATAGGGCAAATCAAAGAATACTGACTTTTTTTAAACCAATCCTCCGGCTTCTTTTTGTCACGCTTACTAGGCGCACTTGATCTTTTCGTGGTCACATTTCTCTTACGTTTTTGACCTTTACCATTTGCTTTCCCATTTTTATCATTCTTGCATTTTCTTTCGGTAGCAACTTTAGGCTTTTTTCCTAGCACAAACACTCTTCCCTGTAACATCTTCAAAGCTGAGCTGCCAGTCATAGTTTTAGGTGCGAGTTCTGTTTCTTCAGTCTTATCAAACTGCATCCCTCTACGTCGATATACATGATCCTCTGGCAACCATCGACGATGACCCATAAAACACCATTTCTTCCCTTTGTTTAGCCATCTGGATTTTGTAAATGCAGCACACGATGGGCATGCATATTCACCACTTGTGGTCCAACCATAAAGGTAAGCTAATGCAGGGAAATCATTCAGAGTCCATAATAGTGCAGCTTTTAGAGGAAATTTATCGTCCACAGTAGCATCATATGTGTCCACACCCTTCCACAGTTGTTGGAGCTCATCAACCAATGGCTGCAAATAAATATCAATATCATTACCAGGAGAATGTGGTACAGGAATGATCATAGACAAAATTAAAGATGTTTGCTTCATGCAAATCCAAGGTGGTAGGTTGTACGAAATAAGCATCACTAGCCAAGTACTATGCTTTGAATTCATGTTCCTATAAGGGTTAAAACCATCACTTGCAAGACCAAGGCGTACATTACGGGCATCCTCAACAAATTTGGGATATCTTCTATCGAGATCTTTCCAACACTCACCATCAGCTGGATGACGCAGAAAATTATCTTTAGTGCGTCCCTCATCATGCCAACGCATGTCATCAGATTTTTGGTAGTTGAAAAGAGCCGTTGAAGCCTTGGTATCAAAGGAAAATATCGCAACACCTTTGCCGGTAACTTCTTATTCTTCTTAGATAAAATTGGAGCATCTCCCTCATCATCAGTCAACCAACGAGATGTACCACACACATGACAGGACTCTTGGTTAGCTCTTTCCCCTCGAAAAAGCATGCAGTCTTGAGGGCATGCATGGATTTTCTCATACTTAAGCCCCAAACCACGAATGATATTCTTGGCTTCATGGTATTTCTTTGGTAACTTTGCCTCAGGAGGAAGTAATTTAGACAATACACCAAGTAGATCTGCAAATGATTTTTGTGACCAACCATGTAAGACTTTCAAGTGATATATGGTGACTAGAAAAGACAGCCTTGAAAAGGTTTCACATCCGTTGTGCAACTTTATGTTCGCATCCTGTAAGAAGATTTCTCTCATTCCATCACCTTTATGAGATGGAACATTCCAACTATCAGCCACATCAGGATCCATATCGACAAATTCAGATTGACCAACATCAGATGGGATTGATAGTGTTTCATAGCTGCTACTGAAAGTAGTGCCACATACAGCATTTACGAGACCTAGCATGCCATCCATTCTTTTGTGGCCATCTTGTACAACATTATTCCTAAGATAACCAGGAAAAGCATAATTCTTATTGTTCTCTGATACGTGTGCAAATGCTATGGATGGTGCATCACATTCCTCTCCATGGAAACCCCACGTAGTATAATCTTGAAGAATACCATCACAGCGTAGGTGGATTTTCACTTCATCAGAACTTTGTCTTGTTTTGTTTGCACAGTTCACGCATGGACAAAGGATTTTTTCACCAAGTGAGACTTTACGGTATGCAAAAGAAAGGAATTCCTCAACACCATGTTTATATTCAACGCTTGCTCTTGGTTTACTCATCCATTCCCGATTCATTGAACTTTAGTATACTGTGGGGATAAAAGTAAAGTAAATCAGTTACTGTATGTCAATGTGTCCAGCAAGACATAAACCTTTGGTCGAGAGAAATACAAGTATGTAAGGGACGCTGGGACTAGAGTTGCATAACTTTATTTTCTATAGTTCACTAATTTCAGATTAAAATTGTCAACATAAAACATACTAGATACATATTACTACAGTACTTAAAGACCAGTAAAAGAAAGTATGTAAAGAAAGTTTAACAGGTGACCAGACTGGATACATATGCATGAGGATAAGTACTACATATATAACTAGTTGATTGTAACTTGTACATCCCTCGGTTTGCTTCGACTAACTTGGCCATTTTAGACTTGACTTGGTCATTCATATGGTTCTTTTGCAGATTAGCTTAATCAACCATACAAAAGCACGAGTTATGTCAAACCACTGAAATTATCACTCCGGTTTGACAACACCAATATCGATCTCACCACATAATTATATTACTGCTCTAACTGACAGGTCCAGGAAAATATCCCAAGCCAGCATCATGCACTCCGAAGCTTGACAATGAGACCTTCGGTGATCTAAAAATCCAGAGATAACGAGAGACACCAATGAGACATGGAGCCTACTACCAGCCTGCACTATTAATTGTGGTGGTGTTTTGCATTACTCTACCCAGGTCTGCATGTTCAAGCAAGTTATGTTTCAAACTTCTATGCAGGACAACAGGTGCCTGGCCCAAGAGATTCACTACAAAGGGAAGCAGTGCATACCTGCCGACATGAATAACAGAAACCAAAATAAAAAAAGAAGAAAAAGAAACCTGGAGGAAACCTGTAATGGGATTGGAGAAATTGAATATTGATGCCAGTAATTGTATCAGCTTGGGAGAAATATGATCGACATCCAAATGCTTAAAAAACAATACCATTATTGCCTTTGAAGATCACGACAATCTGGGCTAACCCAGTGCAGGTACAATGATGCTCTGCCGTGCATGGTGATTTCTGTCAAACTGAATGTGTTTAGTTAAAGCCTAACTACTGGTTAGGATTAGAAAGCTTTTTCGCTTTCCTCTTTATCTAAACCTTCTTTTGTTTCTGTACTTCCTATTCATATTGTCTACTTTTACTCTGTCAAAACACCTACTGGTTGACATTCATAGATTCCCTGCTACAAGAAGCAGAACAGAGATGGCGAATTGAATACCTAATGTTATTTAGTAGTATAGAGTAAGATCTTGTTCTCTTTTACTTCTCAATAGTACAAAAATCATATATAACTTCACCGATTTAGAAAAAGACACAGAGAACAACATATTATTTAAATAGATAAGATTCATCCACCCGACATGAAGAAACTCCCATGCTTAAAGCTTAAGATTAAGCACAACCCAAACTAAGAAGATAGAAATTAACCTTTCAAAGTCCAGCGACAGATCCAGGAAGAAGATTAACCCGAGCAGATTCTAGGTTTGATGCCGCACGAAAAAGCTTGAATTGTGTATGTCGTCGTTCGGTAGCTTTCTCTTTTTAGGTATATAAAGCAAAGAAAATAAAGTGGCGGTTATATATACGGATATATACGGTCGTTGCTTTGGCCGGATATCTAAAAAAAAACAGGTTATATATGGTCGTTGTTTTGTCCGGATATCTAAAAAAAAACGATTCGGAAAAAAAAATTATACCAATACCTCTTCATTTTTTTTGGTGGAATACCTTTTCGATTGGGGATCCAATAACTACCGTTCGGTCTTCATGAAAGGATTTTTTTTAAGCTATGAGGTGTTCACGGAAGAGGATACGTATATTATCTCTATTATATATATATTATTTTTAATATATATTAATGACTATATTACTTTTGGTTGTTGACACGTTTTCTAAAACGTCTCATGTGTACGTCCTTAATATCCTTAAATTAGCGTTATTATTTCTTTGGCTATCTACTAAAAATAAATAATATGACGTTATACCGAGCGTCTCAAAATACGTCCCTATATGAAGGTGCTCTAGAATTCTAAAGACGAATATAAACACGTCTCATTAGAAACGTCTCTATATGACAAGTTTGTTGTAGTGTTAATGGTCCATTAAATGAGTTGGTATATGTAAAGCAACCCCTGGTATTTGAGGATCCCAACTTCCCAAACCATGTCTACAAACTTGATAAGGTGCTTTATGGGCTCAAGCAAGCCCCACGCACGTGGTATGAGCATCTTAGAGAGTTGTTGTTTAACCGTGGATTTGAGGTTGGGAAAATCGATTCCACTCTTTTTACTAAGAAGGTCAATGGGGAGCTTTTTGTATGCCAAATATATGTTGATGATATTATCTTTGGCTCATCTAACAAAGCTTTTAATGATAAATTCTCAAAGCTTATTACTAGTAGGTTCCAGATGTCTATGATGGGGGAGTTGAGGGTATTTCTTGGCTTTGAGATCAAGCAAGTTAGAGGAGGGACAATCTTCAACCAAGCCAAGTATATTCAAGATATGCTCAAGAGATTCAATATGCAAGACTTAAATGGAGCTCCTACTCCCATGGCTACAAAGACTCATCTAGAACAAAATCCAAATGGTAAAGATGTGGATCAAAAGGTATATCGGTCCATGATTGGTTCTTTGCTTTACCTTTGTGCATCTAGACCCGATATTCTGTTGAGTGTAGGTGTGTGTGCAAGATATCAAGCGGCTCCTAAAGAAAGCCATTTGATGGCGTTCAAGAGAATCTTTCGATATTTGGTTCATAACCCACATTATGGTCTTTGGTATCCTCGAGGGTCAACATTTGCTCTTTATGGATACACGGACTCGGATTGGGCTGGTGATAAGGATGATAGGAAATCAACATCCGGGGCTTGCCAATTCCTTGGTAGGTCCTTGGTATGTTGGTCTTCTAAGAAGCAAAATTGTATATCTCTCTCCACCGCCGAAGCCGAGTATGTGGATACTGCTAGTGCTTGCACTCAATTGCTATGGATGAGGCAAAATTTAAAGGAATACAGTGTCAATTGTGACAAAGTCCCTCTTCGATGTGACAATGAAAGTGCCATCAAGATTGCCTACAACCCGGTGGATCACATAAGGACAAAGCATATTGAGATCCGTCATCACTTCATTAGGGATCATGTTGCTCGAGGTGATATTGAGCTTCATATGTGCCTACCAATACCAACTTGCCGACATCTTCACGAAGCCACTTGATGAAGCAAGGTTTTGCTATTTAAGGAATGAACTAAATATCATAGATTCAAGGAGCTTGACTTGATCACCTTGCATTCTCACCTATGCCTTGACTCTTATTTGGTTTAGATGTAGGCATGGATATAGGGGGAGTGCGGTCCTAATTGATTGGACTATCCCTCCCCCCCATTATGACTAAAGCAATCAAAATCATTCCTCTTAATATCAATTTGTGATATGTGAGCTTAAATGATGAGTTTCGGTAATGGACCCAAGATATATCTTCGTGGTGCCAAGCCGAATATACTCAAATATGGTGGCCTAGGACACCGCCCTCTCACATTAGAGAGGTTAGTGCTTACTCGTATTTGTCATTTGCTTGATTTTAGTCTTTTTGGAGCTTTCCTGAATATTTTTGTGAATTTCTATGGCTCTTATTGGTTCTTCACAGTTTGATATCTCAACCCAAGCCTATTCCCTGTCTTAAACCTATCTATCTCTCATATATGTCCCCAAACACCCATCCTGGAGTTTTTGGTCGAGGAGAACCGGAGTCTCCGGTACAGACAGTTTCTGCCACTTATAGGAAGGGGACGGGGTGAACTGAAACATCAGTTCTTCATTCTCTACCTCGTCCCTCTCCTCCTAACCCGTCGCCTCCTCTTCCAAAACTCCTCCCCGAAGGTCAAGAAGCCCCCAGGATCCGCCATGCCGCCGACCAACCTTCTCCTCTTCTCCATTGGGTCATTCCCACTAGAGGAATCGATCCCATGGACAGATCTGGTACCTCTCCTCCTCCTTTTCTCCTAGGGTTCATCTCTAGATGTGTTTTTGAGGATTGGTGTTGATTTGTCCATTGGAATCACTTGTTTGCGTGCACTTTAGTACTTTAGCCTTGTTGCATTGCCCGATCTACTAGATTCACCCCCACCAGCACCTCCCCATATCATGCCCGAGCCTCCCGACCGGAGATTCCGGACCCAGGGACGGAGACTCCGGTCTGAGTCGGAGACTATGGTATGAGGTGCGGAGATTCCGGTGTAGGGTGAATCAAAACAGACCAGAAATGCATCAAAGCTCTTGTACTGCATCTTTGAGACACATATACTCATCTCCATGCTATCTCCCTCATTGTTGTTCACAGGTGATGGTTCTATCCGTCCTCGTCGTACCAAGGCCAAGTCACAAAGGGGCACTCCTCGCTATGATGAAGATCAGGGTCAGTTTATCGTGTCTCCTTCCAAACGAAGACAGCAGGCACGTGATGCAGCCTATTTGAGGAGGGAACATGAAAGGACTGAACGAGAGGACCGTGCCAAGAAGTCCAGATATGACAATCTTCAGTCCTTCGCCAAAATGTCGAGGAGTTTCGTGAGCTGAGAAAGACTGATTTTTATGGGCTGCCTCGTACCAGCGATGACCCTCGTTTCTGGAGTAAGGAGCAAGCTGTGTTCATGAAGGATGTGTATGGTGTGCTCACCAAATCACCTGCATGCCCTCAGAAGTTCATGCGTGTTGAGTAGATGAGGCTTAGCCCCTACTTCAATAATGCTCTGTGGATCTGTGAGAAGCTAGGAATGTTTAACTTGATGGAGCTTTATGAAGACTACAATATCTACCTTGTGCAACAGTTCTACGCCACTGTAGTGTTTGGGCCTGATCAAGACAGGACCATGACTTGGATGTCTGGCACCACCCGCTGCATAGCTACATTCCATGACTTTGCCAATGTCATCTTTGAGACCTTTCATGGCGTATCCACTCCAGTTGGGCTGCGCATGCACTCTGCGGCTCTTGGTGAGAACAAGATGAAGCTTGCACCTCTGTATGGCAGCGAGGGTGTTGTAGGGGGGGGTCCAAGGGACTCAAGCCTCTCTATAACCTAATGTTGAGGATATTCCGTCATACCATCGCACTAAGTGCTGGTAATGAGGATGCTATTAGGGGTGGGCTAGTCAACCTTCTTTATCATACCCACCGGACCTACAATGCTGGTCCAGAGGCAGATGCTGATCCTATTGATGTGATGGATTTCATTTTTGAGGAGATGTTCCATGCTATTCTTTTCAAGAAGTCTCCTCCATATGCACCCTTGTTCATGAGGCTCATCAACTCCAAGGAGCATGGTTCTCCACTTAGCATGGCTCCCCATCTCACTGAGCACACCTTGGTTTCACTTTAGCAGAAGGGGCATATGGGGCCTGCTCCTAGGGGTCTCTATGGCAATGATGATGAGGAGAGATATGAGACTGAGAGGGCCCCATCCCCTCCTAGAGTTAGGAGGAAGAATGCCTCCAATGCACATATGCCTTCCATGACTAGGGACTATGTTCATGAGAGGGTCAAGAAGGCCACTTTCTGGGAGAGGACTCTGTGATGCATGAATGTTGACATCCGCAAGCAGCAGCATGACTCCTACCAAAGCAACAAGCGTATTAAGAAGCTCCTCAAGGAAATCAAGGAACAAGGCGAAGCGGATGATGAGGAAGGAGAGGGCGAGTACAATGATGAGCATGGTGCTCAGGAGTCCATAGAGTCAGATCTCACTCTCTTTTGGGGCATGGAATGCCCAGCAGGACAACCTTGTTGACTGGAAGACATTCTCTAATATCACCTCTAGATACGGGTACCAGGGTACCTCCTCTACTCTCCCTCATGGCAAAGGGCCTGCAGTCCCTGATGATGACGATGATGACTTTGTTGAGGACGGTGAGGATGAGGATGAGGATGCCGAGGATGACGATGACTACTGAGTTGTTGGGGCGCTAGCTTAGGTCTTTTCCCTTTTTCGGTGTTTCGATGCCAAAGGGGGAGAAGACATTCTCATCGATTTGCATGGATTTTGGGCTTTGGATTCGCTCTTATTTGCTTTCATTTGCCATATTCGAACTTTGAACTTCATGTGTGTTATTTGTCGTTTATGTGTGTGACTATGTGCTTGTGCACTTACTATTGTAACTCATGTGAGATCTATGTGTGTTATCGTTGATACTATCTACCTTGCATGATTTACTTGTTTACCTTATTGCACATAGTCAGGGGGAGCCCCATACAATTTATTCCATGCAAAATCACTTGTTGTCATCGAACACCAAAAAGGGGGAGATTGAAAGGACATTTATTGTCATAATCACTTTTGGTGTTCGTTAACAACAAGTAGATCATTTTACAGTTTGTCACTGTCCACAGGTTGCTATTATGATAAGTGAAAAGTATCCTCACCCTTTGGAAAGATTCCTGCAAGATTGACATAGTTCTGGAAATACCAGATCGGAGTCTTCGGTCTGCCTGGACCGGAGTCTCCGGTGTGGACCGGAGTTTTCAGATGAGTTCCCGGTGGAGGCTTCAGGAACATGGCTGGGTCATTCTGTATGAGGGTGCGGATCAAGGTCCGGAGGCTTCTCCAGAATCTCCGGTGTGGGCTCAGACCGGAGTCTCCGGTGTTGGAGGACCGGAGTCTCCGGCCCACTTGGATCTCAGAAGGCCTGGGTCGTACTGCATACTGGTCCGGAGGCTAGACCGGAGATGGACCGGATTCTCCGGTGTAGACTGGAGTCTCCGGTGTATCCGGTCTGGTTCTTCTCCAACGATCAGAAAACGATTCGTGGAAGGGGCTGCTTATAAATAGGGACCCTTATCCCCTTCCTCCAGCCGATCGACCTGCTCAAGAACACAAACTCCATTAGAGCCACCAAATCTACAAGATCTCTTCATCCAACCATCCAAATCATTGATCTTTGGAGAATCGAAGGAGGAGGCCTTGATCTACAGCTTCACCAAGAGAGATCTTCATTTCCCCCTCATTCACTTGAGGGCCCCCATGCTCTATTGTTTTATTGGAAACCCTAGCTTTGATTTGGTTCTTACAAGCTTGTCTTTCATTGTTTTGACAGCTTGCTTGTATTTGGGATCCCCCAATTAAGTTGTGGATGTGTGCCCCGAACTTGTTGTAAAGGTGCCAGCTTCCACCTCGAAGGTTGCCGATATAGTGGAAGGTGGATCGATCCCGTTGGGGTGAGATTCATCGGAGAACAAGGGAGGCCTCTCATGGCGTTGGTGGTTTGAAACCACCCCCTCTCCAAACATAGACGTACTTCCTCTCAAAAGGAAGGAACTATGGAAAACAAATCCTTGTGTCTCCGCGTCCATCACTTTGGTTACTTCTATCCTTTACCGCACTTTACTTACTCGTTCTTGCTTAGTGTTGTGTTAGCTAGTTCTTCTTTGTCATATAGGTAAATCCACCTTAGTTGTATTATCTAGGGAATTTACCTTTCTTGTCAAACCTTAACTTGGAAAAGAAGAAAAATTGAAGTAGCACCTATTCACCCCCCCTCTAGGTGCCCATACGATCCTTTCAACCTCGCCGACCTCTATTGTCGGGTTGTTGCTTGGTGAAGGGGGAGCCGCCGAATCCATGGCTCCAACGCTCAGATTTCCCACAGACGGCGCCAATTGACGAGGGTTAACCTTGGCAATGCCCATGGTTATGGACTCAGGGTTTCGTGGAAAAGAGAACATTGGGGATTTCATTGTCTAATCAAACAAACAAGGGAGTCGATGTAGTCTGATTATGGAGAAAGCTCAATTACAAGGTCACTGATTCGCTAGTTTTGATCTAGATTATGGCAGATTGCTAGAAAACTAAGGTGCCCTCTTCGCCGGGTCCTCCCAACCTTTATATGAGAGGCTGGGTCCTGGAGCCATATCCGGAGAGGTTACATATTTACAATTACTACAATACAAACTCTATGTCGGTTCATAGTCTTCCCTTGTTTGACAAGGTAGGCTTCTATCCGTCGGATGCTCCTTGGATTCCTTTGGGCTTCATGGACGTAAGCCTTTATGCGCCTAGGGTAACTAACCATAGGGACCTGATAGAAATTACCCATGTCACTAAGAATTTAGGCAAAATAAATGATGATGATTAAGTATTAACATCAACGATTACATCTCATATGGTTTGTAAATATTATATAATCATGGACATAGGAAACAAAACAATGAGGGATAGATCATAGTGAATCAGATAAGGGACACAAAGACAAAACAAGATGATAGATCCCAAGAGATGATTGCCCAAATTTCTATCCCTTTGGGCAAACTACTAGATACTAAAACCCATTTCTAAAAAATACTACATGTGGCACTGTTCTAAGTATTGATAGTTGGATGAAAGTAGAAACATTGCCCTCATATAGTGCTTGTTTTGTAACTTTAGAAACTTACGCACGTGGCAATAGTCACACACCATTTTCAAAGATGGAGTTAGTGAACCAAGTCCAATGCACAAGCAATGTACACCCCAATGGGTTCAATAACCCCTCCCCCCTAACGTGCACGCGATTAGTTTTAATCGTCGACAATATTCATCCATGAACTACCATGAGTTGAATCATATGCAGTGTGAGATCCTGGCGCATGACTTAATAGGATTGGTAGTATACTCATACCAACAAGTTGTAACTTCTTTTCTGGAAGCCTATCTAAAAAGAACTCTGAGGTTAAGTGTGCTTGGTCTGGAGCATTTTAAAGATGGGTGACCGGCCAGAAAATGGGTAACGGATGCGCACGAGTGAGGATAAAGTGCGCAAAAAAGACTAGTGTTGATCTTGTGTGTTAGTCTAGAGATCCTATTGAGCTGCCAGGAGTGACAACCGCTGGTCCGAAGAGGCCGGGATGTTACAAGTGGTATCAGAGCCGATCCTCGCAGTTACGCATGCGTGTGCGGGTCAGTGGCGGACATGTAGAACATGGCGCGTGTGCCCCGGAATGGACACGACATGGCACATGTGCCGGCACTGGACGCATAGAGGTGTGCCAAGAGGGGACGTTCTTGGCTTGTGATTGATCGACGAGGGTGTCGATCTTCTAAGGGTGGGTGTATCTAAGACCCTGTCGTATGGCTTAGTAAACCCTAACAAAAAAACCTTGACCACTAGTTATCCCTACAGATCTACATTGCATGCCATCGAGAACTCTAAACTATAATGTGCGGATCTACCGTCTAGATGGCTCGGATAAACGGGGGTAGAGCTTACCATCATTATCGACTCGATGAAGCATCCATAGATGCAGCGCATGGTCGGCCATTGAAAAGACGGACATTGAGATCACCTGGATCTCCTACTCCACTCGTGACTGCCATCATCGATGATTCACGACAAATTTTTCGCTGGCAGGAAAACCGTCGAGTGGGTGAGTGATAGAGTGGAGAGAGGAGTGAACGGTGAGAAAATTTATGGCGCATGTTACAAAAGGAGGGGGATTTTTCGTTCGCCCAAGTTAGGCTCCAGAAAAACGGCTAATTCATACGTTATTAATCTTGCCGGCATCCAAACGTGCCGATTTCGTCGCCTATCGGAGTGCTCGGGGGTAATGCAGCCTACCAAGTTCTTTGGTACTTGGCTAAATAAAATATCAAAATTTCTAAAAATTGTTTTCAAACTTCTTTTGGACCGTTCTAAAAATTTGAAAACAATTGTGAGACCATTGTGTTCTGCTCTCCGTTCCATCCCCCCGTCAAAATCCATCTCTTCAACCGCGATTTTTCCTCTCCACCATCCCGTACTTTTTTCTCTTCCTCTCCCCCATCTATCTATGTTCTGTTTTCCAAAGCTCCAGCCCGACTCAATGCGGCTATAAACTCTCTCATAATCTTCCACCGCTGTGCCCTAGAGCTGCCGCCGCGTTGTCGCTTAGCGTCACCGCCGACGCCTCACCACCAAGCCATCGGCCTCTCACGCGCGTCGCCGCCGTCGCCGTTCCCACTTCGACATTGGTTTTTGAGGTAGGAGATTAAGCCATCCAGTGATTACTTAAAACCCAAACTGGCCTCCACAAATTTTCGCTGCACACCCGGCACACCATGTAGATCCGCCCTGCTAGCTGTCAGCCTGTCACCCTCTCGATTCGGTTCTACCGACTGCCTTTGTGGCTGCAGGCGTTGATTAGTATAATTCACCTAATCGTGACTCGCTACCATTCCATAAGATCCCCATTTTTTTTATATCCTAGCAGGTTCGTGGAATGGGCTCAAAATCGTTGGACGAAGTGCTCGATGCCGCCGCCGCTGGGGTTCACTACTCAGCATTCCGTTTAGAAGAGCTGGACCTCAAAGCTTCCATGTCCGGGCTGGAACAACCAACTACATCAGGCTTGGAGAATGGGCACCAGGAGCCATTTGTCATTGGTCAGTACTCAGTAATGCTGATTGCGTCCTATCTATGCATCCGCTGCGCGGAAATGGATAAATTTGGACTGATGTGTATGCCTAGCCTATTTGTCCACAAATATGCCGCACCTTGATTTGGTTTCGGATTGCAGGTGTTGCTGGTGGTGCATCTTCAGGTAAAAGCACTGTATGCAAAATGATCATTGATCAGCTGCGTGATCAGCGCGTCGTTGTTGTTACCCAGGTTTGTATTTTACAGCCTGAGATTTGCTTATGATTGCAGTTTCCTTACAATGGTATTTACACAACCAGTTTTTATTTCATAAAATGCAAATGATGCTATTAATGTTTTATCTATTTAATTTACATTTCTCTAAGGTATTGAAAATTTGAGATGAAATATATTGACATCATAGTTCACTCTGTTCCTGATGTCATCCATCAAAGCTACAAAACCTTGCATTTCGTAGTTGCTAGAGCTTTGCATTCTGGGGTAACTGGATCGGACTAGGATGCTGTAGTACAAATCAATTTTCTTAATTAAATATGGTTCATAAGTTCGGAATCCTGTGCAGAACGAATCAATTATGTTGCAAAACTATCGTTGGAACAGCAATTTTATTTGAAAATAAGTTTTACGCTATTCTTTGTATCATTTATTCTGTAACTTATTGCACTAGTACTGGTACTCGCATAGCACCGTACTTCTATATTTGCCAATTAGTACACAAAATCTATTGCAAAATATTATTGGAGCAAAAAAAGAGCAAAATCTTTGATATATTCTCATCCTTGTCCTCTTCAAAACACTGTGGTGAAAAATCGAGATGTCTTGTCATCTCTGGTGGCAGCCATGACCATTGATCAATTAAGACTCTAGTCCTTCATATTTCCAGTTGCTCCTTTATTACTTCTTTGTACTGGCATTGTTGATCTCTGCTTGCTATTTTGTTGACGCTGTGAAGAGTTAGCCTTATTTGAATATCTCGTAACGTGGTTACTTGTGATGATCTCGTGCAGTCATATGTTTTATGCATTTTTATCGATAACTGTTGTTATGTAGTAATATAAGCAACACATGCTCTTAATGATCTGTACTGTATGAAACTAGAAATATTACTTAATTTTGCCTTCTTCCACTTCGGAGGTTTGTAATCACCAACTCTATATGTTCAATGAAATGAAACGCAAAGATTCCTTTGTGTTTTCCTGAAAAAATATTTCTGGACAGCAAAATATACCCCTTGATGCTTAATTTCATATTGTCACCATATGCTATTTTCAACTGTGCAAGCAATAAGACTTCCTATCTGAAATATCACAGGAATCTTTTTATTATGGACTGTCTGATGAGGAATTGGTCCATGTTTATGATTATAATTTCGACCATCCAGGTAGAGTGCATGCTTTCACTAGAGTTTAATGTCTTAGTATGCCACTGACAAGAGATTCAAACTGATCTTGCCGCCACCACTGCTGCTTTTGTCCTAATTTCAGATGCATTCGATACGGATATGCTACTCTCTTGCATGGAAAACTTAAAACATGGCAAAGCTGTTGATATTCCTAATTACAGCTTTAAAACATATAAGAGTGTCCCAGGCGCAAGGAAGGTACAACTTTATTTTTGGTTCTATTTATGATTTACCCACCTGGTAAACTGAAGGTTTCCTGGTCTCTAGTCGGATTACAGCCTCATGGTTCTGAACCCAGTCCATATATGTCCATTGTATTGGATCTTTTACAGTGTTATGACTCTTTTAATGATAGGTTCCTCAGAAGTAACATCTATCATCGTAAAATTTACTGTGTGCTGCCAAAATATCCTTGCATAACATTAAACTGCTCTTTGCTTGATTTCATCTTGCAGTATTTTCTCCAAGAATACCAGTTTACTGCTTACAAATTATTCAAAACTCACTTTATTTATGTTTTTCTAATTTTATTACTAAATGCCAGGTTAATCCTTCAGATGTAATTATTTTGGTAGGAATTTTAGTTTTCCATGATTCGCGTGTCCGTGATTTGATGAACATGAAGATCTTTGTTGATACAGGTAAGAGTTTGCCTCAAAGACACTTACAAGTATTTTCTTTTATAAATTCACAGAAGATTTTGGTTCATTCTCTTGTTCATTGATGCAATGTTCACATAAAATTTTGTTATAATCTTGCTGGTCTGTCTAATAAGAAGCATTTTAGGGGTTTTAAGTTATAAATATCTCATGGTGTGTTGCATGAACTGCAGCAGTAGACACAATCAAGATTAATTGCCTCTTTGATTCAAAGAAATTTCATAAGAATTTTGGAGGATTCTGTTCCATAGGAGTTTTCCCCATAGGGATTCTTTGCTTTGCAGGATTCAAAATCATCTGAATGTTTCCCATGGACTATAATCAATCCCATTGTTTATTTCATTTCTACGACAACTAGGGCGAGCACCAAGTTTTTCAAGAAAGTTTTTGTGTTTTCAATGTGGTGCAACCAAACATCTATTAGACATTCCTTTAAATTCCTGGATCCAAGATCTGACTGTCAAATGACACCCAGTTCCTACGTTGTTGGAATCCAGCGAATCAAAGAGGCCCTAACAGTGGCGGACCTAGAAACTTTCGGAAGCCTGGGCTAACGAGTTTAAGATGTGAATTTTTCAGACAAAATCGCTATAAAAATCTATAAAAATGCAAGCTTTGCGCCGTCGGCAAGCCTGGGTGGCTGCCTGGGCTGGAGGGACGCTGGGTCCGCCCATGGGCCCTAACACTCTGCATTTGTTCTAAACGATGAATTTAAGGGTTATCCTTCTAATTCTTTCGCAGAAATTTATCTCAATTCTTGACACTGAAGTTAGTATTGTCTCAGTGAACCACGGCTCTGAATACAAAGAAAATTGCCTTCTACCATATCCATTGCATGTTGAGAGTGTGTCATCTTTGGTTACTGAATTCAGTTCTCATTAACTTTCCAGATGCTGATGTGCGATTAACAAGGAGGATCCGTCGTGACACCATTGAGAAGAGCAGAGATATCAAAATTGTATTAGATCAGGTTACCTACCCTCAGCTAGTATCTATTTTCTTCCCCACTAGTTTTGACGACATTCAGCCCATCCATTGTTTCTAGTTTCTCATCACCAAAGAAATTTTAAATCTTTTTTCCTCCAAAGACAACTTTTATGTACACATGCCCTTTGTTTATGTTGACAATTTTAACATTGAATGCAACTACCTTTTTAACAGTACTCGAAATTTGTTAAGCCTGCCTTTGACGACTTTATCCTCCCAACGAAGAAGTATGCCGATATTATCATCCCACGAGGCGGAGATAACAATGTGGCAATTGACCTAATCGTTCAGCATATTCGCACTAAGCTTGGTCAACATGATCTCTGCAAAATACACCCCAATTTGTATGTCATCCACACTAATTATCAGGTATCTAATGTAAACATAATTATCTTGATATCCTTTTTGCAAATTTAGTAGCATGCTGTTTAAAGTCACATACTCCCTCCGTCCCAAGGCTTAAGGCTTATATTTTTTTTGAGAAGTCAAAGTACGAAAAGTTTGACCAAACTTCTAGAGAAAACTATCAGCAACTATGATATTATATAGATATCATGTGAATATATGTTTCATGATGTATCAAAGGGTATGTATTTCATATTGTAAATATTAATATATTTCTATACAAACTTGGTCAAACTTTACATCGTTTGACTTTTCAAAAAAAAATAAGCCTTGAGCCTTGGGACGGAGGGAGTAGTAAATTGAACATAATCTACAATTGATTTTGTACTCATGTCATTATTGATTTCTTTATGCTGTTTTATTTCAGATACGAGGCATGCACACAATAATACGAGATGCTGCCACAACAACACATGATTTCATATTTTATGCTGATCGGTTAATTCGATTGGTCAGTATGGACATGTATTTGATGATTTTTTTTTGTAAATATGGTTTCCCGTGGTGGCTTAAACTTCACTGTGGAAAATAGGTTGTCGAGCATGGTCTTGGTCATCTTCCTTTCAAAGAAAAGCAGGTTATTACTCCCACTGGTAAGTAGTATTTATCTTCTGCTTATCTTCTTCTGGATTGTTTTTCATATATGAGTTACATATATGTAGATGTGTTGGGGCTTTCGCCTTCTGTTAATTTTGTTAAGGTAATGAATGATTGGATCTGATGTCACGTCATAATATTTTCGCGGTCAAATTCGAGTTGACTGTTACAATATTGCACATTGCAGTGTTTCCAATCATAACTTTGCTGTATGTACTTCAATATGGCGCCTTATTCTGCTTTGAACTGTATAATGTTGGCTGTTTTTCTTCTTTGTATTCATTGTGCATTTACTACTGTGCACATTCTTCTGCTTGAGTCCTAGAGTTAAAATTCTAAGCTTAAAGCTGGTGAGTTGCTCTTTGCTTCTAAACTCTTTTGCCAACAAGGGCAGTCCCCCCTGTTTACCATTTTCATAATATAAAAAAACTCGACTTGCAGGGGAAGACAGCCCACGCGGAGTGTTTTAAAATTGGAGAAACCCCCTGAAAAAAGTAACATTGGCAGAACCTTCAGCAGTACAGGTAGGAACTCTAGGATATTAAGCCGTTGCCCGCGCCTTACACATCTAGTGTATGATGGTCAAAGTGTCTGCTGTTGCTGTGGCTGCTCCTGGGGCTTAGAATCGACAATTAGGTCATGGGAGGAGTATATGGGTTTGTGAGGGAAAATGGAGGGTCTGAGGATTATGAGCTGCTATCATGAGGAAGGAGAGTATGAGGTTTAGTGGAATTAGGTCATGGGAGGAGTATATGGGTTACTAGATGGGATTTTGCGTCACGGAGAAGTGTATGAATAGTGGCATATCTCAATAGTTTCTATTTTCTCTGTACCAAACTGTGGATTGCTCTGTTCTGGAATTTCTAAGTCCTGGCCTTACCTCGTTAAAGGCGAGGGTTGGGTGCCTCGCCTTACCGTAAAAGAACACATTAGGATGTCAATCCAATTACCCAATATGATCTTGCCACCTTCTGGGCCAGTCCCCTGGATTAATTTTACGCCTTGTTGCACTTGCTCCTTCACCAGCCCAATACATCAGAAACAGATGCATCTTACAAATAACCCATTATCATGACCTAAGTATTTTTTTTTTCTACGTAGATGTCATTCCTAAGCCCTACATTCCTGATAGATAATAAACCAAAAGGCATGTAAAACAATGACTGGCATCTATGGTCTGTGATGATGTGGCAATCACTGACAAGACTCAATATTTAGGTTTTACTGTAATAAGAAAATCTTGCTGGTAACACTCCACAAATAGGAAGCATTAGGAAGTTGGAAAATGGATGATCCAATGCTCTCTGTATGATCACATATGTTATATCAACTATTAATCCTAGTGTGAATGACACCTTTGTTCATCAGTGACAGGAGAATCTTAGTTTTGGCAGGGATTAAAGCTGACAAAGTCCTCTTTGTAGCTCCTGTTTGTAGAGAGAGTTAATAGTGCACTCGCCAGTTCCCATCTCCATTTCATGCAATCCCCTTCCACCGTCAGGTGGATGTTTTAAATATCTTTCTTTGAGCTGAGAACCTCAGAGAGACTACACATTAAGTATGCATATTTCTTCTAAAGGTCTCCATTTTTTATGAAATATTTTTCTTAGGTGAGCTGGACTTTTGCGCTTAGCATACCCTGAAAGTAGTATCTTCATTGTTTCTAAGAACTGGGGATCAGGATATGCAAACCTGGTGCCCAGTGGTTCATATAATAGCAATAATCGTCTAAATATCTGTCTTCTAAAATGACAAATCCTCTCAAAATCTAACATGGATTCCTTTGGCGAACCCACCATATTACAACCTGGGAACAACAATGATCGAATGCACGTAATATTGTCTTTGTTAGAGTATATATTTGTATATTGTAGTTTCCCCGTGTGTTAGGGGGTTTCCTGTATATTTGCGCCTGTACATGTACTATATATTGTGGCCTTTGGCCCTCTGGTAATACAACAAGTCTATTACCCTAACATGGTATCAGAGCTGTAAGGTAGCTCCTCTCCTCCCAGACGCCGCCGCCGCCCGCCCCGGCTTCCTGCCGCCGCGCCCGGCCGCCGCCGCTGCCTCTCCCTCGCCTCCTGCGAGCTTGCCCCATCCTCCCCGGTCGCTCTCGCCCGTCCAATCCGCCCCGGCCGCCGCCCTGCCTGCCCGCCGGCCTGTCGCCGTCCGCCGCCCGGCCGCCGTCTCCCGGCTGCTTCCCGGCCATCGCCCGGCCGCCGCCCGGCCTGTCGACCCCGTCCGCCGCGGCTGTTGCTGCGTGTTGCGGATCTGATCAGATCTGATTTTCGTCAAAAAAAAAGAGCCAAAAAAAATGTCTTCCTCGTCGGGCTATCTTGCGATTCCTAGCTGCCCGGTGATTTTTGATGGCGCGAATTATCCTGATTTCGCTGCCTTTATGCGCGTCCACATGCGCGGTCTTCGTCTTTGGGGTGTGCTTTCTGGCGAGGTCTCCTGTCCGCCGAGCCCCGCTGCTCCTACGTCGCCTATTGCCCTTGCCCCCGATGCTCCTCAGGATCTGACTGACTACACTCAGTGGATAGATGAGGATGCTCGTGCTGCTGCTGTTCTCACTTCCAGTGTTCTGCCTCAGTATGCTGCTGAGTTCATGGGTCTTTCCACTGTTGCTGCTTAGTGGGCTTTTCTTCGTCAGCGCTATCAGCCGTTTGATGATGCTCTTTACCTGTCTGTGGTTCGCTAGGAGCATGCTCTTCAGCAGGGTGAATCTACTGTTGATGAGTTCTATACTCAGAGTGCTGCTATTTGGCGTCAGCTTGATTCTCTTCGTACGGCTGTGTGTGCCACCTGTCCCTGCTGTCTGACTGTGCGCGCGGATCTGGAGTTTCAGCGCGTTTTTGAGTTCTTGTCGCGGCTCCGTAAGGAGTTTGAGCCGCGCCGTGCCCAGCTGCTTGCCCGTGGTCGTGTTCCGCTCTCTAAGGTACTGTCTGAGCTTCGTGCTGAGGAGACTCGTCTTCGTGGTGCTGGTCTTCTTGAGGTTCCCTCCGTACTTGCTGCTCATGGTCCTCCTGTGCTGTCGGCTTCGTTGCGGTCTCCAGTACCGCCGATACTCTCTACTCCGGTCCAGGGCCAGAGTCAGCCTCAGCAGCCTCGTGGTATGACAGCACCTCCTCGTCCTCCCTGTGCCTGTTGTGGCAAGCCTGGCCACGATGTCTCTAGCTGCTAGAGGAGGGATCCTAGCTTACGTCAGCAGTATCATGCTCGTAGGCAGGCTGGTTCTTCAGGATCTTCTGCTGTTACACTGTCTGATCAGGACATTCTTCGTGGTCTACTCGCTGCTACAGGCTCTTCCTCGTTGGGTACTGCTGGTTCTGTGCCTAGCTCTGCTGGTACTGCTGGTTCTGCTACAGGTTCTTCGCTCTCTTATTTCTCCTGTCCGTGTTATCACGGCTGATGATACCTCTCTTTCTGTTTCTAGTCGAGGCACCCTTTCTACTTCATCTTTCTCTGTTCCTGACGTTTCTCATGTTCCTAGTCTTAAGATGAACCTTTTCTCTGCTAGTCAGCTTACTGATTCTGGTTGTCGTGTCATTCTTGACGCTGATTCTTGTGCGGTTTAGGACCGCGGTACCCAGGCCCTGGTTGGAGCTGGTCCTTGCAGCCTTGAGTCTCCGGGGCTATGGGAGTTAGACTGGCTTCGCGTTCCATCCACTGACACTTCATCTACTAGTTCTTCTGCGGTTGCTGCCTCTATCACTGGCTCTTTTCAGCAATGGCATCATCGACTATGTCACCTTTGTGGCTCCCGTTCGAGTGTTGAGGCTGAGCTGTGGGCTATGGCTTTGTTGATTGCTGAGGTGACCTGGTTACGGTGGTTGCTTGCAGATTTTGGGGTCTCTGTTATGACACCCACTCCACTTTTGTCTGACAGTACAGGTGCTATCAGTATTGCACGTGATCTGGTTAAGCATGAGCTGACCAAGCATATTGGTGTTGATGCTTTTTATGCACGTGCTCAGGTGCAGGATCAGGTTGTTGCGCTTCATTATGTGCCTTCAGATTTGCAGTTGGCGGATTTCTTTACAAAGGCACAAACTCGAGCGCAGCATGACTTCTTACTCTCCAAACTCATTGTTATGGATCCACCATGAGTTTGAGGGGGGGGGGGGGGGGGGGTGTTAGAGTATATATTTGTATATTGTAGTTTCCCCGTGTGTTAGGGGTTTCCTGTATATTTGCGCCTGTACGTGTACTATATATTGTGGCCTTTGGCCCTCTGGTAATACAACAAGTCTATTGCCCTAACAGTCTTATCAACCAGGTAACTAGGTAATTGCTGATCTTCTAGTTAAACCAGATTCAAGATTTTTCACAATGATTTGTTATATTTATTTGGGATTGCTTGCTTGCCTAAAATTCCATGGTTTAGCATGATAGGGAAACAGGTGCATGGTTGTTACAAACAGACAGTGCCATTGTTTGCCCTGATGGGGCAACAATTTATCTACCACCATAGTTCAATTCGTTTTAATAAGCCTGCTTACTGTAGTTATCTGCACTTCTACTCTGTCGTCCAAGTAATTTATAGTTTGCCTTTGTGCACCTATGCATGCAGGATCTGTTTATACTGGGGTGGAGTTCTCTAAAAGGTTGTGTGGCATCTCAGTGATTAGGAGGTACAAACTTCTCCAGAATATTTGATCTTGTACTTTTCAGGTCCTGATTGGTCGAATAATTTTGTTGTTCATAGGACGAGAAGTACTTGATTTTGTGCCATGCTATTGTGTATGCCTGTAGTATCATTGTTGCTTGTATGCATGAGATTTGAGATATTCTACAGGTGCTACATTTGGTAGTTTACATGCGCTCCACACCAGAAAGTGCTGGGGATTTTGTTCAAGTCTCCTTTAGATTATATATATCGAAGTTGGTTTTACTTTGTTAGATTGATGTCTTGCTTCTTGAGAAGAGCGTATTATGAATTCAGTCATTTAAACATATAATGGTGTTACATGATTTCATCAATTCAAACTCACAGTGTCTTCTTTAAATGTACTTTTTTCCTAACTGTTGGTTACTGCAGTCTTAGTATGTGCTAAAATCATGGTTCCTTGAGAAGTTAAAAATCTTACTGGCTGCTGCTATAATGCAACTCGATAGCAAAATGTTACTCATATATTGATTTATACAATATACAGGAGCTAAAATTAAGGAATATTTCTGTGCGTCCTACTGTGTGGGCTCCCTTCCTATAGATACAATGGTTATCTAGTGACCAGTGAACACTTTAAATCAATAATACATCCTTGAATAGAAGTGAATAGTGATACTAATGATTGGTACAATTGTTTCCAGTGGCGAAAGTATGGAGAATGCACTGCGGGCATGCTGTAAAGGCATAAAGATTGGGAAGATTCTTATTCATAGGGAGGGAGATAATGGACAACAGGTATGGTTTCATCTACTATCTGATTTTGCATTGGGCGTTGGTTGAGTTTAACTGCTAAGCTGCACATTTTCTTTGCAGCTCATCTATCACAATTTGCCGAAAGATATCGCAAACCGGCATGTTCTGTTGTTGGACCCCATACTGGGAACAGGTTTGTTCTTGATTTTTACATATTTATATGCACTCCTGTACTTTCATGTGAATGTATGTGAATGTAATTGCCCTCCAATATATATATTGGTTGGCGTGAAAACATTGAATCAATAAGAAGCTAATGTAGCTGTTCTACAAGCGGTGTTTATGACCAGTTGATCTTCTCATACCAATACATATACATATTCTGTGTTCTCAATGTTGTATTGATTTCAAATATTTTGAGTATTCAAGAGAGAATGTTTGTTCAGTAGCCACTCCTTTTAAACTGTTGGATATTCATCTCAGATTATCATATCCTCCCTTTTCATCATCATCAGGAAATTCAGCTGTTCAAGCTATATCCCTGCTCTTGAAGAAGGGTGTCCAGGAAGCAAATATTATCTTCCTTAATCTTATATCAGTAAGTCTTCTTGAGTCTTAGGTATTTTATTTATATCTATTTGCCCTCTTCGAATTTTGTTGTTATAGGATCATGGTTCACCAGAAATTATTTTGATCTTGCGATGTTCTAATTGTATTTTGTCCGTTTTGAATCTCTAACATAAATCTAGTCACTTAAGTATTCCTCATCATTGCTGTCTGTGGCAGTCATATTTTTTTTTTGAAAGGAAAATGGTGGGGGGCCCACAGCAAGTTATAATTTTTTAAATGATATAAGAATCCAAATTCGCGTATGTGAGGACTTGAACCTGTGTGGCTGGGTTGTACATCCACTCCCGGTGGCATCATATTGACTTGGTGTCCCTCTACAGTTAGCATGCGGACTACAGGTAGTTGAAAACCAACTAAGAGCATCTCCACCCGCCCACCTCAATTGAGGTCCGGCGGGAGCGATTTTTTGCCCGGGCGCCGGACAACTTCTGAATTTGAGGGGGAGGGTGTTCCTAGTCACACCCCCAATAGCAAAATCCTATTACCTATGTCATTTTCGCAAACACTCTGAGGGCGTCGGGCGACGAGGCACGCGCGCGCAGCAGGGCTGCGGGGCGGCTCGCACGGATGGCGGGGTGGGGCGGCAGTGCTCAGCGGCTGCAGCTGTCTCGCGGCGAGGTGGCTGTGTCCAATCTTGGAGAGCAGCTGCATGCACATGGTGAGCTCGCTCGCTGTGCCCAATCTGCAGCATCCCGTCGTGCTTCCCAGCGAGTTTTTTGGCGCGGTGCACGCGGCGGTCGCACGCGTCGCAGAGCGCGGCCTCGTCGGCACAGCAGAACACGGAGGCAGCTCACACGGGGGCGCAGCAGGACGGCGGGCGGCTCAAACAGATGGCGGGGCGGCGTGCGGCGCCCACGGCGTCCAATGTGCGCGCTGCAGGGGCGGCGGGGCGGGGCGCGCGCGTGCAGCATCAGCCCAGGCGGCGGCGTTGTTGCCGTCGTTGAGCGGCGAGGCGGCGTCAGGACTTGGCGGCATGGCTGTGTCGGGGCTTGGCGGCGAGGAGGTCCTGGTTCCTAGGACGAGTTGGAGGTCGTGCGGGAGGTGGGAGAGAAAGAAATAATTGCGGGCAGGTGGTCCTGGGCAAGTGTCGCGTTTTTAGCAGCGTTTTCATTTAGCCGGCGCCCCCGGTTGACTCCCTTTGCACAGGGGTTGGCCTGGGGGTGCCGGATGTCTAAACTGACAGCACCGAATGAAAAAATAATTTCGGGGATATGGCTGGGAGCAGTTTTTTGTGCCGGCGCCCTCATTTTTCGTTGGGGGGCCTTTAGGGGCCTCCAGTGGAGATGCTCTAAGTGTTCACTAAAACTGTTTGCTATTGTCCCAGGCTCCCCAAGGGGTACATGTAGTGAGCAAGAAATTTCCGAGACTCAAGATTGTGACATCAGAGATTGAGCTTGGTCTAAATGACGATTTCCGCGTCATCCCTGGGATGGGTGAGTTTGGAGACAGGTACTTTGGAACAGATGATTATCAGTCATCGACACCATTCTTTGGTGATGACAAAAATCGCGTGAGGTGAGTTGTATTTCTGTAGATAGACCAAATGAGTTTTATTCAACATATCTTACTTTAACACCTAGCTAGTCCTTGCAAGAATTTAATTCTAAAAAATAAGTTACCCCCCAAAAAGGAGTTGATCACCTCTCGCTTTCCAATACCGTGCAGGCTTTTGTGAGCATTTGCCCAGACATACCAAGCCCTGGCTGTGGTGCCATCACCATTTTTCTTCTGAGAAATTTATTTTCACCTTGTAAACTCCCAGATCCCATATATTGATGTATTCGTTGTCAGAAAAATGTGTATTATGGAACTTTACAGATTGATCTTGTCTTTCGACATAATTGGAGAAAATCCAATTTTTGGTGCCAGTGAAGTCCTTCCAGATTTTTTTCTTGATTTTTCCAGAAGCATCTGTGCTTTATAAAAGAGAAACTGCAATACAATGACCAGCTTACATGGAACACCAGGCTCCGACGCCCAACAAACTAAGAGCATATCTAGCGGAGCCGCTAAACGCGAAACCCTTAAAGGCAGAGTTTATCAAAGAATTTGCATATGATCAAAGAAATGACACAATCAAATGCAAACAACTCATGCATAGTTCATAGTATAGACATCAAATGACACAATCATAGCAAATAGTTCATAAGTCATCTCCTCTCACCGCTGGCATCAAACCGAGCCACCGCCACTTGCCTCTTCACGAGCTAGTCTTCGTCTCTTCGTGATCTCCGCCGAGGCCTCCTTCTACCACTCCATTTGTTGCTCATTCATGTCCTTTGTGTTCATCATCATTATCTCCCTCTCTTCGGCCAATACTTGCTTCATTGCTTTGGCCTTCTTCACGTTGATCCTCATCTCTCCAACTTGGCCTTGTTCCTTGCTTCCTCTTGGTTGGCTTCAACCTTGGCAAGACTCACCTCTTTCTTCTTCTCGATGATGATAAGCTTGGTCTCCAAAGTCTTGGCCGCTATCACCTCCTTGGACTTCATCATTTGATCAAACTTGTCCCTCAACAATGCTGCCTCGCCCTCGAGCTTGAGCCTCTCCTTGGCCTTCTTGTTTCCCTCTGTCTTGTCAATGTTCCGGCCCTCCTTCTCGTCCTCGGTATCGTCAAGCGCAACCATTGCAACTTTCTTGGGTGCTACTTCTTCGTCCCTCAATTGCCACTTGGGGAGGTGTTGAAGCACATCAAAGCAATGAAACATGGTGAATCTCTTGCCCTTGCTGCCAGCCATGTCTCTGTACCTCGCATCGGTAATGCGGTCCTACATTTGCAAAACCAAACACAAATCATCAATGTGTGGTCACCAAAGCAAAACTACAATTGTACAAACTAAATATGCGAGCAAATTCACTCACATATTCGTCCACGGTTGTGCCGCTAGGAGGATTCGACACCACTTCGTCCATTGCTGCTGCCCACCGGCTGCAGGCCGGTTTGATCGCGTCCCAACGTCCTTGGAGGGATCGGTACGTGCGCGATAGGATGGCGAACGCACGGCATCAGTTTATGGAATTTGTCCTTGATGCGTTGCCAGTAGCGCTTCCCTGTTTGATCGGTGCCGGAGACTGCATCCATCCCCACGGCGGCCCAAGCTCGGCACAAGGTGGCGTCTTATATTTCCGTGTAGTTGTTCGCCCGTCTCTTCTCCCTCTTTCCATCGGCCTCCACCTCGACCACACCCTCGTCCCCTTCATCTTCATCCCCTTCATCTGCGTCGTCCTCATCTCCGCCCATCCCAGCGTCGAATGGAGCGAGTGGGGTAATGTTTACCTCGCCCAACATCTCCATGTACGAGGTGTTGTCGTTCCTAACAGTACGCGGCCTCAATATCTACTCGCAATGAAAACTGAGAAAGAGTTGTAATTTGTACCTTGTTGACCCGCCGTCGAGCACGTCTTGGGCGTCGTTCGCGGTGGCTTCTAGTGGCGGCGTTGGCGAGGAGGGGAACGGAAGCGGGGCGCCACGACTCGTCGTCGCCTTCACTTTCGTCCTTTTGGGCGCCGATTTCTTTGATCTGGCGCGGCATGCCTTCGTTGCGACCGCCGGGACATCAACGCTGGCCGCCGCGGCACCGGCTTGCGGGACCACATGCGTTCCCGCGCGCTGCTGCTTGACCACGCTCGTTGACGGGATCGTGGTAGCGACGTCCGCGGGGGTCGCGGGGGTCGCAGGGGTCGTCGAGATGGTTGGTGTAGCGGCGGAAGCATCGACGACTGCGGGAGAGGGTGGCGGGGCCTGCGAGCTAGCAACGGCGGCCGGCTGGGTCGATTCGAGACTCATGGTGGAGAAATCGGACGATGGCGGCGCAGAGGAAGGTGAGGGCGCGCAGATCGGTGGCGGCGGCGGCGGTTGGGAGGAGCTGAAACTTCCCTCGTGCGCAAACTGGGGATTGTGTTCGGGCTGTGTTCGGTTTGCTCCGTCGGCCCCTATAAATACAGGCCGAGTATGGGTTTCGGTCTTGGCCCGATTTTTTTCCAGTTTCGTCTTGTTTACGGAAACTGATGTACGCCATTTTTCAGCCCGAACCCGTAAACTGACGGTTATTTTTCGATTTTGGCCTTTTACGGGCTCTCCAAAGATGCTCTAAGCTAAGCTAAATCCTAAAAAACAAAAGCAACTACCAGCAATCTAATCAGATTACTCCATCCGTTCTTGTTGAAAGAAGTATAAATGCCCCCCCCCCCCCCCCCCACCAACTTCCAGATTTCGGACAATCCCCTCAACTTTATAAAACTGGATAAAGAACCCCCTACATCTGCAAAGTGGTTTTCAGAGCAGTTTTAGCACCTATTTTAAGGATAAAAAATAAATTTTATGTTGGAAGTCTGAAATACACACACCACGCTGATGAACATGATGTTTAAGGCCTGATTCATTGTGATTTGTCCGATAATGCCACAACTTGGCAAAAGGGGTTGTTTAACACCCTTAAAGTACACAAATATACTAATATAATTTTATTTCTTTTGAGAATGAATGGCTGCATTTATTTAAGATCCATCAACAGTCTCTAGAACCGTGTTTACAAAAGATGGTTGGATACCCAGCCAAGCCTTTCATAACTTATTTTTGCAGCCTTTCTGAGCTAGATTATGAGCATCGATATTACCTATTCTTGCAGCCTTCCCGAGCTAGATTATGAGCATAGGTATTACCTGATCGTCTAACATGCCATACTGACCAGTCTTTGAACCCTCCGAGGAGATGCTTCACTTCCTCCACGAGATGACCATCACCTGATCTGTCTAGCTCCGTACCCCTAAGCTTCGCGGCCACTGTCGCACAATATGTCTCCAGCTCCAGCATTTGTACACCCATTTCTTTCACCGGTTGAATGGTACGCCTAAGCTCTGCCCTGGCTGGATCGTACACTTGGGAGAAAAAAATGGCACGCCCCGGCGACAAAGGTGCCATGTTGGCCACGAATGATCGCTCCGCCTCCTTCGTGTCCTTCCTACCGGTTGAAAGTCCCATCAATGTTGCCCTTGTGCCATCCACTGGCTGGCGGCCTGTAACACCCTCAGAATCGGCCCTATGCAAGTTTCAGCGCTTTCCGCCAAACCCGCATAGAAACGATTCGAAGGTGCCCACCAGGCACTTTCGTGCGGGTGGAAAACGAAGTAATACCATTACACAATAGTCCACGATGAAACCCATAGAACAGATATATACAACAGCGACTCAAAGAGTCAGGAATACGGATATACAATACAAAGATCCAAATCACCTTGAAATGATACAGCGTCCGACTACGGACAAGATGCAAATGGGGCTAAGAGCCCTGAAGAATAACCAATGGCGTCCATAACCCTGCCCAGGCCAAGCCGGAAGGGTAACCCTGCTAACGACGTCGATCTCAAAACCTGCTTAAACAAAAGGGGTGCCGACAAAGGGCAAAGGAAAAAGAGAGAGCGGTCAGTACTGAGGCCAGTACACGGCGAGGCTAGAATTCGGCGGTCCTCGCCTACATAGGTATGGTGGACTGAAGCGGCAGCGCGGCATGCACTAAACAACCTATAGAGACTCGATATAACTGTCGGCTATCAGAGAGGGATAAGAAAGACCTATTCGGAACCAACCTGATACTACCACCAAACATACCCATCCTGGTGTTTCCCCCTCGAGACCAAACGAGGAAGTCAACCGAGGAACTCACACCGTTGGCAGTTTTATTCATTCAGTTATCGTTGCAGCAATTACTAGTCAGGTATAGATAGTCATCCTGATAGAATAAGCAGTGGGCACTTTTAGTTAACCATTCCGTTGTAGTTGCAACACTTACTAGTCAGATACAATTAGCATGAGATATCACCAAACCCAGCAGTTGTTGGTACTTTTATTTAGCCATTCCGTTGTAGTGAAGCTGATTACTAGTCATATCGGATACAAGTCAAATTATAGCAGTAAACTTTAGTTATAGTTGTCTATGATCGAGACCTGTGCTCCAAGTCGTCCATAACCGCGGACACGGCTTCTCGAAAAGATTTAACCCTGCAGGGGTGCACCAAAGTTTCCACACGCACCTACACCCTTGTTGTCGGATCAGGTAGGTACAAGATCACAAAACATACACCCAACGGTATGTCGACGGGGTTTCGGACACGACGTTTCCCAGACCCAAAGCAAGCACGGGGGGCCACCCCACTAAGCTACCCGCAACGAAGTCGGCCGGTCTCCGAGACGGACTCAGGGTTTGCGCCAATGGCTGTAAACGACTGGGAACCCGAAACTCTCGGGCTTGTCGATACCGCGAAAACACTCCGCTTACCTAAACAGTACAAGTGCAGTACTTCGCACAATTTAAATAAAGCAGTAAAGCATGGCATAAGTACAGAATAGTACTAAAGCCCCAAACTAATTGTGGCCCCTAGTACAGTACTTGGAATCAGGTACTAAATCGATGGGGGTGCCCATACACCCCACCTGTGGTTAGCGCGCTCGATCTCGGAACAGGTGTCAAGAACTCGGGGTTCTACGGGACACAAGTGGACGGTTAACAACCAAATAACATCTATTGCCCACCTGTGCCTCTGCATTTACCTACTTCAATTTTAGTTATTAAACGATAATTAAATTAAACGATAGTTAAAGCCATGATCGTCTCCAACATTAAACA
This sequence comes from Avena sativa, assembly GCA_916181665.1. Lineage (NCBI taxonomy): Eukaryota > Viridiplantae > Streptophyta > Magnoliopsida > Poales > Poaceae > Avena > Avena sativa. The sequence goes on from OV702284.1 coordinate 87,091,285, forward strand.
TACGGCAATACTCCAACAACTGTGGTACTGGACGACACGCAACAGCATTTTAGCAAGCGACTACGACGCGCAAGTCCAACTATCTAACAAACAACCGGTAATAGGATGTGTCCAAGGCAATATAAGGCTGCAAGGGATATCACGGGTACGAAAACTAGAGCATCGCAACACAGATAGCAATAGATCAACAGGGGGGAATAAATACTATAAAAGTAAGATAGGTAGAAAGGGGGAGGTGCTCGCCTGAAAAACATTGCCGAAGGTTCATCCGAAGAACGGGGCGAAGCTCACATCAACTCAACGGCCTTATCCGCGAAGAACCAAAACACTAGAATAAACATCGGATGCACTATTTAATACTACGGCAAAAGATCGGGCATGATGCATGTATGATGTATGGCATGGAAAAGATGTGATGCAATTAGGCCATATTAAGCGGAACCCGGGGTCCCGACATTTAATTAAACGGTTCAAGTTATTTATCTACCCCGCCAATTAAATGTTGGATTAGCAAGACCAAACATGGCTTCGGTTCGCTATGCCAATTTAAATGAAGTCCGGAATAAGACAAGGATATCCCGCGTATAGACTCCATATTTAATTATGAGATGAATTGGCATAATGCCCCCAAACCACAAACATGTATGCAAGCATGGCAATTTAATATGCATCAGTTGATAATGTCATATTATAAAAATAATGGGGTCTCGGGTAGGGAATCACATTAGGGTTCGGCGAACTTGGGCTCCGAGGGGTTCGGGGTCGGTCTCAGGGTTCGACGGGAGAATGGCTCGACGAGATCGGTCTCGGACAACGGAAGTCGATCTTGTCGCATCCGAGAAGAAGGACTTAGTTGGCGTCGGGGGCACATCGGATCCGCCCTGGTCGGTGCCGATCTTGTCGTCATGAAGGTCTTGTCGGGTCGTCGTATCGGGTCGGTCTCGGCGGGATCGTTCTCGGATAACAGAGTAGATCTTGGCGTTCCGCGAAGAAGGACTTGGCGTATCCGTGTCGGTGATCTTGGCGTCCGGGTTCTCGGCGAACTTGGCGTCCGGGAAGGGGTACTTGTCACACCGGGGTTCGGTGTTCGGGGTTTGGACTCCGATAGAAGTTCTTGTCGTCCCCTGACGAAGATCTTGGTGTGCCATCTCGATCATCGGTGGCCGGCATCGGGTTGGTCTTGTCCGTGAGAAGATCTTGGCGACGGGATCGAAGAACTTGTTACGGGTCGGTCTTGTCGGCATGAAGATCTTGGCAACCTTGTCAGTACCCGAGCCGCAACAATATCAACACAATGCACCTCCCCGTTACATAAACCATCACCACACATCCAACATCAGTAGCACATGGGGCACGCACAAGGAAGGCAACAGGTGGTCACAACAAGGGGGTACCCACATCGCGAGGGAGCGAGCACGGGCAGCACAACGCTGCCTGGAGTTGAGCGAGGTGGCCACCGTTGAGGACGCGTGGGACCTCGGCGAGCAGGGCCGGCGAGAGAAGAGGGCATGGCCGCACCTAGCAGCAAGGGTCGACGCCGACAGTGGCCAGACGCGGTGGCGCGCGTCCGCCGCGAGAGAGAGGTGGGCGGCACAGAGAGCTCAGGACAGAGGCGGCGCGCTCAGGAAGGGAGAGAAGCCCCTGGTGGAGGACGGCCCAGGGCGGCGCTGGAGGCGCGCCGGCGGCTCCAGGAGGGAGAGGGGTGGCGTCGCGTGCTCGCGGCGACGAAGGGTTGCGGGGCGAGCTGGGAGGCTAGGGGGGAAGAACCGGAGGCGGGGAGAGGCGAAGGAGGAAGGAGCCCGAGGCGGCGGTGGTGCCCTGGGGAAGGAGGCGATGGCGCTGGGCGTCGGTGACGAGGAGGCACGGGGCCGGAGAAGGAGAGGCGAGCCGGCCGGAGGAGAGGCGGCGGCGGCCGAGCTTGCGGAAGATGCGGGCCGGGGTGGCGCTGCCGGTAAGGGGAAAAGGCGGCGACGCGGACGGCTTCCGGCGAGGAGAGGAGGGACCGACGGTGGCGGCGGCTTGCGTGGACGGCCGCGGAAGAGGGCGAGGGGGGGGGGGGGGGGGGGCGACGGCGAGGCGGGGGACGGCCGAGATTGGCGAGGAGGGGCGCTCGGGAACGGCGGAGGTCACGGAGGGCCGGTCCGGCAGCGCGGGGAAGAGGGTACGGCGACCCGGGCTCGGGGGAGGGTGCGCCTGGGCGGCGATGGCGAGCAGAGGCAGACGAGGCGGGGGTGCAGAGAGGAGAGAGGCGGGAGGTGGGAGAGGACGGTGCGGGAGGGGTGGACCGAACGGGGGTGGGGCCCGCGTGGCGTGCGGTAGGTGGGAGAGGGGATCAAACAGGGTGGGGCCAGGGAGAGTGGGGGCGACGTGGGAGCCTGGGAGTGCGGCAGAGTGGTGGCTGGGGGGGTTAGGGGTGAGGTGGCAGGCACTGATTGGGTGGGGTTTTGGGCCAGGGGGATGTGGCGAGCCGTGAGTGGCTGTGGTGATGTGGAGGGGGCTGGGTAGACTAGGGTTGGGTAGGAAAAGGGTTTAGGTAGGATTTTATCTGGAGGGGGCCGGCTGGGCTTTCGGGCCTGGCTGGCTGCCTCTCGAAAATAACTTAAATATTTTATTTATTAAAAACAAGGCGTTTGTAAATCGTTGGTAGACAAAACAAAATATTCCGGATAGACCCGGGTTTTGGATTTGAAATAAGGGCGGGGTATTTAGAAAACAATAAAAAACTTTTCGAAATAGTTTTAGACAAAACCATGCATGATGATGACGATGCAATGCACAAAAACAACGCGATTTTCTAGTAGTGGTTTTGCGGGGCGCCACAATTCGACACCACTAACAATGGATCTCGCCCTCGAGATCCGCCTCATGGTACCGGGAAGAAGGGCGGCGATCTGAAATCTTCTCGCTTCATGTTGATCCTCGCGACACCACTATCAAGGGTTCTTGCTCCATCTTGAGATCGGCGACACCACCAACAAGCGGTCGTTGATCATGTTCGTCGAGAGAACACTCCGGAGAAACAAAGTCGAAGATAGAGGTCTCAAAAGGTAAGGCCACCTCTAACTTCCGTGGAAGGAGTAAAATTGCATTGATCCACCCATCCAACGTACAGAAGCGAATGATAAGAGTAGTGGTATGGTCGCGACTCCATCCCGCACTCAAAGCATTACTCTGCACATGAATAGGAGGATTATGCAACCAACTCTCGGAATCAGACTGAAGATCTTGACAATCGAGGTTCGGAACAAAGGAGTGATGCAGGCTCTGCATCGGACCTGGCGTAGAGGATGTCGTCGCGTCGGAAAACACCGGAAGGCACAAACAAGGAACAAAGAATGGTACCACAGTAGACGGATTCCTCAGATAGCATGAACACCGGATGGTAGAACACCGTTATCAAAGGAGGAAGCGAAACCCTGAAGGTACGACGGAACCCAACCACGAGAAATCCTGGACTCGAAGAGAGAGAAGAGAGCGGATTCAAAACACGCAGAGGTGAGAGGAGAGCAGCAGAGGGGTAAGGAGTAAAATCAGACCTAATCAGAACTATCCAACCGATTTTTCAAAAATAGTTTTGACACTCTACTTCGGCCGTTAGCTAGGTTATCCTACAGGCTGGACTTGTGGGGTATCGCAACTGCTGAGCTCTGATACCACTCTGTAACACCCTCAGAATCGGCCCTATGCAAGTTTCAGCGCTTCCCGCCAAACCCGCATAGAAACGATTCGAAGGTGCCCACCAGGCACTTTCGTGCGGGTGGAAAACGAAGTAATACCATTACACAATAGCCCACGATGGAACCCACAGAACAGATATATACAACAACGACTCAAATAGTCAGGAATACGGATATACAATACAAAGATCCAAATCACCTTGAAAATGATACAGCGTCCGACTACGGACAAGATGCAAATGGGGCTAAGAGCCCTGAAGAATAACCAATAGCGTCCATAACCCTGCCTAGGCCAAGCCGGAAGGGTAACCCTGCTAACGACGTCGATCTCAAAACCTGCTTAAACAAAAGGGGTGCCGACAAAGGGCAAAGGAAAAAGAGAGAGCGGTCAGTACTGAGGCCAGTACACGGCGAGGCTAGAATTCGGCGGTCCTCGCCTACATAGGTATGACTGAAGCGGCAACGCGGCATGCACTAAACAACCTATAGAGACTCGATATAACTGTCGGCTATCAGAGAGGGATAAGAAAGACCTATTCGGAACCAACCTGATACTACCACCAAACATACCCATCCTGGTGTTTCCCCCTCGAGACCAAACGAGGAAGTCAACCGAGGAACTCACACCGTTGGCAGTTTTATTCATTCAGTTATCGTTGCAGCAATTACTAGTCAGGTATAGATAGTCATCCTGATAGAATAAGCAGTGGGCACTTTTAGTTAACCATTCCGTTGTAGTTGCAACACTTACTAGTCAGATACAATTAGCATGAGATATCACCAAACCCAGCAGTTGTTGGTACTTTTATTTAGCCATTCCGTTGTAGTGAAGCTGATTACTAGTCATATCGGATACAAGTCAAATTATAGCAGTAAACTTTAGTTATATTTGTCTATGATCGAGACCTGTGCTCCAAGTCGTCCATAACCGCGGACACGGCTTCTCGAAAAGATTTAACCCTGCAGGGGTGCACCAAAGTTTTCACACGCACCTACACCCTTGTTGTCGGATCAGGTAGGTACAAGATCACAAAACATACACCCAACGGTATGTCGACGGGGTTTCGGACACGACGTTTCCCAGACCCAAAGCAAGCACGGGGGGCCACCCCACTAAGCTACCCGCAACGAAGTCGGCCGGTCTCCGAGACGGACTCAGAGTTTGCGCCAATGGCTGTAAACGACTGGGAACCCGAAACTCTCGGGCTTGTCGATACCGCGAAAACACTCCGCTTACCTAAACAGTACAAGTGCAGTACTTCGCACAATTTAAATAAAGCAGTAAAGCATGGCATAAGTACAGAATAGTACTAAAGCCCCAAACTAATTGTGGCCCCCAGTACAGTACTTGGAATCAGGTACTAAATCGATGGGAGTGCCCGTACACCCCACCTGTGGTTAGCGCGCTCGATCTCGGAACAGGTGTCAAGAACTCGGGGTTCTACGGGACACAAGTGGACGGTTAACAACCAAATAACATCTATTGTCCACATGTGCCTCTGCATTTACCTACTTCAATTTTAGTTATTAAACGATAATTAAATTAAACGATAGTTAAAGCCATGTTCGTCTCCAACATTAAACATACGGCAATACTCCAACAACTGTGGTACTGGACGACACGCAACAGCATTTTAGCAAGCGACTACGACGCGCAAGTCCAACTATCTAACAAACAACCGGTAATAGGATGTGTCCAAGGCAATATAAGGCTGCAAGGGATATCACGGGTACGAAAACTAGAGCATCGCAACACAGATAGCAATAGATCAACAGGGGGGAATAAATACTATAAAAGTAAGATAGGTAGAAAGGGGGAGGTGCTCGCCTGAAAAACATTGCCGAAGGTTCATCCGAAGAACGGGGCGAAGCTCACATCAACTCAACGGCCTTATCCGCGAAGAACCAAAACACTAGAATAAACACCGGATGCACTATTTAATACTACGGCAAAAGATCGGGCATGATGCATGTATGATGTATGGCATGGAAAAGATGTGATGCAATTAGGCCATATTAAGCGGAACCCGGGGTCCCGACATTTAATTAAATGGTTCAAGTTATTTATCTACCCCGCCAATTAAATGTTGGATTAGCAAGACCAAACATGGCTTCGGTTTGCTATGCCAATTTAAATGAAGTCCGGAATAAGACAAGGATATCCCACATATAGACTCCATATTTAATTATGAGATGAATTGGCATAATGCCCCCAAACCACAAACATGTATGCAAGCATGACAATTTAATATGCATCAGTTGATAATGTCATATTATAAAAATAATGGGGTCTCGGGTAGGGAATCACATTAGGGTTCGGCGAACTTGGGCTCCGAGGGGTTCGGGGTCGGTCTCAGGGTTCGACGGGAGAATGGCTCGACGAGATCGGTCTCGGACAACGGAAGTCGATCTTGTCGCATCCGAGAAGAAGGACTTAGTTGGCGTCGGGGGCACATCGGATCCGCCCCGGTCGGTGCCGATCTTGTCGTCATGAAGGTCTTGTCGGGTCGTCGTATCGGGTCGGTCTCGGCGGGATCGTTCTCGGATAACAGAGTAGATCTTGGCGTTCCGCGAAGAAGGACTTGGCGTATCCGTGTCGGTGATCTTGGCGTCCGGGTTCTCGGCGAACTTGGCGTCCGGGAAGGGGTACTTGTCACACCGGGGTTCGGTCTTCGGGGTTTGGACTCCGATAGAAGTTCTTGTCGTCCCCTGACGAAGATCTTGGTGTGCCATCTCGATCATCGGTGGCCGGCATCGGGTTGGTCTTGTCCGTGAGAAGATCTTGGCGACGGGATCGAAGAACTTGTTACGGGTCGGTCTTGTCAGCATGAAGATCTTGGCAACCTTGTCAGTACCCGAGCCGCAACAATATCAACACAATGCACCTCCCCGTTACATAAACCATCACCACACATCCAACATCAGTAGCACATGGGGCACGCACAGGGAAGGCAACAGGTGGTCACAACAAGGGGGTACCCACATCTCGAGGCAGCGAGCACGGGCAGCACAACGCTGCCTGGAGTTGAGCGAGGTGGCCACCGTTGAGGACGCGCGGGACCTCGGCGAGCAGGGCCGGCGAGAGAAGAGGGCATGGCCGCACCTAGCAGCAAGGGTCGACGCCGACGGTGGCAAGACGCGGTGGCGCGCGTCCGCCGCGAGAGAGAGGTGGGCGGCACAGAGAGCTCAGGACAGAGGCGGCGCGCTCAGGAAGGGAGAGAAGCCCCTGGTGGAGGACGGCCCAGGGCGGCGCTGGAGGCGAGGCTCGCCGGCGGCTCCAGGAGGGAGAGGGGTGGCGTCGCGTGCTCGCGGCGACGAAGGGTTGCGGGGCGAGCTGGGAGGCTAGGGGGGAAGAACCGGAGGCGGGGAGAGGCGAAGGAGGAAGGAGCCCGAGGCGGCGGTGGCGCCCTGGGGAAGGAGGCGATGGCGCTGGGCGTCGGTGACGAGGAGGCACGGGGCCGGAGAAGGAGAGGCGAGCCGGCCGGAGGAGAGGCGGCGGCGGCCGAGCTTGCGGAAGATGCGGGCCGGGGTGGCGCTGCCGGTAAGGGGAAAAGGCGGCGACGCGGACGGCTTCCGGCGAGGAGAGGAGGGACCGACGGTGGCGGCGGCTTGCGTGGACGGCCGCGGAAGAGGGCGAGGGGGGGGCGCGACGGCGAGGCGGGGACGGCCGAGATTGGCGAGGAGGGGCGCTCGGGAACGGCGGAGGTCACGGAGGGCCGGTCCGGCAGCGCGGGGAAGAGGGTACGGCGGCCCGGGCTCGGGGGAGGGTGCGCCTGGGCGGCGATGGCGAGCAGAGGCAGACGAGGCGGGGGTGCAGAGAGGAGAGAGGCGGGAGGTGGGAGAGGACGGTGCGGGAGGGGCGGACCGAACAGGGGTGGGGCCCGCGGGGCGTGCGGTAGGTGGGAGAGGGGATCAAACAGGGTGGGGCCAGGGAGAGTGGGGGCGACGTGGGAGCCTGGGAGTGCGGCAGAGTGGTGGCTGGGGGGTTAGGGGTGAGGTGGCAGGCACTGATTGGGTGGGGTTTTGGGCCAGGGGGATGTGGCGAGCCGTGAGTGGTTGTGGTGATGTGGAGGGGGCTGGGTAGACTAGGGTTGGGTAGGAAAAGGGTTTAGGTAGGATTTTATCTGGAGGGGGCCGGCTGGGCTTTCGGGTCTGGCTGGCTGCCTCCCGAAAATAATTTAAATATTTTATTTATTAAAAACAAGGCGTTTGTAAATCGTTGGTAGACAAAACAAAATATTCCGGATAGACCCGGGTTTTGGATTTGAAATAAGGGCGGGGTATTTAGAAAACAATAAAAGACTTTTCGAAATAGTTTTAGACAAAACCATGCATGATGATGACGATGCAATGCATAAAAACAACACGATTTTCTAGTAGTGGTTTTGCGGGGCGCCACACGGCCGCCAGTGCACCGTCGTAGATGTTTTCTGTTTTGGGATAGATGAGTGCACCTCCTTCCATTCGGCCACAAGAGCCAGCACACACCTGGATATACACCTCGGGTCTTCTATCATTGGCAACTCGTGGGCGCTGTTCAACTCCATGCTCGTCATATTCCTGAGCCCTTCCCAAAGGTGTTGGGAGTGTTGATACGTACAGAACCGATGAACCAACGTTTCATCGCGGTTGCAAGCAATGCATTTAACTCCTTTCTTGATGTGTCTTCGTTGGGAGCTCGTCACCCACGGCAAGTCCGTTCTTGGCAAGCCTCCAACAATGGACCTTCACCTTGTTTGGGACCGCAGCCGCCCATAGCGACGCCAGCCCTTATGCCCCGTTATATTCAAACAAGAGCTTGCTCGACCCGCCCCCTCGCGCTTCAGCTGCTGTTTAAGATGATACGCAGACCGTACACTAAAGACCCCATTTTTGGTGTAATTCCAACCTATATAATCATGTGTTTCGGCTCTACCAACGGGTACCTTCACTATATCATCCACATACGAGTCAAAGAAACAATTATGCAGCTTCCCAACATTCCAACCAACACCATCAGGCAAGAGCAACTCTTTTACTTTCTGAACCTGAATATATGGTTTTGCACCTAGTGGCCTCTTAAGCGAGGATCTAGTAATCCGGTTATCCGTCCAAACTTTCACGTTCTCACCATTTCCAATGCGCCATATTAAGCATTCCCAAAGCAGCTCCCGCCCATGCAGGATACTCTTCTAAGTGAAAGACGCCCTCTTTGAACAATTAGCATCAAGGAACACGCTATCCCTGTGGTAGCGTGCTCATAAGACCCTGGCACACAAAGAATTTGGATTTGTGGCCAACCTCCACGCTTGTTTAGCAAGTAGCACTTGGTTGAAATCATCATAGTCCCTGAACCCCATGCCACCCCTTTGTTTTGATTCACACATACGTTGCCAGCTGATCCAATGTGTTTTCCTCTTCTGCAGGGTATCACTGTAGGGTTTGTTGCATGGAAAACAAAAAATTTCTATCGCAAGTACACATAAAACCAAGATTCAATCTATGGCAAAGCCAAGATCTAATCCACGAGATCGGTGCAACGAGATTGAAGAGAACTAACCCTCGTAGATTCAAAGCGTTTAATGAGATCATATTCTCGTGGTTGATGTAGTCGATCACTTGCCGATCTCAAGATCGTGTAGACGATCCTTCCGGTGTCGCGTTCCGGCAGTGCTTCCGCACTCGGTCACACGTATGGAGTCGATGAAGACCTTCCTATCGACGTTCCAGTGGGCAGCGGAGGTAGTAGATCCCCTCGGAATCCCAACAACACGGGGCATGGTGGTGGTGGTGGAGGAGAGTTCCTGCAGGGCTTCGCCTAAGCCGGAGCAGGAAGACGGAGGAGGGAGGAGACAAGGGAGGCGGCAAGAGTTGGTGGCGCCGGGGACAAGCGGGCTAGGGGGTGCGCCCCACCCCTCTTTATATAGGTGGGGGGCTGCGGCCAAGGGCTTCCCAGCCCTTGCCAAGTTCCCTCCAACTCGGCCACAAGGGGAAAGAGGGGGAACCCCCCCCCCCCCCCAAGTTTCCTTTCTTACCAAACTAGGGTTTGACCCCAATTCCTTTGGCTGGTCGGTTTGACCCTTTTGGTTATGGTGCGGCTGGCCCAAGGCCCCCACAACATACCCTCGACCCATGTGGTCCCTCCGGGGTGGTGGACCCACTAGTGGTACCTCTAGAACATTCTAGAAGCTTTCGGTCAAAACACCGAAAACATTTCTGAACCCCGGAAATTAACTTTCCTTATATGAATCTTATTCTCCGGACTATTCCGGATCTCCTCGTGATGTCCTGGATCCAATCCTATACTCCGAACGACATTTGGTCTCCAACTCATATTCCATATCTACCAAACAACACTGAACCTTAAGTGTGTCACCCTATGGTTCGTGAACTATGCAGACATGATCGAGACACCTCTCCGGTAAATAACCAATAGCGGGATCTGGAGATCCAAAATGTCTCCCACATATTCAACGATGACTTCATGATCGAATGAACTATTAACATACGATACCGACTCCATTTGTCACGCAATACTTTACTTATCCGAGGTTCGATCGTCGGTATCTCCATACCTAGTTCAACCTCGTTACCGATAATTACTCTTTACTCGTTACGTGATATGACATCCCTTGTGACCTAGTCACATGCTTGCAAGCCAATTGGATGACATTCCACCAAGAGGGCCTAGAGTATATCTATCCGTCATATGGATGGACAAATCCCACTCTTGATCCATGTGCTTCCACACATACTTTCAGAATACCCAATGTCGCCTTTATAACCACCCAGTTACGGAAGTGTCATTTGATGTTATCAAAGCACTCATCCGATGATGGTGATTATCATGATCTCATGGTCGAAGGATTAGGTTACTATGTATCTGAAATCTTGTAGCAAAACAAACTTAATGACTTGATCTTATGCTATGCTTACTATGGGTGTGTGTCCATCACATCATTCTCCTAATGATATGATCTTGTTATTAATAACATCCAATATCCATGATCAAAAAACCATGATCATCTATTAATCAACAAGCTAGTTTCAACAAGAGGCTTACTAGGGACTCTTTTATGTTTACAAAACACAAAAGTATTAATGTTTCCTATTAATAGAATTATAGCATGAGATATAAACATTTATCATAAACACAAAGATATAATAATAACCACTTTATTATTGTCTCTTGGGCATATCTCTAACAGTCTCCCACTTGCACTAGAGTCAATAATCTAGTTTGAAAAACTTTGTGCATTCAACACCTATGGCTTTCTGGTGTTGTATATACACGTTTGCTTGTGGTGAACATAATCTTCGGATCTGACACTTCCAGGTCCGTGTGTATTTGCATGTCTTTGCGTCCCTATGCATCACTCATTCTCCAATAAGATGACATTGTATAAATTTGGTCCTTTGGTGAGCCCTTTAGTTCCTTAGGGTTAAACCATGTCGATACAATTATCGTACAATATATCTTCATAGTACTAGCCCGCTATGAACTACACCTAGTTTGATAACAAACTTCTTGACACAAATGCCCTCTATTGCTGCTACAATGGCAGTCATATAATTAGCCTTTTGTTGTAGTATCTGTTATAATGTCTTAACTTTGGAACTCATCCAAATCCATTATGGAACTTCCTTTCCATTACATTGTGCCACCCATAGTTTAAATTGAGATAAACTTAATTTGTATATTGTGACAAAACTAGTATCAATGTAACACTTTACAATGAACTATCTATTTATTTGTCACCTTTACATAAATAACATATACTTAGTTCTTCCAAAGATCATAAGAATATCCTTACTATCATCCAATGATCATCTTATGAGTCATTCTGATATATGCTCAATAACATTTAGAGCATAGGACATTTCTGGATGTGTACATATCACAGTATGATTGATCAAAATACTCTTTGTGATTTCATTCACCAAGTGTCAAAAACACTTGGATATCATCTCACTTACTGACGAGGGTTCGACTCGTCAATGCCCATTGTTATGGACTTGGGATTGGAGAAGATGGGGATGCTGGAGATCGCGAGACGGTTAATAGACATGCAGCTAGGGGACACGGTGTTTACCCAGCTTCAGCCCCCGGAGGGAAAACCTTACTCCTGCTTGTCTGTTCTTGATTGATGGCGGAACCAAAGGTTATAGGGGTGCACAGATGCAATCTGGCATGAGGTGTGTGTAGGAGAGTCGGGAGAGAGCCTCCTCGCCGTGCCCTCCTGGCCTTTATATGGGGAGGCTAGGTCTCGGGTAGGTCGAGTCGGTTAAAAATTAGGGTTTTACCCTTTAAGATTTTATCTACAACTTGGCCGTGTTCTCCAAGGATTCGAACTTTCCTCGGGCTTGGGCCATCCGGAGTATCCTTGGGCTTTGCGTTAGTAGCAGGTCTCTGTGTGGGCCTTCACTGGGCTGGACCTGCTAGGCCAATGTCAGGTACCCGTAGGGTATATCCATGTCACTTACCAAGTGTCAATACACTTGAATCTTGATTCAATCCTTTCCGTGCGACAAGTACCTTTCTTCTCGTTTCCATATTTAACTCATTCAATATCTCATCTATGTACATTTGGCACAACAATATTAGCGTCTCAATCTATCCATATAGACATTGATGCCAAATATTCGGGTTTTGCCTAAGTCTTTCATCGAAATGAAATTCTTAACCTGTGTCGCTTAGCGCTCCCACTTAATTTCTTGCAAATGCAAGCATCTTCATCGTCTCTAAAGAAATTAAACTCTTTTAACAGTTTCATCACGGTGAAGATTCCAACTCCGTGATGCTTACTTCAACCATTGAAGTTTGCATGCGCTTTTATCATCCTTTGAATTAACAAAACCCTTTGGATCGTGTCATGTACACGTCCTAGGTAACTATTATATTAGAAGAACTTTGTTTTGTTTGTTCAACTACCATATACCAAAATTATATGTAGTGGTTGTGATACGTCGTAAATGTATCTATAATTTTTTATGCTCCATGCTTGTTCAGTATCGACTTTCTTATGTTTTGTCTACACTTTGAGGTATTTTTATACATTTTCTGGAACTAACCTATTAACAAGATGCCAAAGTGCCAGTTCCTGTTTTCTGCTGTTTTTGGTTTCAGAAAAGTTAGTAAAGAAATATTCTCAAAATTGGACGGGACAAAAGCCAAAGTCAATATTTTACCATAAGGAACACTGAGTTCGGAGGGGAGACAAAGTGGGGCCACGAGGCGGCCACACCATGTGGTGGCGCGGCCAGGGGTGGCGCCACCAGATGGTGTGGGCCCCTCGGGTGCCCACCGACCTTGCCCTTCCGCCTATATAAAGCCCTCAACGCAGAAACCCTAGAGCAATCGGCCTCCATCCACGAAAAGTTCCTCAGCGCCACTACCACCGAAGAGGAGATTCGAGGGACAAAAGTCTCTTTTCCGACACCCAGCCGGGACGGGGAATTGCCCCCGGAGCCATCTCCATTGATCTCCACCACCATCTCCATCACCGTTGCTGACTCCCATGATGAGGAGAGAGTAGTTCTCCCTCGAGGATAAGGGCTCTATCGGTAGCTACGTGTTCATCTCTCTCTCTCTCTATGTGTGATCTTATTGTGGTCATGAGCTTTATAATCAAGTAGATCTACTCTGCTACTCAAGTGCTTTAATTATTGTAATCTCCAGTTATCCCCACGTGTGTGAAGTTGACAGTGTGCACACCGTGTGGCACTTAGGCTAAAGATTACATAAATACTTATCATGAGTATAATTTGAGTTGGATGTCTCTATGAAATTGTGGTGTTTGTTGGAACCATCTAGTGCTCAAAGTGACAGGGTTGGGCTTACCTAGATGGGGAATGCGAACTTTAAGGAGAGCTTCTGTAGCCCTACCGTGGATTGGAGTTATCCAACCGGAGAGTAGTTTAGAGTAGCATTATGTGAAGGGTTTCGTAGCATAGTAAATCAAAAAATTTCTACGGATGCGAACAAGAAAGCCAAGATCTAATCTAGGAGATGCAATCAACGAGAGATATAGATGAGATCTTCATACCCTTGAAGAAATCGCACAGCGGAAACGTTCAACAGAACGTGGTTGATGTAGTCGTACTCGCCGTCTCCTCCTCGCGATTCGATCGGATCCTACGCCGCAAGTGGCGGCGCCTCCGAGAGATGCACACGTACGGTGCCGCGATGTCTCCTCCTTCCTTGGTCCAGCAAGTATGGTGGAGAGAGATTGGATCTGCAGCACGACGGCGTGGTGCTAATGGTGGAGAGTTTCTGCAGCAGGGCTTCGCCTACGCGCAGTCGGGAGAGAGAGATGGAGGAGGGGTAGCAGTTGGCGGCTAGGGTTGAGGAGTCGGGGGGAGGGTGTGCCCCTGCCCACCTTATATAGGGGGGCTGGCCGGCCCCCTTGGACCCTCCGCCAAGCCCTAGGGCGGCGGCCCCAAGGGTGGAGTGGGGGGCAAGTTTCCCCCTTCCTTCTAGAAGGGTTTCCTAGGGTTTCCCCTAGGGTATGGCCGACTGGTCCTTTGGGGCGTTGTTCCCCTAGACCAAAGCGGCCAGGGCACTCCCCCTTAGGCCCACGCAGGCCTCCGACAAGTGGGCCCACGTTGGTCCCACTCCGGAAGCTTCTAGAACCTTCCGGTACAATACCGATAAACTCTGAAACTATTCCGAAATCCAAAAACTGTTTTCCTTTATATGAATCTTATTCTCCGGACCATTCCGGAACCTCTCGTGGCGTCCTGGATCTTAGCTGAGACTCCGAACAAAAACTCATAAACCAATTATCCATTCTATCCCAGCGTTGATGCACGTTAAGTGTGTGACCCTACGGGTTCGAGAATATGCAGACATGATCTTCTATCAATAATCAAAAGCAGGATCTGGAAACCCATATTGACTCCCACACATTCATCGATGATCATATCGGATGAACCACGATGCCAGGATTCAATTAATCCCATATATGTATTCCCTTCGTCACGCGATATTTTACTTGCCCGAGATTCGATCGTTGGTATCGGCATACCTAGTTCAATCTCGTTCACAGCAAGTACTTTACTCGTTCCATAATCCGATATCACTTGTGATTAACTCCTTAACCACGTGCTTGCAAGCGGTGTTGATATTGATTACCGAGTGAGCCCGAAATATATCTCTCCGAATCGGGAGGGAAAAATTCCATCTCGATACATACAACCCAACAAGTACTTTCCGATCACCTGAGAGACACCTTTATGATCACCCTCACATAGGATGACGTTTGATGACCTCAAAGATGAACACGATGACACGATCTAATTGCTCTGCTTAATTTGGGTCTGTCCATCATATCATTCTCCTAATGACATGATCTCATTATTAATCGACAACTCATGTCTATGGTTAGGAAACCTTAACCATCATTAATCAATGAGCTAGCCCATAGAGGCGTACTAGGGACACGGTGTTATTCATAAACCACACAAGTATCAAAGTTTCTGCTTAATACAATTCTAGCATGGAATATAAACTTTATCATGAACAAGAATTATAATAATAACATCTTTATTATTGCCTCTAGGGCATAATTCCAACAGTCTCCCACTTGCACTAGAGTCAATAATCTAGTTTGCATCTGGCAACAATCTAACACCCATGGCATTAAGGTGCTGATCATGTTTTTCTCGTGGAAGAGGTTTAGTCAACGGATGTACTTTGCTAATCTTCAGATCTCCATCTGCTATATAATCTCGAATTATATGAAAACGGCCGTTGATGTGCTTGGTCTTTGGATGATATCTTGGTTCCTTAGCCAGTGCTATGGCGCCAGTGTTGTCGCACAATATCTCCAGTGGGTCCAAGGCACTTGGAACCACACCAAGCTCAATGATGAAGTTCCTGATCCAAACTCCTTCACTTGACGCTTCTGAAGCAGCCATGTATTCCGCTTCTGTTGTATATCCCGCGATCACACTTTGCTTGCAGCTTCTCCAGCTCACGGCTCCACCATTCAGAATATAAACGTATCCTGTTTGAGATTTAGAATCATCTGGGTCGGTGTCGAAACTAGCGTCGACGTAACCTTTTACGACGAGCTTCTCATCACCTCCATAGACCAAGAACATTTCTTTAGTCCTATTTAAATACTTTAGGATGTTCTTTACGGCTGTCCAGTGTTCCACTCCTGGATCACTTTGGTATCTGCTCGTCAAACTAAGAGCATTGGACACATCCGGTCTAGTACATAGCATGGCATACATGATAGAACCTATGGCCGAGGCATATGGCACTTTGCTCATAGTATATCTATCATTTACCGTAGCTGGACACTGAGCCTTGCTCAATATCTTACCTGACAACATGGTCAATGAACCTTTCTTTGCTTTATCCATTCTTAACCTTTTCAGAACTTTGTCTAGATATGTACTTTGGCTTAAAGCTATTATGCGTCTTTGTTTATCTCTATAGATTTTGATGCCTACTATATAAGCATCTTCTCCTATGTCTTTCATTGAAAAACATTTATTCAAATAACTCTTCACATCGTTAAGCATACCAATGTCATTTCCAATAATCAATATGTCATCCACATATAGTACTAAAAATGTCACCGAGCTCCCACTCACTTTCTTGTAGAGGCAAGCTTCGTAGCAATTTGGAACAAATCCAAAGCTCTTGATCACTTGATCAAAACGAAGGTTCCAACTCCGAGATGCTTGCTTCAGTCCATAAATGGAACGCTGAAGTTTGCACACCTTATTAGCATCCTTAGGATCGGCAAAACCTTAGGGCTGCATCATATACAACTCTTCATCAATGTTGCCATTGAGGAACGCAGTGTTGACATCCATCTGCCATATTTCATAATCATGAAATGCAGCAATTGTAATAAAATCCGAATGGACTTAAACATCGCTACGGGAGATAAAGTCTCATCGTAGTCAACACCTTGAACTTGCCGAAACCCTTTTGCGACCAGCCGAGCTTTATAGACAGTAACATTACCATTCGCGTCCGTTTTCTTCTTGTAAATCCATTTGCACTCAACGGCCTGACGGTCGCTAGGAGGGTCCACCAAAGTCCATACTTGGTTTTCGCTCATGGATCCTAATTCGGATTTCATGGCCTCTAGCCATTTCTCAGAGTCTGGGCTCATCATTGCTTCCTCATAATTCGCAGGTTCACAGTTGTCTAACAACAAGACGGTTAAGACAGGATTGCCGTACCAATCAGGAGTGGCACATGACCTTGTCGACCTACGAAGTTCAGTAGTAGCATCGTTCGAAGTTTCATGATCCTCATCATTAGCTTCCTCTCTTGTTGGTGCAGACGACACTGTAACAATTTCAGGTACTGCGCTACTCTCCAACTCGAGAGAAGATTCAATAACCTCGTCTAGCTCTACCTTCCTCCCACTCACTTCTTTCGAGAGAAACTCCTTCTCAAGAAAGGATCCGTTCTTTGCAACAAACACTTTGCCTTCGGATCTGTGGTAGAAGGTATACCCAATCGTTTCCTTAGGGTATCCTATGAAGACGCATTTCTCCGCTTTGGGTTCGAGCTTGTCTGGCATCAACTTCTTGACGTAAGCTTCGCATCCCCAAACTTTAAGAAACGACAACTTAGGTTTAGCACCAAACAATAGTTCATACGGTGTCGTCTCAAAGGATTTAGATGGTGCCCTATTTAAAGTGAATGCAGCAGTTTCTAATGCATAACCCCAAAATGATAACGACAAATCTGTAAGAGACATTATTGATCGCACCATATCTAATAGAGTTCGATTCCGGTGTTCAGACACACCATTGCGCTGTGGTGTTCCGGGTGGCGTGAGTTGCGAAACGATTCCGCTTGCTTTAAGATGCGTGAGAAAATCATAACTCAAATATTCACCTCCACGATCGGATCTTAGAAATTTAATTTTCCTGTTACGATGGTTTTCCAGTTCGTTCTGAAATTCTTTGAACTTTTCAAACATTTCAGATTTATGTTTCATTAAATAGATATACCCATATCTACTTAAGTCATCAGTAAAAGTGAGAAAATAGCGATATCCACCGCGCGTCGAAACACTCATTGGTCCGCATACATCGGTATGTATGATTTCCAATAAGTCCGTTGCTCGCTCCATTATTCCGGAGAACGGGGTTTTGATCATCTTGCCCATGAGGCATGGTTCGCACGTGTCAAATGATTCAAAATCAAGAGACTCCAAAAGTCCATCAGAATGGAGTTTCTTCATGCGTTTTACACCAATATGACCTAGACCACAGTGCCACAAATAAGTTGAATTATCACTATCTACTTTGCATCTCTTAGCCTCAATGTTATGGATGTGTGTGTCATTGCTTTCGAGATTCAGAAGAAATAAACCATTCACAACAGGTGCATGACCATAAAAGATGTTATTCATATAAATAGAACAACCATTATTCTCCGATTTAAATGAATAACCGTCTTGCAATAAACACGATCCAGATATAATGTTCATGCTCAACGCAGGCACATAATAACACTTATTAAGGTTTAAAACTAATCCCGAAGGTAAAACTAAGGAGAGCGTGTCGATGGCCATCACATCAACTTTTGATCCATTGCCAACGCGCATCGTCACCTCATCCCTTGCTAGCCGCCGTCTATTTCGTAGCTCCTGTTTCGAGTTACAAATATTAGCAACTGAACCAGTATCAAATACCCAGGCACTACAACAAGCGCTAGTAAGGTAAACATCAATAACATGTATATCAAATATACCTTTAATGGTGCCAGCCTTCTTGTCCGCTAAGTACTTCAGACAGTTGCGCTTCCAGTGACCCTTGTCCTTGCAATAGAAGCACTCAGTGTCTGGCTTAGGTCCAGACTTGAGCTTCTTCTTAGCAGGGGCAACGCGCTTGCCGCTGCCTTTCTTGAAGGATTTCTTTACACCCTTACCTTTCTTAAAGCTAGGGGTCTTGTTGACCATCAACACATGATTATCTTTCTTGATGTCCACCTCCGCAGCTTTCAGCTTAGCGAAGAGCTCAGTGATCGTATCAGTGGAACCAATCTGATTCTGAGTAACTACAAAACCTTTGTAGCTAGGAGGGAGTGATTGCAGAACTCTGTCAATCTTGAGCTCTTCTGGAATCTTGCAGTCCAGTTGCTCAAGACGTTGAGTGTAGCCCGACATCTTAATGGCGTGCTCACTAACGGAACCTCCTTCCTCCATCTTGTAGTTAAAGAACTTCTCAGAGATCTCATATCTCTCAGAATGGGCCTGAGTCTAAAACATGGTTTTCACTTCCTCAAGTATCTCAAAGGGCCCGGCGAACTCCTCAAAATGATTTTGAAGGTCCGGTTCCATAGCAAACGACATGGTACTCTTAATCACTCCATAATCATCTTTGCGTGACTGATAAACAACTTTTTCATCAGCCGGCGCATCAATAGCAGGGGCGTCACCTAGCGCTTTCTCTAGTACATAGTCCTTTTGTCCGCCAGCGAGAATGATTCTCAAATTGCAGAACCAGTTGGTGAAGTTAGACCCATTGTTCTTAAGCTTTTCTTTCTCAGCAAAAACGTTGAAGTTGAAGTTGGACTTAGCCATTTGATCTACAAAATTTGCAAATACCATTTAGACTATGTTCATGATAACTAGTTCAACTTAATCAAATTACTAGATGAACTCCCACTAAATTCAACATCCCTCAAGTTGTTTAGTGAACACGATCCAAATTCACCACACCTAATCCGATCTTCACGAGAAGAGATGTGGTTTCAATGGTGGACAACAAAGTGTCGATCATATCATTCATATGACTCATGTTTAACCTTTTGGTTCGTGTGTTCCGAGGCCATGTCTATACATGCTAGGCTCGTCAAGTCAAACCCAAGTATTTCCACGTGTGCAAAACTGGCTTGCACCCGTTGTATGTGAACGTAGAGTTTATAGCACCCGATCTATTGGAATTATGCCCTAGAGGCAATAATAAAGATGTTATTATTATAATTCTTGTTCATGATAATGTTTATATTCCATGCTAGAATTGTATTAAGCGGAAACTTTAATACTTGTGTGGTTTGTGAACAACACCGTGTCCCTAGTACGCCTCTATGGACTAGCTCATTGATTAATGATGGTTAAGGTTTCATAACCATGGACATGAGTTGTCGATTAATAATGAGATCATATCATTGGGAGAATGATATGGTGGACAGACCCAAACTAAGCGAAGCAATTAGATCGTGTCATCGTGTTCGTCTTGGCGAAGCTTTTCTTATGTCAAATATTGTATTCCTTAGACCATGAGATAATACAACTCCCTGGTATCGTAAGAAAGCTTTGAGGTCATCAAACGTCATCCTATGAGAGGGTGATCATAAAGGTGTCTCTCAGGTGATCGG
Organism: Avena sativa; assembly: GCA_916181665.1. Lineage (NCBI taxonomy): Eukaryota > Viridiplantae > Streptophyta > Magnoliopsida > Poales > Poaceae > Avena > Avena sativa. The sequence goes on from OV702284.1 coordinate 87,111,304, forward strand.
AAAGTACCTGTTGGGTTGTATGTATCGAGATGGGATTTGTCCCTCCCAAGTCGGAGAGATATACTTCGGGCCCACTCGGTAATCGATATCAACACCGCTTGCAAGCATGTGGTTAAGGATTTAATCACAAAGTGATATCGGATTACGGAACGAGTAAAGTACTTGTTGTGAACGAGATTGAACTAGGTATGAAGGTACCGACGATCAAATCTCGGACAAGTAAAATATCGCGAGACGAAGGGAATATATATATGGGATTGATTGAATCCTGGCATCGTGGTTCATCCGATATGATCATCGATGAATGTGTGGGAGTCAATATGGGTTTCCAGACCCCGCTGTTGATTATTGATAGAAGATCATGTCTGCATATTCTCGAACCCGCAGGGTCACACACTTAACGTGTCTCGACGCTAGGATAGATTGGATAATTGGTTTATGAGTTTTTGTTCGGAGTCTCGGATGGGATCCGGGACATCACGAGAGGTTCCGGAGTGGTCCGGAGAATAAGATTCATATAAGGCAGTGAAGTGTTTGGAGTTCGGAATTGTTCCGGGTTAATTGGTATTGTACCGGAAGCTTTTAGAACCTTCCGGAAGGGGACCAACGTGGCCCCACCTTCCGGGAGGGGGCATGGGCCTATGAGGGAGTTCCCTGGCTGCATTGGGCCAGGGGCACAAGGCCCCATAGGGCCCAGCCGGCCAAAGAGGGTTTAAACCCTAGATAGAGCTTCTAGAAGGGGGGGGGGGGTTTCCTTGCCCCCCACTCTTCCTCCTTTGGGGCCGCCCCACCCCTCTATATAAAGAGGGCTGGGGGCGCACCACCCCCTCACACCTTCCCCTCCAACCCTAGCCGCCCTGCTGCCCTCCTCTCTCCCTCCCGACTGTTTGTAGGCGAAGCCCTGCTGCAGATATTCTCCACCATATACACCACGCCGTCGTGTTGTAGATCCAATCTGTCTCTCCACCATACTTGATGGTCCGAGGAAGGAGGAGACGTCGAGGTGCTGCACGTGTGCATCTCACGGAGGCACCGCCACTTGTGGTGCTAGATCGGATCGGATCGCGAGGAGGAGAAGCGAGTATGATTACATCACCCACGTTCCGACGAACGTTCCGCTGAGCGAATCTTCAAGGGTATGAAGATCTAATCCAATCTCTCTTGTTGTTTGCATCTCCTAGATTAGATCTTGGCTTCCCCTCTGTTCGCATCCGTAGAAAATTTTGATTTACTATGCCGCGAAACCCTTCAGTGGTATCAGAGCTAGATCTATGCGTAGATGTGTTTCACGAGTAGAACGCAACATGGTTGTTGCGGGCGTTGATGTTTTCTGTTGCAAGCCTCTTGTTTGTGTTCTTCTTATGACGCGGGATAGTGAGATTGAAGCGGTCCAGGCCAACCTTACGCGACGTCGTTCGCGAGACCGGCTCCGCACTTGACGTGTGGCTTGTTCCACACATGCGGCTGGTGGATGCCAGTTTCTCTCACTATAGTTGTCATGGGATTAACACCGGAGTTTGGCAACCATAATATGGCTTTCCGTAGGTAAGAATCGTTCTTAGCATCTACTCCCAATAAGCCACGTAAAACATGCAACAACAAAGTAGAGGCGTCTAACTTTTTTTTGCAGGGAGTGTTTTCTGTGATATGGTATGGCCCAAGATGTGATGTGTATAATGTATGCGATGATCATGTTTTGTAATGTTTCACGACTTGCATGTCGATGAGTACACAACCGGCAGGAGCCATATGGTTGTCTTTATAATTGTGTATGACCTGTGTGTCAACTTCTTATGCGCCATGTAATAGTTTCACTTTATCGCTAAGTAGTTAGCAATAGTTGTAGTTGCTATTCGTGGTGGAGGCAATCATGGTGGAGTGATGGAGATCATGCCGGAACGCACAAGATGGAGATCATTGAGCGAAGATTGGCTATACCATGTCACATAAAGTTATATGCATGTGATGTTTATCCTTTTATGTATCTTATTATGCTTAGATCGCGACGGTAGCATTATAAGATGATTTCTCACTTAAAGATCAAGATAAAAACTGTGTTCTCCCCAAGTATGCACCGTTGCGAAAGTTCGTCGTGTCCAAGCATCACGTGATGATCGGGTGCTATAGACTCTACGCTCACATACAACGGGTGCAAGCCAGTTTTGCACACGCGGAAATACTTGGGTCTAACTTGACGAGCCTAGCATGTACAGACATGGCCTCGGAACACATGAACCGAAAGGTTAAGCATGAGTCATATGAATGATATGATCGACACTTCGTTGTCCATCATTGAAACCACATCTCTTCTCGTGAAGATCGGATTAGGTGTGGTGAATTTGGATCGTGTTCACTAAAAAACTTGAGGGATGTTGAATTTAGTGGGAGTTCATCTAGTAATTTGATTAAAAGTTGAACTAGTTATCATGAACATAGTCTAATTTGTACTTGCAAATATTGTAGATCAAATGGCTAAGTCCAACTTCAACTTCAACGTTTTTGCTGAGAAGGAAAAGATTAAAAACAATGGGTCTAACTTAACCAATGGTTCCGCATTCTGAGAATCATTCTCGCTGGCGGACAAAAGGACTATGTCCTTGAGAAAGCGCTAGGTGACGCCCCTGCTATAGATGCGCCGGCTGATGAAAAAGTTGTTTATCAGTCGCGCAAGGATGATTATGATTTGATTAAGATCGCCATGTTGTTTGCTATGGAATCGAATCTTCAAAATCGTTTTGAGGAGTTCGCCGGGCCCTTTGAGATTCTCGAGGAGCTGAAAAACATGTTTCAGACTCAAGCCCGTTCTGAGAGATATGAGATCTCTAAGAAATTCTTTAACTACAAGATGGAGGAAGGGAGTTCCGTTAGTGAGCACGCCATTAAGATGTCGGGCTACACTCAACGCCTTGAGCAACTGGACTGCAAGATTCCAGAGGAGCTCAAGATTGACACTCCTAGCTACAAAAGTTTTTTAGTTGATCACAATCAGATTGGTTCCACTGATATGATCACTGAGCTCTTCGCTAAGATGAAAGTAGCGGAGGTGAACATCAAAAAGAATAATCATGTGTTGATGGTCAACAAGCCCCCCACCTTTAAGAAAGGTAAGGGTGCAAAGAAGCCCTTCAAGAAAGGCGGCGGCAAGCGCGTTGCCCCTGCTGAGAAGAAGCTCAAGTCTTGTCCTAAGCCGGACACTGAGTGCTTCTATTGCAAGGACAAGGGTCACTGGAAGCGCAACTGTCCGAAGTACTTAGCGGACAAGAAGGCTGGCACCATCAAAGGTATATTTGATATACATGTTATTGATGTTCTCCTTACTAGCCCTCGTTGTAGTGCCTGGGTATTTGATACCGGTTCAGTTGCTAATATTTGTAACTCGAAATAGGAGCTACGGAATAGATGGCGGCTTGCGAGGGATGAGGTGACGATGCGCGTTGGCAACGGATCAAGAGTTGATGTGATGGCCGTCGGCACGCTCTCCTTAGTTTTACCTTCGGGATTAGTTTTAAACCTTAATAAATGTTATTATGTGCCTGCGTTGAGCATGAACATTATTTCTGGATCTTGTTTATTGCAAGACGGTTATTCATTTAAATCGGAGAATAATGGTTGTTCTATTTATATGAGTAACATCTTTTATGGTCATGCACCTATTGTGAATGGTTTATTTCTTCTAAATCTCGAAAGGGGTGAAACACACATCCATAACATTGAGGCTAAGAGATGCAAAGTAGATAGTGATAATACTACTTATTTGTGGCACTGTCGTCTAGGTCATATTGGTGTAAAGCGCATGAAGAAACTCCATTCTGATGGACTTTTGGAGTCTCTTGATTTTGAATCATTTGACACATGCGAACCATGCCTCATGGGCAAGATGATCAAAACCCCGTTCTACGGTATGATGGAGCGAGCAACGGACTTGTTGGAAATCATACATACCGATGTATGCGGACCGATGAGTGTTTCGACGCGCGGTGGATATCGCTATTTTCTCACTTTTACCGATGACTTAAGTAGATATGGGTATATCTATTTAATGAAACATAAATCTGAAACATTTGAAAAGTTCAAGGAATTTCAGAATGAAGTGGAGAACCATCATAACAGAAAGATTAAGTTTCTACGATCCGATCATGAGGGCGAATATTTGAGTTATGATTTTCTCACGCATCTTAAAGCAAGCGGAATTGTTTCGCAACTCACGCCACCCGGAACACCACAGCGCAATGGTGTGTCTGAACGCCGGAATCGAACCCTATTAGATATGGTCCGATCAATGATGTCTCTTACTGATTTGCCGTTATCATTTTGGGGTTATGCATTAGAAACCGCTGCATTCACTTTAAATAGGGCTCCATCTAAATACGTTGAGACGACACCGTATGAACTGTGGTTTGGTGCTAAACCTAAGTTGTCGTTTCTTAAAGTTTGGGGATGCGAAGCTTACGTCAAGAAGTTGATGCCGGACAAGATCGAACCCAAAGCGGAGAAATGCGTCTTCATAGGATACCCTAAGGAAACTATTGGGTATACCTTCTATCACAGAACCGAAGGCAAAGTGTTTGTCGCAAAGAACGGTTCCTTTCTTGAGAAGGAGTTTCTCTCGAAAGAAGTGAGTGGGAGGAAAGTAGAGCTAGACGAGGTTATTGAACCTTCTCTTGAATTGGAGAGTAGCGCAGCACCTGAAATTGTTCCAGTGCCGCCTGCACCAACAATAGAGGAAGCTAATGACAAGGATCATGAAGCTTCAGACGATGCTGCTACTGAACGTCGCAGGTCGACAAGGTCGCGTGCCCGTCCTGAGTGGTACGGCAACCCTGTCTTGACTGTCTTGCTAGTAGAAGACAATGAACCTACGAACTATGAGGAAGCGATGATGAGCCCAGACTCTGAGAAATGGCTAGAAGCCATGAAATCCGAATTGGGATCCAGGAGCGAAAACCAAGTATGGACTTTGGTGGACCCTCCTAGCGACCGAAAGGCCGTTGAGTGCAAGTGGATCTTCAAGAAGAAAACGGACGCGGATGGTAATGTTACCGTCTATAAAGCACGGCTTGTCGCGAAAGGTTTTCGACAAGTTCAAGGTGTTGACTACGATGAGACTTTCTCTCCCGTAGCGATGTTTAAGTCCATTCGGATTTTATTAGCAATTGCTGCGTTTCATGATTATGAAATATGGCAGATGGATGTCAAGACTGCTTTCCTCAATGGCAACATTGATGAAGAGTTGTATATGATGCAACCCGAAGGTTTTGTCGATCCTAAGGATGCTGATAAAGTATGCAAACTTCAATGTTCCATTTATGGACTGAAGCAAGCATCTCGGAGTTGGAACCTTCGTTTTGATAAAGTGATCAAGAGCTTTGGATTTGTTCCAAATTGCTACGAAGCTTGTATCTACAAGAAAGTGAGTGGGAGCTCGGTGACATTTCTGGTACTATATGTGGATGACATATTGATTATTGGAAATGACATCAACATGCTTAACGATGTGAAGAGTTATTTGAATAAGTGTTTTTCAATGAAAGACCTAGGTGAAGCTGCTTATATATTCGACATCAAAATATATAGAGATAGACAAAGACGCCTGATAGCTTTAAGCCAGAGTACATACCTAGACAAAGTTCTGAAAAGGTTCAGAATGGATAAGGCAAAGAAAGGTTCAGTGCCTATGTTGTCAGGTAAGATATTGAGCAAGGCTCAGTGTCCTGCTACGGTAAATGATAGGGAAGCTATGAGCAAAGTGCCTTATGCCTCGGCCATAGGTTCTATCATGTATGCCATGCTGTGTACAAGACCGGATGTGTCCAATGCTCTTAGTTTGACGAGCAGATATCAAAGTGATCCAGGAGTGGAACACTGGACATCCGTGAAGAACATCCTAAAGTACCTAAAAAGAACTAAAGAAATGTTCTTAGTCTATGGGGGTGATGAACAGCTCGTCGTAAAAGGTTACGTCGACGCTAGTTTCGACACCGACAAGGATGATTCTAAATCTCAGACAGGATACGTGTATATTTTGAATGGAGGAGCTGTGAGCTGGAGAAGCTGCAAGCAAAGCGTGATCGCGGGATCTACAGTAGAAGCGGAATACATGGCTGCTGCAGAAGCGTCAAGTGAAGGAGTTTGGATCAGGAACTTCATCACTGAGCTTGGCGTGGTTCCAAGTGCATTGGACCCACTGGAGATATTGTGTGACAACACTGGCGCCATAGCACTCGCTAAGGAACCAAGATATCATCCAAAGACCAAGCATATCAACCGCAAGTTTCATATAATCCGAGATTATATAGCAGATGGAGATCTGAAGATTAGCAAAGTACATACAGATCTGAATGTCGCAGATCCATTGACTAATCCTCTTCCACGTGTAAAACATGATCAGCACCTCAGTGCCATGGGTGTGAGATTGTTGCCAAATGTAAACTAGATTATTGACTCTAGTGCAAGTGGGAGACTGTTTGAATTATGCCCTAGAGGCAATAATAAAGATGTTATTATTATAATTCTTGTTCATGATAATGTTTATATTCCATGCTAGAATTGTATTAAGCGGAAACTTTAATACTTGTGTGGTTTGTGAACAACACCGTGTCCCTAGTATGCCTCTATGGACTAGCTCATTGATTAATGATGGTTAAGGTTTCCTAACCATGGACATGAGTTGTCGATTAATAATGAGATCATGTCATTGGGAGAATGATATGGTAGACAGACCCAAACTAAGCGAAGCAATTAGATCGTGTCATCGTGTTCGTCTTTGCGAAGCTTTTCTTATGTCAAATATTGTATTCCTTAGACCATGAGATAATACAACTCCCTGGTATCGGAAGAAAGCTTTGAGGTCATCAAACTTCATCCTATGAGAGGGTGATCATAAAGGTGTCTCTCAGGTGATCGGAAAGTACCTGTTGGGTTGTATGTATCGAGATGGGATTTGTCCCTCCCAAGTCGGAGATATATACTTCGGGCCCACTCGGTAATCGATATCAACACCGCTTGCAAGATGTGGTTAAGGAGTTAATCACAAAGTGATATCGGATTACGGAACGAGTAAAGTACTTGCTGTGAACGAGATTGAACTAGGTATGACGGTACAGACGATCAAATCTCGGGCAAGTAAAATATCGCGAGACGAAGGGAATATATATATGGGATTGATTGAATCCTGGCATCGTGGTTCATCCGATATGATCATTGATGAATGTGTGGGAGTTAATATGGGTTTCCAGACCCCGCTGTTGATTATTGATAGAAGATCATGTCTGCATATTCTCGAACCCGCAGGGTCACACACTTAACGTGTCTCGACGCTAGGATAGATTGGATAATTGGTTTATGAGTTTTTCTTCGGAGTCTCGGATGGGATCCGGGACATCACGAGAGGTTCCGGAGTGGTCCGGAGAATAAGATTCATATAAGGAAGTGAAGTTTTTGGAGTTCGGAATTGTTCCGGGCTAATCGGTATTGTACCGGAAGCTTCTAGAACCTTCCGGAAGGGGACCAACGTGGCCCCACCTTCCGGGAGGGGGCATGGGCCTATGAGGGAGTGCCCTGGCCGCATTGGGCCAGGGGCACAAGGCCCCATAGGGCCCAGCCGGCCAAAGAGGGTTTAAACCCTAGATAGAGCTTCTAGAAGGGGGGGGGGGTTTCCTTGCCCCCCACTCTTCCTCCTTTGGGGCCGCCGGTTTGGCTTGGGGAGGGGGCTAGGGTTGCCTCCCCACCCCTCTATATAAAGAGGGCTGGGGGCACACCACCCCCTCACACCTTCCCCTCCAACGCTAGCCGCCCTGCTGCCCTCCTCTCTCCCACCCGACTGTTTGTAGGCGAAGCCCTGCTGCAGAAATTCTCCACCATATACACCACGCCGTCGTGTTGTAGATCCAATCCGTCTCTCCACCATACTTGCTGGTCCGAGGAAGGAGGAGACGTCGAGGTGCTGCACGTGTGCATCTCACGGAGGCACCGCCACTTGTGGTGCTAGATCGGATCGGATCGCGAGGAGGAGAAGCGAGTACGACTACATCACCCACGTTTCGACGAACGTTCCGCTGTGCGAATCTTCAAGGGTATGAAGATCTAATCCAATCTCTCTCGTTGTTTGCATCTCCTAGATTAGATCTTGGCTTTCCCTCTGTTCGCATCCGTAGAAAATTTTGATTTACTATGCCGCGAAACCCTTCACGATCATCACGAGGTGCTTGAACACGATGAACTTTCGCAACGGTGCATACATGGGGATAACACAATTTTATCTTGATTTTTAAGTGAGGAATCATCTTATAATGCTACCGTCGCGATCTAAGCATAATAAGATACATAAAAGGATAAACATCACATGCATATAATTTTATGTGACATGGTATAGCCAATCTCCGCGCAATGATCTCCATCTTGTGCGCGCCAGCATGATCTCCATCACTCCACCATGATTGCCTCCACCATGAATAGCAATTACAACTATTGCTAACTACTTAGCGATAAAGTAAAGCTATTACATGGCGTATAAGAAGTTGACACACAGGTCATACACAATTATAAATACAACCATATGGCTCCTGCCGGTTGTGAACTCATCAACATGCAAGTCATGAAATATTACAAAACATGATCATTGCATACATCATACAGATCATGTCTTGGGCCATACCATATCATAAAACACTCCCTGCAAAAACAAGTTAGACGCCTCTACTTTGTTGTTGCATGTTTTACGTGGCTTATGGGAGTAACAAGCTAAGAACAATTCTTACCTACGGAAAGCCACAACGGTGATATTATGGTTTCTAACATCCGGTGTAGATCCCATGACTACTATAGTGAGAGAAACTGGCATCCTCCAGCCGCATGTGTGGAACAAGCCACACGTCAACCGCGGAGCCGGTCTCGTGAACGAGGTCGCGTAAAGTTGGCCTGGACCACTTCGATCTCACTGTGCCGTGCCATAATAAATACACAACAAGAGGTTTGCCACAGAAAACATCAATGTCCGCAACAATCATGTTGCGTTCTACTCGTGAAACACATCTACGCATAGATCTAGCTCTGATACCACTGAACGGTTTCGCAGCATAGTAAATCAAAAAATTTCTACGGATGCGAACAAGAAAGCCAAGATCTAATCTAGGAGATGCAATCAGCGAGAGAGATAGATGAGATCTTCATACCCTTGAATAAATCACACAACGGAAACGTTCAACAGAATGTGGTTGATGTAGTCGTACTCGCCGTCTCCTCCTCGCGATCCGATCGGATCCTACGCCGCAAGTGGCGGCGCCTCCGAGAGATGCACATGTACGGTGCCGTGACGTCTCCTCCTTCCTTGGTCCAGTAAGTATGGTGGAGAGAGAGATTGGATCTGCAGCACGACGGCGTGGTGCTAATGGTGGAGAGTTTCTGCAGCAGGGCTTCGCCTACGCGCAGTCGGGAGAGAGAGAGATGGAGGAGGGGCAGCAGTTGGCGGCTAGGGTTGAGGAGTCGGGGGGGAGGGTGAGCGCCTGCCCACCTTATATAGGAGGGCTGGCCGGCCCCCTTGGCCCCTCCTCCAAGCCCTAGGTCGGCGGCCCCAAGGGTGGAGTGGGGGGCAAGTTTCCCCCCTTCCTTCTAGAAGGGTTCCCTAGGGTTTCCCCTAGGGTTTGGCCGGCTGGGCCTTTGGGGCCTTGTGCCCCTGGCCCAAAGCGGACAGGGCACTCCCCCTAAGGCCCATGCAGGCCTCGGACAAGTGGGCCCACGTTGGTCCCACTCCGGAAGCTTCTAGAACCTTCCAGTACAATACCGATAAACTCTGAAACTATTTCGAAATCCAAAAACTGCTTTCCTTTATATGAATCTTATTCTCCGGACCATTCCGGAACCTCTCGTGACGTCCCGGATCTCATCCGAGACTCCGAACAAAAACTCATAAACCAATTATTCATTCTATCCCAGCGTCGATGCACGTTAAGTGTGTGACCCTACGGGTTCAAGAATATGCAGACATCATCTTCTATCAATAATCAACAGCGGGATCTGGAAACCCATATTGACTCCCACACATTCATCAATGATCATATCGGAAGAACCACGATGCCAGGATTCAATTAATCCCATATATGTATTCCCTTCGTCACGCGATATTTTACTTGCCCGAGATTCGATCGTTGGTATCGGCATACCTAGTTCAATCTCGTTCACAGCAAGTACTTTACTCGTTCCGTAATCCGATATCACTTTGTGATTAACTCCTTAACCACGTGCTTGCAAGTGGTGTTGATATCGATTACCGAGTGGGCCCGAAGTATATCTCTCCGACTCGGGAGGGACAAATTCCATCTCGATACATACAACCCAACAAGTACTTTCCTATCACCTGAGAGACACCTTTATGACCACCCTCACATAGGATGACGTTTGATGACCTCAAAGATTTCTTCCGATACGAGGGAGTTGTATTATCTCATGGTCTAAGGAATACAATATTTGACATAGGAAAAAGCTTCGCAAAGATGAACACGATGACATGATCTAATTGCTCTGCTTAATTTGGGTATGTCCATCATATCATTATCCCAATGACATGATCTCATTATTAATCGACAACTCATGTCTATGGTTAGGAAACCTTAACCATCATTAATCAATGAGCTAGTCCATAGAGGCATACTAGGGACACGGTGTTGTTCATAAATGATGGGGATACGCCTACTGGGGTATACTCAGCAGGACGTTTCCGACTGGCCCAAGGGCTGGCGAGTGGGCCTGCAGAACGGCGAGTGGATCAAAGCCCAGCAAGGTACCAAGCGACTGGAAGTTGAAGGCCCAGGCGAGTAGATAGGCCCAGTCGGACTAGGTTGAACGATTACCGAAGTTGTAAACTGAATCGGTTGAGATATGTAAACCCTAGGGGAGGTGAGCCTATATAAACCTCCGTACGGGGTGAGTAGAGACACGTTCCCTCATACACCCAAGCGACTCGCCGCCTAGCCGCCGAGCTCGCCCATTGTAAACACCTCCATAATACAATCTAGCAGGAGTAGGTCTTTACCCTCCGGGGGGCCGAACCTGGGTAAAACCCTGTGTCTTTGCCCTCATCTCGCACCGCAGATGGCTGGCCGCCCTTGCCCCTCGTTCTACTACTCGCTGCCGATTGCAGCATCTGCCGTGACCATTCCCACGACAGTGGCGCCCACCGTGGGGCCTGGCCGGTCTGGCCAGTGTTCTGCGGCGAGATCCAATCTGCCCATCAACGAGACGGTCGCCACCGGCCGTATGATAGCGATCGGCGAGATGCTCCAGATCTTGCCGAGCAGCTACGTCCCAGCGGCGCGACCCGTCACGCACAGCGTGATCCTGCCAATCGGCACGATCAGCCTCTTCGTCGGCCTCACCGACGTCATCGTCTCGGAGGACTCGGCTCGCATCCGCGAGTCGCCGCCACGCGATCGGCTCTCCGAGAGCCAGGTTCGCACGATCCACCGCCTTGCCTCCGAGTACAACTCGGCCCATAGCAACGTGGCCGGGGATTCAGCGGCCGCAGAAGATACGGCCCTCACCGATGACGCCGACTCGGCGACCCCGGCGTCACTCGCCGGATCCATCACCGCGGCCTCATCCGCGGGCTCCATCGCCCAGGTCTCCAACGCGGGAGACTTCGAGGACCCCTCCATCCTCGGAATCTTCGAATTCGACTCCGGGTCGGAGAACTCCGCCGACCTCCGCGATGGCGCCAATCGCCACGCCGCGGCTTACATGGCCACCGGCACCGATCCACCGGAGGATCCTTTCTCCACCCCAATCCCTCCTAACACCACGGCAACGGAGGTCGAGGAACTCCGCTTGAAACTGGCGGAGGCGGTACGCAAAGAGCAGGCCGAGCGCGAAAAATTTCGCCTCGAGCAGGTGACGGCGCAGGAGCTGTCACGCTACCACCAGCAGCGGATCAGGTCACGCTTGAACCCCACCGTTCAAGGGCGTGCCCTGAACTTCGATGACGAAAACGACCCGGCCCGCATAGCCGAGCGCGCAATCTGCGAGAACGCGCCACCAGGAGGAAGTGCCCGGCCCCCGCCAGGATCAACGGCGATGGGTGCCCCACCACCACCCAACCGCACCCCTCCCAGGGACCAACCGCGGATAGTTGTCTCCTCACGGGAGCGAGACGCAAACGGCCTCCCACTATTCTCCACCCCAATGGACAACCTCGTGGCAGGCCGAGCAGCAGCTGATAGCATCACGGCCACTGGCGACGGCGCCTTACAGATCCAGTACGTCAAGGCCCTGCTTGCGAAGGCCGTGGAGCAGCAAAAAGCGGGCGCCGACTCGCAAGGTCGAGTATACTCGCGTTCCTCGGGAAGCAGAGCGGCCTCAAGCGGCCGCCCAGCGGCGGCAAACACCCTCAATTGCCCGCCACCAGAGCCACTGCAGCTCCAACACCGACCTGCAAACGCGGCGCTCTCCACCAACGATCCCAGGCCGGCGACCAACTTCGTCGCCGCTAACGGACAACCCATCGACGCCCGCACTCACATCATCAACAACCAAAACTGGCGCGCACGCCAGCCCGACGACTTACGGCACACCCTAACTAATCGCCGCGATGGCGAGCCCATGGGGTCGCTCAGTCGACTCGGGCCTAAGTGCTTCGGACCAATGATCCGAGGCGAGAAGTACCCGCCAAACTTCAAGGCGCCAAAGGAGATAGAAAAATACGACTCCTCGTACGACCCCGCAGTCTGGCTCGACACATACCTCATGGCAATGGGGATCGCGGGTCACACTGACCTACTCGCCGCCCGTTACCTCCCACTGATGATGGAGGGGACGTGCAGGCAGTGGATCAACACGCTCCCCCAGGACAGCATGGACTCCTGGGAGGAAATGCGCGACGCCTTCGTCAGGCACTTCGAGTGCTCCTACACCCGCGCCACCACCATCGAGGACCTGGAACGATGCGTCCAGGGACCCCGCGAGTCGACCCGCAACTGGGTCCAACGGTGGCAAGAGCTCTGGTACAACGCGGTCGGCATCCACCCGGACACCGCGATCCATTGCTTCAAGACCTCGTGCCGCTATGAGCCTCTAGTCGCCAAGCTCAAGCGACACTCCCGCACACTCGACAACATCCCCGACCTCCTCGAGATCGCCAAACGGTACGCCGAGGAGGATCCAAACCAGGAAACCGACGACGAGTCAGGGGGGCAACGCCGCACGGGCGGCAACGACGGCGGACGCCGAACCGACCTACGCTACAGCGGCACCCGCCTCACCGGCAAGCGCCGCAGCGACGGGCGAGTCGACTTCGTCGCCAACGCTGGGCATGCACAGCGTGAGCCCAAGAGCTACCGCCGCGACGGAGGGCAACGGCGCGACGGCGGCAATTACAAGAACAAGCCAAGATTCGATCCTGCGGCCCTCCTCAACCAACCATGTGCGTTCCACAGCAGGGAAGGGAAGCCCGCAACGCACACCACCGCCGACTGCCACACCCTCAGGGAAATCGAGAAGGCACGGCACGCGCGGGAGGACACCGACAACGACCCGCCAAATGGCGGAAAATTCGGCAAAGTAGCCGGCTCGCTCCATACCTTCACAGGCTTCAATACGAAGCGCGAGAAGAAGGTCATCGCCCGCGCCGTCGCCGTCAACGCGGTGGCCCAAACAGACGTCCCCCAGTTCCTGAACTGGTCGGAACAGCCCATCACCTGGAGTCGGCAAGACCACTCGCCACGCATCGAGTACCCAGGACGAGTCGCCCTGGTGGTCAAGCCCAAGGTTGGCGACTACTGGCTCCCCAAGACACTGATGGACGGCGGCAGCTCCATCAACATCCTCTACCTCGACACCTTCAGGCGGCTGCGGCTCCCGCAGTCGATGATCGAGACAACCCACACCACGTTCCACGGCATCGTCCCCGGTCGGAAGGCATATCCGATCGGCAAAGTCACGCTGCCAGTCACTTTCGGTAGTCCGGCAAACTTCCGCACCGAGCGGATCGTCTTCGAGCTGGTGCCCTTCGACAGCCCTTACCACTGCGTCCTGGGGCGCCAGGCGTTTGCTAAATTCATGGCAGCGCCCCACTACGCGTACAACGCGATGAAGCTCCCCGGGCCGTGCGGCGTCATCACCATCAACGGCGACCCCGACATGGCCGCCGAATGCGAGGCCAAAGGAGCCGAACTCGCCGACGCTGTCATCGCGGCAGAGACTAATCACGCCGACGAGCTCGCCAAATACGCGAGCGGGGTCAACAATGACGATCCCACAATACTCAAGAAGCCCAACTCAGAGGGCACAAACACCTCAACCTTTGAGGCCACGACGCACACCCGCACCGTCGAGCTGGTCCCAGGCGACCCCAGCCAGACGGTGACGATCGGGACGGGCATGAGCCCAGCATAGGAAGGCGCGCTCATCTAGTTCCTTCGTGAGAATAGGGACATCTTCGCATGGAAACCCTCCGACATGCCCGGTGTCCCTAGGGAGCTCGCTGAGCACAAACTAAACGCCGACCCCAAAGTGCGACCTGTCAAGCAGTCGCTACGGCCCTTCAATGAAGAACGTCGTCGAGCAATCACCGAGGAAGTGCAGCGCCTACTCGCTGCCGGCTTCATCCGGCCAATCAAATACTCCAAGTGGCTGGCAAACCCAGTCCTGGTCGAGAAGAAAAACGGGACCTGGAGAATGTGTATCGACTACACAAACCTGAACAGCGCCTGCCCAAAGGAGCAGTTCGTCCTCCCGCGGATCGATCAGATAATCGATTCAACCGCGGGCTCGGAGTCGCTATGTTTCCTCGATGCCTACTTGGGGTACAACCAGATCAAAATGGCTGTCGAAGACGAGGAGAAGACAGCGTTCATCACGCCATTCGGAGCCTTCTGCTACACCGCCATGACCTTCAGCCTCAAGAACGCCGGGGCAACCTACCAGCGGTGCATGCAAGAATGCCTCGCGAGCCAAATTGGCCGCAACATCCACGTCTACATCGACGACGTGGTCGTGAAATCCGCTCGCCAAGGCGACCTACTCGCCGACTTGGCAGAGACCTTCGCCAATCTGCGGAGGTACAAGATAAAGCTCAACCCAGGCAAGTGCACCTTCGGTGTACCCGCCGGACAACTACTGGGGTACGTCGTCTCCAAACGAGGGATCGAGGCGAACCCAACAAAGATCGACACGATCGCCCGGCTCGGCAAACCCGAGTGCCTGCGTGACGTCCAGAAGCTGGCCGGGCGAGTAGCGGCTCTCAGTCGCTTCATCCCCCGCCTAGGCGAAAAGGCAATGCCACTATACCGCCTGATGCGCAAGAACCCCACCTTCCAGTGGGACAAGGAGGCGGACGACGCGCTCCGCGACCTCAAAAAGGTGCTACTCGCCGCACCACTACTCGCCGCACCCGCTGACAAGGAACCTATGCTGGTTTACGTCGCAGCGTCCGAGCGCGTTGTCAGTGCTGTAATGGTCGTCGAACGACCAGAGGAAGGAAAGGAGCGCCTGGTTCAGCGGCCGGTGTACTATATCACCGAGGTTCTCACCGAATCGCGCCAGCGGTACCCACAGTACCAAAAGTTAGTATACGCGGTCTTCAGGGCTCAGCGGCGCCTGCCGCACTACTTCCAGGAGCACCCGATCACGGTCGTCTCCTCAGCGCCACTGCAAGACATCATCCGCAATCGCGAGGCGACCGGGCGAGTCGCCAAGTGGGCCGTCGAGATCGGCGTCCACAACATTAAATACGAGCCACGAAGGGCGATTAAGTCACAGGCACTGGCAGACTTCATCGCCGACTGGGAGGAGGCCCAGCAGCCAGAGAAGCCGCCGTACCTCCATTACCGGAGCCTACACTTCGACGGGTCCAAGAACGCGGACGGCGCAGGAGCGGGGATAGTGCTGACTTCACCAAAGGGCAACAAGCTCCGCTACATCCTCCGCCTCGAATTCATGCCCTGCACCAACAACATGGCCGAATACGAGGCCCTACTCCACGGCATGCGAGCCGCCAAGGAGATGAGCGTCAACCGCCTCCGGTGCTATGGAGATTCCGACCTCGTTGCGGGACAAGTCGCCGGCACCTGCGACGCCATTTCCCCTACCATGGCGGCGTACCGCCAAGAGGTGGATAAGTTGGGCGGCCACTTCACCGGCTACTCTGTCGAGTGGATCGACAGGCGAAAAAACGAGGAGGCCGACGCCCTCTCTCGCATCGGGTCGGCTCGACTCGCACCACCCGCCGGCGTGTTCCTCGACACAATCTCCAAGCCATCAGTCTCTCCCCCGAGGGAGATCGACATCGGAGTCCCACTCCAACCAGAGGCAGCCTTGGTCGCACTCATCACCGAGCCAGACGACTGGACCAAGCCCTACATCGCCTACCTGGAAACCGGCACTCTGCCAGCAGACGAGACAAACGCTCGGATGATCGCTCGCCGATGCAAGTCTTACGCCATCATCGACGGCGAGCTACACAAGCGCAGCGTCACCGGTGTGTTCCAACGTTGCGTCCAACCGGCTGAAGGACGCAAAATCCTCCACGACATTCACTCAGGAGACTGCGGCCACCACGCCACCGCTCGCTCCCTGGTCGCCAAGGCTATGCGACACGGCTTCTACTGGCCCACCGCACACGCCGACGCCGTCGACATCGTCCAGCGATGCGCCGGGTGCCAGAAGCACGCCAATCAGACGCGCGTACCAAGCTCAACGCTCAAAACGATCCCCATCACTTGGCCATTCGCCGTATGGGGCATGGACATGGTGGGCCCCTTCAAGAAAGCCCCCTCCGGCTACACCCACCTGCTAGTCGCCGTCGACAAATTCACCAAGTGGGTGGAGGCCAAGCCAGTCCGGAAATGCGACGGGAAGACCGCCACTAAATTCCTACGCGAGCTCATATATCGCTACGGGTTCCCCAACAGTATCATCACGGACAACGGCACAAACTTCGCCAAGGGAGCAATGGCCGAATTTTGCGAAGAGCACCACATCCGGCTTGACCTCGCGTCAGTCGCCCACCCGGAATCCAACGGCCAGGCGGAACGCGCCAACCAAAGCATCCTCCACGGCCTAAAGCCGCGACTCCAAGTACCACTCGAGCGCACCGCTGGATGCTGGGTCGACGAGTTGCCCTCCGTCGTCTGGGGAATCCGCACCTCGGTTAACAGATCAACGGGATTCACTCCCTTCTTCATGGTCTACGGCGCCGAAGCAGTCATGCCGACCGACCTCGAACACGACTCTCCGCGGGTCGTCCATTATACGGAGGCCGCAAACGAACTGGCCCGCCAAGACGGGCTCGACCAGCTCGACGAAGCACGCGACCTCGCTCGGTCACGCACCGCCATCTACCAGCAAGGACTCCGCCGCTACCACAGCCGACGGGTGAAAACCCGCACCTTCCAGGAAGGCGACCTGGTGTTACGCCTCATCCAGGACAAGAAGGGCATGCACAAGCTCTCCCCTCCGTGGGAAGGCCCATTCGCCATCGGGCGCGTACTCGGCAACGACGCCTACTACTTCGTCGACGTCCGCGGGGACGGCAAACTCGACGTCCAGCGACCATGGAATGTAAATCTCCTCCGGAAGTTCTACTCCTAGAACCCCACACATGTACTCTCCAGTCGCTATGAAATAAAAGAAACGGTTACCGCCAATGGCGTCTACTCTCCATGCCTTGTGCCACTCGCACTCGTAAAAACAGCGTCATGCTAAAATGCAGAAGTCAACCTTTGGTACAGCGATCGGCACGGCCAAGTAGTGCGATGCAAGAGCACTGAATCATTTCAGGTCTTGCGTCGTCCACGAAAAACGCCAATCCGGAGCCCCATTGGAGTCGCCCAGCTCGACTGGTTTTACGAACCAAGACAACTGCCCTCGCTTCTCACAGCGACCTTGGTCCTCCGCATCCTCGGCATAGCGACTCGAACGGCTAAGTACCACGCTCGGGGACTGAATACCAGTTCGTCGCGATCGGTCAGGGAAAACGCCAAGTAAGAGAGCACGCCCGGGACTCGCCACGCGACTGACCCTCCGGGCCAGGCAGGAGTGACGCGCTCACACTAACGCGCTAAGTCCTCAACCACCCTCGAGTCGCGCCTAGAACTACCAAGTACCACGCTCGGGGACTCGGCCACCCGACCCCGTTCGCGTACGGGAAAACGGCAAAGTACAGAGCACTCGAGGGAGTCGCCTTGCGACTGGCTCTCCGAGCTCGGGCGAGTCGACTAAACTAACAAAACACATGATAACAACAAACATCATATACGAGGTGAACCCCACAAAAGGGCGGACGCGCTCGGGGACTCGTCCAAAATCAATCCAAAACACACAAACGAATAGCAAAATGGACACGACGTCCCATTCAATCGCATATTGCATTTTCTTATATTACAAATTATGCCCGCGTGGCAGAACTGCTGCTAACACATCCAGGCAAACTACCCTATTCTGCAGGCTTCGACGATGACTCGCCAGAATCCCGGCGCCTACGGATGAACGCGGTGTACGGGTTTGACGGATACGTCGTCAGCTCACCCGCCATCGCCGAGCGAAAAGGTTGCTCGACCTTGAAGTCACGATGCGTTGGCTCGGGGTCGTTCGGCGCGACGACCGTTTCCTGATAGGGAAGGAGATCGCCCATCGCCCAGACATGCTCCGAGTACGCGGTGGCACGCTCCTGCAACTTGAGAACCTCGGACAGGTCCACCGTGCCAGTCGACGAGGGATACCCACTCGTCACATCGTCGAGGTCGAAATCCTCGGGGAAGTGGGCGAGCCCAAGGCTCAGCGCTGTCGACGCTCCACGCCGAAACGCCGACCGCGTCATGAACTCAACGACCGTGGGCGCCTTCTCCAAATACTCCCACACCTCAACGAGTTCGCTGGGAATAACCTCCGTGGGCGACATTTCTTGAAGATAGGCGCGGATGCACGTCGCCGATAGCGTAGCCGAGTCGACGAGCATGCTTACGCACTGCCTCGCGTCGAGTGAGCTCGCCTCTTCTTGGCTACCTATAACGCGACCTGCGAGAAGGAGACAATAATGAGTGCGACGGACACCACAAAAACCCCAACTAACGGAAAGGGAAGATGCACTCACCAAGCAACGGGCGGGCGAGCCCCGTGATGAAGCACTGAAGCGACGTGTGGTCGTCCTGAAGCCCAGCAATAAGGACTTCCGACACCTTGCGATCTTCCTCCGCGGCTGCAATGGCGGCCCTAGCCCGCCCGTCCGCCGAGCTAGCTTCTTCCCTCGCCTCCCGCAGCTCGCGCTCGAGGGCAGCGACCCGCTGTTCAGCAGCGCCCAGAGCAGATCGCGCCGCTTCCAACTCACCAGCAGGGACAAGCTCCTGGCGAGTTTCTTCTGCCTTCGCAGCAACAGCCTGAAGCTCTTTGTTCGCCTCCTGGATGGTGGTCAGCTCCTTCTCAGCACGCTGTTGCGCGGCCAGTCGGTCCGCCGACTCGAGCTGCAGACCCTGCATATCATCAAAAAAGTCAGTAAAAACGAACCTCCTAAGTGCCCACCCGCTGAAATTCAGCGAGTGCGCACTCGGGGACTGGCAATCAAGAAATTCCCAAGTGCCCACCCCGCTAAAATTTAGCGCGTGCGCACTCGGGGACTGGATAAGAAAGTAAAAGACGAGAAAATAATAAGAATCAAGCCGCTGCAAAACACCGACCTGATCCTCGGGGACTGGATATACCTGGATGGCTGCGCCAAGCATGCCATGAAGTTGCATCGCGTCCACGGATGCGAGTAACGCTGGCGTGTGCCCACGACGCTGGTCGACTTCAGCATCGAAGGTCCCTGGAGCGAGGCTCGGGGATGCAGCCCCGCTCGCCGCGGCCGCCTTGGTCACGAAGCGAGGGAAGGTGGCGATAGAGGCACCCGCTCCAAAGGAAGTCGCCTCCGCCGTTCCAGGCAAGGAAACGCCCTCCTTCGTAGACGCGGTTGCCTCCACCGCGGGGCCGGCCGGCGCGACCGCCGTGCCGTCAGAGACAGTGACGATGTCGTCGCCCTTGGCCTTCTTACTGCCATCCGCCGAGGCAACGACCTCGTCCGCCTTCCTCTTACGGGAAGGATCCTCCCCGCTAGCGGTGGAGGGTACCTGGGCCACGGTCGGGTGGCCCATCCTTTTCACTCCGGTCCTGCACATCAGTCGAATCAGTAAAGACAATCGAAACAGCTATGGAAAATAGAGAAGGCCGAATGCACTCACTTGGCGACCGGGATGAAGCGTAGCCCTGTGCGAAGGCTGGCCGGTTTTTCTAGCTCGGGGCCCAGTTGGCGACTGAGCCCTAGTTCCAGGACGTCGCGTGCCCAGGACACGGACGGCTTCTTCGTTGTCGAGGCTGCGGCTGGCGCCTCTGGGATACCTTCGGCAGGGGCTTCCTCACGAACTGAAGCCGCTACGGCTGGAGCCTCCCTGCGGGGCGAAGCCGCCCCAATCGGAACCTCCTTGTGAGGCGAAGTCGCCGCGGCTGGAGCCTTCCCTAGCCCAGAGACTGGCGCGAATGACGGGGGCATCGAGGCCAGCGGTACTTCCACAGACGGCGCATCTAGCGCGGTTGTCGCCGGGGCTGCACCGTCATCGGCCGAGCTGTGAGCATCAGAGCTGCTCGTCGAGTGCGGCGGCGAGGCCATCTTTGGCGGCTTCGTTTTCCTCCTCGGAGGGGCCCTCGCTTCCTTTTCCTTCTTCTTCTTCTTCTTCGAAGGAGTGGCCTGGCGGCGCGAGGCGGTTTCTGGGAGCTCGTCGTCATCATCATGACGCTCGAGGCTCCTGCTCGCTTCGATTTCGCGCTGACGTTGCCCGCGGGTCTTTCGGACCAGCGGGGCGATTTCCTCTTCGGACTCGTCCTCATAGTCCTCGTTGCCCTTCGCGGGTGGCGATTCGCTTGTATCCTGGGTGGATGGCCCCGGGCTCTCGTCATCGGCAGGTGGGAGCCACCCTTCCACCACTTGGAACAGCTGCGATGAATACGAAACAGAGTTAGAATTACCGCGACTGCATATGCTGCGACTGCGAACAAGATAAAGAAATTACCGTCGGAGCCGGACGCTTCGCGGTGTAGGGGGGGACCCCGGCCTGTGCATCCACGTACACCGCCTGGGTGATCTTCTTCAACGCTGGGAGATAGTCCTCCAGCTTCCACTCGTCGAGGCAGGCTTTCGTCGAGTCTCCCCGGCCCGTGTACTGATACATGTAATGGTCGCGTTGGGCGAGCGGAACGAGCCGCCGCCCAAGCCAACAATTGTACAAGTTTATCGTCTGGAGCCCCTTTTTCTTCAGACCACGGATGGCCTGGAGCATCTCGTCGACGACCATCCGCTGGTCGTCGGGGAGCTTGCCGACCTGGAGATGGCGCGGCTCGGAACGGTTGGCCGAGTACCGCGGGATCGCCGCCTCGTCCTCCGGAGTCGCCTCGGTCACGTAGAACCATGACTTCTACCAGTCGCTCGCTGCTTTGGCGGGCAGCATCAGATCGAAGAAGGAAGCTTTGGACTTGAGCTGGAACGTCAGGCCGCCCGCGGCTAGCATTGGGCCGCCTGCCTCCTCGCGGCTGATCCGTCCATGGAACAGATCTTGCCACAAGGGAAAGTAGGGCCGGCAGCCCAAGTAGCACTCGCAGAACGCCACGAAGATGGCGAGCTGCTCGATGCTGTGGGGACCCAGATCTGAGGGCTGGATCCCGTAGTAGGCGCAAAAACGCCGGAAGAACAAAGACGTGGGAAACCCTAACCCCCGCTCGAGATGACTGGTGAAACAGACGAACTCCCTCTCTCGCGGGTTTGGGGTCGTTTCTCCGGCTGCGGGGATACGCCAACAGCCGGTTCGCAGGATTCCGGCCTCCTCGAAAGAGGCCAGTTGCGCCCTCGTGCACTTGGACCTGCCCCATGGTTCGGTGAGAAGGGCCATAGCCGAGGGGTTGGTTGGAGGTCGGAGGATTTCGGGTCGATTGGATCAAGGAGCAAAGGAAAGAGAATGCGTGCACTCGGAAGAAGTGGTGGGCAGTTGGCTCTACGATTGCCTGCCATTCCTCTTATATAGCGGGAGTTACCCGCCAAATCAGGGGGCCGTTACCACGCGATGATTACGCCAAAAGTTACCGTTGAGTTACCTTAACGGCTAGTTTGACCACGCCTGACGGTCCAACTCCAGCCACTCGGCTCGCTAGGTCGCTCGCCGCGGCCACGTCCCGTTGGCTCGACTCGCTCAAGACGCGACTCGGTTCGCCGGATTTCCTCCTTCATACTCGACTGGATGCCTACTTTGAAGCCGTATACTCCGACTGCCAGCAGCCACTTACGCCTAATCGACGACGGCCTCGGGGACTACTGATGGGGATACGCCTACTGGGGTATACTCAGCAGGACGTTTCCGACTGGCCCAAGGGCTGGCGAGTGGGCCTGCAGAACGGCGAGTGGATCAAAGCGCAGCAAGGTACCAAGCGACTGGAAGTTGAAGGCCCAGGCGAGTAGATAGGCCCAGTCGGACTAGGTTGAACGATTACCGAAGTTGTAAACTGAATCGGTTGAGATATGTAAACCCTAGGGGAGGTGAGCCTATATAAACCTCCGTACGGGGTGAGTAGAGACACGTTCCCTCATACACCCAAGCGACTCGCCGCCTAGCCGCCGAGCTCGCCCATTGTAAACACCTCCATAATACAATCTAGCAGGAGTAGGTCTTTACCCTCCGGGGGGCCGAACCTGGGTAAAACCCTGTGTCTTTGCCCTCATCTCGCACCGCAGATGGCTGGCCGCCCTTGCCCCTCGTTCTACTACTCGCTGCCGATTGCAGCATCTGCCGTGACCATTCCCACGACAATAAACCACACAAGTATCAAAGTTTCCGCTTAATACAATTCTAGCATGGAATATAAACTTTATCATGAACAAGAATTATAATAATAACATCTTTATTATTGACTCTAGGGCATAATTCCAACATTATGAAGAGAAGATATTTATATGAGAGTGTCCACTAGTGATAGTATGATCCCTAGGCCTTGTTTCTAAGCATTGAAACACCGTTTACAATCAGTCCTGTTGCATGTTTGCTTGCTGCCATCTTTATTTCAGATTGCAATTATCACCTATAATCATCCATATTACTTGTATTTTACTATCTCTTCGTCGAACTAGTGCACCTATACACCTGACAAGTGTATTGTGTGTGTTGGGGACACAAGAGACTTCTTGTATCTTGATTGCAGGGTTGTTTGAGAGGGATACCTTTGACCACTTCCTCCCTGAGTTCGATAAACTTTGGGTAATCCACTTAAGGGAAACTTGCTGCTTTCCTACAAACCTCGACACTTGGAGGCCCAACACTGTCTACAAGAATAGAAGCGTGCGTAGACATTAGGTTGCTACATTAATCCGACCAGACTAAATATCACTATGAAATATCAAATCTTGTCATAGTCAACTCTTTAAACATTGTTGTAAACTCTTTCTCGATATGTTGACTGTTTCATAGATGTGA
Source organism: Avena sativa (assembly GCA_916181665.1). Classification (NCBI taxonomy): domain Eukaryota; kingdom Viridiplantae; phylum Streptophyta; class Magnoliopsida; order Poales; family Poaceae; genus Avena; species Avena sativa. The sequence continues at coordinate 87,134,769 of OV702284.1, forward strand.
AACATCCATGTATATTTCTTTATAGATCTAAATACGACTGAAAGGTTTTACACCTTTCCAGAGGGTCTTCCAAGTTCAAAAAACTTGATTTATCGTGTATGGAACTATCACGGGTTCTATGGCTTGAAGCCATTTGATGGAGTCAGGGCCCATAATTGCTTATTTGCATATAGTTAGTTAATCATTGTCAAACAACAATGATTTTCTCTCAAATATTACTATTTGATCATTTACCTGGCCTACTTAGTTCAATAGGAGCTTAGACCTCTGTGACCACAACCTTTGAGACATGTGGTCCATGAGCATTGTTGCTGCCTCCGAGATATTTTTTGGCGCTGCACAACTCAGCACATATAGCTTAAGGTTCAATAACCTTATCAAAGTTCTATTGTCCTCCCACTTAACTTTTCACGAAAAATTCCTTCTCAAGAAACTTGACGTTCTAAGCGACAAACACTTTTGTCTTCAATGTTATGGAGGAATACCCAAGGATTATTAGAAATAACATACAAAGACATGCTCATCCGACTTTGGTTGTAAACATTTTACTTATGCCTAGCAAACCAAAGTTAAATAAAGGACAATTTGGGTTTGATCCCAGACCATAACTCATATGGTGTCATTTCAACGAATCACGATGAAGCTCTTTTTAGTGTAAAAGCGATAGTCACTAAAGCTTTAATCTTTAAAATACAATGGTAGTTTTATAACTGACACCTTTGATCTCACCATGTAAAACAAAGTTTCATCACATACCTCGAATACTCCATACTCCTATGGTGTTTCGGGAAATGCAAATCTATGAAACGATTCCTCAAACTTAGTTGTTATGCTAAACTTGTAACTCAAATATCTTCCTTTATGACCCAATCATATATTCTTTATTTTCTTGTTACAATGATTTTCTACTTCATCTTGAAAGTCTTTGAACATTTTCAAATATTTCACAGTTCTTCCTTATTAAGTAAATATACACATATATTCACTCAAATTTCCGAAGAAAGCATATGAAGTTGAAATCCATCGCTCACGACTACACATAATGGACTACATACAAATTCCAATAAGTTAATTGTTCGTTCTTCTTTGGAATTTGAACGAAGTTTCAATTATCTGCAGGAGAGTCTCACAAGCGTCATTTGATCAAAATCAAAGACTCCAAAATTCCATCAACATGGAGTTTCTACATTTTTTCTTTACAATAAAATTTAAACGGCGATGTCACTTCTTAATGATCTTTTAATCATTTTTCTTTCGACATTTTTAGAATTAGTTTTATGGACATGATTTCTCCAACTAGACTTGTAAATCATCCATCTTATATGGAATATGGTAATTGTTTGAAGAACCTTTTGTTCTCACAATACCTGATCAAAATAACAATTATTGAGAAAGCTTTAATGTCAATGAGAAACACAACAACACTTTGTTTGTTTTTGATGAACATCATCACATATTCTCTTTCTGGTTATTTAGGCTATTGAAGTTCATGAATTGTGTTGTCCTGTATGACTTTTCACACTAACTAATTCGGTATACAATACCCAAGAACCACATTGTTTAACAAGCAAAGAATACAACCATAACATGTATATCATCTTTAAGCTGGACATTTCCAATCTTTTCTTTTTCTGCCAAATATTTTTGAGATTATCTTTCAGCATTTCCTTTCCCTTTTAAAAGAATCTATCAACATTAACAGTGGCGCCATATACATGACACATAGTACAAAGCATGTATAGTCAAATACTAATACCTTTGGACTTGCACTTTGAAGTAAAATCACCATCATCAAATGTTTGGTGTTCTTTCAAAATCCATTATTTAGTAATCTTTTAGTGTAGTAATTTTTTTACCTATATCTTCTATTCATACTTATCATGAAAACTTTCATGATCAAGCTACTATAGCTTATAAAGGCGAATCGCGAGTATAATGTTGATCTCCAAAACCTTTTGGAGGATTAGGATGTCTAGCATCTACAACCTTTGCGAATTCTCATTAAATATGAGAACATATATGTTGCCAAATTATACTCTATCATGTTGCAACCAAAACATTGTTTTAGATATTGCAATATCTTTCACACATGATGGTTTATGAAACATTTATTTCGGCTCCTAGATTACCTTGATATTAAAACAATCTTTTGAATATCAAGAATCATGGAGGCAAACATGATACTTTAGATACTAACACTAGAATTGTTACTCTTGATTTAATACTAATTATTAAACTTCACGAAGTAAACGAAGTTTGCTGAAAGTTTGCAATAGGACTTTTAAACTGTAGATTGACACTCAAAAACAATACAATACCAGTTCGTAAAGTAACTATCTAGAATTCTATAGTTCTATTATCTCAATTAAAACTAAGTGTAAGGTAATGAACAGATGCCAATGACTACAACAATTATGCAAATCCACTTTGATTTAATTTATGATAAATTGTGTTTAACTTTAATCATATTACTTTTGAACTACCACTCAAACAACATCCCTCAAGTCGTTTTGGTGATTACACGAACCAAATCCACTACACCAAGTCCGATCATCACGAGAGATGATGTAGCTTCAAAGGCGAACAATCAATAGGTTTATCATATCATCCATATGACTCATGCTTTACCTTTCGGTATTCCGTGTTCTGAGACCATGTATCTACATGCTAGGCTTGTCAAGATTAACCTTAGTATCCGCATATGCAAATCTGGCTTGCAACTGTTGTATGCACACGTAGAATCTATCACACCTGATCATCATGAGATGCTTCGAAACGATGAGTCTTAGTAATGGTGCCTACTAAGGACGAACACTTCATTACTTGATATTCAGTGAGAGGGATCATTTTATAATGCTACCGTCGCGATCTAAGCAATACAAGGTGCAATTAACATCACATGCAATTCGTAATATGTGATATGATATGTCATTTCTCCTTGTGCCTTTGATCTCCGTCTCCAAAGCACAGACATTATCTCCATCATCACCAGCGTGGCGTCAAGGTCAATGGCGCCGCTTTATGGTTTTCCATCACCAACAACAACTATTACAACTACTTGGAATAAACCTATTACATGATGAATAGTGTAACACCCTCAGAATCGGACCTATGCAAGTTTCAGCGATTCCCGCCAAAACCCGCATAGAAACGATTCAAAGGTGCCCACCAGGCACTTTCGTGCGGGTGGAAAACGAAGTAATAACATTACACAACAGTCCTCGATGGGACCCACAGAACAGATATATATAACAGCGACTCAAAGAGTCAAGAATACAGATATAATATACAAAGATCCAAATCACCTTGAAAATGATAGAGCGTCCGACTACGGACAAGATGCAAATGGGGCTAAGAGCCCTGAAGAATAACCAATGGCGTCCATAACCCTGCCCAGGCCAAGCCGGAAGGATAACCCTGCTAACGACGTCGATCTCAAAACCTGCTTAAAACAAAAGGGGTGCCGACAAAGGGCAAAGGAAAAAGAGGAGCGTCAGTACTGAGGCCAGTACACGGCGAGACTAGAATTCGGCGGTCCTCGCCTACAAAGGTATGGTGGACTGAGCGGCAGCGGCAACATGCACTAAACAACCTATAGAGACTCGATACAACTGGCGGTTATCAGATAGGGATAAGAATGACCTTTCCGGATCCAACCTGAAGCTAACACCAAACAAACCCATCCTGGTGTTTCCCCCTCGAGACCAAACGAGGAAGTCAGCCGAGGAACTCACACGGTTGGCAGTTTTGTTTATTCAGTTATCGTTGCGGCACTTTACTAGTCAGGTTTAGATAATCATCCTGATAAAATAAGCAGTGGGCACTTTTAGTCAACCATTCCGTTATAGTTGCAACAATTACTAATCAGATACAGATAGCGTGAGATAAACCCAAAACCCAGCAGTTGTTGGTACTTTTATTCAGCCATTCCGTTGTAGTTGTCATACTTACTAGTCAGGTACAATGGTCGCAAGCGACACTCCAAACAAGCAATTGTGGGCAGTATTAATTAGCCATTCCATTATAGTGAAGCTGATTACTAGTCATTATAAAGTCAAATTGATAGCAATAAACTTTAGTTATGCTTGTCTATGGTCGAGATACTGTGCTCCAAGTCGTCCATAACCGCGGACACGGCTTTCAGAAAGTTTTACCCGGCCGGGGTGCACCAATAGCAACACACACTCGATCAACCTCGGAAAAACCAAATCAAAACCCAACGAGGCCTTCACGACAAAGCAATCACAGGATTCAGAAATATTTCTGGGGGCCACCCCATTGAGTAGACCCGCAACGAAGTAAGCTAGCTCCGAGACGGACTCAAGGTTTGCGTCAATGGCTGTAAACGACTGGGAACCCGAAAACTCGGGGTGTCGATACCGCGAAAACACTCCGCTTACCTAAACAGTACAGTGTGCTATCCATCGCACAATCGTAAATAAAGCAGTAAAGCATGGCATAAGTACAGGATCGTAAATAAAACCTCAAACTAGTTTGTGGCCCCAAGAAATAAGACTGAATCAAGCTCTGGCTAAGGGGGGTCCCATATACCTCCCGGATGTGGATAGCGCGATAAATCAAGGAACATGTATCAAGTACTCGGGGTCCTACGGGACACAAGTGGGCGTTCGGAAACCAAATATTATCTATCACCCACCGATGCCTCTGCTTACTTCAATTTTAGTTGTTAAACAGGAATTAAAGTGTACGATAAGTAAAACCATGATCATCTCCAACAACAACATGCGGAAATACATCAACAACTGTGGCACTGGACGACACGCAACAGCACTTGAGCAAGCGACTACGACGCGCAAGTCCAGCTATCTACCAAACAACAGGTAATAGGATGTGTCCAAGGCAATATAGGGTTGCACGGTATATCCAGGTACGGAAACTACAGCATCGCAACACGGATAGCAATAGATCAACAGGAGGGAATAAATACTGTAAAAGTAAGACAGGTAGAAAGGGGGAGATGCTCGCCTGAAAACATTGCCGAAGGTTCGACCGAAGATCGGGGAGAAGCTCACATCAACTCAACGGCCCAATCCGCGAAGAAGCAAAACACTAGAATAAACACCGGACGCACTATTTAATACAACGGCAGAAGATCGGCATGATGCATGTATGATGTATGGCATGGCAAAGATGCGATGCAATTAGGTCAATATTAAGCGGAACCGGGGTCCCGACAAATATTTAGGTGGTTCATGTTGTTTAGCTACCCCGCAACTTAAATGTGGTTTTAACATGGCAAAAGATAGTATCGGTTCGATGCACAATTTTAGATGAGACCAATATAAGGCTAGATTTGCCCGCATATGGGCCCGATATTTAATTATTAGGTGAATCGGCATAAGGCCCCCAAACCACAGACAAGGATGCATGCAAGTATGACAATTAAATATGCCACAAGTTGTTATTATATTATAAAATAGGGTTCCGGGAAGGGGTTCACACATTAGGGTCCGGCAGATCTTGGTCCGAGGGTTCGGGGTCCGGTCTCAGGGTCCAGGGTTCGACGGATCGGTCTCGGCAGGAACATTCTCGAACAACGGGGCAGATCTTGTCGCATCCGGGTTCTCGGAGAGCTCGGCGTCCGGGAATGAGAACTTGTCGTCCAGGGTCTCGGTGTCCGGGGTGAAGTACTCGGCGTCCTCGAGGGAGTACTGGTCGTATCCGTGAAGACGATCATGTCGGTCCATGGGGTCCAGCCTTCGGGGTTCGATGGTTGTCTTGGCGTCCCATGAGGCATCCTCGGTGCTCCGTGTCGAAGGCTTCGGGGTACTCAAGTCCGTGTGGCGATCTTGGCGGTCATCGGGTCCGGACTTCGCCTCCGGGAACGGGTCTTCAGGGTCTCGACGAACTTGGTGTTTTCCGGCATCTCCGAGTCGAGGATCTTGGTATTAGAGGCATGCACGAGCAGACAAAAATCTTGTATCTTGACACCTCGCGAGCACGCAGATTCTATGTAGATCTTCACGAGGAGGACGACGACGAACATCAAGGCACGGGGTGACCACCTGGCTTCACAGGAGACGTGGAGCGAAACCGAGGCAAAGGACGGCCGCGAGCGACGCGCCAAGGCAGGCTCAGGGTCGGCTCGCCGGCGACGTTGGATGCAGGGAGGCGGTTGCGGGGCCGGCACGGGGGAGTCCTTGGCGACCGGCGGCGGCAGGAGACTCGACGAGGAGGGGGAACCCGCGAAGGTGGTGGGGCCGCGGCGGACGTGGCGAGGCAGAGGGGCGGTGGCGTCGGGGAAGGCCGGCGGAGCTCCTGGGCTGCGACGGTGGAGAGGCGGGCGTGCCGCGGTCTCCGGCCAGAGGCGGGGGCGAGCTTGGAGGAGAGGGGGAGGGCGCTGGCCGGCGGAGCTTGAACGGGCGGAGGCGCGCGGGAGCTCGGGGGTGGCGGCTTGCGGGCGGCGTCGCGGGTGGACGCGGCGGCGGAGGTGGAGGCCGGTGAGGCGAGCTCGGGAGAGGAAGAGGAGGGTCGGGGGCGAGCGCGGAGGGAGAGAAGGGGAGGCGGCCCGGCGGGGAGGGCAGGCGTGCGGGCTGCGGGACCGGCCGGAGGCGGCGGCCGCGGTGCTGCTCGCGGGGCTGGAGGAGGGAGGCTCGGGGCCGCGCGGGGCCATGGCGGCTGCGGGGTGGGCGAGCAGAGGCGACGGAGCGGAGGAGGGAGGAAGGGCGGCCGGCGGAAGAGCTCGCGGCGAGAGAGGCGGGTGCCGGGCGAGCGGTGCAGAGGAAGGGCAGGGAGCGGTGGAGGCGCGTCGGTGCGAGGAGGTGGGGAGGACGCGGCGCGGGTGTGAGGAAGAGGGTGGGGAGGGAGAACCGCGTGGGACGCGTGGGGGAAGGGGAGAGAGGGAGTGGGGCCGGGGATCTGTGGGGCCAGGGGGTCAGCGGCAGGGGGAGCTGCGGGTGCGTGTGGGTCAGGTGCCAGGGCGTGGGGTCGGCAGGGGGTGGGGCTGCGGTTGGGTAGTGCGTGTGTGTGCTGTGGGGGTGGGTTTAGAGAGAGAGGGAGAGAGAGAAAAGAGAGGGGGTGAGTTGGCAGATTTTGGTTGGAGGGGGGAATGGACAAGATGATGTGGCATCCTGGGATAGGTGGGGGTGAGGTGGAGAGGGTGTGTGGGTAGATAGGTGGGTAGCTGTAGGATTAGCGGGGTGGGCCGATTACATTTTCTGGGGTGGTCGTTCGGGTCATTCGGCCCGTTCGACTGCCCCACTAAAAATAATATAAATTTTATTTGTTTTAATAACACCGTTTGCAAATCGATAGTAGACAAAAAAAAATAATCCGGAGGCCCGGGGTTTGCGTGTTGAACGAAGACGAGGCGTTTGGAAAACAAAAATAGGTTTTTTCGAAATTAGTTTTTGACAAACAATACATGATGATGACGATGCAATGCGCAAATTTAACGCAATTTTCTAGTAGTGGTTTTGCGGGATGCCACAAATAGACACGCAAATCTTAACAAATATAAAGACAACCATTAGGATCCTGCCGGTTGCCAACTTACAATAAGGATCATTGCATACATAAAATATAATCACAATCACATCATGACCATATCACATCACATGCCCATGCAAAAACAAGTTAGACGTCTCTATTTTTTTGCATGATTTACGTGGCTTGGGGCTTTCGAATAAGAACCGTTCTTACCTACAAACATGAACCACAACGCTGATACAAATGTTGTCAAGTGCCCATTGTAAATTGAATCTTAACTATGGTAGGAGAGACAGACACCCGCAAATCCACTTGTGCAATGCAAGTTGCACGTTGAGCGTGGAGCAAGTCTCATGTACGAAGACATGTAAGGTTAGCCCGGGCCGCTTCATCCCACCATCCCGCAAGATGCAAAGTACATGACAAGAAAGTGACAACAAAAGCATCAATGCCTACAAAACCATTATGTTCTACTCGTGCAACAGATCTACGCATAGATACGGCTATGATACCACTGTAGGGTTCGTTGCATGGAAAACAAATTTTTTTATCACAAGAACACATAAAACCAAGATCCAATCTATGGCAAAGCCAAAATTAAATCCACAAGATCGGTGCAACGAGATTGAAGAGAACTAACCCTCGCAGATCCAAAGCATTTAACGAGATCAGATTCTCGTGGTTGATGTAGTTGATCACTTGCCAATCTCAAGATTGTGTAGATGATCCTTTTGGTGCCGCGTTCCGGCAGCGCTTCCGCACTCGGTCACACGTACGGAGTCGATGAAGGCCTTCCTCTTCCCGTTCCAGCGGGCAGCGGAGGTAGTAGATCCCCTCGGAAGCCCAGCAGCACGACAACATGGTGGTGGTGGTGGTGGTGGAGGAGAGTTCCTGCAGGGCGTCACCAAAGCCGGAGTAGGAAGACAGAGGAGGAAGGAAAGGAGGGAGGCGACTAGGGTTAGTGGCGCTTGGGACAAGGGGGCTAGGGGGTGCGCCCCCACCCCTCTTTATATAGGTGGGGGGCTGCGGCCAAGGGGTTCCCAGCCCTTTCTGAGTTCCCCCAACTCGGCCACAAGGGGAAAGAGGGGGAAACTTCCCCCCAAGTTTCCTTTCTTACCAAACTAGGGTTTGACCCCAATTCCTTTGGCTGGTCGGTTTGACCCTTTTGGTTATGGTGAGGCTGGCCCAAGGCCCCCACAACATACCCTCGACCCATGTGGTCCCTCCCGGGGTGGTGGACCCACTAGTGGTCCCTCTAGAACATTCTAGAAGCTTTCGGTCAAAACACCGAAAACATTTCCGAACCCCGGAAATTAACTTTCCTTATATGAATCTTATTCTTCGGACTATTCCGGATCTCCTCGTGATGTCCTAGATCCAATCCTATACTCCGAACAACATTTGGTCTCCAACTCATATTCCATATCTACCAAACAACACTGAACCTTAAGTGTGTCAGCCTATGGTTCGTGAACTGATGGGGATATGCCTACTGGGGTATACCCAGCGGGGCGTTTCCGACTGGCCCGTGAGCTGGCGAGTGGGCCTGCAGAACGGCGAGTGGATTAAAGCCCAGCAAGGTACCGAGCGACTGGAAGCTGAAGGCCCAGGCGAGTAGATAGGCCCAGTCGGACTAGGTTAAAACGACTACTTAAGCTGTAACCGAATCGGTTGAGATATGTAAACCCTAGGAGAGGTGAGCCTATATAAACCTCCCTATGGGGTGAGTAGAGACACGTTCCCTCATACACCCAAGCGACTCGCCGCCTAGCCGCCGAGCTCGCCCATTGTAACACCTCCATAATACAATCTAGCAGGAGTAGGTCTTTACCCTCCGGGGGGCCGAACCTGGGTAAAACCCTGTGTCTTTGCCCTCATCTCGCACCGCAGATGGCTGGCCGCCCTTGCCCCTCGTTCTACTACTCGCTGCCGATTGCAGCATCTGCCGTGACCATTCCCACGACAGTGGCGCCCACCGTGGGGCCTGGCCGGTCTGGCCGGTGTTCTGCGGCGAGATCCAATCTGCCCATCAACGAGACGGTCGCCACCGGCCGCATGATAGCGATCGGCGAGATGCTCCAGATCTTGCCGAGCAGCTACGTCCCGGCGGCGCGACCCGTCACGCACAGCGTGATCCTGCCAATCGGCACGATCAGCCTCTTCGTCGGCCTCACCGACGTCATCATCTCGGAGGACTCGGCTCGCATCCGCGAGTCGCCGCCACGCGATCGGCTCTCCGAGAGCCAGGTCCGCACGATCCACCGCCTCGCCTCCGAGTACAACTCAGCCCACAGCAACGTGGGCGGGAATTCAACGGCCGCAGAAGATGCAGCCCTCACCGACGACGCCGACTCGGCGACCCCGGCGTCACTCGCCGGATCCATCACCGCGGCCTCATCCGCGGGCTCCATCGCCCAGGTCTCCAACGCGGGAGACTTCGAGGACCCCTCCATCCTCGGGATCTTCGAATTCGACTCCGGGTCAGAGAATTCCGCCGACCTCCGCGACGGAGCCAGTCGCCACGCCGCGGCTTACATGGCCACCGGCGCCGATCCGCCGGAGGATCCTTTTTCCACCCCAATCCCTCCTAATGCCACGGCAACGGAGGTCGAGGAACTCCGCCTGAAACTGGCGGAGGCGGTGCGCAAGGAGCAGGCCGAGCGCGAAAAATTTCGCCTCGAGCAGGTGACGGCGCAGGAGCTGTCGCGCTACCACCAGCAGCGGATCAGGTCACATTTGAACCCCACCGTTCAAGGGCGTGCCCTGAACTTCGACGACGAAAACGACCCGGCCCGCATAGCCGAGCGCGCAATCTGCGAGAACGCGCCACCAGGAGGAAGCGCCCGGCCCCCGCCAGGATCGACGGCGATGGGTGCCCCACCATCACCCAACCGCACCCCTCCCAGGGACCAGCCGCGGATAGTTGTCTCCTCACGGGAGCGAGACGCAAACGGCCTCCCACTGTTCTCCACCCCGATGGACAACCTCGTGGCAGGCCGAGCAGCAGCCGGCAGCATCGCGGCCACTGGCGACGGCGCCCTACAGATCCAGTACGTCAGGGCCCTGCTCGCAAAGGCCGTGGAGCAGCAAAAAGCGGGCGCCGACTCGCAAGGTCGAGTATACTCGCGTTCCTCGGGAAGCAGAGCGGCCTCCAGCGGCCGCCCAGCGGCGGCAAACACCCTCAATTGCCCGCCACCAGAGCCACTGCAGCTCCAACACCGACCCGCGAACGCGGCACTCTCCACCAACGACCCCAGGCCGGCGACCAACTTCGTCGCCGCTAACGGACAACCCATCGACGCCCGCACCCACATCATCAACAACCAAAGCTGGCGCGCACGCCAGCCCGACGACTTGCGGCACACCCTAACTAATCGCCGCGACGGCGAGCCTATGGGGTCGCTCAGTCGACTCGGGCCCAAGTGCTTCGGACCAATGATCCGAGGCGAGAAGTACCCGCCAAACTTCAAGGCGCCAAAGGAGATAGAAAAGTACGACTCCTCGTACGACCCCGCAGTTTGGCTCGACACATACCTCATGGCAATGGGGATCGCGGGTCACACTGACCTACTCGCCGCCCGTTACCTCCCCCTGATGATGGAGGGGACGTGCAGGCAGTGGATCAACACTCTCCCCTAGGATAGTATCGACTCCTGGGAGGAAATGCGCGACGCCTTCGTCAGGCACTTCGAGTGCTCCTACACCCGCACCACCACTATTGAGGACCTGGAACGATGCGTCCAGGGACCTCGTGAGTCGACCCGCAACTGGGTCCAACGGTGGCAAGAGCTTTGGTACAACGCGGTCGGCATCCACCCGGACACCGCGATCCACTGCTTCAAGACCTCGTGCCGCTACGAGCCTCTAGTCGCCAAGCTCAAGCGGCACTCCCGCACACTCGACAACATCCCCGACCTCCTCGAGATCGCCAAACGGTACGCCGAGGAAGATCCAAATCAGGAAACTGACGACGAGTCAGGAGGGCAACGCCGCACGGGCGGCAACGACAGCGGACGCCGAGCCGACCTACGCTACAGCGGCACCCGCCTCACTGGCAAGCGCCGCAATGACGGGCGAGTCGACTTCGTCGCCAACGCCGGGCACGCACAGCGCGAGCCCAAGAGCTACCGCCGCGACGGAGGGCAACGCCGCGATGGCGGCAATTACAAGAACAAGCCAAGGTTCGATCCTGCGGCCCTCCTTAACCAACCATGTGCGTTCCATAGCAGGGAAGGGAAGCCCGCAACGCACACCACCGCCGACTGCCACACCCTCAGGGAAATCGAGAAGGCACGGCAAGCGCGGGAGGACACCGACAACGACCCGCCAAATGGCGGAAAATTCGGCAAAGTAGCCGGCTCGCTCCACACCTTCACAGGCTTCAACACGAAGCGCGAGAAGAAGGTCATCGCCCGCGCCGTCGCCGTCAATGCGGTGTCCCAAATAGACGTTCCCCAGTTCCTGAACTGGTCGGAACAGCCCATCACCTGGAGCCGGCAAGACCACTCGCCGCGCATCGAGTACCCAGGACGAGTCGCCTTGGTGGTCAAGCCCAAAGTTGGCGACTACTGGCTCCCCAAGACACTGATGGACGGCGGTAGCTCCATCAACATCCTCTACCTCGACACCTTCAGGCGGCTGCGGCTCCCGCAGTCGATGATCGAGACGACCCACACCACGTTCCACGGCATCGTCCCCGGTCGGAAGGCGTATCCGATCGGCAAGGTCACGCTGCCAGTCACTTTCGGCACACCGGCAAACTTCCGCACCGAGCGGATCGTCTTCGAGCTGGTGCCCTTCGACAGCCCTTACCACTGTGTCCTGGGGCGCCAGGCGTTTGCTAAATTCATGGCAGCGCCCCACTACGCGTACAACGCGATGAAGCTCCCCGGGCCGTGCGGCGTCATCACCATTAACGGCGACCCCGACATGGCCGCCGAGTGCGAGGCCAAAGGAGCCGAGCTCGCCGACGCCGTCATCGCGGCAGAGACTAATCACGCCGACGAGCTCGCCAAATACGCGAGCGGGGTCAACAATGACGACCCCACAATACTCAAGAAGCCCAACTCAGAGGGCGCGAACACCTCAACCTTTGAGGCCACGACGCACACTCGCACCGTCGAGCTGGTCCCAGGCGACTCCAGCCAGACGGTGACGATCGGGACAGGCATGAGCCCAGCATAGGAAGGCGCGCTCATCGAGTTCCTCTGTGAGAACAGGGACATCTTCGCATGGAAACCCTCCGACATGCCCGGTGTCCCTAGGGAGCTCGCTGAGCACAAACTAAACGCCGACCCCAAAGTGCGACCTGTCAAGCAGTCGCTACGGCCCTTCAATGAAGAACGCCGTCAAGCAATCGCCGAGGAAGTGCAGCGTCTACTCGCTGCCGGCTTCATCCGGCCAATCAAGTGCTCCAAGTGGCTGGCAAACCCAGTCCTGGTCGAGAAGAAAAACGGGACCTGGAGAATGTGTATCGACTACACAAACCTGAACAGCGCCTGCCCAAAAGAGCAGTTCGTCCTCCCGCGGATCGACCAGATAATCGATTCAACCGCGGGTTCGGAGTCGCTATGTTTCCTCGACGCCTACTCTGGGTACAACCAGATCAAAATGGCTGTCGAAGACGAGGAGAAGACGGCGTTCATCATGCCATTCAGAGCCTTCTGCTACACCGCCATGACCTTCGGTCTCAAGAACGCCGGGGCAACCTACCAGCGGTGCATGCAAGAATGCCTCGCGAGCCAAATTGGCCGCAACATCCACGTCTACATCGACGACGTGGTCGTGAAGTCCGCCCGCCAAGGCGATCTACTCGCCGACCTGGCGGAAACCTTTGCCAACCTGCGAAGGTACAAGATAAAGCTCAACCCAGGCAAGTGCACCTTCGGTGTACCCGCCGGACAACTACTGGGGTACGTCGTCTCCAAACGAGGGATCGAGGCGAACCCAACAAATATCGACACGATCGCCCGGCTCGGCAAACCCGAGTGCTTGCGCGACGTCCAGAAGCTGGCCGGGCGAGTAGCGGCTCTCAGTCGCTTCATCCCCCACCTAGGCGAAAAGCGATGCCCCTGTACCGCCTGATGCTCAAGAACCCCACCTTCCAGTGGGACAAGGAGGCGGACGACGCGCTCTGCGACCTCAAAAAGGTGCTACTCGCCGCACCACTACTAGCCGCCCCCACCGACAAAGAACCTATGCTGGTTTACGTCGCGGCGTCCGAGCGCGTCGTCAGCGCTGTGATGGTCGTCGAACGGCCAGAGGAAGGAAAGGAGCGCCCGGTTCAGCGGCCGGTGTACTACATCAGCGAGGTCCTCACCGAGTCGCGCCAGCGATACCCACAGTACCAAAAACTAGTATACGCGGTCTTCAGGGCTCAGCGGCGCCTGCCGCACTACTTCCAGGAGCACCCGATCATGGTCGTCTCCTCAGCACCACTGCAAGACATCATCCGCAATCGCGAGGCGACCGGGCGGGTCGCCAAGTGGGCCGTCGAGATCGGCGTCCACAACATCAAATACGAGCCACGAAAGGCGATTAAGTCACAGGCGCTGGCAGACTTCATCGCCGACTGGGAGGAGGCCCAGCAGCTAGAGAAGCTTCCGTACCTCCATTACTGGAGCCTGCACTTCGACAGCTCCAAGAACGCGGACGGTGCAGGAGCAGGGATAGTGTTGACTTCACCAAAGGGCGACAAGCTCCGCTACATCCTCTGCCTCGACTTCACGCCCTGCACCAACAACATGGCTGAATACGAGGCCCTACTCCACGGCATGCGAGCCGCCAAGGAGATGAACGTCAATCGCCTCCGATGCTACGGAGATTCCGACCTCGTCGCGGGGCAAGTCGCCGGCACCTGCGATGCCGTCTCCCCTACCATGGCGGCGTACCGCCAAGCGGTGGACAAGTTGGGCGGCCACTTCACCGGCTACTCTGTCGAGTGGATCGACAGGCGGAAAAACAAGGAGGCCGATGCCCTCTCTCGCATCGGGTCGGCTCGACTTGCACCACCCGCCGGCGTGTTCCTCGACACAATCTCCAAACCATCAGTCTCTCCCCCGAGGGAGATCGACATCGGAGTCCCACTCCAACCAGAGGCAGCCTTGGTCGCACTCATCACCGAGCCAGACGATTGGACCAAGCCCTATATCGCCTACCTGGAAGCCGGCACCCTGCCAGCAGACGAGACAGACGCTCGAATGATAGCTCGCCGATGCAAGTCCTACACCATCATCGACGGCGAGCTACACAAGCGCAGCGTCACCGGCGTGTTCCAACGCTGCGTCCAACCGGCTGAAGGACGCAAAATCCTCCACGACATTCACTCAGGTGACTGCGGCCACCACGCCGCCGCTCGCTCCCTAGTCGCCAAGGCTATGCGACACGGCTTCTACTGGCCCACCGCACACGCCGACGCCGTCGACATCGTCCAGCGATGCGCCGGGTGCCAGAAGTACGCTAATCAGACGCACGTACCGAGCTCGGCGCTCAAAACAATCCCCATCACCTGGCCATTCTCCGTATGGGGCATGGACATGGTAGGCCCCTTCAAGAAAGCCCCCTCCGGCTACACCCACCTGCTAGTCGCCATCGACAAATTCACTAAGTGGGTGGAGGCCAAGCCAGTCCGGAAATGCGACGGGAAGACCGCCACTAAATTCCTACGCGAGCTCATATATCGCTACGGGTTCCCAAACAGTATCATCACGGACAACGGCACAAACTTCGCCAAGGGAGCCATGGCCGAATTCTGCGAAGAGCACCACATCCGGCTCGACCTCGCGTCAGTCGCCCACCCGGAGTCCAACGGCCAGGCGGAACGGGCCAACCAAAGCATCCTCCACGGCCTGAAGCCGCGACTCCAAGTACCACTCGAGCGCACCGCTGGGTGCTGGGTCGAAGAGTTGCCCTCCGTCATCTGGGGAATCCGCACCTCGGTTAACAGATCGACGGGATTCACTCCCTTCTTCATGGTCTACGGCGCCGAAGCAGTCATGCCCACCGACCTCGAACACGACTCGCCGCGAGTCGTCCATTATACGGAGGCTGCAAACGAGCTGGCCCGCCAAGATGGGGTCGACCAGCTCGACGAAGCACGCGACCTCGCTCGGTCACGCACCCCCATCTACCAGCAAGGACTCCGCCGCTACCACAGCCGACGGGTGAAAGCCCGCACCTTCCAGGAAGGCGACCTGGTGTTACGCCTCATCCAGGACAAGAAGGGCATGCACAAGCTCTCCCCTCCGTGGGAAGGCCCATTCGCTATCGGGCGCGTACTCGGCAACGACGCCTACTACCTCATCGACGTCCGCGGGAACGGCGAGCTCGACGTCAAGCGACCATGGAATGTAAACCTCCTCCGGAAGTTCTATTCCTAGAACCCCACACATGTACTCTCCAGTCGCTATGAAATAAAAGAAACGGTTACCGCAAATTGCGCCCACTCTCCATGACTTGTGCCACTCGCACTCGTAATAACAGCGGTATGCTAAAATGCAGAAGTCAACCTTTGGTACAGTGATCGGCACGGCTAAGTAGTGCGGTGTAAGAGCACCGAAGCACTTCGGGTCTTGCATCGTCCACGAAAAACGCCAACCCGGAGCCCCATTGGAGTCGCCTAGCTCGACTGGTTCTACGAGCCAAGACAACTGCCCTCGCTTCTCACAGCGACCTTGGTCCTCCGCATCCTCGGCATAGCGACTCGAACGGCTAAGTACCACACTCAGGGACTGAATACCAGTTCGTCAAGAGCGGTCAGGGAAAACGCCAAGTAAGAGAGCATGCCCAGGACTCGCCAAGCGACTGACCCTACGGGCCAGG
Source organism: Avena sativa (assembly GCA_916181665.1). NCBI lineage: Eukaryota > Viridiplantae > Streptophyta > Magnoliopsida > Poales > Poaceae > Avena > Avena sativa. Next base: position 87,151,038 of record OV702284.1, read on the forward strand.
CAGGAGTGACGCGCTCACACCAACGCGCTAAGTCCTCAACCACCCTCGAGTCGCGCCTAGAACTACCAAGTACCACGCTCGGGGACTCGGCCACCCGACTTCGTTTGCGTACGGGAAAACGGTAAAGTACAGAGCACTCAAGGGAGTCGCCTTGCGACTGGCTCTCCGAGCTCGGGCGAGTCGACCAAAGCAACAAAACACATGATAACAACACACATCATATACGAGGTAAAACCCACAAAAGGGCGGACGCGCTCAGGGACTCGTCCAAAATCAAACCAAAACTCACAAACAAATATAAAAATAGACACGACGTCCCATTCAATCGCATATTGCTTTGTCTTATGTTACAAAATATGCCCGCGTGGCAGAACTGCTGCTAACGCTTCAAGGCAAACTACCCTACTCTGCAGGCTTCGATGACGACTCGCCAGCATCCCGGCGATTACGGATGAACGCGGTATACGGGTTTGATGGATACGTCGTCAGTTCACCCGCCATCGCCGCGCGAAAAGGCTGCTCGACCTTGAAGTCACGATGCGGCGGCTCGGGGTCGTTCGACGCGACGACCGTTTCCTGGTAGGGAAGGAGGTCGCCCATCGCCCAGACGCGCTCCGAGTACGTGGCGGCACGCTCTTGCAACTTGAGAACCTCGGACAGATCCACCGCGCCAGTCGACGATGGATACCCACTCGTCACATCGTCAACGTCGAAATCTTCGGGGAAGTGGGCGATTCCAAGGCTCAGTGCTGTCGACGCTCCACGCCGAAACGCCGACCGCATCATGAACTCAACGACCGCGGGTGCCTTCTCCAAATATTTCCACACCTCAACGAGGTCGCTGGGAATCACCTCCGTGGGCGATATTTCTTGGAGGTAGGCGCGGATGCACGTCGCCGACAGCGTCGCCGAGTCGACGAGCATGCTTACGCACTGCCTCGCGTCGAGCGAGCCTGCTTCTTCTTCGCTATCAATGATGCGACCTGCGAGAAGAAGACAATGGTGAGTACGACGGACACCACAAAATCACAACTAATAGAAAGGGAAGATGCACTCACCAAGCAACGGGCGGGCGAGTCCCGTGATGAAGCACTGAAGCGACGTATGGTCGTCCTGAAGCCCAGCAATAAGGACTTCTGAAACCTTGCGATCCTCCTCTGCGGCCGCGATGGCGGCCTTAGCTCGCCCGTCCGCCGAGCTCGCTTCTTCTCTCGCCTCCCGCAGTTCGCGCTCGAGGTCGGCGATCCGTTGTTCAGCGGCACCCAAAGCAGATCGCGCTGCCACCAACTCACCAGCGGGGACAAGCCCCTGGCGAGCTTCCTCTGCCTTCGCAGCAACAGCCTGAAGCCCTTTGTTCGCCTCCTGGACGATGGCCAGCTCCTTCTCAGCGCGCTGTTTCGCGGCCAATCGGTCCGCCGACTCAAGCTGCAGACCCTGCACATCATCGAAAAAGTTAGTTGAAACGAACTTCCTAAGTGCCCACCCGCTGAAATTCAGCGAGTGCGCACTCGGGGACTGGCGATCAAGAAATTCCTAAGTGCCCACCCGCTGAAGTTCAGCGAGTACGCACTCGGGGACTGGCGATCAAGAAATTCCTAAGTGCCCACCCGCTGAAGTTCAGCGAGTACGCACTCGGGGACTGGCGATCAAAAAAATCCTAAGTGCCCACCCGCTGAAGTTCAGAGAGTACGCACTCGGGGACTGGCGATCAAGAAATTCCTAAGTGCCCACCCGCTAAAATTTAGCGCGTGCGCACTCGGGGACTGGATACGAAAATAAAAGACGAGAAATTATAAGAATCAAGCCGCTGCAAAGCACCGACCTGATCCTCGGGGACTGGATGTACCTGGATGGCTGCGCCAAGCATGCCATGGAGTTGTATCGCGTCCACGGACGCGAGTAACGCTGGCGTATGCCCACGACGTTGGTCGACTTCAGCATCGGCGGTCCCCGGAGCGAGGCTCGAGGGCGCAGCCCCACTCGCCGTGGCCGCCTTGGTCACGAAGCGGGGGAAGGTAGCGATAGAGGCACCCGCTCCAAAGGAAGTCGCCTCCGCCGTTCCAGGCAAGGAAGCGCCCTCCTTCGTAGACGCGGCTGCCTCCACCACGGGCCCGGCCGGCGCGGCCGCCATGTCGTCAGAGATAGTGACGATGTCGTCGCCCTTGGCCTTCTTACTGCCATCCGCTGAGGCGACGAACTCGTCCGCTTTCCTCTTACGGGAAGGATCTTCCTCGTTAGCGGCGGAGGGTACCGTGGCCACGGTCGGATGGCCCATCCTTTTCACTTCGGTCCTGCGCATTAATCGAGTCAACAAAGACAATTGAGATAGCTATGGAAAATGAGGAAGGGTGAGCGCACTCACTTGGCGACTGGGATGAAACGTAGCCCTGTACGAAGGCCGGCCGGTTTTTCCAGTTCAGGGCCCAGTCGGCGACTGAGCCCCAGTTCCAGGACGTCGCGTGCCCAAGACACGGACGGCTTCTTCGTCGTTGAGGCCGCGGCTGGCGCCTCTGGGACATCCTCGGCGGGAGCTTCCTCGCGAGTTGGAGCCGCTACAGCCGGGGCCTCCTTGCGGGGCGAAGCCGCTGCAGCCGGAACCTCCTTGCGAGGCGAAGTCGCCGCAGCCGGAGCCTCCCCCAGCCCAGAGACTGGGGCGAATGGCGGAGGCATTGAGGCCAGCGGCACTTCCACGGTCGCCGTGTCCAGCGCGGTTGTCGCTGGGGGCGCGCCGTCACCAGCGGGGCTGGGAGCATCGGAGCTGCTCGCCGAGTGCGGCGGTGAGGCCGTCCTCGACGGCTTCGTTTCCTTCTTCGGGTGGGCCCTCGCCTCCCTTTCCTTCTTCTTCTTCTTCTTCTTATTCTTCGACGGAGTGGCCTGACGGCGCGAGGTGGTCTCCGGGAGCTCGTCGTCGTCATCATGACGCTCAAGGCTTCTGCTCGCCTCGATCTCGCGCTGACGTTGCCCGCGGGTCTTTCGGACCAGCGGGGCGACTTCCTCTTCGGACTCGTCCTCGTCGTCCTCGCTGCCCTTCGCGGGTGGCGATTCGCCTATGTCCAGGGCGGATGGCCCCGGGCTCTCATCATCCGAAGGTGGGAGCCACCCTTCCACCACTTGGAATAGCTGCGATGAATACAAAACAGAATCAGAATTACCGCGACTGCATACACTGCGACAGCGAACAAGGTAAAGAAATTACCGTTGGAGCCGGACACTTCGCGGTGTAGGGGGCAACCCCGGCCTGCGCATCCAGGTACGCCGCCTGGGTGATCTTCTTCAACGCTGGGAGATAATCCTCCAGCTTCCATTCGTCGGGGCAGGCCTTCGTCGAGTCTCCCCGGCCTGTGTACTGGTACATATAGTGGTCACGTTGGGCGAGTGGAACGAGCCGTCGCCCAAGCCAGCAATTGTACAAGTTTATCGTCTGAAGGCCCTTCTTTTTTAGACCACGGATGGTCTGAAGCATCTCGTCAACGACCATCCGCTGGTCGTCGGGGAGCTTGCCGACTTGAAGATGGCGCGGCTCGGAACGGTTGGCCGAGTACCGCGGGATCGCCACCTCGTCCTCCGGGGTCGCCTCGGCCACGTAGAACCACGACTTCTTCCAGTCGCTCGCTGCCTTGGCGGGCAGCATCAGATCAAAGAAAGAAGCTTTGGACTTGAGCTGGAACGTCAAGCCGCCCGCGGCTAGCATTGGGCCGCCTGCCTCCTCGCGGCTGATCCGTCCGTGGAACAGATCTTGCCACAAGGGAAAATAGGGCCGGCAGCCCAAGTAGCACTCGCAGAACTCCACGAAGATGGCGAGCTGCTCGATGCTGTGGGGACCCAGATCTGAAGGCTGGATCCCGTAGTAGGCGCAAAAGCGCCGGAAGAACAAAGACGTGGGAAACCCTAGCCCCCGCTCGAGATGACTGGTGAAACAGACGAATTCCCTCTCTCGCGAGTTTGGGGTCGTTTCTCCGGCTGCGGGGATACGCCAACAGCCGGCTCGCAGGATCCTGGCCTCCTCGAAAGAGGCTAGCTGCGCCCTCGTGCACTTGGACCTGCCCCATGGTTCGATGGAAAGGGCCATGGCCGAAAGATTGGTTGAAGGTCGGAGGATTTCGGGTCGATTGGATCGCGGAGCAGAGGAAGGAAATGCGCGCACTCGGAAGAAGTGGTGGGAAGTTGGCTCCACGATTGCCTGCCATTCCTCTTATATAGCGGGAGTTACCCGCCAAATCAGGGGGCCGTTACCGCGCGATGATTACGCCGAAAGTTACCGTTGGATTACCCCAACGGCTAGTTTGACCACGCCTGACGGTCCAACTCCAGCCACTCGGCTCGCCAGGTCAATCACCATGACCGCGTCCTGCCGACTCGACTCGCTCAAGCCGCGATTTGGTTCACCGGATTTTCTCCTTTATACAGGAGCCCGCCGACGATTCCACTGGATGCCTACTCTGAAGCCGTGTACTCCGACTGCCAGCAGCCACTTACGCCCAATCGACGACGGCCTCGGGGACTACTGATGGGGATATGCCTACTGGGGTATACCCAGCGGGGCGTTTCCGACTGGCCCGTGAGCTGGCGAGTGGGCCTGCAGAACGGCGAGTGGATTAAAGCCCAGCAAGGTACCGAGCGACTGGAAGCTGAAGGCCCAGGCGAGTAGATAGGCCCAGTCGGACTAGGTTAAAACGACTACTGAAGCTGTAACCGAATCGGTTGAGATATGTAAACCCTAGGAGAGGTGAGCCTATATAAACCTCCCTATGGGGTGAGTAGAGACACGTTCCCTCATACACCCAAGCGACTCGCCGCCTAGCCGCCGAGCTCGCCCATTGTAACACCTCCATAATACAATCTAGCAGGAGTAGGTCTTTACCCTCCGGGGGGCCGAACCTGGGTAAAACCCTGTGTCTTTGCCCTCATCTCGCACCGCAGATGGCTGGCCGCCCTTGCCCCTCGTTCTACTACTCGCTGCCGATTGCAGCATCTGCCGTGACCATTCCCACGACATGAACTATGCAGACATGATCGAGACACCTCTCCGGTCAATAACCAATAGAGGGATCTGGAGATCCAAAATGTCTCCCACATATTCAACGATGACTTCATGATCGAATGAACTATTAACATACGATACCGACTCCATTTGTCACGCGATACTTTACTTATCCGAGGTTCGATCGTCAGTTTCTCCATACCTAGTTCAACCTCGTTACCGATAATTACTCTTTACTCGTTACGTGATATGACATCCCTTGTGACCTAGTAACATGCTTGCAAGCCAATTGGATGACATTCCACCGAGAGGGCCTAGAGTATATCTATCCGTCATATGGATCGACAAATCCCACTCTTGATCCATGTGCTTCCACACATATTTTCAGAATGCCCAATGCCACCTTTATAACCACCCAGTTACGGAAGTGACATTTGATGTTATCAAAGCACTCATCCGATGATGGTGATTAAAATGATCTCATGGTCGAAGGATTAGGTTACTATGTATCTGAAATCTTGTAGCAAAACAAACTTAATGACTTGATCTTATGCTATGCTTACTATGGGTGTGTGTCCATCACATCATTCTCCTAATGATATGATCTTGTTATTAATAACATCCAATATCCATGATCAAAAAACCATGATCATCTATCAATCAACAAGCTAGTTTCAACAAGAGGCTTACTAGGGACTCTTTTATGTTTACAAAACACAAAAGTATTAATGTTTCCTATTAATAGAATTATAGCATGGGATATAAACATTTATCATAAACACAAAGATATAATAATAACCACTTTATTATTGTCTATTGGGCATATCTCTAATAGTCTGCCACTTGCACTAGAGTCAATAATCTAGTTTGAATAACTTTGTGCATTCAACACCTATGGCTTTCCGGTGTTGTATATACACGTTTGCTAGTGGTGAACATAATCTTCGGATCTGACACTTCCAGGTTCGTGTGTAATTGCATGTCTTTGCGTCTCTATGCATCACTCATTCTCCAATAAGATGACATTGTATAAATTTGGTCCTTTGGTTAGCCCTTTAGTTCCTTAGGGTTAAACCATGTCATACAATTATCGTACAATATATCTTCATGGTACTATAAGGGTCCCAACCTTTAATAAGGTAGAGTCCCCTGTGTTTACAATGCTAGTCCCTGGATCAATAGCTAGCATCCACAGTTAAGATGTAATATCAAGAAACAAAGGTCATAATACAACTTTATAACCAGGAATAACATAATTTTATTACATCTTACATAGCTCATTTGGCTATTACATTACATTGCAGCAGAATATCTATAAGCATGGGGTCCTTCATCTTCAAAGTGCCACAGGCAGACATGTTGGTTGTAGACTTGTAATCCTAATCACTTAAACTTCACTAAATCAATCAAACCTGCAACATAACAAGTTACAGCCACAAGGGTCAATACATTTGAATTGTATTGGCAAGTGATACTATGGTAGTATAGTGGAGTCTATCATCTATATGCATTTGGCTAAGTGGAGTTCAGGCTTGCATTGATCAAAATAGATTTTTCCTTAACATTTGAAAACACTAAGTTTTTGCATGACAAAATCATTTTTCTCAATCAGAGATTGAAGATCCTTAAACCCTTGTTCAACCACAAGTTTTTAACTTAGAAATTTGAATGATGAGATTCTTGATTGCTTCCATGTCTTGATGCTCAAATTGTCCTTTACCAGGGACATGGCTAAATACTTAGATTTTACACTCTGCAGAGGTGGTGCACTTTCCCCACAAGACTTGGTTTCCCAAGACAAGATCTTTCATAAGCCTTCCCTTAGACCAAAATGGTGAAGGCTTTCACGGCATAGTAAATCAAAAATTTCTACGGATGCGAACAGAGGGAAGCCAAGATCTAATCTAGGAGATGCAAACAACGAGAGAGATTGGATTAGATCTTCATACCCTTGAAGATTCGCACAGCGGAACGTTCGTCGGAACGTGGGTGATGTAGTCGTACTCGCTTCTCCTCCTCGCGATCCGATCCGATCTAGCACCACAAGTGGCGATGCCTCCGTGAGATGCACACGTGCAGCACCTCGACGTCTCCTCCTTCCTCGGACCAGCAAGTATGGTGGAGAGATGGATTGGATCTACAACACGACGGCGCGGTGCAATTGGTGGAGAATTTCTGCAGCAGGGCTTCGCCTACAAGCAGTCGGGAGGGAGAGAGGAGGGCAGCAGGGCAGCTAGGGTTGGAGGGGAAGGTGTGGGGGGTTGGTGCGCCCCCAACACTCTATATATAGAGGGGTGGGCGCAGCCCTAGCCCCTCCCCCAATCCAAGGCCGGCGGCCCCAAGGAGGAGGAGTGGGGGGCAAGGAAACCCCCCCCCTTCTAGAAGCTCTATCTAGAGTTTAAACCTCTCTTGGCCGGCTGGGCCCTATGGGGCCTTGTGCCCCTGACCCAATGCGGCCAGGACACTCCCTCATAGGCCCATGACCCCTCCCGGAAGGTGGGGCCACGTTGGTCCCCTTCTGGAAGGTTCTAGAAGCTTCCGGTACAATACCGATTAACCCGGAACAATTCCGAACTCCAAAAACTGCACTGCCTTATATGAATCTTATTCTCCGGACCACTCCGGAACCTCTCGTGATGTCCCGGATCCCATCCGAGACTCTGAACAAAAACTCATAAACCAATTATCCAATCTATCCTAGCGTCGAGACACGTTAAGTGTGTGACCCTGCGGGTTCGAGAATATGCAGACATGATCTTCTATCAATAATCAACAGCGGGGTCTGGAAACCCATATTGAATCCCACACATTCATCGATGATCATATCGGATGAACCACGATGCCAGGATTCAATCAATCCCATATATATTCCCTTCGTCTCGCGATATTTTACTTGCCCGAGATTCGATCGTCGGTACCGTCATACCTAGTTCAATCTCGTTCACAGCAAGTACTTTACTCGTTCCGTAATCCGATATCACTTTGTGATTAACTCCTTAACCACATGCTTGCAAGCGGTGTTGATATCGATTACCTAGTGGGCCTGAAGTATATCTCTCCGACTTGGGAGGGACAAATCCCACCTCGATACATACAACCCAACAGATACTTTCCGATCACCTGAGAGACACCTTTATGATCACCCTCTCATAGGATGACGTTTGATGACCTCAAAGCTTTCTTCCGATACCAGGGAGTTGTATTATCGCATGGTCTAAGGAATACAATATTTGACATAAGAAAAGCTTCGCAAAGAAGAACACGATGACACGATCTAATTGCTTCGCTTAGTTTGGGTCTGTCCACCATATCATTCTCCCAATGATATGATCTCATTATCAATTGACAACTCATGTCTATGGTTAGGAAACCTTAACCATCATTGATCAATGAGCTAGTCCATAGAGGCGTACTAGGGACACGGTGTTGTTCACAAACCACACAAGTATTAAAGTTTCCGCTTAATACAATTCTAGCATGGAATATAAACATTATCATGAACAAGAATTATAATAATAACATCTTTATTATTGCCTCTAGGGCATAATTCCAACAGTATCCCACTTGCACTAGAGTCAATAATCTAGTTTACATTTGGCAACAATCTCACACCCATGGCACTGAGGTGCTGATCATGTTTTGCACGCGGAAGATGTTTAGTCAACGGATCTGCGACATTCAGATCCGTATGTACTTTGCTAATCTTCAGATCTCCATCTGCTATATAATCTCGGATTATATGAAACTTGCGGTTGATATGCTTGGTCTTTTGATGATATCTTGGTTCCTTAGCGAGTGCTATGGCGCCAGTGTTGTCACACAATATCTCCAGTGGGTCCAATGCACTTGGAACCACGCCAAGCTCAGTGATGAAGTTCCTGATCCAAACTCCTTCACTTGACGCTTCTGCAGCAGCCATGTATTCTGCTTCTACTGTAGATCCCGCGATCACGCTTTGCTTGCAGCTTCTCCAGCTCATAGCTCCTCCATACACGTCTCCTGTCTGAGATTTAGAATCATCCTTGTCGGTGTCAAAACTAGCGTCGACGTAACCTTTTACGACGAGCTGTTCATCACCCCCATAGACTAAGAACATTTCTTTAGTCCTATTTAGGTACTTTAGGATGTTCTTCACGGCTGTCCAGTGTTCCACTCCTGGATCACTTTGATAACTGCTCGTCAAACTAAGAGCATTGGACACATCCGGTCTAGTACACAGCATAGCATACATGATGGAACCTATGGCCGAGGCATAAGGCACTTTGCTCATAGCTTCCCTATCATTACCGTAGCTGGACACTGAGCCTTGCTCAATATCTTACCTGACAACATAGGCACTAAATGTCACATCCCAAGATTTTCCAAATCTTGTAATGTGAAAATAAATGAATAAAATAAAACTTTGTTTGATTTTCAGGGCCAGAAGAAACTTTTTGAATTTAAAGGGGAACTTCAAACCCATTTGAACTAAATAAAATTCTAAAGGGATTTAAAAAGATAAACATTTTAAATAAAGGAAAACAAAATATTTTGGCAATAATATTTTGGATCTTTAAAAATAAAAGGATTTGGTTTTCAAAAGAAAAGGTGGTTTCATAAACAAAGATTATTTTATAAAGCCAAATTAAACCTTGGACAAGCTTTGGATTTAAAACATTTTGTTTTGAATAAAAATAACAAAAGTTGATTTAAATAAATTAATAAGAATTTATTATCCAACTTTATTAAATAAAAGGTTTTACTAATTTAATTAAAACATCAAAACCTATTAAATTATTTTAAACTAAGTGTTTCAAGTATTTTATATTTCCAAATAAAACCTACTGATTTGGTTTTGAAAATATTTAGGTTTCAAATAAAGATTTTATTAATAAAATCAAACCCTATTTTATTAATAAACCATGATCCATTTTATTTAATTAATAAATGGAACCTAAAAAGATTTAAAATATTATTTGGTTTTGGAAGTTGGTTTATGCTACTAAACAGAACCAAAAACTCATTACAAGTTTGAATTGTTGAATGGTTTGCATTGTTGATTGAATCATTTGTTTGAATATCAAATCAGAAAATAGAAAGAGAAAAGAATAAAACAAACAGGCAGAAAAAAAATATGGAAAAGGACAGACCCAACCCAATAGCCAAAACAGGCCCAGCACCAGCCCAGTTTCATCACCCCGCAAGAAAACGTTTCACACCCACTAACAGACCCGCGCAGAGTATGACAGGTGGACCTCCTCCTCGTTTCTTTTCCCACTGACAGGTGGACCCCACCGCTCCTGTTCGTCGTCCTCACCCGCGCGACCCCTTCTTCCCCAAACCGCGCTGCCGTTCCCTGTCATCAATCCGCGCGCTTAATTCTTCATAATGGCTGCGTTAATCCCGCCTCTGACCTTGCGTACTTAAGCGCCAGCACCTTCCCCTCTTTTTTCCTCTGTCGCCACTCCTTCTCCGCCCCTAGGCTGTCGCCAATCACTCCTGCATCGCCGCTGCTCCGACGAGCTTCCATCTCCAATCCCAGCTAGTACACGCCACCCTTGCCTTCGAGAGCGCCCCAGCAAGCTTCCCCACTCCCAGACGCTTCTCCCCGTGCCCTTCCTTCGACCGCGGGCGCCCCGGAGCGTCGGCTTCGACAAGCTCCGACAGCGTCGCCGTCTGTTTCCACTCCGGCGACGACTTTCAGGTGAACCAGACCGCCCCGACCCCTCTCGTTCACGCACACAGCATCGCCTTGCTCTTGCGCATCTGAATGTGCTCCTGTTTTGCCTTAGGGCGATCTGCAGCGACGACTCTTACCGCCACCACCGTCTGGCTTAACTCCGACGAGCATTTCTGGTATGCATCTGACCACCCCGCGCCTCCTCGTTCACACTCCCGCACTCGCCACACCTCTCTGCATCTAACCGCATCGTTGTTTTGCTTCGGGATGATCTACAGCGTCGCCCTCGACCGCGGACAGAACCACCCGACGCCGACCTCCACTCCGGCGAGGAATTACTGCAGACCCTGAGCGCCCCGCGACCAACCGATCACGCCCCGAGCAACACCTCGGCCTCGCGATCACGGTGAGCGTTCTCACCTCGTACTTTGCTTCCTAGAACCGCCGATAGCCGCAGCCAGATCGTCGCCGCCGCGCGCAGCCACCGAGCGCCGCCGGAATTTGGCAAGCATGCTAGTGACCGTTAGATTTAGATCTAACGTATAGGAAAGAAAGTGGGCGAAGGGGTATCGAGCAACCAGCGCCGTGCGATTCCAGTTAGATCCAACGATCCAGAGAGATCGATCCACCCGAACCGGTACCGTCCAGTTAAAACACGCCGCGTGTCACCTATTTCGTTTTAAAAGAAATTTGAAAACAGATTTATATGCAAACTTCAAGCCCTTGTAACTTTCAAACCACACGTCCAAAAATTACAAATTTTATGTCATTGGATTCAGGAGAACAAGCCCTAGCCAACTGTGACCTTAGTTTAGAAAATAGTACCTGTTAACTTGTTTGAATTTGCAGATACATTTGTGTACTTGTTTAGAGGAGAAAAATGGTTTAAAATTTATTTTAGGATTAAAACTTTTGCAAAAGGGTTTTAGTGACCATACTGACCCTAGGAACCAACCCTTGGTGTTAAAAATGATTTTGGTAAAATATAGGTTGAATCATTTAACTTAGCCATTTTCTAACCAAATAAACTCATTGATTTTATTATGGAAATGTTTTTGCAAGGAAAACTTTGGAAAATGTTTTGGACCAAACTTACTGACCCAAAACACCAAACCTTGCCAGGGGAAACTCACTTGGTGAAAAACCTAAAGTTTTGCTTTGATAAGAATAATTTTCACCACATAAAATGATGAATGAATTTTAAAATGGTCTTGAGATAAAAACCATTTGCAAATGACTTTGCCATTTTAGTAAATGACCAATTTAGAGCTTTACAAAGTTATAAACCTAGTAGAGACCAACCTTGCAATAGAACCCTCTTTTGCATGACTTAGATTCCATTGCTTTGTGAATGTGAAAATTGTTTGTTTAACCTTGGTTTGGAATGTTAGTTGATTTTGTGTCTTGCTTGATTGACTTGTAGTGAATTTAGCAAAGTGTGAGACTAGCAAGATCAAGGAGTGAACCACCATTCCCTACCAAAAGGCAAGTTACACTATCATCTAAAGTCCTACTATTTTCATTATACTTAGTGGATTTTGAGAACATGCATGAAAAGATATTTCTGTGCTTATGCTATGCTAAATCCTAATAGGATTCCTTATACACTCCTTAGTGAAAATAATGAAGTTGTACATGCTTAGCCATGCTTTGTTTTGAAAAGAGATACATGTTGAGATTTTACAAAGGTTGAGAAAAGGACTTGTGTTTTACATAATAAAACAAGGACTCAATGAACCACCTAGGTGGAGGATACTTTAAGTTTTGGAGAAGGTGGCAACAAAAGGGAACCATGTCTATGGTAGTCACTTTGTGTTGGGCTCCAAAAGAAAACCACCTAGGAAACTTAGAGATCAAACATGCTTCTCCAATTGTGGCTTTCGTGTGCAACCACATGCTATTATGGCTCTGGCTTAGTCGATTACATTAGGAAGACCCATACATTGTCTTTAGTTACTGGACATGGGGATCTGGAATGCTTCATGGGGGCTGAAGACAAAGCTAGCAATGATGTATGGGAGGACCTTTTGGAAAGACTTCGTCACATTCTCAATCTGCCAGTACTCCATCTTGGTGAGCACTAATCCAGTAGGCCACTGGTGGCAAAAGGATGGGATTGTGACATGTGGGTAAAGTGTACTCCTTCTGCAGAAGTAAATAAAATCTAAGTACTTAGCCGTGTCCCCGGTTATGGACAATACTGAGCAACTAAAGTTTGAACTATGGGAGATCTCGACATTCCAACTTCTAATATAAAAACTTGATGCCCTTGTGTGTCTACCAAGGAATTCAAAGAGATTTTGTTAAACTTGTTGCACTTGGGGTTACCAAGGTGCTCAAGAACATGATGTACTTGGGGTTACCAAGGAACTCATGGGTTTTGATAAAACTTGTTGCACTTGGGATTACCAAGGTGCTCAAGAGATTTTGACAAGGATTTGAACACTTGAGTTTCTACCAAGGAGTTCAAGGAACTTGGAAAAGAAATTTGACAAAGGACTTTAAAACCCTTTTTGAAAAGATAGGATAAAACAATGCTTTATGCAAATAAGCCTTAAACTCTTCTTAGCCAAATATGCATATAATGATAGGATCCACTCTTAATATACATAAAAGTGAAGCTTGCCAATACAATTCAAAATGTATTGACCCTTGTGGCTGTAACTTGTAATGTTGCAGGATGATTGTTTTTAAATGAAGATTGTTTGATTGACTAGGACTACAAAGTCTACAACCAACATCTGCCTGTGGCACTTTGAAGATGAAGGACCCATGATTTTATTTATTCCGCTGCAAAGTATTGTAATAGCCAAATGAGCTATGTTTGGTGTAATAAACTTATATTATTCCTGGTTATAAATTTATATTATGACCTTTGTATCTTGATATTACATCTTAACTGTGGATGCTAGCTATTGATCCAGGGACTAGCATTGTAAACACAGGAGGAACCTAACTTATTAAAGGTTGGGACCCCTACACTAAACCTTTCTTTGCCTTATCCATTCTGAACCTTTTCAGAACTTTGTCTAGGTATGTACTCTGGCTTAAAGCTATCAGGCGTCTTTGTCTATCTCTATAAATCTTGATGCCCAATATATAAGCAGCTTCACCTAGGTCTTTCATTGAAAAACACTTGTTCAAATAACTCTTCACATCGTTAAGCATGTTGATGTCATTTCCAATAATCAATATGTCATCCACATATAGTACCAGAAACGTCACCGAGCTCCCACTCACTTTCTTGTAGATACAAGCTTCGTAGCAATTTGGAACAAATCCAATGCTCTTGATCACTTGATCAAAACAAAGGTTCCAACTCCGAGATGCTTGCTTCAGTCCATAAATGGAACGCTGAAGTTTGCATACTTTATCAGCATCCTTAGGATCGACAAAACCTTCGGGTTGCATCATATACAACTCTTCATCAATGTTGCCATTGAGGAAAGCAGTCTTGACATCCATCTGCCATATTTCATAATCATGAAACGCAGCAATTGCTAATAAAATCCGAATGGACTTAAACATCGCTACGGGAGAGAAAGTCTCATCGTAGTCAACACCTTGAACTTGTCGAAAACCTTTCGCGACAAGCCGTGCTTTATAGACGGTAACATTACCATCCGCGTCCGTTTTCTTCTTGAAGATCCATTTGCACTCAACGGCCTTTCGGTCGTTAGGAGGGTCCACCAAAGTCCATACTTGATTTTCGCTCATGGATCCCAATTCGGATTTCATGGCTTCTAGCCATTTCTCAGAGTCTGGGCTCATCATCGCTTCCTCATAGTTCGTAGGTTCACTATCTTCTACTAACAAGACAGTCAAGACAGGGTTGCCGTACCACTCAGGACGGGCACGCGACCTTGTCGACCTGCGACGTTCAGTAGCAGCATCGTCCGAAGCTTCATGATCCTTGTCATTAGCTTCCTCTATTGTTGGTGCAGGCGGCACTGGAACAATTTCAGGTGCTGCACTACTCTCTAATTCAAGAGAAGGTTCAATAACCTCGTCTAGCTCTACTTTCCTCCCACTCACTTCTTTCGAGAGAAACTCCTTCTCAAGAAAGGAACCGTTCTTTGCGACAAACACTTTGCCTTCGGTTCTGTGATAGAAGGTATACCCAATAGTTTCCTTAGGGTATCCTATGAAGACGCATTTCTCCGCTTTGGGTTCGAGCTTGTCCGGCATCAATTTCTTGGTGTAAGCTTCGCATCTACAAACTTTAAGAAACGACAACTTAGGTTTAGCACCAAACCACAGTTCATACGGTGTCGTCTCAAAGGATTTAGATGGTGCCCTATTTAAAGTGAATGCAGCGGTTTCTAATGCATAACCCCAAAATGATAACGGCAAATCAGTAAGAGACATCATCGATCGGACCATATCTAATAGGGTTCGGTTCCGGCGTTCAGACACACCATTGCGCTGTGGTGTTCTGGGTGGCGTGAGTTGCGAAACGATTCCGCTTGCTTTAAGATGCGTGAGAAAATCATAACTCAAATATTCACCTCCATGATCGGATCGTAGAAATTTAATCTTTCTGTTACGATGGTTCTCCACTTCATTCTGAAAGTCCTTGAACTTTTCAAATGTTTCAGATTTATGTTTCATTAAATAGATATACCCATATCTACTTAAGTCATCTGTAAAAGTGAGAAAATAGCGATATCCACCGCGCGTCGAAACACTCATCGGTCCGCAAACATCGGTATGTATGATTTCCAACAAGTCCGTTGCTCGCTCCATCATACCGGAGAACGGTGTTTTGATCATCTTGCCCATGAGGCATGGTTCGCATGTGTCAAATGATCCAAAATCAAGAGACTCCAAAAGTCCATCAGAATGGAGTTTCTTCATGCGCTTTACACCAATATGACCTAGACGACAGTGCCACAAATAAGTAGTATTATCACTATCTACTTTGCATCTCTTAGCCTCAATGTTATGGATGTGTGTTTCATCCCTTTCGAGATTTAGAAGAAATAAACCATTCACTAGAGGTGCATGACCATAAAAGATGTAATTCATATAAATAGAACAACCATTATTCTCCGATTTAAATGAATAACCGTCTTGCAATAAACACGATCCAGAAATGATGTTCATGCTCAACGCAGGCACATAATAACATTTATTAAGGTTTAAAACTAATCCCGAAGGTAAAACTAAGGAGAGTGTGCCGACGGCCATCACATCAACTCTTGATCCGTTGCCAACGCACATCGTCACCTCATCCCTCGCAAGCCGCCGTCTATTCCGTAGCTCCTGTTTCGAGTTAGAAATATTAGCAACTGAACCGGTATCAAATACCCAGGCACTACAACGAGGGCTAGTAAGGAAAACATCAATAACATGTATATCAAATATACCTTTGATGGTGCCAGCCTTCTTGTCCGCTAAGTACTTCGGACAGTTGCGCTTCCAGTGACCCTTGTCCTTGCAATAGAAGCACTCAGTGTCCGGCTTGGGACCAGACCTGAGCTTCTTCTCAGCAGGGGCATTGCACTTGCCGCCGCCCTTCTTGAAGGGCTTCTTTGCTCCCTTACCTTTCTTAAAGGTGGGCTTGTTGACCATCAACACATGATTATCCTTTTTGATGTCCACTTCTGCGGCCTTCAGCTTTGCGAAGAGCTCGGTGATCGTATCAGTAGAACCAATCTGATTGTGAGTCACTACAAAACTTTTGTAGCTGGGAGGGAGTGATTGCAGAACCCTGTCAATCTTGAGCTCCTCTGGAATCGTGCATTCCAGTTGCTCAAGGCGTTGAGTGTATCCCGTCATCTTAATGGCGTGCTCACTAACGGAACTCCCTTCCTCCATCTTGCAGTTAAAGAACTTCTCAGAGATCTCATATCTCTCAGAACGGGCCTGAGTCTGAAACATGGTTTTCAGCTCTTCGAGAATCTCAAAGGGCCCGGGATAGTCTTCAAAACGATTTTGAAGTTCCGGTTCCATAGCAAACAACATGGTGCTCTTAATCACACCATAATCATCTTTGCGCGACTGATAGACAGGTTTCTCATCAGCCGGCGCAGTTGCAGCAGGGGGTCACCTAACGCTTTCCCAAGGACATAGTCCTTTTGACCGCCAGAGAGAATGATTCTTAGATTGCGGAACCAATTGGTGAAGTTAGACCCATTGTTTCTAAACTTTTCCTTCTCAGCAAAAACGTTGAAGTTGAAGTTGGACTTGGCCATGTGATCTACAGTATTTGCAAGTACAACTTTAGACTATGTTCATGATAAATAGTTCAACTTAATCAAATTATTAGATGAACTCCCACTAAATTCAACATCCCTCAAGTTGTTTAGTGAACATGATCCAAATTCACCACACCTAATCCGATCTTCACGAGAAGAGATGTGGCTTCAATGGTGGACAACGAAGTGTCGATCATATCATTCATATGACTCATGCTTAACCTTTCGGTTCATGTGTTCCGAGGCCATGTCTGTACATGCTAGGCTCGTCAAGTTAGACCCAAGTATTTCCGCGGGTGCAAAAACTGGCTTGCACCCATTGTATGTGAGCGTAGAGTCTATAGCACCCGATCATCACGTGATGCTTGGACACGACAAACTTTCACAACGGTGCATACTTGGGGAGAACACAGTTTTATCTTGATCTTTAAGTGAGGAATCATCTTATAATGCTACCGTCGCGATCTAAGCATAATAAGATACATAAAAGGATAAACATCACATGCATATAACTTTATGTGACATGGTATAGCCAATCTTCGCGCAATGATCTCCATCTTGTGCGCTCCGGCATGATCTCCATCACTCCACCATGATTGCCTCCACCACGAACAGCAACTACAACTATTGCTAACTACTTAGCGATAAAGTGAAACTATTACATGGCGCATAAGAAGTTGACACACAGGTCATACACAATTATAAAGACAACCATATGGCTCCTGCCGGTTGTGTACTCATCGACATGCAAGTCGTGAAACATTACAAAACATGATCATCGCATACATTATACACATCACATCTTGGGCCATACCATATCACAGAAAACACTCTCTGCAAAAACAAGTTAGACGCCTCTACTTTGTTATTGCATGTTTTACGTGGCTTATGGGAGTAGATGCTAAGAACGATTCTTTCCTACGAAAAGCCACAATGGTGATATTATGGTTGCCAAACTCCGGTGTTAATCCCATGACAACTATAGTGAGAGAAACTGGCATCCACCAGTCGCATGTGTGGAACAAGCCACACGTCAAGTGCGGAGTCGGTCTCGCGAACGACATCGCGTAAGGTTGGCCTGGACCGCTTCAATCTCACTATCCCACGTCATAAGAAGAACACAAACAAGAGGCTTGCAATAGAAAACATCAACGCCCGCAACAACCATGTTGCGTTCTACTCGTGAAACACATCTACGCATAGATCTAGCTCTGATACCACTGAAGGGTTTCGCGGCATAGTAAATCAAAATTTTCTACGGATGCGAACAGAGGGAAGCCAAGATCTAATCTAGGAGATGCAAACAACGAGAGAGATTGGATTAGATCTTCATACCCTTGAAGATTCGCACAGCGGAACGTTCGTCGGAACGTGGGTGATGTAGTCGTACTCGCTTCTCCTCCTCGCGATCCGATCCGATCTAGCACCACAAGTGGCGATGCCTCCGTGAGATGCACACGTGCAGCACCTCGATGTCTACTCCTTCCTCGGACCAGCAAGTATGGTTGAGAGACGGATTGGATCTACAACACGACAGCGTGGTGCAATTGGTGGAGAATTTCTGCAGCAGGGCTTCACCTACAAGCAGTCGGGAGGGAGAGAGGAGGGCAGCAGGGCAGCTAGGGTTGGAGGGGAAGGTGTGGGGGGTTGGTGCGCCCCCATCCCTCTATATATATAGGGGTGGGCGCAGCCCTAGCCCCTCCCCCAAGCCAAGGCTGGCGGCCCCAAGGAGGAGGAGTGGGGGGCAAGGAAACCCCCCCTTCTAGAAGCTCTATCTCGAGTTTAAACCTCTCTTGGCCGGCTGGGCCCTATGGGGCCTTGTGCCCCTAACCCAATGCGGCCAGGACACTCCCTCATAGGCCCATGCCCCCTCCCGGAAGGTGGGGCCACGTTGGTCCCCTTCCGGAAGGTTCTAGAAGCTTCCGGTACAATACCGATTAACCCGGAACAATTCCGAACTCCAAAAACTGCACTGCCTTATATGAATCTTATTCTCCGGACCACTCCAGAACCTCTCGTGATGTCCCGGATCCCATCCGAGACTCCGAACAAAAACTCATAAACCAATTATCCAATCTATCCTAGCGTCGAGACACATTAAGTGTGTGACCCTGCGGGTTCGAGAATATGCAGACATGATCTTCTATCAATAATCAACAGCGGGGTCTGGAAACCCATATTGACTCCCACACATTCGTCGATGATCATATCGGATGAACCATGATGCCAGGATTCAATCAATCCCATATATATATTCCCTTCGTCTCGCGATATTTTACTTGCCCGAGATTCGATCGTCGGTACCGTCATACCTAGTTCAATCTCGTTCACAGCAAGTACTTTACTCGTTCCGTAATCCGATATCACTTTGTGATTAACTCCTTAACCACATGCTTGCAAGCGGAGTTGATATCGATTACCGAGTGGGCCCGAAGTATATCTCTCTGACTTGGGAGGGACAAATCCCATCTCGATACATACAACCCAACAGATACTTTCCGATCACCTGAGAGACACCTTTATGATCACCCTCTCATAGGATGACGTTTGATGACCTCAAAGCTTTCTTCCGATACCAGGGAGTTGTATTATCTCATGGTCTAAGGAATACAATATTTGACATAATAAAAGCTTCACAAAGACGAACACGATGACACGATCTAATTGCTTCACTAAGTTTGGGTCTGTCCACTATATCATTCTCCCAATGATATGATCTCATTATCAATTGACAACTCATGTCTATGGTTAGGAAACCTTAACCATCATTGATCAATGAGCTAGTCCATAGAGGCGTAGTAGGGACACGGTGTTGTTCACAAACCACACAAGTATTAAAGTTTCCGCTTAATACAATTCTAGCATGGAATATAAACATTATCATGAACAAGAATTATAATAATAACATCTTTATTATTGCCTCTAGGGCATAATTCCAACAAATGGACGCGCTCCAACCTATCAAACTCTACCACCAACTGTCCATATGGCTAAGTTCTTGCAACCTATATGATCCAGGCAGAGCCCATAATGCCAAGTGGTTGCACTTGAAGCTTCTCAATATTTGACATCTCAAATCTCTTTGTTCCTGGGTAGCCATCCACAAGTGAGATACACAAGGTCAACCATAAACATGGGCCTTGTGAACCACTCAACCAAAAACCACCAATCAAGTCCAATTCCACCCAGGTGATTCATTGACTTAGTAGTTTTATTAAGAAAAACATAAGTCCTCAGACTTAGAAATTTTCCATAGTATGAATGTATATTCCACCCTTGTTTTCTATTAGCTAAGCTAAGCATGATAGTAGTAGGAGTATTAACTTAGGAAATTTTACTAAGGTTTCATCAACTAGGTTTTCCTATAGCAAGGTTTATACTTAGCAAAATTTCATGCAAGTTTTACTTAGAAAAATCACTAGTGCATAGTGAAAGTAATGGGACAAAAGTATGAATCATCACTTGCCTTTTTGGTAGAGGGTATAAGTTCACTCCTTGTCCTTGCAACAATCACACTCTTAAAGTCACTACAATTCAATCAAGCAAGGCACAAACTCAATCTACCAATCAAGCAAAACATCACATAAAAACTTAGAACTAAGATAATGCATGCAAGCATGCCAAGGATTGTTTTATTTGAAAAAGTGGTTCCTAATGGGTCATAAAAACTTGGGTACACCTAATGGTCATTTTATAAAGTGGCAAAGTCATTTGCAAAAGGTTTCATTTTATAAACCATTTTCAAAACAAGGTGTCATTTTATGTGGTGTAGAAATATTTTTACTAAGGCATTAATCTATAGGGTTCACCAAATTTATTTTCAAACCATAAAACTTGGTTTTTGGGGTCAGAGAGTTTAAAACAAAACATTTCCCAAAGGTTTTCCTTCAAAACCATTTTCAATAAATAAACCAAATTTTTATTTGACTAGAAATGGTTTTAAATCAAAGAATCATTCTTTTGTTTCTCCAAATACATTTTTGAAACCACAAAGTGTTTACTACGGTCAGTAGGTTCAAATCACACCATTTTCCAAAGATTTTATCCCCAAAAACATTTTAGAACAATTTTTATAATCTAAACAAGCATACAAATGTTTCTGCAAAAACAAACATTTTAACAGAAACTTTTTACTAAACAAATGGCATGGTTGGCTAGGGCTTGTTCCACTGATTCCACTGATATAAAGTTTGTAATTTTTGGACGTGTGGAACTAAAGTTACAAGGTTTTCAAAATTGCATCTAAATCTGATTACAAATTCTGTTTTAAATCGATCTGTGCCACGCGGCGTGTCCTGATTCGTCCATACCGCTTCGGTTGGATCGAGCACTTTGGTGCGTTGGATCAAGTCAGATCGTGCGGCACAGGTTGCTTACCCCTTCGCTTTAAGTGGTTCTATCCTATCCACTAGATCGAGTTCGGACGGCTGCTGCGAGCTTGACCTAAAACGAGCGGCGTTGCGGCGGTGGCTGGCGGCGGAGCGGCTAGATGGTGGCGGTGCCGGCGATACAGGAAGCTAGAGTGGCTGGGGAGATGCTCACAGTGATCGCAGGGCGACGCCGAAGCTCAACGTGGAGTCGTCTTGGCAAGGGGCGCACGGGGACAGGAGGAATCGCTCACCGGAGTTGGTATGGGCGGCGGTGCTCTCGGGTCGTCCTCGCTGGCGTCGTTTAGAACCATGCTAAGCCAAAAGAGAGGCACGATTAGATGCGCACAAGGTTCGCGAGTAAGGGAGCTTCATCGGGAGGTGCTGGGGCGGTCGAGGCTTACCAGGGGAGTTCGTCGGAGAAACGGCACACGGCGGTGGCGAGTTGAGGTTGACGAAGCCGATGTTACGGGGCACTCGCGGGCGAACCAGTGGCACGGGGAGATGCGCCAGGATGTGTGGAGCGAGCTCGTGTTCAGTGGGAGGTGAGAGGCGGTGGGGTGTGGCCGGAATTGGAGCAAAGGCTCGTCGGAGACCGCGGTGGTGCGAAGAGGAATTGGGCGGCCTGGGGGCGTGTTGAGGTGGGGCGACTGAGGAGAAGTGGAGAGGAGGGGCAGACGCTTTAACGTGCGTGGTCAAGGGGCCGATTAATGGCGTGGTTAACGCGTATTACGCCGGACTTTATTCGCCTGCAACGGCCGGCGAGGGGAGGGGCGTAGTACGCGGGTGAAGACGATGGATACGTGGCGGTGGGGTCCACTGGCAGCGATAGAGAGAGAGGGGGTGTGGGACCTGCTAGTCAGCGATTGCGCGGGTGCGGGTCTGAGTGAGAAAACGTTTCGGCAGAGGGGGAAATAGGTGGGCTTGCTGGGCCTAGTTGGGCTGGCCGGCTGGGCTGGCTCCCTTTTCTTATTTTTTTCTGTTCTGGATCTTTTTCTTTTTCCAATTCAATTTCTGTTTTGAAATTCAAACAATCAATTGAAACAACCAAAACAAACACTCAATCAAATAAACTTCCACTAAACTTTATATTGAGTTTAGCTCTGTTTATCCACACAAATCAAAGTCAAAAACAAAATTAATATTTTTAATCTTTTTAGGATCCATTTATTAGTTAAATAAAATGGACCTTAGTTATTAAATCAAATAGGGTTTGATTTATTTAATAAAATCTCCATTTGAAATCTAAATATTATCAAAACCAAATCAGTAGGTTTTATTTGAAAAATATAAGATACTTGAAAAACTTGTTTAAAATAAGATATCATTTTTATTTTAGGGTCCATTAATAATTAAATAAGATGGACCTTAGTTATTAATTCAAATAGGATTTGTTTTATTAAAAACCTTATTTTGAAATCTAAAATAAAACCAAAAACACTTCATTAGGTTTTATTTGAGAAAATAAAATACTTGGAAAACTTATTAAAATAAATAAATAAGTTTTAGTGTTTATTTAAAATGGGAAAAGCTTTTACTTAAATAAAATTGGATATTAAATCCTTATTATTTTATTTAAATAAACTTTTAATATTTTTTTTATCAAAACAAAATGTTTTATTTCAAAAGCTTGACCAAGGTTTATTTTGATTCCATAAAATAATCCTTATTTATAAATCTACCTTTTCTTTTGAAAACCAAATCTTTTATTTAAAGATCCAAAAATAGTAATTCTAAATATTTTTTTAAGTTTATTGTTTATTTATCTTTTTAAATCCCTTTAGGATTTTATTTGATCCAAAATAGGTTTTGAAAGTTTCCAATTGGATTCAAAAGTTTCTTCTCACCCTGAAAATCAACAAAGTTTTATTTTATTCAATTATTTTTCACATTACAAGATTTGGAAAATCTTGGGATGTGACAAGTACTATCCCGCTATGAACTACACCTAGTTTGATAACAAACTTCTTGACACAAATGCCCTCTATTGCTGCTACAATGGCAGTCATATAATTAGCCTTTTGTTGTAGTATCTGTTATAATGTCTTAACTTTGGAACTCATCCAAATCCATTATGGAACTTCATTTCCATTAGGTTGTGCCACCCATAGTTTAAATTGAGATAAACTTACTTTGTATATTGTGACAAAACTAGTATCAATGTAACACTTTACAATGAACTATCTATTTATTTGTCACCTTTACATAAATAACATATTCTTAGTTCTTCCAAAGATCATAAGAATATCCTTACTATCGTCCAATGATCATCTTATGAGTCATTCTGGTATATGCTCAATAACATTTAGAGCATAGGACATTTCTGGATGTGTACATATCACAGTATGATTGGTCAAAATACTCTTTGTGATTTCATTCACCAAGTGTCAAAAACACTTGGATATCATCTCACTTACTGACGAGGGTTCGACTCGTCAATGCCCATTGTTATGGACTTGGGATTGGAGAAGATGGGGATGCTAGAGATCGCGAGACGGTTAATAGACACGCAGCAAGGGGACACGGTGTTTACCCAGGTTCAGCCCCCGGAGGGAAAACCCTACTCCTGCTTGTCTATTCTTGATTGATGGCGGAACCAAACATTATAGGGGTGCGCAGATGCAATCTGGCGTGAGGTGTGTGAAAGTACCGACTTGATACGACTAGAGGGGAGGGTGAATAGGCATCTACCAATTTTATTTTGTTTCACACTTTTAGGCTCAACGAGAAAGGAAGTTATCTAGAGATGCAACTAAGTGAGCAACCTAAATGCAAGAAAGCGAACACAAACCACAAAAACAGTAAATAGCGAGGAGTAAAGGAAGGGAACGAAGTAACCGGCGAGGGGACACGGAGATGTAATTCCCGTAGTTCACTCCCAAGGAGCTACGTCTACGTTGGAGAGGTGTCGGGGCCACACAAGGTCACCCGAGCGCCACAAAGGCCTCACCTTCTTCTCCGGTGAGCTCCCCCACAAAGGAGGCCTCACAATCCACTAACCGGTGACCTTGAAGGCGCCAACCGAAACCTTTACACCAAGGTTGAGGGGGAGGCTCCACAACTCAATTCGAGGCCCTCAACGACACCTCGAAGCTTTACAACACATGCCTCAGCTCCGGGGATGCCCTACACCGTCTAGGGTTCCAAGAAACCCAAGAGTAACAAGATCCACAAAGGATGGGTGGGGGAAATCAATTCTTCTTTGGTGGAAGTGTAGATCTAGGTCTCCTCCCTCACCTCTCAAAAGATCAGGTCATTTGAGTGGCTAGAGAGAGAGATTTAGTGAGGTGAAGCTCAAGCATTAATGGAGGAGAGAGAAAAATTCAAGAGAGAGTGGGAGGAAGAAGAGGGGTGCCTTAAATAGGCTCCCCTCGCACTGAACCATTACAGCCCCCGCGACCTCACCGGAAGTTCCGGTGAGAGGCCGGAAGTTCCGCCTGAGCCTGGCTCCAACGGTCATCAGACCGTTGACGCCCGCTCCAGAAGCGCAACCGGAAGTTCCGGTCAAAGCAGACCGGAAGTTCTGGTCAAAGCAGACCGGAAGTTCCGGTGAACTTCCGAGCAAGTTCCGATCAAGTTCCGGCAAATAGCACGCTTCAAAACAGAAACTTTCTGAGCCTTCACCGGAACTTGGGGCGGAACAGGGGCGGAACTTTTGGGTCGCGAAGCGAGTCTGACCAGAAGTTCCGGCCTTCAGGCGGAAGTTCCGCTCAACAACTTTTGCCAGGAAAAGTTCCGGTCAAGTTCCGGCCAAGTTCCGGCAAATAGCACACTTCAACACAGAAGGTTACTGAACCGCCACCGGAACTTGGGCGGAACTAGCGTCGGAACAAACTGTAGAACAGCCCGCAGAAAAAGGTTTGAGCGGAACTTCCGGTCTATGACCGGAAGTTCCGGTGAGACACAAAAGGCCCCAACTGAACAGGAAAACGCTCTCTCTCATGGAATAATGGGATGGCTGTGGCGGTGCATATAGGTTTGTGCAAAAACAAGTGATTTCCCACAGCCCTCCAACATGGACCCCCTCTTAATAGTACGGTGACCTAAAAACATCAACCAAAAAGAAATTAGGAGAAGATTAAAAAGGCCACCGTCTTCAGAAGATCACAAGAGAGCATCCATCACAATAGAATGAGACAACAACGACGTTTCCCCTGAAACTCAAGAGCACAGTTAAAAGCAAGGTTGGGATTGTCATTTATCACCAAAAACATCATGGGAAGATATAGTCCTTTCAATCTCCCCCTTTTTGGTGTTAGATGACAATCCCACAGATTTGCATAGAAACAAAGCAATCTTTGCAACGGACGGGGCAGGCTCCCCCTGTATGTGTGCAAGGTAGAGAGAAGACCCCTAAGGACTGAACTAGCACATATACACGGAGGCTCCCCCTAACAATTCTAAAGATAGCACAAGTACAAAAAGGGATAGAGATCATACCAGAACCAACTAAAAGTGGTGGAGACAAACGGAGTAATAATAATAAAAAGAGCAATGAGGCTCCACCACCATAGCAACAGCCCAAGAGATGACAATAAGATACCACACTCACAACAAAGTATAAGATACCACAAAGATATCACATAGACTCAAACATAACATACCACATGGTCCACAAGCACACATAAGTTCACGGACATAAAACCACAAGCACACAAATAAACTAGAGAGTTCGCGAGTAAGAAAAGATCAAAGGCAAGAATAGGCTCGCGACTCAACCCATGCAAATCCCGTAGACAACCTAATAGACATCTTTCTCCCCCTTTGGCATCGAGACACCAAAAAGGAAGAAGAGATCAAACTACTCGTCCCAGCCATGAGAAGGGGAAGGAGGAGAAAACTCATGCGGACCAGTGACCTCCTCCTCAGACTCATCTTCAGACCAGTTGCAGTTGGTGCGAACCCAATCCTCCTTGGGAGCAGTGACAGAGCTAGAGACCGGTGAGCAAGGAATATTGAGGGCTGTCATGATGGCCTTCTGGCGCTGAACGTTGTGACGCTGATCAACATAAGCCTGATACTCGCGGTCCTGCAGAAAGCAGAAAGTCTTCTTCACTTTCCCAAGCAGCTTCTTTGCCCAAGATGGCTGCCTCTGAAGAGAAGGACCACCAGCACTAGAGCCACCCGGAGCAGAGGAGGGACCACTAGCAACACCTTGAGTCTTCTTGAGAGCAGCTTCCTTTTCTTCCTGAGAACGAGGCTTCTGGTGCTTACTCACACGGAGCCTTTTCTCTTCATGAATGGTGATGTTGTCTTGAGGTAAGTGAGTGCTAGTCTTCTCGAGCCACTTGTGATTGATGAGAGTTTGAATGTAGGGAGCATAGATGCAGGAGCGCTTTTCGATGAGAGCCCCCCACATCTCTGAGTAGATGAAGTGCATAACATCCATTGACCTGTCAGTGTCTCGGCGAAGATGGGTCTGATGCATGAGGTCAACCTGATATCCATGAAACTGATCAAAGTTGCCAGCTTTGGGAGAGATGGTGTTCAAGTACACCCTGCGCATAATGTCATAAGCTGGCAGCAGATGATTCACAAACCCAACACTTCCCCATCCTTCAATGTAGAGAGGCTCCAGAACCTCAGGATCAGCAGCAGTAGGACCATGAACACGCCAACCATTTGCCCCACGTCCAGGCTGAATGGGATAGCCCAGAAGCTCAGCAAACTCAGCCCAAGTAGCGGTAAGATACACATCCCTGGTCATCCACTTCATCTCACCTTCAGTAGAGGACTGCATGTGAAGAAACAGGGTGGAGTAGAACTGAGCAATAGCAGTTACATCAAATTTCTGACGGTGCTCCATGAGGGGAATCAGTCCAAACTTCTTGCAGATATCAAGAGCCTCCCCAAAGTAGACTTGCTTCTCTTCCATGTGAGGCACATTGATGTACTTCTGAGGAGCAACCACGAACTTCTTCTTTGATGCATAGATTTCTTCATAAATCTGTTCCTGACGGCAGGTGTGAAAATGCAGGTCCAAGCAGAGACGATCACGAGGCACGAGGTAGGGATCTGTAGCCCTAAATGCAGCGTAAGCCTTCTGAGTCCACTTGGAGATCTTGGCTTTGGTCATGTCTGGCCCTGCAGCAGTGGCCTTCTGAGAAAGAGCAGGCCTCTTCCCTACAGCAGCAGCAGCACGGCGAGCAACAGCAGCCTTCTGGCGAGAAGTTTGAGCGGTGGGACGCACAACTTCAGCATCTTCCTCATCAATCTCAGGAGGAATGTCAGCGGATGGTCGGCGGGCACGCTTGCCTTGGCGAGTCTCTCCTTCCCCTGAGAAGAAAGAACAAGAATAGGGAGGGAAGTTGGGATAAGTGCACAAGTTCGGAAGAGGAAACAAAAAGAGTTAGATTGGAAAAATACAAACAGGAAATTTTTTGCAGTGTAGCCGGAACTTCCGCTGAAACGTCGGAACTTCCGGTCTAGACCGGAAGTTCCGGTCGTGGCTCACCGGAAGTTCCGGTGAGGCCACGAACTGACAGTTTCAACATGAGTTCCCTAGATGTAGATCTAAAGACCACCAATGCACACATTTTTCCAAGGATGTATTGGAACAATCTACTCTAGCATGATACCCTAGGCCTACCAAGATCTTCCAACAAGTTCTAGCCAAAGAACTAGCCTAGACAAGGTGTGCCCTAACTCAAGCCATGGTGAGAGCAAGATCTCCATTAATGGAGGGAGTTAAGGGCAAATACCAGAGTCCATGGCGGGGGATCGAGGTGGGGAAGGATCCCACGGAGCAGATCTGGAGAGGAGCGGTTGGAGAAGAGGGGGCCGGAGCGCCCACTTGGAGACGTCCTGGCCGGCGGCGCTCCTGATAGAAGATGGGTCTTGGGGAAAAAAGGAAGAAGATCCCGTTTTCCCCCAGGGCCCACCTTATATAGGACAGGGAGCACCACCGGAAGTTCCGGTCAGGGACCGGAACTTCCAGGTCAGACTGACCGAAAGTTCCGCTGACACCAGGAGGAACATCTCAGGATAGGATAACAAGGAAGAACTTGTGCAGGGAATAGAGAGGGCTTGAGGTAAGGAAAGGCTTAGGATAGATAGCTCAAACTGTGAAGAACCAAAAACACCAAAACAAGAAAAACACAAACAAAAACGAACCAAATAAAAACGAGTCGGTGGCCGAAGCCACCTTATATAAGAGTAAATGGCTTGACACCGCGAAGATATATCTTGGGTTCATTACCAACACTCATCATGAAGCTCAAACGGTCTCCTTTAGAGACGATAGAGTATGAAAACTTTAATGTGCGCATAATAGGGATAGTGTTTGTTCATAAGAGGAACTACACTCCCCCTAAATCCATGCCTACATCCAAACAAGATGCACATTGAGACACGGGTAGGTGTGCAAGGGCTCAAGCAACATTGCTCGAATCAATGATATTTAGCTCATGCCTTAACTCTCGGAACCTTGCTTCATCAAGAGGCTTCGTGAAAAGATCCGCAAGATTTGCCTTGGTGGGAACATACTCCAAAGAAATGTCTCCTCTAGCAACATGGTCCCGAATGAAATGATGACGAATCTCAATGTGCTTGGTCCGGTTGTGTTGCACGGGATTGTGAGCAATAGCAATTGCACTCTCATTGTCGCAAAGAAGAGGCACCTTGTCAAAATATAGTCCAAGATCCTTCAAGGTTTGCTTCATCCATAGCAATTGAGCACAGCAGCTTGCGGCAGAGATATACTCAGCTTCGGCAGTAGACATAGACACACAGTTTTGCTTCTTCGAGGACCAACAAACCAAAGATCTTCCGAGAAACTGACAAGCTCCGGAGGTTGACTTTCTTCCCACTTTGTCACCAGCCCAGTCCGAGTCCGTGTAACCAATGAGATCAAAGCTGGCTCCCTTGGGGTACCACAACCCAAAGTTTGGGGTATGAACTAAATATCGAAAGATCCTCTTGACAGCCACCATGTGACTTTCCTTTGGTGCGGCTTGAAATCTTGCACACATACCCACACTCAACATAATATCCGGCCGGGATGCACAAAGATAGAGCAAAGAACCAATCATCGAACGATAGAGTTTTTGATCCACCTCCTTACCCTTGGGATCGAGATCAAGATTAACCTTAGTTGGCATGGGAGTCTTGGCACCTTTGACTTGATCAAACTTGAACTTCTTGAGCATGTCTTGGATGTACTTGGCTTGGTTGATGAAAGTCCCTTTCCTCAATTGTTTGACTTCAAATCCAAGGAAAAACTTCAACTCCCCCATCATGGACATCTCGAAGCGGTCAGTCATGAGCTTGGCAAAATCCTCATTAAAAGTTTTGTTAATAGACCCAAAGATAATGTCATCTACATAGATTTGGCATACGAACAAGTGGACTCCAACTTTCTTAGTAAAAAGAGTGGGATCAATGAGGCCCACTTCGAAGCCACGGTCTAACAAGAGCTCCCTAAGGCAATCATACCACGCACGTGGGGCTTGCTTAAGGCCATAGAGTGCCTTATTGAGCTTGTAGACATGGTTCGGAAGAAGTGGATCCTCAAAGCCCGGAGGTTGCTTGACGTATACCAACTCTTTCAAAGGACCATTAAGAAAAGCACTATAACATCCATTTGATACAATTTAAAGTTATGATGGGTAGCAAAGGCAAGGAGCATACGAATGGATTCAAGGCGAGCAACAGGGGCGTAAGTCTCACCGTAGTCGATGCCCTCAACTTGTGAGTATTCTTGGGCAACTAACCTTGCCTTGCTGCGCACGACAATTCCATTCACATCGCACTTGTTCTTGAAGACCCACTTGGTTCCAATGACGTTTTGACAATCTTTGGGCCGCTCAACCAATGTCCAAACATTGTTCCTCTTGAAGTTGTGAAGTTCCTCGTTCATAGCATCAAGCCAATCGTCATCTTCAAGAGCTTCGAAGACTTCCTGTGGTTCCACAAGAGAGATAAACGCATGGTGAGAGCAAAAGGAAGCTAGTTGCCTCCTAGTAGTGGAACCTTTATTGAAATCTCCATAGACATTATCAAGGATATGGCCATCTCGAACAAGCTTGGCGAGACGATAGGCTTGACAACGGGCTTGTGCTTCAATTCGAGATTCTTGAGCTACCACTTGGTCATTTCCACCAATTGAGCTACCACTTGGTCATTTCCACCAATTGAGCCGCCCCCTTGACTATAAGCACAAACACAAGGGTCATCTTCATCAATTTCCACTTCGGGAGAGTCATCGCTTGGAGAGGATCCTTGAGGATCATTGACTTGATCTTGATCTCGACGAGCTTGACCTTGGGGAGAAACGTGACCTTGAGGAGGAGCCCCATCTTGGGGAGGTTGATGAGGTTGATGAAGAGCTTGTCCATGAGAGGTGCCTTGAGGATGAGCCCCATCGAGGGGAGGTTGATGTTGTTGATGAAGAGCTTGTTCTTTAGAGCTTGGAGAGTCATGAGCATGGGAAGCTTCGGAAGAGCTTGAGGGAGCTTGTGCCAAGAAGGTAGGTCCTTGAGGTACAAGATGATCTTGTGAGAGTGAGGGCTCCACTTGAGTAGAGCTTGGTCCTTCTCCTTCGTCCATAAGGGGATCCTCAATGGGGAGGTGGAAACCCACACCCATTCTTCCTATGGCCTTGGGAGGAATTTCATCACATGGATCACAAACACCATCTTGCCTAACAAGAGACTCATGATTTTCATCAAACTTCACGTTGCTCGTCTCTTCAACTCTTCCATTGGCTTTGTTGTAGACTCTATAAGCATGGGACTGATTTGAGTAACCAACGAAAATTCCTTCTTGAGCCTTGGATTCAAACTTTGACAACCGAACTCCTTTCTTGAGTATGTAGCACTTGAACCCAAACACCCGAAAGTAGCTAACATTAGGCTTTTTCCCGGTGAGAAGTTCATAGAGGGTCTTGTTCTTATTCTTGCGGAGATAAAGCCGGTTGGTTGCATGGCAAGCGGTGGAGATGGCCTCGGCCCAAAAGTTGTATGGAGACTTGAACTCAGCTAGCATAGACCGAGCCGCATCCATCAAAGTGCGATTCTTCCTTTCAGCAACTCTGTTTTGTTGAGGGGTGTAGGGAGTGGAGTATTGGTGCTTGATTCCTTCATCACTGAGAAACTCATCCAAGGTATAGTTTTTGAACTCGGTGCCATTGTCACTTCGAATTGAGAGAATAGTTGCATTGTGCTTCCGTTGAACCTCATTAGCAAAGTCAATGACGGTTTGTTGAGTCTCACTCTTGTACTTGAAAAAGAACACCCAAGTGTATCTTGAGAAATCATCCACAATAACCAAGCAATACTTCTTGCCTCCAAGGCTATCATGAGAGGGAGGACCAAAGAGATCCATATGCAAGAGCTCCAAACATCTCTCGGTAGTGATTTGATTGAGCGCTTTGTGAGGAGTTTCATGCATCTTCCCTTCAATACAAGCCCTGCAAACACGATCTTTGGCAAAAGAAACATCGTTAATACCAAGGATGTGGCCCTCGGAGTGAAGTCTTTGCAAAGTTCTCATGTTAACATGGTCTAGGAGGCGATGCCACAACCAGCCCTTGTCGGCTTTAGCATAGAGACATAGAGCATGAGGAGTAGTGGTCCCTGAAAAGTCCACCACGTACAAGTCATGTTCTACATATCCTACAAAAGCCACCTTGAGAGACTTGCTCCACATGAGGACCACGGAATGAGAATTAAAGAAAGAAGAAAGACCCATAAGAGCAAGAGCACGAACTGAGAGTAAGTTGTAACCAAGAGTTTTGACAAGCATGACGTCAACCAAGGATACATCCGGGGTTTCCACCACTTTGCCAAAA
Organism: Avena sativa; assembly: GCA_916181665.1. Taxonomy (NCBI): domain Eukaryota; kingdom Viridiplantae; phylum Streptophyta; class Magnoliopsida; order Poales; family Poaceae; genus Avena; species Avena sativa. The sequence continues at coordinate 87,183,034 of OV702284.1, forward strand.
CCCAAAACCTGAGAGCTTGTTTTGTCACCGTAGGAGACCATGGTGTTGGCAATATTGGGTCTCAACTCGGTCATGATAGACTTGCTTCCGGTCATATGACTTGTGGCACCACTATCGAGCACCCATTTTGAACCGCCGGAAGCATAGTCCTACAAGAAAATCAAGCCTTGGTTTTAGGTACCCATTTTGCAATGGGTCCCCTTTTGTTAGTGACAAGAACCTTTGGCACCCAAATGGCCCAATGATAATCATGCGTGTAAGATGTCCCCACATATCTAGCATATACATGACCATCATAAGATTTGCAAAGAATATAAGAGGGATTGTTCTTTCCGGCAAAGTTGTCACTTTGCAAGAGGGTTAGGCCATTTGGTACTCCTTGGGCCATGCCATTGTTCTTTTTCTTCTTCTTAGTCTTGGCAAGTTGATCCTTCAAAACTTTGACCTCCTCTATGAGATGCTCATGCTTGCAACAAGGGTTAGGAGAGCTAGACAAGTCTATAATTTGCACAGCGGAAGACTTAGAAAGATCACGAGTTAATTTAGTTTGAAGTTGTTCATGAGCCTCAAAAAGACTTGAGAATTTACTCTCCAAGGCTTTGTGTTCCTCTTTGAGTTTCTCAAGATCCTTTTGAGTCCTATCATGACCACCCACAAACTCAGCATTTTCTTTCTTGAGAACCTTAATCAAAGCAAGAGCATGGTCACGTTCTTTAATTGTAGAGGTCAAAGTGTTGTTATGATCATCTACAAGCTTAGACACATTTTCTTCAAGATTAATTCTCATATTTTGTTCATCCTCAAGACTTTGAGTGAGAGAGGCAATTTCATGGCGGCATCTCTTTCATTTTTACTTAGCAAGTCAAGAATTTCTTCCTTTTCATCTAAGGCATCTCTAGCATTTTCAAGTTGAGCAAGTAAGGACTCAAAGCAGTTTTTAGTTTCTTCATCTAAGGTAGCAACAAATTCACACATGTCAATCATCTCTTTCTTCACCTCTAGACCAACAAGATCAAGAGAGGAAGGCTCACTAGAGATGGGTTGAGGAGTGGGTTTCGGTGATACCTCGGTGGCCTTGGCCATGAAGCACTTTTGGTTGGAGGAGATGACATTTTCATTTGGCGAGTCGAAGAGGGATAGACGTGGAGTTGAGGTAGTGGCAATGGCAGCAACCCCCACAATATCTCCACCATGAACTTCATCATCATCATCTTCATCTGTGCCCGAAAGATATTCTTCATGGACCACAATTGCTCGTTCCTTGTTAGTGGCGTTCTTGACGGTGTAGTTCTTGTTTATGGGGTGAGGAGATCTTGACTTGACCTTGCGAATGAGACGACCACCATTGTCTTCACGGTTCTCAAAGGGACACTTGGCCACGAAGTGACTCTTGTCGTTGCAATTGTAGCAAGACCTTGCTTTGGGAGACTTGTTGGGTGAGTTGAATCTTGAGTTGTCCCTTGATCTTGACTTGAATCCGGACTTGTTCCAAAAGGCCCTTGAAGCGAGAGCAAGATGTTCGTTGAAGGCACATTTGAGGTCTTCTTGAGACCACTCACTTGATGTATCATCATCATCGACTTCAATAGCCTTGGCCTTCAAAGCAAGGTTCACTTTTGTTGATCCAATGGCTCTATCTCGAGCGGACTCCGCATTCTTCTTAGCAATAGTCATGGCAATTACTTCACTCAAGACTTCTTGAGAGGTCATTAAGTGAAAGTTGGTTCTTCCCTTGATAGAGTTGAGCTTTTGTTCTTCAAATGGGAGAAGAGCTTGGATGAACTTCCTCTTCATAAACTTGTCATCAACATAGTGAGCCCCAAGGTCCCTCATAGTAGAACAAAGGACCTTAAGGCGCCTATACATGTCTTCAGGGGTCTCATCATCTTGCATTGCGAAACCATCGCACTCGTTGTTGATCTCATCAAACTTGGAGCTTTGGATGCTAGCATTCCCAACAAAGAGCTCGGTGAGTTGATCCCAAGCTCCCTTGGCAGTGTCAAATTGGCGGATGTGAGCAAAATCCTTTGGAGTCAAGGCCTTTTGAATCATTCCCAAAGCTGTAGCATTGAGTTGCTTGTCCACCACTTCACCTCGTGTCAACTTCTTTGGGTCAAATGGAGAGAATCCATCCTCCACAATACTCATTAACTCAATGGATGAGATGGAAATATGTGAGCGCATTAGATATTGCCAATTGGCGAAATTAGACGTATCTAGCATAGGTGGTGCTCCTTGAGGGATAATGTGTGGCATGGGAATGGGTGGATCCGGAGTGTACTTCGGCAGTGGGGGTACCGCCGAGTAGTCCTTTCCTCCATTCTCCCCTTTTGAAGTTGGGTTCTCAGGCTCCTCGATGTTCTCACTTGGAACCTTGGTAGAGGTTTGAGCAACAAAACCAAGTCCCAAGTGAGTGGTGGCAGCCGCGGGAGTTACCCCGGGGGCGGACACCGTAACAGTGGGAGGAACCTCGTTGGATTGGGGTGTGTCAATAGCAACCATGGGGTTTGGCTTGAGAGACTGCAAGAGAGTCATCATTTCCTCGAACTTGGACATCATGGATGACTCCAATTGCTTGAGGTCATCCATAGTGGACAAGTTCGTGGCTTTTTCGGTTTCACTACCCCCTTCGTCGACCATAGTCTCTTAGGCGGTAAAGCCCGAAGTAAGAGCCTTGGCTCTGATACCAATTGAAAGTACCGACTTGATACGACTAGAGGGGGGGTGAATAGGCGTCTACCAATTTTAATTTGTTTCACACTTTTAGGCTCAACGAGAAAGGAAGTTATCTAGAGATGCAACTAAGTGAGCAACCTAAATGCAAGAAAGCGAACACAAACCACAAAAACAGTAAATAGAGAGGAGTAAAGGAAGGGAACAAAGTAACCGGCGAGGGGACACGGAGATGTAATTCCCGTAGTTCACTCCCAAGGAGCTACGTCTACGTTGGAGAGGTGTCGGGGCCACACAAGGTCACCCGAGCGCCACAAAGGCCTCACCTTCTTCTCCGGTGAGCTCCCCCACAAAGGAGGCCTCACAATCCACTAACCGGTGACCTTGAAGGCGCCAACCGAAACCTTTACACCAAGGTTGAGGGGGAGGCTCCACAACTCAATTCGAGGCCCTCAATGACACCTCGAAGCTTTACAACACATGCCTCAGCTCCGGGGATGCCCTACACCGTCTAGGGTTCCAAGAAACCCAAGAGTAACAAGATCCACAAAGGATGGGTGGGGGAAATCAATTCTTCTTTGGTGGAAGTGTAGATCTAGGTCTCCACCCTCACCTCTCAAAAGATCAGGTCATTTGAGTGGCTAGAGAGAGAGATCTAGTGAGGTGAAGCTCAAGCATTAATGGAGGAGAGAGAAAAATTCAAGAGAGAGTGGGAGGAAGAAGAGGGGTGCCTTAAATAGGCTCCCCACGCACTGAACCGTTACAGCCCCCGCGACCTCACCGGAAGTTCCGGTGAGAGGCCGGAAGTTCCGGTGAGAGGCCGGAAGTTCCGATGAGAGGCCGGAAGTTTCGCCTGAGCCTGGCTCCAACGGTCATCAGACCGTTGACGCCCGCTCCAGAAGCGCAACCGGAAGTTCCGGTCAAAGAAGACCGGAAGTTCCGGTGAACTTTCGAGCAAGTTCCGATCAAGTTCCGGCAAATAGCACGCTTCAAAACAGAAACTTTCTGAGCCTTCACCAGAACTTGGGGCAGAACAGGGGCAGAACTTTTGGGTCGCGAAGCGAGTCTGACCGGAAGTTCCGGCCTTCAGGCGGAAGTTCCGCTCAACAACTTTTGCCAGGAAAAGTTCCGAGCAAGTTCCGGTCAAGTTCCGGCCAAGTTCCGGCAAATAGCACACTTCAACACAGAAGGTTACTGAACCGCCACCGGAACTTGGGCGGAACTAGCGTCGGAACAAACTGTAGAACAGCCCGCAGAAAAAGGTGTAACACCCCGGTTCTGAAAAGACCGTGGCCTCTATGTATCATGCCAATCCCTTGATTGGTTCATTGGCCCACAATAGAGTAAGATAGATAACATAGCAAAATATCCGTGTATCATGATCTACAAAGATCCAGAGTACCATTATTACAATAAAAGCTTAGCATAAAGCTAGCTCAAATTATTCAGGTAGCAACATAAACAAATAAATCCTCCAATCTTCAAATTGCCCACAAGTGAACAAGTGCCGAGTGGAGTACCGTGGCCTATAACGATCAATCAGAATCGGAATAACCTGCAACATGAAACGTAGCAGCCCCGAAGGGCCAATACATAGAATGTATGCCAAGTAGAGCTAGTAAAGGAGACAATAGTACTAACATCTACATGCATATTTGGCAAGTGGAGCTGTGTCTGGCTTGGATTTGCAAATACATTTGTCCTACTTTCATAAACAGTTTTTAATTTTCTTTGAAAAGATCCCAATTAAGTTAACCCAACAATGTTAAAGCAATTATGAAATTAGAATGAGCGAGAAACATGTCATGGAATCAATATCTAGCAACTCAGATGTTCATAACCGGGGACACGGCTAATCGATTAGATTATACACTCTGCAGAGGTTAGTACACTTTACCCATGTGACTTGGCCATCCCAGCTCGTACCATCACTCTCATTTTGGGTGATGATAGGGAGAAGACCAAGAAGAGACTGTTCGGGAAGTAGCTCCTCAATCCCGATGCGCACCGGTCCAACCTACCAAAATTCTACATCTCTGGATACGCGGGTTCGAGTTACCACAACCTACTAAGTCCAACCAACCGCCCATTTCATTATTGCCACATGGTTGCACACGTAAGCTACACAATAAAGAAGCCAATCATTCTCTCATGATACCTGGGTGCCTTTCCGCAATGAAACCACCAAAAATTATCAATACCATCACACCCAGGGGGTTCATTGATTAAGTTGTTTTTAGTTTTCACAAACCAATACTTTGAGAAAACAAGTATCATTGATGTAACCCAGCCCTCGTTCAACAAAGCATGGCTAAGCACATCTACCAACGGTGGTTCAACTACGAAGAGGGTCCTACCACATAATATGACATAGCATAGCGATAGTATCATCCTACACATGCATCTACAAAATACACGACAATGCATAGAAAATAGTAGGACGATATCATGAACAAAGTAGCATCTACTTGCCTTGGTTGTAGCGGTCTGGAGCACAATCCTCACACGAGCAAGCGTTGCACTCAACACAATCTACACGATACAATTGCAATCATAAACAAACAATGCACAAGCATATGCAACAAATATGATGCATGAATGCATGAATGACAAGTGAATTGGTGCTACAGCTGCACCACAACATCCTATAACATAACACTACCGATTGCATGCATGGAAAATAGTTTTAGCGCTAGGGAAACTATTAAGTAAAAGTAAAGCTCACAACTAGAGCTAGAACTTAAATAATTCACTACAGGTAGTATACTGTTTGTAAAATCTTGGGAAAATTCTACACTATGGGCATCGCTGATTAGAAACAGTACCAATTGGAATTACTCGAAAAGGAATTATAAAACTCCCCGAGTAATTAAAACACTGCAGAAAGCCATTAGACAATTCCTGCAGAAGTATTTACTGTAAGCCTATCTTTTTAATTCACGATGAGATTCCCCTCGTTCTCCCGAGTTCAGGGACATATCATACGCGATTTTTGGAGCTATGGATCTTTTTATACGAATTTATTACTCCAAAAAGGCCACTAACTAGTTTGATTAAACTGTACTAAACCTGGCAGTAAAAGTCTGAACCAAAGGTACAGAGAGATTCTACACGACTCACTGAATCCTCACATATTTTATTTGCAATTTTTCGCCAAGCGGTTTAATTTCTACGCAATTTACAAGATTCTACCGAAATCTGCCAACTAAAAGGATTGACGAAATTGACCCAGTCAACTGTGTCTGTTGACTGGTCAACTAGTCCGCTGACTGGGCGCTGACTGGGCGTCTGACTAGTCAACGCCTGAGTTTGACCGGTCAACTAACGATCTAGGCCGCTGAGCTGAGATCTGACGGTGGCTGCTGCCTTACCGGAAACGACGACGAAACGGACTCCGAACGGGTTCCGGACAGCGGCGACGATCATTTCCAGCGACGAGATCCTTCCTGCGCGGATACACAAGGTCAACTACGGGTCCGAGAAAAATATATTGCGCGTGCGAAACGGCGCGTACGTGCGTGTATGCGTGCATGCATGTGCGCATGCGATGACGCGCACGTGCATGTGCGTGCGGCGCAGCGAGGCGGCAAGCGGCGCGCGGGCGGGTGGCGTGGCCGAGGCGGGGCGACGGCGAGGCGGGCGGCGGGTGCTCGCAGCGGCGGCGGCTGGCCGGGACGGGCGGCGATGCGGGGAGGGCGGCGTGGCGCGCAGCGCGAGGTGGAGGCGGCGGCTGCGGGCGGCGATGGCGGCGGTGATGGCGGCGTGGATGGCGGCGGTGACGGCGGCCATCGGCGGTGCGAAGGGCGGAAACGGAGAGGGGGCGGCGGCGGAGGCGGCGGCTCCTCGGGAGTCGCGCTCGCGCGCGCGGATCGAGGGAGGCGGGAGGCGGCGGGGTCGGCGCGTGGGCAGGTGTCGAGCACGGAAAACGAGGCCAGGTGGTTCCTTTAAGTGGGCCTTCTGCGCGGGTCCTACTCCAATTCGGTCCAGAAGTTGACTCCAACTCGGAAATCGGTCCGGATTTTCGGACCGTTTTCTGGCGGTTTACTAAAACGTCCGAGGCTTTTCCATACGAACTCCGATTCGAGCGATTCTCGCGCCTACGGGTTCGTATCGTCGAGGGGAACAACCTAGCATCAAGGTTTGATCGAAACCTCGAACCTACAGGGGTGGTTGCCGCAAGTCCTTCTAAAGCTTCCCGCAGGAACCTCGTAGCGAAACAAAATAGGGTTTTGCAAAAGGCGTTTCGCCAAACCTTTCTACTCGACGGTTTTGCATGGAAAGATATGATGCAATGACATGAATGATATGCAAGAACAAATCTAAAATTTGGGATGTGACAAGACTAACCCCCTTAAGATGAATCTCGTCCTCGAGATTCGGCGCGGCTAGCAAATAGGTGTGGGTAGTCCTCTCGGATGTCATCCTCACGCTCCCAAGTGGCTTCCTCTTCGGTGTGGTGGCTCCACTGTACTTTGCAAAACTTGATCGTCTTGGTACGGGTAGTCCTTTCTGCTGTCTCCAGAATCTTGACCGGCTTCTCCTCATAGGTCAAGTCACTCTCAAGCTGAACCTCCTCTAGTGGCACAGTGTCTCTCAATGGTGTATCCACCATCTCCGGATGGCACTTCTTCAGCTGGGATACGTGGAACACGTTGTGAACAGCAGACAGAGCTTCTGGCAACTCCAACTGATAAGCAACTTCTCCTTTGCGTGCTAAGACCCGATACGGTCCAATAAACCGAGGTGCCAGTTTACCCTTAATACCAAATCTCTTGATTCCACGAAGCGGCGATACTCTGAGGTATGCTCTATCACCTATCTCATACACCACTTCCTTGCGCTTGGCGTCAGCGTAGCTCTTCTGCCTTGATTGTGCTACCTTCAGCCTGTCCCTAATCAAGGCGACCTTCTCCTCAGTGTCCTTGATCAAATCAGGTCCAAACAACTGACGTTCTCCTACTCCATCCCATAGCAATGGTGTTCGGCACCGTTTCCCATATAGCACATCGAACGATGACGTCTTGATGCTGGTTTGATAGCTGCTGTTGTAGGAAAACTCGGCATAAGGCAAATTCTCATCCCAGCTAGAACCATGAGCCAAAGCGCAAGCTCTCAGCATGTCCTCCAAAATCTGATTCACCCTCTCGGTCTGTCCATCAGTCTGTGGATGAAACGCTGTGCTAAACTCCAACCTAGTACCAAGTGACTCGTGCAGCTGGCGCCAGAAGTGTGAGGTAAATTGGGTGCCTCTGTCAGATACGATACTCTTGGGAACTCCATGTCGGCACACAATCCTGTCCATGTAAATCTTGGCTAACTTTGCACTCGTATAGGTCGTCTTTACCGGTATAAAGTGGGCTACCTTGGTCAAATGGTCGACCCGTACCCAAATAGAGTCATATCCTGACCTGGTTCTGGGCAGTCCTGTGATAAAATCCATTCCCACTCTATCCCTCTTCCAATCCGGCACGGGCAACGGTTGTAGCAGTCCTGCTGGCTTCTGGTGTTCTTCCTTTACTCGGCTACATACATCACATAGGGCAATATGCTCTGCGATGTCTCCCTTCATGTTGTTCCACCAGAATCTGTCCTTTAGGTCCATATACATCTTCGTATTGCCCGGATGTATGGAATATGGCGAGTCATGAGCTTCCTGCAGAATCAACTTCCTTATCTCGGGATCGTTGGGAACGCACAAACGATCTCCGTACCACAGGGTTCCTTGCTCATCCTCGTGGAATTCCCTTGCTCGACCTTCCTTCATCTTTTCCTTAACTTCATCTATCTCTTTGTCTCCTATCTGAGCCTTTATGATCCTGTCCTGTAGCGTCGGTTGGACTTCCATTGTTGCTAAGTATCCTTCAGATACTACCTCCAGTCTAAGGTCCTTGAATTGCTTGCACAAGTCCTCAGGCAATTCACCAATTGTCAATCCATTGGCATAAACCTTTCGGCTCAGAGCATCTGCTACTACATTGGCCTTTCCTGGGTGGTATTGTAGATTCATATCATAATCCTTGATAAGTTCCAACCATCTCCTTTGTCTCATGTTCAATTCCTTCTGTGTAAATATGTACTTCAGGCTCTTGTGGTCGGTGTACACATCACAGTGTTTTCCCATTAAGTAATGCCTCCATACCTTGAGCGCATGAACCACTGACGCTAACTCCAAATCATGTGTGGGGTAATTCCGCTCATGGTGCTTGAGTTGTCGCGAGGCATATGACACTACTCTCCCATCTTGCATCAGCACACTACCAAGTCCCTGTCGTGAAGCATCACAGTACACTTGGAAATCCTTCTGAAGATCTGGTAAACACAGAACAGGCGCGGTCACCAGTCGACGCTTCAGTTCTTGAAAGCTGGCTTCACATACGTCTGACCATTCAAACTTCCTCTCCTTCTTCAGAAGTTCAGTCATCGGCTTTGCAATCTTGGAAAAGTTTTCAATGAACCTCCTGTAATATCCAGCAAGTCCCAAAAAACTTCGAATCTCTCCCACATTCTTGGGTGCTTCCCAATCAGTTACTGCAGTCACTTTGCTTGGATCAACAGCGACTCCTTCTCCTGACACTACGTGTCCAAGAAACCCAACGGTGTTAAGCCAGAATTCACACTTGCTGAATTTGGCATACAGCTTGTGTTCCCTCAGCTTCTCCATAATCATCCTCAGATGTTTCTCATGCTCAGCATCATCCTTGGAATATATCTGTATGTCATCAATAAACACCACCACGAACTTGTCCAAATACTCCATAAATACCTTGTTCATCATGGTCATGAAGTATGCCGGGGCATTCGTTAGTCCAAAAGACATAACCGTATACTCATATAAACCATACCTAGTGGTGAAGGCGGTTTTTGGTACGTCCTCCTCTCGGATCTTCAATTGGAAGTAGCCGGATCGCAGATCAATCTTGCTGAACACCTTTGCTCCTTCCAGTTGATCAAACAAGTCATTTATGTTCGGCAGAGGGTACATGTTCTTGATGGTTACTTCATTCAGCGAACGATAGTCCACCACTAATCTCTTGGTGCTGTCTTTCTTCTCCACAAACAGAACAGGTGCTCCTCATGACGACGCACTAGGCTGAATGAATCCCTTTTCCAGCTGCTCCTTCAATTGTTTCTTCAATTCCTTCAGCTCATCGACATCCATCTTATATGGTTTCTTTGCTATTGGTCCTGTTCCCGGCATCAGGTCGATAAGAAACTCTACATCTCTGTCAGGTGGCATCCCTGGCAGCTCTTCCGGAAACACGTCGGGGTAATCCCTAATCACTGGCACAGTATCCATGCTAACCCCCTGAGAATTCAACTTACACCTTCTCGGTCGTGCAGCCGACTTGAATCTAATCCTCTTACCATCCGGGGTTTTGAGTGAAACAGCTCGCTGTGCACAATCTATGTGTCCCCCATGCATAGACATCCAATCCATACCCAGAATAACATCTAATCCCTGTGAATCCAACACTACCAAATGTGCAATGAAGTGGTGTGTTCCAATCCTCATAGTTAAATCGCGGCATCCCGCGCTAGCTATCATATCTCCTCCAGGTGAACTCACTCTAATGGACCTTTTCATAGACTCAGTAGGTAACTTATACTTATCCACAAATGCCCTTGATATGAATGAATGCGATGCACCAGTATCAAAAAGTATAATTGCAGGGTAAGTGTTGATTGGGAACTTACCAATCACAAGGTCAGGCTCATCTGGAATCTCCTCCACATTCATGTGGTTCACTGTGGCCTTCTCGCCGTTGGTTGGCTTCAGTCCTTTCCTCTCCGGTCAGTTGTCAGCATAGTGTCCCTTCTGCTTGCACTTGAAGCACGTCACCTCACTCAGATCCTTCTTCACGAAGTTGCGGTCACGGTTGCGGTCATGTCCACCGTGTCCTCTAGAGTGGTGAGAGTGTCCTCCCTTGTGGCTGTGGTGGTTTCTCTTGCGGTTCTCCACTTGCTTGTGCTTCCCCTCCAAGATTCTGGCCTTGTCCATAAGCTCCTGGAAAGTGGGGCAGTAAACCACAAGTAGCTGTACTGAAAGCTCATCACTGAGGCCATCCAGGAATCTCTCCCTCCTTTTGGCATCAGTGTCAACATCCTCAGGTGCATAACGGGACAGTTTGTTGAACTCCTCAATGTACTCGGCCACAGAACGATTGGTTTGGCGCAAGTTGCGGAACTCCTTCCTCTTCAGGCTTAGAACTCCTGAAGACACGTGGTTGGTCCTGAAACCTTCCTCGAACATTGCCCAAGTCACGGTATCCAACGGGTGGGTGATCTGAAATGTGTCCCACCAAGAAGCGGCTGGTCCCTCCAGTAGGTGAGCGGCAAACCTCACCTTCTCAGCATCAGTGCATCCGACAGTTACTAGATCCTTGTTGACTGAACGCAACCAGTCGAGAGCAACCATTGGTTCCGTTGCAGTAGAGAACTTAGCTGGCCTTAACCTCAGAAATCTGGTGAGAGCATCTCCCTGAGGCTGATTGTTTTCATTGTTGTTGTTCTGATTTGCCATGAACTGAGTCATCACTTGGGTCAGCTGTGCCTGAGCTGCCATGAGCTGCTCCATCTCGGTGGGTTGACGGCGGGGAGGCATCTGCGGTTCAGCATAGGTAAGTTTAGAAAGAATCAACTACGACAATAGGATTCTACCGATGCATATGATCAAACAACAACAAACAATGGCAGACAATCACAAGCAAGCAACACATCAACAAACAAGCGATCCAGCAACATCCCAGGTGTTATCCTATCAGTATATAACTACTGAAATAGTTTTGCAAGAGTTGGCAATGGTTAACTAAACAATGGATCAACTAAACAACCAAAACAGCAATTCTGCCAGAACAGTCCAGCAGCGTTCACGAATTTTTCGGCCTGACTTAAACTCGTCAGAAAATTTAGATGATTTTTGTTCTTATAGTACAGAGAGTTTCGCATCAGCCCAATTTTTTTCAGATTTTTCCGAGTTACCAGAAAAATATGAAAAATCACGCAGTACTGCTGTATCAGCAGAAAAACTGCAGCGAAAATAACATAGATGATAACCAAATTGCCATAACTCTTTTATAAAATTCGCACAAATAAATCCTGGGATATTGGAGTACACAAATAAGCAACTAAACACTTTTAAACTATCACGAACTAAGCTTCACAACGATCGAGACTAATCCTATCGGGTTTGCCTAACGTGGACTAATTGGTGGACTTCTATCTACTTCTTGAAGAGATTGAGGTAGGTCCTTGCGGTCATGCGTTGGCGCTTCGGCTCGCGGTACAACCATGGCGGCGGAGTGTACACCTCTCCTGAACCATCACTTGAGACTTCAAACTCCACCTCTTCTGGATCCTCCTCTTCTTCTTCATCCTCAGCTGCAACAGCAACAGCTTCATCTCCTCCACCATCATCGTCTCCATCATCATCATCCTCGTCCTCATCATCATCATCATCTCCACTGTCATCATCATCCCCATTGTTGCCATCATCTCCATTGTCATCATCAGAGGGTGGATTCAGCTGTGCTTGGAGAGCGGCAATCTGGGCTGTCATAGCTTCAATGGTTTGGTCCCTTTCCTGGACGGTCCCTTGCAACTGTTGTATGTTCTGGGTGTTCTCCTGCACCGTACCATGAAGATGTGCTATAGTTTCATCTCTGGCTATCAGGGCATTCTCCAGAACTCCCACAACTTCATGCAAAGTGTCGATCTCCTGTCCTTGGACCACCATACTATTGCTAGTAAAATCTGCAATCTCCTTTATCATCCTCACCTTCTCTGCTAGAGCTCCATTCTCTCTTTCCATGTCCTCTATGTGACTCCGACGGGGCGGCATGTTGTTCCTGTCGCCCGGGGTAACCACAATGTTCCCATCTTCATCACGCCTTCCATAGTCACGGTAGGGTGAATCTGCTGGCAGTAGGTGTCGGACATAATGGCACTGGCGAGACAGGGCTTCATGTATGGCCAAGTTGATTCCAAGTCCCCAGTTGCAGTATGTCTTGGTGTAGACCAAGTGCGCGGGGTTTGGCAAGGCGGCATCTCTGAATATGAAGGTAGTGATCTCCCACGCATCCTCTCCATATCCATAGGTGTATAGCCTTCTTCCCTTGAACATGGGCAGTGGCAATCCCAATGACTGCGAGAGCTGAGCTAACTGCCTTGCAAAGGGCCTTGGTGACTCCATGGTGACATACTCAGTCCTGACGTCTCCCATCTATCAAGTAAAAGAGGAAAGTGTGAGAATAGAATATGGTAAGAATTTACGAGGGTGAAAGGCATACGAGGAAATATAGAGTTAATATAGGCTTAATAATTCTATGGCTTCCTAATTCAATCCTAGGTCACGATCCTACAGTCGACACACGGGCTCTGATACCATCCTGTAACACCCCGGTTCTGAAAAGACCGTGGCCTCTATGTGACATACAAATCCCTGGATCGGTTCATTGGCCCACAATAGAGTAAGATAGATAACATAGCAAAATATCCGTGTATCATGATATACAAAGATCCAGAGTACCATTATTACAATAAAAGCTTAGCATAAAGCTAGCTCAAATTATTCAGGTAGCAACATAAACAAATCCTCCAATCTTCAAATTGCCCACAAGTGAACAAGTGTCGAGTGGAGTACCGTGGCCTATAACGATCAATCAGAATCGGAATAACCTGCAACATGAAACGTAGCAGCCCCGAAGGGTCAATACATGGAATGTATGGCAAGTAGAGCTAATAAAGGAGACAATAGTACTAATATCTACATGCATATTTGGCAAGTGGAGCTGTGTCTGGCTTGCATTTGCAAATACATTTGTCCTACTTTCATAAACAGTTTTTGATTTTCTTTGAAAAGATCCCAATTAAGTTAACCCAACAATGTTAAAGCAATTATGAAATTAGAATGAGAGAGAAACATGTCATGGAATCAATATCTAGCAACTCAGATGTCCATAACCGGGGACACGGCTAATCGATTAGATTATACACTCTGCAGAGGTTAGTACACTTTACCCATGTGACTTGGCCAGCCCAGCTCGTACCATCACTCTCATTTTGGGTGATGATAGGGAGAAGACCAAGAAGAGACTGTTCGGGAAGTAGCTCCTCAATCCCGACGCACACCGGTCCAACCTACCAAAATTCTACATCTCTGGATACGCGGGTTCGAGTTACCACAACCTACTAAGTCCAACCAACCGCCCATTTCATTATTGCCACATGGTTGCACACGTAAGCTACACAATAAAGAAGCCAATCATTCTCTCATGATACCTGGGTGCCTTTCCGCAATGAAACCACCAAAAATTATCAATACCATCACACCCAGGGGGTTCATTGATTAAGTTGTTTTTAGTTTTCACAAACCAATACTTTGAGAAAACAAGTATCATTGATGTAACCCAGCCCTCGTTCAACAAAGCATGGCTAAGCACATCTACCAACGGTGGTTCAACTACGAAGAGGGTCCTACCACATAATAGGACATAGCGTAGCGATAGTATCATCCTACACATGCATCTACAAAATACATGACAATGCATAGAAAATAGTAGGACGATATCATGAACAAAGTAGCATCTACTTGCCTTGGTTGTAGCGGTCTGGAGCACAATCCTCACACGAGCAAGCGTTGCACTCAACACAATCTACACGATACAATTGCAATCATAAACAAACAATGCACAAGCATATGCAACAAATATGATGCATGAATGCATGAACGACAAGTGAATTGGTGCTACAGCTGCACCACAACATCCTATAACATAACACTACCGATTTCATGCATGGAAAATAGTTTTAGCGCTAGGGAAACTATTAAGTAAAGTAAAGCTCACAACTAGAGCTAGAACTTAAATAATTCACTACAGGTAGTATACTGTTTGTAAAATCTTGGGAAAATTCTACACTATGGGCATCGCTGATTAGAAACAGTACCAATTGGAATTACTAGAAAAGGAATTATAAAACTCCCCGAGTAACTAAAACACTGCAGAAAGCCATTAGACAATTCCTGCAGAAGTTTTTACTGTAAGCCTATCTTTTTAATTCACGATGAGATTCCCCTCGTTCTCCCAAGTTCAGGGACATATCATACGCGATTTTTGGAGCTACGGATCTTTTTATACGAATTTATTACTCCGAAAAGACCACTAACTAGTTTGATTAAACTGTACTAAACCTGGCAGTAAAAGTCTGAACCAAAGGTACAGCGAGATTTTACACGACTCACTGAATCCTCACATATTTTATTTGCAATTTTTGGCCAAGCGGTTTAATTTCTATGCAATTTACAAGATTCTACCGAAATCTGCCAACTAAAAGGATTGACGAAATTGACCCAGTCAACTGTGTCTGTTGACTGGTCAACTAGTCCGCTGACTGGGCGTTGACTGGGCGTCTGACTAGTCAACGCCTGAGTCTGACCGGTCAACTAACGATCTAGGCCGCTGAGCTGAGATCTGACGGTGGCTGCTGTCTTACCGGAAACGACGACGAAACGGACTACGAACGGGTTCCGGACAGCGGCGACGATCACTTCCGGCGACGAGATCCTTCCTGCGTGGATACACAAGGTCAACTACGGGTCCGAGAAAAATACATTGCGCGTGCGAAACGGCGCGTACGATGACACGCACGTGCACGTGCGTGCGGCGCAGCGAGGCGGCAAGCGGCGCGTGGGCGGGTGGCGTGGCCGAGGCGGGGCGACGGCGAGGCGGGCGGCGGGTGCTCGCGGCGGCGGCGGCTGGCCGAGGCGGGCGGCGATGCGGGGAGGGCGGCGTGGTGCGCAGCGCGAGGTGGAGGCGGCGGCTGCGGGCGGCGGTGATGGCGGCGTGGATGGCGGCGGTGACGGCGGCCATCGGCGGCGCGAAGGGCGGAAACGGAGAGGGGGCGGCGAGACGGACCTGGCGGCGGCGACGGAGGCGAGCGGCGGCGGCGGCCAGGAGCGGCGGCGGCGGCTCCTCGGGAGTCGCGCTCGCGCGCGCGGATCGAGGGAGGCGGGAGGCGGCGGGGTCGGCGCGTGGGGCAGGTGTCGGGCACGGAAAACGAGGCCAGGTGGTTCCTTTAAGTGGGCCTTCTGCGCGGGTCCTACTCCCATTCGGTGCAGAAGTTGACTCCAACTCGGAAATCGGTCCGGATTTTCGGACCGTTTTCCGGCGGTTTACTAAAACGTCCGAGGCTTTTCCATACGAACTCCGATTCGAGCGATTCTCGCGCCTACGGGTTCGTATCGTCGAGGGGAACAACCTAGCATCAAGGTTTGATCGAAACCTCGAACCTACAGGGGTGGTTGCCGCAAGTCCTTCTAAAGCTTCCCGCAGGAACCTCATAGCGAAACAAAATAGGGTTTTGCAAAAGGCGTTTCGCCGAACCTTTCTACTCGACGGTTTTGCATGGAAAGATATGATGCAATGACATGAATGATATGCAAGACCAAATCTAAAATTTGGGATGTGACAAAAGGTTTGAGCGGAACTTCCGGTCTATGACCGGAAGTTCCGGTGAGACACAAAAGGCCCCAACTGAACAGGAAAACGCTCTCTCTCACGGAATAATGGGATGGCTGTGGCGGTGCATATAGGTTTGTGCAAAAACAAGTGATTTCCCACAGCCCTCCAACATGGACCCCCTCTTAATAGTACGGTGACCTAAAAACATCAACCAGAAAGAAATTAGGAGAAGACTAAAAAGGCCACCGTCTTCAGAAGATCACAAGAGAGCATCCATCACAATAGAATGAGACAACAACGATGTTTCCCCTGAAACTCAAGAGCACAGTTAAAAGAAAGGTTGGGATTGTCATTTATCACCAAAAACATCATGGGAAGATATAGTCCTTTCAGTGTGTGTAGGAGAGTTGGGAGAGAGCCTCCTCGCCGTGCCCTCCTGGCCTTTATATGGGGAGGCTAGGTCTCGGGTAGGTCGAGTCGGTTACAAATTAGGGTTTTACCCTTTAAGATTTTATCTACAACTTGGCCGTGTTCTCCAAGGATTCGAACTTTCATCGGGCTTGGGCCATCCGGAGTATCCTTGGGCTTTGCGTTAGTAGCAGGTCTCTATGTGGGCCTTCACTGGGCTGGACCGGGTAGGCCAATGTCACGTACCCATAGGGTATATCCATGTCACTTACCAAGTGTCAATACACTTGAATCTTGATTCAATCCTTTCCGTGCGACAAGTACCTTTCTTGTCGTTTCCATATTTAACTCATTCAATATCTCATCTATGTACATTTGTGTAGGGTTTCGTAGCATGGAAAACAAAAAATTTCTATCGCATACAAACAAACAAGCCAAGATCTATCTACTAGATTGTAGCAACGAGTCGATGAAATAACTTACCCTCGAAGATTCCAAAGTGTTTAACGAGAGCGGATTCTCATGGGTGATGTAGTCGTACTCTTCCCGATCTCAAGATCGCGTAGACGATCCTTCCGGCGCTGCGTTCCGGCAGCGCTCCCGCAGTCGGTCACACGTTCGGTACTCGACGAAGACCTTCCTCTCCCTTGTTCCAGCAGGCAGCGGAGGCTGTAGCACTCTCCTCGCGATTCCGGCAGCACAACGGCGTGGTACCGGAAGTAGAGGGGAGATCTCGCAGGGCTTCGCCTTAAGCCGGAGCGAGTATGGTGGAGTATGAGAGAGCTCCTCGGCGATCTAGAGTTTAGACACACCAAGGAGGAGAGGCTAGAGCCGGCGGCTAGGGTTTCGGGGACCCCCAAGTCGGCGGCTAGGGCAAAACCCTAGGGGGCGGCGGCGGCTATGGTGGGCTGCAGCTTCTAGGGTTTGAGGTGAGGGACTCGTGTGTGCTAGGAGGGAGCCCTGCCCCTCCTTATATAGGTGGAGGGGCCGGCGGCCAAGGGGAGGGAGGGGAGTCCCTCCCCAACTCGGCTTGGGTGGTGCGCCGGCTTGGGGAGGAGGACTCCCTCCCCAACTCGGTTTCACCTCCTCCTCCTCTTTTCCACTTTCCAAATTTAGCCGTTTGACTTTTCAATTTAGCTATTTGACTTTTCAAACTAGGATTCGATTAATCCTTTATTTGGAACAGCGATGACACTTAGTACATGATGCAATCATACCAACTTGATACAACACATTCATGTACCCTTCCCCTCCGGAGTGCCGGACATTCCGAAACCTTCTAGAACATTCCCGATGAAAACACCGGAAACATTCCCCAACTCCGAAACGGGACTTTCCTTATATGAATCTTATTCTCCGGACCATTCTGGATCTCCTCTTGATATCCCGGATCCCATACGAGACTCCGAACAACATTCGGTCTCTTTCTCATCATACCATAACTACTCAAACAACGTCGAATCCTTAAGTGTGTCCTACGGTTCGTGAATTATGCGGACATGATCGAGACACTTCTCCGAACAATAACCAATAGAGGAATCTGGAAATTCATATGGCTCCCACATTTTTCTACGATTACTTTGCGATCGAATGAACCACTTACATACGATACCAATTTCCCTTTGTCTCACGATAGTTTACTTATCCGAGGTTATGATCGTCGGTATCTCTGCATACCTAGTTCAACCTCGTTACCGATAAGTACTCTTTTCTCGTTCCCGTGATATGTGATCCCTTGTGAGCCAGTCACATGCTTGCAAGCTAATTGGATGACATTCCACCGAGAGGGCCTAGAGTATATCTATCCGTCATATGGATGGACAAATCCCACTCTTGATCCATGTGTTTCAATCAATACTTTCCGAACACTCAATGCCACCTTTATAGCCACCCAGTTACGGTGTGGTGTTTGATGTCATCAAAGCATCCATCCGGTAAAGGTGATATGCATGATCTCATGGTTGAAGGAATTAGGTTACTATGTATCAGAAAGCATATAGCAATTGAACTATTGAAATGACTTGATCTTTATGCTACGCTTATCTATAGGAGTATGTCCATCATATCATTCTCCTAACGATATGATCTTGTTGTTGATAACATCTCAATGTTCATGATAGGGAAACCACAATCATTTATCAACCAACAAGCTAGCGATGTATAGAGGCTATACTAGGGACTTCAAATTAAGTTTACAAATCACACAAGTATCAATGTTTCCTTGTTAATACTATTATAGCATGAATGTAAACATTTATCATAAACACAAAGATATAATAATAACTACATTTATTATTGCCTCTAGGGCATATCTCCAACAGTCTCCCACTTGCACTAGAGTCATCTAATCTAGATTACATGGTAATATACCGAACACCCATGGCAGTTTGGTGCTGGTCATGTTTTGCCCTCGGGAGAGGTTTAGTCAACGAATCCGCCACATTCAGATCTGTGTGTAGTTTGCAAATCTTTATATCCCCATCTTGGATATGTTCTCGAATAGCGTGAAAACGTAGCTTGATGTGCTTCAGCTTCTTGTGTGACCTTGGTTCTTGCGCATTGGCTATGGCGCCCATGTTATCACAGTAGATAGACATTGGGTCCAGCGCACTAGGAACCACACCCAGCTCTGTAATGAACTCTTTCATCCATATCGCTTCTTGTGAAGCCTCCGAAGCAGCCATGTATTCCGATTCAGTTGAAGATCTCGCCACAACGCTTTGCTTTGCACTCCTCCAGCTAACTGCTGCACCATTCAAAATAAATACGTATCCAGATTGTGATTTAGAATCATCCGGATCGGTGTTCCAACTAGCATCGGTGTAACCATTAACAACGAGTTGTTCATCACCTCCATAAGAAAGAACCATATCCTTAGTTCTTCTCAAGTACTTAAGGATGTTTTTGACCACTGTCCAATGATCCACTCCTGGATCACTTTGATATCTGCTAGTTAAACTAACAGCATATGCAATGTCGGGTCTAGTACATAGCATGGCATACATTAGAGATCCTATGGCTGAGGGATAGGGAGTCTTACTCATCCTTTCTCTATCTTCTGCCGATGTCGGACTTTGAGTTTTGCTCAAGGTCGTATTGGGCAACATGGGCAAGAACCCTTTCTTGCTATCTTCCATTCCAAACCTCTTTAGAACTTTGTCCAAATACGTACTCTGTGACAATGATATTTGGCGTTTCGATCTATCTCTATAAATCTTTATGCCTAATATGTAAGCTGCTTCGCCAAGATCCTTCATTGAAAAACTATTATTCAAATATTCCTTGACACTATTAAGAAGGTCTACATCATTCCCAATCAACAATATGTCATCCACATATAGTATTAAGAATGCTACAGAGCTCCCACTCACTTTCTTGTAAATACAAGCTTCTCCATAAGTTTGTATAAAACCAAAACTTTTGATCACCTTATCAAAACGTTGATTCCAACTTCGGGATGCTTGCTTCAATCCATAGATGGACCGTTGAAGTTTGCATACCTTGTTAGCATCTTTAGTATCGACAAAACCTTTGGGTTGCATCATATACAACTCTTCATCAATGTCTCCATTGAGGAATGCTGTTTTGACATCCATCTGCCATATCTCATAATCATAATATGCAGCGATTGCTAACATAATCCTCACAGACTTTAGCTTCGCTACCGGTGAGAAAGTCTCATCGTAGTCAACTCCTTGAATTTGTCGAAACCCTTTTGCGACAAGTCGAGCTTTATAGACAGTAACATTACCATCAGCATCTGTTTTCTTCTTGAAAATCCATTTGTTCTCGACAGCCTTCCGGCCATCTAGTAAGTCCACCAAAGTCCATACTTGGTTTTCGTACATGGATCCAATCTCGGATTTCATGGCTTCTTGCCATTTATTGGAATCTGGGCTCATCATCGCTTCCTCATATGTCTCGGGGTCATCGGTGTTATCCACCAACATGACACTCATAACGGGATCATACCAATCTGGAGTGGTACGAGTTCTCGTTGACCTCCGAGACTCTGTAGCAACTTCAACCGAAGTTTCATGATCACCATCATTAGCTTCCTCTCTTAGTGGTGCAGGCACCACAGGAACTTCTTCCGGTGCTGCGCTACTCGCAATTTCGAGAGAAGGTTCGACAACCTCGTCGAGTTCTACTTTCCTTCCAGTCACTTCTTTCGAGAGAAATTCCTTCTCTAGAAAAGATCCATTCTTGGCAACGAAGATTTTGCCTTCGGATCTATGATAGAAGGTATACCCAATAGTTTCCTTCGGGTATCCTATGAAGACGCATTTTTTCCGCTTTGGGTTCAAGCTTGTCCGGCTGTAACTTCTTTACATAGGCTTCGCATCCCCAAACTTTAAGTAACGACAATCTAGGTTTCTTCCCAAACCATAATTCATATGGTGTCGTTTCAACGGATTTAGATGGTGCCCTATTTAAAGTGAATGCGGCTGTTTCTAATGCATAACCCCAAAATGATAGCGGTAAATCTGTAAGTGACATCATAGAACGAACCATATCTAAGAGAGTTCAATTACGACGTTCGGACACACCATTACGCTGTGGTGTTCCCGGCGGTGTCAATTGTGAAAGTATTCCGCATTTCTTCAAATGCTCGCCAAACTCGTAACTTAGATATTCACCTCCACGATCAGAACGCAGAAATTTAATCTTCTTGTTACGTTGATTCTCTACCTCACTTTGAAACTCCTTAAACTTCTCGAAAGTTTCAGACTTATGTTTCATGAAATAGATATACCCATATCTACTCAAGTCATCTGTGAAGGTAAGAACATAACGATAACCACCGCGCGATGCTACACTCATTGGACCACACACATCGGTATGTATGATTTCCAATAAGTCCGTAGCTCGCTCCATCATACCAGAAAATGGAGTCTTAGTCATTTTTCCCATCAGACATGCTTCGCATCTTTCAAGTGATTCGAAATCAAGTGATTCAAGAAGTCCATCGGAATGGAGTTTCTTCATACGCTTCACTCCAATGTGACCAAGACGACAGTGCCACATATAGGTCGAGTTATCGCTCGATTTCAAACGTTTAGCCTCAATGTTGTTGATATGTGTATTTCCACTATCGAGATTCAATAAGAATAGACCATCTATCAAAGGTGCATGTGCATAAAACATATTACTCATATAAATCGAACAAGCATTATTCTCGGACTTAAACAAGTAACCGTCTCGCAATAAACAAGATCCCGATATAATGTTCATGCTCAACGCAGGCACCAAATAACAATTATTTAAGAATAAAACTAATCCCGATGGTAGACGAAGGGGTAGCGTGCCGACCGCGATCACATCAACCTTTGATCTGTTTCCCACGCGCATCGTCACCTCGTTCTTCGCTAGCTTCCGTTTATTCTGCAGCACCTGTTTCGAGTTACAAATGTGAGCAACCGAACCAGTATCAAATACCCAGGCACTACTACGAGTACTAGTGAGATACACATCAATAACATGTATATCAGATATACCTTTCTTCTTGATGTTGCCGTTCTTCAAATCCGCCAAGTACTTTGGGCAATTCCGCTTCCAGTGATCTTCTCCCTTGCAGTAAAAGCACTCAGTATCAGGCTTAGGTCCAGCCTTGGTCTTCTTCGTCGGTGCGGTAACTTTCTTACCACCCTTCTTGAAGTGTCCCTTCTGCTTAGACTTGCCTTTCTTGAATTTGGTGGTCTTATTGACCAACAACACTTGGTGCTCTTTCTTGATCTCCACTTCTGCAAACTTCAACATAGCAAACAGTTCTGGCAACTGCTTGTTCATGTTCTGCATGTTGTAGTTCATCACAAAATTCTTGTAACTTGGTGGTAGTGATTGGAGGACACGGTAAATCGCCAAAGCATTAGGAATCACTATACCCAAGCTTTGAAGTTTGTTTGCGTGCCCAGACATCTTAAGCACATGCTCACTGACGGAGTTGCCCTCTTCCATCTTGCAGTTAAAGAACTTTTCAGAAGCCTCATAACTTTCAATTGCCGCATGAGTCTCAAAGATCAATTTGAGATCCTCGACAATATCATATGGGTCTGAATTCTCAAACCTTTTCTGAAGCTCCGATTCCAAACCATACAAGATAGCACACTGAACTATGGACTACTGATTCTTCCGAGCGAGGTAAACATTCTTTACTTCATCGGAAGCATCAGCTGCAGGTGGGTCACCCAGCGGTGCATCCAGCACATAGGTCAAATTACCAGCTGTGAGGACAATCCTCAAATTGCGGAACCAATCCGCGAAGTTGCTTCCATTGTTTTTCAACTTTTCTTTCTCTAGGAACGCATTAAAATTGATGGTAGGGGCTGCCATTGATCTACAACATATTTGCAATAGTTTAGACTAAGTTTATGACAAATTGAGTTCAAATTAATAATAAAGTTAATCTAGGTGAACTCCCACTCAAAACAATATCCCTCACATTGTTTTAGTAATCACACGAACCAAATCCACCACATCAACACCGATCATCACGAGAGTTGATATAGTTTCAATGGCGAACAATCATCATGTTCATCATATCTACTATATGATTCATGCTTTACCTTTCGGTGATCCGTGTTCCGAGACCATGTCTGTACATTCTAGGCTCATCAAGATCAAACCTTAGTTTCCGCATGAGCAAATCTGGCTTGCTCACGTTGTATACACTTGCAGAATCTAACACACCCGATCATCACGTGGTGCTTCGAAACAACAAGCTTTAGCAACGGTGCTAACTAAGGGTGAACACTTTATGACTTGAAATTCATGTGCATGAGGGATCATCTTATAATGCTACCGTCGTCTACTAAGCAATACAAGATGCATAAAGGATTAACATCACATGCAATTCATAATATGTGATATGATATGGCCTTTCTTCTTTGTGCTTCCGATCTCCATCTTCAAGCACGAACATGATCTCCATCATCACCGGCATTGCATCAAGGTCAATGACGCTTCTCCATGGTTGTCGTCCACCGGCTTCAACTATTACAACTACTTTGAATAGACACGCGGGTCTTAACATAAATTAAAGACAACCATATGGCTCCTGCCGGTTGCCAACTTACAATAAGGAACATTGCATACATCAAATATAATCACAATCTTGGCCATATCACATCACTGCACACCCCTGCAAAACAAAGTTAGACGCCTCTACTTTCTTTGCATGTTTTACGTGGTTTCGGGCTTTCAATAAGTGTCGTTCTAACTTACGAACATGAACCACAACATTGATACTAGTATTGTTAATCACCCGTTGTAAATTGGATCTTAACTATGCTAGGAGAAACAGGCACCCGCAAAGCCACTTATGCAATACAAGTTGCATGTCAAGCATGGAGCAAGTCTCATGAACGATGTCATGTAAGGTTAGCCCGGGCCGCTTCATCCCAACATACCGCAAGATGCAAAGTACACAAGAAGCAATCGACAATAAAAGCATCAACGCCCACAATGACCATTGTGTTCTACTCGTGCAACAGATCTACATATACACACGGCTCTGATACCACTGTAGGGTTTCGTAGCATGGAAAACAAAAAATTTCTATCGCATACAAACAAACAAGCCAAGATCTATCTACTAGATTGTAGCAACGAGTCGATGGAATAACTTACCCTCGAAGATTCCAAAGTGTTTAACGAGAGCGGATTCTCGTGGGTGATGTAGTCGTACTCTTCCCGATCTCAAGGTCGCGTAGACGATCCTTCCGGCGCTGCGTTCCGGCAGCGCTCCCGCAGTCGGTCACACGTTCGGTACTCAATGAAGACCTTCCTCTCCCTTGTTCCAGCAGGCAGCGGAGGTTGTAGCACTCTCCTCGCGATTTCGGCAGCACAACGGCGTGGTACCGGAAGTAGAGGGGAGATCTTGCAGGGCTTCGCCTTAAGCCGGAGCGAGTATGGTGGAGTATGAGAGAGCTCCTCGGCGATCTAGAGTTTAGACACACCAAGGAGGAGAGGCTAGAGCCGGAGGCTAGGGTTCCGGGGACCCCCAAGTCGGCGGCTAGGGCAAAACCCTAGGGGGCGGCGGCGGCTATGGTGGGCTGCAGCTTCTAGGGTTTGAGGTGAGGGACTTGTGTGTGCTAGGAGGGAGCCCTGCCCCTCCTTATATAGGTGGAGGGGCCGGCGGCCAAGGGGATGGAGGGGAGTCCCTCCCCAACTCGGCTTGGGTGGTGCGCCGGCTTGGGGAGGAGGACTCCCTCCCCAACTCGGTTTCACCTCCTCCTCCTCTTTTCCACTTTCCAAATTTAGCCGTTTGACTTTTCAATTTAGCTATTTGACTTTTCAAACTAGGATTCGATTAATCCTTTATTTGGAACAGCGATGACACTTAGTACATGATGCAATCATACCAACTTGATACAACACATTCATGTACCCTTCCCCTCCGGAGTGCCGGACATTCCGGAACCTTCTAGAACATTCCCGATGAAAACACCGGAAACATTCCCCAACTCCGAAACGGGACTTTCCTTATATGAATCTTATTCTCCGGACCATTCCGGATCTCCTCGTGATATCCCGGATCCCATCCGAGACTCCGAACAACATTCGGTCTCTTTCTCATCATACCATAACTACTCAAACAACGTCGAATCCTTAAGTGTGTCTCCCTACGGTTCGTGAATTATGCGGACATGATCGAGACACTTCTCCGAACAATAACCAATAGAGGAATCTGGAAATTCATATGTCTCCCACATATTTCTACGATTACTTTGCGATCGAATGAACCACTTACATACGATACCAATTTCCCTTTGTCTCACGATAGTTTACTTATCCGAGGTTATGATCGTCGGTATCTCTGCATACCTAGTTCAACCTCGTTACCGATAAGTAATCTTTTCTCGTTCCCGTGATATGTGATACCTTGTGAGCCAGTCACATGCTTGCAAGCTAATTGGATGACATTCCACCGAGAGGTCCCAGAGTATATCTATCCGTCATATGGATGGACAAATCCCACTCTTGATCCATGTGTTTCAACTAATACTTTCCGAACACTCAATGCCACCTTTATAGCCACCCAGTTACGGTGTGGTGTTTGATGTCATCAAAGCATCCATCCGGTAAAGGTGATATGCATGATCTCATGGTCGAAGGAATTAGGTTACTATGTATCAGAAAGCATATAGCAATTGAACTATTGAAATGACTTGATCTTTATGCTACGCTTATCTATAGGAGTATGTCCATCATATCATTCTCCTAACGATATGATCTTGTTGTTGATAACATCTCAATGTTCATGATAGGGAAACCACAATCATTTATCAACCAACAAGCTAGCGATGTATAGAGGCTATACTAGGGACTTCAAATTAAGTTTACAAATCACACAAGTATCAATGTTTCCTTGTTAATACTATTATAGCATGAATGTAAACATTTATCATAAACACAAAGATATAATAATAACTACATTTATTATTGCCTCTAGGGCATATCTCCAACAATTTGGCACAACAATATTAGCGTCTCAATCTATCCATATAGACATTGATGCCAAATATTCGGGTTTTGCCTAAGTCTTTCCTCGAAATGAAATTATTAACCTGTGTCGCTTAGCGCTCCCACTTAATTTCTTGCAAATTCAAGCATCTTCATCGTCTCTGAAGAAATTAAACTCTTTTAACAGTTTCATCACGGTGAAGATTCCAACTCCGTGATGCTTACTTCAACCATTGAAGTTTGCATGTGCTTTTAGCATCCTTTGAACAAAACCCTTTGGATCGTGTCATGTACACGTCCTAGGTAACTATTATATTAGAAGAACTTTGTTTTGTTTGTTCAACTACCATATACCAAAATTATATGTAGTGGTTGTGATACGTCGTAAACGTATCTATAATTTTTTATGCTCCATGCTTGTTCAGTATCGACTTTCTTATGTTTTGTCTACACTTTGAGGTATTTTTATACATTTTCTGGAACTAACCTATTAACAAGATGCCATAGTGCCAGTTTCTGTTCTCTGCTGTTTTTGGTTTCAGAAAAGTTAGTAAAGAAATATTTTCGGAATTGGACGGGACAAAAGCCAAAGTCAATATTTTACCAGAAGGAACGCTGAGTCAGGAGGGGAGACGAAGTGGGGCCACGAGGCGGCCACACCATGTGGTGCCGCGGCCAGGGGTGGCACCACTAGATGGTATGGGCCCCTCGGGTGCCCACCGACCTTGCCCTTACGCCTATATAAAGCCCTCAACGCAGAAACCCTAGAGCAATCGGCCTCCATCCACGAAAAGTTCCTTAGCGCCACCACCACCGAAGAGGAGATTCGGGGCACAGAAGTCTCTTTTCCGACACCCTGCCGGGACGGGGAATTGCCCCCGGAGCCATCTTCATCGATCTCCACCACCATCTCCATCACCGTTGCTGACTCCCATGATGAAGAGGCAGTAGTTCTCCCTCGAGGATAAGGGCTCTATCGGTAGCTATGTGTTCATCTCTCTCTCTATGTGTGATCTTATTGTGGTCATGAGCTTTGTAATCAAGTAGATCTACTCTGCTACTCAAGTGCTTTAATTATTGTAATCTCCAGTTATCCCCACGTGTGTGAAGTTGACAGTGTGCACACCGTGTGGCACTTAGGCTAAAGATTACATAAATACTTATCATGAGTATAATTTGAGTTGGATGTCTCTATCGATATGTTGACTATTTCATAGATGTGAAACATCCATGTCTATTTCTTTATAGATCTAAATACGACTGAAAGGTTTTACACCTTTTCAGAGGGTCTTCCAAGTTCAAAAAACTTGATTTATCGTGTATGGAACTATCACAAGTTCTATGGCTTGAAGCCATTTGACGGAGTCAGGGCCCATAATTCCTTATTTGCATATAGTTAGTTAATCATTGTCAAACAACAATGATTTTCTCTCAAATATTACTATTTGATTATTTACCTGACCTACATAGTTTAATAGGAGCTTAGACCTCTGTGACCACAACCTTTGAGACATTTTTTGGCGCATTGTTGTTGCCTTCGAGATATTTTTTGGCGCTGCACAACTCAGCACATATAGCTTAAGGTTTAATAACCTTATCAAAGTTCTATTGTCCTCCCACTTAACTTTTCATGAAAAATTCCTTCTCAAGAAACTTGACGTTCTAAGCAACAAACACTTTTGTCTTCAGTGTTATGGAGGAATACCCAAGGGTTATTCGAAATAACATACAAGGACATGCTCATCCGACTTTGGTTGTAAACATTTTACTTATGGCTAGCAAACCGGAATTAAAGAAAGGACAATTTGGGTTTGATCCCAGACCATAACTCATATGGTGTCATTTCAACGAATCACGATGAAGCTCTTTTTAGTGTAAAAGCGATAGTCACTAAAGCTTTAATCTTTAAAATACAATGGTAGTTTTATAACTGACACCTTTGATCTCACCATGTCAAACAAAGTTTCATCACATACCTCGAACACTCCATACTCCTATGGTGTTTCGGGAAATGCAAATCTATGAAACGATTCCTCAAATCTTAGGTGTTATGCTAAACTTGTAACTCAAATATCTTCCTTTATGATCCAATCATAAATTCTTTATTTTCTTGTTACAATGATTTTCTACTTCATCTTGAAAGTCTTTGAACATTTTCAAATATTTCACAGTTCTTCCTTATTAAGTAAATATACACATATATTCACTCAAATTTCCGAAGAAAGCATATGAAGTTGAAATCCATCGCTCACGACTACACATAATGGACTACATACATTAATATATACAAATTCCAATAAGTTAATCATTCGTTCTTCTTTTGCCTTTGAATGAAGTTTCAATTATCTGCAGGAGAGTCTCACAAGCGTCATTTGATCAAAATCAAAGACTCCAAAATTCCATCAACATGGAGTTTCTACATGTTTTCTTTACAATATAATTTAAACGGCGATGTCACTTCTTAAGTGATCTTTCAATCATTTTTCTTTCGAAATTTTTAGCATTAGTTTTATGGACATGATTTCTCCAACCAGACTTGTAAATCATCCATATTATATGGAATATGGTAATTGTTTGAATAACCTTTTGTTCTCACAATACCTGATCAAAATAACAATTATTGAGAAAGCTTTAATGTCAATGAGAAACACAACAACACTTTGTTTGTTTTCAATGAACATCATCACATATTCTCTTTCTGGTTATTTAGGCTATTGAAGTTCATGAATTGTGTTGTCCTGTATGACTTTTCACACTAACTAATTCGGTATACAATACCCAAGAACCACATTGTTTAACAAGCAAAGAATACAACCATAACATTGTTGGAGATATGCCCTAGAGGCAATAATAAATGTAGTTATTATTATATCTTTGTGTTTATGATAAATGTTTACATTCATGCTATAATAGTATTAACAAGGAAACATTGATACTTGTGTGATTTGTAAACTTAATTTGAAGTCCCTAGTATAGCCTCTATACTTCACTAGCTTGTTGGTTGATTAATGATTGTGGTTTCCCAATCATGAACATTGAGATGTTATCAACAACAAGATCATATCGTTAGGAGAATGATATGGTGGACATACTCCTATAGATAAGCATAGCATAAAGATCAAGTCATTTCAATAGTTCAATTGCTATATGCTTTCTGATACATAGTAACCTAATTCCTTCGACCATGAGATCATGCCTATCACCATTACCGGATGGATGCTTTGATGACATCAAACACCACACCGTAACTGGGTGGCTATAAAGGTGGCATTGAGTATTCAGAAAGTATTGGTTGAGACACATGGATCAAGAGTGGGATTTTTCCATCCATATGACAGATAGATATTCTCTGGGCCCTCTCGGTGAAATGTCATCCAATTAGCTTGCAAGCATGTGACTGGCTCACAAGGGATCACATATCACGGGAACGAGAAAAGAGTACTTATCAGTAACGAGGTTGAACTAGGTATGCAGAGATACCGACGATCATAACCTCGGATAAGTAAACTATCGTGAGACAAAGGGAAATTGGTATCGTATGTAAGTGGTTCATTCGATCGCAAAGTAATCGTAGAAATATGTGGGAGCCATATGAATTTCCAGATTCCTCTATTGGTTATTGTTCGGAGAAGTGTCTCGATCATGTCCGCATAATTCACGAACCGTAGGGAGACACACTTAAGGATTCGACGTTGTTTTGAGTAGTTATGGTATTATGAGAAAGAGACCGAATGTTGTTTGGAGTCTCGGATGGGATCCGGGATATCACGAGGTGATCCGGAATGGTCCGGAGAATAAGATTCATATAAGGAAAGTCCCGTTTCGGAGTTCGGAAATGATTCCGGTGTTTTCATCGGGAATGTTCTAGAAGGTTCCGAAATGTCCGGCACTCCGGGAAGGGGAGGGGTACATGAATGTGTCATTACATATTGGAATGATTGCATCATGTACTAAGTGTTCTTGCTGTTCCAAATAAAGGATTAAATTGAATCCTAAAACAGAAAAGTCAAATGGCCAGTTTGAAAGTCAAACGGCTAAAACAGGAAACTGTGGGAAACAAGCAAGAGGTGGTTGAAACCGACTTGGGGGAGGAGTCTCCTCTCCAAGCCGGCGCGCCACCCAAGGCCGACTTGGGGAGGGCCTCCCCTCCCCTTGGCCGCACCTCCCACCTATAAGAGGAGGGGCAGGGCCTCCCCCTCTAGACACACAAGTTCCTATCCTCTAATCTCCGGTTTAGAGCCGTTTTGGTTTAGAGCTTCTAATTGCCCTAGCCTTCGGTTTAGAGCCTTCTAATTGGTGTGTCTAAACCCTAGACCACTAATAGTTCTCTCTCATATTCCACCATACTCGCTCCGGCTTAAGGCGAAGCCCTGCGGGATCTCCCCTCTACTTCCGGTACCACGCCGTTGTGCTGCCGGAATCGCGAGGAGAGTGCTACAACCTCCGCTGCCTGCTGGAACAAGGGAGAGGAAGGTCTTCGTCGAGTACCGAACGTGTGACCGACTGCGGGAGCGCTGCCGGAACGCAGCGCCGGAAGGATCGTCTACACGATCTTGAGATCGGGAAGAGTACGACTACATCACCCACGAGAATCCGCTCTCGTTAAACACTTTGGAATCTTCGAGGGTAAGTTATTCCATCGACTCGTTGCTACAATCTAGTAGATAGATCTTGGCTTGTTTGTTTGTATGCGATAGAAATTTTTTGTTTTCCATGCTACGAAACCCTACAGTGGTATCAGAGCCGTGTCTATATGTAGATCTGTTGCACGAGTAGAACACAATAGTCATGGGTGATGCTTTTATTGTCGATTGCTTCTTGTGTACTTTGCATCTTGCGGTATGTTGGGATGAAGCGGCCCGGGCTAACCTTACATGACATCGTTCATGAGACTTGCTCCACGCTTGACATGCAACTTGTATTGCATAAGTGGCTTTGCGGGTGCCTGTTTCTCCTAGCATAGTTATCCAATTTACAACGGGTGATTAACAATACTAGTATCAATGTTGTGGTTCATGTTCGTAAGTTAGAACGACACTTATTGAAAGCCCCAAACCACGTAAAATATGCAAAGAAAGTAGAGGCGTCTAACTTTGTTTTGCAGGGGTGTGCAGTGATGTGATATGGCCATGATTGTGATTATATTTGATGTATGCAATGTTCCTTATTGTAAGTTGGCAACCGGCAGGAGCCATATGGTTGTCTTTAATTTATGTTAAGACCCGCGTGTCTATTCAAAGTAGTTGTAATAGTTGAAGCCGGTGGATGACCACCATGGAGAAGCGTCATTGACCTTGATGCTATGCCGGTGATGATGGAGATCATGTTCGTGGTTGAAGATAGAGATCGGAAGCACGAAGAAGAAAAGGCCATATCATATCACATATATATTGAATTGCATGTGATGTTAATCCTTTATGCATCTTGTATTGCTTAGTAGACGACGGTAGCATTATAAGATGATCCCTCATGCACATGAATTTCAAAACATAAAGTGTTCACCCTTGGTTAGCACCGTTGCTAAAACTTGTTGTTTCGAAGCACCACGTGATGATCGGGTGTGTTAGATTCTGCAAGTGTATACAACGTGAGCAAGCCATATTTGCTCATGCAGAAACTAAGGTTTGATCTTGACGAGCCTAGCATGTACAGACATGGTCTCGGAACACGGATCACCGAAACGTAAAGCATGAATCATATAGTAGATATGATGAACATGTCGATTGTTCGCCATTGAAACTATGTCAACTCTCGTGATGATCGGTGTTGATATGGTGGATTTGGTTCGTGTGATCACTAAAACAATGTGAGGGATGTTGTTTTGAGTGGGAGTTCACTTAGTTTAATTATATTAATTAATTTGAACTCAATTTGTCATAAACTTAGTCTAAACTATTGCAAATATGTTGTAGATCAATGGCAGCCCCTACCATCAATTTTAATGCGTTCCTAGAGAAAGAAAAGTTGAAAAACAATGGAAGCAACTTCGCGGATTGGTTCCGCAATTTGAGGATTGTCCTCACAGCTGGTAATTTGACCTATGTGCTGGATGCACCGCTGGGTGACCCACCTGCAGATGATGCTCCCGATGAAGTAAAGAATGTTTACCTCGCTTGGAAGAATCAGTACTCCATAGTTCAGTGTGCTATCTTGTATGGTTTGGAATCGGAGCTTCAGAAAAGGTTTGAGGATTCAGACCCATATGATATTGTCGAGGATCTCAAATTGATTTTTGAGACTCATGCGGCAATTGAAAGCTATGAGGCTTCTGAAAAGTTCTTTAACTGCAAGATGGAAGAGGGCAGCTCCGTCAGTGAGCATGTGCTTAAGATGTCTGGGCACGCAAACAAACTTCAAAGCTTGGGTATAGTGATTCCTAATGCTTTGGGGAT
Source organism: Avena sativa (assembly GCA_916181665.1). Lineage (NCBI taxonomy): Eukaryota > Viridiplantae > Streptophyta > Magnoliopsida > Poales > Poaceae > Avena > Avena sativa. Next base: position 87,215,428 of record OV702284.1, read on the forward strand.
TTACCGTGTCCTCCAATCACTACCACCAAGTTACAAGAACTTTGTGATGAACTACAACATGCAGAACATGAACAAGACGTTACCAGAACTCTTTGCCATGTTGAAATCTGCAGAAGTGGAGATCAAGAAAGAGCATGAAGTGTTGTTGGTTAATAAGACCACCAAATTCAAGAAAGGCAAGTCTAAGCAAAAGGGAAACTTCAAGAAGGGTGGTAAGAAAGTTACCACGCCGGCGAAGAAGACCAAGGCTGGACCTAAGCCTGATACTGAGTGCTTTTACTGCAAGGGAGAAGGTCACTGGAAGCGGAATTGCCCAAAGTACTTGGCGGATCTGAAGAACGGCAACATCAAGAAGAAAGGTATATCTGATATACATGTTATTGATGTGTATCTCACTAGTACACATAGTAGTGCCTGGGTATTTGATACTGGTTCGGTTGCTCATATTTGTAACTCGAAACAGGTGCTGCAGAATAAACGGAAGCTAGCGAAGAACGAGGTGACGATGCGCGTGGGAAATGGATCAAAGGTTGATGTGATCGCGGTCGGCACGCTACCCCTTCATCTACCATCGGGATTAGTTTTATACTTAAATAATTGTTATTTGGTGCCTGCGTTGAGCATGAACATTATATCGGGATCTTGTTTATTGCGAGACGGTTACTTGTTTAAGTCCGAGAATAATGGTTGTTCGATTTATATGAGTAATATGTTTTACGCACATGCACCTTTGATAGATGGTTTATTCTTATTGAATCTCGATAGTGGAAATACACATATCAACAACATTGAGGCTAAACGTTTGAAATCAAGCGATAATTCAACCTATATGTGGCACTGTCGTCTTGGTCACATTGGAGTGAAGCGTATGAAGAAACTCCATTCCGATGGACTTCTTGAATCACTTGATTTTGAATCACTTGAAAGATGCGAAGCATGTCTGATGGGAAAAATGACTAAGACTCCATTTTCTGGTATGATGGAGCGAGCTACGGACTTATTGGAAATCATACATACCGATGTGTGTGGTCCAATGAGTGTAGCATCGCGCGGTGGTTATCGTTATGTTCTTACCTTCACGGATGACTTGAGTAGATATGGGTATATCTATTTCATGAAACATAAGTCCGAAACTTTCGAGAAGTTTAAGGAGTTTCAAAGTGAGGTAGAGAATCAACGTAACAAGAAGATTAAATTTCTACGTTCTGATCGTGGAGGTGAATATCTAAGTTACGAGTTTGGCGAGCATTTGAAGAAATGCGGAATACTTTCACAATTGACACCGCCGGGAACACCACAACGTAATGGTGTGTCCGAACGTCGTAATCGAACTCTCTTAGATATGGTTCGTTCTATGATGTCACCTACAGATTTACCGTTATCATTTTGGGGTTATGCATTAGAAACAGCCGCATTCACTTTAAATAGGGCACCATCTAAATCCGTTGAAACGACACCGTATGAATTATGGTTTGGGAAGAAACCTAAATTGTCGTTCCTTAAAATTTGGGGATGCGAAGCCTATGTAAAGAAGTTACAGCCGGACAAGCTTGAACCCAAAGCGAAAAAATGCGTCTTCATAGGATACCCGAAGGAAACTATTGGGTATACCTTCTATCATAGATCCGAAGGCAAAAATCTTCGTTGCCAAGAATGGATCCTTTCTAGAGAAGGAATTTCTCTCGAAAGAAGTGACTGGAAGGAAAGTAGAACTCGACGAGGTTGTGGAACCTTCTCTCGAAATTGCGAGTAGCGCAGCACCGGAAGAAGTTCCTGTGGTTCCTGCACCAATAAGAGAGGAAGCTAATGATGGTGATCATGAAACTTCGGTTGAAGTTGCTACAGAGTCTCGGAGGTCAACGAGAACTCGTACCACTCCAGATTGGTATGATCCCGTTATGAGTGTCATGTTGGTGGATAACACCGATGACCCCGAGACATATGAGGAAGCGATGATGAGCCCAGATTCCAATAAATGGCAAGAAGCCATGAAATCCGAGATTGGATCCATGTACGAAAACCAAGTATGGACTTTGGTGGACTTACTAGATGGCCGGAAGGCTGTCGAGAACAAATGGATTTTCAAGAAGAAAACAGATGCTGATGGTAATGTTACTGTCTATAAAGCTCGACTTGTCGCAAAAGGGTTTCGACAAATTCAAGGAGTTGACTACGATGAGACTTTCTCACCGGTAGCGAAGCTAAAGTCTGTGAGGATTATGTTAGCAATCGCTGCATATTATGATTATGAGATATGGCAGATGGATGTCAAAACAACATTCCTCAATGGAGATATTGATGAAGAGTTGTATATGATGCAACCCAAAGGTTTTGTCGATCCTAAAGATGCTAACAAGGTATGCAAACTTCAACGGTCCATCTATGGATTGAAGCAAGCATCCCGAAGTTGGAATCAACGTTTTGATAAGGTGATCAAAAGTTTTGGTTTTATACAAACTTATGGAGAAGCTTGTATTTACAAGAAAGTGAGTGGGAGCTCTGTAGCATTCTTAATACTATATGTGGATGACATATTGTTGATTGGGAATGATGTAGACCTTCTTAATAGTGTCAAAGAATATTTGAATAATAGTTTTTCAATGAAGAATCTTGGCGAAGCAGCTTACATATTAGGCATAAAGATTTATAGAGATAGATCGAAACGCCAAATATCATTGTCACAGAGTACATATTTGGACAAAGTTCTAAAGAGGTTTGGAATGGAAGAAAGCAAGAAAGGGTTCTTGCCCATGTTGCCCAATACTATCTTGAGTAAAACTCAAAGTCCGACATCGGCAGGAGATAGAGAAAGGATGAGTAAGACTCCCTATGCCTCAGCCATAGGATCTCTAATGTATGCCATGCTATGTACTAGACCCGACATTGCATATGCTGTTAGTTTAACTAGCAGATATCAAAGTGATCCAGGAGTGGATCATTGGACAGCGGTCAAAAACATCCTTAAGTACTTGAGAAGAACTAAGGATATGGTTCTTTCTTATGGAGGTGATGAACAGCTCGTTGTTAATGGTTACACCGATGCTAGTTGGAATACCGATCCAGATGATTCTAAATCACAATCTGGATACGTATTTATTTTGAATGGTGCAGCAGTTAGCTGGAGGAGTGCAAAGCAAAGCGTTGTGGCGAGATCTTCAACTGAATCGGAATACATGGCTGCTTCGGAGGCTTCACAAGAAGCGATATGGATGAAAGAGTTCATTACAGAGCTGGGTGTGGTTCCTAGTGCGCTGGACCCAATGTCTATCTACTGTGATAACATGGGCGCCATAGCCAATGCGCAAGAACCAAGGTCACACAAGAAGCTGAAGCACATCAAGCTACGTTTTCACGCTATTCGAGAACATATCTAGGATGGGGATATAAAGATTTGCAAAGTACACACAGATCTGAATGTGGCGGATCCGTTGACTAAACCTCTCCCGAGGTCAAAACATGACCAACACCAAACTGCCATGGGTGTTCGGTATATTACCATGTAATCTAGATTAGATGACTCTAGTGCAAGTGGGAGACTGTTGGAGATATGCCCTAGAGGCAATAATAAATGTAGTTATTATTATATCTTTGTGTTTATGATAAATGTTTACATTCATGCTATAATAGTATTAACAAGGAAACATTGATACTTGTGTGATTTGTAAACTTAATTTGAAGTCCCTAGTATAGCCTCTATACTTCACTAGCTTGTTGGTTGATTAATGATTGTGGTTTCCCAATCATGAACATTGATATGTTATCAACAACAAGATCATATCGTTAGGAGAATGATATGGTGGACATACTCCTATAGATAAGCATAGCATAAAGATCAAGTCATTTCAATAGTTCAATTGCTATATGCTTTCTGATACATAGTAACCTAATTCCTTCGACCATGAGATCATGCCTATCACCATTACCGGATGGATGCTTTGATGACATCAAACACCACACCGTAACTGGGTGGCTATAAAGGTGGCATTGAGTATTCAGAAAGTATTGGTTGAGACACATGGATCAAGAGTGGGATTTGTCCATCCATATGACGGATAGATATTCTCTGGGCCCTCTCGGTGAAATGTCATCCAATTAGCTTGCAAGCATGTGACTGGCTCACAAGGGATCACATATCACGGGAACGAGAAAAGAGTACTTATCAGTAACGAGGTTGAACTAGGTATGCAGAGATACCGACGATCATAACCTTGGATAAGTAAACTATCGTGAGACAAAGGGAAATTGGTATCGTATGTAAGTGGTTCATTCGATCGCAAAGTAATCGTAGAAATATGTGGGAGCCATATGAATTTCCAGATTCCTCTATTGGTTATTATTCGGAGAAGTGTCTCGATCATGTCCGCATAATTCACGAACCGTAGGGAGACACACTTAAGGATTCGACGTTGTTTTGAGTAGTTATGGTATTATGAGAAAGAGACCGAATGTTGTTCGGAGTCTCGGATGGGATCCGGGATATAACGAGGTGATCCGGAATGGTCCGGAGAATAAGATTCATATAAGGAAAGTCCCGTTTCGGAGTTCGGAAATGATTCCGGTGTTTTCATCGGGAATGTTCTAGAAGGTTCCGGAATGTCCGGCACTCTGGGAAGGGGAGGGGTACATGAATGTGTCATTACATATTGGAATGATTGCATCATGTACTAAGTGTTCTTGCTGTTCCAAATAAAGGATTAAATTGAATCCTAAAACAGAAAAGTCAAATGGCCAGTTTGAAAGTCAAACGGCTAAAACAGGAAACTGTGGGAAACAAGCAAGAGGTGGTTGAAACCGACTTGGGGAGGAGTCTCCTCTCCAAGCCGGCGCGCCACCCAAGGCCGACTTGGGGAGGGACTCCCCTCCCCTTGGCCGCACCTCCCACCTATAAGAGGAGGGGCAGGGCCTCCCCCTCTAGACACACAAGTTCCTATCCTCTAATCTCCGGTTTAGAGCCGTTTTGGTTTAGAGCTTCTAATTGCCCTAGCCTTCGGTTTAGAGCCTTCTAATTGGTGTGTCTAAACCCTAGACCACTAATAGTTCTCTCTCATACTCCACCATACTCGCTCCGGCTTAAGGCGAAGCCCTGCGGGATCTCCCCTCTACTTCTGGTACCACGCCGTTGTGCTGCCGGAATCGCGAGGAGAGTGCTACAACCTCCGCTGCCTGCTGGAACAAGGGAGAGGAAGGTCTTCGTCGAGTACCGAACGTGTGACCGACTGCGGGAGCGCTGCCGTAACGCAGCGCCGGAAGGATCGTCTACACGATCTTGAGATCGGGAAGAGTACGACTACATCACCCACGAGAATCCGCTCTCGTTAAACGCTTTGGAATCTTCGAGGGTAAGTTATTCCATCGACTCGTTGCTACAATCTAGTAGATAGATCTTGGCTTGTTTGTATCAACATTAACAGTGGCGCCATATACATGACACATAGTCCAAAGCGTGTATAGTCAAATACTAATACCTTTGGACTTGCACTTTGAAGTAAAATCACCATCATCAAGTGTTTGACGTCCTTTCAAAAACCATTATTTAGTAATCTTTTAGTGTAGTAAATTTTTTACCTATAGCTTCTATTCATCCTTATCATGAAAACTTTCATGATCAAGCTACTATAGCTTATAAAGGCGAATCGCGAGTATAATGTTGCTCTCCAAAACCTTTTGGAGGATTAGGATGTCTAGCATCTACAACTTTTGCGAATTCTCATTAAATATGAGAACATATATTTTTCCAAATTATAATCTATCATGTTGCAACCAAAACATTGTTTTAGATATCGCAATATCTTTCACACATGATGGTTTATGAAACATTTCTTTCATCTCCTAGATTACCTTGATATTAAAACAATCTTTTGAATATCAAGAATCATGGAGGCAAACATGATACTTTAGATACTAACACTAGAATTGTTACTCTTGATTTAATACTAATTATTAAACTTCACGAAGTAAACAGAGTTTGCTAAAAGTTTGCAATAGGACTTTTAAACTGTAGATTGACACTCAAAAACAATACGATACCAGTTCATAAAGTAACTATCCAGAATTCTATGGTTCTATTATCTCAATTAAAACTAAGTGTAAGGTGATGAACGGATGCCAATGACTACAATAATTATGCAAATCCACTTTGATTTAATTTATGATAAATTGTGTTTAACTTTAATCATATTACTTTTGAACTACCACTCAAAACAACATCCCTCAAGTCGTTTTGGTGATTACACAAACCAAATCCACTACACCAAGTCCGATCAACACGAGAGATGATGTAGCTTCAAAGGCGAACAATCAACATGTTTATCATATCATCCATAAGACTCATGCTTTACCTTTCGGTATTCCGTGTTCTAAGACCATGTATCTACATGCTAGGCTCGTCAAGATTAACCTTAGTATCCGCATGTGCAAATTTGGCTTGCAACCGTCGTATGCACACGTAGAATCTATCACACCTGATCATCATGAGATGCTTCGAAACGACGAGTGTTAGTAATGGTGCCTACTAAGTATGAATACTTCATTACTTGATATTTAGTGAGAGGGATCATTTTATAATGCTACCGTCGAGATCTAAGCAATTCAAGGTGCAATTAACATCACATGCAATTCATAATATGTGATATGATATGGCCTTTCTCCTTGTGCCTTTGATCTCCATCTCCAAAGCACAGACATTATCTTCATCATCACCAGCGTGGCGTCAAGGTCAATGGCGCCGCTTTATGGTTGTCCATCACCAACAACAACTATTACAACTACTTGGATTAAAGCTATTACATGATGAATAGATACGCAGTCTTAACAAATTTAAAGACAACCATTAGGATCCTGCCGGTTGCCAACTTACAATAAGGATCATTGCATACATAAAATATAATCACAATCACATCATGACCATATCACATCATATGCCCCTGCAAAAACAAGTTAGACGTCTCTATTTTTTTGCATGATTTACATGGCTTGGGGCTTTCGAATAAGAACCGTTCTTACCTACAAACATGAACCACAACGCTGATACAAATGTTTTCAAGTGCCCATTGTAAAATTGAATCTTAACTATGGTAGGAGAGACAGACACCAGTGAAAGAACATGTTGGGCCCCTATGTGTGGTTTTGGTAATTAATGACAATCTTTATGGACTAATGTGTGTATTAAGTTGCACCTGTAGGATTTGTCCATTGGCATCACTTGGAGCTTGTGTCGGCTTCAAGGTCGATGAAATGAGAAGAAGATATGTTGTGCAAGCTCAAAATGCGCCATCTATTGAAGATCTCATGTTTGATGCTTGCCATCCTCGTGATCATGGATCGATGATGTGGAATCAAGAGAGGCGTTCCATCTTGAGAAGGGCAAGATCGTCTTCATCGAGCTCAAGTGGAATGCTCAAGGCAAAGGTATAATATTGATAGGTTTTCCCTTTTGCCGGTCTCATGTTGTGTGTGGGAGACCGGGTTTAGGATAGATAACCGTACTATCAAGAGGGGCTCTCGAATGAGTAACTCGATCACATCGTTCAGAGAGAGCTCAAACCTTTGCATACTTGCATCATTGTATTTGGTATTATCCATGTGAGGATATAGAGCTTGTGGTAATCTCCATAACAAGCTCTTGTTCATCAAAATCGAATCTTTCGATTGTATCTTGTTGCGATTTTGATCTTGGCGGTTTTTCGGTTTCTCGCCAAGTGAGGTATCCCACATTATTCTACTTGATACTTTCTCACTTGGTGATAACCAATATTTTTATAGGGTAGCTTGTGTGGTCCTCTTTCCAACGCAATTGGAATCGGGTCAATCGGAGCTACCAATCAAAAGTTATTCACATTTGAATATTGACTACTATTTGCTTTTAAAAAGAAAAGAAAAAGATTTTTTCGGGTCTGTACGGTACTACCGGGCCTAGTACCGGACACACCTGATCCGGCCCGCTTCTCCTCAGGCCCAGGCGGTAGTTGGTGTCGGCACTACCGGACCGGCCCGGTAGTACCGCCCGGGTGGGCCGGTACTACCTGCCGGCCCAGGTTGGCCTAAATCATCTGCCCAGCGCGGCCTCGATCTCTCGCCCAGCCGTCGCGTTGACCGGCGCCTGCCTCGCCCGCCTTGCTCGCTCGCCTCGCGCGCGCACTGCTGCGGCCGCCTCGCTTCTACTCGCGCGCGCCCGCGTGTGCTGCTTGCGCTGGCAGCTGGGCCCGCTGCTGCTGGCCCCCGCTTGCTTGGCCGCGCTCGCTCGCGCGCTGACCTGCTGCAACTGCTGCCTTGCCGCCTGCGTGCACGCGCTGACCTGCCCGCGCTGGCCCCACTAGCAGACGCGCTGCGCATGCTCCGCTCGCCCTGGCTGCGCGTGCGCTGGCTCCTGCCTGCTGCTGCGTTGACTGTTGCCTGCGCTGCTGCGCTGCTTTTTCCTGGAGCTTTGCGGTACTACTGGTTAAATCCGGTAGTAGCAGACCGTTCCGAAAAATGCCCCAAACTGCTAGTTTTTTGGGGCCCCTATTTAAGGCTTTGTCCGGTTTTCAGTTTTGTTAGCTTCTCTCTTATCTATTAGGCTAAGGTTTGTCCACACTTGCTCTAGATCTTGAAGCTTGCTTAATCTTTTCCCTCCGATGATTCTTGTTCATATTTGAGTGGAAGAGAGAGAAGATCTAGACCCACGTTTTGACCTAACTGATTCATATCTTTGTGAGTGCATATTTGGGGATCTAGATTTTGGGGGATTTTGTGTCTCTCTTTGATTCCTCCTCTCTTGTTCCCCCAATAGCTTTAGTAGCTTTGTTGGAACTTGAGAGTGAGGGATTTGAGCACCTTTGTGGTGTTCTTGGTGCATCGGTTTGATTTCTCCTCAGAGGATTTGGTTCGTGTGACTCATTGGAGCTTGTCCCTCTTGGGTTCTTGGAACCCTAGACGGTTTTGTGGCCTTGGTGGCATTGTGGCCTTTTGTGGCATTTTTTGGGAGCCTCCAATTAAGTTGTGGAGAAGTTCTCCAACCTTGTGAGAGGTTCCGATTGCCACCGACAAGTGCACCGATAGTGGAAGCGTGGATCGATCCCGTTGGGGTGAGATTCATCGGAGAATAAGGGAGGCCTTTTGTGGCGTTGGTGGTTTGATACCGCCCCATCTCCAAACGAGACGTACTCCATGTTGGGAGGAACTCAGTAAAATATTGGTGTCCCCGCGTGGCTCGGTTATCTCTATACCCGAGCTCTTTACTTATGCACTTTACATTGTGATAGCCTTCGTGCTTGAAGTAATATATATCTTGCTCTTTACTTATGCACCTTACATTGTGATAGCCTTTGTTGCTTGTATTGCTTAGCATAAGTTGTTGGTGCACATAGGTGAACCTTAGTTGTTCTAGGTTGTGCTTAACAAAGTAAACACTAGTTTTATTCCGCCTTTGTTGAACCACTCTAGGAAAAATTTTAATCGCCTATTCACCCCCCATCTAGGCGACATCCGTATCCTTTCAACCCGCAAATCCACTTGTGCAATGCAAGTTGCACGTTGAGCGTGGAGCAAGTCTCATGTACGAAGACATGTAAGGTTAGCCCGGGCCGCTTCATCCCACCATCCCGCAAGATGCAAAGTACATGACAAGAAAGTGACAACAAAAGCATCAACGCCTACAAAACCATTGTGTTCTACTCGTGCAACAGATCTACGCATAGATACGGCTATGATACCACTGTAGGGTTCATTGCATGGAAAACAAAAAAAATTATCACAAGAACACATAAAACCAAGATCCAATCTATGGCAAAGCCAAAATTAAATCCACAAGATCGGTGCAACGAGATTGAAGAGAACTAACCCTCGCAGATCCAAAGCGTTTAACGAGATCAGATTCTCGTGGTTGATGTAGTTGATCACTTTCCAATCTCAAGATTGTGTAGACGATCCTTTTGGCGCCGTGTTCCGGGAGCGCTTCCGCACTCGGTCACACGTACGGAGTCGATGAAGGACTTCCTCTTCCCGTTCCAGCGGGCAGCGGAGGTAGTAGATCCCCTCGGAATCCTAGCAGCACGACAGCGTGGTGGTGGTGGTGGTTTAGGAGAGTTCCTGCAGGGCGTCGCCTAAGCCGAAGTAGGAAGACAGAGGAGGGAGGAAAGGAGGAAGGCGACTAGGGTTAGTGGCGCCTGGGACAAGGGGGCTAGGGGGTGCGCCCCCACCCCTCTTTATATACGTGGGGGCTGCAGCCAAGGGGTTCCTAGCCCTTGCCGAGTTCCCCCCAACTCGGCCACAAGGGGAAAGAGGGGGAAACTTCCCCCCAAGTTTCCTTTCTTACCAAACTAGGGTTTGACCCCAATTCCTTTGGCTGGCCGGTTTGACCATTTTGGTTATGGTGCGGCTACCCCAAGGCCCCCGCAGTATACCCTCGACCCCTGTGGCCCCTCCCGGGGTGGTGGACCCACTGGTGGTCCCTCTAGAACATTCTAGAAGCTTCCGGTCAAAACACCAAAAACATTTCCGAACCCCGAAAATTGACTTTTCTTATATGAATCTTATTCTCTAGACCATTTCGGATCTCCTTGTGATGTCCTGGATCCAATCCGGGACTCTGAACAATATTCTGTCTCCAACTCATATTCCATAGCTACCAAATAACATCAAACCTTAAATGTGTCACCCTAGGTTTGTGAACTATGCAGACATGATCGAGACACCTCTCCGGTCAATAACCAATAGCGGGATCTAGAGATCCATAATGGATCCCACATATTGAATGATGACTTCATGATCGAATGAACCATTAACATACGATAGCGATTCCCTTTGTCACACGATACTTTACTTATCCGAGGTTCGATCATCAGTATCTCCATTCCTAGTTCAACCTCGTTACTGATAAGTACTCTTTACTCATTCCGTGATATGACATCCCTTGTGACCTAGTCACATGCTTGCAAGCCAATTGGATGACATTCCACCAAGAGGGCCCAGAGTATATTTATCCGTTATATGGATGGACAAATCCCACTCTTGATCCATGCGCTTCAACACATACTTTCAAAATGTAGGGGTTCGTAGCATGGAAAACAAAAATTTTCTATCGCATACAAACAAACAAGCCAAGATCTATCTACTAGATTGTAGCAACGAGTCGATGGAATAACTCACCCTCGAAGATTCCAAAATGTTTAACGAGAGCAGATTCTCGTGGGTGATGTAGTCGTACTCTTTCCGATCTCAAGATCGCGTAGACGATCCTTCCGGCGCCGCGTTCCCGCAGCGCTCCCGCAGTCGGTCACACGTTCGGTACTCGACGAAGACCTTCCTCTCCCTTGTTCCAGCAGGCAGCGGAGGTTGTAGCACTCTCCTCGCGATTCCGGCAGCACAACGGCGTGGTACCGGAGGTAGAGGGGAAATCCCGCAGGGCTTCGCCTTAAGCCGGTGCGAGTATGGTGGAGCTTATGAGAGAGGCTATTAGTGGTCTAGTAATTAGACACACCAATTAGAGGGCTCTAAACCAATTAGAAGGCTCTAAACCGAATAGCTCTAAACCGGGGTCTAGATCTAGGGTTTAGTTTAGAGGATAGGAAACTTGTGTGTCTAGGAGGGGAGCCCTGCCCCTCCTTATATAGGTGGGAGGGTGTGGGCGCGCCAGGGGAGGGAGGGAGTCCCTCCCCAACTCGGCCTAGGGCTGGGCGCCGGCCTGGAGGAGTCCAACTCCTCCTCCAGGTTGGTTCCAACTCCTCTTGCTTGTTTCCCACAGTTTCTTGTTTTGGCAGTTTGACTTTCAAACTGGACATTTGACTTTTCTGTTTTAGGATTCAATTTAATCCTATATTTGGGACAGCAAGAACACTTAGTACATGATGCAATCATTCCAATATGTAATGACACATTCATGTACCCCTTCCCCCCCGGAGTGCCGGACAATCCGGAACCTTCTAGAATATCCCCGATGAAAACACCGGAATCATTCCCGAACTCCGAAACGGGTCTTTCCTTATATGAATCTTATTCTCCGGACCATTCCGGATCTCCTCGTGATATCCCGGATCCCATCCGAGACTCCGAACAACATTCGGTCTCTTTCTCATAATACCATAACTACTCAAACAACGTCGAATCCTTAAGTGTGTCTCCCTACGGTTCGTGAATTATGCGGACATGATCGAGACACTTCTCCGAACAATAACCAATAGAGGAATCTGGAAATTCATATGGCTCCCACATATTTCTACGATTACTTTGCGATCGAATGAACCACTTACATACGATACCAATTTCCCTTTGTCTCACGATATGTTACTTATCCGAGGTTATGATCGTCGGTATCTCTGCATACCTAGTTCATCCTCGTTACCGATAAGTACTCTTTTCTCGTTCCCGTGATATGTGATCCCTTGTGACCAAGTCACATGCTTGCAAGCTAATTGAATGACATTTCACCGAGAGGGCCCAGAGAATATCTATCCGTCATGTGGATGGACAAATCCCACTCTTGATCCATGTGTTTCAACCAATACTTTCCGAACACTCAATGCCACCTTTATAGCCACCCTGTTACGGTGTGGTGTTTGATGACATCAAAGCATCCATCCAGCAAAGGTGATATGCATGATCTCATGGTCGAAGGAATTAGGTTACTATGTATCAGAAAGCATATAGCAATTGAACTATTGAAATGACTTGATCTTTATGCTACGCTTGTCTATAGGAGTATGTCCACCATATCATTCTCCTAACGATATGATCTTGTTGTTGATAACATCTCAATGTTCATGACAAAGAAACCACATCATCAATTAACCAACAAGCTAGTGAAGTATAGAGGCTATACTAGGGACTTTCAAATTAAGTTTACAAATCACACAAGTATTAATGGTTTCCTTGTTAATACTATTATAGCATGAATGCAAACATTTATCATAAACACAAAGATATATAATAATAACTATATTTATTATTGCCTCTAGGGCATATCTCCAACAGTCTCCCACTTGCACTAGAGTCATCTAATCTAGATTACATGGTAATATACCGAACACCCATGGCAGTTTGGTGTTGGTCATGTTTTGCCCTCGGGAGAGGTTTAGTCAACGGATCCGCCACATTCAGATCTGTGTGTACTTTGCAAATCTTTATATCCCCATCCTGGATATGTTCTCGAATAGCGTGAAAACGTAGCTTGATATGCTTCAGCTTCTTGTGTGACCTTGGTTCTTGCGCATTGGCTATGGCGCCCATGTTATCACAGTAGATAGACATTGGGTCCAGCGCACTAGGAACCACACCCAGCTCTGTAATGAACTCTTTCATCCATATCGCTTCTTGTGAAGCCTCCGAAGCAGCCATGTATTCCGATTCAGTTGAAGATCTCGCCACAACGCTTTGCTTTGCACTCCTCCAGCTAACTGCTGCACCATTCAAAATAAATACGTATCCAGATTGTGATTTAGAATCATCTGGATCGGTGTTCCAACTAGCATCGGTGTAACCATTAACAACGAGCTGTTCATCACCTCCATAAGAAAGAACCATATCCTTAGTTCTTCTCAAGTACTTAAGGATGTTTTTGACCGCTGTCCAATGATCCACTCCTGGATCACTTTGATATCTGCTAGTTAAACTAACAGCATATGCGATGTCGGGTCTAGTACATAGCATGGCATACATTAGAGATCCTATGGCTGAGGCATAGGGAGTCTTACTCATCCTTTCTCTATCTTCTGCCGATGTCGGACTTTGAGTTTTACTCAAGGTCGTATTGGGCAACATGGGCAAGAACCCTTTCTTGCTATCTTCCATTCCAAACCTCTTTAGAACTTTGTCCAAATATGTACTTTGTGACAATGATATTTGGCGTTTCGATCTATCTCTATAAATCTTTATGCCTAATATGTAAGCTGCTTCGCCAAGATCCTTCATTGAAAAACTATTATTCAAATATTCCTTGACACTATTAAGAAGGTCTACATCATTCCCAATCAACAATATGTCATCCACATACAGTATTAAGAATGCTACAGAGCTCCCACTCACTTTCTTGTAAATACAAGCTTCTCCATAAGTTTGTATAAAACCAAAACTTTTGATTACCTTATCAAAACGTTGATTCCAACTTCGGGATGCTTGCTTCAATCCATAGATGGACCGTTGAAGCTTGCATACCTTGTTAGCATCTTTAGGATCGACAAAACCTTTGGGTTGTATCATATACAACTCTTCATCAATGTCTCCATTGAGGAATGCTGTTTTGACATCCATCTGCCATATCTCATAATCATAATATGCAGCGATTGCTAACATAATCCTCACAGACTTTAGCTTTGCTACCGGTGAGAAAGTCTCATCGTAGTCAACTCCTTGAATTTGTCGAAACCCTTTTGCGACAAGTCGAGCTTTATAGACAGTAACATTACCATCAGCATCTGTTTTCTTCTTGAAAATCCATTTGTTCTCGACAGCCTTCCGGCCATCCGGTAAGTCCACCAAAGTCCATACTTGGTTTTCGTACATGGATCCAATCTCGGATTTCATGGCTTCTTGCCATTTATTGGAATCTGGGCTCATCATCGCTTCCTCATATGTCTCGGGGTCATCGGTGTTGTCCACCAACATGACATTCATAACGGAATCATACCAATCTGGAGTGGTACGAGTTCTCGTTGACCTCCGAGGCTCTGTAGCAACTTCAACCGAAGTTTCATGATCACTATCATTAGCTTCCTCTCTTATTGGTGCAGGCACCACAGGAACTTCTTCCGGTGCTGCGCTACTCGCAATTTCGAGAGAAGGTTCGACAACCTCGTCGAGTTCTACTTTCCTTCCAGTCACTTCTTTCGAGAGAAATTCCTTCTCTAGAAAGGATCCATTCTTGGCAACAAAGATTTTGCCTTCGGATCTATGATAGAAGGTATACCCAATAGTTTCCTTCGGGTATCCTATGAAGACGCATTTTTCCGCTTTGGGTTCAAGCTTGTCCGGCTGTAACTTCTTTACATAGGCTTCGCATCCCCAAACTTTAAGGAACGACAATTTAGGTTTCTTCCCAAACCATAATTCATACGGTGTCGTTTCAACGGATTTAGATGGTGCCCTATTTAAAGTGAATGCGGCTGTTTCTAATGCATAACCCCAAAATGTTAGCGGTAAATCTGTAAGTGACATCATAGAACGAACCATATCTAAGAGGGTTCGATTACGACGTTCAGACACACCATTACGCTGTGGTGTTCCCGGCGGTGTCAATTGTGAAAGTATTCCGCACTTCTTTAAATGCTCGCCAAACTCGTAACTTAGATATTCACCTCCACGATCAGAACGTAGAAATTTAATCTTCTTGTTACGTTGATTCTCTACCTCACTTTGAAACTCCTTAAACTTCTCGAAAGTTTCGGACTTATGTTTCATGAAATAGATATTCCCATATCTACTCAAGTCATCCGTGAAGGTAAGAACATAACGATAACCACTGCGCGATGCTACACTCATTGGACCACACACATCGGTATGTATGATTTCCAGTAAGTCCGTAGCTCGCTCCATTATACCAGAAAATGGAGTCTTAGTCATTTTACCCATCAGACATGCTTCGCATCTTTCAAGTGATTCAAAATCAAGTGATTCAAGAAGTCCATCGGAATGGAGTTTCTTCATACGCTTCACTCCAATGTGACCAAGACGACAGTGCCACATATAGGTCAAATTATCGCTTGATTTCAAACGTTTAGCCTCAATGTTATTAATATGTGTATTTCTACTATCGAGATTCAATATGAATAGACCATCTATCAAAGGTGCATGTGCATAAAACACATTACTCATATAAATCGAACAACCATTATTCTCGGATTTAAACAAGTAACTGTCTCGCAATAAACAAGATCCTGATATAATGTTCATGCTTAATGCAGGCACCAAATAACAATTATTTAAGTATAAAACTAATCCCGATGGTAGATGAAGAGGTAGCGTGCCGACCGCGATCACATCAACCTTTGATCCGTTTCCTACGCGCATCGTCACCTCGTTCTTCACTAGCTTCCGTTTATTCTGCAGCTCCTGTTTCGAGTTACAAATATGAGCAACCGAACCAGTATCAAATACCCAGGCACTACTACGAGTACTAGTGAGATACACATCAATAACATGTATATCAGATATACCTTTCTTCTTGATGTTGCCGTTCTTCAAATCCGCCAAGTACCTTGGGCAATTCCGCTTCCAGTGACCTTCTCCCTTGCAGTAAAAGCACTCAGTTTCAGGCTTAGGTCCAGCCTTGGTCTTCTTCGTCGGCGTGGTAACTTTCTTACCACCCTTCTTGAAGTGTCCCTTTTGCTTAGACTTGCCTTTCTTGAATTTGGTGGTCTTATTGACCATCAACACTTGGTGCTCTTTCTTGATCTCCACTTCTGCAGATTTTAACATAGCAAATAGTTCTGTCAACTCTTTGTTCATGTTCTGCATGTTGTAGTTCATCACAAAGTTCTTGTAACTTGGTGGTAGTGATTGGAGGATGCGGTAAACTCCCAAAGTATTAGGAATCACTA
Source organism: Avena sativa (assembly GCA_916181665.1). Taxonomy (NCBI): domain Eukaryota; kingdom Viridiplantae; phylum Streptophyta; class Magnoliopsida; order Poales; family Poaceae; genus Avena; species Avena sativa. Next base: position 87,231,933 of record OV702284.1, read on the forward strand.
TACCCAAACTTTGAAGTTTATTTGCGTGCCCAGACATCTTAAGCACATGCTCACTGACGGAGCTACCCTCTTCCATCTTGCAGTTAAAGAACTTTTCAGAAGCTTCATAACTTCCAATTGCCGCATGAGTCTCAAAGATTAATTTGAGATCCTCGACAATATCATATGGATCTGACTCTTCAAACCTTTTCTGAAGCTCCGATTCCAAACCATACAAGATAGCACACTGAACTATGGAGTACTGATTCTTCCGAGCAAGGTAAACATTCTTTACTTCATCGGTAGCATCAGCTGCAGGTGGGTCACCTAGCGGTGCATCCAGCACATAGGTCAAATTACCAGCTGTGAGGACAATCCTCAAATTGCGGAACCAATCCGCGAAGTTGCTTCCATTGTTTTTCAACTTTTCTTTCTCTAGGAACGCATTAAAATTGATGGTAGGGGCTGCCATTGATCTACAACATATTTGCAATAGTTTAGACTAAGTTTATGACAAATTGAGTTCAAATTAATTAATGAAATTAAACTAGGTGAACTCCCACTCAAAACAACATCCCTCACATTGTTTTAGTGATCACATGAACCAAATCCACTACATCAACACCGATCATCACGAGAGCTGATATAGTTTTAATGGCGAACAATCATCATGTTCATCATATCTACTATATGATTCATGCTTTGCCTTTCGGCGATCCGTGTTCCTGAGGCCATGTCTGTACATGCTAGGCTCGTCAAGATCAAACCTTAGCTTCCGCATAAGCAAATCTGGCTTGCTTACGTTGTATTCACCCGCGGAATCAAAGACACCCGATCATCACGTGGTGCTTCGAAGCAGCAAGCTTTGGCAACGGTGCATACTAAGGGTGAACACTCTAGAACTTGAAATTTATGTGCATGAGGGATCATCTTATAATGCTACCGTCGTCTACTAAGCAATACAAGATGCATAAAGGATTAACATCACATGCAATTCATAATATGTGATATGATATGGCCTTTCTTCTTTGTGCTTCCGATCTCCATCTTCAAGCACGAATATGATCTCCATCATCACCGGCATAGCATCAAGGTCAATGACGCTTCTCCATGGTTGTCGTCCACCAGCTTCAACTATTACAACTATTTTGAATAGACACGCAGGTCTTAACAGAAATTAAAGACAACCATATGGCTCCTGCCGGTTGCCAACTTACAATAAGGAACATTGCATACATCAAATATAATCACAATCATGGCCATATCACATCACTGCACACCCCTGCAAAACAAAGTTAGACGCTTCTACTTTCTTTGCATATTTTACGTGGTTTGGGGCTTTCCATAAGTGTCGTTCTAACTTACGAACAAGAACCACAACATTGATACTAGCATTGTTGATCACCCGTTGTAAATTGGATCTTTACTATGCTAGGAGAAACAGGCACCCGCAAAGCCACTTATGCAATACAAGTTGCATGTCAAACGTGGAGCAAGTCTCATGAACGATGTCATGTAAGGTTAGCCCGGGCCGCTTCATCCCAACATACCGCAAGATGCAAAGTACACAAAAAGCAATCTACAATAAAAGCATCAACGCCCACAATGACCATTGTGTTCTACTCGTGCAACAGATCTACATATAGACACGGCTCTGATACCACTGTAGGGGTTCGTAGCATGGAAAACAAAAATTTTCTATCGCATACAAACAAACAAGCCAAGATCTATCTACTAGATTGTAGCAACGAGTCGATGGAATAACTCACCCTCGAAGATTCCAAAATGTTTAACGAGAGCAGATTCTCGTGGGTGATGTAGTCGTACTCTTTCCGATCTCAAGATCGCGTAGACGATCCTTCCGGCGCCGCGTTCCCGCAGCGCTCCCGCAGTCGGTCACACGTTCGGTACTCGACGAAGACCTTCCTCTCCCTTGTTCCAGCAGGCAGCGGAGGTTGTAGCACTCTCCTCGCGATTCCGGCAGCACAACGGCGTGGTACCGGAGGTAGAGGGGAAATCCCGCAGGGCTTCGCCTTAAGCCGGTGCGAGTATGGTGGAGCTTATGAGAGAGGCTATTAGTGGTCTAGTAATTAGACACACCAATTAGAGGGCTCTAAACCAATTAGAAGGCTCTAAACCGAATAGCTCTAAACCGGGGTCTAGATCTAGGGTTTAGTTTAGAGGATAGGAAACTTGTGTGTCTAGGAGGGGAGCCCTGCCCCTCCTTATATAGGTGGGAGGGTGTGGGCGCGCCAGGGGAGGGAGGGAGTCCCTCCCCAACTCGGCCTAGGGCTGGGCGCCGGCCTGGAGGAGTCCAACTCCTCCTCCAGGTTGGTTCCAACTCCTCTTGCTTGTTTCCCACAGTTTCTTGTTTTGGCAGTTTGACTTTCAAACTGGACATTTGACTTTTCTGTTTTAGGATTCAATTTAATCCTATATTTGGGACAGCAAGAACACTTAGTACATGATGCAATCATTCCAATATGTAATGACACATTCATGTACCCCTTCCCCCCCGGAGTGCCGGACAATCCGGAACCTTCTAGAATATCCCCGATGAAAACACCGGAATCATTCCCGAACTCCGAAACGGGTCTTTCCTTATATGAATCTTATTCTCCGGACCATTCCGGATCTCCTCGTGATATCCCGGATCCCATCCGAGACTCCGAACAACATTCGGTCTCTTTCTCATAATACCATAACTACTCAAACAACGTCGAATCCTTAAGTGTGTCTCCCTACGGTTCGTGAATTATGCGGACATGATCGAGACACTTCTCCGAACAATAACCAATAGAGGAATCTGGAAATTCATATGGCTCCCACATATTTCTACGATTACTTTGCGATCGAATGAACCACTTACATACGATACCAATTTCCCTTTGTCTCACGATATGTTACTTATCCGAGGTTATGATCGTCGGTATCTCTGCATACCTAGTTCATCCTCGTTACCGATAAGTACTCTTTTCTCGTTCCCGTGATATGTGATCCCTTGTGACCAAGTCACATGCTTGCAAGCTAATTGAATGACATTTCACCGAGAGGGCCCAGAGAATATCTATCCGTCATGTGGATGGACAAATCCCACTCTTGATCCATGTGTTTCAACCAATACTTTCCGAACACTCAATGCCACCTTTATAGCCACCCTGTTACGGTGTGGTGTTTGATGACATCAAAGCATCCATCCAGCAAAGGTGATATGCATGATCTCATGGTCGAAGGAATTAGGTTACTATGTATCAGAAAGCATATAGCAATTGAACTATTGAAATGACTTGATCTTTATGCTACGCTTGTCTATAGGAGTATGTCCACCATATCATTCTCCTAACGATATGATCTTGTTGTTGATAACATCTCAATGTTCATGACAAAGAAACCACATCATCAATTAACCAACAAGCTAGTGAAGTATAGAGGCTATACTAGGGACTTTCAAATTAAGTTTACAAATCACACAAGTATTAATGGTTTCCTTGTTAATACTATTATAGCATGAATGCAAACATTTATCATAAACACAAAGATATATAATAATAACTATATTTATTATTGCCTCTAGGGCATATCTCCAACACAAAATACCCAATGCCACCTTTATAACCACCCAGTTATGGAAGTGGCGTTTGATGTTATCAAAGCACTCATCCGGCGATGGTGATTAACATGATCTCATGGTCGAAGGATTAGGTTACTTTGTAGTTGAAAGCTTGTAGCAAAACGTACTTAATGATTTGATCTTATGCTATGCTTACTATGGGTGTGTGTCCATCACATCATTCTTCTAATGATATGATCTTGTTATTAATACATCCAATGTCCATGATCAGAAAACCATGAATATCTATTAATCAACAAGCTAGTTTCAACAAGACGCTTACTAGGGACTCTTTTATGTTTATAAAACACACAAGTATTAATGTTTCCTATTAATACAATTATAGAATTAGATGTAAACATTTATCATAAACACAAAGATATAATAATAACCACTTTATTATTGTCTCTTGGGCATATCTCTAACAATCACCCCATCAGAAATCGGACCCAATGGAGGCAGCTGCCCACATTGGCCTTTTGACAACTGAAAACAGCCCATATCATAGGTGGAGCCCACTTGCAGCACTGATTTTACTAGAATTTCTTTGCCTGCCTTTGATAGACCCTGACCCTTCCATCCAGAAACCTTCCCTATTCCCTTGTCGGTTAGGTGTTTATAAGCACCATTCTTGGCCCGTCCCACCACCATTGGCAGACCCAAGTATTTCTTAGAAAGAGCTTCACACTGAATGCCCGCCACCTGCTTTGGATCTTCCTTGGTCTGGATGTTGCATCCCTTGCCAAAAAATATTGAGAACTTCTGCAATTTTACCCTCTGGCCCGAGAACACCTCATACTTCCGAAGTATCCCCTTCAAGGCCGTTAGATTGCTAGGGCTCGCCTCCAAAAAAACTATACTGTCATCAGCGAACAGGAAGTGTGTGATCATCGGCCAGTGGTCCCAAACGACACTCCAACAACCTCTTTTTCTTGCTGCGCCTTCTTGAGAAGCGCAGAGAAACCCTCGACACAATATAGGAACGGATAGGGAAAAAAAGGATCCCCTTGCCGAAGGCCCCTCGAAGGCTTGAATGACTCTGTTTTGCAACCATTTAGTTTAATGGTGAATCTCACCGTCCGCACACATCTCATGATTAAACTAACCCAGTGGTTAGAAAAACCCATTTTGAGCATCATATCTTTCAGGAACTCCCATTCGACCCGATCATACGCCTTTATCATATCTAACTTGACCGCACATAACTGATTCTTCTTCTTCCTTGTTCGAATAGCATGCACACATTCATAAGCCACAAAGACATTATCCGTGGTCAACCTTCCAGGGAAAAACACGCTTTGCTCCTCAAAAATAAGTATCGGAAGAATTCCCTTCATCCTATTCGTGGCCAACTTTGAAGCAATCTTGTAAAGGACGTTACTGGCCTGAATTGAATAAGCAGCTCCGATGAGCTAATCTTAGGGATGAGGACAATAATTGTTTCATTAAACTCTTCCGGACAGGCCGTTCCCACCAAAAATTCCCTCATAGCCCGACACACATGCGGTTTCAAAATAACCCAGTGGCTTTGGAAGAAGAGCGCCGACAGCCCATCAGGGCCCGGTGCCTTAGTTGGGCCCATTTGGAAAAGCGCCGCCGAGATTTCTTCATCCGTGAACTCTTTTGCCAATTTCTGGTTCATCTCATCCGTCACAAGCCGCTCAATGAGGCTGAGCACCTGCTCGCTCTCCACTGAACCCTCTAAAGCATACAGGTTTCGGAAGAAATTAAGGGCCAGTGCCCCCCTTTCATCATTAGTTTTGCACATAGAACCATCTGGTCTCCTCAAGCCCTTGACAGTGTTTTTATGCTTCATGTGAGAGCACCTATTCTGAAAGAATTTCGTGTTTTGATCACGAGCTTTTAACCATTCATTACGTATCGGTACATAATCTCTTCTTTTTTGTACACCAACTCTGCCATTCTATTAGGGACACACTCATTTCTTGATTCAAATTTGCTACCTCTAATTGAGCCTTTAGCCCTTTTTTCTCAGCCTTCACTAACCCAAAAGTATCAAAACTCCACCGTTTTAAGTCTGCAGCAACACTCTGAAGTTGTCCCCATAGCGCTTCCAGGCCACCTGCCTCAATGGGCCTACTTGCAAAGGCCGTCTCGACGGCACCCCCATAACCTTCATGTTTTTGCCACATTTTCTCATACATGAAATCTCTGGCCGGTCTGCTACGCTCCTTCTTTCCTGCACAAATATTGATAACCAATGTAAGCTGGTCCGACTCCTCTGTGATCATGTGCTTGACGGAGGTTAACGGAAATAAATTGAGAAACGACGCCTTCACCGTTGCTCGGTCCAGCCTACACTGCACATTTTCTGTATCACCTCTTCTATTATTCCATGTGAACTCATAACCTTTAAACCCGAGATCTGTCAGATAACACGTGTATAAACAGCCCTAAATGCTGTCATTTGGGCCTGGTTCCTTGAAGAAATGAATTAATAAAATATTATCTTCTACAGAAATATATGTATTTACACACGCACCAAATCACAATTTCAGCTCGCGTAGCCCAAGAGATCAGTAAAGCAAAGAATTGGGGCTAACACAGCATAAATCCAAGGACTCGTATACAAGAAGATATATATGTATTTAGGAGTTTACACACTACTGCGTCCGAGTAGGTACATCACAACTATCTTATCTAACATTTCTCTAAAAGAATACTATCTTATCTAACAACAATTTTTTCTCCAAAACAAATTCTATGGACAAAGGCATAACCTATGAGTGGGGAGGGGTTTTCTGCATGGAAAATGGTACATGTCCCTCGCGGGATTGAACGAAACAATCCTTGTATCGCTCTAGCTCGCGTCAGGTGGAGACCCGTCTTCTTCCCAACAACCCATGGTGCCGCCCGTGACACTGCTCTCACCGAAGGCAAGCACTCGCCACCGACACCTGACCAAGCCCGCCGAAGCAGGCACTGTCGTCACCGGACCAGGCCGCCGGAGCCGGCACCCACTGTCACCGGAAATCGAGCCCTGCTAGGAGCTCCTGTCGCTAGAGGAGTATGCTACAAGGGCCATCGCCAGAGTTGGGCACTGCACTTACAAACAGCCGGCGAGACGGAGAGCGTGATGGCAGGCTAGACGACCACAACTTGTTTCTCAATATCATCTTCAGCTCATGTACGTACAATGTGAGAAGTTATAGAGGAATCCCTACACACTGGTGGAAAACGGGCCTCTAGTCCTGGACCGTAACGGGCTCTATTCCCGGTTTTGGACCCGAGACTACCAATTTGGGACTAGAGGCCAATCTCTAGTCCCGGTTTGCTACGAACCGGGACTAGAGTCCACCACATGGCAGCGTCAGCGCGGCGGGGGTCGGAGGACCTCTAATCCCGGGCCGTAACACCACCCGGGACTAAACGAGTTTCTGCCACGGCAGAGATTCGTGTGTCTCTGCCGCGACACACTTTTGTGTTTTCTTTTTTTTTGTTTTTTTATTTCGTTCGTTTTTTAATCTGTGTTTCATTATAATTTTAAACATGTTTCCGTACACTTATTCTATGCTACTACATACACAGTACATGTTGATACAAATATAATTAATATTCGATCTGTTGTGAGCATACATATACAATATTCGATCATATCAGAAGGAAGAGAATGTTTAAAATTACATGGTCATTGATGAGATATCATAATTACATGGAGGTCACTAATTTATATTGAGTTTCTCTTGTCCTCCATATAATGTTTTCTCTTTTATCAAAGACCTACTTCATCAGAAATCCTGCCAATTCCTCTTGAATTGCTAGTATGCGTTGTTGGAGCCGGGCTTCTAGCCGTTGGAGCCCATAACAAACCGAGACTAGTGCCGTAATCTGGGCTGAACCGAAGCCCTGTTTTCTACTAGTGACACCTGTATCGGAAGGGAAAACTTACAACACAAAAATTGTGAGGAATAGCGAGATCTAACTACTCGTCAAATGAAATTCTGAATGATTGATCGTGCGACAAATCTAAAGAAATTCGCCCAAAAAACTCTAACTTTGACCATGGATCCTAGAAGATACAGTCCACAAACCTCCAAGCCAATAGTTAGAATGTAAACCTATCGTCGATGCCCATTTTTTTCATGTGGAATGTGTTTTGAATCGGGGCATTTTTTTAAGAGGAAAAAGCTGCTGCAATTATTACATCACGGCCATGTCCTGGCCCAACACATCCAGAATACAACCTGGAGTACTCGAAAACCAAGTTTTGCTTAACTCGCAGCCTTCCTTAGCTAAAGTGTGAGCAACCGTGTTTGCCGTACGCCTTGCCCATTTGAGCACCACATCATCGAACCCGCTAAATAGCCTCTTGATCTTCTCCACCAGATGGCCGCGACATGATCGATCCAGCTCAGAACTGTTCAGTTTTGACACCACTACCGCGCTGTCCATCTCAACCACCACTCTCCTCAGGTTTAGTTCAGTCAGAAGGTTAGCAGCTCGCTTGCACGCCATCAACTCCGCTTCTTCTGGGTCCGTCAAGGAATAGAAAAAAATGGCACACCCCCGCTCAGAAATGTCCATCATGGTCACGAATAACCACGCCTCCCCCGCCTTTCCCTGAAGACTGGTGATAATCTCCATCCACATTTACCTTCATCCAATCCGCATCCGGTGGCATCCAACGCTCAGCTGGAACAACCACTCTGGGTAGTATCGGCGACTGAACCTCAATCCATTCCTCCAGCAGCATGCATGCTCGTCTTGCCACTTGGATAGGATCCTCAATCATCCGGCCATTGCGAGCCTCGTTCCGCGCAAGCCAAACCTGGTACAACGCCATCAGTTATATGTCGATGTCTGAATCCTTAACCAAAGTTAGCCATTCCAGCATCCATTGCGTCAGCTCCCTATGACCTCGGGTATGAACCGGGGGTCTCACAACAACGCCAGTGCGCTGGTGTATCTCCGCCCAGAATTGTTGGGAGTGTTGGCAGTCCCAGAGCCGGTGAAGAGCAGTCTCCTCCCGCCCACATGCCACACAGACGATGCCTCTTTTGATGTTTCGCCTGCAGCCTGCTAAGCTCCTTCCCCAGCGCTATACCGTTTCTTAATAGTCTCCATGAGTGAATCTTTACCTTTCCCGGAACATTAGCCCCCCCAAAGAGCAAGCCAGCCCTTGTGAGAATCAACAAACGATGTTGACGACCCCATCATTCCGGCATGACATTGTTTCAGCTTCATCTGAAGGTAGTATGCTGTTTTGACAGAGAACACGCCATTTTTTGTCAGATTCCAGGCAGGTATATCTTCCTTGTACAGTCCACCTACCGGTATCTTTTTAATGTCATGCACATCAAACTCATATAGGAACCTGTTCAACTTAGCCTCATCCCATGTAGAACCATCAAAACTCAACAAATCGGCAACCGTATTAATCACTTGTTCAGGGGCGTCAGGCCTCCGGCCCAGTGGCCGTCGGGACCCTTCCCTGGGTATCCGGTTGCATGTCCATGCTTGTACCGATTTTCCATTACCGATTCGCCAGGCCAGTCCTTGTTTCAGCAGTTCTCGCCCGTGCAGAATGCTCTCCATGTAAACGACCCCCCTCCCGGGCATCCCGCTCGCATAAACGACGAGTTCTTGAAATACCGGGCCTTAAGTACTCTCGCCATAAGGGAAGTTGGTGCTGTGAGCAGGCGCCATGCCTGTTTTGCCAGCAGCGCAGAGTTAAAGACTTCAAAATCTCTGAATCCCATTTGACCGACACATCTTGTCCCATGTAATCCAATGAACCTTGCGCGATCCATCCGCATCATTCCACCAGAAGTTACATGCAATCAAGCCCAGCCTTTTGCATTGGGTTTTGGTGAACCTGAAGCAACTCATTGGGTAGGTGGCAGTTGGCTGGAGGACCGATTTGATGAGGATTTCTTTCCCTTTTTTCGACAGCCCCTGACCCTTTCACCCACTCGTCTTGGCTCTGGATCGGTCAGTGACATATTGGAAGGTGTCAAGACTGAGCTTGTTTAGAGAGGAGAGAAGATCATAAACATAGGAGAGAGAATGTGGTTGCGGGCGGGTCGTGCACCGATGCTGCGCTCGCGCGTGAGTCAGTCCAGCTGAAAATGGCCGATTCGAGCGTTGTCGCCAGGCTTGGCTTTGGACTGTTTTAAGAATCGTGCGGACCAGGACAACCAATCAGACCAAAAACTGTGCAAGCCGGCCTATCCAAACGTCTACCAAACACGTCCAGTTTTAATCAATCGTCCGCGACCGCATAGTACTAGTACGACCCTTTCTGCATTGCATATTTTCTCATGAATTATTGCGCTTTTCTCTTACCCTTGCAATTTCCATTCCTGCGTGCACCTCCCGCTGCATGAGTGAAGCGGCGACTCCAAAGTAGCCTGAAAAGGACAGGAACGACCGACTCTGGAGTTTATAGCATAAAACTACCAGTTTACTACCTAAATTTATCGTGTCATACCCCTTTACGTTTTCGGAACACAAAACTACCAGATTTTGGTCCGTTCTTTGCAATTCGATCTAAACCGCGTTTGAGAGCGTTTTGACACTGTTTCTGACCAGCCGACCCCACCTGTCGGTATGACGTGGACAACGCCCGCTCACGGCCGTTAACTCGTTGTCTGAATTTAGGGTTCAGTTCCATGTCGTCCTGAACCAGTCCCTCGTGCTCTGCCTCTCCCTGTCATCCTGAACCACTCCCCGGCAATGGCGGCAGTGAATCCTGGCGGCGACGCACATGACCCCGGCGACGGTGACTGCTTGGATTCAATTACTGACGGCTCCTCCAGTTCTCCTCCTCGTCCCGACAAGTCGGTGGCGGTGACACCGCTGGCCTCACCGGATCACAGAGCGGCGGCTGCCTTCTCCAAGGCCGTCCTCGCATCGCCGGCGTCGAACAGCCACCGGTGGGGATCATCTATTGGCGGTATTGAGTAAGTATTCCTTTCTCTCTGCCCCATACTCTCTGCTCCCTGTAAATTTTCTTGTCCTAGCTAGATCTGAATTATAGGTGGTTAATCTAGTAGTGCATAATACCAGTTTATTTTATGTGTAGTTTGGATGATGAAATTTGGGAGGTTAGGTTCAATTTTCCTGGGGAGGATAATCTAGAAAGAACAGTAAGCAGGTCAGATATAACTGTACTGAACCTGTATGCACTGATAGAAGGCCATGGGTTTGGTATTAGAGATAACATTTAATATGTTAGAGAAGAAGGAAAAGGCAAGGAAGGGATGGAGGTAGTAGACAACATGGCAAAGGTTGACCAGATGCTTGAACAATATGAGAATGAGCAGGTTCTTAAGCTCACAGTAATCAAGGATAAATGTGCATGGCCAATTGGACTGAACAGTGCAGAAGTACAACCTCCTTCTCAAATTGAAGAACCAATTTTGTTCTCAGTGGACACTGATGGAGTGACCTACATTTCAGAAGAAAATCTTGGAGAGGAAGAAACTTTTTTTCCTGTGGCTGTTGACTTCTCTGATGTGTTATATCTTGGAACACAGCAGAGCTGCAACATGAAGAAGGGAAAGGAAGTAATTCCATATGAGGAGAATTCTTCTGATGAACTGGAGAACATACAGGACATACATGATTTGATGAATAAGAAGAAGGAAAAGGAGGGAACACATGATGATCTAGAGAGACTTGCAGTACTAGAGAAGTTGAAGCAATTGAAGAAGCAAAGAGAGGATCCTTTTATGCACATAGAAGGAGACACAGAAGTGGAGGAGATATTCTCAGAAGATGAAGAATCAGAGGCAGAGCTAGTTTCTGAACCATTGCTGAAGAGAAAGGCAATCAGGCCAGGGCCAACTAGCAGCTCACACCATGAGCCTTTAGTTGAAGAAATGTATTATTTCATGCCTTCAGCAGATGAGGACAGCAGCCCTGGTGATATAGGAGATAGTGATGATGATGGTTTTGTGAAGAAATGTAAGCTAGCCACTGGTAGTAAGAGAAAGATGAAGAAGCCAAAGAAAAGAGTTTGGTATGATGAGACAAGGGCTGACCCACATGAACAATTTGCATTGAAGCTGTGCTTCAAGGATGTTTACCAATTCAGGAGGGCTCTTAGGACTTATCACATATCCCAACTAAGAAATTTTAAGTACTGGAGAAATGACAGTGAGAGGATTATAGTCCATTGCAGTGAGAGGGACACAACTGGTTGCCCATTCTACTTGACATCCTCATCTATTGCCCATGAGAAAACATTTTGCATTAGGAAAATGAGAGGAATGCACACTTGTATTGCCCATGGTGAGAACACTAAAGTCACTATTGATTGGGTTGCTAAGCAATCTGAGCAGGCAATGAGGATTGACCCCAACACATGTGTTGATACTTTAATAGATAATGCTAAGCTAAAGTTTGGAGTAGAAATTCCTAGATCTAAAGCCTATAGGGCAAGAAAGAAGGCATTTGCAGTGGTCATGGGTGATCAAAAGGCCCAGTATACTAGGATCAGAGATTATCTGCAGGCTGTCATTGACAGTAATCCAGGGAGCAGGCGCATTGTGACTACTAGGCAACTAGTAGAGCACCCAAGCAGCAATCCAAGGTTCCATGGTTTATTTGTGTGCCTCAATGCTTCAAAGGAGGGCTTCCTAAATGGATGCAGACCATTCATAGGGCTAGATGGATGTTTTATCAAGTTGACCACTGGGCAACAGATACTTGCTGCAACTGGGAGAGATGGAAACAACAACATCTTTCCCATTGCCTTTGGTGTTGTTGACAAGGAGGATTATGCTAGTTGGACTTGGTTTCTCACTGAGTTGAGGTATTGCATTGGGGAGTCAGGGCAGTTTTGCCATTACACTATCATTTCTGACAGACAAAAGGTAAATGTCCATTATACTAGACTTTCTATGAATTACTATCTTAGTCACATATCATTCTTTTGCTATATATGGATACTAACTTGTACAATTATCTTGCAAAATGCTAATCAGGGCCTACTCAAAGCAATTACCAGAGTGTTTCCACATTCCCCTCAAAGATTCTGTCTGAGGCACATATATGCTAATTTCCAGGCAGCTGGCTTTAGAGGACCAGAATTGAAGAAAATAATGTTTGCTGCCAGTTACTCTTACACCAAAAATGGTTTTGAGCTTGCAATGGAAACTCTGAAGGCAGAATGTGAGGATGGATATAATTGGATGATGCAAATTCCTGTTGAAACTTGGGCCAGGTATGCCTTTGACACTAACTGCAAGACAGATTTGGTAGTTAATAATCTCAGTGAAGTGTTCAACAAAATGATTCTAGATGTTAGGAACAATCCTATTCAAACAATGCTAGAAGGAATTAGGAACAAGATCATGGTAAAGAATAGTGGAATAAGATCTAAGGTTGGCAACACAAGGTGGGAGATCACACCTCACTATTTTGAGAAACTAGAAGAGGAAAAGAAGTTTTCTAGGCACTGCAATGCTAAGAATTCAGATGTTGGACGGTGGCAAGTTTCTAGTTCAAAGAGAAACTTGACAGTTAACTTGATAGCACAGACATGTTCTTGCAGAAAATGGGATGTGACAGCATTCCTTGCAGCCATGTTGTGTCTGCAATCATGAAAGTGAAGCAGCACCCAGAAGATTATGTAAATGGCTTTTTCAAAAAACCAATGTACAAACTAGCATACTCTGGTGTAGTCTACCCTGTTCCTGGACCAGAAGATTGGACAAAAACAGATACACAGGACATAGAACCTCCTGTTTTCAGGGAAAAGCCTGGGAGAAAGCAAACAGTTAGGAGGAAGAGTGCATTTGAGGTTCCAGGTCCTAGAGACAGTTCTAGGATGGGTACTATCACTTGTAGTAACTGTAAAGCTGTAGGGCATAGGTACACCTCCTGCCATGTTGCCTTGAGGCCTAAGCTACAGATAAGGAAAGAGCAACACAAGGTACACCTCCTGCCTTTTTGCATTGCATTGATGCCTAATATTATTTTCTGCTGAGCCTAAATTATGCAACCATGACATATGCAGGCTAACAGACATGACTATGGTGAGGAAGGCTCTGGAACTACACCTACAACAGCACCAAGAGCATCAGTTGGGCCTTCTGCACCAAATCCTCCTGCAGCACCAAGAACTTCAGCTGGGCCATCTGCACCAAATCCTCCTGCAGCACCAAGAACTTCAGCTGGGCCATCTACATCAGCTCCTCCAACTGGATCTGCAAGGCCAAGAGCAACTGCTGCCAGGAAAGGGGCAAGGGCAGGTTTCATTGCACCAAGAACAGCCGCTCCAGGAACTTCTAGGCCAGCAAGGTCGATCAAACCCACTCGTAAGGTAAGATAATACCTGAGTGCCAGTGGGATTGACAACATGACAGTTGAAGACCTGAAGAAGATTATGTGATGCCTGTGTGCACATGACTGTTGAGTGCCAGTGGGTTCTGTCTTATAAAACTATTTGTGTTAAACTGTTTGTGCACATGACTGTTTTTTCCTGTGTGCACATGCCAGTGGATTATGTGATGCCTATGTGCACATTACTGTTTGTGCTAAACCTATGTTTGTGTAAAACTATGATGTGCTGAACTATGTGCATTGAGTTTGTGCTAAACCTATGTTTGTGTTAAACTAGAATTGCTGAACAAACTATGTTGGTTCTGTGCTCTAGATCATATGGGTGTTGAACACACTATGATCTTGATGACAAGCACTATAGATAAGGAAAGAGCCATTTATTAATGGTTCAACACAAAATCCAACACAATAATCTTAGTGGCAGAATTTAACAATCCATTTAACATCAGGAGATGGACATTGTTCATAACATAATGGTTCAACATTACAGGACATAGTTCAAATGGTTCAACACATCACAAGCACTACCACACCAAACACAATGGTTCAATACATCACATACAAACAATGGTTCAATACATCACATACACATAATAGCACTAAACATTTCATGGCTCATCACATATGGCCTTAATCATGTTGAGCTTTTCCTTGGTTGCAAGATTGGCTTTGAAAAGATCATGAAGAGAATATTCTAACTTTTTCTTCTCCTCCTTCAAAATGCCCTTTTCATCTTCCCAACTCCTTTCCCTACTCTTCATAATCTCTGCTTGTGTGTTCCTAACATTCTTCAGCTCTTCCAACTCATTCTTAAGAAACTCCACTTGTTTCTTCCGCATGTTCCTTTCCTTCACCACCTCCAAAAAATCATCTTGATCTTTCTCTTTTTCCTTCTCCTTGTTCATGGCCTTCCAGTTTTGATCCAACACCTTAGCCTCAGTATTGTCCATAAATTTCTTTATGTCAGCTAAGAGACTTGAATGTTTCTTCTCAAGCTTCTCCTTCTCTTCAGCCATTTCTTTTAACATCATTGTACTCTCATACCTCTCATCAATTCTTGCTGATTTGCAAGTATTGTACATTTCCCAGAGTCTGAGAAGAGCATTTTGCAAAGTCTCAGGCCACTCTTCATCTACCCATGACTGGAACCCACAGTTCTCTACTTCCTGAGAACAAAGCATACCACTCTAATTAATATATTTGCATCAGATCAATAAAGCAACAAAGCAGGCCATTTTGGTCTCTACTAAAGAAATTTCAGCAAGCCATTGATCTCTAATTAATAATCTAACATGAGAAATGAAAACAAAGCAGGTAATTGGTCTCTAATTAACAAATTTGCATCAGATCAATAAAGCAATAAAGCAGGTCATTTTGATCTCTAATAAACAAAGCAGGTCATTGGTCTCTAATTAACAATCACTCTAACTAAATATGTACAATGTGACCAAGAGAGGAACTGTCAAAACACACAAATATGTACAATATGTATCAAATCAAGCACAAATATTTACTAAGGTGCATACAACTTACATTCACAACTGGACATAAGTAGAATTTGCGACCAGTGTCTGTCCCTTCAAACGCAACACACTTGCGCGACTCCTTCTTGTGCACACGACAGAGCTCAAGGCACCCAACAGCAATGCCATCAAATGTTGGATCATCGACGGTGCAAGGGGCAAAGTCCAGGGCGGTACATTCCTAAATAGAGATCGGGGGCAAAGTCCAGTGCGAGTTTAAGAGCTAAATCGATGAAAAAGTAGCAAAAAATAACAACCCTAGAACCAGTCGATCGGGGGAAGCACAGGAACATGGAGCTTACCGGTAGGCGGGAGGACGAGGAAGAACCTTCATCCCAACTGGGCATTGCAACGGCGGCGACGGAGGGACGAGAAATGGGTGGCGGCGGCGGAGGGACGACAGCGGCGGCGCGCAAGCTATGGTGGAGGTGGGGGGAGAAATTGGACTGACGCGGCCCCGGTGCCACCCGTGCGGCCGTTAACGGCCGTGAGCGGGCGTTGTCCACGTCATACCGACAGGTGGGGTCGGCTGGTCAGAAACAGTGTCAAAACGCTCTCAAACGCGGTTTAGATCGAATTGCAAAGAACGGACCAAAATCTGATAGTTTTGTGTTCCAAAAACGTAAAGTGATATGATACGGTAAATTTAGATAGTAAACTGGTAGTTTTATGCTATAAACTCCCGACTCTGTCTCACACACGCCAGTTTCTGAGTTACGACTTGTCCACCGACCTACTACTAGCTCGTAACGCAACCATCCATCCAGTGCCGAAAAGGAGCCAACAGTGGGTACTGGCCAGTGGCCGGGAGCGGTTGTGTGCAGCCAAGTTTTAGTAAACGGCAGGCTGGACTCCATTATCCTAGTCATGGCCGGCGCAGCGCTAAACAAAAAGGAGGCCGCCGCCGCCGCCGTGTGGAGTAGGTTCGCTTGCCCGTCGCCATCCACTCCAGACGCACCTAGTCCATCGAGTCGATCACCAAATTGAAAATGCCGGTCCAAATTCGTTTTTGACTCTTTGTAATAAGAGTAGTAGTATTTTGCATTTCTGTTGCTATCTCGTGACGTGACTGGTAGTTGGTGGAGTGGCATTGGCCGGCAAAAACACATGACGGGTCAACGTTAACGCGGAGCAGGAGTATCCACGCTAGCTGAATGCGCCAGGGCAAAGCCATGAAGGTGACATCGATGTACATGCTTTGGAGGGTGGAGTGCGATTTCCACGGTAAAGAGGGATGTAATTACTATTCCATTCGATTCATATTACTCCCTCCTTCATTTCAGAAATATAAGATATTTTAGGTTTATAAAATAAATGTATCTAGACATTTTTTAATGGGTAGGTTTAAGACATTAGCTTTTATAAACCTAAAACATCTTATATTTCTAAATAGAGAGAGTATTTGTCTTAACTTTGTCTAGATTCACATGTATCTATACACTAAAACTGTTCTTGATTCGTTCAAATCTAGACAGAGTTGATACAAGTAATTTGGATACATTCTATAACCGATATTCTCGATCAGCGTCTAGCCCCGTGGCATTTAGCATATGCCGAGTATCTGGCTTGGCCCCCAAAATCACGCTTGGAAAGAAAAAAAGTTACAGTGGCCAACCGTTTCAAGATGGCATGTTTCTAATGAATTTGCAAGATCTAATATTCTACTGTCTATCTACTGCTATTGGGGAAATAACACAGTACCGAGCAAATTCATATTTACTTAGTAACACCGAAATCATCACAACTTTATGTCTCAATTGTAGGGACAGATACCACATGACCAAATGAGCATAACTATAAAACTAAAAGAGCACAAGTTCGAGGAAAGTAAGCCCCATTACTTTGCGATAGATGTCTAGACTTCTAGGGTGGCCCAATTTTCATAGTTTGGAGGTGAATTTGAGGGAGGAGACGAAGAACACGATGAACACACGAGTGTAAGTCGAAGATACAAGCGCACACCACACCCAAATCCGGTTTGCTCCCATTGGCCCGAACCACCAAATCAATAGAATCCACGTGGAAGAGACACAAAAGTAGAGATCTACGGTGAAAAGGTTGGCAAGAAGGAGGATATAATCCTATTGTGAAGAGATTGCAAGTGAGAGAGACCCAATGAGAGATATCAGTTGCAATAGAGTGCACAATAGCAAAGATCCAAATACTTGAGGAGCACCGTGTACATCTCATATTACATCTAGAGGCCTTATTATGCATGAATGGATCTTCCCCGCAATGGGAGGTATGAGAGCAAAGCTCTATATTTTCATCTTAGTTTTTTCTAGTTTGCGAAGGAGGAGGTAGGTGTCTATTTATAGTTTAGCCTCAAAGGGTAGGTAGGAGGATACGTTTACATGGTCAAAGGACCAACTCATGCACACAGGCACACGCACGCGCGCGCGGGGGGGGGGGGGGGGGGGGTGGGGGGCGTCAGAAAATGCCTCGAGCCGAGGTCCGAGTACCAAGCGCCGCGGCGCTGAAGTATGAGCCCCGTGGACTAGCGATTGCTTCTCCACGGGGCTCATACCAGGCGCTACGGTGCCGAAGTATGTAACCGATGCCATACTCCCAGGAAAAGCTCGAACAACCTTCAACAAAAGGGTACCTATACTTGAAACCGACATAGGTGGTAGTACCGGTCTGACTGTCTTCAGCAGCTCTTCATTGTCATGGCAGTAGTATCGTTGTCGTAGTGGTAGTACCACTAGGTGGTGGTGGTAGTACTGGCTGGTACTGGACTAGTTCTGACGGGCACACAATAGGGTGTGCCAAGATTTAGTATGGTGACATCCAATTTAGTGGAACTTGGTTGGTAGTTCTGCGGTAGTACCGCTAGCTCCTTGGCGGTAGTACCGATGACTTGGCTGTAGTACCGGTGATAGCGCGCCTTCGCTCCTTTCTTTCTTCTCCTCTTCCAAACTTCTATGATGCCAGTTTTGAGTCCATGTGCGCTTGCGTATTCCTCTCATGCTCCCATACTCCTTGTCATCGACCTAGCATATCCGCGAGATGTTGTATGAAGTAGTACACCATTCAAATGGGTAGGAAGTTGATGGGGCTATGAAAATAGCCATCCTTTTCCACGTTTAAACATTGTTTTTAGTCAAGCAATTGGCAAGAATATCTCTAGCCTTGCCCTAGTGACTAATTATGGCAAAGATATGCAAACCATTGCTTCGAATTGTGTTGTGCAAGAAATCACGCTTTTTAATGCGAAATCAGGAGCCATAAATGAAGATTGTGAGGAAGTCTACAAGGCCAAGTAATCCTGGAGAAAACACCAGATGCTAGAGGCCATAACGACCACGGGAAGGGTCCGTCCATACCATGTGGTCGCGACTTCGTCTCGTCAAACCCTACAACTTTCCTAAAGGCGCCTATATATTTCGAGGTTTCAGCCGCCGCGCAGAGGGCTGGCATTCTCAGATTGCATCACAACACCACCAAAAGAGATCCACACCATAGTTCATCCTCTCCATTAGCCATAGACATTATCTTGTACTTGAGATCTCCTTGTGATTCGGCGACCACTGTAAGAATATTTTATTTCAATCTAGGTATTTTTCATAATGTTTTCTATCCTTGGTCTTATTATTATGAGTGAGTAGTCCTCACAGGCCGCGGGTTGGGGTGAAACCTCACAACAATTATATGCATCTAATCTATGGGAGCATTGTGTATTGTTTGAATAAGAGATTTTTATCTTTGTTTTTTGTCTCTTAACTCTATCTTTGGACTTGTAGGTTGTTGGAGATATGCCCTAGAGGCAATAATAAATGTAGTTATTATTATATCTTTGTGTTTATGATAAATGTTTACATTCATGCTATAATAGTATTACCAAGGAAACATTAATACTTGTGTGATTTGTAAACTAAATTAGAGTCCCTAGTAAAGCCTCTTTATAATACTAGCTTGTTGGTTAATAAATGATTGTGGTTTCCCTATCATGAACATTGAGATGTTATTAACAACAAGATCATATCGTTAGGAGAATGATATGATGGACATACTCCTATAGATAAGCGTAGCATAAAGATCAAGTCATTTTAATAGTTCAATTGCTATATGCTTTCTGATACATAGTAACCTAATTCCTTCGACCATGAGATCATGCATATCACCATCACCGGAAGGATGCTTTGATGACATCAAACACCACACCGTAACTGGGTGGTTATAAAGGTGGCATTGAGTGTTCGAAAAGTATTGGTTGAGACACATGGATCAAGAGTGGGATTTGTCCATCCATATGACGGATAGATATACTCTAGGCCCTCTCGGTGGAATGTCATCCAATTGGCTTGCAAGCATGTGACTAGCTCACAAGGGATCACATATCACGGGAACGAGAAAAGAGTACTTATCCGTAACGAGGTTGAACTAGGTATGCAGAGATACCGACGATCAAAACCTCGGATAAGTAAACTATCGTGAGACAAAGGGAAATTGGTATCGTATGTAAGTGGTTCATTCGATCGCATAGTAATCTTAGAAATATGTGGGAACCATATGAATTTCCAGATTCCTCTATTGGTTATTGATCGGAGAAGTGTCTCGATCATGTCCGCATAATTCACGAACCGTAGGGAGACACACTTAAGGATTCGATGTTGTTGAGTAGTTATGGAATGATGAGTAAGAGAACGAATGTTGTTCGGAGTCTCGGATGGGATCCGGGATATCACGAGGAGATCCGGAATGGTCCGGAGAATAAGATTCATATAAGGAAAGTCCTGTTTCGGGGTTGGAGAATGGCTCCGGTGTTTTCATCGGGAATGTTCTAGAAGGTTCCGGAAGGTCCGACACTCCGGAAGGGAAGGGTACATGAATGTGTCATGACAAGTTGGAATGGTTGAATCATGTACTAGGTGTCATCGCTGAGCAAAATAAAGGGATAAATCAAATCCTAGTTTGAAAAGTCAAACGCCAATTTGAAAAGTCAAACGGCAAGTTTGCTTGGTGGAGGGAGAGTAGGAAACCTACTTGGGGAGGAGTTCCTCTCCCTCCACCGCCGGCCTTGGAGGCCGAGTTGGGGGAGGACTCCCTCCCCCTTGGCCGCGCCCTTCCACCTATAAAAGGAGGGGCAGGGCTGCCCCTCTAGACACACACCTCCACCACCCAAAACCCTAGCCCTAGCCGCCGGCCCTCCTGCAGCCGCCGCCGCCCTAGGGCAAACCCTAGCCGCCGACTTGGGGCTTTCCCCAAGCCCTATCCACCGCATAGCCCTCTCTCCTTGGTGTGTATAAACCCTAGATCACCGAGGCCTCTCTCATAGTCCACCATACTCGCTCCGGCTTAAGGCGAAGCCCTGCGAGATCTCCCCTCTACTTCCGGTACCACGCCGTTGTGCTGCCGGAATCGCGAGGAGAGTACTACAACCTCCGCTGCCTGCTGGAATAAGGGAGAGGAAGGTCTTCATCGAGTACCGAACGTGTGACCGACTGCGGAAGCGCTGCCGAAACGCGGCGCCGGAAGGATCGTCTACACGATCTTGAGATCGGCAAGAGTACGACTACATCACCCACGAGAATCCACTCTCGTTAAACACTTTGGAATCTTCGAGGGTGATTTATTCCATCGACTCGTTGCTACAATCTAGTAGATATATCTTGGCTTGTTTGTTTGTATGCGGTAGAATTTTTTTGTTTTCCATGCTACGAACCCCTACAGTGGTATCAGAGCCGTGTCTATATGTAGATCTGTTGCACGAGTAGAACACAATGGTCATTGTGGGCGGTGGTGCTTTTATTATCAATTGCTTCTTGTGTACTTTGCATCTTGCGGTAATGATGGGGTGAAGCGGCCCGGGCTAACCTTACATGACATCGTTCATGAGACTTGCTCCACGCTCAACATGCAACTTGTATTGCATAAGTGGCTTTGCGGGTGTCTGTCTCTCCCATTATAGTATAGATCCAATTTACAACGGGAACTTGATAATTAAAACATCAACGTTGTGGTTCTTGTTCGTAAGTTAGATCGACACTTATTGAAATCCCCAAACCACGTAAAATATGCAAAGAAATTAGAGGCATCTAACTTTGTTTTGCAGGGGTGTGCTGTGATGTGATATGGCCATGATTGTGATTATATTTGATGTATGCAATGTTCCTTATTGTAAGTTGGCAACCGGCAGGAGCCATATGGTTTTTATTTAATTTCCGTTAAGACCCGCGTGTCTATTCAAAGTAGTTGTAATAGTTGAAGCTGGTGGACGACAATCATGGAGCTGCGTCATTGACCTTGATGCAATGCCGGTGATGATGGAGATCATGTTCGTGCTTGAAGATGGAGATCGGAAGCACAAAGAAGAAAGGCCATATCATATCACATATTATGAATTGCATGTGATGTTAATCCTTCATGCATCTTGTATTGCTTTGTTAACGACGGTAGCATTATAAGATGATCCCTCATGCACATAAATTTCAAGTTCTAAAGTGTTCATCCTTAGTAAGCACCGTTGCTAAAGCTTGTTGTTTCGAAGCACCACTTGATGATCGGGTGTGTTAGATTCTGTAAGTGTATACAACGTGAGCAAGCCAGATTTTCTCATGCGGAAGCTAAGGTTTGATCTTGACGAGCCTAGCATGTACAGACATGGTCTCGGAACACGGATCACCGAAAGGTAAAGCATGAATCATATAGTAGATATGATGAACATGTCGATTGTTCGCCATTGAAGCTACATCAACTCTCGTGATTATCGGTTTTGATGTGGTGGATTTGGTTCGTGTGATCACTAAAACAATGTGAGGGATATTGTTTTGAGTGGGAGTTCACCTAGATTAATTTAACTATTAATTAGAACTCAATTTGTCATAAACTTAGTCTAAACTATTGCAAATATGTTGTAGATCAATGGCGGCTCCTACCATCAATTTTAATGCGTTCCTAGAGAAAGAAAAGTTGAAAAACAATGGAAGCAACTTCGCGGATTGGTTCCGCAATTTGAGGATTGTCCTCAATGCTGGTAATTTGACCTATGTGCTGGATGCACCGCTGGGTGACCCGCCTGCAGCTACTGCTACCAATGAAGTAAAGAATGTTTACCTCACTCGGAAGACTCAGTACTCCACAGTTCAGTGTGCTATCTTGTATGGTTTAGAATCGGAGCTTCAGAAAAGGTTTGAGAATTCAGACCCACATGATATTGTCCATGAACTCAAACTGATATTTGAGACTCACGTAGTTGAGAGCTATGAGGCTTCTGAAAAGTTCTTTAACTGCAAGATGGAAGAGGGCAGCTCCGTCAGTGAGCATGTGCTTAAGATGTTTGGGCACGCAAACAAACTCCAAAGCTTGGGTATAGTGATTCCTAATGCTTTGGGGATTTACCGTGTCCTCCAATCACTACCACCAAGTTACAAGAACTTTGTGATGAACTACAATATGCAAAGCATGAACAAGCAGTTGCCAGAACTCTTATCCATGTTAAAATCTGCAGAAGTGGAGATCAAGAAAGAGCACCAAGTGTTGATGGTCAATAAGACCACCACATTCAAGAAAGGCAAGTCTAAGCAAAAGGGACACTTCAAGAAGGGTGGTAATAAAGTTATCGCACCGACGAAGAAGACCAAGGCTGGACCTAAGCCTGATACTGGGTGCTTTTACTGCAAGGGAGAAGGTCACTGGAAGCGGAATTTCCCAAAGTACTTGGCGGATTTGAAGAATGACAACATCAAGAAGAAAGGTATATCCGATATACATGTTATTGATGTGTATCTCACTAGTACTCGTAGTAGTGCCTGGGTATTTGATACTGGTTCGGTTGCTCATATTTGTAACTCGAAACAGGTGCTGCAGAATAAACGGAAGCTAGCAAAGAACGAGGTGACGATGCGCGTAGGAAATGGATCAAAGGTTGATGTGATCGCGGTCGGCACGCTACCTCTTAATCTACCATCGGGATTAGTTTTATACTTAAATAATTGTTATTTGGTGCCTGCGTTAAGCATGAACATTATATCGGGATCTTGTTTATTGCGAGACGGTTACTTGTTTAAGTCCGAGAATAATGGTTGTTCGATTTATAGGAGTAATATGTTTTATGCACATGCACCTTTGATAGATGGTCTATTCTTATTGAATATCGATAGTGAAAATACACATATTAATAACATTAAAGCTAAACGTTTGAAATCGAGCGATAACTCGACCTATATGTGGCACTGTCGTCTTGGTCACATTGGAGTGAAGCGTATGAAGAAACTCCATTCCGATGGACTTCTTGAATCACTTGATTTCGAATCACTTGAAAGATGCGAAGCATGTCTGATGGGTAAAATGACTAAGACTCCATTTTCTGGTATGATGGAGCGAGCTACGGACTTATTGGAAATCATACATACCGATGTGTGTGGTCCAATGAGTGTAGCATCGCGCGGTGGTTATCGTTATGTTCTTACCTTCACGGATGACTTGAGTAGATATGGGTATATCTATTTCATGAAACATAAGTCCGAAACTTTCGAGAAGTTTAAGGAATTTCAAAGTGAGGTGGAGAATCAACGTAACAAGAAGATTAAATTTCTACGTTCTGATCGTGGAGGTGAATATCTAAGTCCTTTTGAAAAAAAAAGGTTTTTTGCAATCATTATTTCTTGTCTCTATCATATCCCTCTCTTTCCGCTCCCTCGGATCATTTGGGACTTTCGAATTGGAAGGAATTCTGACCCCCGGATTTTCTCATAGATAAATGTAAGAAACAAATCCAATTTGTAAGAAAAAATGCAAAAAAAATGGAATTTTTACTCCTCGCGCCCAGGATTCCGTCCTGGGTTTTGAAGAAATGCGGAATACTTTCACAATTGACACCGCCGGGAACACCACAACGTAATGGTGTGTCCGAACGTCGTAATCGAACTCTCTTAGATATGGTTTGTTCCATGATGTCACTTACAGATTTACCGCTATCATTTTGGGGTTATGCATTAGAAACAGCCGCATTCACTTTAAATAGGGCACCATCTAAATCCGTTGAAACGACACCATATGAATTATGGTTTGGGAAGAAACCTAAATTGTCGTTCCTTAAAGTTTGGGGTTGCGAAGCCTATGTAAAGAAGTTACAGCCGGACAAGCTTGAACCCAAAGCGGAAAAATGCGTCTTCATAGGATACCTAAAGGAAACTATTGGGTACACCTTCTATCATAGATCCGAAGGCAAAATCTTCGTTGCCGAGAATGGATCCTTTCTAGAGAAGGAATTTCTCTCGAAAGAAGTGACTGGAAGGAAAGTAGAACTCGACGAGGTTGTCGAACCTTCTCTCGAACTTGCGAGTAGCGCATCACCAGAAGAATTTCCTATGGTGCCTGCACCAATAAAAGAGGAAGCTAATGATGATGATCATGAAACTTCGGTTGTAGTTGCTACAGAACCTCGCAGGTCAACGATAACTCGTACCACTCCTGATTGGTATGATCCCGTTATGAGTGTCATGTTGGTGGACAACACCGATGACCCTGCAACATATGAGGAAGCGATGATGAGCCTAGATTCCAATAAATGGAAAGAAGCCATGAAATCCGAAATTGGATCCATGTACGAAAACCAAGTATGGACTTTGGTGGACTTACCGGATGGCCGGAAGGCTGTCGAGAACAAATGGATTTTCAAGAAGAAAACAAATGCTGATGGTAATGTTACTGTCTATAAAGCTCAACTTGTCGCAAAAGGGTTTCGACAAATTCAAGGAGTTGACTACGATGAGACTTTCTCACCAGTAGCGAAGCTAAAGTCTATGAGGATTTTGTTAGCAATCGCTGCATATTATGATTATGAGATATGGCAGATGGATGTCAAAACAGCGTTCCTCAATGGAATCAACGTTTTGATAAGGTAATCAAAAGTTTTGGTTTTATACAAACTTATGGAGAAGCTTGCATTTACAAGAAAGTGAGTGGGAGCTCTGTAGCATTCTTAATACTATATGTAGATGACATATTGTTGATTGGGAATGATGTAGACCTTCTTAATAGTGTCAAGGAATATTTGAATAATAGTTTTTCAATGAAAGATCTTGGCAAAGCAGCTTACATATTAGGCATAAAGATTTATAGAGATAGATCGAGACGCTTAATATCATTGTCACAAAGTACATATTTGGACAAAGTTCTAAAGAGGTTTGGAATGGAGGATAGAAAGAAAGGATTCTCGCCCATGTTGCCCAATACGACCTTGAGTAAAACTCAAAGTCCAGCAACGGCAGAAGATAGAGAAAGGATGAGTAAGACTCCCTATGCCTCAGCCATAGGATCTCTAATGTATGCCATGCTATGTACTAGACCCGACATTGCATATGCTGTTAGTTTGACTAGCAGATATCAAAGTGATCCAGGAGTAGATCATTGGACAGCGGTCAAAAACATCCTTAAGTACTTGAGAAGAACTAAGGATATGGTTCTTTCTTATGGAGGTGATGAACAGCTCATTGTTAATGGTTACACCGATGCTAGTTGGAACACCGATCCGGATGATTCTAAATCTCAATCTGGATACGTATTTACTTTGAATGGTGCAGCAGTTAGCTGGAGGAGTGCAAAGAAAAGCGTTGTGGCGAGATCTTCAACTGAATCGGAATACATAGCTGCTTCGGAGGCTTCACAAGAAGCTATATGGATGTAGGAGTTCATTACAGAGCTCGGTGTGGTTCCAAGTGCGCTGGACCCAATGTCTATCTACTGTGATAACATGGGCGCCATAGCCAATGCGCAAGAACCAAGGTCACACAAGAAGCTGAAGCACATCAAGCTACATTTTCACGCTATTCGAGAACATGTCCAAGTTGGTGACATAAAGATTTGCAAAGTACACACAGTTCTGAATGTGGCGGATCTGTTGACTAAACCTCTCCCGAGGGAAAAACATGACCAACACCAAACTGCCATGGGTGTTCGGTATATTACCATGTAATCTAGATTAGTTGACTCTAGTGCAAGTGGGAGACTGTTGGAGATATGCCCTAGAGGCAATAATAAATGTAGTTATTATTATATCTTTGTGTTTATGATAAATGTTTACATTCATGCTATAATAGTATTAACAAGGAAACATTAATACTTGTGTGATTTGTAAACTAAATTAGAGTCCCTAGTAAAGCCTCTTTATAATACTAGCTTGTTGGTTAATAAATGATTGTGGTTTCCCTATCATGAACATTGAGATGTTATTAACAACTAGATCATATCGTTAGGAGAATTATATGATGGACATACTCCTATAGATAAGCGTAGCATAAAGATCAAGTCATTTTAATAGTTCAATTTCTATATGCTTTCTGATACATAGTAACCTAATTCCTTCGACCATGAGATTATGCATATCACCATCACTGGAAGGATGCTTTGATGACATCAAACACCACACCGTAACTGGGTGGTTATAAAGGTGGCATTGAGTGTTCGGAAAGTATTGGTTGAGATACATGGATCAAGAGTGGGATTTGTCCATCCATATGACGGATAGATATACTCTGGGCCCTCTCGGTGGAATGTCATCCAATTGGCTTGCAAGCATGTGACTAGATCACAAGGGATCACATATCACGGGAACGAGAAAAGAGTACTTATCAGTAACGAGGTTGAACTAGGTATGTAGAGATACCGACGATCAAAACCTCGGATAAGTAAACTATCATGAGACAAAGGGAAATTGGTATCGTATGTAAGTGGTTCATTTGATCGCATAGTAATCGTAGAAATATGTGGGAACCATATGAATTTCCAGATTCCTCTATTGGTTATTGATCGGAGAAGTGTCTCGATCATGTCCGCATAATTCACGAACAGTAGGGAGACACACTTAAGAATTCAATGTTGTTGAGTAGTTATGGAATGATGAGTAAGAGACCGAATGTTGTTCGGAGTCTCGGATGGGATCCGGGATATCACGAGGAGATCCGGAATGGTACGGAGAATAAGATTCATATAAGGAAAGTCCTGTTTCGGGGTTGGAGAATGGTTCCGGTGTTTTCATCGGGAATGTTCTAGAAGGTTCCGGAAGGTCCGACACTCCGGAGGGGAAGGGTACATGAATGTGTCATGACAAGTTGGAATGGTTGAATCATGTACTAGGTGTCATCGCTTAGCAAAATAAAGGGATAAATCAAATCCTAGTTTGAAAAGTCAAACGCCAATTTGAAAAGTCAAACGACAAGTTTGCTTGGTGGAGGGAGAGTAGGAAACCTACTTGGGGAGGAGTTCCTCTCCCTCCACCGCCGGCCTTGGAGGCCGAGTTGGGGGAGGAATCCCTCCCCCTTAGCCGCGCCCTCCCACCTATAAAAGGAGGGGCAGGGCTGCCCGTCTAGACACACACCTCCACCACCCAAAACCCTAGCCCTAGCCGCCGGCCCTCCTGCAGCCACCGCCGCCCTAGGGCAAACCCTAGCCGCCGACTTGGGGCTCTCCCCAAGCCCTAGCCGCCTCCTAGCCCTCTCTCCTTGGTGTGTCTAAACCCTAGATCACCGAGGCCTCTCTCATAGTCCACCATACTCGCTCCGGCTTAAGGCGAAGCCCTGCGAGATCGCCCCTCTACTTCCGGTACCACGCCGTTGTGCTGCCGGAATCGCGAGGAGAGTACTACAACCTCCCCTGCATGCTGGAACAAGGGAGAGGAAGGTCTTCATCGAGTACCGAACGTGTGACCGACTACGGAAGCGCTGCCGGAACACAGCGCCGGAAGGATCGTCTACACGATCTTGAGATCGGCAAGAGTACGACTACATCACCCACGAGAATCCGCTCTCGTTAAACGCTTTGGAATCTTCGAGGGTGAGTTATTCCATCGACTCATTTCTACAATCTAGTAGATAGATCTTGGCTTGTTTGTTTGTATGCGGTAGAATTTTTTGTTTTCCATGCTACGAACCCCTACATAGGTACCCAAGGCCCCCGAGATCGATAAAGGCTTGAGGTGAGATACTTGGCTAGCGGTGATCTCATAGGAACCTAGTGACAGAAAGGGTTGTACGGTTTTTTGCTTAGCGACCCATTTGGGAACAACAACAACAACATCACTTCTTAAGGCTTTGATCTGTGTTTTCTACTTAATAAATGTTTGTAGCCTGGTACTTTGTGGTGCAAATAGTTGGATCAAAAGGCTATTGCTATGCTTGCGACTTGAAGTGACTTTAGTATATCAAGATGTGTTGCCCACAAAGTTTATCTCTATTAAAACATTACATATTACTGTTCCTATTATTATGTTTTATCCCATATGATGTTCTACTATAGGTGAATCTTCATTCCTGGCCTATCTCCATCCATTGAAACAACCCACGATATAAAAGTAAACTAGAGTGGTCCGGTAAACGAAGGTAAAACAAAAAAAAGTCTTGTAGACGTGTCCTTTTTAATTCCTTTTAGCATTGTTTCCCAAGGTTTGATTAAACCTAGGTCTACTAGGGAAAAATACTATTATACTACATCCTTGAATCCGGATCGAAGGTATCAACCCCTTTTTCTAGCGCCATTGCTGGGGGAAGCAATTCGCTATCCTGGTGAGGTCGTTAGAGACCTTGTTTTTATTTTTGTTTGTACTTTCTTTCTTGTTATTAGTTTACTTTCTTGTTATCTATTTGAAAACCCCAAAAAAATTAGTTACTTGTTTATTTGTTTCCTTTACTTTAAAAGTAGCAAAAATAAAAGAGTCATGTCTCAAAAGAAACTTGGGAAGTATGGTACTCCTACAGATGATTTTATTCGTGCGCCTAATACTCAACCCATTGTTGATGCAGAAGCATATGAAATTAAGCCTAACCATTTGAATTTGTTTCAGCAGAACCAATTTGTAGTCTCATCTTCTTAGGATTCAGGTTTGGACCTAAATACTTTTACTGAAATTTCTGACATGATGCACATTAAGTATATTGACCCCAAATGTTATTAAATTATGTTTGTTTCCATTTTCTTTGAGAGAAAAGGCTAAGGACTAGTTGCCAGCTCTACCTAAAGGCGCTATTACATCTTGAGAGGAATGCACTAATCTCTTTATGACTAAATTTACCCCCAGCTAAGACTATGCAGCTATGATCCAACATTACAAGTTTTAGACAAGAAGTTTGCGAGCCATTAGCTGTAAGGGTCCCAACCTTTAATAAGGTAGAGATACATGTGTTTACAATGCTAGTCCCTGGATCAATAGCTAGAATCCACAGTTAAGATGTAATATCAAGAAACAAAGGTCATAATACAACTTTATAACCAGGAATAAAATAATTAATTACATCTTACATAGCTCATTTGGCTATTTCATTACAATGCAGTAGAATATAATAATAGCATGGAGTCCTTCATCTTCAAAGTGCCACAGGCAATCATGTTGGTTGTAGACTTGTAATCCTAATCAACACACTTCACTAACATCAAACAAACCTGCAACATAATAGGTTACAGCCACAAGGGTCAACACATTTGAATTGTATTGGCAAGTGATACTATGGTAGTATAGTGGAGTCTATCATCTATATGCATTTGGCTAAGTGGATCTTAGGCTTGCATTGCTCAAAATAAATTTTCCTTATCATTTGAAAAAAACACTAAGTTTTTGTTTGTCAAAAATCACCCAAGGAACCACCAATAGAAATTGATGAACCTTAAACCCTTGTTCAACCACAAGATTTTTTACTTAGAAATTTGGATGAGGAGATTATTGATAGCTTCCATGTCTTGATGCTCAAATTGTCCTTTACCAGGGACATGGCTAAGTACTTAGATTTTACACTCTGCAGAGGTGGTGCACTTTCCCCACAAGACTTGGTTTCACCAAGACAAGATCTTTCAGAAGCCTTCCCTTAGACCAGAATGGACGCGCTCCAACCTATCAAACCCCTACCACCAACTGTCCATTTGGCTAAGTTATTGCAACCTATATGATCCAGGCAGAGCCCATAATGCCAAGTGGCTGCACTTGAAGCTTCTCAACATTTGACATCTCAAATCTCTTTGTTCCTGGGTTGCCATCCACAAGTGAGATACACAAGGTAAACCATAGAAATGGGCCTTGTGTAACCACTCAACACAAACCATTCCTTCCATTCCACCCAGGTGATTCATTCACTTAGTTGTTTTATTAAACAAAACACAAGTCCTTGACTTAGAAATATTCTATAGCATGAATATAATCCACCCTTGTTTTCTACTAGCTAAGCTAAGCATGATAGTAGTAGGAATCTTAACTTAGGAAATTTCTACTAAGGTTTCATCTACTAGGATTTCCCATGGCATAGTTTATACTTAGCAAAAATTCCATGCAAGTCCTACTTAGAAATATCACTAGTGCATAGTGAAAATAATGGGACAAAAGTATGAAGCATCACTTGCCTTTTTGGTAGGGAATATAAGTTCACTCCTTGATCTTGCAATTATCACACTCTTCAAATCACCACAATTCAATCAAGCAAGGCACAATTTCAATCTACCATTCAAGCAAACATCACATAAAATAATAGAAACAAAGTAATGCATGCAAGCATGCCAAAGATGGGTTATTTGGAAAAGTGGTTTCTAATGGGTTATTAACATTTGAAAACACCTATTGGTCATTTTATAAAAGTGGCAAAACCATTTGCAAATTTTTTTACCTATAAACCATTTTTAACCAAATCAATTTTTTATGTGGTTGAAAATGCTTTTAGCAAAGCAACAATCTTTATAGGGTTCACCAAATACATTTTTAAATCATAAAACTTGGTGTTTGGGGTCAGAGAGTTTAAATCAAAATATTTTCCAAAGGTTTTCCTCCAAAATCATTTCTAAACCATAATCAACATTTTTATTTGGCTAGAAATGCTTTTATTCAAAGCTTTATTCTTTTGCTTCACCAAATATATTTTTGAAACCACAAATTTATTTCTATGGTCAGTAGGTTCAAAACAAACCATTTTCCAAAGATTTTATCCCCAAAATATTTTTAAAAAGAATTTTATATTCAAAACATGCCTACACAAGTTTCTGCAAAACCAAACATTTTAGCAGAAGCAATTTACTAAACAAAGGGCATGGTTGGAAAGTACTTGGTCTGCTGATTCCATTGATATAAAATTTGCAAAATTTGGACGTGTGGTTTGAAAGTTATGAATTTTACAAAATTGAACATCTAATATAAATGTTTCTGTTTTTAAAACGAGGTCCGAGCCACGTGGCTGTTTTTCATTGGGCCATACCGGTTCGTTTGGATCGCTCACTCTGGTGCGTTGGATCTGAGTGTAATCACGCGGCTCAGGTTCAACCGTACCCTTTCGTTTAAGCTGTTCTGTCTACGCCACAGGATCAAGATCCAACGGATGCTACGCGTTTGACCTAAAACGAGCGGCGCTGGCGACGGTTAACGGCGGTGCGCGCTCTGGCTATGGCGGAGCCGGAGATACAGGACGCAAAAGGGGTAGAGGAAAGGCTCACCGAGGTCGTCGTGGCGTGCTGATACTCAACGTGTTCGCGAGGAGGCAAGGGGCGCACGAGTTCGTATTCAATATCTCGCCAGAGTTGCTGCGGGCGGCGGTGCTCTCAGGTTGTCGTCGCTGGCGATGTTTCGGACCATGCTAAGACAAAGTAGAGGCACTGTTAGGTGTGCACGAGGGTCGCGAGTCTGGGAGCACCAGTGAGAGGGAAAGGCTTGGCCGGAGTTTACCTGGAGAGCTCGACGGAGTAGAGGTAGTGGACGGTGGTGAGAGGTCGTCGTCGTTGCCGAGAGTTTGAGGCACGCACGGATAAACAAGCGGTACTGGGAGGTTTGCAGGACAGTGGGGAGCGTGCTCGTGTGTTCGAGGAAGCGAGGCGCGGTGGAGGATCGCCGGAATCGATGTTGGAGTCCGTCGGAGGCAGCGGCGGTGTGAGGACGAATTGGGACGGCCTGGAGGTAGAAAGTGAGGGGTGAGAGAGGGGAAATGGAGAGGAGGGGCAGGCGGTTAAGAAGGCGTGGTCGCAGGTGAGATTAACTGCTGCGTTAACGTGAATTGATGCTGACAATTTTCGCCAGAAACGGTCGAGGAGGGGGGGCGCGGTCACCGCGGGTGAGGACGACGATGAGGTGGCAGTGGGGCCTGGCATCAGCGAGAGAGAGAGAGGGGAGGTGGGGTCCAACCGTCAGCGACCTTGTGGGTTCGTTCGCGAGTAAAAGAAAACGCTTCGGGAGGGGGAGTGAGAGTGGGCTGCTGGGCCAGTGGACTGGGTTTGCTGGGCTGCTGCTTGTTTCATTTTTTATCTGATTCTTTTTCTTTTTCCATTTCTTTTATTCTGTTTTGAATTTGATTAATCCATTCAAACAACTTTTGAATTTCAATTTCAACCAAACTTTGAGTATATTCAAATACTGTTTAATATTCTGAAGTCAAATTTAGAATAATATATTTATTCTTTTTAGGGGATATTAATTAATTAAAATAGGCCCTTGTATTAATTACAATAAGATATATTTATGTTTTCAAACTCCATTTGGATTCTAAATCTTTCCAAATCTTTTCAGTAGGTTTTAATCATTTATTAGGGTGTCAAATTATTCACCTTGAATTATTTAGAACATTTTTAATATGATTTATTAATCATTTAAATTGGGTATTTGTCTTTACTCCAATGAAATTAAATATAGTTTTAATTCCATAAATTATATTTGGAAGATTTCTTTGATCTTCTTTAAGTTAATTAAAAAACTTTTATTCCACTTGGGTAAATTCCAAATTCTATTTTCCCATGATTTATTTAATCATTTCTAATAGGGATTTTATCTTTATTCAAATAGAATAGGATTTGGTTAATGCCCTTTTAATTAATTTGAAAACTCTTTATCCATTATTATTTTTGGATTTGAATTATATTCATTCAATTTGCTTAAGGATTAGGTCAAGATTTTATTTGGCCCTTAAATATTCCTCATTTAATATTTCTTTCTTTATCTTATAAAATCCATATCTTTTTATTTATAGATCCAAACTTGGTGATTCCAATTTGTAGAATCTTATTTAATATTTATTTATCCTTTTAAATGTCTTTAGGATTATTTTCTCACCATTTGGTATGGATTTTAGATAAGTTCTTTATTAGCTTTGGAAATTCAATTCCTTATCTTATTAAATTCATAAGATTTTATCTATGGCTCCAAATTAAGTGAAACCAATTCATATGGTTTTATGATATTTTTATTTGTCATTCTTGATCATTGGTAAATGTTTGTTTGACCAATTTTTATATGGATCAAATTCATAGTCTTAGAGATATCTTGGAAATGATTTTATTTCATTAGGGTTTTAGAGTTTTGGTTTATTTTCCATGTGTTCAAATTTCCAGATGCATTTATGAAGAATGCATTTCACTTGATTTGAATTTAGTTGGATTCAAACATTGACCAAAGTTTGTTCAAGATGGGATTTTAAGTTTCCATTTAGAAACAAAAGTTTCTTTTCACCCTAATTTTCAACAATTATTTATTTTGTTTATTTATTTTTCACATTACAAGATTTGGAAAATCTTGGGATGTGACATTAGCGCTTGCATGAGAAAGGATGAAAGAAGTCATCATGAACTGTCCTGGTCATGGGATGAAAGAATGGCTTATAATTCATTTATTTTATAGTGGCCTTAACCCAATATCTAAGTCTATGCTAGATACCGCAACAGGAGAAAAATCATGGGAAAGCAAGTGAGTGTTGTAAAGGAACTACTTGATGATATGCAAAACAATCATGCCCAATGGCATGTGGAAAGAACCTCAAAAAGGGTGAATTCAATGACGGAGGTAAATAATGAAGAGCTTACTACGAAGGTAGATGAGTTACTCAATATAGTAAAGGGTAAGGAAGATACCCAAATTAATGCTATCACTGCTGATATTTGATGGCGCGTGGTAGTTCTTCGTTGGGAGACCCCAAGATCAAGGTGTGATGAGCATAGCAGCAAGTCTTCCCTTAGTAAGAAACCGAGGTTATCGAACCAGTAGGAGGAAGGAAACGTATCAAAGGTGTTGCTAGCAACTTGGAGACCTACACAACACAAACTCAAGACTTTGCCCCAACGAACAGTGAGGTTGTCAATCTCACCGGTTGCTGTAACAAAGGATTAACTGTATGGTGTGGAAGATAATAGTGGTTTATAGAAAGTAAACAGGAACAGTGGAAGATATATCAATGGTAAAGATTGGACCGGGGTCCATAGTTCACTAGAGGTGTTCTCCTTAAGATAACAAACATGGCATGCTAGGTAAACAAATTACAGCGGGGCAATTCATAGGACTGAGCAAGGCATAACAATGCAATACTAGATATTCATGATCCTATGAGATTCGATTGGGCAATACAACAAGATACATAGACCGCCATTGTAAACACCTGGATTTTAAATCCCAGATGCCTGTTATGCCATACCTCGCAGTCCTAGGATTACCATTTTTTTGAGACATAACAAAATTGGATACCATAGTACATCATCCATTACAAACCATACATAAGTTCTTACACAAATAGGGATCTCATGATCCAGTTCTTAATACAACATCAAGCAGCGGAATACGTAATAATAATGGTAGCGTAGGCGAAGCTCCATCTTCGGGGTCACAGGCAATGCTGACGATGGGAGATGATCCTAGTTGTCGTAACCTTCCTGGGGTCCATCTTCCAGGTACTCCTCTTCATAGTCTGGCCATGGGAATAGCCAGGGACAAAGCCATGAGTACTCTTTAAGTACTCGCAAACTAATACTAACAAGTGAGAGGGGTTTTTGATAATAGGACACTAGGCTCTAGGGTTGTTTTGCAAAAGCCAGATTTATCTCTACTAAGTTTAGAAGCAACGAATGCTAGTTGAAAGTTTATAACACCTAAGTGTGAACTTGTATTTCATATCACAACCCTGTTGTGGTCAAGTCAAAGTCTCAATTCATTTGACAAGTCATTTTGAAAAGTCTGACGGGGGAACAGTCTGGCCACTCCAACTGTCCATAACCGCGGATGCGGCTATTCGGATAGTTTGACACTCTGCAGAGATTGTACATTTTCACCACAACATTCGATACATCCGTCAGGAACAAATCCCGAATTCACCATACTCAGTATGCGGATAATCAATCCTAACCTTTCAATTACACGCCCTAGTATAAGCACCTCTCCTGTGAGTTTGGCCTCCCAACCATGACCAACTGTCATCTTGGGTACTGCACAGGTGGACAATCTTCACAAGGTAGCCTCAGCTCAGACCTTGGCCGTGAGGGAACTAATACTAAGGTATATAAGTTTCCAGTCAATCCCTACCCAATATTCGGGTATTATGGTTGTACGATAAAATTGGAATGGTATCGCATCCAGACAACCATTAGTTTTATAAAGGGCTAAGGCTCATGCCTCAACATTTTCATCACCAAAATCATCAGGTGTTCGGAAACACATGTCCAAAACATTTCAATAGAATGATCCATCATTCCAAGGTTTTCATAACCATTTTTCCACCAAGTACTCCCATCTAAAGTTGATCAAGTTTTATGCTTAGCACTAGCATCTACAAGTGGGGGTAAGCACTAATGAGGGGTGGTAAACTAGTGGAGTTTAACTAAGTTTAATCTTATTCCTTAGGATGACATCAAGATTATCTAGCTTAGGCCAAGTTTTATGCTCTTTATGCAACCTTCAATTATCTTTCTAAATCTACCATTTACTTAAGAAATCTCTAAGTACTAGCTTTGATAAAGAAATAAAGTAATCAAGCTTGTAAGTAAAACTAGGATTGGTTTATCAAGTGGATATGATCACATATGCTTAAGGCATATAGTGGGCATAGTAACAAGTAGTGGTTTGTGGTATCAGTAGGGTATCTTTCAAGGGTTAGCTTGCATTGGTCCACTTAGTTAATAAAGCTTGCCTTGTGCAGAGCAGTGCTTGAAGTTCTCCTCGGCTTCTTCTTCGTAGAATCCTTCTTCCTCCTCGTATCCTTGGTCGGTACTAGCGTCTATAAATAAATACGATGTACACAATCACCAAACAATACTTAACTACTTGCATTCATCACACACAAGGGTCCTATAGATGATCTAACATCATCTCTAATCATTACAAGATTAAGGCTTGGTTTAATTCCTTTTATTTTTAGAAAAGTAATTTCTACTCATTGAAAAACTACTTAAGATTTAATATTCTCCAAACAAAACATGGGATCATGTTGACACATGTCATCACCACATATTTTAGTCCATGGGAATATGATTTAAAGTGGTGTCACAATTTAATAAGGTTTTACCCTTTTATTTTAATTAAATAAAGTGACTAGAAATTCCTATGGGGCATTCTTTTATTACTTGAACATTAGTTCTGCAAGTAACCCTATATATTTTTATATATTCTGAAAGGTATGGTTAAATGTGATTTTTGAGAGTTGGAATCAACTCAAAAGCTATTATGGTTTAAATTTGAAAAATGTTTGAATGCAGAAAAGCTTCTGCCTTGTTATTTTTACCATGGGTGATCTATAGATCGAAATGACTTGAATCCAACGGTCTTGGATTCAGCATTCCCAGAACTTTCTAACAAAATTGGTTTCATTCAATTTGGTGCACTAAATCGACCTGGGTGGATTTTTGAAACTAGGTACAAAAGTGTGTTTGAAATAAAATGAAAAAGGTTTAATTCAAATAACTGGGCTGTGCGGGAAACGATACTGGGCCGGCCTGCTAAGCGCAGCGCTTCCGCGGGCTGTTTAAGTGGGTGTCCCCACACGTCAGTGACACAGGGGGTGCGAAGCGGTACGGGGCAACGTGGGTCGTTCGATCTGATTCTAATCCAACGGCTGGGAGTCATCGTCGACGTTGGGCAACGCCGGCGAGAAAGAAACCTAGCGCGGCCAGTGGGGGTTGATGGGGGCTCATCGGGGTGCAGGCGAGGGTCAGCGAGTCGGGCGAACGACGAAGTCGACGACGGCGAACTCAGGGGTGGTCGCGGCAGCTCCTGGGGTGGACGAAATCGATGGCGCCCTTCTTCTCCAGAGGCGGCGGGCTCCGGTGAAATTCCGGCGAAGTGCTGCTCGCCTTGCTCCGGGAATGGTGTGGCACGATCAGTGAGGAGAGGGGAGTAGAATGATGTGCTCAATTCGGCTGGGGGTGGCCTCTATTTATAGTCGAGCGAGGGACCGACGAGGCGCACGGTGAGCTCGTCGGGGGCGATGGTACAGACGGCTATTGTCATGGGCGAAGGTAGGGGCGGTGCGGTGTTCCCTGGCGATGCTCAATGATACGGTGGCGAGACGTGGGGCGGTGCGGCTTGGTCTGGAACACGCGACGCTCTGCACGGCAGAGGCGGCGTCTTCGACGGCGAGCGGTGGCTGTGAGGCATGGGGCGGTGAACGGGGATGTCTGGCGGTCTCCTGGGTCGATGGTGATCG
This sequence comes from Avena sativa, assembly GCA_916181665.1. Classification (NCBI taxonomy): domain Eukaryota; kingdom Viridiplantae; phylum Streptophyta; class Magnoliopsida; order Poales; family Poaceae; genus Avena; species Avena sativa. The sequence continues at coordinate 87,269,708 of OV702284.1, forward strand.
TATATGCACGCGGCGAGGGCGGCGCGCGGTCTGTGGGCTTCGGTCGAGGGTGGCGCTCTGGCGCACGCTCGGCATGGTCGCTGGCAGTCTGGGCGCGGTCTGTGCGTGTGGTCCAGGGGTTGGCAAGGTTCGAGCGGTGGACAGGGAGTGGCAGTGGACGGTGGGCTGCCTCCCAGACATGCTGTGTAGGCTTGTTTCTCCTCCTAGCTTGCTGTCGACATGGAGGTGACAAGGGTGGCTTCTGCTGTTCACCATTGATGACAATGCCAAGCTCACAGTGGTGCTAGTGCTTGGTTAATCTTGCTAGATGATCTACTGAGCTGGTTGTGAGCTAGATAGGGAACCAGTTAGGCAAGAATCACTGCTCACAATAGTGTTTTGATTTTGTTTGATTTGTGTCTGCCAAGTGTTTAATGAAATGGCCGCATGAATTCAAGTTTTGAATTTTGAAAAGATTTTTGGTGGGTGTGCTAGATTGGTTCTGGTGAGTCTGCAGATGCTTGGGTTTTGAAAGTTGAGCTTGTTTGAGTGGTTTTTGAAAAAGTGGGATCTTCCCATATGATAAAGATTCAATTTTTAATTGTCATTTAAACTATGCATTTGAAAGTTTCTGGATGATCACAAAGTGCGCCTTGATACCTTGTTATGAGTACACTCAAGGGGTGCAAAGATCCAGAAAAGTTTCTGTTAGGTTCTGAAAGTTTGAGACAGCCAAAGTAGGCATGGGAGTTAAATTGGTCAAAATGACCATTCCTTTATTTTATTTGTTTTGCTTTATTTGTCTTTGGGAAAAGTGTGGGAAATGTTTTAGATGATGTTTATTTCACCTAAGAAACATTTCACAAGCAAAGAAACACACAAACAAGGTGGTACAAAATAATTTCAAATTAAATGCATACACATATGCATGCTTTCATAATTTTATTTAGAAAAGTTTTTGTTAACCCTAATTTTGATGCTTAGTGTTTGATGATCCAAGTTTAGTATTTTTGGGATGTTACAGCCATCCAACTACATCTATGACTAGAAATCCACCTACAGGTTATCATCCGAACCCCCTCCAGTATTAAGTTGCAATCAACATATAACTGCTTTAAGCAAAGTGTGTAAGGTAAACAATCCACTTGTTCCATGTGTTGGAATTATGCCCTAGAGGCAATAATAAAGTTATATTGTTATAATTCTTGTTCATGATAAAGTTTATATTCCATGCTAGAATTGTATTAAGCGGAAACTTTGATACTTGTGTGGTTTATGAACAAACACTGTGTCCCTAGTACGCCTCTATGGACTAGCTCATTGATTAATGATGGTTAAGGTTTCCTAACCATAGACACGAGTTGTCGATTAATAATGAGATCATATCATTAGGAGAATGATATGATGGACAAACCCAAATCAAGAAGAGCAATTAGATCGTGTCACCGTGTTCATCTTTGCGAAGCTTTTTCCTATGTCAAATATTGTATTCCTTAGACCATGAGATAATACAACTCCCTGGTATCGGAAGAAAGCATTGAGGTCATCAAACGTCATCCTATGTGAGGGTGATCATAAAGGTGTCTCTCAGGTGATCGGAAAGTACTTGTTGGGTTGTATGTATCGAGATGGAATTTGTCCCTCCCGAGTCGGAGAGATATACTTCGGGCCCACTCGGTAATCGATATCAACACCGCTTGCAAGCACGTGGTTAAGGATTTAATCACAAAGTGATATCGGATTACGGAACGAGTAAAGTACTTGTTGTGAACGAGATTGAAATAGGTATGCCGATACCAACGATCGAATCTCGGGCAAGTAAAATATCGCGTGATGAAGGGAATACATATATGGGATTAATTGAATCCTGGCATCGTGGTTCATCCGATATGATCATCGATGAATATGTGGGAGTCAATATGGGTTTCCAGATCCCGCTGTTGATTATTGATAAAAGATCATGTCTGCATATTCTCGAACCCGTAGGGTCACACACTTAATGTGCCTCGACGCTAGGATAGAATGGATAATTGGTTTATGAGTTTTTTCAGAGTCTCGGATGAGATCCAGGACATCACGAGAGGTTCCAGAATGGTCCGGAGAATAAGATTCATATACAGGAAAGCAGTTTTTGGATTTCAGAATCGTTTCGGAGTATTCAGTATTGTACCGGAAGGTTCTAGAAGCTTCCGGAGTGGGACCAACGTGGCCCTACTTGCCGGAGGTCTGAGTGGGCCTAAGAGGGAGTGTCCTGGCTGCTTTGGGCCAGGGGCACAAGGCCCCATAGGCCCAGCTGGCCAAACCCTAGGTGAAACCCTAGGGAACCCTTCTAGAAGGAGGGGGGAAACTTGCCCCCCACTCCAACCCTTGGGGCCGCCGCCCTAGGGCTTGGAGGAGGGGCCAAGGGGGCCATCCAGCCCCCCTATATAAGGTGGGCAGGGGCGCACCCCTCCCCCCACTCCTCCAACACTAGCCGCCGTCCTGCTGCCCTCCACCTCTCTCTCTCCCGACTACGCGTAGGCGAAGCCCTGCCGCAGAAACTCTCCACCATAGCACCACGCCGTCGTGCTGCAGATCCAATCTATCTCTCCACCCCACTTGCTGGACCAAGGAAGGAGGAGACGTCGCGGCACCGTACGTGTGCATCTCTCGGAGGCGCCGCCACTTGCGGCGTAGGATCGGATCGGATCGGATCGCGAGGAGGAGACAGCGAGTACGACTACACCAACCACGTTCTGTTGAACGTTTCCGCTGTGCGATTTCTTCAAGGGTATGAAGATCTCATCTATCTCTATCATTGATTGCATCTCCTAGATTATATCATGGCTTTCTTGTTCGCATCCGTAGAATTTTTTTGATTTACTATGCTGTGAAACCCTTCAGTGGTATCAGAGCTAGATCTATGCGTAGATGTGTTTCACGAGTAGAACACAACATGCTTGTTGCGGGCGTTGATGTTTTATGCTGCAAGCCTCTTGGTGTGTATTTATTATGGCACGGCATAGTGAGATCGAAGCGGTCCAGGCCAACTTTACGCGACCTCGTTCGCGAGACCGGCTCCGCACTTGACGTGTGGCTTGTTCCACACATGCAGCTGGTGGATGCCAGTTTCTCTCACTATAGTAGTCATGGGATTTACACCAGATGTTAGCAACCATAATATCACCGTTGTGGCCTTCTGTAGGTAAGAATCGTTCTTAGCTTGTTACTCCCATAAGCCACGTAAAACATGCAACAACAAAATAGAGGCGTCTAACTTGTTTTTGCAGGAAGTGTTTTGTGATATGGTATGGCCCAAGATATGATGTGTATGTTGTATGCAATGATCATGTTTTGTAATATTTCACGACTTGCATGTCGATGAGTACACAACCGGCAGGAGCCATATGGTTGTCTTTATAATTGTGTATGACCTGTGTGTCAACTTCTTATACGCCATGTAATAGCTTCACTTTATCGCTAAGTAGTTAGCAATAGTTGTAGTCGCTATTCGTGGTGGAGGCAATCATGGTGGAGTGATGGAGATCATGCTGGCGCGCACAAGATGGAGATCATTGCACGGAGATTGGCTATACCATGTCACATAAAATTATATGCTTGTGATGTTTATCCTTTTATGTATCTTATTATGCTTAGATCACGACGGTAGCATTATAAGATGATTCCTCACTTAAAGATCAAGATAAAATTGTGTTCTCCCCATGTATGCGTCGTTGCGAAAGTTCGTCGTGTTCAAGCACCTCGTGATGATCGGGTGCTATAAACTCTACGTTCACATACAATGGGTGCAAGCCAGTTTTGCACACGCGGAAATACTTGGATTTGACTTGACGAGCCTAGCATGTACATACATGGCCTCGGAACACACGAACCGAAAGGTTAAGCATGAGTCATATGAATGATATGATCGACACTTTGTTGTCCACCATTGAAACCACATCTCTTCTCGTGAAGATGAGATTAGGTGTGGTGAATTTGGATCGTGTTCACTAAACAACTTGAGGGATGTTGAATTTAGTGGGAGTTCATCTAGTAATTTGATTAAGTTGAACTAGTTATCATGAACATAGTCTAAATGGTATTTGCAAATTTTGTAGATCAAATGGCTAAGTCCAACTTCAACTTCAATGTTTTTGCTGAGAAAGAAAAGCTTAAGAACAATGGGTCTAACTTCACCAACTAGTTCCGCAATCTGAGAATCATTCTTGCTGGCGGACAAAAAGACTATGTACTAGAGAAAGCGCTAGGTGACGCCCCTGCCATTGATGCGCCGGCTGATGAAAAAGCTGTTTATCAGTCGCGCAAAGATGATTATGGAGTGACTAAGAGTACCATGTTGTTTGCTATGGAATCAGACCTTCAAAATCATTTTGAGGAGTTCGCCGGTCCCTTTGAGATACTTGAGGAACTGAAAACCATGTTTCAGACTCAGGCCCATTCTGAGAGATATGAGATCTCTGAGAAGTTCATTAACTGCAAGATGGAGGAAGGGAGTTCCATTACTGAGCACGCCATTAAGATGTCGGGCTACACTCAACGTCTTGAGCAACTGGACTGCAAGATTCTAGAAGAGATCAAGATTGACAAAGTTCTGCGATCACTCCCTTCTAGCTACAAAGGTTTTGTAGTTACTCATAATCAAATTGGTTCCACTAATACGATCACTGAGCTCTTTGCTAAGCTGAAAGCTGCGAAGGTGGACATAGAGAAATATAATCATGTGTTGATGGTCAACAAGACCCCTAGCTTTAAGAAAGGTAAGGGTGCAAAGAAGTCCTTCAAGAAAGGAAGCGGCAAGCGCGTTTCCCCTGCTGAGAAGAAGCTCAAGTCTGGACCTAAGCCGGACACTGAGTGCTTCTATTGCAAGGACAAGGGTCACTGGAAGCGCAACTGTCCGAAGTACTTAGCGGACAAGAAGGCTGGCACCATTAAAGGTATATTTGATATACATATTATTGATGTTTACCTTACTAGCGCTCGTTGTAGTGCCTGAGTATTTGATACTGGTTCAGTTGCTAATATTTGTAACTCGAAACAGGAACTACGGAATAGACGACGGCTAGCAAGGGATGAGGTGACGATGCGCGTTGGCAATGGATCAAGAGTTTATGTGATGGCCGTCGGCACGCTCTCCTTAGTTTTACCTTCGGGATTAGTTTTAAACCTTAATAAGTGTTATTATGTGCCTGTGTTGAGCATGAACATTATATCTGGATCGTGTTTATTGCAAGACGGTTATTCATTTAAATCGGAGAATAATGGTTGTTCTATTTATATGAATAACATATTTTATGGTCATGCACCTGTTGTGAATGGTTTATTTCTTCTGAATCTCGAAAGCAATGAAACGCACATCCATAACATTGAGGCTAAGAGAAGCAAAGTAGATAGTGATAATTCAACTTATTTGTGGTACTGTCGTCTAGGTCATATTGGTGTAAAACACATGAAGAAAATCCATTCTGATGGACTTTTGGAGTCTCTTGATTTTGAATCATTTGACACGTGCGAGCCGTGCCTCATGGGCAAGATGATCAAAACCCCGTTCTCCGGAATAATGGAGCGAGCAACAGACTTGTTGGAAATCATACATACCGATGTATGCGGACCAATGAGTGTTTCGACACGCGGTGGATATCGCTATTTTCTCACTTTTACTGATGACTTAAGTAGATATGGGTATATCTATTTAATGAAACATAAATCTGAAATGTTTGAAAAGTTCAAAGAATTTCAGAACGAAGTGGAAAACCATCGTAACAGGAAAATTAAATTTCTACGATCTGATCGTGGAGGTGAATATTTGAGTTATGATTTTCTCACGCATCTTAAAGCAAGCAGAATCGTTTCTCAACTCACGCCACCCGGAACACCACAGCGCAATGGTGTGTCTGAACGCCGGAATTGAACTCTATTAGATATGGTGCGATCGATGATGTCTCTTATAGATTTGCCGTTATCATTTTGGGGTTATGCATTAGAAACCGCTGCATTCACTTTAAATAGGGCACCATCTAAATCCGTTGAGACGACACCGTATGAACTGTGGTTTGGTGCTAAAACTAAGTTGTCGTTTCTTAAAGTTTGGGGATGTGAAGCTTACGTCAAGAAGTTGATGCCGGACAAGCTCGAACCCAAAGCGGAGAAATGCGTCTTCATAGGATACCCTAAGGAAATGATTGGGTATACCTTCTACCATAGATCCGAAGGCAAAGTGTTTCTTGCAAAGAACGGATCCTTTCTTGAGAAGGATTTTCTCTCGAAAGAAGTCAGTGGGAGGAAGGTAGAGCTAGACGAGATTATTGAACCTTCTCTCGAGTTGGAGAGTAGCGCAGCACCTGAAATTGTTCCAGTGCCGTTTGCACCAACAATAGAGGAAGCTAATGACGAGGATCATGAAACTTCGAACGATGCTACTACTGAACTTCGCAGGTCGACAAGGTCGCGTGTCACTCCTAAATGGTACGGCAACCCTGTCTTAACCGTCTTGTTGGTAGACAACAGTGAACCTACGAACTATGAGGAAGCAATGATGAGCCTAGACTCTGAGAAATGGCTAGAGGCCATGAAATCCGAATTGGGATCCATGAGCGTAAACCAAGTATGGACTTTGGTGGATTCCTAGCGACCGTAAGGCCGTTGAGTGCAAATGGATTTTCAAGAAGAAAACAGACGTGGATGGTAATGTTACTGTCTATAAAGCACGGCTTGTCGCAAACGGGTTTCAGCAAGTTCAAGGTGTTGACTACGATGAGACTTTCTCTCCCGTAGTGATGTTTAAGTCCATTCGGATTTTATTAGCAATTGGTGCATTTCATGATTATGAAAATATGGCAGATGGATGTCAAGACTGCGTTCCTCAATGGCAACATTGATGAAGAGTTGTATATGATGCAACCCGAAGGTTTTGTCGATCCTAAGGATGCTAATAAGGTGTGCAAACTTCAGCATTCCATTTATGGACTGAAGCAAGCATCTCGGAGTTGGAACCTTCATTTTGATCAAGTGATCAAGAGCTTTGGATTTGTTCCAAATTTCTACGAAGCTTGTATCTACAAGAAAGTGAGTGGGAGCTCAGTGACATTTTTAGTACTATATGTGGATGACATATTGATTATTGGAAATGACATTGATATGCTTAACAATGTGAAGAGTTATTTGAACAAATGTTTCTCAATGAAAGACCTAGGAGAAGCTGCTTATATATTAGGCATCAAAATCTATAGAGATAGACAAAGACGCCTAATAGCTTTAAGCCAAAGTACATACCTAGACAAAGTTCTGAAAAGGTTCAGAATGGATAAAGCAAAGAAAGGTTCATTGCCTATGTTGTCAGGTAAGATATTGAGCAAGGCTCAGTGTCCAGCTATGGTAAACGATAGATAAACTATGAGCAAAGTGCCATATGCCTCGACCATAGGTTCTATCATGTATGCCATGTTGTGTACTAGACCGGATGTGTCCAATGCTCTTAGTTTGACGAGCAGATACCAAAGTGATCAAGGAGTGGAACACTGGACATCCGTAAATAACATCCTAAAGCATTTAAATAGGACTAAATAAATGTTCTTGGTCTATGGAGGTGATGAGCAGCTCGTTGTAAAAGGTTACGTCGACGCTAGTTTCGACACCGACCCAGATGATTCTAAATCTCAGACAGGATACGTTTATATTTTGAATGGAGGAGCTGTGAGCTGGAGAAGCTGCAAGCAAAGCATGATTGCGGGATCTACAGTAGAAGCGGAATACATGGCTACTTCAGAAGCGTCAAGTGAAGGAGTTTGGATCAGGAACTTCATCACTGAGCTTGGTGTGGTTCCAAGTGCCTTGGACCCATTGGAGATATTGTGCGACAACACTGGCGCCATAGCACTGGCTAAGGAACCAAGATATCATCCAAAGACCAAGCACATCAACCGCCATTTTCATATAATTCGAGATTATATAACAGATGGAAATCTGAAGATTAGCAAAGTACATACGGATCTGAATGTCACAGATCCGTTGACTAAACCTCTTCCATGAGCAAAACATGATCAACACCTTAATGCCATGGGTGTTAGATTGTTGCCAGATGTAAACTAGATTATTGACTCTAGTGCACGTGGGAGACTGTTGGAATTATGCCCTAGAGGCAATAATAAAGATGTTATTGTTATAATTCTTGTTCATGATAAAGTTTATATTCCATGCTAGAATTGTATTAAGTGAAAACTTTGATACTTGTGTGGTTTATGAACAAACACCGTGTCCCTAGTACGCCTCTATGGACTAGCTCATTGATTAATTATGGTTAAGGTTTCCTAACCATAGACATGAGTTGTCGATTAATAATGAGATCATGTCATTAGGAGAATGATATGATGGACAGACCCAAATCAAGCAAAGCAATTAGATCGTGTCATCGTGTTCATCTTTGAGAAGCTTTTTCCTATGTCAAATATTATATTCCTTAGACCATGAGATAATGCAACTCCTTGGTATCGGAAGAAAGCTTTGAGGTCATCAAACGCCATTCTATGTGAGGGTGATCATAAAGGTGTCTCTCAGGTGATCAGAAAGTACTTGTTGGGTTGTATGTATCGAGATGGAATTTTTCCCTCCTGAGTCGGAGAGATATACTTCGGGCCCACTCGGTAATCGATATCAACACCGCTTGCAAGCACGTGGTTAAGGAGTTAATCACAAAGTGATATCGGATTACGGAACGAGTAAAGTACTTGCTGTGAACGAGATTGAACTAGGTATGCCGATACCACGAAGGGAATACATATATGGGATTAATTGAATCCTAGCATCGTGGTTCATCCGATATGATCATCGATGAATATTTGGGAGTCAATATGGGTTTCCAGATCCCGCTGTTGATTATTGATAAAAGATCATGTCTGCATATTCTCGAACCCGTAGGGTCACACACTTAACGTGCCTCGACGCTAGGATATAATGGATAATTGGTTTATGAGTTTTTGTTCGGAGTCTCGGATGAGATCCAGGACATCACGAGAGGTTCCGGAATGGTCCGGATAATAAGATTAATATAAAGGAAAGTAGTTTTTGGATTTTGGAATCTTTTCGGAGTATTCGGTATTGTACCGGAAGGTTCTAGAAGCTTCCGGAGTGGGACCAACGTGGCCCCACTTGTCGGAGGGCTGCGTGGGCCTAAGAGGGAGTGTCCTGGCCGCTTTAGGCCAGGGGCACAAGGCCCCATAGGCCCAGCCGGCCAAACCGTAGGGGAAACCCTAGGGAACCCTTCTAGAAGGAGGGGGGAAACTTGCCCCCCACTCCAACCCTTGGGGCCGCCGCCCTAGGGCTTGGAGGAGGGGCCAAGGGGGCCGGGCAGCCCCTATATAAGGTGGGAAGGGGTGCACCCCTCCCCCACTCCTCCAACCCTAGCCGTCGTCCTGCAGCCCTCTACCTCTCTCTCTCTCCCGACTACGCGTAGGCGAAGCCCTGCCGCAGAAACTCTCCACCATAGCACCACGCCGTCGTGCTGCAGATCCAATCTATCTCTCCACCCCACTTGCTGGACCAAGGAAGGAGGTGTCACATCCCAAATTTTATATTTGGTTCTGCATATCATTCATGTCATTGCATCATACCTTTCCATGCGAAACCATCGATTGAAAAGTTTCGGCAAAACACTATTTTCTAAACCCTACCCTATTTTACTACGAGGCTCCTTCGGGAGGCTTTAGTAGGACTTGTGTTGTCCACCCTTTTAGCCTAGTGGTTCCACTCAACCCTTTACCCTAGGTTGTTCCCCTCGTTTTTACAAAAGTTTAGGAACAAAAATCGCCCGATTCGGAGCTCGTACGGAAAAGTTACGGCCGTTTTATTAAAAGGTCAAAAAAATCGGCACCGACTTCGCCGTGTTCGCCTCCAACCGCGCGCCGTATCCAACTAGGACCCGTGTGGGGCCCACAAAAGGCGGACCCCACCCAGCCGCCGCCGCCTCTCCCACCGCCTCGACCCACGCGCCCGCCCCCGCGCCTCGATCTCCGAGCCGCCGCCCTCGGGATCCGTGCCACCGCCGCATCCCGCCTCCGCCGCCGCAGGTAACCCCGCCGTCGCGCCGCCCTCACACCGCCGCCGCACCGCCGCTGCAGCCGCCCCCGCGCGCCTCGCGCGCCAGCGCGCCTCCGCCGCACGCGCGCGCCGCTGCACGCCCGCGCCGCTGCTCCGCGCCCGCCTCCCGCGCCGCGCCGCTCGCCGCCGCCGCCGTTGCTCACGCCGCCGCCGCGTTGACCGCCACCGTTCTGTGCGCTGACCGTTTTCCCCTCCGCGCAGGAACCGCCATCGCCGGAGCCGATCGCCGCCACCTTCCCGAGCTCGCCGCCGTTCGTTTCCGGTGAGTCCGCAGCCGCCTTTGGATCTCAGATCAACGGTCCAGATCGGTCGTTGACCGGTCAGTCCCCAGGCGTTGACTAGTCAGACGCCCAGTCAGCGCCAGTCAGCAGCCGCGTTGACCAGTCAACAGACACAGTTGAGTGGGTATTTTCGTTAATCGTTTTAGTTGGCAGATTTCAGTAGAAACTTGTAAATTGCGTAGAAATTAAACCGCTGGGCCAAAAATTGCAAATAAAATATGTGTAGATTCAGTAAATCATTTAGAATCTTGCTGTACCGTTGTTTCACACTTTTGCAGCAAGATTTATTACAGTTTAATCAAATGAGTTAATGGCCTTTTTTGGAGTAATTAATTTGTAGAAAAAGATCTGTAACTCCAAAAATTGCGTATGATATGTCCCTGGATTCAGTAGGACGAGGGGAATCTCATCGTGAATTAAAAGGATAGGATTACAGTGAAAACTTCTGCAGAATCTGTCTAGTGGCTTTCTGCAGTGTTTTAATTACTCGGGGAGTTTTATAATTCCTTTTTGAGTAATTCCAGTTGGTACTGTTCCTAAATAGCAATGCCTATACTGTAGAATTTCCCAAGATTTTACAAACAGTATACTACCGGTAGTGAATTATTCGAGTTCTAGCTCTAGTTTTGAGCATTATATTTCGCATGATAGTTTTCCTTGCGCTAAAACTATTTTCCATGCATGCAATCAGTAGCATTATTGAATAAGATTATGTGGTGCAGCTGTAGCACCAATTCACTTGCCTTGCATACCTTCATGCATCATCTTTGTTGCATATGCTTGTGGATTGTTTGTTTATGATTGTAATTGTATCGTGTAGATTGTGACGAGTGCAACGCTTGCTCGTGTGTGGATTGTTCTTCCGACCGCTACAACCAAGGCAAGTAGATGCTATTTTGTTCATGATACTGTCCTACTATTTTCTATGCATTGTCGTGTATTTTGTAGACGCATGTGTAGGATGATATTATCGCTATGCTATGTCCTATTATGTTGTAGGGCCTTCCTTGTAGATGAACCACCGTTGGTAGATGTGCTTAGCCATGCTATGTTGAACGAGGGCTGGGTTACATCATTGAGACTTGTTTCTAAAAGTATTGGTTTGTGAAAACTAAAACAACTTAGTCAATGAATCTCCTGGGTGTGATGGTATTGATAATTTTTGGTGGTTTCATTGCGGAAAGGCACCCAGGTATCGAGAGAAATTGATTGGCTTCTTTATTGTGTAGCTTACGTGTACAACCATGTGCCAATAATGAAATGGGCGGTTGGTTGGACTTAGTAGGTTGTGGTAACTCGAACCCGCGTATCCAGAGATGTAGAATTTTGGTAGGTTGGACCGGTGCGCGTCGGGATTGGGGAGCTACTTCCCGAACAGTCTCTTCTTGGACTTCTCCCTATCATCACCCAAAATGAGAGTGATGGTATGAGCTGGGCTGGCCAAGTCACATGGGTAAAGTGTACTAACCCTTGCCGGGTGTATAATCTAATCGATTAGCCGTGTCCCCGGTTATGGACAACTAAGTTGCTTGATATTGATTCCATGACATGTTTCTCGCTCATTCCAATTTCATAATTGTCTTAATATTGTTGGGTTAACTTAATTGGGATCTTTTCAAAGAAAATCAAAAACTATTTATGAAAGTAGGACAAAGGTATTTGCAAATGCTAGCCAGACACAGCTCCACTTGCCAAATATGCATGTAGTTGTTAGTACTATTGTCTCCATTACTATCTCTACTTGCCATACATTCCATGTATTGACCCTTCGGGGCTGCTACGTTTCATGTTGCAGGTTATTCCGATTCTGAGTAATCGATATAGGCCACGGTACTCCACTCGGCACTTGTTCACTTGTGGGCAATTTGAAGAATGGAGGATTTACGTTATTTATGTTGCTACCTGAATAATTTGAGCTAGCTTTGGGCTAAGCTTTTATTGTAATAATGGTACTCTGGATCTTCGTTATTCATGATACACGGATATTTTGCTATGTTATTCATCTTATTCTATTGTGGGCCAATGAACCGATCCAGGGATTGGCATGTCACATAGAAGCCTCGGTCTTTTCAGAATCGCGGTGTTACAAGATGGTATCAGAGCCCGTGTGTCGACTATAGGATCGTGACCTAGGATTGGATTAGGAAGCCTTAGATTTATAAAAACCTATATTAACGCTGTCTTTCATCTTATGCCTTTCACTGTCGTAATTTCTTATCATATGCTATTCTCACACTTTCCTCTTTAATTGATAGATGGGAGAAGTCAGGACTGAGTATGCCACCATGGAGTCACCAAGGCCCTTTGCAAGGCAGTTAGCACAGCTCTCGCAGTCATTGGGATTGCCACTGCCCATGTTCAAGGAATAAGGTTGTACACCTATGGATATGGAGAGGATGCATGGGAGATCACTACCTTCATATTCAGGGATGCCGCCTTGCCAAATCCAGTGCATCTGATCTACACCAAGACATACTGCAACTGGAGACTTGGAATCAACTTGGCCATACATGAAGCCCTGTCTCGCCAGTGCCATCATGTCCGACACCTACTGCCAGCAAATTCACCCTACCGTGACTATGGGAGGCGTGATGAAGATGGGCACATTGTGGTTACCCTGGGTGACAGGAACAACATGCCGCCCCGTCGGAGGCACATAGAGGACATGGAAAGGGAGAATGGAGCTCTAGCTGAGAAAGTGATGATGATAAAGGAGATTGCAGATTTTGCTAGCAATGGTATGGTGGTCCAAGGACATGAGATTGACACCCTGCATGAAGCTGTGGGAGTTCTGGAGAATGCCCTGATAGCCAGAGATGCAACCATAGCTCATCTTCATGGTACCGTGCAGGAGAACACCTAGAACATACAACAGCTGCAAGGGACCGTCCAGGAAAGGGACCAAACTATTGAAGCTATGACAACCCAGATTGCCGCTCTCCAGGCACAGCTAAATCCACCCTCTAATGATGACAATGGAGATGATGGCAACAATGGGGATGATGATGACAGTGGGAACGATGATGATGATGAGGACGAGGATGATGATGATGGAGACGATGATGGTGGAGGAGATGAAGCTGTTGCAGTTGCAGCTGAAAGTGAAGAAGAAGAGGAGGATCCAGAAGAGGTGGAGTTTGAGATCTCAAGTGATGATTCAGGAGAAGTGTACACTCCGCCGCCATGGTTGAACCGTGGACCGAAGCGCCAACGCATGAGTGCAAGGACCTACCGCAACCTCTTCAAGAAGTAGATAGAAGTCCACCAAATTGGTCCTCGTTAGGTAAAATCATTAGGATTAGTCTCGATCGATGTGAAACTTAGTTGATGTTAGTTTAAGAGTGATTAGTTGCTTATTTGTGTACTCCAATATCCCAGGAATTATTTGCGCGAATTTTATGAAAGAGTTATGGCAAGTTTGGTTAACATCTGTGTTATTTTCGCTGCAGTTTTCTGCTGATACAGCAGTACTGTACGATTTTTCATATTTTTCTGGTAACTGGGAAAAATCTGAAAACAGTAGGGCTGGTGCGAAACTCTCTTTACTGTATGTGCAAAAATCACCTAAATTTTCTGACGAGTCTAAGTCAGGTAGAAAAATCCGTGAATGCTGCTGGACTGTTCTGGCAAATTGCTGTTTTTGTTGCTTTGATGATCAACTGTTTAGTTAACCATTGCCAACTCTTGTAAAACTATTTCAGTAGGTATATACTGCTAGGATAACCCCTGGGATGTTGCTGGATCACTTGATTGTTGACGTGTTGCTTGCTTGTGATTGTCTGCTATTGTTTGTTGTTGATTGATCATATGCATGGGTAGAATCCAATTGTCGTAGTTGATTCTTTCTAAACTTACCTGTGCTGAACCGTAGATGCCTCCCCGCCGTCAACCCACTGAGTTGGAGCAGCTCATGGCAGCTCAGGCACAGCTGACCCAAGTGATGACTCAGTTCATGGCAACTCAGAACAACAACAACAATGGAAACAATCAGCCTCAGGGAGATGCTCTCACCAGATTTCTGAGGCTAAGGCCAGCAAAGTTCTCTACTGCAATGGAACCAATGGTTGCTCTCGACTGGTTGCGTTCAGTCAAGAAGGATCTGGTAACTGTCAGATGCACTGATGCTGAGAAGGTGAGGTTTGCCGCTCACCTACTGGAGGGACCAGCCGCTTCTTGGTGGGACACTTTTCAGATCACCCACCCGCTGGACATTGTGACTTGGGCAATGTTTGAGGAAGGTTTCAGGACCAACCACATGTCTTCAGGAGTTCTGAGCCTGAAGAGGAAGGAGTTCCGCAACTTGCGCCAAACCAATCGCACCGTGGCTGAGTACATTGAGGAGTTCAACAACCTGTCCCGTTATTCACCTGTGGATGTTGACACTGATGCAAAAAGGAGGGAGAGATTCCTGGATGGCCTCAGTGATGAGCTTTCAGTACAGCTACTGGTGGTTTATTGCCCCACTTTCCAGGAGCTTATGGACAAGGCCAGGATCTTAGAAGGGAAGCACAAGCAGGTGGAAAACCGTAAGAGAAAGAGCAACAATCATCACTCTGGTTCACATCACAAGTCTCGCACTTCATATGATGGATACTCCAAGCATGGAGGGAGTGACCATGGGAGCCATGACCGCCACCACCATGGAGGCGATGGGCATCGTCATGACAACCATAGGAGAAACCACCACAACCACAAGGGAGGACACTCTCACCACTCTAGAGGACACGGTGGACATGACCGCAACCGTGATCGCAGCTTTGTGAAGAAGGATCTGAGTGAGGTGACATGCTTCAAGTGTAAACAGAAGGGACACTATGCTGACAACTGTCCGGAGAGGAAAGGACTGAAGCCAACCAACAACGAGAAGGCCACAGTGAACCACATGAATGTGGAGGAGATTCCAGATGAGCCTGACCTTGTGATTGGTAAGTTCCCAATCAACACTTACCCTGCACTTATACTTTTCGATACTGGTGCATCGCATTCATTCATATCAAGGGATTTTGTGGATAAGTATAAGCTACCTACTGAGTCGATAAAAAGGTCTATTAGAGTGAGTTCACCTAGAGGAGATATGATAGCTAGCGCGGGATGCCGCGACTTAACTGTGAGGATTGGAACACATAACTTCATTGCACATCTAGTAGTATTGGAATCACAGGGGTTGGATGTTATTCTGGGCATGGATTGGATGTCTATGCATGAGGGACACATAGATTGTGCACAGCGAGCCGTTTCACTCAAAACCCCGGATGGTAAGAGGATTAGATTCAAGTCGGCTGTACGACCAGGAAAGTGTAAGTTGAATTCTCTTAAGGGGGTTAGCATGGATACTGTGCCAGTGATTAGGGATTACCCTGACGTGTTTCCGGAAGAGCTGCCAGGGATGCCACCTGACAGGGAAGTAGAGTTTCTTATCGACCTGATGCCGGGAACAGGACTTATTGCAAAGAAACCTTATAAGATGGACGTGGATGAGCTGAAGGAATTGAAGAAACAGTTGAAAGAGCAGCTGGAAAAGGGATTCATTCAGCCTAGTTCGTCGTCATGGGGTGCACCTGTTCTGTTTGTGGAGAAGAAAGATAGCAGCAAGAGATTAGTAGTGGACTATCGCTCGCTGAATGAAGTAACCATCAAGAACAAGTACCCTCTGCCGAACATAAATGATTTGTTTGATCAACTGGAAGGAGCGAAGGTGTTCAGCAAGATTGATCTGCGATCAGGCTACTTTCAATTGAAGATCCATGAGGAGGACGTACCAAAAACCGCCTTCACCACTTGGTATGGTTTATATGAGTATACGGTTATGTCTTTTGGACTAACGAATGCCCCGGCATATTTCATGACCATGATGAACAAGGTGTTTATGGAGTACTTGGACAAGTTCGTGGTGGTGTTTATTGACGACATACTGATATATTCCAAGGATGATGCTGAGCATGAGAAGCATCTGCGACTGATTATGGAGAAGCTGAGGGAACACAAACTGTACGCCAAATTCAGCAAGTGTGAATTCTGGCTTAACACTGTTGGATTTCTTGGACACGTAGTGTCAGGAGAAGGAGTCGCTATTGATCCAAGCAAAGTGACTGCAGTGACAGAATGGGAAGCGCCCAAGAATGTAGGAGAGATACGAAGCTTTTTGGGACTTGCTGGATATTACAGGAGGTTCATTGAAAACTTCTCCAAGATTGCTAAGCCGATGACCGAACTTCTGAAGAAGGAGAGGAAGTTTGAATGGTCAGACGTATGTGAAGCCAGCTTTCAGGAACTGAAGCGTCGACTAGTGACCGCCCCTGTTCTGTGTTTACCAGACCTTCAGAAGGATTTCCAAGTGTACTGTGATGCTTCTCGACAGGGACTTGGGAGTGTGCTGATGCAAGATGGGAGAGTAGTGTCATATGCCTCGCGACAACTCAAACACCATGAGCGGAATTACCCCACACACGACTTGGAGTTAGCGTCAGTGGTTCATGCGCTCAAGGTATGGAGGCATTATTTAATGGGAAAACACTGTGATGTATACACCGACCACAAGAGCCTGAATTACATATTTACACAGAAGGAACTGAACATGAGGCAAAGGAGATGGTTGGAACTTATCAAGGATTATGATATGAATCTACAATACCACCCAGGAAAGGCCAATGTAGTAGCAGATGCTCTGAGTCGGAAGGTTTATGCTAATGGATTGACAATTGGGGAATTGCCTGAGGATTTGTGCAAGCAGTTCAAGGACCTTAGACTGGAGGTAGTATCTGAAGGGTACTTGGCAACAATGGAGGTCCAACCAACGCTACAGGACAGAAGCAGGAAGGCTCAAGTGGGAGACAAAGGGATAGACGAAATAAGGGAAAAGATGAAGGAGGATCGAGCAAGGGAATTCCGCGAGGATGAGCAAGGGACCTTGTGGTACGGAGATCGTTTGTGCGTTCCCAACGATCCGGAGTTAAGGAAGTTGATTCTGCAGGAAGCTCATGACTCGCCGTACTCCATACATCCGGGCAATACAAAGATGTATATGGACCTAAAGGACAGATTCTGGTGGAACAACATGAAGGGAGACATCGCAGAGCATATTGCCCTATGTGATGTATGTAGCCGAGTGAAGGCGGAACACCAGAAGCCAGCAGGATTGCTACATCCATTGCCCGTGCCGGATTGGAAGTGGGATAGAGTGGGAATGGATTTTATCACAGGATTGCCCAGGACCAGGTCAGGATATGACTCCATTTGGGTAGTGATCGACCATTTGACCAAGGTAGCCCACTTTATACCGGTAAAGACGACCTATACGAGTGCAAAGTTGGCCAAGATTTACATGGACAGAATTGTGTGCCTACATGGAGTTCCCAAGAGTATCGTATCTGATAGAGGCACCCAATTTACCTCACACTTCTGGCGCCAGCTGCACGAGTCACTTGGTACTAGATTGGAGTTTAGCACAGCGTTTCACCCACAGACTGATGGACAGACCGAGTGGGTGAATCCGATTTTGGAGGACATGCTGAGAGCTTGCGCTTTGGCTCATGGTTCTAGTTGGGATGAGAATTTGCCGTATGCTAAGTTTTCCTACAACAATAGCTATCAAACCAGCATCAAGACGTCACCGTTCGATGTGCTATATGGGAAACGGTGCCGAACACCATTGCTATGGGATGGAGTAGGAGAACGTCAGTTGTTTGGACCAGATTTGATCAAGGACGCTGAGGAGAAGGTTGCCTTGATTAGGGACAGGCTGAAGGTAGCACAATCAAGGCAGAAGAGCTACGCTGACGCCAAGCGCAAGGAAGTGGTGTATGAGATAGGTGATAGAGCATGCCTCAGAGTGTCGCCACTTCGAGGAATCAAGAGATTTGGAATTAAGGGTAAGCTGGCACCTTGATTTATTGGACCGTACAAGGTCTTAGCACGCAAAGGAGAAGTTGCTTATCAGTTGGAGTTGCCAGAGGCTATATCCGCTGTTCACAATGTGTTCCACGTATCCCAGCTGAAGAAGTGCCATCCGGAAATGGTGGATACACCATTGAGAGACACTGTGCCACTACAGGAGGTTCAGCTTGAGAACGACTTGACCTATGAGGAGAAACCAGTCAAGATTCTGGAGACAGCGGAGAGGACTACCCGAACCAAGACGATCAGGTTTTGCAAGGTGCAGTGGAGCCACACACGGAAGAGGAAGCCACTTGGGAGCGTGAGGATGACATCCGAGAGGACTACCCACACCTATTTGCTAGCCGTGCCGAATCTCGGGGACGAGATTCCTCTTAAGGGGGTTAGTCTTGTCACATCCCAAATTTTAGATTTGGTTCTGCATATCATTCATGTCATTGCATCATACCTTTCCATGCGAAACCATCGATTGAAAAGTTTCGGCAAAACACTATTTTCTAAACCCTACCCTATTTTACTACGAGGCTCCTTCGGGAGGCTTTAGTAGTAATTGTGTTGTCCACCCTTGTAGCCTAGTGGTTCCACTCAACCCTTGACCCTAGGTTGTTCCCCTCGTTTTTACATAAGTTTAGGAACAAAACTCGCCCGATTCGGAGCTCGTACGGAAAAGTTACGGCTGTTTTATTAAAAGGTAAAAAAAAATCGGCACCGACTTCGCCGTGTTCGCCTCCAACCGCGCGCCGTATCCAACTAGGACCCGCGTGGGGCCCACAAAAGGCAGACCCCACCCAGCCGCCGCCGCCTCTCCCACCGCCTCGACCCGTGCGCCCGCCCCCGCGCCTCAATCTTCGAGCCGCCGCCCTCGGGATCCGTGCCGCCGCCGCAGGTAACCCCGCCGCCGCGCCGCCCTCACGCTGCCGCCGCACCGCCGCGCCGCTGCTGCAGCCGCCCCCGCGCGCCAGCGCGCCTCCGCCGCACGCGCGCGCCGCTGCACGCCGCTGCTCCGCGCGCCCGCCTCGCGCGCCGCACTGCTCGCCGCCGCCGCCGCGTTGACCGCCACCGTTCCGCGCGCTGACCGTTTTCCCCTCCGCGCAGGAACCGCCGTCGCCGGAGCCGATCGCCGCCACCTTCACGAGCTCGCTGCCGTTCGTTTCCGGTGAGTCCGCAGCTGCCATTGGATCTCAGATCAACGGTCCAGATCGGTCGTTGACCGGTCAGTCCCTAGGCGTTGACTAGTCAGACGCCCAGTCAGCGCCAGTCAGCAGCCGCGTTGACCAGTCAACAGATACAGTTGACTGGGTATTTTCGTTAATCGTTTTAGTTGGCAGATTTCAGTAGAAACTTGTAAATTGCATAGAAATTAAACCGCTGGGCCAAAAATTGCAAATAAAATATGTGTAGATTCAGTAAGTCGTGTAGAATCTTGCTGTACCGTTGTTTCACACTTTTGCAGCAAGATTTATTACAGTTTAATCAAATGAGTTAATGGCCTTTTTGGAGTAATTAATTTGTAGAAAAAGATCTGTAACTCCAAAAATTGCGTATGATATGTCCCTGGATTCAGTAGGACGAGGGGAATCTCATCGTGAATTAAAAGGATAGGCTTACAGTGAAAACTTCTGCAGAATCTGTCTAGTGGATTTCTGAAGTGTTTTAATTACTCGGGGAGTTTTATAATTCCTTTTTGAGTAATTCCAGTTGGTACTGTTCCTAAATAGCAATGCCTATACTGTAGAATTTCCCAAGATTTTACAAACAGTATACTACCGGTAGTGAATTATTCGAGTTCTAGCTCTAGTTTTGAGCATTATATTTCGCATGATAGTTTTCCTTGCGCTAAAACTATTTTCCATGCATGCAATCAGTAGTATTATTGAATAAGATTATGTGGTGCAGCTGTATCACCAATTCACTTGCCTTGCATACCTTCATGCATCATCTTTGTAGCATATGCTTGTGGATTGTTTGTTTATGATTGTAATTGTATCGTGTAGATTGTGACGAGTGCAACGCTTGATCGTGTGTGGATTGTTCTTCCGACCGCTACAACCAAGGCAAGTAGATGCTATTTTGTTCATGATACTGTCCTACTATTTTCTATGCATTGTCGTGTATTTTGTAGACGCATGTGTAGGATGATATTATCGCTATGCTATGTCCTATTATGTGGTAGGGACTTCCTTGTAGATGAACCACCGTTGGTAGATGTGCTTAGCCATGCTATGTTGAACGAGGGCTGGGTTACATCATTGAGACTTGTTTCTAAAAGTATTGGTTTGTGAAAACTAAAATAACTTAATCAATGAATCTCCTGGGTGTGATGGTATTGGTAATTTTTGGTGGTTTCATTGCGGAAAGGCACCCAGGTATCGAGAGAAATTGATTGGCTTCTTTATTGTGTAGCTTACGTGTACAACCATGTGCGAATAATGAAATGGGCGGTTGGTTGAACTTAGTAGATTGTGGTAACTCGAACCCGCGTGTCCAGAGATGTAGAATTTTGGTAGGTTGGACCGGTGCGCGTCGGGATTGGGGAGCTACTTCCCGAACAGTCTCTTCTTGGACTTCTCCCTATCATCACGCAAAATGAGAGTGATGGTACGAGCTGGGCTGGCCAAGTCACATGGGTAAGTGTACTAACCCCTGCAGGGTGTATAATCTAATCGATTAGCCGTGTCCCCGGTTATGGACAACTGAGTTGCTTGATATTGATTCCATGACATGTTTCTCGCTCATTCCAATTTCATAATTGTCTTAATATTGTTGGGTTAACTTAATTGGGATCTTTTCAAAGAAAATCAAAAACTGTTTATGAAAGTAGGACAAAGGTATTTGCAAATGCTAGCCAGACACAGCTCCACTTGCCAAATATGCATGTAGTTGTTAGTACTATTGTCTCCATTACTATCTCTACTTGCCATACATTCCATGTATTGACCCTTCGGGGCTGCTACGTTTCATGTTGCAGGTTATTCCGATTCTGAGTAATCGATATAGGCCACGGTACTCCACTCGGCACTTGTTCACTTGTGGGCAATTTGAAGAATGGAGGATTTACGTTATTTATGTTGCTACCTGAATAATTTGAGCTAGCTTTGGGCTAAGCTTTTATTGTAATAATGGTACTCTGGATCTTCGTTATTCATGATACACGGATATTTTGCTATGTTATTCATCTTATTCTATTGTGGGCCAATGAACCGATCCAGGGATTGGCATGTCACATAGAAGCCTCGGTCTTTTCAGAATCGCGGTGTTACAAGATGGTATCAGAGCCCGTGTGTCGACTATAGGATCGTGACCTAGGATTGGATTAGGAAGCCTTAGATTTATTAAAACCTATATTAACGCTGTCTTTCATCTTATGCCTTTCACTGTCGTAATTTCTTATCATATGCTATTCTCACACTTTCCTCTTTAATTGATAGATGGGAGAAGTCAGGACTGAGTATGCCACCATGGAGTCACCAAGGCCCTTTGCAAGGCAGTTAGCACAGCTCTCGCAGTCATTGGGATTGCCACTGCCCATGTTCAAGGAATAAGGTTGTACACCTATGGATATGGAGAGGATGCATGGGAGATCACTACCTTCATATTCAGGGATGTCGCCTTGCCAAATCCAGTGCATCTGATCTACACCAAGACATACTGCAACTGGGGACTTGGAATCAACTTGGCCATACATGAAGCCCTGTCTCGCCAGTGCCATCATGTCCGACACCTACTGCCAGCAAATTCACCCTACCGTGACTATGGGAGGCGTGATGAAGATGGGCACATTGTGGTTACCCCGGGTGACAGGAACAACATGCCGCCCCGTCGGAGGCACATAGAGGACATGGAAAGGGAGAATGGAGCTCTAGCTGAGAAAGTAATGATGATAAAGGAGATTGCAGATTTTGCTAGCAATGGTATGGTGGTCCAAGGACATGAGATTGACACCCTGCATGAAGCTGTGGGAGTTCTGGAGAATGCCCTGATAGCCAGAGATGCAACCATAGCTCATCTTCATGGTACCGTGCAGGAGAACACCTAGAACATACAACAGCTGCAAGGGACCGTCCAGGAAAGGGACCAAACTATTGAAGCTATGACAGCCCAGATTGCCGCTCTCCAGGCACAGCTAAATCCACCCTCTAATGATGACAATGGAGATGATGGCAACAATGGGGATGATGATGACAGTGGGAACGATGATGATGATGAGGACGAGGATGATGATGATGGAGACGATGATGGTGGAGGAGATGAAGCTGTTGCAGTTGCAGCTGAAAGTGAAGAAGAAGAGGAGGATCCAGAAGAGGTGGAGTTTGAGATCTCAAGTGATGATTCAGGAGAAGTGTACACTCCGCCGCCATGGTTGAACCGTGGACCGAAGCGCCAACGCATGAGTGCAAGGACCTACCGCAACCTCTTCAAGAAGTAGATAGAAGTCCACCAAATTGGTCCTCGTTAGGTAAAATCGTTAGGATTAGTCTCGATCGATGTGAAACTTAGTTGATGTTAGTTTAAGAGTGATTACTTGCTTATTTGTGTACTCCAATATCTCAGGAATTATTTGCGCGAATTTTATGAAAGAGTTATGGCAAGTTTGGTTAACATCTGTGTTATTTTCGCTGCAGTTTTCTGCTGATACAGCAGTACTGTACGATTTTTCATATTTTTCTGGTAACTGGGACAAATCTGAAAAAATTAGGGCTGGTGCGAAACTCTCTTTACTGTATGTGCAAAAATCACCTAAATTTTCTGACGAGTCTAAGTCAGGTAGAAAAATTCGTGAACGCTGCTGGACTGTTCTGGCAGATTGCTGTTTTTGTTGCTTTGATGATCAACTGTTTAGTTAACCATTGCCAACTCTTGTAAAACTATTTCAGTAGGTATATACTGCTAGGATAACCCCTGGGATGTTGCTGGATCACTTGATTGTTGACGTGTTGCTTGCTTGTGATTGTCTGCTATTGTTTGTTGTTGATTGATCATATGCATGGGTAGAATCCAATTATCGTAGTTGATTATTTCTAAACTTACCTGTGCTGAACCGTAGATGCCTCCCCGCCGTCAACCCACTGAGTTGGAGCAGCTCATGGCAGCTCAGGCACAGCTGACCTAAGTGATGACTCAGTTCATGGCAACTCAGAACAACAACAACAACAACAACAACAACAACAACAATGGAAACAATCAGCCTCAGGGAGATGCTCTCACCAGATTTCTGAGGCTAAGGCCAGCAAAGTTCTCTACTGCAATGGAACCAATGGTTGCTCTCGACTGGTTGCGTTCAGTCAAGAAGGATCTGGTAACTGTCAGATGCACTGATGCTGAGAAGGTGAGGTTTGCCGCTCACCTACTGGAGGGACCAGCCGCTTCTTGGTGGGACACTTTTCAGATCACCCACCCGCTGGACACTGTGACTTGGGCAATGTTTGAGGAAGGTTTCAGGACCAACCACGTGTCTTCAGGAGTTCTGAGCCTGAAGAGGAAGGAGTTCCACAACTTGCGCCAAACCAATCGCACCGTGGCTGAGTACATTGAGGAGTTCAACAACCTGTCCCGTTATTCACCTGAGGATGTTGACACTGATGCAAAAAGGAGGGAGAGATTCCTGGATGGCCTCAGTGATGAGCTTTCAGTACAGCTACTGGTGGTTTATTGCCCCACTTTCCAGGAGCTTATGGACAAGGCCAGGATCTTAGAAGGGAAGCACAAGCAGGTGGAAAACCGTAAGAGAAAGAGCAACAATCATCACTCTGGTTCACATCACAAGTCTCGCACTTCATATGATGGATACTCCAAGCATGGAGGGAGTGACCATGGGAGCCATGACCGCCACCACCATGGAGGCGATGGGCATCGTCATGACAACCATAGGAGCAACCACCACAACCACAAGGGAGGACACTCTCACCACTCTGGAGGACACGGTGGACATGACCGCAACCGTGATCGCAGCTTTGTGAAGAAGGATCTGAGTGAGGTGACGTGCTTCAAGTGTAAACAGAAGGGACACTATGCTGACAATTGTCCGGAGAGGAAAGGACTGAAGCCAACCAACAACGAGAAGGCCACAGTGAACCACATGAATGTGGAGGAGATTCCAGATGAGCCTGACCTTGTGATTGGTAAGTTTCCAATCAACACTTACCCTGCACTTATACTTTTCGATACTGGTGCATCGCATTCATTCATATCAAGGGCTTTTGTGGATAAGTATAAGCTACCTACTGAGTCGATAAAAAGGTCTATTAGAGTGAGTTCACCTAGAGGAGATATGATAGCTAGCGCGGGATGCCGCGACTTAACTGTGAGGATTGGAACACACAACTTCATTGCACATCTAGTAGTGTTGGAATCACAGGGGTTGGATGTTATTCTGGGCATGGATTGGATGTCTATGCATGAGGGACACATAGATTGTGCACAGCGAGCCGTTTCACTCAAAACCCCGGATGGTAAGAGGATTAGATTCAAGTCGGCTGTACGACCAGGAAAGTGTAAGTTGAATTCTCTTAAGGGGGTTAGCATGGATACTGTGCCAGTGATTAGGGATTACCCTGACGTTTTTCCGGAAGAGCTGCCAGGGATGCCACCTGACAGGGAAGTAGAGTTTCTTATCGACCTGATGCCGGGAACAGGACCTATTGCAAAGAAACCATATAAGATGGACGTGGATGAGCTGAAGGAATTGAAGAAACAGTTGAAAGAGCAGCTGGAAAAGGGATTCATTCAGCCTAGTTCGTCGTCATGGGGTGCACCTGTTCTGTTTGTCGAGAAGAAAGATAGCAGCAAGAGATTAGTAGTGGACTATCGCTTGCTGAATGAAGTAACCATCAAGAACAAGTACCCTCTGCCGAACATAAATGATTTGTTTGATCAACTGGAAGGAGCGAAGGTGTTCAGCAAGATTGATCTGCGATCAGGCTACTTTCAATTGAAGATCCGTGAGGAGGACGTACCAAAAACCGCCTTCACCACTAGGTATGGTTTATATGAGTATACGGTTATGTCTTTTGGACTAACGAATGCCCCGGCATATTTCATGACCATGATGAACAAGGTGTTTATGGAGTACTTGGACAAGTTCGTGGTGGTGTTTATTGACGACATACTGATATATTCCAAGGATGATGCTGAGCATGAGAAGCATCTACGACTGATTATGGAGAAGCTGAGGGAACACAAACTGTACGCCAAATTCAGCAAGTGTGAATTCTGGCTTAACACTGTTGGATTTCTTGGACACGTAGTGTCAGGAGAAGGAGTCGCTATTGATCCAAGCAAAGTGACTGCAGTGACATAATGGGAAGCGCCCAAGAATGCAGGAGAGATACGAAGCTTTTTGGGACTTGCTGGATATTACAGGAGGTTCATTGAAAACTTCTCCAAGATTGCTAAGCCGATGACCGAACTTCTGAAGAAGGAGAGGAAGTTTGAATGGTCAGACGTATGTGAAGCCAGCTTTCAGGAACTGAAGCGTCGACTAGTGACCGCCCCTGTTCTGTGTTTACCAGACCTTCAGAAGGATTTCCAAGTGTACTGTGATGCTTCTCGACAGGGACTTGGGAGTGTGCTGATGCAAGATGGGAGAGTAGTGTCATATGCCTCGCGACAACTCAAACACCATGAGCGGAATTACCCCACACACGACTTGGAGTTAGCGTCAGTGGTTCATGCGCTCAAGGTATGGAGGCATTATTTAATGGGAAAACACTGTGATGTATACACCGACCACAAGAGCCTGAAGTACATATTTACACAGAAGGAACTGAACATGAGGCAAAGGAGATGGTTGGAACTTCTCAAGGATTATGATATGAATCTACAATACCACCCAGGAAAGGCCAATGTAGTAGCAGATGCTCTGAGTCGGAAGGTTTATGCCAATGGATTGACAATTGGGGAATTGCCTGAGGATTTGTGCAAGCAGTTCAAGGACCTTAGACTGGAGGTAGTATCTGAAGGGTACTTGGCAACAATGGAGGTCCAACCAACGCTACAGGACAGAATCAGGAAGGCTCAAGTGGGAGACAAAGGGATAGACGAAATAAGGGAAAATATGAAGGAGGATCGAGCAAGGGAATTCCGCGAGGATGAGCAAGGAACCTTGTGGTACGGAGATCGTTTGTGCGTTCCCAACGATCCGGAGTTAAGGAAGTTGATTCTGCAGGAAGCTCATGACTCGCCGTACTCCATACATCCGGGCAATACAAAGATGTATATGGACCTAAAGGACAGATTCTGGTGGAACAACATGAAGGGAGACATCGCAGAGCATATTGCCCTATGTGATGTATGTAGCCGAGTGAAGGCGGAACACCAGAAGCCAGCAGGATTGCTACAGCCATTTTACCTCACACTTCTGTCGCCAGCTGCACGAGTCACTTGGTACTAGATTGGAGTTTAGCACAGCGTTTCACCCACAGACTGATGGATAGACCGAGAGGGTGAATCAGATTTTGGAGGACATGCTAAGAGCTTGCGCTTTGGCTCATGGTTCTAGTTGGGATGAGAATTTGCCGTATGCTGAGTTTTTCTACAACAATAGCTATCAAACCAGCATCAAGACGTCACCGTTCGATGTGCTGTATGGGAAACGGTGCCGAACACCATTGCTATGGGATGGAGTAGGAGAACGTCAGTTGTTTGGACCGGATTTGATCAAGGACGCTGAGGAGAAGGTCGCCTTGATTAGGGACAGGCTGAAGGTAGCACAATCAAGGCAGAAGAGCTACACTGACGCCAAGCGCAAGGAAGTGGTGTATGAGATAGGTGATAGAGCATACCTCAGAGTGTCGCCACTTCGAGGAATCAAGAGATTTTGAATTAAGGGTAAGCTGGCACCTCGATTTATTGGACCGTACAAGGTCTTAGCACGCAAAGGAGAAGTTGCTTATCAGTTGGAGTTGCCAGAGGCTATATCCGCTGTTCACAATGTGTTCCACGTATCCCAGCTGAAGAAGTGCCATCCGGAAATGGTGGATACACCATTGAGAGACACTGTGCCACTAGAGGAGGTTCAGCTTGAGAACGACTTGACCTATGAGGAGAAACCGGTCAAGATTCTGGAGACAGCGGAGAGGACTACCCGTACCAAGACGATCAGGATTTGCAAGGTGCAGTGGAGCCACCACACGGAAGAGGAAGCCACTTGGGAGCGTGAGGATGACATCCGAGAGGACTACCCACACCTATTTGCTAGCCGCGCCGAATCTCGGGGACGAGATTCATCTTAAGGGGGTTAGTCTTGTCACATCCCAAATTTTAGATTTGGTTCTGCATATCATTCATGTCATTGCATCATACCTTTCCATGCGAAACCATCGATTGAAAAGTTTCGGCAAAACACTATTTTCTAAACCCTACCCTATTTTACTACGAGGCTCCTTCGGGAGGCTTTAGTAGGACTTGTGTTGTCCACCCTTGTAGCCTAGTGGTTCCACTCAACCCTTGAACCTAGGTTGTTCTCCTCGTTTTTACAAAAGTTTAGGAACAAAAATCGCCGATTCGGAGCTCGTACGGAAAAGTTACGGCCGTTTTATTAAAAGGTCAAAAAAAATCGGCACCGACTTCGCCGTGTTCGCCTCCAACCACGCGCCGTATCCAACTAGGACCCGCGTGGGGCCCACAAAAGGCGGACCCCACCCAGCCGCCGCCGCCTCTCCCACCGCTTCGACCCGCGCGCCCGCCCCCGCGCCTCGATCTCCGAGCCGCCGCCCTCGGGATCCGTGCCACCGCCGCATCCCGCCTCCGCCGCCGCGCCGCCCTCACGCCACCGCCGCACCGCCGCCCCCGCGCGCCAGCGCGCCTCCGCCACTGCACGCCGCCTCCCGCGCCGCGCCGCTGCTCCGCGCGCCCGCCTCGCGCGCCGCGCCGCTCGCCGCCGCCGCGTTGACCGCCACCGTTCCGCGCGCTGACCGTTTTCCCCTCCGTGCAGGAACCACCGTCGCCGGAGCCTATCGCCGCCACCTTCCCGAGCTCGCCGCCGTTCGTTTCCGGTGAGTCCGCAGCCGCCTTTGGATCTCAGATCAACGGTCCAGATCGGTCGTTGACCGGTCAGTCCCCAGGCGTTGACTAGTCAGACGCCCAGTCAGCGCAAGTCAGCAGCCGCGTTGACCAGTCAACAGACACAGTTGACTGGGTATTTTTGTTAATCGTTTTAGTTGGCAGATTTTGGTAGAAACTTGTAAATTGCGTAGAAATTAAACCGCTGGGCCAAAAATTGCAAATGAAATATGTGTAGATTCAGTAAGTCGTGTAGAATCTTTCTGTACCGTTGTTTCACACTTTGGAAGCAAGATTTAGTACAGTTTTATCAAATGAGTTAATGGCCTTTTTGGAGTAATTAATTCATAGAAAAAGATCTGTAACTCCAAAAATTGCGTATGATATGTCCCTGGATTCAGTAGGACGAGGGGGATCTCATCATGAATTAAAAGGATAGGCTTACAGTGAAAACTTCTGCAGAATCTGTCTAGTGGCTTTCTGCAGTGTTTTAATTACTCGGGGAGTTTTATAATTCCTTTTTGAGTAATTCCAGTTGGTACTGTTCCTAAATAGCAATGCCTATACTGTAGAATTTTTCCAAGATTTTACAAACAGTATACTACCAGTAGTGAATTATTCGAGTTCTAGCTCTAGTTTTGACCATTATATTTCGCATAATAGTTTTCCTTGCGCTAAAACTATTTTCCATGCATGCAATCAGTAGTATTATTGAATAAGATTATGTGGTGCAGCTGTAGCACCAATTCACTTGCCTTGCATACCTTCATGCATCATCTTTGTTGCATATGCTTGTGGATTGTTTGTTTATGATTGTAATTGTATCGTGTAGATTGTGACGAGTGCAACGCTTGCTCGTGTGTGGATTGTTCTTCCGAGCGCTACAACCAAGGCAAGTAGATGCTATTTTGTTCATGATACTGTCCTACTATTTTCTATGCATTGTCGTGTATTTTGTAGACGCATGTGTAGGATGATATTATCGCTATGCTATGTCCTATTATGTGGTAGGGCCTTCCTTGTAGATGAACCACCGTTGGTAGATGTGCTTAGCCATGCTATGTTGAACAAGGGCTGGATTACATCATTGAGACTTGTTTCTAAAAGTATTGGTTTGTGAAAACTAAAGCAACTTAATCAATGAATCTCCTGGGTGTGATGGTATTGATAATTTTTGGTGGTTTCATTGCGGAAAGGCACCCAGCTATCGAGAGAAATTGATTGGCTTCTTTATTGTGTATCTTAGGTGTACAACCATGTGCCAATAATGAAATGGGAGGTTGGTTGGACTTAGTAGGTTGTGGTAACTCGAACCCGCGTATCCAGAGATGTAGAATTTTGGTAGGTTGGACCGGTGCGCGTCGGGATTGGGGAGCTACTTCCCGAACAGTCTCTTCTTGGACTTCTCCCTATCATCACCCAAAATGAGAGTGATGGTACGAGCTGGGCTGGCCAAGTCACATGGGTAAAGTGTACTAACCCCTGCAGGGTGTATAATCTAATCGATTAGCCGTGTCCCCGGTTATGGACAACTGAGTTGCTTGATATTGATTCCATGACATGTTTCTCGCTCATTCCAATTTCATAATTGTCTTAATATTGTTGGGTTAACTTAATTGGGATCTTTTCAAAGAAAATCAAAAACTATTTATGAAAGTAGGACAAAGGTATTTGCAAATGCTAGCCAGACACAGCTCCACTTGCCAAATATGCATGTAGTTGTTAGTAGTATTGTCTCCATTACTAGCTCTACTTGCCATACATTCCATGTATTGACCCTTCGGGGCTGCTACGTTTCATGTTGCAGGTTATTCCGATTCTGAGTAATCGATATAGGCCACGGTACTCCACTCGGCACTTGTTCACTTGTGGGCAATTTGAAGAATGGAGGATTTACGTTATTTATGTTGCTACCTTTGAAGAATGGAGGATTTACGATATAGGCCACGGTACTCCACTCGGCACTTGTTCACCTGAATAATTTGAGCTAGCTTTGGGCTAAGCTTTTATTATAATAATGGTACTCTGGATCTTCGTTATTCATGATACACGGATATTTTGCTATGTTATTCATCTTATTCTATTGTGGGCCAATGAACCGATCCAGGGATTGGCATGTCACATAGAAGCCTCGGTCTTTTCAGAACCACGGTGTTACAGGAGGAGGCGTCGCGGCACCGTACGTGTGCATCCTTCAGAGGCGCCGCCACTTGTGGCGTAGGATCGGATCAGATCGCGAGGAGGAGACGACGAGTACGACTACACCAACCACGTTATGTTGAACGTTTCCGCTATGCGATTTCTTCAAGGTTATGAAGATCTCATCTATCTCTCTCATTGATTGCATCTCCTAGATTAGATTTTGGCTTCTTGTTCGGATCCGTAGAATTTTTTTGATTTACTATGCTGCGAAACCCTTCACCATGAACAAGAAACCGTTGTTTTCTCCCTAGTGGCAACAACACATCTACAACCTTAGAGATTTCTGTCACTTCCCTTAGATTAAATAGAGGCATGAACCCACTATCTAGCATAAATACCCCCTCTTGGAGTCACTAGCATCTACTTGGCCAAGATAGCTACTAGAAATGGAGAGCATGCAAGATCACAAACAACACAGACATGATAGAATCAATAAGACAAAACCATTAATCAATCTGACATAGTAATCTCAATATCCATCAGATCCCCGCAAACACAACATGCATGATTACAGATAGATGATCTTGATCATGAACGGAGCTCACAAGATCTAAACATGGTAGAACAAAGGAGGAGATACAACCATCTAGCTACTACATGGACCCGTAGTCCAAGGTAGAACTACTCACGCTTCATACTGGAGGCTGACATGATGAAGAAGAAGGCATACGGGATGATATCCCCTCCGGTAGGGTGCCGGGAAAAGCTTCAGACCCCCCCGGTCTAGGGACAATGGTGGCGAAGGCTACAGACGGTTTCGTGGAATATTGATCGGGTACTTAGGGTTTTGGTATCAGGGGGTATTTATAGGCGAAGAGGCTAGGCAGGCGGGCGACTAGGGTGGGGCCCCCTGGTGCCTCCCCTCCATCTCGTACTCTGGCTCCGTGTTCCCCACAGTAAAATATTGAATTTGGCTTTTGTTCCGTCCAAATCCGAGAATATTGATTTTCTGCCTTCCTGGAACCAAAAACAGAATAAAACGGGCAACTGACACTGTGGCATCTTGTTAATAGGTTAGTACGATAAAACATATAAAAACACCTCAAAGTGTAGACAAAGCAAAGTAGATACTAAACAAGCATGGAACATCAAAAATTATAGATACATTTCCGATGTATCAAGCATCCCCAAGCTTGACTCCTGCTCGTCCTCGAGTAGGTAAGTCATAAAAAGAATAACTTTTGAGGTGACATGCACCATCAAAATCAAGATCAAACCATTTGCAAGCAATGAAAACTGGGATCAAAGAACTCTAAACATGAGCATGAAAGATGGAGTTCTAACAGTAAGACAAAGTAACTATGCATGCAACATGAAAGGCTACAAACAAATATCATGAATAATATGCATTGAAAAACGTTTGTTTGTTTTATATACAAAAAACATAGCATAGTGGCATTCAGCTTGTCCCTCATGGAATAGCAAATAGATGCATAGGACACCTTCAAAGTTCATAAGAGTGACTAGATACAAATAGCACAAGAACAAGTAATATCAACAATATGCATCAATCAATAAGTTTTGGGACAATGCACATAGAACTAAGAATGGCAACTATGCTCTCTTAACTGGTGCCTAAGGATAGAAGGTGGAGACTCAATATAATGCTGAAAGAAAGGCCCTTCAAAAAGGGAAGCAAGGATTTCAAGTTTCAAAAAGAGCTTCCAAATATTGTGGTACTTGTTAGCTTTCAGCCCTCATTGCCCCTATCATAAGCATCTTGAAGTGATTAGGGTTAAAGTGAACAAAGATGGAGTATATGCTTGACAAAGTATAAGTTGGCAATCTCATGTCCCTTGATGTAAGATCCCTCCTTTGTAAAGGAAAAGGATCCCTGTGATTGCAATGCTAGTCCCTGGATCATTGCTAGCATCCACAGTTTAAGATGAAGTACACAGATACAAAGGTCATTTATTACATCCATTCCAGAGATAAAACATAGTCTTTTACAACTCAGGGTCATAGGCCTAATACAAGAGTTTTGGAATAAGTAAATAAACATAAGTCTTCATCTTCATGTGCCACAGGCAAGCATGTTGAGTGTAGACTCATGACACCTAATCATCATCGGAGTAACCTGCAACATCACAAGTTACAGCCACAGTGGGTCAATACTTTGGAATAGTATTGGCAAGTGATACCTTAGTAAATTTTTAAGTGGACTATATTACTATATGCATTTGGCTAAGTGTAGCTTGGCTTGCTTTGCTTGAAAATAGGTTTTTCCTATTAGTTGAAATCACTAAGTTTTTCTTTGTCAAAAACTTTCCCAAGAAACCACCAATAGACATTGGGGTCCTTCACCCTTGTTCACCCACAAATTTTTACTTATAAGTTGGAGTGATGAGATTCTTGTAGCTTCCATGTATTGATGCTCAAGTTGTCCATTGCCATGGACTTGGCTAAGTACTTAGATTTTCCATCTGCAGAGGTTGTGCACTTTCCCCACCAGACTTGGTTTCCCAAGACAGGACCTTTCAGAAGCCTTTCCTTAGCCAAATGGACACGCTCCAACCTATCATTCCCACTACCACCAACTGTCCAAAAGGCTAAGTTCTAGCAACCTATATGATCAAGGCAGAGCCCATATTGCCAAGTGGTTGCACTATAAGCTTCTCAACACTTGGCCTCCAAATCCCTTTGTGCCTGGGTGGCATACCACAAGTGTGATACACAAGGTAAACCATGTCCATGGGCCTTGTGTAACCACTCAACCAAAAACCACCATTCAAGTCCCATTCCACCCAGGAGGTTCATTGACTTAGTTGTTTTATTAAGAAAAACATAAGTCCAAAAGACTTAGAAATATTTTCATCATAGCATGTATATACTTTACCAACCCTTGTTTTCTACTAGCTAGGCTAAGCATGGCATAGTAACTTAACTTAGGAAATTCCCTAGCAATTCTACCATTATACAACTACTTAGGATTTCCCAACATAGCATTTGGCAAAAATAGTAACAACATGCAAGACTTAGCAAAATATTTCTAATGCTTGAAAAATATAGGGATGGAAATATTCATGAAGTACCACTTTCCTTGGTAATGGGGAGAGTAGCACTCTTCACAATCACAGTCACTAGCAAAATCTACACAAAGATTTGTAGCACAAAATTACACACAATTCATATACAAACAAAAATATGAATGCATGCATGCAAGAGAATGCTAAGTGATGATTTTGGAAAACTCCACCAAGCAAGTGCATGATACAGAAACATAACCAAGTCAAAAATCTTGCTAACTAAACTTATTTAGCACTAAAACCATTTGCTAAACAAATTCTAAACTCAAAATGGTCCTAAATATGTTTCTGCATAAAAAGTTATTTTAACAGAAACTTTTTGTTAAACACATTGCAGATTCAGAAAGGGCTTGGCTCACTGATTCCAAGGGTATAAAATTTGCAAAAATCTAACGTGGGAATCAAAAGTTATAGCCATTTGAAATTTGGATCTAAATCTGATTTGAAAATCTGTTTTAATTCAAACCCTAGCCACGCGTCATGATTCTATTGGCGCGTACCGGTTCGCTCCGGATCACGCTCGCGAGCCGTAGGATCTATTTAAAACGCACGGTCCAGATCTAGCATAACGGTTCGATTAGTGATTCTATCATAAGCGTTGGATCTAGATCCAACGGCGCTCGAGCATGCGACCATGTTCTGGCGGCGCGCGGCGTCAGTGAGCGGCGGAGCGCTCAGTCAGCGGTGGCGCTGGCGTTCTAGGTCGTGCGCGAGAGGGAGAAGGATCTTACCAGAACCGCGGTGGCGTGCTGAAGCTCAACGTGGCGCTGGTTTGCGGAGGGGCGCACGGGAATGGTCTCTGGAGCTCGTCGGAGTTGCGGGCGGCGTCGGTCGCTTGCAGACGTGGTCACTGGCGAGGTTTGGCGTCGCCCTAGCACGAACCAGAGGGGTCAGGAGTTGCGCAAGACGCAGGCGAACAATCTCGCATGAAGGAGGAGGCAAGGGGCGCTCGGATTTTACCTTAATTGGTCGCCGGAGTCTGTCGGCGGCGCAAGTGGTTTCGGTCGTGAACGGAGACGACGACCTGGGTCACGAGCAGGCAAAAGGAAGGCGTCAGCGTATGCGCAAGATCAAGCTGGGCATCATCGTTTGAACTAGAGAGAGGGGGGCGGTCGAGGCTCACCGGAATCGGTCGCCAGAGTCGTCGGTACCGCGGCGCTTCGAGAGCAAATGCGCGCAGCCTGGTGGCGGAGTGAGCGAGAAGAGTGGGGGGAAATACTCGCGGTGCAGAGGGGATTAAATAGGCCCAGGCGCGACAGGAAATGCCTGCGGCATTAAGGCTAATTACGCCGCGCCATTATCGGCCTTGACAGCAGCGGCGACGTGGTCACGGGTGCGGTTTGGGGAAGACGAGGGCGACGTGGAGAGGGCCCGCTCGTCAGCGAAGCGCGCGAAGGGAAGGTGGGGTCTGGCTGTCAGCGCCTATGTGGGTGCGCTCGCGCGTGCGAGAGAGAGAGAGAAATGGCCCGGGTGGGCTAGCTGGGCCTGTTCTGTTGCTGGGCTGGAATCCTGGCGCCGGCCCTTTTCTAATTCTTTCTCCTTTTTCTTTTTCTGTTTCAATTTTCTGGATTGATTTTCAAATGAATTCAAGTTTCATTTGAATTCAAAACTTCTTGGGATTTTTGCAGTGAGCAATAGTCTCAAATATAGGCATAAGATCAGGTGGTTGCTTTGCAAAGGCTTGGTCAAGATTGGAGAAAAAAATATCAGAGACTTGGCACTTGGTTTGCAAAATTTGAAAAATGGTTTTTGAAACCATTTACAATTTGTAAATCTTGGTTTAAATTCTACACTCAAACCTTTCCTCAAAGAAGGCAACAAACTTGGTTCATAAACAATCAAACTTTCAAATGGGGATGGCCATTTGATTTAAGTTGCTCACATAAAATCATAGCACTATGTGCTTCTGTTTTTCTGAAATGAGTTTGAAATTGTTCTCAAATCTATATGCATGCATGAATGATATGCAAACTTTGAAATTATGATTTTAGGGATGTTACAAATCTAACCCCCTTAAGGTGAATCTCGCCCTCGAGATTCGGATTGTCTAGCAAATAAGTGAGGGTGGTCTTTCCGAAGATCATCTTCTCTTTCCCATGTTGCTTCCTCTTCGGAATGATGATTCCATTGCACTTTGCAAAACTTGATAGTCTTTGTCCTTGTGACTCTTTCTGCAGTCTCAAGAATCTTGATAGGCTTTTCTTCATAAGTGAGATCACTTTCTAGTTGAACTTATCCTTTAAAGAAGTTTCTTCCATTTCTGGGTGACATTTCTTAAGCTGACTCACATGAAACACATTATGGACTGCTGACAGAGATGCTGGCAGTTCAATTTCATAAGCAACTTCTCCTTTGCGACTCAGAATCTTGAATGGCCCAACATATCTTGGTGCCAACTTTCCTTTGACTCCGAATCTTTTCACTCCACGGAGTGGTGATACTCTAAGATAGGCTCTATCTCCAACTTCGTAGATGACTTCTCTACGCTTAGGATCTGCGTAGCTTTTCTGTCGGGACTGTGCTATCTTTAACCTGTCCTTAACCAATTTGACTTTCTCTTTGGCTTCTTTGATAAGATCTGGCCCAAATAAACTTCTTTCTCCCACACCATTCCATAACAATGGGGTGGTACACTTTCTTCCGTAGAGAAATTCAAACGGTGCCATCTCAATGCTGGCTTGATAGCTGTTGTTATAAGAAAATTCTGCGTAAGGCAGACTTTCGTCCCAACTTGCTCCATAGTCTAGGGCACATGCCCTCAACATGTCTTCCAGAATTTGATTAGTCCTTTCCGTTTGTCCATCGGTTTGAGGATGAAAAGCAGTGCTGAATTCCAACCTCGTTCCCAATGACTCATGTAGTTGTCTCCAAAAATGGGAAGTGAATTGGGTTCCCCTATCAGACACAATACTCTTAGGCACACCATGAAGACATACAATTCTACTCATGTAAATTTTGGCTAACTTGGCACTTGTATAAGTTGTCTTCACGGGTATGAAATGAGCCACTTTAGTTAGGCGATCCACTACTACCCATATGGAATCATATCCTGATCTGGTTCTTGGTAATCCGGTGATGAAGTCCATTCCAATTTTGTCCCATTTCCAATCAGGAATAGGTAGTGGTTGAAGTAAACCCGCTGGTTTCTGATGCTCCGCTTTTACTCTACTACACACATCACACAAAGCAATATGTTCGGCGATGTCTCTCTTGAGATTGTTCCACCAAAATCTTTCTTTCATGTCCATGTACATTTTGGTGTTACCCGGGTGAATAGAATACGGAGAGTTGTGCGCTTCTTGCAAAATCAGTTTCCGTAACTCCGAATCTTGTGGAACACAGATACGTTTCCCATGCCATAATGTACCCTGTTCGTCTTCATGGAAATTTTTAGCTCTCCCTTGGCCAATATTTTCCTTAATCCTTTCAATTTCCTTATCGGTCTTCTGAGCTTCTCGGATCTTGTCCAACAAAGTGGGTTGAACATCCAAAGACATGAGATGTCCTTCAGGCACAATCTCCAATCTGAGTTCTTTGAACTGAGTACACAAATCATCTAGCAATTCTCCTTTGGTAAGGCCATTCACAAACACCTTACGACTTAGAGCATCTGCTACAACGTTTGCTTTACCGGGGTGGTATTGCAAACTTAAGTCATAATCCTTGATAAGCTCTAACCATCTTCTTTGTCTCATATTGATTTCCTTTTGGGTGAAGATATACTTCAAACTTTTGTGCTCCGTGAACACTTCACAACGCTTTCCCAAAAGGTAATGTCTCCATGTTTTGAGTACGTGGACGACAGAGGCTAACTCTAAATCATGGGTAGGATAGTTCACCTCATGAGTTTTGAGTTGTCTCGAGGCATAGGCCACAACTTTTCCGTCTTGCATAAGTACGGCACCCAAACCTTGATGAGACGCATCACAATATACTTGGAAATCCTTTTCCAAATCTGGCAGACATAGAACTGGAGCTGTCACAAGTCTCTTCTTCAACTCCTGAAAGCTGACTTCACAACCTTCAGACCAAGCAAACTTCTTGTCTTTCTTCAATAATTCAGTCATTGGTTTAGCAACCTTTGAGAAATTCTCGATGAACCTTCTGTAGTATCCTGCTAAGCCAAAGAAACTGCGAACTTCTTTTACGTTCTTGGGAGATTCCCATTCTGTCACAGCTGAAACTTTAGCAGGATCAACTGCTACACCATCCTTTGTCATAACATGACCAAGAAAACCAACTTCTTCTAACCAGAACTCACACTTGCTGAATTTGGCATAAAGTTTATGCTATCTCAACTTCTCAAGTATCAAACGCAAGTGTCCCTCATGCTCTTCTTTGCTCTTGGAGTAGACTAAGATGTCATCGATGAAAACGACAACAAATTTGTCGAGGAATTCCATGAACACTTTGTTCATCATATTCATGAAGTATGCTGGAGCATTTTTCAAGCCAAAAGGCATTACGGTATACTCATATAATCCATACCTTGTGGTGAATGCCGTTTTAGGTATGTCTTGCTCTCTTATCTTGAGTTGAAAATAGCCTGACCGGAGATCAATCTTCGAGAACACACATGCTCCTTCTAGCTGATCAAACAATTCATTGATTCTAGGCAAAGGGTATTTGTTCTTGATAGTTACCTCGTTGAGTGAACGGTAATCTATGCATAACCTTTGGCTTCTATCCTTATTCTCCACGAACAAAACTGGGGCTCCCCAAGATGAAGAACTTGGTTGAATAAATCCTTTCTGCAACTGTTCTCCTAGTTGCTTCTTGAGCTCTTTCAGTTCATCAACTGACATTTTGTATGGTCTCTTTGCTATTGGTCCAGAACCTGGTACCAAATCTATCAGAAACTCCACATCTCTATCTGGTGGCATTCCTGGTAATTCTTCCGGAAATACATCTGGATACTCACATACAATTGGCACACTGTCCATGCTAACCCCCTTAAGAGAATTTAGCTTACTCCCTTTGGACTCAAAGTTTGACTTGAATTTTATTCTTTTTCTTTCCGGGGTTGTGAGTGCAACAGTACGATTAGCACAATCTAGTACTCCTTCATACTTAGCCATCCAATCCATTCCCAATATTACGTCCAGTCCTTGGGAATCTAGGATTATCAGACTCACCGGAAACTTATGTTTTCCAAACTCTATTACTAGATCCCGGCATCCAAGACTTACTATCATATCTCCACCCGGAGAACTAACTTTTATTGGACACCCAATGTTTTCAGACGGAAACCCATTTCTATCAACAAATGCCTTTGATATGAATGAATGCGATGCACCAGTATCAAAGAGTACAAATGCTGGAATGGAATTGAGTCTGAACTTACCAGCAACAGCGTCAGGTTCCTCATAGACCTCCTCCACATTAATGTGGTTCACCTGACCTTTCTGGAAAGGGTTGGGCTTGACAGGTCCTTCAACTTTCTTTTCGGGGCACTCATTTGCATAGTGTCCCATCTTCTTGCATTTGAAGCATTCAACCTGACTGATGTCCCTTTTGGCAGGCTGACTTCCACTTCCACTACCATTTCCACTATGGTGGCTCTTATGTCCACTCTTGTGGTTCTTGTACTTGTCATTGTCATGACCGCGATGATGCTT
This sequence comes from Avena sativa, assembly GCA_916181665.1. Lineage (NCBI taxonomy): Eukaryota > Viridiplantae > Streptophyta > Magnoliopsida > Poales > Poaceae > Avena > Avena sativa. The sequence continues at coordinate 87,308,795 of OV702284.1, forward strand.
GTTATCATGACGGTTGTGGTTGTGGTGCTTGTTGAATTTCCCATGCTTATGGGATCCTGAGCTTCCACTGTCATCATAGTGAGATCGTTTGTGAGACGATCCCGAGCTGTGCTTGTCGGAGTGTTTCCTCTTCCTACTCTCGACTTGCTTCATTTTGTTCTCCAATATAGCAGCCTTGTCACAGAGTGACTGATAAGTGGGAACATATGCCACAGCCAGCTGCAGATTCAGCTCATAAGTCAAGCCTTCCAGAAATTTTTCCTTTCTTTTGGCATCGGTGTCAACCTCATCTGGTGCATAACGCGCCAGATTGTTGAACTCTTCTATGTATTCAGCCACGCTGCGGTGGCGCTGCTTCAGATTGTGAAACTCTTTCTTTTTCAGGCTCATTATTCCTGACGAGATATGAGCAGTGCGAAAGCCATCTTCAAAGATAGCCCAAGTCACCTCATTTATAGGAGTGGTGATTTGGAAGTTGTCCCACCAAGTGGCGGCTGGCCCTTCCAGCAGATGTGCTGCGAACCTGACCTTTTCAGCATCCGTGCAGCCCACGGTCACTAAGTCCTTGTTCACAGAACGTAGCCAATCATTGGCCACCATGGGATCAGTCGTCCCCGAGAACTTAGCTGGCCTCAAACGCAGAAATCTGGTGAGCATATCAAAGCCCGGAGGGTTGTTGTTGTTGTTGTTGTTGTTGTTATTGTTGTTGTTATTGGGGTTGTTGTTGTTATTATCCTGGTTTTGGATGAATGTTGTCATCATCTGCATAAGCTATGTTTGAGCATTCATCATTTGCTGCATTTCTGGCATTATGTTGTTGTCGTTGGGGTTGGGGTTTGCGCGACGGGGAGGAATCTGTGGTTTGTTCAAATAGAGATAAGAATGAGATACCCATAGATGTTTTCATGCACATTACATCACATAAGCAAACACACGCATGCAATCAGAAGATAAAAGTTCAACAACCAGATAACAAGTTCACCAAGTAAAACACAGAAGTGGCAAGCCATCCACATGTCGGATGGTCCAATAACAAGTTCACAAATAACAAGTACGATAATAAAAGGACAAACGAGTAGTCAAGTCTACTCATCAGCATCAATCTCCTCCTCGACGAAGGTAAGACCTGCGTTCTCCATCGCGGTCTTGTTCTCCTCAATAGTAGTGGTCAAGGACTCGATCTTGGCCTTGAGAGCCCTCTTCTGGGAGCAAAGTCTCTCGATCACCATCTGCTGCTGCTCTAGCTCGAAATCCTTGGACTTCAGTTCCTCAGTCATGTACCGGATCTTCTTGTTCCTATCCTGGACGCGTTTCTCCTGACTCTTGAACTTCCGGTCCTGGGTCTCGAACTTTGCCTCCATTTCCTTGACTATCTCGTCCTGCTGTGCGAAAAGCTTGTCCTTCTCGCGAAGCTGCACCTGGAGCTCGTCATTACTGAGCATGACATTGGTCCTGTCCGTGTCCACGTGCCTAATGAGAGACTCTAAGTCCTGGAGATAGAGACGTATCGGCTCTGCGGCGTCCCTCGAGTCGTCCTCGAAGTCGATGGACTCTCCATCCTCATCACGTCTTCCGAAGACGTGGAAGTGGGTGCCTCTAACCTATCGGGAGTGACGGCCTAGCAGACGTCCTATCAGGTCCTGCATGACTACCTCCATGCCTCTCTCCCTGTCATCGTGCATAATCTTGAAGACGATGGCCTCCGTAGTAGGCTCTGTCTGGCGTCCGGGCTGGTTCACCTTGAAGCCCCAGAGGTCCTTCCTCTCGAACTTGGTGAGTGGATGCACCATGATGGTGGGAATAGGGAGATCGAGCAAAGTGGTAAGCTCAACGATGCGAGGACCAAAGCGGGTAACCTGGAACTCCTCAACAGTGCTGATGGTAATAGGCATCTATTTATAAGATAGAAAAGTTAGAACAACACTATTTAAGATAAAACAAAGACAAACATCACATACACATCCTTGGAACACAAAATCACACAAGTCATGCATACATGAATCCATTACATCAATCAAGGTCCAAACTTATTTAAGGTATCATTTTGGAAAATAAGGTGATAGGTGGTGGTCCAACTAACGAAATGCATTTACAATCCTATCTCACTGGATCTGTTGGCTAACACAATGTTCCTAGAGGCAATCAGCCTATCTTGTTCACATGATTCCATCACTAAGTCTATAATATCTCCCCTTAAGGTTTGGTTGGTGGCTTCCAACTCTTGGGTATGTTCCTTCTCTTTCTCTAAGTCTTTTTGGAGGTTGAGCATTCTGCACTTGACTCTAGCACTTAGTTCTTTGATAGTCCTCCAAGCTGCTTCTCTTGCTGACTCAAAGAATGTGGTGTGCATCACAGTGTTGGTGTACATGCAGAATCCTCTTTCTTTGTGGTTGTCTTCCTTGTTTTTGTACAAGTGAAGTTGCACCCACCAGTACTCCACTCCTTCAACCATCACTGGAAAGCCTTTGTACACAGCTGTACCATGTGCTTCCATTGCCACCATGAGGTCCTTGAGAATTTTGGGAAACTCAGTTTCACACTCCAAGGTCATGGTCATGAGTGGTCCTTTCTTCACGGCTTCGTTGATGGAGTTCATCTACAAATAGAGAGGAGAATGAGAAGATTAGAAAAGTTTACGAGAAGAATAGACAAGTGTAGAAGTAGTTGAAAATTTTTCCTTAGTGGTTTTCCAATCCTAGGGTCATAATCCTACAGGCAACACAGTGCTCTGATACCATCTGTAAGATCCCTCCTTTGTAAAGGAAAAGGATCCCTGTGATTGCAATGCTAGTCCCTGGATCATTGCTAGCATCCACAGTTTAAGATGAAGTACACAGATACAAAGGTCATTTATTACATCCATTCCAGAGATAAAACATAGTCTTTTACAACTCAGGGCCATAGGCCTAAAACAAGAGTTTTGGAATAAGTAAATAAACATAAGTCTTCATCTTCATGTGCCACAGGCAAGCATGTTGAGTGTAGACTCATGACACCTAATCATCATCGGAGTAACCTGCAACATCACAAGTTACAGCCACAGTGGGTCAATACTTTGGAATAGTATTGGCAAGTGATACCTTAGTAAATTTTTAAGTGGACTATATTACTATATGCATTTGGCTAAGTGTAGCTTGGCTTGCTTTGCTTGAAAATAGGTTTTTCCTATTAGTTGAAATCACTAAGTTTTTCTTTGTCAAAAACTTTCCCAAGAAACCACCAATAGACATTGGGGTCCTTCACCCTTGTTCACCCACAAATTTTTACTTAGAAGTTGGAGTGATGAGATTCTTGTAGCTTCCATGTCTTGATGCTCAAGTTGTCCATTGCCATGGACTTGGCTAAGTACTTAGATTTTCCATCTGCAGAGGTTGTGCACTTTCCCCACCAGACTTGGTTTCCCAAGACAGGACCTTTCAGAAGCCTTTCCTTAGCCAAATGGACGCGCTCCAACCTATCATTCCACTACCACCAACTCTCCAAAAGGCTAAGTTCTAGCAACCTATATGATCAAGGCAGAGCCCATATTGCCAAGTGGTTGCACTATAAGCTTCTCAACACTTGGCCTCCAAATCCCTTTGTGCCTGGGTGGCATACCACAAGTGTGATACACAAGGTAAACCATGTCCATGGGCCTTGTGTAACCACTCAACCAAAAACCACCATTCAAGTCCCATTCCACCCAGGAGGTTCATTGACTTAGTTGTTTTATTAAGAAAAACATAAGTCCAAAAGACTTAGAAATATTTTCATCATAGCATGTATATACTTTACCAACCCTTGTTTTCTACTAGCTAGGCTAAGCATGGCATAGTAACTTAACTTAGGAAATTCCCTAGCAATTCTACCATTCTACAACTACTTAGGATTTCCCAACATAGCATTTGGCAAAAATAGTAACAACATGCAAGACTTAGCAAAATATTTCTAATGCTTGAAAAATATAGGGATGGAAATATTCATGAAGTACCACTTGCCTTGGTAATGGGGAGAGTATCACTCTTCACAATCACAGTCACTAGCAAAATCTACACAAAGATTTGTAGCACAAAATTACACACAATTCATATACAAACAAAAATATGAATGCATGCATGCAAGAAAATGCTAAGTGATGATTTTTGAAAACTCCACCAAGCAAGTGCATGATACAGAAACATAACCAAGTCAAAAATCTTGCTAACTAAACTTATTTAGCACTAAAACCATTTGCTAAACAAATTCTAAACTCAAAATGGTCCTAAATATGTTTCTGCATAAAAAGTTATTTTAACAGAAACTTTTTGTTAAACACATTGCAGATTCAGAAAGGGCTTGTCTCACTGATTCCAACGGTATAAAATTTGCAAAAATCTAACGTGGGAATCAAAAGTTATAGCCATTTGAAATTTGGATCTAAATCTGATTTGAAAATCTGTTTTAATTCAAACCCTAGCCACGCGTCATGATTCTATTGGTGCGTACCGGTTCGCTCCGGATCACGCTCGCGAGCCGTAGGATCTATTTAAAACGCACGGTCCAGATCTAGCATAACGGTTCGATTAGTGATTCTATCGTAAGCGTTGGATCTAGATCCAACGGCGCTCGAGCATGCGACCATGTTCTGGCGGCGTGCGGCGTCAGCGAGCGGCGGAGCGCTCAGTCAGCGGCGGCGCTAGCATTCTAGGTCATGCGCGAGAGGGAGAAGGATCTTACCAGAACCGCGGTGGCGTGCTGAAGCTCAACGTGGCGCTGGTTTGCGGAGGGGCGCACGGGAATGGTCTCTGGAGCTCGCCGGAGTTGCGGGCGGCGTCGATCGCTTGCAGACATGGTCACTGGCAAGGTTTGGCGTCGCCCTAGCACGAACCAGAGGGTCAGGAGTTGCGCAAGACGCAGGCGAACAATCTCGCGTGAAGGAGGGGGCAAGGGGCGCTCGGATTTTACCTTAATTGGTCGCCGGAGTCTGTCGGCGGCGCAGGTGGTTTCGGTCGTGAACGGAGACGACGACTTGGGTCACGAGCAGGCAAAAGTAAGGCGTCAGCGTATGCGCAAGATCAAGCTGGGCATCATCGTTTGAACCAGAGAGAGGGGGGCGGTCGAGGCTCACCGGAATCGGTCGCCGGATTCGTCGGTACCGCGGGGCTTCGAGAGCAAATGCGCGCAGCCTGGTGGCGGAGTGAGCGAGAAGAGTGGGGGGAAATACTCGCGGTGCAGAGGGGATTAAATAGGCCCAGGCGCGACAGGAAACGCCTGCGGCATTAAGGCTAATTACGCCACGCCATTACCGGCCTTGACAGCAGCGGCGACGTGGTCACATGCGCGGTTTGGGGAAGACGAGGGCGACGTGGAGAGGGCCCGCTCGTCAGCGAAGCGCGCGAAGGGAAGGTGGGGTCTGGCTGTCTGCGCCTATGTGGGTGCGCTCGCGCGTGCGAGAGAGAGAAATGGCCCGGGTGGGCTAGCTGGGCCTGTTCTGTTGCTGGGCTGGAATCCTGGCGCCGGCCCTTTTCTAATTCTTTCTCCTTTTTCTTTTTCTGTTTCAATTTTCTGGATTGATTTTCAAATGAATTCAAGTTTCATTTGAATTCAAAACTTCTTGGGATTTTTGCAGTGAGCAATAGTCTTAAATATAGGCATAAGATCAGGTGGTTGCTTTGCAAAGGCTTGGTCAAGCTTGGAGAACAAAATATCAGAGACTTGGCACTTGGTTTGCAAAATTTGAAAAATGGTTTTTAAAACCATTTACAATTTGTAAATCTTGGTTTAAATTCTACACTCAAACCTTTCCTCAAAGAAGGCAACAAACTTGGTTCATAAACAATCAAACTTTCAAATGGGGATGGCCATTTGATTTAAGTTGCTCACATAAAATCATAGCACTATGTGCTTCTGTTTTTCTGAAATGAGTTTGAAATTGTTCTCAAATCTATATGCATGCATGAATGATATGCAAACTTTGAAATTATGATTTTAGGGATGTTACACTTGAATACAAGGGCCGCACCGCATGCTACTCAACTTTAGTCACATGTAAGTTCTTGTCATAGTAAGTACATGTGTATCATAGAGAACAACCAATGGGGTACCCCTTGCACACGATACATGAGATATCCCATAATCAAAATGACAAGGAAAGCAGACAATGAGAAACTCAACAATCTTCTTATTTACCATGGGAATATGGTGCTTTTTTCTCTCTTTCCTCTTTTCAATATGTCTCTTTTTTATAAGAAGAAAGCTTCATAGATGTCATTATGGTGATACTGCAAGTTTCCACCATGATAAGGCATGGCTTAGGCTAGCGGCCCATGTGTTTCTCTAACACACATACATAACTCCATGGACTTACAAGCTCCCTTTTTATTTCACACCGGCGACATTCATAGACAAAAGAGCATGATATCAATTGTGTACAATGTAAAAGTGCAATGTTGAAAGTGTTCCCTGTGACAGTACGGTTTTTCTAATTCCAACATATAAGTGCAAGCATATACAACATAGATGGCACAATGTTTCAAGTTTATTAGGGGCAAGAAAAATAAAGTGTTCCATCAAGTTTGTGAGAGCTTTAATCACTAAGTTTTCACATAACAAAATACTTTTTAATTAGAAGATAGATGAAAACAAGAATACTCTTGGAATGGTGTAACACACCATGCATAAGAATTTATAGTGGACACTTTGGAATAACTTGGTTTCTTGGGAGTTGGATGCATGAGTAGAGCTTACTCATACAAGTGGAGGCTAGCAAAAGACTGGGAGCAACCAACTAAGAGAGCAATAATGACCATAATCATGTAGAGTGACAAAACATTACTAATAGAAGTATAAAGTGGTACTACAAGTCAAGGACTAAATGATCATAGAGGCTATGGTGACTTGTTCATAGTCATAACATGGTGTGAGCATGTGCCAAGTCAACCCAAACAAAGCATCAAAGGAGAATACGACAATACTATGTTTTTGTATGCTAAAACAACGCATGATTCCTTCAAGGCACACTAAGCAATCCCAATTGTTTGGAACAAGTCATGCTAAAGCAATAATCACTAAGAATAAGGTCAACACAACACCTAGCATGACATGATAAAGTCCAAGTCACAGTCAAAGCAAGCTCCTCTTGTACTACTCAAGCAAGAACTTTCTACTCCTCTCCAACACCAATCAACTTATTTGAAACAACACAACAAGAAAGGGGGTCCAACTACTTTATTCAAGCAAACTAAACAAACCAAACGAAAACTAAGACGCTCCAAGAACAACACAACAGTGCATGAAATAATAAAAACGAAGTGTCTAGAAAGACCTGAGCTTTTTATTAATAAAGAAGGGGATAACTTGGGCATCCCCAAGCTTTGACGCTTGTACCTCTTGAATATTTCTTAGGGTGACACGGGGTGGCATCCCCAAGCTTGATATTTTGTCCATTCTTCATCTCATTACATCATTCTCTCTCTACACCTGAATTTTTTCCTTCATACAAAACTTCACACAATCTTCATTAGCAACGTTAGTATATTCAAAAGATAATAGACCTTTGGGTTTAGCTTTAGAATAGCAAAACTTTCACTAAAAACACAAGCTACTGTAGCAATTCCCTCAAGAATCTCAATTTCCCCAAAAGAACCCAAAAAGGAATCAATAAGAAGCAAATGCAAATAATGGTAGAAATCTGTCAAAACAGACCAACAGGTTGAAACTGATTTTTTTGAAGACCTTCTGTTGCTCAAATCAAAAAGTGTTAAACTAACGAAAGTTAGCTAACATACCAGGGATTTATTCACAAAATATCAGCTCAATCCGACTTACAGAGATTCCTCACGAATTTTTACGGTGGAGCACAAAAATCTATTTTGGGACAGCAACTCCCCAAATATTACTTCCCTCTCATTAGAGGTTATTCTTGGCACAAAAAGCAAAAAATAAAAAAGGATAAGGAGAGGTCATTATTGAAGTAATAACTTCTAAGACTGAAGAAAAATCTTGGTTTATCTCCCAACAAGTACTTTTCTTTAATGCTTTTAAGTTAGGCACAAGTAGCAAGAATCAAGTATTTTCAAATGAAGAAGCATCAACATCAAACCTTGATTTCAAAGGAGGAGCAAAAAGCAACTTCTCTCTCCTCATAGGGAAGTGTTCAATACCTTTTTTGAATGGAAATTGATATTTAATGGTGCTTTCTTTCATATCAATAATGGCACCAACAGTTCTAAGAAAAGATCTTCCTAAAGTAATAGGAAAATAAGAATTGTATTCAACATCCAAAACATAGAATTCAATAGGGACATAAGCATTTTTAACCATAATAAAAATATTATTAACACTCCCCATGAGTTTATTTTTAGCATTATCATTAAGTGGGACATCCAAATAACAATCTTCCAAAGGTGGCAAATCAAGCATTTCATAAATATTTCTAGGCATAACAGAGACACTACAACCAAGGTCACATGAAGCTTTGAGATCAAAGTCATTCACTTGCATATTAATAATGGTTTCCCAACTATCTTCTACTTTCCTAGGAATAGAGGCTTTGTGTTTCAACTTCTCTTCCTTAATTTTAATAAGAGCATTTGTAATGTGTTTGGTGAAAGCTACATGCGTATCACTAGCATCAGGACTTGTAGCAAGCTTTTGTAGGAACATAATCACTTCAGAAATATTGCAACCATCAAGATCAAAATCAAACTTAGAATCACTAGTAGTAGGCTCATTGGGTTTAGGAATTATGGTAGGAGGAATAGGGACTTCTTGTGGTTTAGTGGCGTTCATATTGGTGGTGGTGATAGTGCACACACTATTGTTTGTAGCAATTTCAGCTTCTCTCTCCCACTTAGCATGTAATTGGGCTAACAGTCTAAAATTTTCATCAATAGTAACTTGTATGTCATGAGTAGAAGCAAAGGTACTTTCCAAAGTTTCAGGTTTAGTAGCCATTTTATTAATCAAAGAGGACTGTGCTTCAGATAAAGAGAACATATTTTTCTCAACATTCAAAAGCTTTTCCTCCATAGTCTTGTTGAAGGTGGTTTGTTTACTAATAAAGTCTTTGAGCATGACTTCAAGTTCAGAGGGAGTACTTCTAGCATTGTTGTAGGAGTTTCCATAGGTATTGCCATTATTAGGAGGATAAGGCCTGTAATTGTTGTTACTACCAAAATTATTCCTATAGGCATTGTTGTTGAAATTGTTGTTTCTAATGAAGTTCACATCAACTTGCTCTTCTTGAGCAACCAAAGAGGCTAAGGGAACATTATTTGGATCTATATGAGCTTTTCCATTAACAATAATAGCCATGATAACATCAATCTTATCACTCAAAGAGGATGTTTCTTCAACCGAATTTACCTTCTTACCATGTGGATCTCTCTCAGTGTGTCATTTAGAATAATTAACCATCATATTGTCAAGGAGTTTTGTTACAGCACCCAAGGTGATGGTCATAAAGGTACCTCCAGCAGCTGAATCCAACAGGTTTCTTGAAGGGAAGTTCAAACCTGCATAAAAAGTCTGGATAATCATCCAAGCAGTAAGTCCATGAGTGGGACAATTCTTAACCAAAGATTTCACTCTTTCCCAAGCTTGAGCAACATGTTCATTATCAAGTTGTTTAAATTTCATAATATCACTTCTCATAGATATAATCTTAGAAGGAGGATAGTATTTTCCAATAAAAGCATCTTTGAATTTAATCCAAGAATCAATACTATTTCTAGGCAAGGATATCAACCGTTCTTTAGCTTTTCCTCTCAAGGAGAAAGGAAACAACTTGAGATTAATAATATCTCCATCTCCATCCTTATACTTTTGCATCTCACAAAGTTCAACAAAGTTATTGAGGTGATCAGAAGCATCATCAGAACTAGCACCAGAAAATTGCTCTCTCATCACAAGATTCAACAAAGCAGGCTTAATTTCATAAAAGGTAGCATTAGGAGCAGGTGGAGCAATAGGAGTACTTAGGAAATTATTGTTATTTGTGCTAGTGAAGTCACACAACTTGGTGTTCTCAGCAGAGTTCATTTTGGAAAAAGTGGAGCAAGCCAACAGCAACAGCAACTAGAGCAGGAACTAATTTTTTTGTGTTTTTGATAAGAGAAAGCAAACCAAACTAAACTATTTTTTTGGAGTTTTTTATAAAAATAGGCAAACAAAACCAAGCAAAAGAAACTAAGCAAAACAAAAACGAAGTAAAGGGAAAGTTTGTGAAGGACTCCCCTTATGAAGACGTCCTTAGCCTCCCCGACAATGGCGCTAGAAAAAGTTATTGATGGCGCATGGTAGCGCTTCGTTGGGAGACCCCAAGAGAAAGGTGTGATGAGCACATCAGCAAGTCTTCCCTCAGTAAGAAACCGAGGTTATCGAACTAGTAGGAGGAAGGAAACATCTCAAAGATGTTGCTAGCAACTTGGAGACCTGCAGAACACAAACTCAAGACTTTGCCCCAACGAACAGTGAGGTTGTCAATCTCACTGGTTGCTGTAACAAAGGATTAACCCTATGGTGTGGTAGGTAATAGTGGTTTGCAGAAAGTAAACAGGAATAGTGGAAGATGTATCAATGGTAAAGATTCGACCGGGGTCCATAGTTCACTAGAGGTGTTCTCCTTAAAATAACAAACATGGCATGCTGGGTAAACAAAATACAGCGGGGCAATTGACATGACTGAGCAAGGCATAACAATGCAATACTAGACATTCATGATACTATGAGATTCGATTGGGAAATACAACAAGATACATAGACTGCCATCCAACTGCATCTATGACTAGAAATCCACCTTCAGGTTATCATCCGAACCCCCTCCAGTATTAAGTTGCAAGCAACATATAACTGCTTTAAGCAAAGTGTGTAAGGTAAACAATCCACTTGTTCCATGAACAAGATACTGTTGTTTTCTCCCTAGTGGCAACATCACATCTATAACCTTAGAGATTTCTGTCACTTCCCTTAGATTAAATAGAGGCATGAACCCACTATCTAGCATAAATACCCCCTCTTGGAGTCACTAGCATCTATTTGGCCAAGATAGCTACTAGAAACGGAGAGCATGCAAGATCAAAAACAACACAGACATGATAGAATCAATAAGACAAAACCATTAATCAATCTGACATAGTAATCTCAATATCCATCGGATACCCGCAAACACAACATGCATTATTATAAATAGATGATCTTGATCATGAACGAAGCTCACAAGATCTAAACATGGTAGCACAAAGGAGGAGATACAACCATCTAGCTACTACATGGACACGTAGTCCAAGGTGGAACTACTCACGCTTCATACCGGAGGCTGACATGATGAAGAAGAAGGCCTACAGGATGATATCCCCTCCGGCAGGGTGCCGGGAAGAGCTTCAGATCCCCCCGATCTAAGGACGATGGTGGCGGCGGCTACAGACGGTTTCATGGAATATTGATCGGGTACTTAGGGTTTTGGTATCAGGGGGTATTTATAGGAGAAGAGGCGAGGCAGGCGGGCGGCCAGGGTGGTCACACCCCCAGGCGTGGCTAACCCTAGCCCATGCCGCCAGGGGGTGTGGCCCCCTGGTGATTCCCCTCCGTCTCATACTCTGGCTCCATGTTCCCCACGGTAAAATATTGACTTTGGCTTTTGTTAATAGGTTAGTACCAGAAAACATATAAAAACATGCATCTGACACTATGGCATCTTGTTAATAGGTTAGTACCAGAAAACATATAAAAACACCTCAAAGTGTAGACAAAGCAAAGAAAAGTAGATACTAAACAAGCACGGAATATAAAAAATTATAGATACGTTTCCGACGTATCAATATTAATGATGTTAAATTTATAGCTCGTAATACTTATAATCCTACTTGGAAGAGTCAAAAGTTTGGCTCTAATTTGTAAAAGCAATTTTCTAATCCTACAGGAGCTCCACATAATAATTATGATAACCATAATAGAGCAAATCATGGCAATCTCTCTTTTGAACATACTGTTAGAACTTTCATGTAAGCTCAAACCGAGAAAAATAATATGCTTATTAAAATCATGGAGAACCATGAGACTAGTATTGGTAAATTATCTAACCAGGCTGTTGCAATTAGAAATGATATGCAGGCTCTACAAGAAAGACCAAAGACCATGAAGGCACAATTGGGCAAGGTAGCTGAGAGCCAAGCTCTCATACTTGAAAAAATCACTAGAAAGCCCGAGCCAAACCCGGTAGAAGACCTCAAACTGATGAGGACAGAAATAAAAGAAGAGAAGCCTGAAGAATTATAGCAACGCACGAACACCTGAATACACCATTGATGACCCACAATTATAGGGGATCGCAACAGTCTTTGAGGGTAGTAAAGCCCAATTTATTGATTCGACACAAGGGGAGCCAAAGAATATTTATAAGCCTTAACAACTGAGTTGTCAATTCAGCTGCACCTGAAAATAGTCTTTCTCATAGCAGTTTATCAGTAGCAACAATTTTGTAGTAGGAATAGCAAAGTAACAGCAGTAGTAGAATAAAAGTAGTAGTAACAATAGTAGCAAACAACAAGATTTGAGTGCGGTACACATAGGGATGGATGGACGGGCGTTGCATGGACAAGACTATTCATGTAATATCAAGATCTAGGGAATTTATAGATAAATAAAATAAAGCATCCAAGTACTAAATAATCATAGGCATGTGTTCCATATATAGTCATACGTGCTCGCAATGAGAACTTGCACAATATCTTTTGTCATGCTAGTCCGTTGCAGCGGGGTCTCAAGGGAATCTACTGGCAATTAAGGTACTCCTTTTAATAGAGTACCAGAGGAAAGCATTAACACACCATGAACACACGTGATCCTCATATCACAGCCATCCCCTCCGGTTATCCCAATTTCGATCACTTCGGGGCCTCGGGTTCCGGACAATAATATGTGTAAACAACTTGCAGATAAGATCACAAACAATACTATCATCATGAATCAATTACATGTTCAGATCTGAGATCATGGCACTCGGGCCCTAGTGACAAGCATTAAGCGTAACAAGTTGCAACAATGTGAAAAAGCACTAACAAAGATACTAGGCACCATGCCCTAACAATCTTATTCGATTACATGATAGATCTCATCCAATCACTACCATCCCCATAGCCTACAACGGGGGATTACTCACTCATGGATGGGAGAAACATGGATGGTTGATGGAGAGGCATCGGTGATGATGATGGCGATGCTCTCCTCCAATTCCCCGTCCCGACAGGGTGCCAGAACAGAGTTTCTGGTTCTGAATTGCGGTTCCTGGTGGTGGTGGCGAAGTGGAACTCTATCTGGAAAACCTTCGAACCCCCCTCTATTTTTAGGTCAGAGGGCTTAGGAGAAGGGAGAGGTCGAGGGGGTGCCTGAGGTGGCCACACCACCCCCTGGCGTGGCCTGGCCTGGCCCGCGCCACCAGGTGTTGTGGGCCCCTCGTGGCCCTTCTCCGTCTCGTCTTCTGGCTCCGTGGGTCTTATGGTAAAATAGGAGTTTTGCGATATTTTTCGGGATTTTTCCTAAAAAGTTGATTTCCTGCACAAAAGCGAGACACCAAAGCAATTCTTCTGAAAATAGCGTCAATCTGTGTTAGTTGTATCCAAATCACACAAATTAGAGGATAAACAATAGCAAAAGTGTTCGAGGAAGTAGATACGTTTTGGACATATCAACCCCCCCAAGCTTAGCTTATTGCTTGTCCTCAAGCAATTCAGTTGAAAACTGAGTGCGATAAAAGAAACTTTCACGCACACATTTGCTTCATATGATGTATATATTCTCATCATAAGAGTAGATACTTAGGCAATTCATAATAAAGAGTAAGCAAATAAGTCTATCAATAGTCATGCAAGCTATGAAGATATTCCAACACAATAATAAGAAGCAGCATAAAACATAAGCATAAGCAACATTGTAATGCTCATAAGAAGGTATGATAGAGTGGTATCTCGCTTGACTTTCATTGTGGAGCAAAACATAAATGCCAAGGCACCTCTAAAGTTCAAGTGAAGACTAGAAGTAAAGATATCAAAGATACAAGCATCAAAGTTATGTCACAATTAACTATGTTTGGAGACAAGCACATTACACTAAGAATGACAACTATGCTCTCAAGAAGGTGCTCATAGAATAAGTGGTGACTCAACAAAGAAGAGAAAAGGTTTTGAAAAGTTTGAAAGTCTTCCAAATGCTGAAAGTATGGTACTTTAAGACCTCACCCTTTAAGGTAAAGGCCCCTGTGATTGCAATTCTAGTCCCCAGATCAAAATGCTAGCATCTACAGTTTAAGATGAAGTACACAGATACAAAGGTCATTATTACATCGTAATTCCAGAGATACAATAGTTCTTACAACTCATTAGCCCAAGGCTAATACATAGAGTTCTTATTACAAAGTATATAAGTAAAGTCTTCATCTTCATGTGCCATAGGCAAACATGTTGAGTGTAGACTCATAACCCTAGTCACCATCAGAGTAACCTACAACATAATAAGTTACAGCCACAGAGGGTCAATACCTTTGGAATTGTGTTGGCAAGTGATACCATAGTAGTATAGTAACATCTAATAACTATATGAATTTGGCTAAATGTAGTTCAGGCTGGCTTTGCTCAAAAATAAGGTTTGTCTTATTAGTTTGAAAACACTAAGTTTTTGTTTGTCAAAAAAACCAAGGAACCACCAATAGACATTGGTAATCCTCTACCCTTGTTCAACCACAAGTTTTAACTTAGAGAAATTGGGATGAGGAGATTCTTGACCATTTCAATGTCTTGTCACTCAGAATTGTCCGTAACCGGGGACACGGCTAAGTACTTAGTTTTACCCTCTCGAGAGGTGGCGCACTTTCCCCACAAGACTCGACATGCATCAAGACGAGACTTTTCAGAAGCAATCCCTCAGACCACCATGGACGCATTCCATCCTACCAACTCTACCACCATCTGTCCATCTGGCTAAGTTCTTGCAACTTAGTTGGTCAAGGCAGAGACCATATGCCATGTGGTTGCACTAGAAGCTCCTTGACACAAAATATCTCAAATCCCTTTGTTCCTGGGTGGCCATCCACAAGTGTGATACACAAGGTAAACCATAGACATGGGCCTTGTGTAACCACTTAACACAAACCATACAAGCCCCATTCCACCCAGGTGATTCATTAACAAAGTTGTTTTATTAATCAAAAACATAGTCATATACTTTTCATAATATCATAACATGAATATTCCACCCTTGCATTCTAATAGCTAGGCTAAGCATACTAGCTGATGACGCCCGGTGTTGATGCGGGAGCGCTTCGTTGGAAACCCCAAGAGCAGGGTGCAAAGATCACAACATCAAGTATTCCTTCAGTAAGAAACCAAGGTTATCAAACCAGTAGGAGGAAGGAAACTTCTCAAAGGTGTTGCAAGCAACATGGAAACCTGCACAACACAAACTCAAGACTTTGCCCCAAGGAACAGTGAGGCTGTCAAGCTCACCGGTTTGCGGTAACAAAGGATTAACAATATGGTGTGGAAGGTGATGGTGGTTTGCAGCAAGTAAATAGTAACAGTGGAAGATGTATCAATGGTAAAGATTGGACCGGGGTCCATAGTTCACTAGAGGTGCTCTCCTTAGATAAACAAACATGGCATGCAGGGTAAACAAATTATAGCAGGGTAATTGACAGGATTGAGCAAGGCATAACAATGCAATACTAGACAAAAAGATCCTATGAGATTTGATTAGGAAATACAACAAGATACATAGACCACCATCCAACTGCATCTATGACTATAAGTCCACCTTCAGGTTATCATCCGAACCCCCTCGAGTATTAAGTTGCAAGCAACAGACAACTGCTTTAAGCAAAGTGTGTAAGGTAAACAATCCACTTGTTCCATGAACAAGAGACCGTTGTTTTCTCCCTAGTGGCAACAACACATCTACAACCGAAGAGATTTATGTCACTTCCCTTAGAAACTAGAGGCATGAACCCACTATCAAGCATACATACCCCCTCTTGGAGTCACTAGCAACTAATTGGCCAAGATAGCTACTAACAACGGAGAGCATGCAAGATCACAAACAACACAGACATGATAGAATCAAATAGACAAAACCATTAATCAATCTGACATACTAATCTCAATATCCATCGGATCCCCGCAAACACAACATGCATGATTACAAATAGATTAGATATTGATCATGAACGGAGCTCACAAGATCTATACATAAAAGCACAAGGAGGAAATACAACCATCTAGCTACTACATGGACCCATAGTCCAAGGTGGAACTACTCACGCTTCATACCGGAGTTTAGCATGATGAAGAAGAAGGCCTACGAGATGATCTACCCTCCGGCAGGGTGCCGGGAAGAGCTTCAGACCCCCCGATCTAGGGACGATGGTGGCGGCGACTATAGACAGTTTCATGGAGTTTTGATCGGGTGCCTAGGGTTTCTGCATCGGGGGCTTCTTATAGACGAAGAGGCGAGGCAGGGGGCCACCAGGGCGGTTGCACCCCCCCAGGCGCGGGGTGGGCCCACCCGCGCGGCCAGGGGGTGTGGCCCCCTGGTGAGCCTCCTCCGTCTCGTATTCTGGCTTCGTGTTGCCCGCGGTAAAATATTGGCTGTGGGTTTTGTCCCGTCCAATTCCGAGAATATTGATTTTCTACCTTTTTGGAACCAAAAACAGAAGAAAACATGCAACTGGCACTGTGGAAACTTGTTAATAGGTTAGTACCAGAAAACATATAAAAACACCTCAAAGTGTGGACAAAGCAAAGGAAAGTAGATAGTAAACAAGCATGGAGCATCAAAAATTATAGATATGTTTCCGACATATCAAGCATCCCCAAGCTTAACTCCCGCTCTTCCTTGAGTAGGTAAGTGATAAAAGAATAATTTTTGAGGTGACATGCACCATCAAAACCAAGATCAAACCATTTGCAAGCATTGAAAGCTGGGATCAAAGAACTCTAAACATGTGCATGAAAGATGGAGTTCTAACAATAGGACAAAGTAACTATGCATGCAACATGAAAGGCTACAAAGATCATGAAAAACATGCATTAAAAAACGTTTGTTTGTTTCAAAAGCAGAAAACATGGCATAGTGGCATTCAGCTTGTCCCTCATAGAGTAGCAAATAGATGTATAGGACACCTTCAAAGTTCATAAGAGTGACTAGATACAAGTAGCACAAGAACAAGCAATATCAACAATATGCGTCAATCAATAAGTTTTGGGACAATGCACATAGAACTAAGAATGGCAACTATGCTCTCTAAACTGGTGCCTAAGGATAGAAGGTGGAGACTCAATATAATGGTGAAAGAAAGGCCCTTCATAAAGGGAAGCAAGGATTTCAAGTTTCAAAAAGAGCTTCCAAATATTATGGTACTTGTTAGCTTTCAGCCCTCATTGCCCCTATCATAAGCATCTTGAAGTGATTAAGGTTAAAGTGAACAAAGATGGAGTATATGCTTGACAAAGTATAAGTTGGCAATCTCATGTCCCTTGAATACGAGGGCCGCACCGCATGCTACTCAACTTTAGTCACATGTAAGTTCTTGTCATAGTAAGTACATGTGTATCATAGAGAACTGCCAACAGGGTACCCCTTGCACATGGTACAAGAGCTATCCCATAACCAAAATGACAAGGCAAGCAGACAATGATCATCTCAACAATCTTTTTATTTACTATGTGCATAGCTTTTTATTGAGGATGCTTCATAGAATGCTCATTATGGTGATGCTGCAAGTTTCCACCATGATTAGGCATGGCTTAGACTAGCGGCTCAGACATTTCTCTAACACAAAATACATAACTCCATGGACTTACAAGTTCCCTCTTTATTTCACACCGGAGACATCCATAGACAAAAGAGCATGATATCAAATGTGTACATAGTACAAGTGCAATGTTGAAAACGTTCCCCATGACAACATGGTTCTGCTAATTCCAACGTATTAGTGCAAGAATATACAACATAGATGACACAATGGTTCAAGTTATTAGGGGCAAGGAATATAAAGTGTGCCATCAAGTTTGTGAGGGCTTTAATCACTAAGTTTTCACATAACAAAATACTTTTTAATTGGAAGATAGGTGAAAACAAGAATATACTTGGAATGGTGTAACACACCATGCATAGGAATTTATAGTGTACACTTTGGAATAACTTGGTTTCTTGGTAGTTGGAAGCATGAGTAGAGCTTACTAATACAAGTGGAGGCTAGCAAAATACTAGGAGCAACCAACTAAGAGAGCAATAATGGCCATAATCATGCAGAGCGACAAAACATTACTAATCAAAGCATCGGGTGGTACTACAAGTCAAGGAATACATGATCATAGAGGCTATGGTGACCTGTTCATAGTCATAACATGGTGTGAGCATGTGCCAAGTCAACCCAAACAAAGCATCAAAGGAGAATACCACAATATTATGCTTTTGTATGCAAAAACAACGCATGATTCTTTCAAGGCACACTAAGCAATCCCAATTGTTTGGAACAAGACGTGATATAGCAATAATCACTAAGCATAAGGTCAAAACAACACCTAGCATGTCATGCGAAAAGTCTAAGTCACAGTCAATGCAAGATCCTCTTGCACTTTCAAGCAAGAACTTTCTACTCATTTCCAACACCAATCAACTTATTTGAAATAACACAGCGAGAACGGGGGTCCAAACTACTTTATTCAAGCAAACTAAACAAACTAAGCACACCAAACAAAAACTAAGATGCTCCAAGAACAACACAACAGTGCATGAAACAATAAAAACGAAGTGTCTAGAAAGACCTGAGCTTTTTATTGATGAAGAAGGGGATGCCTTGGGCATCCCCAAGCTTTGACGCTTGTACCTCTTGGATATTTCTTGGGGTGACACCAGGGTGGCATCCCCAAGCTTGAGATTTTGTCCATCCTTCATCTCATTACATCATTCTTTTTCTACACCTGAAATTTTTCCTTCATACAAAACTTCACACAATCTTCATTAGCAACATTAGTGTATTCAAAAGATAATAGACCTTTGGGTTTAGCTTTGGAACAGCAAAAAATTTCACTAAAAACACAAGCTACTATAGAAACTCCTTCAAAAAGCTCAATTCCCCAAAAGAGAACTCAAAAAGGAATCAATAAGAAGCAAATGCAAATAATGGCAGAAATCTGTCAAAACAGACCAGCAGGTAGAAACTAATTTTTTTTAAATCTTATGTTGCTCAAATAAAAAGGTGTTGAGCTAACGAAAGTTATCTAACATACTGGGGGACATAGTCGTAAATTTTCAGCTCAAATCGACTTACAGAGACTCCTCACGAATTTTTATGGTGGAGGACAGAAATCTGTTTCGGGACAGCAACTCCCCAAATCTTACTTCCCTCTCATTAGAGGTCATTCTTGGCACAAAAAAACAAACAAAAAGGATAAGGAGAGGTCATTACTGAAGTAATAACTTCCAATACTCAAGGAAACTCTTGGGTTATCTCCCAACAAGTACTTTTCTTTAACGCCTTTAAGTTAGGCACAAGAAAGTTTGAGAAGATGCTCACATAAGAAATGTGAATTGAAGTAAAAGAGAGCATCAAGAAGAAAATTCAAAACACATTTAAGTCTAACCACTTCCTATCCATAGGAATCTTGTATGCAAATAAATTCACAAAGAACAAAGTGACAATCATAGGAAGATGAAACAAGAGTAACTGCAAAGCATTCAGCACATAGAGAGGTATTTCAGTACCATGAAAACTTCTACAACCATATTTTCCTCTCTCATAATATTTTTTAGTAGCCTCATGAATAAACTCAACAATATAGATATCACATAAAGCATGCTTTTCATGATCTACAAACACATAATTTCTATCAAGCTAAAAAATAGTGGGATTAAAACCTTCACAGGTTTTACCCAAAGTAGATATTTCAAAAAGATCCACAGGAACATAACATTCATCCTCATTTGGTAAGCATGGGGGACAATCAAATAATGTAAGGGATAAAGAGTTACTCTCATTAGAAGGTAGGCATGGGTAGATAATCCATTCTTCCTCCTTTTGTTCATCACTCTCCTCCTCTTTTACATCTAATGAGCTTCCAGTTTCAACAATTTCTTCTTCCATAGGCTCCTGCAAGGCATTAGTCTCTTCCATTTGTGGAAAGCATCTATTAAAATATTCAAGAATATAGCCATTTTCTTCCTTGTAATTATCAAAGCAAAATTTAAGTATCTCATAAACCTCATATTCATAAGGTGCATCATCAGTATTTTCAAGCAAACTGGCAAGTTCAAATGCACCCTTGAAGGCAATAAATTCTTAAATTTTTTCCACATCATAAAAGTCATAATTTACTTTAACATAAGAGGATATGGTAACATTATCATTATACTCACATTTAAAAGGGAGGTGTTTATACCTCCTACAGCAACAAGCTTTATCAAAGCAATAAGTAACATTATAAGAAGAGCACACCTCTCTAGCAATAGTATTCAATTTATCAATTTGTGCCCATAAGTGTTTCCCTTTTTGTGACAAATGGTGTTCCTTATAATAATCCTTTTGTTCTTCCGTGCACCCACCTTGCAAATAAGAACTAGTTTCAAAGAAACCATCCATTGATAGAAAGCATGACCAAGCAAGGCAATAACAGACCAGCAACTAGAGCAGGAACTAATTTTTTTTGTTTTTGATAAGAGAAATCAAACCAAACTATACTAATTTTTTTGAGTTTTTGATAAAAAGAGGCAAACAAAACCAAGAAATAGAAACTAAGCAAACTAGAAACAAAGTAAAGAGAAAGGTTGAGGAGGACTCCCCTTGTGAAGACGTCCTTAGCCTCCCCAGCAACGACGCTAGAAAGCTTGATGATGCCCGGTGTTGATGCCGGAGGGCTTTGTTGGAAACCCCAAGAGCAGGGTGCGAAGAGCACATCAGCAAGTCTTCCCTCAGTAAGAAACCGAGGTTATCGAACCAGTAGGAGGAAGGAAACGTCTCAAAGGTGTTGCAAGCAACGTGGAAACCTGCACAACACAAACTCAAGACTTTGCCCCAACAAACAGTGAGATTGTCAAGCTCACCGGTTTGCTGTAACAAAGGATTAACTATATGGTGTGGAAGGTGATGGTGGTTTGCAGCAAGTAAACAGTAACAGTGAAAGATGTATCAATGGTAAAGATTGGACTGGGGTCCATAGTTCACTAGAGGTGCTCTCCTTAGATAAACAAACATGGCATGCAGGGTAAACAAATTACAGCAGGGCAATTGACATGACTGAGCAAGGCATAACAATGCAATACTAGACAAAAATATCCTATGAGATTCGATTGGGCAATACAACAAAATACATAGACTTCCATCCAACTGCATCTATGACTAGAAGTCCACCTTCAGGTTATCATCCGAACCACCTCCAGTATTAAGTTGCAAGCAACAGACAACTGCTTTAAGCAAAGTGTGTAAGGTAAACAATCCACTTGTTCCATGAACAAGAGACCGTTGTTTTATCCCTAGTGGCAACAAGACATCTACAACCGAAGAGATTTCTGTCACTTCCCTTGGAAACTAGAGGCATGAACCCACTATCGAGCATAAATACCCCCTCTTGGAGTCACTAGCAACTACTTGGCCAAGATAGCTACTAACAATGGAGAACACGCAAGATCACAAAGAACATAGACATGATAGAATAAAATAGACAAAACCATTAATCAATATGACATAGTCATCTCAATATCCATCGGATCCCCGCAAACACAACATGCATGATTTCAAATAGATTAGATCTTGATCATGAACGGAGCTGACAAGATCTATACATGAAAGCACAAGGAGGAGATACAACCATCTAGATACTACATGGACCCGTAGTCCAAGGTGGAACTACTCACGCTTCATACCGGAGGCTGGCATGATGAAGAAAAAGGCCTCCGGGATGATCTCCACTCCGACAGGGTGCCAAGAAGAGCTTCAGATCCTCCCAATCTAGGGACGTGTAACATCCCAGGATTAGCACCTAGAAATAGAGAGTACACAGGTTTGTGCATTGCATTCATGCATAAGAAAATCCAAGGAATTTTCGCGCAAAACTAAAAGAGCTATGGAGGGATCGGGATCTCTCTTGTACTGAAGGAAACTTCAGAGCAAGTGCGATAGATTTCGACATGACCTTTGTAGAATTCTTTGTTTCAGGGAAAATTTGTTCAAACACGTATTT
Source organism: Avena sativa (assembly GCA_916181665.1). NCBI lineage: Eukaryota > Viridiplantae > Streptophyta > Magnoliopsida > Poales > Poaceae > Avena > Avena sativa. The sequence goes on from OV702284.1 coordinate 87,330,979, forward strand.
GAATTTCAAATATGAAATTCAAATGAATTTATAAAATTCACAAATAAGAATTGGAAATATTTAATAACTTGAAATAAAATGAGTACATAAATAATATAACAAGGATTCTTAGTAATATAAATATATATGCATATAGTATTATTTTACAATAGATAAATCAAAGAGTTCTTTATATAAGACCTTGTCTTTACAATTAGAAAACAAATAAGTAGGAAAAAGAATTACAATTGAAATAAAAAACAACATTCTTTATTACAACAATATATTTGACAATGTCCTTACAAAATAATTGTAAAATAAAAAAATGAGATAAGTAAACTTTATTGAATTGAATACAATAATACAATGTTTTTTTACAATATATAAAACAGAATATAAATTACAATATCTCAACATTATTCAATCAGAAAATAAATTACATATATTTATATAAAAGAGAAATCCTAAACTATTGTTCCTAAGCTACTTCTTTATCTTGTATCCTTTACCCCAGATGTTCCTGCAAAAACAAACAACTAAAAAATAAAATATAGGGGTTAGTTTTGGGATTAGATTACTCTCAGAATTAGCATACTAATGATATGCTTAAGCTCATCATTGAGTGATTTGAAATGGAAAAAGTGTAGTATCTGTTCTTGTTCTATCTAATGACCTCAGCACAACATCATAGGTCAAAAAGGGGCAAGTTTCACCTTGGTAAAATAATAAAAGAATCAAGCTTCCACTTGGCAACATCCAAAAATGAAGCTCAACTTCAGATAATACCAAATTAGCTGAACACATTCAGGGCAAAAGATATCACAGATGAAACCTGGATAAGGGGAGGTTCCTGGACCATACCAGGCACACAAACAGGCAGCTCACACATGCATGCATGCATATGTGCTGTCAACACCACAGCTACCCAGGAAACCAGATAAGAAGGAAAAAGCCATAGCCAACGAGTACCTGCCCAAACTCCACAGCACATTCACACAACATCACCACCAGAGTGTCAAACCACACCACCATAGCTCTGGTTGCTCCCAGGAGCCATCCTAGAGCTAGGACAAGGGGAAATCAAGGCCAGATATACAAGGCAAGATTAATATCCAGCAGAATGGACATGAATCAATCAAGATCCATCACAAGGGCAAGACAACAACAGTAGATCAAGAGAAGCTGCAACTTAACCACAGTCTCACCAAGTCAAGCTAATCTACTCTACATATCAGGTTACCAACTATAATAGTAACATCACATGCTCATTTCATCTTTTAGAGCATAAGTGTTAGTGGTGAAAAATGGATAACTCTCAGACTAGCATAGAAGTGTTATGCTAGTCTCATCATTGAGTTAGAAAGGATAACACTGTAGCATCTTTTTCAATCATCATTAGGCCCTCAGCCTTTGCATCATAGGCTGGATCTTGTTGCTCACAACAATCATCAAGGACTAATGAGACTTGACCATGTTGATTAATTAACATAGCAACAGATCCTACTCACTATGAGTATGCTACTATGCACCCTTCAATTGGGTTCCACAGTATTAAGCTCACAGCAGATCTTGCAAACAGGATTTGTCACTATGCACGCTCCAAAATGGAGGCCCCACAGTGACAGTCTGATACACAATGGCTATTATAATGTATCATCACCCAAAATCATCATTGAGATATCTCAGCCAAACAAACGTATCATTTTCCTAGCAGCACACTTTAGGAATCAATGGTATACTATATTTTAATATCAACAAAGACAGTAAACCAAATCACCACCATCATCATATATGCACCTGAGTCAAGGATCCACACCTTTTGTCAGAGAAACCAACCAAAAACTAAAAGGGACTAATTCATATCATTTTCTTAGGCATTAACCCTAAGAATCAAGTATATATATTCATAATTTCATTCAGTAATGAATTCAAATCATTTTCCTAAAAATAAACATTAGGAATCAGATAGATATGTATTCACTGCTCAACATAATGGAAGCTAGAAGATTATCAACCTAATCATATTTTGCACATAGCTAATCATAATAGTGATAACCAGGCACAATTGTGCATGCTTGGTTCAGGTGCTAGTTAACAGAGATCATTCAAAGGGGACCTTTACATTATCACATAATCCCTGTCATGTAGACATAAACAATAATATGGACAAGCTTTGCTTGTACAGCTTATTACCACAAGACAACAAATCATTTTCCTAGGATGGTTACCAGGAATCAACTTTGTAGTCAAATCTATTGCCATTCATAACAATCATCCTAATCAGGAGATAACAAATTAAGCCAAGGCATAGTTATAGTAGATTCAAAGCATCAAGCACATAAGCAACCTTCAACATCTCATATTCCAATTATGAATTCATTATAATACAACAGAGGCTCATTATATTTAATACAAGTAACCACTTATACCACTAGCATCAGGAGCACTCAATCAAGATAAGGGTCACAGGCACACAATTGATCCCTGAGCAAACCACTGTGAAACACCAAGCATCCAAAACATGTAGGAAGAAGAAATCTAATTAAGATTGTGCACTAGGATTGAGAGAGGTTGTGAGAAAGGGGAAGTGGTACCTACCTGATGGCGAGTCTAAGCTCGTCGATAAAGTAGCAGTTGTGGCGACAGCAGAGAGATGAAGCTCAGCACGGCGGCACAGCCACACGAGGTGAGCCATGGCACTGCACTGCCTCAGCCCACACCGCCAGCAAGTCCCAGCATCCAAACGCCCTCACTATATCACCGGGGTTGCCGAGAACCTCGTCGTCCCGCCGAAGTAATGGAAAATGGGGAATTAGGGTTTGGGGCTGGTGGTGGGCACGTAGGAGCATAATACACAAATGGAATTGGAGGGCTAGGTTCATTTGGGGAGGGCGGAGCTCCGGTAGCCAACGGAGGCGGCCGCAGCGGTCTGCCTCGCCGGAATCAAGCCGATGGTGGCAGCGCCCAAGAACACGAGGAGAAAGGAGAGAGGAAGAGAGGCTTCGAGGGGATAAGGTGAGTGCGGGCTGGGTCGATTTGACCGATCCAGTACCCCCTCTGCTGGGCCAATTTGGGCCAATGTTGGCTACTAGGCCCATTTCAAAACAAAATAAGAAATGAAATAAAAGAAAAATAAATAAAGTACCAAAATAACCTTTAAACATTTCCAGCTATAGAAAATTATAGAAAAATCATAAAAATATATTTAAATATTAGAATTATCACAAAAATAATATCCACCTAAGAAAAATATAACTTTACTTATTAAGTTAATAAAATGCAAATAAAGATTAAACACTATTAAATCTTAAATGAAATTTCATTAAATAATGAAAAATCCTAAAAACAAATAAAAAATCATTTTTGGGTATAAAAATAACTTTACTATTTTATAAAAATACTAACTTAGAGTTTTTACAAATAAAATATAAATCAAATATTAAAAGACACTTAATTCTTTGAAGAATTTTATAAAAATAAAGGTAAGACTTAAAAATAAATAAAATTCATTTTTAAGATCTTTAATAAGTATATTCCACTAGAAAAATACCATGTATATTATTAAAAAACATTTTAAGATAAATAAAACTCATTACTTATTTGAATTAAATGAAATAACCACTTTGTTAATTCTTAAAATTATTTCTTAAGTAAGAAATAATCCCATTTTCTTATAAGACACTAAAACCTTTAAAGTTTGATTACTAAACCTAAATCCATAATTAAAATAAAACTTAAATATAACTATTAGCCTTTAAATATTTTTAAATCTTAAATTCAAATTAAACTCCTTTTAAATCAATATTATATAACACTCATGTGTAAGAGCGTGAGTAATATCCATCCCTAAACCACTCTTAAAAATGACTCTAAACTCAAATAAATTTGTAAGATCATCTAATTATGCTCCCATTAATAAACTACATATTATTAAATTTATCTTTCACTTAAATTAAAAGGGATCATCCTTAATCATATTTACCAAAACCCTAAAACTAGATGCTATTCTAAAACTCATCATATCTTACAATTCACTTCTATTTTTATAGTTAACTTTGGTTTAAACAATCATAAACATCTCATTTGAAGTTAATTCATGTTTCAAAGTTAACTTTAGTTACCTGTATCATCAATTAAAATATGATAACTTAACACCATTCCTAACCATCACAAACCCTAATGTAAAACCTAATAACCCTTAAGGCTAATTAACCTTAACTAATACTAGTTTCTTCAAATGTTATTATTTTTGCCACTTCACACAAACAAGTCTATATTAGTTCCTTCAGCTCTTAAGAACTCAACCCAAGGACTTTTTATCCCAATCACCATATAACAATTAATCATAATCAGATTATTCTATTAGTATTTATATATTTTGGATTGTTAACACTTAAGTTCCTTATCAATGTCATTGCTTATAAAATAAACCTAAATATAAACCCAATCTTAAAGAAAATACCTAAGATCAACTTATTCAAAATACTAAGGGTTTCACTTTGGGAATTATAAAATTGCATAGCATTACTTATGCATAATGGCATCCTGCTTCTTTAAACATTAGTCCTTACTGGACCAATGATGGTTATTTCAGATATTGGATCTTCTATTATCTCCAAGATCGTGAGTGCATAATCTTGCAATCACAAAAGGCAAGTTGACACTTGCTCATGTCCTTTGATTATTTTCTGTAAAGTATTTTGCAAATCCAGTGTTGTCATTGTTGGAGATATGCCCTAGAGGCAATAATAAATGTAGTTATTATTATATCTTTGTGTTTATGATAAATGTTTACATTCATGCTATAATAGTATTAACAAGGAAACATTGATACTTGTGTGATTTGTAGGCTTAATTTGAAGTCCCTAGTATAGCCTCTATACTTCACTAGCTTGTTGGTTGATAAATGATTGTGGTTTCCCTATCATGAACATTGAGATGTTATCAACAACAAGATCATATCGTTAGGAGAATGATATGATGGACATACTCCTATAGATAAGCATAGCATAAAGATCAAGTCATTTCAATAGTTCAATTGCTATATGCTTTCTGATACATAGTAACCTAATTCCTTCGACCATGAGATCATGCATATCACCTTTACCGGATGGATGCTTTGATGACATCAAACACCACACCGTAACTGGGTGGCTATAAAGGTGGCATTGAGTGTTCAGAAAGTATTTGTTGAAACACATGGATCAAGAGTGGGATTTGTCCATCCATATGATAGATAGATATACTCTGGGCCCTCTCGGTGGAATGTCATCCAATTAGCTTGCAAGCATGTGACTAGATCACAAGGGATCACATATCACGGGAACGAGAAAACAGTACTTATCGGTAACGAGATTGAACTAGGCATGCAGAGATACCGACGATCATAACCTCGGATAAGTAAACTATCGTGAGACAAAGGGAAATTGGTATCGTATGTAAGTGGTTCATTCGATCGCAAAGTAATCGTATAAATATGTGGGAGCCATATGAATTTCCAGATTCCTCTATTGGTTATTATTCGGAGAAGTGTCTCGATCATGTCCGCATAATTCACGAACCGTAGGGAGACACACTTAAGGATTCGACGTTGTTTGAGTAGTTATGGTATTATGAGAAAGTGACCGAATGTTGTTCGGAGTCTCGGATGGGATCCGGGATATCACGTGGTGATCCGGAATGGTCTGGAGAATAAGATTCATATAAGGAAAGTCCCGTTTCGGAGTTCGGGAATGATTCTGGTGTTTTCATCGGGAATGTTCTAGAAGGTTCCGGAATGTCCGGAACTCCGGAGGGGAAGGGGTACATGAATGTGTCATTGCATATTGGAATGATTGCATCATGTACTAAGTGTTCTCGCTGTTCCAAATAAAGGATTAAATTGAATCTTAAATTGAAAAGTCAAATAGCAAGTTTGAAAAGTCAAACGGCTAAAATTGGAAAGAGGGAAAGAGGAAAGAGAGGGAAACCGAGTTGGGGAGGGAGACCCTCCTCCAACCGGCGCGCCTCCTCCAAGCCAAGTTGGGGAGGGACTCCCCTCCCTCCCCATGGCGCGGCCGGCCCCTCCACCTATAAAAGGAGGGGCAGGGCCCCCTCCTCTAGACACACAAGTTCCTATCCTCTAAATCTAAACCCTAGCCCTAGACCCCGGTTTAGAGCCGCTTTGGTTTAGAGCTTCTAATTGCACTAGCCTTCGGATTAGAGCCTTCTAATTGGTGTGTCTAAACCCTAGACCACTAAAGCTCTCTCATACTCCACCATACTCGCTCCGGCTTAAGGCGAAGCCCTGCGGGATCTCCCCTCTACTTCCGGTACCACGCCGTTGTGCTGCCGGAATCGCGAGGAGAGTGCTACAACCTCCGCTGCCTGCTGGAACAAGGGAGAGGAAGGTCTTCGTCGAGTACCGAATGTGTGACCGACTGCGGGAGCGCTGCCGGAACGCAGCGCCGGAAGGATCGTCTACACGATCTTGAGATCGGAAAGAGTACGACTACATCACCCACGAGAATCTGCTCTCGTTAACCGCTTTGGAATCTTCGAGGGTAAGTTATTCCATCGACTCGTTGCTACAATCTAGTAGATAGATCTTGGCTTGTTTGTTTGTATGCGATAGAAAATTTTTGTTTTCCATGCTACGAACCCCTACAGTGGTATCAGAGCCGTGTCTATATGTAGATCTGTTGCACGAGTAGAACACAATGGTCATTGTGGGCGTTGATGCTTTTATTGTCGATTGCTTCTTGTGTACTTTGCATCTTGCGGTATGTTGGGATGAAGCGGCCCGGGCTAACCTTACATGACATCGTTCATGAGACTTGCTCCACGCTTGACATGCAACTTGTATTGCATAACTGGCTTTGCGGGTGCCTGTTTCTCCTAGCATAGTTAAGATCCAATTTACAACGGGTGATCAACAATGCTAGTATCAATGTTGTGGTTCTTGTTCGTAAGTTAGAACGACACTTATTGAAAGCCCCAAACCACGTAAAATATGCAAAGAAAGTAGAGGCGTCTAACTTTGTTTTGCAGGGGTGTGCAGTGATGTGATATGGCCATGATTGTGATTATATTTGATGTATGCAATGTTCCTTATTGTAAGTTGGCAACCGGCAGGAGCCATATGGTTGTCTTTAATTTATGTTAAGACCCGCGTGTCTATTCAAAGTAGTTGTAATAGTTAAAGCCGGTGGACGACAACCATGGAGAAGCGTCATTGACCTTGATGCAATGTCGGTGATGATGGAGATCATGTTCGTGCTTGAAGATGGAGATCGGAAGCACAAAGAAGAAAGGCCATATCATATCACATATTATTGAATTGCATGTGATGTTAATCCTTTATGCATCTTGTATTGCTTAGTAGATGACGGTAGCATTATAAGATGATCCCTCATGCACATCAATTTCAAGTCATAAAGTGTTCACCCTTAGTTAGCACCGTTGCTAAAGCTTGTTGTTTCGAAGCACCACGTGATGATCGGGTGTGTTAGATTCTGCAAGTGTATACAACGTGAGCAAGCCAGATTTGCTCATGCGGAAACTAAGGTTTGATCTTGACGAGCCTAGCATGTACAGACATGGTCTCGGAACACGGATCACCGAAAGGTAAAGCATGAATCATATAGTAGATATGATGAACATGATGATTGTTCGCCATTGAAACTATATCAACTCTCGTGATGATCGGTGTTGATGTAGTGGATTTGGTTCGTGTGATCACTAAAACAATGTGAGGGATATTGTTTTGAGTGGGAGTTCACCTAGTTTAATTTCATTATTAATTTGAACTCAATTTGTCATAAACTTAGTCTAAAACTATTGCAAATATGTTGTAGATCAATGGCAGCCCCTACCATCAATTTTAATGCGTTCCTAGAGAAAGAAAAGTTGAAAAACAATGGAAGCAACTTCGCGGATTGGTTCCGCAATTTGAGGATTGTCCTCACAGCTGGTAATTTGACCTATGTGCTGGATGCACCGCTGGGTGACCCACCTGCAGCTGATGCTCCCGATGAAGTAAAGAATGTTTACCTCGCTCGGAAGAATCAGTACTCCATAGTTCAGTGTGCTATCTTGTATGGTTTGGAATCGGAGCTTCATAAAAGGTTTGAAGAATCAGACCCATATGATATTGTCGAGGATCTCAAATTGATTTTTGAGACTCATGCGGCAATTGAAAGCTATGAGGCTTCTGAAAAGTTCTTTAACTGCAAGATTTAAGAAGGCAGCTCCGTCAGTGAGCATGTGCTTAAAATGTCTGGGCACGCAAACAAACTTCAAAGCTTGGGTATAGTGATTCCTAATGCTTTGGGGATTTACCGTGTCCTACAATCACTACCACCAAGTTACAAGAACTTTGTGATGAACTACAACATGCAGAACATGAACAAGACGTTGCCAGAACTCTTTGCCATGTTGAAATCTGCAGAAGTGGAGATAAAGAAAGAGCACCAAGTGTTGTTGGTCAATAAGACCACCAAATTCAAGAAAGGCAAGTCTAAGCAAAAGGGACACTTCAAGAAGGGTGGTAAGAAAGTTACCACGCCGGCGAAGAAGACCAAGGCTGGACCCAAGCCTGATACTGAGTGCTTTTACTGCAAGGGAGAAGGTCACTGGAAGCGGAATTTCCCAAAGTACTTGGCGGATCTGAAGAACGGCAACATCAAGAAGAAAGGTATATCTGATATACATGTTATTGATGTGTATCTCACTAGTACTCGTAGTAGTGCCTGGGTATTTGATACTGGTTCGGTTGCTCATATTTGTAACTCGAAACAGGTGCTGCAGAATAAACGGAAGCTAGCGAAGAACGAGGTGACGATGCGCGTGGGAAACGGATCAAAGGTTGATGTGATCGCGGTCGGCACGCTACCCCTTCATCTACCATCGGGATTAGTTTTATACTTAAATAATTGTTATTTAGTGCCTGTGTTGAGCATGAACATTATATCGGGATCTTGTTTATTGCGAGACGGTTACTTGTTTAAGTCCGAGAATAATGGTTGTTCGATTTATATGAGTAATATGTTTTATGCACATGCACCTTTGATAGATGGTCTATTCTTATTGAATCTCGATAGTGGAAATACACATATCAACAACATTGAGGCTAAACGTTTGAAATCAAGCGATAATTCGACCTATATGTGGCACTGTCGTCTTGGTCACATTGGAGTGAAACGTATGAAGAAACTCCATTCCGATGGACTTCTTGAATCACTTGATTTTGAATCACTTGAAAGATGCGAAGCATGTCTGATAGGAAAAATGACTAAGACTCCATTTTCTGGTATGATGGAGCGAGCTACGGACTTATTGGAAATCATACATACCGATGTGTGTGGTCCAATGAGTGTAGCATCGCGCGGTGATTATCGTTATGTTCTTACCTTCACGGATGACTTGAGTAGATATGGGTATATCTATTTCATGAAACATAAGTCCGAAACTTTCGAGAAGTTTAAGGAGTTTCAAAGTGAGGTAGAGAATCAACGTAACAAGAAGATTAAATTTCTACGTTCTGATCGTGGAGGTGAATATCTAAGTTACGAGTTTGGCGAGCATTTGAAGAAATGCGGAATACTTTCACAGTTGACACCGCCGGGAACACCACAGCGTAATGGTGTGTCCGAACGTCGTAATCAAACTCTCTTAGATATGGTTTGTTCTATGATGTCACTTACAGATTTACCGCTATCATTTTGGGGTTATGCATTAGAAACAGCCGCATTCACTTTAAATAGGGCACCGTCTAAGTCCGTTGAAACGACACCGTATGAATTATGGTTTGGGAAGAAACCTAGATTGTCGTTCCTTAAAGTTTGGGGATGTGAAGCCTATGTAAAGAAGTTACAGCCGGACAAGCTTGAACCCAAAGCGGAAAAATGCGTCTTCATAGGATACCCGAAGGAAACTATTGGGTATACCTTCTATCATAGATCCGAAGGCAAAATCTTCGTTGCCAAGAATGGATCCTTTCTAGAGAAGGAATTTCTCTCGAAAGAAGTGACTGGAAGGAAAGTAGAACTCGACGAGGTTGTCGAACCTTCTCTCGAAATTACGAGTAGCACAGCACCGGAAGAAGTTCCTGTGGTGCCTGCACCAAATAGAGAGGAAGCTAATGATGGTGATCATGAAACTTTGGTTGAAGTTGCTACAGAGCCTCGGAGGTCAACGAGAACTCGTACCACTCCAGATTGGTATGATCCCGTTATGAGTGTCATGTTGGTGGACAACACCGATGACCCCGAGACATATGAGGAAGCAATGATGAGCCCAGATTCCAATAAATGGCAAGAAGCCATGAAATCCGAGATTGGATCCATGTACGAAAACCAAGTATGGACTTTGGTGGACCTACCGGATGGCCGGAAGGCTGTCGAGAACAAATGGATTTTCAATAAGAAAACAGATGCTGATGGTAATGTTACTGTCTATAAAGCTCGACTTGTCGCAAAAGGGTTTCGACAAATTCAAGGAGTTGACTACGATGAGACTTTCTCACCGGTAGCGAAGCTAAAGTCTGTGAGGATTATGTTAGCAATCGCTGCATATTATGAATATGAGATATGTCAGATGGATGTCAAAACAGCATTCCTCAATGGAGATATTGATGAAGAGTTGTATATGATGCAACCCAAAGGTTTTGTCGATCCTAAAGATGCTAACAAGGTATGCAAACTTCAACGGTCCATCTATGGATTGAAGCAAGCATCCCGAAGTTGGAATCAACGTTTTGATAAGGTGATCAAAAGTTTTGGTTTTATACAAACTTATGGAGAAGCTTGTATTTACAAGAAAGTGAGTGGGAGCTCTGTAGCATTCTTAATACTATATGTGGATGACATATTGTTGATTGGGAATGATGTAGACCTTCTTAATAGTGTCAAGGAATATTTGAATAATAGTTTTTCAATGAAGGATCTTGGCGAAGCAGCTTACATATTAGGCATAAAGATTTATAGAGATAGATCGAAACGCCAAATATCATTGTCACAGAGTACATATTTGGACAAAGTTCTAAAGAGGTTTGGAATGGAAGATAGCAAGAAAGGGTTCTTGCCCATGTTGCCCAATACGACCTTGAGTAAAACTCAAAGTCCGACATCGGCAGAAGATAGAGAAAGGATGAGTAAGACTCCCTATGCCTCAGCCATAGGATCTCTAATGTATGCCATGCTATGTACTAGACCCGACATTGCATATGCTGTTAGTTTAACTAGCAGATATCAAAGTGATCCAGGAGTGGATCATTGGACAGCGGTCAAAAACATCCTTAAGTACTTGAGAAGAACTAAGGATATGGTTCTTTCTTATGGAGGTGATGAACAACTCGTTGTTAATGGTTACACCGATGCTAGTTGGAACACCGATCCGGATGATTCTAAATCACAATCTGGATACGTATTTATTTTGAATGGTGCAGCAGTTAGCTGGAGGAGTGCAAAGCAAAGCGTTGTGGCGAGATCTTCAACTGAATCGGAATACATGGCTGCTTCGGAGGCTTCACAAGAAGCGATATGGATGAAAGAGTTCATTATAGAGCTGGGTGTGGTTCCTAGTGCGCTGGACCCAATGTCTATCTACTGTGATAACATGGGCGCCATAGCCAATGCGCAAGAACCAAGGTCACACAAGAAGCTGAAGCACATCAAGCTACGTTTTCACGCTATTCGAGAACATATCCAAGATGGGGATATAAAGATTTGCAAATTACGCACAGACCTGAATGTGGCGGATCCGTTGACTAAACCTCTCCCGAGGGCAAAACATGACCAACACCAAACTGCCATGGGTGTTCGGTATATTACCATGTAATCTAGATTAGATGACTCTAGTGCAAGTGGGAGACTGTTGGAGATATGCCCTAGAGGCAATAATAAATGTAGTTATTATTATATCTTTGTGTTTATGATAAATGTTTACATTCATGCTATAATAGTATTAACAAGGAAACATTGATACTTGTGTGATTTGTAGACTTAATTTGAAGTCCCTAGTATAGCCTCTATACTTCACTAGCTTGTTGGTTGATAAATGATTGTGGTTTCCCTATCATGAACATTGAGATGTTATCAACAACAAGATCATATCGTTAGGAGAATGATATGATGGACATACTCCTATAGATAAGCGTAGCATAAAGATCAAGTCATTTCAATAGTTCAATTGCTATATGCTTTCTGATACATAGTAACATAATTCCTTCGACCATGAGATCATGCATATCACCTTTACCGGATGGATGCTTTGATGACATCAAACACCACACCGTAACTGGGTGGCTATAAAGGTGGCATTGAGTGTTCAGAAAGTATTTGTTGAAACACATGGATCAAGAGTGGGATTTGTCCATCCATATGACGGATAGATATACTCTGGGCCCTCTCGGTGGAATGTCATCCAATTAGCTTGCAAGCATGTGACTGGATCACAAGGGATCACATATCACGGGAACGAGAAAAGAGTACTTATCGGTAACGAGGTTGAACTAGGTATGCAGAGATACCGACGATCATAACCTCGGATAAGTAAACTATCGTGAGACAAAGGGAAATTGGTATCGTATGTAAGTGGTTCATTCGATCGCAAAGTAATCGTAGAAATATGTGGGAGCCATATGAATTTCCAGATTCCTCTATTGGTTATTATTCGGAGAAGTGTCTCGATCATGTCCGCATAATTCACGAACCGGAGGGAGACACACTTAAGGATTCGACGTTGTTTGAGTAGTTATGGTATTATGAGAAAGAGACCGAATGTTGTTCGGAGTCTCGGATGGGATCCGGGATATCACGTGGTGATCCGGAATGGTCTGGAGAATAAGATTCATATAAGGAAAGTCCCGTTTCGGAGTTCGGGAATGATTCCGGTGTTTTCATCGGGAATGTTCTAGAATGTTCCGGAATGTCCGGCACTCCGGAGGGGAAGGGGTACATGAATGTGTCATTGCATATTGGAATGATTGCATCATGTACTAAGTGTTCTCGCTGTTCCAAATAAAGGATTAAATTGAATCTTAAATTGAAAAGTCAAATAGCAAGTTTGAAAAGTCAAACGGCTAAAATTGGAAAGAGGGAAAGAGGAAAGAGAGGGAAACCGAGTTGGGGAGGGAGACCCTCCTCCAACCGGCGCGCCTCCTCCAAGCCGAGTTGGGGAGGGACTCCCCTCCCTCCCCATGGCGCGGCCGGCCCCTCCACCTATAAAAGGAGGGGCAGGGCCCCCTCCTCTAGACACACAAGTTCCTATACTCTAAATCTAAACCCTAGCCCTAGACCCGGTTTAGAGCCGCTTTGGTTTAGAGCTTCTAATTGCACTAGCCTTCGGATTAGAGCCTTCTAATTGGTGTGTCTAAACCCTAGACCACTAAAGCTCTCTCATACTCCACCATACTCGCTCCGGCTTAAGGCGAAGCCCTGCGGGATCTCCCCTCTACTTCCGGTACCACGCCGTTGTGCTGCCGGAATCGCGAGGAGAGTGCTACAACCTCCGCTGCCTGCTGGAACAAGGGAGAGGAAGGTCTTCGTCGAGTACCGAGCGTGTGACCGACTGCGGGAGCGCTGCCGGAACGCAGCGCCGGAAGGATCGTCTACACGATCTTGAGATCGGAAAGAGTACGACTACATCACCCACGAGAATCTGCTCTCATTAACCGCTTTGGAATCTTAGAGGGTAAGTTATTCCATCGACTCGTTGCTACAATCTAGTAGATAGATCTTGGCTTGTTTGTTTGTATGCGATAGAAATTTTTTGTTTTCCATGCTACGAACCCCTACAGTCATCACCTGCATTTGAAAAATATCAGAAAACACTATTTTCATAATAATATGTTTATAGGTTATTTACCATGAGGTAATAATCTACTATGAAAGTTCTGATGGTAAAGGAACATATTATATAGGACTTAACAACCAATGTCGTCAGTGATTCTTGCGCCGTATATTACGCGTTAACCATGAGATTTGGAATGGGACGAAGAAGTCAGCTGGATCGGCTCCCTTTCGCATGCATTGGACACTGTTCTGAGTATTTGTAAGTTGCAGATCATGGGTATAGCCGTTTATACGGGGGAAGTCTACCGTGGATCCGGGCTTACAAAAGACAGATATCTAGTGTTAATGGTTGTTGTGTGTATCCAATTAAGGTATAGCCGTTTTATACGGGGAAAAGTCTACCTTGAGTTTGGTCATCCAACAATTGTGGTGTATGCGGGGTCGTGGAGAAGGACAGTGATTAGCTTGGATCTTCGTCTGGGCCTCATACCAAGGAAGTGTGAACGAGCCTATAACTCGGATGTGCAACAAAGCTAAGATCTCTCATGGGTAAAGTAACGCACCTCTGCAGAGTGTAAGAACTGTAACTTGTTACTCCCTGTTCCGGGAAGGAGCTGCGAACGCTGCGGGAAAGGAACTCCATGAAAGTTCTGGTAAACCCGTGAAGGCTGATGGATATAGCTTTTCAGAATAAAAGCAACCTTTGAAGAAATGTTTACAAAAACTTGCATTGCCTACGACCTATGCTCTATGGCTGTAGATAGTGCATCAAACACTCCTCTTTAGTGAATTTTCTAAGTACGCTCGTACTCAACGTATCTTCTTAACCCTTGCTAGATCTCGGAGAAACCAATGACGTTTCCAGGAAATAAGTCACTTGAAGAGTTGAAGATATCTAAGGGAGATCAACGGAGTCGTAGACTTTACCAAAATCTATCGAAGACAAGCTGAAGCATAGAATAGAAATAAAAACCCTAGAATCTAGAACCTACTTCTGTAGAATAATAATATAGTAGTACTTTCAAGCCTTATACATATATTAATAGTAGCACTTCTAAAGTAACCCCGGGTGGATATTTCTGGTTCTTTCTGTATAATATTCCTCACTATCCGAGGAAGCTCTCTGGATCTTTTGTAATATGTTATATGTAATATAAAGTGTTTTCTTGGACCAGCGATGTTTCTGTTGTACCACTCTAAGGGATATAATGCGGATGGAACGGTGTTCCATTGGTATTATATCAACGACTATAGTGTACTACACCATGCAGTGGTATGCTGTGTCACCGCAGGACGATGGTGGCGGCGGCTACAGACGGTTTCGTGGAGTATTGATCGGGTGCCTAGGGTTTCTGCATCGGGTGCTTCTTATAGGCGAAGAGGTGAGGCAGGGGGCCACCAGGGCGGCTGCACCCCCCAAGCGCGGGGTGGGCCCACCCGCACGGCCAGGGGGTGTGGCCCCCTGGTGAGCCTCCTCCGTCTCGTATTCTGGCTTCGTGTTGCCCGCGGTAAAATATTTATTTTGGCTTTTGTCCCGTCCAATTCCAATAATATTGATTTTCTGCCTTTCTGGAACCAAAAATAGAAGAAAATAGGCAACTGACACTATGGCAACTTGTTAATAGGTTAGTACCAGAAAACATATAAAAACACCTCAAAGTGTGGACAAAGCAAAGCAAAGTAGATAGTAAACAAGCATGGAGCATAACAAATTATAGATACGTTTCCGACGTATCACTAGCATAACATGTCTCTTATCTTAGGGAAAAACTACTCCGCCGAGGGAGTTGACTGAGCACTCTTTGCATGTAAGGCCAGGAGAAAGCACGATGAAGCAACCTCTCTGCCACTTCGCCGAAGACAAGAGAAAAATTATAGGGGATGAGATAGCTCGGCTCCTTGCGGCCGGTGCATCATGGAAGTGCTTCACCCGGATTGGTTATCAAATCTAGTGTTACTGGAAAAGAAAAAGGATGACCCAAATGTAGCCGTCGTATGGCGAATGTGTATCGATTACACGAACCTAAACAAGGCGTGTCCCAAAGATCCTTTTACATTACCTAGGATAGACAAAGTCATTGATTCGACCGCTGGTTGTGAGTTGTTGTCATTTGTAGACGCGTATTCTGGTTTCCACCAGATACCGCTAAATCCGGCCGATCAAATAAAGATTGCGTTTGTTACCCCATATGGGGCTTATTGCTATCGCACCATGCCATTCGGACTGCGTAATGCAGGAGCAACATACCAAAGATGCATGCAAAAGTGTCTACATGACCAGATAGGAAAAAATGTACAAGTATATGTGGACGATGTGGTTAAAAAACCAAGGAGAGCAAAATGCTCCTTGATGATATTCGGCAGACATTCGCAAATTTGAGAAGATTTTGAATGAAGCTTAACCCGGAGAAATGCACCTTCGGTGTGCCGGCTGGAAAATTACTCGGTTTCCTCGTGTCCAGCCGAGGTATAGAGGCGAATCCAACTAAAATCCGAGCAGTTGAAAAAATGGAACTGCCGAGGTGTCTAAATGATGTACAAAAATTCACGGGCTGCCTGGCTTCGCTGAGTCGATTCGTATGTCAGCTGGGGGAAAAGGCATTACCTCTATATCAACTGATGAAAAAATCTGATAAATTCGTCTGGACACCGCAAGCAGATAATGCATTTCATGAGTTGAAAAAGATGTTGGCCATAGCATCGATCTTGGCTTCTCCATTATCAAAAGAACCTATGTTACTTTATGTAGCCACCACTAACAGAGTGGTAAGTGCGGTAGTTGTTGTAGAACGGAATGAGGAAGATAGGTCGATACAAAGGCCGGTATATTACCTGAGCGAGGTATTATCGGCCTCAAAACAAAACTACCCGCACTACCAGAAGATGGCTTATGGAGTATACATGTCGGTGAAAAACTCAAACATTACTTCGAAGAGCATCCGATAAAAGTGATTTGTGAAGCGCCCATAGCCGAGATATTGAGCAACAAAGATGCAAGTGGCTGAATAGAAAAATGGGCAATCGAGTAATCACCTTATGCTCCGCAATTCGATAGGCGAGATGCAATCAAATCTCAGGCAATGGCCACTTCTTTGTGGATTGGGCCGAGGTACAATATGAACCACCATTAATAGTAGTACTTCTAAAGTAACCCCGAGTGGATCTTTCTGGTTCTTTCTGTATAATATTCATCACTGTCCGAGGAAGCTCTCTGGATCTTTTGTAATAAGCTATATGTAATATAAAGTGTTGTCTTGGACCCGCGATGTTTCTGTTGTACCACTCTGAGGGATATAATGTGGATGGAACGGTGTTCCATTGGTATTATATCAACGACTATAGTGTACTACACCATGCAGTGGTATGATGTGTCACCGCAGGGCGATGGTGGCGGCGGCTACAGACGGTTTTGTGTAGTTTTGATCGGGTGCCTAGGGTTTCTGCATCAGGTGCTTCTTATAGGCGAAGAGGCAAGGCAGGGGCCACCAGGGCCGCTGCACCCCCTAGGCACGGGGTGGGCCCACCCGCACGGCTAGGGGGTGTGGCCCCCTGGTGATCCTCCTCCGTCTCATATTCTGGCTTCGTGTTGCCCGCGGTAAAATATTTATTTTGGCTTTTGTCCCGTCCAATTACAATAATATTGATTTTCTGCCTTTCTCGAACCAAAAACAGAAGAAAACAGGCAACTGACACTATGGCAACTTGTTAATAGGTTAGTACCAGAAAACATATAAAAACACCTCAAAGTGTGGACAAAGCAAAGCAAAGTAGATAGTAAACAAGCATGGAGCATAACAAATTATAGATACGTTTCCGACGTATCACTAGCATAACATGTCTCTTATCTTAGGGAAAAACTACTAACACGACATCTATAGGATTTACCATAGCATAGCATATACTTAGAAAAATCATCATGCAAATCCTACTCAAAATAGTGCTAATGCAATAAGAAAAATAGTAGGACATGGGATGATATATCACTTGCCATGGTAGCTAGGAGAATAGGTACAATCACACTCTCCACAATCCACAAAACCTACACACAAATTCATACAACAAATATTCACGAATCAATATACAAACAAAAATAATTATGAATGCATGCAACATGCAATGAGATGATTTGTCCCAGTTTTAAATAAAATTTTATAATACTGAATACAAAGCATATATTCTAAAGTCTAAATAAAAACAAAAACCACTTTAAAATAATATTCTAAATAATTTTTATAGTCACAATAGGCTTACAAATGTTTCTTCATAAAATCCTAATTTTTCATAGGCAAATGGCCAAATCAATGCCATATATGCAAAGATCTCATTTTTCTGAATCCAGAGACATATTATTTGTAATTTTTGGATTTACATAACAAAAGTTATGCAATTTACAAGATTAAACAACTAATAGAATAAAATCTGGAGTTTAAAACAAAAACAGAGCCACGCGGCAGCGTCTGATTGGACGGCACCACTTCGAGTGGATCAGACGCGTGAGACGTAGGATCTAAGTGGCGATGTGTGGTCCAGATCTAATTGTACCCCTTCGCTTCTGTTTCTAATCTTGACCACTAGATCCAGATCCAATGGATTAGATCTACCCGACCAAAATCTAGCGGCGCCAATGGCCATAGCGGCGGCGACGCCACTGACGGTGATGCCCCGGCAAGATCAGGGGGGTAGGGAAGGGGCACTGGTGCTTATCACGGTCGCAGAGACGTGGGGAAGCTCAAAGTGGACGCGGTTGGGGCGGGGGCGCATGGACACGACGACTATCGCTCGTCGGAGTTCGGCTGCGCCTCGGGTGCTTGCAGACGACGATGGGGGCGACGACCTGGGGCACAGTTGGACAAGACATGGGAATTAGCAGATGCGCAAGACAAATGGGGAACATGCTCGCGTGAACGAGAAGCAAACGGGTGCACGAGGCTCACCGGAATAGCTCGTCGGAGCTGCTCGGTACTGCGGTGGTGTGAGGCAAAATTAGGGGAGCCTGGCGGTGCTTAGTGCTAGCTGTGTGAGGGGAAATGACGCGGAGAGGGAGGGGTTTAAGTAGCTGGGGTGAGGTACGAGAATCACACACACATTCATCGGCAATCAACGCGATTTGATTCGGCAGTGAAGAGGGAGGAAACGGCGGGCGAGCTAGTCGTCACGCGAGATTTGGGGAAGAAAGGTGAGGTGGCAACGGTGCCCAGCTGTCAGTAAGGGGGGTGCACGTGCAGGTGAGAAACAAGGGGAGAGGGGGGAGTTCCCGGGTGGGATAGTGGGCTGCTTTGGGCCTAGGCCGGACTAGCTGGTTGGCTTCTATTTTTTTTCCTTCTTTTGCTTTTTCTTTTCTGTTTTGATTTTTCAAATGATATTTGAATGGCCATTTAAAATACAATTTAATTCAAACTTTCACCAATATTTGTTGTTGTGATCCTAGTGCTAAAATGTGTGTCAAACACATCTATACACTCCAAAACATTTTTGGGTCACAAAATAAAAAGAAAACCATGCCCCATACATATAATATAAAAGGGGTTTAAATATGGTTTTATTAGGGTTTAAGCTTTGAAATTTTTTGTGCAAGGTAAACATGCCATGATGTTATGAATGCAATAACATGGTTTTGAATTTGATGAAATTTGGGATGTTACAAATCTAACCCCCTTAAGATGAATCTCGCCCTCGAGATTCGGATTGGCTAGCAAATAGGTGAGGGTGATCTTTCCGAAGCTCATCTTCTCTCTCCCAAGTTGCTTCTTCCTCGGTATGATGATTCCACTGTTCTTTGCAGAACTTGATGGTCTTAGTACAAGTGACGCTTTTTGCTGCCTCGAGAATCTTGATAGGTTTCTCTTCATAAGTGAGATCATTTTCTAGCTGAACTTCTTCTAGTGGTACTGTTGGGGAGGTGACCCCGGATAGGGTCAAGACAGGGGAAAGACGAAAGGAATCTCCCTTGTCATGAGCCGAATTACTATTTGTGTCGTCCGGGTCATATAAGAGTCGGCCGAGATAAGCAGGGCCATGGCAAGTGTAGAATGTGTAACACCTTATCCGCCGACATACGAGTTAAGTCGGCCGAATGAGTCTGATTAACATGAATACAGGTGTAGGCCGAGCCGAGTGATGCGAGACAAGGCCGAATAACATGAAGCTTGTAGGAGAAGGAGGTTCCTATAGTCAAACCCTAGTCACAAGCTAGGAGGAATCTAGACAGATCCAAGCACAAAGGACAAGGAGCAGAGCAGTAGAAGGGCAGAAGAACGTCACGGAGGTGACAGTAAGGAAGCCCGAGGCGCGCATGTGAAGCTCTCTGGAACATTGCCGCCGATAGAAGGACGACACGGAAAGGAGGTCGTCGAGTTACTATATTGGGACAAGCATATTCCAAGGATATGCTTGCCACGTCAGCCCTAGAAGGAACCAAGGCACCCCTTTATAAGGGGGGACGCTGGCTCCTGAGGGGGGATCGATTCATTCTACGTCGTAAGGATCGTGTAGTACCTCTCTTCTTCCTGGATACAGCTCAAGGAGCATTTGTAGTCCTTAAGAGGAGAAATAAAGATCTACTAGTTAGTCATTTGAGTGTAGAAATAACTACATCTTCCCTCCCCGGATCCCTCTAGCATCCATTGGCCCCATACTTTAGCCTACCCATGGAAACTGCCGTGCCACCACCACGACAGTTGGTTCCCACCGTGGGGCCAGCAGCGGTGCTAGCTGGAGTCAAGATCCGGACGGGAAACTTCATCCACACCGGCGAGCGCGTTGTCTCTGGCTTAGTCCAGAGATTTGATCTCTGGGACTATGTCAGCGATAACGCAGGTAGCTTCAGGAGGAAAGCGCCTCCGCGCAACGGCGTCTTCATCAACTTGGGCACGCACAAGGTCTACGTCAGCGTCGACACCTCCTGCGTTTATCCTCACCGAGTTATTGATGCAGGATAGCCTCCCCTCAGTGCCGCTAACGTCCGCGTGGAGCACGCCCCGTCATCAGCGTCGACACCTCCTTCGTTTATCCTCACCGAGTTATTGATGCAGGAGAGCCTCCCCTCAGTGCCGCTAACGGTCCGCGTGGAGCACCCCTCGTTGGCAGCGTCGAGGTGATGATGACAACCGCAGCACAGGCGGCAGGAGCAGGCGCCGGACCAAGCAAGGACCCGGTGGCAGGACAGGTGACCACGAAGCAAGCAGCCCCACAGCCCACCGAGGTAGATCCACCAGCAGCCAAGTCAGCCGAGGTGCAGGAGACAACCCCAAAGGCCGCAAGGGTAAGATGGCCGCCTCTGGAAAGACCGGAGAATATTGTCCAGGCAACTATAGATAATCTAACCACGCCTTTGGCGCCGATACTTGTTCCGGCTAACGCACAGGCGGAGTTAGAAGAGACTAGAAAAAAAGTACTGGTAGAGGCAAAAAAGGTGTTAGCCTTGCGGGAGTCCTTGACCATGACCCTGCGAGAAATGCTAAGGCAAACAAACTAGATGTTGCCCCCGAGCGGGTAGATGAATTAAGATTGAGAGGAAAAAACCTCATGAATAATATCAACAAAGAGCATGAGACTCATAAGGCTGATTCAGTTGATCTAGGCTTGCCGAGGTATAGAACCCTGGCAAAGAACCTGAGGGCGGCAAATGCCGCAGCCCTGGAGTTAGAAGGATTAAGCGGGGAAGCCCGGCAGAAACAACAAGAAAGAGTGAATGAACTGGTGCGCATTGTGAACCAGCAGAATGAGGAGATGCTTAGGGCCGACCCGGCAAGACCGGGAGCCTCGCGTATGGTTCATTCGGCCGGAGCTGCACCCGCACTATCTGCGGCAGCAACATCCTCACCCGGAAACAACGCGCGAAAAGATAGAGCGGTGACCTAGGGAAAAAGAAATAAGCAAATTGTTCCGTATGATCTGGCAGTAGCCGGAAAGGTCAATGATAACAGAGGCAACGGAAGCCGAGGTAACAGTGGGGAAAGAAGCCTCGGCCGTGCCAATAAAGGCAACGGAAGCCGAGGTAACGAGGACCTCGGAAGGAGAAATCATGAGAACAATAACCCGGTGGAGGGAAGGAGAAATCCTCCGCTGGATCCTTGGCTGAGGTATGATCGTCGGCAAGAGCGAGAAGTGAGACCAGCACATTTTGATCAGGAAAATGAGAGGTACAATGATGGGTACTTGAATATGGAGAATGCAGAACATGGTGGGAATAATCATTGTGGAATACATGAGAGGATCATATACAGGAACTTGCCAACAAATGATGCAAGGCTAAAATTGGACAGGTTGTATCGGTCCGAGTTGTTGGAGGAACAAGGTCCGCCTGGTCCGGCATGCTTTGGACCTCGGATCATGGGCGAACCACCGGTGCCGAACTTTCAATTGGCGAGGGGCACGAAAACGTACAATGGAAGTACAAAACCACAAGATTGGTTAATTGATTATGCCACTGCGGTGAAGATAGCCAGCGGAAACCTACGATGGGCGGTGAGATACGTCCCACAGATGCTGGAAGGACCAGCCAGAGTGTGGCTGAACAATATGCCAGCAGGAAGTATCAACTGTTGGTTAGATTTTGAAGAAATGTTTGTCCGCAACTTCACCAGTACCTATAAAAGGCCAAACATGCCACAGAAGCTCGCTATGTGCAAGCAAAGGCCGAATGAAACAGATAGAGAATTCTTGACTCGGTGGTGTAACCTCAGAAACTCATGCGAAGGAGTCATAGAGTCTCAAGCGATAGCTTGGTTTGCTCAAGGCTGCCGATATGGAAGTGTGTTATGGCAAAGGCTGCCAAGAGATATGCCGACTACATTGGCAGAGACCATCAGGATAGCAGATTCGTATGCTTTAGGGGATCCGATGCAACCAGAATTAATGTCGGCAGAGCATCGGGAGCACCAGGATCAATATTCAAGATATGCAGTTGGGTCATCAAGGCGCAATGAATTCCAAGGTAGAAGAAGGGAGGAGAGGCCAGACTACATGATGAAGCCCGTCCTACGGACGCACCGCCATCTACAACACCTAGTCCCCCAAGTGGACCAATGACTCGCGCCCGAGCCAAGCTCCTACAAGCTAAGGTTAACTCGCTCCTTTACTCATGTGATTTTGGTTTACCTTTGTATGGCTTGCTACTTCATGCAACTACGTTATGTATCCTCAGCTATGAAGCAACATCACCACACCAAGACCCCAGGGGAAAAGGACCAGGAGAAGACGCTGCTGGAGCTCTGCACACCGGAGTCTCCATTGTACACCGGAGTCTCCGGTCCTGTACACCGGAGTCTCCGGACCAACCTCCGGTCCGGCCCCATGAACCAAGCCAGGGACAGTCAGAAGGCCCCTCCGGAGATGGGTCCGGAGATTGACCGGAGTCTCCGGTCCAGAGCAGAGTCTCCGGACTGCTCAAACGCCAGGCATGTTAAGGCCTTTTGGGCCTGGCCCATGTAAACCCCAGATTCGCCCCAACTTCCAGTTTTATACCTAAACTACCCCTGTTTTTGTGGTTGGCCTATAAATATCCCCCACCCTCTATTGTAAACCCTAGACTTGGATAATTGTAGTTGAAGACACCCCTTTGAAGACCTATCAACTATTTGTCTCATGCTCCTTGACAAGGAGCACCAAATTATCCACAACCTCTTGGATTTTGCCTCGTGCGTTCAAGTTGTACAAGTCCTTGGGATCTCGGTGTCTCGTGCCCAAGTAGTCAAGATCTCACCAACCTCCTCGCCCCCGTTGTTGGTCGTGGAGGGAGAGCTTCGCCCAACACCGATCCTAGGGATTGTGTTGGACCGGTTGCCACCGGTGTGATACAACGGTTTGTATCGGGTTTTCGCGCGTGTGTTCATGGAGTTCTTCGCGTGTGTGTTCAAGGATTTCATCCCCCTTCCCCTTTCCACCGCTTTCCCCTCGATTCCCATGGAATTCGTGAAAGATCGGGCCACCCCAAGGAGTCTCCCCCAACATATTTGTATCAAGAGCAAGGTTGATCACGAATTTCCCCTCAATTTTTCTTCTCCCCACCATAAATTCGAAAATTTCCCAAAAAACATCCCCAATTTGCCTTTGGATCGATCTATCCTTTGGAGTGTTATTTGTGATTTTGATCCGACCAAATCTTGTCTAAGGTGTTGGTCCAGCTATTGTCTGCATTTCCCAGCCCAATTTTGACCAAATTTTCGCGGATTTGAGGACTCTAGGCGTGAATTTCTGCTCAAGAACACGAGCAGATCTTCCACACTGGAGTCTCCGGCCCTGTGCACCGGAGTCTCCGGACCTGGACGCCAGTTTTTGATTTTTCCTCTTTTCTGCATTGGCTAATCTGTCCACTTGTTGTTTGTGTTCCCTGTGCGTGTCACCAATTAACAGATAGCTTACGCAACATCGCCCGCGCTCTTCGACACCACAGACCCCAAACTCTTCCCCGCTCCGTCGACACAAGACCATCATCAACAACTAAGGTATAACTTGTGTCAACCCTTGTAGCCATATCTTCCTTTGTGTGTACCTATCCTATGAGAGCAACTCATTTTGTGTTTGTCTAAGCATTGTGCACTTGCCATTGGAAAGTGAGAGTGTGAGGGCAAATACAAAAGTTAACATGGTAGCATAGAAAGGGAGCAAAAGAAAAAGAATAAAAAAACAAGAAGAAAAATAGAAAGATACATAGTCTCCCAATACAAAGAGAGTATCAAGCTTGTAAGGAAAAGAGAGAGGAAAAAGCGCGCCAAGGCAAGTGCACAAATCCGTTGCTTACCCTCTTTTGGCAAACGAGTTGTGGTCTCTCCTTGAGTTGGCACGACAACCGAGCGTAGTCTTCGTTAGACCCTTTTGTGCTCACTTCCATAGTTGTGCTAACCCCATTTTTCTCCACGTGTGTGTGTAGTCGTAGGTTCTCGTCACCTTTTGAGTTGACCATTTCCTTTTGACTTGAGTTTTGTTGGATCTTCTCCACTTTTGACTATCCTTTTTGTTTGGTTGGTTCTTTGGCTTTCCACCTTCCTCCCCACCAAAATCTTTTGAGAGTGTAATTTCTTGTGTGTGGGTCTCTTTGCGATTTCACTTTGCAAGCTTTTAGCTCTCTTGTGTGGTGGTTTGATACAATCTCCAAGGTGAGGTAAAAGGCTAACTCTCCACGTTTCTCCTCCATATACAACCCTTGTCGGCTTTGCATCATGGACAGGAATGGCGAGTCGTCCCAACCACCACCACCTCCAGAGGGCGACACACAATACATGACAAGATGGGATCATTGGAAGGTTCGAGGAGAATTCAACTACCGTTGTGAAGCCCTTGAGCGGCGCCAAGACGAACAATTCAGCGAAGCCCGAGTGGAATTCAAGAACATCGACAACCGCTTCGAAGAAGTCCGAGGACAAATGCATGCCATGCAACACAACCTCGGCCATCAAAATGAAGCTCTTGGTCGCGCCCTCGCCGCAACGGATGAGAAGCTTCAACGCCTCATTGAGGGTCTAGCAAGGCCACGATCTCGTGACTCAAGCTCGTCATGGCACTCCTCAAGTGAATCAAGCGCTCCTCGCCGTCACGCTTCAAGGCACCAAGATGGACCCGTCCTTCACTCTATGAGCTATTCGCAAGTGGTACCATCTCCGTGACACGCCGCGACATCAAGCTATGATGGTGATCTCTCCGCAAGACCTCCAAGACGTGATGCGAACCGTCCACAACAAAGGGAACTTGTGATACAACAAGAGTAACCTCACGTGGACCACCAAGCCCATTGCCAACGACATGTTCCTTCAACAACAAGTGAAGCATCCGAAGTGGACGAACAAGATCGCCGTCAGCGTGAAGCACTCGAAGATCCACCAAGGCGTCATCATCGACATGAACGTCAACGTCGAAGACATGATCATCATGACGAGCCTCCTCCACATCGAGAATAAAGGGAGCATCCCATTGCGCATGCGGCTCGACGTCCTCCTCGCCACATGGCGCAAGGCAATGCTCATCGTCCTCAACCTCGGCAAGAACAAGAGCAAGCTCCCCAAGCTCGTCGTGAGGACCAACAACCTCCTCCTCGCCCTCAACCTCACCAACAACACGAGCAAGCTCCCCAAGCTCATCGTCAAAACAAAGTTCCTCCACCAAACGAGGCACCTCAACAACTGCAAGGGCAACGCAACCATCACCAAGCAAGACATGAGAGCTCGGATGATGAAGATGGCCGCCACAACCATGGAAACCGCCGACACCGGAACTGCAATGAAGAAGAAACTTTCGGCAAGCTCAAGTTCACCATGCCCAAGTTCACCGGTTCCAATGAACCCGAAGAATATCTCTCATGGGAAATCAAGGTTGACAAGATCTTCCGCATGCACAACTATAGCAATGAGAAGATGATGGCCATGGCGTCCCTCGAGTTTGATGATTATGCAAACCTTTGGTGGGAACAAGTCCAACTCGCTCGTGAAGCAAAAGAAGAGCCTCCAATCTCAACTTGGCAAGATATGAAGGCTCATATGAGATCCCGCTTTGTTCCTTCACACTACACGCGTGAACTTTTCAACAAGCTCCAAACGCTTAGTCAAGGGACAAAGACCGTGGAAGAGTACTTCAAGCAAATGGAGCTCAACATGATCCGTGCCAACATTGAAGAGCGTGATGAACAAACAATGGCACGTTTCCTCAATGGCTTGAACCATCCAATCAAGCGCATCACCGAGTTCCAAAAGTACAACATCATGGTTGAGCTCGTACACATAGCATCAAAAGCCGAGCGTCAAGTGCAAGAGGACATCAAGTACAACAAGCCAAAGACGTACTTCACATACAAGAAAGCGCCAACCAATACTCCAACAACACCAAGTGGAAGCTCATCAAGTACCACCAAGCTTCCCTTCAAGCCAACACTTCCTCAAGGAAAACCACCCCCAAGTGGCAAATACACAAAGGATGAACAACCATTCAATGGTGAGTGCTACAAGTGTGGAGGCAAAGGACACAAGTCGGCCACATGTGGAAACAAGAAAGTTTTGTTCATCCACGACAATAGCAATGAAGAATACTTGAGTGAAGATGAGTTTGATGCAAGGGTCAAGGAAGCAATGGCACGGCAACATTTGGAAGATGACCAAGACCTACTTGTGTGTGAATATGACGCAAGTCCATCGCTTGTCGTCACAAGGGTCTTAACTACTCAAATCCATGAGAATGAAGACCAAAGATCAAACATCTTTCAAACTCATGCCGGTATCAATGGGAAGTCCATCAAGGTTGTCATTGATGGAGGGAGTTGCCATAATCTTGCAAGCACGGAATTATGTGAGAAGCTCAACCTCGCCCTCCACCCACACAAGAATCCATACCATATACAATGGCTAAGTGACCAAGGGTCCATCAAGATCAAGCACACCGTTTCGGTAACCTTCTCAATTGGACCATACAAAGACACGGTGGATTGTGATGTGGTCGCAATGACCGTTTGACATATGTTGCTCGGTAGGCCATGGCAATATGACAAGCGTGCCTTGCATAATGGTCACACCAACACTTATACATTCAAATGGCTTGACAAGACTTGTGTTTTACAACCAATGACTCCTAGCCAAATAATTGCGGACAATGCAAAGGCTTTAGTGAGGGCGCAAAGCAAAAACCAACTTGTGAGAAGAGTGGTGAGCGAGAGAACCACATTATAGTTAGTGAGAGCCATAAGCCAAACTCGAGTGGAAAAACTAAGAGTGTTCTTCTTGCCACCAAAAGTGAGATGAGAGAAGTGCGGAACAACCCATCCATCTTGCACTATGTCCTTGTATGCAAGGGACTAGCGCAAGGAACTAATGACTTGACAAATGTTCCTCCTTCTTTGATGGCTATTTTGCAGGAATTCCAAGATGTATTCCCTGAAGAGCTTCCTCATGGACTACCCCCTCTTCGCGGAATCGAGCACCGCATTGACCTCATACCCGGCGCACCACTTCCAAACCGCGCCGCGTATCACACGAACCCGGAAGAGACAAAGGAGATAGAACGGCAAATCAACCACCTCGTCTCAAAAGGTTTGATCCAAGTAAGCACTAGCCTAAGAGCGGTCCCCGTGATTCTAGTCCCAAAGACGGATGATACGTTGCGGTTATGCATGGACTGCCGTCCAATTAATGCTATCACCGTGAGTTATCGCCATCCTATACCGCGTCTTGATGACATACTTGATGAGTTGTGTGGAGCCACTATATTTTCCAAAATTGATCTTCGTAGTGGTTACCATCAAATACGCATGGCCGAGGGTGATGAGTGGAAAACCGCCTTTAATACCAAGCTTGGTCTCTATGAATGGTTGGTTATGCCGTTTGGCTTATCAAATGCCCCATCTACCTTCATGCGCCTTATGAACCATATCTTGAGATCTTTCATTGGGAAGAGTGTAGTTTTTTACTTTGGTGACATCCTTGTCTATAGCAAGTCACTAGAGGAGCATGTTACTCATGTTAAGGAGGTCCTCCAAATCCTTCATCATGAAAAGCTATATGCTAATCTCCCCAAGTGTACCTTTGAAAAAGACAAATTGATTTTCCTTGGATTTGTTGTGTCTTCTAATAGCATTGAAGTGGATGTCCCAAAAGTTAAGGACATACGAGATTGGCCCATCCCTACCAATGTTAGTGAACTGCGTAGTTTTCATGGGTTGGCTGGCTTTTACCGTCGCTTTGTGAAAGACTTTTCTACAATTGCTTGCCCCCTCAACGAATTGACTAAGAAAAATGTCACATTCGTTTGGGGAAAAGCACAACAAAAGGCTTTTGATGAGCTCAAAAAGAGGCTCACCGAAGCACCACTTCTTGCATTACTAGATTTCACAAAAACCTTTGAGATTGAATGTGACGCTAGTGGTATTGGCATTGGAGGCGTCCTTATGCAAAATGGGCGTCCTATTGCATACCATAGTGAGAAACTTGATGGCGCGCGCCTCAACTATCCAATTTATGACAAAGAACTTTTTGCTTTGGTTCGTGTCCTTCAAGTGTGGCAACACTACCTTTGGCCCAAAGAATTTATCATCCATTCCGACCACGAGTCGTTGAAATATCTTAAGGGCCAAGCCAATTTGAGTAAAAGGCACGCCAAATGGGTTGAGTTCATGGAATCTTTTCCTTACATTTTCAAGTACAAGAAGGGCAAAGAAAATGTAGTTGCGGACGCCTTGTCTCGCAAAAACACAAACCTTATTACGAGACTCGAAGTAAATGTCTTGGGTCTTGATGACATCAAATCTTTGTACGCGTCCGACCCATTCTTTGGATCAATTTTTGCAAAGTGTTCAATAGACAAAGGGGTTGATGATTTCTATTTGCATAAGGGTTTTCTTTTCAAACAAAACAAACTTTGCATTCCGAAGTCGTCCCTCCAAATTTTGCTTCTTCAAGAGTCCCATGGTGGAGGGCTTATGGGCCACTTTGGCCGTGACAAGACATATGACATGCTCTCCACTCACTACTATTGGCCAAAGATGAAGCGCGACGTGGAGCGCCACGTCCAACGATGCACTACTTGTGCCCAAGCTAAGTCCAAGTCCAACCCTTTTGGTCTTTATATGCCATTACCTATTCCTCATGCACCTTGGTCGGACATTAGCATGGACTTTGTGTTAGGACTTCCTAGATCTAAACATGGACATGATTCTATATTTGTGGTAGTGGATCGCTTTTCTAAAATGGCACACTTCATTCCGTGCCATAAGACCGATGATGCTTCACATGTAGCAAATTTGTTTTTCAGGGAAATAATTCGGCTACACGGTGTACCAAGAACAATCGTCTCCGACCGCGACGTCAAATTCATGAGCTACTTCTGGAAGACACTCATGGCCAAGCTCGGCATCAAGCTCCTCTTCTCGTCCGCCTCGCATCCTCAAACTGATGGACAAACCGAGGTCGTCAATCAAAGCCTTGGCACCCTTCTACGTGTGTTGATAAAGAATAACCTTAAAGATTGGGAGGAATGTATCCCTCATGCCGAGTTCGCCTACAACCGCGCCAAGCACTCCACCACCATGAGGAGCCCGTTCATGATCGTCTATGGATTCGAACCTCTCACCGCGCTCGATATCCTCCCCCTTCCCCTTCATGAACGTTCCAATATGGATGTTGACAAGCGTGCCCAAACAATGAAGAAACTCCATGAAGACACAAGAGCTACGGTCGAGCAACAAGTACTTCGCCAAGCATCAAGGCTGAACAAGAACAAGAAGGAGATGATCTTCGAAGAAGGCGACCTTGTGTGGATACACTTGAGCAAGGACCGCTTCCCCAATGATCGTGACTCCAAGATCAAACCAAGGGGATATGGCCCCTTCAAGGTCCTCAAAAGAATCAACAACAATGCATACGTCATCAACATACCAACCTCAAAGTACCTAATGAGCAATACGTTCAACGTCAAGGACCTCTCGCTATACCATGGACAGAATCAAAATGTCAACCATGAAGAGTCGAGGACGACTCTTTCCCAAGGGGGGGTCTGACGCAGCCCGTCCTACAGACGCACCTCCATCTACAACACCTAGTCCCCCAAGTGGACCAATGACTCGTGCCCGAGCCAAGCTCCTACAAGCTAAGGTTAACTCGCTCCTTTCCTCATGTGATTTTGGTTTACCTTTGGATGGCTTGCTACTTAATGCAACTACGTTATGTATCCTCAGCTATGAAGCAACATCACCACACCAAGACCCCAAGGGAGAAGGACCAGGAGAAGACGCTGCTGGAGCTCTGCACACCAGAGTCTCCGGTGTACACCGGATTCTCCGGTCCTGTACACCAGAGTCTCCGGACCAACCTCCGGTCTGGCCCCAGGAACCAAGCCAGGGACAGTCAGAAGGCCCCTCAGGAGACGGGTCCGGAGATTGACCAGAGTCTCCAGTCCAGACCGGAGTCTCCGGACTGCTCGACGCCAGGCATGTTAAGGCATTTTGGGCCTGGCCCATGTAACCCCCGGATTCACCCCAACTTCCAGTTTTATACCTAAACTACCCCTATTTATGTGGTTGGCCTATAAATAGCCCCCACCCTCTATTGTAAACCCTAGACTTGGATAATTGTAGTTGAAGACACCCCTTTGAGGATCTATCAACTATTTGTCTCATGCTCCTTGACAAGGAGCACCAAATTATCCACAACTTCTTGGATTTTGCCTCGTGCATTCAAGTTGTACAAGTCCTTGGGATCTCGGTGTCTCGTGCCCAAGTAGTCAAGATCTCACCAAGCTCCTCGCCCCCGTTCTTGGTCGTGAAGGCAGAGCTTCGCCCAACACCGATCCTAGGGATTGTGTTGGACCGGTTGCCACCGGTGTGAGACAACGGTTTGTATCGGGTTTTCGCGTGTGTGTTCATCGAGTTATTCGCATGTGTGTTCGAGGATTTCATCCCCCTTCCCCGTTCCACCGCTTTCCCCTCGATTCCCACGGAATTCGTGAAAGATCGGGGCACCCCAAGGGGTCACCCCCAACACTACAGATATGCTTCCAACCAGGTGGCAGCGGTGGTACAAGGTCAGCCGGGTCACGGAAACAGTCAGAGACATAAAAATGGGCCTCAGCAGTGGACACCGAGGAATGAAGGAAAGAGACAGTGGACACCAGAACAGAAGAAGCAGTGGCAGGAAAGGCCGAAATACACGTTTGAATCCATGCTGGATCAACCGTGTAAATTCCACACTCCAAACCCGGCCAAACCGGCTAATCATACAACTCTACAATGTGCTTGGATGAAAAATGCAATGGGGAACCCGACGGGCATGCAAGCGCCCCCTCATGAAGCGCATCAGCAGCCACAGCTAACTGGAGCAAATGCGCAGCAGTTAATGTTACCACCACCTCCGCCGAGGTATGATAACTCGGACCGGAGAGATGCAGTGCATCAAGTGATAAATCAAGGTCAGGATGGAAGGACAAACCCCGGAAATAATGGACGTAATGATTACAGGGAGCATCATCAGTCATACTGTGTGTTCACAACAGAACAGCAAGACAGTCAAAGTGTACAACGCCGACATATGGAAGTAAATGCTGTTATGCCGGCGGTACCAAGATACGTGCCTTGGTCCGATCAAGAAATAACCTGGAGCATGAAAGATCATCCGAAGATAATGCCGAATCTAGGGTCGTATGCCCTCGTACTAGATCCGACATTTGTCGGGCCCAACATTAATGTGAAATTCTCAAAAGTACTCATTGACAATGGGAGTAGTATCAACATCATGTACAAAGATACAATGCACAAACTCGGAATAGCACAGAATATGCTGCAATCCACAAGAACCACGTTCCATGGAATAGTCCCGGGACTTTCGTGTGAATCCATTGGGAAAGTCCGAGTAGATGTATTATTCGGCACAAGAGAAAATTGCAGAGCGGAAAATTTGGAATTTGAAGTGGTAGACCTAGAAAGTTGCTATCATGCTTTATTTGGACGGCCAGCATTTGCCAAATTCATGAGTAGCTGCCACATTACTTATTTGAAAATGAAGTTACCCGGGCCACAAGGGGTGATAACAGTAGCCGAAGATTACAGAAAGTCAATGGAGTGTGCTTCGGCCGGATCAAACCTAGCTGAGTCATTGGTGATTGCGAGAGAAAAAAAGAAGGATTCAGAAGGTAGCGACTCTGGCTCAGTCGGCACAGCTGAATATGCCGGCACTAGCCAACCCCCATGGAAGTGTTTCTTTCCAGCTAAAGAGACAAAAAAGATCCAGATAGATGAACAGTTCCCAGAGCGCACCATCACGATTGGTGCCGGCCTAGATGCCAAATAGGAAGGCGAGCTCACCAACTTCCTCCGTGAGAATCGGGATATCTTTGCATGGTCAACTCAAGACCTGCAAGGTGTGCCGAGGGAGTTAGCTGAGCACTCTTTGCATGTAAGGACAGGAGAAAGGTCGGTGAAGCAACCTCTCCGCCGCTTCGCCGAAGACAGGAGAAAAATAATAGGGGATGAGATAGCTCAGCTCCATGCGGCCGGTTCATCATGGAAGTGCTTCACCCGGATTGGTAATCAAATCTGGTGTTAGTGGAAAAGAAAAAGGATGACCCGAATATAGCCGTCCTATGGCGAATGTGTATCGATTACACGAACCTAAACAAGGCGTGTCCCAAAGATCCTTTTACTTTACCTAGGATAGACAAAGTCATTGATTCGACCGCTGGTTGTGAGTTGTTGTCATTTGTAGACGCGTATTCTGGTTTCCACCAGATACCGCTAAATCCGGCCGATCAAATAAAGATTGCGTTTGTTACCCCATATGGGGCTTATTGCTATCGCACCATGCCATTCGGACTGCGTAATGCAGGAGCAACATACCAAAGATGCATGCAAAAGTGTCTACATGACCAGATAGGAAAAAATGTACAAGTATATGTGGACGATGTGGTTATAAAAACCAAGGAGAGCAAAATGCTCCTTGATGATATTCGGCAGACATTCGCAAATTTGAGAAGATTTCGAATGAAGCTTAACCCGGAGAAATGTACCTTAGGTGTGCCGGCTGGAAAATTACTCGGTCTCCTCGTGTCCAACCGAGGTATAGAGGCGAATCCAACTAAAATCCGAGCAGTTGAAAAAATGGAACTGCCGAGGTGTCTAAATGATGTACAAAAATTCACGGGCTGCCTGGCTTCGCTGAGTCGATTTGTTTGTCGGCTGGGGGAAAAGGCATTACCTCTATATCAACTGATGAAAAAATCTGATAAATTCGTCTGGACACCGCAAGCAGATAATGCATTTCATGAGTTGAAAAAGATGTTGGTCACAGCACCGATCTTGGCTTCTCCATTATCAAAATAACCTATGTTACTTTATGTAGCCGCCACTAACAGAGTGGTAAGTGCGGTAGTTGTTGTGGAACAGAATGAGGGAGATAGGTCGATACAAAGTCCGGTATATTACCTGAGCGAGGTATTATCGGCCTCAAAACAAAACTACCCGCACTACCAGAAGATGGCTTATGGAGTATACATGTCGGCGAAAAAACTCAAACTTTACTTCGAAGAGCATCCGATAAAAGTGATTTGTGAAGCGCCCATAGTCGAGATATTGAGCAACAAAGATGCAAGTGGCCGAATAGCAAAATGGGCAATCGAGTTATCACCTTATGCTCCGCAATTCGATAGGCGAGATGCAATCAAATCTCAGGCAGTGGCCGACTTCTTTGTGGATTGGGCCGAGGTACAATATGAACCACCATTAATAGTAGTACTTCTAAAGTAACCCCGAGTGGATCTTTCTGGTTCTTTCTGTATAATATTCATCACTGTCCGAGGAAGCTCTCTGGATCTTTTGTAATATGCTATATGTAATATAAAGTGTTGTCTTGGACCCGCGATGTTTCTGTTGTACCACTCCGAGGGATATAATGCGGATGGAACGGTGTTCCATTGGTATTATATCAACGACTATAGTGTACTACACCATGCAGTGGTATGCTGGGTCACCGCAGGACGATGGTGGCGGTGGCTACAGATGGTTTCTTGTAGTTTTGATCGGGTGCCTAGGGTTTCTGCATCAGGTGCTTCTTATAGGCGAAGAGGCGAGGCAGGGGGCCACCATGGCGGCTGCACCCCATAGGCACGGGGTGGGCCCACCTGCACGGCTAGGGGGTGTGGCCCCCTGGTGAGCCTCCTCCGTCTCATATTCTGGATTCGTGTTGCCCACGGTAAAATATTGAGTTTGGCTTTTGTCCCGTACAATTCCAATAATGTTGATTTTATGCCTTTCTGGAACCAAAAACAGAAGAAAACAGGCAACTGACACTATGGCAAATTGTTAATAAGTTAGTACCAGAAAACATATAAAAACACCTCAAAGTGTGGACAAAGCAAAGCAAAGTAGATAGTAAACAAGCATGGAGCATAACAAATTATAGATACGTTTCCGACGTATCACTAGCATAACATGTCTCTTATCTTAGGTAAAAACTACTAAGACAACATCTATAGGATTTACCATAGCATAGCATATACTTAGAAAAAACATCATGCAAATCCTAATCAAAATAGTGCTAATGCAATAGGAAAAATAGTAGGCCATGGGATGATATATCACTTTCCATGGTAGCTAGGAGAATAGGTACAATCACACTCTCCACAATCCACAAAACCTACACACAAATTCATACAACAAATATTCACGAATCAATATACAAACAAAAATAATTATGAATGCATGCAAAATGCAATGAGATGATTTGTCCCACTTTTAAATCAAAATTTATAATACTGAATACAAATCTTATATTCTAAAGTCTAAATAAAAACAAAAACCACTTTAAAATAATATTCTAAATAATTTTTATAGTCAAAATAGGCTTACAAATGCTTCTTCATAAAATCCTAATTTTTCATAGGCAAATGGCCAAATCAATGACATATATGCAAAGATCTCATTTTTCTGAATCCAGAGACATATTATTTGTAATTTTTGGATTTACAGAACAAAAGTTATGCAATTTACAAGTTTAAACAACTAATAGAATAAAATCTGGATTTTAAAACAAAAATAGAGCCACGCGGCAGCGTCTGATTGGACGGCACCTCTTCGAGTGGATCAGACGCATGAGACGTAGGATCTAAGTGGCGATGTGTGGTCCAGATCTAATCGTACCCCTTCGCTTCTATTTCTAATCTTGACCACTAGATCCATATCCAATGGATTAGATCTGCCCGACCAAAATCTAGCGGCGCCAATGGCCATAGCGGCGGCGACGCCACTGACGGTGATGCGCCGACAATATCAGGGGGTAGGGAAGGGGCACTGGTGCTTACCACGGTCGCAGAGACGTGGGGAAGCTCAACATGGACGCGGTTGGGGCGGGGCGCATGGACACGGCGGCTATCGCTCGTCAGAGTTCGGCTGCGCCTCGGGTGCTTGCAGATGACGACGGGGGCGACGACCTGGGGCACAGTTGGACAAGACATGGGAATTAGCAGATGCACAAGACAAAGGGGGAACACGGTCGTGTGAACGAGAAGCAGAGGGGCGCACGAGGCTCACCAGAATAGCTCGTCGGAGCTGCTCGGTACTGCGGTGGTGCGAGGCAAAATTAGGGGAACCTGGCGGTGCTTAGTGCTAGCTGTGTGAGGGGAAATGACACGGAGAGGGAGGGGTTTAAGTAGCTGGGGTGAGGGACGAGAATCACACATGCATTCATCGGCAATCAACGCAATTTGATTCGGCAGTGAAGAGGGAGGAAACGGCCGGCGAGCTGGTCGTCACGCGAGATTTGGGGAAGAAGGTGAGGTGGCAACAGGGCCCAGCTGTCAGCAAGGGGAGCGCGCGTGCAGGTGAGAAACAGGGGGAGAGGGGGGAGTTCCTGGGTGGGCTAGTGGGCTGCTTTGGGCCTAGGCCAGAATAGCTGGTTGGCTTCTATTTTTTTTCCTTCTTATGCTTTTTCTTTTCTGTTTTGATTTTTCAAATGATATTTGAATGGCCATTTAAAATACAATTTAATTCAAACTTTCACCAATATTTTTTGTTGTGATCCTAGTGCTAAAATGTGTGTCAAACACATCTATACACTCCAAAACATTTTTGGGTCACAAAATAAAAAGAAAACCATGCCCCATACATATAATATAAAAGGGGCTTAAATATGGTTTTATTAGGGTTTAAGCTTTGAAATTTTTTGTGCAAGGTAAACATGCCATGATGTTATGAATGCAATAACATGGTTTTGAATTTGATGAAATTTGGGATGTTACAAATCTAACCCCCTTAAGATGAATCTCGCTCTCGAGATTCGGATTGGCTAGCAAATAGGTGAGGGTGATCTTTCCGAAGCTCATCTTCTCTTTCCCAAGTTGCTTCTTCCTCGGTATGATGATTCCACTGTTCTTTGCAGAACTTGATGGTCTTAGTACAAGTGACTCTTTTTGCTGCCTTGAGAATCTTGATAGGTTTCTCTTCATAAGTGAGATCATTTTCTAGCTTAACTTCTTCTACTGGTACTGTTGGGGAGGTGACCCCGGATAGGGTCAAGACAGGGGAAAGACGAAAGGAATCTCCCTTGTCATGAGCCGAATTACTGTTTGTGTCGGTCGGGTCATATAAGAGTCGGACGAGATAAGCAGGGCCATGGCAAGTGTAGAATGCGTAACACCTTATTCAGCCGACATATGAGTTAAGTCGGCCGAATGAGTCTGATTAACATGAATACAGGTGTAGGCCGAGCCGAGTTATGCGAGACAAGGCCGAATAACATGAAGCTTGTAGGAGAAGGAGGTGCCTACAGTCAAACCCCGGTCACAAGCTAGGAGGAATCTAGAGAGAGCCAAGCACAAAGGACAAGGAGCAGAGCAGCAGAAGGGCATAAGAACGTCACGGAGGTGACAGTAGGGAAGCCTGAGGCGCGCATGTGAAGCTCTCTGGAACATTGCTGCCGATAGAAGGACGACACGGAAAGGAGGCCGTTGAGTTACTATATTGGGACAAGCATATTCCAAGGATATGCTTGCCACGTCAGCCCTAGATGGAACCAAGGCACCCCTTTATAAGGGGGGACGCTGGCTCCTGAGGGGGGGTCGATTCATTCTACGCCATAAGGCTCGTGTAGTAGCTCCTGGATACAGCTCAAGGAGCATTTGTAGTCCTTAAGAGGAGAAATAAAGATCTACTGGTTAGTCATTTGAGTGTAGAAATAACTACATCTTCCCTCCCCGGATCCCTCTACCATCCATTGGCCCCATACTTTATCCTACCCATGGCATCTTCCGTGCCACCACCACGACAGTTGGCGCCCACCGTGGGGCTAGCAACGGTGCTAGCTGGAGTCAAGATCCGGACGGGAAACTTCATCCACACCGGCGAGCGCGTTGTCTCTGGCTTAGTCCAGAGATTTGATCTCTGGGACTATGTCAGTGATAACGCAGGTAGCTTCAGGAGGAAAGCGCCTCCGCGCAACGGCGTCTTCATCAACTTGGGCACGCACAAGTTCTACGTCAGCGTCGACACCTCCTGCGTTTATCCTCACCGAGTTATTGATGCAGGAGAGCCTCCCTTCAGTGCCGCTAACGGTCCGCGTGGAGCATGCCCCGTTGGCAGCGTCGAGGTGATGATGACAACCGCAGCGCAGGTGGCAGGAGCAGGCGCCGGACCAAGCAAGGACCCGGCGGCAGGACAGGTGACCACGAAGCAAGCAGCTCCACAGCCCACCGAGGTAGATCCACCGGCAGCCAAGTCAGCCGAGGTGCAGGAGACAACCCCAAAGGCAGCAAGGGTAAGATGGCCGCCTCTGGAAAGACCAGAGAATATTCTCCAGGCAACTATAGATAATCTAACCACGCCTGTGGCGCCGATACTTGTTCCGGCTAACGCACATGCGGAGTTAGAAGAGACTAGACAAAAAGTACTGGTAGAGGCAAAAAAGGTGTCGGCCTTGCGGGAGTCCTTGAACAGGACCCTGCGAGAATATGCTACGGCAAACAAACTAGATGTTGCCCCCGAGCGGGTAGATGAATTAAGATTGAGAGGAAAAAACCTCATGAATGATATCAACAAAGAGCATGAGACTCATAAGGCTGATTCAGTTGATCTAGGCTTGCCGAGGTATAGTACCCTGGCAAAGAACCTGAGGGCGGCAAATGTCGCAACCCTGGAGTTAGAAGGATTAAGCGGGGAAGCCCGGCAGAAACAGCAAGAAAGAGTGAATGAACTGGTGCGCATTGCGAACCAGCAGAATGAGGAGTTGCTTAGGGCCGACCCGACAAGACCGGGAGCCTCGCGTATGGTTCATTCGGCCGGAGCTGCACCCGCACTATCTATGGCAGCAGCATCCTCACCCGGAAACAACGCGCGAAAAGATAGAGCGGTGACCTTGGGAAAAAGAAATAAGCAAATTGTTCCGTATGATCTGGCAGTAGCCGGAAAGGTCAATGATAACAGAGGCAACGGAATCCGAGGTAACAGTGGGGAAAGAAACCTCGGATGTGCCAATAAAGGCAACGGAAGCCGAGGTAACGAGGACCTCGGAAGGAGAAATCATGAGAATAATAACCCGGTGGAGGGCAGGAGAAATCCTCCGCCGGATCCTCGGCTGAGGTATGATCCTCGGCAAGAGCGAGAAGTGAGACCAGCACATTTTGATCAGGAAAATGAGAGGTACAATGATGGGTACTCGAATATGGAGAATGCAGAACATGGTGGGAATAATCATTGTGGAATATAGGAGAGGATCATTTACAGGAACTTGCCTACAAATGATGCAAGACTAAAATAGGACAGGTTGTATCGGTCCAAGTTGTTGGAGGAACAAGGTCCGCCTGGTCCGGCATGCTTTGGACCTCGGATCATGGGCGAACCACCGGTGCCGAACTTTCAATTGGCGAGGGGCACGAAAATGTACAATCGAAGTACAAAACTACAAGATTGGTTAATTGATTATGCCACTGCGGTGAAGATAGCCAGCGGAAACCTACGATGGGCGGTGAGATACGTCCCACAGATGCTGGAAGGACCAGCCAGAGTGTGGCTGAACAATCTGCCAGCAGGCAGTATCAACTGTTGGTTAGATTTTGAAGAAATGTTTGTTAGCAACTTCACCAGTACCTATAAAAGGCCAAACAGGCCACAGCAGCTCGCTATGTGCAAGCAGAGGCCGAATGAAACAGATAGAGAATTCTTGACTCGGTGGTGTAACCTCAGAAACTCATGCGAAGGAGTCATAGAGTCTCAAGCAATAGCTTGGTTTGCTCAAGGCTGCCGATATGGAAGTGTGTTATGGCCAAGGCTGCAAAGAGATATGCCGACTACATTGGCAGAGACCATCAGGATAGCAGATTCGTATGCTTTAGGGGATCCGACGCAACCAGAATTAATGTCGGCAGAGCATCGGGAGCACCAGGATCTATATTCAAGAGATGCAGCCGGGTCATCGAGGCGCAATGAATTCCGAGGTAGAAGAAGGTAGGAGAGGCAAGACTACAGATATGCTTCCAACTAGGTGGCAGCGGTGGTACAAGATCATTCGGGTCACGGAAACAGTCAGAGACAGAAAAATGGGCCTCAGCATTGGACACCGAGGAATGAAGGAAAGAGATAGTGGACACCAGAACAGAAGAAGAAGTGGCAGGAAAGGCCGAAATACACGTTTGAATTCATGCTGGATCAACCGTGTAAATTCCACACTCCAAACCCGGCCAAACTGGCTAATCATACAACTCGTCAATGTGCTTGGATGAAAAATGCAATGGGGAACCCGACGGGCATGCAAGCGCCCCCTCATGAAGCGCATCAGCAGCAGCAGCAGCCACAGCTAACTGGAGCAAATGCGCAGCAGTTAATGTTACCACCACCTCCGCCGAGGTACGATAACTTGGACCGGAGATATGGAGTGCATCAAGTGATAAATCAAGGTCAGGATGGAAGGACAAACCCCGTAAATAACGGACGTAATGATTACAGGGAGCATCATCAGTCATATTGTGTGTTCACAACAGAACAACAAGACAGGCAAAGTGTGCAACGCCGACATATGGAAGTAAATGTTGTTATGCCAGCGGTACCAAGATACGTGCCTTGGTCCGATCAAGAAATAACCTAGAGCATAAAAGATCATCCGAAGATAATGCCGAATCTAGGGTCGTATGCACTCATACTGGATCCGACATTTGTTGGGCCCAACATTAATGTGAAATTCTCAAAAGTACTCATTGACAATGGGAGTAGTATCAACATCATGTACAAAGATACAATGCACAAACTCGGAATAGCACAGAATATGCTGCAATCCACAAGAACCACGTTCCATGGAATAGTCCCAGGACTTTCGTGTGAACCCATTGGGAAAGTCCGAGTAGATGTGTTATTCGGCACAAGAGAAAATTGCAGAGCGGAAAATTTGGAATTTGAAGTGGTGGACCTAGAAAGTTGCTATCATGCTTTATTCGGACGGCCAGCATTAGCCAAATTCATGAGTAGCTGTCACATTACTTATTTGAAAATGAAGTTACCCAGGCCACAAGGGGTGATAACAGTAGCCAGAGATTACAGAAAGTCAATGGAGTGTTCTTCGGCTGGATCAAACCTGGCCGAGTCATTGGTGATTGCGAGAGAAAAAAGAAGGATTCAGGAGGTAGCGACTCTGGCTCAGTCGGCACAGCTGAATATGCCGGTACGAGCCAACCCCCATGGAAGTGTTTCTTTCTAGCTAAAGAGACAAAAAAGATCCAGGTAGATGAACAGTTCCCAGAGCGCACCATCACGATTGGTGCCGGCATAGATGCCAAATAGGAAGGCGAGCTCACCAACTTCCTCCGTGAGAATCGGGATATCTTTGCATGGTCAACTCAAGACCTGCAAGGTGTGCCGAGGGAGTTGGCTGCGCACTCTTTGCATGTAAGGCCAGGAGAAAGGCCGGTGAAGCAACCTCTTCGCCGCTTTGCCGAAGACAGGAGAAAAATAATAGGGGATGAGATAGCTCGGCTCCTTGCGGCCAGTTCATCATGGAAGTGCTTCACCCAGATTGGTTATCAAATCCGGTGTTAGTGGAAAAGAAAAAGGATGAACCGAATGTAGCCGTCGTATGGCGAATGTGTATCGATTACACGAACCTAAACAAGGCGTGTCCCAATGATCCTTTTCCTTTACCTAGGATAGACCAAGTCATTGATTCGACCACTGGTTGTGAGTTGTTGTCATTTGTAGACGCGTATTCTGGTTTCCACCAGATACCATTAAATCCGGCCGATCAAATAAATACTGCGTTTGTTACCCTGTACGGGGCTTATTGCTATCGCACCATGCCATTCGGACTGCGTAATGCAGGAGCAACATACCAAAGATGCATGCAAAAGTGTCTACATGACCAGATAGGAAAAATGTACAAGTATATGTGGACGATGTGGTTATAAAAACCAAGGAGAGCAAAATGCTCCTTGATGATATTCGGCAG
Organism: Avena sativa; assembly: GCA_916181665.1. NCBI lineage: Eukaryota > Viridiplantae > Streptophyta > Magnoliopsida > Poales > Poaceae > Avena > Avena sativa. The sequence goes on from OV702284.1 coordinate 87,372,611, forward strand.
ACATTCGCAAATTTGAGAAGATTTCGAATGAAGCTTAACCCGGAGAAATGTACCTTCGGTGTGCCGACTAGAAAATTACTCGGTTTCCTCGTGTCCAACCGAGGTATAGAGGCGAATCCAACTAAAATCCGAGCAGTTGAAAAAATGGAACTGTCGAGGTGTCTAAATGATGTATAAAAATTCACGGGCTGCCTGACTTCGCTGAGTCGATTCGTATGTCGGCTGGGGGAAAAGGCATTACCTCTATATCAACTGATGAAAAAATATGATAAATTCGTCTGGACACCGCAAGCAAGCAGATAATGCATTTCATGAGTTGAAAAAGATGTTGGTCACAACACCGATCTTGGCTTCTCCATTATCAAAAGAACCTATGTTACTTTATGTAGCCGCCACTAATAGAGTGGTAAGTGCGGTAGTTGTTGTGGAAGGGAATGAGGGAGATAGGTCGATACAAAGGCCGGTATATTACCTGAGCGAGGTATTATCGGCCTCAAAACAAAACTACCCGCACTACCAGAAGATGGCTTATGGAGTATACATGTCGGCGAAAAAACTCAAACATTACTTCGAAGAGCATCCGATAAAAGTGATTTGTGAAGCGCCCATAGCCGAGATATTGAGCAACAAAGATGCAAGTGGCCGAATAGCAAAATGGGAAATTGAGTTATCACCTTATGCTCCACAATTTGATAGGCCAGATGCAATCAAATGTCAGGAAGTGGCCGACTTCTTCGTGGATTGGGCCGAGGTACAATATGAACCACCATTACCAGATCTGAATTATTGGATAATGCATTTTGACGGATCCAAGCTGAGAAATGGTTTGGGGGAAGGGATAGTATTAACTTCGCCGAAAAAAGATCAGCTGAAGTATGTGCTGCAGATACATTTCTCCGCATCAAACAACGTAGCCAAGTATGAAGCACTCGTCCATGGGTTGAAAGTGGCGAAAGAGATTGGTATACGTCGGATCCTATGCTACGGGGATTCAGTTCTAGTAGTACAACAAGTCTCAGGCAATTGGGATGCATTAGATGCGAATATGGCCCTATATAGATTTCATGTGCAAAAAATTAGTGGTTACTTTGATGGATGCGAGTTTCATCATATACCTCGGGCGGAAAATGACGCTGCAGACACACTTTCAAAACTCGGATCAACTAGGCAGTCAATTCCCGCAGGTATCGCCCTAGAGCACCTGAGAAAACCATCAATTACACCATCACTAGAGTCCGAGTCAATTCGTATCTCGGCAGAATTGAAAGAGGGAAGTGTGCCAATGGAAATCGACAAAGAGTGCGACCCGGACTTTCTGAAGGAGAACCCGGCCATCGCACGAGCAAACACAGAAAAATCCGAAGCTATTATGTCGGCTGAAAATATGGAAATTGACAGTGAAACTATCCCAGAGAAAATCACGCCGATATGGGCGCAACCCATATTATCATTCCTTAAGGAGGAAATCTTGCCAAGTAATGAGCTACTGGCTAGACAAATAGTAAGAAGAGCAAAAGCTTACACAATCATAAACAATGAGCTATATAAGAGAAGCGTCATGAACGTACTACAAAGATGTGTTGACTCGGCAGAGAGACAGGAAATACTCCTGGATATACATCAGGGAGAATGAAGGCATCACGCCTCATCCAGAGCTTTAGTGGCCAAAGCATTCAGTCATGGGTTTTATTGGCTAACGGCATTAAAGGAGGCAAAAGAGTTAGTGTAAAAATGTAATGGTTGCCAGAGATACGCCAGCAAGATACATCTGCCCTCGTCCGAGTTAAAGACAATACCAATCACCTGGCCTTTTTCTGTATGGTGTTTGGATATGGTAGGACCGTTCAAACCAGCCCGACACGGAATGACTCACATTCTAGTCATGGTGGACAAGTTCACAAAGTGGATCGAGGTGAAACCAATAAGAAAATGTGATGGACTAACAGCGGTAAAATTCCTAAAAGATATTATCTTGAGATATGGATATCCACACAGTGTTATCACAGATAATGGCATAAATTTTGCTGAAGGAGCCTTTGCTATATTTTGCCAAGAAAAGCACATAAGACTAGATGTTGCCTCGGTGGCTCACCCAGATTCAAACGGGCAAGTAGAAAGATCAAATGGATTGGTATTGTGAGGAATAAAACCCCGGCTTATTGAGACACTACAAATGTCGGCAGGATGCTGGATTGAGGAACTTCCAGCAGTACTGTGGAGCCTCAGGACCACCCCAAACAGGTCAACAGGGTATACCCCTTTCTTTCTGGTATACGGGGCAGAAGCTGTGCTTCCAGCCGACATAATGCATGACTCGCCAAGAGTAATCCAATACACAACGGCCGAAGTAAACGAGGTATCACGACAAGACGATGTGTATCTGCTAGAGGAAGCAAGGGAATTGGCATTATCAAGATCAGCTGTTTATCAGCAAAACCTCAGACGATACCATAGCAAAAAAGTAAATCCAAGAGTTTTCAAAGAAGGAGACTTGGTACTTCGACTAGTACAACGCACAGCCGGCATGCACAAACTCTCACCTCCATGGGAAGGACCATTCATTGTGAGTAAAGCATTGCACACCGATGCATATTACCTGATCGACGCTCAGCCACCAGAGAAGAATAAGGCAAATAAGGCTGGAGACGAATCAAAAAGACCATGGAACATAGCTTTACTTCGCCCGTTCTACACTTAGAAGCCATATGTTGTACGTCGTAATGCGACGCATCAAGTTGGAGTATCAAGCATGTATTAAACCTCGGCACCTCGAGCAGTGACTCGGGGACTGCACCGTGTTATTTCCTATATTGAACTATGTAGTAAACTTTGGCACCTCGAGCAGTGACTCGGGGACTGCACCGTGTTATTTCCTATTTTGAACTATGTAGTAAACTTCGGCACCTTGAGCAGTGACTCGGGGACTGCATCGTGTTATTTCCTTTTTGAATTATATATTAAAATTCGGCACCTCCAGCAGTGACTCGGGGACTGCAATGTGTTGTCCCTTATTTCGGATTATGCATTCAACCTCGGTACCTTGAGCATCGACTCGGGGACTGCCCCATGATTTTTTCTTGTTCTGAAATATGTATTAAACCTCGGCACCTCGAGCAATGACTCGGGGACTGCCCCGTGTTATTCTCTAGATTGAGCTATGAATTATATTTCAGCAACCTAGTTTGTAACTCGGGGACTATTTCGTGTTATTCGATATCATCTGAACAGATATAAACCTTCAGCGACCCAAGGGATAACTCGGGGATGACTTACACCACTCATTAATTTCTTCCATTCATATAAAAGCTCGATAGCTTCAGCGGAAACTCGGGGAATACCCCACTTTGCTACTCATAACTCATAAGAGGCAACATAAGCTTGCCCTGATTGACAAAGGAATAACAAGGAGAAAACAATTGACGATTTCTAAGAGGTAACAACCTCAGCGAGTCAAAGTATGATAAGGGATACAAGCCAATCTATAAGAGCATTGTAATTCAAGTAGAAATCATGAAAACAATAGTTATACAACCAAATCTACAAAGGGCAAGCAAGATAAATGCCAGACGAAGATCAACCACATGAGAGAATACGATCCGGCCTTACGAAATTAAAGTGGGACAAGGCAAAGATATGAAACAGATAGCTTAATTTAGACGAAATAACAATAGTTACCATCACCAACGCCTCAGCGGCGCAAGGCAAAAAGGTTCGCACAACACCAAAAGACGGACAATTATTTCACAAACGTCATACACCCGACATGTCAGGGACTTAAAGCAAATTGAAGTTTTTCAAGCCCAAACACCAGAAGAGGCCAAACAACCCTTAAGTAGCATGGTCAGGAGCATTGGACATGCGTATCTCGGACGATGGAGGAGGGACTTCGGTCTCCTTCAGCAGGGTATCTTCAGCAACTGGGCGCTCCGAAGTAGCTGGCGCATCAGCCGACGTTACCTCGACTTCAACAGAAGCCATAATAACCTCGGGCACAAACTCCGGCTGCTGAGGGACATCAATTTGAGCTCGAGAGTTTTCAGTCCCTTTAGAGGACGATCGCGCATCGCCATCCTCGCCCGAGTTGTCGTTTGAATCACGGGAGTTATCCGAATCACCCTCTGATTCATCCTGATCGGCCGAGTCATCTCCTGATGCATCTTCAGCTTCGACATCATCCGCCGGATTGGGAAGAAAACTCGGCCCTTCGATCCAATTATGCACGTCAGCATACTCAATAAGCTGGAAGGCACGAGCTTGGCGGCGAGCGACGAACTCTGGATCCTCAACCCAACGAGAGCCAGTGCGCAAGTTCATTAGAGTATCGAGTGAGATATCCTCATACCAAGACAAAACGGCTGTAAGTGCCATATCAGCACCAGCCCTCCCAGCAGATTCCCTCCAGAGATTTAATTGGGTCTGAGATGCCATTAACCTCGCCATAAGCACTTTAACTTCATCAATATCAGGCGTTCCAGAGGTATTCGGCCAAAGAACATGGTAGGCCTGAATGGCTTCTTGCACCAGGTCTCTTCCCATAATCTTCATTGGTCCAATAGTAGCACCGATGGCAATCAGGAAGTCTTCCATCGAGTATTCTGAACTCGAGTCAGCGGGGACACCTCGGCGCTGATGAGCAGAAATCACTGCCTTAGAGCTCACTAGTTTCACTTCCGGAAAATGGTCTACACGAAATAAAAACATATTAGTTAAAAATAATAAAAAGAGGAAAATAACTCGGCTATGGGCAGAAACTTACGATGAATGTAACTCAACATTTTCTGGAGATCCAGGGACCAATCGGCCCTGCTTTTCTCGAAACGAGTGATTTCCTCACTCATCGCCCGGTTTTTTAGCTCGGCAACTTCAAGAAGTTCCTTATCTTTTTGCAACTGCAGGCTCAGCCGATTCTTCTCTTCAGAAAAATCCTGATCAACCTTTTCCAGTTCAGACTTCTGGGAAAGCTTGAGAGACTCAACCTCGGCGCGTAACCGAGTTATCTCATCGTCCTTTTCTTGGAGTTGTGTCAAATGAGCAGCAGCTTGTTCTAAAAAAATGCAGCATCATGTCAGGCATAGGTATGCATTCTTCATGCGATGCTGCAAGTGCTTGTAGCTCGGCTATACCAAAGCCGGAAGGTTGTAAGAGACCCAATATTTATCTCGGACAAAAATTAATAGGTTAAAAACCAAAGAGGAACAAACCTTCAAGAGCGGTAACCTTCTTGGTAAGGCAGGTATTCAGATTGTTGATACTAGCTGCAGGCCAACGAGGAATGAATTAGCGCGACAAGCCAAAAGTATTACGAACTTAAGGAACAGTACATGGATTAGTTAAATTACCAGTATTTTTCACCACAGGAACAACCTTCTCATACTTTTCCTGCAGTTTCTTGTGGGCGAAGAGCAACCTTTGAAATTCGGCCGTCCACCGATCATGGGCAACCTAGATATGATGGAAGGTTAGAAGACTGGATATTCAAAGCTAAAACATATCCGAATCAAGTAAAACTTGACTCGGATCTAGGTGGCTGGATATGCAAAGTTAAAGCAGATCCGAATCAAGTAAAACTTGACTCGGATCTAGGTGGCTGGATATTCAAAGGTAAAACATATCCGAATCAAGTAAAACTTGACTCGGATCTAGGTGGCTGGACATTCAAAGTTAAAGCAGATCTGAATCAAGTAAAACTTGACCCGGATCTAGGTGGCTGAATATTTAAAGCTAAAACATATCCAAATCAAATAAAACTTGACTCGGGTATGCATGGACCACGGCTAATCCGAATCGCAAAAGGGTTAAGTTAGCAAGAAATGCAATTAAAGCCTAATAAAGCTTCCAAACGAACAACAAGTTATTCGGTTGCAAGCTTCGGGGACTAGTGTATATATACTATCATTTGAATAACAGACGAAGTATCAACGGAAGCGCTTACCTCGTTCATCTTGTCGCTATCAAGAACAATCTTAGCAGCCATATGCAAGCAACTGCTGTTGTCGGAAAGCTGAAATGGTTGGCTACTCGGATTGCCTTAAAGTTGATCGGCCGCATTCCAGTTATTGGCATACTCCACCAAAGAGTCGAGGCTGTTTCCGCTCTCAGTGTGGGTCAACACTTTACCTCGGGCCCGTTGTGTAACCACCGCCGTCGCAGGACTCTTGTGAAGAGTAAGTTGAGTGTCGGCGGCCGGGGTGACACCAGGCTTAGCAGAGGAAGCCCCCTTGCGAAGTGCATCAGCTATGTTGGGCTGAGAAAAATTAGCCGGCCCCTTCTAAGATGCTGAAGGTTTGGTAACAACAACCTTCCTACTTTTAGGAGAGGTTTTGACAGGGGCAGCAACCTCGGCATTAGGAATCACGTCCTGAGGAGCAGGAGGAACGATGGTTTCCAAGGGGGCCGAGTTGGTGATATCTTTGGCTGGAGCAGGAGTAGCAGCTGGGATCGTGGTGATCAAAGGGTCGTTGGGGGAAACCTCGGCGGTCTGAAGAGGGGCAACAGGTTCAACAGGATGATCTGGTGTCGGTGTTATGTCGGCATTAAGAGTGGGATCAATGGGTACATCTTGCTAAGGCGATGTATGGGTCGGCGTAGGAGGAGAGTCAACACGAGAAGGACTAGGAGCCCGAGTATCTTCCGGGGGCGGAGGAGAAGGCTGCCGAGTAACATGGCTTGTCATACTCGGACCGCTTGGCTTCGCAGAGAGAGGAGCTCTGCAAGAGACAAAAAGTCGAATCAAAAGACAGGAAGAGAGAAACAAGAAGTACAAATAAAAATAAACTCACCCAGTAACCCAAGCATGGTCTTACGCCTCAGAATATGCTAGGAAGACTTCTTCACTCGCTTCTTGGGAGCAGCGTCGGAGGGATCTGCCGGAGCGGTGCGCTTCTTCGAGGTAGCAGGAGCTTGAGAAGCAAGAGGCTCGGCGTCGTGCACCTGACCGGCTGGATTAGCTGGGAAAGTAGGAGCCGAAAATGTGTAAGAGATAGGCATCGCGGCAACTACCTCAAGAATTTGGACGTCGTCCGAGTCACCTTCATCCCCGTGGGCCGAGGTCTTGCCACGGGCGCGAGCCGGAGCAACATCTGACTTAGGGACAAACTCTTCCGAGTCAGGTTCCCCGCTGTCTGGGGTATTCCGATCGGCAGTCCACGGAAGAGCCAGAACCTCGGCATCCTCGGTCTTTTGCTCCGCAAACCTCTGCGAGAGAAGAAACAAAGTAGGATTAGCAAAATAACAGTCACAAAGGCGACTCGGAAGCAAACACAAATGCGTAAATTTACTTGAGGAGGGGGATTCCCATGAGTGAGCGGCTTTAGTCCCCATGCCCAATCCTCCGGCATATCAGTCTTGAAGATAGCTCGGACACGCTTATAAATATGATAGTCGTCGAGCTCAACCGTCAAAACTCGGTTGGGATCGAGAGGACCACTCGTGTAACAAAGCTTGTGAGAGCGAAGCTGAAAAGGGCAGATTCGGCTGCTAATGAATGCGGTCATCAGATCTTCACCATAGAGCCCGGCGCGGATCAACTCCTTGAGCCGAATCTCAAATGCCTCGGCCAGAGCATGGCTTTTCCTAGGGTTGTAGTTCCAATTCTTCTTAGAAGGGGGGCCAATAGAAAAAGCGGGGATCCGAATCTTATCTTCTTTCCCGGTATTTTTGACATAGAAAAAGGATCTATGACATTTCTTGCAAGACTCGCGGCCGGCGACACGAGGGAACTCGGAGTTTCTCCGAGGTGTAATAGACGTAGCCCCGCATTGGGTAAGGGACTTCTCGGAAGGGTGAAGAGATTTGTCCGGCACAACATTAGACCGAATTTGGAAGAATTTGGACCAAACAGGCACGGAGGGCCAAAGGCCGAATTACCCCTCCAAAGCCGAGATAAAGGCTGACAAGGAGGCGATAGCATTGGCCGGCAGATGATGCGGCTGGAGGCCGAAATAATCGAGGAACCCCCTAGAAAAATCGCTAAGGGGTAGGTCGAACCCACAAGCAAAGTGGGACATGAAGACTACGTACTTGCCTTTGTTGAGTACGGGAGAGGATTCCTTGCCGGGCAAGCGACAGCTTACCTCGGCATGAATCCGACGTGTCCTAATCAACCACTCTATCTCACGACGAGTGATGGAGGAACCCTGCCAAGAACCCCGTTCTGGACCGGACGCAAAGTCGTTGTCCTCAACGAGCGCTCCACGGGCAGAACTAGACATGGGTTCGCCGGAGGAATCAACGGAGGAAATACTAGCGGTGGGGAGAGGCTTAGAGGCGCAGGGCCCCGTCGTGATTCTAATAAGCGTGGCGGAACGAAAAAGAACCACCACAAGGAATCTACAAAGGCAGAGGAGGTGCCTAGGGAAGAAACCTAGCGGCAGAACCGTAGGAAAACTCACCAGCGAAGGCGCCGGAGCAAGCGCGTGGTGGTGAAGTCGCCGGAGCAGAAGAACTGCAGTGTGACCTTCGGGGAGGTCGATGATGGTGCAGCCGCTAGCACATGAACGGAGGCGCCGGCGCGAGGAAGAAGAAGAAGGGTGAGCGAAGGGGAAAGTAAATCCTCTAGCCCCGCACCCCTCTTTATAACCGCACAATATTAGTGGTAGTGGGATCGTGGCTGTGCCACGATAACCGCATAATCGTGCGCGTGGCAAAACCATTCGTAAATAGTGGAGCCACACCAAGGACCACACAGCGCAGGAGGAGATCGGGCCAGCTGACCGATGTGGTACTCGAGGAATCACTGCGTAGACGCGACGGGCGCAGTAATCACTGTAGCTTGTCAATGAGCACTATAGAGTAACAAAAAACTAGAAGAACAATGATGAGTGGAACACATAGGACGAGGCATGCTCAGGAAGCTTCATGGATACCTCGAACAGAAGGAAGTAACTCAGAAAGAAAGAAGTATGTCGGGAAACTGATGTGGCCCGACCGAAGTTTCCGGCAGGACCACACCAGCTTCGGGGACTAATGTTGGGGAGGTGACCCCGGATAGGGTCAAGACAGGGGAAAGAAAAAAGGAATCTCCCTTGTCATGAGCCGAATTACTGTTTGTGTCGGCCGGGTCATATAAGAGTCGGCTGAGATAAGCAGGGCCATGGCAAGTGTAGAATGCGTAACACCTTATCCGGCCGACATATGAGTTAAGTCGGCTGAATGAGTCTGATTAACATGAATACAGGTGTAGGCCGAGCCGAGTTATGCGAGACAAGGCCGACTAACATGAAGCTTGCAGGAGAAGGAGGTGTAGGGTTCGCAGCATACAAAACAAAAAATTTCCTATGATGGGAACTATGTACCAAGATCTATCTACTAGATACAAACAACGGGCGGATGTATATCCGTAGAGAACATACCCTTGAAGACCGACAAAGCTTAACGAGTTCAACTCGTGGTTGATGTAGACGATCTCTTGCCGATCTCAAGATCGAGAGGAAGTCCTAGCGCCGCAAATCAGCAGCGCATCCGTGCTCGCACACACGTTCGAGGCACCGAGCAACCTCCGCCTCCTCGCTCCGGCGATGCAGCGGAAGCACAACTCTTTCTTGCCGAATAAGCACCGGGAACATGTATCTCGCTAGTCCGAGACCATGGGGGATAAATTCTAGAGGGGGAGAGAGATCCTTCACGAGGAGGTGTGAGAGACAAGTAAGGAGGGGGGCTCCTTTTATAGGAGGAGGGGGGCACCCAAGGGGGTGGCCGCCGGCCATGGGGGCTGCCCCCTCCCCTCCTTAATTCATGTGGGTGGACACTCCACTCACAAAATGGCCCTTCAATTTTCTCCACTCAAAAGTCCACTCAAATTCCCATTAAATTTCCACCAAATTTAATGCAAACTCTCATTAAATAAAACTCTTTTATTTTATTCAGAATTTTGTCAATTACTTTAATGACAAACATTCACAAATAACCCCTTGCTAGAATTCCATTTCACATGCATAACCACTTTATGCAATTTCACCCGAAAACCTGTTTCGGTATCTAGTGAAATAAATTCCTGCGCTTGTTTATTCTTTCGACATGAAACATTTGCTCCAATTGGATGTCGGTGTCTCTTAAGTGTGTCACCCTACTGTTCGTGAATAATGCGGACATGATCGAGACCCCTCTCGGATCAATAATCAGAAGCGGGATCTGGAGACCCATACTGACTCCCACACATTCAACGATGACTTTCTTGTGATCGTCGGAACCTTTTACGCTAGTATCTTAATCCCTTTGTTTCACGATATATTACATGTCTGAGATTCGATCATCGGTATCTCCATACCTAGTTTGATCTCGTTACTGACATGCACTCTTTTCTCGTTCCCGTGATATAACATTCTAGTGATCAAATCACTTGCTTGCAAGCTAATCACTGTGATATCACTGAGAGGGCCCAGAGTATATCTATCCGTCATCGGGATGAACAAATTCCACTCTCGATCCATGAGCCTCAACATAACACTTTATTAGTTCTGAATCCATCTTTATAATCACCCTGTTACGGTGTGACGTTTGATGTTATCAAGAAACTCTTCCGGTGTTAGTGATTGACATGATCTCATGGTCTAAGGATTAGGATCACTTCGTAAGTTGTTATAGCAATATAAACTCAATGACTTTGATCGTAATGCTATATTTCGGATGAATGTTCATCACATCATTACACTAATGTTGTGATCCCGTTATTAACAACATCCAATGTCCATGATCAGGAAACCTTGATCATCTTGTTAATCAACGAGCTAGTTTATGAGAGAGGCATAACTAGGAAATTTCTGTTTGTTTATTAAACACACATGTATTAACGTTTCCGTATTAATAAAATTATAGCATGCAAAATAAACATCTATCATATACTTGGAATACACATAATAAACACTTTATTATTGCCTCTCAGGGCATATTCCCTTCAGTCTCCCACTTGCACTAGAGACAATAATCTAGTTACATAGTGATAAATCTAACACCCATTGAGTTCTGGTGTTGATCATGTTTTTCTCTAGGGAGAGCTTTAGTCATCGGATCTGCTACATTGAGATCCGTATGTACTTTACAAATCTTGATATCTCCATCCTTGACATGTTCGCGGATGGAGTGAAACCGGCGCTTAATATGCTTGGAATTCTTGTGAGACCTTGGTTCTTTGGCATTGGCAATGGCACCATTGTTGTCACAATAGATCACCATTGGGTCCAACGCGTTTGCAACCACTCCTAGTTCGGATATGAACTCCTTCATCCAAACTGCTTCCTGAGCTACTTCTGAAGCAGCAACATATTCGGCCTCCGTTCTTGATCCCGCTACCACAGGTTGTTTGGAGCTCCTCCAACTAACCGCTCTGCCATTCATGAGAAATACGTATCCGGATTGAGACTTAGAGTCATCCGGATCGGTGTCAAAGCTAGCGTCAACATAACACTTAGCAACGAGCTCTTCTTCACCTCCGTATACAAGAAACATATCCTTAGTTCTTCGTAAGTACTTAAGGATATTCTTGACCTCTATCCAGTGTTCCAAACCTGGATCCGATTGGTACCTACTAGTCAAACTAATAGCATGTGCCACATCCGGTCTTGTACATAGCATGGCGTACATTATAGAGCCTATGGCTGAAGCATAGGGGACCTTGTCCATTATCTCTCTTTCTTCCGCCGAAGCCGGACTTTGAGTCTTACTCAATGTCTTGCCTTGCAACATAGGTAAGAACCCCTTCTTACTTCCGTCCATTTTAAACTTCTTTAAAATCTTATCAAGGTATGTACTTTGCGATAGCCCTATTAGGCGCCTAGATCTATCTCTATAGATGTTTATGCCTAATATGTATGACGCTTCACCTAGGTCCTTCATTGAAAATTTGCTGTTTAGATAACTTTTAACACTGTTTAAAAGATCTATATCATTTCTGATCAATAATATGTCATCCACATATAATATCAGAAATGCCACATTGCTCCCACTCACTTTCTTGTAAATACAAGCTTCTCCATAAGTTTGGACAAATCCAAACTCTTTGATCACCTCATCAAAGCGGAGATTCCAACTTCGTGATGCTTGCTTCAATCCATAGATGGATAGCTGAAGCTTGCACACCTTGTTAGCATCCTTAGGATCGACAAAACCCTTTGGTTGTATCATATACAACTCTTCTTCAATATTACCATTAAGAAACGCGGTTTTGACATCATCTGCCATATCTCATAATCGAAATATGCAGCAATTGCTAACATAATCCTAACTGACTTTAGCATCGCTACGGGAGAGAATGTCTCATCGTAGTCAACTCCTTGAATTTGTCGAAACCCCTTTGCGACAAGTCGAGCTTTATAGACGGTCACATTACCATCAGCATCAGTTTTCCTTTTGAAAATCCATTTGTTCTCCACGGCCTTTCGGTCGTGACGTAATTCCACCAAGTTCCAAACTTGATTTTCATACATGGATTCCATCTCGGATTTCATGGCTTCTAACCATTTGTTGGAATCCGGGCTCATCATCGCTTCTTCATACGTCGCAGGGTCATCATTTTCATCAACCATGAAATTCATGACAGGATTTCCGTACAGCTCGGGAGCTGCACGCGTCCTGCTTGACCTGCGAGGTTCGGTAGTACTCTCTTTTGGAGTTTCATGATCATTATCATTAGTTACCTCTTCAACAGGTGGAGCCAACTCCGGAACAACTTCCGGCGCTGCGCTATTCTCCATACTTTGAAGATATGGTTCAATAACCTCTTCGAGTTCTACCTTCCGACTACTCACACCTTTCGCGAGAAACTCTTTCTCTAGAAAGGATCCATTCTTGGCAACAAAAACCTTGCCCTTGGATCTATGATAGAAGGAATACCCAATAGTTTCCTTAGGGTATCCTATGAAGACGCATTTTTCCGCTTTGGGTTCGAGTTTATCCGGTTGAAGTTTCTTCACATAAACATCGCATCCCCAAACTTTAAGAAAAGACAGCTTAGGTTTGTTTCCAAACCATAATTCATACGGTGTCTTTTCAACGGATTTAGATGGTGCCCGATTTAAAGTGAATGCAGCAGTTTCTAGTGAATAACCCCAAAATGACAACGGCAAGTCCGTCAGAGACATCATAGATCGAACCATATCTAATAAAGTACGATTACAACGTTCCGACACACCATTTCTCTGTGGTGTTCCGGCAGGCGTGAGTTGTGAAACAATTCCACACTCTTTCATGTGAGTGCTAAACTCGTAACTTAGATACTCACCTCCACGGTCGGACCGTAGAAATTTGATCTTTCTATTACGATGATTTTCCACTTCATTCTGAAATTCCTTGAACTTTTCAAAGGTTTCAGACTTGTGTTTCATCAAGTAGATATAACCGTATCTACTCAAATCATCCGTGAAAGTAACAAAATAACGATATCCACCTCGCGCCGACACACTCATTGGACCACATACATCAGAATGTATGATTTCCAACAAATCTGTCGCCCGTTCCATTGAACCGGAAAACGGCGTTCTAGTCATCTTGCCCATAAGGCATGTCTCACATGTATCAAATGATTCATAATCAAGTGATTCCAAAAGTCCATCCGAATGGAGCTTCTTCATGTGTTTAACGCCAATATGACCTAGACGGCAGTGCCACATATATGCAGATATATCATCATTAAGTTTAATCTTCTTAGCATCAACATTATGAATATGTGTAACATTATCATCAAGATCTAAAAGAAATAAACCATTCATCATCGGTGCATGACCATAAAAGATTTCATTCATATAAATGGAACAACCATTGTTCTCGGATTTAAATGAATAACCACTTCGCATCAAACACGATCCAGATACAATGTTCATGCTTAGTGCAGGCACCAGATAACAATTATTCAAGTTTATAACTAATCCCGACGGCAAGTGGAGAGGTAGCATTCCGACGGCGATCACATCAACGCTTGATCCATTGCCGACACGCATCTTGACCTCACCCCTTGCTAGCGGTCGCTTGTTCCGCAGCCCCTGATTCGAGTTACAAATATTAGCAACTGAACCGGTATCAAATACCCAGGTGCTACTGCGAGCACTAGTCAAGTACACATCAATAACATGTATATCATATATACCTTTGTTTGCCTTGCCGGCCTTCTTGTCTGCCAGATACTTGGGGCAGTTGCGCTTCCAGTGGCCAGTCCCCTTACAATAGTAACACTCGGTATCAGACTTAGGTCCAACTCGGGGTTTCTTTTCAGGCACGGCAACATGCTTGCCGCCCTTACTTCCCTTCCGTTTTCCCTTCTTGTCTTTCTTGAAACCAATGTTCCTATTGATCATCAACACTTGATGTTCCTTTCTGATCTCCACTTATGCAGTTTTAAGCATTGACAGAAGCTCGGGGAGAGACTTCTTCATGCCTTGCATATTATAGTTCATCACGAAGCTCTTATAGCTAGGTGACAGAGACTGCAGAACACGATGGATGCCTAAGTCAATGGGAATCGATATTCCCAAAGACACAAGCTTATCGGCGTAACCCGACATCTTGAGTACATGCTCACTAATGGAGTTGTGCTCTTCCATCATGCAGCTAAAGAACTTTTCTGAAGCGTTGTAGCTCTCTACAGCAGCATGTGTGTCGAAAATCATTTTCAACTCACCCATTGTATCAAAATCATTTCCATTTTCGAAACGCTTTCGAAGTTCTAGCTCTAGCCCATACAATATGCCGCAATGAACTAAGTTGTGGTCCTCTTGACGAGTCTGATAGACATTCTTCTCCTCATCAGGGGCATCATCTAAAGGTAGGGGGCCTAACGGCGCTTCTAGCACATATTGCTTTTGTGCAGCAGAGAGGAGAATCCTCAAATTCATGGCCCATTCGGTAAAGTTGCTACCGTTCGTTGCTAGTTTCTCTTTCTCCATGAACACATTGAAATTAAAAGCAGGTGGTTCCATCTACAACATAATTTGTAAAGTTTAGACTAAGTGTATGATAGATTGAGTTCAACTAATCCATATTACGATTGAACTCCCACTCAAAAACGATATCCCTCGTGCCTTTTTGGTGATTACATGAACCAAATCCACTATACCAAGTCCGATCATCACGTGAGTCGGTATAGCTTCAAAGGCGAGCATCAAATGGGCATCATATCAACTATATGACTCATGCTTAACCTTTCGGTCCGTGTTCCGAGGCCATGTCTATACATGCTAGGCTCGCCAAGTTAGAACCTTAGTATTCGCGTGTGTAACTGTTTTACACCCGAAATATGGTCGTGGATCCAAGAACACCCGATCATCACGTGATGTCTTGGAGCGACGAAACATAATCGGTGCATACTAAAGGAAGAACACATTCTTATCTTGATATTTAAATGAGGGATCATCTTATTATGCTAACAAAGCGCTAAACAAGCAATATAAGATGCTATCAAACATCACATGTTTATTAGTGAAATGTTATGGTTCCCGCATATGATCTCTATCATGTGCATCGTGGTATGATCACTATCATACATATATGTGTAAATCCAAGGTCTATGGAGTTTACACGCTATGTGTGTTGTAAGAGTATCATCTCATACTTCTACTTACAACACTACCATATCATAACACTAGCCCAGCAACAATCTAAACTAGACGCCTCTAATTTATCCATTGCAAGTTTTACGTGGCTTAGGGCTTTCGAGATAGAACCGTTCTTACCTACGAACATGAACCACAACGAGGATAATCAAATTGTTGACAACTCGCTTGCAAAATAGATATTGACTATAGTAGGAGAGACAGACACCCGCTAGCCACTTATGCAAACTAGTTGCATGTCAAGCGTGGAACAGGTCTCATGTGCGAGGACATGTAAAGTTTGTCTGGGCCGCTTCATCCCACTATGCCACCAATACCCAAAATTACAACAAAGGAGCAACAACATGATCATCATCGCCCACATACTCATATGTGTACTAACCGTGTAAAGTATCTACGCATAGATACGGCTCTGATACCACTATAGGGTTCGCAGCATAGAAAACAAAAATTTTCCTACGATGGGAACTATGTACCAAGATCTATCTACTAGATACAAACAACGGGCGGATGTATATCCGTAGAGAACATACCCTTGAAGACCGACAAATCTTAATGAGTTCAACTCGTGGTTGATGTAGACGATCTCTTGCCGATCTCAAGATCGAGAGGAAGTCCTAGCGCCGCAAATCAGCAGCGCATCTGTGCTCGCACACACGTTCGAGGCACCGAGCAACCTCCGCCTCCTCACTCCAGCGATGCAGCGGAAGCACACCTCTTTCTTGCCGAATAGCCACCGGGAACATGTATCTCGCTAGTCCGAGACCATGGGGATAAATTCTAGAGGGGGAGAGAGATCCTTCACGAGGAGGTGTGAGAGACAAGTGAGGAGGGGGGCTCCTTTTATAGGAGGAGGGGGGCACCCAAGGGGGTGGCCGCCGGCCATGGGGGCTGCCCCCTCCCCTCCTTCATTCATGTGGGTGGACACTCCACTCACAAAATGGCCCTTCAATTTTCTCCACTCAAAAGTCCACTCAAATTCCCATTCAATTTCCACCAAATTTAATGCAAACTCTCATTAAATAAAACTCTTTTATTTTATTCAGAATTTTTTCAATTACTTTAATGACAAACATTCACAAATAACCCCTTGCTAGAATTCCATTTCACATGCATAACCACTTTATGCAATTTCACCCGAAAACCTGTTTCGGTATCTAGTGAAATAAATTCATGCGCTTGTTTATTCTTTCGGCATGAAACATTTGCTCAATTGGATGTCGGTGTCTCTTAAGTGTGTCACCCTACGGTTCGTGAATAATGCAGACATGATCGAGACCCCTCTCGGATCAATAATCAGAAGCGGGATCTGGAGACCCATACTGACTCCCACACATTCAACGATGACTTTCTTGTGATCGTCGGAACCTTTTATGCTAGTATCTTAATCCCTTTGTTTCACGATATATTACATGTCCAAGATTCGATCATCGGTATCTCCATACCTAGTTTGATCTCGTTACCGACATGTACTCTTTTCTCGTTCCCGTGATATAACATTCTAGTGATCAAATCACTTGCTTGCAAGCTAATCAATGTGATATCACCGAGAGGGACCAGAGTATATATATCCATCATCGGGATGAACAAATTCCACTCTCGATCCATGAGCCTCAACATAACACTTTATTAGTTCTGAATCCATCTTTATAATCACCCTGTTACGGTGTGACGTTTGATGTTATCAAGAAACTCTTCCGGTGTTAGTGATTGACATGATCTCATGGTCTAAGGATTAGGATCACTTCGTAAGTTGTTATAGCAATATAAACTCAATGACTTTGATCGTAGTGCTATACTTCGGATGAATGTTCATCACATCATTACACTAATGTTGTGATCCCGTTATTAACAACATCCAATGTCCATGATCAGGAAACCTTGATCATCTTGTTAATCAACGAGCTAGTTTATGAGAGAGGCATAACTAGGAACTTTCTGTTTGTTTATTAAACACACATGTATTAACTTTTCCGTATTAATACAATTATAGCATGCAAAATAAACATCTATCATATACTTGGAATACACATAATAAACACTTTATTATTGCCTCTCAGGGCATATTCCCTTCAGGAGGTGCCTATAGTCAAACCCTAGTCACAAGCTAGGAGGAATCTAGACAGAGCCAAGCACAAAGGACAAGGAGCAGAGCAGCAGAAGGGCAGAAGAACGTCATGGAGGTGACAGTAAGGAAGACTGAGGCGCGCATGTGAAGCTCTCTGGAACATTGTCGCCGATAGAAGGACGACACGGAAAGGAGGCCGCCGAGTTACTATATTGGGACAAGCATATTCCAAGGATATGCTTGCCACGTCAGCCCTAGAAGTAACCAAGGCACCCCTTTATAAGGGGGGACGCTGTCTCCTGAGGGGGGTCGATTCATTCTACGTCGTAAGGCTCGTGTAGTAGCTCTCTTCTTCCTGGATACACCTCAAGGAGAATTTGTAGTCCGTAAGAGGAGAAATAAAGATCTACCGGTTAGTCATTTGAGTGTAGAAATCACTACATCTTCCCTCCCCGGATCCCTCGAGCATCCATTGGCCCCATACTTTAGCCTACCCATGGCATCTGTCGTGCCACCACCACGACAGGTACAGTGTCTTTTAATGAACTTTCTTCCATCCCTGGATGACACTTCTTCAACTGGCTTACATGAAACACATAGTGAACTGCTGACAGTGATTCTGGTAATTCTAACTCATAAGCCACTTCTCCTTTGCTGCTCAAAATCTTGAATGGTCCTACATAACGAGGTGCCAATTTTCCCTTGACTCCAAATCTCTTCACACCACGAAGTGGTTAGACTCTAAGATAATCTCTATCACCTACCTCATAGGTGACTTCTCTATGTTTTGGATATGCATAACTCTTTTGTCAGGATTGGGCTATCTTTAATCTTTCCTTTACCATTCTGACTTTCTCTTCATCTTCCTTGATCAGATCTGGTCCAAATAAGTTTCTTTCTCCTAGTCCATTCCATAGTAATGGTGTAGTACACTTTCTTCCATAAAGGAATTCAAACTGAGCCATCTCTATGCTCGATTGATTGCTGTTATTGTAAGAGAAATCTGCATACGACAGACTTTTATCCCAACTAGATCCATAGTCTAGCGCACAAGCTCTCAACATATCTTCCAAAATCTGGTTGGCTCTTTCTATCTGTCCATCCGTCTGAGGATGAAATGTTGTGCTGAATTCCAGTCTAGTTCCCAATGACTCATGCAATTATTTCCAAAAATGCAAAGTGAACTGGGTTCCTCTATCAGACACAATACGCTTACGTACTCCATGCAGACATACAATCTTGTTCATATAGATCTTGGCTATTTAGCATTTGTATACGTGGTCTTTACGGGTATGAAATGAGCCACTTTTGTTAAGCGATCCACAACAACCCATATAGAATTGTATTCGGACCTAGTCCTTGGCAATCCTGTGATGAAATCCATACCAATATTATCCCACTTCCAATCAGGTATTAGTAGTGGTTGCAATAACCCTGTCGGTTTCTGATGTTCCACCTTCACTCTACTACACACGTCACACAAAGCAATGTGCTCTGCGATATCTTTCTTTAGATTGTTCCACCAAAATCTTTCTTTCACATCCATGTACATTTCGGTGTTACCCAGATGAATAGAATATGGTGAATTGTGTGCTTCTTGCAGAATCAATTTCCAAAGCTCTGTATCTTGTGGAATGCATATACGCTTTCCATACCATAAAGTTCCTTGTTCATCTTCATGGAATCCTTTCGACTTTCCTTTACTAATTTTACTCTTAATCTCCTCTATTTCCTTGTCCAACTTTTGGGCTTCTTTGATCTTATCCAACAGTGTTGGTTGAACTTCCAAAGACATGAGATATCCTTCATGCACTATCTCCAATCTTAGCTCTTTAAATTGGGTACACAAATCATCTGGCAATTCTCCTTTGGTGAGGCCATTCACATAAACTTTGCGGCTTAATGCATCGCTACGACATTCGCTTTACCGGGATGGTATTGCAAACTCAAGTCATAATCCTTGATAAGTTCTAGCCACCTTCTTTGTCTCATGTTGAGTTCTTTCTGGGTGAAAATATATTTCAAACTCTTGTGATCTGTGAACACTTCACAACGCTTTCCCAAAAGGTAGTGTCTCCATGTTTTGAGTGCATGGACAACAGAGGATAACTCTAAGTCATGTGTAGGATAGTTTACTTCATGAGTCTTGAGTTGTCTCGAGGCGTAAGCCACAACCTTTCCATCTTGCATCAATACTCCACCCAATCCTTGGTGAGATGCATCACAATGGACCTGAAAGTCTTTCTCTAGATCCGGCAGACATAAAACTGGTGTTGGCACAAGTCTTTTCTTCAATTATTGAAAACTGGTTTCACATCCTTCACTCCAATCAAACTTATTTTATTTATTAAGTAACTCTGTCATTGGCTTAGCTACTTTCGAGAAATTCTCGATGAACCTTCTATAGTACCCGGCCAAGCCTAGGAAACTACGGACTTCTTTAACTGATTTGGGAGATTCCCACTCAGTTATAGCTGACACCTTTGCAGGATCGACAGCTGTACCATCTCCAGACACAATATGTCCAAGAAATCCAACTTCATTCAACCAAAACTCACACTTACTGAACTTGGCATACAACTTGTGCTCCCTGAGTTTCTCAAGAATCAAACGCAAATGTTCTTCGTGCTCTTCATTGGTCTTGGAATAAATCAATATTTCATCGATGAATACCACAACAAACTTGTCAAGAAACTGCATGAAAACCTTGTTCATCATGTTCATGAAATAAGTTGGTGCATTTTTTAATCCAAATGGCATCATCGTATACTCATACAATCCATACCTAGTGGTAAAAGTAGTCTTAGGTATGTCTTGTTCTCTAATCTTTAGCTGAAAATAGCTTGATCAGAGATCAATTTTGGAGAACACACGAGCTCCTTCTAGCTGATCAATAAGATCATTGATTCTAGGCAAAGGATACTTGTTCTTTATAGTCACCTCATTGAGTGATCGATAATCTATGCATAGCCTCTGACTTCTGTCTTTCTTCTCAACAAATAAAAATGGTGCACCCCATGATTAAGAACTTGGTTGGATAAATCCTTTATGCAACTATTCTCCAAGTTGTTTCTTGAGTTATTTTAACTCATCAAGTGACATCTTGTAGGGTCTCTTTTCTTTGGGTCCAAATCCTGGCAATAAGTCAATCAAAAATTCCACATCCCTATCTGGTGGCATTCCTGGTAATTCTTTCGGAAACACATCCGGGTACTCTTTCACTACTGGTACACTATCTATGCTAACCCCCTTAAGAGAATTTAGCTTACTCCCTTTGGGTTCAAAGTTAGACTTGAATCTAATCTGTTTCTTTTCCAGGGTTGTGAGTGTAACAGTTCTTCTGGCACAGTCTATTACTCCCTCATAATGGGTCATCCAATCCATGCCTTATATTACATCCAATCCTTGGGATTCTAGGATTATCAAGTTAACTGGAAACTTGTATTTTCCAAACTCTATTACTAGATCATGACATCCAAAATTTACTATCATCTCTCCACTTGGGGATCTTACTTTAATAGGACATCCAATTATTTCAGTTGGGAGTCTATTTTTGTCTACAAATGCTCTTGATATGAATGAATGCGATGCGCCGGTATCAAAAAGGACAAGTGCTAGAAAGGAATTAATCTTGAACTTACCAGCCACATCATCAGATTCCTCATGGATTTTCTCCACATTGATGTGGTTCACATGACCCTTCTGAAAAGGGTTTGGCTTGTTGGCTCCATCAGTCTTCTTTTCTGGGCATTCATTTTCATAGTGACCAGTCTTCTTGCACTTGAAACACTCATCCTGACTGGTGTCCCTCTTAGCTGGTTGATTCCCATTGCCATTTCCATTATGGTGACTCTTGTGTCCACTCTTTTTGTTGCGGTAATCACCATTGTTGTGTCCACGATGTTTATTGCTATCGTGGTGACGGTTGCTGTTGGTGGTTGTTATGATTCCCGTGTTTGTGGGATACAGAACCTCCACTACTTTCACCAAAATAACGCTTGTGAGATGATCCAGATCCATGCTTATCAAAATGGTGCTTCTTATTCCTATTCTCCACCTGCTTCATCTTACTTTCCAAGATGGTAGCTTTGTCACACAGAGATTGAAAAGTTGGAACATATGCAACAGATAGTTGCATGCACATCTCATCATTCAGTCCTTCAAGGAACTTCTCCTTCCTATTTGCATCAGTGTCAACATCATCCGGTGCATAGCGTGCCAGATTGTTGAACTCCTAAATATATTCTGCAACACTATGATGGTGTTGCTTAAGGTTGTGAAATTCCTTCTTCTTCAAACTCATCACTCCTTAAGAGATATGAGCAGTGCGGAATCCATCTTCAAACATTGCCCAAGTCACATCTTCAATAGGGGTAGTGATTTGGAAGTTATCCCACCAAGTAGTTGCTGGTCCTTTCAACAAGTGTGCTACAAATCTGACTTTATCCTCATCATTGCAACCAACTGTGACTAAGTCCTTGTTCATAGAACATAGCCAATAATTTGGTACCATAGGATCAGTGGTTCCTAAAAACTTAGTAGGCCTCAATCTCAGAAACCTTGTGAGCATATCAAAAGCTAGTGGGTTGTTCTGATTGTTGTTGTTATTATTTTTATTGTTGTTGTTGTTTTGGTTCTGGTTCTGATCGCCATAAACTGAGTCATCATTTGCATCAACTGAGTTTGGGCTGTCATCAGCTGTTGCATCTCATTGCCATTGTTATTGTTGTTGTTATTGTTGGGATTGGTATGACGGGGAGGCATCTGTGGTTTCAATAAGTAAAAGTAATGAGATATAACCCATAGATCCTAACATGCACAATACAATACATAGCAACAATCAGAAATAAGCAAGCACAAGATAAACTTTAGGATTTAAAATGAACAACAAGTTTGCAAAGTAAACACACTAGCATAGTCATCCACATGTTGGATGATCAATGTGACTCGATAAATAAAATCATGATAGATAGATAGCCAAGTAGTCAACACTACTCCTCCATATCGACTTCCTCCTCCACTAGAGTAAGTCCTGCTGCATCAATTCCTGCCTTGTACTCCTCCATGCTGGTGGTCAAAGCATCAACCTTCGCCTGAAGCTCTCTCTTCTGCGAACGCAGCCTCTCAATCACCTCCTAATGTGTCTCTAACTCAAGATCCTTGAGCTCCATCTTGGTCTTCATCTCATTCATCTTCTTGTTCCTATCCTGCACTCTCTTTTCTTGGTTCTTGAACCTCTTGTCTTGTTTCTCGAACCTAGCCTCCATCTCCTTGATGCTATCCTCCTGCTCTTTGAAGGACTTGTCCTTCTCTCTCAAATGGATGCGTAGCTCGTCATTGCTAAGCATGACGTTGGTCCTATCAGTATCGAGGTGTCTAAGAAGACTCTCTAGGTCCTGAAGATAAAAGCGCACTGGCTCAATAGTCTCCCTAGTGGCCTCGTCATACACTATAGCCTCTCCCTACTCATCACGTCTCCCAAATGGATGGAAGTAGAGGCCCCTGAGCTCGGCGGAGTGATGTCCATAGAGGCGTCCAAGAAGATCCTGCATGGCGACGTCGAGGCCCTTCTCCTTGTTGTCATGGAGTATCTGGAAGGCGATGTCATCGGTGGAAGGCTCTGTCTGGCGTCCTTGCTGCGAGACTCTAAATCCCCATTGGTCCTTCCTCTTGAACTTCCTGAGCTGAAGTCCCTTAATGTTAGGAAGGGGAAGATTGAGCACACTGACGAGCTCCACGATACGGTATCCAGAACGAGTTCCCTTGAACTCATTGGCGATGCTGAGAACAAAGCTAGGCATCTAATGCATAGGATAGAGAAAATTAGAAACAACACAAGTAAAGAGTACAACATAAAGTAGTAAAACAAAAAGTTAAAAACAAACACATAATTTCTCAAAACGCACAAGCCATGGCATACAATATTCAATCACAAGCACCAAGGTTCAAACACCACTTAGACTAAATTTTGCCATACCACATAAGTTGGTATGATCAAATTATTAACGCGAGGAAACGACAAGTGTGGTGGTCCAACTATTGGAGTATGTCACAACTCTCACTCCCTAGTCAAGGTAGCTATCTGAGCATCCTTGGAGGCAATCTGTTTGTCTTGATCACACGAATCCCATGCTAAGTCTATGATATCTTCCCTTAGACATTTTATGGTGGTCTCTAAGTCTTGGATATGCTTCTTCTCCTCTCTAAGGTCATTTTGAGTGTTGAGCATTCTGATGACCCACAAGTATAGGGGATCGCAATAGTCTTCGCGGGTAGTATTACCCAATTTATTGATTTGACACAAGGGGAGCCAAAGAATACTTGCAAGCCTTAACAAATGAGTTGTCAGTTCAGCTGCACCTGGAAATAGTTCTTGCTCACAGAAGTTTATCAGTAGCAACAGTAAAGCAACAGTAACAGCAACAGTGAGAAAGGAGCAATAGTAACAGTAACGGTAACAGTAGGATTCGAGTGCGGTAGGCATAGGGATGGATGGACGAGCGTTCCATGGACGAGTCTAAACATGTAACTTCAAGATCTAGGGCATTGCAGATAAATAATAACAAGCATCCAAGTACTAAACAATCCTAGGCATGTGATCCAAATATAGTCATACGTGCTCGCAATGAGAACTTGCACAACATCTTCTGTCCAGCCAGCCCGTGGCAGCGGGGCCTCTAGGGAACTACTGGCAATTAAGGTGCTCCTTTTAATAGAGCGTCAGAGCAAAGCATTAACACTCTGTGAACACATGTGATCCTCACACCACAGCCATCCCCTCCGGCTGTCCCAATTATTGTCACTTTGGGGCCTTTGGATCCGGACAATGATATGTGTACACAACTTTCAGATAAGATCACAAACAATACTATCATAAATATTCAATAATAAGTTCAGATCTGAGATCATGGCACTCGGGCCCTAGTGACAAGCATTAAGCACAACAAGTTGCAACAAAGTCAAATAGCACTAATAGAGATACTAGGCACTATGCCCTAATAGATCTTATTCGATTACATGATAGAACTCATCCAATCCCTATCATCCCCAAGACTACAGCGGGGGATTACTCACTCATGGATGACTGAAACATCAGTGGTTGATGGAGATGCGTTGGTGATGACGATGGCGATGATCCTCTCCAAATTCCCCGTCCCGGCAGGGTGCTAGAACGGAGTTTCTAGATCCAAATCTTGGTTTCTGGTGGCAGCGGTGGAGCGGAACTATTTCTGGAAAACTATTGAACCCCCCTCGGTTTTTAGGTCGAAAGGCAACTTATAGGCACAGAGGGAGGCCGAGGGGGTGCCTGGGGTGGCTGCACCCCCTCCAGGCGCGGCCAGTGGTGGGCCCGCGCCTGGGGTGGGTGTGGGCCCCCTAGGCCTCCTCTCCATCTCGTCTTCTGGCTCCGTGGCTCTTCTGGTGAAATATAATTTTTGGCATATTTTCCGGGATTTTTCATGATAGTTGATTTTCTGCACAAAAACAAGACACCAAGGTAATTCTACTAAAAACAACGTTAGTCCGTGTTAGTTGTATCCAAATCACACAAGTTTAGAGGAGAAACAATAGCAAAGTGTTCGAGAAAGTAGATACGTTTTGGACATATCACATTCCACACTTGAGTCTTTCTCCAAGCTCCTTGATGGCATTCCATGCTGCATTCCTTGCAGAGTCAAAGAATGACATGTGCATTTCAGAATTGGTGACCATGCAGAATCCTGACCATTGTGGTTGTCATCCTTGTTTTTATACAAGTGGAGTTGTACCACCAATATTCTTCTCCTTCATACATCTCTGGAAATCCTTTGTACATGGCTTCACCATTTATCCCCAAGCTAACCATGAGGTTTTTGAGTGCCTTGGGAAACTCCTTCTCACATTCTAAGGTCATGGTCATTAGTGGTCCCTTCCTGACGGCTTCATTGGTGGCGGCCATCTACAAAAAGAGATGAGAAAGAAGATTAGGAGAAGTTTTATGAGATGAAATGAGACAAGTGTGGAAATTTACAAAGGAGTTTGCATTTTCCTAGTGGTTTCCTTGTGTAATCCTTCTTAGGTCATAATCCTACTGGCAAAACAGTGCTCTGATACCATCTGTAAGACCTCACCCTTTAAGGTAAAGGCCCCTGTGATTGCAATGCTAGTCCCTGGATCGAAATGCTAGCATCCACATTTTAAGATGAAGTACACATATACAAAGGTCATTATTACATAGTAATTATAGAGATACAATAGTTCTTATAACTCATTATCCCAAGGCTAATACATAGAGTTCTTATTACAAAGTATATAAATAAAGTCTTCATCTTCATGTGCCACAGGCAAACATGTTGAGTGCAGACTCATAACCCTAGTCACCATCAGAGTAACCTGCAACATAATAAGTTACAGCCACAGAGGGTCAATACATTTGGAATTGTATTGGCAAGTGATACCATAGTAGTATAGTAACA
The DNA here is from genome assembly GCA_916181665.1 of Avena sativa. Classification (NCBI taxonomy): domain Eukaryota; kingdom Viridiplantae; phylum Streptophyta; class Magnoliopsida; order Poales; family Poaceae; genus Avena; species Avena sativa. The sequence goes on from OV702284.1 coordinate 87,398,668, forward strand.
TCTAATAACTATATGAATTTGGCTAAGTGTAGTTTAGGCTGGCTTTGCTCAAAAATAAGGTTTGTCTTATTAGTTTGAAAACACTAAGTTTTTGTTTGTCAAAAACACCAAGGAACCACCTATAGACATTGGTAATCCTCTACCCTTGTTCAACCACAAGTTTTAACATAGATAAATTGGAATGAGGAGATTCTTGACCATTTCAATGTCTTGTCACTCATAATTGTCTGTAACTAGGGACACGGCTAAGTACTTAGTTTACCCTCTCGAGAGGTGGTGCACTTTCCCCACAAGACTCTACATGCATCGAGACGAGACTTTTCAAAAGCAATACCTCAGACCACCATGGACACATTCCATCCTACCAACTCTACAACCATCTGTCCATCTGGCTGAGTTCTTGCAACTTAGTTGGTCAAGGCAGAGCCCATATGCCATGTGGTTGCACTAGAAGCTCCTTGACACAAAATATCTCAAATCCCTTTGTTCCTTGGTGGCCATCCACAAGTTTGATACACAAGGTAAACCATAGACATGGGCCTTGTATAACCACTCAACACAAACCATACAAGCCCCATTCCACCTAGGTGATTCATTAACAAAGTTGTTTTATTAATAAAAAACATAGTCATAGACTTTTCATAATATCATAACATGAATATTCCACCCTTGCATTCTAATATCTAGGCTAAGAATACTAGAATAACATGTCTCTTATCTTAGGGAAAAACTACTAAGACAACATCTATAGGATTTACCATAGCATAGCATATACTTAGAAAAATCATCATGCAAATCCTACTCAAAATAGTGCTAATGCAATAAGGAAAATAGTAGGACATGGGATGATATATCACTTGCCTTGGTATCTAGGATAATAGGTACAATCCTCACAATCACACTCTCCACAATCCACAAAATCTACACACAAATTCATATAACAAATATTCATAAATCAATATACAAACAAAAATAATTATGAATGCATGCAAAATGCAATGAGATGATTTGTCCTCCTTTTAAATCAAACTTTACTATACTGAATACAAAGCATACATTCTAAAGTCTAAATAAAAAAAAAACCACTTTAAAATAATATTCTAAATAATTTTTATAGTCAAAATAGGCCTACAAATGCTTCTGCATAAAATCCTAATTTTTCAGAAGAAAATGGACAAATCAAGGTCATAGATGCAAAGAGCTCATTTTTATGAATGCATAGACATATTATTTGTAATTTTTGGATTTATAGAACAAAAGTTATGCAATTTACAAGTTTAAACAACTAATAGAATAAAATCTGGATTTTAAAACAAAAACAGAGCCACGCGGCAGTGTCTGATTGGACGGTACCGCTTCGGGTGGATCACGCGCGTGAGCCATAGGATCTAAGTGGCGATGTGCGGTCCAGATCTAATCGTACCCCTTCAGTTCTATTTCTAATCTTGACCACTAGATCCAGATCCAATGGATCAGATCTGCCCGACCAAACTCTAGCGGCGCCAATGGCCATAGCGGCGGTGATGCCACTGACGGTGATGCGCCAGCAAGGTCAGGGGGGTAGGGAAGGGGAACTGGTCCTTAACACGATTGCAGAGATGTGGGGAAGCTCAACGTGGATGCGGTTGGGGCGGGGGGCGCACGAACACGGCGGCTATCGCTCGTCGGAGTTCGGCTACGCCTCGGGTGCTTGCAGACGACGACTGGGGCGAAGACCTGGGGCACAGTTGGACAATCCATGGGCATTAGCAGATGCACAAGATAAAGGGGAACACGCTCGCGTGAATGAGAAGCAGAGGGATGCACGAGGCTTATCGGAATAGCTCGTCAGAGCTGCTCGGTATTGCGGTGGTGCGAGGGAAAATTAGGGGAGCCTGGCGGCGCTTAGTGCTGGCTGTGTGAGGGGAAATGACGTGGAGAGGGAGTGGTTTAAGTAGCCGGGGTGAGGGACGAGAATCACACACGCATTCATCGGCAATCAACACGATTTGATTCGGCAGTGAAGAGGGAGGAAACGGCCGGCGAGCTGGTCATGGCGCAGGATTTGGGGAAGAAGGGTAAGGTGGCAGCAGGGCCTAGCTGTCAGCAAGGGGGGTGCGCGCGCGGGTGAGAAACAGGGGGAGAGGGGGAGTTCCCGGGTGGGATAGTGAGCTGCTTTGGGCGTGGGCGAGAATAGCTGGTTGGCTTCTATTTGTTTCCTTCTTTTGCTTTTTCTTTTGTTTTTTTGATTTTTCAAATGAGATTTGAATGGCCATTTCAAATCCAATTTAATTCAAACTTTCACCAATATTTTCTGTTGTGATCCTAGTGCTAAAATGTGTGTCAAACACATCTATACACTTGAAAACATTTTTGGGTCACAAAATAAAAATAAAACCATGCCCCATACATATAATATAAAAGGGGTTTAAAATGGTTTTATTAGGGTTTAAGATTTGAAATTTTTTGTGCAAGGTAAACATGCCATAATGTTATGAATGAATAACATGATTTTGAATTTGATGAAATTTGGGATGTTACAGGCACTCATTAGCTTTGAGCTCTCATTGCCCCTATCATAAGCATCTTTAAGTGGTTAAGTTTAAAGTGAGATCCATTTTGAGGTATATGCTTGATAGATCATAAATTGGAAATCTCATGTCCCTTGAGTACGAGGGTTGTTCCTCATGCTACTCAACTTTAGTTACCGGTAAGTTCTTATCATTGTAAGTACATGCATATCATAGAGAACCGCCAACTGGGTACCCCTTTCCCCATGACACATGAGCTATCCCATATCAAAATGACAAGGCAACAGAAAGTGAGAATCTTAGCGATCCTTTTATTTACCATAGGCATGGTGCATATATTTTTTCTCTTCTCTTTTTTTCTATATATTTTTTCTGAGGATGCTTCATAGATTGCTCACTATGGTTATGCTGCAAGTTTCCACCATGATTATGCATGGATTAGGCTAGCCGCCCAGGCGTTTCTCTAACACATATACATAACTCCATGGAATTACAAGCTCCCCTTTTATTTCACACCGCCGACATCTGTAAACAAAAGAGAATGATATCAACTGGATAATATTTACAGGTGTTGAAAGCGTTCCCCGTGACAGCACGGTTCTGTTAACTCCTAGCCTATAATTTGCAAGCATATAACTTTCATGGACAGTCACAATGGTTCAAGTTTATTAAGTGCAAGAAAATAAAGTGTGTCATCAAGTTCGTGAGAGCTTTACTGACCAATTTTCTAATAACAAGCAAGCATTTTATTTGGAAGAAAATGAGGCATAATAAATATGCACAGAATAGCAATGATGCTAGTCGGTAGATATGGTGGACACTTTTTGACAATTTTGGTTTTGGGGAGTTGGATGCACGAGTAGAGCTCATACTCAGTGCAAGTGAAGGCTAGCAATAGAAAGGGAGCTACAATCGAGAGAGCAGTAAGTGTCATAATCATGCTTGCAACAAAACAAAATTAATTATGGCATAAAAGTGATACGAGAACTCTGAGGAAAAATAAATCTTAGACGCTTAACTGACTTTTGTTCAGTCATATGCATGCGTGAGCATGTGCCAAGTCGATTCAAATGAAGCATTCAGAGGAGGATACCACAATGTCATACCAAGTTATGAATAGAACAATGCAAACAAACATTTATAAGACATGCTACAAACTATTAGCAAGTTGTAGCTAATCATAAGAGAGCAAGAACTACTAAGCATCCAATAAATAACATACACCTTGCACGAACAGACTAAGCATGCCCACAATGATGAGTATATGTACAAAAATGAAAACAAATAGAGTTCATTACTAGCCTCTTACCACACCTCGAGTTGTCATAAATCATCATTATTGCCTTTCACTTGTGTGGCTTGAATAATAATATAAAACCAAACTACGAAGGAGTCACTAATACCGCTGAACCCAGCAACGAACTTTACAAAACCAGAGAAGAACAACAAATATTTCTGGGTTTCGATTTTTTTTAAAACAAGTACTGAAGGCAAAAGCAAACAAAGCAAAATCTTTTTGGATTTTTATTATAGCAAACCAAAGACAAAAGACAAAGAAACAAACAAAGAGAAATAGCGGAAATATTTTTGGTATTTTTGTGTTTTGGAAAGCAGAAACAAAAACTAAAAAGAAAGCAAAACATGGATATGCAAAGTACCGACGAGACATGATATGTAGATGAGTGTGATGTTGGTGTACCTCCCCCCAAGCTTAGGCTTTTGGCCTAAGTGGATATCAATCAAAATGCGGGTAGTAACTCCAGGACGGTTGATCATTGTAGGAATGATCATAGTCAGTCCCTCGCGATGAAGAAGAAGAAGCGCCCCAATCATAAGAAGGCTGCTGGTATGAAGACTCCCCCATGTTGGAGGGTTGAACCAAATTATCTTCGGCATCCTCTCCAACATTCTCCTCTTGCTGGGAGAGCTCCGCCATATATGTGTCGAGTTCTTCCTCCGTGAGTGACCATCTTTCCTGGTATCAAAGTTAAACAAAGAAGGTGCAGGCAAAGGGAATACTTTCTCAGACTTACCCCCTCTCCAACCACTCTTGAGAAAGGTTATTTCATAAGATAACTCGCTCAAACTAGACCAAGAAGAAACAAATTTATGTTGTATCATGGAATTGAGATCAAGTCTCTCTATGGGAAACTGCAAGTCCAAATGACGAGGCACTAAACCATGCAAAGATAATAAATGAGAGGCAATGAGGCCTCCAACAATTCCACCTTTCTCGCAGTTAGCAGCAAGACGAAAAGATATCAAAGCACCCAAATTATAAGTTCTATCCCGATTCAATGCAGCTGAGATTAAAGCTAGATCAAATGAAGATAACTTACTAGCATTCTTCCTAGCAAGAACACGCTTGACAATGAAATAAGCAAAATAACGAATAGATGGGATATGAATATTCCGAATTTTACCAATCTCCTTTGAGAAGCTGCTTCCTTGGAAAATCTCCGCATATAAGTCCATGAGTGGCGTGGGTCTCTCCCTAATATTCTCACACGAACCCCACTGTGGCACCTTGATAGCTGAACAAAAATCATCAAAAGGGAGATTGACAGCTATATTGTAAATTTTATAGTGAACCATGGGGTTAGGCAAAGACCAACTAAATTGAAAGTCCTACACCACAGACATAGTCAGCTTCACATATTGGTAAGGTTCATCTCCAACAAAATGTTCCAACCCTGCATTAGAAATTAGTGTTTGGAAATCCTGAAATACCCCTCCAGCTCTCATGAATTCTGTGCATGGATAAATAGAAGAGAAAACTTCCTCCTTGTGGTGTACTTTCATAATCTCCGGTACCCTTAATTCATGTTGATTCAGCTGGTATTCACTCATCTTATTTTTTGAAATTTTTAGACAAATATCAAACCAAGTGATTTCCAAGTTAATAAATGATGGGGAACTACTATAGGGACTTGCAAGAGGGTTAACATGCATCAAAATGAATTCTATAAGCATATAACAAGCATGCAAACTCACATAACCTATCACCTACAGTAGAAAAATACTCAAGATATAATCCACCAATCAAAAATCTAATTGGACAAGCGGAGGAGGCACATACCGGAGAGCAATCCCTCCAAAAATCAGCATCTAAGATGGGCTAAGCAAGGAGATCGAAAATCGCGAGCAAGAACAGCAAGAAATCAAGCTTTGAGAAGTTTTCTGGTGTTTTTCGAGAGAGAGAGAGAGAGAGAGAGAGAGAGAGAGAGAGAGAGAGAGAGAGAGAGAGAGAGAGAGAGAGAGAGAGAGAGAGAGAGAGAGAGAGAGAGAGAGAGAGAGAGAGAGAAAGAAGTGGCAGAAGGAGACTAAGTGGAGGGCCAGGGGTGGCCCACACCAGGGCCAGGCGCGCCCCTGGTCTGGCCGCGCCACCAGGGGTGTGCCTGCCTGGTGGGTCCCCCTGGGTCACTCCAGGTACCCCTCTGCCCCTTTTTGGCATAAAACTTTAATATGAATTTTCTAGAATTTTTCGGCGAACTTTATTTTTGGACAATTTTCAGGTTATGAAAATTGATTTTCTCGCAAAAAAGATTTTGGAAAGATGCAAAAGCAAACCAAAACTAAAACTACAGAAGTTCTAAGACACTCTAACAAGAAAGCAACTAGCAAAACAAAGACAAACGAGGCGAAGAGCAAAGATTGGAGTGGAGAAAATAAAGGTGAGAAAGGATAATCATGGTGAAAACATTGTTTTGTTCATTAAAATCCCTTTGTAACAAGGTTGATCAAGTCTTGTTACCAAAACAATTTATATGAAACAAAACTTTGCATTTCACTAAATGATTATGTTACCTCAATCTTGATAGCAATAGTCCCAATCATAATAGCTTCATAATTTTCCTGTGGTATGAGACAACATATTTCTCCAACTTTGATGCCCTCAATATTTTAAATTGAATTTAGGCCATAACTCTTATCAATCTTCTTGGGGAAATAAACAGTATGCTCCTTGTCATTAATATTAAAATTTACTTTTCCTTGATTGCAATTAATGATAGCACCAGCACTATTAAGAAAATGTCTCCCAAGAATAATAGACATATTATCATCTTTAGGCATCTCAAGCACAACAAAATCAGTTAATATCAAATAGTTATGAGCCACTTGAATAGGAACATCCTCACATATACCAATAGGGATAGTAGTAGACTTATCAGCCATTTGCAAAGATATATCAGTTGGTATCAATTTTTCTAGTTGAAGTCTCTCGTGGAGAGAAAAAGGCATAACACTTACTCCTGCTCCCAAATCACACAAAGCAGTTCTAACAGAATTATTTTTAATAGAGCAAGGAATAGTTGGAATCCCTGGATCCCCAAGTTTCTTTGGAACCTTACCATTGAAGGAATAATTAGCAAGCAAAGTAGAAATTTCCTCATTAGGAATCTTCCTCTTATTAGAGAAAATATCCTCCATATACTTTGAATAAGGAGGAAACTTAATAGCATCAGTCAAAGGAATTTGCAAAAATAAAGTTTTATCCACTCACAAAACTTTTTATAGTGTTCTTCCTCCTTTGACTTGTGTTTCTTATCAGGAAAAGGCATTGGTTTTTGAACCCAAGGCTCTCTTTCACTACCATGTTTATTAGCAACAAAATCTTCCTTAGTGTTCTTAGTGTGCCTCTCAGGTTCCTCTTCAATTTTGTCCTTATCAGGAGCATAAATTTTATCATTACCACTTTCAGTTTCAGCATCAGAGGCAGATATACTATTAGGATCTATAGCAGGTTCAAAAGATTCTACAATTGTTTTATGTTTCTTTTTCTTTCTCTTAGAAGAAGTACCTCTATTTTCAACTTGTTGAGAGTCCTGCTCAATTCTTTTAGGATGTCCCTCGGGATACAAAGGATCATGAGTGGCAGCACCACTCCTAGTTCTAATTTCATAAGCATGTTTATCTCTAGAAGCATTAACTAGCATATCTTTTTGTACTTTAGCAAGTTGATCAATTTGATTTTGAACCATTTGGAACTGTTTAACAAGCATTTTAACATCATTGGAGGTTCTTTCCACAATATCCTTCAACTCATTAATAGCTCTAGAGTTTTCCATTAAATGATTCCGCACTTGCTTATTAAAATTACCTTGCTTAACAATAAAGACATCAAGTTCCTCTAAGCATTGATCAGGAGGTTTACCATAAGGAATATCACCATCAAAATGTTGGAAAGAGTGTACCTCAATAGTGGATGAGTGGGAGATTGGCTTACATAAGTCTTCTATAGGAGGTAAATTCTTCACATCTTCAGATTTAATACCCTTCTCCTTAAGACATTTCTTAGCTTACTTCATCACTTCATCATTTAGTTAAATCACTCCCCTCTTCTTTGGTGTTGGTGTTGGGGTTGGTTTAGGCACAGTTGGCTCAGGTGTAATTGGCTCAGTTGTAGTTGGCTCAGGTGTAGCTAGCCCAGATGTAGTCCAATCATCATAATTCTTGCTTATTTTAGCCATTAATTCTACATCTTCTACGGGAGTTCTTTTCCTGAAAACACAATCAGCACAACTATCCAGGTATGTCCTAGATTCATCCGTTAGTCCATTATAGTATATATCAAGAAGCTTATTTTTAGGTAATGGACATCCAGGATGTGCATGAATCACAGCACAGAACCTTGCCCATGATTCAGGCAATTTCTCCTCTTCTCCCTGTTTAAAATCAAAAAGTTTTTGCAAAACAACATGTCTAGCACTAGAAGGGAAATATTTCTGAAAGAAAGTAGGAATCAAGCAATCAGGGCTATCAATGGATCCAGGAGGTAAATTATTAAACCAAGCTTTAGCTTCTCCTTTTAGTGAAAAAGAGAAAAAATTAGAAACAAAGTAGGTGTGCATCTTAATATCATCAGAAAATAAACCACTCATAGTAGAAAGCTCGGTCATATGTGCCACAGCCCTTTCATTCTCAGTCCCACAAAAAGGTTCTTTCTCAACAATGTTTATATAGGATAAATCAAGAGATAAATCGTAATCTTTATATTTAATGTTTATGGGAGATCTAGAAAACTTAGCATCAGGAAATATTTTGGGTCTAATAGTACGTCTCTCAAGAATATTATTAATAGCACTAGCACCATATGTGTTTTGACACTCTTTAATAAATTCATCAGTCATTTCAATATAACCATCATTAATATCATAGCTCTCTCTAGACTCAGGTGAACTAACATGTGTAATAGTATCTTCATTAGGAGTTTCAGTGTTTCCCAAAATAGTTCTAGCAATAGTAGCATCTAGGAAAGGACCTAATGAACCACTCTCATCAAGCACAGTAGAATTAACATCATGAGCATCAGAAGAAATTTCAGATTCAGCAGTAGTAGCAGTGTGTGTATGTGGTGGTGGTGTAAGGATCTTACTCATAAAAGACGGTGAATCAAGAGAAACAGAGGTGTTTAGAACTATACCTCTTCTTGTAGTGGATGGTAAAATAGGAACTTTTCCATCACAAGTTTTACCCATGATGAAAAGGATAGCAGCAAACAATAATAATCCCAAGTGAACTTACAAATAAAGCTATGCTCCCTGGCAACGGCGCTAGAAAATAGTCTTGATGACCCATAAGTATAGGGGATGGTAACAGTCTTCGAGGGTAGTAAATCCCAATTTATTGATTTGGCACAAGGGAGGCCAAAGAATATTTATCAGCCTTAACAACTGAGTTGTCAATTCAGCTGCACCTGGAAATAGTCTTGCTCATAGTAGTTTATCAGTAGCAACAGTTTTGTAGTAGCAATAACAAAGTAACAGCAGTAGTAACTGATATGTCGTAAACGTATGTATAATTTTTGATGTTCCATGCTTGTTTAGTATCCACTTTGCTATGCTTTGTCTACACTTTGAGGTATTTTTATACATTTTTTGGGACTAACCTATTAACAAGATGCCACAGTGCGAGTTGCCTATTTTCTGCTATTTTGGTTTCAGAAAAGCTAGTAAGGAAATATTCTCAAAATTGGACGAGACAAAATCCAAAGTCAATATTTCACCGGAAAGAAAATAGAGACCGAAGGAGAGACGGAGGGGAGCCACAGGGCGTCCACGCCCCCACGCGCGGGCCACCCAAGGTCACGCCTGGGCAGGGAGGGGCCCCCTGGCCGCCCTCCTGCCTCGCCTCTTCGCCTATAAAAGCCCCCCGAAGCGAAAACCCTAAACACCCGATCATACCTCCACGAAACAGTCCATAGCCGCTGCCACCATCGTCCCTAGATCGGGGGGTATATGAAGCTCTTCCCGACACCCTGCCGGAGGGAAGAGATCATCCCGGAGGCCTTCTTGATCACCATGCCAGCCTCCGGTATGATGCGTGAGTAGTTCACCCTTGGACTATGGGTCCATACAGTAGCTAGATGGCTGTTTATCCTCCTTGGTGCTATCATGTTTAGATCTTGTGAGCTCCGTTCATGATCAAGATCATCTATTTGCAATCATGCATGTTGTGTTTGCGGGGATCCAATGGATATTGAGATTACTATGTCAGATTGATTATTAATTCTATCATGTCTTATTGACTATTGATGCTATCATGTCTGTGTTGTTTGAGATCTTGCATGCTCTCCGTTTCTAGTAGCTATCTTGGCCAAGTAGATGCTACTGACTCTAAGAGGGAGTATTTATGCTCGATAGTGGGTTCATGCCTCTATTGAATCTGGGGAAGTGACAGAAATCTCTAAGGTTGTAGATGTGTTGTTGCTACTAGGGAGAAAACAACAATCGTTTGTTCATGGAACAATTGTATTGTTTACTTTATACACATTGCTTAATGCAGTTATCCGTTGCTTGCAACTTAATACTGGAGGGGGTTCAGATGATGACCTGAAGGGGGATTACTAGTCATAGATGAATTTGGATGGCGGTCTATGTATATTGTTGTAATGCCCAATGAAATCTCATAGGATCATGAATGTCTAGTATTTGCATTGTTATGCCTTGCTCAGTTCCTGTCAATTGCCCCACTGTAATTTGTTTACCCAGCATGTTATGTTATTTATCCTAAGGAGAACACCTCTAGTGAACTGTGGACCCTAGTCCAATCTTTACCATTGTTACATCATCTACTGTTACCGTTTACTTTCTGCGAGCAACCTTTACTTTCCACACTATATGTTCAGCAAACCAATGAGATTGACAACCTCACTGTAAGTTGGGGCAAAGTCTTGAGTTTGTGTTGTGCAAGATTCCAAGTTGTTAGCAACTCCTTGGGGTTGTTTCCTTGCTCCTACTGGTTTGATAACCTTGGTTTCATAACTGAGGGAAAACTTGCTACCGTGCTCATCATACCTTCCTCTTGCGGTCTCCCAACGAAGCTCTACTATTGAGCCATGTCAGTAACAATAGTAGCAAACAACAGGATTTGAGTACGGTAGCCATAGGGATGGATGGACGGGCGTTGCATGGAAAAGACTATTCATGTAATATCAAGATCTAGGGCATTTGCAGATAAATAAGATAAAGCATCCAAGTACTAAATAATCATAGGCATTTGTTCCATATATAGTCATATGTGCTTGCAATGAGAACTTGCACAACATCTTTTGTCCTGCCAGCCCGTTGCAGCGGGGCCTCAAGGGAATCTACTGGCAATTAAGGTACTACTTTTAATAGAGTACCCGAGCAAAGCATTAACACTCCATGAACACATGTGATCCTCATATCACAGCCATCCCCCCGGATGTCCCAATTTCTGTCACTTCGGGGCCTTTGGTTCCAAACTATGATATGTGCACACAACTTGCAGATAAGATCACAAACAATACTATTATCATGAATCAATAACATGTTCAGATCTTAGATCATGGCACTCGGGCCCTAGTGACAAGCATTAAGCATAACAAGTTGCAACAATGTCAAAAAGCACTAACAAAGATACTAGGCACCATGCCCTAACAATCTTATTCGATTACATGATAGATCTCATCCAATCCCTACCATCCCCATAGTCTACAGCGGGGGATTACTCACTCATGGATGGGGGAAAGATGGATGGTTGATGGAGAGGCATCGGTGATGATGATGGCGATGATCCCCTCCAATTCCCCGTCCCGATAGGGTGTCAGAACAGAGTTTCTGGTTCCGAATCACGGTTTCTGGTGGTGGCAGCGCAGCGGAACTCTATCTGGAAAAACATCGAACCCCCCTCTGTTTTTAGGTCAGAGGGCTTATGTAGGCGAAGGGAGAGGTCGAGGGAGTGTCCGAGGTGGCCACACCACCCCCTGGTGCAGCCTGGCCTAGCCCGCGCCACCAGGTGGTGTGGGCCCCTCGTGGTCCTTCTCTGTCTCGTCTTCTGGCTACGTGAGTCTTCTGGTAAAATAGGAGTTTTGCGATATTTTTTGGGATTTTTCCTGAAAGTTGATTTCCTGCACAAAAACGAGACACCAAAGCAATTATACTAAAAACAGCGTCAGTCCATGTTAGTTGTATCCAAATCACACAAATTAGAGGAGAAACAATAGCAAAAGTGTTCAGGAAAGTAGATACGTTTTGGACGTATCAACCATGGAAGATTTATTAAAGATGATCACCGTAAGAATCCCGGTCTTGAACAAGGTAACAAATATACGTACCAACAATTTATACAACATGTAGCATCTAAAGTTCGTAAACTAGAAATGGAGTATAAGAAACTAGTTGATAAGCTTCATGCTAAGCTAGATGATATCTTTGAGCCCACTAATAAAGTTAAAATTGGTATTAATGAGATATCTGCACTTTGTGATCTTGGTGCAAGCGTCTCAAAAAATTCCAAGAGTCTATTTGACAAGTTAAACATGGGCCTTTTACAACTACTAAAATGAGATCCCATCTTGCTAATTCAGCTTATAAACAAGTTGTTGGGATAAAGGGAAACATAGTTGTTGAAATTAAAGGAAGTCTTGTTCTTATTGATATTGTTATAGTGGACATGCCTGAAGATCCCATAGCACCTATAATTTTAGGTAGGCCATTCCTAAGAACTATTAAAGCTTTAATCAATCTAAGGGAATGTGAGAATAGGACTACCATCTAGACATCTTTATAGTCCACTTCCCTGGAAAGAAGAAGACCAAGCCTAATAATAATGATGATGGCATAATCACACTGAAATCCAATTACTCTGGAGTGGGTATTCCACTCACAAAGACTGAATGATCACCATATGCGTCAAAATAATTGACCTTAACTAAAAGAGCTTAATGGGAGGCAACCCATGTGAAATAAAAGTGTTTACTCTTGTGTTAGTTTTTGTTTTTTTGTTTTTGTTTTTAATAAAGAGTTTTCAAGAAGTCCTATGGAGAGAGAAAAAGAAAATAAGGTAATACTCAATATTTTATTTACTAACACATGGCCTTAAGATATTCCTGATTTTTATGAAGTCTATTTGCTGTTATTTTGTCGTTTGATAAGATATGCAAAGGCGTGTGAGGCTACTAACTCAGTTCCACAAATTTTTCAGCTTTCAGGGCACATAACGACCACTGGTATGACCAGGAGACCCTATACCGTGTGCCCGTACCACATCGTAGCTCGAAAGAATAGAAATGTTGATTTTTGCTGCACGACACAGTGACCATAACGACCACTGGTACGACCGGAGGCGACTGTACCGCCTGCCCGTACCATACCCTAATAAAAACATCGAGTTTGAAGCAAATGTACTGACCGAATAACAACCAGCAGTACGTGTAGGGTTTGCAGCATGGAAAACAAAAAAGTTATATCGCGGGAACACACAAAAGCCAAGATCTAATATACAAGATCGGTGCAACGAGTTTGTAGAGAACTAACCCTCGTAGATCCCAAGCGTTTAACGAGATCGGATTCTCGTGGTTGATGTAGTCGATCACTTGACGATATCAAGATCGTGTAGACGATCCTTCCGGCGCCACGTTCCGGCAGTGCTTCTGCAGTCGGTCACACGTACGATAGTCCATGAAGACCTTCCTCTCCATTGTTCCAGCAGGGCAGCGGAGGTTGTAGATCTCCTCAGAATCCCAACAACACGATGGTGTGGTGGTGGTGGTGGAGGAGAAGAGATTACTGCAGGGCTTCGCCTAAGCCGAAGCAGTGTATGGAGGAGAGAGGGGAGGCGTCGACGGCTAGGGTTTGGGGTGAGGGGCTATGGGGCGCCCCAACCACTCCTTATATGGCTGTAGGGGCGGTGGCCAGGGTTCCCATCCCTAGCCGAGTCCTCCCCCAAGTCCTATTGGTCGACGGCAAGGAGAGGGAAAGGGAAACCTTGTCCCTCAAGGTTTCCTTTCATTCCTCCACTAGGACTTTGACTTTCAAACTAGGATTTGACTTTTCAAACTAGGATTTGACTATTCAAACTAGAGTTTGTTTCTCTCTTCCTTGTCCTTGGCCGACTTGACCTAGGGTTCCATGCGCCTAGCCCATTAGGGTATGGTGCAATCCAAGTACCCCCTTATCGGGGTGGTGGACCTTCCAGAACATTCTAGAAGCTTTCGGTCAAAACACCGAAAACATTTCTGAACCTCGGAAATTGACTTTCCTTATATGAATCTTATTCTCCGGACCATTATGGATCTCCTCGTGATGTCATGGATCCAATCCAAGACTCCGAACAACATTCGGTCTCCAAATCATATTCCATATCTACTAAACAACATCAAATCCTTAAGTGTGTCTCCCTACTGTTCGTGAACTATGCAGACATGATCGAGACACCTCTCCAATCAATAACCATTAGAGGAATCTGGAAATCCATTATGGCTCCCACATATTTCAATGATGACTTTGTGATCGAATGAACCATTTATATATGATACCAATTTCCCTTTGTCTCGCGATACTTTACTTATCCGAGGTTTGATCGTCGGTATCTCTAATACCTAGTTAAACCTCGTTACCGATAAGTACTCTTTACTCGTTCCGTGATATGACATCCCTTGTGACCTAGTCACATGCTTGCAAGCCAATTGGATGACATTCCACCGAGAGGTCCCAGAGTATATCTATCCATCATATGGATGGACAAATCCCACTCTTGGTCCATGTGCTTCAACACATACTTTCAGAATACTCAATGCCACCTTTATAACCACCCAGTTATGAAGTGGTGTTTGATGTCATCAAAGTATCCATCCGGTGATGGTGATTAACATGATCTTATTGTAGGGATACGGGTAGGCTACACTAGCGCAAATCAAAAAAATTCTACCGCTTATACCAGGATTACTGTTGTCATAGATCACGGGATTACCACTAAACGCGCAGTTGCGGAATTGATGAAGCGCGTCGAGGCAGTGCAGACGTTCCACGTCTCCTCCTTGTCCTTGTCCCACGAGCAGCTCCCCTTGCGCGGGTCGTCCAAGCGCTACAGATGCAGCGCCTCCAAGGTATCCACACGTATAGGGTGGAAGCGTCAGACGCCGGACTGCTAGGTCCGCGCGTGCAACATAGGCGTGAGGAGTGGCGGCTAGGATTGATCTGAGGTCTAACCCTGGTCAGCTCGCCTCACCCTCTCTTATATAGGCGTCCCTAGTGGGCTTCTACATTAGTAGCCTATTAGTATCCTAAGCCTGGTCTAATTCGGATCCAATCCTCATTAGGCTTCCAGCCCCTTAAGTGTGTGACCGTATAGGTTCATATGCGTATAGACATGACACGAATACACTTATTCTGTCAATAGTTGGTAGCGGCCTCTAGCAAGACGTGCCAACTCCTAAACGCATACAAAGATCATATCGGACGAACCATCACAAGGTTTAGTACATGTCTTTCCTTTTCCCTCACGATATTTGGTCTAGCTCCAAGCTGACCTCTCTTTCTCGATACTGTGAGTCGGAATCCCTTTACTAGGTTAACTCTTAACCATATGTAGCACGGCCATGCATTTCTGGATCCGATCACTCGAGGGGCCTAGAGATATCTCCCTCAAGTAGAGAGGGGCAAATCCCATCTTGATTGACCATGCCTTGCAGCATGTTTCAGGACAAACCCGAAAGCTACCTTTATGACTACCCAGTTACGGAATAGCTTTTGATAGCCCCAAAGTAGGTCGATCCACATCTCAAGTACATGCGACAATCTCAGGTCTAAGGACAAAACGTACACGATGTGTAGAGAGAGAGCTGCAACTAATTGCTAGTCTCAAGTTGGGTCAGTCCAACCCCATGTTCATAACATGTGTCCACATCATTGGTTTGACATCTCCATGTCTATGACTTGCGACACATAGCCATCAACCAATCTATGTGCTAGTCTAATATTCACATGTGTCCTCACATGAACTCCGACTAGGGACAACTATTAAATAACCATACAAGTAAAGAGTTTCACAAACAATTCACATAATTGCCAATCAATACAAGTTCCCTGATATAGATATTCAAGGAACATTACAATAACTCATGGATACATATGAAATATAATCATCTCTATGATTGCCTCTAGGGCATATTTCCTTCACTTATGATTCAAGGATTAGGTTACTATGTATTTGAAAGCTTATAGCAAACGAACTTTAAATGACTTGATCTTATGTTATGCTAATTATAGGAGTGTGTTCATCACATCATTCTCCTAAGGATATGACCTTGTTATTAATGACACCTAATGTCCATGATCAGGAAACCATGATCATCTATTATTCAACAAGCTAGTCTAACAAGAGGCTTTACTAGGGACTCTTTTATGTTTACAAAACACACAAGTATTAATGTTTTTGGTTAATACAATTATAGCATGGGATGCAAAAATTTATCATAAACACAAAGATATAATAATAACAACTTTTATTATTGCCTCTTGGGCATATCTCCAACAGTACGAGTGTGCGCGACCGGACCGCGCGCCAGTACCGACTGCACCGCCAGAGAGAAACGTCGACCCCAAGGTATGTCACTTGGTATGGGAGGGCTCTAGCCGTACCGCCCTCCCGTACCGCGTACTTGTTCGTGATATCCACCCTAGGAAGAGGTAACCATAAAGTTCCTAAAACACAAATTTCTCTTTCTTCTACCTCCAAACTCCAAACCACTCCATTGGATCTTCAATTCTACTTGTTCTTTCTTTGATTCCTCGCACCCAATAGATCTAAGCTATGTTTCTATTTCGATCTCTAACTTATTTGCATCAAAAACTTGCTCAATCTTTCATAATTTTCAATCTAGACTTAGGTCTTGTTCTTGAGATAATCTTGATTATGAGCATGCTTAGTATTGTTTTTAGAGGAGTTTCTTTTGTAATAAGTGTAGAGGATCATTTATTCTATGTTTCTATTGGAGTAAATTTTTTATTAGCATTATTGTTTATTTTGTTTTAGATGAACACGAGGAGCCATACACATGTGATGGATGGGGAACAGGCTGCACCACCCATTGATATGCTAACCCCCGAGTCACTTGGTATCGAGTTCACCAAGGAGTTTCAGCTAAACCTTTTCAACCGTCTCAAGCTCCGAGAGATCAAGTCCACCAAGTGGGTGTGTACCTATATCCTGAACCAACTGGCATTCGCTATGATTTTGATTTAGTTCTCAACAATGTTGGTTTGTATGACTTTGTTTTTCAGGATGTTGTCACGTACTGTTGTTTGACGGTTGAGTTTCTCAGCACCTTGGCACATTCAGTGTGCTTACACTACTGCCCCGAGGAGCAAATGCCTAGAGTTGATCGTATCAACTTCCTTCTTATAAACTATGAGTATTCCTTGACACTCGACCAATGGGCTTATTACTTTGGGTTTTCCAACAATGCCACCGACATACGCTCCACCACTTTAGTTCTTGATCCAACACCCTTTGCTTACTTTAATAGAATGAGAATTCATGGAAACACACCCAAGGGAAACCAAATTGATCACCCTGTTGTTCATTATTTGTTTTATATTATTGCTAACACCTTGCGGGCACGTGGTAAGTTTACTAGAGTTAATGAGGAGGACATGATGATCCTCACTAAAGCTGCTATTCCTAATTATAACCTAGCGCTAAATTTGGGTGCCCTTATTTTGTTTTATCTTAAGCATCAAGCTCTGCAACCTCGTGGTTCCATATGCGTAGGAGGAGTCATAACCATGCGTGCACGAGCGCTCCACATCAAACTAGGTAATATCCAACCGTTGGCAGGAGACTGCCATCTTGGTTTTTCTACTATGAGAGCTTGTTGTATGATTTCTAGAACTAATGGTAGATACTTCCTTGATATACCTGGAGAAGATCACTTGATCTCAGATCCTTTGCCTAATGGTCTATTCTCTATCGAGGAGGGACGTTTGCGTCATGATGCGCATGTTGACGCAAGTCTAACCTAACAAGAAGTACCCATGGATGAAGAAGGAGAAGATGAAGAAGTAGAACAAGGACCCGAACAAGAAGTGCACCACCAAACTAATACACCATGCATGATGATATCTTTGCTCTCAAAGTTAATATCCAAAACATGAACAACTTCTCCATCAACCTTCGAGATGCTACTGCCAACCTCTCCACCCAGTTCCACAATTGGAGCAGACAATGGAACATGGGAGATTATCCACCACCATCACAATGAGCAACGAAAGGGCTTGCAAAGCCATGGAGATTGGGGATGTGTCCCTCTACAATTTTATTTGTGTAATAATGAGGTTGTACTCCAGCTCCATGAGATCTTTAAAACACTCATGTTGGTCTATTCCGACACTTTTTTGTTTTAATTTGCTTTTGTTTTTAATTTGTTTTAATTTTGTCAGTTCCTTGCTTGGTCGCAAGTTCTTTTATATTCTTTAATCCCCATCCTGAAAAACACAAAAAGATTTTTTCCTTTTTCCTTTTTCATGAAAGTGGATTTGTCTATTGCTTCTTTGCTTTAATTTTATTATGAGAGTGATTTTGACTTGAGTTTTGAAGGAACACATCCCCATAAGGAATAGGATTATGAATTCACTCATGAGATGCTATGCTAGTGGGAGTAATTGAAAATAGTTAGAGTAAAGCTTTTTATTTGTATGAATGATTAGTTCTTGAAGATTTTGCTCTAGTTCTTGTAGCTAACGGAGTCTTGCCTTGGAAATAATATTGCCAAAACAAGTACAACAAGAAAAGTCTCAAATATATGACTTGTTTGATGAGTGATTGTCTTGAGAGTTTACCTTTGAAGATACTTAACCCATAGATGTTTTGATTGACTTGATAGAACTCTTGAAAGGAGTTGTTTGATAGAGATGAAGTCTAGCGGTAATTGATCCATGCCAAAGCTAACCTTGTAGATCAAATTGTGATACTATTTAAAGAGTTCTACGTTTTTATGCACACCTTTGGATGCCAACAACTCCGCTGGCCTACAAACGATCAATGGTACAACCCCTGATTTTGGATATGAGTTGACGACATGGGTGGCACTTGTCACCCTAATGGGAAAACGTGTTTAAAAGAATCACCCAATGATACTTGTTGAGAATTATCATTGAAAGAAGGAAGAAAAAAAGAGAAAAATGAAGATCCACATAACAAGTCCTCGGCATGGTCATTACTACTTTATGAATTTTCTTGAAAAACAATGAATGGAATAGAAGTGTTTTGATAGTCTTGATATACTGATGTGGGCGTCATTAAGACACTTCACCGTTATGCTACTTGGGACATGAACTCTCTTACTAAATTTTGTTATAAAACATCCTATTGTTTCTTGGCAAGCTGAGAGTTAACTAGAGAAATTGGATTGATTGTTACACTTCTAGTTATTTATAATTATATTAAACTCTACTTTGATTGTTTTGAGTTATCAAAGCTTATATAGTGTTCTTGGCATCTCTCTAACTTTGATGAGCCTTTCAATTGAAAGAAGTGTTGGACACATATGACTACTGACCGTAAGTGAATTCATATTATCGTTGTTTTTCTTACTCAAGGGCGATCAAGGTTTGAGCTTTGGGGAGGTTAATGGTTGTGAAAATAGCCATCTTTTCCGTGTTTAAACATTGTTTTTAGTCAAGCAATTGACAAGAATCTCTCTAGCCTTGCCACTAATGACTAATTATTGCAAAGATATGCAAACCATTGCTTTGAATTGTGTTGTGTAGGAAATCACGCTTTTTATTGCGAAATCAGGAGCCATAAATGAATATTTTGAGGAAGTCTACACGGTCGAGTAATCCTAGAGCAAACACCAGGCGCTAGAGGCCATAACAACCATTGGTACGGACAGGGCCTACATGTACAAACCGCCCATACCATGTGGCGGCGGATTCGTCTCATCAAACCATACAACTTTCTTGAAGGCGCCTATATATTTCAAGGTCCCAACTACCATGCAGAGGGCCTCCATTCTCAGATTGCATCACAACACCACCAAAGGAGATCCACACCATAGTTCATCCCCTCCAACCTCTATCCTCCATCCTCTCCATTACCCATAGCCATTATCTTGTACTTGATATCTCCTTGTGATTCGGCGACCACTGTAAGAATATTTGATTTCAATCTAAGTATTTTGCACAATGTTTTATATCTTTGATCTTATTTTTATGAGTGAGTAGTCCTCATAGGCTGCAGGTTGGGATGAAACCTTGCGGCGATTATGTGCATCTAATCTATGGGAGCATTGTGTATTGTTTGAATAAGGGATTTGTATCTTTGTTTATTTGTCCCTTGTCTCGATCTTTGGACTTGTAGGTACCATAAACCCCCGAGATCGATAAAGGATTGAGGTGAGATACTTTGCTAGTGGCGATCTGTTAGACCCCTCCTTATAAAGGATAGGATCCCTGTGATTGCAATGCTAGTCCCTGGATCAATGCTAGCATCCACAGTTTAAGATGAAGTACACAGATACAAAGGTCGTTTATTACATTCATTCCAGAGATAAAACATAGTCTTTTACAACTCAGGGCCATAGGCCTAATACAAGAGTTTAAGGAATAAGTAAATAAACATAAGTCTTCATCTTCATGTGCCACAGGCAAGCATGTTGAGTGTAGACTCATGACTCCTATTCATCATCGGAGTAACCTGCAACATCACAAGTTACAGCCACAGAGGGTCAATACTTTGGAATAGTATTGGCAAGTGATACCTTATTATATTTTAAGTGGACTATATTACTATATGCATTTTGGCTAAGTGTAGCTTGGCTTGCTTTGCTTGAAAATAGATTTTACCTATTAGTTGAAATCACTAAGTTTTTCTTTGTCAAAACATTCCCAAGGAACCACCAATAGACATTGGGGTCCTTCACCCTTGTTCACCCATCAATTTTATTTAGAAGTTGGAGTGATGAGATTCTTGTAGCTTCCATGTCTTGATGCTCAAAGTGTCCATTTCCTTGGACAAGGCTAAGTACTTAGGTTTTCCATCTGCAGAGGTTGTGCACTTTCCCCACCAGACTTGGTTTCCCAAGACAGGACCTTTCAGAAGCTTTTCCTTAGTCAAATGGACGCGTTCCATCCTATCATCCCATCTACCACCAACTGTCCAAGTGACTAAGTTCTAGCAACCTATATGATCATGGCAGAGCCCATATTGCCAAGTGGTTGCACTGTAAGCTTTCTCAACACTTGGCCTCCAAATCCCTTTGTGCCTGGGTGGCATACCACAAGTGAGATACACAACCCAAGTCCATGGCCTTGTGTAACCACTCAACATAACCCAAACATTCCATTCCACCCAGGAGGTTCATTTGACATAGTTGTTTTATTAAGAAAAACATAAGTCTCTTGACTTAGAATGTTTTATCATAAACTATATAGATGTTCACCACCCTGGTTTGCTAAGTAGCTAGACTAAGCAGAATATGACAACCTACCATAGGATAATTTCCTTAGCATTTCTACTATTCCATTCTACTTGGGATTTCCCACCTTAGCACTTGGCAAAATATCATGCAATAAATTCTAGCAAAATAACTAATGCTAGTACAAAACATAGGACAGAAATGTTGATGAAAATATCACTTGCCTTGGTAGTGGGGAGAGTAGCACTCTTCACAATCACAATCACTAGCAAAATCTACACAAGAAATCATAGCATACAATTACACAAAATTTATATACATACAAAAATAATATGAATGCATGCATGCAAGAATATACCAAGTGTGATTTCTTTGAAAATTCCACCAAGTATGCTCATGAGTTCAGAAACTTAACCTAACACAAAATTTTGCCAACTAAACTCATTTGGCATCCACATAATTTACCAACATAATTTCCATTTAAAATGGTCCCAAAACATGTTCTACAATTAAAATCATTTTTAACTGTTACTATATGCTAAATAAAGTGGATATTCTGAAAGGCCTTGTTTCACTGAATCCAACGATATAAAGTTTGCAAAAATCTAACGTGGCATTTGAAAGTTATGAGCATTTGAAGTTTGAATCTAAATCAGGTTTTAAATTCTGTTTTTAATCTAAACTTTGCCACGCGTCGTGTTTTCATTCGCCCGTACCGCTTCGCATCGGATCAAGATCCACAGCCGTAGGATTTAAATGAAATCAGGCGGCTCAGATCGCGTACCGTTTCAGAGTAAGTGATTCTATCCTAGCGCTACGATAAGGATCCGACGGCTGCTATTGTACTGACTAAGATCCGGTGGCGGAGCGGCGGCTACCGGCAGCGGGACTGTCAGTCGTTGACGGAGGCGGCACTACAGGGGGTAAGAGAGAACGAGGAGTAGCTCACCGTGCTCAGGAGATCTTGGCGAGGCTCGACGTACTCGTGGTTGGTCAGGGGGCGCTCGGGCACGGCTGTGATTGCTCACCGGAGTTCGTGGCGGCGTTGGTTGCGTCAGGTGGTCGTCGTGGACGTCGCTGTGAACCACCTCAGGGCAAAAGAGCGACACGATTAGGTTCACAGGGTCAAGGGGAAGTTGTGTGCATGAACGGGGAGGCGAGGGGCGGTCTGTGCTTACCGGGAAAACTCATCGGAGTTGATGTCGCCGTCAGTGCTCACGGTGTCGAGTGGAACCGGCGACCTGGGGCAGTACAAGACGGACTAGTGAGGTCAGGAGATGCGCAAAGATGCGTTGAGTCAGGCAGCAAGAACGATAGGCAGAGGGGAACGCGAGGCTCACCTGAATCGCTCGCCGGAGAGGGTTCTGTCAGCGGCGATTCGCGGAGGATTGCGGGCAGCCTGGTGGCGGAGTGAGCGAGGTGTTTGGGGGAAAAAGATCGCGGGGCAGAGAGGGTCTTATAGCCGGGGAATCGACAAGAAACGCTCGAGGATTACTGCCCATTTACTCCGCGCCATTACCGGCCATCACTGCCGCAGCGACGTGGTCACAGGCGCAGTCTGGGGAAGACGAGGGTGACGTGGTCTGGTCCCGCTTGTCAGCGTAACGCGCAAAGTGATTGTGGGGTCGTGTTGTCAGCGTCTGTCTGCGTGTGTTCGCGCGTGTGAGAAGAAACGAGGATCCCCGGGTGGGCTTGCTGGGCTTGCTTGGCTGCTGGGCCAGATTCTGGCCGCGCGGCCTTTTCCTTTTGTTTAAGTCTTTTCTTTCTTTTTTTTTCTATTTCAATTTCCTGGAATGATTTTTGATATGAATTCAAATCCTTTTGAATCTAAACTGTTTTGGAAATTTTGTAGGGTTTAGTGGTTTCATAAACAGTCATTTTTAACTAAGTGTTTACTTGGCAAAGCTTGGTCAAGCTTGGGTTTCAAAGTAAACAGAGATTTGCTCTAGTTTGCAAATATTTGAAAAAGGACTTTGAATCCATTTCTAAATTTGAAAACTTGGGTTTTAAAAGTTTCACCTAATCTTTCCATCAATGGAGGCAAGCAAACAAGTATTTAAACTTTCAATTTACAAAGGGTGATGGTCATTTGGGATAAATTATCCACATGAAATCATAGCTCCAACTTCTGTTTCTAGATGATTTTTAAGAAAACCCTAAATGGATGAATGATGCAAAGATGATATGAATGAATTTGAAACTATGATTTTTGGGATGTTACACGATCTCATAGGAAACCTAGTGACAAAAAGGTTGTACGGTCTTTGCTTAGCGACCCATTCGGGAACAACATCAACATCACTTCTTAAGGCTTTGATCTGTGTTCTCCACTTAATAACTGTTTGTAGCCCGGTACCTCGTGGTCCAAACGGTTGGATCAAAAAGGCTATTGCTATGCCTGTGACTCGTAGGGGCTTTAGTATATCAGACTGTGCTTCTCACAAAGTTTATCTCTATTAAAACATTACACATGACTGTGCCTATTATTATCTTGTATCCAATATGATGTGTAGATGCAGGTGAATCTTCAACCCTGGCCTATATTCATCCATTGAAACAACCCATGATATAAAATTAAACTAGAGTGGTCCGGTAAATGAAGGTAAAACGAAAAAACAAAGTCTTGTAGACGTGTCCTTTTTTCCTGAGGTTTGATTAAACCTAGGTCTACTAGGGAAAAAGACTATTATACTACATCTGTGAATCCGGATCAATGGTATCAGAAGTCAACATGCATAGAGGAACGAATTCAACTTTGATGTCCATTACAACCTGGCGTATGTTGGTGAGCTTGACATGGTACTTGATGTGGTGATGATCGTAGTTCAGGCTACATCATCTCCCCCACTTCAAAAAGAGTTGACCTTGATGGTAATCCTTCAACACCATGTATAGGTAGTATGATAAGCTCAAACTTGTGGTTTTCCATGTAGCCATTCTTGTTTCTACCTATACACAACAAATATCAAACAAAATATTTTTGTGCGTGATAGGGGAGCATATCATGTATTACATCTCCATTTTTCTTCTACAACACTATTAGTACAACAAGTATATCAAAAGAAATGCATATGCAAGAAATTTGTTTGAACATCATCCAAATATGGGAACTCAAAAACTCCATGAAAATAGTCATCATAGCAATCAAAGCATTGGAAAGTAAAATTGGTCAACATCTTTGATGCAATAAGAAGATAACTTGGCAAAAGCACATGAGGAAGAGTATTCAAAACATTACCATTTGTGCAAACAAACCATCAGAAAGAGCAAGTCTTCATTATGTTTGTTGTAACAATAATACGATAGATTTGACAACTCTCATGATACTACTTGCTCCTAATGGCCTTTTAGTTGCACATGAAACATCAAAAAGAGCAATTGTTCAACATTTTTTTGCAACACACAAAATATCAATATTGAAAAGAAAAGAAACATGATTGCCACACGGAAAAGTTATACCATCAACATGCTTGCAAGAAGACCATGGGAAAGAGAAAAATTCCAACATGAATGATGTAAATCATGCAAAAGCCAGGTTGGGTATTGAACTTACATAGGGATTTTGTCTAGAGATCATTTTTATCTTGTGCTCAATCAAAGTTGACATTGGAATACAGGTACCTACACACAACACATACAAAAGGAAAAACCTCGTGTGTGCATGATAGATAAAAACATCATCCATTATGATGCATATTCTCTTTTGCACATCACCATTAACATCAAGCAAGATATTACAAAAAACATTGTCAATATGCAAGCAAGAGGTGTAAACATGCTTATCATGGCAATAATCAAAATATTCAAATGTTGAGAAAGCTATGGGGGAATTCTCACTGTAAACCATATGATGAATATTGTTGCAAGCAAAACATTTGAAAGAGCAATTATTCAACATATTTCAAGCAACAACATGAAAAATTGTATAACATTCATGGAAAAGCATTTCCAAAGCAATAGCATGGTTGCCAAAAAAACATAGGAAAATAGAAATTGTTCATCAAGCTTGTCGCAACAACTATAGGATAAAAGAAAGATTTATAGCATGACATGTCTATGGCAATATCATCACAATCGAATCATTCCACATGATCAACATTATCAAAAAGCAAAACATCACATGGGAATATGAATGAAGCATATGTAATGTCATAAGTATCATCCATAGCATGCAAATCACCAAAACTCATCATGTCCCCTAGTGGGAGAATGGCATCATCAACACACATAGTTTTACCTTTGTTGTAACTTGCATGTGAAGTGAGTGTTCTGGTATGAGGTGCCTCAGTGTGGCTGACTTATTCATCATTCATGGGGATGGCATCATCTTCATCCACCATGTACATCTTCTCCATATGATTCACCATCATCTCAAGGCTTGGCGCTTCTTTTTTCATGAAACCTAGCACATCATGAGAAAACATACTAGAGGTAGAGGGTAAGTTGTTAGAGATAAAATGGCATCACTTGACCTATCGACTACCACTCTCAACTCACTCGGTGCATCTCTCTTGCCCTTAAAGTGGAAGCACTCAATCTCACATATGGTGGAGTCACTCATTTCAATTTTTCTCTCACTCAAGTGGGATAAGTGGCTCTCATACTCACATGTGATTTGTACCACACCATAACTTAAGCATAGAGCAATTGGCTCGATTTCCTCAACTCCATGCGCCAAATTCCCATCCTCGCCATCCTCAACCACATTGCCTCCAAAGGTGAATGATTTAGTATGGGCATCATAAGTCACATTGTTGTCCAAGGTGATAGCTTCATCATATATCACCTCCATGGTCAAAGGTAAAATCAAATGCTTGATCTTGTCATCACCCTTCCAAAGAGGAGTTCTTTAATAGCTACATCATATTATCCTCCTCCATGGTCGCCTACAAAGATGGATGTTTACTCGTGTTTGTTGTAGTAGACTTCAAAGCTTGATCAACATAGCTCTTATCTTCGAACTTGGTTTTGTTGGAGGAGGTGTATTTATTTTTCGTGTCTGCCTTGGCTTGTGTGTTGGTGCACTCCCACGTCCGGTGTCCTTGTTCCTTGCACTTCTTGCATAGTGGATTGGGACATTCCCATGAGAAATGGTCGTGGCGAGAGCACAATTGGAATAGTAGATATTGCATGTATCTTGAATTTCTTGCGAATGACATTGTGGTGGTGGTACACAAAGTGGAAGACACACTATGATGTGTCTTCCTTTTATGATCCCTTGACACCTTCTGTGTACATGAGGTAGCACCAAAATCATGTGAGGTATTCTATCTTGAGGGTCTTGAAGCTCGTGTAGTAGTCTCCCTCGAAGGAGAAGTGGTGCCATTGAAGTTCTTGTAGTTGGGCACCTCATTTGAGCTTGATGGCACAGACGATAGATTGCTTCATTGTCCTTATTGTGAAGAGGACTTATACGCCGCCTTCATCTTGTAGCACGCATAGTGTTGATGCACTTGAGTTCTTGTTGTTGGTGACGTAATTGTCTCGGCAAAAGGTGAGCTAGATGGGTCTCATGTGCATTGGGGTTCTTGTGGTTGTGGCCCCTTCTTGAGCGTGATGCACCATCAAAGTATGTAGTTCCATTTGTCTTCATTGGCTTTGGAGGTCATGTGTCTTGATGATGTGCCTCCGCTTGCATGGCATAGAAGTTTTCAATCTCCATGTGGTATATGTATTCGCCATAGCTCATGATAGAGTCTCCACCATAGTCGTTGAAGTGCTCCATGTACTCCATGCTTGGGTAGCCAGATTCGTTGTTGTGCTCCATGTCCTCCATGCTAGGGGAGTCATTGTTAGTGTAGTACTCCATGTTATCCAAGCATGTGGAACCATTGCCGGTATAGTGTTTTGTCATGTCATTTATGCTTGCGGAGTCGATGTCAGTGCAGATCATCATGGATTCTTCATAGTTCTCATCATCGGTTCTGGATCCCCTAGACATGTTGTGTGACAAGGCCAAGTGTGATATAGTGGGAAAATTAGATTCAAGGATGCTAGTTTTATATCACCTTGTAAATAGTATTGGATCAATGGTATGGACGGAGAGCAAACTAAAAGAGAAGGAGAAGTGGTGTTGTATCCAAACACACAAGAAACACCAAGCACACACGGCTTATGAGGAACTTAGGTATGGCAAGTGGTATGCAAATTGAAACAACCGGAAACCAATATTTGTAAAGGCAAATAAAGAACCATGATGACTACAAAGGAAAAACAAGCCCATCTCACACGATAGGAATTATGTTCAAGGAAACACACATGGTTGGATAAATAGGACTTGAGCAATAGAGAAAGTGAGATAAGAACCAAATGAGGACCTAGCGAATACTATAAGCTCATGTCGCATAAGTACAAGGAGAGACACTAGTTTGATTACATGTAATGGTGATCTACAATATTTGCATAATAAGTACCACACCTACAAGATGTTCACCGAGCCTGCGCTTCCTATTCTATATATCATGTGTTTCTTTTTTCTCTTTTTCTTTCTATTAATTTTCTCTTCCTTCTTTCTTTTTATTTCCTTATTTTTTCACCTACCTCTTCATTGTGCCAACAATTATAGAAGATGACTATATGAGATAGCACATACAACGATTTGCTTGAATACTACAAGGTATCAAATATGAAAAGCCATGCAATCATAAACGAACTAGTCTCAATAGGTGTTTTTAATATAGCAAAGATATTGTGGCTTTCAAAAAAATGCAAATGGGGAAAAGATGCAGGGTGTTTATACCTTTCGTCGTGTTAGGTTTAAAGAAGATAACATTACAACGTGGATGATGATGTAGGGAGGTAAAACCGGTGGTAATTTGGTGGTAGTACCAGTGATTTTGCGGTAGTACCTCTGATAGTGGGGTGGTACTACCGGTGAAAATTAGTAGTACTAGTAAACCCCAGATTTTTAGATCTGAGCCCGTGCATGCGAATTTGGGCAGAAAAAATCAATGAAAAAGTGCGGTGACCCAGCATACCACTACATGATGTAGTACACTATAGTCGTTGACATAACACCAATGGAACACCGTTCCATCCACATTAAATCCCTCAGAGTGGTACAACAGAAACATCACGGGTCCAAGACAACACTTTAGATTACATATAACATATTACAAAAGATCCAGAGAACTTCCTCGAACAGTGAGGAATATTATACAGAAAGAACCAGAAAGATCCATTCGGAGTTACTTTAGCAGTACTACTATTAATATATGTATAAGGCTTGAAAGTACTAATATAGTATTGTTCTACAGAAGTAGGTTTTAGATTATAGGAGTTTTATTTATATTCTACGCTTCAGCTTGTCTTCGATAGATTCTGGTAAGGTCTTCGACTCCGTTGATCTCCCTCAGATATCTTCAACTCTTCAAGTAACTTATTTCCTGGGAACGCCATTGGTTTCTTTGAGATCTAGCAATGGTTAAGAAGATACGTTGAGTACGAGCGTACTCAGCAAGTTAACTAAAGAGAAGTGTTTGATGCACTATCTACAGCCACAGACCATAGATCGTAGGCAATGCAAGTTTTCATAAATATTTCTTCAAAGGTTGCTTTTATTCAGAAAAGCTCTGTCCATCAGCCTTCACGGGTTTACCAGAACTTTCACGGAGTTCCTTTCCCGCAGCGTTCGCAGCTCCTTCCCGGAACAGGGAGTAACAAGTTATAGATTTTACACTCTACAGAGGCGCGTCACTTTACCCATGAGAAATCTTAGCTTTGTTGCACATCCGAGTTATAGGCTCGTTCACACTTCCTTGGTGTGAGGCCCAGACTAAGATCCAATCCAATCACTGTCCTTCTCCGCGACCCCGCATACACCACAATTGTTGGATGCCCAAACTCAAGGTAGACTTTTCCCGTATAAAACGGCTATACCTTAGTTAGATACACACAACAACCATTAACACTAGAAATCTGTCTTTTGTAAGCCTAGATCCATGGTAGAATTCCTCCGTATAAAATGGCTATACCCACGATCTACAACTTACAAATGCCCAGAACAGTGTCTGATGCATGCGAGAGGGAACCGGTCCAGCTGACTTCTCCTTCCCATTCCAAATCTCATGGTTAACGCATAATATACGGTGCAAGAATCACTGGCGACATTGGTTGTTAAGTCCTAGATGATATACTCCTGAGTAGTGGTATTCCAACTACCAGGTTTAATAGATTAGCTGATCACCCTGGATCAGTAACCAATAGTTCACATTATTATCAAAAATAGTATTTTCTGACCTTTTTGAAATGCAGGTGATGACAACACTGGATTTGCAAAATACTTTACAGAAAATAATCAAAGGACATGAGCAAATGTGAACTTGCCTTTTGTGATTGCAAGATTATGCACTCACGGTCTTCGAGATAATAGAATATCCAATATCTGAAATCATCATCATTGGTCCGGTAAGGACTAATGTTTAAATAAGCAAGATGCCATTATGCATAAATAATGTTATGCAATTTTATAATTCCCAAAGTGAGACCCTTAGTATTTTAAATAAGTTGATCTTAGGTACCTTCTTTAAGATTGGGTTTATATTTAAGTTTATTTCATAAGCAATGACATTGATAAGGAACTTAAGTGTTAATAATCCAAAATATACAAGTATAGATATAGTAATGTGATTAATGATTAATTGTTATCTGGTGACTAGGATAAGAAGTCCTTGGGTTGAGTTCTTAAGACCTAAAGAAACTATTATAGATTTGTTTGTGTGAAGTGGCAAAAAGAATAACATTTGAAGAAACTAGTGTTTAGTTAAAGTTAATCAGTCTTGAGGTTACTAAGTTTTACATTAGGGTTTGTGAGGGTTACACATGATGTTGAGTTATCATATTTCAATTAATGATACAAGTGACTAAAGTTAACTTTAAAACATGAATAAACTTCAAATGAGATGTTTATGATTGTTTAGACCAAAGTTAACTATAAAAATAGAAGTGAATTTTAAGATATAATGAGTTTTAGAATATCATCTAGTTTTAGGGTTTTGACAAATATGATTATGAATGATCCTTTTAATGTAAATGAAAGATGAGTTTAATAACATGTAGTTTATTAATGAAAGCATGATTAGATAATCTTATAATTTTATTAGAGTTTAGAGTCATTTTTAAGAGTGGTTAAAAGATGCGGATTATTCACCATCTTATACATGAGTGATATATAATATTTATTTAAAAGGAGTTTAATTTGAATTTAAGATTTTAAAACATTTAAAGGCTAGTAGTTATATTTAAGTTTTATTTTGATTATGGATTTAGACTTAGTAATTCAACTTTAAAGGTTTTAGTATTTTTTTATAAGAAAATGTGATTATTTCTTACTTAAGAAATATTTTTTTAGGAATTAACAAAGTGGTTATTTCATCTGAGTAATATAAGTAATGAATTTTATTTATCTTAAAATGTTTTTGATAATATACATAGTATTTTTCTAGTGAAATATACTTATTAAAGATCTTAAAAATGAATTTTATTTATTTTTATGTCTTACCTTTATTTTTATAAAATTCTTCAAAAAATTAAGTGTCTTTAAATATTTGCTTTATATTTTATTTGTAAAAACTCTAAGTTAGTATTTTTATAAAATAGTAAAGTTATTTTTATACACAAAAATTATTTTTATTTATTTTTAGGATTTTTTCCTTATTTAATGAAATTTCACTTAAATTTAATAGTGTTTAATCTTTATTTGCATTTTATTAACTTAAATAAGTAAAGTTATATTTTTCTTAGGTGGATATTATTTTTGTGATGATTTTTTATATATTATAAATATTTTTAAGATTTTTCTATATGTTTATTTTATTTAGAGTTTTAAATAACTTTAGGGTCATTTTTATAAATTTGCATTTTTTAATTTATTTTATTTTGAAATGGGCCTAGCACCCAACATTGGGCTAAATTAGCCCTGCAGGGGGTACTGGATCGGTCAAACCGACCCAGCCGTACTCACCTCATCCCCCCGAAGCTTCTCTCCTCCACTCGATCTCTCTCTCGTGTTCCTGGGCACTGCCACCACCGCCAGCGCCGCCTTTCGTTGTTCCTCCGGCCACCACCGGCCGCATCCGCTAATATGGCCCGATCGTCGCCTCCTCCATCGACTCCCTGTGTTATGCCGCTGCTCTCTCTCTCTCTCTGCTCCCCTGCCCGATCGAAACCCTAATCCCTGCCTAGGGCTTGGTCCGCCGGAGCGCATCACCCTGTACCGGAGTTTTGGCCGCCTCCCCCAATCGAGCGAGCCTTCTCGTCGTCCCCGCTGAGTTTTTGCCACATGGCCTCGACACCCGTGTGCTCTAAATTGAGCCATGTCTCAACCACCTGGCCTCGGCCTTCCCATGGTGGTGTGGTGCTACTGCTACTGTCTAAGGCCATGGTTGGCTATGGTCTCCTGATGCTCTCTGTTGACCTGGGTTTCACCTTCCTTAACTCGACGCCGGTGGGAAGGTGCGTCGATGCAACCCCGGTGTCTCTTGTTCCTAAAACCCGCGGGACGGCGCGGATAGCGCAACCCCGGCAGCAGGTGCTTCCGCTGATTCGTGGATGGTGTTGGATCTATTTTGGCTTGCTCCTCACTTATCTGTGTGGCATCAATGTGTTTACTTCTGCTGTTATCTGAATATGCTAGAGTTGCTCTTTGCTGAATCCTCTGAGCTGATTCCTAGTATAAGCTAGAAAGATGATATGAACTTATTCATAAGTGAGATTATGGTTTATTTAAAATGGACTTGGTTTTGTGCTAAAAATATTCTGAATCTACTAGGTTACAGAGGTGCTACCCTCTGGGAATGTGCCCTGTAGCCTAGCAGTTGTGGTAATGCTTGTCTAGTAAAAACTAGAGAATAGAATGATGATGTTATATCATGCAAGGCATGATCTTGGATTAATAACTTATGGTTGGGCTATAATTGGTGGTGCTCCATAGCTTATTTTACTGAATCTTTGATTCAGTGACATAGCTAGACTGGTTTCAGTCAATCTTGATAAGATAAAAGTGGTCAAATATGATTCCTAAATTCTTTACTAGGAAAATGATATGGACACATGTTCTGCTTGCTAGCAGATGGTTACTTGTTTTGCTGCTCCACTAACCTACTGGGATATTGCTTAGCAAGTTTCTTTCTATTGTCAACAGTATAGTGGCTTCTACTACTTGTTGGGTTACTACAGTGGTGCCTCCCTCTAGGAGTGTGCACAGTGGCAGATCCCTAAGTAGTATGACTTGATACTGTGAGATGCTCTGAATATAGATTCATACATCTTTATGACTTTAAAGTTTAAGGTGGGTTTGTCCCTAACCTATGATGCTCAGTCTGAGGTGTATATTTATTAAGAACAGATGCTAAGATAGATGGGAACTTCTCGATGATGATCTTGCATAACATCTGTATGCAAGACTGAGAGAACTATTCTTCACTACTACTTATGTTTATTGTTTATAATAAATGAAAGTATATAGGATGCTTGAATCTTAATGTTGCAACCTACTCTTGAAAGGTAGTTGTTGTTGCTGCTGTAAATGATGATTTCTTGGTATTTGTGTGGTTGATCTTGCTCCCAGACTTGTTCAGACTTCTCCTTAGCTTTGCTCTATCCCATAACCTCCTTCTCCTCATGAATCCATAGTTCCTTGGGTATCTGGTAGATTGATCTATAGCTTGGTGAGTACCAGGCTGAATTGGTATGGTAGTTGTGTATATTCTCTGTTGTTTTGATCTGGTACAAACTAGGACTACTTGTGGTGTTCTTGAGTGAGGATGTGGATGTGATGAAACTGATGAGGTGCTTGGGTGGTGTTCTTGGCTAAGTGTGGTAGAAATGGAGTAGCTAGCTTTGCTACTACGGTTGGCTTCTTCATTTACTATATCGGGTGCTCTCCCTGAGGTGTTGACAACACATCAACTGCATGTGGTGTGTAAGCTGCTTACAGCTGGGCCCCATATGGTGCAGGTTTCCATCTGTGGAACTTGTGCCTATGGATGAGCTCGGTTGGAAGATATTTTCTATGGATCACTTT
Organism: Avena sativa; assembly: GCA_916181665.1. Classification (NCBI taxonomy): domain Eukaryota; kingdom Viridiplantae; phylum Streptophyta; class Magnoliopsida; order Poales; family Poaceae; genus Avena; species Avena sativa. The sequence continues at coordinate 87,431,864 of OV702284.1, forward strand.
GGCTGGAAGTTTGGTATTATATTGAATTGATTTAATAATTTGATGTTGCCAAGTGGATTACTAAGGTTGGTAATGCCATCTAGCTCATCTTGGGCTAAGAACCTTATTGGCTTAAACATAATCTGTTTAGTTGATTTAGTGCTAAACATGGTTATTCCTTTTTATTATTGTTGCCCCTTTCTTTCTAATTGATTTTAGCTAGGCTTAAGAGGGTGCCATAGCATGCTAGTTGTTTCCTGATGATACAAATGATCAAATATGTGCTGGTTTCTTTGGACCTTAACTTTGCCTCTCAAAATCAAGTGTATAGCTCACACATCAAAATTTCTGCTTATGGTCTAGATTGGGTGGTACCCTCTTAGGTCATTAGTGGATTTTGGTAGTTCTTACCAAAATCCCTAAGCTATTTTCATATATCAAATTGCCTCACCTATGGTGGGGCAAATATTTTAACATTAAAACAATGTTTCTTTCTTTATTGTTTATTTTACAGGAATGAAGATCAAGAAGAAGAAAAGAAGCTTAGTTAGGTTTTATTTTTAATCTTGTTGTAATTTCCTTTTTATTCACATGTGTAAAGATTTTGTATTTTTATTGTATTTGTAAATAATAAAATATTTATTTATTAATTCTTCCTTTGTAAATCCTAATTGTAAAGACAATGTCATATATAAAGAATTCTTTTATTTATCTATTGTTAAATAATACTATATGCATATATATTTATATTAATAACGAATCCTTTTTATATTATTTATGTAATCATTTTAGTTCAACTTATTAAATATTTCCAATTCCTATTTGTGATTTTTTGAAAATTCATTTGAATTTCATATTTGAAATTCAAATACATGTTTGAACAAATTTTCCCCGAAACAAAGAATTCTACAAAGGTCATGTCGAAATCTATCGCACTTGCTCCGAAGTTTCCTTCAGTACAAGAGAGATCCCGATCCCTCTGTAGCTCTTTTAGTTTTGCGCGAAAATTCCCCAGATTTTCTTATGCATGAATGCAATGCATAAACCTGTGTCCTCTCTATTTCTAGGTGCTAATCCTGGGATGTTATAGACTCTCCCCCTTAAAATAAACTTCGTCCTCGAAGTTCGCACCCTCTTACGTTTCGGAAGATAAGATTGACTTCTTAGGATCCTCGTGACTCTTTTAAATCCACGATGAAGATAATTGTTGTACCTTCATTCAAGCTTTTCCTTGGATCCTCTTCTGATTTGAAATGAGCCAACTTCTAATCCCATTTGATGTATAAACTTCTTTTGAATCTAGCACTTCTACCCTGGTCAGATCCTCTTGGACATCTATTCAAGAAGTGTCTAAGTTTTTAGAAAGTCTCCTTAAGGTAAGGTTCTGGTTTGTACTTTCGCTAAATATAGCTTGACTCTATTATTCATTTATTTTTGGTATACTTAGTCCTTATGGCTTACTTTTTAAGAATGTTTTGGCTTTCCCTAATCCTTACTCCGGATCTCAACTCCTGATGCTTCATTATTCACTCTCCCCCTTGAGATTTTCTAATGGTCTTATGAGGAACAGATGGTACACCCTCATACTTGGGAAAATAGTGGTGCAAAATCTCTAACTCCTTAAATGCATGTATAAGTTAACTTATATCATTAATAATGCTTTGACTTACTACTTGCTTTGTTGTGATTGTTGCTGTTATTGACTTCATTTATGGTTTCATACTTCCGTTTTCCTGGAGATGTACCTTCTGAAGGGAATATGCCCTGAGAGGCAATAATAAAGTGTTTATTATGTGTATTCCAAGTATATGATAGATGTTTATTTTGCATGCTATAATTGTATTAATACGGAAACATTAATACATGTGTGTTTAATAAACAAACAGAAAGTTCCTAGTTATGCCTCTCTCATAAACTAGCTCGTTGATTAACAAGATGATCAAGGTTTCCTGATCATGGACATTGGATGTTGTTAATAACGGGATCACAACATTAGTGTAATGGTGTGATGAACATTCATCCGAAGTATAGCATTACGATCAAAGTCATTGAGTTTATATTGCTATAACAACTTACGAAGTGATCCTAATCCTTAGACCATGAGATCATGTCAATCACTAACACCGGAAGAGTTTCTTGATAACATCAAATGTCACACCGTAACAGGGTGATTATAAAGATGGATTCAGAACTAATAAAGTGTTATGTTGAGGCTCATGGATCGAGAGTGGAATTTGTTCATCCCGATGACGGATAGATATACTCTGGGCCCTCTCGGTGATATCACATTGATTAGCTTGCAAGCAAGTGATTTGATCACTAGAATGTTATATCACGGGAACGAGAAAAGAGTGCATGTCAGTAACGAGATCAAACTAGGTATGGAGATACCGATGATCGAATATCGGACATTTAATATATCGTGAAACAAAGGGATTAAGATACTAGCGTAAAGGTTCCGACGATCACAAGAAAGTCATCGTTGAATGTGTGGGAGTCAGTATGGGTCTCCAGATCCCGCTTCTGATTATTGATCCGAGAGGGGTCTCGATCATGTCCGCATTATTCACGAACCGTAGGGTGACACACTTAAGAGACACCGACATCCAATTGGAGCAAAAGTTTCATGCCGAAAGAATGAACAAGCGCAGGAATTTATTTCACTAGATACCGAAACAGGTTTTCGGGTGAAATTGCATAAAGTGGTTATGCATGTGAAATAGAATTCTAGCAAGGGGTTATTTGTGAATGTTTGTCATTAAAGTAATTGACAAAATTCTGAATAAAATAAAAGAGTTTTATTTAATGAGAGTTTGCATTAAATTTGGTGGAAATTTAATGGGAATATGAGTGGATTTTTGAGTGGAGAAAATTGAAGGGGCATTTTGTGAGTGGAGTGTCCACCCACATGAATGATGGAGAGGTGGGGGCACCCTCCATGGCCGGCGTCCATGCCCCCTTGGGCTGCCCCCCCCCTATAAAAGGAGCCCCTCCTCTCACTTGTCTCTCACACATCCTCGTGAAGGATCTCTCTCCCCCTCTAGAATTTATCCCCCATGATCTCGGACTAGCGAGATACATGTTCCCGGTGGCTATTCAGCAAGAAAGAGTTGTGCTTCCGCTGCATCGCTGGAGCGAGGAGGCGGAGGTTGCTCGGTGCCTCGAACGTGTGTGCGAGCACGGATGCGCTGCTGATTTGCGGCACTAGGACTTCCTCTCGATCTTGAGATCGGCAAGAGATCGTCTACATTAACCACGAGTTGAACTCGTTAAGCTTTGTCGGTCTTCAAGGGTATGTTCTCTATGTATATACATCCGCCCGTTGTTTGTATCTAATAGATAGATCTTGGTACATAGTTCACATCATAGGAAAAATTTTGTTTTCTATGCTGCGAACCCTACAGTGGTATCAGAGCCGGATCTATGAGTAGATGCTTTACACGGGTAGTACACATATGAGTATGTGCACGATGATGATCATGTTGTTGCTCCTTTGTTGTAATTTTGGATATTGGTGGCATAGTGGGATGAAGCGGCCCGGACAAACTTTACATGTCCTCGCACATGAGACCTGTTCCACGTTTGACATGCAACTAGTTTGCATAAGTGGCTAGCGGGTGTCTGTCTCTCCTACTATAGTCAATATCTATTTTGCAAACGAGTTGTCAACAATTTGGTTATCCTCGTTGTGGTTCATGTTCGTAGGTAAGAACGGTTCTATCTCAAAAGCCCTAAGCCACGTAAAACTTGCAATGGATAAATTAGAGGTGTCTAGTTTAGATTGTTGCTGGGCTAGTGTTATGATATGGTAGTGTTGTAAGTAGAAGTATGAGATGATACTCTTACAACACACATAGCGTGTAAACTCCATAGACCTTGGATTTACACATATAGGTATGATAGTGATCATACCACGATGCACATGATAGAGATCATCTGCGGGAACCATAACATTTCACTAATAAACATGTGATGTTTGATAGCATCTTATATTGCTTGTTTAGCGCTTTGTTAGCATAATAAGATGATCCATCATTTAAATATCAAGATAAGAATGTGTTCTTCCTTTAGTATTCACCGATTATGTTTCGTCGCTCCAAGACATCACGTGATGATCGGGTGTTCTTGGATCCACGACCATATTTCGGGTGTAAAACAGTTACACACGCGAATACTAAGGTTCTAACTTGGCGAGCCTAGCATGTACAGACATGGCCTCAGAACACGGACCGAAAGGTTAAGCATGAGTCATATAGTTTATATGATGCCCATTTGATGCTCGCCTTTGAAGCTATACCGACTCACGTGATGATCGGACTTGGTATAGTGGATTTGGTTCATGTAATCACCAAAAAGGCACGAGGGATGTCGTTTTTGAGTGGGAGTTCAATCGTAATATGGATTAGTTGAACTCAATCTATCATACACTTAGTCTAAACTTTACAAATTATGTTGTAGATGGAACCACCTGCTTTTAATTTCAATGTGTTCATGGAGAAAGAGAAACTAGCAACGAACGGTAGCAACTTTACCGAATGGGCCATGAATTTGAGGATTCTCCTCTCTGCTGCACAAAAGCAATATGTGCTAGAAGCGCCGTTAGGCCCACTACCTTTAGATGATGCCCCTGATGAGGAGAAGAATGTCTATCAGACTCGTCAGGAGGACCACAACTTAGTTCATTGCGGCATATTGTATGGGCTAGAGCCGGAACTTCGAAAGAGTTTCGAAAACGGCAATGCATTTGATACAATGGGTGAGTTGAAAATGATTTTCGACACACATGTTGCTGTAGAGAGCTACAACGCTTCAAAAAAGTTCTTTAGCTGCATGATGGAAGAGCACATCTCCGTTACTGAGCATGTACTCAAGATGTCGGGTTACGCCGATAAGCTTGTGTCCTTGGGAATAACGATTCCCATTGACTTAGGCATCCATCGTGTTCTGCAGTCTCTGCCACCTAGCTATAAGAGCTTCGTGATGAACTATAATATGCAAGGCATGAAGAAGTCTCTCCCCGAGCTTCTGTCAATGCTTAAAACTGCAGAAGTGGAGATCAAAAAGGAACATCAAGTGTTGATGATCAATAGGAACACTGGTTTCAAGAAAGACAAGAAGGGAAAACGGAAGGGAATTAAAGGCGGCAAGCCTGTTGCCGTGCCTAAAAAACCCCGAGTTGGACCTAAGTCTGATACCGAGTGCTACTATTGTAAGGGGACTAGCCACTGGAAGCGCAACTGCCCCAAGTATTTGGCAGACAAGAAGGCCGGCAAGGCAAACAAAGGTATATATGATATACATGTTATTGATGTGTACTTGACTAGTGCTCGCAGTAGCACCTAGGTATTTGATACCGGTTCAGTTGCTAATATTTGTAACTCGAATCACGGGCTGCGGAACAAGCGACCGCTAGCAAGGGGTGAGGTCAAGATGCATGTCGGCAATGGATCAAGCGTTGATGTGATCACCGTCGGAACGCTGCCTCTCCACTTGCCGTCGGGATTAGTTATAAACTTGAATAATTGTTATCTGGTGCCTGCACTGAGCATGAACATTGTATCTGGATCGTGTTTGATGCGAAGTGGTTATTCATTTAAATCCGAGAACAATGGCTGTTCCATTTATATGAATGAAATCTTTTATGGTCATGCACCGATGATGAATGGTTTATTTCTATTAGATCTTGATGATAATGTTACACATATTCATAATGTTGATGCTAAAAGGATTAAACTTAATGATGATATATCCGCATATATGTGGCACTGTCGTCTAGGTCATATTGGCGTTAAACGCATGAAGAAGCTCCATTCGGATGGACTTTTGGAATCACTTGATTTTGAATCATTTGATACATGTGAGCCATGTCTTATGGGCTAGATGACTAGAACGCCGTTTTCTGGTTCAATGGAACGGGCGACAGATTTATTGGAAATCATACATTCTGATGTATGTGGTCCAATGAGTGTGTCGGCGCGAGGTGGATATCGTTATTTTGTTACTTTCACGGATGATTTGAGTAGATACGGTTATATCTACTTGATGAAACACAAGTCTGAAACCTTTGAAAAGTTCAAGGAATTTCAGAATGAAGTGGAAAATCATCGTAATAGAAAGATCAAATTTCTACGGTCCGACCGTGGAGGTGAGTATCTAAGTACGAGTTTAGCACTCACATGAAAGAGTGTGGAATTGTTTTACAACTCACCCTGCCGGAACACCACAGCGAAATGGTGTGTCAGAACATCGTAATCGTACTTTATTAGATATGGTTCGATCTATGATGTCTCTGACAGACTTGCCGTTGTCATTTTGGGGTTATGCACTAGAAACTGCTGCATTCACTTTAAATCAGGCACCATCTAAATCCGTTGAAAAGACACCGTATGAATTGTGGTTTGGAAACAAACCTAAGCTGTCTTTTCTTAAAGTTTGGGGGTGCAATGTTTATGTGAAGAAACTTCAACCGGATAAACTCGAACCCAAAGCGGAAAAATGCGTCTTCATAGGATACCCTAAGGAAACTATTGGGTATTCCTTCTATCACAGATCCAAGGGCAAGGTTTTTGTTGCCAAGAATGGATCCTTTCTAGAGAAAGAGTTTCTCGCGAAAGGTGTGAGTAGTCGGAAGGTAGAACTCGAAGAGGTTATTGAACCTTCTCTTCAAAGTATGGCGAGTAGCACAGCACCGGAAGTTGTTCCGGAGTTGGCTCCACCTGTTGAAGAGGGAACTAATGATAATGATCATGAAACTCTGAGAGAGAGTACTACCGAACCTCACAGGTCAAGCAGGACGCGTGCAGCTCCCGAGCTGTACGGAAATCCTGTCATGAATTTCATGGTTGATGAAAATGATGACCCTGCGACGTATGAAGAAGCGATGATGAGCCCGGATTCCAACAAATGATTAGAAGCCATGAAATCCGAGATGGAATCCATGTATGAAAATCAAGTTTGGAACTTGGTGGAATTACCTCACGACCGAAAGGCCGTGGAGAATAAATGGATTTTCAAAAGAAAAACTGATGCTGATAGTAATGTGACCGTCTATAAAGCTCGACTTGTCGCAAAGGGGTTTCAACAAATTCAAGGAGTTGACTACGATGAGACATTCTCTCCCGTAGCGATGCTAAAGTCAGTTAGGATTATGTTAGCAATTGCTGCATATTTCGATTATGAGATATGGCAGATGGATGTCAAAACCGCGTTTCTCAATGGTAATATTGAAGAAGAGTTGTATATGATACAACCAAAGGGTTTTGTCGATCCTAAGGATGCTAACAAGGTGTGCAAGCTTCAGCGATCGATCTATGGATTGAAGCAAGCATCACGAAGTTGAAATCTCCGCTTTGATGAGGTGATCAAAGAGTTTGGATTTGTCCAAACTTATGGAGAAGCTTGTATTTACAATAAATTGAGTGGGAGCAATGTGGCATTTCTGATATTATATGTGGATGACATATTACTGATCGGAAATGATATAGATCTTTTAAACAGTGTTAAAAGTTATCTAAACAGCAAATTTTCAATGAAGGACCTAGGTGAAGCGTCATACATATTAGGCATAAAGATCTATAGAGATAGATCTAGGAGCCTAATAGGGCTATCGCAAAGTACATACCTTGATAAGATTTTAAAGAAGTTTAAAATGGACGGAAGTAAGAAGGGGTTCTTACCTATGTTGCAAGGCAAGACATTGAGTAAGACTCAAAGTCCGGCTTCGGCGGACGAAAGAGAGATAATGGACAAAGTCCCCTATGCTTCAGCCATAGGCTCTATAATGTACGCCATGCTATGTACAAGACCGGATGTGGCACATGCTATTAGTTTGACTAGTAGGTACCAATCGGATCTAGGTTCGGAACACTGGATAGCGGTCAAGAATATCCTTAAGTACTTACGAAGAACTAAGGATATGTTTCTTGTATACGGAGGTGAAGAAGAGCTCGTCGCTAAGTGTTACGTTGACGCTAGCTTTGACACCGATCCGGATGACTCTAAGTCTCAATCCAGATACGTATTCTCATGAATGGTGGAGCGGGTAGTTGGAGGAGCTCCAAATAACCTGTGGTAGCGGGATCAACAACGGAGGCCGAATATGTTGCTGCTTCAGAAGCGGCTCAGCAAGCAGTTTGGATCAAGGAGTTCATATCCGAACTAGGAGTGATTGCAAACGCGTTGGACCCAATGGTGATCTATTGTGACAACAATAGTGCCATTGCCAATGCCAAAGAACCAAGGTCTCACAAGCATTCCAAGCATATTAAGCGCTGGTTTCACTCCATCTGCGTGCATGTCAAGGATGGAGATATAAAGATTTGTAAAGTACATACGGATCTCAATGTAGCAGATCCGTTGACTAAAACTCTCCCTAGAGCAAATCATGATCAACACCAGAACTCAATGGGTGTTAGATTTATCACTATCTAACTAGATTATTGTCTCTAGTGCAAGTGGGAGACTGAAGGGAATATGCCCTGAGAGCCAATAATAAAGTGTTTATTATGTGTATTCCAAGTATATGATAGATGTTTATTTTGCATGCTATAATTGTATTAATACGGAAACATTAATACATGTGTGTTTAATAAACAAACAGAAAGTTCCTAGTTATGCCTCTCTCATAAACTAGCTCGTTGATTAACAAGATGATCAAGGTTTCCTGATCATGGACATTGGATGTTGTTAATAACGGGATCACAACATTAGTGTAATGGTGTGATGAACATTCAACTAAAGTATAGCATTACGATCAAAGTCATTGAGTTTATATTGCTATAACAACTTAGGAAGTGATCCTAATCCTTAGACCATGAGATCATGTCAATCACTAACACCGAAAGAGTTTCTTGATAACATCAAACGTCACACCGTAACAGGGTGATTATAAAGATGGATTCAGAACTAATAAAGTGTTATGTTGAGGCTCATGGATCGAGAGTGGAATTTGTTCATCCTGATGACGGATAGATATACTCTGGGCCCTCTCGGTGATATCACATTGATTAGCTTGCAAGCAAGTGATTTGATCACTAGAATGTTATATCACGGGAACGAGAAAAGAGTGCATGTCAGTAACGAGATCAAACTAGGTATGGAGATACCGATGATCGAATATCGGACATGTAATATATCGTGAAACAAAGGGATTAAGATACTAGCGTAAAAGGTTCCGACGATCACAAGAAAGTCATCGTTGAATGTGTGGGAGTTAGTATGGGTCTCCAGATCCCGCTTCTGATTATTGATCCGAGAGGGGTCTCGATCATGTCCGCGTTATTCCCGAACCGTAGGGTGACACACTTAAGAGACACCAACATCCAATTGGAGCAAAAGTTTCATGCCGAAAGAATGAACAAGCGCAGGAATTTATTTTACTAGATATCGAAACAGGTTTTCGGGTGAAATTGCATAAAGTGGTTATGCATGTGAAATAGAATTCTAGCAAGGGGTTATTTGTGAATGTTTGTCATTAAAGTAATTGACAATTCTGAATAAAATAAAAGAGTTTTATTTAATGAGAGTTTGCATTAAATTTGGTGGAAATTTAATGGGAATTTGAGTGGATTTTTGAGTGGAGAAAATTGAAGGGGCATTTTGTGAGTGGAATGTCCACCCACATGAATGAGGGAGAGGTGGGGGCACCCTCCATGGCCGGCGTCCATGCCCCCTTGGGATGCCCCCCCCTCCCCAATAAAAGGAGCCCCTCCTCTCACTTGTCTCTCACACATCCTCGTGAAGGATCTCTCTCCCCCTCTAGAATTTATCCCCCATGGTCTCGGACTAGCGAGATACATGTTCCCGGTGGCTATTCGGCAAGAAAGAGTTGTGCTTCCGCTGCATCGCTGGAGTGAGGAGGCGGAGGTTGCTCGGTGCCTCGAACGTGTGTGCGAGCACGGATGCGCTGCTGATTTGCGGCGCTAGGACTTCCTCTCGATCTTGAGATCGGCAAGAGATCTTCTACATCAACCACGAGTTAAACTCGTTAAGCTTTGTAGGTCTTCAAGGGTATGTTCTCTACGGATATACATCCGCCCATTGTTTGTATCTAATAGATAGATCTTGGTACATAGTTCACATCGTAGGAAATTTTTTGTTTTCTATGCTACGAACCCTACACCTTCTTCACCTACACCATCCTTTGATGGTGATTTGGTGGATGTTATGTCTCCTCCAACTGATGTTCCATAAACCTCCTGATGTTCCGTACAACATGATTTCTTGTGTCCTAGAACTCCACACATATTACATTTCCCTTGAAAGGCTCCTACATTCCTTTCTCCATTTGGATTGGGCGGAATACTTTGAGTAGATGATAACCCCATTATTGGTTCTATTACTCTTGATGTTGATCCATGAGTTAACTGCGGTTTAAGCAGTTCCTTTTCATGTGTCCTGGTTCTCCACATTGGTAACATACTATCTTAGGTTTTGGGCACTCCTTCAAAATGTGGCCCTGAATTCCACAGTTGTGACATATCTTCTCTGTTTTGTATATCATATGTGGATCCACACAATTCTTCATCATATGTCCTCGGACCTAACATGTTGTTGTCTGTTTTTGAATTCTCTTTTTCTTTCCTTCAGGTGCATCAATCTCATCATCTCCTGATATATGTGCACTATCCACCAATTCCTGGAACTCCTTTGCACGCACAATCCTGAGCTACATCTTCATGATTGCTTGTAGTCCTTTCATGAACTTCTTTTGTCGTTTCGCCTCCTTGTTTACTTTATCGCTAATGTACTTGGATAAACAATTAAAATCTCGTACATGTTTTATGACTAGAAGATTCCTTTTCTCTAAGGCTTCATTCTCCTTCCTTTTCCCATTGTCCCGATGAACAAATTCTTCTCGAAACTTCTTTTTGAACTCAGTCCAGGTATTGACACCTCCTTCCAGAATCACAAACTTGGACTTTTCCCAACACATGACTGCGGTTCCGGTCAATAGATAAGTTGCATAGCGCACCTTTTCTTCATCCGTGCATCCCACACTTTTAAGCTTACGGGATGTATCCATTAACCAATTCTCCGCCACCATAGGTTCTTCAACCATGGAAAAACTCCAGGGTTTGGTTTCTAAGAATTCCACCAGTTTAACCCTTGGATGTATTTCCTTGAATTGCTTCCCTTGCCTAACCTTTAATGTCTCCTGATAAAACTAGTTCTGCCTCTTTTTTTCAACCTTTCTTCCTTCATCAATACTCCTCATATACTGGAGAACCTCCTCTTTGGTGGTTAAATACGGCTTTTGATTTGATCCTTCCTTCAGAATTTCTTGGTTAGCCTCCTTCTGTTGTATCACCAACATCTCATGAGCCTTCATCTTTCCAACATTAAATTGATAATTCGCCTCCCCCTCACGCGAACCCATTTTACCTTCTAGAACTGTACATCAAGTAAGGACTCCATGAAACATCATGCATATGCCCATAAAGTTCAAACTTCATGCACAGACCTAGTCACACAATAAAATCCAATAAAATTGAACAAATCCAAATATTATCTCTAGCAAACATACATCAAAAGCCTGTAGAGACAGTACTTCGAGTAAAATATCTCTTGTACTTAGGCTTTGATGTTATACACTACAATTTTTGATACATATAGTGTATGGAATTCTACCTTTGTATACCTATTTGTATGGCTCATAATGTTCTTTGCCTCTGAAATTACACCATTTGCCCATTTGCAAAGGGATAACTTTTGGTAAAATTTGATCCGACTCTAGAGATAGTTGGTTAAATCACTCTATAATTGGTTATAACTTAATTATACTTGGAGTTACATACTAAACATCATTCTCACATTTCTACCCTTTGTTTCTAATCTTAACTTCCCTAAGCACATTTATTATAACAACGAATAATTCTCAAATTTTAACCAGTTTCATAACCTATATAGATCTACTTGTACTACAAGAATACTGCCTTGTCATTCATGCCACTATGGATTTGGCATATTACATGGGGTTAGATAAGCATAACCCTATTTATTACGCTTGATAAGATTCTATTCTTCATATAATAGCTTTTAGTTAAACAAAACATTAGTTACTTCCCCTACAATAACATGTTGTTTAAGGTTTTGGGGCATACTCCCCTGGTATTTACCACTAGTATAAAGATAATAACAAAGTTTTACTTCATTTCATGGCTTCTCGTAGTAAGATAACACCATGATTTACTACTCCCTGATGAGGTACTCTGACTTGGTGATATACTACTCTAGTTTAGTTATAGTATATAATAGTCTAGTAGAAGATATATTGTCTACTTACGAAATATTGGTTAGGTAATTCCTAATACAAATAGTAGATAAGTAACCATTCCATAAGAAAAATAACCTAAAAATTCCACTAAGGTGTGATAAGGTTATCCTCGAGTGAATATTCATCACTTGTATAAGGAAATATGGTGTAGATAAGATGGCTTCCTATAGTCACTATCCAACCTACATGTTCTACCCATTTACTAGGTTTCCAACCTAAGGTCAAAGCATATGCTCTGATACCAACTGCGGTGACCCAGCATACCACTGCATGATGTAGTACACTATAGTCATTGACATAACACCAATGGAACACCGTTCCATCCGCATTATATCCCTTAGAGTGGTACAACAGAAACACCGTGGGTCCAAGACAACACTTTAGATTACATATAACATATTACAAAAGATCCAGAGAACTTCCTCGAATAGTGAGGAATATTATACAGAAAGAACCAGAAAGATCCATTCGGAGTTACTTTAGCAGTACTACTATTAATATATGTATAAGGCTTGAAAGTACTACTATAGTATTGTTCTACAGAAGTAGGTTTTAGATTATAGGAGTTTTATTTATATTCTACGCTTCAGCTTGTCTTTGATAGATTCCGGTAAGGTCTTCGACTCCGTTGATCTCCCTCAGATATCTTCAACTCAAGTAACTTATTTCCTGGGAACGCCATTGGTTTCTCCGAGATCTAGCAACGGTTAAGAAGATACATTGAGTACGAGCGTACTCAACAAGTTCACTAAAGAGAAGTGTTTGATGCACTATGTATAGCCACAGACCATAGATCGTAGGCAATGCAAGTTTTTTAAATATTTCTTCAAAGGTTGCTTTTATTCAGAAAAGCTATGTCCATCAGCCTTCACGGGTTTACCAGAACTTTCACGGAGTTCCTTTCCCACGGTGTTCGTAGCTCCTTCCTGTAACAAGTAGTAACAAGTTATAGTTTTTACACTCTGCAGAGGCGCGTCACTTTACCCATGAGAGATCTTAGCTTTGTTGCACATCCGAATTATAGGATCGTTCACACTTCCTTGGTGTGAGGCCCAGACTAAGATCCAATCCAATCACTGTCCTTCTCCGCGACCCCGCATACACCACAATTGTTGGATGCCCAAACTTAAGATAGACTTTCCCCGTATAAAACGGCTATACCTTAGTTGGATACACACAACAACCATCAACACTAGAAATCTGTCGTTTGTAAGCCTAGATCCACGGTAGAATTCCTCCGTATAAAATGGCTATACCCACGATCTACAACTTACAAATGCCCAGAACAGTGTCTGATGCATGCGAGAGGGAACCGGTCCAGCTTACTTCTCCGTCCCATTCCAAATCTCATGGTTAACGCGTAATATACGGCGCAAGAATCACTGGCGACATTGGTTGTTAAGTCCTAGATGATATACTCCTGAGTAGTGGTATTCCAACTACCAGGTTTAATAGATTAGCTGATCACCCTGGATCAGTAACCAATAGTTCACATTATTATCAAAAATAGTGTTTAATGACCTTTTTGAAATGCAGGTGATGACAACACTGGATTTGCAAAATACTTTACAGAAAATAATCAAAGGACATGAGCAAGTGTGAACTTGCCTTTTGTGATTGCAAGATTATGCACTCACGGTCTTCGAGATAATAGAATATCCAATATCTGAAATCATCATCATTGGTCCGGTAAGGACTAATGTTTAAATAAGCAAGATGCCATTATGCATAAATAATGCTATGCAATTTTATAATTCCCAAAGTGAGACCCTTAGTATTTTAAATAAGTTGATCTTATGTACCTTCTTTAAGATTGGGTTTATTTTTAAGTTTATTTCATAAGCAATGACATTGATAAGGAACTTAAGTGTTAATAATCCAAAATATACAAGTATAGATATAGTAATGTGATTAATGATTAATTGTTATCTGGTGACTAGGATAAGAAGTCCTTGGGTTGAGTTCTTAAGAACTAAATAAACTATCATAGATTTGTTTGTGTGAAGTGGAAAAAAGAATAACATTTGAAGAAACTAGTGTTTAGTTAAAGTTAATCAGTCTTGAGGTTATTAAGTTTTACATTAGGGTTTGTGAGGGTTACACATGATGTTGAGTTATCATATTTCAATTAATGATACAAGTGACTAAAGTTAACTTTAAAACATGAATAAACTTCAAATAAGATGTTTATGATTGTTTAGACCAAAGTTAACTATAAAAATAGAAGTAAATTTTAAGATATAATGAGTTTTAGAATATCATCTAGTTTTAGGGTTTTGACAAATATGATTATGAATGATCCTTTTAATGTAAGTGAAAGATGAGTTTAATAACATGCAGTTTATTAATGAAAGCATGATTAGATGATCTTATAATTTTATTAGAGTTTAGAGTCATTTTTAAGAGTGGTTAAAAGATGGGGATTATTCACCATCTTATACATGAGTGATATATAATATTTATTTAAAAGGAGTTTAATTTCAATTTAAGATTTTAAAACATTTAAAGGCTAGTAGTTATATTTAAGTTTTATTTTGATTATGGATTTAGACTTAGTAATTCAACTTCAAAGGTTTTAGTATTTTTTAATAAGAAAATGTGATTATTTCTTACTTAAGAAATATTTTTTTAAGAATTAAGAAAGTGATTATTTCATTTGGGTAATATAAGTAATGAATTTTATTTTTCTTAAAATGTTTTTGAATAATATACATAGTATTTTTCTAGTGAAATATACTTATTAAAGATCTTAAAATGAATTTTATTTATTTTTAGGTCTTACCTTTATTTTTATAAAATTCTTCAAAGAATTAAGTGTCTTTAAATATTTGCTTTATATTTTATTTGTAAAAACTCTAAGTTAGTATTTTTATAAAATAGTAAAGTTATTTTTATACACAAAAATGATTTTTATTTATTTTTAGGATTTTTTTTCTTATTTAATGAAATTTCACTTAAGATTTAATAGTGTTTAGTCTTTATTTGCATTTTATTAACTTAAATAAGGAAAGTTAGATTTTTCTTAGGTGGATATTATTTTTGTGATGATTTTTTATATATTATAAATATTTTTAAGATTTTTCTATATGTTTCTTTTTTAGAGTTTTAAATAACTTCAGGGTCATTTTTATTTATTTTATTTTGAAATGGGCCTAGCACCCAACATTGGGCTAAACTAGCCTAGCAGGGGGGTACTGGATCGGTCAAACCGACCCAGCCCATACTCACCTCATCCCTCTCGAAGCTTCTCTCCTCCACTCGATCTCTCTCTCGTGTTCCTAGGCACTGCCATCGTCGCCAGTGCCGCCTTCCGTTGTTCCTCCGGCCACCACCGGTCGCATCCACTAATACGGCCCTATCGTCGCCTCCTCTACCGACTCCCTGTGCTATGCCGCTGCTCTCTCTCTCTGCTCCCCTGCCCGACCGAAACCCTAATACCTGCCTAGGGCTTGGTCCGCCGGAGCGCATCACCCTGTACCGGAGTTCTGGCCACCTCCCCCAAACGAGCGAGCCTTCTCGTCATCCCCGCTGAGTTTTTGCCACACGGCCTCGACACCCGTGTGCTCTGAATTGAGCCCTGTCTGAACCACCTGGCCTTGGCCTTCCCATGGTGGTGTGGTGCTACTGCTACTGTCTAAGGCCATGGTTGGCTATGGTCTCCTGATACTCTCTGTTGACCTGGGTTTCACCTTACTTAACTCGACGCCGGTGGGAAGCGTCAGCGCAACCCTGGTGTCCCTTGTTCCTAAAACCCACGGGACGGCATGGATAGCGCAACCCTGGAAGCAGGTGCTTCCGCTGATTCGTGGATGGTGTTGGACAGGAGCGATTCTATGGCTTCGTCAACCCTACGCTCCAGGTGCTCGGCACCCTCGGTGAGTTCTTTCCTGCGACAGGCCATCGAGCCGATGAACTGTATTGGTGGTGAAACTATGAGAATCGTGATATCCTGATTGTGAGCTCAAGGTTCTGGTGTAACATCCCAAAAATATAAAACAAGGATCATCAAACTCTAATCACTAAAATTAGGGTTAGCAAAAACTTTGATTAATTAAAATCATATGAATGCATGTGTGAATGAAATGATTTGACAAAATGCATGAATGGACTTGGGTGATTAATCTAAATAGCAAGAAATGGTTTAAAGAGGAAAATAACATCATATAAATCTTTTCCAAACAGAAACAAATAAAGAGAAAATTAAAAACAAATCAACTAAGGCAAATGGTCATTTTTGCCAATCTTGCTCACTAGGTCACTTTGAGTGTTTCTAGTCCAAGATTTTAAACAGAAACTTTCCCAATTCTTTTCACCCCTTGATAGAACTAGTAAAAGTGAATCAAGGCCCACCTTTCAAACTTGCAGAAACATTTGGCAACCCCATTCAAATCACAATTCAAAATTGAATGTTATTCATATGTGAAGATCATCCATTTTCAAAACCCAACCAAACCAATGCCCCTTGACTAATCCAACTAACCAGATACTCCCTAGCATGTGCCTAGCAAACCCACAAAGTTTGAATCCAAAATTCAAATTTAAAGTTCTTGCATCCATTTCATCAAACACCTTGCAGATTCAAATCAATAAACATCAAACACTATAGTGTGCAGTAAAATTGGCCTAACTTGTTCCCTCTATAGCTCACTCTACCCTCTCAGTAGATGATCAAAGTAATCTAACTAGCTTTAGCACCACTGTGAGCAAGCCTAGCCATTAATGTCAAGCATGCCAAGAGCACCATTGCCACCCCATTGTCGCCAGCGAGCTAAAGGCCGCACTAGCCTCGCCAACCTTGTCTAGGACATGCAGCACCATCCACCGCCACTCTCTGTCCTAGCCCCGAGCAATGCCAGCCCCTGGACCACATGACACGCCCATGCCAAACCTCTCTGCGCGCGAGCCGAGAGCGCGCCAGTGCGTCACGCTCGACCAGCACCAACAGACCGCGTGCCGCCCTCAACGCTTGCAGGGATGATCACCAGCACCCCAGCACCCCGCCAGACATGCCCGTTCACCGCCGCATGGACCATGTGCGCTGTGCGACATTAAAACCGCCGTCGGACCCGCTCAGAGCACCGCAATGTTCTGACCGATCAGCACCGCCCACGCCTCGCCACCACGCCGTTGAGCTTCGCCAGGGAGCACAGTACCTCCCCCTACCGTCGCCCATGCCAGTAGCTGCTTGTGCCGTCGACCACGACGAGCTCAGCCCGCGCCTGTCGGTCCCCTTCCGCCACTATAAATAGAGGCCTCCACCGCTCGTATTCGCCATACCAGTTCACTCCCCTCTCACCCAGAACCACCCCACCTCACTCCCGGAGCAAGGCGAGCAGCGCATCGCCGGAATTTGGCCCGAGCCGCCGCTGCGGGAGAAGAAGGGAGCCGTCGATTGGAGCCGCCCTAGGAGGAGCTGCCGGCACATGGAGAACCGCCGTCGTCGACTTTGTCCTTCGCCCCCGTTGCCGACCTTCACCTGAGCCCCGGTGAGCCTCCCACGAACCCCACCTGCCGTGTTAGGGTTCTGTCTCGCCAGCGTTGCCCGACGTGGATGATGAATCGTAGCCGTTCGATTAGAGTTAGATCGTGCGGTCAACATTGCCCCGTACCGCTACGCACCTTCCCGTCTCACTGACGCATGAGGACAGCCACTTAACCAGCCCATATACGCGTTGTGTGTAGTGGGCCGGCCCAGTTAAACATCCCGCGCGACCCAACAATTCAAATTAAGCTTTATTCATTTAATTTCAAACACAGTTATTTACCTATATTCAAAAATCAACCCAGCTCGACTCACTGAACCAAAATGCATGAAACCAATTTTGTTAGGAAGGTACTGAAATGCTTAATCCAAGCCCGTTGGATTCAAATCTTTTGGATTTGTGGATCAACAATGGTAAAAATAACAAGGCAGAAGCTTTTATGCATTCAAACATTTTTCAAAATTCAACCATAAAGGATTTTGAGTTGATTCCAACTCTCAAAAATCACATTTGATCATACCTTTCAGAATATATAAAAACATATGGGTTTACTTGCAGAAATAACGTTCAAGTAATAAAAGAATGCCCCATAGGCATTTCTTGTCACTTTATTCAATTGAAATAAAAAGGTTAAACCTTATTAAATTGTGACACCACTTTAAATCACATTCCCATGTACTGAAATATGTGGTGATGACATGTGTCAACATGATCCCATGTTTGAGTTGGAGAATATTAAATCGTAAGTAGTTTTTTAATGAGTAGAAATTACTTTTCTAAAAATAAACCAAATAAGACAAGTGCTTTAATCTTGTAATATTAGTGATGATGCTAGATCATCTAGTGTGAACTATTGTGTGATGTTTGGAAATAGTTAAGTATTGTTTGGTGATTGTATACCTCGTATTTATTTATAGACGCTAGTACTGACCAAGGATACGAGGAGGAAGGAGGATACTACGAGAAAGAAGCCGAGGAGAACTTCAACCACTGCTCTGCACCAGGCAAGCCTTACTACACAAGTTGACCTATGCAAGCCAACATTTGAAACCTTGCAAGCTAATACTTGCTTGTTACCATGCCAACTATATGCCTTAAGCATATATGATCATACCCACTTGATAACCCAATCCTAGTTTTACTTGTAAGCTTAAGTAATTTATTTTCTTTATCAAAGCTTTCTCTTAGAGTTTACATAGTGACTTGTAGATTCTAGAAAGATAACTAAAGGTAGCATAAAGAGCATAAAATTTGGCCTAAGTTAGATAATCTTTATGTCATCCTAAGGCATGAGATTGAACTTATCAAATCCCCACTTATCTACCACCCTTTATTAGTATTTACCACCACTTGTAGATGCTAGTGCTAAGTATAAAACTTGATCAACCTTAGATGGGAATACTTGGTGAAAATGGTTATGAAAACCTTAGAATGATGAGTCATTCTACTTAAATGTTTTGACATGTGTTTCCGAACACCAGATGATTTTGATGATGAAAATGTTGAGGCATGAGCCTTAGCCCTTTATAAAACTGATGGTTGTCTAGATGCGATACCATTCCAATTTTACTGTACAACCATAATACCCGAAAATTGGGTAGGGCTTGACTGGAAATTTATATACCATCCCTCACGGCCAAGGTCTGAGCTGAGGCTACCTTGTGAAGATTGTCCACCTGTGCAGTACCCAAGATGACAGTTGGTCATGGTTGGGAGGCCAAACTCACAGGAGAGGTGCCTATACTAGGGCGTGTAATTGAAAGGTTAGGATTGATTATCCGCAGAATGAGTGGTGAATTCAGGATTGTTCCTGACGGATGTATCGAATGTTGTGGTGAAAGTGTACAATCTCTGCAGAGTGTCAAACTATTCGAATAGCCGCGTCCGCGGTTATGGACAGTTGGAGTGGCCATACTGTTCCACTGTCAGATGTTTTCAAAATGACTTGTGAAATGAATTATGACTTTGACTTGCCCACAACAGGGTTATGATATGAAATTCAAATTCCCACTTAGGTGTTATAAAACTTTCAACTAGTTTATCTTTGCTTCTGAACTGAGTAGAGGTAAATCTGGCTTTTTGCAAAACAACCTTAGAGCCTAGTGTCCTACTACAAAAACCCCCTTGAATTGTTAGTATTAGTTTGCGAGTACTTAAAGAGTACTCATGGCTTTGTCCCTGGCTATTTTCGTGGCCAGGCTATGAAGAGGAGTATCAGGATGACGGACCTCAGGAAGGTTACGACAACTAGGATCATCTCCCATCGTCAGCATTGCCTGTGAACCTGAAGATGGAGCTTCGCCTATGCTATCGTTACTATTACGTTATTCCGCTACTTGAGTTGTATTAAGAACTGGATCATGAGATCCTTATTTGTGTAAGACCTTATGTATGGTTTGTAATGGATGATGTACTATGATATCCAAATCTGTTATGTCTCGCAAAAATGGTAATCCTGGGGCTGCGATGTATGGCATAACAGGCATCTGGGATTAAAAATTCGGGTGTTGACAAGTTGGTATCAGAGCCATCCGGACCATAGGAGACCCTAGTTAGAATGGACGTTGAATCAAAAACTTAGTTTCAAAACCAAAGGAAGTGAGTATTTACAAAAACTTATTCCCATTCTTATCACTTTGATTCTTTCATGAAAATTCATGTTCCTCAAAACTTCTTGCAAAATACATAAAATTTGACACACTTGATCACTCTACTAACTTACTCATCCTATATTCTTATAGATGGACGTGAAGTACAACAAGTTTTATCAGTTAGGGAATGGAGGAGACCTCATATTTGAGCGTGACTTGGACCAGCTGCCGGAGTTGCTGGAGCGTCCGCACCCCGAGTTCTTCGGAGCTCAGCTCAATGATCAGGAAGGAGAAGACCTGCAGTGGCTAGTTGTTGCAAGTCTCCGAGGAAAGATTGAACCTCCCACTGTCGAGGGAATTTAGTTCACCTTAAGAGAAAACAACTGGCTCGATGGACTAGCCAGGGCAATGCAGGAAGCTCTCGTCCGTCTGTGTGGGCAGAGTATCAATCAGATTAAGGGTACCCGCTTTGAGTTCTACATAGGGCGTGATGTTATGGGACAGCCACTGGAGGCCCCATATCTTCCCGAGCTGAAGACTCAGTTGGACCACCTCAGCTTCATGATGTACGACCGTCAGAAGGAGTTGGACAATGCCCGTGCCTACGCCAACCACAAGTACGCCATCGCCAAGAAGAAGGATCAGACCCTCGCCATGTTAGTGAAGGATCGCAAGTCTCGTCGCCGTCAACTCGACAAGAAGGAGCGCATCATTGCTTGTCTTCGTCACCGGATCACGGATTTGGAGGAGACCATCCACGAGATAGACATGCAGTTGGAGGAGAGGGAGAATGCTGCGGAAGACCTTCATGGAGACCCCTACTCCTACCTCAGCGATGATGATGACTTTCTGGAGGATCAGTCCATGGACTTCTTCACCGATGAGGATGATTTCGCCTTCATCGATGATGATGATCATCATGATCATGATGAGGATGATGAGTACACTGACTCTGAGGAGTAGTAGCACTTGAGCACTAGCGTTAGTGAGTCATTTTCAGTCCCACTGTATCGTAGTTTCCAGAATGGTTCTTAAAACCATCTGTTTTTCTTTGTTGTGGTGTGTGTTGTATTGTGTTCTGTGAATGAATGAAAAGCAAGTTGCTAGAAAAATCTGAATCAACACTTGAGAACTTTAAAAACTTTTCAAAGTCCTTGAACCTTAGAAATTTCCCTCTTTTCTCATGATCTATCTCAATCTTCAGATGCCTCGCGGAGGAAGCAACTCATCCCCGGACCCGATGTTGCAACTCTTACAGATGTTGGTTTCGGACCGCGAAGCCGAAAGAGTCGAACGTCAAGCCAACCTAGCCACCCTTCAACAGATAGCTCAGATGGCCAACAACAATCAAGGCCATGGAAATGAGGACAACCATGGATCTAAGCTCAAGAATTTCCAGAACACCAATCCACCTGTTTTCACTAAGTCAGAAGAACCCCTAGATGCCGATGATTGGCTACAAACCATGGAGAATAATCTAGAAGCCGCAGGAGTGGAAGCTAACGAGAAAGTTCTATTCGCCACCCACTATCTGGCCGGAGATGCAAGAGCCTGGTGGAACAGCGTTCGCGCAATGATCGGAGGTCAGATGATGACTTGGGATGAATTCAAGGTCAAGTTCAGCAGAACCCATGTTCCACCAGGTTTAATCAAGAGGATGAGGGATGAATTCAGAGAACTTAAGCAAGGAAGGATGACCATAGTGGAATACCGTGACAAATTCTTGTCATTAGCTAGGTATTCCCCGGATGAGATCGACACTGAAGCTAAGAAGAAAGAGAGATTCATAAATGGTCTGCACGATGAGATGCAGACGGTGTTAGTCAATATCCCATTTGCTGATATTGAAGCCCTAGTCGACTCTGCCATTCATATGGAAGGAAAGATCAACCAACCCAATGAGAACCGCAAGCGCCGCATGATGCATCAACCAGGAACCCACCAGACACCAAAGTATCGCCCCAACCCATCTCCAGGATTTGCCCCGAGAACCAACAAACCCCCGATGAACCGTCTGACCTATCCCAACCGTGGAAACCCAAGGCCCGGAGGAAACCACAGCAACTCCAGGAATTTCAACCGTTCCCCACCCAAGTTCAACAACAACAATGTCGCCACCTGTAGGGTTTCGTAGCATGGAAAACAAAATTTTCTATCGCATACAAACAAACAAGCCAAGATCTATCTACTAGATTGTAGCAACGAGTCGATGGAATAACTCACCCTCGAAGATTCCAAAGTGTTTAACGAGAGCGGATTCTCGTGGGTGATGTAGTCGTACTCTTCTCGATCTCAAGATCGCGTAGACGATCCTTCCGGCGCTGCGTTCCGGCAGCGCTCCCGCAGTCGGTCACACGTTCGGTACTCGACGAAGACCTTCCTCTCCCTTGTTCAAGCAGGCAGCGGAGGTTGTAGCACTCTCCTCGCGATTCCGGCAGCACAACGGCGTGGTACCGGAAGTAGAGGGGAGATCTCGCAGGGCTTCGCCTTAAGCCGGAGCGAGTATGGTGGACTAAGAGAGAGCCCTCGGTGTTCTAGGGTTTAGACACACCAAGGAGGGGGCAAGCCGGCGGCTAGGGTTAGCTAGGCGGCGGCGGCGGTTTGCCCTAGGGCGGCGGCGGCAGCAGGAGGTGGCGGCGCCGGCAGCGAGGGTTTGCGGGGTGGAGATCTTGTGTGCTAGGAGGGGCAGCCCTACCCCTCCCTTTATAGGTGGGAGGCGCGGCCAAGGGGAGGGGAGTCCCTCCCCAACTCGGCTTCAAGGTGGGCTGGCGGTGGAGGGGAGGAACTCCTCCCCCAATTCGGTTTCCACCTCCCTCTCCACTTCCCAAAATAGTCGTTTGACTTTCAAATTGGCGTTTGACTTTTTCAAACTAGGATTTGATTAAACCCTTTATTTTTTTTCAGCGATGACACCTAGTACATGATGCAATCATACCAACTTGATATAACACATTCATGTACCCTTCCCCTTCGGAGTGCCGGACATTCCGGAACCTTCTAGAACATTCCCGATGAAAACACCGGAACCATTCCCCAACTCCGAAACAGGACTTTCCTTATATGAATCTTATTCTCCGGACCATTCCGGATCTCCTCGTGATATCCCGGATCCCATCCGAGACTCCGAACAACATTCGGTCTCTTTCTCATCATTCCATAACTACTCAAACAACGTCGAATCCTTAAGTGTGTCTCCCTACGGTTCGTGAATTATGCGGACATGATCGAGACACTTCTCCGAACAATAACCAATAGAGGAATCTGGAAATTCATATGGCTCCCACATATTTCTATGATTACTTTGCGATCGAATGAACCACTTACATACGATACCAATTTCCCTTTGTCTTACGATAGTTTACTTATCCGAGGTTATGATCATCGGTATCTCTGCATACCTAGTTCAACCTCGTTACCGATAAGTACTCTTTTCTCGTTCCCGTGATATGTGATCCCTTGTGAGCCAGTCACATGCTTGCAAGCTAATTGGATGACATTCCACCGAGAGGGCCCAGAGTATATCTATCCGTCATATGGATGGACAAATCCCACTCTTGATCCATGTGTCTCAACCAATACTTTCCAAACACTCAATGCCACCTTTATAGCCACCCAGTTACGGTGTGGTGTTTGATGTCATCAAAGTATCCATCCAGTAAAGGTGATATGCATGATCTCATGGTCGAAGGAATTAGGTTACTATGTATCAGAAAGCATATAGCAATTGAACTATTAAAATGACTTGATCTTTATGCTACGCTTATCTATAGGAGTATGTCCACCATATTATTCTCCTAATGATATGATCTTGTTGTTAATAACATCTCAATGTTCATGATAGGGAAACCACAATCATTTATTAACCAACAAGCTAGTATTATGAAGAGGCTTTACTAGGGACTTCAATTTAAGTTTACAAATCACACAAGTATTAATGTTTCCTTGTTAATACTATTATAGCATGAATGTAAACATTTATCATAAACACAAAGATATAATAATAACTACATTTATTATTGCCTCTAGGGCATATCTCCAACAGTCTCCCACTTGCACTAGAGTCATCTAATCTAGATTACATGGTAATATACCGAACACCCATGGCAGTTTGGTGTTGGTCATGTTTTGCCCTCGGGAGAGGTTTAGTCAACGGATCCGCCACATTCAGATATGTGTGTACTTTGCAAATCTTTATGTCCCCATCTTGGACATGTTCTCGAATAGCATGAAAACATAGCTTGATGTGCTTCAGCTTCTTGTGTGACCTTGGTTCTTGCGCATTGGCTATGGCGCCCATGTTATCACAGTAGATAGACATTGGGTCCAGCGCACTAGGAACCACACCCAGCTCTGTAATGAACTCTTTCATCCATATCGCTTCTTGTGAAGCCTCCGAAGCAGCCATGTATTCCGATTCAGTTGAAGATCTCGCCACAACGCTTTGCTTTGCACTCCTCCAGCTAACTGCTGCACCATTCAAAGTAAATACGTATCCAGATTGTGACTTAGAATCATCCGGATCGGTGTTCCAACTAGCATCGGTGTAACCATTAACAACGAGTTGTTCATCACCTCCATAAGAAAGAACCATATCCTTAGTTCTTCTCAAGTACTTAAGGATGTTTTTGACC
The DNA here is from genome assembly GCA_916181665.1 of Avena sativa. NCBI lineage: Eukaryota > Viridiplantae > Streptophyta > Magnoliopsida > Poales > Poaceae > Avena > Avena sativa. The sequence goes on from OV702284.1 coordinate 87,456,822, forward strand.
GCTGTCCAATGATCCACTCCTGGATCACTTTGATATCTGCTAGTTAAACTAACAGCATATGCAATGTCGGGTCTAGTACATAGCATGGCATACATTAGAGATCCTATGGCTGAGGCATAGGGAGTCTTACTCATCCTTTTTCTATCTTCTGCCGATGTCGGACTTTGAGTTTTACTCAAGGTCGTATTGGGCAACATGGGCAAGAACCCTTTCTTGCTATCTTCCATTCCAAATCTCTTTAGAACTTTGTCCAAATATGTACTTTGTGACAATGATATTTGGCGTCTCGATCTATCTCTATAAATCTTTATGCCTAATATGTAAGCTGCTTCGCCAAGATCCTTCATTGAAAAACTATTATTCAAATATTCCTTGACACTATTAAGAAGGTCTACATCATTCCCAATCAACAATATGGCATCTACATATAGTATTAAGAATGCTACAGAGCTCCCACTCACTTTCTTGTAAATACAAGCTTCTCCATAAGTTTGTATAAAACCAAAACTTTTCATCACTTTATCAAAATGTTGATTCCAACTTCGGGATGCTTGCTTCAATCCATAGATGGACCGTTGAAGTTTGCATACCTTGTTAGCATCTTTAGGATCGACAAAACCTTTGGGTTGCATCATATACAACTCTTCATCAATGTCTCCATTGAGGAATGCTGTTTTGACATCCATCTGCCATATCTCATAATCATAATATGCAGCGATTGCTAACATAATCCTTACAGACTTTAGCTTCGCTACTGGTGAGAAAGTCTCATCGTAGTCAACTCCTTGAATTTGTCGAAACCCTTTTGCGACAAGTCGAGCTTTATAGACAGTAACATTACCATCAGCATCTGTTTTCTTCTTGAAAATCCATTTGTTCTCGACAGCCTTCCGGCCATCCGGTAAGTCCACCAAAGTCCATACTTGGTTTTCGTACATGGATCCAATCTCGGATTTCATGGCTTCTTGCCATTTATTGGAATCTGGGCTCATTATCGCTTCCTCATATGTCGCAGGGTCATCGGTGTTGTCCACGAACATGACACTCATAACGGGATCATACCAATCTGGAGTGGTACGAGTTCTCGTTGACCTTCGAGGCTCTGTAGCAACTACAACCGAAGTTTCATGGTCATCATCATTAGCTTCCTCTCTTATTGGTGCAGGCACCACAGGAACTTCTTCCGGTGCTGCGCTACTCGCAATTTCGAGAGAAGGTTCGACAACCTCGTCGAGTTCTACTTTCCTTCCAGTCACTTCTTTCGAGAGAAATTCCTTCTCTAGAAAGGATCCATTCTTGGCAACGAAGATTTTTCCCTCGGATCTATGATAGAAGGTATACCCAATAGTTTCCTTCGGGTATCCTATGAAGACGCATTTTTCCGCTTTGGGTTCAAGCTTGTCCGGCTGTAACTTCTTTACATAGGCTTCGCAACCCCAAACTTTAAGGAACGACAATTTAGGTTTCTTCCCAAACCATAATTCATATGGTGTCGTTTCAACGGATTTAGATGGTGCCCTATTTAAAGTGAATGCGGCTGTTTCTAATGCATAACCCCAAAATGATAGCGGTAAATCTGTAAGTGACATCATAGAACGAACCATATCTAAGAGAGTTCGATTACGACGTTCGGACACACCATTACGCTGTGGTGTTCCCGGCGGTGTCAATTGTGAAAGTATTCCGCATTTCTTCAAATGCTCGCCAAACTCGTAACTTAGATATTCACCTCCATGATCAGAACGTAGAAATTTAATCTTCTTGTTACGTTGATTCTCTACCTCACTTTGAAATTCCTTAAACTTATCGAAAGTTTCGGACTTATGTTTCATGAAATAGATATACCGATATCTACTCAAGTCATCCGTGAAGGTAAGAACATAACGATAACCACCGCGCGATGCTACACTCATTGGACCACACACATCGGTATGTATGATTTCCAATAAATCCGTAGCTCGCTCCATCATACCAGAAAATGGAGTCTTAGTCATTTTACCCATCAGACATGCTTCGCATCTTTCAAGTGATTCGAAATCAAGTGATTCAAGAAGTCCATCGGAATGGAGTTTCTTCATACGCTTCACTCCAATGTGACCAAGACGACAGTGCCACATATAGGTCGAGTTATCGCTCGATTTCAAACGTTTAGCCTCAATGTTATTAATATGTGTATTTCCACTATCGAGATTCAATAAGAATAGACCATCTATCAAAGGTGCATGTGCATAAAACATATTACTCATATAAATCGAACAACCATTATTCTCGGATTTAAACAAGTAACCATCTCGCAATAAACAAGATCCCGATATAATGTTCATGCTTAACGCAGGCACCAAATAACAATTATTTAAGTATAAAACTAATCCCGATGGTAGATGAAGGGGTAGCGTGCCGACCGCTATCACATCAACCTTTGATCCGTTTCCCACGCGCATCGTCACCTTGTTCTTCGCTAGCTTCCGTTTATTCTGCAGCACCTGTTTCGAGTTACAAATATGAGCAACCGAACCAGTATCAAATACTCAGGCACTACTACGAGTACTAGTGAGATACACATCAATAACATGTATATCGGATATACCTTTCTTCTTGATGTTGCCGTTCTTCAAATCCGCCAAGTACTTTGGGCAATTCCGCTTCCAGTGACCTTCTCCCTTGCAGTAAAAGCACTCAGTATCAGGCTTAGGTCCAGCCCTGGTCTTCTTCGTCGGCGCGGTAACTTTCTTACCACCCTTCTTGAAGTGTCCCTTTTGCTTAGACTTGCCTTTCTTGAATTTGGTGGTCTTATTGACCATCAACACTTGGTGCTCTTTCTTGATCTCCACTTCTGCAGATTTCAACATAGCAAACAGTTCTGGCAACTGCTTGTTCATGTTTTGCATATTGTAGTTCATCACAAAGTTCTTGTAACTTGGTGGTAGTGATTGGAGGACACGGTAAATCCCCAAAGCATTAGGAATCACTATACCCAAGCTTTGAAGTTTGTTTGCGTGCCCAGACATCTTAAGCACATGCTCACTGACGGAGATGCCCTCTTCCATCTTGTAGTTAAAGAACTTTTCAGAAGCCTCATAGCTCTCAATTGCCGCGTGAGTCTCAAAGATCAATTTGAGATCACGGACAATATCATGTGGGTCTGAATTCTCAAACCTTTTCTGAAGCTCCGATTCTAAACCATACAAGATAGCACACTGAACTATGGAGTACTGAGTCTCCCGAGCGAGGTAAACATTCTTTACTTCGTCGGCAGCATCAGCTGCAGGCGGGTCACCCAGCGGTGCATCCAGCACATATGTCAAATTACCAACTGTGAGGACAATCCTCAAATTGCGGAACCAATCTGCGAAGTTGCTTCCATTGTTTTTCAACTTTTCTTTCTCTAGGAACGCATTAAAATTGATGGTAGGGGCCGCCATTGATCTACAACATATTTGCAATAGTTTAGACTAAGTTTATGACAAATTGAGTTCTAATTAATAGTTAAATTTAATCTAGGTGAACTCCCACTCAAAACAATATCCCTCACATTGTTTTAGTGATCACACGAACCAAATCCACCACATCAACACCGATCATCACGAGAGTTGATATAGTTTCAATGGCGAACAATCGTCATGTTCATCATATCTACTATATGATTCATGCTTTACCTTTCGGTGATCCGTGTTCCGAGACCATGTATGTACATGCTAGGCTCGTCAAGATCAAACCTTAGCTTCCGCATGAGCAAATCTGGCTTGCTCACGTTGTATACACTTGCGGAATCTAACACACCCGATCATCACGTGGTGCTTTGAAACAACAAGCTTTAGCAACGGTGCTAACTAAGGGTGAACACTTTATGACTTGAAATTCATGTGCATGAGGGATCATCTTATAATTCTACCGTCGTTAACTAAGCAATACAAGATGCATAAAGGATTAACATCACATGCAATTCATAATATGTGATATGATATGGCCTTTCTTCTTTGTGCTTCCGATCTCCATCTTCAAGCACGAACATGATCTCCATCATCACCGGCATTGCATCAAGGTCAATGACGCTTCTCCATGGTTGTCGTCCACCGGCTTCAACTATTACAACTACTTTGAATAGACACGCGGGTCTTAACATAAATTAAAGACAACCATGTGGCTCCTGCCGGTTGCCAACTTACAATAAGGAACATTGCATACATCAAATATAATCACAATCATGGCCATATCACATCACTGCACACCCCTGCAAAACAAAGTTAGACGCTTCTACTTTCTTTGCATGTTTTATGTGGTTTGGGGCTTTCAATAAGTGTCGTTCTAACTTACAAACAAGAACCACAACATTGATACTAGCATTGTTAATCACCCGTTGTAAATTGAATCTTAACTATGCTGGGAGAAACAGGCACCCGCAAAGCCACTTATGCAATACAAGTTGCATGTCAAGCGTGGAGCAAGTCTCATGAACGATGTCATGTAAGGTTAGCCCGGGCCGCTTCATCCCAACATCCCGCAAGATGCAAAGTACACAAGAAGCAATCGACAATAAAAGCATCAACGCCCACAATGACCATTGTGTTCTACTCGTGCAATAGATCTACATATAGACACGGCTCTGATACCACTGTAGGGTTTCGTAGCATGGAAAACAAAATTTTCTATCGCATACAAACAAACAAGCCAAGATCTATCTACTAGATTGTAGCAACGAGTCGATGGAATAACTCACCCTCGAAGATTCCAAAGTGTTTAACGAGAGCGGATTCTCGTGGGTGATGTAGTCGTACTCTTCCCGATCTCAAGATCGCGTAGACGATCCCTCCGGCGCTGTGTTCCGGTAGCGCTCCCGCAGTCGGTCACACGTTCGGTACTCGACGAAGACCTTCCTCTCCCTTGTTCCAGCAGGCAGCGGAGGTTGTAGCACTCTCCTCGCGATTCCGGCAGCAAAACAGCGTGGTACCAGAAGTAGAGGGGAGATCTCGCAGGGCTTCGCCTTAAGCCGGAGCGAGTATGGTGGACTAAGAGAGAGCCCTCGGTGTTCTAGGGTTTAGACACACCAAGGAGGGGGCAAGCCAGCGGCTAGGGTTAGCTAGGCGGCGGCAGCAGCAGGAGGTGGCGGCGCCGGCGGCTAGGGTTTGCGGGGTGGAGATCTTGTGTGCTAGGAGGGGCAGCCCTGCCCCTCCCTTTATAGGTGGGAGGCGCGGCCAAGGGGAGGGGAGTCCCTCCCCAACTCGGCTTCAAGGTGGGCCGGCGGTGGAGGGGAGGAACTCCTCCCCTAACTCGGTTTCCACCTCCCTCTCCACTTCCCAAAATAGCCGTTTGACTTTCAAATTGGCGTTTGACTTTTTCAAACTAGGATTTGATTAAACCCTTTATTTTGTTCAGCGATGACACCTAGTACATGATGCAATCATACCAACTTGATATAACACATTCATGTACCCTTCCCCTTCGGAGTGCCGGCATTCCGGAACCTTCTAGAACATTCCCGATGAAAACACCGGAACCATTCCCCAACTCCGAAACAGGACTTTCCTTATATGAATCTTATTCTCCGGACCATTCCGGATCTCCTCGTGATATCCCGGATCCCATCCGAGACTCCGAACAACATTCGGTCTCTTTCTCATCATTCCATAACTACTCAAACAACGTCGAATCCTTAAGTGTGTCTCCCTACGGTTCGTGAATTATGCGGACATGATCGAGACACTTCTCCGAACAATAACCAATAGAGGAATCTAGAAATTCATATGGCTCCCACATATTTCTACGATTACTTTGCGATCGAATGAACCACTTACATACGATACCAATTTCCCTTTGTCTTACGATAGTTTACTTATCCGAGGTTATGATCGTCAGTATCTCTGCATACCTAGTTCAACCTCGTTACCGATAAGTACTCTTTTCTCGTTCCCGTGATATGTGATCCCTTATGAGCCAGTCACATGCTTGCAAGCTAATTGGATGACATTCCACCGAGAGGGCCCAGAGTATATCTATCCATCATATGGATGGACAAATCCCACTCTTGATCCATGTGTCTCAACCAATACTTTCCGAACACTCAATGCCACCTTTATAGCCACCCAGTTACGGTGTGGTGTTTGATGTCATCAAAGTATCCATCCGGTAAAGGTGATATGCATGATATCATGGTCGAAGGAATTAGGTTACTATGTATCAGAAAGCATATAGCAATTGAACTATTGAAATGACTTGATCTTTATGCTACGCTTATCTATAGGAGTATGTCCACCATATCATTCTCCTAATGATATGATCTTGTTGTTAATAACATCTCAATGTTCATGATAGGGAAACCACAATCATTTATTAACCAACAAGCTAGTATTATGAAGAGGCTTTACTAGGGACTTCAATTTAAGTTTACAAATCACACAAGTATTAATGTTTCCTTGTTAATACTATTATAGCATGAATGTAAACATTTATCATAAACACAAAGATATAATAATAACTACATTTATTATTGCCTCTAGGGCATATCTCCAACACCACCAACACCAACACTGCCCCAAGGACCGGAAGCAATGGTGTACCTGTTGCAGCAAATGACAAGTCGCAAGTGACTTGTTATGAAGGTGGAACCAAGGGTCACTACTCCAATGAGTGCCCCAAGAAGAATGTCGCATCCCCCAATGCAAATGCCCCAGCTCAGCAACAGCGTCGTGTTCAGCCTGGAAGAAGGTTTGCCCCAGGGAATTCGCTCAACCGCAACGGCCGTCTTTTTCTCATGCATGCTGAAGAAGCCCAAGAAGCGCCAGACGGCGTGCTGGGTATGTTTTCTGTTAACTCAGTACTTGCAAGAGTATTGTTTGATTTTGGAGCATCGCACTCATTTTTCACTGAAGAATTTGCATGCACTAGTATGATTCAACCAACCAAATTGAAGCATGATATGATTGTTCAAATACCTGGTTCAACCACCAAATCTAGGCAAATTTGCAAAGCCGTCCCTATCCGAATCCATGGCATAGATTTTTATGCTAATCTAATAGTACTCGGAACAAAAGGTTTGGAAATAGTACTAGGAATGGATTGGATGTCCAAACATAAAGGATTAATTGACTGTGCCAAGAAAGCCATAACCATGACCAGTACAGCCGGAGTATCAGTCGAGCATATATCTGAAACCTTGCCTCATCAATTCAAGTGTAACAAGAGTATAGCCCAACCAACCATTGACCAAGTCCGGATAGTCTGTGAATACCCCGATGTATTTCCAGATGTTTTTCCCGGTATGCCCCCAGATCGGGATATCGAGTTCATCATTGAACTAATCCCTAGAACCGGACCCATAGCCTAGAGACCATATAGTATGAACCCGTCAGAACTAGCAGAACTGAAGAAGCAACTGGATGCCATGCTGGAAATTGGATTGATTCAACCAAGTGCGTCACCATGGAGATCACCTGTTTTGTTCGTGGACAAGAAGGATGGAGGTAACCGTCTGTGTACAGATTATCGGAAGTTGAATGATGTCACTATCAAGAACAAGTACCCGTTGCCTGATTTGTTTGACCAGTTGACTGGTGCCAAAGTGTTTTCTAAGATTGATCTTAGAACTGGCTATCATCAACCCAAGATTCACGCAGACGATATTCCAAAGACTACCTTTACCACCAGATATGGATTATACGAGTATACCGTCATGTCTTTTGGATTAACCAATGCCCCCGCTTATTTCATGAATCTCATGAATAAGATTTTTATGGACTTCCTGGATAAGTTTGTCGTTGTTTTCATCGATGACATTCTGATTTATTCCAAATCAGAAGAAGAACATGAGCTACACCTAAGGACCATTCTTGGAACCCTTAGAGAGCATCAGTTGTATGCCAAGTTTAGCAAATGTGAATTCTAGTTACAGGAGGTAGGATTTCTCGGACACATCGTATAAGCCGGAGGAATTGCCGTTGACCCTGCGAAGGTGAAGGATGTTGAAGATTGGCAAGCCCCGACCACTCAAACCCAAGTTTGTTCATTTCTCGGATTAGCGGGATACTACCGCAAGTTCGTAGAAGGATTCTCGAGTATCGCCAGTCCCATGACCCAATTGCTGGAGAAGGACAAGAAGTTTGAATGGACAGACAAATGTGAAGCGATTTTTCAGGAACTCAAGAGGAGATTGATTTCAGCCCCCATCTTGATCATGCCGGACATCACGACGCCCTTTGACGTGTATTGTGACGCATCCAAGATCGGCCTAGGATGTGTGCTAATGCAAGAAGGCAAAGTTATATCTTATCTATCCCGACAACTGAAGCAGCATGAACAGAACTACCCAACCCATGACCTCGAACTAGCAGCCGTAGTTCTAGCCTTGAAGACATGGAGGCATTACCTGATGGGAAACCGTTGTGAGATTTATTCGGATCACAAGAGCCTGAAGTATATATTCACTCAGAAGGAGCTGAATATGAGGCAGAGAAGATGGATTGAGATAATCAAGGATTATGATCTGGACATTCACTATCACCCCGGTAAAGCCAATGTGGTAGCAGATGCCCTTAGTAGATTGTCGTGCCGCTTGAACTCCATGATTTTGAAGGAGCAACCAAGTTTGCACAAAGAGATGGAAGATTTCCGAATGGAATTAGTGAGTGAAGGATTTTTGGCTAGCATAGAACTTCAACCCACTTTGATTAGCCAAATCAAGGAGGCACAGAAAGGAAATGCTAGTATCGAAGGAATCAAGCGTCGTATCGGTACAGGCAAAGTACCCGGATTCACGGAAGATGAAGAAGGAGTTCTGTGGTACAAAGGACGCCTTTGTGTACCAGCAGATTCGGAATTGAAAGAAGTGATTTTGAAAGAGGCCCAAGATACTCTTTATTCTATCCACCCCGGAGGAACGAAGATGTATCAGGATTTGAAGGAACAATTTTGGTGGCATAAGATGAAGAGAGAAATCGGAAGATATATCGCCAAGTGTGATATATGTCAGAGAGTCAAGGCGGGACATCAAAGACCCGCAGGACTGTTGCAACCTCTACAGATTCCAGAATGGAAATGGGATTCAGTTGGAATGGACTTTATCACCGGATTGCCTACTTCTAGTAGGGTAAATGACTCTATCTGGGTCATAGTTGACATATTGTCCAAAGTAGCCCATTTCTTACCAGTCAAGAACATATACCAGAGTTTGAAGCTAGCGGAGTTATACATCGCTAGAATTGTCAGTTTGCACAGAGTCCCCAAGAACATCGTATCGGATCGAGGAACTCAGTTTACCTCGAGATTCTGGAAGAAAGTCCAAGAAGGTTTAGGAACCCGACTAGATTTCAGCATAGTGTATCACCCTCAGACCGATGGACAAACGGAGCGAGTAAATCAAATACTCGAAGATATGTTGAGAGCATGTGTGCTAGAGTATGGATCTAAATGGGAAGACTGTCTGCCTTTCACAAAATTTTCATACAACAATAGTTATCAAGCTAGTCTGCAAATGGCCCCATTTGAATTCATGTATGGAAGGAAGTGTCGCACCCCTTTGAATTGGTCGGAAGTAGGAGAGAGTCAGATTTTCGGACCCGACATCCTACGAGAAGCAGAAGAGAAAGTTCACAAGATTCGTGAGCACCTCAAGACTGCCCAGTCAAGACAGAAGAGTTACACCGACAAGAGACGTCGAGACCTTGCTTTCAATATCGGAGAATTCGTGTATCTTAAAGTATCGTCGTTGAAAGGAATGTAGCGTTTCCAGCTGAAAGGAAAGTTAGCCCCCAGATATATCGGACCCTTCAAGATTCTGAATCATCGAGGAGAGGTATCATATCAATTGGAACTGCCCGAGGAGATGTCAGCAGTGCACAATGTGTTCCATATATCGTTACTTCGCAAATGCCTTGAAGTTCCGGAGAAGACTAAAGTGTTCAAGAACATTGATCACCGGACCATAGAGATCAATGATGACCTGACCTATCCCGAAGTACCCATCCGTATTTTGGAAGAAGCTTTCAGTACCACCAGGACCCGAAGCATCAAGTTTCTCAAGATTCAGCGGAGCAACCACACTGAAGAAGAAGCTACCTGGGAGCGCGAAGATCACATCAGGACGGAGTTTCCCGATCTATTTAAATCCTAGGTAATCTTTTTCTTCCTTTTTCAAATCTCAGGACGAGATTTTGTTTAAGGGGGGAAGGTTTGTAACATCCCAAAAGTATAAAACAAGGATCATCAAACTCTAATCACTAAAATTAGGGTTAGCAAAAACTTTGATTAATTAAAATCATATGAATGCATGTGTGAATGAAATGATTTGACAAAATACATGAATGGACTTGTGTGATTAATCTAAATAGCAAGAAATGGTTTAAAGAGGAAAATAACATCATATAAAACTTTTCCAAACAGAAACAAATAAAGAGAAAATCAAAAACAAATCAACTAAGGAAAATGGTCATTTTTGCCAATCTTGCTCACTAGGTCACTTTGAGTGTTTCTAGTCCAAGATTTTAAACAAAAACTTCCCCAATTCTTTTCACCCCTTGATAGAACTAGTAAAAGTGAATCAAGGCCCACCTTTCAAAATTGCAGAAACATTTGGCAACCCCATTCAAATCACAATTCAAAATTGAATGTTATTCATATGTGAAGATCATCCATTTTCAAAACCCAACCAAACCAATGCCCCTTGACTAATCCAACTAACCAGATACTCCCTAGCATGTGCCTAGCAAACCCACAAAGTTTGAATCCAAAATTCAAATTTAAAGTTCTTGCGGCCATTTCATCAAACACCTTGCAGATTCAAATCAATAAACATCAAACACTATAGGGTGCAGTAAAATTGGCCTAACTTGTTCCCTCTATAGCTCACTCTACCCTCTCAGTAGATGATCAAAGTAATCTAACTAGCTTTAGCACCACTGTGAGCAAGCCTAGCCATTAATGTCAAGCATGCCGAGAGCACCATTGCCACCCCATTGTCGCCAGCGAGCTAAAGGCCGCACTAGCCTCGCCAACCTTGTCTAGGACATGCAGCACCATCCACCGCCACTCTCTGTCCCAGCCCCGAGCAATGCCAGCCCCTGGACCACACGACACGCCCATGCCAAACCTCTCTGCGTGCGAGCCGAGAGCGCGCCAGTGCGTCACGCTCGACCAGCACCAACAGACCGCGTGCCGCCCTCATCGCTTGAAGGGATGATCATCAGCACCACAGCACCCCGCCAGACATGCTCGTTCACCGCCGCATGGACCATGTGCGCTGTGCGACATTAAAACCGCCGTCGGACCCGCTTAGAGCACCGCAATGTTCCGACCGATCAGCACCGCCCCACGCTCGCCACCACGCCGTTGAACTTCTCCAGGGAGCACAGCACCGCCCCTACCGTCGCCCATGCCAGTAGCTGCTTGTGCCATCGACCACGACGAGCCCAGCCCGCGCCTGTCGGTCCCCTTCCGCCACTATAAATAGAGGCCTCCACCGCTCGTATTCGCCACACCAGTTCACTCCCCTCTCACCCAGAACCACCCCACCTCACTCCCGGAGCAAGGCAAGCAGCGCATCGCCAGAATTTGGCCGGAGCCCGCCGCTGCGGGAGAAGAAGGGAGCCGTCGATTGGAGCCGCCCTAGGAAGAGCTGCCGGCACATGGAGAACCGTCGTCGTCGACTTTGTTGTTCGCCCCCGTCGCCGACCTTCGCCTGAGCCCCGGTGAGCCTCCCACGAACCCCACCTGCCGCGTTAGGGTTCTGTCTCGCCGGCGTTACCCGACGTGGATGATGAACCGTAGCCATTCGATTAGAGTTAGATCGTGCGGTCCACATTGCCTCGTACCGCTACGCACCTTCCCATCTCACTGACGCGTGGGGACAACCACTTAACCAGCCCGTGTACGCACTGTGTGTAGTGGGCCGGCCTAGTTAAACATCCCGCGCGACCCAACAATTCAAATTAAGCTTTATTCATTTAATTTCAAACACAGTTTTGTACCTATATTCAAAAATCAACCCAGCTCGATTCACTGAACCAAAATGCATGAAACCAATTTTGTTAGGAAGGTACTGAAATGCTTAATCCAAGCCCGTTAGATTCAAATCTTTTGGATTTGTGGATCAACAATGGTAAAAATAACAAGCCAGAAGCTTTTATGCATTCAAACATTTTTCAAAATTCAACCATAAAAGCTTTTGAGTTGATTCCAACTCTCAAAAATCACATTTGATCATACCTTTCAGAATATATAAAAACATATGGGTTTACTTGTAGGAATAATGTTCAAGTAATAAAAGAATGCCCCATAGGCATTTCTAGTCACTTTATTCAATTAAAATAAAAAGGTTAAACCTTATTAAATTGTGACACCACTTTAAATCACATTCCCATGTACTGAAATATGTGGTGATGACATGTGTCAACATGATCCCATGTTTGAGTTGGAGAATATTAAATCTTAAGTACTTTTTTAATGAGTAGAAATTACTTTTCTAAAAATAAACTAAATAAGACAAGTGCTTTAATCTTGTAATATTAGTGATGATGCTAGATCATCTAGTGTGAACCATTGTGTGATGTTTGGAAATAGTTAAGTATTGTTTGGTGATTGTATACCTCATATTTATTTATAGACGCTAGTACCGACCAAGGATACGAGGAGGAAGGAGGATACTACGAGGAATAAACCGAGGAGAACTTCAACCACTGCTCTGCACCAGGCAAGCCTTACTACACAAGTTGACCTATGCAAGCCAACATTTGAAACCTTGCAAGCTAATACTTGCTTGTTACCATGCCAACTATATTCCTTAAGCATATGTGATCATACCCACTTGATAACCCAATCCTAGTTTTACTTGTAAGCTTAAGTAATTTATTTTCTTTATCAAAGCTTTCTCTTAGAGTTTACATAGTGACTTGTAAATTCTAGAAAGATAACTAAAGGTAGCATAAAGAGCATAAAATTTGGCCTAAGTTAGATAATCTTGATGTCATCCTAAGGCATGAGATTGAACTTATCAAATCCCCACTTATCTACCACCCTTTATTAGTATTTACCACCACTTGTATATGCTAGTGCTAAGTATAAAACTTTATCAACCTTAGATGGGAATACTTGGTGAAAATGGTTATGAAAACCTTAGAATGATGAGTCATTCTACTGAAATGTTTTGACATGTGTTTCCGAACACCAGATGATTTTGATGATGAAAATGTTGAGGCATGAGCCTTAGCCCTTTATAAAACTGATGGTTGTCTGGATGCGATACCATTCCAATTTTACCGTACAACCACAATACCCGAAAATTGGGTAGGGCTTGACTGGAAATTTATATACCTTAGTATGGGTTCCCTCACGGCCAAGGTCTGAGCTGAGGCTACCTTGTGAAGATTGTCCACATGTACAGTACCCAAGATGACAGTTGGTCATGGTTGGGAGGCCAAACTCACAGGAAAGGTGCCTATACTAGGGAGTGTAATTGGAAGGTTAGGATTGATTATCCGCAGACTGAGTTTGGTGAATTCAGGATTGTTCCTGACGGATGTATCGAATGTTGTGGTGAAAGTGTACAATCTCTGCAGAGTGTCAAACTATTTGAATAGCCGCGTCCGCGGTTATGGACAGTTGGAGTGGCCATACTGTTCCCCCGTCAGATGTTTTCAAAATGACTTGTGAAATGAATTATGACTTTGACTTGCCCACAACAGGGTTGTGATATGAAATTCAAGTTCCCACTTAGGTGTTATAAAACTTTCAACTAGTTTATCTTTGCTTCTGAACTGAGTAGAGGTAAATCTGGCTTTTTGCAAAACAACCTTAGAGCCTAGTGTCCTACTACAAAAACCCTCTTGACTTGTTAGTATTAGTTTGCGAGTACTTAAAGAGTACTCATGGCTTTGTCCCTGGCTATTTCCGTGGCCAGACTATGAAGAGGAGTATCAGGATGACGGACCTCAGGAAGGTTACGATAACTAAGATCATCTCCCATCGTCAACATTTCCTGTGAACCTGAAGATGGAGCTTCACCTACGCTATCGTTACTATTACGTTATTCCGCTACTTGAGTTGTATTAAGAACTGGATCATGAGATCCTTATTTGTGTAAGACCTTATGTATGGTTTGTAATGGATGATGTACTGTGATATCCAAATCTGTTATGTCTCACAAAAATGGTAATCCTGGGATTGCGATATATGTCATAACAGGCATCTGGGATTAAAAATCCGGGTGTTGACATGTGGTTTGTTGGTGTGGAGGTTGGCTATGTTTTATCTTCTATACTGAAACATTTCTATGGTCTAGAGCTGATACTGGTACTCTGTTTTGGCTTGCTCTTCACTTATCTGTGTGTGGCATCAATGTGTTTACTTCTGCTGTTATCTGAATATGCTAGAGTTGCTCTTTGCTGAATCCTCTGAGCTGATTCCTAGTATAAGCTAGGAAGAGGATATGAACTTATTCATAAGTGAGATTGTGGTTTATTTAAAATGGACTTGGTTTTGTGCTAAAAATATTCTAAATCTACTAGGTACAGAGGTGCTACCCTCTGGGAATGTGCCCTGTAGCCTAGCAGTTGTGGTAATGCTTGTCTAGTAAAAACTAGAGAATAGAATGATGATGATGTTATATCATGCAAGGCATGATCTTGGATTAATAACTTATGGTTGGGCTATAATTGGTAGTGCTCCATAGCTTAGTTTACTGAATCTTTGATTCAGTGATATAGCTAGACTGGTTTCAGTCAATCTTGATGAGATAAAAGTGGTAAAATATGATTCCTAAATTCTTTACTAGGAAAATGATATGGACACATGTTCTGCTTGCTAGCAGATGGTTACTTGTTTTGCTGCTCCACTAACCTACTGGGATCTTGCTTAGCAAGTTTATTTCTATTGTCAACAGTATAGTGGCTTGTACTACTTGTTGGGTTACTACTATGGTGCCTCCCTCTGGGAATGTGCACAGTGGCAGATCCCAAAGTAGTATGACTTGCTACTGAGAGATGCTCTGAATATAGATTCATACATCTTTATGACTTTAAAGTTTAAGGTGGATTTGTCCCTAACCTATGATGCTTAGTCTGAGGTATATATTTATTAAGAACATATGCTAAGATAGATTGGGAACTTCTCGATGATGATCTTGCATAGCATCTCTATGCAAGACTGAGAGAACTATTCTTCATTACTACTTCTGTTTGTTGTTTATAACAAATGAAAGTATATAGGATGCTTGAATCTTAATGTTGCAACCTACTCTGGAAAGGTAGCTGTTGTTACTGCTATAAATGATGATTTCTTGGTATTTGTGTGGTTGATCTTGCTCCCAGACTTGTTTAGACTTCTCCTTAGCTTTGCTCTATCCCATAACCTCCTTCTCCTCATGAATCCATAGTTGCTTGGGTATCTGGTAGATTGATCTATAGCTTAGTGAGTACCAGGATGAATTGGTATGGTAGTTGTGTATATCCTCTGTTGTTTTGATCTAGTACAAACTAGGACTACTTGTGGTGTTCTTGAGTGAGGATGTGGATGTGATGAAACTGATGAGGTGCTTGGGTGGTGTTCTTGGCTAAGTGTGGTAGAAATGGAGTAGCTAGCTTTGCTACTACGGTTGGCTTCTTCCTTTTCTATATCTGGTGCTCTCCCTGAGGTGTTGACAACACATCAACTGCATGTGGTGTGTAAGCTGCTTACAGCTGGGCCCCATATGGTGCAGGTTTCCATCTGTGGAACTTGTGCCTATGGATGAGCTCGGTTGGAAGATATTTTCTATGGATCACTTTGGCTGGAAGTTTGGTATTATCTTGAATTGATTTAATAATTTGATGTTGCCAAGTGGATTACTAAGGTTGGTAATGCCATCTAGCTCATCTTGGGCTGAGAACCTTATTGGCTTAAACATAATTTGTTTAGTTGATTTAGTGCTAAACATGGTTATTCCTTTTTATTATTGTTGCCCCTTTCTTTCTAATTGATTTTAGCTAGGCTTAAGAGGGTGCCATAGCATGCTAGTTGTTGCCTGATGATACAAATGATCAAATCTGTGTTGGTTTCTTTGGACCTTAACTTTGCCTCTCAAAATCAAGTGTATAGCTCACATATCAAAATTTCTGCTTATGGTCTAGATTGGGTGGTACCCTCTTAGGTCATTAGTGGATTTTGGTAGTTCTTACCAAAATCCCTAAGATATTTTCATATATCAAATTGCCTCACCTATGGTGGGGCAAATATTTTAACATTAAAACATTTTTTTTCTTTATTGTTTATTTCATAGGAATGAAGATCAAGAATAAGAAAAGAATCTTAGTTAGGTTTTATTTTTAATCTTGTTGTAATTTCCTTTTTATTCACATGTGTAAAGATTTTTTATTTTTATTGTATTTGTAAATAATAAACTATTTATTTATTAATTCTTCCTTTGTAAATCCTAATTGTAAAGACAATGTCATATATAAAGAATTTTTTTATCTATTGTAAAATAATACTATATGCATATATATTTATATTAATAAAGAATGCTTTTTATATTATTTATGTAATCATTTTAGTTCAAGTTATTAAATATTTCCAATTCCTATTTGTGAATTTTTGTAAATTCATTTGAATTTCATATACATGTTTGAACAAATTTTCCCCGAAACAAAGAATTCTACAAAGATCATGTCGAAATCTATCGCACTTGCTCCGAAGTTTCCTTCAGTACAAGAGAGATCCCGATCCCTCTCTAGCTCTTTTAGTTTTGCGCGAAAATTCCCCGGATTTTCTTATGCATGAATGCAATGCACAAACCTGTGTCCTCTCTATTTCTAGGTGCTAATCCTGGGATGTTACAAAAAAGTCAAATCGGAGGGGAAAATGATGGAATTAGGCTATGTAAACGCAAGAAAATGTAGATCAACAAGTTTAGTAGCAAATCTAAGAATCAAAACCTACCAAAATTCAACAAAATTCTAGATCGGTCCAAAAATAAATTTGAGCTATTTTTGGTTGAAATTTTTGAATTTAGGGAAGCAAATCAAGATGGATGGCTAGAAAATCAATAAAAACTTGAATCCGTGCAAACCAAAGACTCTTTATACCATATGATAGAGGTTTGGACCTCTAGGGTGGCCTGATCTTTGTAGATTCAGGGGGATTTGGGGGAGGAGACGAAGAACATGATGAACATGCTAGTGGAAATCGAAGATACAAATGAACACCACACTCGAATCCGGTTTGCTCCTGTTGGTACTTGGTACGAACCACCAACCCAATAGAATCCAAACTGTATATATAATCGGTTATCTTCCTCGTGATTTGAGTTTCTTGGTTTCTCCTCCCTCCTATGCGCAGGACAACTCTGCTGCCCTTGTCGCTCTTCTCCGTGATGTGACGTTGCAGCTCCTCCCACCATGCTGGTCGACGCTGCTCCTCACCGACCACTCTTCTTTGTGTCTCCTCCCACGCTAGTTGTTGTTGCTAGCCACGGAATTATGGTGATGTAGCATATCTACTGACAATTGGTATCGCTTCTCTACTACTCGTGCCAGCTGTGTTGTAGCTCCTCCCGCACTAGCCATTGCTTCTCCTCGCCATGAGCGCTAGGGCATAGGTCTCCAAGGATGTGATTGCCACAGAGATCATGATACGAAGTTAGAGTTAGAGAAGACGAATCCGCGAGAGAATTATAGGGGATTTACTAGATCTTTCTCCTCTCGACCTCCGACGTGGAAAATCTCTCATCAGCCACCTCTGACTGCGCATGGGTGGTTCCCCCATGATCAACGACCGAGGTTGGGTTTGGGGGAATTTTACAATTTTGCATGTGGTGGTGCGATATGCTACAAGAACATGTGTTTTTTCTACATGAGTGTGCTGAAAATGTAGCAAACAGTGACGTGCTCTTTCATGATTTGGTATAGCCAAATTGATATTTGTTTCATATGTTGCTAGTTTTTGCTCCCTGGATGTGTCTAAAATGCCACAAATAAAATTCTACAAACGTTGGATTTAGGGTGGCCATTCGGTCATGACCGAAAATTCGATATTTCTATTTCGGTATTATATCAAGAACATAATTTACCTGTAAGTTTAACTACCTGACAAATTCGGATTCGGTTTCGGTCATGACCGAACTATGTGGTAGATATTGACAATACAAAACTTGAACAATGTTTGGTACTCTCCGATTCATAATAAGTGTCGGGGCTATAGTTTAAATTTAGAGTAAAATGAACTAAACCCCCGACACTTATTATGGATAGGAGGGAGTAGAATATTTCGTAGCATTTCAGCTGAAATTTGGAAATAAAATCCAATGCACACATTAATATCAATTGGCATGAATAACATTCAACAATACCGAATTTGCATCCGTCGAGGATGATGAATCTATAGTGATTGGCAACTAGGTCCTTGGGACTAGGACACTCTCACGTTAAGTTCGGTCCATTTTTCTGTACTAGTGACTGAATTAGCCTACTAAATTTGGTATATAAAATTTGTCAGCCATTTTTTATTGATCTCGGTCTTTTTGGGGTTGGTGTTCTGCTTTTGGTTTTTCTGCCTGTTCCTATGTTGGATGCATTGAGTTTTTTGTTGCCACACGTTTCTTACATTTGCTACAAACAAATGGGTATTTTGCTACATACTACAATTTTGTTTTGCTACATGAAATGCTCCAAATGTTGCAAAAAAAAATTTGCTACACATCGCAAGTTTTTAATGCGTGTTGCAAAATGATGTCGAATTTCGAAAATGCTACATACACAGAAAAATGTTACGTTTATTTTGTTACGTGGACATACTTGAAATGTTGCAAAAGCTTTTGCTACTCGATGTTGTATTTTCTGAAATGCTATATACTCCCTCCGTTTTAATATAAGACGTTTTAGGTTTATGAAGAAAATGAATCTAGACTTGTTTTAGTATGTAGGTTCATTCAACTTTAGAATAAATCTACACACTAAAAAAGGTCTAAAATTATTTTTTTCACAAACCTAAAAAATCTTATATTTTAAAACGGAGGGAGTACACAGGAAAAATTGTAAAACGTTTTTGCTACTACATGTATCGGACGCCAGGGATTGACTCACTGTGCATGGGACGGCTCCGGGAGAGACTGATGTTTTGCAATTATCTGCCGGCAGATTCCTAGGCCGTATTGTTTATATACGTAAAAAGGAGCATTATAATTGCTGCATGATTTGGTCAAAATATGTATTCGTTGGCAGTTGGACGAAAACGAAAAGAAAGGAAAAAGTAGGAGCCAAAAGAAGAGGAGACGAGACGCATGAAGGCAAACCACCCGATCGCAAACAAAGAACCAAAGGGAAGAAGACCAAGAACGTCAGAATCATCGAATCATCGTTGTCCCCGCCCGCCAGCCCGCCCGCCGTCGAACGAATCCTCTCCACGACGTAACTTGCCTTCCTCCGCCCGCGTGACAAAAGGTTTTCCATTTCTTGGCTTTACCCTTCCTGGTCAGGAGGCCGGACGGTTTGACGGATATCTTGCTTTGAATTGGTTGAATTTCGAAGGCGGAGAAGATGGTGTCGTCGCCGGTGGTCCGCGCGACGAGCGACGTGCTCATCGGCCCCGACTGGGCCATGAACCTGGAGATCTGCGACATGCTCAACCGCGACCCCGGGTGAGCGATTTGCCCTCTCCTTTTGTATGTTTCATGGTGTGTTCCTCTTGGTGCTGATTTTTACTGTTGTATATTGGCTAATTTTGTTCGAGGATCTTACATTTTTGTGACTCAGTTCTGGTTTCAAGTTTTTTGTTACGGAAAACCGGTAGGATTTGTGTTTCCAAATTTTGTTTATTGTACAAGTAGAGATAAAAATGTGCGCCTGGAGTTAATCTACAGTCATGTTACGTACTGAAAAAAATGTCTCATGCGTGATTTGTTTCGACGTCTTGTTCACGCTAGTTTTGGGTTGAATGATCGACGTTCTTGATAGCTGTCGTTTTAAATTATGATGACTATGTGACTTAAGCAGGCCTCGATTTACGATTAAAAAAAACTAGCCTCGATTTTCTGAACTAAAAATGTGCAGTGAGGGTGTGTCCAACAATTGATGAATTCCCAATGTTTTTTCCTGGACTACGCGCTTAGCTTGCTGCGAATTTGTATGTTTTCTGTGGCTAAGGATTCGATGCATAATTTTTTTTCTCAACTTTGAAGCTTTAATTTATCTTTTCCCTATTTAAATAAGTATCCTGCTTATTTAGATAATATTTCCTCATATCTATCTGAATAGTGTGTAATCCTATATTCCTGGGCATAAAACTTCGGTGGAACTGGACCTTGCATTCTTGCGCCTTTAGCCAGCTCAGCAAAGAACTACCAAGTAATTTGATGTGTTGTTATCAGTTTGTTGTAAATGTCTTCACATTGTTATATTCATAGGCAAACAAAAGATGTTATCAAGTCCCTCAAGAAACGCATTGCACACAAGAACTCCAAGGTCCAGCTTCTTGCTCTCACGGTAAGTACGATTTTAAAACCCAATATTTTGGTGTATTAATTCGACTCAGTGACTGTTATTCTGTTTGTAGTGTGCCCATTGATTGATCTGTACCTTTGCACATTTACTTGATATACTTAGTTTCTACTCCCTCAGTTCCATATTATAAGCCTTTTTAGAAAGCTAAAACAGTTTGCTAAAAAGGCTTATATTATGAAATGGAGGTAGTATATAAAAAAAAGTTGTTTCTTACTAGTACTTGAAAGCTATGATAAGCTATGTTCTGACTGTTTGCTCCGAATGCTGCCTCACGTCCTTTCCAGTTTGACACATGGACATACTTGCTTGTAGTGATGTAGCAAACTAGCAATGCATTACTTCACACCATAAGGAAGATTAGTGACACAGTGAGGAGTTGCAAGATTAGAAGTGAATGATTAGAACTTAGTTGCTTGATTGAAAAGTAGACTGAGAAAAGGTCAAAAGGAGCGAATAGTAAGGGATGTAACAGAAAAAAAGCAGATAGTTAGCACATTGCTCACTGATTAAGCTGTTTTTGTGTCTTGTTTACTTGTATTTCGTGAGAACGGCTGATGATGTCTGCAATCTATTCCTCCTTTAAACTGTTCCTGAACATTGATACCCCTTCCAGGGTGTATTCTCGAGAAAAAAAACTGTTTCTGAACTGCCACTCCAGTACAAGGATAAAACTTTTTTTTTGTGCAGAATTCTGCATTTGTAATGCTGTAACACTGCTATTTGGAATGTTTAAATGGTCCTTTACTCAACTAGTAATCAGTGCACTGTTTTACTTATTTCAGTTGCTGGAGACAATGATTAAAAATTGTGGGGACATTGTCCATATGCATGTTGCTGAGAGAGATATACTTCATGAAATGGTGAAGATAGCCAAGAAAAAGGTAAGTACAAGCAGTTCAAACATTAAAATGTACTGGTTTTCTACAATAAGTCTTGATGCCTTTTTGTTCGTGCTGTTTTTAGCCTGATTATCATGTAAAAGAGAAGATTCTCACGCTGATAGACACTTGGCAAGAAGTTTTCGGTGGTGCACAGGGAAGATATCCACAATACTACGTAGCATACCAGGAGCTCTTGGTAATATTACACACATCGAATATCTTGTGCTTTTTTTCTAATCTCACTTTCCCCATAAAGGTTGCCATCTTCCAAAATGGTGGTGACAGAAATAAGCTTACAGTTGTTGATCATGCAAGAATGTGTTATGTTGTTTCTGAACTATCCAAATTTGTGAACTAATTCAACTCCAACCTCCATGTATATGCCAGCGTGCTGGAACTGTATTTCCTCAAAGATTAGATAGTTCTGTGCCAGTATTTACTCCTCCACAGACTCAGCCTCTGCAAAACTATCCTCCTGCTTTACGTGATGCTGACCGTGATGCCCCTGAATCGTCAGTGCAGGATTTTCCTGCCATAAGGTATGCCAACTTATGAAACTTCTATCATACAATTAACACGTTTAGCTACTGAACAGAAGAGCTGAGAACCAATTTAAAGAACAACGCACAATATATTCATCAATTTAGGTTGTGCAAATACAGTTTACTCCTTACATCTGTTCTGTGATGTCATTCATCTAAAAGGTATTTATTATATTTATTCTGGTTGTTTCTGTAAGTCGGTGATCATTCCAGACTATTCTTTGACCATGTATAGTTCTCCCATGCATCATCTCCAACAGTTTGACAATAAGACAAAAACTAATCATCCCAAATTATATGCTCTCCTGTATCCACTGAAGAACTGAAGATTTCAGAATGTAATGGGAAACTTTTGTTTCTGGTAGTTGTATTTTACTTCCCTCCTACTTGTACTGCTTTTTTATTTTGCATTCATATGGTTCTGTACGGGATTGCATTCTGCTTCATTCACTCTTTTTGGAAGTACAAAGTTTATGTACTTATTATTGCTATTAGTTATTGACATATTTGAAAATGAACCAATATGCTTCTTTTGAAAATGTTCATGGTCGTGTACGTCATTGCTTTCTGTTTCTTTCCATGTTTTTGGAAGTGCAAAGTTTGGCTAACTTATTTGAAATATGAACCTCTGCTTCTTTTGGAAATGTTCATTTTTGTTTCACCAGCCTGGCAGAAATTCAGAATGCACGAGGTATCATGGACGTTCTTTCAGACATGTTGAATGCTATAGATCCTAGTAAAAGAGAGGTACATTCCTGACACACCTGAAGTTAAGAGTCATGCATTAAGAAAACAAAAAATGGTGTCTTTGTCATCTTTATAACTTTTTTTTTCAATTGCCAATCTACTAGAAGGCCAATAAATTTAAGTTACACTGAATATGCAGGAACTTAGGCAGGAGGTAATCGTTGACCTTGTGGATCAGTGCCGTTCTTACAAGCAGAGGGTGGTACAGCTTGTCAACAGTTCCTCGTATGTTTCTTGGTCGTCTCTTGCCAGTTCTCAGGCGCTTTAAGTGTCCAATTATCATAAGTATTGCTGATAGCTCATCTAGTGATGCACCCAATACGGTGCCAATAGTTTATATATTCGTTTCTGCGTATAAATGAACCAAACTATTCTAGTGCAATGGTCCAACTGAATGAAAAAACATACATCTGTGGTGTATTTATGCTATGTTTGAAGAAGTCTCTGCAGTAATCTCTGAGTGTCTGTTTATGTCTTGACGGCAATTCCAGATGCCCATATTAGTAAACAAGTATGCAGTAGAGCCCATACGTTATTGGGCAGTGATGTTTTATGCTGTGCGAAAAGTTGTCTACACAGGTATATAGCGGTTTACATGTTTAAATGGGCAGTTTGTGAGTCTTAAAAGGTGGATCTTACTGTGTTCCCTTTCTCCAGCTGATTTTATCACTAGAATTTTGTGATGTGTTAATTTCGTATCAGTATAAAGTTTCTTATTTCAGATACTGAATTGATACAGGAATGAGGAGTTGCTCAGCCAGGGTCTTACACTGAATGATGATTTGCAGCGTGTTCTAGGAAAACACGATGCTATCGCTGCAGGCATAGCAGTTCGGATGGAGAAGCCAAGATTGCTCCAGTCCCACACTGACCCTCCTCAGTTAGCAAAGCCAAATACTACTAAAGAACAAGCTCAAAGGTTAGCACATTATATTAAGCATTTTTTCAACACATTGTAGTACTCCCTCCAACCCATATTAGTTGACTCAAATTTGTCTAGATACTGGTGTATCTAGCACTAAAACTTGACTAGATACATTTGTATCTAGATAAATCTAAGTCAACTAATATGGGTCGGAAGGAGTACAAGAAATGTGCACCAGTAAGGGCGTATACAATGCTCTTATCATTGTATTATCTTCATAATGCCACGTAGGATAATTTATGAGTTGAAGGAGAGAGAAATAAAAAAATACGTTTGCCTTATCTTCGCTAAGATGATATGTCTCGCCACATATTTAGGGATATCTGTCGATAGAGGTAAGACTGAAAAAAGACCCATTGCACATCATGTTTTCTTGTCATATCAAAATTAAGTGGCATGTGTAAGATAAGACTGTCTTATCAACCATTGTACATGACCTAAGAAAATGAAATTATCTTGGCACTTAACTCTAGTAATATTACAGAGTTGACCATCTTGGCTCTCCCCTGGTAGAATTGCCGGTGCTTCCTAAAACTTTATCTTCTCTTTCGTGTTTCAGGTCTTCGGCAACTACAAGTGCAAGCAAGCAGTCACCCTTTGAACAACTAGCACTTCCTGCGCCTCCATCTACCAGTCCAAAAGCTGTCGCAACACGAGCTCCTAATATCGACCTCCTTAGCGGAGATGAGTACATCAAACCTGAACCTACAAATTCGCTGGCACTTGTTCCAGTCACCGAATATTCAGCTTCAGACCAGAATGTATTAGCCCTTGCGGACATGTTTCAACAGAATAGTGCCGCTTCCAACAATAGCAAGCATAACCTCACAAACTCTTTAGCTCAAAATTCCACTTACCCTTCATCTCAAGCATATCCTGCTCCAGCGCAACCTATCCCGCCTCAGCACCCAACTGCTTATTCAAATGCCATTGTACCTTACGATCAACAATCTCAGTTGAACTCCACAAATTCATGGGATAGGCAGCCTTCTTATGGAATGAATTCCCAACAGCAGGCACTAAATTATGGTACACTACTTTCCCAGTGCCTACTATAGTATTATGTGTCTATTTATCTGAAACCATAGGCAAAACACTCGCCGTATCCTTAATTGATGGATTTCATATTTTTAAATAGTTCCTAGCACAGGGTAGGTGCCAAAAATCTCACACTGAACAAGAACATGTGTTTATGTCTTCGTGTATATGTAGTTCAGTATGTGCCTAGACACCACACTGGTAGGGCTAATGCATTGTTAACATTTTAAGCACTTCAGCTTGGTCCGGAAGTATGTGCACCTTATTTCCACTTCAAATAGATCCATGAGCATTTGACGAACTCCTATTAACAGGTGTAGAAAATCAAAACGGAGACCTTCCACCACCACCCTGGGAAATTCAGCAGTCCATGGGTAACCAGCCCCAAGACAGCCAACTGGGTGCAATGCCATTGCAACCTGTCGGCATGCAACCCTACTCAACACAAAATGGTCAATTTGGTCAAGGGTTCATTTCAACACAACAAATGCAGAGGGTGCAACCAGGAGGAATGCGTTTGCAACCAGTGCCAGGCATGCAGCATGGGGCTCTACAACCACCACAGTATGTGCCGAACATGCAATACGGGGGCATGTATCATTCGATGCAAATTAACCAAGGAGTGGGCATGTATTCTCAACCAGTGGTTGGTGGACAGTTCTATGGGATGAACCATCAACAGTTATATGCTGTTCAAATGGCCGGTTACGGGTATGGGCAGCAATCTGGAGGCTACTATATACCAAACGCCGCATACGCGTATACCAGTGCCAATGAACTTTCTCAGAGAATGAATGGGCTTTCTGTTCAAGATGGTCCTTCGAATGGAGCAGCAGCATCCTATTCCCTGAAGCAGCAGAATAAATCAAGCAGACCAGAAGACTCCCTATTTGGTGACCTTCTTAGTATCGCCAAAATGAAGCAGAACAAACCTGCAGCTGGTAAGGTTGGTGGATTGTAAGAATGGTTGAGGAGATGATTGGTTGCGCTTCATTTGCCCGCAGCAAAAGCTACACCTCGTAGTAAATAATTCCTTTTGCCACTTTTTGTACAATGGCAGATGGATTATTGATGCGAATTCCCTTTTTAGGTAGGGTATATATTTGAAAGTAGTAGATCGTGAGATTTATGATTCCCGTGTGATATCTTAGCAGGTGGGCGTATGTATTACAGTAATGAGTTTTAGTGTCATCAAAATCCATCTGTACAAAAATCAGGCAGTGACCAAGAGTTCCCAGTATCTCCCGTTCTGTTTCACTATATTTTTCACGCAAGAGGGATATTAGCAGTCTATATGTTATCGTGATATTCTTGCTCTTTTATCAACTCTTTTGGGAAACCTTTCTAATTTACATCAGCATATTACTGTTTGGTTTTCTGTTCAAACATGTTATATGTATATTATATATCTGCATACATCTGCATATTCAATCAATGAAGTGACCAAACTTTTTTTCTCGAACATGCACCCAAACACGTGGCATTTGTACGGGAAGCAAAACGCCAAGATGGCAAAGGCTACAAACAGAACTGCCAAGAAGCAAAGCCAAGCAAATAGAAACGAAACTATACAAAACTATCAAAGCAAAAACAGAAAGAACAAGAACCATATGGCTATGAGATGCATACATCTGTGTTTTACCTTCTTATAACGTTGAGGTATGATGGTCAACACATCTTCATTTTCATCCAAGGTGAAGAGATCATGTTTAGGTGTTCAGCAAATGAAGTTAAAATCTCTCGTGGCAACTATGCCTACAATTTTATCCTGGTGACGTTATACTGAGAATATTTTCCAAGAATAAATTATAGCACCATAGTTGGGCATTTATAGTCAATTTTAAATTGCATCGCATAATACTAAGAGAAAAAGAACCCTTGAAGCTTACAGATGCAACACCACGAGACAGAAACACGCAAGGCACCCCAGTCACATCAAATTGCCAAGAGGGGGCAGGAGTTTCCATTGCTCAAAGTATAACTTACCCCTTATATCAATTATTAAAATAAGAGTTGATAGTTGCAATTGCTAAACTCTGAAGGAACAAATGTTGTGAAATGACACTTACCAAGAAAACTGACAAACATGGTGAGATAAATGAAGGCATATAAATACCTACAGTCTCTCGTAAAAAAAAAACTACAGTTGTAAATAAAACTATATTGATCATACAACTTTAAACTACAGTATAATTAAGACACTGATTATGACAATGCAACAACTTGTAGTCCTTTCCTATCATGTAGGAGAGCCACTTTCTTAGCGGTGCCAATGAAAAGGGTAGAACAGCAAATGCTGCCTAGAGATCCTGTTTCAAGCAGAAGGTGATCATCAACAACATTGCTTAGATAAGCACGAATAACTAACTTAGCCAGCTAAAATGGTTGATCTGTTATCCCTAAAAGATAATATGGTTGGTCCCTGAAAATGCAGTTACCCTCAAGCTTAGGATCTAAAAACTGCCGTGCAGTTCCATGCACGGATAACAGATGAACAGAGAGCAAATGAGATACTGACCTGATGCATCAGAAAAGAATGGTCAACATTTAGCTTTAGAAGGATATCAATTCGTATTGTGCTTCATTCAGGTGTTCTGAACCAACTCCTGATTCATTAAATTGTGCATGTGATTGCGCCGTATCATACACAACCATGTCTGCTCTCCATCTGGCAAACCTTCCTTGGTGACAGGGAAATGCCAATGGCCTTTCTCCGATTCCTGGGTTTTAAATGTAATGGGAGGAACAATTACAAAGTCTGTCCAGATAAAGAACAACTGACTAGATGAACCTGATTGAAGCATTGAAAACAAAAGATTGTTTCTGTGCATAACTCGACAATTATATGTCCAACTAGTTCTTGCCAGCTGAAGGTCCAAGCTAGAACTACAGATATAACAAGTGTACTGCCTAAAGGACCTATTCAATATGTGCCTTTTATCATTGTAAACGTTGATATACCGGGATCTGAGCTCATACAGCAATAATGATCTTCCTAGATTCTCCTTAACCATCATGAAAAGATTAAGATACTATATCAATCAAAAAAACAAAAACCTAAAAC
Organism: Avena sativa; assembly: GCA_916181665.1. Lineage (NCBI taxonomy): Eukaryota > Viridiplantae > Streptophyta > Magnoliopsida > Poales > Poaceae > Avena > Avena sativa. The sequence goes on from OV702284.1 coordinate 87,484,472, forward strand.
TTGGAGCTTCAAGTGGAGGAACTGGTTGACTTAATTCTTCTGGCTATGGCTACATGCCGTAACTGAAAGTTATTAATAAAAGGCCATGTGTATCTATTGATACAGAGGCCGGGGTCTACTCCCCATTTCGGAAAAAAACATGCCGTAATATTCAATACTAATTTAATGGCTATATTCAAACCTGAATTACAACCGAGTAAGGAGGTGGCATTTGAAATGTAACGCAGTTGTCCCCAAAGGTGAAGTGTACCTGTTAGTAAAGATGCACGAATGAGCAAGCAGTTTATCTTGTCATATTTGCTAATGTTCTTGGTAATGATTTGGGAAAACATAGTGTGTTAATGAAAATATCAGTTGGGAATTTGCTACATAGTATGGCTCTGAAACCTCGTGTGGGGCATATATTTCTTTGTATCTGTATTTGTTTTACAAATATGTAGCAGGTAAACACATAATAGTTTGTTTAGATGTTTGAGTACATGTCACCTCAAGTTGTTACAATCACATTTGTCCATATCTTCAACATGTTCAAACATCAAGCTGGAAGTATCTTATTCCCCAGAACATAACTTATTCTTTTTGCTAGATCCACACAAAAAGGTGTAATGCAACATCATGCTTCACAGAGGAAAAGTAGAGCTAGCCTAGACTATTCATGTATGAAGCATTTTTCTACCAAATATACATGATACAAACCTGATGCCTTTCCTTCCATTTGGGAAAAAAATCTTTCTCCAGGAGCTGGAATGTGTGGTCCCTCATTTCATCATTGGTAATCATCAAGCATTTCCATCTGATAGCAGCAAACAACCAGTACCTGAACTACATGCACACAATATTACTTCATGAGTGCAGGATACACTATTACAAATAATTTGGGGTTAGCAATAAGGCAACAGGCAAAAGTGAGAATTTTGAATACTTTGGCCATGTAGGACCAATACTAAAACCAGTCGGTAGAGAACAAAAAAATACTATATTACATGGTTTATCACAAACAAGCTCTTTTACTTTACATTAATGTGCAAAACATTGATTAACTCGAAATAGATAATAAATACTAGACATGAATAAAACAAACTGAGCGTTTTGCAGCAACTGATTTCCATTCATCAGAGGAAAGTTACTATAGAGGTTCCTAGAGGCATCACAAAAGCTTACCAGTCATCATTTGAATGAGTAGGGGTTTCGTATATAGCATTTGCTTGCTTCCACTTTTCAACCAACTTATGATTAGCAGGGTTTTTCATGTGCTTTCCAGTGAGATGTCTGTTATGCACAACTATCAAAGGCCACTTTCTTGATAGAGACCTTTTCTGTATAGCATCAGCAACAGCATTAACCTGCCAGTAAAATAATGAGTGAAATAAACAAAATGTATTATTTTTCTTAAAACTATCCCAAATAGGCGATTATCACAACGTACTCGCCTCACTCAAGGATAGATGACTCTGGCTAAGACCAACATTGGCAGCATCCATAACTGCTTCAAAAGGGCCATGCTTCTCCAACCATTTCTAAGCAGGGGAAAGTAAGGTACAAAAGGTAAGACCGTGCGGAATGAGAAGCAGAAACTTGGGTGAATACACAAGAAACTCCAGTTTTAAGATTTTATTTATTAAAATGCAGCAAGTGGCAAGTCTTCTGAAAAACCCATTACAGTGCAGAATTAAGATATTCTAGAAAATTTGCAAACTTATTTCCACATTTCATAGTAAAATAAATACATACATATAAAACAAGATGGAGAACTATTAGATAGAAGTTACAATAAGATTGCTGCATGCTGGTATTTTCTTATCACATTATAATTGGGTATTTACTTCGCACTCAATGCAAATTTCTCTTTGAATTGAAAACTATTTCTCTTTACCCCTATAAAGATGCCAATGGGTCATGGGCTCATGGTGTTTCATTCACCTACTCTATTCCTCCCATCCTGATGTGACCTGCTGCAAGCATTAGAGATGGTGGTTTTCTTTGCCACCAAAGTTGCTATCAAATTCTGAAAATGCCACTAACATAGTAATACGCAACCATAAGGTTGTCACACAGGCTAAGATTGGCATCACACACCGGTGGTCTGACCTGGTAGTCTAGTTTATTTTATCCATCACAACACACGATTATTAAGCATGCATGTATCTGCCCATTATCAGTTCTGTTTTTTTTTTTTTGAAAAGGATCAGTTCTGTATAATAAAGTTAAGGCATAGGTATTTGTTTCAAAAAAAAGGTAAGACATAGATACCCACATAGTTAAAAACCAGCAAAATAGCAATCCGAGGTATACCTGAAAGTTCTCAAAGTTTGAATTCCTCTCTCTCTTGAGAGCTAGTTTTGCCACCATTGTGGCAAAATCTTCTGTCTCTTTTGGATCAAGATCTATAATAGCCAACTTGTCTCCACAAGCAAGGCAGACACCATTCTTGTCAATGTGCGAGCGTGTTATGATCCATTTCCCCCTCCCTAACCAACCCAAACCATGCCAGCCCCCTCCATTATTTTCAATTGCTTTTGCCAAAGCACAGATATCCCACTTTCTCTTCCCCACTTTGGATGCTGTTGAGCTCCTAAACCAAGCCTCTAACAATTCGGCTGTAGATGGAGATACCTGTCTTACTGTAGTCCTGAACTTATGCAGCAAATAGTACACCCTATCACCTTGCCTGGCGACCACAGAAGCCCTAAGAAGCATCCCCAACTCAGGCTCTTCAGGCGTGACCCCAGACTCCAACATATGGGCCTCTACTTCAAATGCCTTATCAACATTTCCGCTGTTGCAAAATGCTGTCAGCGCAGGACCATATGAGCGCAACCTCGGTGTTATACCCATCTCTTTCATTTGTTTGACAATTTCAAAGGCCATGTCACCGTTCCCCATGGACATCGCCATACGGGCAACTGCAGTCAACGCGGCCTCACTCTTCAGAACTCTCTCTTTCTCCGAGCACATTTTTTGAAATATCTCAAACCCTCGAGTCCGTGCATACTCTTTGATCTCATCACTTATGGGCATGCTGCTAGCTGTTTCTTCCAAATGAAACAAATCGATCTTATTTCTGTCCTGGTCACCAACACGGTCTTCACACACATCGTTGTCCTCAGAATACCCTGAGCTTTCAGTCAATGAAGAATCTGGTTTTCCAGTGGTGCCACTTTTTGCCGGTTGCACCATTCCAAGGGCAGCAGAAGAACACAGGTAAAGCAGCACGTTGTAATGATGCTGCCCCATCCTGATCCCCTCCTTCACCGCGGAATCATACAGGTCGATGGCTCGCATTACATCTCCTTTCTTTGAGCACATATCCAGCTCAACTCTCAGCTTGCCTACCTGCTCACCACCCTTCGATCGCTTCCCCCTCTTACTCACGTTTCCTCTATATTCACCACTTGTTGCTAAATTTCCAGCCTTCCTGGGTTCCTGCACCCGTATTCCGCTTCTCATCCGGCCTCTGCCCCGCCCGCGTCCTTCAGATCCCCCACTACTAGCCTTCTCTACAACTTCCCCATCTGTGCCTTCTCCGAGCACAAGCCTGTCACCTCCTCTTATCCAGCGCCTTGCTCCACGGTTCCTTCCCTGCCGTGCCGACAGGGTCGCCTCCCGTGTCGCGCCACCCTGCACCGTTGTACGTGAGACGCTCACCGAGCCTGCTCCACCTTCCTCGGTTCTTTGGAAGTTACCGTTTGCAACGTCGTCAGAGCTGCGGTCGCTTTGGGGCAGTACGTCGAACAGGTTGCGGGCGTGGCATGCAAGTGGAGGAAGGACATGCTTGAGGGCGACGGAGGACGAGGAGGCTGGGGAGAAGAGGATAGGCCGGTCGGGAGAGGGTGAGGCGCGAAAAGAGACGCCATGGCTTGCTGCCATGAGAGCGGGAGGGTAGTGAAGCGTATGGACAAGGAGGCTTTATGAAAGAGGCTAGGAAGGAGCAGCGATAAGGCCAGGGACGGATCCAGAAATTTTGCACACCAGATCGGTCCATTTTGATCCGTTTTAAGAGCATTTCCAGCAGGCGTTCTAAAAAACGTCTGCGCTATAATAACTGATATTTTAGCGTGTGTGAGATCCTTAGAGCATCTCCAACAGCATTGCTATAATTTCTCTGGATTGCTAAAAACTGTTTTTTTAGTAATTGGACTCAAAAAACTAGCTCTAGCAGCATTGCTATAAGTGGTCCCCACACACAAAATTTTAGGCGGCCGAGTAAAATGGACCTTCCGATTGGCAAATATACAAAGTGTAGAGCCATTTCCTATAATCCCCAAAGCAACGCGGGAGAGACCAACCGCCTGCGTGCGGAGTTTTCACCACGCGGATCGCTGCCGTCGGCCACCGGCCCACCGCCTTCCCCACCGTCGTTCGCCCCTCCGTCGTGTCCGCGCCGCCCCGCCCATCCTTTCCGCACCGCCGCGAGGCTCTCCGGCACCGAATCGAGGTCCGCTGGTCCCGCCCGCGCCGCCGCAGACGTGCCGGCCGATTCAGCCCGGTGGAGGCCGTTGCTGGTGCGGGAGACCATCGGGTGAGCTCCGACCCGCACCCTGGTGCTCGCAGCTCTCCCGCCCATGGTGCATCACCTCCACACGCCTTGCAGCACGCGGCGACCCACGCCATGTCGCCGCCTCGCCCTCACGCGCGTCGGCGGTTCGGCCCCGCGTGCCGCCTCGCCCTCACGCGCGTCGCCATCCCCAGCCACCCCCGCGCGCCGCCGTCCCTAGCCATCCCCGTGCGGGTCTTCGATTTAGCTATGTATTTGGCATCAGGAAGAAAGAATGGGGAAGAAGAGGAGAGAAAAAAAAAGAGAGACCCATTGACATGTGGGTCCCACAATTTTGGCAATTGCTATTATAGGAAGGCTGGAAAAGCATGTTTGTGTTTGGATTGCTAAACCTCCTCTCTCCTCTTCCCATATCCGATTTTTAGCAATCCAATATACAAATGCTCTTGGAGATGCTTTTAGTCGCGCTCCAGCAGACGCCCTATACCAGCGCGTGTCAAAAAAATTACAGCGTTTCTCAAGTTGCGCTATCCTGTGCACCAAATTTGGTGCGCCGGTTAGTGCACGCTGCAAATTCTCACTCGACGCGCGAAGCAAAATGGTCGTGGAAACTTCATGGTATTCGTCTTGCTCCAGCGCGCTGCTCCCTGCGCTGGTCCTTCGTCGCCCTCTTGCCTCGACCTGGCCGCCCTCTGCCCTGACCTGGACGAGGCCGCCGCCGCCCCGACGAGGCCGCCACGTCTGCCTGGACTCCGCCGCCCGACCGCTCCCTCCGCCTGCGCCCTGGCCTGGCCGCTCTCTGCCCCGACCTGGACTCCACGCCTGCCTGGACTCTCGCCGCTCGACCGCTCCGCCGACGTGCTCGGCCCGCTCCCTCCGCCCATGCCCTCGCGGTGTCACGCTCGCTGAGTCGTGGTATCTTTGGTCTCTCTCCGTTTTTCAAAAAAAAAACGAGCTCCTCGATCTCATCCAGATTTGGCGAGAAAAATTCCAATTGGTATCAATTGGTGGCGCTGACCGCTGAGACGCTCTTGCGTATAGTCACATGTCTTTGCTGCCAGCGGCGGTCGGCCGGTAATCGAGCAGGACATATCAAGTTGTCTTAATTTCCGACCATATCAAACTGGATATAGACGGAGATTAGTCACAGACTCAGGCACTCTTGTTTGATCTTCTTGTGATGCACATATCTCTACTATCTAAAAAGAAAGTCGTGTTCCATATTTTGCCCGCAGCGTTTCGCCCCCGCTTCGTCGTCGTTTCGTCCATCGCTCCCAGCCCACAATCCCGCAGCCAAAAAAGGGCTCAACTCTTGGTCTCATGCGCTGGAGACCGCCTCGCATTGAGCCCCCCCCCCCCCCCCCCCCCCCCCCCCGCGCCGTAGCCTACCAACTCCGTTCTGGCTCACCGCATCCACCCCATCCTCAAGCCCCCGCCGACGAGCCCCATCCTGCTACACTTCTTCCAGACCCTCCTCCAGATGCACGGGCGCCCCCATCAAGATATGGGCTTCCCCCTCCTATGCCCCCTGTCTCAAACCCTAGCGCCCCTCGCGGTCTCTCTACTCAGGCGCCGGTGACCGGGAATTGGGACCCTGTCCACCCCCACGAACCTCTCCTCCCACCCACGACCACCCCTGCGCCTCCAACGCTCGTCGTCCCTCCACGAAATTGTCGCCGATAGTCCAACATTTGAGACCTCCGCCCTCCACCCCGCGAGCTTCAGATCCCCCTCCTGGTCGCCTGCAAAACCACTCTGTCATTCCCTTCGTCCGACTCCCCCTATCGTGATTCCCTACAAAACCTTGCCGCTCGCCTCACCCCATCGCCTGAGTCCGTCTTCCCACCCCTGTCCCAAGTTCCCAACCTACAAACCCCCAACACATTCCTAGATCCCTCGGCGAGCTGCGTTCTGGACGAGCCGAATTTTCTGCTGGCACGGAGCTACGTCGGATCTCCAGAGCTCGGCGAGGATGTCCACGAGGGGCAAAACTGTTGAGGCCTCCTGACCCCGTCGCATAATTGCTGCCGCCCTCATGGTCAAGCAGGACCGCAGTCTGGATACCGACGAAATCCGCATCCTCAAGGCCAGGATCGACGCTGGCAATCCCCTCCTGGGAACTAAGCCTCATCCCCCTCGAAGACCTCCGCCATCGACGCACAGAGAAGCACACGGCCATTGGGGATTTTTTTTCTTGGTTCCTCCTGGGATGCCATCCGCACCTAGATCAACAAGAAGCTGGGGCCTGGGTACAGAACGTCACCAATGTCGACGACGCCAGGTAGATCATCACCGGTATGACACAGCCGTTCCGCCTTCCTCGACTCCCTCTTGTAAGCACATTCTCTGCATAACAAAGTCAACCCAATTGCCAATTAAGTGAAGTACCAAAATAACAATATGACGTTGTAGCCATTTTTGTTGTTCGACTTTCCGGTACTATTCTGGACCTGCAGGTTACAATGCTACGGTTGATGGTTTTCAGTATTACAATGATTCCAATTTTTGTGGGAGAAGCCAGACTGAGAGCAAGACACGAAGCTGGTGGGTACCCAGGTGCTTCTCTTTCCATATCTTTTCGACTTGAGATTTTTCCATCCCTCGTATTTATACTTGATTGTACCACATAGTTGTTTGCACATGAGATTAGGTATTAGAAATTGCACCTGTTTCTTTCGATCGATATTGTGCATGCTAAAAAGGGACAATACACATGGAAGTTTCACTTGTTTCTCTAAATAAATGAAGCGATCAAGCAAGTTTCTTCTAGATCTTAGAGGGTTACAGTATCATTTAGCTGACTTGAAGCTTTCCGTTGTTCTACGACCGTTGTTAGGCCAGTGTCTTTTCCTTGTGCTTGAATAAAATTCAATTGCATAATCTTAATTTTAATTTTCAGTGTCGTGTGCTTGCTGAACATATACTTGCTCCATTATTCCGTAGGAGCAGAGTGATAAGGAGAAACATAAGGAAGTAGTATGATTTCTTTGTTCTGGCTTCTGCTATTTTCTTTGTTATTCTATTATTACAATGATTCCAATTTTTGCTGTTATGAGAAACAAGAATTGCGTGTACTTCAATCTCTGGTTGAATTTGTGTTGATATCCCATGATAGCATGGTAGAAGAATGCTCTCGGTTAGTTATATACTTATACGTGTTCTTACTACTTATGGTTTTTGTCATTTACTTTCAGAAGGGTGGTATAAGTTATGATGATAAATTTTTGCAACGATGATACTATTACGACTTCTTGCCTGGCAACTGAGATTCATATGGGTGGTGATGGTAGCTGCTCTTGCTAGGACCAATGGTGTTCGTACTTTTTTATAGATGCTTCTTGCATATCATATATGTTTAATTGCAATAGAAATTTCTGTGGTACATGGCTCCCACATAATAATCTCATCACAAGCGGCATTTGAAGCTCAAAAACATGTGAATACTGCATTTTGCACAAAAACCAGACTTAGAGGATCGGCTGTAGGACTCGAGCTACTAAATAAACATCTAATTAGAAGAGGCATTTTATTCAATAATTAGCCATTATTAAATGAAGGTTCCTTATTGCATTTGATTAGTAGTGATGGGCTGCTGGTAGCTTGTTGTTCAAAAGCCTTATTGTTGAGAATAGCACTTGTGGTGCATTTCCTCTCTAGCCTTATTTAAGGGGTTGTTATAGCATAGCGGTTAATTATAACTCCGGTGTTCTGATTTTTGGTTACATATAAACTCCCAGTGGGATCTTGTTATTCTCTTGGATTGATAGCACTCTGTCGACAGTGAAAGAACTAATACAATACTCATATAACTGCAGATGTATACTTTTTCAACGAATAAGAATGTCATAGTATCATGACAGATATGCTTGCATGGGGACGAGTATGCTTCAGTTCATTATGATTCATGTTTCCGACAAATTTGGTTGGTTAGTTTTTGTCTTCCTCAGATTAGTAGCATCTATCCAGATGTGCTTGCATGAGGACGAGTATGGACAGAATTTCTGGGCTCAGAGAAAATTGCATTCTGAAATATGTTAGACCCTGCAATTATTTTCTTACAGTCTTGGATATACATTCACTCATTTTACCTCATGCTGAGTTTTCATTGCGTCCATTCTTGGTTATGCAATCACTCATTTTACCCTATCCATCGCTTAACAAATAGTAGTTCTTTCGGTGCATCACTCCAACTCGAAGTTTATGGACAATATTAATGATGACATCCTTATTCAGAGTGCTTCTCAAAATGGAGCGACTCTACGAAAGAGAATGTGCTCAAGATAATATCTACACTGGTCTTGGAGTTGTGACTGTGAATTTTCTGTACACGGGTAATTACTATGACATCATCTACTTACCTAGGCGCTCCTTTTATGAGAGTTGAAGCCACCCGGCTTCGCAGAGAGAACCTCTTGCTGATTCAAGTTCAAGTCAATAGATTCTGCTCTATTGGAAACTTGAAATTGAGTTTGACTTATCTATGCATTTGATCAGCTTATTTATTGTGGTACAATACACTTTTGTTGTGTTGAGAATTTGATTGTATGTGAGTGCTTACAGGGACAGGTTCGAACCGGTCAACTTGTTCATTAAATTTCCAATGGGTAGGTAGTGTGTTGTTTGATTAGTTTGGAAGGCTTCATCATGTAAGTAAAGATTAACATAGTACATTACTGCTTCTCTGATTGCATACGAGATTAGCTAGGAGAAGAGGAAAATATTATTTGGAGCAAAATGCAGTGACATGAATCCGGTTTATTTGGTTAGATTTTGTAAGGTCTTGAGATGTCGTGGAGGAACTAAACTAACAATTGTGTTCATTTGCATTGGTTAAAGCACTTCGTAAAATCTGGGCGGTGGAGATGGACTTGGGTCATCGGTGGCAGCCGCCGCATCTGGAGCGCAGTGGAGGGAGCAGAAGCAGTAGCACCATGAGCTGGAGGTGTAACACCAAGGTGTTGTCGTCACCACAAGGCCAGCGTCCTCGAGGAGCAGTCCCCAGGGTCCAATGACGAGCTCCACAGGCTACAACCACTTCAACCGTTAGCCCGTTCGGTACAACCCTCTCTACGCTATGGCGCCATGCCAATGCGCTCATTTTCAGTGCGACGGTTGTGGGTTGATTCTAATTTCTTGTTTTTGGTTTGCAGTGACCTTGATGGATGCGAACATGGAGAGGGCGCGGAGAGGGAAAAGGAGCATCTACAAGCGGTTGTTGGAGCTGGCCAAGGATCAGGCACATCGCTCGACTTTCATGGTAAGGACCGTCCATGTGAGGTGTTCCTTGTGATGTCACCACATGATGGTTTTAGGAATATAATTCAGAGTGCCATTGATGCAATTTCTCTAGATGGCTCAAAATTCGATTGATCTACTTTAGTTAACTAAAATTATGGCCAATTATTTTATCTCTTAATGTTATCATGTCTTGTGTCTAGGCAAAAGAGACCAGAGTAGAAGCATATAAGGTAGGATGTTGGTGCTTCTTTTTTCAATGGTTGGTGTTTATTCTTAAAGGTAGTATCAAATTTTTTGCAACTGAACATATGTAGATCACCTTCGAGAACATAGAGAAAAATGTAACTCATTGTTTTCAACTTCTCAAGTGATTTTTTTGGCATGAAACAGGGTGAGGTTTAACAATGATTTATTTAATTTAGGTATATATATCTCTCAAGTTTAATTTCAAACTGACATTTGTGTCCCCAGCTGCTCATATTTCTGTTCAAACAAATGTATATTAAGAACCATCGTGAGTGTCACTGTGACTATGATAATTGGTTTCATAGTTTGATGCATAATAGGTATACTCCTCTATATCTTCTACTTACCCAAATATGAATTAATTTAATGACTGGATTTTGTGTGTGTTTGCTTGTGCTAAAGCATCTGTCATCATGTTCACTTCTTTTTATCTTTGCCGGATATGGTTCTCTGCTTTTCGAAACTAGAAATCCTATTTCGAAATGCTTTATATGAAGAAAATATGCAACAATGTAGTGGATGGTCCAGAAAAACTTATTTACATCCAGAATTCAAATTTTGCTTCCTCAACAAGACGACGACGATTGAAGGACGGAAGGAAGTCCGCCGAGAATCTCTTGATTGATCAAATAAGAAATGTTGGGTTTATTTGGTAACTGAAATTCAGATTTACCACTAGCTTTGCATTAAAGTTCTATATACTTTTAATGCGATTATCCTGAAAAATTGCTTAGCCGGTAGGTCTCGTAAAGTTCTAGAATAGTCAAAATAGAAATGCTTGTGTTTATTTGTTAACTGAAATCTTTATTAGCAATGGCTGATACGGTCCTTGAAACTATGCTCATATTCATATTCCAATGTGCAAACAATTGCAACATCTGTTCCCAATAAATTTAAAATGTTATAATTTTGTGGTATTGGACCCGAGTTAAAAACTATGGCAGGTATTCTAAGGTCAAACTCCTGATTTCAGATACCAAATCATTGTCAAGATGTATGAAAAAGAAATGATAGCGATACATGTGGGCCGTTAATTACTCTGTTTCTCAAACTTATCTTACAAAGAGTATCGTCTAATGGTGATTGGTACATAAAAGAAAAATGTTTAGGTGAAAATTTTGAAGTCAGATTTTTGAAGATGATGATAATTTGATTAAATTAGTTTGTAGTTAATTTATGTACCAGTATTTAATTTATAATTTTGTGTATCTAAATGTATTTATGTACCACCATTGTTAATTATCTAAAGATATTTGAAGGGGCCGAAACACACAAAGTTTTACACAAGAAAACCCCTGGGTGAGGTTCTTTGAGCAAAAGCGACATCATTTTAGCTTATTTCAGAACCTGAACTCTCAGAGGCCAAAGCTGCACGTTGGGTGCTGCTGATGGCACATCTAGCTAGACACTCTTGTTTCTTTATTCCGATTATCTGAATATGAGTGAGAAAAGTCAATTGTGTTGGACAGGATCACTCTTATATTGGTGCACTGATCCATGATATTAAGGCTTTAGCTACTTCTTTTATATCTTATCATGTTGTAATATGGCAGACCATGTCTTGGCAAACTCGGTTCCAGATATCAAGACCATTGTTTGTACTGAACTTATTGTTATAAATTAATAAATTGCTGCTTCTACCTCCAAAAACCTTGAGGGCATTATCTGAAAGATCAGTTAATTTTACAACCAACAATCATGACATTGTATGCGAATACCTAAAGTGTGTTAGCAGTTGATCTTAGTTAATGAGTGTTCAGCGATAATGTGTAATCGTGCTGTTTACATACACTTTTAGGAGAGTGAAATATCAATATTTACAAGTACTCCCTCCATTGCAAAAATCATCAACAGAGTGGGTACGCAGCTATCATTTCTATACATGTGGAGTGAAAACAATTACTTGACCGTGGCAACGCACGGGCATTTAACTAGTATATGAAAAAGGTGTTTTTGACGCTCTATTTTACAACTCCGGGTCGAAGGGCTGTTTTTCACCGTTTCCACGCGCTGTAAATTAGAGCATCCGGTACAGCGCCGAATTATAGAGCGACTGCTGGAGAGGCTCTAAGTTGTGGAAAAGATACGAACGGACACATTGTTCTCCCCTCATCCGGCGGTGAATTAAATATGGAATTACATCTAAATAAACCAAATTACTAAATAAATAAAATTAATCTATATTAACCCTAATCTACTACGACGTTGTCGTTGAGGCATGCGTGTCCCCCAAATGAGACATGCCTCGGCGGCACCCCAAACGTGACCGATCGAGCGCTTTCGTCGGACACTATTTGAGAACGCGACTGGAGAATACCCCAAAACTTCTTATAATTCAAAAAGGGGTATAGTTGTGAGGTTTCATTCTAATTTTTTAGATAATAGTCCATATTAAAATACCCAAAAACTTCTTATAATTCAAAACGGGGGTATAGTTGTAAGGTTTCATTCTAATTTTTTAGATAATTTTCTATACTAACTACCTAATCAATACTAGTTTGTGTGAAGTACCCCTCTAGTTCTTTTTTTTATAAACATGGCAAAAGACTTGCCATTTTCATTAATAGAGAAGGAGTTCAAGAGGGTGTTGAAAGGGTAGTTTACCCTATACTATTTTTAGTTGACAATGACACCGTGGTTAGAGTGGACTAATGCTACTTCTAGTGTCTTACACAGGTTTTAGTCCGATTCTGTGATCAAAGGTTATCGGAGACCCCCCCCCCCCCTCCCATTTTGATAACGAAGCTTCGCACCGGAGTTTTCCCTTTTTATGTAATTTGAGTCTGGTTAGGAGCTCTGAACTATTAAGAGGGGTTCTCTCGATGAGCTTGTTGGGGATGATCACCTAAGCCATATACACATCCCATTCTCCTACCTAATCCATCACCAAAGAGAGAAGAGAAGAAATCCTATCCATCAAGTCCTTTTCTGCAGATCCGGTTGACCGGTTGGACCGGCTCCCAGACCGGACCGTCCGATGTCAGGATCGGAAATCCGAACTCAAACCGGGTTTTTCGGTTTACTCACTGCGAATATATCCGAGTCTAGGTACTGAGAGTAGATTCGGTTTCAGTCCGGTTTTCCGGGCTGAGGACCGGACTGTCCGGTGTGTGAACCGGTCCAACCGAACTTAAAACCGGACCTTGGTTTTTGGCTTAAAACGGCTAGTTTTTCTCCTTGAGTATAAATATCCCTTCTTCCAGCTTGAGTATGTTAGGCATTCAGTTTATATCCTTCTTGAAGCTCTCTCTCTCCCTTATTATTAAAACACAAAAGCTTGAGGATCTCCCATTCTACCCAATCAAATCCAAATCCCTTTGGTATAAAGGAAGAGGAGGTCCCGATCTACGTTTCCACCAAGCCAAAGTTCATTCCCCTTGAGTTCATCGAGTTAGCTTGTTACTCTTGGGTTTGTGGGAAACCCTAGGTGGCTAGGGTCGCCCGGAGGCATTCGGCTTGTGATTTGCTCCGTGGAAAGTTTGTGAGGGTTTGGAGACTACCTTAAAGTCTACCACGAGTAAGTGAGCTATTCCTTCGTGGGATAGGCTCGGAGAAGAAGGTGAGCCTTTGTGGCGTGTGAGGAATCCTTCGTGGAACCTCACACCTCTCCAACGTGACGTAGCCCCCTTCCCAAATGTGGTGAACACGGGAATACATCTTCATCTCCGCGTGCTTCGGTTATTCCTTAACCGATCTCTTACTTGTGTTGTTTACCTTGTGATAGCCCTCGAGCTTGAAGTATCTTGTTCATCATCTAGGTTGCCTCACCTAGTTTGCATTTAGGCTCACTTATATTCTGCAAAGCCTAAAACTTGCAAAATATTATAAAGAATTTTGTAGAAACCTATTCACCCCCCTCTAGGTTAACCATCATACACTTCCAATTGGTATCAGAGCCAATGGCTCTTTTAAGGGCTTTACCGCCTTAGAGAAAAGATGGTTTTCTCCGATGATGAGGAGGATAAGACTTATTCGGTCAAGGAGCTTCGCGAAATCTTAGCCAAGGGTGCCCTTGAAAAGGCCAAGGCGGATTCCGATCTCCTTGTTCGAATGAGTTACTTAGAAGGACAACTTAAGGCCATTGGCGATGGGGCTTTTCTCGGTAACCCATTGGTAGTACCTCAAGGGATACCAATGGACACCGAAAAGGATAAGAATTCCAAGTCCGCTCATGAGGGTGGCTCGTCAAAAACTTCCACGCCCCCTGATCAATTCCCTTATGTTTATCCTAAGCAAAAGAACATCATGCCTCATATTAATGGTTCGGGTCCTGCACCTCATTATGATGGAACTCATTTCTATCATTGGAAAGATTCTATGGAATCTCATCTTCGCAGTTGCAGCGTTGAGCTTTGGGAGATTGTATGCACCGGTTTCCACCCTCATGATCCCAACAATCTCACTCCGGGAGAGTACTACGACCGTCAACTAAATGCAACGGCTTGTGACAAGATAAGGAGTGCCATTCACCGCACTCTCCATGATCAAGTTAGCGACATTCCCACTGCAAAGGATCTTTGGGATAGGATTGTCATTCTCCAAGAGGGAACCTCTCTTATCCAAAAGTCCAAGTATGAAGCTGCCAAGTCAGAGATGAACATGTTCATGAACCATGATGGTGAGACGATCGTTGAAGCATACAAGAGACTTGTTGCCCTCCGAGTGAAGATTGGTGGCCTAGGATGTGAGAAGTATGACGATGGGTTCAATTTGAATGATGAACTTATCAAGTCCAAGATTGTCTCCATGATCGCGGTCACCGATAAGAAGCTTGCTTTGAACTTGCAACTCCTTGATAGAGCTAATCAATTCACTCCTGATGATCTAGTCTCTTATCTAGTTGCCACGGATAACTTGGCGGATGAAGGTCAAAAGATCAAGGAGATCAACCGTGCTATTGGGTCTTCCCACTCTCTAGCATTAAAGGCCAAGCATGTGCAAGAAGATGTTGCTAGTGATGAAGATATCGATGTTGATGAAGTTGATGATATGCTCTCTCTCAACTTGCTCTCTTCGCCAAGAACATGAAGTTCCGAAGAAGGAGAAGTTCAATGGGATCAAGTGAGAAGAAGAGGACGTGTTACAATTGTGATGAGCCGACCCATTTTGCCGACAAGTGTCCATATGAGAAGAGGCTTGAAAAGCCTAAGTATGAAGAAGGTGCTAAACCAAGATTGAAGCCCAACCCCATCAATGAAAGACACAAGAGGAACAATAGGTGTGATGGTAAGGTCTTCCTAGGCCAAGAATACATATCCGACAATGAGGAAGAGGATGAAGATAAGGTGGTTGGAGTGGTCGGTTTGGCCTTTGCCAAACCTGGGTCTCTCTTCACCTATGACTACACCAAGGACTACACCGACGACTCTCCTACTACCAAGGTCACCGCCACTTGCCTCATGGCAAGGAGCTCCAAGGACGAGTCTGACGTGGAGTGTGGGGATAAGGAGAAAGTGGTGGGTGTGACCAGTTTGGCATATGTCGAACCCGGTTCACCTCTCACCTACGATTACTCCAAGGACTACATCGAGAGTTCTCCTATTCCCAAGATCACCGGTTCTTGTCTCATGGCAAGAAGCTCCAAGGTAATTGTCTCTCCTCCATCCCTATCTAGTGTCTTGGATGATCTTGAGAGTGATCATGATAGTGATAGTGATAGTGATAGTGATGAATTTGGTAAAGAATATATAAAAGAAATGTATGCTATCATGAAGTCTCTTCCTCCCATTGCGCGTGCTAGAGTTAAGCAATTAATGGAACTTGTTAGCTCACGCGATGAGGCCATTGATAGCTTGGAATCTCATATTGATGATGAGAAACGAAGATTCAATCTTCTTGAGCAAGAGCTTTGTGAGGAAAAGAATACCAATTCGTATCTTAAACTACAAATTGATTTTTTTGAAATTGATAAAGCAAAAGACATGGACACTATTGATAGGGCTAACTCATTGTCCCAAGAGCTTGATGCCTCAAAGAAAGAGCTTGAAGTTGCTCATGCTTCTCTTACCAAGGACCTTGATCACCTTGAGAAGGCTAGTTTGCTTGTCAAGCGTGATCTCATAAAACTTGGAGAGAACCATGATCAACTTCGGGCGTCCTATGAGAAGGCTCTTGGTACATTGAAGGATCCAATTATTGTTGAAAATGATTCTTGTACCTCTAACTCTACCTTTGATCAAGCTCACCTCATTGAGGAACATAATAAGTTGAAAGAGCAACTTGAGAAAGAGCGCCATGCACCTACCTCCAAGGGAAAGATCCTAGATGAAATTTTATCCAGTCAAAAGACGAGAATTTCCAAGGAAGGTGTCGATTTTGATCCAAAGAACAACACGAGCAATACCATTCCACCAAAGAAGATAACCTTTGTAAAAGAAGGTGACAAGGTGGTTGACCAAGTCAAAAGGAATGTGGTGAATGGGGGAGCCATGAGGGGCAATCCCAATCACAAGTATGCGGGAAATTCTAATCCTTCCTATGTGCTATGTAAGGGCACTCAAGTAGATGTATATGCCAAATATGTTGGCCCTCGAAATGGTTATGCTTATAGGTGGTACTCAATTTGGGTACCTAAGGATCTTGTTGCTAATGTTAGGGGACCCATTACTCAATGGGTTCCTAAATCAAAGAATTGATTTTGTAGGGTTATGCCTCCGGTGGATCAAAATGGGTGTTTGATAGTGGATGGACCAATCACATGACCGAAGGTAGGAGTGGGCTTGACCAATTCATTCACGATGTCAACTCAACGTCAAGCATCACTTTTGGAGATAACTCTAAAGGAAAGTTACTAGGTTATGGTAAGTTGGTAATTTCCAAGGTTTTAACTCTTGAGACCGTCTTACATGTTGAAAACCTTGGTTACAACTTGCTTTCTATTAAACATCTCGCGGATGCCGGCTTCTCTAGAACTTTTGTGAAGGTCTTTAGGGTGATGATCTCAGCTTGGTTCTCATTGGACACGTGGAAGACGACCTTTATGTGGTTGACCTCTCGAAAGAGAGCCAATCTCTTCCTACATGTCTAATGGCCAAGGCTGACAAGGGATGGCTTTGGCATCGTCGCCTAGGGCATGTCAACATGAGAAATCTCAATCTACTCCTAAAGGGTGAGCATATTATTGGACTAACCGGTATCTCCTTTGAGAAAGAGCGTGTGTGTAGTGCTTGCATTTTAGGAAAGCAAATTGGAAAGCATCATCCTTCCGTTACCAAGGTGGCCACGTCAAGACCCTTGGAGATGCTCCATTTGGATCTCTTCGGGCCTTCGACATATGACTCTCTTGGTGGAAGAAGATATGGTCTTGTCATTGTTGATGATTACTCAAGGTATACTTGGGTCTTTCTTCTCAAGACGAAGGATGAGACCTTCAAGGAATTCATGATCTTCGCCAAGCAAGCTCAACGCACTCATGGAGTGGAGATCAAGACTATTAAAACCGACAACGGCACCGAGTTCAAGAACTACACCATGCAAGAATTTGTTGAATATGAGGGGATCAAGCATGAATTCTCAGCTCCTTATACCCCTCAACAAAATGGCATTGTTGAAAGGAAGAACCGGACAATCATTGAGATGGCAAGAACAATGTTGAGTGAATTCAAGTCCCCTCACAATTTTTGGGGAGAAGCTATTGCTACCTCGGTCCACTACACGAACCGGCTCTTCCTGTGTGCTTCCTTTGACATGACTCCATATGAGATTCTCACAAGTAAGAATCCCAATGTCAACTACTTCCGTGTCTTTGGATGCAAGTGCCTCGTCAAGAACAAAAAGGAAAAGCTCAGTAAATTCAAATCTAGAACTATAGAGGGTATCTTTGTTGGTTATGCGGAAAACTCTCATGCCTATAGATACTACAACAAGACCAATGGTAGTGTTGAAGTATCTTGTGACGTGGAGTTTTTGGAGAATAATGGCCCCCATGAGGGGCAATTTTCTTCTCGTGATGTAGGAGATGGTGATTCTTCTCAAGTCATCAAGTTGATGGGTATTGGGCACATCTTGCCCATCGAGTCTCACATTCATGTTCAACAAGATGATGGGGGAGAATCAAGCTCAACTCAAGAAGAGCCGAGCTCTACCCAAGTTGATCCATCAAATGCATCACAAGACCAACATCTCACTCATGATGCCATGCAAACCGAAGAACAAGAACCAAGCCCTCAAACCCTTGAGAAAGACCAATTAGAAGATCAACCTCCATCTCAAGGCCAAGCTCAAGATGGTGTCAATGATCAAGGCCCCTCAAAAGATGAATTTGTTGATCATGAAGGCACAATTTGGAAGATTAAGGCCGCCTCCATTGCAAGTGGACTTCAAGTCAACAATATCCTTAGAAGCATATCAAGAGGGATCGAGACCCGTGCCAGGAAGAAGAACCTCACAACCTTTTGTGGGCATCATGCTTTTGTGTCAAACTTTGAGCCCCTTAAGGTTCATGAGGCTTTGGAGGATCTGGATTGGGTCATTGCCATGCAAGAAGAACTCGAGTGTTTCACCCGTAATGAAGTATGGTCTCTAGTGGAGAGGCCTAAAGATCATCGCATCAATGTCATTGGGACCAAGTGGGTGTTCAAGAACAAGCAAGATGAGAACGGGGTCGTCACAAGAAACAAAGAAAGGTTAGTGGCACAAGGGTATGCCCAAATAGAAGGTATTGACTATGAGGACACCTTTGCGCCCGTTGCTCGTCTTGAAGCTATTCGTCTCTTGATTGCTTATGCATCTTTCCATAACTTCAATCTTTATCAAATGGATGTGAAAAGTGCATTTCTTAATGGTCCCTTGAAAGAGGTTGCATATGTAGCTCAACCCCCGGGTTTCGAAAACACACGCTATCCCAACCATGTGTATCTACTCCATAAGGCTCTCTACGGACTAAAGCAAGCTCCTCGTGCTTGGTATGAGCACCTTAGGGATTTTCTACTCATGGATGGGTTTAGCGTGGGTAAGGTCGATTCCACCCTTTTCACCAAACGGGTTAAAGGGGGTGGCTTATTTATTGTTCAAATATATGTTGATGATATTATCTTTGGTGGAACTAACGAATCTCATAACAAAGCTTTTGCCGAGTTGATGACTATGAAATTTAGGATGTCCATGATGGGGGAGTTGAAGTTATTTCTAGGCTTCATCATAAAGCAACTTCCTCATGGCACTTTCATCTCTCAAGAGAAGTACATTAAGGATATGCTCAATAAGTTCGAGATGGCCAAGGCTAATCCCATGAAGACACCCATGCCACTAAATGGACAACTTGGTCTTGGAGTAGGTGAGAAGGATGTGGATCAAAAGGTATATCGTTCTATGATTGGTTCCTTGCTCTACCTTTGTGCTTCTAGGCCGGATATCATGTTAAGTGTTGGAATGTGCGCTCGTTTTCAATCCGCTTCCAAGGAGTGCCACTTGATGGCGGTCAAACGGATTTTTTGGTACCTTGTTCTCACTCCTACTCTCGGGCTTTGGTATCCAAAGGGGTCAACCTTTGAGCTTGTTGGCTATTCGGATGCCGATTGGGCAGGTGATAAGGTTGACCGGAAATCAACCTCTGGGGCTTGCCAATTTATTAGCCGGTCGTTGGTGAGTTGGTATTCCAAGAAACAAAACTCCACAGCCCTATCCACCGCCGAAGCCGAATACATATCTACGGCATCTTGTTGTGCTCAATTGTTATGGATGAGGAAAACCTTGAAAGACTATGGTGTGTCTCTTGGTACAGTGCCTCTTCTATGTGACAATGAAAGCGCAATAAAGATCGCCAACAACCCCGTCCAACATTGCTGCACCAAACATATTGACATTCGCCACCACTTCCTATGTGACCATGTCGCAAATGGTGATATCAATCTCACTCATGTGGGTACGATGTTCCAATTGGCCGATATCTTCACGAAGCCTTTGGATGAAGCCCGATTTGTCATGTTGAGGCGAGAACTCGGTATCCTAGATCCCCAAAACTTGGATTGATTTGCTTCTTGCACTATATTCTTGCTCTTAACATGCTATGTATACTAGTTGCGCAACACATGTAGGGATAGCCATCTTACCATGTCTTGGTTTGATGCATACCTATGTGTGCAACATAAATTGATATCGTGTCATGATATGAGTCCAAGCATCTATCTTTGAGGCGCCGTGACACATGTGATTAAACATAGGGGGAGAAATCCCCCACAACCTCCTAGCCTCACTTGATTCTCAATGGTTTCCATCTTGAGGCTCTCTGAGTTTGATCTTCCCTCTAGCTCTTGATATCCTCGAATCATGCCTATTGTTGCTATTTGTGAGGTTGAAATTGGTTCTTTCCAATAGGCATGCCTAGATCACCTGCTTCCTCTACCCTTTTGGAGTCTACTATCTTCCTCTACATGCACATGCCATCCTCGAAAAAAAAATCTGAAATTTTTACGGTGTATTTTCTGTTGTCCGGTTTTTGGCCCGGTTGAACCGGCTCCCAGACCGGACCGCCCGGTGCCAACATCGGAAAATCGGACCTGAACCGGAAAATCCGGTTATACTATACCGGATCTATCCGAATCTCGTGTCTGAATCATTTTCCGGTTGGCATCCGGTTTTCCGACCTGTGGACCGGGTCCTCCGGTTTGGATCTCGGTTCAACCGGACTTAAAACCGAGTTTTCATATCTGTTTTTTTCTCTCTTTTCTCCCTCTTCTCCCTGGTCCCCCTCCCTCCCACAGTTCCCCTTCACTTTCCCCGACCCTTCCTCCTCCATTGTCGCCCCTCCCCACCCTCCCCTCCTCTCCTAGGGTGATTCCACCCCTAGGATCCATAGATCGGGCCACCATTTCATGAGGAAGGACTTTTGGAGGCTTTTCACCAAAGGAATTTCTTCATCTCGCGGTGGTTTGGGAGCTTTTTGGTGTTTGTCTTCCTCAAGGGATCTTTGGTGCTTTCCTTCACGGGAAGCCATGTCCTCGGGTACTCCATTTGCTCCCTCTCCTCTTGTCCTTCTTAAATCCCTATGTTTTGCTATACATTTTGTTGGATTTGGCAAGTTAGGGGTCCACCTTGTTCTTTTTTTTCCACCCTCGTTCCTCCATGTCCTACCCACTCTGCTTAGAACTGTATTTGCGCAAGTACTTGAATCATTGGTAAGATTTTTTACATTGCATAGTTGGCCTCCGTGGATCTCGGTTTGCCATTCGGTTGATCCGGTTGTAGCACCGGACCGTCCGGTCTGAGTCCGGTTTTCCGGCTCTGACACCGGACCGTCCGGTTTTGCTTCCGGTCCAACCGACCCTGGCACCGGACCATCCAGTTCTGGAACCGGTTGTTCCGGCCCTGGCACCGGACCTCTCTACAATGTCTCCTCTTTTACCATGCACTTGCCCAAATCCAAGTTTTTTCTCCCATCCTTCCCTTTGGCATGTGTACTTATCTATGTGCTCCCCCACCTCTCTCTCTTTTTCACAGGTGAAGATGCTGATTCTGCTGGTGATGAGTATGTGCCTGATAGTGAGTATGTGCCCGAGGTAGCTAACAGGATCAAGCGTGCTCGTCGCAACACTCAGTCTGTGCAGCATGAGCCTGAGGGTAGCGCTCGCTCTGGGCGCATCAAACTCAAGGCTAACAGGGGTAAGCAGCAAGCTTCTCAGGCCGAGACTGAGGATGTGCCTTGTCAAAATCTGAAGGGTATGGAGATTGGTCAGTACCGGGCTCTCCGCAAGCAGAATCCCTATCGCTTCAAGCAGCGCACCTATAGAGGCTCTGACAAGAAATTTTGGACCGAGACTCAGGATATGATGTGGGATCACATTTACAGTCAGTTCCGGGTCACTCCTTGTGGCCACATTTAAGCTCTCAATCTGGAGTGGTTCAATATGTATGCAGCCTCTAATTACTTCTATGTTGATGAAGCTTTGAGGAAAATGGATATGTTCGACCTCGTCTGTCTCAAGGAGGACTACTTCCCTGACTTCATTCGTCAGTTCTTTTGCACAGTATATTTTCATGATGATGAGGATCGCACTATGACTTGGATGACTGGCACGCGGCGTTTTCAGGCTACTTATGCTGATTTGGTCGATGTCATGGGCTACACCGGTAGAGGAGGAGGCTTCTCTATTCACAGTGAGAAGGTCAAGCCTGCTGAGACTCTTGCTTTCTGCTATCCCAGTGATTCTCAGTGGAGTCCTCCGTGCATGACTGGCATGTATTACTACTATCATACCTTGGCCAGTATCTTCCGCCAGTCTCTTGTTCCCCGTGTTGGAGATTCCACTAACTGCCGTGGGTATTTTTCCAACGTGTTGTACTACTGTCACCCTGATCGGCTGAGGAAGATTGATGGCTATGACTTTGTGTATTGTGAGCTGCGGCGGGCTGCTTTGGACAGGATGACTCCCACTTTCTGCGTGTATATTCCGAAGATGCTCAAATCGGGTGGTGCCGCCTGGTGTGATGGTGGGAGAGCGAGAGGAACAAGAAATGCTTAATATTTGTCTCCGTGCCCACACTCCTGATGTTCCTGGGATGCGGCCTCCTGAGCACCGCACCAAAGTTGCTCATGATCCTCGGCCTTCTTTCTCTACTCGAGCTGGTTCTCGTTGTCCTGTTGGTGAGTCCTCCTCTCACCCAAGGCCTAAGGGTGGTGCTGCCAAGTTTTTCAAGAGGCTCTTCCAGATGTGCCGTTCTACCTATGATGTGAGTCACAAGGCTTTGGAGATGAGCCAGGAGACTAGGCGCCGCCACAATGAGTTTCTTGCGACCCAGAATGTCACTCCTCCACCAGATGGTCCTGAGATGGCCCCTGCCCCCTATGTCAACTATGAGATGTCGCCTCTTGATGATGTTATGTTCTATGGCTACTTACCCGGTCAATTTGCTCCCAGTGGTCCCAGTGGTCCCTCTGCTCAAGGTAACGTTGATGATGAGGACAATGATGATGTTGCTGATAGTGACGAGTACTCTGAAGAGGAAGATGTTCCAGTTCGTCCTCCTCCTTCGCCGTTCTTCTAGTTGGGCCGCGTTAGCATCGCTCTACTCCTCTACCTTTTTGGTGTCTCGATGCCAATGGGGGAGAAGAGTAGATTTCTATTAGTTATCTATGGGTTCCTTGTCGGGGTTCTTCCGGGGTTTGCCGTTAGCACAATGCCCCTTGCTTTCTCATTGCTTCTTATGGCATTGTGCTTTCCCCTTCGCTTTGTGTATGAACTATTTGCTTTCTTTCCATCTGTTGTACAAGTCTGTGCTATGTGTGTGAACCATGGATATTTATATTATGCTATGACTATGTCTATTGTTGTTTATAATATCCTTGAGAACTCTAGCTCGGTTTGTCATCGCCAACCAAAAAGGAGGAGATTGAAAGGGTAGTTTACCCTATACTATTTTTGGTTGACAATGACACCGTGGTTAGAGTGGACTAATGCTACTTCTAGTGTCTTACACAGGTTCTAGTCCGATGCTGTGATGCAAGGTTATCGGAGACCCCCCCCCATTTTGATAACGAAGCTTCGCACCGGAGTTTTCCCTTTTTATGTAATTTGAGTCCGGTTAGGAGCTCCGCACTATTAAGAGGGGTTCTCTCGATGAGCTTGTTGGGGATGATCACCTAAGCCATATACACATCCCATTCTCCTACCTAATCCATCACCAAAGAGAGAAGAGAAGAAATCCTATCCATCAAGCCATTTTCTGCAGATCCGGTTTTCAGACCGGTTGGACCGGATCCCAGACCGGACCGTCCGGTGTCAGGATCAGAAATCCAAACTCAAACCGGGTTTTCCGGTTTACTCACTCCGAATCTATCCGAGTCTGGGTACTTAGAGCAGATTCGGTTTTAGTCCGGTTGTAAGGATACAGATGTCGCCTAGAGGGGGGTGAATAGGCAATTAAAACTTTTCCTAGAGTGGCTCAACAAAGGCGGAATAAAACTAGCGTTTTACTTTGTCAAGCACAACCTAGAATAACTAGGGTTCACCTATGTGCACCAACAACTTATGCTAAGCAATACAAGCAACAAAGTGATAGCAAGATATAGATTACTTCAAGCACGAAGGCTATCACAATGTAAAGTGCATAAGTAAAAGCTCGGGTATAGAGATAACCGAGGCACGCGGGGACGGCGATATTTTACCGAGTTCCTCCCAACATGGAGTACGTATCGTTTGGAGAGGGGTGGTATCAAACCACCAACGCCACAAAAGGCCTCCCTTATTATCCGGTGAATCTCACCCCAACGGGATCGATCCACGCTTCCACTATCGGTGCACTTGTCGGTGGCAACCGGAAACTCTCACAAGGTTGGGGCACTTCTCCACAACTTAATTGGAGGCTCCCAACAAATGCCACAAAAGGCCACAATGGCCACAAACCGTCTAGGGTTCCAAGAACCCAAGAGGGACAAGCTCCAATGAGTAATTCAAACCAAATCCTCCGGGGAGAACACAAACCGATGCACCAAATGCAAATGGCAAGAACACCATAAAGATGCTCAAAATCCCTCACTCTCAAGTTTCAACAAAGCTACTAAAGCTATTGGGGGAACAAGAGAGGAGGAATCAAAGAGAGACACAAAATCCCCCAAAATCTAG
Source organism: Avena sativa (assembly GCA_916181665.1). Lineage (NCBI taxonomy): Eukaryota > Viridiplantae > Streptophyta > Magnoliopsida > Poales > Poaceae > Avena > Avena sativa. The sequence goes on from OV702284.1 coordinate 87,509,009, forward strand.
ATCCCCAAAGATACACTCACAAAGAGATGTTTTGGTTGGTCAAAACGTAGATCTAGATCCCCTCAATCTTCCTCTCAAATGTGTGCAAGAATCATTGGATGGGGAGGAAGAAATCAAGCAAGAGATGTGTCAAAATTAATAGAGCAAAGCTTGAAGAAAGAGGGGAAAGAAGCTCATGGAAATGAAAACGGGCAAAAGGTATTTAAAGGAACGGACGAAATCTGCCCGTTGGGGCGAATTTCCTGGACGGACCGGTAGTACCGGATCCGACCGGTACTACCGGACCGAACAAACCAAAACGGGCCAATCTGAGCGAATCGAGCAGTCGCAGACAGCGTGTGGGCAAGCGCTGCGCGAGCGCGTGCGGCGACAGCGGTGCGGGCCCATCGTGTGGGGCCACAGCAGGGCAGCGGCATGCGCGCAAGCGGAGCAGCGCGCGAGCCAGCAGAGCAAGCGCGCGCGGGAGACAAAGCAGCAGCAACGCGCGGCGAATTAGCAAGGCTCGCGGGTCAACGCGGGCCCAGCGGGAGGCAGTAGTACGCGTGGGGGCGCGCGGGGCTAGGCGCGTGCAGCGACCGAGGGAGCGGCGGCAGGTGCGCGCGAGCGATGCGAGCGAGCGAGCGGCGGCGGGCCAGCTGGGCCCGCAAGCAGGCGAGCATAGCGAGGCGAGCGCGCAAGCGAGGCAGCAGCTGGGCGAGCAGCAGCAAGGCAGCACGCGAAAGTGGGCTGGCAAGGGAGAGGCAAACCTACCTGGGCCGGCCGGTAGTACTGGCCCACCCGGGCGGTACTACCGGGCCAGGCCGGTAGTGCCGGACCCAGCAATCAGGGGAGGCAGTGGGCTGCAGCGCGCTGCCAGGCGCGAGCGGTACTGGCCCACGGTAGTACCGGTCGGCCAGCCAAACTCTTTTTCTTTTTTCTTTTTCAAACCGAAAAAAGCAAAATACAAACGGTGATAACTTTTGATTGGTAATTCCGATTGAACTGATTCCAGTTGCGTTAGATAGAGGACGACAAGGGCTTCCCAATAAAAAGTGGAAATATTGGTTATCATGAGAAAGTATCAAGTAGAATAATGTGAGATACCTCACTTGGTGAGAAACCGAAAAACCGCCAAGATCAAAATCGCAACAAGATGTAAACGGAAGATCCGATTTTGATGAACAAGAGCTTGTTATGGAGATTACCACAAGCTCTAAATCCTCACATGGATAAGAACAAATAGCAACCAAATATGATGATGCAAGTATGCAAAGGTTTGAGCTCTCTCTGAACGATGTGACCGAATTACTCATTCGATAGCCCCTCTTGATAGTACGGTTATCTATCCTAAACCCGGTCTCTTACACACAACAAGAGACCGGCAAAAGGGAAAATCTATCAAGATTATACCTTTGCCTTGAGCATTCCACTTGAGCTCGATGTAGACAGTCTTGCCCTTCTCAAGATGGAACGCCTTTCTTAATTCCTCATCATCGACCTCGCATATTGAGCTTGCACAACATATCTTGTTTGCATTTCATCGACCTTGAAGCCAACACATGCTCCAAGCGATTCCAATGGACAAATCCTACAAGTATAACTTAATACACACATTAGTCCACAAAGATTGTCATTAATTACCAAAACCACACATGGGGGCCCAACATGTTCTTTCACCGGTTTTCTGGGCTGAGGACCGGACTGTCCGGTGTGTGAACCGGTCCAACCGAACTTAAAACCGGACCTTGCGTTTTTGGCTTAAAACGTCTAGTTTTTCTCCTTGAGTATAAATATCCCTTCTTCCAGCTTGAGTATGTTAGGCATTCAGTTTATATCCTTCTTGAAGCTCTCTCTCTCTCCCTTATTATTAAAACACAAAAGCTTGAGGATCTCCCATTCTACCCAATCAAATCCAAATCCCTTTGGTAGAAAGGAAGAGGAGGTCCCGATCAACGTTTCCACCAAGCCAAAGTTCATTCCCCCTTGAGTTCGTCGAGTTAGCTTGTTACTCTTGGGTTTGTGGGAAACCCTAGGCGGCTAGGGTCGCCCGGAGGCATTCGGCTTGTGATTTGCTCTGTGGAAAGTTTGTGAGAGTTTGGAGACTACCTTAGAGTCTACCACGAGTATGTGAGCTATTCCTTCATGGGATAGGCTCAGAGAAGAAGGTGAGCCTTTGTGGCGCATGAGGAATCCTTCGTGGAACCTCACACCTCTCCAACGTGACGTAGCCCCCTTCCCAAAGGTGGTGAACACGACAATACATATTCGTCTCCGCGTGCTTCGGTTATTCCTTAACCGATCTCTTACTTGTGTTGTTTACCTTGTGATAGCCCTCGAGCTTGAAATATCTTGTTCATCATCTAGGTTACCTTACCTAGTTTGCATTTAGGCTCACTTATATTCCGCAAAGCCTAAAACTTGCAAAAGATTATAAAGAATTTTGTAGAAACCTATTCACCCCCCTCTAGGTTAACCATCTTACACTTTTAGGTGTCTTACAAACATGCTCAAAGCCAATGGCTAGAGCCAGCGTCATAATACAAAACACAGCCTACTCTCGCAGCAAAATATTACAAATCAATTTAGCACGTACAAGGCTCCACAAATTTGCCTCTTCTTTAATCTTGGAGATCATCATGTTGATGGTAGAGTATTCATTTTGAAAAACGCGCGCATTCCGTTCCTTCCAAACCTCCCAAGACACCAACATGGCTAACGGCGTCAATGCTCTTCTTGCCTCGCCTTTCTTATGGATGGCCAAACTCCACCACTCCTTGGCACTTGCGATGTCATGCCACTCACTGGGCTCAAGGTCTAGAAGCCCGATCCAATCATTTAAACTCCCCCAAATTCTAATGGTGAAGCGACACTAGAAAAGAAGGTGTGCCGCCGACTCTTGGACTTGGTTGCATAGCTTGCAAAGCCCTCCATTTGGCCACCCTCTTTTCATCTATCGAGCGTCCAAACTCTATTTTGTAAGATCAACCATGCAAATATCTTGCACTTTGGCGGTGCCCAAGGCTTCCAAACCAAGGAAGGCATCAACGAATATGTGTGTTCATGGAATTGTATCATGTAGGCTGATTTAGCCAAGTAGGCTTCATTATTAGTGAGCTTCCAAGAAATAGTGTCCGAAGAATGTGGCTCAAGATGAATATCTTGAAGCATCTCCCAAAGTTTTGAGAATTGGACAATGTGTTGGGTTGAGAGACCGTCGTGCATGTTAATTTGGGCCACCCAAAAATCATCAACCAAGGCCTTGGCCACCATGCTCTTTTTCTTCCTTGAAATGTCATAAATAAGGGGGGCAGCATCTTTTGGTCTCAAGCCATGCATCCAAGATGATTCCCAAAAAAGGGCCTTCTTGCCATTCCCAATAGTGACCTTGGTAGCCGCTGAAAAGAGATCTTTGTCTTGTGGAGTACAAGGGTTCCCAAGACCGACCCAAGGTTTGTTTTCCTCCTTCCATTCGTACCAAAGCCACCTCATCCGAAGTGCGGAAGCAAAAAATTGAGGTTGATAATCCCAATCCCTCCAAATTCTTTTGGCTTACAAACCTTATTCCAAGCCACCTTACATTTCCCTCCCGAAATCTTGTCACATGCCATCCAAAGGAAAGCCCATCTAATGCTATCAATCTTCATGAGGACTTCCATAGGCACCTCAAGAACGGTAATGTAGTAGATGGCAATGCTAGTAAGGACCGCTTTGACAAGTGTTGATCTACCAGCCACGTTGACATGCTTCCCAATCCAAGGTGCTAATTTTGCGGCCACCTTGTCCTCCAAAGGTTGGAAGTGTATTCTCTTAAGTCTGTACCGACAAAGGGAGTCCGAGGTACTTTCATGGGGAAGCTAGCACGTTTAGCCAGGAAAGCTTGAAGAATGATGTCGAGGTCAACCCTATCACACCTAATGGAAGCAACTTGGCTTTTCTCACAATTTGTGACAAGCCCGGTAACATTTCCAAAGCTATCCAAAGTGGAAGCCAAGAAGTTGATGTCTTCTCTATTTGGGATGATGAATATAGCGGCATCGTCGGCATAAAGGGATGTACGAATAGTTGGAGCTCTCCCACGAATCTTGTGCAAATGACCTTGTTCGGTAGCTTTGGAGAGGATATGGTGTAGGGGATCAATTGCCAACACAAAGAGAAGAGGTGACAAAGGGTCCCCTCTGGTTCATATCAATGCCTAACTTTATCTAGATACGAATATATCTAGTCTAAATACTTAACTAAATACATTCAAATCTAGATAAAGTTAAAGCCATTAATATAGACTGGAGGGAGTACATCTATCATGTTAAACAGAATATTTATGCACTTCTCACTTTGGTATGAATCATGAATTTCCAATGATGGTGGTGATAGAGTAATGGGTGAATGAAAATTCTGAACATCCGCGTAAGGAGAAATTGCAATAACGACCAATGCTAGAACTACTTTCACGGCAAACGAATTACTTCTGAGCGTAAAGAGAACGCACGGCACCGTAAAGAGAACGTTAGAGCTTGTCCTATACAGCATGAAACTTCTGAGCGTAGACAATGGGGCTGCTCAATTTACACCCAGAATCCAACCATCATACCACATGTTAACAACTAGACACATCTGACGTCTCTAGAGTCTGAGCACAACGAACATTGATCAAAGGTAGACAGACCGACTGAGCAAGAATCCTTTCAACAGATAAAAAGATTGTTTCAACACAAGACATCTGACACAGAACAAAATGGATGTTAAATGGTCATCTATTCTACCATTTCGTCAGTGTTATGGTCAGAAGACAAGTGTGGCGTGTTCCACCTATCACTTTCGAAATGACTATTGCTTACATGAAATAACCAGCTGAATTGGTGGAGCACAAGAAGATGCTTTAATTAAAAATATTAAAACAGACACCTCAAAGAATTTGACGGAATTCAATGTTAGTCGTGATAGCATTGACACTGATACACATATCATTTGAGCATGAAATCGGACAGTCCGATATAGCACGAAAAATAATCCACAGATTTATCCATTGATCTGTTAAGATCACTGCAAGCAGCCTGATGTGACCTCTTTCCTAGGTTCATGGAAAGACAGCTTCTGGTAAGCTCAATCACAGTTTTGATTGTAGAACTAACATAACGAGAATTCGGAAATTTGCCAAATGTTTGGGCTGTTACAACATCGAAGGCGGAAATGGTGCTTTCATAAAGGCATGCAGTTTCCTGCAAAACAAAAGACGAAAACATTCTCAAGTACGCTGAAATAGTACAGTTCTATTTTGCATGTCCAAAGCAAGGCTAAGGGTCTCAAACAACAGACACATATCTTGTTAATCCAACCTGGAATAGCGCAAAAGAAAAACATACATAATTTTCTCAGAAATTAGCTGATTTCACAAGCAAGATTAGGATAGAGGATTGGCTTTAAGGTTAATATTACTGACAGAAGTACATCCTAGTGAGACTTCATTCTTGTATGTTTTCATTCGGACAGATGAGGTGCATAGTATAATCCACTGTTGACCAAATATTAACTAATCCTACCACTATACCGAACATTGTACAGGAAAAGTACTCCCTCCGTCTTAAAATAGATGTCTTAGGTTTTTCAAAATTTGGATGAATCTATATACTAAACAGTGACTAGATTTATCCGAATTTTAACAAATTTGAGACATCTATTTTGAGACGGAGGGAGTAGAACTAAATGCAGACTACATTTATTTCATTCATTAACTCTAGTTTTTTTAACAACATTTATTCCCTCTATCAACCTGCTCTCTACCAGAAGATGGAAATAATTTCTTCTGCCATATGCAACCCATATTGACAAAGACAACACTGTAGTTGGTATAAGAACCTTCACTAGAACTTGTTACGGTCTACTTGTTCCATGTTTATGTGGCGAATTTGTTTGCAGACAGTGCATTGTGCTTTCCTAGAAGTGGTATCGTTCTACTAGTCCCAAACATCATTGCAACCTAATTTTAGCATATTTGATCATCAAGAACAATGTACAAATTGACCGGGGGCACTGTCACACTGAAAGTAGTGTTAACTTGATGGTTTGTACTATTTGTAACTTGTTAGTAATATAAATACAAGTAAAAATGTTATTCAACTTATTCTATTTTCTAACTAGCTCTTTGAAAACATGCCACCCCAGTAAGGTGCTAATAACATTTGTATTTTCTGGTCTCGTCACTGCAGATCACCAAACAACCAATCTCCCATGTAGACTAGCAAAAGAGACCAACGTTTCTAACAAATCGGAAAAAGGAAATTTCTCAAAGATTGGCTATCCTGATCATTTAATTATGATGATTGTAATAGCTTCGCCATTATTTAAAACCTGGAGAGCTTCCTAGCAACAAAATAACAATTAACTACAGAGCTAAAATACAGATCGTTCTAGTTTTTTGATATGTAGCAATTAAACTAGTAGCAATAGCAGTCTTGCGAGGATAAGAAAACGTGGTGAACAAAGACCAATTTCTCCTTTTCAAGGTATACCATAACCATCTGAACAATGGGAGCCAAGGGCAGATGCAGTTCATCACGGTACCTGACAAACTTAACCCTTTTCAATCTACCTTACAGCCCCCACTCCCTTCCTATAGTGGAGCACTGTAATACCCATCGACTCAAACCAATCCAAGCACATGCAAAGCAAAGAGCCGCACCTTGGGGGATCAATCCCCAGCTCTGGGACTCGGGCGCGATCGCAGACCGTAACCGCGCGGAAGCGATGGCGCTGTGGAGAGGAAGCGCGGAGAGCAACGTCCCGGACACCAGAGGTAACCTGCAGCATTCCCACCCCACGAGAGCAAAGGGTCAGGTGGGGCTCGCATAGTCGCATGGTGGCGAGTCTGGACGGGAGGACGGGGTCTTACCTGTTGATGCAGGAGGCGCGGCGGGCGGTGGGGAGGACGCCGGCGCGTCCGAGGAGGGAGGAGGAGAGGGCGCGCGCTATGACCCTAGATCGGGCGCCGACGGCCGAGATCGCCATTTTTGCAGGACACGATGCTGGGGAGGCAGGGGCGGAGGAGAGGATTAGGAAAGAGAGAGGTTTGGGGGTTTAGCCGCAGATGATGACCTACTGGGCTGAGTGGCCTCTCGGCCACGCGTAATTGGGCCTCAACCGTAGCCCTGGAGGCCCAGAAAAGCCAGCCGAAGGGTAGCCGAGGAGAGGCCCCCAAACGCTCGCTCACGCCGCCACCTGCGACGGCCGGTCATCCAGGCGTTGTCGTCTGGCCGTCTCTCTCTGCCGATCCGTCGCTTGTCCGCACGCGAAGCCTCCTCCTCTCCGCCGAGAGCGAGCTCCTGATCCCCGCGGGACACCCTCAATTCATCCCTATTCTCTGGTTCCCTCCCGAGGCGGCCGCGTGCGTGCGTACCACTGCTCCCCCCTCTCTCGTGTTTCAACGAATTATTTTTTCTGCTTTGATTCGGCAAGCTGTGCCCTTGCCTCTCATCTCGCTAGTACGTGATCCGCGGTCGAGGCATCGCACGGTTTCCTGCTGCTAGTGCGTGTAGGATTTGTGCTGAATTTGTACCGAATCGATTCGTCCCCCGAAGATTGAACAGTTTTGTTCAATCTGTAGGCCTGCCGTGATGCTTCCTAGCATAATAAACATTTGGTTCGTTAGCACTAGCAGGGAGGAAAGTGCCGAAGTTATGGCAAAGTAAGTAAAGCCTGTAGGATTGGGAACTATCTACTATGACATCTTGGGTTGTGGCATTTTGTGAACACAAGTAATTCTTATGGAATTTGGAGTGGCAAATAATTATTATTTTCCAAACAAATTTGATAATCACCACACCACCAGACCCTCTGTTATGCGATTTCCATTATGTTTAGATTACAGTTTTGTTGAGCCAGAAAACCACGTTGTTTCATTTGTCATGCCTAACGATGTTCTCATGCATTAACATTGTAGGTCTTGAACTATGGCCACCATGTCAACACTTGCCACAGGCTTGTTGCCCGGAACCGTAATTACAAATGGTTTAACTAGGAGGGTTCAAGGTAAACAAATTGTTTTTTAGCTTACTCGTATTTATTATTTGGTTTTTCATCGTGAAAGTTGCTTGGCTTGATCATTGAACCCGTGGATGTTGAAAGGCTGGATTAAAAATCCTGAATCACCTTACAAACACACAGCGTATCTGTTATTTTCCATAGAATGGCTGTTTAACTAATGTCTATTATATGCTAGTGTGTTTTCCATATTGTGGTGTATCTCGGTGTGAAAGTTTTGACTTCACTCAGCACAATCCAGTATGAGGCCTAACAATCATAAAATAAATGAAGCTGGTAATTTTACAAAATAATTCAACCATGGAGAACTTCCTGAACCTTGCAAGGATTGAACTATTTCTGTGAAGTTTCTGTATTCTGAACAGACCATAACATTTCTGTTTCTTTGCAATGCTCTTGATGTAGCCTTGAACTTGAGTTACTTTAGTAAAAGGTACGGGGCTGCAAATGAGCTTTCTTGTGCTTGATTTTGTCGAGGTGCTTTATCCATTCATTCTTCAGGATTCCTTGTCAGTTTGTTCCCATTTTAGATTATACGTACAGGTGCTTTTGTGATTATAAGAACAACTGGAAATAGCTGTTCAACTGTACGGCAAAATTATAGTTTTTGTAAGGTAAACAATTACTAATGTTTTGAGGCAATTATGTTAAGGCTGTCCTTAAGTGATTATGTTAAGGCTGTCGTTAAACAATTACTAATGTTTTAAGGAAGCTATGTTGAGGCTGTCATTTACTTACTGTATGTATTGGCAGTTACAAGTCATATTACATGAGAACATGGCGTCTGAATGCTGTTTACTTAGCATGTTTATATTTTCTTCTTATCCCTACATGTGTCATTTGAGATGCTTATGAATATTTTACTGTTTGTGTAGGTTCACAATTTCAAAGAACTCAAGTTAACTGCATCTCATTTAAAGGGGAATTTTCTACTAAAGCAACACTGAGGGTAAGTCATAACATTTCATGGAACTATATCTATTTTGATCAGCCTATACGTAAATTGAGTGTTCAGTGCTGAGAGCTTAACACTCATATTTGATTCATTCTTATTAGATTGTTAAAATTTAATTTAGAATGAGTATCTATTATGATAATTTTCATGTCCAAAATGGGAAGTTGTGAGTAGAACAGATCATGGGCCAGTCATGGTTCACTTTCTACATAGTGATTTTAGAGCTCAGTGAAATACTAACATACTATATCAGGTGACCCGCGATGCTCTCCTTCAGTTTTGAATGTCTAAATTGGAAGGGAAGTGGCCAGCTTGGTTATTAATTTGCTTATTATGACCTGCTTCAGCATAGATCCTTTATTTGACTACCTATTTTGTGAAAACTCTATTTGCTGCAGAGTGTAAGATGCAAAGCTGCTCAAACCCAGAGTGTTCAGCGCAAATCTTCAACTGCGACTGTCAAACGATCTGATCCCAAAGGTGCTTGTGTTCTTGTTATGGGAGCAAACAATCGGCTAGCATTTCTTCATTTGGCTTATGTTGCCGCTTACTGTTTTCAGGGAAAACTCAAGGACCTAAACTGGATGATGGAAGTGGTGGGTTCCCTCCGTTCCGTTTCGGCAAAGGAGGCGGCGGAGGTGGAGGGGGTGGCAGCGGCAACAGCTACTTTGGTGGGTTCTTTCTCTTCACCATCGTGCTGCTCCTGGATTATCTGAAGGAGTTTGAGAAGTACCTGCTTGCTCGAAGGCATCGTGCCGGATACGATGAAAACAATGCGGACAATGGGCTGCTGGAGCAATCATCATGAGTCTTGTTTGCGGTAGTAGTCTCTAGCGTTTGGTCTGCAAGGTTTTTCATGGCTGTCCTTAGAACTGCTCAGATAAATGTCATGTCTGGTTTATCCTATCCTAGTCTTTCTTGGGGAATCATGGCTTCGCCAGTAGGAAGCTCAAATTATCGAATTGTTTGGGAGATGCTGAAGCTTCGTGCTATCTGGCTGCTGTACTGGAATCATAAGAGTAGCGTAGTATAATCCTGATAGGTGACGCACTCGCAGGAGTGGAATGCTTGCCTGCTTTTCCATGGATAGATGGGGAATCTGTGTATGTTCTTGGTGTTTCTGTTGCTTTGGTAAGATTGATGAATCTCTTGGTGAGGCTTTGTTCCGTTGCATGAATCTGGGGATGGAATCACATTACACCAGGCTATCATTTTGGAGCGAAGTAAAAGCTGGAGGAAATTGTTTGGGTGGTTTTCTTGGTCACTGTAACATGATGTGCTTCTTCGTCGCAGTTTCCAGGACAGCTTCCTGCCTGAATTCCTCGTCCTCGCTCGGACGTGGGCACATGGTGTGAGTGTGACGACCTGGTCGATGGTCTCGCCTTTTTTTTTTTTTAACGGGCCTGGAGCTTTTCATTCCAGCGGTGGGTAGGGTGGAATCGAGCCGAGCCGGCTCGTGGCTCGGTAAAACTCGAGCCGAGCCTGGCTCGGCTTGCCACTACCTTTTCTTTAGAAACCAGGCTCGTGGCTTGGCTCGCCGAGCTCGAGGCTCGGCTCGGTCGGCTTGCGAGCCGGCTAGCACAATTCAGCGTCCAACTCCCCCGCAGCAAAATTAAGCGATCCCCTTTTCTTTTCCTATGCTCCATACGACGACGACGGCGGTTCTGCCACCAACGCCTGCCGCCATTACCAACTCTGTTCGCCGCCACCTAGTCGTCCTCCCGTCGATTCCCCTACCTCCTGATCCTCACAGATCCATTCCTCTCATATGCATGCGGCGCGTGGCGTGTACAATTGGCGGCCGCTGTCCTCCGTGCGGGTGCAACAGGCTACTTCTGTTCTTTCCCAGGCTGCTCCTCGTAGGATCCTTCACCGACACTGGCCACTCCGGCTTCCCCAACATCTCCTCCCATGGAATCCCATCTCGTGTTTGACTTGAGCATGGAGATGCCGTCCATGGAGGCGTTGCGGCCGTTCTTGTTTCTGGACTCTAGGGTCGCGGTGATCGTGGCTGCGCCTTGCCAGACAGCTTCCATCAACGGCATCAGCATGATGGCGCAGGATAACGTGGAGAAGGGCAGAGCAACACTAGGTCGTCATCCGTGTTCCTGGCTAGTCGTCGTTGTTCAGAAAAGTACAGGCACAGACAACCTGTTGCTACCCTCGTTTTTCTCCTACAGAACAAGTTCAGGATTTGTACTGTTCTATTTTTATGTAAACACCATCAACCTGGATATGGCCTGTAAGTTTTTAGATTTTGCATCGTGTTTCAGAATGTGTTTGGTATTATCTGAATTTACCTATCGTTTGAGAATGTGTTTCATACTATCTGAATTTACCTATCAGAGAATGAGTGTAACTGTGCAACATTTATTTTTCTGAATTTGGTAGAAGTGGGTACATGTTTTTGTGACATATCACACTCTTTGTTGGACTATGTGTATGTATTTGCGTACATGTCCTAGTTAGCGGTACTTTGTGAGATTTATTTGACTATGTTATTATATATTCATGCTTAGTCATTGAATATAATTTTCAATTGTTACATTCTTAGACAATGTCATGTCGATTTTAAAATTGCACCGAGCCTTCGAGCCGGATTGCGAGCTTCATCGAGCTGGCTTGTCGAGCCTCGAGCCCAAGTAACAAGGTATAAGCTTGGTTTGTATGACCTCCGAAGCGAGTCGAGCCCGAGCCTTGTCGAGTCCGAGCCGAGCCTCGAGCCTCGAGCTTTGTGTCCACCCCTAGCGGTGGGTGCATAATTACAAAGAGGCATAAAAAGAAAACAAAAAATACATCGATGCCCCCTCACTTTTACAAACAGCACCCTAAAAAAGATTGCCAAAACGCAATCTAGTCCTTGCAGACCGCCGGCGACTAGCAGCTCCGAGGGGTGGTCGTGTACGCAGAGCGAAACATACGTACAGGAGGAGGAAACCTGATGCAATTCCACACCAACTTGGATTGTCATCGGTTAGGATCATACGTAAGCTACAAGCAATTATATCTCTAGACTAGACACTTTCAGATCCTCCTCCTGCTTCTGCGCGCTTTATTACCCCCACCCGTGATCGATCGTGTAGAGCAGCCGCCGCAACGATCGCCGTATCCGTCCGCTATACACGAGCGAGAGATTCTTGTTGTTTTCTTATGCACGATTAGTCGTAGGTGTTCTCGTCCTAATCCCTGCTGTGCCTTCTAGATCAGGTAAAATTTCAGGACAAAGCCCTTCCGCCGCAAGAATGTCAGAGATAATTTGTGTCGCAGGGTCTGCTGGTCTCTTCTAGATTGATGATGATTTCTTCTGCATCGGAAATCTTCATTCAGTTTCATCACTTTCGGGACGAATTTCTAGAACGCCATCCTGCTTCCTGCAGTAATAAAAGCTATAAGTAGTAAGTAATTATCTTGCATATGCAGGTTTTGGGGATATTTTTCACCGTCATGGCTCTACTTTGCCGGGTACCAACGCTGGAGGAGACGATCGTCCAGGTCTGTGTCGATGTCTGCACCGGCTGCCCTACCCTAAACGCAGCACAGATTGCAGGTGCGAAAAAACTTTCAATCGTTTTACCTGTTCTGACTGATCCCATCCCTTCTGGCTTCTGGGTGGTGTTAGCTTATTTTTCTTTGCCCCGAAAAGGGATCTGGGCGGTGCTAGCTCTCCTCTTATAAATCAATTCTAGTGTGCGAGGGGTACTATCAGGTTTTGGTTGTCTTTATTTTCTCGTAAACGGTGGCAGGTTTTGATGGCCAATGTTGTTTCCTGTCACACATTATTCAACAAATACTACTCTCTCAGTTGCAGAATGATATCGCAAATTTGTTGGTTATTACTACTGTTCTAGGCCACAATCTGCACACAATTGAACCACGATCTGCATGCCGTGTTTTGAAATAAGTAGTAATTATGTCTTGATGAGTTCCGGGAGTCTTTCCTCCCAAGCTAACATAACAAACTTTCCGGGCATTGATCTGAATGCTTGTATGTAAAAAGAGCATAATACACATCCTTAATCAAAAGCTCTACATTATGCTCGTTTATGAAATTCTTATGCTCCAAATTATACCTCAATCAACCCAGATTAATGGTAGTTCCAAACAGGGTAAGGTCAAACAAATGCTCTACATATATGTTTAATTTTTTTATCTAATAACTATTTGTAATCCGCAGGTTGTGGGACTGCATTTGCAGTCTTGGTAGGAACCTTGCTTAGGCCACCACCCGTCGTCACAGGCACCAGCGCCACAGATTCTTCTCCAAGGAAAAGGAGACATCCCGATTTCCCTCCGGACAAGAAAACGAGAGAGAGGGACGCGTTGCCGGCATACCCTAGTCTACGGGCGGTACACACTCCCGCGGTTACGCCAGTAGTCGGCCCCGTATCCACGAGATGGGCAACGCGCGCTCGTCTCGTCGCCAGAGCGGTGCTCGACGACAACGAGAGAGCGTCCGACGAGTTCGTCATGCGCACGCTACAGGAAGCGCCGCGCATAGGCCAGCACGCGGTGGGAGTTCCAGGGGAGCACGATCAGATTGCACTGGGTCTCCTCGCAGGGGCCGTCGGTCTTCTTCTCCTGGGCAACATCGTTGACAAGGTAAATTATGATACTACTCTCTTCGTTTTAAAATATAAGATGTTTTAGGTTTGTAAAGATAATGTATCTATACTTATTTTAGTGTGTAAATTCATTTTAAATATATTTGTTTTACAAAGCTAAAACATCTTATATTTTGAAATGGAGGGAGTATATATTGACCCATATTATTTGATTTAAATTTATGTAAATATAAACGTATTTAGTCAAATTTAGTGCTAGATTTATCTGTATTTAGACAAATTTGAGTCAATTAATATGGGTCTAATGAAGTAGTATAATTTATAATTTAGGGTACACCCATTCAGTCTTATATATGAGTATTTTATTTGAATTTTTTTTGTTGCGTTTTAAATAGGTTGTCGGAAGGATTACTCGTGTTGGAACAGGAAGCAGCGGAGCTAAGATGTCCACACTTGAGGAGAACCGCGCCAACTTAGAGCGGATCTTTCACATCCAAACACCCAATCACGGCTGATCCGAAAATCCTAGCTATGCACCATTTCGTGATTCGAGCGAGAGTGTTATAACATTAACATACTAGCGTGAGTCCGTGAAATAGTGGTCAGAAGTATCACCGATGATCATCCGGTATATAATTTAGTATAAATTGTTGTCACCAGTTAAGATAGAGGCAAAAGCTGCGAAATTATTGTTGAAGAATTAAAAAGCTCAAAAAAATCAAAATTACCGATGACAAATTGTGGCCTACAATTATCCGTGGGCGTCTACCATGAATTTATAGCCAGGAGAGTGTCTCGGAAAATTATCGTAAAAAAATCGCTGACCATCAAGGAGTTATGTTTGGAATAACTACATACGAGGAATTACGACTAGGAGAATATGGCCAAAATTACTGCCAAAGAATACAGTAGAAGTCCACAAAAATTACCGCGAGAGAATTACAGTGGGAGAGTACTCATCGCCAAGAGATACAGATAATTATGGTCGGGAAATTGCAGACAGAAAATAATCTCAAAAAACTATTAGTCAAAGTATGGAAAAGCAAACTAAACACAATAGGGTAGACTGAGTAAATTATTGGCGGCAAAAAATATGTATATCAGAAAATTACAATGAAATAACAGTTTAGATCGGAAAATTATTGACAGAAATTACTGTTTGTGCAACTGTCAACAAAAGGTTGTTAAAGGGTTACCGACGACAAATTAACTATCGAAAAATTATTGATGCGTAAGTTGTTTGACTTGTCATGAGGCATTAGCCAAAAGCACTTGGAATTTACAGTCCAAAAAATTACAGCAGTGCGATGCATCGTGAAGCCGTTGGCCAAAAGTAGAAAGTCCGTTAAAATTGCCATGTAAAATTATAGTCTGAAAATTTATAATTGTGCGGCGTGCCGTTAGACGATTGAGCAAAAGTAGAAATTACAATAACTGACATGGACCGTTGTATCAAAACCCTTCATGCACTCTCGACGAAAGCCGTCGAAGGATCACCGAAGACAAATTAACTATTGGAAAATTATTGGTGTGTATAAGTTGTTTGACTTGTCATGAGGCATCTGCCAAAAGTATAAAGTCACTTAGAATTTACGGTCCAAAAAATTACACCAGTATGACAGTACGACGTGTCGTGAGGCCGTCGGCCGAAAGAAAGTCCGTTGGAATTGCCACGTAAAATTATAATCTAAAAAATTACAGTTGTGGGAATGTTGCTAGACGATTGAGAAAAAAATAGAAACTACAATACCTAACATGGACCATTAGATCAAAAATCGACGGCCAAGAGAGCAGCATGCACTGTTCATGGGAGCGACACTGTTCATATGAACAGTTCCGCGCGGCTGGCGCACGGACGAGGCACCCATTGGAAAATTTTCGGTGCGTAAGTTGTTCGACTTGAAATTGGCCAAAAGTATAAAGTCACTTGAAATTTACGGTCCAAAAAATTATAACAGTGCGAAACTGTTGGTCAAAAGTAGAAAGTCCGTTAGAATTGCCATGTAAATTATAGTCTGAAAAATCACCAAGTTAAAACCTCATCACCATCAGGATTCAAACCACCATTACTATCCTCAACCTCAGCTTCCATGTCATTCTCTGCAACTGACTTTATCATAAGACTAAAGGCATGTTCTTAATGGCAACAGACTGCAAAGTTTCACATCGCTCTCTCTGAAATCAAACGGTCAGATAAAACATGGTTGCGCGTGACCGAAATCTATCCAATCCGGCAAACTCTGACATGTCGTCCATTAGAATTTACCAGCAGAGCCTTCCGAAACTCGACACTCCAGCCAGAGAAAGGAAGACCAACATCAAGTAGATCCTCGACTTGGTGTGAGGGGAATCCTAGGACCAAACCACCTTTATTCGAAGCCAGACCGGTAGCCCCCAACCCACCCGCCAGTGACCCGCGGAATGTGCTGTAACATCCCAATTTTAGCAACCCTGATTAAATACCCAAAAGTCAAAAATCAGGAGGAACAAAAACTTTTTCTTGCAATGTGTGCGTACTTGTTTGCTTGTGCTCAAGCAATTATTTGTGTATTAGTTATGTACTCCTCATCTCAATACTAGTTTATAAAATCTATTTTACAAAAGAGATGTCTTGGCTCATCTTTCATATTTTCAAATGTTCTGGCATTTCAAAAACCTGAGCCAAGATGACTTTGACCCAACCAAATACTTTACTAGTTTCTATTGCTAAAACTATGGAGACATATCTATATCTCCTTATGTTTTCAAGACAGAACCTTCAACTACTCTTATCCCTAGGTTTTCCAAAACCTTATTAAAACCTTTTCATCTCAATCTTGGTAGAGATACCAAGATGGTACTTATCTTACTTCAAGCAAAACCCCTTTCAACCTACCCATCCTTACCTCAAGCTAAGATTGATGGTAACCTAGTACTAGTTGGATAAGTAATAAGATGAATTGCCTTGATCTGTTGATTGCCTTGTTTGCTTAGGAACTAGGGTGAGCTAATCTAGTAGCTCATCCCTTAGGACCGAATCTATGCTTGTGATCCTTAATCTCAAAGCAAGCATCCAAGTCTGGATCTATCCTAAGCCACTCCAGTGATCATCTCATCTCATGCTTATCTCAATCCAGGGATAATCCCTCTTGATGGTTTCCAACCTAGTGGAGACCCAATCCAAGTTTGGATCCCCTCTTTTCAATCTATACCTCAACATCAACCACTTAAGGATAAACCCTTGCCACCTTCTCAACTATTTACCTCTTGCATACTAGTCAAATCACCAAAACTCCCCAAAATGGGTAAGTCTGGATTTCTTATTTGGATACCATCTTTGGAGCTCTACCTTTTCCAACCTATGTGCATTTTTGAGAATGCATTTGAACCATATCGTAGTACATCATTAGTACTACCAAGGCTCACTCTTGCCCTTGGCTAAGACATTTTAATTCCCACTCATCCCTGATGGTTTTGTAGTTAAGATAATAATCTTTTCTGCAAATCTTATCATCTTGCCTACTTTGGCAGAAGCTCACATCTATATGACACCTCCCCTTGACCAACTCTTTGCATGATGGTGATCTACTAACCATGGCCTATCAGACCCTACCTTGCTTGTTTTCATTAGGGCCTTGTGCTTCCTAAACCCACATGGTTTAGGAGGCTACCTGATATATCTGTTATGGCAGTCTTATTTTCAACAATGTTTGCCACCTCCTCTACATCACCACAAATTCAACCAAGCCCAACCCTTGATTCCATGATCATATATATGACATGGTCTATCCATCCATATATCCCTTGTACCTAGGTGAGCTCTGAGCTCCCTAATCCAACCCTGTTTAGACGGCATCAGAATATCCAAACCCTAGATCCTCCAAGAATCTAGATTCCACCCTTTTCACCACTTTTATTCAAAACCAAGGTTGACCTTGATGCCTACATCAAGTTTACATCAGATACCTTGGATATGAGCATCCCCAAATAATTCCCACCATTATTTGGATTATTAAACTATTTCTTTTCCTTTACTTACCAATTAATCAAAACCCTTGTCTCTAAAGGCAAGTTTGTTTTTCTCCAAATCACCTTGCCAACTCAAGGCACATTTGATGCCTATCTATCATATCCCATCTTCCCAACTCAAAAATATTTTTGAGATTCTTTATTATTTCTTTTTGCCCTTTTTCTTAAATGGCAGAAACAAGAAATAATTCCCCAAAAATACTTCACCACCTCAATAAATACCAATAAAATTCTCCAATGAGTGTTATGGTATTTAGGACCATATCACATCAAAAATCAAGCTTGTCCAATGTAAATATACCATCTTAACTTCCATAATCTACGTCTGCACTTTTTGAAGAAGTGCATTTAAATGGGATTATAATCATCAGAAAATCCCATTTAAATCATGGAGAGATTATTTGACCTCCTCTATCTACCAGTACCATTTCCACACCTTGATCGATGCAACTTTATCCATTTCCTTCACAAGCATCAAAGTGACCAACACTATGCCAAACAACCAAACATATCTCAAACCAACACCAAACCAGCTCTAATCTTGTCAAGTACTCCACCTTAGCAGCACACACTCCCTCCTGGTCGTATGCGTTGTAGAACCTCCCCTCCCCTTTGTCCCTAGTGCTGGCAAGAGACATAGAGATACCCAAATCTTGCAAAGATCTTTGCAATAATGAGGCAGCAGCTACACCACACCCCAGCTCCACCCCCAAACAGCCAATGGACAGCCCCCACCTTGTCATTGTCCTAATGGACCTTCCCCACACCCTCTCTTGTTTATAAGGCCACAAGCCGCCCCAGCTCACCCCTCTGCCCTCATTTCCCCCCCTCTTCCCTCCACTTACCTCCCCAGAACTCTCTCTCCCCGTCCCCAACTTTGTCTAGCCCGAAGGAAGAAGGAGAGCAAGCTTCGGCCTCCTCACTCTCCTCGAGCTAGGCTCCTCCCTCATCCCTCCTCCCCCTATACATGTCACACCAATGAACTCCCCTTGCTCCTCTGGTGCTAACCGTACCCTTTTCCTTGACATGCATTAGCTCCTGGAGCCTCCCCGACGACCTCTGACGAGCTAGGCTCGGGCGCAGCCACACGAGCTTCTCCCCGACGTCAGGACCACTCGTGATGCCCCTCATACGGACCGCCGACGTCGACCGCGTTGCCCCGCCGCCTCACGCCCTTCCCCGAGCCCCCCCGGTGAGCTCCCCGCCCCTTCCAGTTCTGCCTAGGGTTTGCTCCCCGCCGACGAGCCCCCGCGAGGACGACGACTGGGGACCATCGATCCCCACTAGATCTGACGGCCCCAGATGCTCCCTACCCCTTCGCCCTGGAGCCACGAGCGGGCCAGCTGTTGGGACGCAGTTGGCTACGCGTCGCCCGCGTGTGTGCCCTTCGCCGCTAGGCCGGCCTGCCCCTACGTGACCTGCTCCCTCTCTGGATCTGGCCCAAGGATCCCAGCCCTCCTCTCTTTTTCTTTTTAATTTCAGATCTGGGAATAGCCCCTTGGTTTAAATCCAAAGAAAGGGGTAAAATGCCTCAAATCTTCCAGATCTAAAATTCATCAAGTGCCTAAATGTCTTCCCCAACCTGCAGACCAAGTTTTAGCCCAAAATAGTATATAAATAAACATGATAAATCTTATACTAAGATCTGTCCTTATCACTAAATAAATTCTCTAGGAGGTTTTACAAATCCAAATGGACTAAATACAATTATTACTAAAAGATATAATTTATACCTTTCATATCCCATAGGCTCCATCTTAATTTGCTTCCTAGTTTGCAGTTAGCAAAAATATCAAAATCAGGCCCTTTCTGCCTTAAATAAATTCCCTAGGTCAAACAAAATGAGGTTTTAAACTAATTCCAACTCCTATTGAACAAACCTCACCATATCCTTCTAAATCCATCGGCTCATAATTTTATGAGTCTCTGTTGAATTTTAGTGAATTAAACTCTTCTGTGCATGGTTTAATCACTAATAAAACCACTAAAGTAGCTATGTAACACCAAAAACGTTGATTCCAATTTCTACAGAAAGGTATTTTCATTACCTAACTTGTGTCCTTGGAATCACCTAAAAATCTTCTATAAAATAAATCTGATGAAAAAGACAAATCCCACCTAGTACTGTCTTCGGGAATTTCTCAAGGGCATTCCGATAATTGTTTTGAGGTGATTCCAACTCATATGGATTCAGTCCATAAAATACTATCTAATCACCAAAGGAAATAAGTTTTGGAAGTCTAGAGAAGTTCTGGTAAATTATTTCCTAAAACTAGAGTTTTATCCACTATAAAATCTATTGTAAATCAAGGGAAATTGATAAAATAGTGAAACCACTTTTGTTGGCTTAATTTTATCAATAACTATATGATGGTATCATTTTTACACAATGGTATTCGTACAGATCAAGCCCTTGGTCAAAAACCCCTCTATTAGGTAGTTCCAAAACTAGAAATCCAAAAGGATCCTTTCCCTAATGCCTCCAAATCTTCTCCCATCCAATCGCGTCAACCCTCCAATATCTTACTGATATATATATCTTGTAGTTATCATTACTTGATGTATGTTTTGTTGCTTGTATACCTTGTATTGATTGGTGTATTGTTTGTTTGCATATATGCTCGATAAACGGCGATAGTTGCGATTGTGTGACGCCGAGAAGAAGGAAGCCTCGGGGATATCTTATTATTGATATTATTGGTATGCTGGTTATCTAACACTGTCAAGGGACATTTCGCTGGTCACAGGCAAGCCACCATTCCTGAACTCTTATATTAACCTACTTCTGTTTATCAACTGTTTTATATCTCGTTTATAAATTGCATGATCACAGGCATAGTTTGTTTCAAATAAAAGTGCATGAGTAACTTGGCTCCTCCAAGTTATGAATGAGTGTCAATTAAGATACCTACCCTTTTTCACCTATATTTACCCCTTTAGAGTGAGGCAAAGATGATTAGCATCTTCCCTCTTGGAACCCACGGATTTTCAAAGATAAAACTATTTTGGGTTCTTACCCTACTACAAAGTTTTCAAAATAAAACCCTTGGAAATAGGCATCATTTACGAGTGGAAGTTTTACTAAAGAAGATATGAGGTGGATGAAGTGAAAGAGAAGTAAGAGGAAGTTAAGTAAGAGAAAGAGAAGGGATGTTCTACGCCAATGTCCGAAACAATTTATCCGTGCAACCACATTACCCCAGGCGCTGGGGCTTAGCTCGTAGTTGTAATCCTTAGTCGGGGCTGCTTGTACTTGCTTAACGGGAGCAATCCCTGGAATCCCGAGTGGACTCTACTCCAGGTCTGCGGATCTAGGGCCTCCATCGCCCGCTATGGCAGAAGTATCAGTGCAACAATTGGGTCTCCCGCGGACGATATGTTTTAGGCGTAGGGAAGGAAGTGGAGTCAACAATTGTATATTTCCAAGCTGAGGGTTTGGGTATATGGAAGTGCTGCAGGGAGGACTAAGGCCATAGTGCCGCATACTCGTGCCGGGGAGAACAAACCCAAAAGGAAAAGACGCCTTTGCTAGGGATGGACAAATGAAAAGCTAAGTTTGATTATCCGAACCCCCATCTACAGTGTGTAGTGGGACGTGGTTAAATCCCGGCGGATGTATTGATTCTTGTGGGTAAAGTGCGCAAACTCTGCAGAGTCTAATCTATTCGAATAGCCGTGTCCATGGTCAAGGACGGTTGGAATGGCAAGTGCTAGGAGGGCCCTTCGGTTAAGTTGTGATAAAATAAAGGATGTGACTTGGTCACAAGGAAGGATAAGAATGAGTTTGGTTTTGACCAGAGATGGTCGAAGTTGTTTAAAAAGGATCTTACAACAAAACTGTTTCTAAATCTTTTTAACAAGGATGTGGAGATGTCCGGATTTTCTAAAAGGAGGCATATTTTCTAAAAACTCTTTTTCAACAAAGATATAGAGATGCCAATGTTAGGTCTTCCAAAAGCAATTGTAGTGTAGAGCTATCTCGCCACAGCCAAATATGCATTATCTCTGTTACCTTATCTTGGTGGTTTGCGAGTACATTCAAAGTACTCACCGGCATTGTCCCTGGCTATTTACTTGGCCAGATTGCAGATGTTAAGAAGCAACGAAGGTGTTGACGTCTATGCAAGCTAGGCCGTCTTACCAGTCAGTTGCCTGTAGGTTATGGCACGGGCTCTGCGCTGAAGACTTCCGCTACTTGTGTTGTATTCGCCATAATGGCCGCTTTGTAAGTTTGTACTCGTTATTGTATGCATGTTGTAATGATACTAGTCAGTTATGCTCACGGCTCACTGATCATGCGTGAATTGTATGCATAACGGGTATTCTCAGGCCGTAAATACGGGGTGCCACAGACATGGTATCAGAGCCATCCTGACTGTAGGAGACCTTAGTTAGCATGGACGTTAGACAGGACAACCCCTATTTATGAAAACACCAGCTTCCGAAAACTATTTCTCAAAAGCTTTTCAAAAGATTTCTTATCTCATCTTCTCTGCCGAAGGGGGAGCCCCCGAGCTTTTTCGGATGGTTTGTTGGTCATTGTTTCTTTGTGCCTCGAGGGGAGCCCCCGGGCGTCTTTTGGGTGATCTACTGCTCGTACTTGTTTTTCACTTCTTGTCTCGGGGGAGCCCCCGAGTATCTGTAGGAAGATCTGTTGATCATTTTTCTTTGATTCTCGGGGGGAGCCCCCGAGCGTTTTTCGTATGTTCAACTTGCTTTTCTTGTTCTTTTGGGCGTAGCCCCCATGCCTTTGTTTGATGGGTAGTATCTTTTGCAGCCTTTTGTGCACGGCGCCAACCAGTTGGTGCAGCAGCACCTGGCATTGGAGGCCAGTTTCAAACAGCTTCAAGGTATGTTTACGACTTGGTCTTTTTGCTTCTTCTTGTATTTCTTTATCGTTCGACCTGATAGGTGTTTTGCTGACTGCAGAGGACCACAATACCTCTCTTCGTGAACTTGATGCTCTCAAAAAGAGCCTTTGGCAAGCGGAGAAGAAGGCCGAGCTCGCCGTTGGTGCGAAGGAGCGCCTCGAGCTAGAGCTAGCCAACGCGGCCGCGGCCAAGGAGCGCCTGCAGCAGGAGGCTACGGACCGCGAGGATCATCTCGCCACCGCCACGGCTTCGCGCGAGAGAGAGGTAGCCGGCAAGATGATGGCGGCTGCCAAGGCTGTTTCAGGTGAGTTTCTCCGTCTTCCCTTTTCGGCTTCCTTGTCTTTCCTTGTAGCGCTTTTATTTATGCTTCTTCCTTTGTTTCTTTAGATGTCGCGGGAATCGAGTTTGATCACGGTGCTCTGGAGCACGGAAATGCTCTGGATGATGCTGCTGCGGCAGTCAAAGGCCGCTGCAGTACCGTGGTCGGCTTGCTTTCCAAGGCCAAGGAGGTTCTCGGGCGCTTCTACAAGGAGCTCGTCCCCAAGGGCGTCGCCCTCGAAGATGTTGATGCCTTGGCGGATGCATTGTCAGCCGAAGCTCCTGCGGCGTACAAGCGCAAGAAGAAAGGCATTGGCGCGTCCGTCGGGCTGGCAATGGCCTTGGCGTCTGGGGCGGAGCTGGATCTTCATCAGGTCACCTCCCAGATGCCGACGACTGCTGACGGATCTGAGGTAGCCTTCGCCATCTATGCTGCTCGCTGTAAGCGTTATGGGCCAAGGTTGATTGACCTGCTGGCCGAGTACGCGCTGAGGCAGCAGGGAGAGGCCAAGGCGAGGCAGTCCGGTTCCGAGGCTACTCAGGATGCAGCTTCGTAGGCTTTGTAGTTGTAGGATAGTTTTCGTTGCTTTTGTTGTAATTATTTCTATGAACGATCCTTGTGCCACGTAGTGGATTTTGCTGCACATAATGAATTTCCGAGTTCTGTGCTCCTTCGTCTGCTTGTTCATATCCTTGTCTTCTTTTACTCTAGGGGCCTTCGGGTGAAGATCCCGTTGACACTTCGTCTGTGGCGCAGCTGCGGCCATCCCTGGATGGTGCGTCGCAGCTTGTGTTTCTTCGAGACCGCATTCGTAGCCTTGAGAAAGAGTTGCTCGGGGTGCGTGGCCATGCCGATGTTTGGAAATCCAAGGCGGATCGGGGCACTGCCGGAGAGGAGTACTTGATGGCGGAGTTGCTTCCTTTGTCCGAACAGCTTCAGTGTGAGTTTTTCGAGCTGTTGCCCATTACTTCGGATGCTCCTGCTGGCCTTTCACCTTACTCTTTGCAAGTATTTCAGGTGCTAACCTTGCTCCGAGGGAGGAAAAGGAGCGTGTTGCTGTTCGGATCAACTGCTTGACTCAGCAGGACATGGAGGCCGGCGGGTTCTTCTGGATGGACCGTGACCGTGCCATGGTTCTTGCGACAGTGCAGGATCGTGTTCACCAGTAT
This sequence comes from Avena sativa, assembly GCA_916181665.1. Classification (NCBI taxonomy): domain Eukaryota; kingdom Viridiplantae; phylum Streptophyta; class Magnoliopsida; order Poales; family Poaceae; genus Avena; species Avena sativa. The sequence goes on from OV702284.1 coordinate 87,532,906, forward strand.
CGCAGGTGCTGCGTCAAGTGAAGTCTTCACTGGCGTCGGTGCTGCATGTAATGTTTCCGTTGGATGATGCGCCGTCGACTCTCTTTGGCCTGTTGTCGAAGTTTCGGAATGTGCATCGTGTTAGGGAACTGGTGCAACATCAGCTCGTCGCAGGGGTGAATGTCGCGCTCTCCCTTGTGCGGTTACATTGTCCTGACGTAGATATGTCTGTTGTAGCGGCTGGGCCGCCTCTTCAGCCAGATGGTGGCGAGTGGGATATGCGTCCGCATTATGCGGCTGTAAGGCAGTATGCCGAACAAATCGTAGATCTGTTTGAGCAGCGTGCTCAGGCTATTCTTCAGAATAGGTAGGACATATAAAAAAGATAGATGTAATTTTTTTATATATTTGACTGGGCGTGGTCTGCCCTTCGTTGTAAAGGTTATGTTGTTGTTTAGCACGTAGTGCTTTATTTGTACATGTGTCCTTTTCGTTAGCCTGACGTGGTCAGCTACTCAGGTATACACGCGTTATCCTCAGTCGACGACGTCGTGAGGTGGGGGGAGCCCCCGAGTGCGTTGTAATATGGAGTAAAATGCGAACAATAAATAGAATTTCGGGGCGAGACACTTAGATTTATTCATATCGTAGTGGAGGAGGTACATTGTTCGGTTGAGTAGCCTTGGCTGAAATAGCCTGATTGAAAGTAAAAGAGGGAGGTAGTAGGGGTAGAAGCGTCGCAGCTGTGCGACGTTCCATGGGTTGGAGTATGCGACTCCGGACTCCACGTGCTTAAGGCGATAGGCGCCACCTGGGATGACTTCAGTGACAATGTAGGGTCCTTCCCATGGTGACTCGAATTTCTTCGGTCGCTCTTGCTTGAGTCGCAAGACGAGGTCTCCTTCGACGAAGGACCTTGGGCGCAGCCGTTGGCTGTGGTAGTTGCGGAGACTCTGTTGGTACACCGCTGATTGAGCTGCTGCTATGTCACGCGCCTCGTCGAGTGTGTCGATGGCGTCTTCGAGTGCGGCCGTCGTTTCGGCTTTGCTGTAAGCGATGACCCGTGGGGCCTTGTGGCGTACCTCTGCTGGTAGCACGGCTTTGGCTCCGTGCACCATGAAGAAAGGCGTGTAGCCGGTTGAGCTATTTGGCGTTGTGCGCAGGCTCCACAGGACCGAGGGTAGCTCTTGTGTCCAGGCTCCTGCAAGTCGCTCGAATGGGCTCATTAGGCGCTTCTTGATGCCAGCGCCGACGAGGCCATTGGACTTCTCGACCTGCCCGTTCATTTGCGGGTGCGCCACGGAGGCGTATGTGATGTTGATTCCAAGGCCTTCGCAGAAGTCCTGGAATTCTTTGGAGATGAAGTTCGACCCATTGTCGGTGATGATGCTATGCGGCACAGCGAACCTGTAGACAATGGATTTAAAGAACTTGACGGCAGTTTTGCCTTTTTGGTTAGTTACGGGCATGGCCTCAATCCACTTGGTGAATTTGTCGACTGCGACCAGGAGGTAGACGTGACCTACTTTCGAGGACCTTGGCAGTTTGTCGATCATGTCGAGGCCCCACTGGGCGAAAGGCCAGGCCAAAGGTATGGGCCTGAGCTCTGATCCGGGTGCATGCGGTTTGTCTGCAAACCTCTGGCATCCGTTGCATCTTCGGACGATGTCCTTGGCGTCATTCATGGCCGTTGGCCAGTAGAATCCAGCTCGTAGGACTTTGGCGACAAGGGAGCGGCTGCCCGCATGATGGCCGCAGATGCCCTCATGGATGTCTTGAAGTATGGTTTTGCCGTCACCGATGGTGACACACCTTTGTAGTACACCCGAAATGCTGCATTTGTAAAGCTCGCCATTAATGATGGTGAAGGCCTTGGACCGGCGAGATATGCGCCGGGCATCTGTTGAGCTATCAGGTAGTTCTCCGTCTACCAAGTACCGGAGGTATGGCCGCGTCCAAGTTTCTTCGACTGCCATGACCTGCATCAGGTTGACCACAGCGACCTCTGTGTCTAGCTTTTCGGGTCCTTCCTGTCCTTCGGGTAGCGCAGCCCCCGAGTGTTCTGCTTCTTCGGGTGATCCCTTTGGGAATTTCCGTTTGATGGATGGCACGCAGATCTGTTCGAGGAACACACCTGGTGGCACCCGTGCGCAGGTGGAGACGATGTTGGCGAGTCTGTCGGCCTCTTCGTTGCTTTCTCTACCAACATGCCGAAGCTCGCAGCCGTCAAAGCCTCCTTCGAGTGTGTTGTAGAGTGTGCGGTACGCGATCATGTTGGCGGCGTGCGTGTCGCACTCGTTCATCGTTTGCTGGACGACGAGGTTGGAGTCACCGTAGATGACGAGGTGTGTTGCGCCGCAGATCTTGGCCATCCGCATGCCGTGGATGAGGGCCTCGTATTCGGCTTCGTTGTTGGAAGCTCGAAACTTCATCCGGAGGACGTACTTCATCTTGTCGCCCTGCGGGGAGGTCAGTATGACCCCGGCTCCTGCTCCGGCTTCGCGCTTGGAGCCGTCGAAGTGCATCGTCCATGACTGTGTCATGTCTGGGGTGTCTGGCAGCTGCAGCTCCATCCAGTGTACGAGGAAGTCCGGGAGGACTTGAGACTTGATCGTGTGGCGCTTCTCATAGACGATGTCTAGAGGTGACATCTCGATGCCCCACAGGGACACGCATCCTATAGCCTCCGGATTGTTCAGGATGCTGTTCAGGGGTGCCTCGTTGACGACCATCACCTGATGCTCTTGGAAGTAGTGGCTCAGCCAACGAGTCGTCATGAACACGCCGTAGGTGAGTTTCTGGTAATGAGGGTACCTCTGCTTTGTTGACGTCAGTACCTCGCTGAGATAGTAGATTGGGCGTTGGACCCCATGGTTCTTGCCTTCTTCGGGTCGCTCGACTACCAGTACGGTGCTTACCACCTGGTGTGTAGCTTCTATGTATAGCAGTATAGGCTCGCGCTCCTTTGGCGTAACCAAAACGGGCGAGGTAGAGAGCAGCCGCTTTAGATCTTCGAATGCATCGTCTGCCTCAGGCGTCCACTCGAATTTGTCTGCCTTGCACAGCAGCTGATAGAACGGCAGGGCTTTTTCGCCCATGCGGCTGATGAACCTGCTTAGTGCCACGATTCGCCCGACAAGTTGCTGGACGCCCTTGAGGTTCTTCGGCTTCTCCATGGCCATTATGGCCCGGATTTTCTTCGGGTTCGCCTCGATCCCTCGCTGGGAGATGAAGTAGCCTAGCAGTTGACCAGATGGGATGCCGAAGGCGCATTTTTTTGGGTTTAACTTGATCTTGTATCGATCAAGGTTATCGAACATCTCGCGGAGATCGTCGATGAACGTTTTGGCCTCTCTTGTTTTGATGACTATGTCGTCGACATAGACTTGTACGTTGCGGCCGATCTGGTCCTTCCGGCAGGCCTGCATGCACCGTTGGTACGTGTCCCCTGCGTTCTTCAGCCTGAAGGGCATTGTGTTGTAGGAAAACACTCCGAACGGCGTGATGAACGCCGTTTTCTCCTGATCTTTGACCTTCAGTCGAATCTGGTTGTAGCCTGAGTAGGCGTCAAGGAAGGAGAGTTTTTGCATCCTGCAGTTGAATCGATGATCTGATCGATGAGGGGGAAGTGATCCTTCGGGCAGTGCTTGTTCAGCGATGTGAAGTCCACGCACATCCGCAGGATGTCCGTGTCCTTTTTGGGGACCATCATGGTATTGGCGAGCCACTCGCTCTCCTTGATCTCCCTGATGAAGTTTGCGTCGACTAGTCTGTTGACTTCGACTCCGATTGCTTCGGCCCGTGGTTCGTACAGTCGTCAGATGGACTGTTTGACGGGCTTGGCGTCTGGAAATACATTGAGTGCGTGCTCAGCGAATTCCCTGGGAACTCCTGGCATGTCCGCGGGACACCAGGCGAAGATTTCCCAGCGCTCACAGAGGAATTCGATGAGTGCGCTTTCCTATGCAGGGCTGAGATCGTTGGCGACCAACGCCGTCTTGGAGGCGTCCGTCGGGTGGACTTGCACCTTCTTTGTGTTGACTGTGGAGTTGAAGGACATGTCTGGTGCGTTCTGTCTTGCGACTGGGGGTGCCCCATTGTCCGTCCCCTCGCGGAGCCTTACGAGCTCCTCCTGCATGCCGAATGACTGGGAGATTCTATTGAAGTCCCTATCGCAGTGGTCCGATCGGGTGAAGATTCCGTGGACCGTGATGACGCCCCTGGGTCCTGGCATCTTGAGTAGCAGGTACGCGTAGTGCGGTACTGCTAGGAATCGTGCAAATGCCACGCGCCCGAGGATGGCATGGTACTGTGATGGCCAGTCCACCACTTCGAACTCGAGTCGCTCGCATCGGAAGTTATCCGGCTTGCCAAAGATGACGTCGCGCCATATCTTTCCCAAGGGGAATACACCTTCCCTGGGACGATGCCATGGAACGTTGTGTCTGACTGTTCCAGGCTGCACAGCGGGATCCGCATTGCCGCTAGGGTGCTGGCGAACATCAGGTTGATGCCGCTGCCGCCGTCCATGAAGACGCGGCTCATCTCGAACCCTCCGATTTGCACCTCAAGCACCAGGGCATCATGACCTGGGCGAGGGACCTGGCAAGGGTGATCCAAACGGCTGAATGTGATGCAAGATTCCGACCCACTGAGGTACTCGGGGATGGCGGGTGGTGCTGTCATGGCCAGGTTGATCTGACGGGTGATTTTCTTCTGCACCATGTTCGTTGGGAGCCCTTCTTGGATCATCAGCGCTCCTTTCGGCGGGAGATACCCGTGCCCACCGTTATTCTGCATAGGTGTGACTGGGTGGTTTGGGCCTCCCGCACGTGGTGGTGGAGGTGCTCCATGTGCGATCTCGCCAGGTGCGGGTGCGTTCCCGTATCCAGGGTTCGGGGCTTGCTGCCCCATCTAAGCCATGCTCTCGCTGAGTTTTTGGAACTCGTGGCAGTCCTTGAGCATGTGTCTCGCCTTCTTCTTACCATCCTGCTTGTCGATGTAGAAGTGGATGGTGCATGGACCCGACAGTTTTTCATATGTTGAGGGTCCGTCGTCGCGGCTGCGGCGCTGCCACGACTGCGCTGGGCGTCCTCCGTCGCGGAAGTTGTTTCTGCGGTATCCGCTGCTGTTGCGGTTGCCATCGCTGCGGCGGTCGGTGTAGCCAGCCGCGACCATGTCGGGTCCATCGCGATCTTCGTAGACGCGCGATCTTCTCTTGCTACAGAGTTCACGTCGTTGGACGTAGTCGTCTTCTTCCTCCGAGTGCGCTCAGTGGACGGAGTCTTCGCCATCGGCCCACCTGTTGGCGATGTCCATGAGGTGGTCAAGTGTCTTGGGCTTGACGCGCCCAAGTTCTTCTTTGAAGTCCTGGCGCTTGACGCCGTCCTTGAAGGCGTCGATAGCCCTCTCCTCAGAGATGTGCGCCGCAGAGTTCTTGGTGTTGGACCAGCGCAGTATGTACGAGCGAATGGATTCGCCCGTTCGTTGAGTGCAGGCCTGCAGCTCCTCGATCGAGGCAGGCCTCTTGCTGGTGCCTTTGAAGTTTCGGAAGAAATTGTACGCCATCTCCTCCTAGCTTCGGATGGATCCTAAGGATAGGCTGCTAAGCCAGATCCGAGCTGCGCCTGTCAGCTGCAGCTGAAGGCATTGCATGGCGGTTTCCCTGCTTCCGCCGTGCAGCTTGACGGACGACAAGTGGTCGCTGAGCCACGCCTTGGGGGTCCTGTGTGCCATCAAACTTCAGAGTGTCCGAAGGAAGCTTGAAGTTTCGCGGCATCCTTGTTCGTCGAACAGATCTGCTGAAGCATCGGGCTCCGCAGAGTTCTCCTTCGTCTTCATCCATCTCGGATTCAGATGAGCATGCGCGCTTGGCGCGCGCCTTGTCGATTTTGCGCTGGGTGAGCTCGCTCCGGGCGTCGTAATCGCGGCTGTGATGGCGCGAGCTCTTGTGCCTTTGAGGAAGTTCGTGCTCTTCATCTTCGGATGAAGGTGTGGGGCTGCGGTTGAACTTGACTGTAGCCTTCTTCTTTGGCTCCATAGGAGCTTCTCCATGGATCACAGCTCCAACGAGTCCGAGTCCGGTAAGTGCGGACTTGTGCATAGCCCTTTTCGGGTCCCCCTCCGGAGGTGGGTGGGACGCGAGGTACGCGGTGGCTGCCATGATCGCGGCTTGCGGCGTCTTCGGGATGACGTTTCCGTCAGCTTCCATCTCCATGAAGGACGCGTTGAGGGCTCGAGTCACCTCACGACGCTCCTTGGGCTCCATGTTCTCCATCCGAGAACGGTGCTTGTTGCCGTTGTTGCCGTGCAAGCTAGAGCCAATGCCCATGGCGGAGAGCGCAGCTCGTCGCGCACTGGACTCCGAGGCTGCTTGCTTGCGCTTGTCAAGCACTTCCTGCATCTTGATCTGCTTCTTGTGCTCCTCGATTAGGAGCATGTGGTATGCCATCAGCAGGTCTCGTGAGGCATCGGCGGGCAGGATCTTGTTGCCTGCTACGGCTTCGCATGCTTGGGCCCATCCCTCCTCGTTGAGGTGGATGACCCGATCAGTGTTGACCCCGTTGGGTGGGGGGACTGGCTTCTTCTGTTCCCGTCGTTTCTACCCTACGGGTTGGGTGGCGGATTGTGTTCCTGATCTTGGATGACTTTGGCGCACTGGTAGCGCTTGTAGATCGGATCGCTGCTACCGCAGCTTTCGGATCCGGAACCGTAGGTCCCTTCATCCAATGGTGGATCGCACAGATCTGAGTTGCAGTTGCTGCTGTCGTAGGACTCATCTGTCGATGATGATGTGCGTAGCACGGGGTGTGGAGCCCACGAAGCAGGCCTGATCGATGGCAGGGGCACCCGCTCTGGGAGGCGGAGAGTGCCTATTTGCCCCACCTGAAAGCAGAAGCTCCCGAACAGGATCTCGAGTCCGTCGCCAACGGGCTCGAAGTCCTTCAGGGTGGCCGGTGAGTGGGCGGTGAAGTCGATGGCGCCGAAGAGGAGATGACTCTCCATCGCCACGGAGTTGTAAATCATTCGGTTTGGAACCGTCACGATCGCACAATCAGCGTCCCCGGTTCCCACAGACGACGCCAATTGACGAGGTTTAATCTCGTCAATGCCCATTGTTATGGACTTGGGTTTTGGAGAAGATAGGGATGCTGGAGATCGCGGAACAGTTAGCAAACAAGCAACACGGGGACACGAGGTTTACCCAGGTTCAGGCCCCCGGAGGGAAAACCCTACTCCTGCTTGTCTGCTCTTGATTACGGCGGAACCGAAAAGTACAGGGGGTGCGCAGATACAATCTGGCGTGGAGGTGTGTATGCGGTGGTATGAGGTGCCCTCCTCGCCGTGCCCTCCTAGCCTTTATATAGAGTTAGGCAGGTCCCAGGCACAGATCGAGTCGGTTACAGGTTTTAGGGTTTACCCCTTTGAATTTCCTATCTACTCTAGTCTTGCTCTCTAAGGATCCGAAGGCGTCATGGGCTCTGGCCACCCAAAAGTCTTCATGGGCCGACGTATATTTGTCGTGGGCCTTCCTTGGGCTGGACTAGGTATGCTGAGGTCGTGTACCCGCAGGGTATAACCATGTCACTCCCTAGAGCAAAACATGATCTACACCAGAACTCCATGGGTGTTAGATACATCACTATGTAACTAGATTATTGTCTCTAGTGCAAGTGGGAGACTGAAGGGAATATGCCCTGAGAGGCAATAATAAAGTGTTTATTTTGTGTATTCCAAGTATATGATAGATGTTTATTTTGCATGCTATAATTGTATTAATACAGAAACGTTAATACATGTGTGTTTAATAAACAAACAGAAAGTTCCTAATTATGCCTCTCTCATAAACTCGTTCGTTGATTAACAAGATGATTACAGTTTCCTGATCATAGACATTGGATGTTGTTAATAACGAGATCACAACATTAGTGTAATGGTGTGATGAACATTCATCCGAAGTATAGCATTACGATCAAAGTCATTGAGTTTATATTGCTATAAACAACTTACGAAGTGATCCTAATCCTTAGACCATGAGATCATGCCAATCACTAACACCGGAAGAGTTTCTTGTTGACATCAAAGGTCACACCGTAACTGGGTGATTATAAAGATGGCTTCAAAGCTACTAAAGTGTTATATTGAGAATCATGGATCAAGAGTGGAATTTGTTCATCCGGATGACGGATAGATATACTCTGGGCCCTCTCGGTGATATCACATTGGTTAGCTTGCAAGAAAGTGATTTGATCAATAGAATGTTATATCACGGGAACGAGAAAAGAGTGCATGTCAGTAACGAGATCAAACTAGGTATGGAGATACCGATGATCGAATATCAGACATGTAATATATCGTGAAACAAAGGGATTAAGATACAAGCGTAAAAGGTTCCGACGGTCACAAGAAAGTCATCGTTGAATGTGTGGGAGTCAGTATGGATCTCCAGGTCCCGCTACTGATTATTGATCGGAGAAGGGTCTCGATCATGTCCGCATTATTCGCAAACCGTAGGGTGACACACTTAAGGTACACTGACATCCAATTGGAGCAAATGTTTCATGCTGAAATAATAAACAAGTGCAGGAATTTATTTCACTAGATACCGAAACAGGCTTTCGGGTGAAATTGCATAAAGTGGTTATGCATGTGAAATATAATTCTAGCAATGGGTTATATGTGAATGTTTGTCATTAAAGTAATTGACAAAATTCTGAATAAATAAAAGAGTTTTATTTAATGAGAGTTTGCATTAAATTTGGTGGAAATTTAATATCAAGTTTGAGTGGGATTTTGAGTGGAGGGATTTGAATGGATTTTTGTGAGTGGAGTGTCCACCCACATGAAGAGGGGAGGGAAAGGGGGCAGCCCCCATGCGCCGGCCACCCCCTTGGGGTTCCCCCTTCCTCCTATAAAAGGCACCCCTCTCCTCACTTCTCACTTACACCTCCTCGTGAAGGATCTCTCTCCCCCTCTAGAATTTATCCCCCATGGTCTCGGACTAGCGAGATACATGTTCCCGGTGGCTATTCGGCAAGAAAGGGTCGTGCTTCCGCTGCATCGCTGGAGCGAGGAGGCGGAGGTTGCTCGGTGTCTTGTACGTGTGTGCGAGCACGGATGCGCTGCTGCTTTGCGGCGCTAGGACTTCCTCTCAATCTTGAGATCGGCAAGAGATCGTCTACATGAACCATGAGTTGAACTCGTTAAGCTTTGTCGGTCTTCAAGGGTATGTTCTCTACAGATATACATCCTCCCATTGTTTGTATCTAGTAGATAGATCTTGGTACATAGTTCCCATCGTAGGAAATTTTTTCTTTTCTATGCTGCGAACCCTTCATTGTAACCCCTTAAGTACCTCCGCCACCGACCGGCTTGAACCAGCTAAAAGTATGGATGATATGCAAGTGTGTTATCCTCCTTTGCATGTGTTACCCACGACGTTGCATCAGACTAAACCCGGAATGACCCCCTTTCCAAGGGACCTTGTTACCTAGACCGCCAAACCCCAATGGCATCCTCCAACCCATCGGACCCGTAACCCGCTCAGAACTAACTACCCGGAAGTTAGTAGACGCCCCTTTCCGATAGAACTTCTAACTCCTGACGTGGTTTCAACGACGTCGACAGAAGATAACTACCCCAAAGGAAATATGTAGCTCCCTTCCCCAACATCAGCATACAATTCCACCCAAGAAAGTCGGCGACTCCACCAGGAACCCCTAGTGTCGCTCTAAGGGGGAAAGACCGTGTCTTTCCCGCCCAAAATCCGATAGAACCCTGGAGTCAACCAATATTTAGCTCTAAGCAATGATCCCCTCTCCCAATCTAAAGCATCGACCCTGCAAGAAGAACGACAATCGGCACTCCAGAATCAGAAGGAACTTCAGGAAGTCCTCCACTCCAAGGTTGACCGCCCCGTCAACACCCCGGTGTATCACGACCTTGAAGAGAGAAAAGATCGACCGTGAGGCGAAGAAATATAGAAGACTCAACTCGCCGTCCCGCCTTAAGAAGGGAGTACCCTGTCGCCGTTAAACCTACCCAGACTTTTCCTAAGGGGAAACGACTGTGTCTTTTCCACTTTTTTCATCTAAAACCACCCGATATGAAACCACTCAGCTTCGAACCGTTGCTGACCTATCTGTTTGTTAGAAGACCTTTTAGCACCTAATATATTTCCACCACTGAAATTGTTAAGCGGATGTTATCACCCCAACCCTACTCCTCCCTAATCTCGGGACGAGATTATTTTAAGGGCGAAAGGTCCGTAACATCCCAATTTCAGCAACCCTGATTAAATACCCAAAAGGCAAAAATCAGGGGGAACAAAAACTTTTTATTGCAATGTGTGCATACTTGTTTGCTTGTGCTCAAGCAACTATTTGTGTATTAGTTGTGTACTCCTCATCTCAACACTAGTTTATAAAAACTATTTTACAAAAGAGATGTCTTGGCTCATCTTCCATATTTTCAAATGTTCTGGCATTTCAAAAACCTGAGCCAAGATGACTTTGACCCAACCAAATACTTTACTAGTTTCTATTGCCAAAACTATGGAGACATATATAATCTCCTTATGTTTTCAAGACATAACCTTCAACTACTCTTATCCCTAGGTTTTCCAAAACCTTATTAAAACCTTTTCATCTCAATCTTGGTAGAGATACCAAGATGGTACTTATCTTACTTCAAGCAAAACCCCTTTCAACCTACCCATCCTTACCTCAAGCTAAGCTTGATGGTAACCCTAGTACTAGTTGGATAAGTAATAAGATGAATTGCCTTGATCTGCTGATTGCCTTGTTTTCTTAGGAACTAGGGTGAGCTAATATAGTAGCTCATCCGTTACGACCCAATCAATGCTTGTGATCCTAAATCTTAACGTAAACATCCAAGTCTGGATCTATCCTAAGCCACTCAAGTGATCATCTCATATCATGCTTATCTCAATCTAGGGATAATCCCTCTTGATGGTTTCCAACCTAGTGGAGACCCAATCCAAGTTTGGATCCCCTCTTTTCAATCTATACCTCAACATCAACCACTTAATGGAAAGGATAAACCCTTGCCACCTTCTCAATTGTTTACCTCTTGCATACTAGTCAAAATCACCAAAACTGCCCAAAATGGCTAAGTCTGTATTTCTTATTTGGATACCATCTTTGGAGCTCTACCTTTTCCAACCTATGTGCATTATTGAGAATGCATTTGAACCATCTCGTAGTACATCAGTAGTACTACCAAGGCCCAGTCTTGCCCTTGGCTAAGCCATTTTAATTCCCACTCATCCCTGATGGTTTTGTAGTCAAGATAATAATCTTTTCTGCAAATCTTATCATCTTGCCTACTTTTGCAGAAGCTCACAGCTATATGCCACCTCCCATTGACCAACTCTTTGCATGATGGTGATCTACTAACCATGGCCTATCAGACCCTACCTTGCTTGTTTTCATTGGGGCCCTGTGCTTCCTAAACCCACATGGTTTAGGAGGCTACCTGATGTATCTGTTATGGCAGTCTTATTTTCAACAATGTTTGCCACCTCCTCTACATCACCACAAATCCAACTAATCCCAACCCATGTTTCCATGATCATATATATTACATGGTATATCCATCCATATAACCCTTGTACCTAGGTGAGCTCTGAGCTCCCTAATCCAACCCTGTTTAGACGGCATCAGAATATCCAAACCCTAGATCCTCCAAGAATCTAGATTCCACCCTTTTCACCACTTTTCTTCAAAAACAAGGTTTACCTTGATGCCTACATCAAGTGTATATCATCTACCTTGGATATGAGCATCCCCAAATAATTCCCACCATTATTTGGATTATTAAACTATTTCTTTTCCTTTACTTACCAATTACTCAAAACCCTTGTCTCTAAAGGCAAGTTTGTTTTTCTCCAAATAACCTTGCCAACTCAAGGCACATTTGATGCCTATCTATCATATCCCATCTTCCCAACACAAAAATATTTATTCTTGAGATTCTTTATTATTTCGTTTTGCCCTTTTTCTTAAATGGCAGAAATAAGAAATAATTCCCCAAAAATACTTATCCACCTCAATAAATCCCAATTAAATTCTCCAATGTGTGTTATGGTATTTAGAACCATATAATATCAAAAACCAAGCTTGTACAATGTAAATCTACCATCTTAACTTCCATAATCTACTTCTGCACTTTTTGAAGAAGTGCATTTAAATGGGATTATAATCATTAGAAAAATCCCATTTAAATCATGGAGAGATTATTTGACCTCCTCTATCTACCAGTACCATTTCCACATCTTGCTCGATGCAACTTTATCCATTTCCTTCACAAGCATCAAAGTGAACAACACTATGCCAAACAACCAAACATATCTCAAACCAACACCAAACCAGCTCTAATATTGTCAAGTACTCCACCTTAGCAGCACACACTCCCTCCTGGTCATGTGCACTGTAGCACCTCCCCCTTTATCCCTAGTGCTTGCAAGAGAGAGAGATACCCATATCTTGCAAAGATCTTTGCAATAATGAGGCAGCAGCTACACCACACCCCAACACCACCCCCAAGCAGCCAATGGACATCCCCCTCCTTGCCATTGTCCTAATGGACCTTCCCCACTCCCTCTCTTGTTTATAAGGCCACAAGCCACCCCAGCTCACCCCTCTGCCCTCATTTCCCCCTCTCCCCTCCACTTACCTCCCCAGAACTCCCTCTCCCCCTCCCCAACTCTGTCTAGCCCGAAGGAAGAAGGAGAGCAAGCTTCGGCCTCCTCACTCTCCATGAGCTAGGCTCCTCCCTCAGCCCTCCTCACCCTCTGCATGTCACACCAATGAACTCCCCTTGCTCCTCTGGTGCTAACCGTACCCTTTTCCTTGACATGCAGTAGCTCCTGGAGCCTCCCCGATGACCTCCGGCGAGATGCTATTTTCATCACCTAACTTGTGTCCCTGGTATCACCTAAAAAACTTTTGTAAAATAAATCTGATGAAAAAGACAAATCCCACCCAGTACTGTTTTTTGAATTTCTCAAGGGCATTCTGTTAATTGTTTTGACGTGATTCCAACTCCTCTGGATTCAGTCGATCAAATACTATCTAATCACCAAAGGAAATAATTTTTGGAATTCCAGAGAAGTCCTGGTAAATTATTTCCTAAAACTAGAGTTTTATCCACTATAAAATCCATTGTAAATCAAGGGAAATTAATAAAATAGTGAAACCACTTTTGTTGGCTTCATTTTGTCAATACCTATCTGATGGTATCATTTTTACACAATGGTATCATACAGATCAAGCCCTTGGTCAAAAAAAACCGTATTAGGTAGTTCCAAAAGTAGAAATCCAAAAGGATCCTTTCCCTAATGCCTCCAAATCTTCTCCCATCCAATCACATCAACCCTCCAATATCTTACTGATATATATATCTTGTAGTTATCCTTACTTGCTGTATGGTTTGTTGCTTGTATACCTTGTATTGATTGGTGTATTGTCTGTTTGCATGTATGCTCGATAAACGGCGATAGTTGTGATTGTGTGATGCCGAGAAGAAGGAAGCCTCGGGGATATCTTATTGTTGATATTATTGGTATTCTGGTTATCTAACACCATCAAGGGACATTTCGCTGGTCAAAGGCAAGCCACCATTCCTGAACTCCTATATTAACCTACTTCTGTTTATCAACTATTTTATATCTCGTTTATAAATTGCATGATCACAGGCATGGTTTGTTTCAAATAAAAGTACGTGAGTAACTTGGATCCTCCAAGTTATGAATGAGTGTCCATTAAGACACCTACCCTTTTTCACCTATATTTACCCCTTTAGAGTGAGGCAAAGATGATTAGCATCTTCCCTCTGTTGGAGATATGCCCAAGAGGCAATAATAAAGTGGTTATTATCATATCTTAATACTTATGATAAATGTTTACATACCATGCTATAATTGTATTAACCGGAAACATTAATACTTGTGTGATTTGTAAACATAAAATAGTCCCTAGTAAAGCCTCTTGTTAAACTAGCTTGTTGGTTAATATATGATCATGGTTTCCTGATCATGAACATAGAGATGTTATTAACAACAGGGTCATATCATTAGGAGAATGATATGATGGACATACTCCTATAGTTAAGCGTAGCATAAAGATCAAGTCATTTAATATAGTTCATTTGCTATATGCTTTCTGATACATAGTAACCTAATTCCTTTGACCATGAGATCATGCTTATCACCATCACCGGAAGGATGCTTTGATGACATCAAACACCACACTGTAACTGGGTGGCTATAAAGGTGGCATTGAGTGTTCGAAAAGTATGGGTTGAGACACATGGATCAAGAGTGGGATTTGTCCATCCATATGACGGATAGATATACTCTGGGCCCTCTCGGTGGAATGTCATCCAATTAGCTTGCAAGCATGTGACTGTCTCACAAGGGATCACATGTCACGGGAACGAGAAAAGAGTACTTATCAGTAACGAGGTTGAACTAGGTATGCAGAGATACCGACGATCAAAACCTCGGATAAGTAAACTATCGTGAGACAAAGAGAAATTGGTATCGTATGTAAGTGGTTCATTCGATCGCAAACTAATCATAGAAATATGTGGGAGCCATATGAATTTCCAGATTCCTCTATTGGTTATTGTTCGGAGAAGTGTCTCAATCATGTCCGCATAATTCACGAACCGTAGGGAGACACACTTAAGGATTCGATGTTGTTGAGTAGTTATGGAATGATGAGTAAGAGACTGAATGTTGTTCGGAGTCTCGGATGGGATCCGGGATATCACGAGGAGATCCGGAATGGTCCGGAGAATAAGATTCATATAAGGAAAGTCCTGTTTCGGAGTTGGAGAATGATTCCGGTGTTTTCATCGGGAATGTTCTAGAAGGGTCCGGAAGGTCCGGCACTCCGGAAGGGAAGGGTGCATGAATGTGTCATAACAAGTTGGAATGGTTGCATCATGTACTAGGTGTCATCGCTGAGCAAAATAAAGGGATAAATCAAATCCTAGTTTGAAAAGTCAAACGCCAATTTGAAAAGTCAAACGGCAAGTTTGCTTGGTGGAGGGAGAGTAGGAAACCTACTTGGGGAGGAAGTCCCACTCCCTCCACCCGCCGGCCAAGGAGGAGGAGTTGGAGGAGGACTCCCTCCTCCTAGGCGCCTCCCTCCCACCTATAAAAGAAGGGGCAGGGGTGCCCCCTCTACCTACACCTCTCACACCCCAAACCCTAGCCCCAAGTCGCCGGCCACCTCCAGTGTAGCCACCGCCTAGGGAATCCTCTAAGTCGCCGAGTTAGGGTTTCCCCAAACCCTAGCCACCGGCCAAGCTCTCCCCTTGGTGCCTCTAAACCCTAGATCGCCAAGGCCCTCTCTCATACTCCACCATACTCGCTCCGGCTTAAGGCGAAGCCCTGCGAGATCTCCCCTCTACTTCTGGTACCACGCCGTCGTGCTGCCGGAATCGCGAGGAGAGTGCTACAACCTCCGCTGCCTGCTGGAACAAGGGATAGGAAGGTTTTCATTGAGTACCGAACGTGTGACCGACTGCGGAAGCGCTGCCGGAACGCAGCGCCGGAATGATCGTCTACGCGATCTTGAGATCGGCAAGAGTACGACTACATCACCGACGAGAATCTGCTCTCGTTAACCGCTTTGGAATCTTCGAGGGTGAGTTCCTCTATCGACTCGTTTCTACAATCTGGTAGATAGATCTTGGCTTGTTTGTTTGCATGCGGTAGAAATTTTTTGTTTTCCATGCTACGAACCCCTACAATGGTATCAGAGCCGTGTCTATATGTAGATCTATTGCACGAGTAGAACACAATGGTCATTGTGGGCGGGATGGTGGGATGAAGCGGCCCGGGCTAACCTTACATGACATCGTTCATGAGACTTGCTCCACGCTTGACATGCAACTTGTATTGCATAAGTGGCTTTGCGGGTGCCTGTTTCTCTCTCATAGTTAAGATTCAATTTACAACGGGTGATTGACAATACTAGTATCAATGTTGTGGTTCTTGTTCGTAAGTTAGAACGACACTTATTGAAAGCCCCAAACCACGTAAAACATGCAAAGAAAATTAGAGGCGTCTAACTTTGTTTTGCAGGGGTGTGATGTGATGTGATATGGCCATGACTATGATTATATTTGATGTATGCAATGTTCCTTATTGTAAGTTGGCAACCGGCAGGAGCCATATGGTTGTCTATAAATTCTGTTAAGACCCGCGTGTCTATTCAAAGTAGTTGTAATAGTTGAAGTTGGTGGACGACAACCATGGAGCGGCGTCATTGACCTTGATGCAATGCCGGTGATGATGGATATCATGTTCGTGCTTGAAGATGGAGATCAGAAGCACAAAGAAGAAAGTCCATATCATATCACATATTATGAATTGCATGTGATGTTAATCCTTTTATGCATCTTGTATTGCTTAGTTCATGACGGTAGAATTATAAGATGATCCCTCAAACACACAATTTCAAGTTTTAAAGTGTTCATCCTTAGTAAGCACCGTTGCTAAAGCTCGTTGTTTCGAAGCACCACGTGATGATCGGGTGTGTTAGATTCTGTGAGTGTATACAACATGAGCAAGCCAGATTTGCTCATGCGGAAGCTAAGGTTTGATCTTGACGAGCCTAGCATGTACAGACATGGTCTCGGAACACGGATCACCGAAAGGTAAAGCATGAGTCATATAGTAGATATGATGAACATGTTGATTGTTCGCCATTGAAGCTACATCAACTCTCGTGATGATCGGTTTTGATGTGGTGGATTTGGTTCGTGTGATCACTAAAACAATGTGAGGGATATTGTTTTTGGTGGGAGTTCAACGGCAATATAATTAAAAGTTGAACACTATTTATCATAAATTAAATCAAGTGAATTTGCATAATTGTTGTAGTCATTGGCATCCATTTACCACCTTGCGCTTAGTTATAATTGAGATGATAGAACTATAGAATTCTGGTTAGTTACTTTACGAACTGGTATCGTATTGTTTTGAAGTGTTAATCTAAAGTTTAAAAGTCCTATTGCAAACTTTCAGTAAGTTCCGGTTACTCCATGAAGTTTAATAATTGGTATTAAATCAAGAGTGACAATTCCAAGTGTTAGTGTATGAGTATCATGTTTGTCTCCATGATTCTTGATATTCAAAGGATTGTCTTAATATCAAAGTTATCTAGGATCTGAAAGAGTTGTTTCAGAAACCATGATGTGTGGAAGATATTATGATATATGAAACGAAGTTTTGGTTGCAACATGATAGAGTATAATATGGCAAAAGTCATGTTTTCATATTTGATGAGAATTTGCAAAAGGTTGGAGACACTAGTTGTCCTAATCCTCCAAAAGGTTTTGGAAAGCAACATTATACTCACGATTCATCGTTATAAGCTAAAAGTAGCTTGATCATGGATAATTCCATGATAAGGGTGAATATTTGATGTAGGTAAAATGTTTACTACACCAAGAGATTACTAAAGAAAGGAATTTAAAAGAACACCAAACATTTGATAATGGTGATCTACTTCAAAGTGCAAGTCCAAAGACATTGGTATTTTACTATACATGCTTTGGACTATGTGTCATGTATATGGATCCACTATTGATGTTGATAGATTCTTTCATACAGAAAAGGAAATACTGAAAGAGAATCTCATAAATATATGGCAGAAAAAAAAGACTAGAATTGTTCATCTTAAGTATATAGATGATATACATGTTATGGCTATATTCTTTGCTTGTTAAACAATGTGGTTCTTAAGTATTTGATACTGAATTTGTTGGTGTGAATCGTCATACGAAACAACACAATTCATGAACTATAATGGCCTAAGTAACTAGCAAAAGAATATGTGATGATGTTCATCAAGAACAAATAAAGGGTTATTGTGCTGCTTGTTAAACATCAAAGCTTGCCTTCAAGATTTGTTTTATCAGGCATTATGAGAACAAAAGGGTTGTTCAAATAATTTCTGTAATCCATAAAAGATGGATGATTCACAAATCTCGTTGGAGAAATCACATCCATAAAACTAGTGCTAAAAATGTCGAAAGACAAATTGATTGAAAGATCATTTAGGAAGTGACATCGCCGTTTAAATTATATTGGAAAGAAAACATGGAGAAACTCCATGTGGATGGAATTTTGGAGTCTTTTTGATTTTGGATCAAATGACGCTTGTGAAACTTTCCTAGAGATAATTAAAACTTCGTTCATAGGCCAAAAGGGAACGAATGACTAGCTTATTGGAACTTGTACATATTGGTGTATGACGTCCATTATGTGTAGTCAAGAGCGATGGATTTCAACTTCATATGCTTTCTCCAAAAAATTTGAGTGAATATATGAATATTTACTTAATAAGGATGAAGTATGAAACATTTGAAAAGTTCAAAGACTTTCAAGATGAAGTGCAAAATCATTGTAACAAGAATATAAATAGTTTATTATAAGATCATAAAGGAAGATATTTGAGTTACAAGTTTAGCATAATACCTAAGATTTAAGGAATCGTTCCGTGGATTTGCATTTCCCGAAACACCATAAGAGTATGGAGCGTTCGAGATATGTAATTAAACCTTGTTTGACATGGTAAGATCAAAGGTATAATTCATAAAAACTGCCATTATATTTTAAAGATTAAAAGCTTTAGAGACTACCGTTTTCCACTGAAAAGATCTCCATCATAATCCGTTGAAATGACACCATATAAAGTTATGGTTTGGTATAAAACCCAAGTTGTCCTTTCTTAAAACATTGGTATGCTATGCATAAGAAAGATGTTTACAACCAAAGTCGGATGAACCTGTCTTTGTATGTTATTTCGAATAACTGTTCCTCCATAACATCGGAGACAAAAGTGTTTGTCGCTTAGAACGTCAAGTTTCTTTGAGAAGGAATTTTCCGTGAAAAGTTAAGTGGGAGGACAATAGAACTTTGATGAGGTTAAAAGAACCTTAGCTATATGTGCAAGGTTGCGCAGCGCCGAAAAGTGTTCCGGAAGCAGCAACAATGCTCATGGCTCACGTGCCTCAAAGGTTGCGGTCACAGAGGTCTAAGTTCCTATTGAAACAAGTAGGTCGGGTAAACAATCAAATACCAAGATTTGAGAGTTAAATCATTATTTGATAATAATGATCCGACTACATGCAAAGAAGCGATGATGAGCCCTGACTCCGTCAAATGGCTTGAAGCCATAAAATCCGTGATAGTTCCATACACGAGAAATCAAGTTTTGAACTTGAAGGACCCTCGAGAAAGGTGTAAGACCTTACAGTTGTGTTTGGATCTGTAAAATAGACATGGATGTTTCACATCTATGAAATAGTCGACATGTTGGGAAAGAGTTCACAACAATGTTCAAATGTTGACTATGACAAGATTTGATCTTTCATAACGATATTTAGTCTAGACGGATTAATGTAGCAACCACTACATATAAATTTGTTATGTGGTAGTTGAATAAACAAAACAAGTTCTTCTAATAGAATTGTTACCTAGGACATGTGCATAACACGGTCCATAGGGTTTTATTAATTCAAAGGATGCTAAAATCATATGCAAACTTCAATGGTTGAAGTGAGCATCGCGGAGTTGGAATCTTCACTATGATGAAACTGTTAAAAGAGTTTAATTTCATCAGAGACAATGAAGATGCTTGCATTTGCAAGAAATTAAGTGGGAGCGCTAAGACATATTTCTAGTACATTATGTGGAAGACATATTGTTGATTGGAAGTGATGTATATTTTATTAACACGGGATAAGAATTTCATCTCGATGAAAGGCTTAGGCAGAACCCGAATATTTGGCATCAATGTCTATATGGATAAATTGTGACGCCAATATGGTTGTGCCAGAAGTGCATAGACGAGATATTGAATGAGTTCAATATAGAAACTACAAGAAAGATTCTTGTCGCACAGAAAGGATTGAATGAGTTCAATATTGATGATATATTCAAGGGTATTGACACTTGGTAAGTGAAACAAAGATTCAAGTATAGATTGATACTTGATGTATGAAATCACAAAGAGTATTTATATCAATCATACTATGATATGTACAAATCCAAATATGTCCTATGCTCTAAATGTTATGAGCATATACCAGAATGATTCATAATATGATCATTGGACGATAGTAAGGATATTCTTATGATCTTTTGGAAGAACTAAGAGTATAGAAGTGGCAAATAGATGGTTAGTTCATTGTAAAAGTATTACATTGATACTAGTTTTGTCACAAAGTACAAATTAAGTTTATCTCAATCTAAACTAAGGGTGGCACAATATAATGGAAAGTAAGTTCCATAATGGATTTGGATGGGTTCCAAAGGTAAGACATTCTGACAGATACTACAACAAAAGGCTAAGTATATGACTGCTATAATAGCAGCTAAAGAGGGCATTTGTGTCAAGTAGTTTGTTATCAAACTAGGTGTAGTTCACAGCGGGATAATACTATGAAGATATATTGTACAACAATATTATCAACATGTTTTAACCCCAAAGAACTAAAGGTCACACCAAAGGACCAAATTTTTACAAAGCCATCTCATTAGAGAATGAGTGATGCGTAGAGACGCAAAGACATGCAATTACACACGGACCTGGAAGTGTCAGATCCGGAGATCAGTTGACCACTAGCAATCGTGTACATACAACACCGGAAAGCCATAGGTGTTGAATACACAAAGGTTTGAAACTAGATTATTGACTCTAGTGCAAGTGGGATACTGTTGGAGATATGCCCAAGAGGCAATAATAAAGTGGTTATTATCATATCTTCATACTTATGATAAATGTTTACATACCATTCTATAATTGTATTAACCGGAAACATTAATACTTGTGTGATTTGTAAACATAAAAGAGTCCCTAGTAAAGCCTCTTGTTAAACTAGCTTGTTGGTTAATATATGATCATGGTTTCCTGATCATGAACATAGAGATGTTATTAACAACAGGGTCATATCATTAGGAGAATGATATGATGGACATACTCCTATAGTTAAGCGTAGCATAAAGATCAAGTCATTTAATATAGTTCATTTGCTATATGCTTTCTGATACATAGTAACCTAATTCCTTTGACCATGAGATCATGCTTATCACCATCACCGGAAGGATGCTTTGATGACATCAAACACCACACTGTAACTGGGTGGCTATAAAGGTGGCATTGAGTGTTCGGAAAGTATGGGTTGAGACACATGGATCAAGAGTGGGATTTGTCCATCCATATGACAGATAGATATACTCTGGGCCCTCTCGGTGGAATGTCATCCAATTAGCTTGCAAGCATGTGACTGTCTCACAAGGGATCACATGTCACGGGAACGAGAAAAGAGTACTTATCAGTAACGAGGTTGAACTAGGTATGCAGAGATACCGACGATCAAAACCTCGGATAAGTAAACTATCGTGAGACAAAGGGAAATTGGTATCGTATGTAAGTGGTTCATTCGATCGCAAATTAATCGTAGAAATATGTGGGAGCCATATGAATTTCCAGATTCCTCTATTGGTTATTGTTCGGAGAAGTGTCTCAATCATGTCCGCATAATTCACGAACTGTAGGGATACACACTTAAGGATTTGATGTTGTTGAGTAGTTATGGAATGATGAGTAAGAGACCGAATGTTGTTCGGAGTCTCGTATGGGATCCGGGATATCACGAGGAGATCCGGAATGGTCCGGAGAATAAGATTCATATAAGGAAAGTCCTGTTTCGGAGTTGGAGAATGATTCCGGTGTTTTCATCGGGAATGTTCTAGAAGGGTCCGGAAGGTCCGGCACTCCGGAGGGGAAGGGTGCATGAATGTGTCATAACAAGTTGGAATGGTTGCATCATGTACTAGGTGTCATCGCTGAGCAAAATAAAGGGATAAATCAAATCCTAGTTTGAAAAGTCAAACGCCAATTTGAAAAGTCAAACGGCAAGTTTGCTTGGTGGAGGGAGAGTAGGAAACCTACTTGGGGAGGAAGTCCCACTCCCTCCACCCGCCGGCCAAGGAGGAGGAGTTGGAGGAGGACTCCCTCCTCCTAGGCGCCTCCCTCCCACCTATAAAAGAAGGGGCAGGGGTGCCTCCTCTACCTACACCTCTCACACCTCAAACCCTAGCCCCAAGTCGCCGGCCACCTCCAGTGTAGCCGCCGCCTAGGAAATCCTCTAATTCACCGAGTTAGGGTTTCCCCAAACCCTAGCCGCCGGCCAAGCTCTCCCCTTGGTGCCTCTAAACCCTAGATCGCCAAGGCCCTCTCTCATACTCCACCATACTCGCTCCGGCTTAAGGCAAAGCCCTGCGAGATCCCCCCTCTACTTCCGGTACCACGCCGTCGTGCTGCCGGAATCGCGAGGAGAGTCCTACAACCTCCGCTGCCTGCTGGAACAAGGTATAGGAAGGTCTTCATTGAGTACCGAACGTGTGACCGACTGCGGAAGCGCTACCGGAACGCAGCGCCGGAATGATCGTCTACGCGATCTTGAGATCGGCAAGAGTACGACTACATCACCCACGAGAATCTGCTCTCGTTAACCGCTTTGGAATCTTCGAGGGTGAGTTCCTCTATCGACTCGTTGCTACAATCTAGTACATAGATCTTGGCTTGTTTGCTTGCATGCGGTAGAAATTTTTTGTTTTCCATGCTACGAACCCCTACACCCTCTTGGAACCCACGGATTTTCAAAGATAAAACTATTTTGGGTTCTTACCCTACTACAAAGTTTTCAAAATAAAACCCTTGGAAATAGGCATCATTTCCGAGTGGAAGTTTTATTAAAGAAGATATGAGGTGGATGAAGTGAAAGAGAAGTAAGAGGAAATTAAGTAAGAGAAAGAGAAGGGATGTTCTACGCCAATGTCCGGAACAATTTATCCTTACAACCACATTACCCCAGGCGCTGGGGTTTAGCTCGTGGTTGTAATCCTTAGCCGGGGCTGCTTGTACTTGCTTAACATGAGCAATCCCTAGAAGCCCGAGTAGACTCTACTCCAGGTCTGCGGATCTAGGGCCTCCATCGCCCGCTACGGCGGAAGTGTCGGTGCAATAATTGGGTCTCCCACAGACGGTATGCTTTAGGCGTAGGGAAGGAAGTGGAGTCAACAATTATATATTGGCAAGCCGAGGGTTTGGGTATACGAAAGTGCTGCAGGGAGGACTAAGGCCATAGTGCCGCATACTCGTGTCGGGGAGAACAAACCCAAAAGGAAAAGCCGCATTTGCTAGGGATGGACAAATGAAAAGCTAAGTTTGATTATCCAGACCCCCGTCTATAGTGTGTAGCGGGACGTGGTTAAATCCCGGTGGATGTATTGATTCTTATGGGTAAAGTACGCAAACTCTGCAGAGTCTAATCTATTCGAATAGTCGTGTCCACGATCAAGGACGGTTGTAATGGCAAGTGCTTGGAGGACCCTTCGGTTAAGTTGTGATAAAATAAAGGATGTGACTTGGTCACGAGGAAGGATAAGAATGAGTTTGGTTTTGACCAGAGATGGTCGAAGATGTTTAAAAAGGGTCTTACAACAAAACTGTTTCTAAATCTTTTTAACAAGGATGTGGAGATGTCCGGATTTTCTAAAAGGAGGCATATTTTCTAAAAACTCTTTTTTCAACAAAGATATAGAGATGCCAATGTTAGGTCTTCCAAAAGCAATTGTAGTGTAGAGTTATCTCGCCATAGCCAAATATGCATTATCTTTGTTATCTTATCTCGGTGGTTTGCGAGTACATTTAAAGTACTCACCGGCATTGTGTCAGGCTATTTACTTGGCCAGATTGCAGATGTTAAGAAGCGACGAAGGTGTTGACGTCTATGCAAGCTAGGCCGTCTTCCCAGTCAGTTGCCTCTAGGTTATGGCACGGGCTCTGTGCTGAAGACTTCCGCTACTTGTGTTGTATTCGCCATAATGGCCGCTTTGTAAGTTTGTACTCGTTATTGTATGGATGTTGTAATGATACTAGTCGGTTATGTTTACGTCTCACTGATCATGAAAACGTGAATTGTATGCATAACGGGTATTCTCGGACCGTAAATCCGGGTGCCACATCTGCCTCACTGAGCCCAACCGACGGCCATAGCCAACGCCGCGCAAGAAGACAACAACGCAGGGTCGATACACGCTGGAACCAGCCATGATATTGCGAGGAGGAGATGTAGAGATGGAGAGACGGCATACGGATCTACCCAGATCGAGATCAAGGGTTTGTCCCGAGCCAGCTCGCAGCCCAGCTCTCACCGCCAGTCACGTGCCGCCAAGGGGACCTCCGCCACCAGCTTGGCCAGGGGCGCTCGTCGATATGCCAACCGTCTCCGCCCCAGCAGCCCCGGCGGCTGTCTCCGGCAAACCACCACAGCCAGGCCTCCTTCGTCGGCCGGGCCCTCCACCGCGGCAAGGGCTGGCGGCAGCGGCGGCATGGTTTTTTCCTCTCTTTGTTAGAGAGGTTTTTCCACGATAAATCTGTGTCTCCTTGTTGCGATTCTTTTTTTGTTCTTTGTTATTTGCTTGTCGTGATTATAATATCTATGATACTAATCTCTACTATATAATTTGTCTAGGGGTGGTTTTCGTTTTCGTCCGTCTGGCCGAGTCGATCCGTTATTCCCTGGTCGTGGCCGACTCTATCTCCTGCAAGCTAATCTCTTCCTTCGTACCTCGAACGCGCACCTAACACACGACCCGCAATTGATGGCAACCGCCTCACCCGACGGCGCACTTCAGGAAATTTGTTCTTTGCCGTGTAACATATAATGCACGGCAAAGGCCCAAAAAGGCACGGCAAAGGCTTTGCCGTGAGAAATTACACGGCAAAGACCGCACGGCAAGGATAAGGCCGGCAAAGAGTTCTTTGCCGTGCACCATACACGGAAAATCCTTTGCCGTGTGCTTGCCACCCCCGGACGGCACACAAAAGGTACTTGACGACGCCACCGCCGATGACGCCGTGATGGTGGGCCCCGTGATGCAAAGTACACAAGAAGCAATCGACAATAAAAGCATCAACGCCCACAATGACCATTGTGTTCTACTCGTGCAACAGATCTACATATAGACACGGCTCTGATACCACTGTAGGGGTTCGTAGCATGGAAAACAAAAATTTTCTATCGCATACAAACAAACAAGCCAAGATCTATCTACTAGATTGTAGCAACGAGTCGATGGAATAACTTACCCTCGAAGATTCCAAAGCGGTTAACGAGAGCAGATTCTCGTGGGTGATGTAGTCGTACACTTCCGATCTCAAGATCGCGTAGACGATCCTTCCGGCGCTGCGTTCCGGCAGCGCTCCCGCAGTCGGTCACACGTTCGGTACTCGACGAAGACCTTCCTCTCCCTTGTTCCAGCAGGCAGCGGAGGTTGTAGCACTCTCCTCGCGATTCCGGCAGCACAACGGCGTGGTACCGGAAGTAGAGGGGAGATCCCGCAGGGCTTCGCCTTAAGCCGGAGCGAGTATGGTGGAGTATGAGAGAGAGCTATTAGTGGTCTAGAGATTAGACACACCAATTAGAAGGCTCTAAACCGCAGGCTAAAGCAATTAGAAGCTCTAAACCAAACGGCTCTAAACCGGAGATTAGAGGTAGAAACTTGTGTGTCTCAAGGAGGAGCCCTGCCCCTCCTTATATAGGTGGAGGGTCTAGGCGCGCCAGGGAGGGAGGGAGTCCCTCCCCAACTCGGCCTAGGGCTGGTGCCGGCTTGGAGGAGAGAAACTCCTCCTCCAAGTTGGTTTCAACCTCCTCTTGCTTGTTTCCCACAGTTTCCTGTTTTCCACAGTTTCCTGTTTTAGCCGTTTGACTTTCAAACTGGCAATTTGACTTTCATGTTTTTGGAACAGCAAGAACACTTAGTACATGATGCAATCATTCAATGACACATTCATGTACCCTCCCCCCCGGAGTGCCGGACAATCCGGAACCTTCTAGAACATTCCCGATGAAAACACCGGAATCATTCCCGAACTCCGAAACGGGACTTTCCTTATATGAATCTTATTCTCCGGACCATTCCGGATCACCTCGTGATATCCCGGATCCCATCCGAGACTCCGAACAACATTCGGTCTCTTTCTCATAATACCATAACTACTCAAAACAACGTCGAATCCTTAAGTGTGTCTCCCTACGGTTCGTGAATTATGCGCACATGATCGAGACACTTCTCCTAACAATAACCAATAGAGGAATCTGGAAATTCATATGGCTCCCACATATTTCTACGATTACTTTGCGATCGAATGAACCACTTACATACGATACCAATTTCCCTTTGTCTCACGATAGTTTACTTATCCGAGGTTATGATCGTCGGTATCTCTGCATACCTAGTTCAACCTCGTTACTGATAAGTACTCTTTTCTCGTTCCCGTGATATGTGATCCCTTGTGAGCCAGTCACATGCTTGCAAGCTAATTGGATGACATTTCACCGAGAGGGCCTAGAGTATATCTATCCGTCATATGGATGGACAAATCCCACTCTTGATCCATGTGTTTCAACCAATACTTTCCGAACACTCAATGCCACCTTTATAGCCACCCAGTTACGGTGTGGTGTTTGATGTCATCAAAGCATCCATCCGGTAAAGGTGATATGCATGATCTCATGGTCGAAGGAATTAGGTTACTATGTATCAGAAAGCATATAGCAATTGAACTATTGAAATGACTTGATCTTTATGCTACGCTTATCTATAGGAGTATGTCCACCATATCATTCTCCTAACGATATGATCTTGTTGTTAATAACATCTCTATGTTCATGATCAGGAAACCATGATCATATATTAACCAACAAGCTAGTTTAACAAGAGGCTTTACTAGGGACTCTTATTTTAGTTTACAAATCACACAAGTATTAATGTTTCCGGTTAATACAATTATAGCATGGTATGTAAACATTTATCATAAGTGTGAAGATATGATAATAACCACTTTATTATTGCCTCTTGGGCATATCTCCAACAGTCTCCCACTTGCACTAGAGTCAATAATCTAGTTTCAAACCTTTGTGTATTCAACACCTATGGCTTTCCGGTGTTGTATGTACACTATTGCTAGTGGTCAACTGATCTCCGGATCTGACACTTCCAGGTCCGTGTGTAATTGCATGTCTTTGCGTCTCTACGCATCACTCATTCTCTAATGAGATGGCTTTGTATAATTTTGGTCCTTTGGTGAGACCTTTAGTTCTTTGGGGTTAAAACATGTTGATAATATTGTCGCACAATATATCTTCATAGTATTATCCCACTGTGAACTACACCTAGTTTGATAACAAACTTCTTGACACAAATGCCCTCTTTTGCTGCTATAATAGCAGTCATATACTTAGCCTTTTGTTGTAGTATCTGTCACAATGTCTTAACTTTGGAACTCATCCAAATCCATTATGGAACTCACTTTCCATTATATTGTGCCACCCTTAGTTTAGATTGAGATAAACTTAATTTGTACTTTGTGACAAAACTAGTATCAATGTAGTACTTTTACAATGAACTAACTATCTATTTGTCACTTCTACAAATATTATACTCTTAGTTCTTCCAAAAGATCATAAGAATATCCTTACTATTGTCCAATGATCATCTTACGAATAATTCTGGTATATGCTCACAACATTTAGAGCATAGGACATATCTAGATTTGTACATATCACAGTATGATTGATATAAATACTCTTTATGATTTCATACATCAAGTATCAATCTATACTTGATTATTTGTTTCACTTTACCAAATGTCAATACACTTGAATATATCATCAATATTGAACTCATTCAATCCTTTCTGTGCGACAAGAACCTCTCTTGTAGTTTCTATATTGAACTCATTCAATATCTTGTCTATGTACTTCTGGCACAACCATATTAGCGTCTATTGATGCCAAATATTTGGGTTTTGCCTAAGTCTTTCATCGGGATGAAATTCTTAATATGTGTTAATAAAAGATACATTATTTCCAATCAACAATATGTCTTCCACATAACGTATTAGAAACATGTCTTAGCGCTCCCACTTAATTTCTTGCAAATGCAAGCATCTCCATCGTCTCTGATGAACTTTTAAACTCCTTTAACAGTTTCATCACAGTGAAGATTCCAACTCCGCGATGCTCACTTTAACCATTGAAGTTTGCATATACTTTTAGCATCCTTTTGAATTAACAAAACCCTATGGACCGTGTTATGCACATGTCCTAGGTAACGATTCTATTAGAAGAACTTGTTTTGTTTATTCAACTACCATATAACAAATTATATGTAGTGGTTGCTACATTAATCCGTCTAGACTAAATATAACTATGAAAGATCAAATCTTGTCATAGACAACTCTTTTGATTATTGTCGTGAACTCTTTCCCGACATGTCGATAACTTCATAGATGTGAAACATCCATGTCTATTTCTTTATAGATCCAAACACAACTGTAAGGTCTTACACCTTTCTCGAGGGTCCTTCAAGTTCAAAACTTGATTTCTCGTGTATGGAACTATCACGGATTTTATGGCTTCAAGCCATTTGACGGAGTCAGGGCCCATCATCGCTTCTTTGTATGTAGTCGGTTCATTATTCTCAAATAATGATTCAACCCTCAAATCTTGGTATTTGATTGTTTACTAGACCTACTTGGTTCAATAGGAACTTAGATCTCCGTGACCACAACCTTTGAGGCACGTGAGCCATGAGCATTGTTGCTGCCTCCGGAACACTTTTCGGTGCTGCGCGACTTTGCACATATAGCTAAGGTTCTTTTAACCTTATCAAAGTTCTATTGTCCTCCCACTTTACTTTTCACGAAAAATTCCTTCTAAAAGAAACTTGACGTTCTAAGTGACAAACACTTTTGTCTCCGGTGTTATGGAGGAATACTTAACAAAGACAGGTTCATCCGACTTTGGTTGCAAACATCTTTCTTATGCATAGCATACCAATGTTTAAGAAAGGACAACTTGGGTTTTATCCCAAACCATAACATATGGTGTCATTTCAACGGATTATGACGGAGCTCTTTTCAGTGGAAAAAACGGTACTCTCTAAAGCTTTTAATCTTTAAAATATAATGGCAGTTTTATGAATTATACCTTTGATCTTACCATGTCAAACAAGGTTTAATTACATATCTCGAATCCTCCATACTCTTATGGTGTTTCGGGAAATGCAAATCCACGGAACGATTCCTTAAATCTTAGGTATTATGCTAAACTCTGTAACTCAAATATCTTCCTTTATGATCTTATCATAAACTATTTATATTCTTGTTACAATGATTTTGCACTTCATCTCGAAAGTCCTTGAACTTTTCAAATGTTTCACACTTCATCCTTATTAAGTAAATATTCATATATTCACTCAAATTTTCGGAGAAAGCATATGAAGTTGAAATCCATCGCTCTTGACTACACATAATGGACTTCGTACAACAATATGTACAAGCTCCAATAAGATAGTCATTCGTTCCCTTTTGGCCTATGAACAAAATTTTAATTATCTCTAGGAAAGTTTCACAAGCGTCATTTGATCAAAATCAAATAGACTCCAAAATTCCATCAATATGGAGTTTCTTCATGTTTTCTTTCCAATATAATTTAAACGGCGATGTCACTTCCTAAGTGATCTTCCAATCAATTTGTCTTTCGACATTTTTAGCACTAGTTTTATGGATGTGATTTTTCCAACGAGATTTTTGAATCATCCATCTTTTATGGATTACGGCAATTATTTGAACAACCCTTTTGTTCTCATAATACCTGATAAAACAATTGAAGGCAAGCTTTGATGTTTAACGAGCAACACAATAACCCTTTATTTGTTCTCGATGAACATCATCACATATTCTTTTGCTAGTTACTTAGGCCATTGTAGTTCATGAATTGTGTTGTTTCGTATGACGATTCACACCAACAAATTTAGTATCAAATACTTAAGAACCACATTGTTTAATAAGCAAAGAATACAGCCATAACATGTATATCATCTATATACTTAAACTGAACAATTCTAGTCCTTTTCTTTTCTGCCATATATTTATGAGATTCTCTTTCAGTATTTCCTTTTCTGTTTGAAAGAATCTATCAACATCAATAGTGGAGTCATACATATGACACATAGTCCAAAGCGTGTATAATTAAATACTAATATCTTTGGACTTGCACTTTGAAGTAGATCACCATTAACAAATGTTTGGTGTTCTTTCAAATTCCTTTCTTTAGTAATCTCTTGGTGTAGTAAACATTTTACCTACATCAAATATTCACCCTCATCATGGATTTATCCATGATCGAGCTACTTTTATCTTGTAACGGTGAATCACGAGTATAATGTTGCTCTCCTAAACCTTTTGGAGGATTAGGACAACTAGTGTCTCCAACCTTTTGCAAATTCTCATCAAATATGAGAACATGACTTTTGCCATATTATACTCTATCATGTTGCAACCAAAACTTCGTTTCAGATATCACAATATCTTCCACACATCATGGTTTCTGAAACAACTCTTTCAGATCCTAGATAACCTTGATATTAAGACAATTCTTTGAATATCAAGAATCATGGAGACAAACATGATACTCATACACTAACACTTGGAATTGTCACTCTTGTTTTAATACCAATTATTAAACTTCATGGAGTAACCGGAACTTACTGAAAGTTTGCAATAGGACTTTTAAACTTTAGATTAACACTTCAAAACAATACGATACCAGTTCGTAAAGTAACTAACCAGAATTCTATAGTTCTATCATCTCAATTATAACTAAGCGCAAGGTGGTAAACGGATGCCAATGACTACAACAACTATGCAAATTCACTTTGATTTAGTTTATGATAAATTGAGTTCTAATTAATAATTAAATTAATCTAGGTGAACTCCCACTCAAAACAATATCCCTCACATTGTTTTAGTGATCACACGAACCAAATCCACCACATCAAAACCGATCATAGCGAGAGTTGATATAGCTTCAATGGCGAACAATCAACATGTTCATCATATCTACTATATGACTCATGCTCTACCTTTCGGTAATCCGTGTTCCTGAGGCCATGTCTGTACATGCTAGGCTCGTCAAGATCAAACCTTAGTTTCCGCATGAGCAAATCTGGCTTGCTCACGTTGTATACACTTGCAGAATCTAGCACACCCGATCATCACGTGGTGTTTCGAAACAACAAGCTTTAGCAACGGTGCTAACTAAGGGTGAACACTTTATGATTTGAAATTCATGTGCATGAGGGATCATCTTATAATGCTACCGTCGTCTACTAAGCAATACAAGATGCATAAAGGATTAACATCACATGCAATTCATAATATGTGATATGATATGGCCTTTTCTTCTTTGTGCTTCCGATCTCCATCTTCTAGCACGAACATGATCTCCATCATCACCGGCATTGCATCAAGGTCAATGACGCTTCTCCATGGTTGTCTTCCACCGGCTTCAACTATTACAACTACTTTGAATAGACACGCGGGTTTTAACAGAATTTAAAGACAACCATATGGCTCCTGCCGGTTGCCAACTTACAACAAGGAACATTGCATACATTATATATAATCACAATCATGGCCATATCACATCACTGCACACCCCTGCAAAACAAAGTTAGACGCCTCTACTTTCTTTGCATATTTTACGTGGTTTGGGGCTTTCAATAAGTGTCGTTCTAACTTACGAACAAGAACCACAACATTGATACTAGTATTGTTAATCACCCGTTGTAAATTGGATCTTAACTATGCTAGGAGAAACAGGCACCCGCAAAGCCACTTATGCAATACAAGTTGCATGTCAAGCGTGGAGCAAGTCTCATGAACGATGTCATGTAAGGTTAGCCCGGGCCGCTTCATCCCAACATACCGCAAGATGCAAAGTACACAAGAAGCAATCGACAATAAAAGCATCAACGCCCACAATGACCATTGTGTTCTACTCGTGCAACAGATCTACATATAGACACGGCTCTGATACCACTGTAGGGGTTCGTAGCATGGAAAACAAAAAATTTCTATCGCATACAAACAAACAAGCCAAGATCTATCTACTAGATTGTAGCAACGAGTCGATGGAATAACTTACCCTCGAAGATTCCAAAGCGGTTAACGAGAGCAGATTCTCGTGGGTGATGTAGTCGTACACTTCCGATCTCAAGATCGCGTAGACAATCCTTCCGGCGCTGCGTTCCGGCAGCGCTCCCGCAGTCGGTCACACGTTCGGTACTCGACGAAGACCTTCCTCTCCCTTGTTCCAGCAGGCAGCGGAGGTTGTAGCACTCTCCTCGCGATTCCGGCAGCACAACGGCGTGGTACCGGAAGTAGAGGGGAGATCCCGCAGGGCTTCGCCTTAAGCCGGAGCGAGTATGGTGGAGTATGAGAGAGAGCTATTAGTGGTCTAGAGATTAGACACACCAATTAGAAGGCTCTAAACCGCAGGCTAAAGCAATTAGAAGCTCTAAACCAAACGGCTCTAAACCGGAGATTAGAGGTAGAAACTTGTGTGTCTCAAGGAGGAGCCCTGCCCCTCCTTATATAGGTGGAGGGTCTAGGCGCGCCAGGGAGGGAGGGAGTCCCTCCCCAACTCGGCCTAGGGCTGGCGCCGGCTTGGAGGAGAGAAACTCCTCCTCCAAGTTGGTTTCAACCTCCTCTTGCTTGTTTCCCACAGTTTCCTGTTTCCCACAGTTTCCTGTTTTCCACAGTTTCCTGTTTTAGCCGTTTGACTTTCAAACTGGCAATTTGACTTTCATGTTTTTGGAACAGCAAGAACACTTAGTACATGATGCAATCATTCAATGACACATTCATGTACCCTCCCCCCCCCCCCCCCCCCGGAGTGCCGGACAATCCGGAACCTTCTAGAACATTCCCGATGAAAACACCGGAATCATTCCCGAACTCCGAAACGGGACTTTCCTTATATGAATCTTATTCTCCGGACCATTCCGGATCACCTCGTGATATCCCGGATCCCATCCGAGACTCCGAACAACATTTGGTCTCTTTCTCATAATACCATAACTACTCAAAACAACGTCGAATCCTTAAGTGTGTCTCCCTACGGTTCGTGAATTATGCGGACATGATCGAGACACTTCTCCGAACAATAACCAATAGAGGAATCTGGAAATTCATATGGCTCCCACATATTTCTACGATTACTTTGCGATCGAATGAACCACTTACATACGATACCAATTTCCCTTTGTCTCACGATAGTTTACTTATCCGAGGTTATGATCGTCGGTATCTCTGCATACCTAGTTCAACCTCGTTACTGATAAGTACTATTTTCTCGTTCCCGTGATATGTGATCCCTTGTGAGCCAGTCACATGCTTGCAAGCTAATTGGATGACATTTCACCGAGAGGGCCCAGAGTATATCTATCCGTCATATGGATGGACAAATCCCACTCTTGATCCATGTGTTTCAACCAATACTTTCCGAACACTCAATGCCACCTTTATAGCCACCCAGTTACGGTGTGGTGTTTGATGTCATCAAAGCATCCATCCGGTAAAGGTGATATGCATGATCTCATGGTCGAAGGAATTAGGTTACTATGTATCAGAAAGCATATAGCAATTGAACTATTGAAATGACTTGATCTTTATGCTACGCTTATCTATAGGAGTATGTCCACCATATCATTCTCCTAAAGATATGATCCTGTTGTTAATAACATCTCTATGTTCATGATCAGGAAACCATGATCATATATTAACCAACAAGCTAGTTTAACAAGAGGCTTTACTAGGGACTCTTATTTTAGTTTACAAATCACACAAGTATTAATGTTTCCGGTTAATACAATTATAGCATGGTATGTAAACATTTATCATAAGTGTGAAGATATGATAATAACCACTTTATTATTGCCTCTTGGGCATATCTCCAACAGAATACAAGGTCCATAACCACAAATATGTTCATAATAGTTAAATAGAAGATCCATGACCACAAATATATCCATAATAGTGACATAAGCTCCATGACCACAAATATGTCCATAATAGTGACATAAGCTCCATGACCACAAATATGTCCATAATAGTCACATACAAGCTCCATGACCACAAATATATCCATAATAGTCACATACAAGCTCCAACACTAGAAATAAGATCATACACAAGCTCCATGACCACAAATAGTGCATAACAAGTGCATACGATTTCATAATACAACTCCACATGTCAACACATCGCCGGAGATCGACAAGTTCATCCTTCATGGACATCCTACAAGTGATTCACAAGTAAATTTTGACATAGGATAGAACATAGCAAGTAAATTTTGACAAGTCATTTGGTAAGAATAATCACAATTCATATAGCAAGAATAATGACATGAGATTCACACAAGTCCTATGTTGGGAGTGATTCTACAAGTCATATGGTAAGAATTTCACAATTTTGACAAGTCATATTTTCTACAAGTCCTATGTCCTATGTCGGGAGTGATTCTACGATGTGAAATTCTACTAGTCACTAGAACGAGAGTACAAACCTAAAAGAGTGAGCGATGGAGCGGGTTGTCAGGTCGTTGTCCCCCTGTAGGAGACGTCTGCATGGTCTCCTCCTGAGACGGTTGTCGCCCAAACTCCATATTGTTGGATCCACCTGAGGCATGTAGCTACAAGATAGAAAATATGAGCCATAGTCAATATGCACTACATATGTGGTATTTTGAGATTGGCACCTAATACACAAGACAACTTACCCATGTGTTGATGTCAAAAGGATGTGGATCAACCGTAGGAAGAGTGGCGCCACTCGGCAGCAACGTCTACAAATCAAGCATGTGCGGGTAAGGTGTATGGAACTAGAATTCGTCTTAGGTCCTATGAGCAAGAACTTACCGCTATCTGGGGCTCGCAGGCTGCCATCTTCTGTGCAAACCACGCCATCATCTGACTCTGCTGAGCAATGATAGCCTAAGCCTGCTCCCTTTGTCTCCTCTCGTTCTCCAAGTCCTCCTACGTTGTGTCATTGGAAGGTCATGGATATTACAAATGGAAAACATGGAATGAAATGTGGATGACCAAAGAAGAAGTGAATACCCGAATCTTATCGATGGCTCTAGACGACGCTGTCGGGCGGGACTGTATGGAAGACGAAGAGATTGAGTTGTCACGCCTAATCTCTCTCATAGACCGGACGGTCTTAGGATCGACGGCGCTGTCACACATCCACAAGCGGCCATTCTTTCGGCCGCCTCCCGCACACATGGCAACCTCAGGGTCGAAGGGCTCGGTATCGGGGTTCGTGCCGGGATGTGTTGTGGCAAAGAACTTCCGGTACTCCGTGTCCTTGAGCTCGGCGTTCGGGCTCACCCACGTAAGCGTCCCATCCTCCTTGTTCTTCTTCTTATGAAACTTACTCCAGACCGTGAATATCGAGGGCTCCGCGCCTAGCTCTTTTGCCTGCAAGAGTGACCACGAAGATACATCAAGAGGGACGCATTTGCGGCATAAGAAACAACATGATGAGCAAGGTTAAGAGAAAGATTTTTCTCACCGTGTTCTGTATGCAGACGGCCATGGGTAAGCTGCCTTGCGTGTGTGATCCACCTCCCATCTCGGCTCTCTTTAGCTTTCCTTCTTCGTTCCTCCTCTTGAACTCGGCGCTTGTCCACCAATGGACAATAGCACGGTAGACTCCCGGTCTGGCGTGACCTATGAACGGAGGAGGTACCTGCATACACAAAATACACATATTAGTAAAAGTCGTACGGAGTAGGGCACCGCATAGACAAAATACATATATTACCTGCAAGTTTGCCATGGCTCCATAAAGATATTTCGGGATTGAGACTTGTTCTGCATTGGGAGTTTACGCTTCTCGGCATACCATCTTCTAACGCAACCCACACGTGCCTCGTGCATAGTGTCAGTAACCTGCTTTACAGCCGCCCTGCGAGACTGGGCAATGCACTCATCGCGGTTACAATCTGGGTCCATCTGAAAGTAAGTCTACAAGCAGGATAGACATAGATTAAAAGTGGCAGAAAGGCGTTAGTTCAACTATTTTCAACCTCAAGGTTATCGAATGGTTAGTAGTCGAAGAAACTTACCCAGAACTCCGTGAGGACCCTCGCTAGGAACTTGTGCTTCGTGCCCAAGGGATCTTTTGCTCGCTTGTATTGCCTCCAAGACGAAACTATCACCCAACGACCATTGGACATTTTTACAGCTCCAGGGTAGTACTTCTTGATGATGCATCCAAGGATGCTCGAGTATGTGCGCACATACCTCCCACCCTTATACACAAACGAACTTTGTCGTGTAGAGTACACGGCAAAGACCCTCGCTCGTGTAGAGTACACGGCAAAGACCCTCGCTCGTTGGACAAAACTCGCGGAAATATTTCGCGCTTTGAATAAAATAAATGGCGCGAATGTTTCGCGCGTTGAACAAAATAAATAGCGGGAGTATTTCGCGTAGAAATAGGAATTTGCAATTCAAAACTTTGCTGTGTCTGACGGTGAGACACACGGCAAAGGCATGCCGTCAACCCGGGCCGTGAACTGCGCTGTATGGTGGGCCCAACAAAGGCAATGTGCCGTGTGATTTCTTTGCCGTGGGCTATTTTTGGGCTTTGCCGTGAATTTATTCTTTGCCGTGTGTCTAGGCTGAGGTTTGCCGTGAGGTTTTCGGATGCCGTGTATCGTCTAGGGTGCCGCCGTGCAGTGCTTCTTTGCCGTGCGTTGTGTTGTGGGGTCGCATGGCAAAGAGGTCTTTGCCGTGCATCGACGCACGGCAAATCCTAAGTGCACGGCAGCGCCCAATTTTCCCGTAGTGGCGGCGTCATGCCTTCCTCCCACCACAATTAACCTATCCTCACCCGCACGTAGGAGGCACACTCCGATCTCGAGCCCCTGTTCACTGCTCCTCTTCAAACCACGATCGATCCGATCGTCCTCACGACGAGTCCCTGATAGCTCTCTCTCCCCTGTGACCACCTCTGCCTCCCTCACCAACAAGGACATCGTCGTCAGGGCCTTCACGAGCTCCCTCCTCTGCCGCCTTCTGCTCCTCCTACCGGTGGCCAAAAGTTCTGCTCCACCGCAAGGCCACAAACCAGCGCCGGTGTCCTCCCACCTCGCCACCTTGCTAAAACCTCAACCCCAGCAAGTCCACCGCCGGTTCCAGTCTCCGGTTCGACCTCACCTCTGGCCGCCGACCTCAGCTATGGTGTCTTTCCCCGACCGCGTATGTTCTGCACTTCTTCTCCATGTGGAGCCGTCCTCGGTCCTCCTCTTTGTAGTGTTCAAGCTCGCCCTGCCCTTCTATCCCGATGGTTCCAGCCGCAGGAGCCTAGCTCTGGCCGCCGCCTCTGCTTCGCTCGCCACGGTCGACCACGACGGCTGCTGGTGGTCCCTCTATGTTCCGGCAGACGGCATGCATGTTCCTACCGACCAAGTGCTGCACGAGATCTTGCTCCGTTCATGGTCGCACACGGCACTTCGGTACCACTACGACTACCTCCGCTCCGACGCTGGCAAGATGATGGTGTGGTTTCTGTTATGACAAAAGATGGACGTGCTGGTGACTGGTGAGGTCAGCCGCGGACTGCCCGCCGCTCTATACTACCACGTGCGTGGAGGCGAATGCGAGGCACGTGGGCGGAGTGGAGGGAGAGGGAAGCGAGGAGGCACGGACACGAGGGTGACAGTGATGTGTGGCCGGAGGCGGCGTGGAGCTCCTGCGAAGCGATGGAAGGTGGGGATGTGGCCGCGCGCGAGGAAAGTGAAGATGACGATGTTCAGGCTCTTTGCTTCCTTTGCCTGCATGGTGATAGCATGTATGTTCCTTTGTCGGACGGAAGGAGCCACTCAGCCACATCTCGTGAAGTACCTGCATGTCAAGTAGTAGTACCTGAGAAGGTAGACATACATAATCATGGGCGGATGCAAGGCAAGCCAAGGGGGTGCACAGGACACCCCCTAGAAAAACATTTCTTTGTAAACTAGCATCTTTTTACCTTACGTGCACCCCCTAAAAATATGTTTTATTTGTTATAGCACCCTTAGTGCATCCTGATCTCAAACTCTCTAACTCCGCCACTGTACACGCCACTGTACATAATATCAGATCATTCTACTTGAAGTATGTGGATGTATCCATCCATGCCCTACTTGTCGTGGAGGTTTGTGGTTGCCGTCCATGAACGCGGAGAGAAGCTCGCACATCCACCGATGGATTATTGTGCTGTTTGATCTGATGTACAAGTAGAAGCTATTTCTGGGTTTGCTAGGAAGAGTTCAAGAGAGAACATCCGAAACTCACCGCGAAACCGCTGAGGCGATCAAGACGGACTGTATATTCTTTCGAATTAATTAATAGATTTTTTTCCCCGCAAAAAAAAGAAGTTATTTCTGGGTTGTTGTAATATATAGCTCTTATGATCACGCAGTACAATTATCAGATCGTGTAAGTTATGTGTTGTTTGTACTAAAGTGGTGATAGGCAAGTTAAATGAAGTTTGCTTGTACGGCATGAATAATTGTCAGATGAGTATTTTGTTAACATAGTCAATCCTATTTTCAACTTTAGCTACAAATTAAATGCATTACAGATTGTGTCTTATAAATTTTTCTTTTGGATACAAAAGTACAACAGAACAATCTATGCCGGTGTTCCAAGTTGTCATTCAAAATTATACTATCAAGTATCAGAGAGAATTTTTGGGACCAACAAAACTAGCTGCATCTGACATTTGAAAACGCCTACACATATATGCATCAAACAGTCGATTGTGGTGGAGGATGTGATCTTTGTTTTTTTCCGCATACTATATCCAAAGGTGTTGGCAATAAAAGTGGAAATCAGTTAAATATGGAGAAAATACATACTACATGATATCATAGAAAACCTGCCGATGTAATAAAACGAAGCAATAAAACAAAGGAAAAAATACATAATCGGTTGCATTGTTCTTTACTGGTGATGTTTTTTTTAACAGGGGAAGGACCCCGAAGGATCCAGATGTAAGGACATTTAGCCATACATCTTTTTATACACGAATTTTCACTACGATCATATTTACATATACGACAAGAAAAAACCGTAGCAACGCACGGGCACTCAACTAGTTTTTGTAGAAGATAGTTAGCATGGCAAGTAGGCGTGTCAAGTGAGCTGATTAGGAAAGTGAATATACAACCGAGTCACCCATATTCAAGTCCTTAAGGACATGAAATTCGGATTCCTATTATTTTAAAAACAAAATATTTATAGAGGCTTCTTTTATCGCATTTC
Source organism: Avena sativa (assembly GCA_916181665.1). Classification (NCBI taxonomy): domain Eukaryota; kingdom Viridiplantae; phylum Streptophyta; class Magnoliopsida; order Poales; family Poaceae; genus Avena; species Avena sativa. The sequence goes on from OV702284.1 coordinate 87,572,168, forward strand.
TTTCAAAAAAAAAAAGAAGAAGAGCAGCTAAAAGATAGGTGGGCCTAGAGACAGATGTTCTAAGCAGCACCCGATGAGCACAATTATAAGCAACACCATTGAGATCTGGTTTGATGCGGAACACCACGCTGATGCAGAGTAGAGGATTCTAGCTAGGGTGTGCCTGGTGTTCCAATGCGTGATGTGATCCGAAACAATTTTTTCCATACTGGCAACCGCCTTGGCCAGTAGTTTGTCGTCGGTCAGCAGCGTGGGAGTACTGGTGACATCGCTAGCTTCTGAGACATTTCAGCTGCCAGCAACATCGCTCTCGCTTCAGCTTGCAAGACAGTTCATTACCTCTGATGATGAAGACCACCTAGCCTGCGGTCAAGATGTTTGTCAACGTCCCAGTCTGAAAACCACATCCAAGGGGTCTTCCGTCTTCTGAGGGCTTGACCTGAACAAAGGATGACCTCGTGACCAACAAGGTCGATCAGTTCCGCTCCTTCGTTGTGGTTTCATGATAACTTCCCGTCTGAACTCCTAGTACTAGTTGGACTCGGGACCGACCGACCGGATTGCCCGTCTCGTCTTTTCCCACTGGGATGCTCTCGTCTTGGTCCTCTTCTCTTTTTAAAATGACCTAGGCCATCTGGGTCAGTGCGCGTCTTGACTATGCGTCTTGTCTATTCCTACTTCCACATGTTCCTGTCCGTCTTGTGTCAAGCAAAACTAAAAAATTACCAGTATTTTCTTAGTTTCTCTAAACGAAGGCAAAATCTTTGTCTCGCTCATTAATTAAGAAGATGATGTCTAATTTTAAGAAAAAATCGAATGAAAACCTATGATAACAAGGCCAAGCCCACCAAAACAACACACACTCACCAACACCCAAACCTAACTAAGACCCAAACAACGAGCCGCACTCTTTTTCTGAAAATAGTTGCGCCCGTTACGAGCTAGACACCTAGATATTTTAGTATTTTTTTAAAACACATGTATCTTATCTAGACGTCTTTAAATATGTTCACTCTTTTTCTCCGATACATGTGTTTCAGAAATAGACTAAATATCTTATAATTTGAAATAGGGAGATTACTAATTTTCTACCTCGCACATCCTTTTGAATGTCTAGTGTTTTTCTTTTTGATGACGAGGTACGAGCGGAAACAAGACTGCTGTGCAAATGCACTTGTAACGACGTTCTGAGCCGTCTGTCAATTGCTTGGCTTCAACGGCCGGGAAGGACTTCTGTCGTCCTCCGATCAGTTCCGTGAGGCGACCGGCGGGCCCGGTACGGTGATATCCACCTGGGTCTGGGACGATGCGTTCGCCGCCAGCAAACGTCCTTCCTTGTCCTCATCGGTCTATAGTTTCGAAACAAACGGCCGCTCCTCATCTCTCGTCGATCGAGTTGCTTGCTTGCGTGTCCGCGTATCTCCATCAATAAAAGTGTAACGGAAATAGCGAAAAGAAAGAGATGGTAGGAGCTAGCTAGAAAGTGGCATGGAGAAAACTTTGCCTTTTTTATCAATTTTTTTTGAACATGTAGTGAGAAGCAAATAGCGTGGCCCATGAACTAGCTAGAACTAATGGTTAGATCACCTCGTTCTGCATGGATTGAGAACTATTCTGTTTCTACTTTTTCTAGAAACCTCTCGAAGAGGGGAATAGAGTTGACCTTTGCCCTGATGAAAATCATGCAAAAACGCACAATCGAGGAGACTCGTCGTTTACACGAAGCAAGTCTATACCAAACACAACAAACTTATTCCTCCGGTTCTTGGGCTGCCGTCCTGCCTTGCACCATTAGATACCAACTAGATGGACCCAGCGAGCTCTGCCGCGTCGTCCTTTGTTAATGTCGTTTAAATTCCGTGGCGAGGGTGTTTGTTTGCTATCTGCTTTTAGTTCGTTGTGTTTGTGCTTGTTCACAGTATAGTGGAGGCCGACACAGGGTATGCCGTGGCTTGTGTCGTGCTTCATCAGGTCTTGATGGCGGTCCCCCAGAAGAAGTTCAGCCGGACACGCTACATCTTATGGCGAAATTTTGGGTGTTTAAAATTGTAAATGCCTGCAAGGAAGACCACAACACGGAACAATGTGATGCCCTTTTATATTTACAATATAGTATAATTTTAAGTTGTTAGAATGGTTATTGACGATGCCCTCGTGGATGTCTTGGAGGATGGTCTTGCCGTCACCGATGGTGACGCACCTTTGGAGTACACCCGAAATGCTGCGCTTGTACAACTCGCCATTAATGATGGTGAAGGCCTTGGACCGGCGAGATATGCGTCGGGTGATGAAGGGGTTAACCTCATGGATGGCCCGATCTTCACGGATCTCGTGGTCAAATCGATGGGAAAGCGAGGGGAAAGGGAGAAGGTAGCGAAAGCGGACACACACCTCGCGAAGAACACGATGAACACACGTAAAACTCACACGATACAAGGCCGATTGCTCCCGAACGGCGGCCACCGGTCCGATAGAATCCTTGCAAGGAAAGATCGGTCAACGTGCTCCCTCAAATCCACATCGGAGAGGGAAGAACACCTTGGGGAGGGTCTTGACAACTTGGAGACGAGACACCGAACTCCAAGGCCTTGTTCAACGATGGATGCGTGATGCAAAGTCCAATCGAGGTTGGTGACGATAGTCGGTCCCCTTGGTAAAGGGGATGAGGAAAAACTAGAGATTCCACACAAAGGGGTTGTGATGCAGCCCGACCTACGGTCGTTACCACATCATGGTCTCCAACTTACGCCAAGTCGTCATGGACTCCAAAGGTGAATCCGTTCCTCTATGCGAACCCACTTCCTACCCTATTGAATGGTATGCTACTTCATACTCCGTCACATATGCATGATAGGTTCACACCGACAAGTACGGAGGCAAGGGAGGAAGCCCGGAACATCAAGCCCGACAAGACGGAGACTTGGAAGAGGAGGCGGAAGAAGCCACGGCTGAACCACCGGAGTCTCCGGCCTACACCGGAGTCTCTGGTCCTGCGCACCGGAGTCTCCGGACCTACCTCCGGACCGACCCCAGCAACCGACCCGGGGACAGTCAGTACGCCACTCCGGAGACGACACCGGAGACTGACCGGAATCTCCAGCCCCTACACCGGAGTCTCCGGCCTGCGTGTTGGGCCTGCGCGCCGCCAGCTGGGCCTTCGGCCCATGTACCCCTCTAGCTCGTCCAAACCCTAGTTTTATCCCTAAACTACCCCTGTTTATGTGGTTGGTCTATAAATAGAGCCCCCACCCCTTCATGTATCCCGGAGGCATAGATGATAGACTAAAGACAACCCCCCTTGTGTGGAATCTCTAGTTTTGCCTCATCCCCTTTACCAAGGGGACCGACTATCGTCACCAACCTCGATTGGACTTTGCATCACGCATCCATCGTTGAACAAGGCCTTGGAGTTCGGTGTCTCGTCTCCAAGTTGTCAAGACCCTCCCCAAGGTGTTATTCCCTCTCCGATGTGGATTTGAGGGAGCACGTTGACCGATCTTTCCTTGCGAGGATTCTATCGGACCGGTGGCCGCCGTTCGGGAGCAATCGGCCTTGTATCGTGTGAGTTTTGCGTGTGTTCATCGTGTTCTTCGCGAGGTGTGTGTTCGCTTCCGCTACCTTCTCCCTTTCCCCTCGTTTCCCATCGATTTGACCACGAGATCCGTGAAGATCGGGCCACCTAAGAGGTTAACCCCTCCATCATCTGGTATCAGCAGCTTTTGGTTGCCACGGATTTCTCATCGATTTGGTCTTTTCCCCATAAATTCAAAAATTCCACCAAAAACAGCCCCAATTCGTGTTTTGGATCGATCTGTGATTTGAGTGAGTTTTGGTTGGTTTTGATCCATGTATTACTTGCTAAACTTGTTGATCTACCTTCCCCTGCGTTCCCATGACCTAATTCCTTGATTTCCCCCATCAATCTGAGGTTTTGGTTCGAGTTTTTTCCGCCCAAAACGCGTCCCGTTCGAGTTCTGAACGTCCTGGAATCTCCCGGACCGGAGTCTCCGGCCTAGACCGGAGTCTCCGGACTTTTTGAGCTCCAGACCGGAGTCTCCGAACCTCCAGACCGGAGTCTCCGCCCCTTCCTGCAGACAGAAAAACTGCAACACGGTTTTGAGCATAACTTTTGCATTTCAACTCGGATTTTGGTGTTCTTTAGCTCGTTTCGAAGAGGAGAAGGAGCTCTACATAATCATCCACGTTGTTCATGATATCTACTCCATACAAATTCCGTGAGCAAGGCGGAATCCAACAATAAAGGGTGAAGATCGTCGACGAAAGGTATAAACATTCCGCGACTTTTCCCCACTTGCATTCCTTTGTGAACCCCCACTATCTTTGCGAGCAACAAACACCTATTGAGACTAGTTCCTCTTATGATTGCTTGGGCTATGCACATTTGATACCTTGTAGATTCCGAGCAAATGTTGTGAGCGCTATCTCATATAGTTATCTTGTATAGTTGTGGGCACAAGGAAGAGGCAAGTGAAAAAGAAAAAGAAAAAGAAAAAATAGAAAAAAGAAAAAGATAAAATAAAAGAAAGAGATATACATGTGCCTCATAGAATAGGAAGCACAAACTCGATGAACATCATATAGGTGGTACTTATTGTGCATATCTTGTAGCCCACCAATTTTGTGCAATCGAACTAGCGTCTCTCCTTGTACTTGTGTGACACGAGCTTATAGTCTTCGCTAGGTAATCATTTGGTTCTTAGCTCAATTTCTCCGCCGCACAGGTCCCATTTATCCCACCGTGTGTGTTTCCTTATACATATTTCTTATCTTGTGGATTGACTTGTTTTTCTTGGTGATCATTGTGGTTCTTTACTTGCTAATACAACATATTGATTTTGGATTGGTTCTTGACATGCCACTTTCCATACCTATCCACCATAGGCCTTGTGTGTGTGTGTTTTTTTTGGTTCGTAGTTGGTTTTGGTTTTCCACGTGAACTTCACTTTGCTTGGTTTATTTCTCTCAAGTGTGGCCACTTGTACGATACGATCTTCCAAGGTAAAGTAAGGTTTGACGTTGCATCCCCAACACCCTCTACCACTTCCATATACAACACTTGGTCTTGTGACTCATGTCTAGGGACTCCGAAACCGAGGGTGATATCTATGGAGAATCCAGGATGAGCCACCATGACTACGACTCCACAAGTATAGAGGACATGACGGAGCACAACACCGACAATGGCTCTGCATGCTTTGAGGACCCAGAGCACTACACCTACGACGAATCCACATGCATGGAAGACATGGAGCTCTACGTCGACAATGGCTCCTCATGCATGGAGGATATGGAGCACTACACCGACAATGGCTCCACATGCTTGGGTGATATGGAGTACTACACCAATAATTACTCCCCAAGCATGGACGACTTCGAGTGCGACATCGGCGATGCCTCGCCGAGCATGGAGGACACGGAGAACTTCATCGACTTTGATGGCTCCTCCATGAGCCATGAAGAATTCCTCCATCGTGTGGAGATGGAAGCCTACTACGCCAAGCAAGAGGAGGCGCATCATCAAGATTCCATGACCTTCAAGGCCAAGCGTGCCACACCAAAGGGCACCACCTACTTCGATGATCCACCTCCAAGGCGACAAGCGCCACCATCGACAAGGCATCAAGTGCCACCACCTAGATGACGTTAAGCTCCACCACCTCCAAGGCACCAAGCTCCATCACCTCCAAGGCGCCAAGATCCACCTCCTATCCAAACAAGAGTGGCGTCCAAACATCATATACATCAAGAGGCGCCAATAAACAAGACTCTTCATCGACAAACATCCTCTCATGAGCATCGATACCATAAAGAGGATACAAGATATTGTCAAAGACATCTTCGCCATAAATACGAAGAATTCATGATGAGATCCATCCATAAGGCTCAATCAAGCTCAAGAAGGCACCACAAACACAAGAAGAGTGCCAAGACAAGTGATCATCGTCGCGAGTGTCATGTGGACGACCAAGTGCGCCACCTACATAAACCATCGGCAAGGCACGTCAATGACCTACGTCGACACCATCATAGGGCACCTTCAACTACTCGTGCCACCACCACAATGGCACAAAGAGCAAGCCTTCCTCCACACCATCAAGCTTCAACGCCTACGCTTGACTTCTGCGAGCTCGCGAACGAGGAAAATGAAGACCTCAACTTTGCGAAGTTGGCTGAGTTCGGCAAGAGGATGTCTACACTCCAAGATGGAGGAAGCCAAGGCCACATAGGTGATTAAGTCGATCCGAGCACCTCTCTCGACAACACCATGAGCCTACTTCCACCACTACTACGAGATGGCCACAAGACGGTCGAGCATGGGATTTTCCCTTCGACCATGGAGGAGAGTGATGATGCCCATCTTATGGCATCCAACCTTGAAGGCGACAAGGTCAAGAATGGTGAGCATGGGATTTTCCCTTCACCAAAGGAGGCGCATGGAGTTGAGGAACCCGAGCCTACCCCTATATGCTTGAGTGATGATGTGGTACCAATCCCATGTGAGTATGAGAGCCACTTAGCCCACTTGAGTGAGAACAAGAGTGAGATGAGTGACTCCGCCTTATGTGAGATTGAGTGCTTCCACTTTGAGGGCATGAGTGATACACCTAGTGAGTTGAGAGTGGTAGTTGATAGGTCAAGTGAGACCATTTCTATTTCTAACAACTTACCCTCTACCTCTAGTGTGTTCTCTTATGTTGTGCTAGGTTCCATGGATGAAGACGTGCCAAGCCATGAAGCAATGATGCCTCGAATGGAGAAGATGTACATGGTGGATGAAGAGGATGCTATGCCATGGCTACATCAAGAAGACGAAGTCGTCCACAAGGAGGCCACTACTACCACAACACCCACTTCATATGAGAGGTATGAACAAGGTAAAAATAAGGGTGTTGATGATGCCATGATCCCACTAGTGGACATGATGAATTGTGAGGATATGCATGTTATGGATGATACTTGTGACATTACATATGCTTCATCCACATTCCCATGTGATGCTTTGCCTTTGCATAATATTGATCATGTGGAATTGTTTGATTGCGATATCATTGCCATAAACATGCCATGCTATGCATCTTGTGTGTATCCTCCAATTTCTATGGACATGCTTTATCATGCTAGTCATTCAATTTCTCTCGTTGCTTGCGATAAGATGAATGCTTGCTATTTCACTTGTTTTGCTTGCAACAATATTGATCATATGCGTTATAATGAGATGGCCCCCATAGCTTTCTCAATTTTTGGAGATTTTGATGATTGCCGTGATAAGCATGCTCCCCACTTGCATACTCACCATGCATCTATTTCATACTTGATTGACATTAATTGTGATGTGCACAAGAAGAGATACGTCATGATGGATGATGTGTATCTATACCATGCACACACGTTCTTCCTTTTGTGTATGATGTGTGTAGGTACCCGCACTATCATGTCTACCTCGGTTGAGCACGAGTTGACAAAAAGAGCTCTTGAGAGCATCCCACCAGTGAGTTCAAGATCTAACCCAGCTCTGATACCTTTTGCATGCTTTGCATCTTTCATGTTGGCAAATTGCTCTTTCCTATGGTTTGATTGCAAGCATGTTGATGGTATTATCTCACCTTGTGACATTTATGTTTCTTCGCTTTTGGATAATGATGCTTTGTGTGTTGCAACAAAAATGTTGAACATTTTCTCTTTCCGATGTTTTGTGTGCAACCACAATTCCATTAAGAGCATGTATTGTCATGAGAGCTCCCAAGAATCTTGTCTTGTTGTTGCAACAAACATAAGGACCACTTGCTCTTTCATATGGTTTATTTGCAAACTTGTTGTTTTTGCTTCCGCTTGGGATATTCATATTCCCATGATATTTGATTTTGATGATATGTGTATGGCATCCAACATATTGAGCAATTCCTCTTTCCAATGGTTGGTTTGCACACGTAATGTTTTTGTTTTGGATATGCTTCCTCGTGTGTTTTTGCCAAATTCTCCTATTCTTGCATCAAAGATGTTGATATATATGTTAGTCAATTGCTTTGTGTGCCACCCTACTATGTTATATGGAGGTTTTGAGTTCCCACATTTGGATGATTTTGCAACGATTTCCATGCACTTTGACCTTGCATATGCATCCCGTTTGCTATACTTGAGTTGTGCTAATCGTGTTGTGAACAAGAATGGACATGCCACAAATGACATGCTCCTCTATCACACACAAACATATGTTGCTTGGTCTTTGTTGTATGAAGGTACAAATGCATATACGTCAACCTCCACCAACCATGGGTTGACAAGAAGAACCGAAGCGAGCTACCTATGGCTACCCTTCATCGAGCTATCTCTACAAGCTAAGGTGACTTCCTTCTACTTGAGGACTCATGCGATAATGTTCATGAATTGGCTACGCTTTGAGTGTTGCTTCGCTTTTGTTGTGAGCTTTGTAGGCTTCATGGAAGGTGAAGGAACATTGAAGTGTTGTCAAGTCAATCTTCCCGAGGACGACTATATGGTGAACCCCAGGATCAAGGATGTCCTTTGACCTCTTCTACTTCGTGATGAACATGGAGAGTCGTGGACGACTCTTTTTGAAGGGGGGGATATGATGCAGCCCGACCTACGGTCGTTACCACATCATGGTCTCCAACTTACGCTAAGTCGTCATGGACTCCAAAGGTGAATTCGTTCCTCTATGCGAACCCACTTCCTACCCTATTGAATGGTATGCTACTTCATACTTCGTCACATATGCATGATAGGTTCACATCGACAAGTACAAAGGCAAGGGAGGAAGCCCGGAACATCAAGCCCGACAAGACGGAGGCTTGGAAGAGGAGGTGGAAGAAGCCACGGCTGAACCACCGGAGTCTCCGGCCTACACCAGAGTCTCCGGTCCTGCTACACCGGAGTCTCCGGTCCTGCGCACCGGAGTCTCCGGACCTACCTCCGGATCGACCCCAGCAACCGACCCGGGGACAGTCAGTACGCCACTCCCGAGACGACACCGGAGACTGACTGGAATCTCCGGCCCTGACCGGAGTCTACGGCCCCTACACCGGAGTCTCCGGCCCGCGTGTTGGGCCTGCGCGCCGCCAGCTGGGCCTTCGGCCCATGTACCCCTCTATCTCGTCCAAACCCTAGTTTTATCCCTAAACTACCCCTGTTTATGTGGATGTCCTATAAATAGAGCCCCCACCCCTTCATGTATCCCGGAGGCATAGATGATAGACTAAATACAACCCCCCTTGTGCGGAATCTCTAGTTTTGCCTCATCCCCTTTACCAAGGGGACCGACTATCGTCACCAACCTCGATTGGACTTTGCATCACGCATCCATCGTTGAACAAGGCCTTGGAGTTCGGTGTCTCGTCTCCAAGTTTTCAAGACCCTCCCCAAGGTGTTCTTCCCTCTCCGATGTGGATTTGAGGGAGCACGTTGACCGATCTTTCCTTGCGAGGATTCTATCAGACCGGTGGCCGCCGTTCGGGAGCAATCGGCCTTGTATCGCGTGAGTTTTGCATGTGTTCATCATGTTCTTCGCGAGGTGTGTGTTCGCTTCCGCTACCTTCTCCCTTTCCCCTCGCTTTCCCATCGATTTGACCACGAGATCCGTGAAGATCGGGCCACCCAAGAGGTTAACCCCTCCATCAGGTTGTCTTTAGTCTATCATCTATGCCTAAGGGGTACATGAGGGGTGGGGGCTCTATTTATAGGCCAGCCACTAAACAAGGGGTAGTTTGGGAATAAACTAGGCAAAGGGGTAAGTAAAGGGAATATTCCAGGGCATCAAACCCAGATCCGCGCGTAGGCAGGGTATTCCGGCGGTGAGTCCGGCGGCGCCGGATCTGGTGCCGGGATTTCCGGTCGTCGCCGGATATTCCGGTCGCGCGCCGGAACGGCTCTCTGTAAGCGCTTTCGGCGGTGGTTCCGGTCGACCGGTGCTGTCGCCGGGGATTCCGGTGGGGAGCCCGGTTCGCCGGTGCCGTTGTCGGAGATTCCGGCGGTGGAACCGATTCGCCGGTTCTAACGCTGATTCTAGATAGAGCTTCTTCCGTCTCCTCTTCCAAGCCTCCGTCTTGTCGAGCGTGAGTCCTCGGGCTTCCTCCCTCGTCTCCGTACTCGTTGGTGTGAACCTATCATGGTCATATGATGGAGAATGAAGTAGTATACCATTCAATAGGGTACGAAGTGGGCTCGCATAGAGGAACGGATTCACCTTTGGAGTCCATGAAGACTTGGTGTAAGTTGGAGACCTTGATGTGGTAACGACCGTAGGTCGGGCTACATCAGCTCCCCCCTTCAAAAAGAGTCATCCTCGACTCTACATGCTCATCACAAAGTAGAAGAGGTCGAGATACCTTCTTGATCCTGGGGTTCACCATATAGTCGTCCTCGGGAAGATTGACTTGACAACACTTCAATGTTCCTTCACCTTCCATGAAGCCTACAAAGCTCACAACAAAAGCGAAGCAACACTCAAAGCGTAGCCAATTCATGAACATTATCGCATGAGTCCTCAAGTAGAAGGAAGTCACCTTAGCTTGTAGAGATAGCTCGATGAAGGGTAGCCATAGGTAACTCTCTTCGGTTCTTCTTGTCAACCCATGGTTGGTAGAGGTTGACGTATATGCATTTGTACCTTCATACAACAAAGACCAAGCAACATATGTTTGTGTGTGATAGAGGAGCATGTCATTTGTGGCATGTCCATTCTTGTTCACAACACTATTAGGACAACTCAAGTATAGCAAACGGGATGCAGATGCAAGGTCAAAGTGCATGGAAATCGGTTGAACATCATCCAAATGTGAGAACTCAAAAACTCCATATAATGTCTTAGTGTGGCACTCAAGGCACTTCACTAGAATTTTGATCAACATCCTTGATGCGAGAATTGGGAATTCGGCAAAAACACACAAGGAAGAATGTCCAAAACAACATCATTATGTGTGCAAACCAACCATTGGAAAGAGATATTGTTCATTATGTTGGATGCCATACACATATCATCGATAGCAAATATCATGGGAATATGAGTATCCCAAGCGGAAGCAAAAACAACATGTTTGCAAAAAAACCAAATGAAAGAGCAAGTGGTCCTTATGTTTGTTGCAACAACAAGACGAGATTCTTGGAAGCTCTCATGACAATACATGCTCTTAATGGAATTGTGGTTGCATACAAAACATTGGAAAGAGAAATTGTTCAACAATTTTGTTACAACACACAAAGCATCATTATCCAAAAGCGAAGAAACATGAATGTCACAAGGGGAGATAATACCATTAACATGCTTGCAAGCAAACCATAGGAAAGAGCAATTTGTCAACATGAAAGATGCAAAGCATGCAAAAGGTATCAGATCTGGGTTCGATCTTGAACTCACTTGTGGGATGCTCTCAAGAGCTCTTTTTGTCAACTCGTTCTCAACCGAGGTTGACATTCTCATGCGGTTACCTACACACATCATACATAAAAGGAAGAACGTGTGTGCATGGTAGAGATACACATCATCCATCATGACGTATCTCTTCTTGTGCACATCACCATTAATGTCAATCAAGTATGAAGTAGATGCATGGTGAGTATGCAAGTGGGGAACATGCTTATCATGGCAATAATCAAAATCTCCAAAAATTGAGAAAGCTATGGGGGCCATCTCATTATAACGCATATGATCAATATTGTTGCAAGCAAAACAAGTGAAATAGCAAGCATTCATCTTATCGCAAGCAACGGGAGAAATTGAATGACTAGCATGACAAGGAAAGTCCGAAGCAATTGGAGGATACACACAAGATGCATAGCATGGCATGTTTATGGCAATGATATCACAATCAAACAATTCCACATGATCAATATTATGCAAAGGCAAAGCATCACATGGGAATGTGGATGAAGCATATGTAATGTCACAAAGATCATCCATAGCATGCATATCCTCACAATTTATCATGTCCACTAGTGGGATCATGGCATCATCAACACCCTTATTGTTACCTTGGTCATACCTCTCATATGAAGTGGGTGTTGTGGAAGTAGTGGCCTCCTTGTGGACGACTTCGTCTTCTTGATGTAACCATGGCATAGCATCATCTTCGTGCACCATGTACATCTTCTCCAATTGAGGCATCATTGCTTCATGGCTTGGAGCATCTTCATCCATGGAACCTAGCACAACATAAGAGAACACACTAGAGGTAGAGGGTAAGTTGTTAGAAATCGAAATGGTCTCACTTGACCTATCAACTACCACTCTCAACTCACTAGGAGTATCACTCATGCCCTCCAATTGGAAGCACTCAATCTCACATAAGGTGGAGTCACTCATCTCACTCTTGTTCTCACTCAAGTGGGATAAGTGGCTCTCATACTCACATGGGATTGGTACCACATCATAACTCAAGCATATAGGGATAGGCTCGGTTTCCTCAACTCCAAGCGCCTCCTTTGGTGAAGGGAAAATCCCATGCTCACCATTCTTGACCTTGTTACCTTCAAAGTTGGATGCCATAAGATGGGCATCATCTCTCGCCTCCATGGTCGAAGGGGAAATCCCATGCTCGACCGTTTTGTGGCCATCTCATAGTAGTGGTGGAGGTAGGCTCATGCTATCCAACTTGGCGAAGTAGAGGTCTACATTTTCCTCGTTCGCGAGGTCGTGGAAGTAAAGCGTAGGCGTTGAATCTTGATGGCGTGGAGGAAGGCTTGCTCTTGGTGCCATTGTGGTGGTGGCACAAGTAGTTGAAGGTGACCTATGATGGTGTCGACGGAGGTCATTGGCGTGCCTTGCCGATGGTTTATGTTGGTGAAGCACTTGGTCACACATGACCCTCACGACAGTGATCATTTGCATTGGCACTCTTCTTGTGCTTGTGGTGCCTTCTTGAGCTTGCTTGAGCATTATGGTTGGTGCTCTTCACGAATTCTTCGTCTTGGTGGTGAAGATGCCTTTGACGATGTCTTGTATCCTCTTTATGGTGGAGATGCTCATGAGAGGATGTTTGTCGATGAATATTCTTGTTTCTTGGCGCCTCTTGATGTATATGATGTTTGGACGCCACTCTTCTTTGGATAGGAGGTGGATCTTGGCGCCTTGGAGGTGATGGAGCTTGGCGCCTTGGAGATGGTGGATCTTGACGCCATCTAGGTGGTGGCACTAGATGCCTTGTCGATGGTGGCGCTTGACGCCTTGGAGGTGGTGGCACTTGTCGCCTTGGAGGTGGATCATCGAAGTAGGTGGTGCCCTTTGGTGTGGGACGCTTGGCCTTGAAGGTCATGGAATCTTGATGATGCGCCTCCTCTTTCCTGGCGTAGTAGGCTTCCATCTCCACACAGTGGAGGAATTCTTCATGGCTCATGGAGGAGCCATCAAATTCGATGAAGTTCTCCGTGTCCTCCATGCTTGGCGAGGCGTCGTCGATGTCGCACTCGAAGTCGTCCATGCTTGGGGAGTAATTGTTGGTGTAGTACTCCATATCACCCAAGCATGTGGAGCCATTGTCGGTGTAGTTCTCCATATCCTATGCATGAGGAGCCATTTTCGACGTAGAGCTCCACATCTTCCATGCATGTGGAGTCGTCGTAGGTGCAGTGCTCCGGGTCCTCAAAGCATGCAGAGCCATTGTCAGTATTGTGCTCCGTCATGTCCTCTATACTTGTGTAGTCGTATTCATGGTGGCTCATCATGGATTCTTCATAGATATCATCCTCGGTCCCAGAGTCCCTAGACATGCTTCACAATACCAAGTGTTGTATATGGAAGTGGTAGTGGGTGTTGGAGATGCAACGTCAAACCTTACTTTACCTTGGAAGATAGTATCGTGCAAGTGGCCACACTTGAGAGAAATAAACCAAGCAAAGTGAAGTTCACGCGGAACACCAAAACCAACTACTAACCAAAAACACACACACAAGGCCTATGGTGGATGGATATGGAAAGTGGCATGCCAAGAACCAATCCGAAATCAAGATGTTGTAATGGCAAGTAAAGAACCACAATGATCACAAAGCAAAACAAGTCAATCCACAAGATAGGAAATATATACAAGGAAACACACACGGTGGGATAAATGGGACTTGTGCGATGAACAAAGTGAGCTAAGAACCAAATGATTACCTAGCGAAGACTATAAGCTCGTGTCACACAAGTACAAGGAGAGACGCTAGTTCGATTGCACAAAATTGGTGGGCTACAAGATATGCACAATAAGTACCCCCTATATGATGTTCATCGAGCTTGCGCTTCCTATTCTATGAGGCACATGTATATTTTTTTCTTTTTCTCTTTTTTTTCTATATTTTTTTTTGTTTCTTTCTTTTTCTTTTTCACTTGCCTCTTCCTTGTGCCAACAACTATACAAGATAACTATATGAGATAGCGCTCACAATGTTTGCTCGGAATCTACAAGGTATCAAATGTGCATAGCCCAAGCAATCATAAGAGGAACTAGTCTCAATAGGTGTTTGTTGCTCGCAAAGATAGTGGGGTTCACAAAGGAACGCAAGTGGGGAGAAGTCGCGGAATGTTTATACCTTTCGTCGACGATCTTCACCCTTTATTGTTGGATTCCGCCTTGCTCATGGAATTTGGATGGCGTAGATAGCATGAACAACGTGGATGATGATGTAGAGCTCCTTCTCCTCTTCGAAACGAGCTAAAGAACACCAAAATCCGAGTTTGAATGCAAAAGTTATGCTCAAAATCGTGAGGAGCTGAATCTGTTGGCGACCAGGTCGGCGGGACCAGAATTCTCGCCAGAAATTCTGGCGGTAGGTCCGGTTTGACCGGAATTTCCGGCGGGATCTCCGGTTCGCCGGATCTGGCGCCGGAACGAGTTCAGGAACGCGAAAACTTGATTTTCTGCGGAAAAACTCGATGGGAAACTTCAGATCGGAGGGGGAAATCAAGGAATTAGGCCATGGGAATGCATGGGAAGGTAGATCAACTAGTTTAGCAAGTAATCCACGGATCAAAACCTACCAAAACGCACTCAAAACACAGATCGATCCAAAACACGAATTGGGGCTATTTTTGGTGAAATTTTTGAAT
Organism: Avena sativa; assembly: GCA_916181665.1. Lineage (NCBI taxonomy): Eukaryota > Viridiplantae > Streptophyta > Magnoliopsida > Poales > Poaceae > Avena > Avena sativa. The sequence goes on from OV702284.1 coordinate 87,587,226, forward strand.
TAATGGGGAAAAGACCAAATCGATGAGAAATCCGTGGCAACTAAAAGCTGCTGATACCAGATGATGAAGGGGGTTAACCTCTTCGGTGGCCCAATCTTCACGGATATCGTGGTCAAATCGATGGGAAAGCGAGGGGAAAGGGAGAAGGTAGCGGAAGCGGACACACACCTCGCGAAGAACACGATGAACACACGCAAAACTCACACGATAAAAGGCCGATTGCTCCCGAACGGCGGCCACCGGTCCGATAGAATCCTCGCAAGGAAAGATCGGTCAACGTGCTCCCTCAAATCCACATCGGAGAGGGAAGAACACCTTGGGGAGGGTCTTGACAACTTGGAGACGAGACACCGAACTCCAAGGCCTTGTTCAACGATGGATGCGTGATGCAAAGTCCAATCGAGGTTGGTGACGATAGTCGGTCCCCTTGGTAAAAGAGATGAAGCAAAACTAGAGATTCCACACAAGGGGGTTGTCTTTAGTCTATCATCTATGCCTAAGGGGTACATGAGGGGTGGGGGCTCTATTTATAGGCGAGCCACTAAACAAGGGGGTAGTTTGGGAATAAACTAGGCAAAGGGGTAAGTAAAGGGAATATTCTAGGGCATCAAACCCAGATCCACGCGTAGGCAGGGGATTCCGGCGGTGAGTCCGGCGATGCCATATCTGGTCCCGGGATTTCCGGTCGTCGCCGGATATTCCGGTCACGCGCCGGAATGGCTCTCTGTAAGCGCTTTCGACGGTGGTTCCGGTCGACCGGTGCTGTCACCGGGGATTCCGGTGGGGAGCCCGGTTCGCCGATGCTGTCGTCGGAGATTCCGGCGGTGGAACCGGTTCGTCGGTTCTAACGCTGATTCTAGCTGGAGCTTCTTCCGTCTCCTCTTCCAAGCCTCCATCTTGTCGGGCGTGAGTACTCGGGCTTCCTCCCTCGTCTCCGTACTCGTCGATGTGAACCTATCATGGTCATAGGATGGATAATGAAGTAGTATACCATTCAATAGGGTACGAAGTGGGCTCGCATAGAGGAACGAATTCACCTTTGGAGTCCATGACGACTTGGCGTAAGTTGGAGACCTTGATGTGGTAACGACCGTAGGTCGGGCTACATCATAGGGCATCTGTCGGGTTGTCAGGCAGTTCTCCGTCTATCACGTACCTGAGGTATGGCCGTGTCCAAGTTTCTTCGACTGCCATGACCTGCATTAGGTTGACCACTGCGACCTCTGTGTCGAGCTTTTCGGGTCCTTCATGTCCTTCGGGTAGCGCAGCCCCCGAGTGCTCTGCCTCTTCGGGTGATCCCTTGGGGAATTTCCTTTTGATGGATGGCACACAGATTTGTTTGAGGAACACACCTGGTGGCACCCGTGCGCAGGTGGAGCCGATGTTGGCGAGTATGTCGGCCTCTTCGTTGCTTTCTCTCCCAACATGCCAAAGCTCGCAGCCGTCGAAGTCTCCTTCGAGTGCATTGTAGAGTGCGCGGTACGTGATCATGTTGGTGGTGTGTGCGTCGCACTCGTTCATCGTCTGCTGGACGACAAGGTTGGAGTCACCATAGATGACCAGGCGCGTCGCGCCGTAGATCTTGGCCATCCTCATGCCGTGGATGAGGGCCTTGTATTCGGCTTCGTTGTTGGAAGCTTGAAATTTCATCCGGAGGACGTACTTCATCTTGTCGCCCTGCGGGGAGGTCAGTATGACCCTAGCTCCTGCTCCGGCCTCGCGCTTGGAGCCATCGAAGTGCATTGTCCATGATTGTGTCATGTCCGGGGTGTCTGGCAGCTGCAGTTCCATCCAATGTACGAGGAAGTCCGGGAGGACCTGAGACTTGATCGTGTGGCGCTTCTCGTAGACGATGTCTAGAGGTGATAGCTTGATGCCCCACAAGGCCACATGTCCTGTGGCCTCCGGATTGTTCAGGATGCTGTTCAGGGGTGCTTCATTGACGACCATCACCTGGTGCTCCTGGAAGTAGTGGCTCAGCCGACGAGCCGTCATGAACACGCCGTAGGCGAGTTTCTGGTAGTGAGGGTACCTCTGCTTTGTCGGTGTCAATACCTTACTGAGGTAGTAGATTGGGCTTTGGACCCAATGGGTCTTGCCTTCTTTAGGTCGCTCGACCACCAGTACGGTGCTTACCACCTAGTGTGTGGCTGCTATGCACAACAGTAAAGGCCCGCGCTCCTTTGGCGTGACCAAGACGGGCGAGGTAGAGAGCAGCCGCTTTAGATCTTCGAATGCGTCGTCCGCTTTGGGCGTCCACTCGAATTTGTCTACCTTGCGTAGCAGCTGATAAAACATCAGAGCTTTTTTGCCCATGCGGCTGATGAATCTGCTCAATGCCGCGATTCGCCCGGCAAGCTGCTGGACGCCCTTGAGGTTCTTCAGCTTTTCCATGGCCATTATGGCCCGGATTTTCTTCGGATTCGCCTTGATTCCTTGCTGGGAGATGAAGTAGCCAAGAAGCTGGCCAGATGGGACGCCGAAGGCGCACTTTTCTAGGTTTAGCCTGATCTTGTAGCGATCAAGATTATCGAACGTCTCGCGGAGATCGTCGATGAGCGTCTTCGCCTCCCTTGTTTTGATGACTATGTCACCGACATAGACTTGGATGTTGCGGCTGATCTGGTCCTTCAGGCATGCCTGCATGCACCGCTGGTACGTGGCACCTGCGTTCTTCAACCCGAAGGGCATTGTGTTGTAGCAGAACACTCCGAACGGCGTGATGAACGCCGTTTTTCCTGATCTTCGACCTTCAGTCGAATCTGGTTGTAGCCTGAGTAGGCGTCAAGGAAGTAGAGCTTCTCGCATCCTGCAGTCGAATCGATGATCTGATCGATCCGAGGGAGAGGGAAGTGATCCTTTGGGCAGTGCTTGTTCAGCGATGTGAAGTCCACGCACATCCGCAGGATGTCGGTGTCCTTTTTGGGTTTTTCCTGATCTTCGACCTTCAGTCGAATCTGGTTGTAGCCTGAGTAGGCGTCAAGGAAGTAGAGCTTCTCGCATCCTGCTGTCGAATCGATGATCTGATCGATCCGAGGGAGAGGGAAGTGATCCTTTGGGCAGTGCTTGTTCAGCGATGTGAAGTCCACACACATCCGCAGGATGTCCGTGTCCTTTTTGGGGACCATCACGGTGTTGGCGAGTCACTCGCTCTCCTTGATCTCCCTGATGAAGTTTGCGTTGAGTAGTCTGTTGAGTTCGACTCCGATTGCTTCGGCCCGTGGTTCGGACAGTCGTCGGATGGACTGTTTGACGGGCTTGGCGTCTGGAAAGATGTTGAGTGCATGCTCGGCGAATTCCCTGGGAACTCCTGGCATGTCCGCAGGACACCAGACGAAGATTTCCCAGCGCTCACGGAGGAATTCGACGAGCGCGCTTTCCTATGCGGAGCTGAGGTCGTTGGCGATCAGCGTCGTATTGGAGGCATCCATCGGGTGGACTTGCACCTTCTTTGTGTTGACGGTGGAGTCGAAGGACATGTCTGGTGTGTTCTGTATTGCGACTGGGGGTGCCCCGTTGTCCGTCACCTCGCAGAGCCTTATGAGCTCCTCCTGCATGCCGAATGACTGGGAGATTCTGTTGAAATCCCTGTCGCAGTGGTCCGATCGGGTGAAGCTCCCGTGGACTGTGATGACGCCCCTGGGTCCTGTCATCTTGAGTAGCAGGTACGCATAGTGTAGTACTGCCAGGAATCGTGCGAATGCCACACGCCCGAGGATGGCATGGTATTGTGATGGCCAGTCCACCACCTCGAACTCGAGTCGCTCGCACCGGAAGTTATCCGGCTTTCCAAAGATGACGTCGAGCCATATCTTTCCCAGGGGGAATACGCCCTTCCCTGGGACGATGCCGTGGAACGTTGTGTCGGACTGTTCCAGGCTTCACAGCGGGATCCACATTGCTGCTAGGGTACTAGCGAACATCAGATTGATGCCGATGCCGCCATCCATGAAGACGCGACTCATGTCGAACCCTCCGATCTGCGCCTCAAGCACCAGGGCAGCATGACCTGGGCGAGGGACCTGGCAAGGGTGATCCGAACGGCTGAACGTGATGCAGGACTCCGATCCACTGAGGTACTCAGGGATGGCGGGTGGGGCGGTCACAACCAGATTGATCTAACGGGTGATTTTCTTCTACACCCTGTTCGTTGGGCGCCCTTTTTGGATCATCAGTGATCCCTTCGGCGCGGGGTACCCGTGACCACCGTTATTCTGCGCGGGTGCGATTGGGTGGTTCGAAGGTCCCGTGGGTGGTGGTGGAGGAGCTCCATGTGCGATCTCACCTGGTGTGGGTGCGGTCCCGTATCCAGGGTTCGGGGCTTGCTGCCTCATCTGAGCCATGCTCTCGCTGAGTTTCTGGAACTCGCGGCAGTCCTTGAGCATGTGACTTGCTTTCTTCTTACCATCCTGCTTGTCTATGTAGAAGTGGATGGTGCATGGACCCAACAGTTTGTCGTATGCTGAGGGTCCGTCATCACGGCCGAGACGTTGCCATGACTGCGTTGGGCGTCCTCCGTCGCGGAAGTTGCTTTCGCGGTATCTGCCGATGCTACGGTTGCCGTCGCTGCGGCGATCGGGGTAGCCAGCCGCGACCATGTCGGGTCCATCGCGATCGCCATAGACGCGCGATCTTCTCTTGCTACGGCGCTCACATCGCTGGCCGTAGTCATCTTCCTCCTCCGAGTGCGCTCGGTGGACGGAGTCCTCGCCATCGGCCCACCTGTTGGCGATGTCCATGAGGTGGTCGAGTGTCTTGGGCTTGACGCGCCCAAGTTCTTCCTTGAAGTCCTGGCATTTGACGCCGTCCTTGAAGGTGTCGATAGCTCTCTCCTCAGAGATGTGCGTCGCGGAGTTCTTGGTGTTGGACCAGCGCAGTATGTACGAGCGAATGGATTCGCCCGTTCGTTGGGTGCAGGCCCGAAGCTCCTCGATCGAGGCTGGCCTCTTGCTGGTGCCTTTGAAGTTTCGAATGAAACTGTATGCCAGCTCCTCCCAGCTTCGGATGGATCCCGACGATAGGCTGCTGAGCCAGATCCGGGCTACGCCTGTCAGCTGCAGCTGAAGGCATTGCAGGGCGGTGTCCTTGTTTCCGCCGTGTAGCTTGACAGATGACAGGTGGTCGCTGAGCCACGCCTTGGGGTCCTGTGTGCCATCAAACTTCGAAGTGTCAGAAGGAAGCTTGAAGTTCCGCGGCATCCGTGTCCACCAAACGGATCTGCTGAAGCATCGGGCTCCGCAGAGTTCTCCTTCATCATCGTCTATCTCGGATTCAGACGAGCATGCGCGCTTGGCGCGCGCTTTGTCGATTTTGCGCTGGGTGAGTCTGCTTCGAGCGTCGTAATCACGGTTGCGATGGCGCAAGATCTTGCGCCTTCGAGGAAGGTCGTGCTCTTCATCTTCGGATGAAGGTGTGGGGCTACGGTTGAACTTGACCGCAGCCTTCTTCTTTGGCTCCGCAGGAGCTTCTCTGTGGAGCGCAGTTCCAACGAGTCCGAGTCCGGTAAGCGCGGACTTGTGCATGGCCCTTTTCGGGTCCCCCTCCGGAGGTGGATGGGACGCGAGGTACGCGGTGGCTACCATGATCGCATCTTGCGGCATCTTCGGGATGACGTTGCCGCCGGCATCCATCTCCATGAAAGACGCGTTGAGGGCCCGAGTCACCTCGCGACGTGCCTTGGGATCCATGTTCTCCGTGCGAGAACGGTTCTTGTTGCCATGATTGACATGCGAGCTGGAGCCAATGCCCATGGCGGAGAGCGCAGCTCGCCGCACACTGGACTCCGAGGCTGCTTGCTTGCGTTTGTCGAGAACCTCTTGCATCTTCACCTGCTTCTTGTGCTCCTCGATTAGGAGCATGTGGTATGCCATCAGCAGGTCCCGTGAGGCACCCACGGGCAGGATCTTGTTACCTGTTATGGCTTCGCGTGCTTGGGCCCATCCTCCCTCGCTGAGGTGGATGACCCTATCGGTGTCGTCCCCGTTGGGCGGGGGGGACTGGCTTCTTCTGTTCTCGTCGTTTCTACCCTGCGGGTTAGGTGGCGGGTTGGGTGCGTGATGTTCCACGTCACTCTGGATGACTACGGTGCATTGTAGCGCTCATAGATTGGATCGCTGCTGCCGCAGCTTTCGGATCCAGAACCGTAGGTTCCTTCCTCCGATGGTGGCTCGCACAGATCTGAGTTGCAGCTGCCGCCGTCATAGGACTCATCTGTCGATGGCGATGTGCGTAGCACGGGGTGTGGGGCCCACGAAGCGGGCCTGATCGATGGCAGGGTCACCCGCTCTGGGAGGCGGAGAGTGCCAGTCTGCCCCACCTGGAAGCAGAAGCTCTCGAACAGGATCTCGAGTCCGTCGCCAACGGGCTCGAAGTCCTTCAGGGTGGCTGGTGAGTGGGCGGTGAAGTCGGAGGCGCCGAGAGGAGATGACTCTCCGTCGCCGCGGAATTATAGATCGCTTTGGTTGGGACCGTCACGATCGCACAATCAGCGCCCCCAGTTCCCATAAACGGCGCCAATTGACGAGGTTTAATCTCGTCAATGCCCATTGTTACAATGCAATATCCATCGCCGCGGAATTATGCAATCTGGCGTGGAGGTGTGTATGCGGTGATGTGCGAGAGAGCCTCCTCGTCGTGTCCTCCTGGCCTTTATAGAGGTAGGCAGGTACTAGACACAGATCGAGTCGGTTACAGGTTTTAGGGTTTACCCCTTTGAATATTCTATCTACTCTAGTCTTGCTCTCCAAAGATCCGAAGGCGTCATGGGCCTTGGCCACCCGAAAATCTTCATGGGCTGGTGCATATTTGTCGTGGGCCTTCCTTGGGCTGGACCAGGTATGCTAAGGTCGTGTACCCGCAGAGTATAACCATGTGCGGTGACCCAGCATACCATTGCATGGTGTAGTACACTATAGTCGTTGATATAATACCAATGGAACACCGTTCCATCCGCATTATATCCCTCAGAGTGGTACAACAGAAACATCGCGGGTCCAAGACAACACTTTATATTACATATAGCATATTACAAAAGATCCAGAGAGGTTCCTCGGGCAGTGAGGAATATTATACAGAAATAACCAAAAAGATCCATTCGGAGTTTACCTCAAGATTACTACTTATAAGTATATATATATATATGTAAAGCTTGAAAGTACTACTATAGTATTATTCTACAGAAGTAGGTTCTAGATTCTAGGAGTTTTATTTCTATTCTACGCTTCAGCTTGTCTTCGATAGATTCTGGTAAGGTCTTCGACTCCGTTGATCTCCCTTAGATATCTTCAACTCTTCAAGTGACTTTTTTTTACTGGAAACGCCATTGGTTTCTCCGAGATCTAGCAAGGGTTAAGAAGATACGTTGAGTATGAGCGTACTCAGCAAATTCACTAAAGAGGAGTGTTTGATGCACTATCTACAGCCACATACCATAGGTCGTAGGCAATGCAAGTTTTCGTAAACATTTCTTCAAAGGTTGCTTTTATTCTGAAAAGCTATGTCCATCAGCCTTCACGAGTTTACTAGAACTTTCACGAAGTTCCTTTCCTGTAGCGTTTGCATCTCCTTCCCGGAACAGGGAGTAACAAGTTATAGTTCTTACACTCTGCAGAGGTGTGTTACTTTACCCATGAGAGATCTTAGCTTTGTTGCACATCCGATTTATAGGATCGTTCACACTTCCTTGGTATGAGGCCCAGACTAAGATCCAAGCCAATCATTGTCCTTCTCCGCGACCCCGCATACACCACAATTGTTGGATGACCAAACTCAATGTAGACTTTTCCCCGTATAAAACGGCTATACCTTAATTGGATACACACAACAACCATTAACACAAGATATTTGTCTTTTGTAAGCCCAGATCCACGGTAGACTTCTCCCGTATAAACGGCTATACCCACGATCTGCAACTTACAAATGCCCAGAACAGTGTCCAATGCATGCGAAAGGGAGTCGATCCAGCTGACTTCTCTGTCCCATTCCAAATCTCATGGTTAACGGGTAATATACGGCGCAAGAATCACTGGCGACATTGGTTGTTAAGTCCTAGATAATATGTTCCTTTACCACCGGAACTTTCATAGTAGATTATTACCTCATGGTAAATAACCTATAATCATATTATTATGAAAATAGTCTTTTCTGATCTTTTTCAAATGCAGGTGATGACAACACTGGATTTGCAAAATTCCTTACAGAAAATAATCAAAGGACATGAGCAAGTGTGAACTTGCCTTTTGTGATTGCAAGATTATGCACTCACGGTCTTCGAGATAATAGAAGATCCAATATCTGAAATCAGCATCATTGGTCCGGTAAGGACTAATGTTTAAAGAAGCAGGATGCCATTATGCATAAGTAATGCTATGCAATTTTATAATTCCCAAAGTGAAACCCTTAGTATTTTGAATAAGTTGATCTTAGGTATTTTCTTTAAGATTGGGTTTATCTTTAAATTTATTTTATAAGCAATGGCATTGATAAGGAACTTAAGTGTTAACAATCCAAAATATACAAATACTAATAGAATAATGTGATTATGATTAATTGTTATCTGGTGATTGGGATAAAAAGTCCTTGGGTTGAGTTCTTAAGAGCTGAAGGAACTAATATAGACTTGTTTGTGTGAAGTGGCAGAAAGAATAACAGTTGAAGAAACTAGTATTAGTTAAGGTTAATTAGCCTTAAGTGTTATTAGGTTTTACATTAGGGTTTGTGATGGTTAGGAATGGTGTTAAGTTATCATATTTTAATTGATGATACAGGTGACTAAAGTTAACTTTAAAACATGAATTAACTTCAAATGAGATGTTTATGATTGTTTAAACCAAAGTTAACTATAAAAATAGAAGTGAATTGTAAGATATGATGAGTTTTAGAATAGCATCTAGTTTTAGGGTTTTGGTAAATATGATTAAGGATGATCCCTTTTAATTTAAGTGAAAGATAAATTTAATAATATGCAGTTTATTAATGGGAGCATAATTAGATGATCTTACAAATTTATTTGAGTTTAGAGTCAAATTTAAGAGTGGTTGAGGGATGGATATTATTCACCCCTTATACATGAGTGATATATAATATTTATTTAAAAAGGAGTTTAATTTTGAATTTAAGATTTAAAAATATTTAAAGGCTAATAGTTATATTTAAGTTTTATTTTAATTATGGATTTAGACTTAGTAATCAAACTTTAAAAGTTTTAGTGTTTTATAAGAAAATGGGATTATTTCTTACTGAAGAAATAATTTTAAGAATTAATAAACTGGGTATAAGTGATGAATTTTATTTATCTTAAAATGTTCTTAAATAATATATAGTATTTTTCTAGTGAAATATACTTATTAAAGATCTTAAAAATGAATTTTATTTATTTATAGGTCTTACCTTTATTTTTATAAAATTCTTCAAAGAATTAAGTGTCTTTAAATATTTGATTTATATTTTATTTGTAAAAACTCTAAGTTAGTATTTTATAAAATAGTAAAGTTATTTTTATACACAAAAATGATTTTTTATTTATTTTTAGGATTTTTCCTTATTTAATGAAATTTTACTTAAGATTTAATAGTGTTTAATCTTTATTTGCATTTTATTAACTTAAATAAGTAAAGTTATATTTTTCTTAGGTGGATATTATTTTTGTGATAATTTTAATATGTTTAATATATTTTTACAATTTTTCTATAATTTTCTATAGCTGGAAATGTTTAAAGGTTATTTTGGTAATTTATTTATTTATTTTATTTCATATTTTATTTTGAAATGGGCCGTTTGTTTGGGGTATATGGGCTGGCCTGGCCCAGCTAGACCGGGCCTGGCACTACACACCGTCCCACCCCTCTCATCACCACCACGCACGCACACATACATGACCCTATCTCTCTCGCGTTCCTCTCCGTGCGTGATGCGCCGCCAGCGCCGCCGCTTGTCGCCCCGGCCGCCACCGGCCGCCTCCACCACTGTTGTCTGCTGGCGCTATTTCGCCACCTCTTCCCCTTTCTCTTTCTTCGTTAATTTGGCTTGCACTCCCCTTGATGCGCACTAGTCGGAAACCCTAGCCCTGCCATGGTATAGCGGTTGTCGATTCTGGCGCCGCCGCTCACTATAGTTCGTATTCTAGGCCGGTGTAGGACGCTGTGGCCCTCAAGGCTGCTCCCTGTGCCGCCTTGGTGGTGAGATGGATGCTGGGCTAGGTGGTGGTGTATGTGAAGCCTTCCCCGTGGTGTTCTGTGTTGTCGTTGCCGTCGATACTACTTCTGCTTCCTCTCCGGCGAGATAGAACTCGCCCCAGGTAGGTGCTCCTTCTACCCCCCCTCTCTTCTCTATGACCAGCCTTCGTGCTGATAACTTTAATCCATGGTTATGCTGTGATGATCTACTGCTAGTGTTGTCAATATCACCAATTGTTCCATGGACCTCATGTGTTGTGAAATTGGTATGCTAGTTCTGTTTAGAGTTTTGATTCAAAAGAATTTTCCTTGATAATTAGCATGTACACATGAGAATGTGCTTTGAAATATAGGAGATGCTTTTCTAGGTTGTTTAACCTGGCATAGAAATTTCTAGAGTTTATGTACAAAATCTGGTATTGCTATGGTTGTGTGCTGCTGATCTTTTGCTAGTGGGGGTTCCTATATCTGGATAAGTAAGGGTACAGTTTCTACCGGTATCCTTGGCTCTACTATAATCTTGATACCATGGTGATGTTGGAATTTGAACAGTGCATACATTTTATAGAATTCATATGACAGTATGAATTCAAATGAACTGGCCATAGTCTCAAATAAATATATATTTGTTAAGTGATTTAACTCTGATTCTTCATTCAGTATGAATTTAAGTTTATGCTGCTAGTATGGTAGAAAGGAAATATGATGGATTGATTCCTAAATCTTTTGGAGGAATAAATGATTGAGTATAGTTGCTACTCTGGAATCATTTGCTTGGTGACTGCTTTAATTACCTCCTAACCTACTGTTAGCAAGATAGTGTTCACATGGTTACTAGTTGTTGGTTAAGTAAAAGATGACTTTGTGCTGAGGAGGATCCTGAATGGACCTAAATGATTTCTGCTAACTAGCACCTGAACCAAGTATGCACAATTGTGCCTGGTTATCACTGTTGTGATTAGCTGTGTGGAAAATATGATTAAGTTGATAATCTTCTAGCTTCCATTATGTTGAGCAGTGAATACATATCTATCTGATTCCTAATGTTTATTTTTAGGAAAATGATTTGAATGAGACCCTTAATCTGGAGATTGTTGGTGAATGCTAAATTGTAGCTTAAGTTGGTAAACCTAGGCTCTAGTGGCACTTGTGGCTAGGTTGCTACCGAGGTGCTTCCCACATTTGGATTGTGCCCAGTATTAGCCAGCTAGTAAGTGTGACAGCTCTGCTGCTTGGCTATACCTTCTCCTTGCTTTAGACTAGGTCAAGGATGCAAAGACTGAGACCTAGGCTTGGGTATGATTAAGGATTAATGATATTTTCTTTGGTTGTGATCCTACTACTGTGGTGCCTCACCTGGGAGTGTGCACAGTGGTATGATCCTAGTGTATATGACCTGATGCCCTTGCCCCTTCCAATGATGCAAAGGCTGAGGCCCTAATGATGATTGAAACAGATGCTACAGTTTTATCCTTTCTAACTCAATGATGAGACTAGCATAGCACTTCTATACTAGTCTGAGAGTTCTCCATTTTCCCCACTAACACTTATGCTCTAAAAGATGAAATGAGCATGTGTTGTTACTATTATAAGTTCGTAACCTGATATGCAGAGTAGATTAGCCTGACTTGGTGAGATTGTGGTTAAGCTGCAGCTGCTCTTGCCCTTGTGATGGATCTTGATTGATTCATGTCCATTCTGTTGGATATTAATCTTGCCTTGGTACATCTGGCCTTGATTTCCCCTTGTCCTATCTCTAGGATGGCTCCTGGGAGCAACTAGAGCTATGGTGGTGTGGTTTGACACTCTGGTGGTGATGTTGTGTGAATGTGTTGTGGAGTGTGGGCAGGTACTTGTTGGCTACAGCTATTTCCTTCTTATCTGGTTTCCAGGTTAGCTGTGGTGTTGACAGCTCACAGCTGCATGTGGTGATAGTGTTGCCTGTGAGTTTGCCTGGTATAGTCCAGGAACCTTCTCCTTGTCCAGGTTTCATCTGGGAGATCTTTTGCCCTGAATGTGTTCAGCTAATTTGATATTATCTGGAGTTAGCTATATTTTTGGATGCTGCCAAGTGGAAGCTTGATTCTTTTACTATTTTATCAAGGTGAAACTTGCCCCTTTTTGACCTATGATGTTGTGCTGAGGTCATTAGATAGAACAAGAACATATACTACACTTTTTCCATTTCAAATCACTCAATGATGAGCTTAAGCATATCATTAGTATGCTAATTCTGAGAGTAATCTAATCCCAAAACTAACCCCTGTATTTTATTTTTTAGTTGTTTGTTTTTGCAGGAACATCTGGGGTAAAGGATACAAGATAAAGAAGTAGCTTAGGAACAATAGTTTAGGATTTCTCTTTTATATAAATATATGTAATTTCTTTTCTGATTGAATAATGTTGAGATATTGTAATTTATATTCTGTTTTATATATTGTAAAAACATTGTATTATTGTATTCAATTCAATAAAGTTTACTTATTTCATTTTTTATTTATTTTACAATTATTTTGTAAGGACAATGTCAAATATATTGTTGTAATAAAGAATATTGTTATTTATTTCAATTGTAATTCTTTTTCCTACTTATTTGTTTTCTAATTGTAAAGACAAGGTCTTATACAAAGAATTATTTGATTTATCTATTGTAAAATAATACTATATGCATATATATTTATATTAATAAAGAATCCTTGTTATATTATTTATGTACTCATTTTATTTAAAGTTATTAAATATTTCCAATTCTTATTTGTGAATTTTATAAATTCATTTGAATTTCATATTTGAAATGCAAATACTTGTTTGAACTAATTTTCCCTGAAACAAAGAATTCTACAAAGGTCATGTCGAAATCTATCGCACTTGCTCCGAAGTTTCCTTCACTACAAGAGAGACCCCGATCCCTCCATAGCTCTTTTAGTTTTGCGCGAAAATTCCCCGGATTTTCTTATGCATGAATGCAATGCACAAACCCGTGTCCTCTCTATTTCTAGGTGCTAAATCCTGGGATGTTACACCATGTCAGTTATGTAAAACTTAAATTGTGAACGGATATAGCACATATCACTCTAACCAAAAAACTAACTCAACATTTTATATCTAAAAGTAAAAATATAGAATTATAAATTGTTCAAATATGCTTTTAGTTGTCATAAGTTGGAACCCTATGAAACAATGTCACAACTCCGATCAATTTATGGAAATATAATATGGTCATTGTTATCTACAAATGGGCAAGAGGAGAATCGTTTCAAACTTAAAATTTTCAGAAGCAACAAATTCAAATCATTCTTTATTACAGCGAGAACATAACAAATGAGCATGTCAATGCAATGAAAAATCAAACTGCTTGCCAAGAGGAGAAACAATCTTTTCTATAGTAACTACAAAAGTAGAACAAAATATAAAGATGTTTCCCAAAATTGATGAGAAACTACTTCATCCTCAAGCACATAAATGATAACATTGGCCTTAAACTACCTAGATTTCCAAGTAATCTTTCACAAATTCAGTGACTTGAGCAATATTTGTAAATTCTATCGATTAGGCACCTTGCAATCAAAAAGTATGGAACTAGTAAACTTATATTGCCAGATATACAAATGATATACTATTTCACATCGAAACAACTGTTTTAGACAAGAGACATATGAAATATATTCATATAAATAAAAGGGGTTGGAAAAAGAAATGATGAATACGCCGAGTGTCGCTGGGACCTTCCACTAATAATATACACACAACAAACCAAACAAATCGAGGAAATAGCATATTACACCACTTGTTGGGAACTTTTTTGCAAGAAACCACAACAATGGTTTTATTTTGCATAAAACACCACATTTTGCTATAATTATTTGCACAAAACACATAACCCTTCATTAACAGGTTTGATACCAAATTAGTCTGTGAGTCCCACTCCAAGAGGTCCAGCGAGCTAATTCCCCTCCATATATGAGCGAACTGGGTCTGTTCCGACCTGCCATCCACGCCTGGGACGATCTCGAGAACAGCGCTAGCGGCGAGGCCCGTAGTGCGCTGGCAGCGAGGATGAGGGGCGTGAGCCTACCGACACCGACGGCAGCCGGCTCAGCCTGCACCAGCCCTACCCTTCATGGCGTCATCCGGTTTGACCGGCGACAACGACATAGTGTTAGGCAAGATTGTGGTTTACGCAACTCCTCCGAGCGATCCGGGAAGGGCGCGCCATGGAGCTCTGCATCGGGAAGCTATCGTGCAACCTCGTGGGAGTGTTGGTGGCAATGATGGGCGCGCGGGTGGTGGCAACTTCAGGATGAACAGATGCCCTTGTGGCCGGCGTGCAGTCGCCGCGTCGGTTGGAGGCCTGTCCTGTTGCCGACGCACCACCGCATCCGTCCCGTATCGTGATGAACTGGTCCGAACAAATTCAGTCAATTATGGAGGGTGAATTGCAACGCTGGACCTCCTGACAACCTCTCGACAGCAGGTCAGACTGACTAATTAGCTATCAAGCCTCTTAACAATGGATTATGTGTTCTGTGCAAATAATTACAACAGAGTATGGTGTTATGTGCAAAATCAAACCCTTGTTGTGGTTCTGTGCAAAAGAGTTGCCAATAATTGGTGTAATGTGCTATTTCCTCAAACAAAACACATAGTGCACAATAACTTTTATATCTAAGTAAGGACAATAAGTACAATATTAACCCTAAAAACAATTTGTGCAAGATTCACTTTGAACATAGTTTGTTCAAGGATCTCTTTGCCTAAGAAAAACTACAAATCAGTAAATACCTTACAAACAATAGTTCTAATGAGGTCATGATATAATCTCATTAGTCGCCAATGCTTATCATGGATGAATTGTTTGATCGCAGGATCTTAAGCAAAATCTCCATCATAAGGCATATACTCCCCCCTTTTCAAAATATAAGATGTTATAGGTTTGTGAAGAGAATGTATCTAGACTACTTTTAGTGTGTAGGTTCACTGAGATATAGAGTGAACCTACACACTAAAATAAGTTTAGATACATTCTCTTTACAAACCTAAAACATCTTATATTTTGGAACGGAGGGAGTAAAAGCTAATTCCAGTATGACTCAGTTTTACGATGTGTCACTCTAGTACTTTTCGGAAGAAAGGCATAAGATGGGACTCTAGTACTTTGTCGGAAGAAAGGCATAAAATGAGATTATTAACAAAGAGTGCTCATGCTAGAAAAGGAAAACTTCATAAGAACCGAAAGAGAGAAAACTTCATATGAATCAACCCCCATTGGCCTCCATTGTATAGTATTTACTATAAAGATCCAAATTTCGTTGGCATCCTATACACTTAATCAATTAGATGTATTGAAGATCTAAATCCCTCTCATTAATGTTCTTGTCCAACTAATCAAGTTCACTTTGGAGAAAATGATGCCATATTTCTAACACAAGCTGCTCATGATTTGATTTAGAATTTAGTTTCCATATTCTTACGGATATTTTCCAAGATTTTATTTCTAAAAGTTTCATTAGCGGAGTGATGATTTTTAATATTACAGTAACAATATAAGCAATAGAGGAATACATTCTAAGATACTTATTGAACCTAGCTAATAGCAGCTAGCAACAGAATGCACGTTGATGCTCCATGATGGCTTCTAGGGAACATACTTGCACAAGAAGAAAATTCCAACATTTGGATCTAGACCGGGAACACAACAATGTAAAAAAAATCAACATCGAACCTGTGATTGCCTCAACCGGTGGAGCAATTCCAGATCAAAAAATTAATTAGTGAAACAATTCAACGTGCACCTCTAATTGCCTCAGACAATCCTGTTTACATAAAAGCGAAAGAAAAAAACCGCATTGACTCTGATTTTGGTATTGGTGTTTTTTATGGATTGCCATTTTAAGTATTGCTCATATCGGTCTTCTTATGGCAGGATGTAGCTCAAATAATAAATATTCTTTTTCTAGACCGCTGCTCAATCCATTAGTTATGAAATACCATTAACTTTTTGTATGCTAGCAATATCTCTATGTGGGATTCGTTAAAATAGGGCTCCTAGAACTCAAGGGGAGAACGGATGGCCATGGTGCGGTGAGGTCCGGAGCAGACGACAGAAGCAATTGAAGCGGGGAACCAGGGGTTGCGCCCAGGCCGGCGGGTGCGGAGCCACGACGGCAGCTCGTTGCAAGCAGGGAGCACGAAGGCGGGTCACCCGGCCAACGGCATGAGATTCACGACAACGACGACGAGGTGGGATCCTCGTCCTAGACCTGGCACTCTGCTCTGAGCTCATCCGCTACGGCGAGTGCGTGCAAGCCAAGCTCGGTGGCACGCCATGCCTGGTAGCCGGCGTGGAAGCGGGCGTGGTCCACTGCCCGGCCTCCTGACCTGGGATGGAGCAGCTAATCAGGATAATTTGGCTGGAGCTTCCGTTTTGGCCGAGGAAACCGCCTTATACATGAACCATCATGGACACACTGATGCGCGCGTGATTTTCTGAAAGAAAAATTGCCACAAAGACACTAACATGTAGGGACAATTGTTGGAATAATCACGGCTCCTCAATTCTAGAGAGCTTGGATCTCTTTAGAGATGTCGCACAATTCAACCGTCTCATAGCCTCCACTACCAAGGCGACCACTCTGGCAGACTAAACCTGTGCAAAAGCGGTTTGGTTGGTTTAGCCGACGTCACTAAGTTCAAATTTTTGCACTAGTTTAGAGGTTCAAATTAAAGATGTGAAAGAAAATGAACTAAGCTTCTAGTAGTCGGTTTAACCGGTTTCACGGGTTAATGTTTTTGCACGGGCCTATCGTATACCACAAACATCATACCATATTCGAGGCCACCACCCGACGAAGCAACCAAATCAAACTTTGTGTTGCCCGAATCGAACTAGTCGGGTCAACTAATTAGTTGCCCGTACGGCTCCAAGCCGCCACCCAAAAACATGCACGACCATGGCCATGTCCCACATGATAGTCGTTGCATGTGGTTTAAGACCGCCGCCTCGACACACAACCATCGTCTGGGTCGCTGCCCCACATCCGCCTCTGCGGACCACATAACCACTATGCCTACCCGCCACGAACCAACTCCAACTGCACCATGAGGGCTAAGAAACTCCAAATTGAGGCCTCCAACAAGGTAGTGAGGTGTCTGTCGTTGCCGCCCGCTTGGAGCTTAGGTTTTCACTTGGAGATCTTAGGACCACTCACGTCAGTCGGGGTCGAGGATTCCATAAACGATGCCGACAAGAAGGAGAACGACGATCGAAGGCGTCATCGTTGTCGGCATTGAGCTAAGTCTGCTCAAGGCTTTCACGTGGAGATCGACCCAACCGCGAAGTAAGAGGAGCAACGAACTGGGTAGCTGGGCTCTACCGCCAACCACCGAGCTCCATCGCATGCCATATCAATCACGACATAAGGTGCCACGGCGATGGACATGCCCTCCATGCCCATGCCCCTTCTCTAGGGCAGCCATCCCGACTTACTCGTTGCCTAGAGCACGACGAACCGAAGGAGGAGCCGTACCCACGCACCTTGGCCTGCGAGCGCCGTCTCATCCAATATGCTGCACGTACATCTCACGGCCATCTTGGGCTTAGATTAGGCTAGCCACTCTACCACACCCCCGCCTCTTTTGCGCTTCTCCGCGTCACCCAGCAACCAACACACGGTCACGCCGAGCAGCTTCAGCCTCACCATCAAGAACTGGACAGATTTGACGGCCACGAAAACCGCCTAGATATGAGCCCGCCAACTGCTCCCGAGACCATTCCCCTTCCCGCAAACCGCGCCGGTGCAGCCTTTGCGCCATCCTCTACCACCGTAGAAAGCATTCCATCTGTGCCACCACTGGGCACCACCTGCAGCTCCGAGAAGGTCCGAACACATGAGGACTCCTCATTCCCGCGCGCGCCCGCCTTCGTTCGCGCCAGCATCCTCTGGCGATGACAAGGGGGAGAAGGGCGCATGGGTGGTGGGCTGGTGGAGTTAGCCATGTTCTTCTATTTCTATTTTTAGTAAACCTAAAATCATAGGGTAATTATAAACGGAGGGTTGGTATAAAGAGTTCTTTTTTAGGAAACAATAACGAGTTCTTTTTAGACGAAACATCTTTGGCGCATTCTGGATTTGAACGTTATCTGCTAACAAACTACTCCCTCTGTTTTAAAATATAAGATGTTTTAGCTTTGTGAATCAAATGTATCTAGACTATTTTTAATGTATAGGTTCACTCATATTTGGATTGAACCTACACACTAAAAATAGTCTAGATTTATTTATTTCACAAAGATAAAACATCTTATATTTTGAAAGAAAGGGAGTAGTACTAACCATAGTACTTTTAAATTACTAGTAAAATGCCCGTGCGCTGCCGCGGAAACACGTAATTTGTAAACTTCAAGGTTTATGTTCGGAGATAAAATCAAATAATGGATCTGTTTTAGGAACATTGCGTCTGATTAACTATAGTGTAGTTTTTGCCGCCATGAAAATAAATCGTAACTCGTTTCCTCACTATCGACCAGTCCTTCTACCCTTCTATCACGACCAATGATATACTAAGTGCTTTATGCTCAACATAGTCTAAAAATACATTTTTAAAAGTTGACACTATTTGTATAACTCGAGAAACGCTAAAAAGACAAATTTGAATATGTATGGTTTTTTCAAGTCACTGAAACAAAACTAAGGCAAAGCTTAAAAACATATTTTTCTCTTATGAAATATCTAATTCAATAAGATGGAAAGTCAGATATCTCTATAGTATTAAAATAAAAGTATACATAAATGGTTAAATTGTCTGAAATATCAAAGAACGGGGCAAAATTTGTGGAAACAATTCAAACCTTTAAAATGAAACCTAAGGCAATTCAGTGGAAAGTCAATATCTCTAGAATAATTTAAAAATATTTATGCTCTAAGTATAAATATTTATACGCCAAATGGATATGTTGACAGGCTCCACCAATTTCCGCTGGTACGCCCTCCGTCCCAAAATAGATGTCTTAGGTTTTTCAAAATTTAGATGAACCTATATACTAAATAGTGTCTATATTCATCCAAATTTTGACAAATTTAGGACATCTATTTAGAGACGGAGGGAGTAGTTGTTTGCATAGACCGTGGTGTGCTCGCAGTGCTGATTGGCTCGGAAGCATTGAACAATATTTCGGCAAGGCAGGATGGTGCAGATGGCCCAAGTGTCGTGTAAAATCTGTGTTTTTTTGTGGATGGTCACATGTGGGGTGTCGGTTTTTAAGGAAGGTGATCTCTCAGCTTAATTTACCAGGCGTAGTATTTTTCACACAGTTAATAATGATTTGGTTTTCCTAAATCTACAATAAAATTATTTTGTTTGAAAATCATTTGTTTTACTATTTCTAGGAGTCTGGTCCATTGTATATGCATTATCTGCTCTGTTTCTGTAAAATCTACATCTATAATAAACAAAAAGTCTTATCTGTTTCAATATGGAAAGATCAAGAACAGGGAGATGGCTGCGGTGTGTACCATGGCTTTAATAGTGCCTAACCTTATCGAATTATTGTTGACCCGGGCGGGGTACCAAATGAATCGACTGTTGTTCCTTTTTTGTTATACTATTGCTTGTGTCTATCATAATTCTTTCTTCGGTCTGCATGAATGGGAAATCCTTATGACATTATTACAAATAATATTAAACAGGTAATTGATTCTTTTGGAGTTGAATGACTATTTTCAGGTATTTAAATTTCAAGATATTGCCAACTCTTGACGCTTTAGAAAAGAGAACTATGAGCTATGATGAACAATTCAACTACCAATGTTTGCATGCTTCTACGTGTGAATTTGTTTGTTACCATTTCCATGATACTCTAAAGCTGCAGTTGCAATAAAGATGTGTCAAAGATTGTGTTTTGCATCATCTAGAGTAACATTTATGTGGAGCCAAGGGTTTATTTTTTCCTTTTTTGTGTTTGGAGCTTATCCCTGTTTGCAAACTTCTTAAACTAACCTACTGTAATGACTGTTTTCAGGTTTCCGAGGTCAACCCAGAGGGGGATAAAGGTTCCTGTGTTTAACAGTGGTGATGGTAAATGGATTGGTAGTTCTGATGTGATCACTCAGGTCATTGAGGATAAGTACCCAACTATATTGCTTGTCAATCCTCATGAGTATGCATCAGTGTAAGTTTTCCAGAGATTAAAACTTTTTTATTTCCACACTCCCAAGATTCTTGTTATATCTATGGTGTTCTAAGCACAAATTCACATTTGTTTCGGTGATATCAGAATCATGCTTCTCATCAGTTATACTTCTAGAGACCTTGTGACTTGAAAGTTGTAGTTGTTAGTTTCACGGAAAGTTCCAGCCAGTTGCTTTCATATCTATATTGCCACACAATTTCAACAATTAGCCAATGAGGTATTAATTATGTACGAGTCACTTCATTCATCTTAAGCAGGAATGACTTTCCATCGTATCAGTTGGGACGATTTCTTGCCCTTGAAATGGCATATGGGTTGACTGCCTCTGGTAGTTGTCATTTCGGCTAAGCCATTCACTATCTTCAGTTGGATCCTCATTTTCCTTGTTTCATTTCAATGTTTTTTGATTTTGACGGGATTCACGTTGTCTTTTCAGTAATTCTTTTTTTTCGTGCTATCCATCTGTGCATATCTTTCCCTATCTCGTTGCCTCCTCCGCTCTTTTGAATCTATGGGCTATGTATGAACGATGAATGACGTGGGCCCATCATTATATATGAATATTAACATACTTGTGTTCAATTTAGTAAGGAATTAGTTGCCTTCATACCAGCTATGAAGCTTTCTTTCCCTTGAGAAGACATGAAGTTATTGCCTCCAGCATGCTTCATTATCACCAGGGACCACATTTTCTTTATTCTGACCGGTTTCTCCTGGTAAAAATCAAGGGTCAAGTGGTTTAGTTGCATTATAAACTTGAATCCAGTAAATGATTACATAATTGTAAAGTGCACCTGTAACAACGAGCGTGCTTTGTACTTGAGAGAGTGCAGATGGACTATCCCGTGCTTGTGTATTAAGTGTTACTCAAGCTTTCTTTTGGTGATAGGCTTCACGACGCTTCTTAAGTAGTTCATCTTTCTTTTGTTATCCATCTGTGCATATCGCTCCTAAGCACATTGTCTATTGAGTTCTTTCGCATCTGTAAGTTCCCCTCCATCATTGGTGTTAACGACACCTAATAAAATACACCATATAGTTAGTATTTGAACATCAGCTGATACAGTTACACATTATATCATCGTTTTTACTTGTGAAGATGGTGTTCGGCAAGTCTCTCAAAGGAGTACGTTCACTGGACTGTGTCGGAGAATCCATCTGCAAAGGAAAAACATAGGAATGTTAATCAAAAGGATTCAGTTTTATTCGGTCTGGCAAGATACAGTGGAGTATGCTATTCGGACCGGCAAATTCATTATATACAGGTAGCCTCTCGCATTTATTGTTGAAACTTACTATGTCTTTCTGTGTTATCCAAGAAGCAAGGGTTGGTAATTATGTTCCCATTTCTTTCCTGGTGCTATTATTTGCATGGAAAAAGAGTGCAAAATTGTTTTTTTTTTGTAGATGTTGACTTTTGAAATGATGAGGAATTCATGTGCTTTTAAATTTATTGACTGCTTGTTATGGGAGATGAGTGAGAGCATCTGCAAACACTTTTCATCATCATGAACCCTTTGTGCATATGGATCTGTCAAATCGGTATTTCTTGTCATAGTCTACTGAATTAATATGCTTCATGAGGCTTATGTGTTATACTACTAAGTTGGGCGTGCTAAATGGTCCAGCTATATGGTTTTCTACATTCCTATACTGCTATCCGCTATTCTGAAAAAAATCATACTTCCTCCAAATCAAAATATAAGATGTTTTAGCTTTGTAAAAGGAGCGTATCTAGACCCCTTTTAGTATGTAGATTCCTCCAAACCTACATGAAACTACACACTAAAAGAGGTCTAGATGCACTCCTTTTAGAAAGCTAAAACATTTTATATTTTGAAACGGAGGGAGTATATCATATCATTGCTATTGAAGCCCTTAGAAAATTTTCAGTAACTGTGCTGCCGTTTTGCTGAAATGCAATATGGACGTCCTGACCGAGACACCGAGTCGCTATTTGCCTGCAGTTTCTCTCTGCTGAAGATACCCAACAGTGATTCGCTGCTTGGATCGTGGCCTGCAAAAAGTGACACTGTCCAGCGCAAGCTACTCTCCTTCAAATGGCTGGAAAGGTTCTCCCCGCCACGTCTTCACTGCCGCCCCCTGTCCGGCCACGGCTACTCTGTCCCGCTTCCTCCACGCGATGGCGTTCCAAACCTCCTCTCGCCTCCAAGTTGGCGTTGGCCTCTTCATCTCCCTGCTAAGGGGTTGCTGACCTCTTCCTATCACCATCAGCATCGCCACCGAGCTCGATTCCTTGGCGGTCGCATCAGGCCAGGAGACTCATAGCTTCCCCAGCCGTATCTAGCGACCATGCTTCTGAGCGATTTGTTGTCGGTCTCCCTCCACTCCTCCCCAAGCCTCGTCGATTTGCACTGGAGCATTCCCCCTGCCTGTGTCGCCCAACATCGACGCCCATCACCAGAACGACGACAAGGTCATCACCCTCAAGTCAACATGGCGCGGCATCGGTATGATTTCCTCTTTAGCCCGATTCTGCTATTATAGGAAGAAAGTGAGGTGGTAAATAATGAACAATCTGTTAAACTTACCCAAGTCCACATCGATTCGTGGATGGGGTCCTCAAATTTGTTTGCATATGTATTGCTCAGACAAAACCAAATCAACGCAGTAATGTGCAGATGCTGTTTGTTAGGGAAGTTTTATGTGTGGCGGGCGTGGTTTATGCAAATTCTGTTTTTTCGGAAGGTGATCAGGGTATATATGATGTTGGAGGCATATCACTCGCCTGGAACCCCACATATTTGAAGAATTATACCTCGCCGACATGCAGCTCGCTGTTGAAACGATTTGCTTGCTGCCCATATGCTACAGCGTCCATTTTGTCCCCTGTTAAAACGATCTATTTTAGTTTGCAGTAGAGATAAGCTATATGTTCTAATAAGTTGGTTTGAAAACAAAGAACACAAATATTTATAGATCATATGGAATGAGCACCTTTTTTAATCAGAAGATCATTTATCACAAAAGCTTATACATCACAATCTGATTATGGGATATGTGTACAACCATCAGTCTGACATGACCTGCTACAAGTTTTTACTTGGTTGTCTGGCTCATCAAGCTTATCATATGAGCCAGATGAGAGTGTTCAGCTCATCAAGTTGTTACGAGAAAAAGCTCAAAATTATCAACTTATTGACTTGGTTGACAACCATAGTGATGACATGGCCGTACACCATGAGCAAGCAGTTCAAATGATGAAGCTTGCATTCTGGTGCTTGCAAAATTATCCTCATACCTTTAAAGTTACAGACTATCTTCCATGTACTAATTATTCTCACATCTTTAAAGATAGACATCAACTTCCATATACTAATTATCTCCCATATATCCACAGGTTTGTACCGTGTATGGACTGAGAAACATGAAAGAATGTATGGACTGACAAACAGGAAAGGATGTCACCTTGAGAACATGATATGTCCAGGTATGGGCTACTATCTACTTGATAGCATTGCATGTTCGGAATAGCAAGGAATATAAAAAATAAGAATGCATGTAACTTAGTAATCAGAGAATTCTTCTCACAGATTGGTCAGCGAGGACGGCACGGTAGATCACATCTCCCCGCCAAGTCTGTTTGATTCGTCCAGAAAGAACTTTGGCCGTCATCTCCTAGGATCTGCTATGCATGTGCAAGGTTTCGATCCATTGGAATCTAACATGCCTGCTTTAGAAAGACACATATCAGTGATTTTGATTTGATAATGTGTCAATTTAAAAATATGCAGAAACGGAAGAATTTCCCTTCCGAGCGGAGGCCAGATGAAGAGAGTAGGTTCCGGTCCCGGTCGTCGTGCCATAACCCTCTTTGAGCCAGGGCATCCAAGGCTGTACTGAGACGACATGGTCAGGGTCCTTGTGACCTCGAGCGTGACAGGGATTAGGTAAGGTTGAGTGTGACTGGATCTGGGTGCATTTTATATACCATGTGGCTGACGGGATCGGTGCAAACGACTAATTGCTAGCGCGCGAGATTAATTGGCGCATGAATAAATGCTAGCGTGATTGACGTACAGATGAAAGGCACAAATTTGACAGAGCGTGGATCGCGTGGTGTACCGCGAAAAATCATGATTGACGTACAGATGAAATGCGCAAATTTGGCAGAGCGTGGATCGCGTGGTGTACCGCGAAAAATCAGGCGTTATCAATTGTGGTTATCAATTATGATTAATGTGCGTGGTCATTAATTATTGGGCTTGGCCCATATTGGCGTTCCATCCGTTGCTTGGACAAAACGAACGGTGTGTGTTGTTGTTGCCTGGTGGACGAAACCCACGACGTAGTGGAACCTTGGCAGAAAACGGAACAGGTTTGTACTTTTTAGACAGTAGAGATAGAGATTTCCGCTAATTCCTTGTGAACGTGTTACGAGTTACGACAAACTAAAATCAATAAATCATCACCATAGAAGTAGAGTAAACAATCTCCCACGTGGAAAAACCTCAGCTGCGCCGAGCGGAAACGTTTCCTTCCAAACCGTGGCGGGCTCACCGGACAGACCCGATCCGATCCACTCACCGGCCACGGCGACTCCGTTCACAGTCCTCTGGTCGTCTTCCCTTCCGAGCTCGATAAATAAAGGAAGCCGTGCAAGTTACTTCCACGAGCAGCAGCTTCTTCTTCTTCTTTCCAACCATCCCATCCCCCCTCTCCCGTCCCTCGACCCCTAGGTCTTCGAGTCGGAGGAGCAAGCCCATGGCGGGGTCGATCCGCGTCACCATGGAGGTCGGCGCCGACGGCGTCGCGCTCATCACCATCTTCAACCCACCAGTGAATGCGCTGCACCCCATCAGTAAGTAGCGACGCCCTCTTCTCCGGCCCGTTCCTCTTGGGCGGGGGCGATTCCTGGGAGTCTAATTCCGTGCCCCGACCCGACTCTCCTCTCCGTGTGCAGTCATCCAGGGGCTCAAGGAGAAGTACGCGGAGGCCATGGATCGCGACGACGTCAAGGCCATCGTGCTCACCGGTGAGAATTCGCTTCCTTGATCCCCTCTCCGCTCCAAACAAACGAATAGAAAGATGGTGGGATTTGTTTTTT
Organism: Avena sativa; assembly: GCA_916181665.1. Classification (NCBI taxonomy): domain Eukaryota; kingdom Viridiplantae; phylum Streptophyta; class Magnoliopsida; order Poales; family Poaceae; genus Avena; species Avena sativa. Next base: position 87,612,655 of record OV702284.1, read on the forward strand.
TCTATCGGGGGATCTCATCGAATCGCTGCTGTTTCTTATGTGATTGTTACAGGAACTGATATTAGTAAGTAAATAGCTAGCGATTTTGTTTTGTTTTGACGGTGTTTATTTCGCTGCGAAATTCGTCCAACGCCCAGCTATTTCTGGGTTTTTTTGGGGTCATCCTAGTCCTAGTATATACTGCAGGATGGTTGTGGAGCGGTCGCCATCGTATCATTTCATTTCTGCTGATGCCGGTTAGCTTAGTGATTGGGGTTGCTTGAGCTTTTTTTAGTAAAAGTTGCTCGTCGTTTTTAAGATGCTGGTTATGACCCGGTGGGCTGAATTTTGGAATCGCGCTAAAATAATTACTCAAGTAGGAGCAAGTAAAGAAAGGGGGTTGCTGTTTCTTTTAGATTTTCGACTACCCCCCTGCTTCTGAACAGGGACCGAAAATGAGGAGCGGGTGTTATAGTTTTTTTATATTGGAAGCATATATCCTGATTATAGATAGATTACATAGAAGACATATATGCTACTATGACTACTTAACTTACCACAATTTATCACTGCATAGAGAGGACTACTAGAGAGTTGTGGATTTGAGGGATGTCGGCAGGGGATTAAAAAAAATTATTGATTGTCACATCGGAGTTCTGACACTTGTTATTTTGTACTAAAAACTTCTATAGGTGCCGCAGGGAAATTTTGCGGAGGCTTCGATATCAATGTCTTCACAAAAGTTCATGAGACTGGTAAGGGGGTGCCTTTATTTGTACGGCTTGTAAATCGATTGTTCACAGCCTAGCTTCTTAGGACGAACTCTCTTCTCTTCTTACATGTTGAACATGGTTTGGCAGGCAACGTGAAACTGATGCCTGATGTATCTGTTGAGCTTGTGTCAAATATGATGGAAGGTTTGACATTGCTTCTCCTAATTTTGTTTGTAGTTTCTCTTATTTATGTATGTTGGATCTCATTAGGCTTCTCATTCGTATTGATAACGGGATCACGAGATTTGGATCTGACTGTAAAGGCCTGTTTATATGCAGGGGGCAAAAAGCCTTCTGTCGCTGCCATTCAGGGCCTTGCTCTCGGTGGTGGTCTAGAGTTGACTATGGTCTGTCATTTTTGTTGCTCTCCTGCTTAATATTTTTACGGCGCCTTGCATCTGAACTGAACTCTGGTGTATAATACGAATGGCAAATTGTTCAGGGTTGTCATGCTCGGATAGCTACCCCTGAAACTCAACTTGGATTACCAGAGCTAACTCTGGGAGTGATTCCTGGATTTGGAGGTAGGGAACTAGGGATACATCTCTTTATCTCGAACTACTGATCTTGTTCGCTTGCTTTGTATTGGGTTCTGTCATGGATCTGAAACTCTTCTTACTTATCATTTAGGAACCCAACGTCTACCGAGGCTTGTAGGTCTGCCCAAAGCAATAGAAATGATGCTGGTGAGTCTAATCTATCTTCTTCATAAGTTGTTACATTGACTAACTACGTCATATAAACTTTGTGCCCAAAGTTTGAAAATATGTACTCACTCCTTTCTAAAATGTAAGGCGCCCTTTATTTTCGCGGGTCAACAACTTACAACTTTGACTATGATTTACACTTACAATATGTCCACAGAATTAGTATAAAGATATATGAAATATTGAAATGAAAGAATTTTGTAAGAAAAATGCAGCGATGCCATTTATACATTCCAAATCCATATAATTTTGTACAATCTCCATTCACAATTACAAGATGTTTTAGATATTTCAGTGTAGACTATAGATGGACCAAAATGAGTGAACCTACACACTAAAACACGTCTAGATACATGCGTTTCAGAAAAAAGCTAAAACATCTTACAGTTGTGAACAGATTGAGTATATATTAGTGTTCAAAGTTGTGCATCAAAGACCGTGCAAAATAAATCACGGCTTACATTTTGGATGGAAGGAGTATGAACTAAACATACCAGAATACATATAATAATGATAGATATTTTTTACTCGTCACAGTTCTATGGGTAGTTTGAATTATGTTCATTCATATCCAGTCGCAATAGTTATATGACTGTCAAAGAACAATAAGTGTTGAAAATTAAACCATATTACCATGATAAGGATCCTGTTTTTTATTGTCTCCTCTCCTGTACTCGGCCATTCTTATGGCTTTTCTCTCTCCTTAATATATACATGCAGCTCTCCTGCATGGTTCGAAAAAAAAAGAATCCAGTTTTTTATGTTAAACCCTGGTACATGTATGTACCGTCGAACATATCGGGCACCAAATATTTTGTTTGAACCATGGGCATAAATGTATGATCAGCTGTAAATTAAGTATCACCCATTTTTCTTAATCCTATCATATAATTGAGGCATTCATTATGATTTCTGCAGCAATCAAAATTCATTACTGCAAAGGAAGGCAAAGAACGTGGTCTTATTGATGCGCTTTGCTCCCCTGATGAGTTGATAAAAATGTCACGCTCTTGGGCTCTGGAGATTGCAAGTTATCGCAAACCTTGGATAAGGTCTCTTGATAGAACAGATAGGCTTGGCTCTCTGTCTGAAGCTCGTGTGGTGTTAAGTACGGCAAGACAACAAGCAAAGAAGGTTGCGGCAAACATGCCACAGCACCAAGCCTGCCTAGATGTTGTTGAAGAAGGTGCATTATTTGGAGGCCAAGCTGGTGTTGTGAAGGTTTGTATCTCCCATTCTCCATTTGTCTTACTATGAACACTTATCACATATGCACTTCTTTTTTCAGCCGATATTTGCCCGCGTTGGCATCAGTGCTATGCTTGACTTGAAATCAATAACCAACTTTCATCTAGCAATGGACAATACTACCTCTGTCCCTATTTAGGTGGCACACACATTTTCCAGGATCCAAGTTTAACCATCAAAATAACCAAGTAAATGTGAATTATATGTCAAAAAAATTATACCATTGGATTCGTATTTGAATAAAGTTTCTATTGATATAAGTTTTATGATGTGTGACACATGTATTAAAGGTTAAATTGGTGGTCAAAGTTAATTCACGCAAAACGAGGGCGCCGCCTAAATACGGACGGAAGGAGTAATTGTTTGTTTGCTCTGTTAACTGTTATTCATGATTCCGTGTGCATGTGTTTGCTGAATATACCTAAATGATGCAGGAAGCCAATGTTTTCAAGGATTTGGTACTATCAACAACATCAAGGTCACTTGTCCATGCATTTTTTGCCCAACGTTCCACCACAAAGGTTGTATTCCAAAGTCTAATTTTTGGTTTACCTTTTCTTTTCCTGATTTCCATGTGTTGCTACTCTCTTGATTTTGCACCAAATAATTATCCCGACTTGGAAATAGTTCCAATGCTATTGATTTTGTTTATAAATGGTTACACTGCCTATCTGCAAGTCCTGCTACTATTTTATGTTTACCAATAGAGAATACAGGGAAAACTTTTTTACTTTCATGCTTAGTGCAACCTTTTCCTCTTCTGTTCTTTTTGACCTAAATTAGCTTCCACTCCATTTATCTTTGGAGGTGTTTATTTTTGTTGTTAATCATACTAACATGCAAGCAGACCATGTTATAGAGTATCATATGTGATCATAAGTAAATATTGCCAAATTTCAGTAAGCTTTATTTGGACACACTAAAGCTAAATTGCTGCAAGGACGTCATTCAATGTGTCAACTTCTGTTTTGCTCCATTAGGTTAATTATAGCCTGGTACCACTGTCTGAATCTTGCAGTTGGTTTGTTGTAGGTGCCAGGTGTTACTGATATTCAACTCAAACCCAGGCAAATAAGAAAAGTTGCTGTTATTGGTGGTGGTCTTATGGGCTCTGGAATTGCAACAGCCCTTCTTGTTGGCAACATATCTGTCGTACTCAAGGAAGTAAACGCTCAATTTTTGCAAAGGGGGCAAAAAACAATAGCAGGTCAAGTTTGTTAAATTTCTGCTGCATTTCTTGGGAATTTCTTCCCGGTGATATTTGGATTATGATTCCTCCTTGATGTATTATTGAAACATGAAGTTGTCATACATGTTACTGATAAGAACCAATCACTGTTTGCACAGGAAATCTTGAGGGCCTTGTCAAAAGAGGCTCATTGACCAAAGATAAGATGAACAAGGCCATATCACTTCTCAAGGGTGCACTGGATTATTCCGATTTCAAGGATGTTGATATGGTTATTGAGGTAGTCCTCGTATGAGTTTAGAATTTTAACAAGACAAAAGTATTGTGCACATTATTTGGGGCTCCTCCTCCTCTTGTGTCTGCAACAGATCGTCATGATATTATAGTGGGTTGATGAATCTTATGAAGGTTTACATAAAAAAAGATCATCTTGGGAATTCTAATACAGTAGATAATTTTGTTTAACACATACTTGTTTGTTAGGTTCTTACGACACGTATCTTCTCTTGTAGGCTGTTATAGAGAAGATTCCTTTGAAGCAATCAATATTTGCTGACCTCGAGAAAGTCTGCCCACCACATTGCATACTCGCATCGAACACGTCCACCATTGATTTGAATGTTGTCGGCCAGAAGACAAATTCTCAAGATAGAATTATAGGGGCACATTTTTTCAGGTTTGTTGTTTCTTTTGCGTTGTTATTGTAGCACGTCCTGAAAACTAGCAGTTTACCAAAAAAAAATTAGAGAAAACATAAAGACTTTGCATTTCTTTTCATTGCGCAGAAAGAGTTTGGGTTACAAGCCTAAGAGGACCATTACAGTTTTGCAGTTTACCAACTTAAGGGGTGCACTTTAGACCTGTGCGTCAAGGTTGCTGAAACACATCACATCAGTACATTACTAAAACTCGTTAACATCGCATGCTAGCATGTAATTTTCAAATCCTTGACACCATGCTTACCAGTTTAACTACATGCATGTAATTGACGATTTGGAATCCAACCTAATTTCGTAGAACGAGAGTTGATGATTATGCCAACAGTGAAAATATCCAGAGTGAAACAAAATGTTGTGAAAGCATGTTATGGACGTGGGATTATGGAAATAATACTCTCTTTAAACTTTAATCATTTGGATGTTATATCGGACCTTCACACTTTACTTTCTTATATGGAGGAGGCACCTTCCTAATGTTATGCTCTTTACAGCCCTGCTCATATTATGCCCTTGCTTGAAATTGTCCGGACGGAGAAGACATCACCACAAGCTATCCTTGATCTCATCACTGTTGGGAAAATAATAAAGAAAGTCCCTGTTGTGGTTGGCAACTGCACAGGCTTTGCAGTCAATCGTACATTTTTCCCTTACACACAAGGTGCTCAACTTCTAGTTAGTCTTGGAATTGATCTTTTCAGAATTGATCGATTGATAAACAGCTTCGGCATGCCAATGGGACCTTTTCAGTAAGTGATCGGACTCTTTTATCATGTCTATGTGCAACAACTGCCAATTGTCTCAACTTAAGTTCCTTCGGTGCATGAACAAGCAAAATGTTCCCAGTCAACTGTAGATATCTATATATTTTTTGATATAAGCTGTTTGCTCAGTTTCCTAGGATAAATAAGATGCAACCAAATTCAGAGTGCTTTTAGTATAATGTTATGGTTCATTTGAGAATGTAGTTGTGATAACATTACTGCCTCTGTGATCACTTGGTATACTTGCAGTCAAACAAATTTGTACTTCAACAATACCTTCACAATTTTTTTTATAGTAGTAAGCATTGTTTTTCCTCAGACAATATTATAATTTCATAATGTTCTACAAATACATTAAATAGAAATTGTTAGAGACATGTTCTGCTTTAGAGATCGCTTCAATGTCAAAACGTAGGTCAATATTCTCATCATCCAAGTGTCAATAACTTGGTATGACCATACGATAAATTGCCGTCTTGAGTTTTCCAAAGTTGGGATTTAACCACCATCTGGAAAACAGTTATACCGACATTCAACCATCTTCCAGATATGCTTTCTGTGCCTTAAATTAGCTTGTTACAATGAAATGAACAGTTCAGTTCTCAGGCATCATTAATTGAGTATCTTGTGTTAGAAAAAAATCATCAACTAGTTTCAAATGTTGTGATCATGATTCACATGAGTTCATATGTTTGGCCATTCCTGTTCTCCTGCAGACTCCAAGATTTAGCTGGATATGGAGTAGCCTTGGCAGTAAAGGATATCTATGCAGCTGCCTTTGGAACACGCAATTTCCAGTCTGGTCTGGTGGATTTGATGACGGAAGGTGGCCGACAGGGTATGCTTCTGAACACTCTTTTGCTTCTGCTACGTGTTACAGTTAATAGGATGGGATGAGATGAGACCAACTATTACTGCACCATTTCACTATATATTATTTTAACAATTTTTGTTTCCCTGTTCTTGTACAGGAAAGATTAATGGAAAAGGTTATTACCTTTATGAGAAGGGTGCAAAGCCAAAGCCCGACCCTAGTGTTCAACCTATTATTGACGAGTACAGAAGACGTGCAAAGACAATGCCGGGTGGAAAGGTTTCTCTTCCTCTTTCAAACTGTCTACAACATTGTTTCTGCATTTACATGCTATGTCATTTGTTACTAGAAGGTTTTACTGATATATCGACACATTATGTTGCTTGCAGCCTGTTACTTTATCTGATCAAGATATAGTGGAGATGGTTTTCTTTCCAGTTGTTAATGAGGCATGCAGGGTCATGGATGAAAATGTTGTGATCAGGGCTTCTGATCTTGATATTGCATCTATCCTTGGGATGGGCTTTCCCAAGTACAGGTAGGCGGCTACTGCTTATCTCTAACGGTGTCCTAAATCCTAACTAACCAGTGATAGTTCGTGTTCCCTTGAAATATGATTAAATTAGATATACATGTTGAGATTCTACTGCTGGTTATGTGCTATTACAACTTAGGAACCTAATTTAATCCTTACATAGGCTGGCATTCTCTGTCATATATCAGAATGGACTCTAATGCTCAGTTTGTGGTTACTGAACAGTGTTGTATTGAACTTTGTTTTAAAATCAGCTGTGGAAAAGTAACGAACAAAGTAGACAAAAGTTGATTAGCCAGACAAAGAAAACGTTAAAGGCCTGTTGGAGAAGTTAGATAATCGTAATCCACCTCCTGATTAATTTTGATCTATCACTTAAGTTTAGCAAATCAGCCAAATTGGCACATGTATAGAACTTCTTCCCAGTTTAGCTGAGAGCTTTAATGATACTCAAGCAGTTTTTAGCTTCCATTAATATACACTATAATTTAGTCAATCAAGGATACAGTCACTATTAGTACTGTTTGTGGAAGGAGGTGCTGTATTAGCTGTAACATGTACTCTGTTAATGAAGGGGTGGCCTCATCTTCTGGGCTGACACTGTCGGAGCATCTTATATATATTCGAAGCTTAGCAAGTGGTCTGAAACTTATGGTGACTTCTTCAAACCATCATCATACCTGGAAGTGAGAGCGAAAAGCGGCAGGAAACTGGTACAACAATCTCTCTCGAACCGGATTTTAAAACGTTTCCTGTACTGTGCATCTCTTGACACTGTAACTTGTGCCCACCTTATTAACCATTTCACAATCTCTGCAGGGTGCTCAGAAAGATTCGACGAGGTCACGCATGTGAGAAGCTGCTGTTGATTGCTTGGTGGAGCTGTTTCTTGAACGACAACATTGAAATTGCTGTCGACGCATAGGTGGAGTGGGAGCCTTCAGTGAAGTGTCATCTTGGATATTTTTCCCATTTTCGCCTCGGGCTACTATGACAATCAGAATAATAAATGTGTGAGCATACTTTCTGATTGTAATTTCCATCCCTCGTAACTGTAACTGTATGGTACTGTGGTTTCGTCACACGTAGAATAAAGAGTAGGATGCCTTTGTCAAAGAGCACTGTCCAGATCTCTGTTGGGAGTCTCCACAATGCTTGAAACTAGTCGAGGCTGATAATAAATCCAGTAATCTCGCAAAGATCCTACCTGAGCGCACCAGCGTGTGTGAGAGTACTAAAGTGAATTTGTGGAAGTGGAAGTTTGCTTCTTCTGTATCAGAATTCAGAAGTGAGTTCCCTTTCATCAGGACGAGAAGTGGCGTTCAGCCTTTGGGCCTTTTCTCTACTCCTATCTGAAAACGCTACGGTTTCGACATTAGCCGTGTTGCCAGAAATAGGAAGGTTTTCGGAGACTCGTGGTGACGGGTGATGCAGCTCTCTGCTGCTGCTAGTTCGCGCCCCTACAGACGGTGACGGGTTGATGGACTTTCTGTGTCTTAATTTGCTTATTTGATACTCCGTCCATTCACCACTAACGTAACACCTTTTATTAGTATCCCCTCCAACCCATATTACTTGATTTAGATTTGTCCAGATATGAATGTATTTAGCCAAGTTTTAGTGCTAGATACATCCGTATATAGATAAAAAAAAATTGCGGGTGTATATAGACAATTTTGAATCAACTAATATAGGTTGGAGGAAGTATTTTAAAATGGACTAGACATATAATCTAAGATGAGTTAATCTATACCTAATAATAAAGGAAGGAGCGTTTCTTGTAGTACCTACACTTTTTTGGACCGATTTACCCTCCCACTAAATCATATATTACCCACCCTGCCACCCCTAAGCGAAAAAAAAAGTTTCAACAAAGAATCACAACCAAATTGCCCTCCCACTAATATCCACCATGCCACCCTTGCTCGTACATGTCAAAAGAAAAAAAGCTAGCCAGGTACCACCCGTATAAAAAAAAGTTTCCACAGAAAAAACGTCCACCTATGATTCCTCTATATATCTATATCGCTCGGCCTGGGCTTGCAGGTCGTGTGCTTGCCATGTCAATCCATAGGTGTAGGACGGCCCAGTTAATTAAGTTCGACCATGGTGCATAATAGCATGCACACACGTTTTGTCCCACCTCGGTCCCTTAGATTGACCTAAACCGATTTATATACCTTCGCAAGGTACTGGAGTATCAGCAAGTCGACTCAAAGGAATTGAAGTCCCAGTGTGTTGTGATGGCTGCCTTGGCCAAAGGGGATTATAGAGAGCCGGGACGTGAGCTAAACTGGATGCAAGGGAGTGAGCTAAGAAATAAGAGAATGCCAAGAGGGATTATAGAGAGCCGGGACGTGAGCTAAGAAGTAAGAGAAGGCCAAGGGAAATTATGGAGAGCCAGCCCCGGGGGGACATGAGCTAAACTGGATGCAAGGGAGAGTGAGCCACGTGAGCTATAAAATAAGAGAATAAGACCGAACCCTGCCGTGCACAGTGAAAAAGACTTCCTCTTTGAGAAGAACGAGACACGCAAAGGTAAGACGAGCAAGACAAGTAAGAAGGGTTATATAAGATAAGAAAACGTTTTTACTAGCCAGACAAGAAAAGGTTTGTGTTCTTTCGTAAAATGATGATTAAAACAGTAAGTAAACGTGCTGCTTGCTAAAAAGCAGAAGTCAATGAATATTGGGAACTTGCTAATCGATCAATGTCTAAAATATATTTTCTTTTATGTTGCATCGTTCAATTGGGAAATAAAATGAAAAAAAAACGATGAACTATCATTAGGGTTAGACGTTCGATCGATTTTGGGGCAAAATTTGGCTAATGATAATTACTTTCGTCAAAAAAATGACAAAACGGAGAGTCAAGACCGAGGCAGGGGGTACCAAGGAAGGAGGGTCAGAGGGCTCCATGTCCGGCTGCGAGGAGAGACACGAGGAGGAGAGGAGGCAACGGTGGCGTGCGAGGGGAGGGGCGGTGAGACTCGTGGACGCGCAACGAGTGAGATCGCTGGGAGCTTGGGTGCGAGACCGAGGCTCCAGGGGGCGGCGTCCTTGGTCGGAGCCTGCGGCCGGCGCCGGGACGAGCTCCAGCGGAGGGAGTCGTCCAATGGCAGCGCTCTGTAGGTCGTCGGCGAGTAAGGTGGCCGGGCGAGCGGGGGGCGCGTACGAGCTCCGGGAGGAGGGCCGACAGGGAGAGGCGAGGCCTGGGCACGGGATCGAATGAGGAGGGTTAGTATCCCGTGTGGTTCGTGTGTGTGTGAGATGCATTGGAGCCGAGGCCGTGCCACGTGTGTGTGTGCGTGTTCATGAGCCTAACATCGCGACATAGATAGGTCAGTACGGCCTTGATCTCCCACATATTTTTAGGTCTCTTTGTCCTGCGGCGGATATACGTTTACTTAGAGAAAATGTATATAAGCTTATTGTTTCCCTTCCGCTGCAACGCGCGGGCATTTTCCTAGTCTACAACTAAAACACGTCCACATAGTGTGTTTTTAAAAAACCACACTCTATCTCGTGGGAAGAGCAGCTTTCAGATTCAACAAACCAATCTTAATGCTTCCAGATCCTTGTAGTACACTGTCAAAAACACAAGTATGAAATAAAAATTGAAGGTAACTCGGTGGTATCCATGGGTTTCATTTCCGTTATATACATCATAAAAGTTAATAATAAGACACATATATACAACCCGTTAAACGGGTACAATGACGCGTGATGTTCATAATGCCCTAGCCAATCAATGGATACATACATATGCACAAGTGGTGTACAATGACGTGTGGTGTTCATAATGCCCTAGCCAATCAATGGATACATACATACATATGCACAAGTGGTGCTTATAATTAATAAATGTTACTAAGCACCATGCACCAATAAATCAATTCCCCGAAATTGGTTCCGTTGAGAGAGATCACTGGAACTGCAATTTGCTTGCGAATGTTTGTCCAAACTGCCATCCGTCTAGGACAATATTGTCGAATACGAGTGTTTGTCCATCTGTGTCGGTCAACCTAAACGAGAGTTTTTTCTTGGTAAGTAGTGCTAGAGAGTGCCAGTTTGCGCCCCAGTTACGGGCCATTGGCATCCAATTGTTGGAGTCGGAGCTCTTGACATCCATAGATTTGATCGAGCCGGCAGCTGCAACATTGATAACTGTAACTAGGTTGAAGTAATCGTGGCCGACGATCTTGAACCGTACCCCACCCTTCTTCACGCATGGAACCCTGCGAAATGTATTTGTAATATATATGCTACGGTACTAGTATTAGCTATCAACTTTAAGCAATCTAAAGTTATAGAAGCATGAGAAACTCACATGAAAAAACTCATGCATACTTAAATAAGTGTACTTCTATCTTTCTTTTAAGTCGATTTTTTTAAAATTTCACCAACCTTTTAGACAAATCGTTCTACATGTATTGCATCAAAATCGTTCTATTATGAAAGTATATTTGAAAACGGATCTAGTGGTACTAAGTATTGCTATGTTTTTTCTATAAAATGAGTCAAAGTTTACTAAATTTGAACAAACTCTAGAAATACACTTATTTAGGAACGGAAGAAGTACCTTTGGTACATGATGGGGATGATGCCACCCTTATAGACGCCGATCTTCTCCCATGCCGGCTGCGCCATGTCGAAGTGCGGCCTTGGCAGGTTGCACCACCCGCCGTTTTCGTTGGGGAGGGCGTTGTTAGGCGGGCAGAGGTTCAGTGGCGGAGGACAAATGAAAATTATGGTATGGCAAGGTTGGTGCACTGTATACGCTAAAACGAGACATTTAACCAAACCAGGTTAATTTGTAGATTGATTAATAGTGTGTTCCATGCATTATTCGCTCGTCCCTCAGTGTTTCTCACATGTTGCTGCTGCCACATGTTGCAAGCAAGCAATAGGTATTTGTGTAGAGATCAAGGTATGGCAGATGCCACACCTTGCCATATTGGCTCCTCCGCCACTGCAGAGGTTGGTGGCCGTGATCGTCACCGTGACTCCGGGTCTGCAGAATTCCGGGATGGCCCGCTTGCGGTCGCACGCAATCTTGTAGCACTGTCCGCAGGAGGCGCCGTCGTTGAAGAGCACCGTGCTCAGCGCCGCCGTCCGTGTGCCGTACCCCGTCGAGTAGAGGTTGCCGTACCCGCACGCTCCGCCCATGGTGCCAGAGGCGTCGGCGCCGCCGTAGAAGGTCGCGTTCGCCCGCAGCCATTTGATGGGTGCTTGGTCGGCGGCGGCCAACCCACAGCAGGCGAACGTGAGCAACGCCACCGCTATAGATCGAGCTGGCGCCATAACGTAACTATATCTGTCGATGGATCGGGTGTCCTTACAAATCTCACGAACGTAGGTGAAGTTCTAGTCTGGAAACTGTGTGTTGTTTTGCTTCTGTAGGTGTTTGCTGTTGTGTTCCGGTGTCAATCTGCGTGCGTGCGTGCGTGCGTGCGTGCGTGTGTGTGTGTGTATATATATATATATATATATATATATATATATATATATATATATAGTTACTTAAGCAGGTAGCTAGCGTGCACATGTGCAGCCGCACCATGGCTTACGGGCAAATCCGACGATTGCAGACGCGCAGAAAGTATCATTATTACTAGTCAACCATCCATCTTTGCTTAGCAATGTCTACTGACATACTAGCATCATCTAGAGATGTGGTGTTTGCTTGACACTTTCTGAAGAAATGGACGGCGGCGCTCCGTGATTTCCAATTAGGTTTGCTTCACGTTCTCGCTTTCAGGTACGTACTATACTAGTACTAGGATATTTGCTCGGCATATCTGACGGCTAGCTTTGATTTTGATTAATTTCCATGTTGGCGTGCGTCCCTGTCTACGAAAAGGATGTCGTCCCGTATGTTTCTTGAATCGTACTGGTCATCTCTTTTCACTGCACCTGGTCGACGGCACCCATCAGCATGTAATGATTAGTTCCTCAAGAAACATTGCCTTGTCAAATTCATCCAGTTATGGTCTTAGGGCAACATACCCTTCCCTTTTGATAATAAAGGGCAATATATCACTCCCTCCCGTCCTAAACATTAGTAAGTAGACGTTTTGGGAGTTCGAGGTATTAAGTTGATACTTCACGCATCTATCTATAGCAATACAATGTGGACATCGAGGATGCACGCAGCCAAAATAGTTGATACCCCTATGTAACAAATACAGCAACTGTTGGTCCTCTGTTTCAGATATAGAATCAAAGTTATGCACGATACACATTCCCAAGACTATTATTATGGATAATCCAACGAATGGGCACCATCTTTTTTACAATATCCCAGACAGGCTACCCAAGACAACACCAACATACAGTTGATCGAATTATGAACTGCATGAGTAGCAGTAAAAAAAAAATAGTTGCTGGCTACACCTCATCATGAATGATTGATGTTACAACACCGGTTGCCGGGAATGTGGCAACTGGGACTACGCTATCTATCTCTCTCTCTCTCTCCATCTATGCACAGAGGTGGATCATCTATAACGTGGCGGCGGCAGACAGCTAAAGCCTGCAACTAGTCTTAACTTGTGCTCTCTCCTGTCGGTTCCTTGTTTGGTACAGGTAGCTGAATGTTCCCAAGGCCGTTGGAAGAAATGTAAGTTTCTTCGGCCCTTGGTACAGGTGTTGCTGCTTCGTGATACCGACGGACATCCAGTTCCATGGCTGCCTCTGACGAGGATTTGGCTTCTGTCACATTGGCACAAAATGTTAGGGCTGTCAAGTTTAGCAAGGTAATACAATCATGAAGTTGCATTCTGTGATTTAACCATTCCACCAGTAAAGATAAGAAGAAATATACTACTGTTGCAATTCCATATTACTTGTCATCATTTTCGAGCATTTCTGTTTTCCATTTCTCCCAACAAAATACGATTTTTTGAAACTCAAACATTGAAGAAATTCTTGGTGATTTAAGACATACCTCGATTTTTTTTTAGTTTTTTTTTTTCATGTTTATCTGCTGACCAAGCATCATTTGCACCCCATGACATATAGTAAGCTAAAAAATGAATCCACATGCAATTAACAAACAGCATATGAAATATTCATGTAAGTTGTACTCACCGTTTATCTTTCCGCGTGTGATAAGCACACGGAGATAGTCTCGCAGCCCTGTCAATACTATGTTCTCTTGGACAGCATTTATCTCAGAAATATCCTGATCACACGAAGTTGAACTTCTATAAATATCATTTCCAAATGTGGTATCCTGCTCATCACACATTAGTGCTTGTGTTCCTGGAGATGCAGGCCCAGAATCTTCAGAATCGTCAGAGAAATAGGACTTCCATTCATTGCCGTTCTGCTCATCACACATTAGCGCTTTGCTGTGGCTATCCATTGGAGAGGCTTCCTTTGAGTTTTGCATTTTTCTCGTACCATTTTGTAATCCATTGCTTGTGTGAATTTCTTTCCGCACTTCCTTCTCATCCTCTTTATTGTCTGTGGACATGAGCAAATAAACCGAAGTTAAACACTCGTCTACACTCTAGAGTGTGCACAAGTTCTAGCTGGGTTGTATGTTGGTATGCATTGCCGTAATTATATGTTCTTAGCAAAATAAAAGTTTCCAACTTTTTGCAGTCTGTTCATTTGCCAACACTGGATCAGCTTCTTTCCTTACTGGAGTGTGTGGACTGTGGAGAGGGAAGATTCTTTGGCTACTGGGTGCAGCCCCTGCCCAGTAAAAAGAAAGACTCTAGAGTGACAGATTACCATATTCACTAAGCTTCTTCCTCATGACAAAGAAGTAAATGGTACGAAACGAATTTAGTAGGCGCGCTCATGTCAACCATGTCCACTCACACATGTTGATACATGCCACTTTGATCCCCAATAGTTATATTATGCTAATTTAAAACAAGAACAAGACATCATGGTAATTGTTTTTGTTTTAGCTCTAGCACTGACACGGTTATATGAAACATTTAATGCTACACAAACATCTGCATCCCCCCTTTTCTTTACAACTTGTTAGATTATTTGATCACATTGGTGCCTGGCACTTGCATCCATATCAATGTAAGGGTGTGGAAGCGAACTGCAGTGGGAAATCCAAGACAATTAGAAAACTGCAAACTATCTTTTGATGCTGGTGATTCAGAAATATGAACGACTGGCCTTGTTTCTTTTATTTTTCTGAAAATAAAAAAAACGATGCATAACTGGCCCAGTGATATCTAAGTTCCATCTCATGTTTTATTGCCAATGCACAATACTGGAGCACTGGTTTACACAGCACTAATGTTTATTCAGAACCCAGGTAATTTTGAATAATTTAGCCATAAGAGGAAGATAGAACTGTTACCAGCTATTGTCGGGAATACTTTTGCTGCATTTGTGCATGCAGTCACCACATGCTTGACTAGATCATTGACATCACTAAGATGGATAGTGTTTGCTAATGGAGACCTGAGAACATCAGTGCATTTCATCAAAAATGATAAATGTAAACAGGGAGAACAGCATCATGGTTAAATTGTTTGATAATCATAATATCTTTATGTTTAACTAAACAATAATATTTTCTTACTTTGCAGATAAACCCAAGAAATGACTGTCAAATAAAAAATTATGTGAAAAATGCACTAGTTACGGGAAGCTAACGCCATAACAAAATTGGATTACATGCATTCTGAGCATTTTTATTTGGTCTTGGCTTCTTTTTGGGCAATTGAGCAACCTACATCATTTAGTTGCCCACTGGACCAATTTTGCCAACTTGGTTATTTAATAAAAAGAATAGAGTTCAAGTACCTATAAATCATATTAGACGAAGTACTTTGGGAATAACCACTGTTATGCCCTCCAAATCCTGTGCAAGAAGGTGCGAGTTGTGGAACATCTGAAAGATTCACCTAGCACATAAGAACAGTCACAAAAGTTTCGAGTTAGACAACACTACTAGAACTTGAAAGAATGGAAGTATCTTCAATAAGCGCTGTGTGAATGGTGGTGTGCTCGCGCATCTACATTGTACTTGGTGTTTCTCAAAAGAAAGAGAATGAAACAGATGATATGTTTTTGCACATCAATCCAAAGAATAATAGTGCCAATAACAAGAGAAGGGATTATATAGTGAACTCATATTCAATAAAATCCCTTGAAATTCAGTATCCAGTCAAATTCCTAGTGGGCGCTGGTCATCCCATTTGGAGCATACCTGTTGAAATTGCGCTTCAGATAGTGAATCTTCTGGAGATATTTTTCTATGCCCTGGAGAACATTTGTATCCTGAGGATCCGATGGCACCATTCAGAGCTGTATTAGCTGCTTGTTGAATGTTATTTCTATCAGATGCATTGTCCCCTTGAACTAAAGCTCGGCGCTCTTCATTTCCTTCAAAGTTTTTACAATCCAAACATCTACAGTTCTTGGAGCAAAGGATATTTGCTTGAAAGCACTCACAGTACTTCTTTAGACATCCTGACTTCTTGCAATGACAGCCTTTATTGTGCTTTGGTCGAGCAGGTACTGCTCCAGAATTATCCTGGTAGTCAAGTAAGAATGTTCAGACGTAAGCAACTGATACACAAGATAAAAATGTACTCACTTAAAAAAAAGAACAACTAATCCTTAAAAATTGGGTCTGGGATCATTTTAAAGCACATATTTCAGCGGAAAAAACTGTCCAGCTAAAACATAGAAAAGAATCAGACCAACGTAAATGAAGAAATAAAGCAGATTGTCAAATATGTCTTTGCTGAAACCAGGAGACTTGGAGAAAAAAACCCAACACCCATATCACTTCAGTACTTTCAAGTTTCATGTAATCAGTACAAGAGACAATGAAGTCCTCACTCCGTTCCTTCTTGGATCTCATTTTATATTGTGTGGAGTTAATCTTGTAAAACTTGGACTGCCAACAATACACAAAACAATTTAGATTTCTCATGTCCAAATAATGTTACTGGAATGGTCATAAAAAAGAGTTTCATCTCATCATATTCTCAAAAATCTTTACTAACATATAGTGTAAACCTTTTTCCCCATAAGTAAATTTTATTAAAAACAAAGAGAAAATAAAATACAAGTTCGAGAAAGAATGTACAAGATGAAGGTAGAGGGAAACATCGCTACTCAAGTGAGGGTGTCAAACCAGTCATTAAGAGGGAATGAGATAAAGATCCCTTTCGAACAAAATACCGAGTGTATTCTAGGATTTATATCGTCAAAAAGTAAGGCATTTCTCTGCTTCCAGATACTCCAGGCCACACCGTTGAAGACTTCCATGAAGAAAGGTCTGTGGAAGTGTGTCTGTGCAAAGGAGATGACGAGTGTGTGTGCTAGCGTCCAAAGGTAAGCCAATGGCGTTCCCACATGATATGCTGAGGGGGTAACGCCAGAAATGGTGATATCTAGTTTGAAAACCTCAGAATTACAAAGCACACAGTCTGAATCTTCAATAACAAGGTGTTATGCCTTTGGAGCATGTCTCTGGTGCTGTACTGCTGTCATTCAGGAGAAGCCATGGAAAGGCTTCTATATTTCTAAATGCTTGTGATGGGCGCTGGAGCTTGAAAATGTTTAAGAGTTGAGGCATAGTATACTATCTTCCGTGGGGAAAGGAAGTACTTGCCCACAATAGAGCCAGACATCATTGCTGTCCAAAGTCACATGATGGCCGAGAAGAAATTGTCAAAGCTCATGAAGCTCATCAAAGGCTGGAACGAGAGAGATGGAGGGGGAGAGGGGGAGATCCAATGCTCAGGGCAGGAGAGCACATCACTAACCAAGGACGATTGGTTCAGCGCAAAAAGAGTGCACCCTCGGGAATCTGGAGATGATGGGTTCCCTGGCCTAGTGGCCCTCCCACAAGAGGACCGTGCCCCCATTGGCAATGGAGCATGCAGAAAGGCTACAGAAATCTTACAGTGTAAATGAATGAGAGCTCCGTCATATCCACCCCTGGAGACACTGCAGCATCTTTGCCATGAGTGCTCATTCACACGGGTATTAGGGACTCGGTGCTCATGGCGTGTGATTTACCGGTGCATTCCACCGCCAACACAACGGATAGAGACTTTGATGGGTGGTGGCTTCAATACATCGCCAACTTCCCAAAGGAAAAGAAGAGGACAGCCAGTGGGATCATCACATACATCATTTGGAGGGTTTGGGAGGAGCGCAATAGGCGGGTCTTCACAAACGTGGCGCTACCTTTACCGATGTAGTGTGGCTCATGCGTGACGAGATTGAGCAGAGGGCATATGCCTTCACGGCTGACCCAGAAGACGTGGCTAGGTCTCCTCTTAGCCTCTTAGCCGCCTTTTGGGTTTTATTTTTGGCTTAGGACACCCCTCTTGCGAGGTACCCTGTAAATAACATGCTTCCTTCTAATCGAATGGCAGAGCGCCTGCCTTTTACTCTCAAAAAATAAATGAACAAGAGTTCACTTTCAATTAAGCGCAGTAACATGGTGGCTGCATGAAAGTGTAAAGCCAGTTGAAGGGCAAGAACGTAAATGCCTTAATTCAGGTAAACTGGAAGCAATAGCAAGTAGGTAAAAGGCAAATGAAGACATAAAAACTAAATGCTGACTGACTTACTCTGTCAAATCAGATAGGGTGTATCAAATATTCACAACAGATTCATTGATCAGAGTAAAACCTGACTTGATGGCATGTAACAACTTGAGGGAGGCTTATCATATTTGTGGTTCGTTGTAACAATATATACAGCCGATGCACTTGGCGTTTTGATCATAGGATAACATGTTAATGCAGAGTCGTTCTATGTTATCTCTCCTTTTTAGATGGTTGATCCACGTATCAACCCTGTGTGACCCATGATGTAATCTCTTGTAAGAACTCTATTTCAATAAAGTAATAAAAGAGGCCGCATGCATCTGCCGATGCTGAGGCCGGGGCTATGTCCCCATTTTGAAAAAAAAATGTGTGTAACTTGAGCTTATAGAGGAAAAAAGTTGCAAATGAGTGTGTCGTCTAAATAACCTACATTTAACATTTGGTGAATGTTTCAGGATTATATTTCTGTTTCTCATTTATAAATAGCAGAATTTTCTTTAACATCAAAACTTATCGATTTGCATGCTGAACAAAAGATAGAAAGCACAACTCACTTAAAGGTTATTAACTGGCGTACAAAATATGTAGTATCATATAGTTCGGCAACATTTATTAAGATTGGAGAAAGTACCTTTCGAGCGTTAATTGTATTTGGGCCATTTTCAATCTTAGGCTGAAAAGCAAGTGGGTTACGGAGAAGAGTCGCTTCAATAGCTCTGTTCCTGACTTTTTCATTCTCGGCGGTGTTTCCACAATTTGAACAATTACAGCCATCACAATTGACACGTGCTGCAAAACACTCACAGTACCTAACAAATAAAAAGTTGATGAGTTTTACCTTTATAAGCATGACATGATGGTTCATCATTTATGTGTTCACAATAAAATGATCAACTGATTACAAACACCACAAGCTTGAAGGCAAAACTTGTTTTACATAGATCACAAAGATTACTTGACACAATCAATGCAATAAGTGGTAGAGCTATAATCAGAATATCATGTAAGTGCACAAAAAATGTAAGTGCAATGAAGAAAGAATATGATAAAACACTTAGCAACAGTCATCTCCTATGAACCCAACATAAATTCTTATCTGTGCATTCATAAATTATGTACACGTAATATATCTAGTCATTTACCGTTAATGAAGAGATAATGTAGGGCAACCGATTTCACCTACTTCCCATCCTATCTGAGCTCTTCTCAATATTATGAATATGGTACATTCTAAACATTCAACTGAGAACAGATATTGTTGATACTTGATGGCGGGCCTGCCCCTTTTAGCAATAAACATGAAAGTATATCCACTATTCTGTTTTTTCAAATAGTATATTTTCTTTTGCCATTAACAAGATAGTGCATGTGCGGAAAAATACAATACTCACAGCTTCAAACATCGTGAATTTTTACAGTTACAGTGCTTCCTTTTCTTTGGAGTGGCGTTTTTTACGTCAGCAGCAGGGTTCCTGGGAAAATAAGCATACACTTAGTTAGAAAAAGAAACATCTTGCAAGCATGCACTACTGATTTCGAAAGCAGAAGAATCATAACACAGGCAACCAAGTTTTCATTTTGTTTTTGTTACATAGATAATTAGCAAATATAATTTATTTTGGACAAGATTGAGAATACATTTTGGTTTTTAAAGTGACAATAACAAGTTCCAGGTAAAAACTTTCAAACAACCAGCTGAAATACAATTCACATTTCCTTGCAATAGTCCCCAAATAAAATGAACGGTGGACAAGAACCTGATCACCAAGAAAAGGGAACTAGGAGTATCATGGTGTTGTAACAGAGAGCACGATTCTTGGTTCTATCTCTTACCCGGAGATTATTTTCCAAATATGATCTGACGCATAAGCTCAATTAGGACCCCAAATAAAATTTCCTTTTATGTGCTAAATATAAACCCTGTTATTTGCGAATAGTAACCAACAGAATTAATATGGTCATATGAAATTGTGCACAGCATATTTGACATCAGAACAATCAAAACATACATTTCCAACAACATATCCAAATTTCAAAGGTTCACTTCTATCAAATGCTCACCAAGTGCAAAGCACAATAACCTACAACCAAATCAACCGCACTTCCTTTCATATCATTAACGTGCTTATGTACATGCACATCTGTATAGACTGGCATAGCATTGTCAACCCATGCCAGAGCCCCTCAAACTCTAAAACTTAATATAAGCTCAAACACTCCCTTCTAAGCTTAGACATTCTTACAAAATCAATGACACAGAGTACTGCTACCTATGAGGCAACCAAACGGATACTCCCACTTATCATTGATTTCGAATTTCAGTACAAGAATTAGATTGTAAAACTCCCTCCGTCCAAGAATAGATGTCTTAGATTTTTTAAAATTTGGATGAATCTATATACTAGATAGTGTCTAGATTCGTCCAAATTTTGACAAAGTTGAGACATCTATTTTAGGACGGAGGGAGTATCACCAAATCATTTAGACAGAATGAATAACAAACAACAAAATTTTGAACACGGCAAACTGAAACCAATCCTTTACCAGACGAAAGAACAAAACCACATGCCAAAAAACCAATAAACGGAGTTAAAGCCTCGAGCTTGCTCACTTCGGGGTAAAGGCCAACGGCCACGGCCTTGGCACCGGCGTCGCCATCGCCGCTGGCTTCTGCTGCGGCGGCGGCGCCACCGCCGGCGCCATCAACTCGCTAGCAGCGGGTGGAACGACCGGCTTGAGCTGATTTTGCGGCGGCGGCGGCTGCTGCTGCCTCTCCTGCTCCATCACCAAACCAGAATGCCCACCGAATTAGGTCATCGATAGCAAAATCCCGAAGGCGGGCTTTGCAATCCCGGGCCGAAACTACCACGCGGTGGCTCAGAACCGAATCTCGCAGTGCGAGCTCTGGGAATTGGATCAAGAACTCCAGGGACAGGGTGAGCTCTTGGACTCCTCCGGACTCAGGAAGCAGCGCAAAACGGGAGGGAAGAACAATGGAGGAAGTCAGGGGATCAAACCCAAGAAGCCAAATTTGCGACGGGGACGCGGAGATTAAGATACGACGGATTCCAGGAGGACATGAGAGAAGAAAAGGCGAACTCTTTCTGGGATTTGGGATCGAGGAGGGTGGGGAGAAGGTGGGGGTGGGGGGAGAAGAAGCTATTGGCAATGGAGGCTTTGGTCTCTTTGAAGTTTTTTTGAATCCGAAATATTTTATGCATTTATTACTTATTCTTGCTTCAATTTACTTCCTTCTCCTTTTCGCCTCCGTATTTTGGCACAAGAGCGGATGATGAGGATCTTCATCAAAAAGACGCATTACGTAAAACCCCTCATAAAATATTAAACCAAGTTGTTTGGGAGCTCCTTGGGCATGCATTTAGCGAGTTAGAGATAGTCTAGAAGGGATTTTTTTTGAGGGGTAGAAGGGATTTTATGCACATGGGCATCGGTGCTCCTTTCACTTTTAGATTTTTGAAAAATTTAAAATCTTGCTTTTTATGTTTAAAAAATTATAGTGTTAAATATATAGATGGATATATACCAAGGAGGGTACGCCAAAAAGTCGCGTTAAAAAAACTTTATATTTTAAACGATATAAAAAACAAATTTCTAAGACTAGATAGTACTCCCTCCGACCTATATTAGTTGATTTGGATTTTTCAAAATTTGGATGAACCTATATACTAAATAGTGTCTAGATTTATCCAAATCTAGATAAATCCAAGTCAACTAATATGGATCAGAGGGAGTAGTAAAAATAGTATAAACTTTTTTTGAAAGATAATATATATTAAAAGCTAGCAAGCCGTCTCATTAAAAACCTTCCAGCCCCCTTAGGTACCCTGGTAAGGAAAAGAGTGCGTTAGAAACTTGCAGCCCACAAGTCACACCAAGTTACAATCAGCCCCAAGGATGTGAACTAGAAAAGCAGGTGGCTCAGCATCCCAGGAAAACGACCCATCCTGTAGGCTTATGTATTTTGCACAAGAATGAGCCGCCTGGTTAGCCTCGCGACGAGCATAAACTAAGCTAAAATTTGTAAACAACAAACTCTGCTCACTAATCTCATCTAAGACCTGCTTGACTACTGAAAGATCATTAGCTTTATTTTGCCAAAGTCAGACCAAATCTTCAGAGTCAACTTCAAAAACAACATTAGTGAAACCCCTGCTTCTTGCATACTCAACAACATCTCTAAAAGCAAGGGACTCCACCATCAAAGGATCAGACACACCTCGGTATGTCTTACCCGTAGCACCACGGAAGACTACCCCCTCACGTTCAACAGCACCAGTAGCTGCCAGATTGTCATTGACATTAACAGCACCATCGGAATTAATTTTAACCACTCCATCAGGTGGTCTCTGGCACTTACATTCCGACCTAGCAGATTTAGGAACACCCTTGTCCCTTGGTAACTCAAGAGTCTGCAAGGTTTCCTTCACCACCTCCATAGTTTTAGCAGGACTAAAACCACTCTCACCATGAGTCAGATTATTTCTCGATGACCAGATCGAGTACATGACTGAAGTTATAATAGCTTTCTCTTGTTGTTGAAAAAAGACTCGCACAAGATATCTTTTGCCCATGTCACTGGATGTAGCTTCGGCAATTTGACTAAAAGAATTTCCTTTGCGGTTTCCCAAAACAATTTCGCATGACTGTATTCAATTAAAGCATGCATCACACTCTCAGATTTTGCTTTACACAGAGCACAGGTGCTGTTATCCATTATATGTCGCCGTGACAAAGTCCTATAGTCAGGAAGAATTCCTCGAAGAACTCGCCACCAAAAAACACGCACCTTAGGTACTACTGGCAGTTTCCATAATCGTCTCCATAAATCAGTATCATTTTCAGATGAAGACACATCATGTCTATTATTATTCCTAGCCTCCTCCGACTGACGCGCTTCCATCAAGGACTTATAAGCCGACCGAACTGTATAAATTCCAGATTTTTCTTTGGTCCATGCCAGCCAGTCATCACCCCCTGTACTCCTCAACGGAATACTCAAAATGGAATCAACATCTGGAGCAAGATCCCACGGATCAAAGGCTCATTCCAATCATTACTTGCAGTTAAAAGCTCGTTTACCATGACAAGATCAGTTTCCTTCAGACGACCCATTGGCCTCATTGTTGCGGAGTTAGGGAGCCAACAATCTTCCCATATCGAAATAGACTGACCAGAGCCCATTTGCTTTATAAGACCCAATTTCAAAGCCTCCCTTCCTGCCAGAATCGCACACCAGGTTTTCGATGTTGTCCTCGGAGCATTGGCAGTCATCAACTCCTGGTTATGGAGATACCTGGTTCGAAGAACCCGGGAACACAAGGAGTCTGGCTTCATAATTATTCTCCAAGCCTGTTTTCCTAGCAAAGCTACATTAAAAGCCTGCATATCTCGGAAACCGATACCCCCTTGGTTTTTTGGAATAGCCAATTTATCCCAGGCTAACCAATGCATAGACCTTCTGTCTAAATTTCCACTCCACCAAAATTGTGCCATAACAGAAGTGAATCTTTTGCAAGTACTTTTGGAGAGTAAAAAACAACTCATACCATAGATCGGCTTGGCTTGGACCACTGATTTTATTAAAGCTTCTTTTCCCGGGTAAGATAGATTCTTTTCAGCCCACCCATTCACACTACTTCTTGCACTTTCAATAATATACTCAAAGGCCTCGCTTGTTAACTTTCCAACAGCAGTAGGCAGACCCAGATACTTTTCACTGAAGGCTTCAATATGAATATTTAGATGTTGTTTCACCACTTCTCTGTGAGTATCCGAAGTACAAGGACTGAAGAAAATAACACTCTTCTCCTTATTGACTTTTTTCCAGACGCCAAATGATATATATCCAGAATTTCATTGAGCCTGGCAGCACTAGCCCCGTTTGCATTGATGAAAATAAGACTATCATCAGCAAATAACAGATGAGAGATCCATGGAGATCTTTTGCACACACGAACTCCCCTATCAATAAAGCCTGAATTGTAGTGATGTATCAGAGCAGTCAATCCTTCAGCACAAGCAAGGAACAAATATGGTGACATAGGATCTCCCTGCCTGATTCCTCGAGAAGGAGTAAAAGGTTCGAGCAGACCACCATTCACCTTAACAGAGAAACGAACTGTAGAAACACACTTCATAATTATCTGAACTAGCCTAGGTGGAAATCCGAGTTTAGTCAGTATTGACTCCATAAAAGGCCATTCCACACGGTCATAAGCTTTCATCATATCTAATTTGACTGCACAATGACCCTTTTTTCCCTTCTTCTTTCTCTTCATAGCATAAACACACTCAAAACCCACCAAAGCGTTGTCACTAATTAACCGCCCTGGCACAAAAGCACTTTGTTCCTGGCTGATAGTGTACTCCAGTACAGGCCTCATTCTGTTCGCCACCGTTTTAGTTGCGATTTTGTAAAGAACAGTGCACAAAGAAATGGGCCTATATTGCTTAATGGACTGGGGATTTCTCACCTTTGGAATGAGAGTTATACCAGTATCATTAATCTCCTCCGGCATTTCCCCTCCATTCAGAAAACCTAGCACTGCACCACACAGCTCCGGACCTACTAGATCCCAGTGGCGTTGGTAAAACCCTGTCGTGAAACCATCAACACCTGGTGCCTTAGAGGGATGCATTTGGAAAAGAGCTCTCTTGACTTCCTCTTCAGTAAACTCGGCTTCAAGATTGACCTTATCCTCTTGCACCACTTTCTCATTAACTAGATCGATAAGTCCCTGCATATCAGGAGCTCCTTCTGAAGTATACAAGTTTTTATAGAAACCATGTTCCTCATCTTTTACCTCTTCCGCATCATCACACCACGTACCATCCTCGCGTTGGAGTGAGGATATTGAGTTCATTCTCTTGCGCTGGGAAGCAAAAGCATGGAAATAAGCAGTATTACGATCACCTGATCTTAGCCAGTTAACCTGAGATCTTTGCTTAATCCAAATCTCTTCTTGAAACAGAACCTCATTAATTCGTTCCATAATTTTCTTTTCCTCGGACGAAGGACCTCTGCCCAAGGAAATTATCCTCACCCTGTCAAGCTCCCTCCTCAAATTACTGAGCTTTTTCTTGAAATCCTCAAAGGTTGCTGTACCCCAAGATGATAAACCATTATGCATACTTGAAAGAGTTTTCGCAAACCCCTCAAGACCAACGCCTCTTTCAGCCTGCTGCCAGAGATCCACAACTAATTTGTCATAATCACCATGGGTTTGCCAAACATTCTCATATTTGAAAGCTCTCCTCCCCAAGGGACGATGACTGATTGTTTTTTTAACTCCGTATGAATCATACAGTGATCAGACTGAACAACACTAATATGTTTAACTTTAACAACCTGAAATAGATTCAGAAGGCCATCATTACCGAAAGCTCGATTAATACTTGACTTAACATTAGCACTGCCCTCTTGTATATTGTCCCAAGTAGAAGGCAAACCAGAGAAACCAAGATCAATCAGACCCCACTCTTCGGTCACTTCTCTAAAAGCCCTCATATGCCACTCATCTCTATCATTCTCACTAAAATGTTCCGTGATGTATAGCGTTTCATTGAAATCACCACTACACAACCACGCGAGATTTCGGAGCTGGTGTAACCTCCTCATCAGATTCCAAGTTAGATGTCTATTCTCTCTGCGAGATTCACCATAAATTCCTGTGAAACGCCATGGAGGAACAGACCCATCCTTGCACTGAATTACTGCATCAATATGATGTAAGTTAAAGCTCTTAATATCAACTGTCACTGCTGATGACCAGAACAGTACAACACCGCCACTAAGGCCATCACTATCCACTGCAAACACCCCAGAGAAACCGAAAGTGCTTTTTAACTTCTCAACTCTTTTCACAGAATTTTTTGTCTCCATTACAAAGAGTAGAGTGGGATCCAATTGCTTCACAAAACCGCGAAGCTCTCGAACTGCAGGGTGGTTCCCCATCCCCCTGCAGTTCGCACTAACACAATTCATTGGTCCTGGCGGGGCTGGTACTCAGCCTCCGCCAAAGAATCAGAATCAGATTGATGCTCTTCCTCTTATCCAGTGCCCTTAGCTCTTTTTGCCGGGACAGAAACCCCAACAATTTTACTTGGAGAATTGACTAACGCATTTCTTTTAGGCCCCTTAGGATCCTCCTCGAACATGATTACATCATTTGGGCCTTTGATAACTGGAAAATAATGTCCAGCGATGCTTTGGGAGTCTCCCTCCTCCTGTACACTTGGGCACTACCACCCTGACCACCTCCAAGAGCTTTAAAATTAAAATTTGAAACCACATTCTGCACATGGCTAGTGGAAGGATTTGTGTTCCCATTAGATCTTCCAGCATCAGCAGGCTTAGCTTTAGAACCATCCTCTTTAGCTTGATAACTCGCTTTATTAGTATCTTTTGACATAGGCTGCTGCCATTGAGGTTCTTGCTTCCACGGTTCCTGATAGCGCAGCGAGCCATCATAAGGACACTTCCCATTCTCATCTCTTTCAGTGGGAGTTGGGCAAAAAATTTCAGAGTGGCCAATCTTCCCACACGAGAAACAGAAATACGGTAATCTCTCATATTTAATTGGGTACCATTCTACCGTCTTCCTCTTCTTGGATTCAATCGGAAAACCCCTCATAAGAGGCTCATCAAGATCAATCCAAACTCTAGCTCTCAAACTCTGTCCCTAACCAGATCGAGAACTATTTTCATGAAGATCCAGCCTAATAAAATCTCCAACTTGGTTAGCAATAGCTTTCCCCCGTGTGTCATTCATCCAATTGAAGGGCAGATCATCACATCTGAACCACATCGGAAGTCTCCTGAATTCGATCTCCGATGGCTTCATACTCTCATCGAAATCATCCAGAACCACCACAAGCTTTGATACTGTCCATGGTGCTCCTTCCCAGATGCGCTTCCGATCCTTCTCAAAGTCCATACTTGCTAAGAAAATATTACCCCCTGTGGCATCCCGCAAAACCACTACTAGAAAATCGCGTTGTTTTTGTGCATTGCATCATCATGACCGCATGCTCATGTCATCATGCCTCATTGCATTTGAGCATCGTCATCATCTTGCATTTGCTTGCATAAAACTATTTGCAGAAAAACCTATTTTGTGTTTTCTAAAACGCCCCGTCTTTGTTCAAACGCAAAACCCGGGTCACCGGATTATTTTGTTTTGTTTGCTATCGGTTTGCAAAAAGACTGTTTGAAACAAATAAAAATATTTAATTATTTTAGTGGGGCAGTCGAACGGGCCGATTCGACCCAGACGACCACCCCCAGAATAAAAATCGGTCCAGCTTAGACCCCACCCCAAATCTTTTCTTACCCCAGTCCTATCTACCCACCCTCCAGCCACCTCACTCCCTCCAATCGGCTCTCGCCACGTCACCACCCCCTTCCCCTAGCCTATCCCACGCTGCCACCTCACCCCCCAACCTTCCCTCTCTCTCTCTCACCCCCACTCCCCACACCACAGCACACACACACAAGTCACACACCCCGGCCACACACGCGACGCCCCACGCCACCGACACCCCTGGCCCACCCGGTCAACCCACCAACTCCCTGGCCAACCCCCTCACCCTGGTCCCACCGGCCCCACCCCGCGGGACCCGCCTCCCCCACCAGCCCCCGCGCCCCACGTTCTCTCCTTCCTTCCCTTCTTCCTCCTCTGCCCCTCTCTCTCCCCGACGAGGCCACCCCCTCGCCGGCCCTCCTCCCCTCTCCTGGCCGCGCCGGCAGCCGCGGCGCCCCGCCTCATCCCTCTAGCGCGCTCGCCCGGCCCGCCTCTCTCCTCCCTCCTCCCCTCTGCAGAGCCCGCCGACCGCCACCGCCTCCCCTTCCCTCTCCGACGAGCCCCTTCACCATCGGCCTCCTCGCCCGCCTCCGTCAACACCGCCGCCGCGCCCAGCTCCCCACCCTCGCCTCCGGCCCGCATCCGCCGCCCCGGCGCCTCGGCCCCGCGCGCCGAGCCCGAGCTCCTCGCCGTCCATGCGCGCCCTCCGGCGAGCCGCCGACGACCCCGCGGCCTCCCTTCCCCTCCGCCGCATCGCCAGGGCCTCCTCGGCGACCGCCGTGCCGCTCTCGGGCCACCCTCCTGCGACCCAGGTTCCGCGCGCCGCCGTCCTCGAGGCCAACTCGTCCCCAACCCCAGGTCGTCCTCTGTTCCCTCGCCGGTTTGACCCCGACACGGCTGCAGCTCCTCAACGCCCGTCTCAACCCCCATCAAGTTTCCTTGTGCTTGTCTCGTGACGCAAGGGGCAGGACACGATGTCGAAGATACGATGATAGACCGGGAACACTACAAGAACTTCATGGAAACCTAAACATCTCTCCGTAGACCAGAAGACCGAACCCGGAGATCTCCAACACGGACGATAAGGTCTTCTCGGACCTGAAGACCGACCCCGCCAAGAACTTCATCGGCGATAAGACCATCTTGAACCGTCAAGTTCATCCACCACCGGCGCTACTCTAGGCCGCGGGAAGCCGAACCCGCATGATCGAACCCGACGGCCGAGGCCCGAAGATTCCGGGACGCCAAGTTCTCCCTCTCGGATCCAAAGACGCCAAGGCCCCGGACCCCAAGATCTCCGCCGTGAGACGACAAGACCGTCGACACGACCCGACGACCACGGATGCGCCAGGATCGTCTCCGGAACGCCAAGCACTTCCTCGGACGCCAAAACCCGAACCGGAGGACGCAAGATCGCCACAAGTATGACAAGTTCTACTTCCGAACGACAAGACCGGCCGATCCGTGGACCCGACAAGATCGACCGCGTGGAACCAAGATCTCCGACACGTCACGACAAGTTCTCCTTCCCGGACGCCGAGCTCGCCGAGAACCCGGATGCGACAAGATCTGCCCCGTTGTTCGAGAATGTTCCTGCCGAGACCGATCCCGTCGAACCCTGAACCCTGAGACCGAACCCCGAACCCCGGAACCCCAAGATCGCCGAACCCTAATGTGTGACCCTTTCTCGAGCCCTATTTTATAAATGTAAAATATCAAATTGTTGCATTTAATCATTCATCTCGCATGCATATTTGTGTGGTTTGGGGGCCTTATGCCGATTCACCTAATAATTAAATATGGGGCCCATATGCGGGCAAATCTAGCCTTATATTGGCCTCATTTAAATTGATGTAGCGAACCGGTGCTATATTTTGGCCATGTTAATACAACATTTAATTTGCGAGGTAGATAAATAACATGAACCATCTAATTAATTGTCGGGACCCCGGTTCCGCTTAATATGACCTAATTGCATCGCATCCTTGCCATGTCATACACCATGCATGCATCATGCCGGTCTTCTGTAGTATTATTAAATATTGCATCCGGTGTTTATTCTAGTGTTTTGGTTCTTCGCGTATAAGGCCGTTGAGTTGATGAGAGAGTCGACCCGATCTTCGGATGAACCTTCGACAATGTTTCCAGGCGAGCATCTCCCCCTTTCTACCTATCTTACTTTTATAGTATTTATTCCCTCCTGTTGATCTATTGCTATCTGTGTTGCGATGCTCTAGTTTCCGTACCCGTGAAATCCCCTGCAGCCGTATATTGCTTTGGACACATCCTATTACCTGTTGTTTTGGTAGATAGTTGGACTTGCGCGTCGTAGTCGCTTGCTCAAGTGCTGTTGCGTGTCGCCAAGTACCACAGTTGTTGGAGCTTTGCCGCATGTTTGATGTTGGAGATGATCATGCCTTTACTTTTCGTTCACTTTAATTACTGTTTAACAACTAAAATTGAAGTAGGTAAGCAGATGCACAGGTGGGCAATAGATGTTATTTGGTTGTTAACCGTCCACTTGTGTCCCGTAGGACCCCGAGTGCTTGATACCTGTTCCTTGATTTATCGCACTATCCACATCCGGGAGGATTATGGGACCCCCCTGAGCTAGAGCTTGATTCATTCTTATTTCTTGGGGCCACAAACTAGTTTGAGGTTTTATTTACGATCCTGTACTTATGCCATGCTTTACTGCTTTATTTACGATTATGTGAGGAGCACGCTGTACTGTTTAGGTAAGCGGAGTGTTTTTGCGGTATCGACACCCCGAGTTTTCGGGTTCCCAGTCGTTTACAGCCATTGACGCAAACCTTGAGTCCGTCTCGGAGCTAGCTTACTTCGTTGCGGGTGTACTCCAAGGGGTGGCCCCCTGAAATATTTCTGAATCCTGTGATTGCTTTGTCGTGAAAGCCTCGTTGGGTTTTGATTTGGTTTTTCCGAGGTTGATCGAGTGTGTGTTGCTATTTGTGCACCCCGGCCGGGTAAAACTTTCTGAAAGCCGTGTCCGCGGTTATGGACGACTTGGAGCACAGTATCTCGATCATAGACAACTATAACTAAAGTAGTGCTATAAACTTGACTTTATAATGACTAGTAATCAGCTTCACTATAATGGAATGGCTAAATAAAACTGCCAACAATTGCTTGTTTGGGTGTCGCTTGCGACCATTGTACCTGACTAGTAAGTATTGCAACTATAATGAAATGGCTGAATAAAAGTACCAACAACTGCTGGGTTTTGGGTTATCTCATGCTAATTGTATCTGACTAGTAAGTGTCGCAACTACAACGGAATGGTTAACTAAAATGGCCCACTGCTTATTTTATCAGGATGATTATCTATACCTGACTAGTAATTGGTGTAACGATAACCGAATAAATAAAACTGCCAACTGTGTGAGTTCCTCGGTGGACTTCCTCGTTTGGTCTCGAGGGGGAAATACCAGGATGGGTTTGTTTGGTGTTATATCCAGGTTGGTTCCGAATAGGTCTTTCTTGCCCCTATCTGATAGCCGACAGTTGTATCGAGTCTCTATAGGTTGTTCAGTGCATGCTGCCGCTGCCGCTTCAGTCCACCATACCTGTGTAGGCGAGGACCGCCGAATTCTAGTCTCGCCGTGTACTGGCCTCAGTACTGACGCTCCTCTTTTTCCTTTGCCCTTTGTCGGCACCCCTTTTGTTTAAGCAGGTTTTGAGATCGACGTCGTTAGCAGGGTTACCCTTCCGGCTTGGCCTGGGCAGGATTATGGACGCCATTGGTTATTCTTTAGGGCTCTTAGCCCCATTTGCATCTTGTCCGTAGCTGGACGCTCTATCGTTTCAAGGTGATTTGGATCTTTGTTCCGTATATCTGTATTCTTGACTCATGGAGTCGTGTTGTATATATCTGTTCTGTGGGTCCCATCGAGGACTGTTGTGTAATCTTATTACTTCGTTTTCCACCCGCACGAAAGTGCCTGGTGGGCACCTTTGAATCGTTTCTATGCGGGTTTGGCGGGTTTCGCTAAAACTTGCATAGGGCCGATTCTGAGGGTGTTACACCCCCTTTAGTCGTGAATTTCATACCTCTAGGGTTTCCCCATTGCGGGCGAAGAGCACTCTCAATTATGAAACTTCTTGGCAGCGAGAACCTTACCCATCACTGCATACTTGACCGGAGTCTCTCCCTCATCCTGATCATCTTCCATGACCAAGACCTTTTTCTCCTTGGCCGTGAGGCCTAGCTTGGAAAGCTTGGACGTGACCCCTAGGATCACCTTCTCCCCTCCTCCATCCGCACTCGTGCTTGCACCAGTCTCAGGCATCAAACCCGCCATGGCAGATCCTGCGAGAGGTGGTCCGAAGCCCGGCGTCTCCATCCCCGATCGCCGAGCTCGACTAGAACCTGCGAGAGGTGGTCCGAAGCCCAGCGTATCTGTTCCCAAACGTCGAGCGCGACCAGATAGCCTTCCGATCGCCACCCACATCGCCAGGAGCTCCTAAACCTAAGAAAACGGTTCGGGCTTCTTTTTTGTAAAAATAGTATAAACTTTGTATCAGAAATTTGTCTATTTTTATCTCTTAAAATAAAACCTTTTAATAGAATTTTTTGCGTGCACTCCTTCCGTATATGTTCATCTATATATTTATCGTCATAACTTTTGGAGACACAGTATAAGATTTTAAAAAATTTAAAAATCTAAAAATAAAGAGAACACCGGTGTCCATGTGCCAAAGACACTTTAGGGAGCTAGTCTCCACACACACCTTGGGCCACCGTGTGGAAATCTTGGGAAAACCTATCCTCCATTTTTCATAATCCCATGAAATAATTAAACACTAAAAAGAAAAAAATTATGTTGAATAAAAGAGCAATCTACCAAATGAATTAATCAAAATAAACGGTAGATAAAACATGAATAGAATAATAAAAATTATACTAATCATGTGAAATAGCAAATACAGATTAAGGCAGATAACCAAACGGATTGCGAAGCATAGAACTTGAGATACGACCAGAACAAAGTTGAGAAAGAGGATGTACATCACAACAGCAGCAGAGGAACCACCAGCGTTCGCGTTGGCACCGTCGTCAGTCATGTCATGGAGGAAGAGGTTGCTGATGCCGGGGAAGAAGTCCTTGTTGGGGAAGATGTCGGCGCTATCATTATCCGTGAAGGAGTCCATGATGAAGCGAGTAGTCGCGCCAATAACGCTCCCTAAAAACCTTATCGCCCTTCTCCCATATAGGACTTGAATCAGCGGGGTCTTGGAGGCCTACTGTCCAGCTCGCGATGCACGCCGCAAGACAGGATGAGGAAGACTAGGTAGCACAGTGCTCTGGAACTAGAGACACAAAGAGATATGGAACTGTGTGTCTGAGAGGAGGCGTGACCTCTTTCTTATAGGCACACAGGAAAGGAAGACAAGCTGCGCAGGAGATAAAACGAATGGACGGAAGTTGAAGCGAACAGGCGACAGCCAACCAGACAGCCTTCACTTAGTTCGTATTCATTTTCACTTAGCTCGTATTAAAAGTTCACTCGAGCAAAACGTTTTAGCTTCTGTACAACTATTCATATACCATTCATGCGTATGCGTGGCAAAATAAAACTCGACTCGGCGAGATTCACGCAACCCGTGGCGCCTGCAAGAGGCGAGCGAGGAGGAGGAGGAGGAGGAGCGCGTATATATGTCTTCTCTTCTCAAGCTCATACAAATGGTGGAAGAGCTCTCCTTATAAATTGGTCCAACTTCCACTCAACTAGCAATGTGAGACTAAACATTTGTCTCAGCTCTTGCCTTGTATGAATGGGTCAAATGAGCCTCTAAAATTTCAGAAATTTATTGATATATAATAAATAGGCTAGGCCTATTTAGACAAAAATTTCAACAAATCCGTAGACTAACCCCTTGTATCGAAGTCGGTCAAAGAGTTAAGCCGCGATAGGGGCATGTGGATTAGGTTGGTTTGCCCCAAACGACGATTCTAGCTAAGAGTTGGATTTCCTCCGAAACTTGCACGTGACCCAAATATGTATGAGTCATGTTTCAAGGTGGAAAGAGCTAAAATCCTATAGCGGGTGTGACCACACGTACGATATCATGCATGGATTAATATAAGTAGCTATAAAGTAGGTTGTATGTGCATTTGGAGTATCGTATCACCCATCCTTGGGTCCACTGTATGAAATCTTTTGAAAATTTGGGATCCACTTTGAGTTTTTGAGTTCCTATGTTCCTGAACTTTTTTTTTCCAGAACTTCAGCCACTCTTTATTAATCAATAAAAAGGTTCGTAGGAATACAAAAGCCCTGGGGTGGTTCGAGAAACCACACCTGGCGACCAATCTCGCGGTCTACAGAGCTACGAGCAAGCCGATGCGCTTCTCCATTGGAGATTCTACTTTCATGTCTAAAAGAAGTCACTTCAAAGAGGCTGATTGTGTCCTTTATTTCTTGGATGATCGTCCCATACTCACCAGCATTGGGTTGCTGAATATTCATGGCAACCTCCATGCAGTCTGTTGCCATACACACGTATTGCACGTTGAGGTCTTGAGCTAGAGCTAGAGCCTCACGACAAGCGAAGGCCTCCAGCGTGGCCGGGCTGCCGATATTCTCTATCAGCAAGGACGAAGCCCCCATAAACTGACCTGACTCGCTCCTGCAGACAGCTGCAACTGCACCTCCACTTCTGGTCTTGGATGTGGCCGCATCCACGTTAATTTTTACATGCCCAGCTGGTGGAGCGATCCACCAAGACACCGTATGCCTAGTCCCTTGTTGGGCCGATGGTTTCGGTACAGGAGTCAATGCGAGGTCGTCGAGGAACCTACGCATGAACAGAAACGTCGATAACAGACTCTGTTGTTCTCTATCATGAATTAGTCGGCGCCGTGCATACCAAATCGCCCATAGGGTGACAGTCATCTCCACAAACG
This sequence comes from Avena sativa, assembly GCA_916181665.1. NCBI lineage: Eukaryota > Viridiplantae > Streptophyta > Magnoliopsida > Poales > Poaceae > Avena > Avena sativa. The sequence continues at coordinate 87,647,182 of OV702284.1, forward strand.
CCTCCTGATCAAGTGTCTCCATCATGATAAAAAGCCATTTCTTGGTTGATGGTTCAACTCTCATTGACATATGCTGGGTGATATCCTCGTTGACTAGTGCCCAAACACAGCGTGACATCGTGCAGTCCAGAAGGGAGTGCCTCCACGAATCTTCAGCTCCACACACCGAACAGCTGCTTGACTCAGCCATGTGTCGATGGTGCCGGACATCACCCGTGGGCAGCGACTGTCGCGCAAGTCGCCATAGGAAGATTCTTAGCTTGGGAGGCACATGTACTTTCTAGAGTTTCTTCCACTGTTTCTCGTCCCTCGCTTGATTGGAATCCGAAGATCTACCCTCAAGCCAGTCTTCCCGCCGCCGTTTAGTAGCGACGAGCATGCGGTACACTGATCGCGCCGTGAGCATCCCATTACGTTCATAGTGCCATGCCCAGCTATCTACATAACATCTTGTACTAAGCGGGATTTTGCAGATGTGGTCCACGTCAATAGGAAGGAAATATTCCGCAAGAGTGTGTTTGGTCCAGGTCATAGATGCGGTCTCAATAAAATCACTCACCCTCATCGGTGGGTCATCTTTTTTGCATGCAATTGGACGGAGCATATGATCACGAGGGATCCAGTTTTGATTCCATGCGTGTGTTGCTTCTCTAGTACCAATCCTCCGAATCAGACCCTGTTTCATAGCGTCCCTCCCCTCAATAAGAGCACGCCAAACCTGCGAGGGATGTGGCCCACATGTAGCATGTAGCAAATTTGTCTCAGGGTAGTAAACAGCTTTGAGCACTCTTACGCTCAACGATTCTGGATTTGTAGGATACGCCAGGCTTATCGCGCTCACTACAGGAATGGGAAGCTACGCCGACGGCCGGTCACTACGCCGACGGCCAAACGTCGGGGCCGTCGGCGTAGCCATCGTCCAGGCCAGCCCCACCAAGCAGCCGTCGGCGTAAAATTGCCCTCGGCATATTCTATGCTACGCCGACGGCTGCCCTCGGCGTAGCTATTTTTTATTTTATCTCATTAAACTTTGAAAAATCATAACTAAATCATTCTAATTCGAAAAAATACAAATAATATATCAAAATTTGCAGAAAAATAAGACCTATCTATCTACACTCAAATATTACACATTTATAAATAAAAATTAAGTAAAACATAAAACATTATATATAGTTTAAAACAGGCATAAAAATTCAAAAACGATCGAAACAATGCGAAACCTTCGCATGGTGTTATATTATGTGACATAGTTAGAAGGAAAAATATCAAACTTGGTATATTGATTATGTCTCAAAGAAACCTTCACAAAATGACCTATCTCATTCGAGGTTTCTTGGCTTTCGGGTCAAATGACCAATGTTATGGCTAGAATCAAGGCATAGTTTGTGATAATATGCCCATATTGTACATACACATGCATCATGGGATGACAAACAATGTTGCAGGAGGAAGTTTTCCTTTTCATCGCACCAAAAAGCCATTTCCCATTTTCCGAGCATAAAAAACGGATGGTTTTGTGAAGCAACCACCAAATGGCTAATTCAAAATACTACCACCACATTTTACAAAAATACATACCACCTTATACGGAAAATGTACCAACAGGGGGATCCGAAACCTTTCCATCCACCTTTGGTGAAAAAGACAAATTTCTGCCGAATCGGCAGGAAGTGGGTCAGATATGAACTACAGGTACATGATCCGATGCTCATGTTTTTTTACAAAAATCATTTTTAGGTTCACAATATGCTATTTTATCAAAGATCCAATGAAAGTTTAGTGAGGCTCGGCCCCGAGCTAAGAATCTTTATTGCCGCCGTTCGACAAAGTTTGACGATAGTTTAAAACGGGCATAAAAAATTCAAAAACGATCGAAACAATGCGAAACCTTCGCGTGGTGTCATATTATGTGACATAGTTATAAGAAAAAATATCAAACTTGATATATTGATTATGTCTCAAAAAATCCTTCACAAAATGACCTATCTCATTCGAGGTTTCTTGGCTTTCGGGTTAAATGACCAATGTTATGGCTAGAATCAAGGCATAGTTTATGATAATGTGCCCATATTATGCATACACATGCATCATGGGATGGCGAACAATGTTGTAGGAGGAAGTTTTCCTTTTCGTCGCACCAAAAAGCCATTTTCTATTTTCCGAGCATAAAAAACGGACGGTTTTATGAAGCAACCACCAAATGGCTAATTTAAAATAGTACCACCACATTTTACAAAAATACTATATCACCTTATATGGACAATGTCCCAACAGGGGATCCGAAACCTTTCCGTCCACCTTTGGTGAAAAAGACAAATTCCTGCCGAATCGGTAGGAAGTGGGTCAGATATGAACTACAGGTACATGATCCGATGCTCATGTTTTTTTTACAAAAATCATTTTTAGGTTCACAATATGCTATTTTATTAAAGATCCAATGAAAGTTTAGCGAGGCTCGGCCCCGAGCTAAGAATCTTTATGTCCGTCGTTAGAACGAAGTTTGACGATAGTTTAAAACGAACATAAAAAAATTCAAAAACGATCGAAACAATGCGAAACCTTCGCGTGGTGTCATATTATGTGACATAGTTATAAGGAAAAATATCAAACTTGATATATTGATTATGTCTCAAAAAAACCTTCACAAAATGACCTATCTCATTCGAGGTTTCTTGGCAACCACCAAATAGCTAATTAAAAAACGGAGGGTTTGTGATTAGTTGATATGGATATCATATTTGGATTCCTCTCATTTTTCTGATCAATTTAGACATATTATTTGTTGAATTTCGATTTACAGATTTAAAGATATTAATTATTCTATATTAAATAGAAAATACAAAAAAATAAAATTATTATATTTTTATTTGAATTCAATAATATTTTTACTTATTCATTAATATTTACTTAAATAATTGTTTGTAATTTCAAAAAACACAAACATGTGACATGATGGTATAAGAGTTAATAGGATTGATATTATAGTATTGACACCAATGTATGAATTACTTTGCGTAAACAGATTATGAAGGAACGAGGAAGTTAAGCGTGCTGAAGCTGGAGTAGTATTAGGATGGGTGACCAGCTGGGAAGTTTGACTAAGACTAGAATTTAATCAAATATTAAGTATAATTAGTATTAAAAATGTTCAAAGTAGGAGATTAACAAGTGAAACAATTCAAAGAATAAAAAAATCAAGAAAAAAAATAATTTTTTTTTCAAAAAAAATGTTTTTGCAACCGACCGACAGGCTATGCCGACAGCCGCTACGCCGACGGCAAAGACCTCGGCGTAGCATACGCCGACGGCTTGAGTGTGCTCCGCCGAGGGAGATCTTTGCGGAGGAGGCTACGCCGAGGGCAGCCCTCGGCGTACCATACGCCGAGGGTATTTTGGCCTACGCCGACGGCCTTTTGCCCTCGGCATAGCGCGCGCGTCCCGTAGTGGGTAGGAGTGCTAAGTTGAAAAACTCAATATCTCAGAAACCAAGACCTTCAGAAAATTGGGCGAGCACATGACCTCCCATGACACCCGATGAGTTTTCCTGCTTCCTCTCCTGCTTCACACAAGTAAGGAGAAAATGCATCTGGTCCAATAGACCATGTGGGGCCCACATATCATGTTTTCCCTAAACGGTGCTTTGGAGGGTTGTAGTGTTAGAATTTAAGGCATTTGTATGTTGGGCTTTTGGCCCATAACAAATATAACTTCTAATTTCTTTTTCCCATTATTTGTGGCAGCTCATGTCTGTGCTAGTGAAGGTAAAGTTTTTTCTCATATTGCTAGTCAAAAGAGAGTTTGACCACCTTATATAGTAGAGTGTTGCACCACTCACTAAGGTGTGAGAAGACGAGAAGCCCTCGCGCACTTCTCCTTCGACGACGTCTGCCTCATCATGACGTGCGTGTGCGCGCGCCGCGGGTTGCGAGAATCTTGCCGAGCCGATTTCATATTTTGCATGTCGTTTATATTTTGTTGTTCGGAAAAATTAATTGTGTATTAATTACGAGTCATTAACGGACGCGTTAATCAACCAACCGTTTCCATATTCTAGATTGTGGATTGTTGCTGACTCGGTTGTGGGCTGCTGTCCACGTCCTACCGACCCGCAGTATATAAACAGGCAGAGGCGAACCATAGCTGTCACAAGCAATTAGATTGCATTTTCCCACATGCGCATCGCCGTTCCACCTCTTTCTGCTGCCCTCTGCTACTCCATCCTGCCGGCTGCGTGCACGACCGCCCGGGAGAGCAGGCCTCCGGAACCCCGTCTTTCTGATACTGCATCGGGAGAGAGACGATAAGGTTTTTGGGGATCATCTAGGCATGGCTGCTCAAGTTCTTCGTCCTCTTTGTTCGGCTTCCTCGACTCCATCTCCATGTTAGACGATGCCTCCAAGAAGGCTGGTGCTACCGCCGGTGGTGGAATTCCTCCTGTTTCACCGCTGGTCATACCATCGATGAACTCGTACGTGTTCTTTACCCCTACCGATATTTCCTATGTTGATTGCTGGTACCACAGTACACATAGATATGTTATATTTTCACTTGCCTGTATGGTTCATGTCTACTATGCGTATGCTAGATTGTTCTGTCATGTTTTATACTTGGATTAAATTAATGCGAACTTCTAATTATTTCAAATCCAAAAACCTTATTTTAGACTGTATTCGTGTCAAGGCTTTGCCGCTTGTTTGAAACCGAACCTGTATATGGGTGCACACTTTAAGCGCTGGCAAACCAAGTATACCCTCTGGCTGATGTCTATGGACACCTTCTGGATATCGGTTGGTAATCCTGAAGGAATGATTACTTCTGATCAGGATAAGGCGTTCAATGAGACCACCATATTCTTTGTAGGTTGTGTCATAAGCGTAATTGGGGACAAGTTGATTGACGCATATTTACATATGCGCAATGACAAGGAACTATGGGATGCACTCGAAGCAAAATTTGGTGCTACTGATGTTGGTAGTGAACTGTATGCTATGGAGCAGTTTCATGACTATAGGATGGTTGAAAACCGTTCTGTGGTTGAACAGACTCATGAGATACAGTGCATTGCAAAATAATATGAGCTCATGAAGTGTGCATTGCTGGCAAATTTGTTGCGGGATGCATTATTGCTAAGCTTACTTAATCCTGGAGGAGTGCTGCCACTAACCTCATACACCAAAGGCAATAGAGAGGTCTGTTGAGAATCTCATTGGGTTTTTGGACCTTGAGGAAAAGACAAAGGCAAAAGACGCACACCCAAAAGGAGCCGAGGCACCCAATCAAGCGCCATTGTGGTGCAGAAGAACTTCCACAACAAGTTTAACGGGAAGAACAAGTTCGTTTAGGCTACCAACTTCAAAAATAATAAAAAATAAGTTACATGATCCCTGTTTTATGTGCAGCGAGGTTAGACGTTGGGCTCCAAACTGCAAGTAGCGCAAAGACAGGAAGAATCAGAATGGACAGAACTCTAAGTCTGTCAATATGACTATGAGCAACAATGATAAGGGTGTATCCGGGTATGGTAATTTGATACGTTGAAAACGTATCTATAATTTTTTATGTTCCATGCTTGTTTAGTATCTACTTTGCTTTGCTTTGTCACTTTGAGGTGTTTTTATATGTTTTTTCTGGACTAACCTATTAACAAGATGCCACAGTGTCAGTTGCCTGTTTTCTTCTGTTTTTGGTTCCAGAAAAGGCAGAAAATCAATATTCTCGGAATTGGACGGGACAAAAGACAAATTCAATATTTTACCATGGGGAACACGGAGCCAAAATACGAGACGGAGGGGATCCACCAGGGGGACACACCCCTGGCCACGCGGCTAACCCTAGCCCGCGCCTGGATGCCCCCTGCCTCGCCTCTTCGCCTATAAAGACCCCCCGATACCAAAACCCTAAGGACCCGATCAATATTCCACGAAACAGCCTATAGCCGCTGTCGTCATTGTCCCTAGATCGGGGGGAATCTAAAGCTCTTCCCGGCATCCTGCCGGAGGGGAGATCATCCTGGAGACCTTCTTCTTCATCATGCCAGCCTCCTGTATGAAGTGTGAGTAGTTCCACCTTGGACTACGGGTCCATGTAGTAGCTAGATGGTTGTATCTCCTCCTTTGTGCTACCATGTTTAGATCTTGTGAGCTCCATTCATGATCAAGATCATCTATTTGTAATCATGCATGTTGTGTTTGCAGGGTTCCAATGGATATTGAGATTACTATGTTAGATTGATTAATGGTTTTGTCTTATTGATTCTATCATGTTTGTGTTGTTCGTGATTGTAAGATCCCTAAATGATATGCATGCATGAATGATATGCAATCTTTGAAAACATGATTTTAGGGATGTTACAAATCTAACCCCCTTAAGATGAATCTCGCCCTCGAGATTCGGATTGGCTAGCAAATAGGTGAAGGTGGTCAAGCATAAATCAATTACCACTCTCCAATGGGAAAATATTTGTTCAAAACCAAACCTTGTTGCTCTGTTGCTCTCAGAATGTTTTGCTTGCTTGCTAATGCTTAAACCAAAAATTTGCAAAACAAATGTGAATTTAAAAATCATTTTCAAAACTTGATCAAATCATTTGCTATGTCACTGTTTATTTTGTTTGATCAAGGGACCAAGCTAATACAGAGAGACCACATGATTATATGCCCAAAAATGTGAGTGCTACACTCTACAGAAATCCAGAACAAATTTGAATTCAAATGGCATTTGAATTTGTTTGAAAATGGATTCAGAAAATCAAAACAGAAATAGAAAATTAATAGAGAAAAGGAAAAAGGCCGGCGCCAGTCATTTGGCCTAACAGTGAAACCAGCCCACTAAGCCACCCGGGTTCCCCCTTCTCTCTCTCTCACTCGCAGCCATACCCACTGAGTCACGGACCGCTTGGGCCCATTCCCTCTTTCTTTCTCTCGCTGACAGTCGCGACCCACATGGCAGTCGTCGTCTCCACCCTGGTGACCAGTTCATCCCCAAAATCTCGCCGGGCGTTTCCTTTTTGATTGCGGCTACAATTCCCATTCAATGCCGGAGTTAATCGCGCCGCGCCCTTGCTACTTAAACCCCCTCTACCCCCTCTCCATTTTCCCCCAGACCCCAAGCACAGAGCGCCCCCAGGCTGCGAGAATTCCTCGCCGCAACCTCGCTGCTCCGACGAGTTCGTCGTCGAATTCCGGTGAACACCGCACGCCCCTCTGCCTATGGTTCATACTGACTTGTTCTACATCTCCGTGCGCACATACTGATACTTTTCGTTTGCTCGCGCATGGTCTGTAGCCTCGGCAACGTCAATGACTAAGCTCCACAGCCCTCTGCTCGAACTCCGGCGATCGATTACGGTAAATATTGAGCGCCCCTTGACCCCTCATGCATAGGACTAGGTTCGCCTTATCCTTGCGCAACTACTGATGCCTCTGGTCTGTGCTGGGAAGGTCCAGAGCGTCGGCAACCACTTCGACTGCAAGGACCCGACGCCGTGCGCGACTCCGATGAGCTCCAGCAACCACCTCTGCACGCCCCTTCACCATCTAAGCCCACCTTGAGCATCAGCAGCACACGGCGAGCACAGTAAGCCCCTTCCCTCTCTCCCGCGCGACCTAGAACATTGGCAACGACTCTGACAGAGCCGCCGCCGCCAGTCGCCGCCGCTAGCGCCGCCCGTCTGTGGTCAATAGGATTGTGGCCGTAGGATTTAGATCTAACGTGTGAGATTAGATCTGTGACGAAGAGGTAAGTTTAGATCTGAGCCGTGCATGTTTAGTTAGATCCAACGGTAGCCGAGCGTGATCCGGTGCGAAGCGGTATCATCCAATCAGACGCTGCCGCGTGGCCAGTTCTTTGAATTAAAATCAGATTTTATATCTATTAGATGTTTAAACTTGTTTAAATCATAACTTTTGATTCCCACGTCCAAATTTGACAAATTTTATATCAATGGAATCAGGAGAGAAAGCCCTTTCCATATATGCAATGTGTTTAATGTTTTGTTTCTGTTAAAATGTTTTTTACAGAAACATGTGTAGGCCTATTTTGTATATAACAATTAATTTGGAATCATTTTAATGTTCAAATAAAGGTTGTTTGGCAAGTTTTGAACTTGTTTATGAATCAGTACTGTGCACTTGCCTTGTTGAGTATAGAAAATCATCACATATCATATTGCATGCATCCATATATTTTTGCTTGTATTTATTTTGTATGTGATTTGGTGCTATCATTTTATGTGTAGATTTTGGTGCAAATAGTGATTGTGATTGTGAGGATTGTAGCTACTCTCCAAACTACCAAGGCAAGTGGTGCTTCATGATTTATTCCTAAGTTTTTCAACTTTGCATTAGAAATATTTTGCTAGTCTTGCATGGTTATTTGGATCTATATGCTATGCTTGGGAAATCCTAGTAGTTGTAGAATTTCTAGAAATATTTCTAAGTCTTATCAATGCCATGCTTAGCCTAGCTAGTAGCAACCAAGGGTGGTTATATTCATGCTATGAATAAATATTTCTAAGTCTTTGGACTATGTTTTTGTTTAATAAAACAACTAAGTGAATGAAACACCTGGGTGGAATGGAAAGAATGGGTTATGTTGAGTGGCTACACAAGGCCCATTTCTATGGTTTACCATGTGTATCTCACTTGTGGAAAGCCATCCAGGAACAAAGGGATTTGAGAGGCCAAATGTTAAGAAGCTTCTAGTGCAGCCACTTGGCAATATGGGCTTTGCCTGGATCATATAGGTTGCAATAACTTAGCCATTTGGACAGTTGGTGGTAGTGGGATGATATGTTGGAACGCGTCCATTTGGTCTAAGGGAAGGCTTCTGAAAGGTCCTGTCTTGGTGAAAATCAAGTCTTGTGGGGAAAGTGCACAACCACCGCAGATGGAAGAATCTAAGTACTTAGCCATGTCCCTGGTATTGGACAATTGAGCATCAAGACATGGAAGCTATCGATAATCTCCTCATCCCAATTTCTAAGTAAAACTTGTGGTTGAACAAGGGTGAAGGACCCCAATGTATATTGGAGGTTCCTTGGGAAAAGTTTTTGACAAAGAAAACTTAGTGATTTCAACTGATAGGCAAAACCTATTTTGAGCAAAGCAAGCCCAAGCTACACTTAGCCAAAATGCATATAGTATTTAGTCCACCAATATTCTACTAAGGTATCACTTGCCAATACAATTCCAATGTATTGACCCACTGTGGCTGTAACTTGTGATGTTGCAGGATATTCTGATGATGATTAGGAGTCATGAGTCTACACTCAACATGCTTGCCCGTGGCACATGAAGATGAAGACTTATTTATCTTAATACATATTTGAACTCTTGTATTAGGCCTGTGGCCATGGAGTTGTAAAGACTATGTTTGTCTCTGGAATGATGTGTAATAATGACCTTTGTTTCTGTGTACTTCATCTTAAACTGTGGATGCTAGCATTGATCCAGGGAATAGCATTGCAATCACAGGGATCCTTTCCTTTACAAAGGAGGGATCTTACAGATGGTATCAGAGAACTGTGTTGCCTGTAGGATTATGACCCTAGGATTGGAAACCACTAAGGAAAATTTTCAACTACTTCCACACTCGTCTTTTCTTCTTGTAAACTTTTCTAATCTTCTTTCTCATCTCTATTTGTAGATGAACTCCATCAATGAAGCCGTGAAGAAGGGACCACTCATGACTATGACTTTGGAATGTGAGACAGAGTTCCCCAAGGCTCTCAAGGACCTCATGGTTGCCATGGGAATACATGGTGCAGCTGTGTACAAAGGTTTTCCTGTGATGGATGAAGGAGTTGAGTACTGGTGGGTGCAACTTCACTTGTATAAAAACAAGGAAGACAACCACGAGGACTCAGGGTTCTGCATGGTCACCAACACAATGATGCACACCACATTCTTTGATTCAGCAAGGGATGCAGCTTGGAGGGCCATCAAAGAACTTGGTGATAGAATCAAGTGCAGAATGCTTAACACCCAGAATGACCTTAGGGAAGAAAAGAAGCATACACAAGAGTTAGAGTCTACCAACCAAAGCCTAAGGAAGGACATCATAGACTTAGCAATGGAGTCTTGTGATCTAGACAAACAGATTGACTCTAGGGATGCCCTGTTAGCCAACTTGGCAAGTGAGATGGGATTGTAATGTACCACATTAGTTGGACCACCACACTTATCATTTTATTTTCCCAAATGTTGTTTAAAATAAATTGAACCTTGGTTGTTTGTAATGGATCCATATATGTCATGACTTGTGTGTTTTGATTTCCAAAGTTATGCATGTGATGCCCTAACTTGTGAATTGTCTTAAATTGTGTTGATTCTAACTTTTTCTATCTTATTAAATAGATGCCTAATGTTACTATCAGCACGGTTGAAGAGTTCAAGGGAACTCATTTTGGCCCTCGTATTATTGAGCTCACTAGTTTTCTCAATCTCCCTCTTCCTACCATCATGGTGCTTCCCCTCACCAAGTTTGAGAGGAAAGACCTTTGGGGCTTCAAGGTTAATCAGCCCGGACGCCAGACTAATCCTACCACGGAGGCAATCATTTTCAAGCTCATGCACGATGACAAGGAGAGAGGCCTAGAGGTAGTCATGCAGGACTTGATTGGACGTTTGTTAGGGAGACACTCTCGACAGGTTAGAGGTACTCACTTCCACACCTTCGGTAGGCGTGATGAGGATGGTGAGGCCATTGACTTCGAGGACACTTCGAGGGAGACAGCAGAGCCGATTCGTCTATACCTCCAGGACTTAGAGGTTCTTCTTAGGCACGTGGACACTGATAGGACCAACGTCATGCTCAACAATGACGAACTCCAGGTGCAGATTCGTGAGAAGGAAAAGCTCTTCGCGGAGCAAGATGAGATAGTCAAGGAGATGGAGGCCAAGTTTGAGAGTCAAGACAGAAAGTTCAAGAGCCAAGAGAAGCGAGTCCAAGTTAGGAACAAGAGGATTCAAGGCATGACTGCAGAATTGGAGGCCAAGGACTTCGACCTCGAGCATCAGCAGACTGTGATTGAGAGGGTTCGTTCCCAGAAGAGGGCTCTCAAAGCCAAAGTAGAGACCTTGACCACCAATGTCGAGGAATACAAGACCGCTATGGAAAATGCAGGTCTTACATTTGCTGAGGAGGAGGTTGATGCCGAGGAGTAGTGATGACTGCTCATTTACCTTTATTTATCATGTCTTTGATTATTGAGTCGCAATGACCATCCAACATGTGGATGGCTTGCTATTGGTGTGTTTACTTTGCAAACTTGTTATCTATGTTGTTGAACTTTTATTATTGTGATGCATGTTTGGTGATTGTTTATGTGATGTATTGTGCATGTTAGCATCTATGGGTATCTCATTCTTATCTCTATTGAACAAACCACAGATGCCTTCCTGACGTGCCAATCCCAACCCCAACAACAAAAACATCACCCCTGAGATGCAAATGATGACAGCTCAGACTCAGCTGATGCAAATGATGACTACGTTTATCCAGAATCAGAACAACAACAACAACAATAACAATAATAATAACAACAACAACAATCAGAACAACCCACCGGGTTTTGACATGCTTACCAGGTTCTTGAGACTGAGGCCAGCAAAGTTCTCAGGAACTACTGATCCTAGGGTGGCCAATGATTGGCTACGCTCTGTAAACAAGAACTTGGTAACAGTTGGCTGTACTGATGAAGAGAAAGTCAGATTTGCAGCTCACTTGTTGGAAGGACCAGCAACTACTTGGTGGGATAACTTCCAGATCACCACTCCCATTGCAGATGTGACATGTGCTATCTTTGAAGATGGTTTCCGTACTGCTCACATCTCATCCGGAGTGATGAGTTTGAAGAAGAAAGAGTTCCATAACCTGAAGCAGCGTCACCGCATCGTGGCTGAATATATTGAAGAGTTCAACAATCTGGCGCGTTATGCATCGAATGAAGTTGACACTGATGCTAAGAGGAAGGAAAAGTTCCTTGAAGGGTTGAATGATGAACTGAACCTACAGTTAGCTGTGGCCTATGTTCCCACATACCAGTATCTTTGTGACAAGGCTGCTATTTTGGAGAACAAGATGAAGCAAGTTGAAAGTAGGAAGAGAAAGCACTCTGACAAGCACAGCTCGGGATCGTCTCACAAGCGTTCCCATTATGATGACAGTGGGAGTTCAGGATCCCATAAGCATGGGAAATTGTAACATCCCTAAAATCATGATTTCAAAGATTGCATATCATTCATGCACGCATATAGAATTGAGATCAATTTCAAAACTCATTTCATAAAAACAGAAGCACATAGTGCTATCATTTTATGTGAGCAAACTTTAATCAAATGGCCATCCCCATTTGAGAGTTTGAATGTTTTAAACCTAGATTGTTTGTCTCCCTTGTTGAATGGTTGAGTGTAGAATTTGAACCAAGCTTTACAAAATGGAAATGGTTTCAAAAACCATTTTTCAAACATTTGCCAATCAAGTGCAAAGTCCCTGTTATTTTGTTTCTCCAAAAATGACCAAGCCTTTACAAAGTAACCACATGGTTTTATGCCTAGATTTGAGACTTGCACATCACTGCCGCGATTGATTCCTCGCTTAATCAAGTGCAAAGTCCCTGTTATTTTGTTTCTCCAAAAATGACCAAGCCTTTACAAAGTAACCACATGGTTTTATGCCTAGATTTGAGACTTGCACATCACTGCCGTTTTCTCCGCCCATCACTTCCGCGATTGATTCCTCGCTTAATTGCCCTTGATTCCGCGCTTAATCGCCGCTCCCCTCTCGCCTACATAACGCCCTCTGCACCACGGTCATTTCCCCTCACCCAGCGCCTCCACATATCCACCAGGCTGCCCACATTCGCACTTGCGCCGCCGCAGACAGACGCGCTTCGGTGACGAATCACGGTAACCTCAGACCGCCCCGTTGCCTCTCGTTCAAACCACTGCAACCAGCATGATCTTGTGCATCTGCTAACGCCTCTGGTTTGCTTGCTCGTGACCCAGGTCATCGTTTCCGTTCGCGCCCGCAACCACCAGCGCCGCCGCTCGACTCCGACGAGCAATAGCGGTAAGAACTGAGCGCCCCTTGCCTTTCCTTTGTTACCAACTTGTTCGCTAGTCACTTGCGCATCTTCTGAACCCTCTGCCTTGTTCTAGGACGACGCGGAGCCTCGACAGCAACCTCGACTGCAAGCGACAGACGCCGCCCGCAACTCCGACGAGCCCCAGCGACCGTGCCCGTGCGCCCCTCGTCAAGCCACTGCTAGGTTGAGATTCTCCTCGACGCTGCGAACCTGGTGATCATCCTTCTGCCTCTCCGGACGACCTGTAGCGCCGCGCCGCCGCAGACAGAGCTCGCCGCCGCCAGTAGCCGCCGCCAGCTCCGCCCCGCTTTGGTCGTTTGATCCAGAGCCGTCAGATCTGGATCCAGCGTATAGGATTAGATCACTTAACGAATCGTTATGGGTAGATCTGAGCCGTGTGTTTTAAATAGATCCGACGGCGCGAGAGGGTGATCCTGAGCGAAACGGTATCAACCAATAGAATTAAGACGCGTGGCTAGGCTTAGAGTTTAAAACAGAATTTAAAACAGATTTGGATTCAAATTTGATTAGGCTATAACTTTTGATTCCCACGTTAGATTTTTACAAATTTCATACCGTTGGAATCAAGGAGACAAGCCCTCTCTGTTCATGCAACGTGTTTAGTGAAAAGTTTCTGTTAAAATGACTTTATTTGCAGAAACTTTTTTAAGGCTATTTGGAGTATAAAAATTGTTTAGGATTTTGTTTTAGTACTAAATAAACTTGGATTGGAAAGTTTTTGACTTGTTTATGGTTCAGTACTATGCACTTGTTTGGTGGAGTTTTAAAAATCATCACTTAGCATTTTTGCATGCATGCATATATATTTTGTTTGTATATGAATTGTGTGTAATTTTGTGTAGATTTTGGTGCTAGTGATTGTGTTTGTGAAGAGTGCTACTCTCCCCATTACCAAGGCAAGTGGTACTTCATGAATATTTCCATCCCTATAATTTGTATAAGCACTAGAAATATTTTTGCTAAGTTTTGCATGTTACTATTTTTGCCAAATGCCATGTTGGGAAATCCTATGTAGTTATAGAATTGCTAGGAAATTCCTAAGTTAAGTTACTATGCCATGCTTAGTCTAGCTAGTAGCAAACAAGGGTTGGTAAAGTATATACATGCTATGATGAAAATATTTCTAAGTCTTTGGACTTATGTTTTTCTTAATAAAACAACTAAGTCAATGAATCTCCTGGGTGGAATGGGACTTGAATGGTGGATTTTGGTTGAGTGGTTACACAAGGCCCATGGACATGGTTTACCTTGTGTATCTCACTTGTGGTATGCCACCCAGGCACAAAGGGATTTTAGAGGCCAAGTGTTGAGAAGCTTATAGTGCAGCCACTTGGCAATATGGGCTCTGCCTGGATCACATAAGTTGCTAGAACTTAGCCATTTGGACAGTTGGTGGTAGTGGGAATGATAGGTTGGAGCGCGTCCATTTGGTCTAAGGAAAGGCTTCTGAAAGGTCCTGTCTTGGGAAACCAAGTCTGGTGGGGAAAGTGCACAACCTCTGCAGATGGAAAAATCTAAGTACTTAGCCAAGTCCATGGCAATGGACAACTTGAGCATCAAGACATGGAAGCTATCAAGAATCTCATCACTCCAACTTCTAAGTAAAAACTTGTGGGTGAACAAGGGTGAAGGACTCCAATGTCTATTGGTGGTTTCTTGGGAAAAGTTTTGACAAAGAAAAACTTAGTGATTTCAACTAATAGGAAAAACCTATTTTGAGCAAAGCAAGCCAAGCTACACTTAGCCAAAATGCATGTAGTAATATAGTCCACTTAAAATTTACTAAGGTATCACTTGCCAATACTATTCCAAAGTATTGACCCACTGTGGCTGTAACTTGTGATGTTGCAGGTTACTCCGATGATGATTAGGAGTCATGAGTCTACACTCAACATGCTTGCCTGTGGCACATGGAGATGAAGACTTATGTTTATTAACTTATTCCAAACTCTTGTATTAGGCCTGTGGCCTTGAGTTGTAAAAGACTATGTTTTATCTCTGGAATGGATGTAATAAATGACCTTTGTATCTGTGTACTTCATCTTAAACTGTGGATGCTAGCAATGATCCAGGGACTAGCATTGCAATCACAGGGATCCTTTTCCTTTACAAAGGAGGGATCTTACATATGGTATCAGAGCACTGTGTTGCCTGTAGGATTATGACCCTAGGATTGGAAACCACTAAGGAAAAATTTTCAACTACTTCTACACTTGTCTATTCTTCTCGTAAACTTTTCTAATCTTCTCATTCTCATCTCTATTTGTAGATGAACTCCATCAACGAAGCCGTAAGAAAAGGACCACTCATGACCATGACCTTGGAGTGTGAGACTGAGTTTCCCAAAATTCTCAAGGACCTCATGGTGGCAATGGAAATACATGGTGCAGCTGTGTACAAAGGCTTTCCAGTAATGGATGAAGGAGTTGAGTACTGGTGGGTGCAACTTCACTTGTACAAAAACAAGGAAGATAACCACAAAGAAAAAGGATTCTGCATGTACACCAACACTGTGGTGCACACCACATTCTTTGAGTCAGCAAGAGAAGCAGCTTGGAGGACTATCAAAGAACTTAGTGCTAGAGTCAAGTGCAGAATGCTCAACCTCCAAAAAGACTTGATGAAAGAGAAGGAACTTACCCAAGAGTTGGAAGCCACCAACCAAACCTTAAGTGGAGATATTATAGACTTAGTGATGGAATCATGTGAGCAAGATAGGCTGATTGCTTCTAGGAACATTGTGTTAGCCAACAGATCCAGTGAGATAGGATTGTAAACGTACTTCGTTAGTTGGACCACCACCTATCACCTTATTTTCCAAATTGTTACCTTAAAATAAGATTGGACCTTGGTTGATGTAATGGATTCATGTATGCATGACTTGTGTGATTTTGCTTTCCAAGGATATGTATGTGTGTTATGACTTTTGTTTATCTTGAATTGTGTTGTTCTAACTTTTCTATCTTATAAATAGATGCCTATTACCATCAGCACTGTCGAGGAGTTCCAGGTTACCCGCTTTGGTCCTCGTATCGTTGAGCTCACCACCTTGCTCAATCTCCCTCTTCCCACCATCATGGTGCATCCACTCACCAAGTTCGAGAGGAAGGACCTCTGGGGCTTCAAGGTGAACCAGCCCGGACGCCAGACAGAGCCTACTACGGAGGCCATCGTCTTCAAGCTTATGCACGATGACAGGGAGAGAGGCATGGAGGTAGTTATGCAGGACCTGATAGGACGTCTGCTAGGACGACACTCCCAACAGGTTAGAGGCACCCACTTCCACGTCTTCGGAAGGCGTGATGAGGATGGAGAGTCCATCGACTTCGAGGACGACTCGAGGGACGCAGCAGAGCTGATACGTCTGTATCTCCAGGACTTAGAGTCTCTCATTAGGCACGTGGACACGAACAGGACCAATGTCATGCTCAGTAATGACGAGCTCCAGGTGCAGCTTCGCGAGAAGGACAAGCTCTTCGCGCAGCAGGACGAGATAGTCAAGGAAATGGAGGCGAAGTTCGAGACCCAGGACAGGGAGTTCAAGAGTCAGGAGAAACGTGTCCAGGATAGGAACAAGAAGATCCGGGACATGACTGAAGAACTACAGTCCAAGGACTTCGAGCTAGAGCAGCAGCAGACGGTGATAGAGAGGCTTCGTTCCCAGAAGAGGGCTCTCAAGGCCAAGATTGAGTCCTTGACCACTACCATTGAGGAGATTAAGACCGCGATGGAGAACGCATGTCTTACCTTTGTCGAGGAGGAGATTGATGCTGATGAGTAGATTTGACTACTCGGTTATCTTTTATTATCGTACTTGTTATTTGAGAACTTGTTATTGGACCATCCGACATGTGGATGGCTTGCTACTTGTGTGTTTTACTTTGTGAACTTGTTATCTTGTTGTTGAACTTTTATCTTTGTGTTGTATGCTATGTGTTTGCTTATGTGATGTAATGTGCATGAAAACATCTATGGGTATCTCATTCTTATCTCTATTTGAACAAACCACAGATGCCTCCCCGTCGCGCAAACCCCAACCCCAACAACAACAACATCACACGAGAAATGCAACAAATGATGACTGCTCAAACACAGCTGATGCAGATGATGACAACATTCATTCAGAACCAAAACAACAACAACAACAACCCCAATAACAACAACAATAACAACAACAACCCTCCGGGCTTTGATATGCTCACCAGATTCTTGAGATTGAGGCCAGCTAAGTTCTCAGGGACGACTGATCCCATGGTGGCCAATGATTGGCTACGTCTGTAAACAAGGACTTAGTAACCGTGGGCTGCACGGATGCTGAAAAAGTCAGATTTGCAGCACATCTGCTGGAAGGGCCAGCCGCCACTTGGTGGGACAAATTTCAGATCACCACTCCTATAGATGAGGTGACTTGGGCTATCTTTGAGGATGGCTTTCGCATTGCTCATATCTCATCAGGAATAATGAGCCTGAAAAAGAAAGAGTTCCATAATCTGAAGCAGCGCCACTGCAGCGTGGCTGAGTACATTGAAGAGTTCAACAATCTGGCGCGTTATGCACCGGATGAAGTTGACACTGATGCAAAGAGAAAGGAAAAATTTCTAGAAGGCTTAAATGATGAGCTGAATCTGCAATTGGCTGTGGCATATGTTCCCACTTATCAGTCGCTCTGTGACAAGGCTGCAATATTGGAGAATAAAATGAAGCAAGTCGAGAGTAGAAAGAGAAAGCACTCCGACAAGCACAGCTCGGGATCGTCTCACAAACGATCTCACTATGATGAC
This sequence comes from Avena sativa, assembly GCA_916181665.1. Taxonomy (NCBI): domain Eukaryota; kingdom Viridiplantae; phylum Streptophyta; class Magnoliopsida; order Poales; family Poaceae; genus Avena; species Avena sativa. Next base: position 87,665,074 of record OV702284.1, read on the forward strand.
AGTGGAAGCTCAGGACCCCACAAGCATGGGAAATTCAACAAACACCACAACCACAACCGTCATGACAACAAGCATCACCGCAGTCATGACAATGACAAGTACAAGAACCACAAGAGTGGGCATAAGAACCACCACAGTGGTAATGGTAGTGGAAGTGGAAGTCAGCCTGCTAAGAGAGACATCAGTCAGGTTGAATGCTTCAAATGCAACAAGATGGGACACTATGCAAATGAGTGCCCTGAAAAGAAAGTTGAAGGACCTGTCAAGACCAATCCTTTCCAGAAAGGACAGGTAAACCACATCAGTGTGGAGGAGGTCTATGAGGAGCCTGACGCTGTGGTAAGTTCAGACTCAATTCTATTCCAGCATTTGTTCTTTTTGATACTGGAGCATCGCATTCATTCATATCAAAAGCATTTGTTGATAGAAATGGGTTTCCAACTGAAAACATTGGGTGTCCAATAAAAGTTAGTTCTCCGGGTGGAGATATGATAGTAAGTCTTGGATGCCGGAATCTAGTAATAGAATTTGGAAGACATAAGTTTCCAGTGAGTCTGATAATCCTAGATTCCCAAGGACTGGACGTAATATTGGGAATGGATTGGATGGCTAAGTATGAAGGAGTACTAGATTGTGCTAATCGTACGGTTGCACTCACAACCCCAGAAAGAAAAAGAATTAAGTTCAAGTCCAACTTTGAATCTAAAGGAAGTAAGCTAAATTCTCTTAAGGGGGTTAGCATGGACAGTGTGCCAATTGTAAGTGAGTATCCGGATGTGTTTCCGGAAGAATTGCCGGGAATGCCACCAGATAGAGATGTGGAGTTTCTGATAGATTTGGTACCAGGTTCCGGACCAATAGCAAAGATACCATATAAAATGTCAGTTGATGAACTAAAAGAACTCAAGAAGCAACTAGGAGAACAGTTGCAGAAAGGATTCATACAACCCAGTTCTTCATCTTGGGGAGCCCCAGTTTTGTTCGTCGAGAAGAAAGATAGAAGTCAAAGGTTATGCATAGATTACCGTTCACTCAACGAGGTAACTATCAAGAACAAATACCCTTTGCCTAGAATCAATGACTTGTTTGATCAGCTAGAAGGAGCATGTGTGTTCTCAAAGATTGATCTCCGGTCAGGCTATTTTCAACTCAAGATAAGAGAACAAGACATACCTAAAACAACATTCACCACAAGGTATGGATTGTATGAGTATACCGTAATGCCTTTTGGCTTGACAAATGCTCCAGCATACTTCATGAATATGATAAACAAAGTGTTCATGGAATTCCTTGACAAGTTTGTTGTCGTTTTCATCGATGACATCTTAGTCTACTCCAAGAGCAAAGAAGAACATGAAGGACACTTGCGTTTGATACTTGAAAAGTTGAGAGAGCATAAACTTTATGATAAATTTAGCAAGTGTGAGTTCTGGTTGGAGGAAGTTGGTTTTCTTGGTCATGTTATGACAAAGGATGGTGTAGCAGTTGATCCTGCTAAAGTTTCAGCTGTGACTGAATGGGAATCTCCTAAGAACGTGAAAGAGGTTCGCAGTTTCCTTGGCTTAGCAGGTTACTACAGAAGGTTCATTAAGAATTTCTCAAAGGTTGCTAAGCCTATGACTGAATTATTAAAGAAAGACAAGAAGTTTGCTTGGTCTGAAGGTTGTGAAGTCAGCTTTCAGGAATTGAAGAAGAGACTTATGACAGCATCAGTCTTGTGTCTGACAGATTTGGAAAAGGATTTCCAAGTATATTGTGATGCATCTCATCAAGGTTTGGGCGCAGTACTTATGCAAGATGGTAAAGTTGTAGCCTATGCCTCGAGACAACTCAAAACTCATGAAGTGAACTATCCAACTCATGACTTAGAGTTAGCCTCTGTCGTCCATGCACTTAAAACATGGAGACACTACCTTTTGGGAAAGCGTTGTGAAGTGTTCACTGATCACAAGAGTTTGAAGTATATCTTCACCCAGAAGGAAATCAATATGAGGCAAAGAAGATGGTTAGAGCTTATCAAGGACTATGACCTAAGTTTGCAATACCACCCCGATAAAGCAAATGTTGTAGCAGATGCTCTAAGTCGTAAAGTATTTGTGAATGGCCTTACCAAAGGAGAATTACCAGATGATTTGTGTACCCAATTCAGAGAACTCAGATTGGAGATTTTGCCTGAAGGACATCTCATGTCTTTGGATGTTCAACCCACTTTGTTGGACAAGATCAAAGAAGCCCAGAAGATTGATAAGGAAATTTAAGAGATTAAGGAAAAGATTGGCCAAGGAAAAGCTAAAGGTTTCCATGAAGACGAACAAGGTACTTTATGGCATGGGAAACGTATCTGTGTTCCACAAGATCCGGAGTTGCAGAAACTGATTTTGCAGGAAGCACACAACTCTCCGTATTCTATCCACCCGGGTAACACCAAAATGTACATGGACATGAAAGAAAGATTTTGGTGGAACAATCTCAAGAGGGACATCGCCGAACATATTGCTTTGTGTGATGTGTGTAGTAGAGTAAAAGCGGAGCATCAGAAACCAGCAGGTTTGCTTCAACCACTACCTATTCCTGATTGGAAGTGGGACAAGATTGGTATGGATTTCATTACCGGATTACCAAGGACCAGATCAGGATATGATTCCATATGGGTAGTAGTGGATCGCCTAACTAAAGTGGCTCATTTCATACCCGTGAAGACAACTTATACAAGTGCCAAGTTAGCCAAAATCTACATGAGTAGAATTGTATGTCTACATGGTGTGCCCAAGAGTATTGTGTCAGATAGGGGAACTCAATTCACTTCCCATTTTTGGAGACAGCTACATGAGTCATTGGGAACGAGGTTGGAATTCAGTACTGCTTTTCATCCTCAAACTGATGGACAAACAGAAAGGACTAATCAAATTCTGGAAGACATGTTGAGGGCATGTTCCCTAGACTATGGAGCCAGTTGGGATGAAAGTCTGCCTTACGCAGAATTTTCTTATAACAACAGCTATCAAGCCAGCATTGAGATGGCACCGTTTGAGTTTCTCTATGGAAGAAAGTGTACCACCCCATTGTTATGGAATGGTGTGGGAGAAAGAAGTTTATTCGGGCCAGATCTTATCAAAGAAGCCGAGGAGAAGGTCAAATTGGTTAAGGACAAGTTGAAGATAGCACAGTCCCGACAGAAAAGCTACGCAGATCCTAAGCGTAGAGAAGTCATCTACGAAGTTGGTGATAGAGCTTATCTTAGAGTATCACCACTTCGTGGAGTGAAGAGATTCGGAGTCAAAGGAAAGTTGGCACCAAGATATGTTGGGCCATTCAAGATTCTAAGTCGCAAAGGAGAAGTTGCCTATGAAATTGAATTGTCAGAATCTCTGTCAGCTGTCCATAATGTGTTTCATGTGAGTCAGCTTAAGAAATGTCATCCAGAGATGGAAGAAACTTCTTTGAAAGATACTATACCTTTGGAGGAAGTGCAACTAGAAAGTGATCTCACTTATGAAGAGAAACCTATCAAAATTCTTGAGACTGCAGAAAGAGTCACAAGGACAAAGACTATCAAGTTTTGCAAAGTGCAGTGGAATCATCATTCCAAAGAGGAAGCAACTTGGGAAAGAGAAGATGATCTTCGGAAAGACCACCCTCACCTATTTGCTAGCCAATCCGAATCTCGAGGGCGAGATTCACCTTAAGGGGGTTAGATTTGTAACATCCCTAAAATCATGATTTCAAAGATTGCAGATCATTCATGCATGCATATAGAATTGAGATCAATTTCAAAACACATTTCAGAAAAACAGAAGCACATAGTGCTATCATTTTATGTGAGCAAACTTTAATCAAATGGCCATCCCCATTTGAGAGTTTGAATGTTTTAAACCTAGATTGTTTGTCTCCCTTGTTGAATGGTTGAGTGTAGAATTTGAACCAAGCTTTACAAAATGGAAATGGTTTCAAAAACCATTTTTCAAACATTTGCCAATCAAGTGCAAAGTCCCTGTTATTTCGTTTCTCCAAAAATGACCAAGCCTTTACAAAGTAACCACATGGTTTTATGCCTAGATTTGAGACTGTTGCACACTGCAAAACCCCAGAAAGATTTGAATTCAAAAAGAGTTTGAATTCATTTGAAAACCATTCCTGAAAATCAAAACAGAAAAAGAAAAGGAATAAAGAAAGGAAAAGGGCCAGGCGCTCCTATTCTAGCCCAGCAGCAGAACCGGCCCAGCTAGCCCACCCGGCCTCTCTCTCTCGCTCGCTCGCACGCGCATACGCACCCACGCGGTCGCTGACACCCAGACCCCACCCCCTCTCCACTTATTTCGCTGACGCGCGGGCCTCGTCCACGTCACCCTCGTCTTCCCCAAATCGCGCCCGACCACGTCGCCGGCCGTTTCCTCCGCCCATCACTGCCGCGATTGATTCCTCGCTTAATTGCCCTTGATTCCGCGCTTAATGGCCGCTCCCCTCTCGCCTACATAACACCCTCTGCACCGCGGTCATTTCCCCTCACCCAGCGCCTCCACATCGCCACCAGGCTGCCCACATTCGCACTTGCGCCGCCGCAGACAGACGCGCTCCGGCGAGGAATCACGGTAAGCTCAGACCGCCCCATTGCCTCTCGTTCAAACCACTGCAACCAGCATGATCTTGTGCATCTGCTAACGCCTCTGGTTTGCTTGCTCGTGACCCAGGTCATCGTTTCCGTTCGCGCCCGCAACCACCAGCGCCGCCGCTCGACTCCGACGAGCAATAGCGGTAAGAACTGAGCACCCCTTGCCTTCCCTTTGTTACCAACTTGTTCGCTAGTCACTTGCGCATCTTCTGAACCCTCTACCTTGTGCTAGGACGACGCGGAGCCTCGACAGCAACCTCAACTGCAAGCGACAGACGCCGCCCGCAACTCCGACGAGCCCCAGCGACCGTGCCCGTGCGCCCCTCGTCAAGCCACTGCTAGGTTGAGCTTCTCCTCGACTCTGCGAACCTGGTGAGCATCCTCCTGCCTCTCCGGACGACCTGTAGCGCCGCGCCGCCGCAGACAGAGCTCGCCGCCGCCAGTAGCCGCCTCCAGCGCCGCCCCGCTTTGGTCGTTTGATCCAGAGCCGTCAGTTCTGGATCCAGCGTATAGGATTAGATCACTTAACGAATCGTTATGGGTAGATCTGAGCCGTGTGTTTTAAATAGATCCGACGGCGTGGGAGGGTGATCCTGAGCGAAACGGTATCAACCTATAGAATTAAGACGCGTGGCTAGGGTTAGAGTTTAAAACAGAATTTAAAACAGATTTGGATTCAAATTTGATTAGGCTATAACTTTTGATTCCCACGTTAGATTTTTACAAATTTCATACCGTTGGAATCAGGGAGACAAGCCCTCTCTGTTCATGCAATGTGTTTAGTGAAAAGTTTCTGTTAAAATGACTTTATTTGCAGAAACTTTTTTAAGGCTATTTGAAGTATAAAAATTGTTTAGGATTTTGTTTTAGTACTAAATAAACTTGGATTGGCAAGTTTTTGACTTGTTTATGGTTCAGTACTATGCACTTGTTTGGTGGAGTTTTAAAAATCATCACTTAGCATTTTTGCATGCATGCATATATATTTTGTTTGTATATGAATTGTGTGTAATTTTGTGTAGATTTTGGTGCTAGTGATTGTGATTGTGATTGTGAAGAGTGCTACTCTCCCCATTACCAAGGCAAGTGGTACTTCATGAATATTTCCATCCCTATAATTTGTATAAGCACTAGAAATATTTTTGCTAAGTTTTGCATGTTACTATTTTTGCCAAATGCCATGTTGGGAAATCCTATGTAGTTATAGAATTGCTAGGAAATTCCTAAGTTAAGTTACTATGCCATGCTTAGTCTAGCTAGTAGCAAACAAGGGTTGGTAAAGTATATACATGCTATGATGAAAATATTTCTAAGTCTTTGGACTTATGTTTTTCTTAATAAAACAACTAAGTCAATGAATCTCCTGGGTGGAATGGGACTTGAATGGTGGATTTTGGTTGAGTGGTTACACAAGGCCCATGGACATGGTTTACCTTGTGTATCTCACTTGTGGTATGCCACCCAGGCACAAAGGGATTTTAGAGGCCAAGTGTTGAGAAGCTTATAGTGCAGCCACTTGGCAATATGGGCTCTGCCTGGATCACATAAGTTGCTAGAACTTAGCCATTTGGACAGTTGGTGGTAGTGGGAATGATAGGTTGGAGCGCGTCCATTTGGTCTAAGGAAAGGCTTCTGAAAGGTCCTGTCTTGGGAAACCAAGTCTGGTGGGGAAAGTGCACAACCTCTGTAGATGGAAAAATCTAAGTACTTAGCCAAGTCCATGGCAATGGACAACTTGAGCATCAAGACATGGAAGCTATCAAGAATCTCATCACTCCAACTTCTAAGTAAAAACTTGTGGGTGAACAAGGGTGAAGGACTCCAATGTCTATTGGTGGTTTCTTGGGAAAAGTTTTGACAAAGAAAAACTTAGTGATTTCAACTAATAGGAAAAACCTATTTTGAGCAAAGCAAGCCAAGCTACACTTAGCCAAAATGCATGTAGTAATATAGTCCACTTAAAATTTACTAAGGTATCACTTGCCAATACTATTCCAAAGTATTGACCCACTGTGGCTGTAACTTGTGATGTTGCAGGTTACTCCGATGATGATTAGGAGTCATGAGTCTACACTCAACATGCTTGCCTGTGGCACATGAAGATGAAGACTTATGTTTATTTACTTATTCCAAACTCTTGTATTAGGCCTGTGGCCTTGAGTTATAAAAGACTATATTTTATCTCTGGAATGGATGTAATAAATGACCTTTGTATCTGTGTACTTCATCTTAAACTGTGGATGCTAGCAATGATCCAGGGACTAGCATTGCAATCACAGAGATCCTTTTCCTTTACAAAGGAGGGATCTTACAGAAATTCAACAAGCACCACAACCACAACCGTCATCATGACAACAAGAGTCACCATAGTCATGACCATGACAAGTACAAGAATCACAAGGGTGGATATAAGAGCCACCACAGTGGAAGTGGCAGTGGAAGCCATCCTGTCAAGAAGGATCTTAGTCAGGTTGAGTGTTTCAAGTGCAAGAAGATGGGGCATTATGCAAATGAATGCCCAGAAAAGAAAGTTGAAGGACCCAACAAGCCCAACCCTTTTCAAAAGGGACAAGTGAACCACATCAATGTGGAAGAAATCTATGAGGAACCTAATGCTGTTGCTGGTAAGTTCAAACTCAATTCTGTTCCAGCATTTGTTCTCTTTGATACTGGTGAATCTCATTCATTCATATCAAGAGCATTTTTTGAAAGAAACGAACTACTGGTAGAAACTATTGGGTGTCCTATAAAAGTAAGTTCTCCTGGCGGAGAAATGATAGTGAATTCAGGATGTCATGATCTAGTCATAGAGTTTGGGAAGTATAAGTTTCCCGTTAACTTGATAATCCTAAACTCCCAAGGATTGGATGTTATTTTGGGAATGGACTGGATGACTAAACACAAGGGAGTGATAGATTGTGCCAATCATACTGTCTCACTCACAACTCCAGAAAATAAGAGGATCAGATTCAAGACCAACTTTGAGGCAAAAAAGAGTAAGCTAAATTCTCTTAAGGGGGTTAGCATGGACAGTGTGCCCATTGTGAGAGAGTATCTGGATTTGTTTCCGGAAGAATTGCCAGGAATGCCACCAGATAGAGATGTGGAATTTCTTATTGATTTCCTCCCAGGATCTGGACAAATAGCAAAGAGACCGTACAAGATATCAGTGGATGAGTTGAAAGAACTCAAGAAACAACTTGGAGAACAGTTACAGAAAGGATTTATCCAACCAAGTTCTTCATCTTGGGGAGCACCAGTTTTGTTTGTGGAAAATAAAGATAGAAGTCAAAGGTTATGCATAGATTACCGTTCACTCAATGAGGTGACTATCAAGAACAAATACCCTTTGCCAAGAATCAATGACTTGTTTGATCAGTTAGAAGGAGCTTGTGTGTTCTCAAAGATTGATCTCCGGTCAGGTTATTTTCAGCTTAAGATAAGGGAACAAGACATACCTAAGACATCTTTCACCACAAGGTATGGATTGTATGAGTATACCGTGATGCCATTTGGTTTGACCAATGCACCAGCATACTTCATGAATATGATGAACAAAGTGTTCATGGAGTTCCTTGACAAGTTTGTTGTCGTATTCATCGATGGCATTCTAATCTACTCCAAGAGCAAAGAAGAGCATGAAGGACATCTACGATTGATACTTGAAAAACTTAGAGAGCATAAGTTATATGCCAAATTCAGCAAGTGTGAATTTTGGTTAAATGAAGTTTGATTTCTTGGACACGTTGTGTCAGGAGATGGTGTAGCAGTTGATCCTGCTAAAGTTTCAGCTGTAACTGAATGGGAATCTCCCAAGTCAGTGAAAGAGGTTCATAGTTTCCTTGGCTTAGCAGGTTACTACAGAAGGTTCATTGAGAATTTCTCCAAGGTAGCAAAACCAATGGCAGAGTTGCTAAAGAAAGAAAAGAAATTTGCTTGGTCTAAAGGTTGTGAACTCAGCTTTCAAGAATTAAAGAAGAGACTAGTGACAACACCAGTCTTATGTCTGCCAGATTTGGAGAAAGATTTCCAAGTATATTGTGATGCATCTCATCATGGATTAGGTGCAGTACTTATGCAAGAAGGGAAAGTTGTAGCTTATGCCTCGAGACAACTCAAAACTCATGAAGTAAACTACCCTACTCATGATTTGGAGTTAGCCTCTGTTGTCCATGCACTCAAAACATGGAGAGACTATCTTTTGGGAAAGCGATGTGAAGTGTTCACAGATCACAAGAGTTTGAAGTATATCTTCACCCACAAAGAAATTAACATGAGACAAACAAGATGGCTAGAACTCATCAAGGACTATGATTTGAGTTTCCAATACCACCCCGGTAAAGCAAATGTTGTAGCGGATGCTCTAAGCCGTAAGGTTTTTGTGAATGGCCTTACTAGGGGAGAATTGCCAGAAGATCTATGTGCCCAATTTAGAGATCTCAGATTGGAGATTGTGCTCGAGGGACATCTCATGTCTTTGGATGTTCAACCCACTTTGTTGGACAAGATCAAGGAAGCCCAAAAGGAAGATAAGGAAATTGAAGAGATTAAGGAAAAGATTGGCAAGGGAAAAGCCAAAGGATTCCATGAAGACGAACATGGTACTTTATGGCATGGGAAACGTATCTGTGTTCCACAAGATCCGGAGCTTCGGAAACTGATTTTACAAGAAGCACACAACTCACCGTATTCCATTCATCCGGGTAACACCAAAATGTACATGGATATGAAGGAAAGATTTTGGTGGAATAATCTCAAGAAGAACATCGCCGAACATATTGCTTTGTGTGATGTATGTAGTAGAGTGAAAGCAGAACATCAAAAACCAACAGGATTGTTATAACCACTACCTATTCTAGATTGGAAGTGGGACAAGATTGGTATGGATTTCATTACCGGATTACCAAGGACCAGGTCAGGATATGATTCTATTTGGGTAGTAGTGGATCGCCTAACTAAAGTGGCTCATTTCATACCCATGAAGACAACTTATACAAGTGCTAAGTTAGCCAAGATCTATATGAACAGAATTGTATGTCTACATGGAGTACCCAAGAGTATTGTGTCTGATAGGGGAACTCAATTCACTTCTCATTTTTGGAGGCAGCTACATGAGTCATTGGGAACGAGGTTGGAATTCAGCACTGCTTTTCATCCTCAAACTGATGGACAAACAGAAAGGACTAATCAGATTCTTGAAGATATGTTGAGAGCATGTGCTGTAGACTATGGAGCCAGTTGGGATGAAAGTCTGCCTTACGCAGAATTTTCTTACAACAACAGCTATCAAGCCAGTATTGAGATGGCACCATTTGAGTTTCTCTAGGGGAGAAAGTGTACCACCCCATTGCTATGGAATGGTGTGGGAGAAAGAAGTCTATTCGGACCAGAACTCATCAAAGAGGCTGAAGAGAAAGTCAAGCTGGTTAAAGACAGATTGAAGACATCACAGTCCTGACAAAAGAGCTACGCAGATCCTAAGTGTAGGGAAGTCATCTATGAATTAGGTGATAGAGCTTATCTTAGAGTGTCACCACTTCGTGGAGTGAAGAGGTTTGGAGTCAAAGGAAAGTTGGCCCCAAGATATGTGGGACCATTCAAGATTCTGAGTCGAAAAGGTGAAGTAGCTTATGAGATTGAATTGCCAGAGTCCTTGTCAGCTGTTCATAATGTGTTTCATGTGAGTCAGCTTAAGAAATGTCATCCAGAAATGGAAGAGACTTCTTTAAAGGATACTACACCTTTGGAAGAAGTCCAATTGGAAAGTGATCTCACCTATGAAGAGAAACCTATCAAGATTCTTGAGACTGCAGAAAGAGTTACTCGGACTAAGACTATCAAATTCTGCAAAGTTCAATGGAACCATCATTCTGAAGAAGAAGCAACTTGGGAAAGAGAAGATGATCTTCGGAAAGACCACCCTCACGTATTTGCTAGCCAATCCGAATCTCGAGGGCGAGATTCATCTTAAGGGGGTTAGATTTGTAACATCCCTAAAATCATGTTTTCAAAGATTGCATATCATTCATGCATGCATATCATTTAGGGATCAAATATCAAACCCATTTCAAGAAAACAAAGCACTAAGTGCTCTTATTTTATGTGATCAAGCATAAATAAATTACCACTCTCCAATGGGAAATCATTTGTTCAAAACCAAACCTTGTTGCTCTCAGAATGTTTTGCTTGCTTGCTAATGCTTAAACCAAAAATTTGCAAAACAAATGTGAATTTAAAAATCATTTTCAAAACTTGATCAAATCATGTGCTATGTCACTATTTATTTTGTTTGATCAAGGGACCAAGCTAATACAGAGAGACCACATGATTATATGCCCAAAAATGTGAGTGCTACACTCTACAGAAATCCAGAACAAATTTGAATTCAAATGGCATTTGAATTTGTTTGAAAATGGATTCAGAAAATCAAAACAGAAATAGAAAATGGATAGAGAAAAGGAAAAAGGCCGGCGCCAGTCATTTGGCCTAACAGTGAAACCAGCCCACTAAGCCACCCGGGTTCCCCCTTCTCTCTCTCTCACTCGCAGCCATACCCACTGAGTCACGGACCGCTTGGGCCCATTCCCTCTTTATTTCTCTCGCTGACAGTCGCGGCCCACATGGCAGTCGTCGTCTCCACCCTGGCGACCAATTCATCCCCAAAATCTCGCCGAGCGTTTCCTTTTTGATTGCGGCTTCAACTCCTACTCAATGCCGGAGTTAATCGCGCCGCGCCCTTGCTACTTAAACCCCCTCTGCCCCCTCTCCATTTTCCCCCAGACCCCAAGCACAGGGCGCCCCCAGGCTGCGAGAATTCCTCGCCGCAACCTCGCTGCTCCGACGAGTTCGTCGTCGAATTCCGGTGAACACCGCACGCCCCTCTGCCTATGGTTCATACTGACTTGTTCTACATCTCCGTGCGCACATACTGATACTTTTCGTTTGCTCGCGCATGGTCTGTAGCCTCGGCAACGTCAATGACTAAGCTCCGCCGCCCTCTGCTCGAACTCCGGCGATCGATTACGGTAAATACTGAGCGCCCCTTGACCCCTCATGCATACGACTAGGTTCGCCTTATCCTTGCGCAACTACTGATGCCTCTGGTCTGTGCTGGGAAGGTCCAGAGCGTCGGCAACCACTTCGTCTGCAAGGACCCGACGCCGTGCGCGACTCCGACGAGCTCCAGCGACCACCTCTGCACGCCCCTTCACCATCTAAGCCCACCTTGAGCATCAGCAGCACACGGCGAGCACAGTAAGCCCCTTCCGCCTCTCCCGCGCGACCTAGAACGTTGGCAACGACTCTGACAGAGCCGCCGCCGCCAGTCGCCGCCGCTAGCGCCGCCCGTCTGTGGTCAATAGGATTGTGGCCGTAGGATTTAGAGCTAACGTGTGAGATTAGATCTGTGACGAAGAGGTAAGTTTAGATCTGAGCCGTGCATGTTTAGTTAGATCCAACGGTAGCCGAGCGTGATCCGGTGCGAAGCGGTATCGTCCAATCAGACGCTGCCGCGTGGCCAGTTCTTTGAATTAAAATCAGATTTTATATCTATTAGATGTTTAAACTTGTTTAAATCATAACCTTTGATTCCCACGTCCAAATTTGACAAATTTTATATCAATGGAATCAGGAGAGAAACCCCTTTCCATATATGCAATGTGTTTAATGTTTTGTTTCTGTTAAAAGTTTTTTTTTACATAAACATGTGTAGGCCTATTTTGTATATAACAATTAATTTGGAATCATTTTAATGTTCAAATAAAGGTTGTTTGGCAAGTTTTGAACTTGTTTATGAATCAGTACTGTGCACTTGTCTTGTTGAGTATAGAAAATCATCACATATCATATTGCATGCATCCATATATTTTTTCTTGTATTTATTTTGTATGTGATTTGGTGCTATCATTTTATGTGTAGATTTTGGTGCAAATAGTGATTGTGATTGTGAGGATTGTAGCTACTCTCCAAACTACCAAGGAAAGTGGTGCTTCATGATTTATTCCTAAGTTTTTCAACTTTGCATTAGAAATATTTTGCTAGTCTTGCATGGTTATTTTGATCTATATGCTATGCTTGGGAAATCCTAGTAGTTGTAGAATTGCTAGAAATATTTCTAAGTCTTATCAATGCCATGCTTAGCCTAGCTAGTAGCAACCAAGGGTGGTTATATTCATGCTATGAATAAATATTTCTAAGTCTTTGGACTATGTTTTTGTTTAATAAAACAACTAAGTGAATGAAACACCTGGGTGGAATGGAAAGAATGGGTTATGTTGAGTGGCTACACAAGGCCCATTTCTATGGTTTACCCTGTGTATCTCACTTGTGGAAAGCCACCCAGGAACAAAGGGATTTGAGAGGCCAAATGTTAAGAAGCTTCTAGTGCAGCCACTTGGCAATATGGGCTCTGCCTGGATCATATAGGTTGCAATAACTTAGCCATTTGGACAGTTGGTGGTAGTGGGATGATAGGTTGGAACGCGTCCATTTGGTCTAAGGGAAGGCTTCTGAAAGGTCCTGTCTTGGTGAAAATCAAGTCTTGTGGGGAAAGTGCACAACCTCTGCAGATGGAAGAATCTAAGTACTTAGCCATGTCCCTGGTATTGGACAATTGAGCATCAAGACATGGAAGCTATCAAGAATCTCCTCATCCCAATTTCTAAGTAAAACTTGTGGTTGAACAAGGGTGAAGGACCCCAATGTCTATTGGAGGTTCCTTGGGAAAAGTTTTTGACAAAGAAAACTTAGTGATTTCAACTGATAGGCAAAACCTATTTTGAGCAAAGCAAGCCCAAGCTACACTTAGCCAAAATTCATATAGTATTTAGTACACCAATATTCTACTAAGGTATCACTTGCCAATACAATTCCAATGTATTGATCCACTGTGGCTGTAACTTGTGATGTTGCAGGATATTCTGATGATGATTAGGAGTCATGAGTCTACACTCAACATGCTTGCCTGTGGCACATGAAGATGAAGACTTATTTATCTTAATACATATTTGAACTCTTGTATTAGGCCTGTGGCCATGGAGTTGTAAAGACTATGTTTGTCTCTGGAATGATGTGTAATAATGACCTTTGTTTCTGTGTACTTCATCTTAAACTGTGGATGCTAGCATTGATCCAGGGACTAGCATTGCAATCACAGGGATCCTTTCCTTTACAAAGGAGGGATCTTACAGTGATCTTGCATGTTCTCCATTTCTAGTAGCTATCTTGGCCAAGTAGATGCTAGTGACTCCAAGAGGGGGTATTTATGCTCGATAGTGGGTTCATGCCTCTATTTAATCTAAGGGAAGTGACAGAAATCTCTAAGGTTGTAGATGTGCTGTTGCTACTAGGGAGAAAACAATGGTCTCTTGTTCATGGAACAAGTGGATTATTTACCTTACACACTTTGCTTAAAGCAGTTATCTGTTGCTTGCAACTTAATACTGGAGTGGGTTCGGATGATAACCTGAAGGTGGATTACTAGTCATAGATGCAGTTGGATGTCGGTCTATGTATCTTGTTGTATTGCCCAATCGAATCTCATAGGATCATGAATGTCTAGTATTGCATTGTTATGCCTTGCTCAGTCCTGTCAATTGCCCTGCTGTAATTTGTTTACCCAGCATGCCATGTTTGTTTATCTTAAGGGAACACCTCTAGTGAACTATGGACCCCGGTCCAATATTTACCATTGATACATCTTCTACTATTCCTATTTACTTTCTGCAAACCACTATTACCTTCCACACCATACAATTAACCCTTTGTTTTCAGCAAATCGGTGAGATTGGCAACCTCACTGTTTGTTGGGGCAAAGTCTTGAGTTTGTGTTATGCGGGTTTCCAAGTTGCTAGCAACACCTTTGAGTCATTTCCTTCCTCCTACTAGTTCGATAACCTTGATTTCTTACTGAGGGAAAACTTGCTACTGTGCTCATCACACCTTCCTCTTGGGGTATCCTAACGAAGATCTACAGTGATCTGAGCCACCATCATAATTTACCTACTGTTTTGTCAATTTTTCAGTCTACAGATTGGTGGATCGACACCGGTGCTAATATTTATGTGTGTGCTAATATTTATTTGTTTTATTCTTATTACGCCACAAGAGATCTCTCTGTCTTGATGGAAACGGATCACATGCTTCTATTCGTGGTGTTGGCATGGTGGATCTGAAGTTTACTTCAGGAAAGATCTTGCATCTGAAGAACATGCAACATGTGTCCTCAATAAATAAGAATCTCGTTAGTGGTTATCTTCTTTGCAAAGAAGGTTTTAAGTTTGTATTTGAATCCAATAAATTAGTCATTTCTAAGTATGGACAATTTATTGATAAAGGTTATGAGTTCGGTGGTTTGTTCTGTATTTCCCTATCAGATTTTTTAATAAGGTTGTGAACCATATTTGTGCCCTTGGAAAAGATACCGATGTTTGGCATTCACGACTTTATCACATTACTTTTGGTTGTATGACATGGGTAGCTAAGATGAATTTAAATACGAGCTTCACTTTAGCCAAAGGCTCTAAATGTCAAGCATGTGTTCGAGCTAAGCAACCGCGCAAGCCTCACAAGCCTATGCAAAAAGCAAGAAACTTGGCACCGCTGGAGCTTATACATTCAGATCTATGTGAGATGAATGTGAAGGAGATATGCCCTATAGGCAAATAATAAAGAGTTTTTATTTGATGTATCTCTTGTTTATAATATGTTTCTTACATGCTATAATTGTATTAATACGAAATGTTAATACACGTGTGGTATGCAAACAACCAGGTCTCTAGTTATCCCTAGTAAACTAGCTCATTGGGCAAGTGATGATCCTTATGGTTTCGAGATCATGGTGATAGTATCGATTGACAATGAGGTCATATCATTGGAGAATAATGTGATAGACATCCACCCAAAGTTAATCACAATGAGGTATAGTTACTTAAACGTTCATCATTGATGATAACATAAAACACCGTGGCTTATATCCTTCGACTGTGAGATAATGCATAATCACTGTTTTGGAGGGAGACTTTGATGATATCAGGTATCAAGCCGTGAAAGGGTGATCATAAAGGTATCGTTGGTTTCCTGAAGAAATAGGTAGAGGAGTTTTTATGAAGACCAGGATTTACCAATCCAAGTAACAAAGAGATACATGTGGCCAACTCGGTGACGTTGCATTAACAAAGCATGCAAGCATATGATTGGATCGTGGAATGAAATGGCATGGGAACGAGTAAACAAGTTCATAGGTAACGAGATTAAACACAAGTATGGAGATGCTTGAGATCAAATATTGGATGACCTAGGTATCGTATGGCAAAGGGAATAGGACTACGCAGTTAAGGTTCAAGCGATGAGATTAATCGTGAGGGCACGGGGATCATTATGGACATCCAGGTCCCGATGTTGATCTTTGACACAAGAGAGTCTTGATCATGTCTATAGAATCTCTGAGCCGAAGGGTGGCACACTTAAGGGTGGGGACACTTTAGGACCGACACCGAAGGAGAAACAAGAGAGAGAAACCAGAATGGTTCCGGGTATTATCCGATGTTGATCAGAAGAGGTCCGAAAGGAGTCTCGGTGTATGGAATATAGTAATATATGTGTTTTATATTAATTAGTTGAATTAATATTAAAACATATTTTATTTGTATTTATGGGCAGCCTTATTGCTATTGGGCCACTTCTAGAAGGGCCCATAGGGTACGCGCCTAAGGGAAAGAGGGAGAAGGGGGCCACCAACCAAAACCCTAGGGTTTCCCACCCATGGGGAGGGGCCCCAGGGCCGAAGATGGCTGCCCTCCCCCTGGTGTCGGCTTGGGGGATCCTACACTCCAAGCCCTAGGGTTTGACCCTACCCACTTCCCTACTATAAATAGAGGAGCCCCCTCCCCTCTATTTGCTCCATGAACTCGTTGCATCGATCTCGTAGATTAGATCTTGGCTTTTGTGTGTTCATGCGATAATTTTTTTTGTTTTCCATGCTACGAACCCCTATAGTGGTATCAGGGCCGTGTATATGCGTAGATCAGTTGCACGAGTAGAACACAATGGTTATTATGGGTGTTGATGCTTTTGTTGTCATTTTCTTTTTGTGTACTTTGCATCTTGCGGGATGGTGGGATGAAGCGGCCCGGGATAACCTTACATGACATTGTTCATGAGACTTCCTCCACACTCAACGTGCAACTTGCATTGCACAAATGGCTTTGCGGGTGTCTGTCTCTCCCACCATAGTGAAGATTCAATTTACAACAGGCACTTGACAATACTTGTATCAATGTTGTGGTTCATGTTCGTAAGTTAGAAAAGGTTCTATGCGAAAGCCCCAACCACGTAAAACATGCAAAGAAATATTAGAGGCGTGTAACCTGTTTTTGCAGGGCTTGTGTTGTGATGTGATATGGCCATGATTGTGATTATATATGATGTATGCAATGATCCTTATTGTAAGTTGGCAACCGGCAGGAGCCTTATGGTTGTCTTTAAATTTCGTTTAAGACCCGCATGTCTATTATTCAAAGTAGTTGTAATAGTTGATGCTGGTGGAGGACAACCATGAAGCAGAGCCATTGACCTTGACTCCATGCCGGTGATGATGGAGATCATGTTCGTGCTTGAAGATGGAGATCGAAGGCATAGGAAGAAAGGCCATATCATATCACATATTATGAATTGAATGTAATGTTAATACTTTTTATGCATCTTGTATTGCTTAGATCATGACGATAGCATTATAAGATGACCCCTCTCACTAAATATCAAGTAATAAAGTGTTCATCCTTAGTAGGCACCATTGCTAAGACTCGTTGTTTCGAAGCATCACGTGATGATCAGGTGTGATAGATTTTACGTGTGCATACAACAGGTGCAAGCCAGATTTGCACATGCGGATACTAAGGTTAACCTTGACGATCCTAGAATGTACAAACATGGTCTCGAAACACGGAATACCGAAAGGTAAAGCATGAGTCATATGGATGATATGATGAACATGTTGATTGTTCGCCTTTGAAGCTACATCATCTCTCATGATGATCAGACTTGGTGTAGTGGATTTGGTTCGTGTGATCACTAAAACAATGTGAGGGATGTTGTTTTAAGTGGAAGTTCAATAGTAATATGATTAAAGCTGAACAAAATTTATCATAAAATTAAATCAAAGTGAATTTGCATAATTGTTGTAGTCATTGGCACCCGTTCACCACCTTACGCTTAGTTATAATTGAGATAATAGAACTATAGAATTCTGGATAGTTACTTTATAAACTGGTATCATATTGTTTTGAGTGTTAATCTAAAGTTTTAAAGTCCTATTGCAAACTTTCGTCAAACTCCATTTACTCCGTGAAGTTTAATAATTGGTATTAAATCAAGAGTAACAATTCCAGTGTTAGTATATAAGTATCATGTTTGTCTCCATGATTCTTGATATTCACAAGATTGTTTTAATATCAAGGTTATCTAGGAGCTGAAATAATTGTTTCAGAAACCATCATATGTGGAAGATATTGCGATGCTTTGGTTGCAACATGATTGAGTATAATATGGCAAAATTTATGTTCTCATATTTGATGAGAATTTGCAAAAGGTTGGAGACGCTAGTCGTCCTAATCCTCCAAAAGGATTTGGTGAGCAACATTATACTCGCGATTCACCATTATAAGCTAAAGTATCTTGATCATGAAAATTTCCATGATAAGGATGAATATAAGATGTAGGTAAAATGATTACTACACTAAAAGATTACTAAAGAGTGGAATTCGAAAAAATGCCAAACTTTTGATGATGGTGATCTACTTCAAAGTGCAAGTCCAAATATATTAGTATTTTGACTATAGATGCTTTGAACTATGTGTCATGTGTATGGCGCCACTGTTGATATTGATAGATTCTTTTAAAAGAAAAGGAAATGCTGAAAGAGAATCTCAGAAATATTTGGTAGAAAAGTGAAGGGAATATGCCCTGAGAGGCAATAATAAAGTGTTTATTATGTGTATTCCAAGTATACGACAGATGTTTATTTTGCATGCTATAATTGTATTAATACGGAAACGTTAATACATGTGTGTTTAATAAACAAACAGAAAGTTCCTAGTTAGGCCTCTCTCATAAACTACCTCGTTGATTAACAAGATGATCAAGGTTTCCTGATCATAGACATTGGATGTTGTTAATAACGGGATCACAACATTAGTGTAATGGTGTGATGAACATTCATCCGAAGTATAGCATTACAATCAAAGTCATTAAGTTTATTTTGCTATAATAACTTACGAAGTGATCCTAATCCTTAGACCATGAGATCATGTCAATCACTAACACCGGAAGAGTTTCTTGATAACATCAAACGTCACACCGTAACAGGGTGATTATAAAGATGGGTTCAGAACTAATAAAGTGTTATGTTGAGGCCCATGGATCGAGAGTGGA
Organism: Avena sativa; assembly: GCA_916181665.1. Lineage (NCBI taxonomy): Eukaryota > Viridiplantae > Streptophyta > Magnoliopsida > Poales > Poaceae > Avena > Avena sativa. The sequence continues at coordinate 87,684,110 of OV702284.1, forward strand.
ATTTGTTCATCCCGATGACGGACATATATACTCTGGGCCCTCTCGGTGATATCACATTGGTTAGCTTGCAAGCAAGTGATTTGATCACTAGAATGTTATATCACGGGAACGAGAAAAGAGTACATGTCAATAACGAGATCAAACTAGGTATGGATATACCGATGATCGAATCTCGGACATGTAATATATCGCGAAACAAAGGGATTAAGATACGAGCGTAAAAGGTTCCGACGATCACAAGAAAGTCATCGCTGAATGTGTGGGAGTTAGTATGGGTCTCCAGATCCCGCTTCTGATTATTGATCCAAGAGGGGTATCAATCATGTCCGCATTATTCACGAACCGTAGGGTGACACACTTAAGATACACCGACATCCATTTGGAGCAAAAGTTTCATGCCGAAAGAATAAACAAGCACATGAATTTATTTCACTAGATACCGAAACAGGTTTTCGGGTGAAATTGCATAAAGAGGTTATGCATGTGAAATAGAATTATAGCAAGGGGTTATATGTGAATGTTTGTCATTAAAGTAATTGACAAAATTCTGAATAAATAAAAGAGTTTTATTTAATGAGAGTTTGCATTAAATTTGGTGGAAATTTAATGGCAAGTTTGAGTGGGATTTTGAGTGGCGAGATTTGAATGGATTTTTGTGAGTGGAGTGTCCACCCACATGAAGAGGGGAGGGAAACGGGGCAGCCCCCATGCGTCATCCACCCCCTTGGGGTTCCCCCTCCTCCTATAAAAGGCACCCCTCTCCTCACTTCTCACTCACACCTCCTCGTGAAGGATCTCTCTCCCCCTCTAGTATTTATCCCCCATGGTCTCGAACTAGCAAGATACATGTTCCTGGTGGCTATTCAGCAAGAAAGAGTTGTGCTTCCGCTGCATCGCTGGAGCGATGAGGTGGAGGTTGCTCGGTGCCTCAGACATGTGTGCGAGCAAGGATGCGCTGCTGATTTGCGGCGCTAGGACTTCCTCTCGATCTTGAGATCGGCAAGTGACCGTCTACATCAACCACGATTCGAACTCGTTAAGCTTTGTCGGTCTTCAAGGGTATGTTCTCTATGGATATACATCCGCCCGTTGTTTGTATCTAGTAGATAGATCTTGGTACATAGTTCCCATCGTAGGAATTTTTTGTTTTCTATGCTGCAAACCCTACAGTGGTATCAGAGCCGGATCTATGCGTAGATGCTTTACACGGGTAGTACACATATGAGTATGTGGGCGATGATGATCATGTTGTTGCTCCTTAGTTTTAATTTTGGATATTGGTGGCATAGTGGGATGAAGCGTCCCGGACAAACTTTACATGTCCTCACACATGAGACCTGTTCCAGGCTTGACATGCAACTAGTTTGCATAAGTGGCTAGCGGGTGTCTGTCTCTCCTACTATAGTCAATATCTATTTTGCAACGAGTTGTCAACAATTTGGTTATCCTCATTGTGGTTCATGTTCGTAGGTATGAACGGTTCTATCTCGAAAGCCCTAAGCCACATAAAAACTTGCAATGGATAAATTAGAGGCGTCTAGTTTAGATTGTTGCTGGGCTAGTGTTATGATATGGTGATGTTGTAAGTAGAAGTATGAGATTTTACTCTTACAACACACATAACGTGTAAGTTCCATAGACCTTGGCCTTACACATAAAGGTATGATAGTGATCATACCACGATGCACATGATAGAGATCATATGCGGGAACCATATCATTCCACTAATAAACATGTGATGTTTGATAGCATCTTATATTGCTTGTTTGGTGTTTTATTAGCATAATAAGATGATCCCTCATTTAAATATCAAGATAAGAATGTGCTCTTCCTTTAGTATGCACCGATTATGTTTTCGTCGCTCCAAGACATCACATGATGATCGGGTGTTCTTGGATCCACGACCATATTTTGGGTGTAAGACAGTTACACACGCGAATACTAAGGTTCTTACTTGGCGAGCCTAGCATGTACAGACATGGCCTCGGAACACGGACCGAAAGGTTAAGCATGAGTCATATAGTAGATATGATGCCCATTTAATGCTCGCCTTTGAAGCTACACCGACTCACGTGATGATCGGACTTGGTGTAGTGGATTTGGTTCATGTAATCACTAAAAGGACACGAGGGATGTCATTTTTGAGTGGGAGTTCATTCGTAATATGGATTAGTTGAACTCAATCTATCATAAGCTTAGTCTAAACTTTACAAATTCTGTTGTAGATGGCACCACCTGCTTTTAATTTCAATGTGGTCATGGAGAAAGAGAAACTTGCAACGAACGGTAGCAACTTTACCGAATGGGCCATGAATTTGAGGATTCTCCTCTCTGTTGCACAAAAGAAATATGTGATAGAAGCGTCGCTAGGCCCCCCACCTTTTGAGGATGCCCCTGATGAGGAGAAGAATGTCTATCAGACTCGTCAGGAGGACCACAACTTAGTTCATTGCGACATATTGTATGGGCTAGAGCCGGAACTTCGAAAGCATTTCGAAAACAGAAATGCATTTGATACAATGGGTGAGTTGAAAATGATTTTCGACACACATGATGCTGTAGAGAGCTACAATGCTTTAGAAAAGTTCTTTAGCTGCATGATGGAAGAGCACAACTCTGTTAGTGAGCATGTACTCAAGATGTCGGGTTACACCGATAAGCTTGTGTCCTTGGGAATATCGATTCCCATTGAATTAGGCATCCATCGTGTTCTGCAGTCTCTGCCACCTAGCTATAAGAGCTTTGTGATGAACTATAATATGCAAGGCATGAAGAAGTCTCTCCCCGAGCTTGTGTCAATACTTAAAACTACATAAGTGGAGATCAAAAAGGAACATCAAGTGTTGATGATCAATAAGAACACTGGTTTCAAGAAAGACAAGAAGGGAAAATGAAAGGGAAGTAAGGGCGGCAAGACGGTTTCCATGCCTAAAAAGAAACCCCGAGTTGGACCTAAGTCTGATACCGAGTGGTACTATTGTAAGGGGACTGGCCACTGGAAGCGCAACCGCCCCAAGTATTTGGCAGATGTCACATCCCAAATTTTAGATTTGGTTCTGCATATCATTCATGTCATTGCATCATGATCATCCATGCAAAATTTCGGTTCGAAAAGATTCTGGCGAAACAATACTTTCAAAGCCCTATTTTAAATTGCTAAAATGCTCCTACAAGGGATCATACTAGGTTTGTATTTCCACCCTTTTTGGAAGCTAGTGGTGTTGATACAAATGATCCTATGATGACCCTCTGGTTTTTACAAAAATTTAGAGACAAGAATCACTCAATTAGGAGCTCGTATGAAAAAGTTACGAAAGATTTACTAAAACAGAAATTGGAAAAAGAAAAGAACAAAAAAAAAGAAACAAACGGCGCAGCAGCTGCTGGGCCACGCCGGCCCAGCCACGCAGCAGTGCAGCAGCCGCGCACCAGCTAGCCCGAGCGCGCGCGCGCCAGACGCTATGCGTCGCCCGCAGCCGCCCCTGCCACCGACAGGTGGGGGCCCACCTGTCGGCGCCGCCACCGCCACCGTGTCCGACCGGGACTCCGCCGCCGCCGCGTCTCTTAGCCGAATCGGCTTCTAACGACCTCTCCCCTCCCCAACCTTCGGGCCCTCTTAAAGCCCCACCCCGCCGCCACCTTTCCCCTTAAACCGCCGCCTTTCACACGCCCTCGATCTCCAGCGATTTCTCGCCGGAGTTGACAACCGCCACCGCCGCCGCTCGCGGTAAGCGCACACGCTGCCGCCTCTCTCTCCCTCCCGCGACCCCCCCGAAGCTCGCCGCCGCCCCGCTGACTCCCTCCTCCCTCTCCTCTCCCCGCAGGGACCACCGGAGCCGCCGCCCGAGACCGAAGCCGCCGCCGACGACCGCGCGCGCCAGCCGCCTCCCCCTCTGCGCCGACGCCTTCGACCCTGACGACCCCGCCGCCGCGTCGACCGCCCGCCGCCGCCGGAAGACCTCGCCGACGCTGCCCAACCCTCGCCGCCGCCGCTCAGGTGAGGTCGCCGCCGCCGGCCACCCCTGCCCGCTCGATCTGCTACGGACGGCCCAGATCGGTCGTGGACTAGTCAGCCCGGGCGCTGACTGGTCAAACCGCCACGTCAGCGCCCGTAGGCACAGCTAACAGTCAGGGTTGACTGTTTATTTTTAAATCAATATATTTGACAGATTTTAGGTAAAACTTGTAAAATTCGTAGAAAATAATCTACTAGGCCAAAAATTGCAAATAAAATATGTGTAGATTCAGTAACTCGTGTAGAATCTTGCTGTACCATTGTCTTACACTTTTACATCAAGATTTTGTCCAGAATAATTCAATGAATTAATGGCCTTTTTGGAGTAATTAATTCGTAGAAAAAGATATGTAACTCCAAAAATTGCAAATAGTATGTCCCTGGATTCAGTAGAACAAGGGGAATCTCAAAGTGAATTAAAAAGATAGGCTTACAGTAATAAATATTGCAGAATCTATTTAATGGCTTTCTGCAGTATTTTAATTACTCAGGGAGTTATATAAATCCTTGTTGAGAAATTCCAATTGGTACTCCTATTTAGTAATGCCTACGCAATAGAATTTTCCCAAGATTTTACAGACAGTATGTTAGCAGTAGTGAATTATTTGGGTTCTAGCTCTGGTATTGAGCATTATAAATTGCATACTAGTTTTCCTTGCGCTAAAAATATTTTCCATGCATGCATTCAGTAGCTTTACTGAGTAAGATTATGTGATGCTGCTGTAGCATCAATCCACTTGTCATGCATGCATCTTGCATCATCTTTGTTTGCATATGCTTGTGGATGTTTTGTTTATGATTGCAATTGTATCGTGTAGATTGTGACGAGTGCAACGCTTGCTCGTGTGTGGATTGTTCTTCCAACCGCTACAACCAAGGCAAGTAGATGCTACCTTGTTCATGATATTGTCCTAATATTTTCAATGCATTGTCGTGTATGTTGTAGATGCATGTGTAGGATAATACTATCGCTATGCTATGTCCTATTATGTGGTAGGGCTTTCCTTGTAGATGAACCACCGTTGGTAGATGTGCTTAGCCATGCTTTGATGAACGAGGGCTGGGTTACATCACTGAAAGTTGTTTCTAAATGCGTTGGTTTGCGAAAACTAAAACAACTTAATCAATGAAACTCCTGGGTGTGATGGGATTGATAATTTTTGGTGGTATCATTGCGGAAAGGCACCCAGGTATCAAGAGAAAATGATTGGCTTCTTTATTCTGTAGCTTACGTGTACAACCATGTTCCAATAATGGAATGGGCGGTTGGTTGGACTTAGTAGGTTGTGGTAACTCGAACCCGCGTATCCAGAGATGTAGAATTTTGGTAGGTTGGACCGGTGCGCGTCAGGATTGGGGAGCTACTTCCCGAACGGTCTCTTCTTGGACTTATCCCTATCATCACCCAAAATGAGAGTGATGGTACGAGCTGGGCTGGCCAAGTCACATGGGTAAAGTGTACTAACCCCTGCATGGTATATAAACTAATCGATTAGCCGTGTCCCCGGTTATGGACGTCTGAGTTGCTTGATATTGATTCCATGACATGTTTCTCGCTCATTCTAATTTCATAATTGCTTTAATGTTGTTGGGTTAACTTAATTGTGATCTTTTCAAAGAAAATCAAAAACTATTTATGAAAGTAGGACAAAGGTATTTGTAAATGCAAGCTAGCCACAGCTCCACCTTCCAAATATGCATGTAGATGTTAGCACTATTGTCTCCTTTAATAGCTCTACTTGCCATACATTCCATGTATTGACCCTTCGGGGCTGCTACGTTTCATGTTGCAGGATATTCCAATTCTGAGTAATCGATATAGGCCACGGTACTCCACTCGACACTTGTTCACTTGTGGGCAATTTGAAGAATGGAGGATTTGCTTTATTTATGTTGCTACCTGAATAATTTGAGCTAGCATTGAGCTAAGCTTTTATTGTAATAATGGTACTCTGGATCTTCGTTATTTATGATACACGGATATTTTGCTATGTTATTCATCTTATTCTATTGTGGGCCAATGAACCGATCCAGGGATTGGCATGTCACATAGAAGCTACGGTCTTTTTCAGAACCGTGGTGTTACAGCAGACAAGAAGGCCGGCAAGGCAAACAAAGGTATATATGATATACATATTATTGATGTGTACTTGACTAGTGCTCGCAGTAGCACCTGGGTATTTGATACCGATTCAGTTGCTAATATTTGTCACTCGAATCAGGGGCTGTGGAACAAGCGACCGCTAGCAAGGGGTGATGTCAAGATGCGTGTCAGCAATGGATCAAGCGTTGATGTGATCGCCATACGAATGGTACCTCTCCATTTGTCGTCGGGATTAGTAATTAACTTGAATAATTGTTATCTGGTGCCTGCACTGAGCATGAACATTGTATCTGGATCATGTTTGATGCGAAGTGGTTATTCATTTAAATCCGAGAACAATGGTTGTTCTATTTATATGAATGAAATATTTTATGGTCATGCACCGATGATGAATGGTTTATTTGTATTAGATCTTGATGATAATGTTACACATATTCATAATGTTGATGATAAAAGGATTAAACTTAATGATGATATATCCGCTTATATGTGGCACTACCGTCTAGGTCATATTGGCGTTAAACGCATGAAGAAGCTCCATTCGGATGGACTTTTAGAATCACTTGATTTTGAATCATTTGATACATGTGAGCCATGCCTTATGGGCAAGATGACTAGAACGCCGTTTTCCGGTTCAATGGAACGGGCGAAAGATTTATTGGAAATCATACATTCTGATGTATGTGGTCCAATGAGTGTGTTGACACGAGGTGGATATCGTTATTTTGTTACTTTCACGGATGATTTGAGTAGATACGGTTATATCTACTTGATGAAACACAAGTCTTGAAACCTTTGAAAAGTTCAAGGAATTTCAGAATGAAGTGGAAAATCATCATAATAGAAAGATCAAATTTCTACGGTCCGACCGTGGAGGTGAGTATCTAAGTTACGAGTTTAGCACTCACATGAAAGAGTGTGGAATTGTTTCACAACTCACACCTTCCAGAACACCATAGAGAAATGGTGTGTCAGAACGTCGTAATCATACTTTATTGGATATGGTTCGATCTATTATCTCTGACGGACTTGCCGTTGTCATTTTGGGGTTATGCACTAGAAACTGCTGCTTTCACTTTAAATCGGGCACCATCTAAATCCGTTGAAAATACACCGTATGAATTATGGTTTGGAAACAAACCTAAGCTGTCATTTCTTAAAGTTTGGGGATGCGATGTTTATGTGAAGAAACTTCAACCGGATAAACTCGAACCCAAAGCGGAAAAATGTGTCTTCATAGTATACCCTAAGGAAACTATTGGGTATTCCTTCTATCACAGATCTGAGGGCAAAGTTTTTGTTCCCAAGAATGAATCCTTTCTAGAGAAAGAGTTTCTCGCAAAAGGTGTGAGTAGTCGGAAGGTAGAACTCGAAGAGGTTATTGAACCTTCTCTCCAAAGTATGGCGAGTAGCGCAGCGCCAGAAGTCGTTTTGGAGTTGGCTTCACCAGTTGAAGAGGGAACTAATGATAATGATCATGAAACTCCGAAAGAGAATACTACCGAACCTCGCAGGTCTAGCAGGACGCGTGCAGCTCCCGAGCTGTACAGAAATCCTGTCATTAATTTCATTGTTGATGAAAATGATGACCTAGTGACGTATGAAGAAGCGATGATGAGCCCGGATTCCAAAAAATGGTTAGAAGCCTTGAAATCCAAGATGGAATCCATGTATGAAAATCAAGTTTGGAACTTGGTGGAATTACCTCACGACCGAAAGGAAAACTGATGCTGATGGTAATGTGACCATCTATAAAGCTCGACTTGTCGCAAAGGGTTTTCGACAATTTCAAGGAGTTGACTACGATGAGACATTCTCTCCCGTAGCGATGCTAAAGTCAGTTAGGATTATGTTAGCAATTGCTGCATATTTTGATTATGAGATATGGAAGATGGATGTCAAAACCGCATTTCTCAATGGTAATATTGAAGAAGAGTTGTATATGATACAACCAAAGGGTTTTGTCGATCCTAAGGATGCTAACAAGGTGTGCAAGCTTCAACGATCCATCTATGGATTGAAGCAAGCATGACGAAGTTGGAATCTCCGCTTTGATGAGGTGATCAAAGAGTTTGGATTTGTCCAAACTTATGGAGAAGCTTGTATTTACAAGAAAGTGAGTGGGAGCAATGTGGCATTTCTGATATTATATGTGGATGACATATTATTGATCGGAAATGATATAGATCTTTTAAACAGTGTGAAAATTTATCTAAACAGCAAATTTTTAATGAAGGACCTAGGTGAAGCGTCATACATATTAGGCATAAAGATCTATAGAGATAGATCTAGACGCCTAATAGGGCTATCACAAAGTACATACCTTGATAAGATTTTAAAGAAGTTTAAAATGGACGAAAGTAAGAAGGGGTTCTTACCTATGTTGCAAGGCAAGACATTGAGTAAGACTCAAAGTCCGGCTACGGCGGAAGAAAGAGAGATAATGGACAAAGTCCCCTATGCTTCAGCCATAGGCTCTATAATGTACGCCATGCTATGTACAAGACCGGATGTGTCACATGCTATTAGTTTGAGTAGTAGGTACCAATCGGATCTAGGTTCATAACACTGGATAGCGGTCAAGAATATCCTTAAGTACTTACAAAGAACTAAGGATATGTTTCTTGTGTACGGAGGTGAAGAAGAGCTCGTCACTAAGTGTTATGTTGACGCAAGCTTTGAAACCGATCCGGATGACTCTAAGTCTCAATCCGGATACGTGTTTCTCATGAATGGCGGAGCGGTTAGTTGGAGGAGCTCCAAACAACCTGTGGTGGCGGGATCAACAACGGAGGCCGAATATGTTGCTGCTTCGGAAGCAGCTCAGGAAGCGGTTTGGATGAAGGAGTTCATATCCGAACTAGGAGTGGTTGCAAACGCGTTGGACCCAATGGTGATCATTGTGACAACAATGGTGCCATTGCCAATGCTAAAGAGCCAAGGTCTCACAATCATTCCAAGCATATTAAACGCCGGTTTCACTCCATCCGCGAGCATGTCAAGGATGGAGATATAAAGATTTGTAAAGTACACACAGATCTCAATGTAGTAGATCCGTTGACTAAAACTCTCCCTAGAGCAAAACATGATCAACACCAGAACTCAATGGGTGTTAGATTCATCACTATGTAACTAGATTATTGTCTCTAGTGCAAGTGGGAGACTGAAGGGAATATGCCCTGAGAGGAAATAATAAAGTGTTTATTATGTGTATTCCAAGTATATGATAGATGTTTATTTTGCATGCTATAATTGTATTAATACAAAAACGTTAATACATGTGTGTTTAATAAACAAACAGAAAGTGTCCACCCACATGAAGAGGGGAGGGAAAGGGGGCATCCCCCATGCGCCGGCCACCCCCTTGGGGTTCCCCCTCCTCCTATAAAAGGCACCACTCTCCTCACTTCTCACTCACACCTCCTCGTGAAGGATCTCTCTCCCCCTCTAGAATTTATCCCCCATAGTCTTGGACTAGCGAGATACATGTTCCCGGTGGCTATTCAGCAAGAAAGAGTTGTGCTTCCGCTGCATCGCTGGAGTGAGGAGGCGGAGGTTGCTCGGTGCCTCGGACATGTGTGCGAGCACGGATGCGCTGCTGATTTTCGGCACTAGGACTTCCTCTCGATCTTGAGATCGGCAAGAGATCGTCTACATCAACCACGAGTCGAACTCGTTAAGTTTTGTCAGTCTTCAAGGGTATGTTCTCTATGGATATACATCCGCTCGTTGTTTGTATCTAGTAGATAGATCTTGGTACATAGTTCCCATCGTAGGAAATGTTTTGTTTTCTATGCTGCGAAACCTACAAAAAGAAAAGACTATAATTGTTTAGCTCAGGTATATTGATGATATACATATTATGGTTGTATTCTTTGCTTGTTAAACAATGCGGTTCTTGGGTATTGGATGCTGAATTTGTTGGTGTAAATTGGCAAGCAATACAACACAATTCATGAACTACAATGGCCTAAGTAACCAGCAAGAGAATATGTGATGATGTTCAAAACAAACAAAGTGTTATTGTGTTTCTCGTTGACATCAAAGCATTCCTTCAAGATTTGTTTCAATAATTGTTATTTTGATAAGGTATTATGGGAAAAAAGGTTGTTCAAATAATTACCAGTTTTCATATAAGATGGATGATTTACAAGTCTAGTTGGAGAAATCACGTCCATAAAACTAATGCTAAAATTGTCGAAAGACAAATGATTGAAAGATCACTTAAGAAGTGACATCGCTATTTACATTATATTGGAAAGAAAACGTGAAGAAACTCCATGTTGATGGAATTTTGGAGTCTTTTGATTTTGATCAAACTGACGCTTGTGAGACTTTCCTAGAGATAATTAAAACTTCGTTCAAAGGCCTAGAAGAACGAACGACTAACTTATTGGAATTTGTACATATTAATGTATGAATTCCATTATGTGTAGTCATGAGCGATGGGTTTCAACTTCATGTACTTTCTCCGAAAATTTGAGTGAAAATATGTGTATATTTACTTAATAAGGAAGAAGGATGAAATATTTGAAAAAGTTCAAAGACTTTCAAGATGAAGTGAAAAATCATTGTAACAAGAAAATAAAGAGTTTATGATAGGATCATAAAGGAAGATATTTGAGTTACAAGTTTAGCAAAACATCTAAGGTTTGAGGAATCGTTCCATAGATTTATGTTTCCTGAAAACACCATAGTAGTATGGAGTGTTCGAGATATGTAATGAAACCTTGTTTGACATGGTAAGATCAAAGGTGTAATTTATGAAACTGCCATTATACTTTATAGATTAAAGCTTTAGTAACTACCACTTTTTACACTGAAAAGAGCTCCATCATGATCCGTTGAAATGGCACCATATAAGTTATGGTTTGGGATAAAACCCAAATGGTTCTTTCTTAAATTTTGGTATGCTAGGCATAAGTAAGATGTTTACAAACAAAGTCAGATGAGCATGTCTTTGTAAGATATTTTGAATAACCATTGGGTATTCCTCCATAACACCAAAGAAAAAATGTTTGTCACTTTGAACGTCAAGTTTCTTGAGAAGGATTTTTTCGTGAAAAGTTAAGTGGGAGGACAATAGAAGAGATATTGAAATAGTTCAATATAGAAACTACAAGAAAGATTTTTGTCGCACAGAAAGGATTGTATCAAGATTCAAGTGTATTGACACTTGGTAAGTTAAACAAAGATTCAAGTATTTTGATACTCGGTGAATGAAATCACAAAGAGTATTTTTTGATCAATCATACTGTGATATGTACACATCCATATATGTCCTATGCTCTAAATGTTATGAGCATGTACCAGAATGATTCATAAGATGATCATTGGATGATAGTAAGGATATTCTTATGATATTTTGGAAGAACTAAGAATAAGTTATTTTGTGTCGGTGACAAATAGATAGATAGTTCATTGTAAAAGTATTACATTGATACTACTTTTGTCACAAGATACAAATTAAGTTTATCTCAATTTAAACTATGGGTGGCACAATGTAATTGAAAGGAAGTTCCATAATGGATTTGGATGAGTTCCAAAGTTAAGACATTTTGAAAGATACTACAACAACATGCTAAGTATATGACTGCTATTATAGCAGCAAAAGAGGTCATTTGTGTCAAGTAGTTTGTTACCAAACTAGGTGTAGTTCACAGCGGGCTAGTACTATGAAGATATATTGTGCGACAATTATATCGACATGGTTTAACCCTAAGGAACTAAAGGTCTCACCAAAGGACCAAATTTATATAATGCCATCTCATTGGAGAATGATTGATACGTAGAGACGCAAAGACATGCAATTACACACGGACTTGAAGGTGTTGGATTCGAAGATTAGTTAACCACTAGCAATCGTGTATATACAACACTAGAAAGCCATATGTGTTGAATGCACAAAGTTTTTAAACCATATTATTGACTCTAGTGCAAATGGGAGACTATTGGAGATATGCCCAAGAAGCAATAATAAAATAGTTCATATATTTATGTTTATTATAAATTTTTACATCCCATGCTATAATTGTATTAACTGGAAACATTAATACTTATGTGTTTTGTAAACATAAAAGAGTCCCTAGTAAAGCCTCTTGTTAGACTAGCTTGTTGATTAATAGATGATCATGGTTTCCTGATCATGAACATTGGATGTTATTAATAACAAGGTCATATAATTAGGATAATGATATGATGGACACACTCCTATAGTTAAGCCTAGCATAAGATCAAGTCATTCAATAGTTCGTTTGTTTAAGCTTTAAAATACATAGTAACCTAAATCCTTCGACCATGAGATCTTGTTAATCACCATCACCGGATGGATACTTTGATGACATCAAAACCACTTCGTAACTGGGTGGTTATAAAGGTGGCATTGAGTATTCTGAAAGTATGTGTTGAGGCACATGGATCAAGAGTGAGATTTGTCCATCCATATGATGGATAGATATACTCTAGGACTTCTCGGTGGAATATCATCCAATTGGCTTGCAAGCATGCGACTAGATCACAAGGGATCACATATCATGGAACGAGTAAAGAGTACTTATCAGTAACGAGGTTGAACTAGGTATGCAAAGATACCGACGATCAAACCTCAGATAAGTAAAGTATCGCGAGACAAAGGGAAATTGGTATCGTATGTAAATGGTTCATTCGATCATGAAGTTATCATAGAAATATGTGGGAGCCATATGGATTCTAGTTTGAATAGTCAAACTCCAATTTGAAAAGTCAAATCCCAACATTGATAGTCAAACCAAGTGGAGGGAGAGGAGGAAACCTAGAGGAGGAAGGTTTCCCCTCCCTCCCTTGCCGCCGGCCATACACGGGGAGTTGGAGGAGGACTCCTCCTCCCCTAGCCGCCCCTCCCACCTATAAAAGAAGGGGATGGGGCACACCCTTGACCTCATCCCAAAAAACCCTAGGCCGGCTGCCCCCTCTAATCTGCCACAGCCCTAGAGCCTCCTCTAAACCGCCACCGCGTAGCCCTGCCCTAGCCGCCAGCCACCTCCACCCCTCGGCCTCTAAACCCTAGTTGATGGGGCCTCTCTACTCCACCATACTCTCTCCGGCTTAGGCGAAGACCTGCTGGATCTACTCCTCTGTTTCACCACCACGCCATCGTGCTGCAGGAATCGAGAGGAGATATACAACCTCCGCTGCCTGCTGGAACAAGGGAGAGGAAGGTATTCATCGAGTACCGAACCTATGATCGACTGTGGAAGCGCTGCCGGAACTCGATGCCGGAAGTATCATCTTCACGATCTTGAGATTGGCAAGTGAGAAACTACATCAACCACGAGAATCCGATCTTGTTAAACGCTTTGGATCTTCGTGGGCTAGTACTCCATGAACTCGTTGCATCGATCTCGTAGATTAGATCTTGGCTTTTGTGTGTATGCGATAGAATTTTTTTGTTTTCCATGCTATGAACCCCTACATTTCCATCCAACAACAAGTTATATCCTCTCTCTCCCCTAAAACCTAGAAGCTCTCTCCATTAAATTGGATCTATCTACTTGGTTTAGTTCTCCACCTCCACACTACCGTCGTGTGCAGGACGGTCCGGCTTCCTTCTTCCGCTGCTCTGCTGGATCGGATCCCGGGAGATGTCCCTACATTGGACGTGTGTAGAGCTTCGAGGCGTAACACTTGGGGAGCTATATTCATCGCTATACGCCTACTTGCGTAAGGCGTGACACGTTCTTTAAGGGTACGAACTCCGTTCTTCATCTTCGTTACTTATGTCTACATAGATTAGATCTTGGTTGTCATGTTCGCGTAGGTAGATTTTTTTTTGTTTTCTACTGCGAACCCCGACAGAATGGTGAGTTGACTAAAGTTGGAAAGAAATACTTCATGATGTTGATGATGATTCTACTAGATTTTGCTATGTATATCTTTTGAAAACTAAAGATGAGGATCTACACTACTTTAATATCTATAAGGCATAAGTTGAAAATCAACCTGAGAGAAAGATTAAGAGAGTCCGGTCAGATCATGGTGGAGAGTCTTTCTCTAATGAGTTTGATTTATTTTGTGTGGAACATGGCACTATTCATGAGAGTACGCCTCCCCACACTCGGTTGCCAAAAGGAAAAAGGTACTCTAACAGACTTGGTTAATGCCATGTTAGGTACATTGGGTTTATCCAAGGCATGGTGGAGGAGGTGATACTGACATCGTGTCATGTCCTGAATATAGTTCCCACAAAAGACAATGAAACTTCTCCCTCTGAATTATGGGAGAAGAGGAAGCTAACACTCTCATACTTACGTACTTGGGGCTGTTTGGCAAAGGTGAATTTGCCAATTCCCAAAAAGCATAAACTTGGACCAAAGACCGTAGACTTTGTCTTTCTTGGATATTCTCATCATAGCGTTGTATACAAATTTCTAGCGATGAAATATGATATACCTGAAATGAAGGTCGATACAATTATGGAGTCTAAGGATGCTACATTCTCTAAGGAAATTTTTCCTATGAAAGATATGCCTAGTACATCTAGACAGGAATTTGTTGAAACTCCTAAACCTGCCATTCCCATGGAATATTATGAACGAACACATGATGAAATCCCTGAGGAGGAAAACAATGAAGTTTCTATAAGGAACAGGAGATAGAGGATTGGGAAGTCCTTTGGTGATGACTTCATTGTCTATCTCATGGATGATACTCCCAAATCTATTTCAGACGCTTATGCATCTCCTGATGCAGACTACTGGAAAGAGGCTATTCGTAGTGAGATGGATTCCATCATGGCTAACAAAACTTGGGATATCACTGATCTTTCTTATGGGTGCAAACCTATAGGATGTAAATGGGTGTTCAAGAAAAAGCTTAGGCCTGATGGTACGATTGAAAAGTACAAGGCTCAGATTGTTGCCAAGGGTTATACCCAAAAGGAAGGCGAAGATTTTTTTTGATACTTATTCTCCTATGGCTAGATTGGCCACAAATCAAGCTCTACTCTCACTGGCTGCCTCACATGGTCTTATTGTTCATCAAATGGATGTCAAGACAACTTTCCTTAATGGAGAGTTGGATGAGTAAATTTATATGGATCAACCATATGGCTTTGTAGTAGATGGTCAAGAAGGCAAGATGTGTAAGCTACTAAAATATTTGTATGGCCTGAAACAAGCACCTAAGCAATGGCATGAGAACTTGATCAAACTTTAACATCTGCTAGCTTTTTTGTAAATGAAGCCGACAAGTGTGTATACTATCACCATGGTGGGGGCGAAGGAGTTATACTTTGCCTGTATGTTGATGAAATATTGATTTTCGGGACAAATATGATTGTCATCGAACATGTCAAGGTTTTCTTGTCTCAAAGTTTTGACATGAAAGACCTTGGAGAAGCTAATGTTATTTTGAACATCAAGCTGCTGAGAGATGAGAATGGTGGAATTGCACTTATGCAATCTCACTATGTGGAGAAGGTTTTGAGTCGCTTTGGCTACTCAGATTGTACCCCTTTGCCGACACCATGTGATCCTAGTAATATGCTTCGAAAGAACAAAATAATAGCTAGAGATCAGCTGAGATAATCTCACATTATTGGATCGTTAATGTATTTAGCTAGCACAACAAGGCCTGACATCATGTTTGCTATGAGCAAACTTAGCCATCCGGGAGATGATTATTGGCATGCTCTTGATATAGTAATGCACTCTCTAAAGGGTACATCGAGTTATGGTGTTCACTATACCGGAGCCCCTGCGGTACTTGAAGGGTATAATGTCTCAAACTGGATTGCTGATGCTGATGAGATAAAGGCCACAAGTGGATATGTATTCACTCATGGTGGTGGTGCTGTTTCATGGAAGTGTTGCAAGCAGACCATCTTAACGAGGTCAACAATGGAAGCAAAACTCACATCACTGGATATAGCTACCGTCGAAGCAGATTGGCTTCATCAACTCTTGTTTGACTTGCCAGTTGTTGATTGGAGGTGTGATTCCATAGACCCCCTACTCTAAAAAGTTGTAAACGTCCCAAAGGGTAGAATTTCCCCGTGCATATTAGAGGAGGGCGCATGAGGGTAGCCCACTGACGGGTCCAAAAGAACTCACCCTAAACCACGTACGCGGTGTTGCAATGTCAGCGCACACGTGAAAGTGTTGTATTCGAGTTGGACACTTACGTTTCCATGTCGCATATGCGAAATACCCGATACGTGACACTCTTTGGGCCCGGACGGGATTTGGTGGGAATTACATACATGGTCTAAATTTTATGAATCCTGATCCTACCCCCACACACGAAGAGGTATTGGTAGATCAAAGCCATCGATCTAATTTGTCTCCTTATTTTCATTCCTATGGGGGTCTATTGAATCAGAAGCCTGTTGATAAACCTGTGCCGGCTATCCTTATGAACTGCGACAGTTAAACTGTGATCGTCAAAGTGAGTAGTTCAAAGGATAATATGAAGTCATCAAGACATATAAGAAGATTGGTATTTGTTAGGAAAATGAGAAACTTCGGAGTAATAACATTGGATTATATCCAAACAACTAAGAATCTAGCAGATCCTTTCGCAAAAGGTCTATTAAGAAATGTGATAGATATTGCATCAAAGGATATGGGTTTGAGACCCATATGAGTTACCATGGTAGTAACCCAACCTATGTGATCGGAGATCCCGTGAATTAGAACCCGGGGAAATAAGTCATTGCCAAACTGGAGGAGAGTAACCTTTCCAACCCACTCCGCTAAAGATGTATTACTCTCATGATATGTATGGAAGGTTCACGTAGTCTTAATGTGTTCATAGGCTTGTATAAGCCAAGATTCTATCCTACAGAGCAGTCTTGAAAGAACACACCTATGTGAGCCCGACTATTGGTTACAGTCTATGAGACATGGTAATCTCTAGGAAGCTCATGAATAGGCCATGAGTGTGACTTATATGTTCCACTAGAGGGGTATCCTTCAGCAGCCTTGTATCAGTATGACATTAAGTGAAACTCATTTACACCAAACTGGCAGTTCAAGGCTTAGTCCATTGTTAGTAGTTGATGAGCATGGTCTAGTGCTCTAGGTGGAAGTTCAACTTAACAGTCTCCACTGAAAAACACTAGTATATCAAAACAGTTATTTGCAACAAAGTGATGTGATGTGCCAATGAGACTTTGTGGGTGATTGTTGGAATTCGAAGTATTTGTATTTGGGTTTTTGGCCCATAACAAATACAAATTCTGAAATTCTCTTTGGCCCATTATTTGTGGCAACTCATGTTTGTGCTAGTGGAGCTAAAGTTTAGTCCCACATTGCTAGTTGAAGGGGAGTTGGACCATATTATATAGTAGAGTGTTGCACCACTCACTAAGGTGTGAGAAGCCGTCGTGCACTCATCCTCTGATGCTGCCCATATCGCCTCGTCACGACGCACGCGTGCGCGCGCCCCGGGTTGCGAGAATATCCCCGAGCCGAGCTCATGTTTTGCATGTCGTTTTATATTTTGCTGTTCGGGAAAATTAATTGTGTATTAATTACGAGTTATTAATGGACGCGTTAGTCAACCAGACATTTCCATATTCTGGATCGTGGGATGTTGTCAACTCGGTTGTGGGCTGCTGCCACATCCTACCCGACCCATAGTATATAAACAGGCAGACGCGAACCCTAGCAGTCACAGGCAATTAGATTGCATCTGCCTACGTGCGCATTGCCATTCCACCTCTTTGTGCTGCCTCTTCTACTCCATCCCGCCGTCTGCATACACGGCCATCCGGGAGAGAAGGCCTCCGGAACCCCGTCTCTTTGATCCTGCATCAGGAGAGAGGCGATAAGGTTTTAAGGGAGTGTCTAGGCGTGAATGCTCAAGTTCTTCTTCGTCCTCTTCGTTCGGATTCCTCAACTCCATTGCCATTTTAGATGCCACCGCTAAGAAGGCCGCTGATGCCACTTCCGCTGCTATCGTTGGTGGTAGAATTTCTCCTATTTTGTCCCTAGTCATACCATCGACGAACTCGTATGTGTTGTTTGCCCTCCTGATATTTTCTATGTTGATTACTAGTACCACAGTACGCGTAGATGTTCTAGGTTTTCACTTGCATGTATGGTGCATGTCTACTATGAGTATGTTAGTCAATTTTGGAAATTGTTTTGTCATGTTTTGTATTTGGATTAAATTAATGGAAAAACTACTAATTATTTCAACACGTAATCTGGGACGACCAACTGACTAGCGGATGTGGTCCTAATATATGTATGTAATGGTGTTAAAATGTGTAAAGTCCCAAAAAGCAACCCCCAAAATAATATTGAACCTTCATAGGACACATGCGCTATCACACATGATTGAAGGTTGTGCACACCCGAATATCCCACTCTGGGTGCACCAGATGAAATCTTGCGTTATATTTGATTCCATTCTATTTTTCCATGTTTTACTTCCCTACTGAAGCCAGACAAAGGGCACATAGTGGGCCACCAGTGGGAATCTTATGAAAACTTGGGCTCCATAATATTTTTTCATGATCTGATGAAATAATCAAACATTGACAAGGAGAAAAGTCCATAGGCCAACTCCTTATATCGAATTCACTCAAAGAGTTAAGCCATGTGGGGCCCATGTGGATTAGGAAGGTTTGCCCCAAACAATGATTCTAGCTAAGAGTCAGATTCCTCCAAAACTTTCATGTGGCCCAAATATATGTATGCAATCATGTTTCATTGTGGAACTAAAATCATATACCAGGTGTGGCCCCCTTCGCTGTAATGACCCGAAGAATACGAATGCTTTGGGATTGTTTTGTAAAATGTGAAATTTATATTGCATGCATTTGTGAAAGTGTGAAAAATTAAAACATCGTTTTTAAGAAGATATGAGGGATTGGAGTTGAACTCTAGAGTTGAGTTTTGACCTAGGTTAGCTCTAGGATTTGAATTCTAATTTCAAAAGGAGTTCATATTTTCAAAACTTAGGATTCAAAATGTTTCAAACAGATTAAATTTGAGTCAAAGACCCAATCAAACTTACATACACAAGATAAGATTCTAAAAGGAATTGGAGTTCACTATTTGAGTTCAAAATTGAGGTTTGAATAATTCAAACTTGAATTCAAATAATTCATAAGTAAATAAAGAAAATTCATAGAAACACAATGAACATAAGATCATAACCAGAATTGAATTTTCATTGATAATAACATGTTTACAAAGTGAATTACATGTTGATCTCATAAAGAGAATTACAAGAAGTAATCTGATCCTATTATAAACTACACAAGAAAAAGAAATAAAAACCTAAACTACACTAGTAGATCTTCTCATCTTATTCTTGCTATTCTGAAACCTTCTTGCCATCTTGACCTGCAACACAAACATCAAAACAGAACCATTTGTTCATGGTTAGAAATGTTGTATCAACCATCAAGTGAATCCATTTCTTGTAGAATCCAAGGATAGTGTCCAGGAACTAGTTTATGATTGAGCTTTTTGAGAAAATGAAAGCAACAACAAAAATAGTAGGTGGACAGTGAGCAATAGAAATCAAATGAGGATATAAGACAATGTTATTCACTAGAAAAGATCCCAGTTGACATCACATAATCATGGACGGTAGCAGACGAAGATCCTAGAGGCTACACTAGACAAAATAGTTAAATTTGTAAGATAAACTAGAACATCGAGATAAATGGATACCTCAATCCATGGATTCTTTAAAAGGAATCATACTCTAGCTAGTGCACATTTGTAGTGCACTGAGGTTGGTAATAAAACATGAATAGAGAATTCTCTAAAGGACAAACTCATGATCATTGTAAGTAAGAGAGCCAATGACAAAAATTTCAAACTTAAAAATAAAGATATTGCTCAAATTGAAAAGGGCAAATTACCAAAATAGCCCTTAACCAACATGCCTTGATAGGCATATGACCTCACCTGATTAGTACACTGAATTCACATATAAAACAAACTAGAGAGGTGGTATAAGCATCTCAGTCACTGCATGTAAACAGTGAGGTGTCAACACATGAACCGTAGAACACTATAAATAGGACCCAAACCCATCTCTTAAGATCATAATGCTCATACCAAAGCTCATAAGAAACACTCTTCGACCAGAGGTTGATACAGAGGAGCAGAACCATAAAACACATTCACTAGTAAGAGAGAGAGGGATCTAAGAGAGGAAATAAAGCAAGAATGGGAGCTAGGAAAGGAGGAACTGCATCAGATCTTCATCAAGCATATTTTGGAATCTCCAAAGGTTTATAGCCAAACAATAGAGTAGATCATAGTGGAGAGGGAGAGTAGAAGTACTAGCACCTAGGAAACTAGGGATAACACATGTGCATCTCCATTAAATGGAGAACACCACGCATGCAATGCCATCAAGTTACACTTGCACAACATGTGTGAAATAGTTAGGGAAATTACCTAAGACCAATTAGTGTAGAACCATAATTTACAAGATACCCTCACTTTCTCAGGCATCAGTGAAGATGTGCCTAAGGAATAAAAGGTAGGCAGTAAACTAAAGCTTAGTTAGTGAACAAAGTTACTACAAGGAAGAGAAGAAGAATTCACTAAGTAGATAAGCAACACACACAAGGTAAACACTGAACCAAAGGTTCAGGAAACACAAGAACAAGTAATTAACTAAATCTTAATGGATGCAAACACAAGAGCCCAAGTTCTTATCAGTATATCAATAATAGACAGAACCAGTAATCAACTAGCAAAGACAGCTAAAGAAATGCAATTGAGTATAAATAGAACATTTGAGTTATGGATTTTGACAACTTTAGTATCCAAGTCAACTACCAGTAGAAGATAATACTAAACTTACACATTTAAACAAGTATTACTGATAGTTAACACTTATAACAAGTAGAATAATAGTGATCGGTGAAGGAATTGACAGTATTGATCCTATACATGTATGTATTAGTACCTAGGATAAAACTAGATAGCATCCGACACACATATCTTCATAAGATCATCACTAAATAATCCCTAGAAAGCTTAACTGAAGAAAATGTACCGTTAATTGAAGAAAGTGTCAAGGACACATATATTCAAAGACAAACAGAGAGCACCACTTCGAATCATTAACCAAGTCGAGCAATAGCCGCTCAATTAACAACCTAGAACTTGCTAGAAACCTCCAAAACATTCTAGAAACTATAGAATAGCCATTAACATAATAGATAAGCAAACCCTAGAATCTAGGAAATCTAGTAGTAGAAATTGTAGAAGACAAGGAGGGATAGAGAGAAGGGAGAACCACTGACCTTTGGCCAAATGTGATCCAAGCTCAGTTGGGAAAAAGAGGAGGAATACAACCACCAAGGAAGCATATGGAGCACCCGGGTGGGTACCTCGACCTATGCCTACCTAGTCATCACAAGGGAGACGCCATGGAGGTGCTCCAACACCATCTCGACGATGAGTGAACGCTGAAGGGGGGCGAGAGCATGGCGCTGATATCCTGGAGGAGCACATGTTCGTTAGAGCAAGTTTCCATGGAAGTATTAATTCCAGTTTTTATCGATCCAAATAAGGAACTTAGGAAAGTGTCTTTATGAGGCGTTTGTGTCGCACCCAAGGTGTCATGTTGTTTTGAGTAAATTTACTGAAAGTGTTGAGAGTGGAAATGGATGAGTGAGTAAGGGAGAAGATTTAAGTAATGAGTGTTGCAGGAAGTAAATAACATAAAAGTAAAAGTAAGGAAGTTGTTTGGGATTCCTGCAGATGAGAAGTTAGGCAGAGATAGAAATGGTTCATGGTAATAGTGAACGTGCCAGGTGGATAGAGTGGAATACATGATTATGGTTCTTATTATTCATACGTGACTAGGCAAGCAACCTATATACTGACTAGGAGTCCTCTTGGTAGATTCTTACCAATCCCAATGATCCATATGTCTGTTACCACAGTAATGGTTAGCACATTAATTAAGGTCTTACGACCAGATCAAGGCTTTAAGCTTGGTGGTTCCTTGTTATCCTTGGGTAATACTAGATCCTCTTTGATATCGGCCGTTTCACTCGGGGGTCGCCGGTTCACTAGTAAACAAGTCCATACCTATGAGATCTCAGGATCAAGTTATCTGGGCCCACAAGCATTAGGAAAACATAGGTAGTCATTCTCACAATATAATAATCATGACAACAATCACAAATAGATGAAATCAAAGGAGGCACACCACATCTTTCCAATCCCCTACATCTCCCATGCCAATGGGGATTTACTCAGACATGAGAGAAAGATAGATCAAAGGCATAATAATATTGCAAATGGAAATCATCTCAACTTTACGGTAGCAATCCACAATACTGCTGGAGATCAAATCAAGTACAAACAAAAGTATATCAAAGGTTCAAACCCTAATATTATAAGTGTGAATCTATATCTCTCTAAGTACAAGTGGGAATGGTGGTGGAGTGGATGATTGAGAGGTTAGGGATCATCGAAGGATGAGGTGGTCTTCTTCTCCTTTTTTAGTTCTGATCTTGTTGCACCCCGGGTAAAATCACTACTAGAAAATCGCTTGTTAATTAGTATTTTTTGCATCATCATGATATCCTGCTCATGTCATCATGCCACATTGAATTTGAGCATCATATCAACATTGCATTTGTTTGTCTGGCTTGTGTGTTATTGATATCACATTACTCTCCTCCTCTTTTAAAACCTCTCTACTTTGTTTCCTACCAAGTTGGGATCCACTATTTTATAAATGGATTTGTTCTTTCTTAAACCCTAATCTCTAATCTTGTTAAAATGCCCAATTTGAATTATGGGGGCATCCTCTTTTCTCTCACTCTCTTATTCCCTCTCACCCCCTTTGTACTTGGATTTCCTTCATTTATTCAAAATCATCCTGAAAGTTCAAAAGGATTTTAATCAAAAGCTTGTTTGAATTTGAAACAAATAAATAAAACATATAAAAGAAATCAGAAAAGATTAAAAGGAGAGGACCCATACCTGCCACAGCCCACCAGCAACCGCAACAGCCTAACAGCCAGCTTGCAGCCTCTCCTCCTTCCTTCCTCTGGGCCGGCCCACCTGGCCCGTACCATTTTTACCAGAGGTGAAAAGAAACAACGTCACTTCTCACCTTCATCTCCGTATCCATGTCCTCTCTCAACAACGGACGGAGCATGGCGGGTGGCCGTCGGGGGCCGTCTTCTGTCACATCAACAGGCGCCCTAATATCTCACCATCCGTCCTCTTTTAACCCCATCACCATCGGAACCCTAGCATTTGCCCCCATATTCTCTACAAGCGCCGCCGCCGCCCATCTCGCTGGTCACCATGGCCCCGCCGCTACAAGCCGTCCCCGTCCAAGACGAGGCCACTGGCGGATGCGCCTCAATCCCCTAGACCCTCCTACACAACCAGCCCATTCCCGCGAGCCTTCAATCAAGGACACGGACAACCTTCTCCATCTCCGGTCGTTGCCCTTCAATTTCTAATTCCGGCACCTCCACGCTTCCTCCGGACTCTCTATCCTCACCATTGCCTTCAAGGTGATATGAGGTTTCTTTAGAGCCTCATCGCGGTTCTTCTCCCTCTTTGTTTCTCCTGCGCGCCTCTGACCCGGGCGCTGCCACCGCAGGTGCTCGCTGCCGATGCTCCTCCGTTGGCCTTCAAGTGGCTTCTCCATGTCCTCTCAAGCTAGAGCTACATGGTGCGTCTTCTGGTGACCACGGCTCTGCCGCGCATGACCTCCGCTGCAGGACGCCACCATCTGGGCTTAGTCAACGATCACCGACGAGGTTGACCTGGGTGCAACCTTTGCCACGGTGGCGCCACGTTAGTTCCCTGCGTTCGCCACCTCATCCACTCCCCAACTGGCAGCCACACGGGCGAGATCCCTCCATGGTTAGTAGTTCCTCAGATCCAGATCTTGAAGGAAATGTTCCCTAGAGGCAAATAATAAAGGAGTTTATTTAACACATTCCATTAGTTCATAATAGTTTTGTATCATGCTATAACTATATCAATGGATACATTGATATAGTTGTGATATGTAAACAAACCCATGTCCCTAGTAGCCACTATTTAACTAGTTCATTGGTCAACAGATGGTCAAAGGTTTCCTGACCATGTTAGTTCTTTGGCACCTATTGACAATGGAGCTATCTCATTAGAGAGTGAGATAATGGACACCGTTCGCAGATGATTATTGCAACACGATCATATCACAAAGTTCACAGTTGTAATTGTCAAAAACATAGTGACTTGTTCCTCTGGCCGTGAGATCATATTTAATCACTATCACTCGAGAGTGCTTTGAGAGCATCAAACGTCACTCTGTGAAACGGTGATTATAAAGGTGTGAACAAGTACTCAGAGGGGCAGGTTGAGGCGTATGTATCAAGAGCGAGATTTGTACGTCCATATGATGGAAGATACTCTGGGCCCACTTAGATTAGTTATATCAAATATGTTGCGCAACATGTGACTAGGTCACAGGATATCACTTATCGGTACAAGTTAAAAGTAGCATTGTCGGTAACGAGGTTGAACCCGACATGGTGATGTCGATGATAAAATCTCTAACAATGCAAGCAACACAGAGACAAAAGGAACTTGACACATATTGTTTAAGGTTCAATACGATGGAGAATCATGAGTGCATAGAGGTCATATGGGCATCTCGGTCCCTCTATGTATAATTGATAGAGATCATGTCTATGACATTTACGAACTGTAGGGATGCATGCTTAAGGGCATTACGACGCTTAGAGATATACCTATAATAAGGAATCCCCAAAGAGAGAGAAACCAGAATGGTTTTGGGGAGATCCAAAGTTGTTCAGAGAAAAAAAGACGCAAAAGGATTGAAAGGAGTTTCAGATAAATGGGAATTTAAATATGCATTTATTATATGTTAATTGTGAATTAATATATTCTAAATAATATTTAAATTAAGATTTATAAATGAAAATTTCTTATTAGGCCAAACCCCGGAGGGATTTGAGCTAGAAGGAAAGCCGTAGGAAAAAGAGAAAGATAAACCGCAGGTGAGCGACAAATAATACGTGCCGCGTGCGCGACTATGCTTCAGGCCGCCTAGGCCACTGCTGCCTGCTGACGGGCCGCATGCAAGGTGAGCCGGCCCACCCGTCCAGAGCTCCCTCCACCGCGGGACTACACTAGGCTGGTGCCCCACCGTGCTCAGCTATGGTTGTGGGTGGCCCACCCGGGTCATCCCCGCTGACCGCCGCTGGCACGCAGGACACATGGTTGCTGGCCCACCCGGGCAGACCCTGGGCTGCCGTGTAGGAGCTCGATGGCTAGGCCGCTTTGGGCGCCAGGGGGGCCACCCAGCTTGGCCATCGCTGCATGCCACTGCTGCTGCCACTGGTTGAGCTAGCGCGAGGCTGGTGGGCCACCTGGCCACAGCCTCAAGCCTAGCCGGCTGCAACCCCTCTTTTTTCCCTTTTTGTAGTCTTTTTAGTCACACATGGATCACCTAAGTGGGAGGGGGCTTATCCCTTCCCCTATATAAAGAGGTGCCCATGGGTGGAATTAAACACACAGATTGAGATATTCCCTCTGGTTGGAATACTCCTCTCTCTAAAGTTGCCTCTACTAGTGTGCGGTCCCAAGTCCGGACTATACATGCAAGGCGTTCTCTTCCGTGGCACGCCTTTGTGTTGCCGGGGTTCTAGCCAAGAGATATACTTCCGCAACCTCGGCGGGATCCAAGCCCGGGAGTCGTTGTCTTGCACCGTATGCCTGTGCCAACTCGATGGGGATATTGAAGCTTCTAGGCCAACTTGCGAGGACCTGGACAACGGGTGACATGCAAGGATCTTAATGACCTTGAGGTCGGACGGGTACGACTACATCAACCACGCCTCTAGATGAGCATAACACTCTATCGGTCTTCAAGGGTATGCTATTGTTGTCATCCTCCGTTACTGCATTACTGGTAGATATGTCTTGGGCTATTAGGGTTTCCTGCATAGTAAATTTTTTGATTTTCTTCATCAGAACTCTAATAGTGGTATCAGATCCTAATCTATGCGTAGTATGCTAGTACAGATTAGAAACATGTAGAAGTGTGGGCATTGATACTCTACTTGTTACATTCCCACGTGTATTTGTTTATATCGCGGTACTGTAAGATGAAGCGGCCCGGACTGACCTTACGCATACTCTTATGTGAGACTAGTTCCACGCTCGACATACGGCTTGTACCATATAAGTGTCTCACGAGTGTCTATCTCTCTCACAGTAGTTCATATAGCATCTACAACAAAAGGCCTCGAAAGGGGTGTAGTATAAAAAACTATTGTATCCATATTGTGGTTGGAAGTTGATACGTCGTAAATGTATCTATAATTTTTGATGTTCCATGCTTGTTTAGTATCAACTTTGTTATGTTTTGTCTACACTTTGAAGTATTTTTATACATTTTTTGGGACTAACCTATTAACAAGATGCCGCAGTGCTAGTTGCCTGTTTTCTGCTATTTTTGGTTTTAGAAAAGCTAGTAAGGAAATATTCTCGGAATTGGACGGGACAAAAGCCAAAGTCAATATTTTACCGGAGAGAACATAGAGTCCGAAGGGCAGCCGAAGGGGGGCCACGAGGTGGCCACACCCTAGGTCCGCGCGGCCCAGGGGAGCGGGGGCGCCACCAGGTGTGGGCCCCTCGGTCACCCACCAACCTTGCCCTTTCACCTATAAAAGCACCCCGATGCAAAAAACCTAAGGACCCGATCAAATCTCCACGAAACAGTCCGTAGCCGCCGCCACCATCGTCCCTAGATCAGGGAGGGTCTGAAGCTCTTCCCGGCGCCCTGCCGGAGGGGAGAGATCATCCCGAAGGCCTTCTTCATCACCATGCCAGCCTCCGGTATGATGCGTGAGTAGTCCACCCTTGGACTATGGGTCCATATAGTATCTAGATGGTTGTTTCTCCTCCTTTGGTCTATCATGTTTAGATATTGTGAGCTCCATTCATGATCAAGATCATCTATTTTTAATCATATATGTTGTGTTTGCGGGGATCCGATGGATATTGAGATACTATGTAAGATTTATTATTGATTCTATCATGTCTTATTGATTATTTATTCTATCATGTATGTGTTGTTTGTGATCTTGCATGCTCTCCGTTGCTAGTAGCTATCTTGGCCAAGTAGATGCTAGTGACTGCAAGAGGGAGTATTTATGCTCGATAGTGGGTTCATGCCTATATTAAATCCGGGGAAGTGACAGGAATCTCTAAGGTTATAGATATGCTTTTGCTACTAGGGAGAAAACAACAATCTTTTGTTCATGGAACAATTGTATTGTTTACTTTACACACATTGCTTAATGTAGTTATACGTTGCTTGCAACTTAATACCGGAGGGGGTTCGGATGATAACCTGAAGGTGGATTATTAGTCATAGATGCAGTTTGATGGCGGTCTATGTATATTGTTGTAATGCCCAATCAAATCTCATAGGAATCATGAATGTCTAGTATTTACATTGTTATGCCTTGCTTAGTCCTGTCAATTGCCCCGCTGTAATTTGTTCACCTAGCATGTTATGTTATTTATCTTAAGGAGAACACCTCTAGTGAACTGTGGACCCCGGTCCAATCTTTACCATTGTTACATCATCTACTGTTACAATTTACTTTCTGCAAACAACCATTACCTTCCACACTGTATGTTTAATCCTTTGTTTTCAGCAAACCAGTGAGATTGACAACCTCACTGTAAGTTGGGGCAAAGTCTTGAGTTTGTGTTGTGCAGGATTCCAAGTTGCTAGCAACACCTTGGAGTTGTTTCCCTGCTCCTGCTGGTTTGATAACCTTGGTTTCATAACTGAGGGAAAACTTGCTGCTGTGCTCATCATGCCTTCCTCTTGGGGTCTCCCAATGAAGCTCTACTGTTGAGCCACGTCAAAGATTTTTCTGGCGCCATTGCCGAGGAGTTAAGGATAGCTTTGTGAGGGGAGTCTTTCATAACCATTCTCTTTACTTTGTTTTTGTTTTTGTTTTGCTTAGTTTCTTTTGCTTTGTTTTGTTTGTTTCTCTTTTTCAAAAATACAAAAAATTAGTTTTGTTTGGTTTGCTTTGTCTTATCAAAAATAAAAAAAATTAGTTCCTACTATAGTTGTTGGTCTGTTATTGCCGTTCTTTGTCATGCTTTATATCAATGGTTGGTTTCTTTGAAACTAGTTATTTTTGGCAAGGTGGGTTCACGGAAGAACAAAAATATTATTATAAGGAACACCGCTTGTCACAAAAGGGAAACACTTATGGGAACAAATTGATAAATTGAATACCATTGCTAGAAACGTGTGCTCTACTTATAATGTTACTTATTGCTTTGATAAATCTTGTTGCTGTAGGAGGTATAAACACCTCTCTTTTCAATGTGAGTATAATGATAATGATACCATATCTTCTTATGTTAAAGGAAATTATGACTTTTATGATGTGGAACAAATTGAAGAATTTATTGCTTGGAAGGGTGCATTTGAACTTGCTAGTTTGCTTCAAAATACTGATGATTCACCTTAGAAATATGAGGTTTATGATATACTTAAATTTTTCTTTGATAATTACAAGGAATAAAATGGCTATATTAATAGATACTTTCCACAAACAGAAGAGACTAATGCCTTGTAGGAGCCTATGGAAGAAGAAATTGCTAAAACTGGAAGATCATTAGATGAAAAAGAGGAGGAGAGTGATGAACAAAAGGAGAAAGAATGGATTAGCTACCCATGCCTACCTTCTAATGAGAGTAACTCTTTATCCCTTACATTATTTGATTGCACCCCATGCTTACCAAAGGAGGATGAATATTATGTTCCTGTGGATCCTTTTGAAATATCTACTTTGGGTAAAATCTGTGATAATAATTGTGCTCCTTTTATCTATGATAATCCATGCTATTTTGATAAATCTTATGATAATCCTTTATTTGCGCCTAATTTCGAAATGCATGGTACTAAATAGTTTTGCTTAGAAAATGTTTATGATAAAGCTCTAGATGATGGTCCTATATTGGTTGATAATATTAATACTACTACTATTGAAAATGAGATTGGAGAGGTCTTGAATTTATCTTGGAACCCCATACCTATTGAGAATGATTAGTCATCTTGTTATAAAATTGTTAAAAGTGGGTTTGAAGGTTTTAATCCCACTATTTTTGAGCTTGATAAAAATTATGTGTTTGTAAATCATGAAAAGCATACTTTATGTGATAGTTATATTGTTGAGTTTATTCATGAGGCTACTGAAAATTATTATGAGATAGGGAAATATGGTTGTAGAAGTTTTCATGGTACTGAAACACCTCTCTATGTGCTGAAAGTTTTGAAGCTGCTCTTGTTTTATCTACCCATTCTTGTTACTATGTGCTTCTTTGATTTATTTTCTTACAAGATTCCTATGCATAGGAAGTGGGTTAGACTTAAATGTGTTTTGAATTTGCTTTTTTATGCTCTCTTTTACTTCATTTCATATTTCTTATGTGAGCATCTCTCTATGCCTAACTTAAAGGCGTTAAAGAAAAGTACTAATTGGGAGATAACCCAAATTTCGTTAGGTTTTTCTTTTGTTGATTCTTGGAATTTATTAATTATGTAATAACCTCTTCTTATCCTTTTTGTGTGGTTTTTGTGTCAAGAATAACCTCTAATGAGAGAGAAGTAAGATTTGGGGAAGTTGCTATCCTGAAACATATTTTTGTGCTTCACTATAAAAATTCGTGAAAAATATCTATATGTCATATTTAGCTGTAATTTTCTGAGCTTATGCCCTAGGTTGTTATCTAACTTTAGTTAGTTCAACACTTTTCGATTTGAGCAACAGAGGTCTTTGAAAAAATCGGTTTTTACCTATTGGTCTGTTTTGACAGATTTCTGCCATTATTTTCATTTGCCCCTTAATCAGTTTCTTTTTGAGTTCTTCTTGATCACTTGAGATTTTTAAAGGAATTTCTAAAGTATCTTGTGTTCTAATGAAAGTTTTACTTGTGTTGAAACTAAACCCAAAGGCCTATTATTTTGAATACACTAATGTTGCTAATGAAGAATTGTGTGAAGTTTTGTATGAAGGAAATTTTCAAAGTATAGGGGAAGAATGATGTGATGAGATGAAGAATGGACAAAAGATCAAGCTTGGGGATTTCACCCTGTGTCACCCCAAGAAATATTCAAGAGGTACAAGCGTCAAAGCTTGGGGATGCCCAAGGCATCCCCTTCTTCATCAATAAAAATCTCATGTCTCTTTCTAGACACTTTGTTTTTATTGTTTCATGCACTTTTGTGTTGTTCTTGGAGTGTATTAGTTTTCGTTTTTGGTTTTTATTTGTTTAGTTTGCTGAATAAATTAGTTGGACCCCCGCATTCGCTCTTTTGTTTCAAATAAGTTGATTGGTGTTGGAAAATAGTAGAGAGTTTCATGCTTATAGTGGTACAAAAGGGATCTTGTTTTGACTGTGGCTTAGACTTTATCATGTAATGATAGATGTTGCTTTGACCTTATGCTTAGTGATTATTGCTGTAGCATGACTAGTTTCAAACAATTGAGATTGCTTAATGTGACTTGAAAGAATCATGCCTTGTTTTAGGATACAAAAGCATAATATTGTGGTATTCTCCTTTGATGTTTTTTGGGGTTGACTTGGCGCATGCTTACACCATGTTATGACTATGAACCAGTCACCTTAGCCTCTATGATCATTTAGTTTTTGACTTGTGATACCACTTTATGCTTTAGTTAATAATGTTTTGTCTCTCTGCATGATTATGGCCATTATTGCTCTCTTAATTGGCCGCTCCCAGTCTTTTGCTATCCTCCACTTGTACTAAGTAAGCTCTACTCATGCATCCAACTCCCAAGAAACCAAGTTTTTCCAAAGAGTCCACTATAAATTCCTATGCATGTGTGTTACACCATTCCAAGTATATTCATGTTTTATCTATCTTCCAAATTAAACTTGTTATGAGAAAATTAGTGATTAAAGCTCTCAAAAACTTGATGGCACACTTTAATTTCTTGCTCCTAATAAACTTGAACCATTGTATCATATATGTTGTATATGCTTGCACTTATAAGTTGGGAATTAGCAGAACCATGCTGTCATGGGGAACACTTTCAACACCTGTACATATTACCCAGTTGATATCATGATCTTTTGTTTGCGGATGTTGGCGGTGTGAAATAAAAGGGGAGCTTGTAAGTCCATGGAGTATTGTATATGTGTTATAGAAACGCCTGGGCGGCTAGCCTAAGCCATGCCTAATCATGGTGGAAACTTGCAGCATAACCATAGTGAGCAATCTATGAAGCATCCTCAATAAAAACCTATGCAAATAGCAAATAAAAAGATTGCTGAGATGCTCATTCTCTGTTGCCTTGTCATTTTGATATGGGATAGCTCCTATGTCATGGGGCAAGGGGTACCCCATTGGCGGTTCTCTATGATACACATATACTTACAATGACAAGAACTTGCTTGTGACTAAAGTTGAGTAGCATGAGGAATGACCCTCATACTCAAGGGACATGAGATTGCCAACTTATGATTTGTCAAGCATATACTCCATATTTGTTTCACTTTAACCTTAATCACTTCAAGATGCTTATGATAGGGGCAATGAGAGCTGAAAGCTAATAAGTACCATAATTTTTGGAAGCTCTTTATGGAACTTGAAATCCCTGTTTCTCTCTATGAAGGGCCTTTCTTCTTACTTTTATGTTGAGTATCCACCTTCTATCTTTATGCACCAATTAAGAGAGCATAGTTGTCATTCTTAGTTTTATGTGCGTTGTCCCAAAACTTATTGATTGATTCATAATGTTGATATTGCTTGTTCTTGAACTATTTGTATCTAGTCACCCTTATGAACGTTGAAGGTGTCCTATGCATTTATGTTTTGCTATTCCATGAGGGACAAGCTGAATACCACTCTTGCTATGTTTTATGTATGTGAAACAAACAAACGTCTCTTAATGCATTGTTATTCTTGATCTTTGTTTGTATCTTTTCATGTTACAACATAGTTACTATGTATTATTGTTAGAACTACATCTTTCATGCTCATGTTTAGAGTACTTTGATTCCATCTATCAATGCTTTGCAAATGGTTTGATCAAGATTGTGATGGTGCATGTCACCTAAAAAATTATTATTTTTATCACTTACCTACTCGAGGACGAGCAGGAGTTAAGCTCGGGGATGCTTGATACGTCGTAAACATATCTATAATTTTTGATGTTCCATGCTTGTTTAGTATCAACTTTATTATGCTTTGTCTACACTTTGAGGTATTTTTATACATTTTCTAGGACTAACCTATTAACAAGATGCCGCAGTGCCAGTTGCCTGTTGTCTACTTTTTTGGTTTCAGAAAATCTAGTAAGGAAATATTCTCGGAATTGGACGGGACAAAATCCAAAGTCAATATTTTACCGGAGAGAACATAGAGTCTGAAGGGGGGCCACAAGGTGGCCACAACCTAGGGCCGCGCGACCCAGGTGGGGGGGGGGGGGCTGCCGCCACCAGGTGTGGGCCCCTCGGGCGCCCACCGACCCTGCCCTTTCGCCTATAAAACACCCCGATGCACAAACCCGAAGGACCCGACAAAATCTCCACGAAACAGTCCATAGCCGCTGATACGTCGGAAACGTATCTATAATTTTTGATGCTCCATGCTTGTTTAGTATCTAATTTGTTTTGCTTGTCTACACTTTGAGGTGCTTTTTACATGTTTTCTGGTACTAACCTACTAACAAGTTGCAATAGTGCCAGATGCCTATTTTCTGCTGTGTTTGGTTTCAGAAAAGTTAGTAAAGAAATATTCTCGGAATTGGACGGGACAAACGTCAAAGTCAATTACTTTCCGTGGGGAACAAGAAGTCCAGAGGGGAGACGAGGAAGCGGGCCAGGGCTGCCAGACCCCCCAGGCGCAGCAAGGGGTGGACCCGCGCGTGGCTAGGGTTTGGCCCCCCTGGTCGCCTCCTCGGCCTCCCCCTTCGCCTATAAGAAGCCCCCGATGCAGAAACCCTAAGCAGCCGATCAAATCTCCACGAAACCGTCTGTAGCCGCCGCCACCATCGTCCCTAGATCAGGGGGATCTGAAGTTCTTCCCAGCACCCTGCTGAAGGGGAGATCATCCCGGAGGCCTTCTCTCCGGTATGATGCGTGAGTAGTTCCACCTTGGACTATGGGTCCATGTAACACCCTCGCCTGATAAGGCTGAGTTCATGTGTATAGTGCCAATCCCTAGATCGGTTCACTGACACACACAGTACAAAATGATACCAAATATAACTGTGCATCATAAATACAATGAATATGATCCAGAATTTACATTATTTATCCAAGTACACAGCGGAAAACGAATATAAGGTAGATCTCCATCCTTCAAATGTGCCACAGGTGAACAATTGTTGAGTGGAGTCTCGCGACCTATGAACGATCACTTAGATACGATATAACCTGCAACATGAAACGTTGCAGCCACGAATGGTCAATACATTGAATGTATGGCAAGTAGGCTAAAGTGGTTAACAACAGATCTATCAACTACATGCTTATTTGGCCAAGTGGAGTTTAGGCTAATTTGCATAAAGCAACAGTTTTATCCTAACATTTGTAACAAAGTAGTTTTCCAATACGATAAATAAGACACTCTGGTTCACTCCCAGATGCTCCTACCCAATTATGTTCACCCAACAAATTTTAAGTAATTAAGAAATAAGGATGAGTGAGAAATATCATAGCATCAGTATCAGGTCGCTCAAATTGTCCATAACCGGGGACACGGCTAAGCACTTAGTTTATACACCCTGCAGGGGTTAGTACACTTTACCCATGTGACTTGGCCAGCCCAGCTCGTACCACCACTCTCATATTGGGTGATGATAGGGAGAAGTCCAAGAAGGAACCGTTCGGGAAGTAGCTCCCCAATCCCGACGCGCACCGGTCCAACCTACACTATCTACATCTCTAGATACGCGGGTTCGAGTTACCACAACCTACTGAGTTCAACCAACCGCCCATTTCATTATTGGCACATGGTTGCACACGAAAGCTTCCAAACAAAGAAACCAATCCTTTCTCAGTGTCCTGGGCGGCATTCCCCACCAAAATCCACACTCGATGACCCAATCAATGCCATTCCGCACAGGTGGTTCATTAAAACATGTTGGTTTGTCATTTAGCAAAACATAATCCTTTCAAAACATATAACTTTCCATGATGTGATTCCCTTCCTCGTCTAAATAGCATAGCTAAGCAATCTACCAATACGATGGCTCATAAACAAGGAATACTAGGGAATGGTATGGGTCATAGCATAGCATATACACATCAATTCCTACATATGCAATTCTACAAAAACATCTACAATGCATAGGAAAACAGTAGGACATTTATGACCAAGATAACACCACTTGCCTTTGTTGTAGATGTAGTCGGTTAGATAATCCTCACAATTATAATGGCCTCTTTCGTAATAACCACAATACTTGCAATCATAGTAGTTGCAATCACAGTAGTTGCACTCCTCGCAATCTAATGTTTGAAGCAAACACAACAAACACCATTCAAAACATTGCAAACATACAACAGTGCAACATTACAAGAAAACAATGATGAACAGATGCATGCATGACGATTTAATGAGTCACAATGGTTGCATTTAGTGTTCTAAACATAATTAGATTACATGATGTATGTGGAAAGTCATTTAATGCACTAAAGCTTTTATTACTAAAGTTGTATCGATTTAATATGGCGTATACCACTTTAATTGAACTAAAGATGTTTATGTTGTATTAAATTGTGACCTAGATGCTACTGGATAGATAATGCAATTTAGAGACAGTGGCAATTTGAATCACCTAAAAAGGAGTTATAGATATTTTCCTATGATTAAAACACTATTTCAATGGGTTTAAATATTTCTGTATGAATTTCTGTTTTAATAGTGCCAAATAATTTGTCATGAAATTTCTCTGTATAGCTATTGTCAATACAAAACCTTAGCACTTGGATTCACCCTAATCGGAGTTATAGATCTTTTTGTATGATTTAAATAGTGTTTAATGGTTTTAAATGATTCCTATAGTTTCTGTTGTCTAAAAATCAAACTAAAATTATATCTGTAATCTCCACGGAATTTTGATTTCAGGGACATATTATTTGTAATTTTCTGAATAGTATTTATTTTCTTATGAATTTATTACTCTAAATAGGCCATTAAACCATTTAAATCTTCACGGCAAAACCTTACAGTAAAATGTGGACTAATTGCATATTGATGATCTACATGGAACCAGCTTTCCAACGGTATATCATTTATATTTTTGTGACAAGCAATTAATTTACTATGAATTTAATGATTTATAAGGCCATTAAAACTAATTAAATTGCTACGGGTTTAAATAATCTGCAAAGGCTAGATCCAACCATATATTATTAAAGTACATTACA
Source organism: Avena sativa (assembly GCA_916181665.1). NCBI lineage: Eukaryota > Viridiplantae > Streptophyta > Magnoliopsida > Poales > Poaceae > Avena > Avena sativa. Next base: position 87,719,673 of record OV702284.1, read on the forward strand.
GTAGCTTCAATTTGATATATTGTTCATATTTTTCGGAGTTACAGATAATTTCCTATGAATTTATTAACCTAAAAGATCATTAAAACTAATTAAATTACTGCAGTAACCACGTACAGTAAAAGTTGGATCTATTCTGTTAAGATGATTTTACATAAAATTATCTTCAATTTGATATATTATACGCAATTTTTGGACATGGTATGAATTTCTAATGAATTTGACAAGTTAGATCTATAATATGCAATTTTAAATTCGAACGGAATATTTCAGGGAATATTCCGCTGACTGGACAGGTTGACTTTGCATGCTGACTGGGACTAGATGTTGACCTGACGTTGACGTGGCGTTGATGAGGAAGCTGACCGGGATGACGACATGGGACGCACCGGTTTGATTGGATCTCGACCGTCTGGATAGGATCCGGTGGCTAGAAGAAGAGATTGACCCGATTTTGGCTCAGAATAGACAAGAAATAGATCTGTCTTAGAGAGACAAATCCGTAGGTCAAATCGAAAAACTCAGAACATGAAAGTTGTGGGGAATCATTATTCCTACCTTCTCACCAAAGGAATTTGGATTTGAAGAAACGAGCGCGAGTAGATCTTGGATTTACACCGTAAGATCTGAAATATTGCGATACGAAATTCTCCGGCTGTGGTGGATAAAAATAGGTGAGGTTTGTCGGGATTGAAAGATTTCGATGATCCCTACAACTTTCGTTTTTTGACCGAAGGCAAACGATGAAGTCTAGATGGGTTAAAAAGCGAAACAAGATACGGGCATATGTAGATTCGGGATTTCGAGAGGAAAAACTCGTACAGCTGTGGCTCCACGAGTTTATATGAAGGTTTAGGATGGTTTAGAGATAGGCCTTGGAGTAGGGAACAAGTAGAAACAAATAGAAGTCAATTCGGAGTTGTAGATAAAAAGTTATAGCAGTTTGAGTAGAGATAGGTCTAACAAACACCGATTTGCACGCTTTTTAAAGCTATCTGGGCAGTCAACGTACCTGCTGCCGCTCGCTCGGCTGGCTCGGTCCGGGTGGGCCGGCGGCCCGCCTAGTTTTTTTTTCTTTTTCTATTTACTTGTTTTCCTCATATCTTTTGCATACGAACTTCAAATGACATGATTCTTGTTTCTAAATTTTTCTAAAATCGAATAGATCATTATAGGATCAAATTTGTAATCTTTTTACTAGTTTGGAAGTAGTGGGTTTATAAATACTTGTATATTCTATTTTATTTATATCTTTATGTGTTTGTATTTATTTCATAACTTTTTCATACTAGCTCCAAATGAGCTCAATTTTGTTTCTAAAATTTTGTAGTATTAATTGGATCTCTTTAGGATATAATTATCAATAATTTATGCCTTAGCAACAGTGGGTTTTAATAAGTCAATTTAATTACCCTTAGGAACATTTGGGCGAATCAACTATAGGATTTAGATACCAGGATTTGGATTCAGTTTGTGAGATCTTTGCATGGATGAAATGCTTATGAATGATTCATGATTTTCATTTTGAAATCTTGCACACCAACTCTACAATACAAAATCAATCCATGCCTTTTTGCCTATATGGCTACTTAGGTCTTAACAAAAGAATATAAGATTTTGAATTCATGGTTGAGAGGATTTTCTATTCAAAAAGTTTCTTCTCTTTGAGAATTTTCAACATAGTCAAGCAATCAATCAAACTTATTTATTTAATTCACATTCCAAAATTAGGAGAATTTTGGGATGTGACAGTCCATGTAGTAGCTAGATGGTTGTATCTCCTCCTTTGTGCTTTCATGTATAGATTTTGTGAGCTCCGTTCATGATCAAGATCTAATCTATTCGTAATCATGCATGTTGTGTTTGCGGGGATCCGATGGATATTGAGATTATTATGTTGGTTTAATTAATGGTTTTGTATTTATGATTCTATCATGTCTGTGTTGTTTGTGATCTTGCATGCTCTCGGTTGTTAGTAGCTATCTTGACCAAGTAGTTGCTAGTGACTCCAAGAGGGGGTATTTATTTTCGATAGTGGGTTCATGCCTCTCGTTTCCAAGGGAAGTGACAGAAATATCTTCGCTTGTAGATGTGCTGTTGCTACTAGGGAGAAAACAACGGTCTCTTGTTCATGGAACATGTGGACTGTTTACCTCACACAATTTGCTTAAAGCAGTTGTCTGTTGCTTGCAACTTAATACTGGAGGGGGTTCGGATGATAACCTGAAGGTGGACTTCTAGTCATAGATGTAGTTGGATGACGGTCTATGTATCTTGTTGTATTGCCCAATCGAATCTCATGGGATCTTTCTGACTAGTAATTGCATTGTTATGCCTTGCTCAGTTCCTATCAATTGTCCTGCTGTAATTTGTTTACCCTTCATGCCATGTTGTTTATCTAAGGAGAGCACCTCTAGTGAACTATGGACCCTGGTCCAATCTTTACCATTGATACATCTTCCACTGTTACTTGTTTACTTGCTGCAAACCATTACCTTCCACACCATATGTTTAATCCTTTGTTACAACAAACCGGTGAGCTTGACAACCTCACTGATTCATTGCGGACAAAGTCTTGAGTTTGTGTTGTTCAGGTCTCCGCGTTGCTTGCAACACCTGTGTGACATTTCCTTCCTCCTTCTGGTTCCATAACCTCGGTCTCAACTAAGGGAAAACTTGCTGCTTTCTCTTCGCACCCTACGCTTGGGGTTACCAACGAAGTGCCACGTCGGGCATCATCAGCCGCCGCCACCATTGTCCCTTGATCGGGGGGATTTGAAGCTCTTCCCGGCGCCCTTCTGGAGGGGAGAGATCATCCCAGAGGCCTTGTTCATCACCATGCCAGCCTCCGGTATGATGCGTGAGTATTTTAACCTTGGACTATGGGTCCATACAGTAGCTAGATGGTTGTTTCTCCTCCTTTACGCTATCATGTTTAGATCTTGTGATATCCGTTCATGATCAAGATCATCTATTTGTAATCATACATGTTGTGTTTGAGGAGATCCGATGGATATTGAGATACTATGTCAGATTGATTATTGATTCTATCATGTTTGTGTTATTTGTGATCTTGCATGCTCTCCGTTGCTAGTAGCTATCTTGTCCAAGTAGATGCTTGTGACTCCAAGAGGGAGTATTTATGCTCGATAGTAGGTTCATGCCTCTAGTAATCTGGGGAAGTGACAAAAATCTCTAAGGTTGTAGATGTGCTATTGCTACTAGGGAGAAAACAACAATCTTTTGTTCATGGAGCAATTGTATTGTTTACTTTACACACATTGCTTAATGAAATTATCTATTGCTTGCAACTTAATATTGGAAGGGGTTCGGATGATGACCTGAAGGTGGATTATTAGTCATAGATGAAGTTGGATTACGGTCTATGTATATTGTTGTAATGCCCAATCTGTCAATATTGGAGTCATGATGTCTAGTATATGCATTGTTATGCTTTCTCAATCTGTCAATTGCCCCGCTGTAATTTGTTCACCCAGCATGTTATCTATCTTAAGGATAACACCTCTAGTGAACTATGGACCCCGGTCCATTCCTTTATCATTAATACATCATCTACTATTACCATTTACTTTCTATAGGCAACTATTATCTTCCACACTATACGTTTAATCCTTTGTTTTCGGCAAACCAGTGAGATTGATGTAAGATCCCTCCTTTATAAAGGAAAAGATCCCTGTGATTGCAATGCTAGTCCCTGGATCAATGCTAGCATCCATAGTTTAAGATGAAGTACATAGAAACAAAGGTCATTATTACATATCATTCTAGAGACAAACATAGTCTTTTACAAACTCCATGGCCACAGGCCTAATACAAGAGTTAAAATATATAATAAGATAAGTAAGTCTTCATCTTCATGTGCCATAGGCAATCATGTTGAGTGTAGACTCATAACCCCTAATCACCATCAGAATAACCTGCAACATCACAAGTTACATCCACAGTGGGTCAATACATTGGAATAGTATTGGCAAGTGATACCTTAGTATAATATTGGCATCTAGATACTATATGCATTTGGCTAAGTGTAGCTTAGGCTTGCTTTTCTCAAAATAGGTTTTGCCTATTAGTTGAAAACACTAAGTTTTCTTTGATAAAACTTTCCCAAGGAAACACCAATAGAAATTGGTGTACCTTCACCCTTGTTCAACCACAAGTTTTAACTTAGAAATTGGGATGGGGAGATTCTTGATAGCTTCCATGTCTTGATGCTCAAGTTGTCCAATACCAGGGACAAGGCTAAGTACTTAGATTCTTCCATCTGCAGAGGTTGTGCACTTTCCCCACAAGACTTGGTTTTCACCAAGACAGGACCTTTCAGAAGCCTTCCCTTAGACCAAATGGACGCGTTCCAACCTATCATCCCACTACCACCAACTTTCCAAATGGCTAAGTTATTGCAACCTATGTGATCCAGACCGAGCCCATATTGCCATGTGGCTGCACTAGAAGCTTCTTAACATATGGCATCTCAAATCCCTTTGTTCCTGGGTGGCTTTCCACAAGTGAGATACACAAGGTAAACCATAGACATGGTCCTTGTGTAACCACTCAACACAAACCATTCTTTCCATTCCACCCAGGTGTTTCATTCACTTAGTTGTTTCATTAATCAAAACACAAGTCCAAAGACTTAGAAATATTTTCTCATAGGATGAATATATAACCACCCTTGGTTTCTACTAGCTAGGCTAAGCATGGCATTGATAAGCATCTTAACTTAGAAATTTCTAGCAATTCTACAACTGCTAGGATTTCCCAAGTATAGAATACATATCAAATTATTCATGCAAATCCTATGCAAAATATTTCTAGTGCATAGTTGAAAAACATAGGAATAATATCATGAAGCACCACTTGCCTTGGTAGTTTGTGGAGGAGCAACAATCCTCACAATCACAATCACTATTTGTACCAAAATCTACACATAAAATAATGGCACCAAAATCACATACCAAATATATACAAACAAAAATATATGAATGCATGCAAAATGCCATGTGATGAATTTCTACACCAAACAAGACAAGTATACAGTACTGAATCATAAACAAGTTCAAAACATGCCAAATAGACTTTATTTGAACAACAAAACATTTTTCAAATAATTACTACACACAAAATATGCCTACAAATGTTTCTGTAAAAACAACCATTTTTACAGAGGCAAATCATTAAAAAGATTGCATAGATGGAAAGGATTTTCTCTCCTGATTCCAATGATATAAAATTTGTAAAATTTGGACGTGTGGTTTTAAAGTTATGAATTTTGCAAGTTTACAAATCCAATAGATCAAATTCTGTTTTTTAAAACCAGAGTCTGGCCACGTGGCATGTTTCTATTCGCCCATACCGCTTCGCGTGGATCGACTGATGTGAACCGCACGATCTAAATGAAATCGCACGGCCAGATCTGTCCCGTACACCTTCGCTAAGTGATTCTATCAGATTCTTTGGATCTAGATCTAACGGTCCTGGACCATGCGACCAAAGTTCGGCGACGGTGGCGCGGCGGCGACACTCTGTCAGCGATGCTCCGGCGAATACAGAGAGGGCTGGGGTGGGTGGCGTGGCTTACCAGATTCGCACGAACACGAGGAAGCTCAACGTGGTCTTTGCTTGGACAGGGGCGCACTGGCACGGCCAGAAATCCTCGTCGGAGTTTACTTTCGCGCGGGTGCTCACTGCCGGAGATGGAGGCGACGTTCTACGGTGCAATAAGATGCACTAAAAGCATTAGGAGATGCATAGAGGCCAGGAGAACACGGTCGTGTGAACTAGGGATCAAGGGGCGGTCTGTTCTTACCGTGATTGCTCGTCGGAGTTGGACGGCGCTTCGGTTGTTTGCGGCCTTCGACAGAGACGACGACCTGGGGTGATATAGAGTAAACAGAATGCGTGAGAAGATGCGCACGGGCAAGACAGGCAAGCTCGTATGGACGAGAGGTGGAGGGGAGCACGGGGTTCACCGGAATAGGTCGCCGGAGTGCGTCGGGCAGCGAAGTTGCAGCTCGAATTGCCAGCAGCCTGGTGGCGGAGTGGAGGTGCTGTGTGAGGAGAAAGTCTCGCGGTGCAGAGGGGTTTAAGTAGGCAGGGGGCTCGACAGGAAACGCCTACAAATTCAATGGAAATTACGCCGCGTGATCAACGCCAGCAACGGCCAGCGACGACGTGTTCTTCGCGAGATTTGGGGAAGACGACGGTGACGTGGACAGGGCCCAGTAGTCAGTGAGGGGGGGGGGTGGGGGTGGGTTCTGCGCTGGTGAGAAATAGAGGGAAAGGGGGGACCCGGGTGGGCTGTTTCGCTTGCTGGGCTGGAATGGTGGCGCCAGGCCCAGTTGGGTTTTCCAATTCTTTTTCTTTTTCCAGAATGAATTTCAGGATTCATTTTCAAACAATTCAAAAGCATTTGAAATCCAAACCTTTTCTGGATTTTTGTAAAGTATAAACTTCATAATATTAGACATAAAACCTTGCTGTCTCATTGGACTTGCTTGGTCTTATTGGAAAAATCAAAATAAACAGTGCCTTAGCACTTGGTTTGAATAGGTTTTGAAAATGGTTTAAAACTATATTTGTTTTGTGAAATTTTGGTCCAAACTCTAACATTCAATCAAACCAACATGAGAGCAAACAAAGCTTGGTTTAAAACAATTATACTCTCATTTGAGAGGGGCATTAGATCAATGCTTGCTCACATAAAATTATAGCACTCAGTGCTTCTGTTTTCTTGAAATGAGTTTGAAATTGTCCCCTAAATGATATGGCTGCATGAATGATATGCAATCTTTGGAAACATGATTTTAGGGATGTTACAAATCTAACACCCTTAAGATGAATCTCGCCCTCGAGATTCGGATTTGCTAGCAAATAGGTGAGGGTGGTCTTTCCAAAGATCATCTTCTCTTTCCCATGTTGCTTCTTCTTTAGAATGATGGTTCCATTGAACTTTGCATAATTTGATAGTCTTAGTCCGAGTAACTCTTTCTGCAGTCTCAAGAATCTTGATAGGCTTTTCCTCAGAAGTGAGATCATTTTCCAATTGGACCTCCTCCAAAGGTATAGTATCCTTCAAAGAAGTCTCTTCCATTTCTGGATGGCATTTCTTTAGCTGACTCACATGAAACACATTGTGAACAGCAGATAATGATTCTGGCAATTCAACCTCATAAGCTACTTCTCCTTTACGACTCAGAATCTTGAATGGTCCAACATATCTTGGGGCCAATTTTCCTTTGACTCCAAATCTCTTCACTCCACGAAGTGGTGACACTCAAAGATAAGCTCTATCACCCACCTCATAGGTGACTTCTCTACGTTTAGGATCTGCATAGCTCTTTTGTCGGGACTGTGCTATCTTCAATCTGTCCTTAACTAGTTTGACTTTCTCTTCAGCCTCTTTGATTAGTTTTGTTCTGAACATATTTCTTTCCTCCACACCATTCCATAGCAATGGGGTGGTACACTTTCTCCCATAGAGAAATTCAAATGGTGCCATCTCAATACTAGCTTGATAGCTGTTATTGTAAGAGAATTCTGCATAAGGCATACTTTCATCCCAACTGGCTCCATAGTCTAGGGCACATGCCCTCAACATATCTTCAAGAATCTGGTTGGTCCTTTCTGTTTGTCCATCAGTCTGAGGATGAAAAGCAGTGCTGAATTCCAACCTCGTTCCCAATGATTCATGTAGTTGCCTCCAAAAATGAGAAGTGAATTGAGTTCCTCTATCAGACACAATACTCTTGGGTACTCCGTGCAGACATACAATCCTACTCATGTAGATCTTGGCTAACTTAGCACTTGTATAGGTTGTCTTCACAGGTATGAAATGAGCCACTTTAGTTAGGCAATCTACTACTACCCAAATAGAATCATATCCTGACCCGGTCCTTGGTAATCCGATGATGAAATCCATGCCAATCTTGTCCCACTTCCAATCAGGAATAGGCAGGGGTTGTAGCAATCTTGCTGGTTTCTGATGTTCCGCTTTCACTCTACTACATACATCACACAAAGCAATATGTTCGACGATGTCCTTCTTGAGATTTTTCCACCAAAATCTTTCTTTCATATCCATGTTCATTTTGGTGTTACCCGGATGAATGGAATATGGTGAGTTATGTGCTTCTTGTAATATCAGTTTTCGAAGCTCCGGATCTAGTGGAACACAGATACGTTTTCCATACCATAAAGTACCCTGTTCGTCTTCATGGAATCCTTTGGCTTTTCCCTTGCCAATCTTTTCCTTGATCTCTTCAATTTCCTTGTCTGTCTTTTGGGCTTCCTTGATTTTGTCCAACAAAGTGGGTTGAACATCCAATGACATGAGATGTCCTTCAGGCACAATCTCCAATCTGAGATCTCTAAATTGGGCACACAGATCATCTGGCAACTCTCCCTTAGTAAGGCCATTTACAAATACCTTACAGCTTAGAGCATCTGCTACAACATTTGCTTTACCGGGGTGGTATTTGAAGGGAATATGCCCGAGAGGCAATAATAAAGTGGTTATTATCGTATTCCTTATTTATGATAAATGTTTATTTTACATGCTATAATTGTATTAATACGGAAACGTTAATACATGTGTGTTTAATAAACAAAAGGAAGTTCCTAGTTATGCCTCTCTTATAAACTTGCTCGTTGATTAACAAGATGATCAAGGTTTCCTGATCATGGACATTGGATGTTGTTAATAACAGGATCACAACATTAGTGTAATGGTGTGATGAACATTCATCCAAAGTATAGCATTACGATCAAAGTCATTGAGTTTATATTGCTATAACAACTTACGAAGTGATCCTAATCCTTAGACCATGAGATCATGTCAATCACTAACACCGGAAGAGTTTCTTGATAACATCAAACGTCACACCATAACAGGGTGATTATAAAGATGGATTCAGAACTAATAAAGTGTTATGTTGAGGCTCATGGATCGAGAGTGGAATTTGTTCATCCCGATGACGGATAGATATACTCTGGGCCCTCTCGGTGATATCACATTGATTAGCTTGCAAGCAAGTGATTTGATCACTAGAATGTTATATCACGGGAACGAGAAAAGAGTGCATGTCGATAACGAGATCAAACTAGGTATGGAGATACCGATGATCGAATCTCGGACATGTAATATATCGTGAAACAAAGGGAATAAGATACTAGCGTAAAAGGTTCCGACGATCACAAGAAAGTCATCGTTGAATGTGTGGAAGTCAGTATGGGTCTCCAGATCCCGCTTCTGATTATTGATCTGAGAGGAGTCTCGATCATGTCCGCATATTTGCGAACCGTAGGGTGACACACTTAAGAGACACCGACATACATTTGGAGCAAAAGTTTCATGCCGAAAAGAAAAGGAAAGCGCAGGAATTTATTTCACTAGACACCGAAACTGTTTCGGTTGAAATTGCTGAAACTGGTTCTGCATGTGAAATGGAATACTAGCAAGGGGTTTTATGTGAATCTTTGTTAATTAAAGTAATTAACAAAATTCTGAATAAATAAATAAAAGAGTTTTATTTAAATGAGAGCTTGGATTAAATTTGGTGGAAATTTAATGCATGTGAGTGGATTTTTGAGTGGAGGCTTTTTAATGGGAGTGGAGGCTTTTCATTTTGAGTGGGAGCTCCACCCACATGAATGTGGAAGAGGTGGGGGCAGCCCCCATGGCTGGGCGCCATACCCCTTGGGTGCCCCCCTCTCTCCTATAAAAGGCCCCCCTCTCCTCCTCTCAAAGCACACCTCCTCGTGAAGGATCTCTCTCCCCCTCTAGAATTTATCCCCCATGGTCTCGGACTAGCGAGATACATGTTCCCGGTGGCTTTTCGGCAAGAAAGAGTTGTGCTTCCGCTGCATCGCTGGAGCGAGGAGGCGGAGGTTGCTCGGTGCCTCGAACGTGTGTGCGAGCACGGATGCGCTGCTGTTTTGCGGCGCTAGGACTTCCTCTCGATCTTGAGATCGACAAGAGATCGTCTACATCAACCACGAGTTTGGACTCGTTAAGCTTTGTCGGTCTTCAAGGGTATGTTCTCTACGGATATACATCCGCCCGTTGTTTGTATCTAGTAGATAGATCTTGGTACATAGTTGTTCCCTTCGTAGGAAATTTTTTGTTTTCTATGCTGCGAACCCTACAGTGGTATCAGAGCCGGATCTATGCGTAGATACTTTGCACGGGTAGTACACATATGAGTATGTGGGCGATGATGATCATTTGATTGCTTCTTAGTTGTAGTTTGGATATTGGTGGCATAGTGGGATGAAGCGGCCCGGACAAACTTTACATGTCCTCGCACATGAGACCTGTTCCACGCTTGACATGCAACTAGTTTTGCATAAGTGGCTAGCGGGTGTCTGTCTCTCCTACTATAGTCAATATGTAATTTGCAAAGAGTTGTCAACAATTTGGTTATCCTCGTTGTGGTTCATGTTCATAGGTAAGAACGGTTCTATCTTCGAAAGCCCTAAGCCACGTAAAACTTGCAATGGATAAATTAGAGGCGTCTAGTTTAGATTGTTGCTGGGCTAGTGTTATGATATGGTGATGTTGTAAGTAGAAGTATGAGATGATACTCTTACAACACACATAGCGTGTAAGTTCCATAGACCTTTGCCTTACACATAAAGGTATGATAGAGATCATACCACGGTGCACATGATGGAGATCATATGCGGGAACCATATCATTTCACTTATAAACATGTGATGTTTTGATTGCATCTTATATTGCTTGTTTGGCGTTTTATTAGCATAATAAGATGATCCCTCATTTAGATATCAAGATAAGAATGTGTTCTTCCTTAAGTATGCACCGACAATGTTTCGTCGCTTCAAGACATCACATGATGATCGGGTGTACTTGAATCCATGAGCATATCTCGGGTGTAAGACAGTTACACACGCGAATACTAAGGTTCTTACTTGGCGAGCCTAGCATGTAAAGACATGGCCTCGGAACACGGACTGAAAGGTTAAGCATGAGTCATATGTTTTGATATGATGACCATATGGATGGTCGCCTTTGAAACTACACCGACTCACGTGATGATCGGACTTGGTGTAGTGGATTTGGTTCATGTAATCACCAAAAAGACACGAGGGATGTCGTTTTTGAGTGGGAGTTCATTTCTCATTTGGATTAGTAAAACTCAATTTATCATAAATTAAATCAAAGTGAATTTGCATAATTTGTTGTAGTCGTTGGCATTCGTTTAACACCTTATGCATAGTCGTAATTGAGATAATAGAACTATAGAATTCTGGATATATACTTTACGAACTGGTATCGTATTGTGTTGAGTGTCAATCTAAAGTTTAAATTCCTATTGCAAACTTTCAGCAAACTCTATTTACTCCGTGAAATTTAATAGTTGGTATTAAATCGAGAGTAACAATTCCAGTGTTAGTATCTTAAGTATCATGTTTGCCTCTATGATTCTTGATTGTTTTAATATCAAGTTTATCTAGGAGCTGAAAGAATTATTTCAGAAATCATCATGTGTGACAGATATAACGATATCTGAAACAATGTTTTGGTTGCAATATGATAGAGTATAATATATGTTCTCATATTGGATGAGAATTTACGAAGGTTGGAGATGCTAGACATCCTAATCATCCAAAAGGTTTTTGGAAAGTAATGTTATACTCACGATTCGCCTTTATAAGCTAAAGTAGCTTGATCATGAAAGTCGTCATGATAAGGATGAATAGAAGATGTATGTAAAGTGTTTAATACACTAAAAGATTACTAAAGAATAGATTTTGAAAGAATACCGATCATTTTGATGATGGTGATCTACTTCAAAGTGCAAGTCCAAAGGTATTATTATTTGAATATACACGCTTTGGACTATGTGTCATGTATATGGCGCCACTTTTGATGTTGATAGATTCTTTTAAAAAGGAAAAGGAAATGCTGAAAGAGAATCTATAAAATATATTTGGAAGAAAAGAAAAGATTGGAAATATCCAATTTAGGTATATATATGATACACATGTTATGGTTGTATTCTTTGCTTGTTAAACAATGTGGTTCTTGGGTATTGGATACCGAATTGGTTGGTATGAAATTTCATACGGAACGACGCAATTCATGAACCACAATGGCCTAAGTAACTAGCAAGAGAATATGTGATGATGTTCATCGAAAACAAACAAACCGTTGTTTGTATTTCTTATTGATATCAAAGCTTGACTTCAAGTTTTGTTTTAATAATTGTTATTTGAATCAGGTATTATGAGAACAAAGGTTGTTCAAATAATTACCGTATTCCATATAAGATGGATGATTTACAAATCTAGTTGGAGAAATCACATCCATAAAACCTAATGCTAAAATGTCGCAAGACAAATGATTGAAAGATCACTTACGAAGTGACATCGCCGTTTAAATTATATTGGAAAGAAAACATGAAGAATCTCCATATTCATGGATTTTTTGAGTCTTTGATTTGATCAAGTGACGCTTGTGAGACTTTCCTCGGGATAATTAAAACTTTGTTCAAAGGCCAAAGAAGAACGAACGACTAAATTATTGGAATTTATACATATCGATGTATGTATACCATTATGTGTAGTCGTAAGCGATGGGTTTCAACTTCATATACTTTCTTCGGAAATTTGAGTGAATATTCACTTAATGAGAAAGAAGTGTGAAATATTTGAAAATGTTCAAAGACTTTCAAGATGAAGTGAAAATCATTGTGACAAGAAAATAAATGGTTTATGATTTTATCATAAGGGTTTTATTTGAGTTACAAGTGTAACAAGAAAAATAAATGAATTATGATTTTATCATAAAGGGATTTATTTGAGTTCCAAGTTTAGCAAAACACCTAGATTTACATATCTCGAAACACCATAGGAATATGGAGTGTTTGAGATTTGTAACGAAACCTTGTTTGGCATGGTTGGATCAAAGGTGTTATTTATAAAACTGCCATTATGTTTTAAAAGATTAAAGCTTTTAGAGACTACCGCTTTTACACTGAAAAGAGCTCGATCTTGATCCGTTGAAATGACACCATGGAAGTTATGGTTTGGGGTAAAACCCAAGTTGTCTTTTCTTAAATTTTGGTATGCTAAACATAAGTAAGATGTTTACAACCGAAGTCGGATGAGCATGTCTTTGTAGGTTATTTCGAATAACAATTGGTTATTCCTCCATAACACCAAGGACAAAAGGGTTTGTCGCTTGAAATGTGAAGTTTCTTGAAAAAGGAATTTTTCGCAAAAGTTAAGTGGGAGGACAATAGAACTTTGATAAGGTTAACGAACCTTAGCTAAATGTGCTGAGTTGCGCAGCGCCGGAAATCGTTCCGGAGGCTGCCATAATGCTCATAGCTTATGTGCCTCAAAGGTTGTGGTCACGGAGAACTAAGTTCTTATTGAACCAAGTCGGTCGAATAAACAATCAAATACTAAAATTTGAGAGTAAATCGTTATTGTTTGACAATGATGAACCGACTATATGCAAAGAAGCGATAATGGGCCCTGACTCCGTCAAATGGCTTGAAGCCATAAAATCCGTGATAGTTCCATACACAAGAAAACAAGTTTTGAACCTGGGAGACCCTCTGGAAAGGTGTAAAAACCTATTGGTCGTATTTGGATCTATAAAGAAACAGACATGGATGTTTCACATCTATGAAATATTCGACATGTCGTAAAGTATTTTACGACAATGTTCAAGGATTTGACCATGACAAGATTTGATCTTTCATAGCGATATTTAGTATGGACGGATTAAAGTAGCAACCACTACGTATAATTTGTTATATGGTAGATGAATAAACAAAACAAAGTTCTTCTAATAGAATGGTTACCTAGGACGTGGACATGACACGATCCAAAGGGTTTTTGTTAATTCAAAGGATGCTAAAAAGGGCATGCAAACTTCAATGGTTGAAGTAAGCATCGTGGAGTTGGAATCTTCACCTTAATGAAAAGGAGTTTTCATCAGGAGACGATGAAGATGCTTGCATTTGCAAGAAATTAAGTGGGAGCGCTGAGACATATTTCTAATACATTATGTGAAGGACATCTTGTTGATTAGAAATGATGTATCTTTTATTGAAAAAGGTTAAAGATTTAATTTTGATGAAAGACTTAGGCAAAACCCGAATAATTAGCATGAAAGTCTATAGTGGATAGACCGTGACGCTAATATGGTTATGCCAACCGTACATATATGAGATATTGAAGGAGTTCAATATAGAAACGACAAGAAACGGTTCTTGTCGCATGGAAAGGAATTGAATCAAGATTCAAGTGTATCGACACTTGATAAGTGAAACAAGATTCAAGTGCTTTGACACTTGATGAGTGAAATCACGAGAATGTTTTGATCAATCATACCATGATATGTACACATCCAGATATGTCCTATGCTCTAAGTGTTATGAGCATATACCAGAATGAATCATAAAATGATCATTGGACGATAGTAAGGATATTCTTATGATCTTTTTGAAAGAACTAAGAATATATTTGTGTAGAGGTGACAAACAATTACAAATAGTTCATTGTAAAGCGTTACATTGATACTAGTTTTGTCACAAGATACAAATTAAGTTTATCTCAATTTAAACTATGGGTGGCACAATGTAATGGAAAGGAGATTCCATGATGGATTTGGATGAAATCCATAGTTAAGACATTGTGACGAATACTACAACAAAAAGGCTAAGTATATGACTGCTATAGTAGCAGCAAAGGAGGGAATTTGTGTCAAGAAGTTTGTTATCAAACTAAGGTGTGGTTCGCAACGGGCTAACACTAAAGATATATTGTATGACAATAGTATCGACATGATTTAACCCCAAGGAATTAAAGGTCTCACCGAAAGACCAAATTTATACAATGCCATCTCATTGGAGAATGAGTGATGCGTGGAGACGCAAAGACATGCAAATACACACGGACCTGAAGCGTCAGATCCATAGATTATGTTAACCACTTGCAATTGCGTATATGGAACACCAGAAAGCCATAAGTGTTCAATACGCAAAGTTTTCAAACTAGATTATTGTCTCTAGTGCAAGTGGGAGACTGAAGGGAATATGCCCGAGAGGCAATAATAAAGTGGTTATTATCGTATTCCTTATTTATGATAAATGTTTATTTTACATGCTATAATTGTATTAATACGGAAACGTTAATACATGTGTGTTTAATAAACAAAAGGAAGTTCCTAGTTATGCCTCTCTTATAAACTAGCTCGTTGATTAACAAGATGATCAAGGTTTCCTGATCATGGACATTGGATGTTGTTAATAACGGGATCACAACATTAGTGTAATGGTGTGATGAACATTCATCCAAAGTATAGCATTACGATCAAAGTCATTAAGTTTATATTGCTATCACAACTTACGAAGTGATCCTAATCCTTAGACCATGAGATCATGTCAATCACTAACACCGGAAGAGTTTCTTGATAACATCAAATGTCACACCGTAACAGGGTGATTATAAAGATGGATTCAGAACTAATAAAGTGTTATGTTGAGGCTCATGGATCGAGAGTGGAATTTGTTCATCCCGATGACGGATAGATATACTCTAGGCCCTCTCGATGATATCACATTGATTATCTTGCAAGCAAGTGATTTGATCACTAGAATGTTATATCACGGGAACGAGAAAAGAGTGCATGTCGATAACGATATCAAACTAGGTATGGAGATACCGATGATCGAATCTCGGACATGTAATATATCGTGAAACAAAGGGAATAAGATACTAGCGTAAAAGGTTCCGACGATCACAAGAAAGTCATCGTTGAATGTGTGGGAGTTAGTATGGGTCTCCAGATCCCGCTTCTGATTATTGATCTGAGAGGAGTCTCGATCATGTACGCATTATTCGCGAACCATAGGGTGACACACTTAAGAGACACCGACATCCATTTGGAGCAAAAGTTTCATGCCGAAAAGAAAAGGAAAGCGCAGGAATTTATTTCACTAGACACCGAAACTGTTTCGGTTGAAATTGCTGAAACTGGTTCTGCATGTGAAATGGAATACTAGCAAGGGGTTTTATGTGAATGTTTGTTAATTAAAGTAATTAACAAAATTATGAATAAATAAATAAAAGAGTTTTATTTAAATGAGAGCTTGCATTAAATTTGGTGGAAATTTAATGCATGTGAGTGGATTTTTGAGTGGAGGCTTTTTAATGGGAGTGGAGGCTTTTCATTTTGAGTGGGAGCTCCACCCACATGAATGTGGAAGAGGTGCGGGCAGCCCCCATGGCTGGGCGCCATGCCCCTTGGGTGACCCCCCTCTCTCCTATAAAAGGCCCCCCTCTCCTCCTCTCAAAGCACACCTCCTCGTGAAGGACCTCTCTCCCCCTCTAGAATTTATCCCCCATGGTCTCGGACTAGCGAGATACATGTTCCCGGTGGCTTTTCGGCAAGAAAGAGTTGTGCTTCCGCTGCATCGCTGGAGCGAGGAGGCGGAGGTTGCTCGGTGCCTCGAACGTGTGTGCGAGCACGGATGCGCTGCTGTTTTGCGACGCTAGGACTTCCTCTCGATCTTGAGATCGGCAAGAGATCGTCTACATCAACCACGAGTTTGGACTCGTTAAGCTTTGTCGGTCTTCAAGGGTATGTTCTCTACGGATATACATCCGCCCGTTGTTTGTATCTAGTAGATAGATCTTGGTACATAGTTTTTCCCTTCGTAGGAATTTTTTTGTTTTTTATGCTGCGAACCCTACAGTATTGCAAACTCAATTCATAGTCCTTGATGAGTTCTAGCCATCTTCTTTGTCTCATGTTGATTTCTTTCTGGGTGAAGATATACTTCAAACTTTTGTGATCTGTGAACACTTCACATCGCTTTCCCAAAAGATAATGTCTCCATGTTTTGAGTGCATGGACAACAGAGGCTAACTCTAAATGATGAGTTGGGTAATTTACCTCATGAGTTTTGAGTTGTCTCGAGGCATAAGCCACAACTTTCCCTTCTTGCATTAGCACTGCACCTAATCCATGATGAGATGCACTACAATACACTTGGAAATCTTTCTCCAAATATGGCAGACACAAGACTGGTGCTGTCACTAGTCTCTTCTTCAATTCTTGGAAACTGAGCTCACATCCTTCAGACCAAGCAAATTTCTTGTCTTTCTTTAGCAATTCTGTCATAGGCTTAACTACCTTGGAGAAATTCTCAATAAATCTTCTGTAGTATCCTGCCAAGCCAAGAAACTGCGAACTTCTTTTAATGACTTAGGAGATTCCCATTCAGTTACAGCTGACACTTTAGCAGGATCAACTGCTACACCATCTCCTGACACAATGTGTCCAAGAAATCCAACTTCATTTAACCAAAATTCACACTTGCTGAATTTGGCATACAGCTTATGCTCCCTAAGCTTCTCAAGTATCAAACGCAAATGACTTTCATGCTCTTCTTTGCTCTTGGAGTAGATCAAAATGTCATCGATGAAAACGACAACAAACTTGTCAAGGAACTCCATGAACACCTTGTTCATCATATTCATAAAGTATGCTAGTGCATTGGTCAAACCAAATGGCATCACGGTATACTCGTATAATCCATACCTTGTGGTGAAAGCTGTCTTAGGTATGTCTTGTTCCCTTATCTTAAGATGAAAATAACCTGATCGGAGATCAATCTTTGAGAACACACAGGCTCCTTCTAACTGATCAAACAAGTCATTGATTCTAGGAAAAGGGTACTTGTTCTTGATAGTCACCTCATTGAGTGAATGGTAATCTATGCATAACCTTTTACTTCTATCCTTCTTTTCCACAAACAAAACTGGTGCTCCCCAAGATGAAGAACTTGGTTGGATAAAACCTTTCTGCAACTGTTCTCCAAGTTGTTTCTTGAGTTCTTTCAACTCATCAACTGACATCTTGTATGGTCTCTTTGCTATTGGTCCAGATCCTGGTAGCAAATCGATCAAAAATTCCACATCTCTATCTGGTGGCATTCCCGGCAATTCTTCCGGAAACACATCCGGATATTCACACACAATAGGCACACTGTCTATGCTAACCCCCTTAAGAGAATTTAGCTTACTCCTTTTCGCTTCAAAGTTGGTCTTGAATCTGATCCTTTTGTTTTCTGGAGTTGTGAGTGAGATAGTATGGTTGGCACAATCTATCACTCCCTTGTGCTTAGTCATCCAGTCCATTGCCAAAATGACATCCAATCCTTGGGAGTTTAAGATTATCAGATTAACGGGAAACTTATACTTCCCAAACTCTATGACTAGATCATGACATCCTGAGTTCACTATCATTTCTCCGCCAGGAGAACTTACTTTTATAGGACACCCAATAGTTCCTACCGGTAGTTCATTTCTTTCGACAAATGCTCTTGATATGAATGAATGAGATGCACCAGTATCAAAGAGAACAAATGCTGGAACAGAATTGAGTTTGAACTTACCAGCAACAACATCAGGTTCCTCATAGATCTCTTCCACATTGATGTGGTTCACCTGTCCCTTTTGGAAAGGGTTGGGCTTGTTGGGTCCTTCAACTTTCTTTTCTGGGCATTCATTTGCATAATGCCCCATCTTCTTGCACTTGAAACATTCAACCTGACTAAGATACTTCTTGACAGGATGGCTTCCACTACCACTTCCACTTCCATTGTGGTGGCTCTTATATCCACTCTTGTGACTCTTGTACTTGTCATTGTCATGACTAAGGTGATGCTTGTTGTCATGATAACGGTTGTGGTTGTGGTGGTTGTTGTACTTTCCATGCTTGTGGAATCCAGAATTCCCACTATCCTCATAATGGGAACGCTTGTGAGACGATCCCGAGCTGTGCTTTTCAGAGTTGTGCTTTCTCTTCCTGTTTTCAACATGTTTCATCTTGCTCTCCAAGATGGCATCCTTGTCACAAAGAGACTGGTAAGAGGGGACATAGGCCACAGATAGCTGCAGGTTTAGTTCATCGTTCAGTCCTTCGAGGAACTTCTCTTTCCTCTTAGCATTAGTGTCAACCTCATCCGGTGCATAACGCGCTAGATTGTTGAACTCCTCAATATATTCTGCCACGCTGCGGTGGCGCTGCTTCAAGTTATGAAATTCCTTTTTCTTTAAAATCATCACTCCGGATGAGATGTGAGCAGTACGAAAACCATCTTCAAAGATAGCCCATGTCACATCCGCAATGGGAGTGGTGATCTGGAAGTTATCCCACCAAGTAGCTGCTGGTCCTTCCAATAAGTGTGCTGCGAACCTGACTTTATCCTCATCAGTATAGCCAACAGTTACCAAATCCTTGTTCACTGAGCGTAGCCAATCATTGGCCACCCTGGGATCAGTAGTTCCTGAGAACTTTGCTGGCCTCAGTCTTAAGAACATGGTAAGAATGTCAAAACCCGGTGGATTGTTCTGATTGTTATTATTATTATTATTATTATTATTGTTGTTGTTGTTGTTGTTGTTGTTGTTGTTGTTCTGGTTCTGTATGAACGTGGTCATCATCTGCATCAGCTGCGTCTGAGCTGTCATCATCTTCTGCATCTCAGGGGTGATATTGTTGTTGTTAGGGTTGGGATTGGCACGTCGGGGAGGCATCTGTGGTTTTCAATAAGGATAAGAATAAGATACCCATATATGCTTAACATGCACAATACATCACATAACAATCACTAAACATGCATCATAAAAAGTTCAACAACAAATACAACAAGTTTTGAAAAGTAAACACTCAAATAGCAAGCCATCCACATGTTGGATGGTCATTGTGACTCAATAATCAAAAGCATGGTAAATAAAAGGTAAATGAGTAGTCATCACTACTCCTCTGCATCAACCTCCTCATCAACAAGTGTAAGACCTGCATTCTCCATAGCGGTCTTGTATTCCTCGACATTGGTAGTCAAGGCCTCTACTTTGGCTTTGAGAGCCCTCTTCTATGCACGAAGCCTCTCAACACACCTTGCTGATGCTCGAGCTCGAAGTCCTTGGCCTCTAGTTCTGCAGTCATGTCTCGAATCCTCTTGTTCCATCTTGGACTCTCTTCTCTTGACTCTTGAACTTTCTATCCCGACTCTCAAAATTGGCCTCCATTTCCTTGACTATCTCAGCTTGCTCCGCGAAGAGCTTGTCCTTCTCACGAAGCTGCACCTGGAGTTTGTCATTTCTAAGCATGACGTTGGTCCTATCAGTGTCTAGGTGCCTAAGTAGAACCTCTAAGTCCTGGAGGTACAGACGAATCGTCTCTGCCGTCTCTCTAGCGGTATCCTCGAACTCAATAGCCTCACCATCCTCGTCACGTCTACCGAAGGCGTGGAAGTGAGTACCTCTAACCTCCCGAGAGTGTCTCCCTAACAAGCGTCCAAGCAAATCCTGCATGACTACCTCTAGGCCTCTCTCCTTGTCATCATGCATGATCTTGAAAGTGATGGCCTCCGTGGCTAGCTCAGTCAGGTGTCCTGGCTGAGTAACCTTGAAGCCCCAAAGGTCCTTCCTCTTGAACTTGGTGAGGGGAAGCATCATGATGGTAGGAAGTGGGAGATTGAGCACACTAGTGAGCTCAATAAGACGAGTGCCAAAACGAGTTCCCTTGAACTCTTCAGCCGTGCTGATAGTAACATTAGGCATCTATTATATAAGATAGAAAAAGTTAGAATCACATACATAGAGATGAATCACAAGACAAGACATCACATGCATATCTTTGACAATCAAAACACTCAAGTCATGGCATACATAAATCCATTACAAGCATCCAAGGTTCAACTTATTTTAAGCAATATTTTTGGAAAATATAAAGATAAATGTGGTGGTCCAACTAGAGAAGTACGTTACAATCCCATCTCACTTGCCAAGTTGGCTAACAACGCATCCCTAGAAGCAATCTGTCAATCCTGATCACAGGACTCCATTGCTAAGTCTATGATGTCTTCTCTTAAACGTTGGTTGGTAGTCTCTAATTCTTGGCTATGCTTATTTTCTTCCCTAAGGTCATTTTGGGTGTTGAGCATTCTGCACTTGATTCTATCACCAAGCTCCTTGATGGCCTTCCAAGCTGCATCCCTTGTTGAATCAAAGAATGTGGTGTGCATCACTGAGTTGGTGACCATGCAGAATCCTGATCCCTTGTGGTTGTCTTCCTTGTTTTTATACAAGTGAAGTTGCACCCACCAGTACTCAACTCCTTCATCCATCACGGGAAAACCTTTATACACATCTGCACCATGTATTCCCATGGCAACCATGAGATCCTTGAGAGCCTTGGGGAATTCTATCTCACATTCCAAACTCATAGTCATGAGTGGTCCCTTCCTCACGGCTTCGTTGATGGAGTTCATCTACAAATAGAGATGAGAAAGAAGATTAGAAAAGTTTACGAGAAGAGAAAGACAAGTGTGGAAGTTATTGACAATTTTCCTTAGTGGTTTCCAATCCTAGGGTCATAATCCTACAGGCAACACAAGGCTCTGATACCATCTATAAGATCCCTCCTTTATAAAGGAAAAGATCCCTGTGATTGCATTGCTAGTCCCTGGATCAATGCTAGCATCCACAGTTTAAGATGAAGTACACAGAAACAAAGATCATTATTACATATCATTCCAGAGACAAACATAGTATTTTACAAACTCCATGGCCACATGCCTAATACAAGAGTTCAAATATATAATAAGATAAGTAAGTCTTCATCTTCATGTGCCACAGGCAATCATGTTGAGTGTAGACTCATAACCCCTAATCACCATCGGAATAACCTGCAACATCACAAGTTATAGCCACAGTGGGTCAATACATTGGAATAGTATTGGCAAGTGATACCTTAGTATAATATTGGCATCTAGATACTATATGCATTTGGCTAAGTGTAGCTTAGACTTGCTTTGCTCAAAATAGGTTTTGCCTATTAGTTGAAAACACTAAGTTTTCTTTGATAAAATTTTCCCAAGGAAACACCAATTGAAATTGGTGTACCTTCACCCTTGTTCAACCACAAGTTTTAACTTAGAAATTGGGATGGGGAGATTCTTGATAGCTTCCATGCTTGATGCTCAAGTTGTCCAATACCAGGGACATGGCTAAGTACTTAGATTCTTCCATCTGCAGAGGTTGTGCACTTTCCCCACAAGACTTGGTTTTCACCAAGACAGGACCTTTCAGAAACCTTCCCTTAGACCAAATGGACGCGTTCCAACCTATCATCCCACTACCACCAACTGTCCAAATGGCTAAGTTATTGCAACCTATGTGATCCAGGCAGAGCCCATATTGCCATGTGGCTGCACTAGAAGCTTCTTAACATATGGCATCTAAAATCCCTTTGTTCCTGGGTGGCTTTCCACAAGTGAGATACATAAGGTAAACCATAGACATGGGCCTTGTGTAACCACTCAGCACAAACCATTCTTTCCATTCCACCCAGGTGTTTCATTCACTTAGTTGTTTTATTAAGCAAAACACAAGTCCAAAGACCTAGAAATATTTTCTCATAGCATGAATATATAACCACCCTTGGTTGCTACTAGCTAGGCTAAGCATGGCATTGATAAGCATCTTAACTTAGAAATTTCTAGAAATTCTACAGCTACTAGGATTTCCCAAGTATAGCATACAGATCAAATTATTCATGCAAGTCCTATGCAAAATATTTCTAGTGCATAGTTGAAAAACATAGGAATAAAATCATGAAGCACCACTTGCACTACTAGGGAAATGGCCATTCGTGGTGCACCTAAAAAGAGCATCTGTGGCGCACTAGCAGTGCGCTACGGCTATCTCCCAGCCGTGGCGCACTGCCTTGTGCGCCACGGTTGTGTCGAGATAGGCGTAGCGCACCTGCTAGTGCGCCACGGCTATGTGGGCAGGTGCGCTACGCGTAGGATCTTATGTGGCGCACTTTCCAGTGCGCTACTAAGCTTCTAAGGTGCGCTTTAGGTGTAGTGCGCCACAAAAGGTAGGTCATGTGCGCCACAGGTGTTTTTTTGTTTATTTTTAATTTCTGAACCAGATTATATACAATACAGATTATATACAATATTACAGGCAGATATACACACACAGATACAAGATATACAATTATATATATAAATACACAATTTGAAAAATAAGATTGAAACAAATACATATAGATAAGTCTCATACATGAATCCATAGTATATGTTACATTGTTTCGATCAAGTTACAAAGTAGTTGGTGACATGCGAATACATGTGTCGATCGAACAAGTTAGAGCTCGGAAGCTCGCCTAGACATCTAAACTAGCTAGACACAAACGCGGGATAAACAACCAAATAAGATAAGCATGATCACCGCCGCGATGAAGGTGTAGGTATTCATCTGGTTCCTTGTCCTAACTCCCGCTAGATAGAGCGTGTATCTAGCTTCCGCCTCCGCCATAGTGTTGTACCCTTTGTAGCTATTGCCGCTGAAACAGTGCACCTGTCTCCAGCAGTCTTCCCAATCATCGTAGACTCCGGGAACCCGTCCCTTGTACACGACGTACCACGTCATCTATAAGTTAACAATAATAATTAACCGGTGATTGAAAAAAAACATATATAATTAAATTCGCATATGAAGATACACTTATAGAAAGTACTCCTAAATCAAAAAGACCAAACTCAAAAAGCATGCCTCATATATATACATAGTTCGTTGGACACAGGAATATGCTATGATGGAACCATAAGCCAAGTAGGATGCACAACATCTAGACTTGTGCATAACACAAGTCTTACAGTCCCATCGTAGCACATTCACATATATACTGTGCCACGACATTTCAATCATCGGCATTATTCTCGAAAAAGACCAAAGTAGCTCGAAAAGAATGCCTCATATATAACTAGCTAGGTCGTTGGACACAGGAATATGCTACGACGGAACGGTTAGCCAAGTAGGATGCACAATTCCTGGACTTGTGCATATCACAAGGATAACTATCCCGTCGTAGCACATTCACATATATATTGTGCCACGACATTTCAATCATCGGCATTATTCTCGAAAAAGACAAAAATAACTCGAAAAGAATGCCTCATATATATACATAGGTCGTTGGACACAGGAATATGCTACGATGGAACCGTGAGCCAATTAGGATGCACAAGACCTGGACTTGTGCATATCACAAGGCTCACAATCCCATCATAGCACATTCACATATATAGTGTGCCACGACCTTCCAATCATCGGCATTATTCTCGAAAAAAGAGTAAGGAAAAAAAGAAGGACCAAAGTGAGCAAAGGACCAAAGAGTAAGCAAAAAAACCAAGCATTGATTGATATATAATAATAATAAGCAAAAGAAGTCAGCGATGATTCATAAACCTAATAAGATAAGTATAGTAGCATGTACACTTGTCCACACACACAAAGGTCATCTATAGTTTGTAACTACAACTAGGCCAACATCAAGCCTTATGGCTCGGCTTAGGGAACGGGAGGATGCCTTGTCTCGTCATGAAATTCCTATAGTCACCCTGCATCTCTAGGCAATCTTCTATGTCACGGTTATTCGGGATATTTCCTCCATAGAAGATCCTCCCCGAAGTCATGACATCACGAAAGATGATTGCCCCAAACTGCTGCTGGATGCGATACATCTCTTGTCTAATATCTGAATCATTGATCTTGGCCTTTGCTTCGGCCCACTGTTTGAGATGATCTGGCAGCGTAGAATTCTGCTGGTCAAGTAGGAACGCCCTCATGTGATGGAGTGCGTAGTAGGCTTCCTTCTTACTGTTTTCCGGCTGCTTCACGCAGGGGAACTCCGTTACGTGGTTGAAGACGTGCCTGCCGAACTTGACCTTCGTACGCACGAAGGTGGTGCCTTCCGTTGAGGCAAAGCCAGTGAGAGCATCATCCAGGACTTCCTTGATCTTGTCATAGTTTTTCTTTTTTTCTAGACTCCCCGAGTCGAAATACGTGGCGTGGGAATGCTTCGGCGATAAGGAGATGAGCGTGCAGTGTTCATCTCTGCGCAAAAAATTCAAATGGAATGTGTTAGAAAAAGAATGATGATAATCTAATAAAGCCAATCGACGGTGGCGAGTGAATAATGACTTACTCGGGAAAGTAAGGCACGAGAATGTATTCCTTTGTCTTGTTCGCCACGAGGATTCTTTTTAGGTACGAGGCCACGATACGTCGTTTGGCGGGGGAACCCAAGCAACCGTCACGCATGTAGTAGGGGTCCACTATAGCGATGCCCGGTGTGTTCTCTCTAATGATCTACATGGCCAGGCTGAGATAAAAGAGACGGACCATGGTATAGTGCAGCGGGTATAGGTGGAACATATTGAAGATGTCGTCGAACCGTAGGAAGAACAGATCCGCAGGGGCATTGTCGACGAAGCCCAAGCCTGGTGGCACCTTAACCACGAATACCGGGTGCGAGGGATCTTTCTCCGATAGAAGGCGTCTCTCTATCGTCAGCACGCCGTCATGCACACTCTGCAGTTCCGAACTGGCGAGCTTCCGCAAATTCTTAGGTAGCATGGGCTCACCCGCCACATGAATCCTCCACATAATACCCTCGGGTCTTGGTGGCCCGTCCCGAAACCTGATCGGATTCGCAGTTGTTGACGCCACCGGCTGGCTCGAGCTGCTAGATTTTCTTTTCCTGCCCTTTTTTCCTTTTGGAGAGCGGGCAGACACCGCAATCTGAGCACCGGTCGCCCTATGTAGTGTGTCAGGGCTTAGAATAAAGGGCCGGTTGGTTGTATCAGCTGGCTCTGTAAAGGCGCAAGCTGGAGGCGTCTCCTGAGAACCAAACAGACGCTTGGTGATAGTGGCTTTCTCTGTGGGGCCACCAGCTAGGTATTCGTTGCTAAACTGAGTGTTGAAGAAGTGATCATTCCAGTCTTCGTCGTCCTCGGCCGGATCCTGCGCCATGTGCATATCATCAACATGATCATCCGACCCACCGCTTGGAGGTGACGGCGAGGGTGGTAAGGGGGCCTTGCCACCGCTTGTCGCTGGCACAACAGGTGGTGCTGTTGTCCGTGGCGTGATGGCCCCCGCCATCCCCAAACGGATCATGCTCTTTGGCCATAGCAAGAATAAGCCGAAGCAAGTTCTGAGGACAGACGGATCTTCTTCATCCGCTCCTGGGGGTTGAATGGGATGTTCCAGGTCGTCGCAGCCCCTTAGCACCCGACTAATTTTAACCATGTGCACGCTATCTGACATCGGACTTGAGTGGAACATGCACTGCAAGGGTTGAATGATGGTACCCTTGGCAACATCCCTCAGCTCGTTGTTCACGTAGCATAAGAGAGTGCAAGGAACATCCGTCTGCGGAAAACATGTACGGCGTCGTTAGAGATGCCATAAGAGTAATAGATGGCATGAAAGGCGGTAATTAAAGCAATTTGTTTACCGTGATGGCGTCAAGATCGGCTAATGTCGACGCACCGCATATGGCGACGGGCGTGCAAGAGACGGAAGGGCTGCTTGATGGCGCGGTGCTGGCCGCCGGTGTATTCTCCCTACCGACGGGTGCTTGGAGCTCGGGTGCCGCCGCGACGATGGCTGGGGGGCACCAACATGTACTCCGGTGCCGCGGTGATGGCAGGGGGAGTCACCAACACTTGCAGCGCCGCGGTTCTAGCGGGCGGAGTCACGAACACGTAGTTCGCCTGATTCGTCGGCGCCGTGTTGTTCGAGTGGCTGCTGACCATGCTTGGAATCGGGCACGGACCTACTCGACCACCCGCACTCCAGTTTGCTATTGACTCCACCAAGGTAGGCAGGAAGGACATGAGGGTGATTGCCAGGTTGTCTTGGACGATCTGCGGGATCCGCGCCACTTGTTCCGTAAGTTCTTGAACCTCGCGGTTTTCCTCCTCACTCCTTCCCGGCGGCGCCACATGCGTCCTCGGCGGTGGACCAAAATGATCCACCCAATTCTTACCCCCGAGGCCGTCCAGACGGCCAGCCGACAACGGATTCTTTGTAACCGGCTCTATTTTCTTGGCCTGGTTCATCGCCCTGTTAAAAGGGTTATCCCACCAGGTGGCCGCCGTCGACCCCTGGGATGAGGAACCCTGGGATCCATGACTAGCAACATTTTCCTCCTTCTGCAGAAGAAGTAACAGTGAATCGTTTAGATCATCGATTAGATTGCAATCGAGTTGATCCGCGGTAATTAGATTATACTTACCACAATTTCCTCGAATTCCTTCTGCGGCAGGATCCGCGGTGAGTTGTTTGGTTTTTGGGTCCACATGGTAACGGGCCCTGATGAAGTTTCGAACCTGCCCGGGTTCGAATTTCGCAAAGGGGTTTTCTATCCCCTTGGATCTATACTCTTCGTCCTCCTTATTCCATTTGGCATCTGCGGTTCTGTATCCACCAGATCCGAGATGGTGATGACCTATATTCATCGCCTGCAGCACCTTTCCCCGATTACTATTGGCCAGGGCTCTTTCGGATTCACACCTCTCCTTGAACTCCCGCAACTGATCTTCGGTGATCTACGGGTCAATCTTCTGGATCTCCTCGAGACTTTTGCCATCTTTATAGATCTTCTTCTTTATCCGGGTTCTCCAGCTGGCCAGGGCGGTGCTCATCTTTGTGAGGGCGGATTTGTTTACTTCGTTCCCATGATAATTTGTGTTCTGATACTTAGCGGGGAACTTGTATCTTGCGTGCAGCTTCTCTAAGAGGAGTGTGCGCAAGTGGCCATTATCTTTATGCCGGAGATTCTCGGTGTTGGTCGAGATGGTTGTCCGGGTGATCGCCGCCACTTGCCCACCGTACCCTTTGACGACAAGGGCGGGCTCCAAAGGAACCCCTGATGGGCTCACTTCGGTAATTTACTCCCTGACCGTGCCGACCGTGTTCGGGCGCCGGTCCTTCGGCTTCTTCTTCTTCTTCTTCTTCTTAGGAGGATTGCTACCACTCCCTGTGCCCTCGCCGCCATGAGTGGTTTCATCGTCCGCCGTTCCTTCGGCTTCTTCCTGAGCGTCTTCCATCTCATCATCCTCGCTCTCCAAAGGATGGTATTCTTCATCGTCTTCTAGCCGCTGGGCCGCCTCCCAGAATGTCAATTGTTTATTCGGAGGTCTGAGTTGTCCTTCAGCGCTGATGCGCTTAGAACATCCAGCCTCGTCATTGTCACACATCTTTGCACTAATAAAAAACAAATAATTGGTTAAATGCACGGAAAAATCCGGCATGACCTTTGCTAATTTTCTTAAACTAGGAGTGCCCGATTTCTGCCGAAACGGAAGTTAATCAACATTCCGGCAAAAATCGGGACTCGTTTCATACAAGAACCTGCATACGGGACATAATAAAGTGCTTCATACAAGCACAAGAATAATTTCAATACACCATACACCATAACAAGCACAAGTTCAGCAAGCAATAAGAAAATGAGAATACACCATACACCATACACCATAAGAAAATGAGAATACACCATACACCATAACAAGCACAAGTTCATTTGCTGTCATTTGCTTGCAATAAGAAAATGAGAATACACCATACACCATAACAAGCACAAGTTCAGCAAGCAAATGACGGCAACATAATTTTTAGTTCTGTGAACAAATGACAGCAAATGACAACAAATGAACTTGTTTAGCAAGCAAATTGGCCTACTGCTAACTACTAACTACTAACCTACTACATACCTACAACATCTAACTTGACAGCAACCAACTAAACCTAAAGCATTTGTTTCCTTATTATTTTGCCAGAATTAATAAGATTCACAACAGTAAAAGAGCAATGTATACACAACTTTGTAATTAACATATCTAAGCCATTTATATAATCCAGCTAATTCTTGTGTTGGTATTTATCGTATTCAGCTGCTACTGAAGAACATTTCATGTTGCCCTAGTATATGGGCGAGTCCTATTTATGCAGGCTGATTTTGTTAATTGCCCTGTTTGTAGTGAAATCACTTGTCATACTTCAATCTATATGGGCGAGTCCTATTTATGCAGGCTGATTTTCATTAGGAAACATGTAATTGACAATGAATGGTGTGTTCTTCCAGCAAACTTGTCAGATCCCATGGTGGCTGTCGATGCTAGTACTGATGGAAAGGAAGCTACATGAACGCTACTATGCAATCTACAACTTCTTACTGGCTCTTTCTTCTCATCTGGGCAGTGTTGCTGCAGTACCTTGGGCGATCATTAGCACAACATACATTTCAAAAATTAGAAAACGAGACTGAAACATCACACTTGTTCCACATTTTTTTGGGAAGCCTGGCAGCAAAATCTCACCATTTTTGTTGTTGAGACTAATAAGTTACCAGTTACAGCTCCCTGAGTGTTGAGAATATTATGACAAGGGTGACTAATCGATGCACAGTTTCCAGTATTGTGTCCAAAGGCTCTACTTATGCTGTCACTTGACAGTTGACTGTGCATCTCTGGTTATACAATGCAAGATGGAGTGGCAACAGATTTCAGAAATGAGAAGTCAATGGTGAAATGTTGCATGACTGGAAATGAGGAGATTAATTTTTGAAATTCCGACATGTTTTTAGTGTGCTTGTGAGTTTTTCTAGAAAGCTCAAATTCTGAATTTGTTAATGAAACATAAGTAGACGTGGAACAGCGTAATTAGCCAAGCATACCCATCGTACTCCACTACACTAGTGAGCAGCTTCTCTGAAACTAGTTGGCATGTCTGAGAACACAAGCAAGTCAAAGTCATGCACTGCAGCACTGCGGAAGGGGATAATTTTTATTGCTAATCAACACATCGCATCATACTCCTAGATTAGCAAGAAAACCCAAGAATTAAAGCATGTATAACACTGAAAAGAATTAGTCTCCCTTATTTGAAAAAAAACTGAAAAGAATTAGTCAAGACGGCGAGCTCCGGCTCCTCCTTCGGGACGTGGAAGCCCATGCCCGGTGCTCCCGTATGCCGCGATGTCGAAGAGCCACAACGCAACGACAAGGCACCCCAGCGCGATGAAGAGAGGGAGAGAGGGGAGGTAGGCAGGGGACTCACCAGGAGGGAGCGCGGAGCTAGGCAGGTGGGCGATGAGGACGACGATGGCGGGCGGACGACGATGGCGGGCGGGCGGGCGGACGATGATGGCTCTTCCTCCTCCACGTCCTCCTCCTAGAGTGGCGGTGGACGACGGCGGGCGGGCGGGTGGACGACGGCGGGTTCCTCCATGGACTCCTTCGCACGGGCCTCCTCCTCCATGACCTCCTCCTCGAGCGGCGGCAGCTGGCAGGGCTCGGGCTCCTCCTCCTCCACGTCCTCCTCCTAGAGCGGCGGCGGATCGAGAGCGCGGCGGCGGGGCACGGTTGAGATCGGCGGTGTCTGATCTGAGATGGGGAGGAGAGGTGCGCGGGGCGTGTCATGGTTGACTAATAGCACCGAGTTAGGAGTAGCGCACCCTGGGCAAGTGCGCTACGGTAACTCGGTGCTATTAGTCACATAAGAAGGCACGACCACCCCTATAGT
This sequence comes from Avena sativa, assembly GCA_916181665.1. Taxonomy (NCBI): domain Eukaryota; kingdom Viridiplantae; phylum Streptophyta; class Magnoliopsida; order Poales; family Poaceae; genus Avena; species Avena sativa. The sequence continues at coordinate 87,750,126 of OV702284.1, forward strand.
CAACTAACACTGCCCTATCCCACTGGTTCCACCTACTGCTCTAATCTAAACCTGTGAGCACCCAGGTCCGACTCATGATCATCGTCATCTTCCTGATCATCAGGAGTAGTGCGTCCTCCGTGAAGCTCCTTTCGGATACCCAAGCATATCAGGTCGTGCCTTGCTTTCGGACCATCTTTCGTCCTATCTGGCATGTTGATTATGGTGGCGACCAGACTCTCGCACACGTTTTTCGTGATATGCATGATGTCGAGGCTATGAGGCGTGCGGAGAAACTTCCAGTATGGCAACTCCCAGAAAACAGACCTTGTTTTCCATACCTTCATCAGCAGCTTGTCTTGTTGCTGCCTCTTTCGCTTCTTTCCAGGCTTAGGACAATCTTTCCAGTTTTTCAACAACTCTTCCACTTCTTCGCTGCTCCTACGCTCTGGGATTCCTTGGGTCTCGGATTTGCCATCGAACAGGTCTCCACGTTTTCTCCATGGATCATTCTTGCCAAGCCACCTCCGGTGCGCCATGAACACGGTTTTCGATGACCCTGGATCTTTCTCTAGTTGGAGATAGCTTGTGTTATCCATGCACCTAACGCATGCGCAAAATCCTTGGATAACCTTCCCCGAGATATACCCGCAACCTGGATAGTCTTGCACCGTAGTGACCAACGCGGCTCTCATAGTGAAATAATCTTGTGCGACGGCGTCGTAAGTACTGGCTCCAGATTCCCATAACGTGGCTAGCTCCTCTTTCAACAGCCCGAGATACAGATTGATGTCGGTACCAGGTTGTTTTGGTCCTTGAATTAGCATACTCATTTGTATGTACTTCTTCTTCATGCACAACCATGGAGGGAGGTTCTACATCCATACAAACACGGGCCAAGTGCTGTGCGTGCTGCTCTGGCTACCGAACGGATTGAGTCCATAGGTGCTCGCACCAAGCCGGATGTTCCTCGAATCTCCACCGAATTCTGGGAATTCGAGGTCCAATGCTTTCCACTAGCTAGCATCTGAAGGGTGCGTCAGCAGCTCATCCTTTCTAGGGTCATCATCATCATCTCCTGGCTTCTTCCTTTCCGCATGCCATCGCATGAGCTTCGCTTCCTTAGGGTCCGCGAAATAGCGCTGCAGACGAGGAGTGATAGGAAAGTACCATACCACTTTTTGAGGTGCTTTCTTCCCTTTCTTGTATCGACTCACGCCGCACACCAGACATGTGGTTTTCTCCGCGTCCTCGCCCCGATAAATGATGCAATCGTTGATGCATACGTGATATCTAACATGCGGTAGATCGAGAGGACAGACGATTTTCTTGGCGTCCTCGATACTAGTTGGACATGTGTTCCCCTCCGGGAGACGATCGTGCCAGAATGCCATCATATCATCGAAGCTTGCGTCGCTCAATTTGTGTTTTGCCTTCATCTCCATAGCCTTGAGCATTACATTCAACCGGGTATCATCGGGCCTGCATCCTTCATACAATGGAGTAACCGCGTCTTTCTCAAGTTGCGCAAGCTTGGCTTTCTCTCTAGCGGCATCCCTTGCGTTACTCGTCTGCTTGAGAAGCAACTCTTGCACATAAGGGGCCCGCAGCCAGCCTGACGTTGTTCCATCGTCGTCTGCTCCTCCGGCATCTAGATCATCATCATCATCCCGGTCTGCTTCCGCACCTTCACCATCTCCAGGAGACTCTTCATCATCTCGCCCGTTCTCGCCGTGATGATGATCATTGTCATGTTGGCCACCTTCACCGTCTCCATCGTCTCCGTCATCACTTATCCAACGAGTGTATCCATCCATGAAACCATGGCGGAGCAGGTGCGCCTGCAGATTCCCGGAATCTGGGTCAATCACCCAGTTGAGTTTGCATATTCTGCATGGACATCTTATATCCGTCTTGTTATTTCGTATCATGTCGGCCGTTGCACATTTCAAAAATCTAGCCACAATGCCTTCGCTCATTATGCGGACCATTTTTGCCTGCATGGTGTACACGGTACAATTAGAAGTCTATTAGAACCACATAATGAATGCATGCATGCAATGGTCGATAGAAAATTTTGGCATGACCTATCCTAAAATTAGGACCTTTGCGAAATGCCAAAGTCTTGCCAAAATGGAAATGAATCAACATTTTGGCAAAACAAATGGCAACTTGTTCACATACAAACACAAGAGAGAGAGACCGATCCATACACACATGAACATATCATTATCCTCTCCATACACACATGCATGAGCATCATCGATACTCTCCATATACACACACATATGACCATCGATCCTTTCATATACACATCATGAGCATCGATCATCTACATACATATGAGCATATCATCCATATACACATGAACACATCCTTACATGGACAACTTACCGAGATGAGAGACCAATCGCGAGAAAGATGGAAAGGAGAGGTGCGCGCGAGACCGGAGAAGGAGACGAGAGACCGGAGATCTTCCTCTATTACTTATGTAACATCCAAGGCAAGTTCTACATGCTAAAAATGGTGAATGGGTGGAGAAATTGAAGTGGGAAGGAGAAGATCCCGACTAGATCTAAGGAGGAAGAAGAAGGGGAAAGTGAAGTGTGGGGTGGTGGATGGTCACACATGTGCACATAAAGTGCTGTCAAAAAAATCGCCACATCCGTGGCGCACTCTGCCCTAGTGCGCCACAGGCAGTAGTAACATCCGTGGCGCACATGCCATAGTGCGCCACGGATGTGTCTGGCCGTTTCACAGCAGAGAGGGGCATGCACTTAGGCGTAGTGCACCCCCCATGTGCGCCACGGTTGACACTAACAACCGTAGCGCACCTACCCTATGTGCGCTATGGATGTTTGGCGTGCGGCCAATAGGGCCCTGGCCCACACATATCTGTGGCGCACTATGGTCATGTGCGCCACGGTTGTTCTAGTTACTAGTAGGGCACTGCCCATAGGAGAGCCACGCCTGTTTTAGCCGTGGGGCACTTCAACCATGTGAGCCACGGATGTGCTGATTACCTATAGCCATTTTCCTAGTAGTGTTGCCTTGGTAGTTTGGGGAGTAGCAACAATCCTCATAATCACAATCACTATTTGGACCAAAATCTACACATAAAATAATGGCACCAAAATCACATACCAAATATATACAAACAAAAATATATGAATGAATGCAAAATGCCATGTGATGAATTTCTACACCAAACAAGACAAGTATATAGTACTGAATCATAAAAAAGTTCAAAACATGCCAAATAAACTTTATTTGAACAACAAAACATTTTTCAAATAATTACTACACACAAAATATGCCTACAAATGTTTCTGTAAAAACAACCATTTTTACAGAGGAAAATCATTAAACACATTGCATAGATGGAAAGGATTTTCTCTCCTGATTCCAATGATATAAAATTTGTAAAATTTGCAAGTGTGGTTTGAAAGTTATGAATTTTGTAAGTTTACAAATCCAATAGATCAAATTCTGTTTTTTAAAACCAGAGTCTGGCCATGTGGCATGTTTCTATTCGCCCATACCGCTTCGCGTGGATCGACTGACGTGAACTGCACGATATAAATAAAATCACAAGGCCAGATCTGTCCCGTACCCCTTCGCTAAGTGATTCTATCAGATTCGTTGGATCTAGATCTAACGGTCCTGGACCATGCGACCAAAGTTCGGCGGCACTGGCGACGGTGGCGCGGCGACGGCGCTCTGTCAGCGACGCTCCAGCAAATACAGAGAGGGCTGGGATGGGTGGCGTGGCTTACCAGATTCGCACGAATACGAGGAAGCTCAACATGGTCTTTGCTTGGACAGGGGCGCACTGGCACGACCGGAAATCCTCGTCGGAGTTTGCTTTCGCGTCGGGTGCTCACTGCCGGAGATGGAGGCGACGTTCTACGGTGCAATAAGATGCACGAAAAGCATTAGGAGATGCATAGAGGCCAGGCGAACACGGTCGTGTGAACTAGGGATCAAGGGGCGGTCTGTTCTTACCGTGATTGTTCGTCGGAGTTGGACGGCGCTTTGGTTTTTTGCGGCCTTCGACGGAGACGACGACCTGGGGCGATATAGAGTAAACAGAATGCGTGAGAAGATGCGCACGGGCAAGACAGGCAAGCTCGTATGGACGAGTTGTGGAGGGGAGCACGGGGTTCACAGGAATAGGTCGCCGGAGTGCGTCGGGCAGCGAAGTTGCAGCTCAAATTGCCGGCAGCCTGGTGGCGGAGTGGAGGTGCTGTGTGAGGGGAAAGGCTCATGGTGCAGAGGGGTTTAAGTAGGAAGGGGGCTCGACAGGAAACGCCTGCAGATTCAATGGCAATTACGCCGCGTGATCAACGCCAGCAACGGCCAGCGGCGACGTGTTCTTCGCGAGATTTGGGGAAGACGACGATGACGTGGACGGGGCCCAGTAGTCAGTGAGGGGGGTGGGTTCTGCGCAGGTGAGAAAACAGAGGGAAAGGGGGACTCGGGTGGGCTGTTTTGCTTGCTGGGCTGGAATGGTGGCGCCAAGCCCAGTTGGTTTTCCAATTCTTTTTCTTTTTCCAGAATGAATTTCAGGATTCATTTTCAAACAATTCAAAAGAATTTGAAATACAAACCTTTTCTAGATTTTTGTAAAGTATAAACTTCATAATATTAGACATAAAACCTTGCTGTCTCATTGGACTTGCTTGGTCTTATTGGAAAAATCAAAATAAACATTGCCTTAGCACTTGGTTTGAATAGGTTTTGAAAATGGTTTAAAACTATATTTGTTTTGTGAAATTTTGGTCCAAACTCTAACATTCAATCAAACCAACATGAGATCACAAAGCTTGGTTTAAAACAATTATACTCTCATTTGAGAGGGGCATTAGATCAATGCTTGCTCACATAAAATAATAGCACTCAGTGCTTCTGTTTTCTTGAAATGAGTTTGAAATTGTCCCCTAACTGATATGCATGCATGAATGATATGCAATCTTTGGAACCATGATTTTAGGGATGTTACAATTGACAACCTCATTGTAAGTTGGGGCAAACACTTGAGTTTGTGTTGTGCAGGTTCTAAGTTGTTAGCAACACCTTGGAGTTGTTTCCTTACTCCTACTGGTTTGACAACCTTGGTTTCATAACCGAGGGAAAACTTGCTGCTGTGCTCATCATACCTTCCTCTTGGGGTTTCCCAACGAGGCTCTTCAGTTGACTGAGCCCATCAGATGTTCGTAGATAGAAGCGTTCAATTGCGGAAGCCTTAACAACCACGTAAAATCTGCAATAGATAAAGTAGATGCATCTAACTTTATGTTGCAGGGAGGGCTTTGTGACGTGATATGGTTACAATCGAGAATACGTTAAGGTAGTTTACTATTTCTATTTCTAATTAGTATAGTAATAGTCATCATGATGATGAACGACAAGACCGGTGGCGTCATGGACTTGGCATAAAACTGGTGGCCTGATGGAGATCATGCCGGAGCACCTGATGGAGACCATGGATTGAGAAGACAACCATGTCACGTCACCATATGATTATATATGATTTAATATTTGTGTGCGTCTTGTTTTAGTTCTAGTATTAGATACACAATGGTAGAGTTTAAATATGATGATCCCTAAATTAATTCCAATGGTAGTGTTCCCCTAGTGTGTGCACCACCAAGAAAGTTATCCGATATGATGAAGGCTATGACGATCCAGTGTTAGAAATATCTACGTTCGCATATGGTGGGTGTAAGAAATGTTGCACTACACTACACACAAGTTAGAATTGGCGAGCCTAGCATGTATAGACATGGCTCAGAACACAAGAGATCGAAAGGTCGAGCATGAGTCACATGGATGATGTGATTGACATTGGTGAATGTCTACCCTGGCAGCCGCATCAAAGGCCGTGACGATTAGGGATGTTATGGTGTAAAAGGATCATGTAATCACTTAAACTGTCTTTAGTGATGACTTTTAAGTGGGAGCATGTTTGTTAATTATTACAAATTAGACTACTAATTATGAACTTAGTCTAGGTCCTTTTGCAAATATCTTTTAGACAATGTCCATCCCCTTAGTTCGTGACTCTTTTGGTACATTTATGGACGAGGATAAACTTAAGCTAGATGGGTTGAATTTTACCGACTGGTACCAATTCCTCAGAAGGATCCTCTTAGAAATTTTTATCTTCTCTATGTCCTTTCTGAACCCCTGGAAGATTTCTCCAATGATACCGACGGAAATGAAGATGCGACTCTTCGCGACCGCTGTGAGACTTTTATGATAGTCAAGTACACCATTATCCATGTGATGGAACCTTTCTTGAGAATACCCTTCCATGAAATTGACACATATGATATGCTCGATGGATTGAAGAGTATGTTTCCAGCTGAGGAGAAATGCATGAAGTATGAGTACATGAAGGAGTTTGTCTCCATAAATATGGAAGAAGATTCTAGCTTGGATAGCCACCTAGACACCATGGAGAGGCTCCATGAACGCTTCAAGGATGCTATCAGAGACTTGTTGATAGATTTCCTTGTAATAGATGGGGTGTTGCGTTCGCTTGCCCCTAGTTACAAGGACATCGTGTAGGGCTTCCAATCTTTAATAAGATAGAGCCCCCTGTGTTTACAATGCTAGTCCCTGGATCAATAGCTAGCATCCACAGTTAAGATGTAATATCAAGAAACAAAGGTCATAATATAACTTTATAACCAGGAATAACATAATTTTATTACATCAAACATAGCTCATTAGGCTATTACATTACATTGCAGCGGAATAACTAAAATCATGGTCCTTCATCTTCAAAGTGCCACAGGCAGATGTTGGTTGTAGACTTTGTAATCCTAATCAATCAATCTTCACTAAAAAAATCAAACCTACAACATACAAGTTACAGCCACAAAGGGTCAATACATTTGAATTGTATTGGCAAGTGATACTATGGTAGTATAGTGGAGTCTAACATCTATATGCATTTGGCTAAGTGGATTTGAGGCTTGCATTGCTCAAAATAGATTTTTCCTTAACATTTAAAAAATACTAAGTTTTGCTTGGCAAAATCATTTTTCTCAATTAAAGATTTGAAGATCCTTTTACCAAGGCATCTCTCAATCAAAGATTGAAGATTTCAAACAACCCTTGTTCAATCCACAAGTTTTAACTTAGAAATTTGAATGATGAGATTCTTGATTGCTTCCATGTCTTGATGCTCAAATTGTCCTTTACCAGGGACATGGCTAAGTACTTAGATTTTACACTCTGCAGAGTTGGTGCACTTTCCCCACAAGACTTGGTTTCCCAAGACAAGATCTTTCAGAAGCCTTCCCTTAGACCAAAATGGACGCGTTCCAACCTATCAAACACTACCACCCTCTGTCCATATGGCTAAGTTCTTGCAACCTATATGATCATGGCATAGCCCATATTGCCAAGTGGTTGCACTTGAAGCTTCTCAACATTTGACATCTCAAATCTCTTTGTTCCTGGGTGGCATACCACAAGTGAGATACACAAGACAAGTCCATGTCCTTGTGTAACCACTCAACATAAACCAATCCTTCCATTCCACCCAGGTGATTCATTAACTTAGTTGTTTTATTAAACAAAAACATAAGTCCTCAGACTTAGAGATTTTTCCATAGTGTGAATATATTTTCCACCCATGTTTTCTATTAGCTAGGCTAAGCTTGATAGTAGTAGGAATCTTAACTTAGGAAAATCCTACTAAGGATTCATCTACTAGTTTCCTATAGTAAGGTTTATACTTAGCAAAATCCATGCAAGTTTTACTTAGCAAAATCACTAATGCATAGTGAAAGTAATGGGATAGAAAGTATGAAGCATCACTTGCCTTTTTGGTAGAGTATGGGTTCAATCCTTGTCCTTGCAACAATCACACTCTTCAAGTCACTACAAATCAATCAAGCAAGGCACAAACTCAATCTACCAAACAAGCAAAACAACACATAAAATGACAAAGTCAAAGTAATGCATGCAAGCATGCCAAGCTTTGTTTTGTTTGAAAAAGTGGTTCCTAATGGGTTATGAACATTTGGAAACACCTAATGGTCATTTTATAAAGTGGCAAAGTCATTTGCAAAATGGTTTTGGTCCATAAACTATTTTTAAATCTAATCATTATTTTATGTGGTGAAAATTATTTTTATCAAAGCAAAACTTTACGTTTTTCACCAAATGAGTTACTATTGAAAAACTTGGTGTTTTGGGTCAGTAGGTTTGGTCTAAACCATTTTCCCAAAGTTTTTACTCAAAATCATTTTCATAACAAAAACCATTATTTTCATTTGGCTAGAAATGACTAAATCAATTTTTCCATCCTAAACTTTACCAAATCCATTTTCCAAACTATGGGTTGGTTCCTAGGGTCAGTGAGTTTACAACCATCCAATTTTCCAAGGTTTTAACCTTAAAAACATTTTAAAACAATTTTTCTAATCTAAACAAGCACACAAAAGTATCTGCAAAATCAAGCAAGCTAATAGATACTATTTGCTAAACTAAAGGCATGGTTGGCTAGGGTTTGTTCTCCTGATTCCAACGGTATAAAGTTTGTAATTTTTGGACGTGTGGTTTGAAAGTTACAAAGGTTTCAAGTTTGCAATTAAATCTGATTCAAAATCTGTTTTAACTCAAACCAGTGACACGCGTCGGACTCCTATTCGTCGAAAACGTTTCGCGTGGATCGACTGCTCTGGCGCGTTGGATCAAGTCAGATCGTGCGGTACTGAGCGCATACCCCTTCGCGGTTAAGTCATTCTATCCTATCCATCAGATCGGGATCGGACGGCTGTGGGGTGCTCGACCTTAAACGAGCGGCGCTGCGGCGGCTGCTATCGGCGGAGCGACCAGACGGTGGCGGCGCCGGTGAAATAGGAAGCGAGGGAGGAGGGAAACGTGCTCACCACGTTCGCAAATACTTGAGGAAGCTCGACGTGTGGTCGTCGGGGCAAGGGGCGCACAGACGGGTCGGCAATCTCTCGCCGGAGTTGAGAACGGCGTCAGGTGGTCCGGGTTGTGGTCGGAGGCGACGCTACAGATCACGCGGAGGCAAGCAGAAGGCAAGGTTAGCTGCGCAAGGTCGAGGCGGTGACGCGTGCATGAAAGAGAAGGGGAGGGGCAGTCGGATACAACCTGTGGGCGTCGTCGGAGAAGAGCCAGACGGCGGCGGTGCTGGAGGTTGTCGTTGCCGATGCTCAGGGGCGCGCGTGAGTGAGCTGCGACTGCAGAGAGGTCCGCTGGGGGATGCTGATCACAACTGCGTGCTCGAGGAGGCAGGAGGGGGCGTGTGCTGGCCGGAATCAGCGAGGAAAGGTCGTCGGAGATAGAGCTGATCGGGGAGAAATTGGGGCGGCCTGGGGGCGTGCTTGGGGGAGGAGGCAGAGGGGAAACGGAGAGGATGTCAGAGCGATTAAATGGGCTTGATCACCGCGAGGAATAAACGCGGCGTTATGACGAATTAAGCCGGAGAAATCAACGGCAGAATGAGGAAGAACTGGTCGATGCAGTGAGGACGATGGTTAGCGAAGTGGGGCCGTTGCGTCAGTGGGAAAAGGAGTGAGGGGGAGGTCCACCGGTCAGTGACTTAGCGGGTTGCTTCTGTGGTGAAGAAAAAAGTTTCGGGGGCGTGGGAACAGGTGGGCTAGGTGGGCTGTTGGGTTGGAGCTGGGCCAGATGGGCTGGGTCGAATTGTTCTTTATTTTTTTCTGTCTGATTGATTTATCTTTTTCCATTTCTATTTACTGATTTGAATTTCAAACAAACAATCCAATCAACCAAATCAATTCAAACAAACACCACACTTCACAACTTTTGAACTTGGTTCTGTTCAGTAGCATAATCCAAAATTCTATAATAAAAATAATATTTTTATTCATTTTTAGGATCCATTCATTAATTAAATAAAATGGATCTTTAGTTATTTAATCAAATAGGGTTTGATTTATTTAATAAAAACTTCTTTTGAAATCCCAAATACTTTCAAAACCAAATCAGTAGGTATTAATTGAAAGTAAAGAATACTTGGAAAGCTTGTTTAAAACAAAATAACATTTTTGCTATAGGGTCCATTAATAATTAAATAAAATGGACCTTAGTTAATAATTCAATTAGGATTTGTTTATTTAAATTCTTTATTTTGGAATCAAAAATAAAATCAAAACACTTCAGTAGGTTTTCTTTGAGAATATAAAATATTTGGATAACTTATTTAAAATAAATAAATAAGTTTTGGTGTTTATTTAAAATGGGAGAAGCCTTTACTTAAATAAAATTTGGATATTAAATCTTTATTATTCTTTTTTTTAATTAAACCTTTGCTATTTTTATCATAACAAAATGTTTTATTTTAAAAAGTTTGTCCCAGGTTTAATTTGGCTTTATGAAATAATCTTTATTTATAAAACTTCTATTTCTTTTGAAAACCAAATCTTTTTACTTAAAAGATCCAAAATAGTAGTTCCAAAATATTTTATTTTGTTTTATCAAATGTTTACTCTTTTAAATTTCTTTAGGATTTTATTTGATCCAAATAGGTTTTGATTTCCCAATTGTATTCAAAAAGTTTTTTTTTCTGGCCCTGAAAATCAAACAAAGTTTTATTTTATTCATTTATTTTTCACATTACAAGATTTGGAAAATCTTGGGATGTGACAGGCTACCACCCTTAAAATAAATCTCGTCCCGAGATTTGGGGAGGCTAGGGGTTACAAGTAGGTTCAAAACAACTAGGGTACTACCACCCTTAAAAATTTTCAAACAAAAATTACACATTGTCCTTCTTGGGATCCTGGGAAAACTTCTCTAAGCAAACATTTGCATTGAGTCCTTTGTTTCCATGCTTGACTCATGGACCAAGGTTGAGATCCTTCATAGACTTGTTTAACTTGTTCTTCATCTTTTCTGGACAATTGCTTGCATAGTGGCCTAGTTCCTTGCATTTGAAACACATCACTTGGCTGATATCTTTCTTTTCCTTTGGTATCACTGCCTCTTGTTTATTGCTTTGGTTCTTCTTCTTTTCTGGGCATTCATTGGCATAGTGTCCCATCTCTTTGCAATTGTAGCATTGCAACTGGCTTATGTCTTTCTTCTTCTTTTTGGGTCTCTCCAAAGCTAGGAGTTCTTCTAGTTCATGTTCTTCATAGGTGGGAGATCTTTCTCTCTTCTTGAGGCATTGATCTTCATGTTCCTTGGATGCATGATCCTTGTATCCACAAGTATTACTAGCTTGGGTTCCTTCTAGAATAGCATCTTTGTCATCCTTGTTGTCCATAGCTCTTTGGGAAAAGTTTTCTCCCATGTTGATCATTTGAGTAACTAATCCTTGCAACAATTGGGATTGAAGTTTCAAAATCCTTTGTATGGCTGGGTCTAGTCCATTGTTGTTGGCTAAAAGCTGAGTTGTCTCTTGGCTCAACTGGTTTTGGGTTGCTATAATGTCTCTCATGTTGTCCTTTTGGTTGTTGCTGTTGTCATCCACCTTGATGTTGGAGTCTCTTGGAGTAGTCATCTGTTTGGGTTGAAAGGAGATTAGAATAGGCAAGATATTTCTAAGGAAATATTTCTAGTCACACACATCACAATTCACACAAACAATGTGCAAGCATTCACAAACAACTTTTCACTCAAACAACAAAGTTCAAGCACATTTTTAGGCAACAAAATATTTTTGTTACACCACATAAGTTGGTGTGTTTGACTTAACCAAATATGGTGGTCCATCTATATGGTTCACTTGTGATCTTTCTATCCTTCTTGGTTGATTCTTCTTTGCAGAAAAACTCTTGGTCACAATACTTCAAATGATGTAGGCTCCTTCTAACTTTTGCATTCCCTGAGTCTCTAAATCTTGAGCAAGATTTCCTTGTCTCACTTGTGGTCCTTGGTGATATCCAAGTTGGAAGTCCTTGGGGAATATGCTGAAGATGTTGAAGTCATTAGAGTTGAAGAAGTTGAAGAAGTCCTTTGCACATGGTGAAGTCTTTGGTCTTGGGTAGGTTTTTCATCAAGTTGAAATAGAAGAGAAGTAGAGTTGAAACCAAAATGGTTGAGGAAAGAGTTTACAAGTATTTTTGTAAATAAGTTTTTGGAACAAGTACAACTCCTATTTTTCTAAGGGGTTTTGTCCAATCCTAGGTTTACAAATCCTACAGGCAACACAGTGCTCTGATACCATCTGTAGGGGTTCCAATCTTTAATAAGATAGAGCCCCCTGTGTTTACAATGCTAGTCCCTGGATCAATAGCTAGCATCCACAGTTAAGATGTAATATCAAGAAACAAAGGTCATAATATAACTTTATAACCAGGAATAACATAATTTTATTACATCAAACATAGCTCATTAGGCTATTACATTACATTGCAGCGGAATAACTAAAATCATGGTCCTTCATCTTCAAAGTGCCACAGGCAGATGTTGGTTGTAGACTTTGTAATCCTAATCAATCAATCTTCACTAAAAACAATCAAACCTACAACATACAAGTTACAGCCACAAAGGGTCAATACATTTGAATTGTATTGGCAAGTGATACTATGGTAGTATAGTGGAGTCTAAAATCTATATGCATTTGGCTAAGTGGAGTTGAGGCTTGCATTTCTCAAAATAGATTTGTCCTTAACATTTAAAAAATACTAAGTTTTGCTTGGCAAAATCATTTTTCTCAATTAAAGATTTGAAGATCCTTTTACCAAGGCATCTCTCAATCAAAGATTGAAGATTTCAAACAACCCTTGTTCAATCCACAAGTTTTAACTTAGAAATTTGAATGATGATATTCTTGATTGCTTCCATGTCTTGATGCTCAAATTGTCCTTTACCAGGGACATGGCTAAGTACTTAGATTTTACACTCTGCAGAGTTGGTGCACTTTCCCCACAAGAATTGGTTTCCCAAGACAAGATCTTTCAGAAGCCTTCCCTTAGACCAAAATGGACGCGTTCCAACCTATCAAACACTACCACCCTCTGTCCATATGGCTAAGTTCTTGCAACCTATATGATCATGGCAGAGCCCATATTGCCAAGTGGTTGCACTTGAAGCTTCTCAACATTTGACATCTCAAATCTCTTTGTTCCTGGGTGGCATACCACAAGTGAGATACACAAGCCAAGTCCATGGCCTTGTGTAACCACTCAACATAAACCAATCCTTCCATTCCACCCAGGTGATTCATTAACTTAGTTGTTTTATTAAACAAAAACATAAGTCCTCAGACTTAGAGATTTTTCCATAGTGTGAATATATTTTCCACCCATGTTTTCTATTAGCTAGGCTAAGCTTGATAGTAGTAGGAATCTTAACTTAGGAAAATCCTACTAAGGATTCATCTACTAGTTTCCTATAGTAAGGTTTATACTTAGCAAAATCCATGCAAGTTTTACTTAGCAAAATCACTAATGCATAGTGAAAGTAATGGGATAGAAAGTATGAAGCATCACTTGCCTTTTTGGTAGAGTATGGGTTCACTCCTTGTCCTTGCAACAATCACACTCTTCAAGTCACTACAAATCAATCAAGCAAGGCACAAACTCAATCTACCAAACAAGCAAAACAACACATAAAATGACAAAGTCAAAGTAATGCATGAAAGCATGCCAAGCTTTGTTTTGTTTGAAAAAGTGGTTCCTAATGGGTTATGAACATTTGGAAACACCTAATGGTCATTTTATAAAGTGGCAAAGTCATTTGCAAAAGGGTTTTGGTCCATAAACCATTTTTAAATCTAATCATTATTTTATGTGGTGAAAATTATTTTTATCAAAGCAAAACTTTATGTTTTTCACCAAATGAGTTACTATTGCAAAACTTGGTGTTTTGGGTCAGTAGGTTTGGTCTAAACCATTTTCCCAAAGTTTTTACTCAAAATCATTTTCATAACAAAAACCATTATTTTCATTTGGCTAGAAATGACTAAATCAATTTTTCCATCCTAAACTTTACCAAATCCATTTTCCAAACTATGGGTTGGTTCCTAGGGTCAGTGAGTTTACAACAAACCATTTTGCAAAGGTTTTAACCTTAAAAACATTTTAAAACAATTTTTCTAATCTAAACAAGCACACAAAAGTATCTGCAAAATCAAGCAAGCTAACAGATACTATTTGCTAAACTAAAGGCATGGTTGGCTAGGGTTTGTTCTCCTGATTCCAACGGTATAAAGTTTGTAATTTTTGGACGTGTGGTTTGAAAGTTACAAAGGTTTCAAGTTTGCAATTAAATCTGATTCAAAATCTGTTTTAACTCAAACCAGTGACACGCGTCGGACTCCTATTCGTCGAAAACGTTTCGCGTGGATCGACTGCTCTGGCGCGTTGGATCAAGTCAGATCGTGCGGTATTGAGCGCATACCCCTTCGCGGTTAAGTCATTCTATCCTATCCATCAGATCGGGATCGGACGGCTGTGGGGTGCTCGACCTTAAACGAGCGGCGCTACGGCGGCTGCTGGCGGCAGAGCGACCAGACGGTGGCGGCGCCGGTGAAATAGGAAGCGAGGGAGGAGGGAAAGGTGCTCACCACGTTTGCAAAGACTTGAGGAAGCTCGATGGGTGGTCGTCGGGGCAAGGGGCGCACAGACGGGTCGGCAATCTCTCGCCGGAGTTGAGAACGGCGTCAGGTGGTCCGGGTTGTGGTCGGAGGCGACGCTACAGATCACGCGGAGGCAAGCAGAAGGCAAGGTTAGCTACGCAAGGTCGAGGCGGTGACGCGTGCATGAAAGAGAAGGGGAGGGGCGGTCGGATACAACCTGTGGGCGTCGTCGGAGAAGAGCCAGACGGCGGCGGTGCTGGAGGTTGTCGTTGCCGATGCTCAGGGGCGCGCGCGAGTGAGCTGCGACTGTAGAGAGGTCCGCTGGGGGATGCTGATCACAGCTGCGTGCTCGAGGAGGCAGGAGGGGGCGTGTGCTGGCCGGAATCAGCGAGGAAAGGTCGTCGGAGATAGAGCTGCTCGGGGAGAAATTGGGGCGGCCTGGGGGCGTGCTTGGGGGAGGAGGCAGAGGGGAAACGGAGAGGATGTCAGGGCGATTAAATGGGCTTGATCACCGCGAGGAATAAACGCGGCGTTATGACGAATTAAGCCGGAGAAATCAACGGCAGAATGAGGAAGAACTGGTCGATGCAGTGAGGACGATGGTTAGCGAAGTGGGGCCGTTGCGTCAGTGGGAAAAGGAGTGAGGGGGAGGTCCACCGGTCAGTGACTTAGCGGGTTGCTTCTGCGGTGAAGAAAAACATTTCGGGGGCGTGGGAACAGGTGGGCTAGGTGGGCTGTTGGGTTGGAGCTGGGCCAGATGGGCTGGGTCGAATTGTTCTTTATTTTTTTCTATCTGATTGATTTATCTTTTTCCATTTCTATTTACTGATTTGAATTTCAAATAAACAATCCAATCAACCAAATCAATTCAAACAAACACCACACTTCACAACTTTTGAACTTGGTTCTGTTCAGTAGCATAATCCAAAATTCTATAATAAAAATAATATTTTTATTCATTTTTAGGATCCATTCATTAATTAAATAAAATGGAGCTTTAGTTATTTAATCAAATAGGGTTTGATTTATTTAATAAAAACTTCTTTTGAAATCCCAAATACTTCAAAACTAAATCAGTAAGTATTAATTGAAAGTAAAGAATACTTGGAAAGCTTGTTTAAAACAAAATAACATTTTTGATATAGGGTCCATTAATAATTAAATAAAATGGACCTTAGTTAATAATTCAATTAGGATTTGTTTATTTAAATTCTTTATTTGGAATCAAAAATAAAATCAAAACACTTCAGTTGGTTTTCTTTGAGAATATAAAATATTTGGATAACTTATTTAAAATAAATAAATAAGTTTTGGTGTTTATTTAAAATGGGAGAAGCCTTTACTTAAATAAAATTTGGATATTAAATCTTTATTATTCTTTTTTTTAATTAAACCTTTGCTATTTTTATCATAACAAAATGTTTTATTTTAAAAAGTTTGTCCAAGGTTTAATTTGGCTTTATGAAATAATCTTTATTTATAAAACTTCTATTTCTTTTGAAAACCAAATCTTTTTACTTAAAAGATCCAAAATAGTAGTTCCAAAATATTTTATTTTCTTTTATCAAATGTTTACTCTTTTAAATTTCTTTAGGTTTTTATTTGATCCAAATAGGTTTTGATTTCCCAATTGGATTCAAAAAGTTTTTTTTTTCTGGCCCTGAAAATCAAACAAAGTTTTATTTTATTCATTTATTTTTCACATTACAAGATTTGGAAAATCTTGGGATGTGACACATCGTCAAGGACTACATCGCCACATGAATTCTGAATACCTTTCGTGAAGTCATATACAAGCTTAGGACTATCAAGGTCGAACCCAAGGTTGGGAACGATGTCACGGAGAAGGTATATGTTGATATACAAGTTACAAATGTTTCCATCAAACACATATGCATTTTCAAGTATTGGATACTTACCCCTGGTTTATTTGAAATCAAGACCCTCTGCGTGAGATTTGTGGATGGAATGAGGCCTTAATGGGGTGATGACCGCAAGCAATCTGGTTGAAGGCCGAAAAAGCTCCTTCCCTCGAAGTTTTTCATTAGGATTAGAAGATTTGAATAAAATCTTTGTAATCTAGTTTATGAACCATGCAAGTTTGTCTTGCTTATTGTGAGACAGATTTTCATATTAATGAGAAACAATGAGTTGTTCCTTTTTCTACAAATGATTTGTTTTATGATTCACATTGAAATTACAAACAAGTTATTCTAGTTCTTAATCTGTATGATAAAGCATTTATGAAATATGATAAATTGCCAAGAGATATATAAACATGAATATGAAATAGTTTGAATCGTTCAAAGTTTTCAGAATCAAGGTAGATATAGAATTAACAAGAATGTCAAAACCTTAGCGATTTGATCCATGTGATTTTGAATTCAAGTTAATGGCAATATGTCATATAAGGACTTGTGAAGAACAATTTCACAAGTTATGGTGATTGGACTAATCAAATGGTTTTGATATGTCTAATACAACATAATCATAGTGTACAAGATACATATGGTCTGAAATAAATTCCACTTGGATTAACATTAGATATTAGGGTTGTAGATTGAAATAGTCAACACTCAATGAAACATAAGGAACATCTAAAGATTCACGGAAACAATAGCATATGAGATATATCAAGCTCGAGTTTCTAGAGATTTCGATAGTTTGAAATCGTGGCGAATAGTAAGTATTTGTAGTGCGTTCTTAGTAAGACTATGAACACAAATTCCAAACTAATACATGAGAAATACAAAGTTTGTATTGTCTCAGTGGGTACTTCTTTGAGAAAAATTCTCCTCATAGAAATGTTAGTGGAAGGGCATAAGTGTAAGAAAAAGGTTTGAACTTACCTTCGAATTGTTAAGAATGTAAAACAGAATATGTTCCAGAAACAAACTTTACAAATAGAGAGAAACTATAATGATATGATCATAAATGTTTCAAGATTTTATTTTTCCCCTTGCAGAATTTCATTCTTGATTTACTTGTCTTATTATTGGAATAATACATACCTACGAACTACAAAGAAAGTTTGATGGACCTAAATACAAAAAATGACTAAGAGTCATTAAATCCCAAATTTAGTAACATTTGAGAT
This sequence comes from Avena sativa, assembly GCA_916181665.1. Classification (NCBI taxonomy): domain Eukaryota; kingdom Viridiplantae; phylum Streptophyta; class Magnoliopsida; order Poales; family Poaceae; genus Avena; species Avena sativa. The sequence continues at coordinate 87,767,738 of OV702284.1, forward strand.
TATGAAGTAGAAGTTACTTGATCTCATTAAGTAATGGAATTTACTTAATACCTCCCACTAAACTTCAAAGTTGAAAGGGATGGAAATGAAACTTAAAAGGAAGACATAATGGCTTGCTTTGTCAAAAAGCTATTTTGACAAATGCTTAAAGTCTATTGGATTCAATAAGTAGGTAAGTCCAATTTGGAAATTGGCTAAGGACTTTTCAAAACTGCAATGTCTTCAAGAGATTGAAGCGAAAGGTTCTAGATAGTACAACATGCAGTTTTTGATAAATTAGGAATTGCTGAAGTCTTGTAGTAAACATTCTCGATTTGATGCAAGATCAAAGAATTTTGGATTTACCAAGATTATCGAGAAGGGCTTTAAATTTAGTGGGAGCTAAAGAGTTTTCCCAATAGAATATGTGGTCGACATATTTGAGTGGGAGATGAGTGACATCCTAGAATGTCAAATATTGTTGAGATATTTGAGTGGGAGCGTAACAACATTCTTGAATATGTGATTGCCATATTGGTGAACAATGTGCTAGGTCTTAGAAATGATTGGATTATTAAATGAAATTGGACAGTATGTGACCCATGTTCTTAGTTGTAAACAACAAAGATTCTAGAATGATTTCTAATCTAACTTCTGAATCAGAGTTAAGTTTAGCGTAAAGGAATCATGGTCAGAATCAAAGTTGCAAGGGTTGCACTAGGATTAAAACTATAAAGGTATAGAAGTATTGGGATACTTCAGAATTAGAAAGTATAATTTTGGTTTGAAGGAAGTTCGACTTTCGACTAAGTGTGTTTATAGTTATACATGACATCTTGAAAATCCAATTGATTGATAGATCATCATTGTATATACTAGAAAACAGAAGTCTCACTTTGTCACCAAAATGCTAATAGTGAATTATATGATAATGGGATTAATGTCAAATAGGTGGCATTAATGATTTGAAAAATAGGACCTTATGAATCTAGTAAAACAGATTTAGGACAATAAGTCCTCCATGAGCAAGCATGATCGATAAAACGCATATGAGATATGGTTTATGATTAGTAGCAATGCAACTAGATTATTTGTACTCTAGTGCAAGTGGAAGACTGAAGGAAATATGCCCTAGAGGCAAATAATAAAGGAGTTTATTTAACACATTTCATTAATTCATAATAGGTTTATATCATGCTATAACTATGTCAATAGGAAACATTGATATAGGTGCGATATGTAAACAAACCCAGGTCCCTATTAGCCACTATTTAACTAGTTCATTGATATACGCATGGTCAAAGGTTTCCTGACCGTGTTGGTTCTTTGACACCTATTTACAATGGAGCTATATCATTAGAGAATGAGATAATAGACACCATTTTGCAGATGATTGTTGCAACACGATCATATCAAAAAGTTCAAAGTTTCAATTGTCAAAAACATATTGACTTGTTCCTCAGACCGTGAGACCATATTTAATCACTGTCACCTGAGAGTGCTTTGAGAGTATCAAACGTCACTTTGTGAAACGGTAATTATAAAGGTGTGATCAAGTACTTAGAGGGACAGGTTGAGGCATATGTGCCAAGAGCGGGATTTGTACGTCCGTGTGACGGAAGATACTCTGGACCCATTTGGATTAGTTATATCAAATATGTTGCACAACATGTGAATAGGTCACGGGATATCACTTATCGATTCGAGTTAAAAGTAGCATTGTCGGTAACGAGGTTGAACCCAACATGGTGATGTCGACGATCAAATCTCGGACAATGCAAGTATCACAGAGACAAAAGGAACTTGACACATATTGTTTAAGGTTCAATACGATGGAGAATCGTTAGTGCATAGGGGTCACATGGGCATCTCGGTACCTTTGTGTATAATTGATAGGGATCATGTCTATGCCATTCCTGAACCATAGGGACACACGCTTAAGGGAATTATGACGCTGAGTGATCTACCTGTAAGAAGGAATTCCAAAAGATAGAGAAATCAGAATGGTTCTGGGGAGATCCGAAGTTGTTCGGAGAAAGAAAGAAGGAGAAGGACTAAAAGGAGTTTCATATAAATGGGAATTTAAATATGCATTTATTATATATTAATTGTTAATTAATACATTATAAATTAATATATAAATGCAACTTTCTTATTAGGCCAAATCCGGAGGGATTTGACCTAGAAGGAAAGCCGTAGGAAGAAGAGAAAGATAAACAGCAGGTGAACGACAGATAATACGTGCCGCACGCGTTGTTGTGCTTCAGGCCGCCCAGGCCCCTGCTGCCGGCTGACGGGCCACATACGAAGTGAGACAGCCCACCCATCCAAAGCTCCCTCCATCGCAGGCCCGCACCAGCCTGGTGCCCCATCTTGCTGGGCTGCTGTTGCGGCCAGCCCACCGGGTCAGCCCCGCTGATCGTCGCTGGCTAGCAGGCCGTGGGGTGGCCGGCCCACCCGGGCGCACCCTAGGCCGCTGCATGGGAACTCGATGTTTGGGTCGTTGTGGGCTCACGGCTTGGTCATCGCTGCAGGCCACTGTTCATGCCGCTGGTTTGGCTGGCGCGATGTTGGTGGCCCACCCGGCCACCGCCTCAAGCCCAGCTAGCTGCAGCCCCTCTTTTTTTCCCTTTTTCTAGTTATTTTAGTCCCACATGGTTCACCTAAGAGGAAGGGGACTCCTCCCTTGCCCTATATAAAGAGGTGCCCATGGGTGGGATTGAACACATAATAAATTGAGATATTACCTTTGGTTGGAATACTCCTCTCTCTCTAAAGTTGACTCTTCTAGTGTGCGGTCCCAAGTTCGGACTATACATGCAAGGCATTCTCTTCTGCGGCACGCAGTTGTGCTGCCGGAATTCTAGCCAGGAGGTCTACTTCCGCAACCTCGGAGGGATCCGAGCCTGGGAGTCGTTGTCTTGCACCATATGCCTATGGAAAATCGGTGGGGCCATTGAAGCTTCTAGGCCATCGTGCGAGGACCTAGACAAGTGGTGACATGCGAAGAGCTTCGCAACCTTGAGGCCGGACGGGTACTACTACATCAACTATGCCTCTGCATGAGCATAACGCTCTCTCGGTCTTCAAGGGTACGTTATTGCTGTCTTCTTCCATTACTGCATTACTACTAGATAGGTCTTGGGCTATTACGGTTTCCCGCATTGTAAATTTTTGAATTTTCTACACAAGAACTCTAACAGTGGTATCATATCCTGATCTATATGTAGTATGCTAGTACAGATTATAACATGTAGAAGTGTGTGCATTGATACTCTAGTTGTTACCTTCCCACGTGTATTTGTTTATATCGTGGTACTGTAAGATTAAGCGGCCCAGACCGACCTTACGCATACACTTATGTGAGACTAGTTCCACGCTCGACATACGGCTTGTACCATATAAGTGGCTCGCGAGTATTTGTCTCTCTCACAGTAGTTGATATAGCATCTACAATGGAAGGCCTTGAAAGGTGTGTAGTATAAACAACTATTGTATCCATGTTGTGGTTGGAAGTTCGTAGGTAGAAGTGTTCTATTGCGGAAGCCTTAACAACCGCGTAAAATCCACAATAGATAAAGTAGAGGCATCTAACTTTATGTTGCAGGGAGGGCTTTGTGACGTGATATGGTTGCAATCGTGGATAAGATAAGGGAGTTTACTGTTCCTATTGCTAAGTAGTATAGTAATAGTCATCATGATGATGAACGACAAGACCGGTAGCGTCATGGACTTGGCATAAAACTGGTGGCCTGACGGAGATCATGCCAGAGCACCTGATGGAGATCATGGAGTGAGAAGACAACCATGTCACGTCACAATATGGTTATATATGATTTAATCTTTGTGTGTGTCTTGTTTGAGTGCTAGTATTAGATACACAATGGTAGCGTTTAAATATGATGATCCCTAAATTAATTCCAATGGTAGTGTTCCCCTAGTGTGTGCACCACCAAGAAAGTTCTCCGATATGAGGTAGGTTATGACGATCCGGTGTTAGACATATCTATGTTCACACATAGTGGGTGTAAGCCATGTTGCACTACAATACACACAAGTTAGAATTAGCGACCCTAGCATATACAGACATGGCCTCGGAACACAAGAGATCGAAAGATCGAGCATGAGTCACATGGATGATGTGATTGACATTGGTGAATGTCTACCCTAGAAGCCACATCAAAGGCCGTGATGACCGAGGATGATGTGGTGTAAAGGGATCGTGTAATCACTTAAACTGTCTTTAGTGATGACTTTTAAGTGGGAGCACGTTTGTTAATGATTACAAATTAGACTACTAATTATGAACTTAGTCTAGGACCTTTTGCAAATATCTTGTAGACAATGGCCATCCCTTAGTCCGTGACTCTTTTGGTCCATTTATGGACGAGGATAAACTTAAGCTAGATGGGTCAAAGTTCACTGACTGGTACCAATGCCTCAGAAGAATCCTCTTAGAAATTGATCTTCTCTATGTCCTTCGTGAACCCCTATAAGATTTCCCTGATGACACCAACGGAAATGAAGATGCGACTCTTCGTGACCGCCATGAGACTTTTATGATAGTCAAGTACACCATTATCCATGTAATGGAACCTGGGTTAAGAGTACCCTTCCATGAAATTGACACATATGATATGCTCGATGGATTGAACAGTATGTTTCCAGCCGAGGAGAAACGCATGAAGTATGAGTACGTGAAGGAGTTTTTCTCCATAAAGATGGAAGAAGATTCTAGCTTGGATAGCCACCTAGACACCATGGAAAGGCTCCATGAATGCCCCAAGGATGCTATCAGCAACTTGTTGATAGAAGCCCTTGCAATAGACGGGGTGTTGCATTTGCTTGCCCCTAGTTACAAGGACATCGTCAAGGACTACATCGCGACAAGAATTCTGAATACCTTTAGCAAAGTCATAGCCAAGCTTCGGACTATCAAGGTCGAACCCAAGGTTGGGAATGTTGTCAACGGAGAAGGTATATGTTGATATACAAGTTACAAATTTTTCTATGAAACACATATGCAGTTTCAAGTATTGGATACTTACCCCTGGTTTATTTGAAATCGGGACCCTCTGCGTGAGAGTTGCGGATGGAATGAGGCCCTAATGGCGTGATGACGACAAACAATCTGGTTGAGGGCCGAAAGCGCTCCTTCCCTCGAAGTTTATCATTAGGATTAGAAGATTTGAATAAAAGCTTTATAATTGACTTTGTGAACCATGTGTCTTGCTTATTGTGAGACAGTTATTCATATTAATGAGAAATAATGAGTTGTTCCTTTTTATACAAATGATTTCTTTTATGATTCACATTTAAATTACAAACAAGTTATTCGAGTCCTTAATCTGTATGATAAAGCATTTATGAAATATGAGAAATTACCAAGAGGTATCTAAACATGAATCTAAAATAGTTTGAATCGTTCAAAGTTTTCAGAATCAAGGTAGATATAGAATTAACAAGAATGTCAAAACCTTAGCGATTTGATCCAAGTGACTTTGAATTCATGTTAATGGCAATATGTCATATAAGGACTTGTGAAGAACAGTTTCACAAATTATGGTGATTGGACTAATCAAATGATTTTGATATGTCTAATACAACATAATCATAGTGTATAAGCTACATATGGTCTGAAATAAATTCCACTTGGATTTACATTAGATATTAGGGTTATAGATTGAAATAGTGAACACTCAATGAAACATAAGGAACATCTAAAGATTCACGGAAACAATAGTACATGAGATATGTTGTAACATCGCAGCATTTAGGAACTAACGAAGGGTAGATTTAGGAATTTGAAATTTTGCATGCATTCATCCGTGAAAATGTGGGTACATTTTTCGCCAAATAAAAACCTAAAGTGATCAAGGTTTCTTTCATACTTTGAGATTAGGTTTAGTCTTAAAGGATGATTGCTATAGACTTTGATATGATCTTTGTGGACTTATGTGTTATGGGAAATGAATTTGAATTTAAAACATTGAGTGTTGGAATTATAATTCAAAAGGATATTTTGAATAATGTTTGAATCTTGATTTAATTAAGAGTTAACCAATAATAAATTAAACTTTATATAAAAAGAGCAATTAAGAATATGAATATTCATTTCATATTTACATTCAATAATTAGTTACAAAATGTAACTTAGGAAAATCATTCACAATTTTTACAATAGTAAATAAATAAAGTATCATATTTCTTTATTGATAATAGTACAATCTTTATTACAAAATAATAAAATAAAGATTACAAAAGGATAGAACTAAAATTACAAAAGAATATTACAAGTGCCTATTCTATAAAGAAAATAAAAGCCTAAACTAAAATCTTCATCTTCAAATCTGTACCTGCAAAATAAACAGAAACTTAATAGAAAAAGGAAAGTTAGGATTAACATTGTTTTACTCTCAGACTTGTTAGTGAAGTGCACTAATATGAAAGAATGTATCTTTCATAATTTTAAGCCATAAGTCAAATAACAGCAAGGAGGGGCAAGTTTCAGCAGCCAAGTAGATGTAACCATATAAAAGTAACTTTCAAAATTCTGAACATATCCACATGTGTGCAGTAGGCACACAAGCATCACACACACCAAACTGCATGGTGTGTGCTGTAAACACCACAACAGCAGCACAGCCAAACAAAACTATCAACACAACCGTGGGAGACCCATTCCCACATCATTCCTTTGCTCTTACACACCAAGCACATCAGCCAGCAGCTAAACCAAGCACATTAGCCAGCAGCTAAACCAAGCACATCAGCCACCAGCTAAACCAAGCCAAGCTAGATCAAACCAACCAAAGCCCAGGATCACATCACCAGGATGGTGACATAAGGAGGGGGAAGATCAGGTGGATAGCAAGACCAAGGTCAAGACATCAAGATCAGGAGATGATGGGCTAGATCAAGGACAAGCCAGGAACTGGAAATACCAGGGGAGCACTAGATCAAGCTACCATAAGATCAACTACTAGCAACCACATCCTCAAGTGACAGTGGTAGGTAAATAGACCATCAAATGATCTATCTGTCTAAGATTAGACAAGCATACATGATCTGTCACATATTCAAACCCGCAGAAAGCACCCAAGTGGGGTGAATCCATCACCGAGGTTATAAACTTTAAAAGCAAACAGCAAAGTACAAGGATCCAACCAAACCTCAGAACAACATCATTGATTTGGCTATCAAGCTATATTTCAATTCAAGAATAAATATAGATAAGATTTAACTTCTAGGCACATCTCGAAGATAAGAGTAGCACCTTAGAATTTAATCTTTTGTATCTATATAAATGATTAAGCCTACCATAATTTTTTCCAAGCTTTGATTCAAGAAACAGTAGCTGGTACCACTACCAGAACCACCCATATGAATCAACTAGATAAATCTTAAATCCCTAAGCCTCAGACCAACATCATTGGTCTTAGGGATTTAAGAAAGGAATATTTTCTATTTAATGCCAAACTCATCTTAAGCTTGCACCAAACCAAATCAAGAAAATATAGTATAATCTTGTGTGCCACACAAAGATGGTATCACAAGGACAGTTCTACATGAATTAGGATAAGCATTCAATCTTCACAAATCCAATCAATCAACTACAAATCATTTTCCTGTCATCACAGGAATCATAATTAAGAAATTCCTATGTATATCTTCACTGTTTGAAACCATTTGATATCAAACTACATCTAAATTCTTAAGCCAACAAGTGTTAATACAGTGATTTCATCACACCATGCTCACTATCATTAACCAAGTAATGAAAGTGGTAAGTTATCAAAACCACTAACTTTACCAAGTATTGATTTCAAAGCAACTATATCATTTGAATCATATGAAATTTAAGCATAAAATCATTTGATAAGCCACCAGTACCACCATAGTTCATCTTAAGCAGCAAGCCTCAGCTAACAATCATTTAGCATGCTTAGAGACCATCAACACATGATCTAATTCATCCAGTATATAATCAACAAAAGGATATGAACCCTAAATGGAACAAATCATCTTAATCAGGAAAAGACAGTAACCAGAGAGGTCACTACCAACATCTAGCATAGGATGAGCTAGCATAGAGAGCACGAGGGGAGAGGAAAAAACTCACCAAAGGTCCTCGCGGGAGACTAGAGAGGAAGCAGAGGTGGCCGACGACCATGGCAGCACGGGGAGCACCCCAAGGGGGCGCTGAGACCCATACAGTGCCACGGCGGCGACTATAGCCACGCCTAGAGGCAAGGTGAATCACCACGACGCACGACAGCAGTGGCGGCGCCAGGATCCACGCCAACCCCAAACCCTAGGGTTTGGGATGACATTGATCTGTCGCAGGAGAGCTCCATGCCCAAATCCAGTTGGACAGGAGGGAAGAGCAGAGTCGACAGCCTCCTCCTGCACCACGACGGCGGCCAGAACGGTCCACGGCGGTGGGAATCGTCGGCGAAGACACCACCGACCACGGGGTCAGGGATGGAGGAGGAGAGGAGTGAGCTCGAGGGTGAGAGACAGCGAGTGAGTGGGCTGAGTTGGGCCAGAACTCTTCGGGGTGGCTGTTTTGACTATGCCTAATGGGCCACAAGGGCCCAATAAGAATAAGCCATCCCAAAAACCTTTTAGGCCTGTTTTAATGAATAGGAAAAGACCAAAATGTCCCTGAACTTAATTGAATTCTAGAAAATAAAATTAAAGTCCAAAAATTATAAATAAAATATTTTTGGATTCACAATAATCCAAACTGTCCAAATAAATTAAGAAATTTTTTTAAACATATAAATTTTATTAAGAATTTGTAATTTATATATTCCTTATGGAATATTACAAAATTATTGAAAGATGATAAAAATAAATAAAAATCACTTTCATCATATATTAATATTGTAGTATTTAAAAAAATACTAAACAAATATTTAATAACAATTTTTGATATTTAAGTGATAATTCTTAAAAGAATTATTAAACCAATAAAAGTCAAATAAAATAAAAGAATACAATATTCTATTATAAATATAAAAATTAATATTTATAAATCCTTTATTATTAAAAAAGAATTTTATTAATAATGGGGAGAATGCATACCAAGTTAAATGATGCATTACATTACTTTGCATAATCATTTTGCTTCTTTAAATATTGTCCTTACCGGGCAATAATGATGTTTTTGTAGACATAGAAGCTCAAGGTCCAGTGCAAGCATCAGACTTCACTACCTTGCATGACAAGGCAAGTTCATCACTTGCTCATGTCCTTTGAAGAGTCTTTATCAAAGTATTTGCAAATTGTGTGTTATCATCTATACTATAGAAAAAGAAAACACTATTTTCTCAAGATACTAAATCTTAGATATCATCCTAAGTGATGATATGATGGATCAATAGAACTTAGAGTTATACTTGCACTAATGATGAACAATTAGGAATTAATAACCATGACATCAGTGATTCTAGCGCCGTATATTACGCGTTAACCATGAGATTTGGAATGGGACAGAGAAGTCACCTGTATCCTTTTCCTCTTGTATGGAGGCAAGACGACCTTAACGTGAAGTTGTCATTCCTTCTGCGGATCCAACATATGGGTGGGCATCCTTACGCCCCACACTTTTGGTGTCTAGATTATCTATGAATGTTGTTTAGGTAGATATTCCATGTAAATGGTACTAATCCGGGCATCACTAGGTAATAGAGTCTTCGGGAACTCATCAGGGTTTTAGCCTGCCCGAAAGGGGCTTAACGAAGGTGAGCTAGCCCGAAGGATCATGCAGACATATGAGGTCGCGGAGAGGGCATTGATTGGCTTGGAACAACCATTGGGCCCCACATCATGGAATTGTGGACGGGAAAGTACGCCCGGTTGTGCAACAAGGAGTTAATCTCTCATGGGAAAAGTAACACACCTCTGCAGAGTGTAAGAACTATAACTTGTTACTCCCTGTTCCGGGAAGGAGCTATGAACGCGTCAAGAAAGGAACTCCATGAAAGTTCTGGTCAACCTGTGAAGGCTGGTGGTCATAGATTTTAATAATAAAATCAACCTTTGAAGAAAGATTTACAAAAATTGCATAGTACCAACGACTGATAGTCCGAGGTGGTAGATAGAGCATCAAACTTCCTACCTTGCATATAATGAATTTGCTGAGTAACGCTGTTACTCATCCTTTCCTTTGAATCCTTGCTTAGACTCTGAGAACCCCGAAGATACTCCAATGTATGCATCCTAGAGTGAAGAGGAGGTCTCCTATGAAGAGCCCAACTTGTATGGAGTCGTAGAAGGGGAGGATTACGACATAATCTACGGAGGAGAGTTCCAGGAGTCCGAATAATTACTATAGTTCTAGTAACCACTTGAGCCGAGCATCATGAACAATATATAGCAATAAGTTGCTGAGCTCAATTTGGAGTTTAAGTTTTAAATTTGAAACTTCCGCTGAAACACTTATATTTTGGTTTGTAAGTTGAATCTTTCGGAAGTCTTGAACTTCCGGTATTGTAATAATAACGTGTGTATGTTTGTAATATGGACCCGCAATGTTTCTGTTGTACCACTCTGAAGGATGTGATATTTACGGAACGGTGTTCTGTGGATGTCATGTCAACGATTATAGTGTACTACACATGCAGTGGTATGCTGGGTCAACGCAGTTGGTATCAGAGAAAATTGCTTTGACCTTAGGTTGGAAACCTAGTAAAGGGTATTACCTGTAGGAAAGTTTAGCAACGATAAAGAATTCTCTAAAATTAATATAATGGGTATTGAAATGAGAATATTCCGTTATATATTTTAGTGCGATAATTCTTTGTTATGATGCAAAATATTATTGGTTACTAATCAAAATTATTTTTCTGATATACAGAGCTATGGCACAGACCAACTTCGTCAACTTTTAAAGATCTTTAGTTGTCCCACTAGAATTCCAGTGAATACTATAACTTACTTTGATGGCCGGATGTTGTCCAAGTATCGTGTGAGTATCCAACTTCTGGAGGAGCTTGGATTATATCACGATCTACCTATAGGTGAAGGTAGGAGTCACTTAGCAGCATATCATGTTGCTGTTGTGGAGGTGATAGATAATATCCTGGAGCATAAAGCCAAGGAGTTAGAAGGTAGCACATTTTCTGTGATACCCCATGATTCTATAGACTCGGAGCCTATACCGGATCATCTTACTTTGGTTAAGAAGCATCCAAAGTTAGCTTCCAAGTTTATGGATAGATACCGAACACTCGTTGCGTCTTTTTACAAGACACATCAAGTGATTGTTGAAGATAAAAATCACATGTTAGAGGATCTAACTGATCCATAAAGAAGGAATCAGTTAGCATTCCAGTTGGAGAAGGAAGCAAGTAGTAGTGCAAAACCTATCTTTAAGGATATACCTATAGATCCTGAATCTTTTATACCATATCCTTATTCACCAAGACCTGAAATTATACATGATCCTATTATAGATATGAGGTATGCAATACCATAGGTTTCAGAGGATGATTCTGATTCAGAACTTCCTATTGAGAATTCTGATGGTTGGAGAAGGGGATCATATGAAGGATCTCATGAACACCAGATGTCCACAGATGGTTCTGACAGAAATGTTGGACAATCTAGTTGGATGGGTGCAAGAATTAACCCTAGTAACAATAGTAGGAATACCATGTCAATAGATAATCAGGATGAAGAAGAAGATCCTGAGGAGAGAGTGTTTGAATCATCAACATCTTCTAGAAACCCAGGGAATATACATTATCCATTGTTTAACTATCTTGCCCAAAGGAGCACCTGGGAATCAGCAGGATCTGCGTATCCTATTGAAAACTCAAGGAATGAAGCTCAGGAGATGCAAGCGGGAGATAATGTTGAATATGTTTCTGAAGACTTTTCAGCTGAGCTGGAAGGAGTCAATGCGCTCAGGTTGAGTAATAACTCAAGTCCCGACACTTCAGATACTGAGTATGTTCCGTCTGGAAGGCCATTTGTTTCAAAAACTGTGTGACGAACGACACGTCATCACGGTTGGAAATCAGGCATGTATGATGAGCGTAGTTACTACTAGAAGTAGGCAACTAGTTAGAGGTGTCAAATATCGTGTATTGTACCCCAAGAAATAAGACAATTAGATAAATAAGGTAGTGTGGTGATTATACCTATATGGTATATGTTGTAATGACTTTGTATTATTATGATATTATGTATAATATGTGAAATGCATATTTGGATTTTCTTGGATTTTCATTGTGTGACTAGTTCTGTGCGTAAAGTCGAGCTCAGAACACATGTGCATGATGTAATTATGAGTATTCGCTTTATGTTGCAGGATTAGAGGGTCATGGATACGGGTGTAGAGATCGAAACTGAGCAGCAGCGGATGGAACAAGAGGCCAAGGAGAAGGCCGATGCAGATGCAGCTAATTAGGGAGCATTACCACCACCACCAATGAGGCCGTTAATGGAGCATAACTTTATGCAGTGTATGCAAATGATGCAAGAGACCCAGAACAAGTTCATGGAGGAGTTGCTGTGTCACATCCCAAGATTTTCCAAATCTGGTAATGTGAAAAACAAATGAATAAAATAAAACTTTGTTTGATTTTCAGAGTGAAAAGAAACTTTTTGAATCCAAATGGAAACCTTCAAACCTATTTGGATCAAATAAAATCCTAAAGGGATTTAAAAAGTTAAATAAACAATAAAGCTCAAAATATTTTGAAATTACTATTTTGAATCTTTTAATAAAAAGATTTGTTTTCAAAAAGAAAAGGATAGGTTTATAAATAAGAATTAATTTATAAGACAAATTAAAACTTGGAAAAACCTTTGAAATAAAATATTTCTATTTGATAAAAATAGTAAAGGTTTAATTAAAATAAATTAATAAGGATTTAATATCCAAGTTTTATAAATAAAGGTTTTACTATTTTAATTAACCATCAAAACTTATTTATTTATTTTAAACAAGTTTTCCAAGTGTTCTTTGTTTTCAAATAAAACCTACTGATTTGATATTGAAAAATATTTAGATTTCAAATGGAGTTTTAAAATAAATTAAAAACCTATTTGATTATGAACTAAGGTCCTTTTTATTTAATTAATAATGGACCCTAAACTAAAATTATTATTTTGTTTTGGGATTTTGGTTTATGTTGTTAAACAGAACCAAGTTCAAATTGCAAAGTGTGTTGAATGCTTGAATGTGATTTGAATGCATGTTTGTTTGTTTGAATTTCAAAACAGAAATTGATTTTGGAAAAAGAAAAAGATTCAGGAAGAAAAAAAAATAGAAACATGCAGCAGCCCAGCCGGCCAGCCCAACAGGCCCAACAGCGAGCCCACCCCACTCTCTCCCACGGCGAATCGTTTTTCACCGCGAAAGAAACCCGCGAGGCCACTGACTTGTGGACCCCTCCCCCTCAATTCCTTTCTCGCTGACAAGTATGCCCCACCCCTCCTGTTCATCGTCTACACCCGCGACCCGTTCTTCCCCGTTTCTGCCGTTGATTTCGCGTCGTCAATTCGCCTTAATGCCGCGTTTAAACCTCGCAGTGATCACGTGTGATAAATCCCCTCCCTCTCCTTTTCATTTCCCCTCAAACCCCGCTACCAGAGAGCCCCTACGCTGCCTCGAATCAGCCTTGCACCGCCGCTGCTCCGACCATCGTCTCAAGTCGATTCCGGCTGAACCGTGCCACCTCCTGCCTTCCCGAGCACACGAGCACACTCACCACTCCCAGACGCTCCTCCCAGTACCCTCCGTTCAACTGTGGGCGCCGCAGAATGCCGTCTTCGACAAAGCTCTGAGCGCCACCGCGACTGCGCCCTACTCCGGCGAGTTCCCCAGGTGAAATCCGACCGCCCTCTTCTTCTCCTTCACGCACACAGCTTCGCCTTGACCTTGCGCACCTAACCATGCCCTCTGTTTGCCTTCTCGTGATCTGTAGAGACGACTCCGACCACGACCAGGACCACTCGACGCTGTTCTCCACTCCGGCGAGCAATCGCTGCTGTTCCAGAACGCCCCTTGCCACGTCGACCAAACGACGAGCATCACCACGTCCTCGCGATCACGGTGAGCATCCCCACCTAGTTCTTTGATTCCTAGAACCACCGCTAGCACCTCGCCTGACCGTCGCCGCCGTCTGCCGCCGCGCAGCGCCTCCAGCTTTTGGTCAAGCACGCGAGAGCCGTTAGATCCCCATCCCGTGGCGTAGTTAGAACGACTTAAGAGAACCGGTATGGAAGCATCTGAGCCGTGCGATCTTTCTAGATCTAACGCACCAGAGAGCGTAATCCGCACGAACCGGTACCGTCCAATAAGGAAGCGACGCGTGGCCAGTTTTTGGATTAAAACAGATTTGAAAAAACAGATTTGAGTTGCAAATTGAAAACCTTGTAACTTTTGATCCACACGTCCAAAAATTACAAACTTTATATCGTTGGAATCAGTGGAACAAGCCCTAGACAACCATGCCATTTGTTTAGTAAATAGTATCTGTTAGATTGATTGTATTTGCAGAAACAATTATATGCTTGTTTAGATTAGAAAAATTGTTCAAAAATGTTTTTAAGGTTAAAACCTTTGCAAATTAGGTTGCGGTGAACTTACTGACCCTAGGAACCAACCCATGGTTTTTAAAATGGATTTGGTGAAGTTTAGGATGGATTAATTGGTTTAGCCCATTTCTAGCCAAATAAAAATAATGGTTTTGTTATGAAAATGTTTTTGGAGTAAAAACTTTGGGAAAATGATTTGTACCAAACCTACTGACCCTAAACACCAAGTTTTGAGAAACAACAACTTATTTGGTGAACAACTTAAAGTTGTTGCTTTGATAAAAATATTTTCCACCACATAAAATAATGAATGGATTTAAAAATGGTTTATGGACAAAACCCTTTTGCAAATGACTTTGCCACTTTGGAAAATGACCACTTTGAACCTTACAAAGTTTAGAAGCCTAGTGGAGACCACCTTTGCAAATAAATCTATCTTTTTCATGCTTGCATGCATGACTTAGATCCCATTGTTTTGTGTGTGTGAATTGTTTGATTGACTATTAGTTTGGAATGCTTGTTGATATTGTGTTTACTTGATTGGTTGTAGTGAAGTTAGAAAAGTGTGAGACTAGCAAGATCAAGGAGTGAACCAACATTCCCTACCAAAAGAAAGGCAAGTTACACTATCATCTAAAGTCCTACTATTTTCATTATACTTAGTGGATTTTGAAACATGCATGAAAAGAACTTTTATACTTATGCTATGCTAAATCCTAATAGGATTCCCTATACATTCCTTAGTGAAAACAATGTAGTTGTTACATGCTTAGCCATGCTATATTTTGAAAAGAGATACATGTTGAGATTTTATGAAGTTGAGAAAAGGACTTGTGTTTTTATATAATAAAACAAGGACTCAATGAACCACCTGGGTGGCCAAGGATACTTTGAGTTTTGGAGAAAGTGGCAACAAAAGGAACCATGTCTATGGCAATCTCTTTGTGTTGTGCTCCAAAGGAAACCACCCAGGAAACTTAGAGATTGAACATGTTTCTCCAATTGTGGCTTTCGTGTGCAACCACATGCTATTTATGGCTCTGGCTTAGTCAACTACATTGGGAAGACCCATGCACTGTCTTCAGTTTACTGGACATGAGGACCTGGAATCCTACATGGGTACTGAAGACAAGCTAGCAAGGGTGTATGGGAGGACCCTCTGGAAAGACTTCGTCACATTCTCAATCTGTCGGTACTCCATCTTGGTGAGCACTAATCCAGTGGCCACTGGTGGCAACAAGATGGGATTGTGACATGTGGGTAAAGTGTACTACTTCTGCAGAAGATATTAAAATCTAAGTACTTAGCCGTGTCCTCGGTTATGGACAATACTGAGCAACTAAAGTTTGAAGCTATGGGCAATCTCGACATTCTAATTTCTAAAAGAAAACTTTAAAAGACTTGATGCACTTTGGGGTACCAAGGAGCTCAAGAGATTTTGATAAAACTTGATGCACTTGGGGGTACCAAGGAGCTCAAGAGATTTTGATAAAACTTGATGCACTTGGGGTTACCAAGGAGCTCAAGGGATTTTTGACAAGGACTTGAACACTTGGGAATTTACCAAGAAGTTCAAGGAATTTTGAAAAGGAGATTTGACAAAGGACTAAAACCATTTTTAAAAGATAGGATAAATTTTGCTTCTGCAAATGAGCCTTAAACCCTACTTAGCCAAAAATGCATGTAATGATAGAATCCACTTATATTCCACATAGTAGTGAAACTTGCCAATACAATTCAAATGTATTGACCCTTGTGGCTGTAACTTGTAATGTTGCAGGTTTGATTGATTTTAGCGAAGATTGATTGATTAGGATTACAAAGTCTACAACCAACATTTGCCTGTGGCACTTTGAAGATGAAGGACCCCGTGCTTATAGTTATTCCGCTGCAATGTAATGTAATAGCCAAATGAGCTATGTAAGATGTAATAAAATTATGTTATTCCTGGTTATAAAGTTATACTATGACCTTTGTTTCTTGATATTACATCGTGGATGCTAGCTATTGATCCAGGGACTAGCATTGTAAACACAGGGGACTTCACCTTATATTGTGTAAAGGTTGGGACACTCCCTCTACATGCTGGGACGAGCAAATTAGAGGGCACCTGAAGGTGGAGGAGTGAGTCTATCTGATTTCCAGAATGCAAGGCCGTTACCTTTTGCATCAGCTCTTGACCAATGGATGCAGAAGATTGGCTAGCAGATACAGAAAGAAAGCTGAAGACTGTAGGTTGCAATGAGGAGGAGAAATTGAGGTATGCAACCCATCTTCTGACAGGACCTGCAGCATCTTGGTGGGAAAATCAGTTGGCCATGCAACAACCAGGAAGGGAGTATACCTGGGAAGAGTTTAAACAGAGATTTCGTGAATATCATGTTCCGGAGAGTGTTATGGAATTGAAGCGAAGAGAATTTGAAGAGTTGCAGCAGGGATATACTAGTGTTATGAAGCATATCCGGGAGTTTAGTCAACTATCTCGTTATGCTGAGGAAGAGGTTAACACGGAGGAAAAGAGAAAGAAGCATTTCCTGCGTGGATTAAATCCATTTGTGAGGATGCAGTTGAGGTTGGATAATAAGCAAACTTAACAGCAGTTGCTAGATGCAGCCATTACCTTCGAAGATGACTACAAGAATGTCCAAGATGATAGAAGGAAGAGAGCTAAGAAGGAAACCAAGAGGATACAAGAAAGTAAGCCCATACCCAATTTGGAATTCAAACCAACGAATAAGCCCTATAACAAAAACAATTCCAATTGGAGTGCAAATCCAAATGCAAAGAATATTATATGCCACAATTGCAAACTTCCAAGGCATATAAGCAGAGATTGCCCAAAACCATTAATTGTATGTCATGCTTGTGGTCAGAGAGGTCACATCAAGCCCAATTTTCCAAGAAAACCACAAGGTGGTTGGCCGGCTCAAGATGGAAGGCAAGCCACTAGAGGAAATGGACAGCCCAATAAAGGAGGAAATAATGGCAAGAACAACAATGGCAAGAGGAACAGACCTACCGGGAAGCTGAACTGTGCAACCCTCGAGGAGGTGGATAATTCGGAGCATGCAGTGATAGGTACGCTCAATATCCTTACCAATCCCGACGAAGTTCTATTTGATACTGTTGCAACTACTTCATTCATTTCTGAAGAATTCTGTGATAAGTTCAGGATTAGAAGGGCAATGTTAGAAAACCCTATGACCGTAGTTACGGCAGGGGGAAATGTGATTGTACGCCACATCAAACAAGATCAGGTTATCTCGATCTGTGGTTGTACATACTTTGCAGACCTTTATGTGATTCCTTTGAAGGGAATTGCAGTAGTGCTAGGGATGGATTTGATGATGGAACACGGAGCTCAGATAAATTGTGAGGAGAAAACTGTCTCAATCAAAACTCCAAGTGGACCAAGGATAGTTTACCAAGCAGATAAGCACAGTCATATTATGGTGGATCTGCAGTTGAACTCGATGAAAGAGGTCAAATTGGAAGATATTCCTATAGTAAATGAGTTTCAAGATGTTTTTCCAGCAGAGCTAAAGGGAATGCCACTAGACCGGGAGATAGAGTTCACTATTGAACTAATTCCTGGTACAACACCAATAGCTCAAGCACCATATAAGATGGGACCCAAAGAATTAAAAGAACTCAAATAGCAAATTGATGAGTTAGCCAGAAAAGGATTTATTCAGGAAAGCGTATCTCCATGGGGAACACCGGTAATCTTTGTGGATAAGAGAGATGGTGGAAGAAGGATGTGTGGAGATTATAGAAATCTGAACAATGTCACTATCAAAAATAAGTATCCTTTACCAAGGATCCAAGATTTTTTGATCAAGTGAAGGGAGCTGGAGTATTTTCAAAGATCAACCTAAGATCTGGATACCATCAAATAAAAATCAATCCTAAGGATGTTCCAAAGACAGCATTTGTCTCAAGATATGGACACCATGAGTATCTGGTAGTACCATTTGGTTTGACCAATGCACCTGCAATATTTATGAATTTGATGAACAAAATCTTCATGCCATATCTGGATAAGTTCGTCATAGTTTTTATTGATGATATTCTGATATATTCCAAGGATAAGGAAGAGCATGCTGATCATTTGAGAATATCATTGCAGACACTAAGAGAACATAAACTTTATGCTAAGTTCAGTAAGTGTGAATTTTGGCTAGATGAGGTAGAATTCCTCGGCCATGTGATCAGTAAAGATGGAATTGCTGTAAATCCATCTAAGGTTCAGTCAGTACTAGAGTGGACGGCACCTACCAATGTGAAGCAGATTCGAGGTTTCTTAGGAATGGCTGGTTATTACCAAAGATTCATTGAAGGTTTATCCAAAATAGCTTGACCAATGAACAAATTGCTAAGAAAGAATACACCATTCAATTGGGATGAGAAGTGTGAAGCAAGTTTTTAGGAGTTGAAAACCAGGTTAACCACCGCTCCAATTTTAGCAGTTCTAGAAACAGGGCAAGACTTTACAGTATACTGTGATGCATCTAAAGAAGGTTTAGGTTGTGTATTAATGCAAGATCATAAAGTGATTGCTTATGGTTCAAGACAACTAAAACCACATGAAGTCAATTATCCAACTCATGATTTAGAGTTAGCAGCAGTAGTTTTTGCGCTAAAAGGATGGAGGCATTTTCTTTATGGAGCCAGATGTGAGTTATACACTAACCATAAAAGTCTTAAATATTTCTTCACTCAAAAGGAATTGAATATGAGACAGAAGCGTTGGTTGGAACTAATCAAAGATTTTTATTTAACAATCAACTATACTCCAGGTAAAGCAAATGTTGTAGCTGATGCTTTAAGCAGAAAGAGTGCAGATATTCAGTCTAGCAATCGGGAGCTACCAAAAGAGTTACAAATGGACTTGGAAAGATTAGAGCTTCAATTCATTAGAACAGAGGTTCTTGGAGGATTAGCTACTATGCAGGTAGTTGCAGAGCAGGACAGTGATCTTAAGCAAGAAATTTTTAGACATCAAGCAGAAGATCCTTTTATTGCTGAGGAAATTTGAAAGATATCTCAAGGGAAAAAATCAGTTTTTTGCCTTGGAGATTATGAGTCTTTATGGTTTCATGACCGTCTATGTGTTCCAGATGTGACTGAGATTAGAGATGTCATACTTAGAGAAGCACATGAAACACCATATTCTATACATCCAGGAAGTAATAAGATATATATGGATTTTAAAGAACTATTCTAGTGGAATAACATGAAAAGGGATATTGCTAAATATGTATCAGAATGCCATACATTCCAAAGGGTGAAGGATGAACATCAAAGTCCAGCAGGACCATTACAACCTTTGGATATTCCCGAATGGAAGTGGGAAGAAATAGGTATGGACTTCATCACAGGATTGCCCATGACACCTAAATGGAAGGATATGATATGGGTAATTGTGGACAGACTCACTAAGAGTGCACATTTTATTCCGGTAAATCAGAAAGATAATGCCAAGAAGTTAGTAGAAGTTTACGTCAAATAGATAGTAATTAAACATGGAGTACCCAAAAATATCGTAACTGGTAGGGGATCAGTGTTTACTTCAGCATTTTGGAAGCAATTGCATGAAGCCCTTGGTTCAAAGTTAGATTTCAGCATAGCATATCATCCTTAGACAGGAGGTCAAACTGAAAGAACAAATCAAATACTAGAAGACATGTTAAGAGCTTGTGCATTAGATTTTGGAGGTACATGGAAAGATCATCTACCATTGGCAGAATTTTCTTACAATAATAGCTATCAGAGTAGTCTGAAGGCAGCCCCATACCAAGTTTTGTATGGAAGGAAGTGTAGATCACCAATATGTTGGTATGAGCCTGGAAGCAGCAAAGAATTTGCACCAGACTATATTAAGGAAAGACAAGATATCATTGATAAGATCAGGGATATACTGAAAATAGCCTAGAGTAGGCAGAAAATTTATGCTGATCAAAGTCGAAGATCATGGCATCCAGAAGTGGGAGATATGGTATACTTGAAAGTAAGTCCAATGAAAGGGGTGAAAAGGTTCGGATTTAAAGGAAAGTTAAGTCCAAGATACATCGGACCATTCAAGATATTGAGTCAAAACAGAACTATAGCCTATGCTTTAGAGTTACCATCAAGATTGGCTCAAGTGCATAATGTTTTCCATGTGTCACAACTTTGTAAATGTTTGAAAGTTCCGGATGATGCAATCACACATCAGGAGATAGAACTACAAGCAGACTTGACCTATGTTGAAAAGCCCTATAAAATCTTGGAAGAGAACTGGAAAAGGTTAAGGAATAGAGCAATCAAATATTGCAAAGTACAGTGGGAACATCACCCTGAAAGGGAAGCCACGTGGGAGAAATAAGAGGATTTAAGAAAAGCCTATCTAGAACTATTCAGGAACATCTCCACAAACTTCGGGACGAAGTTTAATTTAAGGGGGGAAGTCTGTAACATCCCAGCATTTAGGAACTAACGAAGGGTAGATTTAGGAATTTGAAATGTTGCATGCATTCATCCGTGAAAATGTGGGTAAATTTTTCACCAAATAAAAACCTAAAGTGATCAAGGTTTCTTTCATACTTTGAGATTAGGTTTAGTCTTAAAGGATGATTGCTATAGACTTTGATATGATCTTTGTGGACTTATGTGTTATGGGAAATGAATTTGAATTTAAAACATTGAGTGTTTGAATTATAATTCAAAAGGATTTTTTGAATAATGTTTGAATCTTGATTTAATTAAGAGTTAACCAATAATAAATTAAACTTTATATAAAAAGAGCAATTAAGAATATGAATATCCATTTCATATTTACATTCAATAATAAGTTACAAAATGTAACTTAGGAAAAGCATTCACAATTTTTACAATAGTAAATAAATAAAGAATCATAGTTCTTTATTGATAATAGTACAATCTTTATTACTAAATAATAAAATAAAGATTACAAAAGGATAGAACTAAAATTACAAAAGAATATTACAAGTGACTATTCTATAAAGAAAAATAAAAAGCCTAAACTAAAATATTCATCTTCAAATCTGTACCTGCAAAATAAACAGAAACTTAATAGAAAAAGGAAAGTTAGGATTAGCATTGTTTTACTCTCAGACTTGTCAGTGAAGTGCACTGATCAAGGTTCATCATTGAGTAAACTTATAAAGAGGGGAAAGTTTCACCAATATGAAAGAATGTATCTTTCATAATTTTAAGCCATAAGTCAAATAAAAGCAAGGAGGGGCAAGTTTCACCAGCCAAGTAGATGTAACGAGATAAAAGTAACTTTCAAAATTCTGAACATATCCACATCTGTGCAGCAGGCACACAAGCATCACACACACCAAACTGCATGGTGTGTGCTGTCAACACCACAACAGCCGCACAGCCAAACAAAACTATCAACACAGCCGTGGGAAACCCATCCCCACATCATTCCTTTGCTCTTACACACCAAGCACATCAGCCAGCAGCTAAACCAAGAACAGCAGCCAGCAGCTAAACCAAGCCAAGCTAGATCAAACCAAGCTTTGATTCAAGAAACAGTAGCTGGTACCACTACCAGAACAACCCATATGAATCAACTAGATAAAGCTTAAATCCCTAAGCCTCAGACCAACATCATTGGTCTTAGGGATTTAAGAAAGGAACATTTCTATTTAATGCAAAACTCATCTTAAGCTTGCACCAAACCAAATCAAGAAAATAGAATCTAATCTTGTGTGCCATACAAAGATGGTGTCACAAGAACAGTTCTACATGAATCAGGATAAGCATTCAATTTTCACAGATCCAATCAATCAACTACAAATCATTTTCCTGTCATCACAGGAATCATAATTAAGTAATTCCTATGTATATCTTCACTGTTTGAAACCATTTGATATCAAACTACATCTGAATTCTTAAGTCAACAAGTGTTAATACAGTGATTTCATCACACCATACTCACTATCATTAACCAAGTAATGACAGTGGTAAGTTATCAAAACCTCTAACTTTACCAAGTATTGATTTCAGAGCAACTGTATCATCTGAATCATATGAAATTTAAGCAAAAAATCATTTGATAAGCCACCAGTACCACCATAGTTCATCTTAAGCAGCAAGCCTCAGCTAACAATCATTTAGCATACTTAGAGACCATCAACACATGATCTAATTCATCCAGTATATAATCAAAAACAGGATATGAACCCTAAATGGAACAAATCATCTTAATCAGGACAAGACAGTAACCAGAGAGGTCACTAACAACATCTAGCATAGGATGAGCTAGCACAGAGAGTATGAGGGGAGAGGAAAAAACTCACCAAAGGTCCTCGCGGGAGACTAGAGAGGAAGCAGAGGTGGACAACGACCATGGCAGCATGGGGAGCGCCACAGGGGGGGCGCTGCGACCCATACAACACCACAGCGGCAACCATAGCCACGCCTAGAGGCGAGGTGAATCACCACGATGCACGACAGCAGCGGCGGCACCAGGATCCACGCCAGCCCCAAAACCTAGGGTTCGGGACGGCATTGATCTGTCACAGGAGAGCTCCATGCCCAAATACAGTTGGACAGGAGGGAAGAGCGAAGTCGACAACCTCCTCCTGCACCACGGCGGCGGCCAGAACGGTCCATGACGGCGGGAATCGTTAGCGGCGACACCACCGACCACGGGGTCGGGGATGGAGGAGGAGAGGAGTGAGCTCGAGGGTGAGAGACAGCGAGTGAGTGGGCTGAGTTGGGCCAGAACCCTTCGGGGTGGCTGTTTTGACTATGCCTAATGGGCCACAAGGGCCCAATAAGAATAAGCCAACCCAAAAACCTTTAAGGCCTGTTTTAATAAATAGGAAAAGACCAAAATGTCCCTAAACTTAATTGAATTGTAGAAAATAAAATAAAAGTCCAAAAATTATAAATAAAATATTTTTGGAATCACAATAATCCAAACTGTCAAATAAATTAAGAAAAAAAATTTAAACATATAAATTTTATTAAGAATTTGTAATTTATATATTCCTTATGGAATTTTACAAAATTATTGAAAGATGATAAAAATAAATAAAAATCACTTTCATCATATATTAATATTGTAGTATTTAAAAAAATACTAAACAAATATTTAATAACAATTTTTGATATTTAAGTGATAATTCTTATAAGAATTATTAAATCAATAAAAGTCAAATAAAATAAAAGAATACAATATTCTATTATAAATATTAAAAATTAATATTTATAAATCCTTTATTATTAAAAAAGAATTTTATTAATAATGGGGAGAATGCATATCAAGTTAAATTATGCATTACATTACTTTGCATAATCATTTTGCTTCTTTAAATATTGTCCTTCCAGGGCAATAATGATGTTTTTGTAGACATAGAAGCTCAAGGTCCAGTGCAAGCATCAGCCTTCACTACCTTGCAATCACAAGGCAAGTTCATCACTTGCTCATGTCCTTTGAAGTGTCTTTATCAAAGTATTTGCAAATTGTGTGTTATCATCTATACTATAGAAAAAGAAAACACTATTTTCTCAAGATACTAAATCTTAGATATCATCCTAAGTGATGATATGATGGAGAAATAGAACTTAGAGTTATACTTGCACTAATGATGAACAATTAGGAATTAATAACCATGACATCAGTGATTCTAGCGCCGTATATTACGCGTTAACCACGAGATTTGGAATGGGACAGAGAAGTCACCTGTATCCTTTTCCTCTTGTATGGAGGCAAGACGACCTTAACGTGACGTTGTGATTCCTTCTGCGGATCCAACATATGGGTGGGCACCCTTACGCCCCACACTTTTGGTGTCTAGATTATCTATGAATGTTGTTTAGGGAGATAGTCCATGTAAATGGTACTAATCCGGGCATCACTAGGTCATAGAGTCTTCGGGAACTCATCAGGGTTTTAGCCTGCCCGAAAGGGGGCTTAACGAAGGTGAGCTAGCCCGAAGGATCGTGCAGACATATGAGGTCGTGGAGAGGGCATTGATTGGCTTGGACAAACTACTAGGCCCCACATCATGGAATTGTGGTCGGGAAAGTACGCCCGGTTGTGCAACAAGGAGTTGATATCTCATGGGAAAAGTAACACACCTCTGTAGAGTGTAAGAACTATAACTTGTTACTCCATGTTCCGGGAAGGAGCTACGAACGCGGCAGGAAAGGAACTCCATGAAAGTTCTGGTCAACCTGTGAAGGCTGGTGGTCATAGATTTTAATAATAAAATCAACCTTTAAAGAAAGATTTACAAAAATTGCATAGTACCAACGACTGATAGTCCGAGGTGGTAGATAGAGCATCAAACTTCCTACCTTGCATATAATGAATTTGCTGAGTAACACTGTTACTCATCCTTTCCTTTGAATCCTTGATTAGACTTTGAGAACCCCGAACATACTCCAATGTATGCATCCGAGAGTCAAGAGGAGGTCTTCTATGAAGAGCCCAACTTGTATGGAGCCGTAGAAGGGGAGGATTACGACATAATCTATGGTGGAGAGTTCCAGGAGTCCGAATAATTACTATAGTTCTAGTAACCACTCGAGCCGAGCATCATGAACAATATATAGCGATAAGTTGCTGAGCTCAATTTGGAGTTTAAGTTTTAAATTTGAAACTTCCGCTGAAACACTTATATTTTGGTTTGTAAGTTGAATCTTTCGGAAGTCTTGAACTTCCGGTATTGTAACAATAATAATGTGTGTATGTTTGTAATATGGACGCGCAATGTTTCTGTTGTACCACTCTGAGGGATGTGATATTTACGGAACGGTGTTCTGTGGATGTCATGTCAACGACTATAGTGTACTACACATGCAGTGGTATGCTGAGTCACCACATATGTCAAGCTCGAGTTTCTAGAGATTTCGATAGTTTGAAATCATGGTGAATAGTAAGTATTTTTAGTGCATGCTTAGTAAGACTATGAACACAAATTCCAAACTAATACATGAGAAAGACAAAGTTTGTATTGTCTCAGTGGGTACTTCTTTGCAAAAAGATCTCCTCATAGAAGTGTTAGTGGAAGGGCATAAGTGTAAGCAAAAGGTTTGACCTTACATCCAAATTGTTAAGAATGTAAAACAGAATATGTTCCGGAAACAAACTTTACAAATAGAGAGAAACTATAATGATATGATCATAAATGTTTCAGCTAATACTATAAAAGTAGGATTCAAGATTTTATTCTGCCCCTTGCAGAATTTCATTCTTGATTCACTTGTCTTATTATTGGAATAATACATACCTACGAACTACAAAGAAAGTTTGATGGACCTAAGTACAAGAAATGACTAAGAGTCATTAAATCCCAAATTAAGTAACATTTGAGATTGTAAAGTAAAAGTTACTTGATCTCATTAAGTAATGGAATTTACTTAATCCCTCCCACTAAACTTCAAAGTTGAAAGGGATGGAAATGAAACTTAAAAGGAAGACATAAAGGCTTGTTTTGTCAAAAAGCTATTTTGACAAATGCTTAATGTCTATTGGATTCAATAAGTAGGTAAGTCCAATTTGGAAATTGGCTAAGGACTGTTCAAAACTGCAATGTCTTCAAGAGATTGAAGCGAAAGGTTCTAGCTGGTACAACAGGCAGTTTTTGATAAATTAGGAATTGCTGAAGTCTTGTAGTAAACATTCTTGATTTGATGCAAGATCAAAGAATTTTGTATTTACCAAGATTATCAAGAAGGGCGTTAAATTGAGTGGGATCTAAAGAGTTTTCCTAATAGAATATGTGGTCAACATATTTGAGTGGGAGATGAGTGACATCCTAGAATGTCAAATATTGTTGAGATATTTGAGTGGGAGCGTAACAACATTCTTGAATATGTGATTGACATATTGGTGAACAATGTGCTGGGTCTTAGAAATGATTGGATTATTAAATGAAATTGGACAGTATGTGACCCATGTTCTTAGTTGTAAACAACAAAGATTCTAGAATTATTTCTGATCGAACTACTGAATCAGAGTTAAGTTTAGCGCAAAGGAAGCATGGTCAGAATCAAAGTTACAAGGGTTGCACTAGGATTAAAACTATAAAGATATAGAAGTATTGGGATACTTGAAAATTAGCAAGTATAATTTTGGTTTGAAGGAAGTTCGACTTTCGACTAAGTGTGTTTATAGTTATACATGACATCCTGAAAATCCAATTGATTGATAGATCGTCATTGTATATACTAGAAACCGAAGTCTCACTTTGTCACCAAAATGCTAATAGTGCATTATATAATAATGGGATTAATTTCAAATAGGTGGCATTATTGATTTAAAAAATAGGACCTTATGAATCTAGTAAAACAAATTTAGGACAGTAAGTCCTCCATGAGAAAGCATGATTGATAAAACACATATGAGATATGGTTTATGATTAGTAGCAATGCAACTAGATTATTTGTACTCTAGTGCAAGTGGGAGACTGAAGGAAATGTGCCCTAGAGGAAAATAATAAAGGAGTTTATTTAACACATTTCATTAGTTCATAATAGTTTTATATCATGCTATAACTATATCAATAGGAAACATTGATATAGGTGTGATATGTAAACAAACCCATGTCCCTAGTAGCCACTATTTAACTAGTTCATTGGTCAACAGATGGTCAAAGGTTTCCTAACCATGTTGGTTCTTTGGCACCTATTGACAATGGAGATATCTCATTAGAGAATGAGATAGTGGACATCGTTCCGTAGATGATTGTTGCAACAAAATCATATCACAAAGTTCACAGTTGCAATTGTCAAAAACATAGTGACTTGTTCCTCAGACCATGCGACCATATTTAATCACTATCACCCGAGAGAGCTTTGAGAGCATCAAACATCACTCTGTGAAATAGTGATTATAAAGGTGTTATTAAGTACTCAGAGGCGACCGGTTGAGGCGTATGTGTCAAGAGCGGGATTTGTACGTCCATGTGATGGAAGATACTCTAGGCCCACTCAGATTAGTTATATCAAATATGTTGCGTAACATGTGAGTAAGTCACGGGATATCACTGTCAACACCCGGATTTTTAATCCCAGATGCCTGTTATGCCATACATCGCAATCCCAGGATTACCATTTTTGCGAGACATAACAAAATTGGATACCACAGTACATCATCCATTACAAACCATACATAAGGTCTTACACAAATACGGATCTCAGGATCCAGTTCTTAATACAACTTCAAGCAGCGGAATACATAATAATAACGGTAGCGTAGGCAAAGCTCTATCTTCGGGGTCACAGGCAATGCTGACGATGGGAGATGATCCTAGTTGTCGTAACCTTCCTGGGGTCCATCCTCCAGATACTCCTCTTCATAGTCTGGCCACGGGAATAGCCAGGGACAAAGCCATGAGTACTCTTTAAGTACTCGCAAACTAATACTAACAAGTGAAGGGATTTTTTGATAATGGGACACTAGGCTCTAGGGTTGTTTTGCAAAAGCCAGATTTACTTCTACTAGGTGCTGAAACAAGAATACTAGTTGAAGTTTAAAACACCTAAGTGGGAACTTGTATCTCATATCACAACCCTGTTGTGGTCAAGTCAAAATCTCAATACATTTCACAAGTCATTTTGAAAACATCTGACAGGGGAACAATATGGCCACTCCAACTGTCCATAACCACGGACGCGGCTATTCGAATAGTTTGACACTCTGCAGAGATTGTACACTTTCACCACAACATTCGATACATCCGTCAGGAACAAATCCTGAATTCACCATACTCAGTATGCGGATAATCAATCCTAACCTTTCAATTACACGCCCTAGTATAAGCACCTCTCCTATGAGTTTGGCCTCCCAACCATGACCAACTGTCATGTTGGGTACTGCACAGGTGGACAATCTTCACAAGGTAGCCTCATCTCAGACCTTGGCCGTGAGGGAACCAATACTAAGGTATATAAGTTTCCATTCAAGCCCTACCCAATCTTCGGGTATTGTGGTTGTACGGTAAACTTGGAATGCTATCGCATCCACACAACCATCAGTTTTATAAAAGGGCTAAGGCTCATGCCTCAACATTTTCATCACCAAAATCATCTGGTGTTCAGAAACACATGTCAAAACATCTCAGTAGAATGATCCATCATTCTAAGGTTTTCATAAACATTTTTCCACAAGTATTCACATCTAAATTTGATCAAGTTTTAAGCTTAGCACTAGCCTCTACAAGTGGGGGTAAGCACTAATGAGGGGTGGTAAACAAGTGGAGTTTCAACTAAGTTCAATCTTATGCCTTAGGATGACATCAAGATTATCTAACTTAGGCCAAATTTTATGCTCTTTATGCAACCTTCGAATATCTTTCTAGAATCTACAAGTTACTTAAGTACATTCTAAGGAAGTAGCTTTGATAAAGAAATAAAGTAGAAAGCTTGCAAATAAAACTAGGAGGGGGTATCAAGTGGGTATGATCACATATGCTTAGGGCATATAGTGGGCATGGTAACAAGTAAGGGTTTGTTTGCATCAGTAGAGTATCTTGAAGTGTTAGCTTGCATAATTGCAAGTATAAGCTTGCATAGGTCAACTTGATTAGTAAGGCTTGCCTTGTGCAGAGCAGTGGTTGAAGTTCTCCTCGACTTCTTCTTCATAGTATCGTCCTTCCTCCTTGTATCCTTGGTCGGTACTAGCGTCTATAAATAAATACGATGTACACAATCACCAAACAATACTTAACTACTTGCAATCATCACACAAAAGGGTCCTATAGATGATCTAGTATCATCACTAACATTACAAGATTAAAGCTTGGTTTAATTCCTTTTATTTTTAGAAAAGTAATTTCTACTCATTGAAAAACTACTTAAGATTTAATATTCTCCAAACCAAACATGGGATCATGTTGACACATGTCATCAGCACATATTTTAGTCCATGGGAATGTGATTTAAAGTGGTGCCACAATTTAATAAGGTTTTACCCTTTTATTTTAATTAAATAAGTGACTAGAAATGCATATGTGGCATTCTTTTATTACTTGGTCATTATTTTTGTAAGTAAACCCATATATTTTTATATATTCTGAAAGTTATGGTTAAATGTGATTTTTGAGAGTTGGAATCAACTCAAAAGCTATTATGGTTTAAATTTGAAAAATGTTTTAATGCAGAAAAGCTTCTGCCTTGTTATTTTTACCAAGGATGATCTACAGATCCAAATGACTTGAATCCAACGGGCTTGGATTCAGCATTTCCAGACCTTTCTAACAAAATTGGTTTCATTAATTTGGTACACTGGATCGATCTGGGTTGATTTTTGAATCTAGGTGCAAAAGTGTGTTTGAAATAAAATGGAAAAGATTAAATTCAAAAGACTGGGCTGCGCGGGAAATGATACTGGGCCGGCCTGCTAAGCATAGCGCTTACGCGGGCTGGTTAAGTTGCTGTCCCCATGCGTCAGTGAGACGAGGGGGGCGAAGCGGTATGGGGCAATATGAGCCGTGGGATCTGGTTCTAATCTAATGGATGAGGGTCATCGTCGACGTTGGGCAACGCCGGCGAGACTGAAACCTAACGCGACAGGTGGGGGTCGTTGGGGGCTCACCGGGGCTTAGGCGAGGGTCGGCGAGGCGGGCGAACAACGAAGTCGACGACGGCGAACCTCCTGGTACCGACAGCTTCTCCTGGGGCGGCTCTAATCGCTGGCCCCCTTCTTCTCCTGCAGCGGCAGGCTCCGGTGAAATTCCGGCGAAGTGCTGCGCGCCTTGCTCCGGGAACAGGGTGGAACGATCAGTGAAGAGAGGGGAGTGAGATGGTGTGCTCAATTTTGGCTGGGGGTGGCCTCTATTTATAGTTGCGACGATGGGACCGAACGGGATGGACAGGCGATGGTGGCGACATGGCTACGGGCTGCTAGAGGCATGGCCGGCGATGGCGATCGCTTGGTGGTCTCCTGGCGATGCTCTACGGCTTTAATGCGCTTGTAGGGGCGGTGGCAAATGGTCTGGAACACGCGATGCTCTGCGCGGACGAGGCGGCGTCTTCGACGGCGAGCGGTGGATGTGAGGCATGGGGCGGCGAACGGGGATGTCTGGCGGTCTCCTGGGTCGGTGGTGATCGTGTATGCACGCGGCGAGGGAGGCGTGCGGTCTGTGGGCGTGTGTCGAGGGCGGCGCTCTGGCGCACGCTCAACATGGTTGACAGAGGCACGGGCGCGGCGTTCCTGGGTGCTCTGGTCGGTGTCTTCGAGGCAGGGCTGGTCGAGAGGGGGAGGTGAGGCATGGGTGATCTCCCAGACAAGGTTGGCATGGCTAGTTTCTCTCCTAGCTTGCTATCCACACTGGGGTGACATGGTGAGCTTCGGCTGTTCACCATCGATGGCATTGCCAAGCTTACAGTGGGGCTAGTGCTTGGTTTAGCTTGCTAGATGATCTACTGAGGTTGCTGTGAGCTAGAGAGGGATCAAGTTAGGCTCCAATCACTACTCACAATAGTGTTTAGGATTTGGATGATTTGTATCTGCAAGGTGTTTGATGAAATGGCCGCAAGAATTCAAGTTTTGAATTTTGAAAAGATTTTTCGTGGGTGTGCTAGGTTGGTGCTGGTGAGTCTGCAAATGCTTGGGTTTTGAAAGTTGAGCTTGTTTGAGTGGTTTTTGAAAAAGTGGGATCTTCCAATATGATAAATATTCAATTTTGAACTGTCCTTTAAACTATGCATTTGAATGTTTCTGGATGATCACAAAGTGGGCCTTGATACTTTGTTAGGAGTACTATCAAGGGGCGCAAAGATCCAAACAAGTTTCTGTTAAGTTCTGAAAGTTTGGGACAGTCAAAGTAGGCATGGGAGTTAAATTGGTCAAAATGACTTCCCTTATTTTGTTTATTTTGATTTATTTGTCTTTGGGAAAAGTTTGGGAATTTTTTAGATGATGTTTAATTCACCTAAGAATCCATTTACAAGCAAAGAGACACACAAACAAGGTGGTTCAAAAGAATTCAAATTGGAATGCATACACACATGCATGCTTTCATATTTTTATTTAGAAAAGTTTTTGTTAACCCTAAATTTGATGATTAGAGTTTGATGATCCAAGCTTAGTATTTTTGGGATGTTACAAACCTTCCCCCCTTAAAAAAAATCTCGTCCCGAGATTTGAAAAAGGACGAAAAAGATTACCTAGGATTTGAAGAGATCGGGAAACTCCGTCCCGATGTGATCTTCGCGCTCCCAGGTAGCTTCCTCTTCTGTGTGGTTGCTCCACTGAATCTTGAGAAACTTGATGCTTCGGGTTCGGGTAGTTCTGTAAGCTTCTTCCAAAATACGGATGGGTACTTCGGGATAGGTCAGGTCATCGTTGATCTCTATGGTCTGATGATCAATGTTATTGAACACTTCGGTCTTCTCTGGGACTTCGAGACACTTGCGAAGTAATGAGATATGGAACACGTGGTGCACGGCTGGCATCTCTTCGGGTAGTTCCAATTGATACGACACTTCTCCTCGACGGTTCAGAATCTTGAAGGGTCCGATATATCTGGGGGCTAACTTTCCTTTGAGTTGGAAACGTTGCATTCCCTTCAACGGCGACACCTTCAGATAAACAAAATCTCTTATGTTGAAGGCGAGGTCTCGACGTCTCTTGTCGGCGTAACTCTTCTGTCTGGACTGGGCGGTCTTGAGGTGCTCACGAATCTTGTGAACCTTCTCTTCTGCTTCTCGTAGGATATCGGGTCCGAAAATCTGACTCTCTCCTACTTCCGACCAGTTCAAAGGGGTGCGACACTTCCTTCCATACATGAATTCAAATGGGGCCATTTGCAAACTGGCTGGGTAACTGTTGTTGTATGAAAATTCTGCAAACGGCAAACAGTCTTCCCACTTAGATCCATTTTCTAACACACATGCTCTCAGCATATCTTCGAGTATTTGATTTACTCGCTCCGTTTGTCCATCGGTCTGAGGGTGATATGCGGTGCTGAAATCTAGGCGGGTTCCTAAACCTTCTTGGACTTTCTTCCAGAACCTCGAGGTAAATTGAGTTCCTCGATCCGATACGATGTTCTTGGGGACTCCATGCAAACTAACTATCCTAGCGATGTACAACTCTGCTAGCTTCGAACTCTGATATGTGGTCTTGACGGGTAAGAAATGGGCGACTTTGGACAATCGGTCCACTATGACCCAGATAGAGTCATTTCCCCCTACTAGAAGTAGGCAATCCGGTGATAAAGTCCATTCCAACGGAAACCTATTTCCATTCCGGAATCTGCAATGGTTGCAACAATCCAGCGGGTCTTTGATGTCCTGCCTTGACTCGCTGACATATGTCACACTTGGCGATATAGCTTCCGATTTCTCTCGTCATCTTATGCTACCAAAATTGCTCTTTCAAATCTTGATACATCTTAGTTCCTCCTGGGTGGATAGAATAAAGAGTATCATGAGCTTCCTTCAAAATAACTTCTTTCAACTCAGAATCTGCTGGTACACAAAGGCGTCCTTTGTACCACAGAACTCCTTCTTCGTCTTCGGTGAATCCGGGTACTTTGCCTGTACCAATACGACGCTTGATTCCGTCGATACTAACATTTACCTTCTGCGCCTCTTTGATATGGCTGATCAAAGTGGGTTGAAGTTCTATGCTAGACAAAAATCCTTCACTCACTAATTCTATTCGAAAATCTTCCATCTCTTTGTGCAAGCTTGGTTGCGCCTTTAAGATCATGGAGTTCAAGCGGCACAACAATCTGCTAAGGGCATCTGCTACCACATTGGCTTTACCAGGGTGATAGTGAATGTCCAGATCGTAATCCTTGATTAGCTCAATCCATATTCTCTGTCTCATATTCAGCTCCTTGTGAGTGAATATATACTTCAGACTCTTGTGATCCGTATAGATCTCACAACGATTTCCCATCAGGTAATGTCTCCATGTCTTCAGGGCTAGAACTACGGCTGCGATTTCGAGGTCATGGGTTAGGTAATTTTGCTCATGTTGCTTCAGTTGTCGAGATAGATAAGATATAACTTTGCCTTCTTGCATTAGCACACATCCGAGACCGATCTTGGATGCGTCACAATACACGTCGAAGGGCTTCGTGATATCATGCATGATCAAGATTGGGGCTGAAATGAATCTCCTCTTGAGTTCTTGAAAACTTGCTTCAGATTTCTCCGTCCATTCAAACTTCTTGTCTTTCTTCAGCAATTGGGTCATGGGTCGGGGGATACTCGAGAATCCTTCTACGAACTTGCGGTAATATCCCGACAATCCGAGAAATGCACGAGCTTGGGTTTGAGTGGTTGGGGCTTGCCAATCTTCTACATCTTTCAATTTTGCGGGGTCAACGGCAATTCCTCCGGCTGATACAATGTGACCAAGGAATCCTACCTCCTATAACCAGAATTCACATTTGCTAAACTTGGCATACAACTGATGCTCTCTAAGGGTTCCAAGAATGGTCCTTAGGTGTAGCTCATGTTCTTCGTCTGATTTGGAATAAATCAGAATGTCATCGATGAAAACAACGACAAACTTATCCAGGAAGTCCATAAAAATCTTAATCATGAGATTCATGAAATAAGTGGGGGTATTGGTTAATCCAAAAGACATGACGGTATACTCGTATAATCTATAACGGGTGGTAAAGGCAGTCTTTGGAATATCCTCTGCATGAATTTTGAGTTGATGATAGCTAGTCCTAAGATCAATCTTAGAAAACACTTTGGCGCCGGTCAACTGATCAAACAAATCTTCTATCTTGGGCAAGGGGTATTTGTTCTTGATGGTGACATCATTCAACTTCTGATAATCCGTACACAAACGGTTACCTCCATCCTTCTTGTCCACAAACAAGACAGGTGAGCTCCATGGTGACGCACTTGGTTGAATCAATCCAATTTCCAACATGGCATCCAGTTGCTTCTTCAGTTCTTCTAGTTCCGACGGGTTCATACTATATGGTCTCTGGGCTATGGGTCCAGTTCCAGGAATTAGTTCGATGATAAACTCGATATCCCGATCTGGGGGCATACCAGGCAAAACATCTGGAAATACATCAGGGTATTCACAGACTATCCGTACTTGGTCAATGGTAGGTTGGGCTATACTCTTGTTGCACTTGAATTGGCGAGGTAAGGTTTCAGATATATGCTCGACTGATATTTCGGCTGTACTGGTCATGGTTATTGATTTCTTGGCACAGTCAATCAATCCTTTATGTTTGGACATCCAGTCCATTCCTAGTACTACTTCCAGACCTTTAGTTCCGAGTACTATCAGATTAGCATAAAAATCTATGCCATGGATTCAGATAGGGATGACTTTGCAAATTTGCCTAGCCTTGGTGGTTGATCCGGGAATTTGAACAATCATAACATGCTTCTGTTTGGTTGGTTGAATTTTACTAGTGCATGCAAATTCTTCGGTGACAAATGAATGCGATGCACCAGAATCAAACAACACTCTTGAAAGTACTGAATTAACAGAAAACATACCCAACACGATGTCTGGCGCTTCCTGAGCTTCTTCAGCATGCATGAGAAAAAGACGGCCATTGCGGTTGAGCGAATTCCATGGGGCAAACCTCCTTCCTGACTGAACACGACGCTGTTGCTGAGCTGGGACATTGGTATTGGGTGGTGCGGCATTCTTCTTGTTGGGGCACTCGTTGGAGTAGTGACCCTTATTTCCACAGTCATAACAAGTTAC
Organism: Avena sativa; assembly: GCA_916181665.1. Classification (NCBI taxonomy): domain Eukaryota; kingdom Viridiplantae; phylum Streptophyta; class Magnoliopsida; order Poales; family Poaceae; genus Avena; species Avena sativa. The sequence goes on from OV702284.1 coordinate 87,802,947, forward strand.
CTGCGACTTGTCCTTTGCTTCTACAGGCACAGCATTGCTTCCAGTACTCGGGGCAGTGTTGGTGTTGGTGGCAGCATTGTTGTTGTTGAACTTTGGTGGGGCACGGTTGAAATGGCTAGGGTTGCCGGGGTTGTTGTGATTTCCTCCGGGCCTAGGATTTCCACGGTTGGGATAGGTCGGACGGTTCATCGGGGGTCTGTTGGTTCTTGGGACAAATCCTGGAGATGGGTTAGGGTGGTACTTTGGGGTCTGATGGGTTCCTGGCTGATGCATCATGCGACGCTTGCGGTTATCATTGGCTTGGTTGATCTTTCCTTCCATCTGGATAGCAGAGTCGACAAGGGCTTCAATATCAGCAAAGGGGATATTGACTAACACAGTCTGCATCTCATTGTTCAGACCATTCAGGAATATTTCTTTCTTCTTGGCTTCGGTGTCAATCTCATCTGGGGCATACCTAGCTAATGACAAGAATTTGTCACGGTATTCCACTAAAGTCACCCTTACTTGCTTCAGTTCTCTGAACTCATCTCTCATCCTCTTGATCAAACCTGGTGGCACGTGGGTTCTGCTAAACTTGACCTTAAATTCCTCCCAGGTCATCATCTGGTCTCCGGTCATTGCACGAACACTATTCCACCATGCCCTGGCATCTCCGGCTAGATAGTGGGTGGCGAACAGAACTTTCTCGTTCGCTTCCACTCTGGCGACTTCCAGGTTATTTTCCATGGTTTGCAACCAATCATCGGCGTCTAGGGGTTCTTCTAACTTAGTGAAAACAGGTGGGTTGGTATTCTGGAAATTCTTGAGCTTAGATCCATGGTTGTCTTGATTTCCGTGGCCTTGGTTGTTGTGGGCAAGCTGAGCTATCTGTTGCAGGGTGGCTAGGTTGGCTTGACGTTTCGCTCTTTCAGCTTCGCGGTCAGAAACCAACATTTGCAGGATCTGCAACATCGGGTCCGGGGATGAACCACTTCCTCCGCGTGGCATCTGAAGATTGAGATAGATCATGAGAAAAGAGGGAAATTTCTAAGGTTTCGGTACTTTGAAAAGTTTTTAAAGTTTGACTCAGATTTTCTAGCAACTTGATTTTCATTCATTCATTCACAGCACATGATCCAAACACACACCACAACAAAGGAAAACAGATGGTTTTAAGAACCATTCTGGGGACTACGATATAGTGGAACCGAATACTACTCACTACGCTAGTGCTCAAGTGCTACTACTCCTCGGAATCAGTGGCTTCATCATCTTCATCATCATCGATGAAGGCGAAATCATCCTCATCGGTGAAGAAATCCATAGCCTGATCCTCCAGAAAATCATCATCATCGCTGAGATAGGAGTAGGGGTCTCCACGAAGATCCTTTCCGGCATTCTCCCTTTCTTCCAACTGCATGTTTCTCTCATGGATGGTCTCCTCCAAAGATGAGATACAGTGGTGAAGATGGGCAATGATGCGCTCCCTCTTGTCGAGCTGATGGCGGCGAGACTTGCGATCCTTCGCTAGCATCGCGATGGTTTGGTCCTTCATCTTGATGATGGCGGACTTGTGGTTGGAGTAGTCACGGCAGTTATCCAACTCCTGCTGACGATCATACATCATGAAGCTAAGGTGGTCCAATTGAGTCTTCAGCTCAGGGTGGTATGGGGCTTCGAGTGGTTGTCCATTTGCATGCCTTGGGCAAAACTTAAAGAGGGTTCCTTTGATCTGATTGGTACTTTGCCCACACAAACAGGAAAGAGCTTCCTGCATGGCCCTGGCAAGTCCATCGAGCCAGTTGTTCTCTCTTAAGGTAAACTGAATTGCCTCAGCAGTGGGAGGTTCAATCTTTCCTCGGAGACTTGCAACAATTAGCCACTGCAGATGTTCTCCTCCTTGATCATTGAGCTGAGCTCCGAAGAACTCGGGGTGCGGACGCTCCAGAAGTTACGAAAGCTGGTCCAAATCCCTCTCAAAGATAAGGTCTCCTCCATTCCCCAACTGATAAAACGTGTTGTACTTCACTTCCATCTATTAAGAATATAGGATGAGTAAGTTAGTAGAGTGATCAAGTGTCTCAATATTTATGTATTTTGCAAGAGTTTTTAAGGAACATGAATTTTCATGAAAGAATCAAGGTGATAAGAATGGGAATAAGTTTTTGTAAATATTTGTTTTCTTTGGTTTTGAAACTAAGTTTTTGGATTCAAACGTCCAGTCTAACTAGGGTTTCCTATGGTCAGGATGGCTCTGATACCAACTTGTCAACACCCGGATTTTTAATCCTAGATGCCTGTTATGCCATACATCACAATCCCAGGATTACCATGTTTGCGAGACATAACAGAATTGGATACCACAGTACATCATCCATTACAAACCATACATAAGGTCTTACAAAAATACGGATCTCAGGATCCAGTTCTTAATACAACTTCAAGCAGTGGAATACGTAATAATAACGACAGCGTAGGCGAAGCTCCATCTTCGGGGTCACAGGCAATGCTGACGATGGGAGATGATCCTAGTTGTCGTAACCTTCCTGGGGTCCATCCTCCAGATACTCCTCTTCATAGTCTGGCCACGGGAATAGCCAGGGACAAAGCCATGAGTACTCTTTAAGTACTCGAAAACTAATACTAACAAGTGAAGGGATTTTTTGATAATGGGACACTAGGCTCTAGGGTTGTTTTGCAAAAGCCAGATTTACTTCTACTAGGTGCTGAAACAAGAATACTAGTTGAAGTTTAAAACACCTAAGTGGGAACTTGTATCTCATATCACAACCCTGTTGTGGTCAAGTCAAAATCTCAATTCATTTGACAAGTCATTTTGAAAACATCTGACGGGGGAACAGTATGGACACTCCAACTGTCCATAACCGCGGACGCGGCTATTCGAATAGTTTGACACTCTGCAGAGATTGTACACTTTCACCACAACATTCGATACATCCGTCAGGAACAAATCATGAATTCACCATACTCAGTATGCGGATAATCAATCCTAACCTTTCAATTACACGCCCTATTATAAGCACCTCTCCTGTGAGTTTGGCCTCACAACCATGACCAACTGTCATCTTGGGTACTACACAGGTGGACAATCTTCACAAGGTAGCCTCAGCTCAGACCTTGGCCGTGAGGGAACCAATACTAAGGTATATAAGTTTCTAGTCAAGCCCTACCCAATCTTCGGGTATTGTGGTTGTACGGTAAAATTGGAATGGTATTGCATCCAGACAACCATCAGTTTTATAAAGGGCTAAGGCTCATGCCTCAACATTTTCATCACCAAAATCATCTGGTGTTCAGAAACACATGCCAAAACATCTCAGTAGAATGATCCATCATTCTGAGGTTTTCATAAAAAAATTTCCACAAGTATTCCCATCTAAAGTTGATCAAGTTTTAAGCTTAGCACTAGCCTCTACAAGTGGGGGTAAGCACTAATGAGGGGTGGTAAACAAGTGGAGTTTCAACTAAGTTCAATCTTATGCCTTAGGATGACATCAAGATTATCTAACTTAGGCCAAATTTTATGCTCTTTATGCAACCTTCAAATATCTTTCTAGAATCTACAAGTTACTTAAGTACATTCTAAGGAAGTAGCTTTGATAAAAAAATAAAGTAGAAAGCTTGCAAATAAAACTAGGAGGGGTATCAAGTGGGTATGATCACATATGCTTAGGGCATATAGTGGGCATGGTAACAAGTAAGGGTTTGTTTGCATCAGTAGAGTATCTTGCAAGTGTTAGCTTGCATAATTGCAAGTATAAGCTTGCATAGGTCAACTTGATTAGTAAGGCTTGCCTTGTGCAGAGGTGTGGTTGAAGTTCTCCTCGGCTTCTTCTTCGTAGTATCCTCCTTCCTCCTCGTATCCTTGGTCGGTACTAGCGTCTATAAATAAATACGATGTACACAATCACCAAACAATACTTAACTACTTGCAATCATCACACAAAAGGGTCCTATAGATGATCTAGTATCACCACTAACATTACAATATTAAAGCTTGGTTTAATTCCTTTTATTTTTAGAAAAGTAATTTCTACTCATTGAAAAACTACTTAAGATTTAATATTCTCCAAACCAAACATGGGATCATGTTGACACATGTCATCACCACATATTTTAGTCCATGGGAATGTGATTTAAAGTGGTGTCACAATTTAATAAGGTTTTACCCTTTTATTTTAATTAAATAAGTGACTAGAAATGCCTATGTGGCATTCTTTTATTACTTTGTCATTATTTTTGTAAGTAAACCCATATATTTTTATATATTGTGAAAGGTATGGTTAAATGTGATTTTTGAGAGTTGGAATCAACTCAAAATCTATTATGGTTTAAATTTGAAAAATGTTTGAATGCAGAAAAGCTTCTGCCTTGTTATTTTTACCAAAGATGATCTACATATCTAAATGACTTGAATCCAACGGGCTTGGATTCAGCATTTCCATACCTTTCTAACAAAATTGGTTTCATTAAATTTGGTTCATTGGATCGATCTGGGTTGATTTTTGAATCTAGGTGCAGAAGTGTGTTTGAAATAAAATGGAAAAGATTAAATTCAAATGACTGGGCTGCGTGGGAAACGATACCGGGCCGGCCTGCTAAGCACAGTGCTTACGCGGGCTGGTTAAGTTGCTGTCCCCACGCGTCAGTGAGACGAGGGGGTGCGAAGCGGTACGGGGCAATATGAGCCGTGGGATCTGTCTCTAATCGAATGGCTGAGGGTCATCGTCGACTTTGGGCAACGCCGGCGAGACTGAAACATAACGCGGCAGGTGGGGGTCGTTGGGGGCTCACCGGGGATCAGGCGAGGGTCGGCGAGGCGGGCGAACGACGAAGTAGACGATGGCGAACCTCCTGGTACCGGCGGCTTCTCCTGGGGAGGCTCCAATCGCTGGTCCCCTTCTTCTCCAGCAGCGGCAGACTCCGGTGAAATTTCGGCGAAGTGCTACGCGCCTTGCTCCGGGAACGGGGTGGAACGATCAGTGAAGAGAGGGGAGTGAGATGGTGTGCTCAATTTGGCTGGGGGTTGCCTCTATTTATAGTTGCGACAATGGGACCGAACGGGATGGACAGGCGACGGTGGCGACATGGCTACGGGCTGCTAGAGGCATGGCCGGCGATGGCAATTGCTTGGTGGTCTCCCGGCGATGCTCTACGGCTTTAATGTGCTTCTAGGGGCGGTGGCAAATGGTCTGGAACACGCGATGCTCAGCGCGGCCGAGGCGGCGTCTTCGACGGCGAGCGGTGGCTGTGAGGCATGGGGCGGCGAACGGGTATGTCTGGCGGTCTCCTGGGACGGAGGTGATCGTGTATGCACGCGGCGAGGGAGGCGCGCGGTCTGTGGGCGTGCGTCGAGGGCGGCGCTCTGGCGCACGCTCGGCATGGTTGACAGAGGCACGGGCGCGGCATTCCTGGGTGCTCTGGTCGGTGTCTTCGAGGCAGGGCTGGTCGAGAGGGGGAGGTGAGGCATTGGTGATCTCCTAGGCATGGCTAGTTTCTCTCCTAGCTTGCTGTCCACACTGGGGTGACATGGTGAGCTTCGGCTGTTCACCATTGATGGCATTGCCAAGCTTATAGTGGGGCTAGTGCTTGGTTTAGCTTGCTAGATGATCTACTGAGGTTGCTGTGAGCTAGAGAGGGATCAAGTTAGGCTCCAATCACTACTCACAATAGTGTTTAGGATTTGGATGATTTGTATCTGCAAGGTGTTTGATGAAATGGCCGCAAGAATTCAAGTTTTGAATTTTGAAAAGATTTTTGGTGGGTGTGCTAGGTTGGTGCTGGTGAGTCTGCAGATGCTTGGGTTTTGAAAGTTGAGCTTGTTTGAGTGGTTTTTGAAAAAGTGGGATCTTCCCATATGATAAAGATTCAATTTTGAATTGTCCTTTAAACTATGCATTTGAATGTTTCTGGATGATCACAAAGTGGGCCTTGATACTTTGTTAGGAGTACTATCAAGGGGCGCAAAGATCCAAACAAGTTTCTGTTAAGTTTTGAAAGTTTGGGACAGCCAAAGTAGGCATGAGAGTTAAATTGGTCAAAATGACTATTCCCTTATTTTGTTTGTTTTGATTTATTTGTCTTTGGGAAAAGTTTGGGAATTGTTTAGATGATGTTTAATTCACCTAAGAATCCATTTACAAGCAAAGAGACACACAAACAAGGTGGTTCAAAAGAATTCAAATTGGAATGCATACACACATGCATGCTTTCATATTTTTATTTAGAAAAGTTTTTGTTAACCCTAAATTTGATGATTAGAGTTTGATGATCCAAGCTTAGTATTTTTGGGATGTTACAATCACTTATCATTACAAGTTAAAATTATCATTGTCGGTAACGAGGTTGAACCCTACATGGTGATGTCGATGATCAAATCTTGAACAATGCAAGTATCAGAAGGACAAAAGTTACTTGACACATATTGTTTAAGGTTCAGTACGATGGAGAATCGTGAGTGCATAGGGGTTATATGGGCATCTTGGTCCCTCTATGTATCATTGATAGAGATCATGTCTATGACATTCCCGAATCATAGGGATGCATGCTTAAGGGCATTACGATGCTTAGAGATCTACCTATAAGAAGGAATCCCAAAAGATAGTGAAACCAGAATGGTTCTGGGGAAATCCAAAGTTGTTCGGAGAAAGAAAGACGAAAAGGGACTGAAAGGAGTTTCAGATAAATGGGAATTTAAATATGCATTTATTATATGTCAATTGTGACTTAATATATTCGAAATAATATTTAAATTAAGATTTATAAATGCAAATTTCTTATTAGGCCAAACCCCGGAGGGATTTTACCTAGAAGGGAAGCGGTAGGAAAAACAGAAAGATAAACATTAAGTGATCGGCAGATAATATGTAACATCCCAATTTTTAATCCTATTTGTTTAAGTAGGAGTCCAAAGTTTAGGGAGAAATAAAACTTTTTAGGATTTTTCTTACTATTGTTGTGTACTTGTGTAGAATGCTTGATCCTTGGTGTTGCCATGTTACTTATGTACTTGCCATGCTAGTGGGCCCTTGCTTGCTTGTTCACATGCTTAAGACTTATATCAATGCTTGTTAATCACTAGTACCACCATGGTTTTTGGTTTGGGAATCTAGAGAAGGACCCCAAAATTTGGCTAATTCCTTTATTTCCTTGCCATGTTGCAATTTTGGAGCTATGATGTGATCAAGCCAGAAACCCTCTCGGCCATGCAAGCTCATGCCTTGACACCTTGCCATGAGCACTCTAAAACCCACCATCCCCTCTTATTAAACCCCAACCCCAAGCCCATTGCATGTAGGTGTTTTGTACACTAGTTGCAATATGAGAAATGGTCACCTTAAATTCGTCCAATTTTGGAGGAACCTTGCAAGCTAATGGGAATGATGAAGGAAGCAACCAAGGCATGGACTCACTCATCTCACACCCCTCTACACCCCATACCCCTCTCTCTGCCATTCGAGGCTTGTGCTTGAAGGGAGCCTCAAGCAAAGTCACCCGTGAGCCCTAGTTGCCATAGATCACCCCCACACTCTTGCCACTCTCTCCACAACCGTTGCAACACATGCAAACACCCTGGCACGACTCCAACGTGCAGAGGTACACCACCCCACCCCCCTGGTAACCCCTGGTCACCCCAAGCCGAGAGAGAGAGGAAGGGCGACAGATTGCCAAAATCTTGTTTGGCCCCCTCTCCCGACCATGCTAGCCTCTCTTCTGTCGCGCCTGGGCCTCGCCGCGCGCGCAACTTCCCCAGGCACCGCCCACGTCCCTCCCTCGCTCACCCACAACCTCTCCTACCTCCAACCCGAGCCGGCCACATCGCCCTGGCCACGCCGCGCGTGCCCACGTTACCCCGCCCCTCTGGTGAAAACCGACATCGCTCGCGCGTGGAGGACACTGCCCTCTCCCCTCTCAACCACCCTGCACCAATACCCGCATAGCACCACGCCTAACCATAGATCGACTAGGACATGACCTTACGTCAAGAATGCTGTGGGCAGGGACAGCACAAGGTCAGTTCGCGCCATCCCGAGGCCACGAGCCTACCCACACGCGCCAGGCCCCTCTCACCCCCTCGCAGAGACGCTCCCCACTACGCGCCTGAACAATCCCCGCCCTCATCCCCTGCCACGGCCACCCGTGCACTCGGTGCACCGTGGGTCTCCCCTCTACGGCATAAAAACTCCTGAGCCACCCCTAACGCTTGCCATCCACTCCACTCCACCCCAGAGCGGAGTCGAGCTCGCTCGGCTCCTGGAGCCCACGCCGCTCGCTAGGATCCCTCTCCCTCCCAGCTTTCCACACATGCATGCATGACTCGAGAGGCACCTCCGACCCTACCCTTCCCTTTCCCCAGGAATAGATAGGGCATCGCCGGAGAGGAGCCGTGAACGCAGACGCCGCGAGGACATCCCCGACTGCCTCAGGAGCCCAAGCCACCGTTGCCGCCCCTCGTTCGGATCCACATCATCGACCGCTTCGTGCTAAGCCATACCCAACCCTCCTCTGCCCTAGGGTGAACCTGCCCAACCACCCCAGTAGCTGCTAGGGTTTGCGTCACCTCCCGCGTGAGGAAGACGATCCCTAGGACATTGGATCTCTTCGGATCTGACGACCCATGTCGCCCCTTACCCCTTCGCTGGCTCGCTGACGCACGGGGCCCCTACCAGGGATTTGAATCCCTAGATCTCTTTCGTGCTGCCGAGCAAATGGGCCGGCCCAGCCCTTGGCGCAGGCCGCGACCCAGACCCCCATGAACCCGGCCTTTTTCCTTTTCCTATTAATTTAACTTCCAGACTTTGTGTTGTAGCTTTAAATCCACCAAAAACCACCAACACCTCCTTTTGACCTGATTAAAATTTTGAGAGGTAGCCCCTGTAAATCCACACCACCTCTCACTGGTATATTGTTAAAACAGTGCCTGAAGCTTCTATGAGAATTTTGGGGTAAAATGATGCAGTTTACACTGTTTTATTCTTAGTAAATTTTCTGGATGTCAGAAAATTATGAAACCACTTCCTATGCCTTCCTTTTGAACATACCTATCCAGAAAAATTGGAATCACTCCTTTAGGAGCTGTTAAGCTTCTGCGATAAATTTAGCAAGTTTGGGACATAAGCTTTTTGCAGAAATTCTAGAAGCTTCTATGAAGCCCCTTTTGGAGTAATTCCAACTCCAGGAGATGAGCATATTCTATACCCACTTACTCCCAGTAGGTTATATTTTGAGCAGTAGTACTTCTGTACTGGGAATTAATTGATTGGTTATAGTGTTGTATGAAGCATTTAAATTGCTAAAAATCAACCTTGTTAGCTAAAAATATGAATCCAACTGAGTTGGGTTGGTAATTTAGTTACCTACCTAGGAATATTATTTTTGGTCACTGTTCACTCATAGAAACTGGTTGAGCCACTTGTTTGCTTGCTAGACTAGGGTTCACCATTAATTTCACCATTTTTGTTTGAAGTGTCCTTTTTAGTTGATTTCAGTGGCATTGGCTTGATTTGTTCAGTAGATGCAAGTGTGTGGTTGGGTTTGCCCAGTTGAGTATCTGATATGTACTGTTGCTATGTTTGCTCCGTGGTTGATGTGTGGTATGTTGATTGTTCGTTTATTTTGCGACGATAGATACGAACGAGGAAGGATACGAGGAAGGTGATTAGGAGTACTTTGAAGAAGGATATCAGGGACAAGTTGCCAACAAAGGCAAGCCACCTCTTGCTCATATGCCTTGTCCTATTATTTTGCCTATGCATGTTTTAGCTACTCGTTTATGCAAATTGCATTGTTTTACTATACTATGTTTTATATGGGGAATGTTTGGCTCCTCCAATCCATTACCCCTTAGTACCATTAGGTACAAATCATTTTATCGTACCTACCTGCCCTTAGTATGATAGATGGTGTTTAACACCATTAGCCCTTGGAGACCCCGTTTTAGCCAAACCAAACACTATAGGATGGGAAGACCCCGGAAAAAGGTTTAAAAATGTTTTATGAGAAAACCTTGGGAGGCCTGGCCTACCAAGTGATGTTGAAAATGAGAAAGGTTTTTGGTTTACACAATGGTCGGACAAAAGATGGAGACAAAATTTTTTACGAAAACGCACCCGGTTCTTTGTAGTTTTGCTAGAACAATTCACCCGTGCAACCACATTACTCTAGAATGGGACAGGGCTGGGATGGAAGTTTGTCTAATCTGGTATAGGTGCCTCACACTACTACAAGGGTAAACAATCCCCGGAGGGTGGGCCTTCTCTGTCCAACGGTCCATGCGTGGCATCGACCGGGAGAAGGAACAAAGGGTCTACGGGCCTCCACGCGATACTATCAGCCCCTCATTGAAAGAGCACACTAGACAAGGTGCAAAACGTGCTCCGGTTGGCTTGGTTAACTATATAAGGCATCTCGGGTTTGAGGGGATTAACTTCATAGGGTAGGCACTTGTATCAGAGAGGGCATCCGGAAGGTCTTGACCGGTTATTCGACCCACGATCGGTGTAGATCAGGGACGGGTAATCGGATGGTGTGGGTAAAGTGTACAACCTCTATAGTGTGTAAATCTATTCGAATAGCCGAGTCCTCATTCATGGATGGTTGGGAATGTTGCTATAGAGCGGTGCTGGTTTTGTTTTCACAAAGGATTTCAAAAAGGAAATGGCTCGGAAATGTTTTGACCATGAGAGGGTCAGGAAAAGGAGGAAGGAGTTTGGTCATGAGATGACCGGGAAGGCGAAACAAATGGGTGACCCAAACCCTAGTGTTTTCTTAAAACTTTTCAAAAAGGTTTCCAAAATGTTTTACCAAAGTTTTTCAACAACGATATAGAGATGTGCTTGTAGGGTTCGCAACATAGAAAACAAAAATTTTCCTACGATGGGAACAACTATGTACCAAGATCTATCTACTAGATACAATCAACGGGCGAATGTATATCCGTAGAGAACATACCCTTGAAAACTGACAAAGCTTAATGATTCCAAACTCGTGGTTGATGTAGACGATCTCTTGCCGATCTCAAGATCGAGAGGAAGTCCTAGCGCCGCAAAACAGTAGCGCATCCGTGCTCGCACACACGTCCGAGGCACCGAGCAACCTCCGCCTCCTCGCTCCAGCGATGCAGCGGAAGCACAACTCTTTCTTGCCGAAAATCCACCGGGAACATGTATCTCCCTAGTCCTAGACCATGGGGGATAAATACTAGAGGGGGAGAGAGATCCTTTTATAGGGAGAGGGGGGCACCCTAGGGGCCATGCGCCCAGCCATGGGGCTGCCCCCTCCCCTCCTTTCATTCATGTGGGTGGACACTCCACTCACACAAAAGCCTTTCAATTTCCTCCACTCAAAAACCCACTCAAATTCCCACTAAATTTCCACCAAATTTAATGCAAACTCTCATTAAATAAAAATCCTTTTATTTATTCAGAATTTTGTCAATTACTTTAATGACAAACATTCTCATATAACTGATATGCCCAAAACGTATCTACTTTCTCGAACACTTTGCTATTATTTCTTCTCTAAGTTTGTGTGATTTGGATACAACTAACACGGACTGACGCTGTTTTCAGCAGAATTACCTTGGTGTCTTATTTTTGTGCAAAAAATGAACCATCAGGAAAAATCCCGGAAAATATGCCAAAAATTATATTTCACCAGAAGATCCACAGAGCCAGAAGGGGAGACAGAGGGGAGGCCTGGGGGGCCCAGACCCACCCCAGGCGCGGGCCCACTGACCCCGCACCTTGGGAGGTCTGGCCACCCCAGGCAGCTTCTCGGCCTCCCTCCGCGTCTATAAGTTGCCTTCAGACCTAAAAATAGAGGGGTGTTCGATAGTTTTCCAGAAAGAGTTCCGCTCCGCCGCCGCCACCAGAAACCAAGATTTGGATCCAAAAACTCCGTTCTGGCACCCTGCCGGGACGAGGAATTTGGCGAGGATCATCGTCATCACCAACGCATCTCCATCAACCACCGATGTTTCCCTCATCCATGAGTGAGTAATCCCCCGCTCTAGGCTTGGGGATGGTAGGGATTGGATGAGTTCTACCATGTAATCGAATAAGATCTGTTAGGGCATAGTGCCTAGTATCTCTATTAGTGCTATTTGACTTTTTTGCAACTTGTTGTTCTTAATGCTTGTCACTAGGGCCCGAGTGCCATGATCTCAGATCTGAACTTATTATTGAATCATTATGATAGTATTGTTTGTGATCTTATCTGCAAGTTGTGTACACATATCATTGTCTGGATCCAAAGGCCCCAAAGTGACAATAATTGGGACAACTGGAGGGGATAGTTGTGGTGTGAGGATCACATGTGTTCATGGAGTGTTAATGCTTTGCTCCGGTGCTCTATTAAAAGGAGCACCTTAATTTCCAGTAGTTTCCTAGAGGCCCCGCTGCCACGGGCTGGCTGGACAAAAGATGTTGTGCAAGTTCTCATTGCGAGCACATATGACTATATTTGGAGCACATGCCTAGGATTGTTTAGTACTTGGATGCTTATTATTATTTATCTGCAATGTCTTAGACCTTTGAAGTTACATGTTTAGACTTGTCCATGCAACACCCGTCCATCCATCCCTATGCCTATTGCACTCGAATCCTACTGTTACCGTTACTGTTACTATTGCTGCTGTTTCACTATTGTTGTTGATGTTATTGTTGCTTTGCTATTGCTACTACAAACTGTTGCTACTGATAAACTTCTGTGAGCAAGAATTATTTCCAGGTGCAGCTGAATTGACAACTCAGTTGTTAAGGCTTGCAAGTATTATTTGGATCTCCTTGTGTCGAATCAATAAATTGGGTAATACTACCCGCGAAGACTGTTGCGATCCCCTATACTTGTGGGTCATCAAGACTATTTTCTGCCACCGTTGCCTGGGAGCATAGCTTCATTTGTAAGTTCACTTGGATCTATTATTGTTCACTGCTACTCCTTTCATCATGGGTAAGTCTCGCGATGGAAAGTTCCCTATTTTACCATCCACTACAAGAAGAGGTATAGTCCTAAACACCTCTGTTGCTCTTGATTTACCGTTTGTTATAAGTAAGATTGTCACACCACCACCACATACTCATGCTACACACACTGCTACTACTGCTGAATCTAAAACTGCTTTTGATACTCATGATGTTACTTCTACTGTGCTTGATGCAAGTGGTTCATTAGGTCCTTTTCTAGATGCTAATATGGCTAGTCTAGGAAATACCAAAACTCCTAGTGAAGACACTATTACACCTGTTAGCTCACCTGAGTCTAGTGAGAGTTTTGATATTAATGATGGTTACATAGAGCTCACTAATGAATTTGTTGAAGAGTGCCGAAATACACATGGTGCTAGTGCTATTAAGAGTATCCTTTCTAGACATACTATTATACCCAAGAAGTCCTATGATCCTAAGTTTGCCACCTCTCCCATAGATATTAAAGATAAAGATTATGATTTCTCTCTTGATTTAGCTTATTTAGATATTGTTGAGAAAGAACCTTTTTGTGGTACTGAAAATGAGAGTGATGTGGCTCATATGAATGAGCTTTCTACTATGAGTTCTTTGTTCTCTGATGATTTTAAAATGCGCAAGTACTTTGTTGCTAAGATCTTCTCTTTTCACTAAAAGGAGAAGCTAGGGCTTGGTTTAATAGATTACCTCATGGTTCCATTGATAGCCCTGATTGCTTGATTACTTCTTTCTTCCATAAATATTTTCCTCCCAGTGCTAGACATGTTGCTTTGCAGAGACTTTTTGATTTTAAATAGGAAGAAGAAGAGAAATTGCCTGAGTCATGGAAAAGATTATGTTCCTTGATTCATGCATATCCTGGATGTCCATTACCAAAGAATGAGTTGCTTGATATTTATTATAATGGACTAACTGATGATTCTAGGACCTACCTAGATAGCTTTGTTGATTGTGTTTTCAGAAAAAGGACTCCTACAGATGCTTAAGAATTAATGAACAAGATAAGCAAGAATTATGATGATTGGACTTCAACTGAGCCGAATAGACTTGCGCCTATTACTCCTGAACCAGTTACTCCTGAATCAGATGTTCCTGAACCAGTTCCACCACCAACAACAAAGAAGAGGGGAGTTATTGCATTAAATGATGAAGTGATGAAGGAAGCTAAAAAGTGTCTAAAGGAGAAAGGTATTAGAGATGAAGATGTGAAGAATCTACCTCCTATAGAAGAATTATGTAAGCCAATTCCCCACTCATCTACTATTGAGGTACACTCTCTCCAATTTAATGAAGGTGATATTCCTTATGGTAAGCCTCCTGATCAATGCTTAGAGGAACTTGACACATTTATTGTTAAACAAGGTAATTTTAATAAACAAGTTCAGAATCATTTATTGGAAAACTCTAGAGCTATCCATGAGTTGAAAGATATTGTGGAAAGAACTTCTAATGATATTAAAATGCTTTGTAAACACTTTCAAATGGTTCAAACCCAACTTGATCAACTTGCTAAGGTACAAAAGGATATGCTAGTTAATTATTCAAGAAATAAACATGCTTATGGAATTAGAACTAGGAGTGGTGCAACTACTCAACATCCTTTATATCCTGAAGGACACCCTAAAAGAATAGAGCAGGATTCCCAACAAGGTGAGGATAGTGGTAGTCCTCTTAAGAGGAAGAAAAAGAAACATAAGAAAGTTGAGGAACCACTTGAACCTGCTGTAGATCCTAATAGTATATCTGTCTCTGATGCTGAAACTGAGAGTGGTAATATTGATGAGTCTCCTGATAAGGAGGAAGTTGAGGAAGAACCTGGGAAACACACTAAGAACACTAGGTACACAAAGGAAGATTTTATTGCTAATAAACATGGTAAAGAGAGAGAACCTTGGGTGTAGAAACCTATGACTTTTCCAGGTAAGAAACACAAGTCAGAGGAGGAAGAACACTACAACAAGTTTTGTGAGTGGATGAAACCTTTATTTTTGCAAATTCCTTTGACTGATGATATTAAGTTGCCTCCTTATTCAAAGTATATGAAGGATATTGTCTCTAATAAAAGGAAGATTCCTAATGAGGAGATTTCTACTTTGCTTGCTAATTACTCCTTCAATGGTAAGGTTCCAAAGAAACTTGGTGATCCAGGTATACCAACTATTCCTTTCTCCATTAAGAATAATTATGTTAGAACTTCTTTATGTGATTTGGGAGCTGGAGTTAGTGTTATGCCTTTTTCTCTCTACAAGAGACTCCAGCTAGAAAAGTTGATACCAACTGATATACAAATGGCTGATAAGTCAACTAATATTCCTATTGGTATATGTGAGGATGTTCCTGTTCAAGTTGCTCATAATTGCATGGTTTTAACTGATTTTGTTGTGCTTGAAATGCCTGAAGATGATAATATGTCTATTATTCTTGTGAGACCTTTTCTTAATACTGCAGGTGCTGTCATCAATTACAATCAAGGAAAAGTAACATTCAATATTAATGACAAAGAGCACACTGTCTATTTCCCCAAGAAGGTTGTTAGAAGATATTGCCTGAATTCTATTGAAAATGTTGAGAGCATCAAAGTTGGAGAAATATATTGTCCCATTCCACAAGAAAATTTTGAAACTATTATGATTGGGACCATTGCTATCAAGTATGAGATAACATAATCACCTTGTGGAATGCAAAGTTTTGATTCATATAAGATTGTTTTGGTAACAAGACTTGATCAACCTTTTTAACAAAAGGATTTTAATGAACAAAATAATGTTTTCACAGTGGTTATACTTGCTCACTTTTATTTTTCTCCTTTCCAATCTTTGCTCTTCGTCGTGCCTAACTTAAAGGCGATAAAGAAAAGTAATTATTGGGAGATAACCCAAGAGTTTCCTTGAGTCTTGGAAGTTATTACTTCAGTAATGACCTCTCCTTATCCTATTTGTTTGCTTTTTGTGCCAAGAATGACCTCTAATGAGAGGGAAGTAAGATTTGGGGAGTTGCAGTCCCGAAACAGATTTCTGTCCTCCACCATAAAAATTCGTGAGGAGTCTCTGTAACTCGGATTGAGCTCGAAATTTATGAATAAATCCCCCAGTATGTTATCTAAATTTCGTTAGTTAAACACTTTTTTATTTGAGCAACAGAAGATTTTCGAAAAGATTGGTTTCTGCCTGCTGGTCTGTTTTGACAGATTTCTGCCATTATTTGCATTTGCTTCTTATTGATTCCTTCGGGTTCTCTTTGGGAAATTGAGCTTTTTGAAGGATTTGCTACAATAACTTGTGTTTTTAATGAAAAGTCTTGCTGTTCCAAAGCTTTGCCAGAGGTCTAATATCTTTTGAATAAACTAATGTTGCTAATGAAGATTGTGTGAAGTTTTGTATAAAAGAAAAAATTTAGGTGTAGAGAGAGGATGATGTAATGAGATGAAGAATGGACAAAATCTCAAGCTTGGGGGGAGACACCGTGTCACCCCAAGAAATATTTAAGGGGTACAAGCATCAAAGCTTGGGGGTTCCCGAGGCATCCCCTTCTTCATCAATAAAAATCTCAGGTCTTTCTAGACACTTCGTTTTTATTGTTTCATGCACAGTTGTGTTGTTCTTGGAGCGTCTTAGTTTTTGTTTTTGGTTTTCTTTTGCTTCGTTTGTTTTTGCGTTGGTTTCCTTCTAAAAAAATAGAAAACACCAAAAATATTTGTTGATATTTTTTGGTTTTGTGAGTTCTTTGCAGGGTTCAGCCGTCCACGGTGGATTTTGGTTTTCATGTTAATTATTCAAGTCACACAAGTGAAGGGCAATAATGAAGATTAAGACAGCTCGAGGTGTGGTAAGAGGCTGGTAACGAACTCTATTTGTTCCATTTTTGTACATATACTCATCATTATGAGCATGCTTAGCCTGTTTGTGTAAAGTGTGTCATTATGGACGCTCAGTAGTTCTTGCTTGTCTATGATTAGCTCCAGCTTGCTAATTGTTTGTAGCATGTCACATGAATGTTTGCTAGCATTGTTTTATTCATACTTTGGTATGATATTGTGGTATCCTCCTCTGTATGTTCATGTGAATCGACTTGGCACATGCTCACGCATGCATATGACTAATCAATAGTCAGTAAGCCTCGATTATTTATTTTTCCTCAGAGTTCTTGTATCACTTTCGTGCCATAGTTAGTCTTGTTTTGTTGCAAGCATGTTAGACCCCTCCTTTATAAAGGAAAGGATCCCTGTGATTGCAATGCTAGTCCCTGGATCAATGCTAGCATCCACAGTTTAAGATGAAGTACACAGATACAAAGGTCGTTTATTACATTCGTTCCAGAGATAAAACATAGTCTTTTACAACTCAGGGTCATTGGCCTAATACAAGAGTTTAAGGAATAAGTAAATAAACATAAGTCTTCATCTTCATGTGCCACAGGCAGGCATGTTGAGTGTAGACTCATGACTCCTACTCATCATCGGAGTAACCTGCAACATCACAAGTTACAGCCACAGAGGGTCAATACTTTGGAATAGTATTGGCAAGTGATACCTTAGTATATTTTAAGTGGACTATATTACTATATGCATTTGGCTAAGTGTAGCTTGGCTTGCTTTGCTTGAAAATAGGTTTTACCTATTAGTTCAAATCACTAAGTCTTTCTTTGTCAAAAAATTTCCCAAGAAACCACCAATAGACATTGGGGTCCTTCACCCTTGTTCTCCCACAAGTTTTATTTTAGAAGTTGGAGTGAGGAGATTCTTGTAGCTTCCATGTCTTGATGCTCAAGTTGTCCATTGCCTTGGACTAGGCTAAGTACTTAGGTTTTCCATCTGCAGAGGTTGTGCACTTTTCCCACTAGACTTGGTTTCCCAAGACATGACCCTTCAGAAGCCTTTCCTTAGTCAAATGGACGCGCTCCAACCTATCATTCCCACTACCACCAACTGTCCAAGTGACTAAGTTCTAGCAACCTATATGATCATGGCAGAGCCCATATTGCCAAGTGGTTGCACTGTAAGCTTTCTCAACACTTGGCTTCCAAATCCCTTTGTGCCTGGGTGGCATACCAAAAGTGAGATACACAACCCAAGTCCATGGCCTTGTGTAACCACTCAACATAACCCAATCCTTCCATTCCACCCAGGAGGTTCATTGGACTTAGTTGTTTTATTAGGAAAACACAAGTCTCATGACTTAGAAATATTTTCATCATAGTAAGTATAGATTTTCACCAACCCTTGTTTGCTAAATAGCTAGGCTAAGCATGGTAAGATAACTTAACTTAGGGAAAATTCCCTAGCAATTCTACAATTCTACACTACTTAGGATTTCCCAACTTAGCATTAGGCAAAAATAGCATGCAAGACTTAGCAAAATATCTAATGCTAGTACAAAACATAGGATAGAAATATTCATGAAAATATCACTTGCCTTGGTAGTGGGGAGAGTAGCACTCTTCACAATCACAATCACTAGTAAAATCTACACAAAAAAAATTATAGCATACAATTACACACAATTATATACAACCAAAAATAATATGAATGCATGCATGCAAGAATTTACCAAGTGGTGATTTTGAAAATTCTACCAAGCATGCACATGTTTACAGAAACTTAACCAGTCACAAGTTTGCCAACTAAACTTATTTGACACCAAAACAAATTACTAAACTAAATCTATACTCAAAATAGCCTTAAACATGTCTCCACATATAAAGTCATTTTAACTGTTACTATTTGTTAAACACATTGGATATTCAGAAAGGTCTTGTTTCACTGAATCCAACGGTATAAAGTTGGTAAAATTCCAATGTGGCATTCAAAAGTTATAGCAGTTTGAAGTTTGGATCTAAATCTGATTCGAATTTTTGTTTTTGAATTCACCCTAGACACGTGTCGCAACATCACTGGCGCATACCGATTCGGTTGGATCGCGCTCTGTGGACTGCAGGATCTAAGTGCGATCTGGCGGCTCAGATGCGCGCCTACCCCTTCGTTTAAAATTCTATCCTAGCCCTACGATACAGATCCAACGGCCTAAATCACCAAGCCAAAATCTGGCGGCGCTTAGCGGCTGCGCGCGGCGGCGACGACCAGACAGTGGCGGCGCCGGCGATACAGGTCACTAGGAGGACAGGGAAGGTACTCACCGAGACTGCAAGGACGTGGGGATGCTCAACTTGTGGACAACTCGGCAAGGGGCGCTCAGGGTTGCGGTGGATTCCTCGCCGGAGTTGGATCTGGCAACGGTGGCTCTGCTATAGGTCGAAGGCGACGTTGTAGATCACTAGGAGGCAAACGGAGGATGTGGTCAGATGCAGAAGACCACGGCGAAGATGCGTGCGTGAAAAACAGGGTTCGGGACGGTCTGGACTTACCGCTGGAGCTTGCCGGAGTTGAAGCTGGAGACGGTGGCAGTCAGTCGTTTGCGTAGCCGACGTTCTGGGTCACCCGCGGGTAAACCAGAAGTGTCAGGAGATGCGTGAGATCAAGTGGAGTCTGTTTGTGTGAAGCAGAGGCAGAGGGATGGTCGGAGGTGGCCGGAATTGCTACGGCAGCTCGTCGGAGACGGCGGGGTTGCAGAGAGCAATTCGTGCAGCCTGGGGGCGCTCTGGGCTTGGGAGTTGGGGGAGAAGAGCGAGGGGATAGAGGGGGTTTAAATAGCCTGGTCGTGAGCGAGAATTACTCGGGCATTGATACGAATTGAAGCCGCGAATCAAATAGGAAACGGCTGCACTGATTTGGGGATGAACTGGTCGTGCGGGTGGAGACGACGATGCTCGAGTGGGCCGTGGTTGTCAGCGAGAGAGGGGAGTGGAAGCGGGTCCCTTCTGTCAGTGAGTTGGTGGGTGCAAGAGTGGGTAAAGAAAACGATTCGCGGGGTGTGCACTACTGGGCTAGTCTGGGCCGTGTTGGGCTGGGCCGGCCAGATTGGCTGGTTTGGCTATTTTTTTCTTCTTAATTCCTTTTCTTTTTCAGATTGAATTTCTAGAAATGGTTTTTAAACCCAAATTCAAATATGTTTGAATCCAAAGCTTTACAGGACTTTTGTACAATAAAACTTGTTCTTAAATGAGTGTCAAACACATCTGAACAATTCAGAACACTTGGGTCTTTTTGAAAATAAATTAAACTATGCCTTTATGAGAGGTGATAATAGGCATAGAATTTGTTTTAATTCATATTTTGCTTTTGATATTTTGTTCAAGCTTTTGAGACCACTTAAGTTTGAATTCAAATCATTATGAATGAATAACAGCATCTTTCCCAATAGCATGTAGCACAAAGGCTAGGGTTTTCATACATAAAATAATGAGCCACAAATGCTCCTGTTCCTGAAATGATTTTGAGAAAAACCCTAAATGATGATGAATGCAAGGATGATATGAATGAGTTTTGGAATATGAATTTAGGGATGTTACAAATCTAACCCCCTTAAGATGAATCTCGCCCTCGAGATTCGGATTGGCTAGCAAATAGGTGAGGGTGGTCTTTCCGAAGATCATCTTCTCTTTCCCATGTTGCTTCCTCTTCGGAATGATGATTCCATTGCACTTTGCAAAACTTGATAGTTTTTGTCCTTGTGACT
Source organism: Avena sativa (assembly GCA_916181665.1). Classification (NCBI taxonomy): domain Eukaryota; kingdom Viridiplantae; phylum Streptophyta; class Magnoliopsida; order Poales; family Poaceae; genus Avena; species Avena sativa. The sequence goes on from OV702284.1 coordinate 87,823,486, forward strand.
CTTTCTGCAGTCTCAAGAATCTTGACAGGCTTTTCCTCATAGGTGAGATCACTTTCTAGTTGGAATTCTTCCAAGGGTATGGTATCCTTAAAAGATGATTCTTCCATCTCTGGGTGACATTTCTTAAGCTGACTCACATGAAACACATTATGGACAGCTGACAGAGACTCTGGCAATTCAACTTCATATGCAACTTCTCCTTTGCGACTTAGAATTTTGAATGGCCCAACATATCTTGGTGCCAACTTTCCTTTGACTCCAAATCTTTTCACTCCACGAAGTGGTGATACTCTAAGATAAGCTCTATCGCCAACTTCGTAGGTGACTTCTCTACGCTTAGAATCCGCGTAGCTTTTCTGTCGGGACTGTGCTATCTTCAATCTGTCCTTAACCAATTTGACTTTCTCTTCGGCGTCTTTGATAAGATCAGGTCCAAATAAACTTCTTTCTCCCACTCCATTCCATAGCAATGGGGTGGTACACTTCCTTCCGTAGAGAAACTCAAATGGTGCCATCCCAATACTAGATTGATAACTGTTGTTGTAAGAGAACTCTGCGTAGGGCAGACTTTCATCCCAACTTGCTCCATAGTCTAAGGCACATGCCCTCAACATGTCTTCAAGAATCTGATTAGTCCTTTCTGTTTGTCCATCAGTTTGAGGATGAAAAGCAGTGCTGAATTCCAACCTCGTTCCTAAAGATTCATGAAGCTGTCTCCAAAAGTGAGAAGTGAACTGAGTTCCTCTATCAGACACAATACTCTTAGGCACACCGTGAAGGCACACAATTCTGCCCATGTAGATCTTGGCTAACTTGGCACTTGTATAAGTTGTCTTCACGGGTATAAAATGAGCCACTTTAGTTAGGCGATCCACTACTACCCATATAGAATCATACCCTGACCTGGTCCTTGGTAATCCGGTAATGAAATCCATGCCAATATTTTCCCACTTCCATTCAGGAATAGGTAGTGGTTGAAGCAAACCTGCTGGTTTCTGATGTTCCGCTTTTACTCTGCTACATACATCACATAAAGCAATATGTTCGGCGATGTCCCTTTTGATATTGTTCCACCAAAATCTTTCTTTCATGTCCATGTACATCTTGGTGTTTCCCGGGTGAATAGAATACGGAGAGTTGTGGGCTTCCTGTAAAATCAGTTTCCGCAACTCCGGGTCTTGTGGAACACATATACGTTTCCCGTGCCATAAAGTACCTTGTTCGTCTATATGGAAACTCTTAGATTTCCCTAGACTTATATTTTCCTTAATCTTTTCAATTTCCTTATCAGTCTTCTGAGCTTCTCGGATCTTGTCCAATAAAGTGGGTTGAACATCTAAGGACATGAGATGTCCTTCAGGCACAATCTCCAATCTGAGTTCTTTGAATTCCTTACACAAGTCATCTGGCAATTCTCCTTTGGTAAGGCCATTTACAAACGTCTTACGACTTAGAGCATCTGCTACTACATTTGCTTTACCGGGGTGGTATTGCAAACTTACGTCGTAATCTTTGATAAGTTCTAGCCATCTCCTTTGTCTCATGTTGATTTCCTTCTGGGTGAAGATATACTTCAAACTCTTATGATCGGTGAATACTTCACAACGCTTTCCCAAAAGGTAATGTCTCCATGTTTTGAGTGCATGGACGACAGAGGCCAACTCCAAATCATGAGTAGGATAGTTTACTTCATGAGTTTTGAGTTGTCTCGAAGCATAGGCTACGACTTTACCGTCTTGCATAAGTACGGCACCCAAACCTTGATGAGACGCATCACAATATACTTGGAAATCCTTTTCCAAATCTGGCAGACATAGAACTGGTGCTGTTACAAGTCTCTTCTTCAATTCTTGGAAGCTGACTTCACAACCTTCAGACCAAGCAAATTTCTTGTCCTTCTTTAACAATTCTGTCATTGGCTTAGCAACCTTCGAGAAATTTTCAATGAACCTTCTGTAGTAACCTGCTAAGCCGAGGAAACTACGAACTTCTTTCACATTCTTGGGAGATTCCCATTCTGTCACAGCTGAAACTTTGGCAGGATCAACTGCCACACCATCCTTTGTCATAACATGACCAAGAAAACCAACTTCCTCTAACCAAAACTCACACTTGCTGAATTTGGCATAAAGTTTATGCTCTCTTAACTTTTCAAGTATCAAGCGTAAGTGTCTTTCATGTTCTTCCTTGCTCTTGGAGTAGACTAAGATGTCATCGATGAAAACGACCACAAACTTGTCAAGGAATTCCATGAACACTTTGTTCATCATATTCATGAAGTATGCTGGAGCGTTGGTTAAACCAAAAGGCATCACAGTGTACTCATACAATCCATACCTTGTGGTGAATGCGGTCTTAGGTATGTCTTGCTCTCTTATCTTGAGTTGAAAATAACCTGACCGGAGATCAATCTTCGAGAACACACACGCTCCTTCTAGCTGATCAAACAAGTCGTTGATTCTTGGCAAAGGATATTTGTTCTTGATGGTTACCTCGTTGAGAGAACGGTAGTCAATGCATAATCTTTGTGTTCTATCCTTCTTCTCCACGAATAAAACTGGAGCTCCCCAAGATGAAGAACTTGGTTGGATAAATCCTTTCTGCAACTATTCTCTTAGTTGCTTCTTGAGCTCTTTCAGTTCATCAACTGAAATTTTGTACGGTCTCTTAGCTATTGGTCCAGAACCTGGTACCAAATCTATCAGAAACTCCACATCTCTATCTGGTGGCATTCCTGGCAATTCTTCCGGAAATACATCCGGATACTCACACACAATTGGTACACTATCCATGCTAACCCCCTTAAGAGAATTTAGCTTACTTCCTTTGGATTCAAAGTTTGACCGGAATTTTATTCTTTTTCCTTCTGGGGTTGTGAGTGCAACAGTATGATTAGTACAATCTAGTACTCCTTCATACTTAGCCATCCAATCCATTCCCAAAATTACGTCTAGTCCTTGGGAATCCAGGATTATCAGGCTCACTGGAAACTTATGCTTTCCAAACTCTATGACAAGATCCTCGTCATCCAAGACTTACTATCATATCTCCACCCGGAGAACTAACTTTTATTGGACACCCAATGTTCTCAGATGCAAACCCATTTCTATCAACAAATGCTTTTGATATGAATGAATGAGATGCACCAGTGTCAAAGAGTACAAATGCTGGAATGGAATTGAGTCTGAACTTACCAGCAACGGCATCAGGCTCCTCATAGACCTCTTCCACATTGATGTGGTTAACCTGTCCTTTCTGAAAAGGATTGGGCTTGTTGGGTCCTTCAACTTTCTTCTCAGGGCACTCATTAGCATAATGCCCCAGCTTCTTGCATTTGAAGCACTCAACCTGACTGATGTCCTTTTTAGGCTGGCTTCCACTTCCACTTCCACTGTGGTGGCTCTTATGTCCACTCTTGTGGTTCTTGTACTTATCATTGTCATGACTGCGGTGATGCTTGTTGTCATGACGGTTGTGGTTGTGGTGCTTGTTGAATTTCCCATGCTTATGGGATCCCGAGCTGCCACTGTCATCATAGTGAGATCGTTTGTGAGACGATCCTGAGCTGTGCTTGTCGGAGTGTTTCCTCTTCCTACTCTCGACTTGCTTCATTTTACTCTCCAAAATTGCACCCTTGTCACACAAAGACTGATAAGTTGGAACATATGCCACAGACAGCTGTAGATTCAGCTCATCATTCAAGCCCTCCAGAAACTTTTCCTTTCTTTTGGCATCTATGTCAACTTCATCCGGTGCATAGCGCGCCAGATTGTTGAACTCTTCTATGTATTCTGCCACGCTGCGGTGGCGCTGCTTCAGGTTGTGAAACTCTTTCTTTTTCAGGTTCATCATTCCTGATGAGATGTGAGCAGTGCGAAAGCTATCTTCAAAGATAGCCCAAGTCACCTCATCTAAAGGAGTGGTGATTTGGAAGTTGTCCCACCAAGTGGCGGCTGGTCCTTCCAACAGATGTGCTGCGAACCTGACCTTTTCAGCATCCGTGCATCCCACGGTCACTAGTCCTTTTTCACAGAACGTAGCCAGTCATTGGCTACCATGGGATCAGTTGTTCCCGAAAACTTAGCTGGCCTCAGACGCAGAAATCTGGTGAGCATATCAAAACCCGGAGGGTTGTTGTTGTTGTTGTTGTTGTTGTTGTTTTTGTTGTTGGGGTTGTTGTTGTTGTTGTTATTCTGGTTTTGGATGAATGTTGTCATCATTTGCATAAGCTGTGTTTGCGCATTCATCATTTGTTGCATTTCCGGGGTGATATTGTTGGGGTTTGGGTTTGCGCGACGGGGAGGCATCTGTGGTTTGTTCAAATAGATAAGAATGAGATACCCATAGATGTTTTATGCACAATAGATCACAAGCAAATCACATAGCAAGCAACATAAGAATAAAAGTTCAACAACCACATAATAAGTTCATGAAGTAAAACACACAAGTGGCAAGCCATCCACATGTCGGATGGTCCAATAACAAGTTCACAAATACGAGTACGAATATGAAAGATAAACGAGTAGTCAAGTCTACTCATCAGCATCAATCTCCTCCTCGACGAAGGTAAGACCTGCGTTCTCCATCGCGGTCTTGTTCTCCTCAATCGTAGTGGTCAAGGAATCGACCTTGGCCTTGAGAGCCCTTTTCTGGGAGCGAAGCCTCTCAATAACCATCTGCTGCTGCTCAAGCTCGAAATCCTTGGACTTCAGTTCCTCGGTCATGTCCCGGATCTTCTTGTTCCTATCCTGGACGCGTTTCTCTTGACTCTTGAACTTGCGGTCCTGGGCCTCGAACTTCGTCTCCATTTCCTTGATCATCTCGTCCTGCTGTGCGAAAAGCTTGTCCTTCTCGCGTAGCTGCACCTGAAGCTCGTCATTGCTGAGCATGACGTTCGTCCTGTCCGTGTCCACGTGCCTGAGGAGAGACTCTAAGTCCTGAAGATAGAGACGTATCGGCTCTGCCGCGTCCCTCGATTCGTCCTCAAAGTCGATGGACTCTCCATCAACATCACGTCTTCCGAAGACGTGGAAGTGAGTGCCCCTAACCTGTCGGGAGTGACGGCCTAACAGACGTCCTATTAGGTCCTGCATGACTACCTCCATGCCTCTCTCCCTGTCGTCGTGCATCAGCTTGAAGACGATGGCCTCTGTAGTAGGCTCAGTCTGGCGTCCTGGCTAGTTCACCTTGAAGCCCCAGAGGTCCTTCCTCTCGAACTTGGTGAGTGGGTACACCGTGATGGTGGGAAGAGGGAGATCGAGCAAAGTGGTAAGCTCAATGATACGGGGTACGAAACGGGTAACCTGGAACTCCTCAACGGTGCTGATGGTAATAGGCATCTATTTATAAGATTGAAAAGTTAGAACAACACAATTTAAGATAAATACAAGACAACCATCTCATACATAACCATGGAACACAAACATCACACAAGTCATGCATACATAAATCCATTACATCAATCAAGGTCCAAACTTATTTAAGGTATCATTTGTAAAATAAGGTGATAGATGGTGGTCCACTAACAAAGTGTGCTCATAGTCCTATCTCACTGGATCTGGTGGCTATCACAATGTTCCTAGAGGCAATCCACCTATCTTGTTCACATGATTCCATCACTAAGTCTATTATATCTCCCCTTAACTCTTGGTTGGTGGCTTCCAACTCTTGGGTAAGTTCTTTCTCTTTCTCTAAGTCTTTTTGGAGGTTGAGCATTCTGCACTTGACTCTAGCACTTAGTTCTTTGATAGTCCTCCAAGATGCATCTCTGGCTGACTCAAAGAATGTGGTGTGCATTACAGTGTTGGTGTACATGCAGAATCCCCTTTCTTTGTGGTTGTCTTCCTTGTTTTTGTACAAGTGAAGTTGCACCCACCAATACTCCACTCCTTCAACCATCACTGGAAAGCCTTTGTATATAGCTGCTCCATGTGCCTCTATTGCCACCATGAGGTCCTTGAGAATCTTGGGAAACTCAGTTTCACACTCCAAGGTCATGGTCATGAGTGGCCCTTTCTTCACGGCTTCGTTGATGGAGTTCATCTACAAATGGAGATGAGAATGAGAAGATTAGAAAAGTTTTACGAGATGAATAGACAAGTGTAGAAGTAGTTAAAAATTTTCCTTAGTGGTTTCCAATCCTAGGGTCATAATCCTACAGGCAACACAGTGCTCTGATACCATCTGTTAGACCCCTCCTTTATAAAGGAAAGGATCCCTGTGATTGCAATGCTAGTCCCTGGATCAATTCTAGCATCCACAGTTTAAGATGAAGTACACAGATACAAAGGTCGTTTATTACATTCGTTCCAGAGATAAAACATAGTCTTTTACAACTCAGGGCCATTGGCCTAATACAAGAGTTTAAGGAATAAGTAAATAAACATAAGTCTTCATCTTCATGTGCCACAGGCAGGCATGTTGAGTGTAGACTCATGACTCCTACTCATCATCGGAGTAACCTGCAACATCACAAGTTACAGCCACAGAGGGTCAATACTTTGGAATAGTATTGGCAAGTGATACCTTAGTATATTTTAAGTGGACTATATTACTATATGCATTTGGCTAAGTGTAGCTTGGCTTGCTTTGCTTGAAAATAGGTTTTACCTATTAGTTCAAATCACTAAGTCTTTCTTTGTCAAAAAATTTCCCAAGAAACCACCAATAGACATTGGGGTCCTTCACCCTTGTTCTCCCACAAGTTTTATTTTAGAAGTTGGAGTGAGGAGATTCTTGTAGCTTCCATGTCTTGATGCTCAAGTTGTCCATTGCCTTGGACTAGGCTAAGTACTTAGGTTTTCCATCTGCAGAGGTTGTGCACTTTTCCCACTAGACTTGGTTTCCCAAGACAGGACCCTTCAGAAGCCTTTCCTTAGTCAAATGGACGCGCTCCAACCTATCATTCCCACTACCACCAACTGTCCAAGTGACTAAGTTCTAGCAACCTATATGATCATGGCAGAGCCCATATTGCCAAGTGGTTGCACTGTAAGCTTTCTCAACACTTGGCTTCCAAATCCCTTTGTGCCTAGGTGGCATACCACAAGTGAGATACACAACCCAAGTCCATGGCCTTGTGTAACCACTCAACATAACCCAATCCTTCCATTCCACCCAGGAGGTTCATTGGACTTAGTTGTTTTATTAGGAAAACACAAGTCTCATGACTTAGAAATATTTTCATCATAGTAAGTATAGATTTTCACCAACCCTTGTTTGCTAAATAGCTAGGCTAAGCATGGTAAGATAACTTAACTTAGGGAAAATTCCCTAGCAATTCTACAATTCTACACTACTTAGGATTTCCCAACTTAGCATTAGGCAAAAATAGCATGCAAGACTTAGCAAAATATCTAATGCTAGTACAAGACATAGGATAGAAATATTCATGAAAATATCACTTGCCTTGGTAGTGGGGAGAGTAGCACTCTTCACAATCACAATCACTAGTAAAATCTACACAAAAAAAATTATAGCATACAATTACACACAATTATATACAACCAAAAATAATATGAATGCATGCATGCAAGAATTTACCAAGTGGTGATTTTGAAAATTCTACCAAGCATGCACATGTTTACAGAAACTTAACCAGTCACAAGTTTGCCAACTAAACTTATTTGACACCAAAACAAATTACTAAACTAAATCTATACTCAAAATAGCCTTAAACATGTCTCCACATATAAAGTCATTTTAACTGTTACTATTTGTTAAACACATTGGATATTCAGAAAGGTCTTGTTTCACTGAATCCAACGGTATAAAGTTTGTAAAATTCCAATGTGGCATTCAAAAGTTATAGCAGTTTGAAGTTTGGATCTAAATCTGATTCGAATTTTTGTTTTTGAATTCACCCTAGACACGTGTCGCAACATCACTGGCGCATACCGATTCGGTTGGATCGCGCTCTGTGGACCGCAGGATCTAAGTGGGATCTGGCGGCTCAGATGCGCGCCTACCCCTTCGTTTAAAATTCTATCCTAGCCCTACGATACAGATCCAACGGCCTAAATCACCAAGCCAAAATCTGGCGGCGCTTAGCGGCTGCGCGCGGCGGCGACGACCAGACGTTGGCGGCGCCGGCGATACAGGTAACTAGGAGGACAGGGAAGGTACTCACCAAGACCGCAAGGACGTGGGGATGCTCAACTTGTGGACAGCTCGGCAAGGGGCGCTCAGGGTTGCGGTGGATTCCTCGCCGGAGTTGGATCTGGCAACGGTGGCTCTGCTTGAGGTCGAAGGCGACGTTGTAGATCACTAGGAGGCAAACGGAGGATGTGGTCAGATGCAGAAGACCACGGCGAAGATGCGTGCGTGAAAAACAGGGTTCGGGACGGTCTGGACTTACCGTTGGAGCTTGCCGGAGTTGAAGCTGGAGACGGTGGCGGTCAGTCGTTTGCGTAGCCGACGTTCTGGGTCACCCGCGGGTAAACCAGAAGTGTCAGGAGATGCGTGAGATCAAGTGGAGTCTGTTTGTGTGAAGCAGAGGCAGAGGGGTGGTCGGAGGTGGCCGGAATTGCTGCGGCAGCTCGTCGGAGATGGCGGGGTTGCAGAGAGCAATTCGTGCAGCCTGGGGGCGCTCTGGGCTTGGGAGTTGGGGGAGAAGAGCGAGGGGACAGAGGGGGTTTAAATAGCCTGGTCATGAGCGAGAATTACTCGGGCATTATACGAATTGAAGCCACGAATCAAACAGGAAACGACTGTGCTGATTTGGGGATGAACTGGTCGTGCGGGTGGAGACGACGATGCTCGAGTGGGCCGTGGTTGTCAGCGAGAGAGGGGAGTGGAAGCGAGTCCCTTCTGTCAGTGAGTTGGTGGGTGCGAGAAAAACCCTAAATGATGATGAATGCAAGGATGATATGAATGAGTTTTGGAATATGAATTTAGGGATGTTACAAAGCAAGATTATGATAGTTATTGCTCTCTCGTTTGTTGCTCCCTCTCTATTTCTAGCCTTCACTTGCACTGAGTATGTGCTCTACCTGTGCTTCCAACTCACCAAAACCGATATTGCCAGCTGTGTCCACCATACCTACCTATTAGCGTCATCTGCTATTTCAGTGCATATTCCATATGCCATGTTTTCTTCCAAAATAAAATGTTTGTCTGTTTTGAGAAAGTTAGTTAGTAAAGCTCTCACGAACTTGATGGCACACTTTATTCCTTGCGCTTAATAATCCTGAACCATTGTGACTAGTCCATGAAAGTTATATGTTTGCTTATTATATATTGGGAGTCAGCAGAACCGTGCTGTCATGGGGAACACTTTCAACACTTTTTGGATATCTCATCCAGTTGATACTTTGCTCTTTTGTTTACGGATGTCGACGATGTGAAATAAAAGGGGAAGTTGTTAGTTCATGGAGTTTATACACTGTGTTGGAGAAACGCCTGGGACACTAGCCTAAGCCATGCCTAATCATGGTGGAAACTTGCAGCATCACTATAATGAGCATCTATGAAGCTTCCTCAATAAAAATCTATGCATATGGTAAATAAAAAGATTGTTGAGATGCTCATTTTCTGCTTGCCTTGTCATTTTGGTTATGGGAAATCTCCTGTACCATGTGCAAGGGGTACCCCGTTGGCGGTTCTCGATGATATGCATGTATTTACAATGACAAGAACTTTCAGGTGACCAAAGTTGAGTAGCATGCGGAGCGGCCCTCGTACTCAAGGGACTTGGGATTTCTAGTCTATGGTCTGTCAAGCATATAATTCAGAGTGGACCTCACTTTCACCTTAACCACATGAAGATGCCTATGATAGAGGCAATGAGAGCTCAAAGCTAATGAGTACCTTTCTTTCAGATTTGGGAAGCCTTTCAAACCTTCAGAAAAACCGTTTTCACAATTTTGTTGAGTCACCACTTATTCCATGATCACCTTCTTGAGAGCATAGTTGTCATTCTTGTGTTTGTTCCAAAACTTGGTTAATTATGTCATGACTTTGATGCTTGTATCTCTGATATATTTACTTCTAGTCTTCATGTGAACTTCAGAGGTGCCTTGGCATTTATATTGTGCTCTTCAAACAAAGGAAAGCGAGATACCACTCTATAATACCTTATTATGAGCATTGCAATGTTGTTATGTTTATGTTTCATGCTACTTACTTATTATTGAGTTGGTTTCTCTTCATAGCTTGCAATGACTATTGAGTAGACTTAGTTGCATACTCCTTATTATGAATTTTCTAAACATCTACTCCTGTGCTGAGAATATATATATCATATGAAGCAAAGTGTTCATGAAAGTTCTTTTATCGCACTCAGTTTTCAACTGAATTGCTTGAGGACAAGCAATAAGCTAAGCTTGGGGGGAGTTGATACGTCCAAAATGTATCTACTTTCTCGAATACTTTGCTATTGTTTCTTCTCTAAACTTGTGTGATTTGGATACAACTAACACGGACTGACGCTGTTTTCAACAGAATTACCTTGGTGTCTTGTTTTTGTGAAGAAAATGAACTATCAGGAAAAATCCCAGAAAATATGCCAAAAATTATATTTCACCAAAAGATCCATAGAGCCAGAAGGGGAGACAGAGGGGAGGCCTGGGGGGCCAGACCCACCCCAGGCGCGGGCCCACTTACCCCGTTCCTAGGGGAGGTCTGGCCACCCCAGGCAGCTTCTCGGCCTCCCTCCGCGTCTATAAGTTGCTTTTTGACCTAAAAACAGAGGGGGATTCGATAGTTTTCCAGAAAGAGTTCCACTCCGCCGCCGCCACCAGAAACAAAGATTTGGATCCAGAAACTCCGTTCTGGCAACCTGTCGGGACGAGGAATTTGGAGAGGATCATCGCCATCGTCATCACCAACGCATCTCCACCAACCACCAATGTTTACCTCATCCATGAGTGAGTAATCCCCCGCTGTAGGCTTGGGGATGGTAGGGATTGGATGGGTTCTATCATGTAATCGAATAAGATCTGTTAGTGCATAGTGCCTAGTATCTCTATTAGTGCTATTTGACTTTGTTGCAACTTGTTGTGCTTAATGCTTGTCACTAGGGCCCGAGTGCCATGATCTCAAATCTGAACTTATTATTGAATCATTATGATAGTATTGTTTGTGATCTTATCTGCAAGTTGTGTACACATATCATTGTCTGGATCCAAAGGCCCCAAAGTGACAATAATTGGGACAACCGGAGGGGATGGCTGTGGTGTGAGGATCACATGTGTTCACAGAGTGTTAATGCTTTGCTCCGGTGCTCTATTAAAAGGAGCACCTTAATTTCCAGTAGTTCCCTAGAGGCCCCGCTGCCACGGGCTGGCTGGACAAAAGATGTTGTGCAAGTTCTCATTGCGAGCACGTATGACTATATTTGGAGCACATTCCTAGGATTGTTTAGTACTTGGATGCTTATTATTATTTATCTGCAATGCCCTAGTTCTTTGAAGTTACATGTTTATACTCGTCCATGCAACGCCCGTCCATCCATCCCTATGCCTACCACACTCGAATCCTACCGTTACCGTTACTGTTACTATTGCTGCCGTTTCACTGTTGATGTTGCTGTTACTGTTGCTTTGCTGTTGTTACTACAAACTGTTGTTACTGATAAACTTCTGTGAGAAAGAACTATTTCTAGGTGCAGCTGAACTGGCAACTCAGTTGTTATGGCTTGCAAGTATTCTTTGGCTACCCTTGTGTCGAATCAATAAATTGGGTAATACTACCCACGAAGACTGTTGCGATCCCCTATACTTGTGGGTCATCAATAACCCCTTGCTAGTATTTCATTTCACATATAGAAACACTTTCTGCAATTTCACCCGAAAACCCGTTTTGGTATCTAGTGAAATAAATTCCCGCGCTTGTTATTCTTTCCGGCATGAAACTTTTGCTCCAATTGGATGTCGGTGTCTCTTAAGTGTGCCACCCTACGGTTCGCGAATAATGCGGACATGATCGAGACCCTTCTCCGATCAATAATCATAAGCGGGATCTGGAGACCCATACTAACTCCCACACATTCACGATGACTTTCTTGTGATAGTCGGAACCTTTTATGCTAGTATCTTAATCTTTTTTTTTCGCGATATATTACATGTCCGAGATTCGATCATCGGTATATCCATACCAAGTTTGATCTCGTTATTGACATGCACTATTTTATTGTTCCCGTGATATAACATTCTAGTGATCAAATCACTTGCTTGAAAGCTAATCAATGTGATATCACCGAGAGGGCCCAGAGCATATCTATCCGTCATCGGGATGAACAAATTCCATTCTCGATCCATGGGCCTCAACATAACACTTTAGTAGTTCTGAACCCATCTTTGTAATCACCCAGTTACGGTGTGACATTTGATGTTATCAAGAAACTCTTCTGGTGTTAGTGATTGACATGATCTCATGGTCTAAGGATTAGGATCACTTAGTAAATTGTTATAGCAATATAAAGTCAATGACTTTGATCGTAATGCTATACTTTGGATGAATGTTCATCACACCATTACACTAATTTTGTGACCTTGTTATTAACAACATCCAATGTCCATGATCAGGAAACCTTGATCATCTTGTTAATCAACAAGCTAGTTTATAAGAGGGGCATAACTAGGAACTTCCTTTTTGTTTATTAAACACACATGTATTTACGTTTCTGTATTAATACAATTATAGCATGCAAAATAAACATTTATCATAAACAAGGAATACGATAATATTATTGCCTCTCGGGAATATTCCCTTCAGTCTCCCACTTGCACTAGAGACAATAATCTAGTTTGAAAACTTCGCATATTGAACACCTATGGCTTTCCGGCGTTCCATATACGTGATTGTAAGTGGTTAACATAATCTATGGATCTGACGCTTTCAGGTCCGTGTCTATTTGCATGTCTTTACGTCTTCACGCATCACTCATTCTCCAATGAGATGACATTGTATAAATTTGGTCTTTTGGTGAGACCTTTAGTTCCTTGGGGTTAAATCATGTCGATACTATTGTCGTACAAAATATCTTTAGTGTTAGCCCATTGCGAACCTGTAAGATCCCTCCTTTGTAAAGGAAAGGATCCCTGTGATTGCAATGCTAGTCCCTGGATCAATGCTAGCATCCACAGTTCAAGATGAAGTACACAGAAACAAAGGTCATTATTACATATCATTCCAGAGACAAACATGGTCTTTTACAAACTCCATGGCCACATGCCTAATACAAGAGTTCAAATATATAATAAGATAAATAAGTCTTCATCTTCATGTGCCACAGGCAAGCATGTTGAGTGTAGACTCATGACTCCTAATCATCATCAGAATATCCTGTAACATCACAAGTTACAGCCACAGTGGGTCAATACATTGGAATAGTATTGGCAGGTGATACCTTAGTAGAATTTTGGTGGACTAGATACTATATGCATTTTGGCTAAGTGTAGCTTAGGCTTGCTTTGCTCAAAAATAGGTTTTACCTATTAGTTGAAATCACTAAGTTTTTCTTTGTTAAAAACTTTCCCAAGGAACCACCATTAGACATTGGGGTCCTGCACCCTTGTTCAACCACAAGTTTTTACTTAGAAATTGGGATGAGGAGATTCTTGATAGCTTCCATGTCTTGATGCTCAAGTTGTCCAATACCAGGGACATGGCTAAGTACTTAGATTCTTCCATCTGCAGAGGTTGTGCACTTTCCCCACAAGACTTGATTTTCACCAAGACACAACCTTTCAAAATCCTTCCCTTAGACCAAATGGACGCATTCCAACCTATCATCCCACTACCACCAACTGTCCAAATGGCTAAGTTATTGCAACCTATGTGATCCAGGCAGAGCCCATATTGCCAAGTGGCTGCAGTAGAAGCTTCTTAACATTTGGCCTCTCAAATCCCTTTATTCCTGGGTGGCTTTCCACAAGTGAGATACACAAGGTAAACCATAGAAATGGGCCTTGTGTAACCACTCAACATAACCCATTCTTTCCATTCCACCCAGGTGTTTCATTCACTTAGTTGTTTTATTAAACAAAAACACAGTCCAAAGAATTAGAAATATTTATTCATAGTATGAATATATAACCACCCTTGGTTGCTACTAGCTAGGCTAAACATGGCATTGTTAAGACTTAGAAATATTTCTAGCAATTCTACAACTACTAGGATTTCCCAAGCATAGCATATAGATCAAAATAACCATGCAAGACTAGCAAAATATTTCTATTGCATATTTGAAAACATAGGAATAAATAATGAAGCACCACTTGCCTTGGTAGTTTGGAGAGTAGCTACAATCCTCACAATCACAATCACTATTTGCACCAAAATCTACACATAAAATGATAGCACCAAATCACATACTAAATAAATACAAGCAAATATATATGGATGCATGCAATATGATATGTGATGATTTTCTACAATCAACAACACAAGTGCACAGTACTAAATCATAAACAAGTTCAAAACTTTCCAAACAAACTTTATTTGAACATTAAAACATTTCCCAAATAATTGTTATACTCAAAATAGGCCTACACATGTTTCTGTAAAAACAACCATTTTAATAGAGGCAAAACATTAAACACATTTCGTAGATGGAAAGGATTTTCTCTCCTGATTCCATTGATATAAAATTTGTCAAATTTGGACGTGGGAATCAAAAGTTATGATTTAAACACGTTTTAATATCAAATACATCAAATTTCTGATTTTAAACCTAACTCATAGACACGTGGCGGCATCTGATTGGCTGGTACCGCTTCGCGCTGGATTGCGTCTGCGAGCCGTTGGATCTAACTAAAACGTGCGGCACAGATCTAAACTTACCCCTTCAGCTATGTTCTATTGCATCCACTGGATCTAAATCGAACGGCCCTAAGCAACTGACCAACAAGTGGCGGCGCTAGCGGCGGTGACAGGCGGTGGCGCGCTCTGTCAGGGGCGGAGCCGGCGAACTAGGTCGTGCGGGTAGGTGGGAGGATGCTCACCAGAATCGCCGTGACGAGGAGATGCTCAACGTGTGCTCGGTTGGCGAAGGGGCGCTCGAAGTCGTCGTAGATTGCTCGTCGGAGTAGTCCCTGGCGACGGTGCTCTCGGTTGACAATGAAGGCGACGCTCTGGGCCATGCTAAGACGAGATAAGGATGCAGTTAGATGCATAGAAGGCTGGGGATCACACGCGTATCAACCAGAGGGAGAGGAGAAGCTGGGACTTACGGGGAACGATCGCCGGAGTTCGAGCAGAGGGTGGCGGAGCTCAGTCGTTGTCGCTGCCGAGGCTACAGATCATGCGCGAGCAAACGGAGAGTGTCAGTAGGTGCGCACGGAGATGTAGAACAAGCCAGTATGAACCATAGGTAGAGGGGAGCGCGGTGCTCACCGGAATTCGACGACGAACTCGTCGGAGCAGCGGGCATCTAGAGAGAAATTCGTGCAGCCTGGTAGCTCCGGTGAGGTGTGGTTTGGGGGAAAAGGAGGAGGGAAGCATGGTGTTTAAGTAGGCGAGACAGGGGCGTGAATTACTCAGTCATTGAACGGGAATTGAAGCCGCGAATTAAACAGGAAACGCCCGGCATGATTTGGGGATGAACTAGTTGCTGGGGGTGGAGACGACGACTGCCATGTGGGCCACAGTTGTCAGCGAGAGAAAGAAAGAGGGGATGGGCCCTGGCGGTCAGTGACTCTGTGGGTATGGCTGCGAGTGAGAGAGAGAGAGGGGAAAACCCTGGGTGGGCTTAGTGGCCTGGTTTCACTGTTGGGCTAGATTAGTAGCGCCGGACTTTTCTTATTTCTTTATTCCTTTTATTTTTCTATTTGAATTTCCAGGAAACATTTTCAAATGATTTCAAAACCATTTCAATTCAAACTTTTTCTGGATTTTTGTAGAGTGCAATACTCATATTTCTGGGCATAAAATCATGTGGTCTCTCTGTATTAGCTTGGCCCTATAGATCAAAAAACATAAACAGTGACTTAGCACTTGATTTGAACAAGTTTTAAAAAAATGGTTTTAAATCTATATTTGTTTTGTAAATTTTGGTTTAAGCACTAGCAATCAAGCAAAACAATCTGAGAGCAACAAGGTTTGGTTTTGAACAAATAATCTCCCATTGGAGAGTAGCATTTGATTAATTTTTGATCACATAAAATCATAGCTCTCAAGTTCTGTTTTCTTTCAAACGAGTTTGAGTTTTGATCCCTAAATGATATGCATGCATGCATGATATGGAATCTTTGAAAACATGATTTTAGGGATGTTACAAATCTAACCCCCTTAAGGTGAATATCTCCCTCGAGATTCAGGTTGGCTAGAAAATAGGTGAGGGTGGTCTTTCCGAAGGTCATCTTCTCTTTCCCAAGTTGCTTCTTCTTCGGAATGATGGTTCCATTGAACTTTGCAGAATTTGATAGTCTTAGTCCGTGTAACTATTTTCTGCTGTTTCAAGAATCTTGATATGTTTCTCCTCATAAGTGAGGTCACTCTCCAATTGAACCTCTTCCAAAGGTATAGTATCCTTCAAAGAAGTCTCTTCCATTTCTGGATGACATTTCTTAAGCTGACTTACATGAAACACATTATGAACAGCTGACAAAGACTCTGGCAATTCAATCTCATAAGCTACTTCTCCTTTACGACTCAGAATCTTGAATGGTCCAACATACCTTGGGGCCAACTTTCCTTTGACTCCAAACCTCTTCACTCCACGAAGTGGTGACACTCTAAGATAAGCTCTATCACCAACTTCATAGGTGACTTCTCTACGCTTAGGATCTGCGTATCTCTTTTGTCGGGACTGTGCTATCTTCAATCTGTCCTTGACTAGCTTGACTTTCTCTTCAGCCTCTTTGATTAGTTCTGGTCCGAACAAACTTCTTTCTCCCACACCATTTCATAGCAATGGGGTGGCACACTTTCTCCCATAGAGAAACTCAAATGGTGCCATCTCAATACTGGCTTGATAGCTGTTATTGTAAGAAAATTCTGCATAAGGCAGACTTTCATCCCAACTGGCTCCATAGTCTAGAGCACATGCTCTCAACATATCTTCAAGAATCTGATTAGTCCTTTCTGTTTGTCCATCAGTCTGAGGATGAAAAGCAGTGCTAAATTCCATCCTCGTTCCTAATGACTCATGTAATTGCCTCCAAAAATGCGAAGTGAATTGAGTTCCCCTATCAGACACAATACTCTTGGGTACCCCATGTAGACATACAATTCTACTCATATAGATCTTGGCTAACTTAGCACTTGTATAAGTTGTCTTCACGGGTATAAAATGAGCCACTTTAGTTAGGCGATCCACCACTACCCAAATAGAATCATATCCTGACCGGGTCCTTGGCAATCCGGTGATGAAATCCATACCAATCTTGTCCCACTTCCAATCAGGAATAGGTAGTGGTTGTAACAATCCTGCTGGTTTCTGATGTTCCGCTTTCACTCTACTACATACATCACACAAAGCAATATGTTCGGCGATGTCTTTCTTGAGATTATTCCACCAAAATATTTCCTTCATATCCATGTACATTTTGGTGTTACCCGGATGAATGGAATACGGTGAGTTGCGTGCTTCTTGTAATATCAGTTTCCGAAGATCCGGATCTTGTGGAACACAGATACGTTTTCCATGCCATAAAGTACCCTGTTCGTCTTCATGGAATACTTTGGCTTTCCCCTTGCCAATCTTTTCCTTAATCTCTTCAATTTCCTTATCTGCCTTTTGGGATTCTTTGATCTTGTCCAACAAGGTGGGTTGAACATCCAATGACATGAGATGTCCCTCAGGCACAATCTCCAATCTGAGATCTCTAAATTGGGCACACAGATCATCTGGCAATTCTCCCTTAGTAAGGCCATTCACAAAAACCTTACGGCTTAGAGTATCCGCTACAACATTTGATTTAACGGGGTGGTATTGCAAACTCAAGTCATAGTCCTTGATGAGTTCTAGCCATCTTCTTTGTCTCATGTTAATTTCCTTCTGGGTGAAAATATACTTTAAACTCTTGTGATCTGTGAACACTTCACAACGCTTTCCCAACAGATAATGTCTCCCTGTTTTGAGTGCATGGACAACAGAGGCTAACTCTAAATCATGAGTAGGGTAATTTACCTCATGAGTTTTGAGTTGTCTCGAGGCATAAGCCACAACTTTCCCTTCTTGCATAAGTACTGCACGTAATCCATGATGAGATGCATCACAATATACTTGGAAATCTTTCTCCAAATCTGGCAAACATAAGACTGGTGCTGTCACTAGTCTCTTCTTCAATTCTTCGAAACTGAGTTCACAACCTTCAGACCAAGCAAATTTCTTGTCTTTCTTTAGCAATTCTGTCATAGGCTTAGCTACCTTGGAGAAATTCTCAATAAATCTTCTGTAGTATCCTGCCAAGCCAAGGAAACTACAAACCTCTTTCACTGACTTGGGAGATTCCCATTCAGTTACAGCTGAAACCTTAGCAGGATCAACTGCTACACCATCTCCTGACACAACTTGTCCAAGAAAACCAACTTCATTTAACCAAAATTCACACTTGCTGAATTTGGCATACAGCTTATGCTCTCTAAGCTTCTCAAGTATCAAACGTAAATGTCCTTCATGCTCTTCTTTGCTCTTGGAGTAGATCAAAATGTCATCGATAAAAACGACAACAAACTTATCAAGGAATTCCATGAACACCTTGTTCATCATATTCATGAAGTATGCTGGTGCATTGGTCAAACCAAATGGCATCACGGTATACTCATACAATCCATACCTTGTGGTAAAAGCTGTCTTAGGTATGTCTTGTTCCCTTAGCTTGAGCTGGAAATAACCTGACCGGAGATCAATCTTTGAGAACACACAAGCTCCTTCTAACTGATCAAACAAGTCATTGATTCTTGGCAAAGGGTATTTGTTCTTGATGGTCACCTCATTGAGTGAACGGTAATCTATGCATAACCTTTGACTTCTATCTTTATTTTCCACAAACAAAACTGGTGCTCCCCAAGATGAAGAACTTGGTTGGATAAATCCTTTCTGCAACTGTTCTCCAAGTTTCTTCTTGAGTTCTTTAAACTCATCAACTGACATATTGTACGGTCTCTTTGCTATTGGTCCAGATCCTGGTAGCAAATCAATGAGAAATTCCACATCCCTATCTGGTGGCATTCCTGGCAATTCTTCCGGAAACACATCCGGATATTCACTCACAATTGGCACAATGTCTATCTCCCTTAAGAGAATTTAGCTTACTCCTCTTTGCTTCAAAGTTGGTCTTGAATCTGATTCTTTTGTTTTCTGGAGTTGTGAGTGAGACAGTATGGTTTGCACAATCTATCACTCCCTTGTGCTTAGTCATCCAGTCCATTCCCAAAATAACATCCAATCCTTGGGAGTTTAGGATTATCAGGTTAACGGGAAACTTATACTTCCCAAACTCTATGACTAGATCATGACATTCTAAATTCACTATCATTTCTCCGCCAGGAGAACTTACTTTTATAGGACACCCAATAGTTTCTATCGGTAGTTCATTTCTTTCAACAAATTCTCTTGATATGAATGAATGAGATGCACCAGTATCAAAGAGAACAAATGCTGGAACAGAATTGAGTTTGAACTTACCAGCAACAGCATCAGGTTCCTCATAAATTTCATCCACATTGATGTGGTTCACTTGTCCCTTTTGAAAAGGGTTGGGCTTGTTGGGTCCTTCAACTTTCTTTTCTGGGCATTCATTTGCATAATGCCCCATCTTCTTGCACTTGAAACACTCAACCTGACTAAGATCTTTCTTGGCAGGCTGGCTTCCACTACCACTTCCACTTCCACTATGGTGGCTCTTATATCCACCTTTGTTATTCTTGTACTTATCATTGTCATGACTACGGTGGTGCTTGTTGTCATGATAACGGTTGTGGTTGTGGTGCTTATTGAACTTCCCATGCTTGTGGGATCCAGAACTCCCACTGTCATCATAATGGGAACACTTGTGAGACGATCCCGAGCTGTGCTTGTCAGAGTGCTTTTTCTTCCTGCTTTCAACTTGCTTCATCTTGCTCTCCAAAATACCAGCCTTGTCACAAAGAGACTGGTATGTGGGAACATAGGCCACAGCTAACTACAGGTTCAGTTCATCATTCAACCCTTCAAGGAACTTTTCCTTCCTCTTAGCATCAGTGTCAACTTCATCCGGTGCATATCGCGCCAGATTGTTGAACTCCTCAATGTATTCAGCCACGCTGCGGTGGCGCTGCTTCAAGTTATGGAACTCTTTCTTCTTCAAACTCATCACTCCGGATGAGATGTGAGCAGTACGGAAACCATCTTCAAAGATAGCCCATGTCACATCTGCAATGGGAGTGGTGATCTAGAAGTTATCCCACCAAGTGGCTGCTGGTCCTTCCAATAAGTGAGCTGCAAATCTGACTTTCTCTTCATCAGTACAACCAACTGTTACCAAGTCCTTGTTCACAGAGTGTAGCCAATCATTGGCCACCATAGGATCAGTAGTTCCTGAGAACTTTGCTGGCCTTATTCTCAAGAACCTGGTAAGCATGTCAAAACCCGGTGGGTTGTTCTGATTGTTGTTGTTGTTATTGTTATTATTATTATTGTTGTTGTTGTTGTTGTTGTTGTTGTTGTTGTTGTTGTTGTTGTTGTTGTTGTTGTTGTTGTTGTTGTTGTTGTTGTTGTTGTTGTTGTTGTTGTTGTTCTGATTCTGGATGAACATAGTCATCATTTGCATCAGCTGAGTCTGAGCTATCATCATTTGCTGCATCTCAGGGGTGATATTGTTGTTGTTGGGGTTGGGATTGGCACGTCGGGGAGGCATCTGTGGTTTGTTCAATAGAGATAAGAATGAGATACCCATAGATGCTAACATGCACAATACATCACATAAACAATCACCAAACATGCATCATAATAATAAAAGTTCAACAACATAGACAACAAGTTTCCAAAGTAAACACACCAATAGCAAGCCATCCACATGTTGGATGGTCATTGCGACTCAATAATCAAAGACATGATAAATAAAGGTAAATGAGTAGTCATCACTACTCCTCTGCATCAACCTCCTCGTCGACAAGTGTAAGACCTGAATTCTCCATAGCGGTCTTGTACTCCTCGACATTGGTGGTCAAGGTCTCTACCTTGGCTTTGAGAGCCCTCTTTTGTGAACGAAGTCTCTCAATCACAGTCTGCTGATGGTCGAGCTCGAAGTCCTTGGCCTCTAGTTCTGCAGTCATGTCTCGAATCCTCTTGTTCCTATCTTGGACTCGCTTCTCTTGACTCTTGAACATTCTGTCCCGACTCTCAAACTTGGCCTCCATCTCCTTGACTATCTCATCTTGCTCCGCGAAGAGCTTGTCCTTCTCACGAAGCTGCACCTGGAGTTCGTCATTGCTGAGCATGACGTTGGTCCTATCAGTGTCTATGTGCCTAAGAAGAACCTCTAAGTCCTGGAGGTATAGATGAATCGGCTCTGCCATCTCTCTCGAAGTATCCTCGAAGTCAATGGCCTCACCATCCTCATCACGTCTACCAAAGTCGTGGAAGTGAGTACCTCTAACCTGTCGAGACTCCCGAACAGACGTCCAATCAAGTCCTGCATGACTACCTCTAGGCCTCTCTCCTTGTCATCATGCATGATCTTGAAGATGATTGCCTCTGTGGTAGGCTCAGTCTGGCGTCCAGGCTGATTAACCTTGAAGCCCCAAAGGTCTTTCCTCTCAAACTTGGTGAGGGGAAGCGCCATGATGGTAGGAAGAGGGAGATTGAGCAAACTAGTGAGCTAAATAATACGAGGGCCAAAACGAGTTCCCTTGAACTCTTCAGCCGTGCTAATAGTAACATCAGGCATCTATTTATAAGATAGAAAAAGTTAGAATCAACACAATAAATAAATTTCAAGACAGAGCATCACAAGCATAACATTGGCAAACACACAAGTCATAGCATACAAAAAATCCATTACAAGCATCCAAGGTTCAACTTATTTAGACAGCATTTTGGAAAATAAAATGATAAGTGTGGTGGTCCAACTAACGAAGTACGCTTACAATCCCATCTCACTTGCCAAGTTGGCTAACAAGGCATCCCTAGAGGCAATCTGTTTATCTTAATCATATGACTCCATTGCTAAGTCTATGATGTCTTTCCTTAAACTTTGGTTGGTAGCCTCTAGCTCTTGGGTATGATTCTTTTCTTCCCTAAGGTCATTCTGGGTGTTAAGCATTCTGCACTTGATTCTATCACCAAGTTCTTTGATGGCCCTCCAAGCTGCATCCCTTGCTGAATCAAAGAATGTGGTGTGAATCACTGAGTTGGTGACCATGCAGAATCATGATTCCTCGTGGTTGTCTTCCTTGTTTTTATACAAGTGAAGTTGCACCCACCAGTACTCAACTCCTTCATCCATCATAGGAAAGCCTTTGTACACAGCTGCACCATGTATTCCCATGGTAACCATGAGGTCCTTGAGAGCCTTGGGGAATTCTGTCTCACACTCCAAAGTCATAGTCATGAGTGGTCCCTTCCTCACGGCTTCGTTGATGGAGTTCATCTACAAATAGAGATGAGAAAGAAGATTAGAAAAGTTTACGCGAAGAGAAAGACAAGTGTGGAAGTTGTTGAATTTTTTTTCCTTAGTGGTTTCCAATCCTAGGGTCATAATCCTACAGGCAACACAGTGTTCTGATACCATCTATAAGATCCCTCCTTTGTAAAGGAAAGGATCCCTGTGATTGCAATGCTAGTCCCTGGATCAATTCTAGCATCCACAGTTCAAGATGAAGTACACAGAAACAAAGGTCATTATTACATATCATTCCAGAGACAAACATAGTCTTTTACAAACTCCATGGCCACAGGCTAATACAAGAGTTCAAATATATAATAAGATAAATAAGTCTTCATCTTCATGTGCCACAGGCAAGCACGTTGAGTGTAGACTCATGACTCCTAATCATCATCAGAATATCCTACAACATCACAAGTTACAGCCACAGTGGGTCAATACATTGGAATAGTATTGGCAGGTGATACCTTAGTAGAATGTTGGTGGACTAGATACTATATGAATTTTGGCTAAGTGTAGCTTAGACTTGCTTTTCTCAAAAATAGGTTTGACCTATTAGTTGAAATCACTAAGTTTTTCTTTGTCAAAAACTTTCCCAAGGAACCACCAATAGACATTGGGGTCCTTCACCCTTGTTCAACCACAAGTTTTTACTTAGAAATTGGGATGAGGAGATTCTTGATAGCTTCCATGTCTTGATGCTCAAGTTGTCCAATACCAGGGACATGGCTAAGTACTTAGATTCTTCCATCTGCAGAGGTTGTGCACTTTCCCCACAAGACTGGATTTTCACCAAGACAGGACCTTTCAGAAGCCTTCCCTTAGACCAAATGGACGCGTTCCAACCTATCATCCCACTACCACCAACTGTCCAAATGGCTAAGTTATTGCAACCTATGCGATCCAAGCAGAGCCCATATTGCCAAGTGGCTGCAGTAGAAGCTTCTTAACATTTGGCCTCTCAAATCCCTTTATTCCTGGGTGGCTTTCCACAAGTGAGATACACAAGGTAAACCATAGAAATGGGCCTTGTGTAACAGCTCAACATAACCCATTCTTTCCATTCCACCCAGGTGTTTCATTCACTTAGTTGTTTTATTAAACAAAAACACAGTCCAAAGAATTAGAAATATTTATTCATAGTATGAATATATAACCACCCTTGGTTGCTACTAGCTAGGCTAAACATGGCATTGTTAAGACTTAGAAATATTTCTAGCAATTCTACAACTACTAGGATTTCCCAAGCATAGCATATAGATCAAAATAACCATGCAAGACTAGCAAAATATTTCTATTGCATATTTGAAAACATAGGAATAAATAATGAAGCACCACTTGCCTTGGTAGTTTGGAGAGTAGCTACAATCCTCACAATCACAATCACTATTTGCACCAAAATCTACACATAAAATGATAGCACCAAATCACATACTAAATAAATACAAGCAAAAATATATGGATGCATGCAATATGATATGTGATGATTTTCTACAACCAACAAGACAAGTTCATAGTACTGAATCATAAACAAGTTCAAAACTTGCCAAACAAACTTTATTTGAACATTAAAACATTTCCCAAATAATTGTTATACTCAAAATAGGCCTACACATGTTTCTGTAAAAACAACCATTTTAACAGAGGCAAAACATTAAACACATTGCATATATGGAAAGGATTTTCTCTCCTGATTCCATTGATATAAAATTTGTCAAATTTGGACGTGGGAATCAAAAGTTATGATTTAAACAAGTTTTAATATCAAATAGATCAAATTTCTGATTTTAAACCTAACTCACAGACACGTGGCGGCATCTGATTGGCTGGTACCGCTTCGCGCTGGATTGCGTCTACAAACCGTTGGATCTAACTAAAACGTGCGACACAGATCTAAACTTACCCCTTCAGCTATGTTCTATCGCTTCCACTGGATCTAAATCGAACGGCCCTAAGCAACTGACCAACAAGTGGCGGCGCTAGCGGCGGCGCGCTCTGTTAGCGGCGGAGCCGACGAACTAGGTCGTGCGGGGAGGTGGGAGGATGCTCACCAGAATCGCCGTGACGAGGAGATGCTCAATGTGTGCTCGGTTGGCGAAGGGGCGCTCGGAGTCGTCGTAGATTGCTCGTCGGAGTAGTCCCTGGCGACGGTGCTCTCGATTAACGACGAAGGCGACGCTCTGGGCCACGCTAAGACGAGATAAGGATGCAGTTAGATGCGTAGAAGGTTGGGGATCACACGCGTATCAACCAGAGGGAGAGGGGAAGCTGGGACTTATGGGGAACGATCGCTGGAGTTCGAGCAGAGGGTGGCGGAGCTCAGTCGTTGTCGCTGCCGAGGCTACAGATCATGCGCGAGCAAACGGAGAGTGTCAGTAGGTGCGCACGAAGATGTAGAACAAGCCAGTATGAACCATAGGCAGAGGGGAGCGCGGTGCTCACTGTAATTCGACGACGAACTCGTCGGAGCAACGGGCGTCTAGAGAGAAATTCGTGCAGCCTGGTGGCTCCGGTGAGGTGTGGTTTGGGGGAAAAGGAGGAGGGAAGCATGGTGTTTAAGTAGGCGAGACGGTGCCGTGAATTACTTAGTCATTGAACGGGAATTGAAGCCGCTAATTAAACAGGAAACGCCTAGCGTGATTTGGGGATGAACCAGTCGCTGGGGGTGGAGATGACGACTGCCATGTGGGCCGCGGTTGTCAGCGAGAGAAAGAAAGAGGGGATGGGCCCTGGCGGTCAGTGACTCTGTGGGTATGGCTGCGAGTGAGAGAGAGAGAGGGGAAAACCCCGGGTGGGCTTAGTGGGCTGGTTTCACTGTTGGGCTAGATTAGTAGCGCCGGCCTTTTCTTATTTCTTTATTCCTTTTCTTTTTCTATTTGAATTTCCAGGAAACATTTTCAAATGATTTCAAAACAATTTGATTTCAAACTTTTTCTGGATTTTTGTAGAATGTAATACTCATATTTCTGGGCATAAAATCATGTGGTCTCTCTGTATTAGCTTGGCCCTATAGATAAAAAAAACATAAACAGTGACTTAGCACTTGATTTGAACAAGTTTTAAAAAATGGTTTTAAATCTATATTTGTTTTGTAAATTTTGGTAGAAGCACTAGAAATCAAGCAAAACAATCTGAGACAACAAGGTTTGGTTTTGTTTTGAACAAATAATATCCCATTAATGTTTGATCACATAAAATCATAGCTCTCAAGTTCTGTTTTCTTTCAAACGAGTTTGAGTTTTGATCCCTAAATGATATGCATGCATGCATGATATGAAATCTTTGAAAACATGATTTTAGGGATGTTACAGAACCACACCTTAGTTTGATAACAAACTACTTGACACAAATTCCGTCCTTTGCTGCTACTATAGTAGTCATATGCTTAGACTTTTGTTGTAGTATCCGTCACAATGTCTTAACTTTGGAATTCATCCAAATCCATCATGGAATCTCCTTTCCATTACATTGTGCCACCCATAGTTTGAATTGAGATAAACTTAATTTGTATCTTGTGACAAAACTAGGACCAATGTAACGCTTTACAATGAACTATTTGTAATTGTTTGTCACCTCTATACAAATATATTCTTAGTTATTCCAAAATATCATAAGAATATCCTCACTATCGTCCAATGATAATTTTATGATTCAGTCTGGTATATGCTCATAACACTTAGAGCATAGGACATATCTGGATGTGTACATATCATGGTATGATTGATCAAAACATTCTCGTGATTGCACTTATCAAGTGTCAAAGCACTTGAATCTTCTTTCACTTATCAAGTGTAGATACACTTGAATCTTGGTTCAATTATTATCCATGCGACAAGAACCTTTACTTGTTATTTGTATATTGAACTCCTTCAATATCTCATATATGTACATTTTGTATAACCATATTAGCATCACAGTCTATCCATGTAGACATTCATGCTAAATATTCAGGTTTTGCCTAAGTCTTTCATCGAAATGAAATTCTTAACCTTTGTCAATAAAAGATAAATCATTTCCAATCAATATGATGTCCTCCACATAATGTATTAGAAATATGTCTCAGCGCTCCCACTTAATTTCTTGCAAATGCAAGCATCTTCATCGTCTCCAGATGAAAAACTCCTTTTTCATCACGGTGAAGATTCCAACTCCGCGATGCTACAACCATTGAAGTTTGCATGCCCTTTTAGCATCCTTTGAATTTAACAAAACCCTTTGGACCGTGTCATGTACACGTCCTAGGTAACCATTCTATTAGAAGAACTTTGTTTTGTTTATTCATCTACCATATACCAAATTATATGTAGTGGTTGCTACTTTAATTCGTCCAGACTAAATATCTCTATGAAAGATCAAATCTTGTCATAGTCAACTCCTTGAACATTGTCGTAAAATACTTTACCGACATGTCGACTATTTCATAGATGTGAAACATCCATGTCTGTTTATTTATAGATCCAAATACGACCGATAGGTTTTTACACCTTTCTGGAGGGTCTTCCAAGTTCAAAACTTGATTTCTCGTATATGGAATTATCAAAGATTTTATGGCTTCAAGCCATTTGACGGAGTTAGGGCCCATCATTGCTTCTTTGCATGTAGTCGGTTCATCATTGTCAAACAATGATTTACTCTCAAATCTCAGCATTTGATTGTTTATCCGACCTACTTGGTTTAATAGGAACCTAGATCTCCATGACCACAAACTTTGAGGCACGTGAGCCATGAGCATTCTGGCTTCCTCTGGAACATTTTCTGGCGCTGCGCAACTCAGCACATATAGCTAAGGTTTGTTAACCTTATCAAAGTTCTATTGTCGTCCCACTTAACTTTTATGAAAAATTCCTTTTTCAAGAAACTTCACGTTTCAAGCGACAAACCCTTTTGTTCTCGGTGTTATGGAGGAATAACCAATTGTTATTTGAAATAACCTACAAAGTCATGCTCATCCAACTTTGGTTGTAAACATATTACTTATGCTTAGCATACCAAAATTTAAGAAAGGACAACTTGGGTTTTACCCGAAACCATAACTTACATGGTGTCATTTCAACGGATCAAGATGGATCTCTTTTCAGTGTAAAAGCGGTAGTCTCTAAAGCTTTAATCTTTTAAAACATAATGGCAGTTTTATAAATAACATCTTTGATCCAACCATGTCAAACAAGGTTTCATTACAAATCTCAAACACTCCATATTCCTATGGTGTTTCGGTAGATGTAAATCTAGGTGTTTTGCTAAACTTGCAACTCAAATAGATCCCTTTATGATAAAATCATAAACCATTTATTTTCTTGTTACACTTGCAACTCAAATAAATCCCTTTATGATAAAATCATAAATTATTTATTTTCTTGTTACAATGATTTTCCACTTAATCTTGAAAGTCTTTGAACATTTTCAAATATTTTGTACTTCTTTCTCATTAAGTGAATATTCACTCAAATTTCCGGAGAAAGCATATGAAGTTGAAATCCATCGCTTACGACTATACATAATGGACTACATACATCGATATGTATAAATTCCAATAATTTTAGTCGTTCGTTCTTCTTTGGCCTTTGAACGAAGTTTTAATTATTTCGAGGAAAGTCTCACAAGTGTCACTTGATCAAATCAAAGACTTAAAAAATCCATGCATATGGAGTTTCTTTATGTTTTCTTTCCAATATAATTTAAACGGTGATGTCACTTCGTAAGTGATCTTTCAATCATTTGTCTTGCGACATTTTAGCATTAGTTTTTATGGATGTGATTTCTCCAACTAGATTTGTAAATCATCCATATCATATGGAATATGGTAATTATTTGAACAACCTTTGTTCTCATAATATCTGATTTAAATAATGATTATTAAAACAAATCTTGAAGGCAGACTTTGATTTCAACGAGAAATACAAACAACAGCTTGTTTGTTTTCGATGAACATCATCACATATTCTCTTGCTAGTTACTTAGGCCATTGTAGTTCATGAATTGCGTCATTCTGTATGAAATTTCATACCAACCAATTCGATATCCAATACCCAAGAACCACATTGTTTAACAAGCAAAGAATACAACCATAAGATGTATATCATCTATATACCTAAAACAGGATATTTCCAATATTTCCTTTTCTGCCAAATATATTTTATAGATTCTCTTTCAGCATTTCCTTTTCCTTTTTAAAAGAATCTATCAACATCAATAGTGGCGCCATCAACATGACACATAGTCCAAAGCGTGTATATTCAAATACTAATACCTTTGGACTTGTAGTTTGAAGTAGATCACCATCATCAAATGATCGGCATTCTTTCAAAATCCATTCCTTAGTAATCTTTTAGTGTAGTAAACACTTTACATACATCTTCTATTCGTCCTTATCATGACGACTTTCATGATCAAGCTAATGTAGCTTATAAAGGCGAATTGTGAGTATAGTGTTACTTTCCAAAACCCTTTTGGATGATTAGGATGTCTAGCATCTCCAACCTTCGCAAATTCTCATCCAATATGAGAACATACATTATACTCTATCATATTGCAACCAAAACATTGTTTCAGATATCATTATATCTGTCACACATGATGATTTCTGAAACAATTCTTTCAGCTCCTAGATAAACTTGATATTAAAACAATCAAGAATCATGGAGGCAAACATGATACTTAAGATTCTAACACTGGAATTGTTACTCACGATTTAATACTAATTATCAAATTACGGAGTAAACAGAGTTTGCTAAAAGTTTGAAATAGGACTTTAAACTTTAGATTGACACTCAACACAATACGATACCAGTTCGTAAAGTATATATCCAGAATTCTATAGTTCTATTTTCTCAATTACAACTATGCATTAGGTGGCGAACGAATGCCAATGACTACAACAAATTAGGCAAATTCACTTTGATTTAATTTATGATAAATTGAGTTCTACTAATCCAAATTAGAAATGAACTCCCACTCAAAAATGACATCCCTCGTGCCTTTTTGGTGATTACATGAACCAAATCCACTACACCAAGTTCGATCATCATGTGAGTCGATATAGCTTCAAAGGCGAGCATCCATATGGTCATCATATCAAAATATATGACTCATTCTTAACCTTTTGGTCCGTGTTCCGAGGCCATGTCTGTACATGCTAGGCTCGCCAAGTAAGAACCTTAGTATTCGCGTGTGTAACTGTCTTACACCCGAGATATGCTCGTGGATTCAAGTACACCCGATCATCACGTGATGTCTTGAAGCGACGAAACATTGTCGGTGCATACTTAAGGAAGAACACATTTTTATCTTGATATCTAAATGAGGGATCATCTTATTATGCTAATAAAACGCCAAACAAGCAATATAAGATGCAATCAAACATCACATGTTAATAATTGAAATGATATGGTTCTTGCACTTGATCTCCATCATGTGCATCATGGTATGATCGCCATCATACCTCTATATGTAAGGCCAAGGTCTATGGAACTTACACGTTATGTGTGTTGTAAGATTATCGACTTATACTTCTACTGACAACATCACCATATCATGACACTAGCCCAGCAACAATCTAAACTAGACACCTCTAATTTATCCATTGCAAGTTTTACGTGGCTTAGGGCTTTCGAAGATAGAACCATTCTTACCTACGAACATCAACCACAACGAGAATAACCAAATTTTTGATAACTCGTTGCAAATTAGATATTGACTATAGTAGGAGAGACAGACACCCGCTAGCCACTTATGAAAAACTAGTTGCATGTCAAGCGTGGAACAAGTCTCATGTGCGAGGACATGTAAAGTTTCTCCGGGCCGCATCATCCCACTATGCCACCAATATCCAAATTACAACTAAGAAGCAATAAAATTATCATCATCGCCCACATACTCATATGTGTACTACCCGTGCAAATCATCTATGCATAGATCCGGCTCTGATACCACTGTAGGGTTCACAGCATAGAAAACAAAAAATTTCCTAAGATGGGAACAACTATGTACCAAGATCAATCTACTAGATACAATCAACGGGCGGATGTATATCCGTAGAGAACATACCCTTGAAGACCGACAAAGCTTAACAAGTCCAAACTCGTGTTTGATGTAGACGATCTCTTGCCGATCTCAAGATCGAGAGGAAGTCCTAGCGCCGCAAAATAGCAGCACATCCGTGCTCGCACACACGTCCGAGGCACCGAGCAACCTCCGCCTCCTCGCTCCAGCGATGCAGCGGAAGCACAACTCTTTCTTGCCGAAAAGCCACCGGGAACATGTATGTCGCTAGTCCGAGACCATGGGGGATAAATACTAGAGGGGTAGAGAGATCCTTCACAAGGAGGTGTAAGTGAGAGAGAGGGAGGGGGGCTCCTTTTATAGGGAGAGGGGGCACCCAACGGGCCATGCGCCCAGCCATGGGGCTGCCCCCTCCCCTCCTTTCATTCATGTGGGTGGACACTCCACTCACACAAAAGCCTTTCAATTTCCTCCACTCAAATTCCCATTAAATTTCCACCAAATATAATGCAAACTCTCATTAAATAGAACTCCTTTTATTTATTCAGAATTTTGTCAATTACTTTAATGACAAACATTCTCATATAACCCCTTGCTAGTACTTCATTTCACATGTAGAAACACTTTCTGCAATTTCACCGGAAAACCCGTTTTGGTATCTAGTGAAATAAATTCCTGTGCTTGTTATTCTTTCCAGCATGAAACTTTTGCTCCAATTGGATGTCGGTGTCTCTTAAGTGTGCCACCCTATGGTTCACGAATAATGCGGACATGATCGAGATCCTTCTACGATCAATAATCAGAAGCGGGATCTGGAGACCCATACTGACTCCCACACATTCAACGATGACTTTCTTGTGATCGTCGGAGCCTTTTACGCTAGTATCTTAATCCTTTTGTTTCGCGATATATTACATGTCCGAGATTATATCATCGGTATCTCCATACCTAGTTTGATCTCGTTACTGACATGCACTCTTTTCTCGTTCCCGTAATATAACATTCTAGTGATCAAATCACTTGCTTGCAAGCTAATCAATGTGATATCACCAAGAGGGCCCAAAGCATATCTATCCGTCATCGGGATGAACAAATTCCATTCTCGATCCATGGGCCTCAACATAACACTTTAGTAGTTCTAAACCCATCTTTATAATCACCCAGTTATGGTGTGACGTTTGATGTTATCAAGAAACACTTCCGGTGTTAGTGATTGACATGATCTCATGGTCTAAGGATTA
Source organism: Avena sativa (assembly GCA_916181665.1). NCBI lineage: Eukaryota > Viridiplantae > Streptophyta > Magnoliopsida > Poales > Poaceae > Avena > Avena sativa. The sequence continues at coordinate 87,855,257 of OV702284.1, forward strand.
GGATCACTTCGTAAGTTGTTATAGCAATATAAACTCAATGACTTTGATCGTAATGCTATACTTCAGATGAATGTTCATCACACCATTACACTAATGTTGTGACCTCGTTATTAACAACATCGAATGTCCATGATCAGGTAACCTTGATCATCTTGTTAATCAACGAGCTATTTTATAAGAGAGGCGTAACTAGGAACTTCCTTTTTGTTTATTAAACACACATGTATTAACGTTTCTGTATTAATACAATTATAGCATGCAAAATAAACATTTATCATAAACAAGGAATACGATAACAACCACTTTATTATTGCCTCTCGGGCATATTCCCTTCAGTGCTATATCTACAAAAAAAAACTAGTTTATAAAAGAACCCCTTATGGAGCCATCCTACTATGGCCATATTGCATATCTTTTATTATTATTATTCCTTCTAAGGTGGTTTGCAAGTACATTCAAAGTACTCATCAGCATTTTCCCTGGCTATTTACTTGGCCTGATTACGAGCAGGAAGATGGGAACTAGGAAGGTTACAACGACGACTTCGCTAACTAGGGTGTTACTCCGAGTCAGGCACCCTATGGGCTATGGCATGACTCGGGTCTTTCTTGTTTAGTGTTTCCGCTGCTACTATCTATTTGTGCCCATGTGGCCCTGTTGTAAGACTATTTATGTAAGACTTGTTGTATTCGGTACTGTAATGGATGTGTACTTTGATACTATGTCAATTATGCTCAACGAGTTACTGATCATGGTATCGTGGTGGTTTGCATAATGGGTAATCTCGGGAGAAATCCTGGGGTCGCCACAGACTTGGTATCAGAGCCATCCTGACTGTAGGAGCCCCTAGTTAGCTTGTACATTAGTCGAGGACCTAAAACTATTTTCAATACATAAAGGAAGAAGATGGGTATTTGCAAACAATGCTTATGTCTTCTCTCCTCTATTTTCAAAAACTACTTACATTAAACTCAAGTCTTGCTTACTAAATTTTTTGCATACTGTACACTAACTCAACTCCTCTAAATTTTTTGTAGATGGCTGTTGTGTTCACCAAGTTCTGTCAGGTAGGACTGGAGCTGCCACTCTAGTTGTTTGAGGCTGAGCTGAGAGAGTTGGCTCGCTTGGTGGGACGCCCCACACCGGAGATCAAGGGAGCCCACATTCCCACTCTCATTGACGGGGAGCTTTCATGGCTCGTGGTGTGCACCGTGCGAGGAGGAGTAGTGCCCCCGCTCTCTGAAGACTTTGAGGTCATTGTGATCGAGAAGGAGTGGGCAGATGGCATACTCCGAGTATCCTAGGAGGCCCTGGCACGTTTGGCATATCATCATCGCCAGCAGCTGGAGGGTACGCGTTTCCGTTTCTTCGGGAGGCGTCATGAGGAGGGGTATGTGCTCCAGGCACCACCCCATCATGACTTTGGGGCGTATATCCAGAACATGGAATACACCCTAAAGAAGACTCAGACGTCCCTGGATAGACTTCATATGGATTTGGACCTCAAGGCTACCCAACTTCTTGCCACGGAGGCGAGTCTAGAAGAGGGAAAAGCTGGCGTGCTCTAGCCCTACTAGAGAAGAAAGCTACGGTCGCTAGGAACAAACGCCTCATGAAGAAGATAAGGGACCAGAAGGAGCTGCTAGTGACCATGGAGGACAAGATAGAGGAGCTGGAGGAGGAGTGCAGTGAACTCCGCAAGGACAATGATGACCTGCTGGATGAGACCGACAATGATGCTGCCCACAAGGAGGATTTCGACATGGAGCCACAGATTGACCCAGAGGATGATGACCAGATGGAGGAGGAGTAGGAGGACCCGAAGGAGCTTTTCTTTGAGCCCGAGGATGACGATGAGGTGATCATCGAGGAGGATACCACCGCACGCCACGACGAGGAGTAGGTTATGCGCTAGAGGATGAGAGCAAGTGATACTACCGCCGTGTCCCCCTTTTGTGTAGCGAGTTGTTTGTCTTCTATTTACTTCCGTAATGTCGAACCTGTAGCATCCCTATCTAGCGTCAAGATGTGACACATGAACCTTGTGGGTATGTTGTCGAACTTATGATTGCTTATGTATCCCCTAAGTGTTTGATTTCTAATTGTCTGTATGCATGCCGTGTTGCTTATTCCCCCTTTGTCATACAGTTTTCGTTTGAGAACCACCCTGTTTCAAACCCTTCCTAACCTATTACCTTCAGGATGGTGTGTCCCCGAGGTCCACCACCCCCTCCACCTGAGCCGACAATGGCTCTACTCCTGCGCATGTTCATGGAAGATCGCCAAGAAGCCAATACTGAACGCCAAGCTAACCTCACGACACTTCAGCAACTTGTCCAAGTAGCCGCAGGAAATTCCCATGATAATGAGGGCGAAGGATGGAACAGAGAACCAAGATCCCATCTCAAGGATTTCCAGAGCACCAATACACCCGTATTCACCAAGTGCACTAACCCACTGGACGCTGATGATTGGCTTCGTACCATTGAGAACAATCTCGAGGTAGCCCGGGTGGGAAATGAAGAGAAAGTACTCCTAGCCACCCATTTTCTTGCAGGACAAGCCAGGGAATGGTGGATTAGCGTTAAGGAAATTCTGCTGGCCGGTCAAGAAATAACCTAGGACAATTTCAAGGAAAGGTTCCATAAGCGCCACATTCCCCCAGGTCTCGTCAAGATGATGAGAGACCAGTTCCAAGCTCTGAAGCAAGGAGGAATGTTCGTAGTTCAATATCTGGAAAAGTACACTGACCTGGCTAGGTATGCCCCGGAGGACACCAACACTAAAGAGAAGAAGGTGGATACCTTTTCGAATGGGCTACAAGATGAGCTGAAGTGCCACCTAGTAGCTCAGAGGTTCCAAGAGCTTGATGCCCTGGTTGATGCTGCTATCATGGTAGAGAGTAAGCGCAAGGGAATGATTGAGAACCGCAAATGTCGGATGATGCAACAAGGAGGATCCAGTGGAAATAGTTTGTGAATCCTGCCCCCATCCAACCCTGCACCCCCACCACAGAGGACTCAGCCCAATGCTCTGCGTCCTAATAACCCCAATCGCAACTACAACAATCCCCGCCCCAGAGGTGGAAACACAAGACCTACTCCCAGAGGCCTGGTCATCCCTAATGCCCGCCCCAATTCATCCGGATGCTACACCTGCGGAGAAGCAGGACACTTCTCCTGCGAGTGTCCAATGAAGAAAGGGGGAAATGGACCGTGTCCCAATGCGGCCCACATGAATGCTAGGGGAGCGCCAGCAAAGGGCGCAACCCCCAAGAGGCCAGCTAATGCAGCCAGAGGGCACCTGAACCATATTACTGCTGAGGAAGCCTAGGAATCTCCTGATATTGTTCTGGGTACGTTTCTTGTCAACCCAGTCCCCACTACAGTACTCTTTGACTCTGGAGCATCACATTCTTTTGTTACTAGTCCTTTTGTTGAGAAAAGTCGGATGGAACCTAGTCGAATGGGTAGGCTCATGCTAGTACAAATACCTGGTTTGACGGCCAAAACACAATCCGTGTGCCGAGATATTCCAGTAGTTATTCATGGTATAACCTTTAAGGCCGATCTGATTGTTTTGGGAGCCCAAGGTCTAGACGTAATACTAGGAATGGATTGGATGTCCTGTTATTAGGGAGTTATAGATTGCGATAGAAAGATCATCTCTCTGAGAAGTGTTGAAGGAGAGCCTGTCGAGTATCGAGCGATAGCTCCCTCATCCCGATTCTATTGCCAGAAAGGTGTTGCTGGACCCACCCTAGAACAAGTACCGGTAGTCTGTGAATATTCGGATGTGTTCCCAGACGAGTTGCCCGGTATGCCCACTGATAGGGATATCGAGTTCATCATAGAATTAATTCCTAGAACAACCCCTATAGCCTAGAGACTGTACCGTATGAACCCCGAGGTGTTGGTGGAACTCAAGAAGCAGTTGGATGACATGGAACGTAAAGGCCATATCCAGCCAAGCGCCTCTCCCTGGGGATCGCCTGTTCTCTTTGTGGAAAAACGGGATGGAACTACCCAATTGGTCACAAATTACAGAAAGCTCAATGATGTCACCATCAAGAACAAGTATCCTTTGCCCAAGATCAAAGACCTGTTCGACCAGTTAAATGGAGCCTAAGTGTTCTCCAAGATCGATCTCCGTACTGGATACCACCAGCTAAAAATTCGAGAATCATACATCCCTAAGACCGCCTTTACCACCAGATATGGCTTGTATGAATATACCGTCATGTCCTTTGGACTAACGAATGCCCCAACCTATTTTATGAACCTCGTGAACAAGGTATTCATGCCCTACCTAGACAAATTCGTTGTGGTGTTCATCAATGACATCCTGGTCTACTACAAATCGGAAGCAGGTCATGAGGAACATCTGAGACTAGTACTAGGAACCCTCAGATAACACCAGCTCTATGCCAAGTTCCGTAAATGCGAGTTTTGGTTAAAGCAAGTTGGATTCCTTGGCCATGTGCTGTCTGCCGAGGGAGTATCCGTAGATCCCTCCAAGATATAGTCAGTACTTGAAGGGAAGGCCCCCACCAACCCATCTGAGATTCGAAGTTTCCTTGGTTTAGTGGGATGAACAAGTTGCTAAAGAAGGATAAGAAGTTTGAATGGACAGACAAATGCGAAGAGAGCTTCCAGGAACTCAAGAAGAGCTTAGTCTCTACCCCTATCCTGACCATGCTAGACATTACCAAAAGCTTTGAAGTCTACTGCGACGCCTCCAAACTAGGACTTGGAAGCGTACTGATACAGGAAGGCAAGGTCATTGCTGTAACATCCCAAAAATATTAATCAAGGTTATCAATTCCAATCACTCAAATTTTGGGTTAACAAAAACTTTTATTAAATTGAATGCATGTGTGTATGTGATGAATGCATGAATGCTTGTATGGACTTGTGTGATTGTTATGAATGGAAAGGATTGGTTTAAAGATGAAAACAAGATCATCTAAATCATTTCTAAGCAGAATAAAATCAAGAGAAATTCAAAAACAAACCAAATAGGCAAATGGTCATTTTTGCCAATCTTGCTCACTAGACCACTCTGAGTGTTTCTAGTCCAAGATTTCTAACAGAAACAAATCCATTTCTTTTCACCCCTTGCTAGACCAAGTAAAAGTGAACCCAATCCCACCTTGCAAACCCACAGAAAAATTTACAAATCTATGCCAAGGACAATTCAAAATTGAGTCTAGTTCATATGGTAAGATCACCATTTCTCAAAACCCCACCAAACCAGTTCACCTTGAAAAATCCAATCAACCAGACACTACCTAGTATGTAACCATTGCACCCACCATGCTTCATCTGAAAATTCAAATATGAATTTCTTGCGGCCATTTCATCAAACACCTTCTGAGCACAAATCAAATTAAACAACAAACACTATTGTGAGCAGTGTTTGTGCCAAACTTGTTCCCTCTCTAGCTCTCACCACACCCCCAGTAGGTCACTAACATTGTCTAAGCAACTCTAGCCCACTGTGTACTCCACCATGCCATCAATGGCCACCATGGCCGAGCACACTTGCCACCCCCACCATCGACAGCAAGCTAGAAGCATAGCCAGCCTCGCGAACCTTGTCTACCATGCCGCCCGTGCCTCACTGCCCCCTCTAGACCAGCCCTAGCTCGAAGACATAGGGAGGAACCGCCGGAAACGTCGTGCCTGCGCCACTATCGACCATGCCGACGCGCACTACAGTGCATGCCCTGTTCCCACTCAACCCGACCGCGCCTTGCCTTTGCCGCCCATCTACTTGATCACCACTGTCACAGGAGACCACCAGACATGCTCGTTTCATCGACCGTGCCCCATAGTCGCCGCACGCCGCGGAGTTCGCCGTTGGTACCGCTCAGTGCATCACACGTTCCCGACCGAACCGCACCACCCCTTGCCGTGCCATCAAGCCGTTGAGGACCGCAAGGAGACCGAGCACCGTCCCCTAGGCTCAGCCATGCCCGCAGCTCGCTGTAGTCCCAACCTCGATGAGCACTGCCCATTCCTCTCGGCCTCTCTCACTCGCCTATAAAAGGAGGCCTCCCCGCTCGTTTTCTTCACACCAGTTCACTCCCCACCTCTCACTGATCCATCCCACCTCTTCCCGGTGCAAGGCGAGCGCAGCATCACCAGAATTTTGCTGGAGCCTGCCACTGCTGGAGGAGAAGGGCGCCGTTGATTGGAGCCGCTCCAGGAGAAGCCGCCAGTACCAGGAGAACCACCGTCGTCGACTTCGTCATTCGCCCCCATCGCCAACCATTGCCTGAGCCACGGTGAGCCGCTCCAGACCCCCACTGGCCGCGCCAGGGTTAGCCCCCGTCGTGTTCTCTTCGACAAGGACGATGGTCATGAGCCATTGATCCTTAGTCTAATCATACAGTCGTAATTGCCCCATACCCCTTCGCCAACCCCCATCTCACTGACGCATGGGGACACACTCAACCAGCCCGCGCGCGCTATGCGCAGTGGACCAGCCCAGTTAGAATTCCCGCGCGACCTAGTTAGTTTGAATTTAATTTATCTATTTAGTTTCAAACCTAGTTCTGGCAGTAGATTCATTTAGGAAGATTCACTGGACCAAATTACATGAAACTAATTTTGCTAGAAAGGTATGGAAATTCTTAATCCAAGCCCGTTGGATTCAAACCATTTGAATTTATAGATCACCCATAGTAAAAATAACAAGGCAGAGACTTTTCTGCATTCAAACATTTTTCAAAATTCGACCATAAATGCTTTGAGTTGATTCCAACTCTCAAAAATCACATTTGATAAGACCTTTCTGAATATATAAAAATATCTAGGTTTACTTGCAGTAATAATGGACAAGTAATAAAATAATGCCCCATAGGCATTTCTATTCACTTTAATTAATTAAAATAAAAAGGTTAAACATTATTAAATTGTGACACCACTTTAAATCACATTCCCAAGTATTAAAATATGTGGTGATGACATGTGTCAACATGATCCCATATTTTAATTGGAGAATATTAAATCTTAAGTAGTTTTCCAGTGAGAAATTACTTTTCTAAAACGAAATAAATCAAGATATTGCCTTAATGCTTGTGATGATTGTGATGATGCTAGATCATCTAGTGTGAACCCTTGTATGCCAAATAGAAGTAGTTAAGTATTGTTTGGTGATTGTGTACTTCGTATTTATTTATAGACACTAGTACCGACCAAGGATATGAAGAGGAAGGATACTACTACGAAGAGGAAGAAGAGGAGAACTTCAACCACTGCACTGCACAAGGCAAGCTAAGCTAAAACCATGAAAGCTAATTCTTGTAAGCTTCACAATACAAGTTAACTTAGCAAGCTACCACTTGCATGTTACCCATGCAAGCTATCTAAGCAAGCTAGAACTTTGCAAGTTAACACTTGCATGATAACTATGCCAACTAGATGCCTTAGGCATATGTGATTATACCAAATCCCAGTTTTACTTGCAAGCTTGATTCTTTTATTTCTTTATCAAAATTCTTTGTTTACTTTTAGGAAGTGCTTGTGAAGTTTTGGAAAGATATTAGAGGTAGCATAAAGAGCATAAAACTTGGCCTAAGTTAGGTAGAACTTGATGTCATCCTGAGGCATGAGATTATACTTAGATAAGTCACACTTGATTACCACCCCTCATTAGTGTTTACCTCCAACTTTAGTGGCTAGTGCTAAGCATAAAACTTGATCACTTTAGATGGGAATACTTGGTGAAAATGGTTATGAAAACCTTAGAATGATGAGTCATTCTAATGAGATGTTTTGACATGTGTTCTTGAACACCATATGCTTTTGATGATGAAAATGTTGAGGCATGAGCCTTAGCCCTGTATAAAACTGATGGTTGTGTTTGGAAGCTATACCATTCCAATTTTACCGTACAACCACAATACACGAATTTGGGTAGGGCTTGACTGGAAGTTTATATATCTTAGTATGGGTTCCCTTGCGGCCGAGGTTTGAGCTGAGGCTACCTCGTGATGATTGTCCATCTGTGCAGTTCCCAAGACGACAGATGGTCATGGTTAGAAGGCCAAACTGATAGGAGAGGTGCCTATACTAGGGTGTGTAATTGAAAGGTTAGGACTGATTATCCGCATACTAAGTATGGCAATTCAGGATCGTTCCTGACGGATGTATCGAATGTTGTGGTGAAAGTGTACCACCTCTACAGAGTGTCAAACTATTCAAATAGCCGCGTCCGCGGTTATGGACAATTGGAGTGGCCATACTGTTTCGTCGTTAGATGTTTTCAAAATGACTTGTGAAATGAATCATGATTTTGACTTGACCACAACAGGGTTGTGAACATGAAAACTGAGTTCCCACTTAGGTGTTATAAAACCTTAAACTAGTTTTCTTTACTTCTGAACTCAGCTAGAGATAAACCTGGATTTTTTGCAAAACAACCTAGATATTAGTATTCCTACTTGAACCCCTTTACCTTTTAGTGATGGTTTGCGAGTACTTAAAGAGTACTCATGGCTTTGTCCCTGGCTATTCCCATGGCCAGACTATGAAGAGGACTATCAAGATGATGGACAACAGGAAGTCTACGACAACTAGGATCATCTCCCATAGTCAGCATTGCCTGTGACCCTGAAGATTGAGCTTCGCTCACGCTATCGTTATTATACTATTCCGCTGCATTGATTGTATTAAGACTGGATCATGAGATCCTTTATTTGTAAGACCTTTATTATGGTTTGTAATGGATGATGAACTATGGTACCAATCTGTTATGTGTCGCAAAAATGGTAATCCTGGGATTGCGATGTATGGCATAATAGGCATCTAGGATTAAAAATCCAGGTGTTGACAATTGCTTACCTATCCCCTCAGCTGAAGCCGCATGAGATGAATTATCCCACTCATGATCTGGAACTGGCCACTGTAGTACACGCCCTCAAGACCTGTTGCCATTATCTGATGGGAAATCGATGTGAAATCTATAGGGATCATAAGAGTCTAAAGTATATCTTCACACAGAGGGAGTTGAATATGAGGCAGAGAAGATGGATCGAACTGATCAAGGATTATGACTTGGGTATTCACTACCACCCAGGGAAGGCCAACGTGGTAGCTGATACACCCAGTCGGTAACCCTGCTTCCTAAATGCTATGAGTAAACGAGACCAACCGGAACTAATTCAAGAATTCGAAAGGTTTGGGCTAGAACTAGTCAGTCCTGGATTCCTAGCCCACCTCGAACTAAAGCCAACCTTCTAGACCAAATTAAGGACATTCAGAAAGGTCATCTCAGCATAGAAGGAATCAAGCGCCGTATGGAGAGGGAAAATGTTCCCGGATTCAAGGTTGATGATAAGGACGTCCTGTGGTACAAAGGACGCATTTGCGTGCCCAACAAGCATGAGCTAAAGGAGACCATCATGAAGGAAGCTGACGAAACTCTCTACTCCATCCACCCGGGAAGCACCAAAATGTACCAAGATCTGAAGGAGCAATATTGGTGGCATGGGATGAAAAGAGAGATCGCCCTATTTGTAGCCAAATGTGATATATGCTAGAGGGTTACGGCCAAGCATCAACGCCTCGTGGGTTTACTGCAACCAATGAAAATTCCAGAATGGAAATGGGAGAAAGTATGAATGGACTTCATCACTAGCCCCACATCTAGTAGGGGACACGACTCCATCTGGGTTATTGTAGACTACTTGTCCAAAGTAGCCCATTTCCTCCCCGTGAAGATCTCCTATAATGGACGGAAACTGGCAGAACTTTATATTTCCCGAATTTTTAGCCTCCGTGGGGTACCTAAGGAAATAGTGTCCGACCACGGACCACAATTCACCTCGCATTTCTGGAAGAAGTTGCACGAAGCCCTAGGTACCAATCTGTCCTTCAACACAGCCTACCATCCTTCCACCGGAGGGTAGATAGAGAGAGTCAATCAAGTCCTGGAGGATATGCTTTGTTCGTGTGTTCTAGCCTACGGAGCCAAATGGGAGGATTGCTTGCCATTCGCCGAATTCTCCTATAACAATAGCTATCAAGCCAGTCTGAAGATGGCACCCTTCTAGTTTCTCTATGGGAGAAAATGCCGAACACCACTGAATTGGACCGAAACCGGAGAGAGCCAAATCTTTGGCCCAGATGTAATCAAGGCAGCAGAAGACCAAGTATAACTAGCGCCAGATCGTTTGAAAGCTGCCCAATCTCGCCAGAAGAGTTATGCCAACAACAATCATCGAGAAATAAGTTTCAACAAGGGAGATTTCACGTACCTCCGTGTCTCTCCTCTCAAACGAATGCAACGTTTCCATGAGAAAGGGAAACTCGCTCCACGATATATCGGGCCCTTCAAGATTCTCGCCCAACGAGGCAGAGTATCTTATCAGCTGGAGCTACCCTCCGAGTTGTCCGACTTCCATAACGTCTTCCACCTGTCCCAACTCCGAAAGTGCCTCCAAGTACCCGACAAGCCCGAAGTCTTCAAGAAAATCGACTACCAAGCTATTGATCTCAATTAGGATCTAACCTACAGAGAAGTACCCATCCAGATTCTAGAGAAGGCCAACCGACTAACTCGGCGCCGCAATATAACCTTCTACAAGGTTCAGTGGAGCAACCACTCAAAGGAAGAAGCCACCTAGGAACGCGAGGACTACCTCAGGAAGGAGTACCCCCATTTCTTCATGCCGCAACTCGTGAATCTCGAGGAGAGATTCTTTTAAGGGGGGAAGGTCTGTAACATCCCAACTTTTAGTCCTATTTGTTTAAGTAGGAGTCCAAAGTTTAGGGGGAAATAAAACTTTTTAGGATTTTTCTTACTATTGTTTGTGTACTTGCTTAGAATGCTTGATCCTTAGTGTTGCCATGTTACTTACGTACTTGCCATGCTAGTGGGCCCTTGCTTGATTGTTCACATGCTTAAGACTTAGAAAAATACTTGTTAATAACTAGTACCACCATGGTTGTTGGTTTGGGAATCTAGAGAAGGAACCCAAAATTTGGCTAAGTCCTTTATTTCCTTGCCATGTTGCAATTTTGGAGCTATGATGTGATCAAGCCACAAACTCTCTCGGCCATGCAAGCTCATGCCTTGACACCTTGCCATGAGAACTCTAAAACCCACCATCCCCTCTTGTTAAACCCCAACCCCAAGCCCATTGCACGTAGGTGTTTTATGCACTAGTTGCAATAGGAGAAATGGTCACCTTAAATTTGGCAAATTTTGGAGGAACCTTGCAAGCTAATGGGAATGATCAAGGAAGCAACCAAAGCATGGACTCACTCATCTCACACCCCTCTACACCCCCATTCCCCTCTCTCTTCCATTCGAGGCTTGTGCTCGAAGGGAGCCTCAAGCAAACTCACCCTGAGCCCTGGTTGCCATAGATCACCCCCACACTCTTGCCGCTCTCCCCACACCCGCTGCAACACATGCAAATGCCCTGTCACGTCTCCAACGTGCAGGGGTACACCACCCCACCACCCTGGTAGCCCCTAGTCACCCCAAGCCGAGAGAGAGAGAGAGACGAAGGGCGGCAGATTGCCCAAATCTTGCCTGGCCCCTCTCCCGACCACGCTAGCCTCCCTTCTATCACGCCTGGGACCGTGCCGTGCGCACACCTTACCCAGGCATCGCCCACGTCCCTACCTCACTCACCCACAGCCTCTCCTACCCCCAACCCGAGTTGGCCACGTTGCCCTGGCCACGCCACGCGCGCCCGCGTCACCCTGCCATCTGGTGAAAACCGACATCGCTCGCGCATGGAGGACACTGCCCTCTCCCCTCTCAATCACCATGCGCCAATACCCGCGCAGCACCACGCCTAACCCTAGATCGACTAGGACAGGACCTGACGTCGAGCATGTTGTGGGTAGGGACAAAACAAGGTCAGTTCGCGCCATCCCGAGGCCACGAGTCTGCCCGCGCGCGCCAGACCCCTCTCACCCCCTCGTAGAGACACTCCCCACCGTGCGCCTGGCCAATCCCCGCCCTCAGCCCCTGCCATGGCCACCCCTGCACCCGGTGCATCGTGGGTCTCCCCTCTGCGGCATAAAAACTCATGAGCCACCCCAACGGTCGCCATCCACTCCATTCAACTCCCAACTCACCTCTACTCCACCCCAGGCGGAGTCGAGCTTGCTCGGCTCCTGCAGCATACGCCGCTCGCCGCACCACCTTGGTGCCGAGGGAGATCAGTAAAGGTTGTCGTCGCCAGGCTCCCTCTCCCTCCCAGATTCCAACGCATGCATGCATGCCTCGAGTGGAACCTCTGACCCTGCCCTTCCCTTTCCCCAGGAACAGCTAGGGCATCGCTAGAGAGGACCGTGAATGCAGACGCCACGAGCATGTCCCCGACTGCCTCAGGAGCCCAAGCCACCGTTGCCGCCCCTCGTTCGGATCCGCATCGTTGTCCACTTCGAGCTACGCCATCCCCGACCCTCCTCCGCCCCAGGGTGAGCCTCCCCAACCACCCCAGTAGCTGCTAGGGTTTGCAACACCAGCGTCACCTCTCGCGCGAGGAAGACGAGCCCTGGACCGTTGGATCTCTTTAGATCTGATGACCCACGTCGCCCCTTACCCCTTACCCCTTCGCTGGCTCGCTGTCGCTGACGCGCGGGGCCCTCGCCGGGGATTTTAATCCCCAGCTCCCGCGTGCTCTGCCGAGAAAATGGGCTGGCCCAGTCCTTGGTGCAGGCCGCGACCCAGACCCCCATGAACCTGGCCTTTTTATTTTTTCCTATTAATTTAACTTCCAGACTTTGTGTTGTTGCTTTAAATCCACCAAAAATCACCAACACATCCTTTTGACCTGACTCAAATTTTTAGAGTTAGCCCCTGTAAATCCTCACCACCTCTCACTGGTAGATTGTTAAAATAGTGCCTGAAGCTTCTCTGAGATTTTTTGGGGTAAAATGATGCAGTTTGTATTGTTTATTCTTAGTAATTTTTTTGGAGGTCAGAAAATTATGAAACCACTTCCTATGCCTTCCTTTTGAACCTAGATATCCAGAAAAATTAGAATCACACCTTTAGGAGCTGTTTAGCATCTGTGATAAATTTAGCAAATTTGTGACATAAGCTGTTTGCATAAATTCTAGAAGCTTCCGTGAAGCCCCTTTTGGAGTAATTCCAACTCCAGGAGATGAGCATATTCTATACCCACTTACTCCCAGTAGGTTATAATTTTAGCAGTAGTACTTATGTACTAGGAATTAATTGATTTTTTCTAGTGTTGTCTGCAGTATTTAAATTGCTAAAAATCAACCTTGTTAGCTAAAAATATGAATCCAACTGGGTTGGTTTGGTAATTCAGTTACCTACGCAGAAATATTATTTTTGGTCACTGTTCTCTCATAGAAACTAGTTGAGCCAATTATTTGATTGCTAGACTAGGGTTCACCATTAATTTCACCATTTTTGTTTGAAGTGTCCTTTTTACCTGATTCCAGTGGCATTTGCTTGATTTTTTCAGTAGCTGCAAGTGTGTGGTTGCGTTTGCCCAGTTGAGTATCTGATCTATACTGTTGCTATGTTTGCTTGTTCGTTTATTTTGCAACGATAGATACGAACGAGGAAGGATACGAGGAAGGTGATTGGGAGTACTTTGAAGAAGGAGATCAGAGACAAGTTGCCAACGAAGGCAAGCCACCTCTTGCTCATATGCCTTGTCCTATTATTTAACCTATGCATGTTTTAGCTACTTGTTTATGCAAATTGCATTATTTTACTATACTATGTTTTATATGGGGAATGTTTGGCTCCTCCAATCCATTACCCCTTAGTACCATTAGGTACAAATCATTTTATGGTACCTACCTGCCCTTACTATGATAGATGGTGTTTAACACCATAACCCCTTGGAGACCCCATTTTAGCCGAAGTAAAAACTATGGGATGGGAAGACCACGGAAAAAGGCTTACAAAAATGTTTTATGAGAAAACCTTGGGAGGCCTGGCCTACCAACTGATGTTGAAAATGAGAAAGGTTATTGGTTTACAAAATGGTCAGAAAAAAGATGGAGAAAAAATGTTTATGAAAACGCACCCAGTTCTTTGCAGTTTTGCTAGAACAATTAACCCGTGCAACCACATTACTCTGGAATGGGACGGGGCTGGGCTGGAAGTTTGTCTAATCTGGTATAGGTGCCTCACACTACTACAGGGGTAAACAATCCCCGGAGGGTGGGCCTTCTCTGTCCAACGGTCCATGCGTGGCATCGACCGGGAGAAGGAACAAAGGGTCTACGGGCCTCCACGCGATACTATGAGCCCCTCATTGAAAGAGCACACCAGACAAGGTGCAAACCGCGCTCCGGTTGGCTTCGTTAACTATATAGGGCGTCCCGATTTTGAGGGGATTAACTTCATAGGTTAGGCACCTGTATCAGAGAGGGCATCCGAAAGGTCTTGACCGGTTATTCGACCCACGATCAGTGTAGATCAGGGACGGGTAATCGGATGGTGTGGGTAAAGTGTACAACCTCGGTAGAGTGTAAATCTATTCGAATAGCCGAGTCCTCGGTCATGGACGGTTAGGAAGGTTGCTGTAGAGCGGTGCTGGTTTTGTTTTCAAAAGGATTTCAAAAAGGAAATGGCTCGGAAATGTTTTGACCATGAGAGGGTCGGGAAAAAGGAGGAAGGAGTTTGGTCATGAGATGACCGGGAAGGTGAAACAAATGGGTGACCCAAACCCTAGTGTTTTCTTCAAAGTTTTAAAAAAGGTTTCCAAAATGTTTTACCAAAGTTTTCAACAACGATATAGAGATGTGCTATATCTACAAGAAAAACTAGTTTATATAAGAACCCCTTATGGAGCCACCTACTACGGCCATATTTCATATCTTTTATTATTATTCCTTGTAAGGTGGTTTGCGAGTATATTCAAAGTACTCATCGGTATTGTCCCTGGCTATTTACTTGGCCAGATTACGAGCAGGAAGATGGGAACCAGGAAGGTTACGATGACGACTTCGCAAACTAGGGAGTTACTCTGAGTCAGGCACCCTATGGGCTATGGCATGACTCGGGTCTTCCGCGTTTAATGTTTTCACTGCTATTATCTATTTGTGCCCATGTGGCCCTGTTGTAAGACTATTTATGTAAGACTTTTTGTATTCGGTACTGTAATGGATGTGTACTTTGATACTATGTCTATTATGCTCCACGAGTCACTGATCATGGGATCATGGTGGTTTGCATAATGGGTAATCTCAGGAGAAGTCCTGGGGTCGCCACATAATATGTGTCGCGTGCCCGGTTGTGCTTCAGGCCGCATTGGACACTGCTGCCAGCTGACGGGCCACACGCGAGGTGAGCCGGCCCACCCGTCCAGAGCTCCCTCCACCGTGGTCCCGCACTAGGATGGTGCCCCACCGCGCTAGGCTGTGGTCGCGGCTGGCCCACACGATTCAGCCCCGCTGACCGCCGTGATAGCTGTGAGATTCTACACATTTTTTATGGCTTCTATCAATGGTTTTTGTTTGGATTTGATGGTTTTCTAGCTTTACCTAACGCTAATATTTCGGTAGCAAAGAAAACTTGGTTTTTAATGTGTGTTTATGGTTCTGTACTTCAACAAAGGGATTTAACAGCAAAAACACAATATTCAGGTGACGACAAGCAAGTCCCTTTTGGAAGCAATCAAGGAGAATTCACTGCAAGCTTAACGACCAACTATACGGGCCGCCTCTGTATAGTTTCCGCCGTATAGTTTCCATCTCCTTCTTCTTTTAAAAGGACAACTTTCATGAAGAGGACAAGGTCCAAAACAGAAAACATGAGCCGCCACACCATCCAGAAGACAGAGAGAAGGGATCCGGAGAAGAAGGGGAAGACGTTCTTCATCTCGCTCCACGATCTTCGATCTCCTAGCCATCACACTTCCATAGCCATTACTTGTACTTGAGAGAGATAGAGAGAGAGTGTAACATACCAAAAATGTTGAACAATGATTATCAAATTCAAATCACCAAAATTAAGGTTAACAAAAACTTTTATTAAATAAAAGCCAAATGAATGCATGTGTGTGTGATGTTTGTATGAATGCATGAATGGACTTGTGTGATTAACCTAAATAGAAAGGAATGGTTTAAATATGAAAACAACATCATCTAAAACATTTCCAAGCAGAAACAAATCAAGAGAAAATAAAAAACAAAACAAATAAAGCAAATGGTCATTTTTGCCAATCTTGCTCACTAGGCCACTTTGAGTGTTTCTAGTCCAAGATTTCAAACAAATATTTTTCCAATTCTTTTCACGCCTTGCTAGACCAAGTAAATTTGAATCAAAGCCCACCTTTCAAACTTGCAGAAAAATTTGGCAACCCCATTCAAATGACAATTTAAAATTGGATCTATATCATATGTGAAGATCACACCTTTTCAAAACCCAACTAAACCAGTGCCCCTTGACCAATCCAACTAACCAGAGACTCCCTAGTATGTAACTAGCAAACCCACCAAGTTTGAATCCAAAATTAAAATTTGAATTTCTTTCGGCCATTTCATCAAACACCTTGTAATCAGCAAACAAACAAACATCAAACACTATTAGTAGGAGTAATTTTGGCCAACCTTGTCCCCTTTCTAGCTCACTCTACACTCTCAGTAGATGATCAAACTAATCTAACTAGCCTTAGCACCACTGTGATCATGCATATCCATCAATGGTGACCATGCCGAGAGCAACCTTGCCACCCGCATGTCGCCAGCGAGCTTGGAGAAGCTCTAGCCTCGCAAACCTTGTCTGGAGCACTAACCACTGTCCACCGCCACCACCTTTGTAGTGCCTAAGCCTTGCCAGCCACTGGACCACACGGAGAGCTCGTGCCCATTTTCTCTGCGTGCGTGCCGAGAGCGCGCCAGTGCGTCATCAGTGACACGATCCCATAGACCGCGCGCCGCCCTCGCCGCTTGCGTGCGTGATCGCCAGCACCCCAGCAACCCGCCAGACAACCCCGTTCGCCGCCGCGTGCACCATGGACGCTGTGTGCCATTAAACTTGCCGTCGGACCCGCCCAGAGCGCCGTGATGTTCTGACCGTTCCTCATCGCCCCACGCCGCGCCATTAAGCCGTTGAGCTTCGCTAGGAGGCAGCGCACCGCCCGGTATCGTCGCCCATTCCATTAGCACGTTGTGCCGATGACCACGACGAGCTCCACCCACGCCCGCCGGTCCCCTTCAGGCACTATAAAAGGAGGCATCCCCCGTTCCATTTGAGCACACCATCTCACTCCCCACCTCTCACTGGTAACACCCACTCACCCCCAGAGCAAGGAGAGCACTAGGTGGCCGGAATTGCACCGGAGTTCACCGCTGCAGAGGAGGAGAGGCTCCATCAATTGGTGCTGCCCCAGGAGAAGCTGCCTGTACCAGGAGAATCACCGTCGTCGACTTTGTCATTTGCCCCCATCGCCGACCATCGCCGGAGCCCCGGTGAGCCCCCACCGACCCCTGCTGGCCGCGCTAGGGTTCAGCCTCCCCGCATCCTGTTCAGGCATGGACGATGAACCGCAGGCATTCGATTAGAGTTAGATCCTACGGCCTAGATCATCCCGTACCACTTCGCCACTCGCTGTCTCACTGACGAGTGGGGTCGTTCACTTAACCAGCCCCCGCGCGCGCTGTGCGTAGTGGGCCGCGTGACCCAGCAATTCAAACTTAGGTTTATTCATTTAATTTCAAAATCAGTTCTATACCTAGATTCGAAAATCAACCCAGGTCGATTCACTGAACCAAAATGCATGAAACCATTTTTTTAGAAAGCTACTGGAGTGCTTAATCCAAGCCCGTTGGATTCAAACCTGTTGGAGTTGTAGATCACCCATGGTAAAAATAACAAGGCAAAAGCTTTTCTGCATTCAAACATTTTGCAAAATTCAACCATAAAAGCTTTTGAGTTGACTCCAACTCTCAAAAATCACATTTAACCATACCTTTCAGAATATATAAAAATATATAGGGTTACTTGCATAAATAATGACCAAGTAATAAAAGAATGCCTCATAGGCCATTCTAGTCTTTTTATTTAATTAAAATAAAAAAGGTTAAACCTTATTAAATTGTGACACCACTTTAAATCACATTCCCAAGTACTGAATATGTGGTGATGACATGTGTCAACATGATCCCATGTTTAAGTTGGAGAATATTAAATCTTAAGTAGTTTTTCAATGAGTAGAAATTACTTTTCTAAAATAAAATAAATAAGACAAGTGCTTTAATATTTGTGATAATAGTGATGATGCTAGATCATCTAGTGTGAACCTTTGTGTGCTAATAGATTAGTTAAGAATTGTGTGGTGATTGTGTACCTCATATTTATTTATAGACGATAGTACCGACCAAGGATACGCGGAGGCAGGAGGATACTACGAGGAAGAAGCAGAGGAGAACTTCAACCACTGCTCTGCACAAGGCAAGCTAACACTTACAATTTAGCAATATACTACTTGCAATCTTGCAAGCCTTACTATATAAGTTGACCTAGCT
This sequence comes from Avena sativa, assembly GCA_916181665.1. NCBI lineage: Eukaryota > Viridiplantae > Streptophyta > Magnoliopsida > Poales > Poaceae > Avena > Avena sativa. Next base: position 87,873,742 of record OV702284.1, read on the forward strand.
AGCTTACACCCTTGATGACACACCCGCCTAGTTTTACTTGCAAGCTTAGTACTTTATTTCGTTATTAAAGTTTTCTCTTAGAGTTTACTTAGTGACTTGTAGATTTCAAAAAGATAATTAAAGGTAGCATAAAGAGCATAAATCTTGACCTAGGTTAGATAATCTTGATGTCATCCTGAGGCATGAGATTGAACTTAGATAAGATCCACTTGCTTATCCCCCTCATTAGTATTTACACCCACTTGTAGATGCTAGTGCTAAGCATAAAACTTGATCAACTTTAGATCGGAATACTTGGTTAAAATGGTTATGAAAACCTTAGAATGATGAGTCATTCTAATGAAATGTTTTGACATGTGTTCTTGAACACCAGATGATTTTTTATGATGAAAATATTAAGGCATGAGCCTTAACCCTTTATTAAACTGATGGTTGTCTGGATGCGATATCATTCCAATTTTACCGTACAACCACAATAACCGAAATATGGGTAGGGCCTGACTGGAAAGTTCTATACCTTAGTATGGGTTCCCTTGCAGCCAAGGTTTGAGCTGAGGCTACCTTGTGAAGATTGTCCACCTATGCAGTACCCAAGATGACAGTTGGTCATGGTTGGGAGGCCAAACTCACAGGAGAGGTGCCTATACTAGGGCGTGTAATTGAAAGGTTAGGATTGATTATCCGCATACTGAGTATGGTGAATTCATGATTGTTCCTCACGGATGTATCGAATGTTGTGGTGAAAGTGTACAATCTCTGTAGAGTGTCAAACTATTCGAATAGCCGCGTCCGCGGTTATGGACAGTTGGAGTGGCCATACTGTTCCATCGTCAGATGTTTTCAAAATGACTTATGAAATTATTTATGACTTGACTTGACCACAACAGAGTTGTGATATGAAATTCAAGTTCCCACTTAGGTGTTATAAAACTATCAACTAGATTTCTTTGCTTCTGAACTCAGTAGAGGTAAATCTAGCTTTTTGCAAAACAACCCTAGATCTTAGTACCCTACTCAAAAACCACTTAACTTGTTAGTATTAGTTTGCGTGTACTTAAAAAGTACTCATGGCTTTGTCCCTGGATATTCCCGTTGCCAGACTATGAAGAGGAGTATTAGGAAGACGGACATCGGGAAGGTTACAACAACTAGGATCATCTCCCATCGTCAGCATTGCCTGTGAACATGAAGATGGAGCTTCGCCCATGCTACTGTTATTATTATATTATTCCGCTGCTTGATTTGTATTAAGACTGGATCATGAGATCCTTATTTGTGTAAGACCTTATGTATGGTTTGTAATGGATGATGTACTGTGATATCCAATCTGTTATGTCTCGCAAAGATGGTAATCCTGGGATTGCGATGTATGGAATAACAAGCATCTGGGATTAAAAACCTGGGTGTTGACAGAGAGAGATCTCCACTTTGCGAGATTAGGGTTTGAGATTGTTCTTCCTATCTTGAATTGTTTTGGATTTGTTTCTATTTCTTATTATGGATCTCCACGGTAATATCAAGAAGAACTCCCTTTATTTAATTATATCGATGATGCTTTGTTCTCTCATGTGTGAGTAAGTTCCCTTGGGCGTGGGAGATGTAGTGGATTGGTGAGATGTGATGTGCCTACACAATTTCCATCAAGTTTATGGTTAATTCTAATTACTATATTATGTGTTCTTGACTATCTGTGGGATGCTTAATGCCTGTTGTCCAATTAAGGGCCTAGACAACTTGATGCTTTCTTCTACATAGATAGAATATTGTTTCCTAGCAGACCGGCGACCCTAGACATACACGGGGATATCAATGGAAAACTAGTTTGACTTGAGGATAACGGGGAACCACCGAGCTTATTGCATTATTCCGATCCAAGGAGCTTAATTGCTAAGAAACCTGAAGGATCTTAATCTTCTAGCGACTGACCATGGTTGTGGTAAACAATCTAGTAGGATTACTGAAGTTGGGATGAAATCTACCAAGAGAAGTTCTAGCTAATTATGGTTTGCTCGCCTACACACATACTTATAAGATTATAATTGTTACACTTATCACTCATTCACCGACACATTCACTATCACCATGAACTGAAACTCCCTGCGCCTACTTCGTCATCTATAGAAAACAACAAATAAATCATCCTTTAATTTTTATGCTTTTTATTTCTGAAGTTTACATTTTATTTTTATTTAAGTACTTCCATTTACACCCAAATTTCTTATTCTCAACACTTGCAGTCAATTCACTCGAAGACCTATGACAACTTCGGGTGCGAGAGAGACTTCACCAATAAATATTTACCTTTGGGCTCCCTTTGGGATCGATATCTGAACTTCAAAACTGGCTACAAATGATCTGTGCACTTGCAGTCATCAAGCTATTTTCTGTCGCTGTTTCTGGGGAGCTAAGCGCTAAGTGTTTTGTCTCTTGACATTTCAGGTGTTACTGTTACAAGATGTTCTCCTTAGGAGACAAAGGGTCTACACGCTCTGGTAGGACTTATCTACCAGATTATTTTGAACGCGTGCCTACTGAGAGGCGTGAGGAAATTGTTGAAAAACTTTTGAGATCTAACAGAGTTGAAGTTGACAACCTAAGTGACTTCATGTAAATAACGTCCATTCATAGGACAACACCCAAGAAACCTGAGAAGACTCTCTGAGAATATAGTGATGCAAACTCTGCATTTCTTAAACAAGCTATACAATTTCCTAATCCTGGAGTTAGGGATTTCAGTGGAAGGGAAGATGAGGACCCAGGAAGGCCTCTTACAGTGTTCGACGATGTGATAAGATAACTTGGACCAAAAGGTTTGCCAAGAGAATTCTCTCGTCTGAAATTATTTCGTTGGTCTCTCAAAGGTAAAGCTCTAGACTGGTTATATTCTCTCCCTTGCCATTATATTAAATGTTGGGACAACTGCATCGTCAAATTCATAAACATGTTTAATGCTTTTGCAAAGGTAACCCAAATTAGAAAGAATATAGGCAATTTCAGTAAAAACGTGGGAGAAAACTATCCACAAGCCTGTGAAAGATTTTTTGGAATGATCAATAGTATCCCTAATCATGGCTATTCCGAGACAACTATTTGCCACTTATTTTACCACGGTCTTAATACCCAATGCAGAGAATTGCTAGATTCATCGGCAGGAGGATCGATAAATCCTTAACTATTAAAGCATGTTTGGAATTAATGGCTACTAGGGCTAAGAATGATTCTTTATATAATCCTGATTTTGGCACTAAGCCGAAAAAGGGAATACTTTGTATAAATCCTGATCTTATGCCTGAAGTGCGTAAAACCATGAAAGAAAAAGGTATACCTTTAGAGCTTGTCAAGGAAAACAAAGTAGATTTATTACAAGTTTTAACTGAAGAAGATGAAAGTAGAGAAGTTTTTCAAGAATTTAAACATCGACAAACAAGTTTTATAATAACTTGCATAAGAAATTTCAAAAACATAAAAATATTTGGCAGAACTTACAGAAAATTATGAGGAAATTAGCCAAGAAAAAAATTATTCAACAAGTACCTCAGTATGATTAAAACTCAATGTGAACAAATAGCGTCTGGTTATCAATTTTTTCTTCGTGATGATATAAATATTCCTGTTTCTACTAATGTTGTTACAATAAGAGGTCAAATTGTAAAAGGACCATTAGGACCACCAGAATATGAGGCTGGAAAATATCGAAAGGAAAAAGGCTTACTTAAAGCAATTCAGGAAGATGATATGTTGGTGGATCCTCAAGATGAGACTGTTTAAGACACACAAGATCAAACCTTGGAGGAGAAGAACGATGCACAGGGTGACAATGATAATTCTGATACAAAAACATTTGATCCAGAAGAAGGAAAAGACACAAGCAAAGAATATAAAGTTGTTGCAATAGAGAAAAACAAAAATGATGAGCAACTGCAAAACAAAACTACTAAAGAGCCTGATCCTCCACAAAAGGTAAAAGACAAAGGTAAGAAACTTCCATTTCCAGATTGCAAAAATAAAGCACCGTATCCAATAATTTATGATTCTTTTGCAAAGGCACTTAATAAACTTCGTCTAGAAATTCCATTTGGCGGATGCAATAAAAGTGCCTAATTATGCTAAATTCGTTCATGATATTCTTAATAGAATGAAAGAGATAACTAAAACTATTGCCATGGTGACTAGTTACCCTACTAATGGGAGATTATTGTCTAATTTAGGAGATCCCGGTATACCAACTATTTAATGTTCAATAGGCAAAACTGATATTCATAATGCTTTATGTGATTTAGGTGCATGAGTTAGTGTAATGCCATACTCCCTCTATAAAAAGCTAGGGTTAGGGGACTACTCCCCCACTTCTATCACTTTACAGATGTCTGATAAGTCCACTAAACAACTTGTTAGTATGATTGAGGATGTTCTACTTAGAATATATGATCATGTTATTCCCATTGATTTTTTTATTCTCGAAATGCCAGAGGATGAAATATTATCTATAATACTTGGAAGACCTTTTCTTAGTACTGCAGGAGCAATCAGTTGATTATGCTGCAGGGAAAATAATCTTCAACGTTTATGATGCTAAAATAATCCGGTATTTTCCAAAGAAATTAGATGCAAGAGAGAGGTATGTTCCACCAGCAAAACGAGTTCATGTGGTAAGTGCCTTTGGCAAAGGTCAACTTGTCATATCCCAGAATTTTCCAAATTTTGAAATGTGAAAAATAAACAAACAAAAGAAATAAATGATGAAATTTAGGGGGAAAAGATACTTTTTGTTTCTAAATGGAAACATACAACCTTACTTGAACAAAATTTGGATGAGAAAGTAACAAACAAATTTTCAAACAGATCAAATTCATTCATGCATGGAATGTATCTTAATTTTGAGCATTTGGAAAAGATAAACCTAAAACCTAAACTCTAATAAGAGAAATGATCATCAAGTTCAATACAAGACTATGGCTTTGTTCCATATAAAAATTTAGCAACAACATTCCTAAATAATCAATAATGGTAAACAAAAATATTACAAAACCATGGGAATTGTTTTCACTCTATTTGGAGCCATGGATAAAAAGATATGAATTATATAAGACAAGAAGAAAAATAAAATGAATGTGGTATATTTTGAGAAATTACAAAATGATAGAACCATGGAAATTGGATTCACCTTTTTTTGGATATTTAAATAAAAAGATATAGATTTTAAAAGATAATAGGAAAAGAAATAATAGTAAAATACTAAAGCTATATGTGTATTTATTGAAATAAAAGATGTTGAATTTTTTCTAATTTGAATAATATACTCAATGGTATTTTATTAAAATTAACTAAAAAGGGTTAGCCAGATTTGAATCAAAATTGAATACCATTGAGAAATGAAGTTAGAAAAGAAAAAGAGTAAAGAAAAAAACAGAGCAAACCACAGCAACCCAACCATAGCCCACGACCACGGCCCATTCCCCTTCTAAACGGCTGTAACATCCCTAAAATCATGATTTCAAAGTTTGCATATCATTCATGCATGCATATAGAATTGAGATCAATTTCAAAACTCATTTCAGAAAAACAAAGCACATAGTGCTATCATTTTATGTGAGCAAGCTAAAAATCAAATGGCCATCACCATTTGAGAGTTTGAATGTTTTAAACCTAGATTGCTTGTCTCCTTTGTTGAGTGGATTGAGTGTAGAAATTTGAACCAAGTTTTACAAAATGGAAATGGTTCAAAAACCATTTTTCAAACATTTTGCAAATCTTGTGCAAGCTCCTGTAATTTTGCTTCTCCAAGAGTGACCAAGCTTTTGCAAAGCAAGCACATGGTTTTATACCTATATTTGAAACTTTTGCACACTGCAAAAACCCCAAAAAGATTTGAATTCAAAAATAGTTTGAATTCATATCAAAACCATTCCTGAAAATCAAAACAGAAAAAGAAAAGGAGAAAAGAAAAGGAAAGGGCCAAGCGCCAGGATTCCAGCCCAGCTGCAGAACAGGCCCAACTAGCCCACTCGGCCTTCCTCTCTCTCTCTCGCACACGCAAGCTCACCCAAGCAGTCGCTGACGACCAGATCCCACCTCCTCTGTGCGCGTTTCGCTGACGAGCGGGCCCTCTCCACGTCACCCTTGTCTTCCCCAAACCGCGCCCGCAGACCACGTCGCCGCTGCTGTCAATGCCGGTAATGGCGCGGCGTAATTAGCCTTGATGCCGCAGGCGTTTCCTGTTGCGCTTGAGCCTATATAAACCACACCCCGCCACGGTCATTTCCCCCCACTCTCCTCGCTCACTCCGCCACCAGGCTGCGCGCGTTTGCCCTTGAAGCCCCGCAGTACCGACGACTCCGGCGACCGATTCCGGTGAGCCTCGACCGCCCCCCTCTCTCTGGTTCAAACGATGATGCTCAGCATGATCTTGTGCACCTCCTGATACTTTTCTTTTGCCTGCTCGTGACCCAGGTCGTCGATTCCGTTCACGACCGCAACCACCTACGCCGCCGCTCGACTCCGGTGATCAATTGAGGTAAAACCCGAGCGCCCCTTGCCCCCTCTTTCATACGGGAATGTTTGCCTTCATCTTGTGCTTCGCCTGACCCCTCTGGTTCGCGCTAGGGCGACGCCAAACCTCGGCAACAACCTCGACTGCCAGCAACAGACACCGCCCGCAACTCCGACGAGCCCCTGAGACCGTGCCAGTGCGCCCCTTCCCGAATCATCGCCACCTTGAGCATCAGCAGCCTCCTGCGGTTCTAGTAAGCCACTTCCCCCTTTCCCGCGTGACCTAGAACGCCAGCGCCGCTGCTGTCAGACGCGCCGCCGCTAGTCGCCGCCGCTAGCGCCGCTCGAGTTTGATTAGTTGATTTGTAGCCGTAAGATCTGGCTCCAACGTGTAGAATTACATAAGTTAGCGGACCATTATGGGCAGATCTGAGCCGTGGGTTTTAATTAGATACAACAGCGCGGGAGGGTGATCCTGAACGAATCGGTATCAGCCAATAGGATTAAGACGCGTGGCTAGGGTTTGAATTAAAACAGATTTTGAAAACAGATTTAGATCCAATTTTGAAATGGCTATAACTTTGATTCCCACGTTAGATTTTTGCAAATTTTATGTCGTTGGAATCAAGGAGACAAGCCCTTTCTGAATCTGCAATGTGTTTAATAAAAAGTTTATGTTAAAATGACTCTTTATGCAGAAACTTGTTTAGGACCATTTTGAGTATAGAATTTGTTTAGTAAATTGTTTTAGTGCTAAATAAGTTTAGTTAGCAAGTTTTGACTTGGTTTTATTTCTGTATCATGCACTTGGTTGGTGGAGTTTTAAAAATCATTACTTTGCATTCTTGCATGCATGAATATATACACTACAAGGAATCTGGCTATATATGACCCTCCATTTTCGTCACAAAATCGTCATAGTAGTCCATTTATGACGATTCTATGACGATTTTGAGATCGTTGAAAGCTGGGCGTCGCAAATGAACTATAACGATGTTTTTGGTAAAATCGTCATAATCGTCTATGACGATATTGGATCATCATAACGTCTATGACGATCCAATATCGTCATGGGTCATCTAGCCTGGCCAAGTCAGATCCTACGTGGCCGATCCTACGTGGCAAAATTGTGACGAAATTAAATCGTCTTAAATCAAAATCAGCCTAGCCCATTTCTAGGTTCCACATGGGCTCGGCCCAACTATTCTAGATTGTTTTTCTTTGCATTGGTCTTTTATATGGACATATTCTTACTTTGGGCCTTCTTATTTTGGGCTGGTCACACTAGTAAATAGCCATTATACTGTCCATTTTATTTTGGACTGATCCGTTTAGAAACTGCGGGTCCAAATTGTCAGAACTGATAGACAGTGGGTCCCAGTAATAAGATTATTTTGGACAGGGGGTCACATTAATAACAAATCACACCAGATTAATAGCAAAAATGTACCAATAAGTAGAAAATACACATCACAGCAAAGATGAGTTTATTACAATATTCTGGTCAGAATAGATGAAACACATGAAATTCCACTCATTCAAATTACAACTAGTTTAGAAATCAAATCTTTGATGACCTGGTACCTACAAATCAAGAACTAAAGCTCTGGGCAAGTGTAAAAACTAGCTACAATTTGATCCTCTCGAACTTATGCATGCTTCCAGATCAGCCCACAGCTCCTGTAAACAATAGGGTATCTGCAACAGTCCCAACAAAATAATTACAAACAGAATCAAAAGGGCAGATAAATGGAATGCAAGAAGTTCACTATTTAACAGAAATAAGTGCAATTTTCATTGTTTAAGCATAACATCCAAAATACATAGCAGGAAACGTAATTCAAAGTAGCATAGATAACATTAAACATCACATGCTAGAAGACTCAGAACATCACAAGGTGGGTTTCAACTATCATAGCAGCAGGAGATGGATATTCAGATCAACCTGTTGCAAAATTTACTGACTAGCAAGCTTTTGCACACAAGAACGAGAGCATGAAAATAGGATGGCATCTCAAGCATGTATATTAACTCTAGAATGGTAACATCAGTATTGACCGATTGTGGAGCTACTTAAGTCTCATGTATGATATATAAATAAACATGCCAGATGCACCAACAATATTCTGTTCAAGAGAAGCCTAAAAATACAACAAAAGCAATACAGCAAGAACATTGCGTGGCAAAAATAAGATATGACAGAATTACTATACATTAGCTCTTATACTACTACACCATTTGAGCTCATGGCAAGGATCAACAAGACTAACAAACTAAATATACCAATATCATGGCATAGAAGCAAGCAAATAGTTTAAGTACCAAAAGCCGCATGAAAGAATAATAAAATTATTCAATCAAGAGACTATAAGCTGCAAGCACCACATGAACATCGAGCACAGGCTATCGACATCGCTGTTGTCCTTTAGGTCATCACATATACCACCACAAGCCTTGCTCTTCTTACCTAATATAGTACCAAGTTAGAAATAATGATATAGACAAACCCCTGCATACCATAGTAATACACTTGTAAGAAGACAGTAGCAGATCATGTACTAATTTGGGAAATGCATGGCTTGGATTATATCATATATGAATCATCAAGAAAATATACAAGTACAAAACCTGACTGCACAATCAGATGCTAGACTATCAAAAGAGACAACAAATGTGCCTTTAGTGTATAGTGAACCAATGTCTGGAGCATATCATTTTTTTTGAGATAGGAGTAATCTGGACAAAGCAAGATCAATTTGTAGATGACTAGTGTTTATGGAACAACTGTACACTAATGATTCAACTAGTACAGATATATGACAATAGTTCTTATCACCATTTCATGACATGCATCTAGAAGCACACAACAGATCCTGAGTAGGAACATAAATGAGCAGGTCTTGATCCATTAAAGGGAATATTCTATGTATCATGTATAATATTCCAGCACAATTATGTCCGCATCATAATTGTAGCATACAATTTCCAGCATGAATGATAAAAGAGTTCTGGAGACGTGTATCTCATATCGTACTGTTTGGTGTAACATTTAGTGCCCTACTTACAGAGACATAAAAATTCAGGAATGGTTCTACCGCCATCTCAGGAAGGCTACATAATAGAACAAAATGATGGAGGTAAGGCGGAAATAATCTCATGACCTGCTGGAAATATAAAGCATGCATCTATGATAGACTCGAACATATCTCTAATTCTCCATAGCATATAAGGATAAGAGGCTCGGTCTATCCTCTCCAATATACAGACATCACATCTACAAAAAGTTCTCTCTATCTAAACGATTGATGCGAGCTAGACTTCGATCACAAGTGCAAAGGGATTCTACCCCCTTCAATCACTCATCAGATTGACATTCATGAAAATTTCTACTAGCAGCAAAGCCAGTACATACTATAGTGTATGTACCTCGGAGATTTTGGTGACGCGAGGGAGCACGCGCGGTGGAGGTAAGTGAGCGCCTGGTCTGGGTCCTTGCTGCTAGCCACCTGGAGCGTCGTCTGGGTCCTCATCGCGCTCATGGTCAAAGAGGCGGGGACAGATCTTGGGGATCCTCTCCTTTGTGGCGTCGTCGGTATCTGGGGGCGCCATTCCGGCGAGACGGATCTTGAAGATGTGGTCGAGGGCGAGGTGGACGGTGTAGCCATGGCGGGGGAGGCGGTCGACGATGGCGAGGCCCAGGAAGGAGATCCTTCCTATGAAGCAGACGGCGGGCCTCGGCCGCGAGCTCCTCCGCGTCGGCCACGCTCTTGGCCACCGCCGTTGTGCCCCCACCCGAGCTATGCCATGCTCCTGTCCTGAGGCCTAGCAGCAGCACGCCCCACATCTCCTCCACATCCACCTCCATACTATGAAGTACCCTCATGGCTGGTTTCCCTCCGCCAGTGCGTGCGTTCTCGCTTAGAGGAGATTACAGCAGGGGGAGATCGGCGGCGCACAGACGGGGATAGGGGGGAGGGGGTGGACGATCGTGGGTTGCGGTGAGGAGCACCTATCGAGCGAGAGAGGGAGAGAGGAAGAAGTGGCGGCGGGGTCTGCAGGGAGGAGCGAGGGGATTAGGGTTTGGGGTCAGTCCCTCTCGACCGTGTTCTGTATGTGCCTGATATCACGAAATTAGCCCTGTTCAATTCTGTGGTGAAGTACATGAAACCCTAGGGCATTTATGTCATTTCGCATACAGAGACAGGGGGACAAGGAGGCGTCAGATGAAATTTGGGGCGTTAGATGGAGTGCCTGTAAACGGCTGAGATCAGCTTTAGAGGGTAATCCGTGGGTCCTGTGGTTCTCTACTCTGATTGGCTAGCACTATTTTTCTATTTTCCAAGTGCCAAAAAGGGTGTTTTGTGAAACAACCACCAAATAAAAGTTTCAAAATGGTATCAACATATTTTTATAAAATACTAGACCACCTTACATAGATAATATCCCACCCGGGGCATCTCAAACCTTTCCTTACACCCCTGGCAAAAAAGACAAATTCCTGCCGAATCAGTAGGAAGTGGGTCCGATTTGAACTACAGGTACATGATCCGATGCCCATTATTTTTTGAAAAAATGTTTTTTAGATTCACAATATGCTGTTTCTTCAGAGATACAATGCAAGTTTAGCGAGTCTCAGCCCCTAGCTAAGAACCTCCGTGCCCGCCGTTTTGACCATAGTTTGAAACGGGCATAAAAAATTCAAAAACGGTCCGATCAATGCAAATCCTTCGCGTGGTGTCTTATTATATGACATAGTTGCAAGGAAAAATACCAACCTTGGTATATTGGAAGTGTCTCGAAAAAACCTTCTCAGAAATGACCTATCATGTCCGAGGTTTCATGGCTTTCGGACCAAACGACCAATGTTATGGCTAGAATCATGGGATAGTTTGTGATAATGTGCCCATATTGTGCACACATATGTATCATGGGATGGCGAACAATGTTGCAGGAGGAAGTTTTCCTTTTTGACGCACGGAAAAACCATTTTCCATTTTCCGGGCGTAAAAACGAGGCGTTTTGTGAAGCAACCACCAAATGATAGTTTTAGAATGGTACCACCACATTTTGTAAAAATACTAGACCACCTTACATAGACAATGTCCCAACCGGGATATCTCAAACCTTTCCATTCACCCCTGGCAAAAAAGACAAATTCCTGCCGAATCGGCAGGAAGTGGGTCCGATTTGAACTACAGGTACATGATCCGATGCTCCTGATTTTTTCCAAAAAGGATTTTTAGATTCACAATATGCTGTTTCTTCAGAGATACAATGCAAGTTTAGCGAGTCTCAGCCCCTAGCTAAGAACCTCCGTGCGCACCGTTTTGACCATAGTTTGAAACGGGCATAAAAATTTCAAAAACGGTCCGATCAATGCAAATCCTTCGCATGGTGTCTTATTATATGACATAGTTGCAAGGAAAAATACCAACCTTGGTATATTGGAAGTGTCTCGAAAAAACCTTATCAGAAATGACCTATCATGTCCGAGGTTTCATGGCTTTCGGACCAAACGACCAATGTTATGGCTAGAATCAGGGCATAATTTGTGATAATGTGCCCATATTGTGCACACATATGTATCATGGGATGGCGAACAATGTTGCAGGAGGAAGTTTTCCTTTTTGACGCACGGAAAAACCATTTTCCATTTTCCGAGCGTAAAAAACGGGGCGTTTTGTGAAGCAACCACCAAATGATAGTTTTAGAATGGTACCACCACATTTTGTAAAAATATTAGACCACCTTACATAGACAATGTCCCAACCGGGATATCTCAAACCTTTCCGTTCACCCCTGGCAAAAAAGACAAATTCCTGCCGAATCCGTAGGAAGTGGGTCCGATTTGAACTACAGGTACATGATCCGATGCCCATGATTTTTTCAAAAAATCATTTTTAGACTCGCAATATGATATTTCTTTAGAGATCCAATGCAATTTTAGTGAGGCTCATCCCCGAGCTAAGAACCTTCAAAACCCTAGTTTCAAAATCATAGTATTTTGAATTATGATATTGTCCCTACTATGGACTAACATGGTATTAGTAGATCCACAATTTCAAGTAATCATACTATTCATAATTAACATCCTAGTATGATCTAATGAAATTTATAAAAATTTAGAGACAAAAACCAATTATTTTGGAGTTTTTATGAGAAAGATACACAAGAATTATGGAAACACAAAAAGAAAAACGAAAAAAAAATAACCGGACCTAATCTACTGCGCCCAAGGTCAAAGACCACCCAAAATACACGTTCCCAACGAGGCCCATTAGGGGGAACCTGGCCGCCAGGCCCAGTTGCGATCGAGAGTAATAGTCAAAATGTTTGAGCGCGTCTATTGGACAACAAAGTTGAGTTGGTCTGTTGGTTAGGTTCCTTCCATTTGTTGGGGAGGTGTAACATCCCAAAATTTTCCAAATTTTAGAATGTTAAATAAAATAAATAATTGAATGCATTGTTTGTCTTGCTTGGAAATTCTCAAGGAAAAGAAACTTTTAATGATGTATTTTGAATTTTCTCAACCTTAATTTAAAATATTTCCATATGAGTGGATTAACATGACTGTCCAAAACTATAATCTTCATTGAGGAAACTTCGTACAAATCCAACTCGTTTGCATTTTATTTATTTCCAATCATTTGACTTGAGTGACATTTAAAATATTTTGTCCAAAACAACTAGAGAGGGAAATAATATGACATTTCCAAAATATATAGAAAGTTTGGAAAATATTTCATTTGGATGTTATATGACTCTATTGCAATTTAAATTTTTGATATATCTTATTTCAGTTCCAAACAAAAACAAAATAAAATGAGAAGAGGATAACATGACATCCTAAAATGTTGTGTTGAAAATGATTTAAATATATCACCTACATATTTGTTTTATAGACAATGAAATTGAATTGGGTGGAAGTTATATCTCCCATGGATTATATAAGTATTTTGTTTTATTAGAATTTTAGAGAAGACATGACAGTACACTATAATACCTTTCTTAGTAGTGGATATAAAAGGAGAAGCCATTTACAAATTCATAAAATTGTAATAGGCCAAATGCCTCTCACGTTCATGCACCCATGGTCATTTTTCTTTCTATATTTTTTTTTATTTCACTCCTTTTATTTATTGGGCTGAATGTTTGGGCCCAACTGAACTACACGACCGAGTAAGAAATTTGGTTGTTCATCTTCTTACTAGAGCACGTACAAACTGCAGTTACAGTATCCATGGCACTCACCTTTTCCCCTCTAAATTTAGAACATTAGGGAACTCGAAACTGATTACTATAAAAACGAAATTGATTCCTAAATCAACCACGGTTCCATTCTGGGTATTAGAGCACCACTTCGATGCGCCTTAAATCGCCATCATACCGAAGACGAAACTGCCATGGAATCCCCTTCATTCCCGTCGCCTGGACCCTTCCCCTCTCTGTAGAAGGTCTACAGAGCACCCCATAAGCCCCTCACTCCATCTCTCCACCGAGTCTCTATCAAGCCCCCTTAAGGCTGCGGGGAATTCCTTGCCGAAGCTTCGCTAGACGTCACGACGCCAATGTCGATCTTTGGCCTGCCCTTTTTATTTTGTCGGTACAGAGCACCTGTTCTCCTCCAGTTCTATTTTATTTTGATCATGAACATCTCCCTACCCTTTTTGATCGTTCTATTTCACAGCCACGACAAGCACCCAACATCACCACTGTACCACTCGTCCACCATCTGGAGCAACCCCATACACCTCAAGCATCATATCGTCTTCACCGTGAATAGAAGAGCAAAGTCTGATAAATTTTATTGGTCGGAGAACTTTGCATCGTCTATACCATCCCCGGCAGAGCCACTCCACGGTCCTCTCCATCACCGGCAAGAATACGCCACCATCGGTACGACCAAAACATCCATGGTCAATTTTTTTTAATCTTCTTTTACAAATCCATGTTTAGATTTATGGCACAATTTCGAGATTGTGGTTGAAATTACGATTAACTATAAACCGCCGACCGCCGTATCCTATCCATAAAACATTGAAGCTTGCATCGGTTCTTTTTCCATGTCCACCATGCTGAACAGAAACGACTCGATTTCTCATATCCATGGCTGATATTCCCTGTTCGTTTCACCTCCTCAATCAATTATTTATTGGGTGAGCACCTGTTGCCTGCCAAAACCCACCGGCGAGCAGCGACGGGCAACACGGAGAGCCGGGAGGCTCCCAGGACTGCTGGTGGGTCCTGGTCCCTCGGGCAACGGCCCGCAAAACTCCGGCACACGTCCTGGTTGGTTCGAGGGCGTGCCACCTGACCTATACCTGATCAGGAAGGTGATGGATTGCTTCAATTGGTTTCCTGCATGGCAAACAAACATACGTAAAATTCGAGCCGCAACCGGCTCCCAGGTTTCCCTGTGAATCGGCTCTTGGAGCCGATTATCCCATGGTTCTGCATTAGATCTATGATAACATGGGGTTTTGCTTCATCAATACAAGTTAAATCGATCTACGACAGTTTAACGTTTTCACCACCTAATTGGAACATCCTACACGTAATTGAGCCTGGTAAATACGAAAGATGATAGAAAACTAACCCTAGAGAAGGCCTAACAACCGACGTAAAGTCAATTCCCGGAACAACTCCTCTCGAATTAGCAAACCATATCTTTTCGTATTACTGGATCGTTCAACCCGTTTGCAAGGCCTGACTACGTGGATATCAAACTAAACCTTGGAAAGCAAGGCAAAACTATAACGGATCAAATCGACTGAATAAAGATCAAGCAAGATGCTACCCTTATACCCAAAAAGGTGTAAAGGCAGCGAGATAAGCAAAGGCGGCATAGCTAAGTAATCATAGCAGAAAGCACCGATGCTAGCCTAAACAAATCTATGATAAAAGTATTACTCGCCATCAACAAGGCTTCAGTACGAGTAACACCAAATAACGCATAAGCAGATACTGCCTAGATCGCAAGATGCGATCTAGGCAGCATGACACTTACCCGAAAGAAACCCTAGAAACAAGGGGTGGCGATGCGCCGAGATTGTGTTTGTTGTGAACGTGATCGTCCTCCTCTTCTCAATAACCTTAGGTACATATTTATAGTCCGGAGACTTTCTATCTTTGGAATAAACCTAGCAATCATATCTCTTTACTTAAACCGAAACGTAACGTACTACAATATAAGATACACGGGCAATTTAGCCCAAATCAACGCACAAGGCCGACTCAACAACACGTTGCATATATGTATCTTCCAAGCCCATCTTGATTATGGCCCATCTCCTCCTTTGGCAAAAATATGGTGATAACACATGCCCCCCTGGTTTTGGCAATAATGATTCCAAAACCACTCCGTTGATGTTTTTCTTCTTCCCTTCTCCCTTTTTTGTATCGGGTTACGCGTTGAAGAGCAGAATCGTCACGCCACCCCCTCATCATGATGCCCTGTCTTCTCAACTCCTCCGCAGTGCATGATTTGACCGTTTTGGCACCACATTATGGAAACTGCTATGGCATTGAACCGTCTCCACTATTCCCCTTATTTAAATTCATCTGAGCAGTTTGCAGCCCCCATCTTCCTCCCTTAGCCAAAAAACCCTCTTCCTCCGCCGAAAAAAACCCTCTTCCTCCGCCATGGCCTCCTCTTCTTCCTCCGAATCATCCGCCCTTTCCTCCCAATCTTCCAACACGATGAGCGACCGAGAGCCGACGCCGGAGCACCCGCCAATGGCGGCGTACGAGGCTCTCGCCCCACATTGGTGGGACAAGAGGGGCTGGGACTTCGCCGCCTGGTCAGAGGACGACGAGTCCCTGACCGACGGCGAGGAGGGCCTCCAGTTCCTTGTCGACGGGGAACTGGAGGTGGAGAGCTCCGACGACGCCTGGTCCTGGGACGGCGTCGAATCCTTCGACGAGGAGGAGGAAGCGGAGGAGGACACTTCCTCCGATGAATACCCGCCGGTAAAGCGCTTCCGCGCCGGGTCCAGCGAGGACACCGAAGACGACGACGAGGATGAGGAGGCCCCCGCTGACATCCTCAGCAGCAGCGACGAAGAAGACGCCGGCAGCAGCGCTGATGATAGCGAGGACGACGACGGCGAGGACAGCGGCAACGACACCGGCCTCTAGATTAGGAACTAGTAGTAGTAGTACTTAGCAGTAGATTCCCTTTTGTAAGCAATCGGCTCCATTGTAAACAATCGTCTTTTGAATCAACAAAGATTGCTTTTCTAATTCGCCTTTTGCCGATAGTCAAAATAAGTCAACACTTCCAGAAGCCGATAGCAATGTATCGGCTTTCACCATGCTAGCTCATATGGTCAACCAAGTCAGAGCCCAACGAGCCGATGGTAACACATCGACTTTCCCCACAATCGTTGACAAAATCAACTTTGGTCGCATATTGAGATAAATCTGAGCGGCCACTCTCTAACCTCAAACGGTAACCTGCGACCCCCTTCAAAAAGGCTAAACCAGATCTCCAATTTCCTCATCGCATAGCTCGAGCTTACAGTGACAAGAACCCTCGATCCCCAATCGCATAGATCCATCTCCGCCGGCAAACAAGATGGCGGAATCGTCCAATATCAACACAGCGGTCTCTGGTCTGAAGGTATGCCTGCTCCTCGTAATCTGAACACGGCGCTAGAATTAATAGCAAACACCTGAATTAATGCTTTATTCCACCATTAAATTTTTAGGTTTCAGACATCCTGCTGCCGCATCCTTCTCTCCCAAATTCTCTCTGTCTTGGCCCCCGGATAGAATCTAGTCCTGCCCATCTGATCTCTTGCGAGGCAAACAGAATCCCCTTCGCAAGCCAAAACCTAGATTTGAATTCTTGGGCCGACTGCTTGCGAGCCTGGCCTAATCCTCCTGAACATTGGGTCTCTTGGTTCATCAGGGTAGCCAAAACTTACCAATCTCAATGGGAAACCACAGGAATAGCTGACGCCTTGCATTTGTCATTGTCTCCCCTGGAGAAACATGAAAATCTTCTAAAAACCATCGGCTATTTCTGGTCCGATGCTCTGAACTGCTTCATGTTTGGTCATGGCCCCATGACACCAACTCTGTTAGACGTGGTGATGATTACTGGTCTGGACGTTACATCACCCAGCCCCTCTGCTTTTAAGCTGACAAAGGTCCCCTACAAGCTTTCTTCCAAAACAGAGTGCACGAACTGGGGTGCCTATCTTCAAAAACACATGAAAACTAAAGGCCCTGTCACAGAGAAAGAACACACGGCTTTCCTTAACTTCTGGCTGGAACATTTCATATTCTGTGGCCCTTCCCTGGCTCCAACCAAGAATTACCTCTCCTTGGCCTATGAACTTGCCAAAGGCACTCAACTTAGCATCGGTAAACTGTTCCTTGGAGAAGTCTATCGATATCTCCAGTTGATGTCTATCAAATTATTCTCCGGCCTAGCAGTCAAAACAGGAGGTCCGTGGTGGTTCATTCAGCTATGGGCCCAGCTGTATTTTCAAAATCATGTCCCAAACTTCCCCCTTTTGGCGAGTTGCACCTTTCCAAATGTCAAAGGGAAGCAGATCCGATGTACCAGCTATGGCCAAGCTCTGTACAGACTGCCAGGTAGCAAACTGATCCCTCAGGAAGCATCCAAATGGTTCAGCATTTTCTTCCAAGGCCTGGATAATCCTGTCTTCTTTCCTTACACGGAAGAATCGGAACATTTTGAAAATCCACTCTCCTTCAGGCTAGACAACTTTGCCGATGACACCAGCACTCGGCAACTATTTTCTACTGTGATCCGTCCCTGCTTTCTTCCAGTTGGCATGAGCACATCCAATAGAATAATCAAGCCTGGATATGAATTCTACCAGCCAGTCGTAGTGGCTCGGCAATTTGGCCTTGGGCAAGTACCTCCCCATTTCTTTCTCCACCATCTTACAGAGAGCAGAGCTGACCTGCCCGATCCTCTCACCAGTCAAAGGTGTTACTCCTTCTTCGATGCTCTAACCATCCCAATTCCCAACAACCTCATTTTCACTTCATCAACCGATGGTTTTGAGAACTGGTGGGCGATGTGGAAGACTCATGCTTTCAGAAGAGCCCTGGGACCGTTGCTGAAACAGCTCGATGCTGACTATGACATCCCCGTAGAACAGGTACTATTACTTGTAAATTTTCTTGATGCAGTTCCCAAATGATCCTTCTAATAAACCGCTCTGTCTCCTTGCAGCAACAAGATAGTCCTGAACCTACACACGATGATGGTTCCCCCTTCGAATTCTTCCCACCAGCTCCTGTGGTCCTTTTCTGCAAAAATTCGCCACCGTTTAAAAAGGTCGTGATGCAGAACCAGCCGATACTACCACAATCGGCTTCCAAGATCCAAGCCACTTCTAGGCCTGCCGCCTCTCGAGTTCCAACTAAAACAAGAACGGTGGTGAGGAAGGTAGCTGCCAGGAAGACCCTGAGGCGCCGGAGCCCTTCTCCAGAAAGCTCGCATGTACGCTGATCCATGCCTTGGTTGATCTTTTCATCCTCGCAAACACGCTTGTGTTTACTAGATCCCCTTTTCTTACAGGCTTCCGTCGAAGACACCTCCAGTGAGAACACACCATATAATCGAGGAGAATTAGGTCCAATAGACTCCGATAGAACCATCACCCCGAGCCAGCCAGATTTGCCACAATCGGCTCCCAGGAAAAGGCCAGCTCCTGAACCTGCTACCCCCCGAGCATCAGTCGAGGCGGGGCCCGTCATGAGCCCCAAAAGGGCTCGCAAGGAACTGCAAACTCCTTCGTCGAGCCAGGAGGTTTCGCAACATCACTCTCCATGCTCTTACCAATTGTTTTTTTATCTGCCGATTCATCACTATTTATATCGGCAAGCACCTTCCATGCAGGCGACTGACACTCCTAGTGGGAAAGCCGGGGAAGTGCCGATGCCTACCGCAGGGCCGGATCTAGGAATCCCTGAAGGTGTAACTGAAACGGTTACCATTTTGGCCAAGCCCCCAGCAACAACACACAAGCCGATGGTCTCGTCATCTGCTATCCCCTTGACCTTAGGAGAGGTATGTTCGCTTCGTTCGGCTCTTCCTTCCGTGTTGGACACATACTGACGCCATTTCGGCCTGCCAGGGTTGTGATATCTCAGGTCTGCTAACGTTCGACCCTGAAACCATCGAACCAGCTCTCCCTGCTGCTGACGATGAACCACGAGCAAAGGCTGTTCTACCTCAATTCCAGCGTCTCAAAGCCTTGCTGTCCTCCCCGATCGAGAAGTTGATCGAGGGCTCTAAAGAGGTGCAGAGTGTTCTTGCTGAAATCAAGGACCAACTTCCAGTAGCACTGCAGGTTAAGCTTTGGCCAGTGGTAACTCTGTCTTTCTACGGGTCAAGGGTGAAGTTGGCTCGCGAGAGGATTAATCTGCGCCACGCCCAACTCCCACTGAAGGCCAACATTGCAGACAAATGTCAGCAGCTCAACGAGAAAAAGGCGACTCTGGATGCCAAAACTGACACCTCTGTCAGCACCGCCGAGCTTGCATCCTTGAAAAAGGAACTGGGAGATCTTGAAGAGAAGGTCCGGGCGACTAAACAGCTCATCCGTGACAAAGAAGCATTCATCGCCCGCTCCCAAGATGAAGCAGAAGGCCTCAAAGCTCAACTGAAGACTGATCTGGCGGAAATACGTGCCCTGAACAAGCAGCTAGTGACGGGCAAGGACGAAGACGACGAAGCCGAGATCGCCGAGGTGGATCGTGTCCGTGCTGACGCCCTCCACGCCTTCGAGGCATTCCTTCAGTAGCTTCTTCACGTAAACTGGCACCTGCTCGTAGCAGTTTGAACCTCTAGAGTCGATGGCTGTGCATCGGCTGTATGTTTTTTTATTGGCCGATTTCATGTATCGGCCCCCATATTTCAGTGTCCATCATCCCACATGCTTGGGAAATATTTCTTGAGGTGTTGCCCGTTGACAGCCACTAGGAATTTTACGCCATCCAGTTCCTCAAGCATGTACGCGTTTCCCCTTAAAACTTGATCGACCCTGTATGGCCCGTGCCAATTTGGAGACCATTTACCATATGCTGCATCCTTAGTTCCCAATGGCAATACAGCTTCCCATACCAGATCGCCAACGTGGAACTCCTTCGGTCTCACCTTCTTATTATATGCACGAGCTACCTTGGCCTTGTTCTCTTTGATTTTCTCCAGCGACCACAGCCTAAGCTCAGTTAAATCCTCAACACTGTCACTCATCAGGGCCGTATATTCTTCAGTCGTTAGATCGTTCTGAAAGGTGACACGCCTCGATCCAGCCGTAATTTCCCAGGGCAATACGGCTTCTTGTCCATAGACTAGATGGTATGGCGAGGTTTTTATCGCTCCATGACATGACATGCGATAAGCCCATAAAGCCTCTGACAAAACCTCGTGCCAACGCCTAGGGTGCTCATCGATCTTCCTCTTGATCAGCTTGATAAGGCTCTGGTTGGACGCTTCAGCTTGCCCATTTGCTTGAGCATAGTACGGAGATGATCGGATCAGCTTAATTCCTGTGTCCTCACAGAACTCTCTAAACTTGTAAGAAGTGAAGACCGAACCTCCATCGGTCGTGATCGTTTGGGGGATCCCGAATCTATGAATAACATGTTCTTTCACAAAATCGATAACATCCTTTGAGCTCACTGACTTCATAGGGACGGCTCCAACCCATTTAGTGAAATAATCCGTAATGGCCAAAATCCACATGTGGCCTTTGCTTGATGGAGGATTGATCTTGCCAATCATATCCATGCCCCAACCTTGGAATGGCCAAGGTTTGATGATGGGGTTCATTGCTGACGCGGGCACCATCTGAATTTTTCCAAATTTCTGACATGCTTGACACCCTTTGTAGTACTTAAAACAGTCCTCAAGCATGGTGGGCCAATAAAACCCTGATCGCCTGATCAACCATTTCATCTTGTGAGCCGATTGGTGAGTTCCATAGGCGCCTTCGTGTACCTCGTGTAGGAGCCGATTGGCCTCGGTTGGCCCTAGACATTTGAGCAACAACCCTTCCAGAGTCCTGTAGAACATGTCGTCCCCGATAAGCACGTACTTCATGGCCTTGTACCTTATCCGTTTAGGTGCCCCCCGAGCAGAATCTTTCAAGTAATTGAAGATATCGGCTCTCCAGTCGTCCGTCTCCAGGAACTGAACTTGAACATCAGTTCCCTCTGCTACGTCCTTGTAGCCTGAAGCCATTTGTGCGAGATCATTTGCCTCTGTATTCTGCGATCGCGGGATCCAGTTAAAGTTTATGTACCGGAACTGTGCCATGAGCTCACGGCATTGCAACCATAATGGGAAGAGCGACTCGCTCTCACACTTGTATTCCTCCGTGAGCTGGGAAATCACCAACTTGGAGTCTCCAAAAATTTCCACTGCCTCTGCCCCAGCTTCTATGAGCAACTCCATTCCCTTGCGTATCGCCTCATACTCGGCGACGTTGTTGGTGCACGGGGTAGCTAGCCTGATGGAGAAGGAATATGTTGCCCCCTGGGGCGACATGAGTAGAATGCCAATGCCGCAACCATCATCACAAACCGATCCATCGAAAAACACAGCCCACGCTCGTATAGACAGCGCTGCTATATCAGTGTTGATCCTTTCAGCAATAAGGTCGGCTAATGCCTGACCCTTAACCGCTTTCGCAGGTTGGTACCGGATGTCAAATTCCGATAATGCAAACATCCATTTGCCGAGTCGTCCTTTCAACATAGGAGCCGACAGCATGTGCTTTATGACATCTGATTTGCATATAATGATAATCTCTGCCGAGAGCAAGATGTGGCGCAGCTTGGTGCAGGTGAAAAACAGGCAGAGGCACAACTTATCGATCTCAGGGTACCTTGTCTCTGCATCGAGCATCCTTCTGCTGATGTAAAACACAACTCGCTCCAGACCATCATAAACCTGCACCACCACCGAGGCGATGGACGTGTCAGCTACTGATAAGTAAATGTAGAACGGCCTATCCAGCTGGGGCGGAACCAATACTGGCGGCTTCGTTAGTTATTCTTTGATCTCGTCGAAGGCTCGTTGTTCTTCTGTCCCCCAGCGGAATTCTTCATCAGATTTAATTTTCACCAGTCCCATGAACGGCTCTATTCTTCCTGACAGATTAGAGATGAATCTTCTTACGAAGTTGATCTTGCCGATGAGAGACTGCAGTTCTTTCTTCGTGGTAGGTGGCTTCATTGTTCGCACTGCCTCCTGACTTTTCAGGCCGATCTCAATTCCTCGTTCATGGACCAAGAAACCCAAGAACTGACCGGCCGTCACACCGAAGGCACACTTCTTTGGATTCATCCTTAGCCCGAATTTCCTTGTTCGGTCCAGGACGCGTCGCAGATCGTCCAAATGCCCTTGTACTGAAGCTGACTTGACCACCACGTCATCGATATAAATTTCCACCAGCTTGCCGATCAGATCATGGAAGATGTAATTCATGGCTCTTTGGTATGTGGCGCCGGCATTCTTCAGTCCAAACGTCATGACTACATATTCAAACAACCCCACCGAACCTGGGACTCTGAATGCAGTCTTGTGTATATCTTCCGGAGCCATAAAAATTTGGTTGTAACCGGCATTGCCATCCATGAAGCTCAAGATTTTATGACCAGCAGCTGCGTTGATTAACGTCTCTGCTACCGGCATCGGATATTCATCCTTCGGAGTGGCTCTATTGAGATCCCGAAAATCTATGGCAACCCGCCAGCGGCCATCCTTCTTCTCTACAGGTACGATACTAGAAATCCACTCAGCATACCTGCATGGCCTGATTAACTTGGCTGTCAACATTTTCTCGATCTCCTTCTTGACTTCTTTCAAAATTTCGGCCTTCATCTGTCGCGCTCGCTGCTGGAACGGCCGAAACCCTTTTTTAAGCGGGAGTCGATGCTCGATGATGCTCATGTCTAACCCGGGCATCTCTATGTAGTCCCAGGCAAAGCAATCTGGATATTCTTTCAACAAAGCTATCATCGGACCCCGCAAATTCGGATCTAACTTCTTGCTGATAAATGTTGGTCTTGGCTTATCCCCAGGACCGATGTCAATCTCCTCTAGCTCATCAGCGGATGTAAATCCATACCCTAGCTTTCCGTCACCTGCTAAATCGATGCTAAACACGGGGCCAGCAGTTGGTGAGGATAACAAAGATAATTTGGGCCGATTGCCGGAATCGGCCCCCTTTTCGATTGCATTAGTCAAGGAAGGTTTGCAACTTAACTATGCTCTACAATGGCAGGGAATCTCCCTACTACGACTGCATGACCTGTTTGTCGTAAGCTTACTGCTTTTTATTTTTTGCGGCCGATCGCAGGGATCGGCCATACCACGTATGATCGTGGACTTTGCTACTCTGTCAGGCCAGTGGATAAGACCAGCCTCACCCCGTTTTTTGTAGCTTCAATGCGCTCACAGCCGTCTAGACTGACTCTAGAGATCGGCTCTTGGTCTTCTGCCTCCCAGATGTTCATGCCCGCTATGGAGATCTCGATCGAATCATCTGCATGAATGACCTCCACTTCATCTCCATCCCACTGTATCAGGCACTGGTGCATCGTGGATGGAATGCAGCAGTTGGCGTGAATCCAATCCCTCCCCAGCAAGACAGCGTAGGTGCTTTTGCTGTCAACGATGAAGAATGACGTAGGGATGGTTTTTCTGCCCACGGTCAAGTCCACATTCAGAACGCCTTGCGTCTTTGAAGTTTGGCCGTTGAAGTCGCTTAACGTTACGTTGGTTTTGATCAGATCTGCAGTGGAGCGTCCCAAACGCCGTAGCATGGAGTATGGCATTATATTGACTGCCGCTCCGGTGTCAACCAACATCTTGCGGACAGGCTGCCCATTGATATAACCTCGCAGGTACAGAGCTTTCAGATGTTTGTAGCCCTTCTCTTGTGGCTTTTCAAAGATAACCGGTCGTGGGCCGCAGTCAAACTGTGCCACTGGTAGTTCTTTGGCTCTTGGAGCGCAGAACTCTGACGGAAGTGTGAACACCATGTTTGTGCCAGCCGATGTCTTCGCATCGGCTTTTACTGGTTTGGGGCGCCATTCTTTTCTTTTCGGGCGAGCCTCCATTTCCAAGGTCTGCTGCACTTTCACGGCCAGATCGGGTCGTGCCTTCCTTAAAGCGCGGAGGTACTGCGCTTCGGCTTCCTCCAAGTTACGCAGCCGCTGAACTCGACGTTTTTGGGTGTGCCTGAGTCCATCGGGGCACCACCTTGGCCGGTGATATCTGTCTTCTTCTTTTCCACCCGTTGGCTCCTCGAAGCCTTTCGCTCGAGAAGGGAGAGGCCCTAGGCGCTTGAACACTGAGACTGGACCTGTGTCATCCTTCTGCTGTCCACATTCTGGGCAGTTGTCGATTGTAGGCAATCGGCTCATTGCGGCATCCCAGCAATGCTTGAAGAAAGGACAATCCCAATGTCTATCCACGCCTTCTTTTTCCTTCGACTTTTTGTTAGAGAGGTGCTCATATCCTTCATCATCTCTATCGTGCCGGCGACGTCGGTCATACTGACGCTCATACTTGTTAAGGAGGTGCGCGGAGTGCGGCTTCTGATATCGCACGCTTCTCACTTGCTCCTCGGTCAAATACCGCCTGTCATCATAACGGGGCCGGTCACGTGGGCCAGCCTCCTCTCTTTCTCTGCCCCGTGAGCGACCGTATTCCTCCTTATATGTGCCATGGTGGTACACAGGTCCTGCCATATTAACATCGAACGAGAAATCCAACTGACGCCTCGTGGACTGGCTGTGTTCTACCATGTTGACGCCGGGAAATGGGTTTGTGTCTACTTTCATGGCGAACTGCCCAAGGATCAGACGGCCCTGTTCTATCGCCGTTTGGATCTGGCGACGTAGCTCTTTGCAGTCATTGGTGGTGTGGGTGAACGAGTGATGCCACTTGCAGTAAGGTCTCCCGTTCATCTCTTGAGCCGTAGGGATTTTGTGGCCTTCGGGTAACTTCTGCTGCTTTTCTTTCAGCAGTAAATCGAATATCTGCTCAGCTTTGCTCACGTCGAAGTCGAACCCTTTTGCAGGCCCTTGCTATTTTACCCATTTGCAGGACACAGGATCTGCCCCCCGAGCCCATTCAGCCACGGCCACCTCCTGGTCTTGTGTAGGATCCTCTTCTTCTGTATCGACCAGGCTTATCGGACGTTTGAACTTGTCTTGGTACAACTCAGGGTGGCGCTGTTCATACATTGTCAGCTTCTGGGCCATGTGCGCCAATGAATTGTACTCTACTTGGAAAGCCAGATCCTTGATAGGTGCTGAGAGACCCAACACTGCCAGCTCGACCGCTTCTTTCTCAGTTAAACGAGCCGAATAACATCGGTTCTTGATAGTCCTGAAACGTTGAATGTACTCAGCTACCGTTTCTCCCCGCTTTTGCCGCACCTGCGCCAGATCTGCAACGCCAGCCTCGGTAGCTTCTGAATGATACTGAATGTGGAACTGTTCTTCCAGTTGCTTCCAGGTCTGGATC
This sequence comes from Avena sativa, assembly GCA_916181665.1. Lineage (NCBI taxonomy): Eukaryota > Viridiplantae > Streptophyta > Magnoliopsida > Poales > Poaceae > Avena > Avena sativa. The sequence goes on from OV702284.1 coordinate 87,899,762, forward strand.
GAATCCGGTGGCAACGAGGTGTACCACCCAAAAGCTGGTCCTGTTAGAGATTGCGCAAAGAATCTTACGCGTAACTGATCCGATGCTGAAATCATGCCTAACTGTGCCAGGTATCGGCTCACATGCTCGATCGAGCTGGACCCTTCTGATCCGCTAAACCTTGAGAACTCAGGGAGCCGATACTTGGGTGGCAGCGGAATCAGATCAAACTCGTTGGGGTACGGCTTGGAGTAGCCGATTGTCCTTCTCTTCGGCACGGATTTGCTCCACCGTTTGAGCTGCAGGGGCTAAATTCTCAGAACTCGCTCCGGTGGCGTACTTGGCTAGCCATGCCTGTTTATCAGCGTCCATCCCAGACATCCCTGCTCCGGAAATACCTGCTCCCGAAGCCCCTGCTCCAGAAACTCCTGTTCCAGAAATCCCTGCAGTTGCCACCTGGTTCGTGCGCGTCAGGTTATTGCAGTCCGGCACGTAAGTGCACACATATCCATGTGGGATCTCTTTAGGTGGTTCAAACAGGAATTGGTAATCGCCAGGGTCACCTCCAACCTTGTAGACGACGTACGCCGGTGCCCCTGGCGGCTCCGGAGCTGCAAGCGTGAATGGCAGCTGTGGCCTAGTCTGGAGTGGCCTTTCTCCCTGGTGAGTCCCTAGAGTAGGCCCCGACGGAGAGTACTGATGTTTCATGATCTCCTGAACTACGCGAACCGCGACACGCTCGAAAGCGTTCACTAGGCTCTCAGAATGGCGATGAAGAGAATGAGCCACCATGTAATTGACTTCCTGTCGCAGAGCTCTGGTGCGCTCCTCTGAAGGAACAGACAGATCCACCTCATCAAGAGCACCTTCAGGTGAAAATCCTTTCCACCTGATACCATGTTTACGAGTCCTCTCAAAAGAGCCGATGAGATCGGCTTCGAAGAGAGCTTTGATATCATCATACTTCGCCTTGTGCTCCTCAGGCAGATCGTCGTACGTGACCGGTCTGTTCTCCATCGCAGCGTCGGATGTTGATGTAGACGTTGTTGAATGTCCCACCGGGCGTGCCAGAATGTGTTGCCTGCCAAAACCCACCGGCGAGCAGCGACGGGCAACACGGAGAGCCGGGAGGCTCCCAGGACTGCTGGTGGGCCCTGGTCCCTCGGGCAACGGCCCGCAAAACTCCGGCACACGTCCTGGTTGGTTCGAGGGCGTGCCACCTGACCTATACCTGATCAGGAAGGTGATGGATTGCTTCAATTGGTTTCCTGCATGGCAAACAAACATACGTAAAATTCGAGCCGCAACCGGCTCCCAGGTTTCCCTGTGAATCGGCTCTTGGAGCCGATTATCCCATGGTTCTGCATTAGATCTATGATAACATGGGGTTTTGCTTCATCAATACAAGTTAAATTGATCTACGACAGTTTAACGTTTTCACCACGTAATTGGAACATCCTACACGTAATTGAGCCTGGTAAATACGAAAGATGATAGAAAACTAACCCTAGAGAAGGCCTAACAACCGACGTAAAGTCAATTCCCGGAACAACTCCTCTCGAATTAGCAAACCATATCTTTTCGTATTACTGGATCGTTCAACCCGTTTGCAAGGCCTGACTACGTGGATATCAAACTAAACCTTGGAAATCAAGGAAAAACTATAACGGATCAAATCGACTGAATAAAGATCAAGCAAGATGCTACCCTTATACCCAAAAAGGTGTAAAGGCAGCGAGATAAGCAAAGGCGGCATAGCTAAGTAATCATAGCAGAAAGCACCGATGCTAGCCTAAACAAATCTATGATAAAAATATTACTCGCCATCAACAAGGCTTCAGTACGAGTAACACCAAATAACGCATAAGCAGATACTGCCTAGATCGCAAGATGCGATCTAGACAGCATGACACTTACCCGAAAGAAACCCTAGAAACAAGGGGTGGCGATGCGCCGAGATTGTGTTTGTTGTGAACGTGATCGTCCTCCTCTTCTCAATAACCTTAGGTACATATTTATAGTCCGGAGACTTTCTATCTTTGGAATAAACCTAGCAATCCTATCTCTTTACTTAAACCGAAACGTAACCTACTACAATATAAGATACACGGGCAATTTAGCCCAAATCAACGCACAAGGCCGATTCAACAACACGTTGCATATATGTATCTTCCAAGCCCATCTTGATTACGGCCCATCTCCTCCTTTGGCAAAAATATGGTGATAACAGCACCGTACGTGCAATTTCCCATTCTTCCGAAGAATCTTCCTTGTGACTATGATTCAAGCGTGGAAAACCAATCCCATTCATGCTTCCATGGAATTCCTCTTCCTACTTACTCCCACCAATCTTAATGTCTTTCTATTTTCCTTTCAGGATTCACTTTTCCTATTTTATTAGATTTAGCCTTTGACCGATCTGAATATATGATATGCATGGCTAGAGATTGCAACTGGTGTGTATAGAGTTCCATGTTTCCGGCACAATCTTTTCTATATATTTCCTCTCTATTCCATTCAACTACATACTTTCTTCATTTTTGTATTTGTTTATGATTAGCTATTCTGTTACTTGCGTGCTGCGACTAGAGGCTTTGGAAGTCTTGCACTATAGAAGATAGAACACGTGCAATCTGATACGAATTATTATGAGATGTTGAAATTTTATCAGACTTGATCAGGGATTTCCGGATTGGCCAAGTATTTGTAACGAAAGGGTACTGACTAGAATAAATCATCCCCGTGTCCTATTAGTTCTCGGCTCCTTATTTCGAATTTAAATTTTTTTTGGTAACATTGGAATCCTTGTATAATTTTGAATACAATAGTACACTTAGTTTCACATTTCATTATATTTAAATTTGGTCAAATCTATAGTACGAAATAAATTATGTTGGATGTAATTTAATTTTTGTAAATCGTATAAAAATTGACCTTTCTATAAATTGGAACTAATGGACTTGTCTATCTATTAGCGCGGTTAAAACTTTATATACAGTAATATTAATATTTTAATTTGTTTAACTTATTAGAAATCCTAGTTTTAAAATGGTTGAATTAGGATTTGACTCATTATAGGTATATATTTTTTTTCTTCAATATATATGCTTGACAGTATATAAAAGGTTTTCTCTTAATTTAGATTTTAGTGCATCTTTCCTATAAATATTATTATGTTTTATTTCTTGTATGTATGAATGTATGTTTCATTGAAATTGTGTATTTATTTTTATTACTATACATTTGCGATAGATTGTTCGAAGAGTTGCAGAACATATTATCAAGATCTAGACCCTTGTTGCTAAGGCAAGTGACACTATCATCTAAAGTCCTACTATTTTCATTATACTTAGTGGATTTTTGAAAACATGCATGAAATGATTTCTATATTTTATGCTATGCTAAATCCTAATAGGATACCCTATACATTTCTTAGTGAAAACAATGTAGTTGATACATGCTTAGCCATGTTATATTTTGAAAAGAGATACATGTTGAGATTTTATGAGATTGAGAAAAGACTTATGTTTTATATAATAAAACAAGGACTCAATGAACCACCTGGGTGGACAAGGATACTTTGAGTTTTGGAGAAGGTGGCAACAAAAGGAACCATGCTATGGCAATCTCTTTGTGTTGTGCTCCAAAGGAAAACCACCCAGGAAACTTAGAGATTGAACATGTTTCTCGTACAGTGGCTTCCGTGTACAGCCACATGCTAAATGGGCTCTGGCTTAGTCAACTACATAGTGGAAGTCCCATGCATTGGCATCTTCAGGTTAACTAGATTTGTGTAAGGGAGCAACCCTACATTTGTGCCTGGTAGACAAGCTAGCATTTTGTATTGGGAGGACTCCTATGGAAAGACTTTGTCACATTCTCGATCTGCCGGTACTCCATTTTGGTGAGTACTTATCCAGCGACCACTGGTGGCGTCAAGACGAGATTGTGTCATGTGGGTAAAGTGTACAACTTCTGCAGAAGATCAAATTCTAAGTACTTAGCCGTGTCCCCGGTTATGGACAATACTGAGCAACTAAGGCCTGAAGCTATGGAAGATCTCGACACTCTAATTTCTAAAAGAAAACTTTTAAAACTTGAGGCACTTGGGGTTACCAAGGAGCTCAAGATATTTTGACAAAACTTGATGCATTTGGGGTTACCAAGGTGCTCAAGAGATTTTGACAAGGACTTGAACACTTGAGTTTTTACCAAGGAGTTCAAGAGATTTTTGAAAGGAGATTTGACAAAGGACCAAAACCATTTTGAAAAGATAGGATAAAATATTGCTTTATGCAAATGAGCCTTAAACTCTACTTAGCCAAATATGCATGTATTGATAGAATCCACTTATATTCCACATAGTAGTGAAACTTGCCAATACAATTCAAATGTATTGACCCTTGTGGCTGTAACTTGTAATGTTGCAGGTTTGATTGTTTTTTAGTGAAGATTGATTGATTAGGATTACAAAGTCTACAACCAACATCTGCCTGTGGCACTTTGAAGATGAAGGACCCATGACTATAGTTATTCCGCTGCAACGTAATGTAATAGCTAAATGAGCTATATATGATGTAATAAAATTATGTTATTCCTGGTTATAAAGTTATATTATGACCTTTGTTTCTTGATATTACATCTTAACTGTGGATGCTAGCTATTGATCCAGGGACTAGCATTGTAAACACAGGAGGAATCTACCTTATTAGGTTGAGACCTCTACAGGAGGTCTCTAGTTCGAGCCCCCCTGCAGCCCTTTTTTGCTTATTATTCCCACGCAAGCGAACGAGGGTGATAGTCAAAAGGGCTGAGCGCGTGTATGGGACAACTAAATTGAGTTGGTCTGGTGTTTAGGTGCCTTCCAACTGCGGGGAGGTCTCTGGTTCGAGTCCCCTCGCCCCCTTTTTTGCTTATTCCCCCACGCGTGAGTTTAATTTGTTGGGTGTCCTGGAACCAAATATTGACACATAGGTATGCCTCATATGCAAAAACTGACACATAGACATGCCACATAGATGGAAATGGTAGGGCAAATACTTACTCATTTCAACTTTATTCTATTTTAGACGTTATGACCAATTTAAATCGTCGTAATCAGCTAAAATAAATGTCGTAGGCTACATCCGCCATATTATGACGATTTTAGCTAGGGAAAATATGACGTTTTAGAGTCAAAACGTCTTAATTTTTCAAGGTTTTGACCCCTTCGAACGGCTTATGACTATCTAGTGCAAAATCGTCATAGATCTATGACGATTTTATTCATGGTCACTATTAGAAGGTCATAGTTTGCCACATTTCTTGTAGTGATATTTCTGTTTGTATATGAATTTGTGTGTAATTTTGTGCTACAAATTTTTGTGTAGATTTTGCTAGTGACTGTGATTGTGAAGAGTGCTACTCACCCCATTACCAAGGCAAGTGGTACTTCATGACTATTTTCATCCCTATATTTTGTATAAGCATTAGAGATATTTTGCTAAGTCTTGCATGTTACTTTTTGCCAAATGCTATGTTTGGGAAATCCTAAGTAGTTGTCGAATTGTAGAATTGCTAGGAAATTTCCTAAGTTAAGTTACTATGCCATGCTTAGCCTAGCTAGTAGCAAACAAGGGTGGTAAAGTATATACATGCTATAATGAAAATATTTCTAAGTCTTTGGACTTATGTTTTCCTAATAAAACAACTAAGTCAATGAACCTCCTGGGTGGAATGGGACTTGAATGGTGGTTTTTGGTTGAGTGGTTACACAAGGCCCATGGACATGGTTTACCTTGTGTTTCTCACTTGTGGTATGCCACCCAGGCACAAAGGGATTTGAGAGGCCAAGTGTTGAGAAGCTTTTAGTGCAACCACTTGGCAATATGGGCTCTACCTTGATCATATAGGTTGCTAGAACTTAGCCATTTGGACAGTTGGTGGTAGTGGGAATGATAGGTTGGAGCGCGTCCATTTGGTCTAAGGAAAGGCTTCTGAAAGGTCCTGTCTTGGGAAACCAAGTCTGGTGGGGAAAGTGCACAACCTTTGCAGATGGAAAATCTAAGTACTTAGCCAAGTCCATGGCAATGGACAACTTGAGCATCAAGACATGGAAGCTATAAAGAATCTCATCACTCCAACTTCTAAGTAAAAATTGTGGGTAAACAAGGGTGAAGGACCCCAATGTCTATTGGTGGTTCCTTGGGAAAGTTTTTGACAAAGAAAAACTTAGTGATTTCAACTAATAGGAAAAACCTATTTTGAGCAAAGCAAGCCAAGCTACACTTAGGCAAAATGCATATAGTAATATAGTCCACTTAAAATTTACTAAGGTATCACTTTCCAATACTATTCCAAAGTATTGACCCACTGTGGCTGTAACTTGTGATGTTGCAGGTTACTCCGATGATGATTAGGTGTCATGAGTCTACACTCAACATGCTTGCCTGTGGCACATGAAGATGAAGACTTATGCTTATTTACTTATTCCAAAACTCTTGTATTAGGCCTGTGGCCATGAGTTGTAAAAGACTATGTTTTTATCTCTCGAATGGATGCAATAAATGACCTTTGTATCTGTGTACTTCATCTTAAACTGTGGATGCTAGCAATGATCCAGGGACTAGCATTGCAATCACAGGGATCCTTTTCCTTTACAAAGGAGGGATCTTACAACGGCACACCCGACAGCCCTCCCTCACCTTCACGTTAATAAAAACACTGACAGCCGGACCCCACCCTCAGCACCTGGTCGCCTTCGACCTCCAGCCAAAGAAGAACCACTGTGCGTCCATTTATAGTGCTTTGATTCCCGACTTAAATTCGCTCTAACACGATCTTAATTACCAAATCCGTTAGTGCCCTCTTAATCCCCTCTGGCCCCTCTTCATTTCCCCTCAACGATCAGCACTAACGATCCACTGGGCTACTCGAATTCGAGCTCTTCATCTCGCTGCCTCTGATGAACTCCGGCACCAATTCCGGTAAAGAAGGACACCCCCGCACCTCCATTTATCGGTTAACCTCCCTAGTTTTCTGTCGCGCATCTCCCTGATCCTTGTTTTGATTTCTTGAGCCCCAGGTGCTTGACGTTGTCTTCATCTGCAAGCGCCGCCGCAAGCACAAATCCGGCCACCCCTGGGAGATGCTCCAGGAAGCAACTCTCGACCGCGCCAACACCATCGACTTCACCTAAACCTGTTATGCATCTTCTTCGTCTCCACCGTCTTTGGGAACCACCAGAACATCGCCTCCTTCCACTTCATGAGAGCCGCCACCGTCCTCACCATTGCCGGTGACTTTAGATGCAAGGTGAACTAGCGCCTTCTGTTCCTTACCCTTTGATCTTATTTCGACGGACACGATTATACTTAGCCGAGCCTAGCCGAACCACACACCGTGAGCCAAGCCACCAGCCTAGATCGAGCCCAGATGAATATGCGCCGTTCATTTTATGTAAATCATATGGCCCACACCAGCTATCCGCACTGAACCGGTATCGACCAATAAGAATCGTCCATATTACCTATCACGATGGAAATTAGGGTTTCTTAATTACAAAATAAATAGAAATAGTTTCCGACTTCAAAAATTCATATAAAATCAACCATAAGTCCAAATATAACAAATAATATGTTCCTGGATTCAAAAAAATGAGAACTTCACTCCAATGACCCCATTTTGTTCAAATGATTTTGTAAAAACTGAGTTTTAGGAAGAACCATTTGAGGAGTATTTTGAGTATAAAAATTGTTGTGAAAATTTATTTTGAGTGAATCCTTTTGCAAATGGTTGTATATTGAACCCTCTGACCATAAAAATTAACATTTGAAATTAAACATATAATTTGTTGGCACTAGAAAAATATCCCAATGAATAAAAGCTTTTTCTAGTAGAAGAAAATAATTTAATTAACCAAATTGCACTAACTTGGTTCCAATTGGATTTCCACTTTTATAAAAGAGGACCACTAGGTATTTCTAGTGTTTAGAACCTAGTTGGAACAACTTGTTCAGTAAAATGATCTTGTTGCATGCTTGCATGCATTCCTTTTTATTTTGTTTTATTAATTTGTGTTGTAGTTTTGAGTGTTTGCTTTTGCTTGATTGTATTGTTGTAGATTTTGAGGAATGTGATATTTCAAGATCAAGGAGAGTACCTAAATATTCTACTATAAAGGCAAGTGATACTTTGGTCATCAAAGTTCCTATTTTTCTATATTGCATTACTGATGTTTTTGTAGTGTGCATGATAGGACTATTATTTATATTTCTATGCTATGCTAATACTATAGTATCTACCTTGGCAGTATTTCCTAAAGATAGGAGACATCGTAAGATTAGAATGCTTAGTCTTGCTATATAGATTTGTGGGTGGAAATCATGATATGATGTATTATGAAAATATGAGTATTTTTGGACTAATGAAAAACAACTGATATTAATGAAACACCTGGGTGGAAATGAGACTTGTATGGTTAGTGTTGAGTGGTTACCGAGGGCTCATTTCTATGGTTTACCCTGGTGTATGTCACTTGTGGATGGGCACCCAGGAACAAAGAGATTGGAGACAATCTTGTCGCGAAACCTTCTGGTGCAGCCACATGGCATATGGGCTCTGCCTTGACCAACCAAGTTGCAAGAACTCAGCCAGACTGTAAGGTTCCCAACCTTTAATAAGGTAGAGATCCCTGTGTTTACAATGCTAGTCCCTCGATCAATAGCTAGCATCCACAGTTAAGATGTAATATCAAGAAACAAAGGTCATAATACAGCTTTATAACCAGGAATAAAATAATTTATTACATCTTACATAGCTCATTTGGCTATCTCATTACAATGCAGCAGAATATAACAATAGCATGGGGTCCTTCATCTTCAAAGTGCCACAGGCAGACATGTTGGTTGTAGACTTGTAATCCTATCACCAACTGTCCATTTGGCTAAGTTATTGCAACCTATATGATCCAGGCAGAGCCCATAATGCCAAGTGGCTGCACTTGAAGCTTCTCAACATTTGACATCTCAAATCTCTTTGTTCCTGGGTGGCCATCCACAAGTGAGACGCCAAGTTTTCCCCAGCATACTGGACTTGGTGCTGCCCAAGTTTTCCCCAGCATACTGTACTTGCATGACCACTCAACACAAACCATTCCTTCCATTCCACCCAGGTGATTCATTCACTTAGTTGTTTTATTAAACAAAACACAAGTCCTCAGACTTAGAAATTTTTTCCATAGTGTGAATATATATTCCACCCTTGTTTTCTATTAGCTAAGCTAAGCATGATAGTAGTAGGAATCTTAACTTAGGAAAATTTCTACTAAGGTTTCACCTACTAGGATTTCCCATAGCATAGTTTATACTTAGCAAAATTCCATGCAAGTCCTACTTAGAAATATCACTAATGCATAGTGAAAATAATGGGACAAAGTATGAAGCATCACTTTCCTTTTTGGTAGAGAGTATAAGTTCACTTCCTTGTTCTTTGCAATGTTCACACACTTCAAGTCACTACAATTCAATCAAGCAAGCAACATTTCAAACTACCATTCAAGCAATTCATCACATAAAATAATAGTGAGAAGACAATGCATGCAAGCATGCCAAAGATTGTTTTATTTGTAAAAATGGTTTCTAATGGTTCATAAACATTTGAAAACACCTAATGATCATTTTATAAAGTGGCAAAATAATTTGTATAAGATTTTACTTCATAAACCATTTTTAGATCAAGTCATTATTTTATGTGGTGTAGAAATGCTTTTAATAAGGCAAAATTTTATAGGTTTCACAAAATATGTTTTCAAACCATATAACCTTATGTTGAGGGTCGAGAGTTTATTTCCAAAACATTTCTCAAAGGTTTTCTTCCAAAATCATTTTTATTAATCAAACCATATTTTTATTTGACTAGAAATGGTTTAAATCAAAGATTTATTCTTTTGCTTCACCAAATACATTTTTGAAACCACAATTTGTTTCCTATGGTCAGTAGGTTCAAAACACACCATTTGCCAAAGATTTTATCCTCAAAAACATTTTGGAATAAATTTTATATTCTAAACATGCATACACAAGTTTCTGCAAAAACAATCAATTTAACAGAAGCTTTTTACTAAACAAAGTGCATGGTTGGCTAGGGCTTATTTTTCTGAATCCATTGATATAAAGTTTGCAAAATTTGGACGTGTAGATTAAAAGTTATAGATTTTACAAAATGGAACAACTAATAGATCAAATCTGTTTTAATTCAAACTAGCCAAGACACGTGGCGTGTTTTAATTCGCCGGTACCGCTTCGGTTGGATCAAGCACTAAGAGGCGTTGGATCTAAGTTAGATCGTGCGGCACAGAGGCGCTACTTACCTCTTCGTCTAGTTTCTATCCTGTCATTTGGATCTGCATCTAACGGCTCTAAGCGTCTGGTCATGGTTCGGCGGCGCTAGCAACGGTGAGCGGCGGCGATGCGTTCAGGCGGTGGCGCTCCAGCTAATACAGGAAGCAAGGGGGATGGGGAATAAGCTCACCGAGTTTGCTGGGTCGCGGGGATGCTCAAGGTACTCGCCGTTGGTCAAGGGGCGCACTGGGGTTGCAGGAATTCCTCGTCGGAGTTGAGCCGTGCCTCGGGTGCGGTCAGACGTCGACGGGGGCGAGTCTCTGGAACGCAAACGAGAAAAATAATGCATCAGGAAGGTGCGCACGAGTTCAAGGATCGCGAGAATACTCACCAGTGGGCAAGGGGCGCACGGGTTGGGCGTCAGTAGCTCGCCGGAGAGGTAGCAGGCGGCAGCGACGCTCAGGCGTGGTTGTTGCCGAGCATTAGGGGCACGCGCGGATGATCTAGAGCTATTGGCAGATGCGCAAGAGAGAGGGGGTCATGCTCGTGGTGGTTAGAGGCAGAGGGGTGGTACGGCTTGGTCGGAATCGAGGAAGAAAGCTCGTCGGGGCCGCGAGGTTGTAGAGAAAATCTGGGACGGCCTGATGGCTCTGGTCGTGTGATGCTCGAGGGGAATGAAGGAGGGGAGGGAGGCAGTTAAGTGGGAGTAATCGCGGGGAGGAATTACTGTCGCGTTTATCCCAATTCATTCGCAATCAACGCTGGCAGAAACAGTAGAGGGCAAGGTCAGCGGCGGGTAAGGAAGAAGGACCTGGCGGTGGGGCCGTTTTGACAGCGAAGGGAGATAGGGGAGGTGGGGGTTCGTCTGTCATCATCGCTACGGTTGAGAGTTTGAGTAGAAAACGCTTCGCGCTGCGAGAGAGAGGGAGTGGGCTGCTGTTGGGCTTAATGGGCTAGTTAGGCTGGGCTGGGTCCTTTCACATTTTTTTTATTCTGTTTGTTTTTCTTTTTCCTTTTCCTTTATTATATTTGGATTTTTCACAACCAATTCAAACACTTATTTGAATTCAAACCTTTGCCAAAATTTGGGTAGGTTTAAATATTGATTGGTAGCACATTCTGATGTTAATTTTGGAAATTTATTTTATTCCTTTTGGGGTCTTTTTAATTAATAAAAAGGTCCCTTGTTTTAAATCAAAATAGGATTTAATAATGTCTTTAATTTCCATTTGACTTCTCAATTCTTCTAAAACCTTTCAGTAAGTTTTGTTTACTTGAATTATTTGGAAAAGTTTTTAATAAGATTTATTAATCATTTAAGATTGGGTATTTGTTTTAATTCCAATGTAATTTAATATGGTTTTAATTCCCTAAAGTTTATTTGGAAGGTTTATTTTATTTAATTTGATTAAACAACTTTTTATTTCACTTGGGTAATTTCCAAAATACCATTTTCTCTTGATTTAAATGATCATTCTCATTAGAGATTTTTCTTTAATAAGATAGGGATAGTATGGTTTAATGCCATTTTATTTTATTTTGGAAATTCTTTACCCTTTTTATTTTATTTAGATTTGGATTATATTCATTCCATTTTCTTATGGATTTGGCCAAGATTTGATTTGGTCTTTAAGTTTTCTTTATTTAATATTTCTTATTTCCATATCTTTTTATTTAGAGATCCAAACTTTGTGATTCCAATTTGTAAAATCTTGTTTAATATTTGTTTATCCTTTTAAATCTCTTTAGGATTATTTGCTCACCGATTGGTATGGATTCTGGATAGGTTCTTTATTAGCTTTGGAAATTACTTTTCCTTATCTTATTAAATTCATAAGATTTTATTTATGGTTCCAAATTAAGTGAAACCAATTTATATGGCTTTATAATATTTCTATTTGTCATTCTTGATGTTTGTTGACAAGATCTTATATGGATCAAATCCATAGGCTTGGAGATACTTGGAAATGATTTTTATTCCATTAGAGTTTAGGGTTTGGATTTATTTTCCAAGTGTTTAAATTTCCAGATGCGTTTTAACTTGGAAATGATTTGTTGAATTCAAACTTTAATTAAAGTTTGTTCAAGATGGGGTTTTAAGTTTCCATTTAGAAACAAAAGTTTCTTTTCACCCTGATTTTCAACAATAATTATTTTGTTTATTTATTTTTCACATTACAAGATTTGGAAAATCTTGGGATGTGACAGGCTACCACCCTTAAAATAAATCGTGTCCCGAGATTTGGGGAGGCTAGGGTTACAAGTTGTCTCAAAGCATCTAGAGTACTACCACCCTTAAAAAATGTCCAACTAGATTACATATTGGCCTTCTTGGGATCCTGTTGAAATCTCTCTGGACAAAAATCTGCATAGTGTCCTTTGTTTCCACACTTGAAACAGGTGACAAGGCTGAGATCCTTCATAGGCTTGTTTATCTTGTGCTTCATCCTTTCTGGACAATTGCTTGCATAATGTCCTTGGTTACCACAATTGTAACATGTGATAAGATTGAGTTCTTCACGTATCTTTTGTGGGCAAGTTGCTACATAATGGCCTAGCTCTTTGCAGTTGTTGCACCACACTTGGATAATCTCCTTATACTTTTGCTTCTCTGGACATTCACTAGCATAGTGTCCCATTTCTTTGCAATGTCCACATTGCACATGGCTTTTGTCCTTCTTTTTCTTGGGTTTCTCCAAAGCTAGCAGTGCTTCTAGTTCATGTTCTTCATATGCTATCTCATAGGTAGGAATGTCTACTGGTCTCCTTGACTTTCTATTACTCCTTGGATAATACATATGTCTCCTTTTTGGTCCTTTAAATTGAGTCATGTTGTTGGGAGGTACAAGCTGATATTTTCCTTTGTCTTGATCCTTCTTGGTAGACTTGGCTCTCTCATGGTAGTCTGTAATCAGTTGTTGCACTCCACCTTGTTTCCTTTGTTCAACTATGGAATAGATGGGGCATTGGATAGGGACATGATTGTTTCCTTCACATAGGTAACAAGTAGCTTGGGATGTGGGGCATTGGTCAATTGGATGTTTCTCTTCACAATTGGGGCATTGATCTTCATGCTCCTTGGAAGTGTGATCCTTGTCTCCACAAATATTGCAAGCTTGGGTTCCTTCTAGAATAACATCTTTGTCATCCTTGTTGTCATAAACTCCTTGGGAAGAGTTTTCTCCCATGTTGGTCATTTGAGTAGCCATCCCTTGCAACAATTGGGATTGAAGTTTCAAAATTCTTTGTATGGCTGGGTCTAATCCATTGTTGTTGGCTAAAAACTGAGTTGTCACTTGGTTCAACTGGGTTTGTCTTGCAAGAAGTTGGTCTCTCATGTTGACCTCTTGGTTGTTGTTGTTGTTGTTGTCACCATCCTTGATGTTGGAGTCTCTTGGAGAAGTCATCTGTTTGGGTTGGTTTGGGATTAGAATAGACAAAATATTTCTAAGGGAATAATTCTAATCACACACATCACAATTCACTCAAGCAATGTGCAAGCAATCACAAACAAGCATTTCACTCAAACAACAAGTTTCAAGCATATTTTTAGGAAACCAAAAATATTTTTTTGTTACACCACATAAGTTGGTGGGTTTGACTTAAACTAAATATGGTGGTCCATCTATATGGTTCACTTGAAATCTTTCCATCCTTCTTAGTTGATTCTTCATGAACAAGGTCTTTGTATCCTTAGAGAGTTTCTTGCATCTTGGTCACAAAACTTCAAGGTGATGATGGTTCCTTCTAAGTTGTGTTTCCTTAGTCTTCAAGTCTTGAGCAACATTTCTTGTCCCAATTGTAGTCCTTAGTGATGTCTAAGGTTGAAGTGCTTGGTGAAAATGTTGATGATGTTGAAGTCATTAGAGTTGAAGATGTTGAAGTCATTATAGTTGATGAAGTCCTTTGCACATGTTGAAGTCTTTGTCCATGGGAAAGGCTTTGTCCATCAAGTTTGAAATAGATGAGATGTAGAATCAAAACCAAAATGGTTGAGGAAAGAGTTTACAAGATTGTTTGTAAATAAATTTTGGAACAAATACAATTCCTATTTTTCTAAGGGGTTTTGTCCAATCCTAGGTTTACAAATCCTACAGGCAACACAATGCTATGATACCATCTGTAAGGTTCCCAACCTTTAATAAGGTAGAGATCCCTGTGTTTACAATGCTAGTCCCTGGATCAATAGCTAGCATCCACAGTTAAGATGTAATATCAAGAAACAAAGGTCATAATACAACTTTATAACCAGGAATAAAATAATTTATATCTTACATAGCTCATTTGGCTATCTCATTACAATGCAGCAGAAGATAACAATAGCATGGGGTCCTTCATCTTCAAAGTGCCACAGGCAGACATGTTGGTTATAGACTTGTAATCCTAATCAACAAACTTTACTAACATCAAACAAACCTGCAACATAATAAGTTACAGCCACAAGGGTCAATACATTTGAATTGTATTGGCAAGTGATACTATAGTAGTATAGTGGAGTCTATCATCTATATGCATTTGGCTAAGTGGAGCTTAGGCTTGCTTTGCTCAAAAATAGATTTCCTTATCATTTGAAAACACTAAGTTTTTGCTTGACAAAAATATCACCCAAGGAACCACCAATAGAAATTGGTGAACCTTAAACCCTTGTTCAACCACAAGTATTTAACTTAGAAATTTGGATGATGAGATTCCTGATAGCTTCCATGTCTTGATGCTCAAATTGTCCTTTGCCAGGGACATGGCTAAGTACTTAGATTTTACACTCTGCAGAGGTTGTGCACTTTCCCCACAAGACTTGGTTTCACCAAGACAAGATCTTTCAGAAGCCTTCCCTTAGACCAGAATGGACGTGTTCCAACCTATTAATCCCCTACCACCAACTGTCCATTTGGCTAAGTTATTGCAACCTATATGATCCAGGCAGAGCCCATAATGCCAAGTGGCTGCACTTGAAGCTTCTCAACATTTGACATCTCAAATCTCTTTGTTCCTGGGTGGCCATCCACCAGTGAGACACCAAGTTTTCCCTAGCATACTGGACTTGGTGATGCCCAAGTTTTCCCCAGCATACTATACTTGCATGACCACTCAACACAAACCATTCCTTCCATTTCACCCAGGTGATTCATTCACTTAGTTGTTTTATTAAACAAAACACAAGTCCTCAGACTTAGAAATTTTTTCCATAGTGTGAATATATATTCCACCCTTGTTTTCTATTAGCTAAGCTAAGCATGATAGTAGTAGGAATCTTAACTTAGGAAAATTTCTACTAAGGTTTCATCTACTAGGATTTCCCATAGCATAGTTTATACTTAGCAAAATTCCATGCAAGTCCTACTTAGAAATATCACTAATGCATAGTGAAAATAATGGGACAAAGTATGAAGCATCACTTGCCTTTTTGGTAGAGAGTATAAGTTCACTTCCTTGTTCTTTGCAATGTTCACACACTTCAAGTCACTACAATTCAATCAAGCAAGCAACATTTCAACCTACCATTCAAGCAATTCATCACATAAAATAATAGTGACAATACAATGCATGCAAGCATGCCAAAGATTGTTTTATTTGTAAAAGTGGTTTCTAATGGTTCATAAACATTTGAAAACACCTAATGGTCATTTTATAAAGTGGAAAAATCATTTGTATAAGATTTTACTTCATAAACCATTTTTAGATCAAGTCATTATTTTATGTGGTGTAGAAATGCTTTTAATAAGGCAAAATTTTATAGGTTTCACAAAATATGTTTTCAAACCATATAACCTTATGTTGAGGGTCGAGAGTTTATTTCCAAAACATTTCTCAAAGGTTTTCTTCCAAAATCATTTTTATTAATCAAACCATATTTTTATTTGACTAGAAATGGTTTAAATCAAAGATTTATTCTTTTGCTTCACCAAATACATTTTTGAAACCACAATTTGTTTCCTATGGTCAGTAGGTTCAAAACACACCATTTGCCAAAGATTTTATCCTCAAAAACATTTTGGAATAAATTTTATATTCTAAACATGCATACACAAGTTTCTGCAAAAACAATCAATTTAACAGAAGCTTTTTACTAAACAAAGTGCATGGTTGTCTAGGGCTTGTTTTTCTGAATCCATTGATATAAAGTTTGCAAAATTTGGACGTGTAGATTAAAAGTTATAGATTTTACAAAATGGAACAACTAATAGATCAAATCTGTTTTAATTCAAACTAGCAGAGACACGTGGCGTGTTTTAATTCAACGGTACCGCTTCAGTTGGATCAAGCACTGAGAGGCGTTGGATCTAAGTTAGATCGTGCGGCACAGAGGCTCTACTTACCTCTTCGTCTAGTTTCTATCCTGTCCTTTGGATCTGCATCTAACGGCTCTAAGCGTCTGGTCATGGTTCGGCGGCGCTAGCAACGGTGAGCGCCGACGATGCGTTCAGGCGGTGGCGCTCCGGCTAATACAGGAAGCAAGGGGGATGGGGAATAAGCTCACCGAGTTCGCTGGGTCGCGGGGATGCTCAAGGTACTCGCGGTTGGTCAAGGGGCGCACTAGGGTTGCAGGAATTCCTCGTCGGAGTTGAGCCGTGCCTCGGGTGCGGTCAGACGTCGACGGGGGCGAGTCTCTGGAACGCAAACGAGAAAAATAATGCATCAGGAAGGTGCGCACGAGTTCAAGGATCGTGAGAATACTCACCAGTGAGCAAGGGGCGCACGGGTTGGGCGTCAGTAGCTCGCCGGAGAGGTAGCAGGCGGCAGCGACGCTCAGGCGTGGTTGTTGCCGAGCATTAGGGGCACGCGCGGATGATCTAGAGCTATTGGCAGATGCGCAAGAGAGAGGGGGTCATGCTCGTGGTGGTTAGAGGCAGAGAGGTGGTACGGCTTGGTCGGAATCGAGGAAGAAAGCTCGTCGGGGCCGCGAGGTTGTAGAGCAAATCTGGGACGGCCTGATGGCTCTGGTCGTGTGATGCTCGAGGGGAATGAAGGAGGGGAGGGAGGCAGTTAAGTGGGAGTAATCGCGGGGAGGAATTACTGTCGCGTTTATCCCAATTCATTCGCAATCAACGCTGGCAGAAACAGTAGAGGGCGAGGTCAGCGGCGGGTGAGGAAGAAGGAGCTGGCGGTGGGGTTTCCTCAGCGAAGGGAGATAGGGGAGGTGGGGGTCCGTCTGTCAGCGTCGCTACGGTTGAGAGTTTGAGTATAAAATGCTTCGCGCTGCGAGAGAGAGGGAGTGGGTTGCGGTTGGGCTTAATGGGCTAGTTAGGCTGGGCTGGGTCCTTTCACATTTTTTATTCTGTTTGTTTTTCTTTTTCCTTTTCCTTTATTCTGTTTGGATTTTGAACAACCAATTCAAACACTTATTTGAATTCAAACCTTTGCCAAAATTTGGGTAGGTTTAAATATTGATTGGTAGCACATTCTGATGTTAATTTTGGAAATTTATTTTATTCCTTTTGGGGTATTTTTAATTAATAAAAAGGGCCCTTGTTTTAAATCAAAATAGGATTTAATAATGTCTTTAATTTCCATTTGACTTCTAAATTCTTCCAAAACCTTTCAGTAAGTTTTGTTTACTTAAAAGGGTGTCAAATAATTCATCTTGAATTATTTGGAAAAGTTTTTAATAAGATTTATTAATCATTTAAGATTGGGTATTTGTTTTAATTCCAATGGAATTTAATATGGTTTTAATTCCCTAAAGTTTATTTGGAAGGTTTATTTTATTTAAGTTGATTAAACAACTTTTTATTTCACTTGGGTAATTTCCAAAATACCATTTTCTCATGATTTAAATGATCATTCTCATTAGAGATTTGTCTTTAATAAGATAGGGATAGTATGGTTTAATGCCATTTTATTTTATTTTGGAAATTCTTTACCCTTTTTATTTTATTTAGATTTGGATTATATTCATTCAATTTGCTTATGGATTTGGCCAAGATTTGATTTGGTCTTTAAGTTTTCTTTATTTAATATTTCTTATTTCCATATCTTTTTATTTAGAGATCCAAACTTGGTGATTCCAATTTGTAAAATCTTGTTTAATATTTTTTTATACTTTTAAATCTCTTTAGGATTATTTGCTCACCAATTGGTATGGATTCTAGATAGGTTCTTTATTAGCTTTGGAAATTACTTTTCCTTATCTTATTAAATTCATAAGATTTTATTTATGGTTCCAAATTAAGTGAAACCAATTTATATGGCTTTATAATATTTCTATTTGTCATTCTTGATCATTTGTAAATGTTTGTTGACAAGATCTTATATGGATAAAATCCATAGGCTTGGAGATACTTGGAAATGATTTTTATTCCATTAGATTTTAGGGTTTGGATTTATTTTCCAAGTGTTTAAATTTCCAGATGCATTTTAACTTGGAAATGATTTGTTGAATTCAAACTTTAATTAAAGTTTGTTCAAGATGGGGTTTTAAGTTTCCATTTAGAAACAAAAGTTTCTTTTCACCCTGATTTT
This sequence comes from Avena sativa, assembly GCA_916181665.1. NCBI lineage: Eukaryota > Viridiplantae > Streptophyta > Magnoliopsida > Poales > Poaceae > Avena > Avena sativa. The sequence goes on from OV702284.1 coordinate 87,918,520, forward strand.
CAACAATAATTTATATTGTTTATTTATTTTTCACATTACAAGATTTGGAAAATCTTGGGATGTGACATCCATGTGTTGTTCCTATTATTTTGGTACCAATGAAAGATGGTTCTTCGCACATGTGTACTGATTGTAGAGCAATCAATAATATTACCATTCGATATCGTCATCCTATTCCTCGTGTAGATGACATGCTTGATGAATTGAGTGGCTCTACCATATTCTCTAAGGTTGATTTGCGTAGTGGTTACCACCTGATTCGTATGAAGTGAGGAGATGAATGGAAAACTGCATTTAAAACAAATTTGGCCTATCTGAGTGGTTAGTGATGCCCTTTGGTTTAACTAATGCTCCAAGCACTTTCATGAGATTAATGAATGAAGTTTTATGTGCTTTTATTGGAAATTTTGTGGTGGTATATTTTGATGATATATTGATATATAGCAAATCTGTAGAAGAACATTTTGAACATTTACGTGTTCTTTTTTATGCTTTACGTGTTGCACGTTTGTTTGGTAACATTGCGAAGTGCACCTTTTGCACGGATAGAGTTGCTTTTCTTGGCTATGTTGTTACAGCACAGGGTATTGAAGTTGATCCCGCCAATATTGAAGCAATTTCGAGTTGGCCACAACCCAAAACAGTTACACAAGTGAGGAGTTTCCTTGGCCTCGCTGAATTTTATAGGCGCTTTGTCAAACATTTTGGGTCCATTGCAGCGCCGCTGAACGAGCTTACTAAGAAAGATGTGCCCTTTGTTTGGGGCGATGCACAACAAGAATCCTTCATGCTACTCAAAGATAAGCTTACACATGCCCCTTTACTCCAATTGCCTGATATTAATAAGACCTTTGAGTTGGTATGTGATGCTAGTGGCATTGGTTTGGGAGGAGTATTGTTACGAGAGGGAAAACCTGTTGCATATTTCAGTGAGAAATTGAGTGGAGCTAGTTTGAATTATTCTACTTATGATAAGGAATTATATGCTCTTGTTCGGACATTAGAAACTTGGCAACATTATTTATGGCCTAAAGAATTTGTTATACATTCTGATCATGAATCTTTGAAGCATATTCGTAGTCAAGCTAAGTTGAATAAACGTCATGCAAAGTGGGTTGAATTCATTGAATCTTTTCCTTATGTTATTAAACACAAAAAGGGTAAAGATAATATTATTGCTGATGCTTTGTCACGTCGTTATACCATGTTATCTCAACTTGACTTCAAATTTTTTGGATTGGAAACTATTAAAGAACAATATGTCAAAGATGCTGATTTTAAAGATGTTTTGCAGCATTGTCAAGAGGGTAGAACTTGGAACAAATTCATCCTCAATGATGGGTTTGTGTTCCGTGCTAACAAACTATGCATTCCAGAAGGTTCTGTTCGTCTTTTGTTGTTGCAGGAGGCACATGGAGGAGGATTGATGGGTCACTTTGGAGTAAAGAAGACATAAGACGTACTTTCTACACACTTCTTTTGTCCATGCACGCGAAGGGATGTTGAGAGGTTTATTGCTCATTGCACAACATGTCAAAAAGCTAAGTCACGCCTTAATCCACATGGTTTATATATGCCTCTTCCTATTCCTAGTGTACCTTGGGAGGATATTTCTATGGACTTTGTGTTAGGATTACCTCGAACACAGAAGGGGAGGGATAGTATTTTTGTGGTTGTGGATAGATTTTCTAAGATGACACACTTTATTCCTTGTCATAAGAGTGATGATGCGGCTCATGTTGCTGAATTATTCTTTCGCGATGTTGTTCGCTTGCATGGTGTGCCTAATACTATTGTTTCAGATCGTGATACTAAATTTCTTAGCCATTTTTGGAAATGTTTATGGGATAATTTGGGGACTAAGTTGTTGTTTAGTACTACATGTCATCCCCAAACTGATGGACAAACTAAAGTAGTTAATAGAACTTTGTCTACCATGTTACGGGCTGTTTTAAAGACGAACTTAAAAATGTGGGAAGATTGTTTACCTCATATTGAATTTGCTTACAATCGTTCCGTGCATTCTACAACTAAGTTATGCCCTTTTAAGGTTGTGTATGGTTTTGTTCCTCGTGCACCTATTGATTTATTACCTCTTCCATCTTCGGTGCAACATAATTTTGATGCTACACAACGTGTTGAAAAGATTCTTACGTTGCATAGGATTACTAAGGAAAATATAGAACATATGAATGTTAAATATAAACTTGCTGGTGATAAAGGACGCAAGCATATTGTGTTTGATGTGGGAGATTTAGTTGGGTTGCATTTGCGCAAAGATCGTTTTCCTGCTTTGCGCAAGTCTAAGTTAATGACATGTGTTGCTGGTCCTTTCAAAGTGTTAGAGAAAATGAATGATAATGCATATAAACTTGAGCTTCCTGCAGAGATGGGCATGGTAAGTCCCTCATTTAACATTGTAGATTTGAAACCATACTTTGGAGAAGAAGATGAAATTGCGTCGAGGATGGCTTCAATTCAAGAAGGGGAGGATGATGAGGACATCCCTACGGTTGATACAACCGTTGAATCTACAGCCACACCTCCTCATGTTCCACAATTCCAAGGACCTCTTACAAGAGCTCGTGCACGCCAACTAAATTATCAGGTACGTTCGTTTCTAGGAACTATTCCTAATATTCATGAGAATATGATGCTGCCTAAATCAGATGTGTTTATGTTACTTAGGAATGATGGGCCTAGCATGAACAAGAGGGACAAGCGTTGGAGCATGATCAAGCATGGAGATGATGGCAACAATCGTGTGAGGATTTAGGATGATGCTGGAAGTGATGACTTCAGAGCGTTGAAGCCACCGTAATGAAAAGATGAAGACATGGACGAACTAGAGAGCTACACACTTCAAATTTTTGTCCATGTTATTAGATGGTGCTGCGTCACCTTTAAATATGGGCCAGGCCAATGTAATTTCCGTCCAAATAAAGGGGCTGAATTTTTAGAGTCCGTATAGTGGAGGAAACCGGTCTAGAGATGGATTTCGACCTCCTTCCCAAGGCTGGCCAAAATTCCTTTTTATTCCTCCATATATACCCCCGTTAGGTCATCATTTAGACCCGGATTTTGTTTAGTAAAAGACTTAGCCACGAGATACTCTTCGTCATAGGCACAAGTGTCAAACCGACCTTTTGTACTACGCACTTGCAGAATCCCACCTATTTAATAAAGCTTTCATCTATATTCGCAATATCTTGATTTCATCTATAATTCTTGCTGGTCCTTCGATTGCTTGCAGGAATTGATCCTCGTGATCAGGTTGATCTAGCTCCGGCGTGATCAATAGCCTCGGAAGTTGGTGTATCGATTGCTAAGGCACAACGTCTCGTACGTTTGTAGTCGGATCGTCAACATCGACCTCCACCATAATCAACAGTTATCGTCTCATCGAAAGATCGGGCACCTTTACCCTATCAGTGTGATTTTGCTTCATTGTATTGTTCTAGACATTGAGGAGTTTGCTATTGAAAGATCAAGGATAGTACCTAAATATTCTACTATAAAGGCAAGTGATACTTCGGTCATCAAAAGTCCTATTTTTCTATATTGCATTAGTGATGTTTTTGTAGTGTGCATGATAGGACTATTATTTATATTTCTATGCTATGCTAATCCTATAGTATCTACCTTGGTAGTATTTCCTAAAGATAGGAGACATCGTAAGATTAGAATGCTTAGTCTTGCTATATACATTTGTGGGTGGAAATCATGATATGATGTATTGTGAAAGTATGAGTATTTTTTGACTAATGAAAACAACTGATGTTAATGAAACACCTAGGTTGAAATGAGACTTTTATGGTTTGTGTTGATTGGTTACCCAGGGCCCATTTCTATGGTTCACCCTGGTGTATCTCACTTGTGGAAGGACACCCAGGAACAAAGAGATTGGAGACATTCTTGTCGTGAAAGCTTCCAGTGCAGCCACATGGCATATGGGCTCTGCCTTGACCAACTAAGTTGCAAGAACTCAGCCAGACGAATAGAAGGTGGTAGTGATGATAGGATGGAACGTGTCCGTGGTGGTCTGAGGGATTGCCTCTGAAAAGTCTCGTCTCGATGCATGTCGAGTCTTGTGGAGAAAGTGCACCACCTCTCGATAGGGTAAAGATAAGTACTTAGTCGTGTCCCCAGTTATCGACAAATTTTGAGCATCAAGACAATGAAGAAGAATAAAAAATGTCATACTAATTTCTCTAAGTTAAAACTTGTTGGGTGAACAAGGGAAGCACCTGGAGGGTATACAGAGTGCCAAGTTGGATGAAGTGTTGATGAAAAAGAGAAAACCTATTTTTCAAAGGATAGGTAAAACTTACTTTATGCAAAGGCCAACCAAAACTCCACCTAGCCATATATTCATGTAGATGTTAGATTCTCTATATCAATATGGTATCACTTGCCAATACAATTCAAATGTATTGACCCTTGTGGATGTAACTTATAATGTTGCAGGATTACTTGTTGATAGTGAAGTTTGATGAGTAGGGATTATGAGTCCGCAACCAACATGTTTGCCTGTGGCACATGAAGAATAAGGCCTCCATGCTTTATAGTTATATGTGCTTCTCTATAATAAGATAGCCATATGAGCTATGTAAGTTGTAATGGACTATTTTATTCCTAGATATGCGATGTAATATGACCCTTGTTTCTTGAGATTACATCTTAATTATGGGTGCTAGCTATTCGATCCAGGGACTAGCACTGTAAACACAGGGACTTGTACCTTATTGGGTTCAGTCCTCTACACAACCGAAGGTAAGAATTCAAGAACAGAAAAGGGGTTGAAATATTCAACCATTCTCAATAAAATGCTTAATGGGATTCAACCCATTCTATTAATAAAATAAATTAAAATTAAATAATAAATTTCTTCATTGCATTCCTATATCTTTTTCACAAACATTTTTTATTACATCCCAAAAATGTTGAACAATGATTATCAAATTCAAATCACTAAAATTAAGGTTAACAAAATCTTTTACTAAATAAAAACAAAATGAATGCATGTGTATGTGATGTTTGTATGAATGCATGAATGGACTTGTGTGATTAAACTAAATAGCAAGGAACGGTTTAAAGATGAAAACAACATCATCTAAAACATTTCCAAGTAGAAACAAATCAAGAGAAAATCAAAAACAAAACAAATAAAGCAAATGGTCATTTTTGCCAATCTTGCTCACTAGGCCACTTTAAGTGTTTCTAGTCCGAGATTTCAAATAGAAAAATTTTCAATTCTTTTCACCTCTTGCTAGACCAAGTAAAGTTGAATCAAATTCCACCTTTAAAACTTGCAGAAACATTTGGCAACCCCATTCAAATGACAATTTAAAATTGAATCTATATCATATGTGAAGATCACACCTTTTCAAAACCCAACTAAACCAGTGCCCCTTGACCAATCCAACTAACCAGAGACTCCCTAGTATGTAACTAGCAAACCCACCATGTTTGAATCCAAAATTCAAATTTGAATTTCTTTCGGCCATTTCATCAAACACCTTGTAATCATCAAACAAACAAACATCAAACACTATTAGTAGCAGTAATTTTGGCCAACCTTGTCCCCTTTCTTGCTCACTCTACACTCTCAGTAGATGATCATACTAATCTAACTAGCCTTAGCACCACCGGGAGCATGCATAGACATCAATGGTGACCATGCCGAGAGCATGCTTGCCACCCCATGTCGCTAGTGAGCTAGGAGAAGCTCTAGCCTCGCTAACCTTATCTGGAGCACTGACCACCTTCCACCGCCACCCCCTGTCCAGTGCCCAAGCCTTGCCAGCCATTGGACCACACGAAGTGCTCTTGCCCAGTTTCTCTGTGTGCGTGCCGAGAGCGCGCCAGTGCACAGTCAGCGACACGAGCCCACAAACCGCGCGCCGCCCTCGTGGCTTGTGTGCATGATCGCCAGCACCCCAGCAACCCGCCAGACAACCCCGTTTGCCACCAGGCGGATCATGGATGCTGTGCGCCATTAAACTTGTCGTCAAACCCGCCCAGAGCGCCGTGACATTCCGACCGTTCCTCACCGCCCCACGCCGTGCCATCAAGCCGTTGAGCTTTGCCAGGAGGCAACGCACCGCCCCTATCGTTGCCCATGCCATTAGCATGCTGTGCCGATGACCATGACGAGCTCCACCCGCGCCCGTCGGTCCCCTTCAGGCACTATAAAAGGAGGCCTCCCCCGTTCGATTTGAGCACACCATCTCACTCCCCACCTCTCACTGATAACACCCACTCACCCCCGGAGCAAGGCGAGCACCAGGTGGCCGGAATTGCACCGAAGTTCGCGACTGCAGAGGAGGAGAGGCGTCGTCGATTGGAGCCGCCCCAGGATAAGCTGCCTGTACAAGGAGGATCACCGTTGTCGACTTCGTCCTTCGCTCCCATCACCGACCATCGCCGGAGCCCCGGTGAGCGCCCACTGACCCCCACTGGCCGCGCTAGGGTTCAGCCTCGCCGCATCCTGTTTAGGCATGGACGATGAATCGTAGCCGTTCGATTAGAGTTAGATCCTATGGCCTAGATTACCCCGTACCGGTTCACCACTCGCTGTCTCACTGACGAGTGGGGTCGTTCACTTAACCATACCACGCGCGCGCTGTGCGTAGTGGGCCGGCCCAGTTGAACCTCCCGCGCGACCCAGCAATTCAAACGTAGGTTTATTCATTTAATTTCGAAATCAGTTCTGTACCTAGATTCAAAAATCAACCCAGCTCGATTCACTGAACCAAAATGCATGAAACTAATTTTGTTAGAAAGGTACTAGAGTGCTTAATCCAAGCATGTTGGATTCAAACCAATTGGAGTTGTAGATCACCCATGGTAAAAATAACAAGGTATAAACTTTTCTGCATTCAAACATTTTTCAAAATTCAACCATAAAAGCTTTTGTGTTGATTCCAACTCTCAGAAATCACATTTAACCATACCTTTCATAATATATAAAAATATATAGGGTTACTTGCAGAAATAATGACCAAGTAATAAAAGAATGCCTCATAGGCCATTCTAGTCTTTTTATTTAATTAAAATAAAAGGTTAAACCTTATTAAATTGTGACACCACTTTAAATCACATTCCCATGTACTGAAATATGTGGTGATGACATGTGTCAACATGATCCCATGTTTAAGTTGGAGAATATTAAATCTTAAGTAGTTTTTCAATGAGTAGAAATTACTTTTCTAAAATAAAATAAATAAGACAAGTGTTTTAATCTTTGTGATAATAGTGATGATGCTAGATCATCTAGTGTGAACCTTTGTGTGATAATATAATAGTTAAGAATTGGGTGGTGATTGTGTACCTCATATTTATTTATAGATGATAATACCGACCAAGGATACGAAGAGGAAGGAGGATACTATGAGGAAGAAGCCGAGGAGAACTTCAACCACTGCTCTACACAAGGCAAGCTAACGCTCGCAATTTAGCAAGCTACTACTTGCATTGTTACCTATGCAAGCCTATACTTGCAATCTTGCAAGCCTTACTATATAAGTGGACCTAGCAAGCTTACACCCTTGATGACACACCCTCCTAGTTTTACTTGCAAGCTTAGTACTTTATTTTGTTATTAAAGCTTTCTCTTAGAGTTTACTTAGTGACTTGTAGATTTCAGAAAGATATTTAAAGGTATCATACAGAGCATAAAACTTGACCTAGGTTAGATAATCTTGATGTCATCCTGAGGCATGAGATTGAACTTAGATGAGATCCACTTTCTTATTCCCCTCATTAGTATTTACCCCCACTTATAGATGCTAGTGCTAAGCATAAAACTTGATCAACTTTAGATGGGAATACTTGGTGAAAATGGTTATGAAAACCTTCGAATAATGAGTCATTCTACTGATTTTTTTTTGACATGTGATCTTGAACACCAAATGATTTTTGATGATGAAAATGTTAAGTCCTGAGACGTAACCCTTTATAAAACTGATGGTTGTCTGGATGCGATACCATTCCAAATTTTACCGTACAACCACAATACCCGAAATTTGGGTAGGGCCTGAATGGAAAGTTATATACCTTAGTATGGGTTCCCTTGCGGCCAAGGTTTGAGCTGAGGCTACCTTGTGAAGATTGTCCACATGTGCAGTATCAAGATGACATTTGGTCATGGTTGGGAGGCCAAACTCACAGGAGAGGTGCCTATACTAGGGCGTGTAATTGAAAGGTTAGGATTGATTATCCGCATACTGACTATGGTGAATTCAGGATTGTTCCTGACGGATGTATAGAATGTTGTGGTGAAAGTGTACAATCTCTGTAGAGTGTCAAACTATTCGAATAGCCGCGTCCGAGAAGGGAATATGCCCGAGAGGCAATAATAAAGTGGTTATTATCGTATCCCTTGTTTATGATAAATGTTTATTTTGCATGCTATAATTGTATTAATATGGAAACGTTAATACATGTGTGTTTAATAAACAAAAAGGAAGTTCCTAGTTATGCCTCTCTTATAAACTAGCACGTTGATTAACAAGATGATCAATGTTTCCTGATCATGGACATTGGATGTTGTTAATAACGAGGTCACAACATTAGTGTAATGATGTGATGAACATTCATCCAAAGTATAGCATTACGATCAAAGTCATTGAGTTTATATTGCTATAACAACTTACGAAGTGATCCTAATCCTTAGACCATGACATCATGTCAATCACTAACACCGGAAGAGTTTCTCGATGACATCAAATGTCACACCGTAACTGGGTGATTATAAAGATGGCTTCAGAACTACTAAAGTGTTATGTTGAGACCCATGGATCAAGAGTGGAATTTGTTCATCCCGATGACGGATAGATATACTCTGGGCCCTCTCGGTGATATCACATTGGTTAGCTTGCAAGCAAGTGATTTGATCACTAGAATGTTATATCACGGGAACGAGAAAAGAGTGCATGTCGATAATGAGATCAAACTAGGTATGGAGATACCGATGATCGAATCTCGTACATGTAATATATCTTGAAACAAAGGGATTAAGATACCAGCGTAAAAGGTTCACACGATCACAGAAGTCATCGTTGAATGTGTGGGAGTCAGTATGGATCTCCAGGTCCCGCTACTGATTATTGATCGGAGAAGGGTCTCGATCATGTCCGCATTATTCGCGAACCGTAGGGTGACACACTTAAGGGATACCGACACCATTCGGAGCAAATGATATGCCAGAAAAAGAAAAGGAAAGCGCAGGAATTTATTTCACTAGACACCGGAACTGTTTCGGTTGAAATTGCTAAAACTGGTTCTGCATGTGAAATTGAAATGTTGTAAGGGTTTTATGTGAATGTTTGTTAATTAAAGTAATTAACAAAATTCTGAATAAATAAATAAAAGAGTTTTATTTAAATGAGAGCTTGCATTAAATTTGGTGGAAATTTAATGCATGTGAGTGGATTTTTGAGTGGAGGCTTTTTAATGGGAGTGGAGGCTTTTCATTTTGAGTGGGAGCTCCACCCACATGAATGTGGAAGAGGTGGTGGCAGCCCCCATGGCTGGGCGCCATGCCCCTTGGGTGCCCCCCTCTCTCCTATAAAAGGCCTCCTCTCCTCCTGTCAAATCACACCTCCTCGCAAAGGATCTCTCTCCCCCCTTTAGAATTTCCCCATGGTCTCGGATCAGCGAGATACATGTTCCCGGTGGCTTTTTCTGGAAGGATTTGTTGCTTCTGCTGCTTCGCTGGAGCGAGGGCATGGAGGTTGTCGGGATACCCGTACGTGTGTGCGATCACGGATGCACCACTGCTTTGAGGTGCTGGACTTGATCGTGCTGGACCGGCTGGACCAGATGGACTTCATCACGATCTTGAGATCGGCAAGCGTTCGTCTACATCATCCACGAGTACAACCTCGTTAACGCTATTCGGTCTTCGAGGGTATGTATTCTATGGATGTATATCCACCCGTTGCTTGTATCTAGTAGATAGATCTTTGTACATAGATGTTCCCATCGTAGGAAATTTTTTGTTTTCTATGCTGCAAACCCTACAGTGGTATCAGAGCCGGATCTATGCGTAGATACTTTGCACGTGTAGTACACATATGAGTATGTGGGCGATGATGATCATTTTATTGCTTCTTAGTTGTACTTTGGATATTGGTGGCATAGTGGGATGAAGCGGCCCGGACAAACTTTACATGTCCTCGCACATGAGACCTGTTCCACGCTTGACATGCAACTAGTTTTGCATAAGTGGCTAGCGGGTGTCTGTCTCTCCTACTATAGTCAATATCTAATTTGCAACGAGTTGTCAACAATTTCGTTATCCTCGTTGTGGTTCATGTTCGTAGGTAGGAACGGTTCTATCTTCGAAAGCCCTAAACCACGTAAAACTTGCAATGGATAAATTAGAGGCGTCTAGTTTAGATTGTTGCTGGGCTAGTGTTATGATATGGTGATGTTGTAAGTAGAAGTGTGAGATAATACTCTTACAACACACATAACGTGTAAACTCCATAGACCTTGGATTTACACATAAAGGTATGATAGTGATCATACCACGATGCACATGATAGAGATCATATGCGGGAACCATATCATTCCACTAATTAACATGTGATGTTTGATTGCATCTTATATTGCTTGTTTGGCGTTTTATTAGCATAATAAGATGATCCCTCATTTAGATATCAAGATAAAAATGTGTTCTTCCTTAAGTATGCACCAACAATGTTTCGTCGCTTCAAGGCATCACGTGATGATCGGGTGTACTTGAATCCATGAGCATATCTCGGGTGTAAGACAGTTACACACGCGAATACTAAGGTTCTTAATTGGCGAGCCTAGCATGTACAGACATGGCCTCGGAACACGGACCGAAAGGTTAAGCATGAGTCATATAGTAGATATGATGCCCATCTGATGCTCGCCTTTGAAGCTACACCGACTCACGTGATGATCGGACTTGGTGTAGTGGATTTGGTTCATGTAATCACCAAAAAGACACGAGGGATGTCGTTTTTGAGTGGGAGTTCATTTCTAATTTGGATTAGTAGAACTCAATTTATCATAAATTAAATCAAAGTGAATTTGCATAATTTGTTGTAGTCATTGGCATTCGTTCACCACCTTATGCATAGTTGTAATTGAGATAATTGAACTATAGAATTCTGGATATTTACTTTACGAACTGGTATCGTATTGTGTTGAGTGTCAATCAAAGTTTGAAGTCCTATTGCAAACTTTCAGCAAACTCTATTTACTCCGTGAAATTTAATAGTTAGTATTAAATTGAGAGTAACAATTCCAGTGTTAGTATCTTAAGTATCATGTTTGCCTCCACGATTCTTGATTGTTTTAATATCAAGTTTATCTAGGAGCTGAAAGAATTGTTTCAGAAACCATCATGTGTGGCAGATATAACGATATCTGAAACAATGTTTTGGTTGCAATATGATAGAGTATAATATATGTTCTCATATTGGATGAGAATTTACGAAGGTTGGAGATGCTAAACATCCTAATCACCCAAAAGGGTTTTGGAAAGTAATGTTATACTCATGATTCGCCTTTATAAGCTACAGTAGCTTGATCATGAAAGTCGTCATGATAAGTGGTGAATAGAATATGTATGTAAAATGTTTACTACACTAAAAGATTACTAAAGAATAGATTTTGAAAGAATACCGATCATTTTGATGATGGTTATCTACTTCAAAGTGCAAGTCCAAAGGTATTATTATTTGAATATACACGCTTTGGACTATGTGTCATGTATATGGAGTCACTTTTGATGTTGATAGATTCTTTTAAAAAGGAAAAGGAAATGCTGAAAGAGAATCTATAAAATATATTTGGCAGAAAAGAAAAGATTGAAAATATCCAATTTAGGTATATAGATGATATACATGTTATGGTTGTATTCTTTGCTTGTTAAACAATGTGGTTCTTGAGTATTGGATACCGAATTGGTTGGTATGAAATTTCATATGGAACAACGCAATTCATGAACCACAATGGCCTAAGTAACTAGCAAGAGAATATGTGATGATGTTCATCGAAAACAAACAAACCGCTGTTTGTATTTCTCGTTGACATCAAAGCTTGACTTCAAGATTTGTTTTAATAATTGTTATTTAAATCTGTTATTATGAGAACAAAGGTTGTTCAAATAATTACCGTATTCCATATAAGATGGATGATTTACAAATCTAGTTGGAGAAATAACATCCATAAAACCTAATGCTAAAATGTCGCAAGACAAATGATTGAAAGATCACTTACGAAGTGACATCGCCGTTTAAATTATATTGGAAAGAAAACATGAAGAATCTCCATATTCATGGATTTTGGGAGTCTTTGATTTGATCAAGTGACGCTTGTGAGACTTTCCTCGGGATAATTAAAACTTCGTTCAAAGGCCAAAGAAGAACGAACGACTAAATTATTGGAATTTATACATATCGATGTATGTAGTCCATTAAGTATAGTCGTCAGCGATGGATTTCAACTTCATATGCTTTCTTCGGAAATTTGAGTGAATGTTCACTTAATGAGAAAGAAGTATGAAATATTTTGAAAATGTTTCAAAAGACTTTCAAGATGAAGTGCAAAATCATTGTAACAAGAAATAAATGGTTTATGATTTTATCATAAGGGATTTGTTTGAGTTACAAGTGTAACAAGAAAAATAAATGAATTATGATTTACCATAAAGGGATTTATTTGAGTTGCAAGTTTAGCAAAACACCTACATTTACATTTCCCGAAACACCATAGGAGTATGGAGTGTTTGAGATTTGTAATGAAACCTTGTTTGACATGGTTGGATCAAAGGTGTTATTTATAAAACTGCCATTATGTTTTAAAAGATTAAAGCTTTAGAGACTTCCGCTTTTACACTAAAAAGAGCTCCATCTTGATCTGTTGAAATGAAACCATGGAAGTTATGGTTTGGGGTAAAACCCAAGTTGTCATTTCTTAAATTTTGGTATGCTAAACATAAGTAAGATGTTTACAACCGAAGTCGGATGAGCATGTATTTGTAGGTTATTTCGAATAACAATTGGTTATTCCTCCATAACAATGAGGACAAAAGGGTTTGTCGCTTGAAATGTGAAGTTTATTGAAGAAGGAATTTTTCATAAAAGTTAAGTGGGAGGACAATAGAACTTTGATAAGGTTAACGAACCTTAGCTAAATGTGCTGAGTTGCGCAGCGCCGGAAATCGTTCCGGAGGCTGCCATAATGCTCATAGATTATGTGCATCAAAGGTTGTGGTCACGGAGATCTAAGTTCTTATTGAACAAAGTCGGTCGGATAAAAAATCAAATACTTATATTTGAGAGTAAATCATTATTGTTTGACAATGATGAACCGACTACATACAAAGAAGCGATGATGGGCCCTGACTCCGTCAAATGGCTTGAAGCCATAAAATCCGTGATAGTTCCATACACGAGAAATCAAGTTTTGAACTTGGAAGACCCTCCGGAAAGGTGTAAAAACCTATCAGTCGTATTTGGATCTATAAAGAAACAGACATGGATGTTTCACATCTATGAAATAGTCGACATGTTGTAAAGTATTTTACGACAATGTTCAAGGAGTTGACTATGACAAGATTTGATCTTTCGTAGCGATATTTATTCTGGACGGATTAAAGTAGCAACCACTACATATAATTTGTTATATGGTAGATGAATAAACAAAACAAAGTTCTTTTAATAGAATGGTTAACTAGGATGTGTACATGACACGATCCAAAGGGTTTTGTTAATTCAAAGGATGCTAAAAGGGGCATGCAAACTTCAATTGTTGAAGTAAGCATCGCGGAGTTGGAATCTTCACCATGATAAAAAAGGAGTTTTTCATCAGGAGACGATGAAGATGCTTGCATTTGCAAGAAATTAAGTGGGAGCGCTGAGACATATTTCTAATACATTATGTGAAGGACATCTTGTTGATTAGAAATGATGTATCTTTTATTGACAAAGGTTAAGAATTTCATTTCGATGAAAGACTTAGGCAAAACCCGAATATTTAGGATGAATGTCTATAGTGGATAGACTGTGACACTAATATGGTTGTGCCAAACGTAGTTCAATATAGAAACGACAAGAAAAGGTTCTTGTCGCATGGAAAGGAATTGAATCAAGATTCAAGTGTATCGACACTTGATAAGTGAAACAAGATTCAAGTACTTTGACACTTGATGAGTGAAATCACGAGAATGTTTTGATCAATCATACCATGATATGTACACATCCAGATATGTCCTATGCTCTAAGTGTTATGAGCATATACCAGAATGAATCATAAAATGATCATTGGACGTTAGTGAGGATATTCTTATAATCTTTTGGAAGAACTAAGAATATATTTGTGTAGAGGTGACAAACAATTACAAATAGTTCATTGTAAAGCATTACATTGATACTAGTTTTGTCACAAGATACAACCTAAGTTTATCTCAATTTAAACTATGAGTGGCACAATGAAATGGAAAGGAGTTTTCATGATGGATTTGGATGTATTCCAAAGTTAAGACACTGTGACAAATACTACAACAAAAGGCTAAGTATATGACTGCTATAGTAGCAGCAAAGGAGGGAATTTGTGTCAAGTAGTTTGTTATCAAACTAAGGTGTTGTTCGCAACGGGCTAACACTAAAGATATATTGTACGACAATACTATCAACGTGTTTTAACCCCAAGGAACTAAAGGTCTCACCGAAAGACCAAATTTATACAATGCCATCTCATTGGAGAATGAGTGATGCGTGAAGACGCAAAGACATGCAAATACACACGGACCTGAAAGTGTCAGATCCGTAGATTATGTTAACCACTTGCAATTGCGTATTTGGAACACCATAAAGCCATAGGTGTTCAATACACAAAGTTTTCAAACTAGATTATTGTCTCTAGTGCAAGTGGGAGACTGAAGGGAATATGCCCGAGAGGCAATAATAAAGTGGTTATTATCGTATTCCTTGTTTATGATAAATGTTTATTTTGCATGCAATAATTGTATTAATACGGAAACGTTAATACATGTGTGTTTAATAAACAAAAAGGAAGTTCCTAGTTATGCCTCTTTTATAAACTAGCTCGTTGATTAACAAGATGATCAATGTTTCCTGATCATGGACATTGGATGTTGTTAATAACGAGGTCACAACATTAGTGTAATGATGTGATGAACATTAATCCAAAGTATAGCATTACGATCACAGTCATTGAGTTTATATTGCTATAACAACTTACGAAGTGATCCTAATCCTTAGACCATGAGATCATGTCAATCACTAACACCGGAAGAGTTTCTCGATGACATCAAACGTCACACCGTAACTAGGTGATTTTAAAGATGGCTTCAGAACTACTAAAGTGTTATGTTGAGACCCATGGATCAAGAGTGGAATTTGTTCATCCCGATGACGGATAGATATACTCTGGGCCCTCTCGGTGATATCACATTGGCTAGCTTGCAAGCAAGTGATTTGATCACTAGAATGTTATATCACGGGAACGAGAAAAGAGTGCATGTCGGTAACGAGATCAAACTAGGTATGGAGATACCGATGATCGAATCTCGGACATGTAATATATCGTGAAACAAAGGGATTAAGATACCAGCGTAAAAGGTTCACACGATCACAGAAGTCATCGTTGAATGTGTGGGAGTCAGTATGGATCTCCAGGTCCCGCTACTGATTATTGATCGGAGAAGGGTCTCGATCATGTCCGCATTATTCGCGAACCGTAGGGTGACACACTTAAGGGATACCGACACCATTCGGAGCAAATGATATGCCAAAAAAAGAAAAGGAAAGCGTAGGAATTTATTGCACTAGACACCGGAACTGTTTCGGTTGAAATTGCTGAAACTGGTTCTGCATGTGAAATTGAAATGTTGTAAGGGGTTTTATGTGAATGTTTTTTAATTAAAGTAATTAACAAAATTCTGAATAAATAAATAAAAGAGTTTTATTTAAATGAGAGCTTGCATTAAATTTGGTGGAAATTTAATGCATGTGAGTGGATTTTTGAGTGGAGGCTTTTTAATGGGAGTGGAGGCTTTTCATTTTGAGTGGGAGCTCCACCCACATGAATGTGGAAGAGGTGGGGGCAGCCCCCATGGCTGGGCGCCATGCCCCTTGGGTGCCCCCCTCTCTCCTATAAAAGGCCCCCCTCTCCTCCTGTCAAATCACACCTCCTCGCGAAGGATCTCTCTCCCCCTTTAGAATTTCCCCATGGTCTCGGATCAACGAGATACATGTTCCCGGTGGCTTTTTCTGGAAGGATTTGTTGCTTCCGCTGCTTCGCTGGAGCGAGGGCGTGGGATTGTCGGGGTACCCGTACGTGTGTGCGATCACGGATGCACCACTGCTTTGAGGTGCTGGACTTGATCGTGCTGGACCGGCTGGACCAGATGGACTTCATCACGATCTTGAGATCGGCAAGCGTTCGTCTACATCATCCACGAGTACAACCTCGTTAACGCTATTCGGTCTTCGAGGGTATGTATTATATGGATGTATATCCACCCGTTGCTTGTATCTAGTAGATAGATCTTGGTACATAGATGTTCCCATCGTAGGAATTTTTTTGTTTCTATGTTGCGAACCCTACAGTCCGCGGCTATGGACAGTTGGAGTGGCCATACTTTTCCATCGTCAGATGTTTTCAAAATGACTTATGAAATGATTTATGACTTGACTTGACCACAATAGAGTTGTGATATGAAATTCAAGTTCCCACTTAGGTGTTATAAAACTATCAACTAGCTTTATTTGCTTCTGAACTCAGTAGAGGTAAATCTGGCTTTTTGCAAAACAACCCTAGAGCTTAGTACCCTACTCAAAAATCACTTCACTTGTTAGTATTAGTTTTCGAGTACTTAAAAAGTACTCATGGCTTTGTCCCTGGCTATTCCCGTGGCCAGACTATGAAGAGGAGTATCAGGAAGACGGACAACAGGAAGGTTACGACAACTAGGATCATCTCCCATCATCAGCATTGCCTGTGACCATGAAGATGGAGCTTCGCCCATGCTACCATTATTATTATGTTATTCCGTTGCTTGATTTTTATTAAGACTGGATCATGAGATCCTTATTTGTGTAAGACCTTATGTATGGTTTGTAATGGATGATGTACTGTGATATCCAATCTGTTATGTCTCGCAAAAATGGTAATCATGGGATTGTGATGTATGGCATAACAGGCATCTGGGATTAATAACCCGGGTGTTGAAATTTTTGCGGAAGCGCGCCCGTAAAAATGCAGTTGTCAAAAAGTAGCAGAAATACCGATGAAGCAAGCATAGATTTAGAGTAGAAAATAAAGTTCGAGTTTTATCTATAGAAACTAGCTCAATATTATTGTCCAAATAAAAAAGTGCAAATTTTTGGTGAAATAGCATGCTACAGAAGGCTTAACGACCAACTATACGGCCGGAATAAAAATTTCCGCCGTATAGTTCCAACCATATAGTTATCAACAAAATTCTCAAAACTTGAGGTTTGGATACAGAAAGGTTGACGACCAAATATACGGCGGGACCATCTGGTCTGGCCGTATAGTTGTGATCTGGTGAAGAGAAACCCTAACCCTCGCCGCCGCTGATGACCCACAAGTATAGGGAGTGTATCATAGTACTTTCGATAAATAAGAGTGGTGAACCCAACGAGGACCAGAAGGTGTTGACAAGAGGTTTGGATCAAGGATTCACTGTAAATACTTAGCAAACAGATTTTTAAGGGTTTTTGATAATGCAGATAAATAGTGCAAGTAAATAAAAGACAATAATAATAATTGCAGCAAGTGGCCCAATCCTTTCTTCAGCAAAGGACAAGTCGGTTGTATTACTTAAGATGACCAAACGTTCTTGAGGACACATGGGAATATTGTCAAGTGCTTTCGCTTCATATAGTTGATTAATCTTCTTTGGTTGGACAAGTGTTGCGTGGATGAACCTATGCTAATGTACTTACCTTACTTGGACTAATACATACTCGTGATTATACCCCTTGCAAGCATCCACAACTACAAGAAATTAATTAAGATAAAAACCTAACCACAACATTAAACTCTGAGATCCTACACTCCCTTATGCAATGGTTTTCTAACGGGGGTTTAGGTTTCTGTCACTCCAGCAACCCCACAATTAGTAGCCAAATACACAATGCATTCCCCTAGGCCCATAAAGGTGAAGTATGATGTAGTCGATGTTCACATGAATCCACTAGAAGAATAGCACCACAACTTAAATATCAAACCATTAAATATTACTCAACATGATTCCACTACTAACAACATGACTTCTCCCATGTCCTCAAGAGATAAAAGAAATACTCATGAGACATTATATGGATCAAGATCAGAGATGAAATAATGATAAGTAACAATCTGAACATGAACGATAATCCAATGGTTCCACTCAATAGCATAAACTACAACAAGTAATCAACACCCGGAAAGCTTCCCCTAAGAACTATACAAGATTCAACCCAATTGTTACAGCGGGATGGAGTCGTGGTGATGGTGTTGGTGGAGATGATGGTGAAGATGATGATGATCCCGATGAAGTCTAACTTGATGATGGTGTTGATGGCGACGATCTCCCCTCTTCGGGAAGGAATTTCCCCGGTAGATTTCTGCCTACCGGAGAGCTCTTTCTCTCTCTGTAGTTTCCGCCCCGCAGAGGCGGCGGAATCTTTCTGTGATCGCTCCGCGGGTATTAAGGTTTCAGGAGGATTATATATGCCAAAGGGGCGATGCCAGAGGTGGGCTAGGGTGGCCACACCACCTGGTGGCGCGACCCAGAGGGGACCCACGCCAGGGGGTGGTGTGGGGCCCCTGTGGTCCATCTCCACTCCTCCTTCTGGCTTCATTCATCTTCTGGAAAAATAGGAATTTCTGTATATTCTCTGGGATTTTCTGATCTTCGCGAATATTGCATCTGGACAACACTTTCTCTATCAGAATCCGGACTCCGGTGGTTCATCCTCCAGAAGTCATCAAACATGCAAAATAGATGAAATAACATAAGTATCATATATTAATATGAAATATATCAATGAATAACAGTAAATTATGATATAAATAGTGATGCAAAATGGACATATCAACTCCTCCAAGCTTAGACCTCGCTTGTCCCCAAGCAAAAACTGAGCTCAATAAACATGACCACAAGTTTATGGAGTGAAATGTCGATAAAGAGAATACGGACAAGAAGCATCACATTTGTAAATACACAAATCATAATAGAAAACAACTCACTCTTATATAACTTAACTTGCAATGATTATGGGGGTCACAATAAATATACACCAAGAAAATCATAATTGGTGATGGCAAACTTTTCTTGGTCGGAGAACAATTAATAAATCATACTTAGTTATAAGCAAAGCTTTTTATAATGGAGTTTATATTGCAGGAGTCTCTTGCTCAAACATAATGGTATTTTCACCTATAGCTTTTAAATTCATATTCATTTAGATAAGATCATTGTGCAAAACAAGGAACATAAGAAACAAGATTGAATAAATCAACATATGGATGATTGAATCTCATCAACTCAAATGCTTGCTTGAGGTAGAAAGGAATAGGTTTACTGACTCAACATAAAAGTAAAAGATAGGCCCTTCGGAGAGGGAAGCAGGGATTTCAAGTTTCATAAAGAGCTTCCAAAAAATTATGGTACTTACTAGCTTTGATCTCTCATTGCCCCTATCATAAGCATCTTGAAGTTATTAAGGTTAAAGTGAGACAAATATGAGGTATATGCTTGACAAATCATAGGTTGAAAATATCATGTCCCTTGAGTAGGAGGGTCGTTCCTCATGCTACTCAACTTTAGTCACAACCAAGTTCTTGTCATTGTAAGTATATGTGTATCATAGGGAACCGCCAACGGGGTACCCCTTGACCCATGACACAGGAGCTAGCCCATATCAAAATTACAAGGAAACAGACAATGAGCATCTCAGCGATCTTTTTATTTACCATGAGCATGGTGCTTTTTTCTCTTTTTTCTATATTCCTTTTATAAAGATGCTTCATAGATTGCTCACTATGGTTATGCTGCAAGTTTCCACCATCATTAGGAATGGCTTAGGCTAGCCGCCCAGGCGTTTCTCTAACACATATACAATACTCAATGGACTTACAAGCTCCCCTTTTATTTCACACCGTCGACATCCATAAACAAAAGATCATGGTATCAACTGGCTAGATATGTACAAGTGTTGAAAGCGTTCCCCATGACAGCATGGTTCTGCTAACTCCCAACTTATAATTTGCAAGCATATAAGCAACATAGATGGGCACAATGGTTAAAGTTTATTAAGTGCAATAAAATAAAGTGTGCCATCAAGTTCGTGAGAGCTTTAATCACTAATTTTCACATAACAAAAGTTTTTAATTTGGAAGATAGATAAAACACGAGAATTTACGTGGAATAGCAATAATGCTAATAGGTAGATATGGTGGACACAAATGGCATAGGTTTTAGTTCAAGGCTTGGATGCACGAGAAGCATTCCCTCTCAGTACAGGTTTTTTGCTAGCAAGGCTGGGTAGCAAGCATAAGAGTTGAAGAAACAAGCAAACATACAAGTGATAGAAACAATCATGCAATCTTCCTTGGAGACGGAAAAGATCTTAACTTGGGAATACTAAGCTTATGAGCCAATCAAGAAAGGAAGAAAATTAAATAATATATCTACAAGTACTTTTCTCTTTTCCTATTCAATCCTCAAAGTAGTGTTGCTACGGACCAAAGCTAAGTTTGCCAAAACCAATTAAATTTACTTGACGCTCCCAAAGTGATACCAATACTAACAACAAGATCAATCATATAACAGAAATTGTAAACTAAAATAAGATTTGCAAAAAGTAAATGATGAAACTTCTCATTAATATTCCTTAATGGCACTCACACCAAGGGATACATACATAACCAAGTAGAGGAGAGATACTTCTACAATGCAAACCATCCGATTGTAGAGGACTGAACCCAATAAGGTACAAGTCCCTGTGTTTACAGTGCTAGTTCCTGGACCGAATAGCTAGAACCCATAGTGAAGATGTAATATCAAGAAACAAAGGTCATATTACATCTCATATCCAGGAATAAAATAGTTCATTAGAACTTACATAGCTCATATGGCTATCTCATTTCAAGGCAGCAGATATAACTATAAAGCATGGAGTCCTTCATCTTCATGTGCCATAGGCAAACATGTTGGTTGCAGACTTGTAATCCCTACTCATCAAACTTTCACTAACATCAAGTTATCCTGCAACATGATAAGTTACAGCCATAAGGGTCAATACATTTGAATTGTATTAACAAGTAATACCATATTGATATAGAGAACCTAACAGCTAATTTAATATATGGCTAAGTGGAGTTCTTGGCTGGCCTTTGCATAAAGTAAGATTTACCTATCCTTTGAAAAATATTTTTTCTCTTTTTCAACAACATTTCATCAAACATGGCACTCTGGATACCCTCTAGGTGCTTCCCTTGTTCACCCAACAAGTTTGAACTTAGAGAAATTAGAATCATGAGATTCTTGATTCTGCTTCATTGTCTTGATGCTCAAAATTGTCCATAACCGGGGACACGACTAAGTACTTAGCTTTTGCCCTCTCGAGAGGTGGTGCACTTTCCCCACAACACTCGACATGCATCGAGACAAGAATTTTCAGAAGCAATCCCTCAAATCACCAGAGACGCATTCCATCCTATCATCACTACCACTTTCTGTCTGTCTGACTGAGTTCTTGCAACTTAGGTGGTCAAGGCAGAGCCCATATGCCATGTGGCTGCACTGGAAGCTTTCGCGACAAGAATGTCTCCAATCTCTTTGTTCCTGGGCAAACCATATAAATGGGCCATCCACAAGTGAGATACACCAGGGCAAACCATATAAATGGGCCCTGGGTAACCACTCAACACAAACCATACAAGTTCCATTTCCACCCAGGTGTTTCATTAACATCAGTTGTTTTCATTAGTCCAAAAATACTCATATTTTCATAATACATCATATCATGATTTCCACCCATGAATCTATATAGCAATACTAAGCATTCTAATCTTACGATATCTCCTGTCTTTAGGAAATACTAGCAAGGCATATACTATAGGATTTGCATAGCATAGAATATACATAATAGTCCTATCATGCCCACGACAAAAATATCACTTATGCAATATTGAAAAGATAGGACTTTTGATGACCAAAGTATCACTTGAATTTATAGTAGAATATTTAGGTGCTCTCCTTGATCTTGCAATAGCACACTCCTCAAAGTCTACAACAATACAAACAAGCAAAAAGCACACACTCAAAACTAGCAACACAAAACAACAAAACAATATACTAGAATGCATGCAAGCATGCAAAAGATCATTTTATTGAACAAATTGTTCCAACAAGGATATAAACATTACAACCACCTACTGGTCCTTTTTATAAAAGTGGAATTCCAATTGGAACCAAGTTAGTGCAATTTGGTTATTTAAATTATTTTTCCTTACTAGAAAAGCTTTTATTCAATGGGATATTTTCTAGTGCCAACAAATTATATATTTAATTTCAAATGTTAGTGTTTATGCTCAGAGGGTTCAAAACACAACCATTTGCAAAAGGATTTACTCAAAAATAATTTTTACAACAATTTTTATACTCAAAATACTCCACAAAAGGTTCTGCCTAAAAATCAGTTTTTACAGAAGCTTTTGGACAAAAGGAAGTCACAGTAGTATAGTTAACAGGTTTTGAATCTATAGACACCAAATTTGCATTTTTCTGATTTGTAGATCAAAAGTTATGAATTTTACAAGTTTAAACATCTAATAAACCATTTCTAGTTTTTAAACTAAAAACCTAGCCACGTGGCGTAATCTGACTGGCTGGTACCGCTTCGGCTGGATCAGCATAGCGGGCCGTTGGTTCTAAGTGTTTTCGCACGGGCCAGATCAATTGATACCTCTTCGCTAAATGATCTAATCTACGTCGCAGATGCAACAGATCTCATCGCTTGGCCATAGTCTGGCAGCACTGCTGGCGGCAGCGCGTCTGTCGACGGTGCTCCAGTGGTGCTAGGGGGGTAAGGGAGGGTGTGGGGGCGTTACCGAGGTTGCGGTGGCGAGGCGGTTGTAGTGGAGGTCGTAGGAGAGGCAGGGGCGCACAGCCTCGTCGGTGATTCCTCGCCGGAGTAGCTCCTGACGTCGGGTTCTTGCAGACAGAGACGTTGCCGAGCGTCTGGGCCACGAGCTAGCAAACGGCGGGCATTAGTAGGTGCGCCTGAATATGATGAGCAGGCTAGTGTGAACCAGAGGGCAAGGGGGGTCGAAGCTCACCGAATTTGCCTCCGGAGCTTGACGGGGTCTGCGACAGTGCAACATCAAATTAGAGCAGCCTGGGGGATCTCTGGTGGAGGGGTGTGAGGGGAAATGGAGAGGAGCCAGAGGGGATTAAGAAGCAGGGTTAAGGGGAAAGAATTACATGCTGCATTTGCCGTCAACCAATCCATGCCCAAGATGACATCAATGTCAGAATTGCCCAGAACAATTAAGGAAGCCGAGAACGAAGAGCCACCAATCTCAATTTGATTGCCATGGCTGACTTTAGAAGCTACCATATTTGCTCCAGGAGAAAGGACCATTAACCTCTTAAGAAGAGGATCCGCCGCTAACCCATTGTCACTTGCAAACTTGATAGAAACAAAAGAACGTGATGCACCAGAATCAAACAAAACTCGTGTAGGGACTGAGTTAACGGATAGCATACCCATCACAACTCTAGGTGCATGCTCAGCTTGAGCGGCGTTGACACAGTTGGCACGAGCAACAGTAGACCCGGGCTTGGTGTTGATGTTGAGAGCCCGAGGTGGTGTTGCACGAACCATAGGAGAGCTTGCCGCAGATCTTGGAGGGGGTGGAGGAAGAGCTTTTTTCTTCAACGGACAGTTCCAGTTCAGATGCCCAGGGTCTCCACACGTGAAGCAAGCACCAGGTGGACGTGGAGCAACGTAGCCAGGGACTCCGCCAGGCGCTCCAGGGTAGTTGTGGGTGTAGCCCCTGGGAGCAGCAGTGATGAAGTTTGGTGGCCTTGACGCGTAGCTTGCAGGTCTTGGTGGAGCCGGGAGCGACGGTGGGGTGTTAGGAACCCAGACGCGCCGCTTAGAAGGAGCTGACATAGCTGAAGAGCTTGGTGCATCACGGTTGTGTTTCTTGGACTCCTCAAACACTTGCCTACTTGCTTCCTCCTGCAGAGCTGTATGCTGAAGTTCCAGAAAATATGCCGGCCTTGCATGTGTGATTGCATATTTAATCGATGCATTGAGCCCTTGCCTGAACCTCTTTTGCTTCTTCTTGTCATCGGAGATCTCATCGCCACCATAACGAGAAAGATTCATGAAGTTCCTGATGTAGGTGTTGACATTATCATTTCCCTGCTTAAGGTTGAGAAAAGCTTCCTTCATCCTCTCCATGACAATTTCTGACAGATACTGCTCTTTGAATGCCCCAGTGAACCGTTCCCAAGTAGGCTGAAAACCAGTGCAGTTTGCCTTCAGGTAATTCTCCCACCAGAGAGCTGCATCTCCTTCAGAAGGTGAGTAGCACACTTTACCCACTCTTGCTCAGGAACATCAGCAGTCTCAAGTAGCCTTGACATCTCACGCAACCAATCATCCGCATCCAGTGGTCGATCAGAAACATCAAATTGGCGAGGGTTGAATTTCAGGAAGCTTTTGATGTCTCCTCGCTTGGGAGGTGGAGGTAGTGGAGCAAACTCATTCCTCTGAACACTCTCTTCAAAGCGCTGCTAGTTCTGTTGCATTGCTGCCAAGGCGTTGGCGATGTTTGACAATGCGGACCCCAGTTCCGGTGGAATGTCCTCATCAGAACGGCGTGGTGGAGCCATCCTGTGATTGATGTAAAACACAAGTCAGTACTATAATGGAGAATAATAATAATCCAAAATAGTACCAAGATGGAATTAACCAAGATTAAAGGGTACAATTTACTAAGATGATATTAAAATATCAACAAAGTTCAAAGCACCTAGAAGATATTAAGCATATCGCACACGACTGAAAAGGAGTGTGGTACTCAAATATATCAAAGAAAAATTTTCCACAAATTTCGGCATTAAAATACCAATAGATGCGCAAAATCACTTAACGAATCAAGATTAGTGACTCTACATATTCAATATACAAAAGCGAATGATAAGAGTAGTGGTATGGTCGCGACTCCATCCCGCACTCAAATCATTACTCCGCACATGAACAAGTGGAACACATATCCTAACCCCTTCTTCTCACGTTGAACCTAAAGATTAGTAACTACGGAAACGAACACCCCAAACAAGATAACGTCGGATAACAAAGAGTAAGACAGATCGCGTCGGTTTCCAAAAGCCTGTCAGTATGGAATGTACCAACAGTTGATAACCAAAAGGCTGATTAGATAACAACTTGGATGCAACAGATAGACAAGGAATTACACACACACACACACAAACACACAACCTATGGTACTACAGAAACCCAGAACACGTGAGTCCTAGTTTGAAATTTTTAAGAAGAGGATTGAAAACGTTACACTTCCTTACCAGAAAAGGGTGGGTGGGTGGGTAAGAAGAAAAGTGGAAGCAGTCCTACTCTCGCGTTTTGTTTTTCCCTAGTATACATAACTACCAAAAATATTTGCTAGACTGACAACGACCATTTGGCTGAGACCCTGAAGGTCGGGATGGCTCTGATACCAATTGTAACTACCTCGGTGAATTACGCTCCTAGATACAAGCCTGGATGAGCGGAAATGGTCGAAATAGTACGGTGGGGCCCAAAAGCCACTCACGGGTAGACCTTTCGGCCGTCCCAACCATTTCCATTAATCGGGACAAGTACGGGCGCCGTAATCGGCAGGCGAAGGGATCAACTACATACACAAATGAGTATGTATGCAAGCCACCATACAATAGTACATCAGAGCCATACCATCTAGAAAGAAAGGAAATATAGCAACGCCA
Organism: Avena sativa; assembly: GCA_916181665.1. Taxonomy (NCBI): domain Eukaryota; kingdom Viridiplantae; phylum Streptophyta; class Magnoliopsida; order Poales; family Poaceae; genus Avena; species Avena sativa. Next base: position 87,944,561 of record OV702284.1, read on the forward strand.
TACGGCAAGATTCAAATGACCTAGATAGATATAATATTTTAGGATAATTCATCATACATCACACATCAGAGTATCAGGCAGAAGCGACAAACAAGATCCGAGTACGGATAAGAAGCAAATTGGCATAAGATGCCCCATAAATAAGCACATCCCACCCACAGATCTCACGGATCCCCGTTCCCGGAATCTCTACACCAAACGATCGTTGCCCACATCATCAGCCTCCTCCACCCAGTATCCGTCCTGCGAGTGTACCTGTTCATCTGAACCAATAATTTATCGTGTGAGACCCTAGGGGTACTCAGCAAGTCTTTATGCCTCTAAAGGGGACACAACCTGGGGTGACGCAATTGCAGCAAAAGATAAACCCTAATAGTTCTATAGATACTCGCTAACCATCCGCCTAACCAAAGATAGACGGATGTCCGTGAATTAATGACAACAGTTATAACAGTAATATCCACAGATCCATCCTCCTCCTCGCTTACCAACGAGGAAGCGGACGAACAACCCCCATCCGTTGGCAATTTTATTAACCATTCCATGAGCGTTGCACTATTTACTAGTCAATTACTTAGTCAAATTAAAAGCGGTACTTTAGTTATGCTTGTCTATGATCGAGAAACTGTGCTCCAAGTCGTCCATAACCGCGGACACGGCTTTCAGAAAGTTTTACCCTGCAGGGGTGCACAAATAGCAACACACACTCGATCAACCTCGGAAAAACTAAATCAAAACCCAACGAGGCCTTCACGACAAAGCAATCACAGGATTCAGAAATATTTCAGGGGGCCACCCCATTGAGTAGATCTGCAACGAAGTTAGCTGACTCCGAGACGGACTCAAGGTTTGCGACAATGGCTGTAAACGACCGGGAACCCGAAAGTGTGACTGGGCTTGTCGATACCGCGAAAACATTCCGCTTACCTAAACAGTACAGTGTGCTCCTCGCACAATCGTAATTAAGCAGTAAAGCATGGCATAAGTACAGGATAGTAACAAAACTTCAAACTAGTTTGTGGCCCCAAGAAATAAGAATGAATCAAGCTCTGGCTCAGGGGGGTCCCATAAGCCTCCCGGATGTGGATAGCGCGAATATTCAAGGAACATGTTTCAAGTACCCGGGGTCCTACGGGACACAAGTGAGCAGGAAAAACCAAATAGCAGATATTGCTCACCGGTGCCACTTTCATCAGTTATCCCATTACTACTCAGGTTAAGTTGTTTAGGTACCTCGTTATCCAACAAACAATCACATACCCTACACATGCTGTTCTACGACTCGCATGGCTCAAACAACTCCTGTAGTAATGGCTCATGGGATGGAGGAACAAGCTTGGTGGGGTTTAAAAGTAAAGGCTATGCAATACTTGGGATTCAGTTTAATGCAATCGCGACTCGATGATGCAAGAATAAGATAGAGGCAATAGGTACTGTATGTATGCAAGCATGTGGTAGTGCTTTCCTGGCAACTCAGTTGAAGCGAGAGACGGATCTGGGTAGTGCTCCTGGTTCTCTTGATATATCCCCTGCTCAGTGTCTATTCGAAGAAGAACCAAACAAACAAGGGCCAACATAAATAAGGTGCACAATCATAGGAATAAAATGCGTCAAGCAAACAATCATGCCATGATGAATGATGCACAAGTTGCATGGCAATAATGTAGCATGGCATGGGTGAGGTGTAGAATACAAGAAATAACATTTTTATTGAGTTTTGGTCGCATTTTATTTTCATATTAGTTGCTGTATACTATATATTTATATGATGCATGCTGCAATTGAAGAAATGGATAGCATAAACAGAAAGGTCTCGTCGAGCTGATCATTTTAGACATATCATTTGTTAAATTTGGAGTTATAAAACAAAAGTTATTAATTAATTAAGGTGAGGGGCATTTTGTTGTAATTTAATTCAACTTGAAATTTAAAGTGTTCAAATAATATTTTGAATGGCATATTTGAATTCCTCACATTTTTCTGATTCAAAATCATATATTATTTGTATTATTTGGAATTATGAATTTAAATTTATTAAAAGTCAAAATTATTAAAATAGGGTCAAAGTCAAAGGTTGACTATTTAAATTAATTCTGAAAATATTTGATTAAAGATTTGGATTCACATTCAAACATAAAACATTTTTCATATTAAGTTTGAGTTCAAATTCCCATCCATTTGAAAGTTATGAATTCATTTAGGTGGAAACAGATTTGAAATTGATTTTTGAATTTGAAAAGATTTTGAATTTGGAAAAAGAACATCTTCTGAACTTTTGGTACTCTGCCAGGACCTACCCCCAGCCAGTGACAGGTGGGGACGGCGCTGACTGGACTGCCACGCGCGCACAGAAGCTTTTTACACCGGGCTCTGGCTAGACGCAGAGAATGATAGGCGGGCCAGGGCAGAGCGGGCCACGCACGCACGCGTCGCCAGCCGGGGCGTGACACGTGTGCGATCCAGAGGGCTGCGGGTTGGAGACTGCAAAGCTGAGGGGCTGTTTTGCAAAACGAGCAGGGCGGCTGACGGTGGGGCTCGGGGGACTGCGGGTTTAGGCGGGAATTTCTGCAGGGGTCTAAGCACAAAACAACGGCGGCTGTCGGAACTGCAGCGGCGCGCCGCTCTGCAGGGTACCGATGATCGGCCGGGGTTTGGTCGACGTTGGCGAGCAACCCACTGGGAATTACGGAATGCCGCAAAGACCAAAATTGGAGAGGGCTAAACGGGCTACAGGTTTCGTTCAGGTGGCATCGCCAGAGGAGGGCTACAGCGCGCGGGGCGGGGCGACGAACAGAGGCGGAACGAGCTGCTGCAGATGCTGCTGTCGGTCAGGCGCGACGCGCGGCGTGCACGCAGAGCGTTCGTCGGAAGGCGGCGGGGCTACGGCGCGCGAGAGGGGATAGGACCTTGTCTGGGGGTAGCGGGGCTCACCAGCAGCTTGACGGCGTGGTTGACGAGGCTCGGGGAGGAAGGGATCTGGCGGCGGGCTCGCGACGGGGAGCTTCAGATTCCCCCGGCCATGGCGACGGCGACGGCGCTCTGTGGCCTTCCAGTCGCTCCCTCTGGTGCTTGCCGCCGAAGGAGATGCAGGGGAACTCGTCGGTGCTCCTGGGGGCCTCGGGGAGCAGCAGGACGCGCAGATCGCAGATAAGGCTGAGGCAGCTAGGGTTTTTGCGAGGTGGTGGCTATGGCCATCTGGTAGAGGAAGGAGGGAGGAAGGTGGGGTGCCTGGGGCTCCTGGTCTCGATCTGAGAAGTACTGGGGAGGTTGGGGATAAGGAAGGAGAGGGGAGAAGGGAGGGGTGCCACCTTTATGCACAAAGGGAGAAAAAGGGGGAGGGCCTCGGTTTTGGATAGGGTTTGGAGAGAAGAGGGACCAGGGGAAAAGCACATGGGAGGGGGGTGGTCAGGTGGGACCGAGCTGGGTGGGAGAGAGAGGAAGGACTAGGGTTAGATGGGGAACTAGGGTAGCTAGAGAGGTGATGGCTCGGGTTAGATGGGGGGGTAAGGTGATTAGGGGTAGGTTTTGGAGTAGGGAGTAGGGTTTAGAGAGGGAGGAAGAGATGGGAGAGGGGGTTAGGGTTGGATTAGGGGTATGGGTATGGTTTGGACCAAACAACAAGATCAAGCAAAGGGAAAAAAAAGATGATCCATGCAAAAGAAATCAAATAAAATTCAAAGGACAAGCAAAAGGTGGTACTTGCATGGGCCATGCATAAATATTAAATGCCATGTCTTAACCTTGTGAAAACAAAATATAATCCCATGGCATTCATTTATGTGCATCCCCAAAAGTGGAGTAAGGCCAAGCCCAAGAATTTGAGAGGGATCCACCCAACCCACATGAGCTAGAAGTAACTCAAATAAAATGCAAGCTCATATTAATTGGATGGTGGAATTATAAAGTGGTGAAAGAAAGGGTGGTGGAGTCAATAAAAGATATGCCCCCAACTCAACTTGGGCATTTAACAATATATCAAGAACCAAATACAATATCAAGAGGCAAATACAAATATTAATGCATATGATATAAGAACCAAAACAAAAAGGGTTTTTGTATGATGCTCAAATGCAAGGTGGCATGATGACATGAGCATGATAACATGATGATGCAACAATTTTATGTAGAGAGTAGCCATTATATTACTAGATCAAGTAGCATTACAAATGTTAGACAATTGGGATGCTACAACTCTCCCCCACTAAACAGGAATCTCGCCCCGAGATTCTAGGAAGAAGAAGAAGACACAAAGAGGGTAGGATAGTTGGCACGGAGTTCATCTTCACGCTCCCAAGTGGCTTCATCAACGGAATGGTGCGACCACTGCACCTTGCAGAATTTGATGGACTTGTTGCGAGTCCTTCTTTCTGCGGTCTCAAGGATTTTTGTGGGGTGTTCTTGATAAGACAGGTCTTCTTGGAGATCGATTAGCTCATGATCAACGGTCCTGCCGGGATCTTTGAAGCACTTCTTGAGTTGAGAGATGTGGAAAACATCATGGACTTTGAGTTTTTTCGGGAGCTCAAGAGCATAAGCAACTTCTCCTCTTCTTCCACAAATTTTGAAAGGACCGATGTATCTAGGAGCCAGCTTTCCTTTGATACCAAAGCGGTGCGTGCCTCTCATGGGAGTGACACGAAGGTAAACGATATCACCAGGGACATACACCATGTCCGTGTGCTTCCTGTCATAATTGCTCTTCTGATGACTTTGAGCAATCTTCAGGTTCTCAAGAATGATATGCACCTTCTCCTCCGCTTGAGTTACAATGTCAGGGCCAAACCAGATTCTTTCTCCTGCACCTGACCAACCAATCGGAGTTCTACATTTACGGCCATAGAGAGCCTCAAATGGTGCCATCTTCAGACTTTTCTGGAAGCTGTTGTTGTACGAGAATTCAGCATAAGGAAAACATTCTTCCCACTTCATGCCAAAAGAGATGACGCAAGCACGAAGCATATCCTCCAGAATCTGATTGATCCTTTCAACTTGTCCTTGCGACTGAGGGTGGTAAGCAGTGCTGAAGTTCAACTTTGTTCCCAAAGCATTTTGGAAACTTTCCCAGAACTTGGAAGTGAAGATGCTTCCACGGTCTGAACTGATCTCAAGCGGAACCCCATACAGAGAGACAATTCTGTTGATATAGAGCTCAGCCAACTGAATTCCAGAAATTGTTTCCTTGACGGGGAAGAAATGAGCCACTTTGGAAAGCCTGTCAATGACAACAAAGATTGCATTGTTGCGCTTCTGCGACCTTGGAAAACCAGTGATGAAGTCCATCTCTACTTTCTCCCATTTCCATTCCGGAGGTTTCAATGGCTGTAGAAGACCAAAAGGTTTCTGATGGACAGCTTTCACTCTGCGGCAGACATCACACTCCGAGACATACTTTGCACAATATCGTTTCAAACCAGGCCACCAATATTGTGTTTTCAAGTCCATGTACATCTTTGTGCTGCCAGGGTGGATAGATAGAACAGAATCGTGCGCCTCCTTGAGAACTTGCTCTCTCAAACCCGGGTAGTTCGGAACAAACATCCGGTGTTCAAAGAAAAGCGTGCCTTGATCATCGACGTGGAAGGACTCATACTTCGGAAGCTGAAGTTTGGAGGTGATATTTCTGGTGTGCGGATCACCGCGCTGACGAAAGCGAATCTTTTCTTCCAAGAGAGGAGTAGCCAGAAGGTTCAGGAGATGCCCTTGTTCCACAACTTCAAGGTTGAGCTGACGGAATTCCTCGCACAAGAGAGGTTGCTGCTCTTCCATCATGAGGTTGTTGACATAAGCTTTGCGGCTGAGAGCATCGGCCATGACATTAGCTTTGCCCGGTGTGTAGTTGATGGTCAAATCAAAATCATTGATTGCTTCAATACATCTCCTCTGCCGAAGGTTGAGATCAGGCTGTGTGAAGATATACTTCAAACTTTTGTGATCAGAAAAGATCTCACAACGGTTGCCAAGCAAGTAGTGCCTCCATATCTTCAGAGCAAAGACAACTGCTGCGAGCTCGAGGTCATGTGTGGGATAGTTGATCTCATGCGTCTTCAACTGTCGAGAGGCATAAGCAACAACTTGTTTTTCTTGCATAAGGACCGCACCCAATCCTTGCAAAGAGGCGTCGCAGAATATCTGGAAAGGCTTGGATGTATCCGGAAGAACCAAGACTGGTGTGGAAGTGAGCTTCTCTTTAAGTGTCTCAAAGCTTGCTTGACATGCAGGGGTCCGAAGGTATTTCTTGCCTTTCTTGAGGAGATCGGTAAGAGGCTTCGCTATCTTCGAAAAGTTCTGAACGAAGCGACGGCAATAACTAGCCAAACCAAGGAAACTCCGCACTTCTTCGACATTTACAGGAGGAAGCCATTCAACAATTGTCTTCACAGTTTCCGGGTTAACTGCAATGCCCTTGGCAGAGATAACGTGACCAAGATAGGTTACTTGAGGCAGCCAAAACTCACACTTTGAGAACTTTGCATACAAGCGATTCTCACGAAGCTTGTTTAGGACACACCGAAGGTGTTCTTCATGCTCTTCCTTGGACTTAGAATAGACCAGGATGTCATCCAGATAGACCACAACGAACTTATCAAGGTACTCCATGAAAACCGAGTTCATAAGCCTCGAGAAGGTAGCAGGTGCATTTGTGAGACCGAAAGACATGACTATGTACTCATACAGGCCATAGCGGGTGGTGAAAGCTATTTTAGGAACATCTTCCTTGCGAATCTTGATTTGGTGATAACCACTTCTCAAGTCAAGCTTAGAGAACACCACAGCTCCAGCTTGCTGATCGAAGAGATCATTAATCCGTGAAAGGGGATATTTATTCTTGATGGTTTTAGCATTGAGAGCCCGATAGTCAACACAAAGTCTATCAGTTCTATCACGCTTCTTCACAAAAGGTTGTCGGGCTACCCCAAGAAGAAGTACTGTGTTGAATAAAACCCAACTTCTCTTGTTCATCAAGTTGTCGTTTGAGTTCAGCCAACTCAGCAGGACCCATTTTATAAGGCCGCTTGGAGATAGGAGCCGTTCCAGGTTCAAGCTCAATTACAAAATCAACCTCACGATCCGGAGGCATACCCGGCAACTCTTCAGGAAAGACATCCGGAAACTCACAGACCACCGGTACACTCTGAATAGCTTCCATAGCATCATCATTCAGAGCCGCCAAAGAGAAAAGCTGGATAGCAGGAGTCAGACTTGGAGAAAAGACTATATGGCCTTCAGGAATCTTCAGAGAAACCGAGCATTCAGCATAATCAATCACAGCTGCATTTGCCGTCAACCAATCCATGCCCAAGATGACATCAATGTCAGAATTGCCCAGAACAATTAAGGAAGCCGAGAACGAAGAGCCACCAATCTCAATTTGATTGCCATGGCTGACTTTAGAAGCTACCATATTTGCTCTAGGAGAAAGGACCATTAACCGCTTAAGAAGAGGATCCGCCGCTAACCCATTGTCGCTTGCAAACTTGATAGAAACAAAAGAATGCGATGCACCAGAATCAAACAAAACTCGTGCAGGGACTGAGTTAACGGATAGCATACCCATCACAACTCCAGGTGCATGCTCAGCTTGAGCGGCGTTGACACAGTTGGCACGAGCAACAGTAGACCCGGGCTTGGTGTTGATGTTGAGAGCCCGAGGTGGTGGTGCACGAACCATAGGAGAGCTTGCCGTAGATCTTGGAGGGGGTGGAGGAAGAGCTTTGTTCTTCAACGGACAGTTCCAGTTCAGATGCCCAGGGTCTCCACACGTGAAGCAAGCACCAGGTGGACGTGGAGCAACGTAGCCAGGGACTCCGCCAGGCGCTCCAGGGTAGTTGTGGGTGTAGCCCCTGGGAGCAGCAGTGATGAAGTTTGGTGGCCTTGACGCGTAGCTTGTAGGTCTTGGTGGAGCCGGGAGCGACGGTGGGGTGTTAGGAACCCAGACGCGCCGCTTAGAAGGAGCTGACATAGCTGAAGAGCTTGGTGCATCACGGTTGTGTTTCTTGGACTCCTCAAACACTTGCCTACTTGCTTCCTCCCGCAGAGCTGTATGCTGAAGTTCCAGAAAAGATGCCGGCCTTGCATGTGTGATTGCATATTTAATCGATGCATTGAGCCCTTGCCTGAACCTCTTTTGCTTCTTCTTGTCATCGGAGATCTCATCGCCACCATAATGAGAAAGATTCATGAAGTTCCTGATGTAGGTGTTGACATTATCATTTCCCTGCTTAAGGTTGAGAAAAGCTTCCTTCATCCTCTCCATGACAATTTCTGACAGATACTGCTCTTTGAATGCCCCAGTGAACCGTTCCCAAGTAGGCTGAAAACCAGTGCAGTTTGCCTTCAGGTAATTCTCCCACCAGAGAGCTGCATCTCCCTTCAGAAGGTGAGTAGCACACTTTACCCACTCTTGCTCAGGAACATCAGCAGTCTCAAGTAGCCTTGACATCTCACGCAACCAATCATCCGCATCCAGTGGTCGATCAGAAACATCAAATTGGCGAGGGTTGAATTTCAGGAAGCTTTTGATGTCTCCTCGCTTGGGAGGTGGAGGTAGTGGAGCAAACTCATTCCTCCGAACACTCTCTTCAAAGCGCTGCTGGTTCTGCTGCATTGCTGCCAAGGCGTTGGCGATGTTTGACAATGCGGACCCCAGTTCCGGTGGAATGTCCTCATCAGAACGGCGTGGTGGAGCCATCCTGTGATTGATGTAAAACACAAGTCAGTACTATAATGGAGAATAATAATAATCCAAAATAGTACCAAGATGGAATTAACCAAGATTAAAGGGTACAATTTACTAAGATGATATTAAAATATCAACAAAGTTCAAAGCACCTAGAAGATATTAAGCATATCGCACACGACTGAAAAGGAGTGTGGTACTCAAATATATCAAAGAAAAATTTTCCACAAATTTCGGCATTAAAATACCAATAGATGCGCAAAATCACTTAACGAATCAAGATTAGTGACTCTACCAATTCAATATACAAAAGCGAATGATAAGAGTAGTGGTATGGTCGCGACTCCATCCCGCACTCAAATCATTACTCCGCACATGAACAAGTGGAACACATATCCTAACCCCTTCTTCTCACGTTGAACCTAAAGATTAGTAACTATGGAAACGAACACCCCAAACAAGATAACGTCGGATAACAAAGAGTAAGACAGATCGCGTCGGTTTGCAAAAGCCTGTCGGTATGGAATGTACCAACAGTTGATAACCAAAAGGCTGATTAGATAACAACTTGGATGCAACAGATAGACAAGGAATTACACACACACACACACACACAAACACACAACCTATGGTACTACAGAAACCCAGAACACGTGAGTCCTAGTTTGAAATTTTTAAGAAGAGGATTGAAAACGTTACACTTCCTTACCAGAAAAAGGTGGGTGGGTGGGTAAGAAGAAAAGTGGAAGCAGTCCTACTCTCGCGTTTTGTTTTTCCCTAGTATACATAACTACCAAAAATATTTGCTAGACTGACAACGACCATTTGGCTGAGACCCTGAAGGTCGGGATGGCTCTGATACCAATTGTAACTACCTCGGTGAATTACGCTCCTAGATACAAGCCTGGATGAGCGGAAATGGTTGAAATAGTACGGTGGGGCCCAAAAGCCACTCACGGGTAGACCTTTCGGCCGTCCCAACCATTTCCATTCATCGGGACAAGTATGGGCAGCGTAATTGGCAGGCGAAGGGATCAACTACATACACAAATGAGTATGTATGCAAGCCACCATACAATAGTACATCATAGCCATACCATCTAGAAAGAAAGGAAATATAGCAACGCCATACGGCAAGATTCAAATGACCTAGATAGATATAATATTTTAGGATAATTCCTCATACATCACACATCAGGGTATCAGGCAGAAGCGACAAACAAGATCCGAGTACGGATAAGAAGCAAATTGGCATAAGATGCCCCATAAATAAGCACATCCCGCCCACAGATCTCACGGATCCCCGTTCCCGGAATCTCTACACCAAACGATCGTTGCCCACATCATCAGCCTCCTCCACCCAGTATCCGTCCTGCGAGTGTACCTGTTCATCTGAACCAATAATTTATCGTGTGAGACCCTAGGGGTACTCAGCAAGTCTTTATGCCTCTAAAGGGGACACAACCTGGGGTGACGCAATTGCAGCAAAAGATAAACCCTAACAGTTCTATAGATACTCGCTAACCATCCGCCTAACCAAAGATAGACGGATGTCCGTGAATTAATGACAACAGTTATAACAGTAATATCCACAGATCCATCCTCCTCCTCGCTTACCAACGAGGAAGCGGACGAACAACCCCCATCCGTTGGCAATTTTATTAACCATTCCATGAGCGTTGCACTATTTACTAGTCAATTACTTAGTCAAATTAAAAGCGGTACTTTAGTTATGCTTGTCTATGATCGAGAAACTGTGCTCCAAGTCGTCCATAACCGTGGACACGGCTTTCAGAAAGTTTTACCCTGCAGGGGTGCACAAATAGCAACACACACTCGATCAACCTCGGAAAAACCAAATCAAAACCCAACGAGGCCTTCACGACAAAGCAATCACAGGATTCAGAAATATTTCAGGGGGCCACCCCATTGAGTAGATCCGCAACGAAGTTAGCTGACTCCGAGACGGACTCAAGGTTTGCGACAATGGCTGTAAACGACCGGGAACCCGAAAGTGTGACTGGGCTTGTCGATACCGCGAAAACATTCCGCTTACCTAAACAGTACAGTGTGCTCCTCGCACAATCGTAATTAAGCAGTAAAGCATGGCATAAGTACAGGATAGTAACAAAACTTCAAACTATTTTGTGGCCCCAAGAAATAAGAATGAATCAAGCTCTGTCTCAGGGGGGTCCCATAAGCCTCCCGGATGTGGATAGCGCGAATATTCAAGGAACAGGTTTCAAGTACTCGGGGTCCTACGGGACACAAGTGAGCAGGAAAAACCAAATAGCAGATATTGCTCACCGGTGCCACTTTCATCAGTTATCCCATTACTACTCAGGTTAAGTTGTTTAGGTACCTCGTTATCCAACAGACACTCACATACCCTACACATGTTGTTCTACGACTCGCATGGCTCAAACAACTCCTGTAGTAATGGCTCATGGGATGGAGGAACAAGCTTGGTGGGGTTTAAAAGTAAAGGCTATGCAGTACTTGGGATTCAGTTTAATGCAATCGCGACTCGATGATGCAAGAATAAGATAGAGGCAATAGGTACTGTATGTATGCAAGCATGTGGTAGTGCTTGCCTGGCAACTCAGTTGAAGCGAGAGACGGATCTGGGTAGTGCTCCTGGTTCTCTTGATATATCCCCTGCTCAGTGTCTATTCGAAGAAGAACCAAACAAACAAGGGCCAACATAAATAAGGTGCACAAGCATAGGAATAAAATGCGTCAAGCAAACAATCATGCCATGATGAATGATGCACAAGTTGCATGGCAATAATGTAGCATGGCATGGGTGAGGTGTAGAATACAAGAAATAACATTTTTATTGAGTTTTGGTCGCATTTTATTGTCATATTAGTTGCTGTATACTATATATTTATATGATGCATGCTGCAATTGAAGACATGGATAGCATAAACAGAAAGGTCTCGTCGAGCTGATCATTTTAGACATATCATTTGTTAAATTTGGAGTTATAAAACAAAAGTTATTAATTAATTAAGGTGAGGGGCATTTTGTTGTAATTTAATTCAACTTGAAATTTAAAGTGTTCAAATAATATTTTGAATGGCATATTTGAATTCCTCACATTTTTCTGATTCAAAATCATATATTATTTGTATTATTTGGAATTATGAATTTAAATTTATTAAAAGTCAAAATTATTAAAATAGGGTCAAAGTCAAAGGTTGACTATTTAAATTAATTCTGAAAATATTTGATTAAAGATTTGGATTCACATTCAAACATAAAACATTTTTCATATTAAGTTTGAATTCAAATTCCCATCCATTTGAAAGTTATGAATTCATTTAGGTGGAAACAGATTTGAAATTGATTTTTGAATTTGAAAAGATTTTGAATTTGGAAAAAGAACATCTTCTGAACTTTTGGTACTCTGCCAGGACCTACCCCCAGCCAGTGACAGGTGGGGACGGCGCTGACTGGACTGCCACGCGCGCACAGAAGCTTTTTACACCGGGCTCTGGCTAGACGCAGAGAATGACAGGCGGGCCAGGGCAGAGCGGGCCACGCACGCACGCGTCGCCAGCCGGGGCGTGACACGTGTGCGATCCAGAGGGCTGCGGGTTGGAGACTGCAAAGCTGAGGGGCTGTTTTGCAAAACGAGCAGGGCGGCTGACGGTGGGGCTCGGGGGACTGCGGGTTTAGGCGGGAATTTCTGCAGGGGTCTAAGCACAAAACAATGGCGGCTGTCGGAACTGCAGCGGCGCGCCGCTCTGCAGGGTACCGATGATCGGCCGGGGTTTGGTCGACATTGGCGAGCAACCCACTGGGAATTACGGAATGCCGCAAAGACCAAAATTGGAGAGGGCTAAACGGGCTACAGGTTTCGTTCAGGTGGCATCGCCAGAGGAGGGCTACAGCGCGCGGGGCGGGGCGACGAACAGAGGCGGAACGAGCTGCTGCAGATGCTGCTGTCGGTCAGGAGCGACGCGCGGCGTGCACGCAGAGCGTTCGTCGGAAGGCGGCGGGGCTACGGCGCGCGAGAGGGGAGAGGACCTTGTCTGGGGTGTAGCGGGGCTCACCAGCAGCTTGACGGCGTGGTTGACGAGGCTCGGGGAGGAAGGGATCTGGCGGCGGGCTCGCGACGGGGAGCTTCAGATTACCCCGGCCATGGCGACGGCGACGGCGCTCTGTGGCCTTCCAGTCGCTCCCTCTGGTGCTTGCCGCCGAAGGAGATGCAGGGGAACTCGTCGGTGCTCCTGGGGGCCTCGGGGAGCAGGAGGATGCGCAGATCGCAGATAAGGCTGAGGCAGCTAGGGTTTTTGCGAGGTGGTGGCTATGGCCATCTGGTAGAGGAAGGAGGGAGGAAGGTGGGGTGCCTGGGGCTCCTGGTCTCGATCTGAGAAGTACTGGGGAGGTTGGGGATAAGGAAGGAGAGGGGAGAAGGGAGGGGTGCCACCTTTATGCACAAAGGGAGAAAAAGGGGGGGGCCTCGGTTTTGGCTAGGGTTTGGGGAGAAGAGGGACCAGGGGAAAAGCACATGGGAGGGGGGTGGTCAGGTGGGACCGAGCTAGGTGGGAGAGAGAGGAAGGACTAGGGTTAGATGGGGAACTAGGGTTAGCTAGAGAGGTGATGGCTCGGGTTAGATGGGGGGGTAAGGTGATTAGGGGTAGGTTTTGGAGTAGGGAGTAGGGTTTAGAGAGGGAGGAAGAGATGGGAGAGGGGGTTAGGGTTGGATTAGGGGTGTGGGTATGGTTTGGACCAAACAACAAGATCAAGCAAAGGGAAAAAAAAGATGATCCATGCAAAAGAAATCAAATAAAATTCAAAGGACAAGCAAAAGGTGGTACTTGCATGGGCCATGCATAAATATTAAATGCCATGTCTTAACCTTGTGAAAACAAAATATAATCCCATGGCATTCATTTATGTGCATCCCCAAAAGTGGAGTAAGGCCAAGCACAAGAATTTGAGAGGGATCCACCCAACCCACATGAGCTAGAAGTAACTCAAATAAAATGCAAGCTCATATTAATTGGATGGTGGAATTATAAAGTGGTGAAAGAAAGGGTGGTGGAGTCAATAAAAGATATGCCCCCAACTCAACTTGGGCATTTAACAATATATCAAGAACCAAATACAATATCAAGAGGCAAATACAAATATTAATGCATATGAGATAAGAACCAAAACAAAAAGGGTTTTTGTATGATGCTCAAATGCAAGGTGGCATGATGACATGAGCATGATAACATGATGATGCAACAATTTTATGTAGAGAGTAGCCATTATATTACTAGATCAAGTAGCATTACAAATGTTAGACAATTGGGATGCTACATTACCATTATTGATTATTTAGGAATGTTGTTGCTAAATTTTTATACGGAACAAAGCCATAGTCTTGTATTGAACTTGATGACCATTTCTCTTTTGAGGGTTTAGGTTTTAGGTTTAGCTTTTCCAAGTGCTCAAATCAAGATACATTCCATGCATGAATGCATTTGATCTGTTTGAAAAATTATTTGTTACTTTCTCATTCAAATTTTTGTTCAAGTAAGGTTTTGATATTTCCATTTAGAGACAAAAAGTTTCTTTTACCCCTAAATTTCATCATTTAATTCTTTTGTTTGTTTATTTTTCACATTTCAAAATTTGCAAAATTTTGGGATGTGACACCTATATGATAACTTCTCTATTCATGATATTACTCTATTAAAAAGGTAAAAAGATAAAAGATAATAATGTGATACCATGGCACTCCCCCAAGCTTGGAACAAACCAAGGGGATGCCAAAACTTGATGACGAATTACTCCTTTGATGGTGGTTGTGTTTCCATGATCCAATTTTCAACCAATTTCTTCAAATCCTCAATCTCGAAGGTGAGAGTAAGAATCAACTCCGAATTGTGCTCAATGCGGTTCATGATCATGTCAGACTATGAATCCTAGCCCTTGTGATTTTTTCCTGACTCTTCCTTCTCAAAGTATTCTTTCCCCTGCATGGTTAGAACGAGGCATATCCCAATTGGAGGGTAACTTTTCCTTAGGCATATTTTGGAATTGCTGCTCATGTATAAGGGTATGGAAGGGATTCTTGATGTGTGGAGGAAGTGACCATGGAGCTAGGAAATGACGCGGAGCTTTCCCTCTAGTGGACATCCGTGCAGTCCTATTGAGCTTGATAGGATTTGTCACCACTCCAATGCTTGCAATGGTGGCATGGGTGTGTGGACGCTTGTCTTCCTCCACTCCTTCCTCAACTTCAGCTTTGGTCTCCTCCTCCTGCTTGGGGTCTTGGATGTCATCTTCCACAAGCTTCTTACCCTTGTCGTTGGCGGAGACCATCATGCTTCTAAACTTGAGAATAGTTCCTGACAGAAACAAATCGAAATGAAGACATGACGAGAACACGATATATGGACCTCGGGGGATCCGAGGGATTATATATTACAAAGTATAACGACAAAAGGAAGGTACTGGGCGAAAACGGGTTGGAGACGAGCTCCGAGGTGGCCACACCACCTGGTGGTGCGGCCAGGTGGGCCTGCGCCAAGGGGTGGTGTGAGCCCCCCGGACTCCGTCTTCGTCCCTCTTTTGACTCATTTTTTCATACAATCCCCATAACATAGGGATCGGGTCCACTATCAAACGATAACGGAACATAACAAACCACATAAGTCACCGTATGATCCATCTAGAGTATCCATAAGTATTCAACTTATTACAAGTTTTTTAGCAAAAGAACATGAGAAGGGAGGGTAGAGACGCAAGAACACCACCCACAAGGCTAGTGGAAAGTTCCAAACAGAACAAGCGACATAAACACAACAGGACATCCCAGATTTTTCATCACCACCATTTTTCACTTCTCCTTCTCCAAACCACTTGCTTCCCCTTTGTGGCCATGAGGAACTGCCGGAAGTCCTAGGAAAGGTACAGAAGCAACATCCATCGCTGCAACATCATGTAAAGCATTCTGCTACATCACATCAGCTCCAGCACGCGGCAGCTCCTATTCTTCCACCCCATGAAGACCTTCCCAATATGGAATGAAAACACATGCATATATAACCAAATCAACTAGAGAGTTAATAAGTTTTTTTTTCAAAACAAGCTCCATTCCTAAGCTTCCAAATGGCCCATCAAATTGCCGCCAAAGCTGTAATCTGCACATTTCGACTGACCCCCGGAAATTAAGGAACCCACCAGAAGTACTAAGAGAAGGACCCAGGCCTATTCTCACCACCTACTAACTTAGCCACCACACCCCAAACATACTTGGCAGCCACACAATAGAAGAATAAATTCCCAATAGTTTCCTCCTCTCGATAAAATCTGCAAGTAGAGTCCCCCTCCCAGTTCTTCTTGTTCATGTTATCCTTGGTGAGAATCACGTTATGCCATATCAACCACAAGAAGATTTTAATCTTCAAAGGAATTTTTGCTTTCCACAGATGTTTAAAGCTCCTGTCAACCCCAACATTAGAAAGATGAGAGTACATGGATTTAACTGTGTACTTGCCAGATTTAGTCCACATCCAAACAAGTTGATCTTTGTCTTGAGTAAGAACCACTCATCCCACCAATCCTCTCAGCTGATTATAGTGATTCATACCTTCTCCATTCAACCATCTCCTAAAGGAGCACTTCCACCCTTTCTCAGCCATGGCAGCAACAATAACCACTTGACTCTGACAAATCTCAAATAGATCAGGAAATTTAACTATTATAAGAACCTCTAAGAACCAAGCATCATGCCAAAAGTCAAATAGTTTCCCATCCCCCACCTCCATTTTTCTATCTGCCAAATAAAGATCTTTTATTTCAGCAAATCAGCCCAACAAGGAGAATAAATTTGCTTGTGTTTCACAGCACCAATCCTTCCCCCTTTCAAATATTTCTTTCTCACAAAAACTTGCCAAGGACCTTGTTTAGCCTCTAGCCTCCACCACCACTTGCACAAAAAACTAATGTTAAAAAGTCTAATATTCTTGATTCCTAGCCCACCCTTCTCTCTTTACAAACAAATTTCCATTTTAACAGATGATACTTTCTCTTTCCCACCCTGCCATACCAGAAGAAAGCTCTAGTATGTGTTTCCACTTCCTCCACATTTTATTTATGTAGAAGAAACATGGTCATGGGATAAACGGCCACACTAGACATACAAGAGGTAATTTTGACATGTATACCCCCAAAAGATAGGGCACCTCCCATCCAACCATCTAATTTCTTCTTCAGTATTTCTCCAATAAAACCCATCTCAGCAATTGTGCACCTTATACTGCACACAGGTAGCCCCAAATATTTAATAGGACATCTACCTTTCTGGCAATTAAAAAGCTCTGCATAAGTAAAAATCTTTATCAAACAAATTATCAACCAACCCAGTGAACAAACCACCTGCCTGAGCATTCAAAACCATCTTTGCCAAACACTCACCAACAAGGTTAAAGAAGAAAGGAGAAAAAAGATCCCCCTGTCTAACCCCCTTAAAGCTACCAAAATAAGGGCCAACCTCCCCATTCACCTTAACACTGAGAGTTCCTTGAGTCACAACACTTTTCAACCAAGTCAACCAACCCTCATTGAAACCTTTTTGTTTACAACAATAAAACAAAAAATCCCAATTGACCTTGTCATATGCTTTTTCAAAATTAATTTTTAGGACCATTCCCTGTTGCTTCTGGACTTTTGATTCTTTTGTAGGGTTCGCAGCATAGAAAACAAAAAATTTCCTACGATGGGAACAAAGCACCAAGATCTATCTACTAGATACAAGCAACGGGTGGAAATACATCCATAGAATACATACCCTCGAAGATCGTATAGCGTTAACGAGGTTGTACTCGCGGATGATGTAGTCGAACACTTGCCGATCTCAAGATCGTGATGAAGTCCATCTGGTCCAGCCGGTCCAGCACCATCACGTCCAGCACCGCAAAGCAGTGGTGCATCCGTGATCGCACACACGTCCGGGTACCTCGACAACCTCCACGCCCTCGCTCAAGCGAAGCAGCAAAAGCAATAAATCCTTCCAGAAAAAGCCACCGGGAACATGTATCTCGCTGATCCGAGACCATGGGGAAATTCTAAAGGGGGAGAGAGATCCTTCACGAGGAGGTGTGCTTTGAGAGGAGGGGAGGGGGGCCTTTTATAGGGATAGGGGGAACCCCAAGGGGCATGGAACCCAGCCATGGTGGCTTCCCCCACCTCTTCCAAATTCATGTCGGTGGAGCTCCCACTCAAAATGAAAAGCCTCCACTCCCATAAAAGAGCCTCCACTCAAAAATCCACTCACATGCATTAAATATCCACCAAATTTAATGCAAGCTCTTACTTAAATAAAACTCTTTTATTTATTTATTCAGAATTTTGTTAATTAATTTAATTAACAAGCATTCACATAAAACCCCTTGCTAGATTTCACATTCAGAACCAGTTTTAGCAATTTCAACCGAAACAGGTTCGATGTCTAGTGAAATAAATTCCCGCGCTTTCCTTTTTCTTTCTCTGGCATATTATTTGATCCAAATGGTGTCGGTATCCTTTAAGTGTGTCACCCTACGGTTCGAGAATAATGTAGACATGATCGAGACCCCTCTCCTATCAATAATCAGTAGCGGGACCTAGAGATTCGCACTGACTCCCACATATTCAACGATGACTTCTGTGATCGTGTGAACCTTATACGCATGTAAGTCAATACCTTTGTCTCGCGATATATTACATGTCCGAGATTCTATCATCGGTATCTCCATACCTAGTTTGATCTTGTTACGACATGTACTCTTTTCTCGTTCCCGTGATATAACATTCTAGTGATCAAATCACTTGCTTGCAAGCTAACTAATGTGTTATCACCAAGAGGGCCCAAAGTATATCTATCCGTCATCGGGATGGAAAAATTCCACTCTTGATCCATGAGCCTCAACATAACACCTTCGTAACACTGAACCCATCTTTATAATCACCCTATTACGGTGTGACGTTTGATGTTATCAAGATACTCTTTCGGTGTTAGTGATTAACATGATCTCATGGTCTAAGGACTAAGATTACTTCGTATGATGTTATAGCAATATAAACACAATGACCTTGATCGTAATGCTATACTTTGGATGAATGTTCATCACATTATTCCAACAATGTTGTGACCTTGTTATTAACAACATCCAATGTCCATGATCAGGAAACCTTTGATCATCTTGTTAATCAACGAGCTAGTTTATAAGATAGGCATAACTAGGAACTTCCTTTTGTTTATTAAACACACATGTATTAACGTTTCCGTATTAATACAATTATAGCATGCAAAATAAACATTTATCATAAATAAGGAATATGATAATAACCACTTTATTATTGCCTCTCGGGCATATTCCCTTCAGTGTCCCACTTGCACTAGAGACAATAATCTAGTTTAGTAACTTTGCGTATTGAACACCTATGGCTTTATGGTGTTCCATATACGCAATTGCAAGTGATTAACATAATCTATGGATCTGACACTTTCAGGTCTGTGTGTATTTGCATGTCTTTGCGTCTCCGCGCATCACTCATTCTCCAATGAGATGGCATTGTATAAATTTGGTATTTTGGTGAGACCTTTAGTTCCTTGGGGTTAAATCATGTCGATACTACTACTTGACACAAATGCCCTCCTTTGCTGCTACTATAGCAGTCATATACTTAGCCTTTTGTTGTAGTATCCATCACAGTGTCTTAACTTTGGAATTCATCCAAATCCGTCATGGAAACTTCTTTCCATTTCATTGTGCCACCCATAGTTTAAATTGATATAAACTTAATTTGTATATTGTGACAAAACTAGTATCAATGTAACACTTTACAATGAACTATTTGTAACTTATACAAATATAATATATTCTTAATTCTTCCAAAAGATTATAAGAATATCCTTACGATCATCCAATGATCATTTTATGATTCATTCTGGTATATGCTCATAACACTTAGAGCATAGGACATATCTGGATGTGTATATATCATGGTATGATTGATCAAAACATTCTTGTGATTTCACTCATTAAGTGTCAAAGCACTTGAATCTTGCTTCACTTATCAAGTGTCGATACACTTGAATCTTGATTCAATTCTTTTCCATGCGACAAGAACCTTTTCTTGTCATTTCTATATTGAACTCCTTCAATATCTCATATATGTACATTTGGCATAACCATATTAGCGTCACTGTCTATCCATGTAGACATTCATGCTAAATATTCGGGTTTTGCCTAAGCCTTTCATAGAAATGAAATTCTTAACCTTTATCAATAAAATATACATCATTTCTAATCAACAATATGTCCTCCACATAATGTATTAGAAATATGTCTCAGTGCTCCCACTTAATTTCTTGCAAATGCAAGCATCTTCATCTTCTCCTGATGAAATTAAACTTCTTTAACAGTTTCATCACGGTGAAGATTCCAACTCCGCGATGCTTACTTCAACCATTGAAATTTGCATGCCCTTTTAGCATCCTTTGAATTAACAAAACCCTTTGGATCATGTCATGCACACGTCCTAGGTAACCATTCTATTAGAAGAACTTTGTTCTGTTTATTCATCTATCATATACCAAATTATATGTAGTGGTTGCTATTTAATCCGTCCAGACTCAATATCGCTATGAAAGATCAAATCTTGTCATAGTCAACTCCTTGAACATTGTCATAAAATAATTTACGACATGTCAACTATTTCATAGATGTGAAACATCCATGTCTGTTTCTTTATAGATCCAAATACGACCGATAGGTTTTTACACCTATCCGTAGGTTCTTCCAAGTTCAAAACTTGATTTCTCGTGTATGGAACTATCACGGATTTTATGGCTTCAAGCCATTTGATGGAGTCAGGGCCCATCATCGCGTCTTTGCATGTAGTCGGTTCATCATTGTCAAACAACAATGATTTACTCTCAAATCTTGGCACTTGATTGTTTATCCGACGTACTTGGTTCAATAGGAACTTAGACCTCCGTGACCACAACCTTTGAGGCACGTGAGCCATGAACATTCTGGCTACCTCCGGAACATTTTCCGGTGCTGCGCAGCTCAGCACATATAGCTAAGGTTCCTTAACCTTATCAAAGTTCTATTGTCCTCCCACTTAGCTTTTTGTGAAAAATTCCTTTTTCAAGAAACTTCACCTTTCAATCGACAAACCCTTTTGTCCTCGGTGTTATGGAGGAATACCCAATGGATATTCAAAATAACCTACAAAGACATGCTCATCCTACTTTGGTTGTAAACATCTTACTTATGCTTAGCATACCAAAATTTAAGAAAGGACAACTTGGGTATTACCCCAAACCATAACTTACATGGTGCCATTTCAACGGATCAAGATGGAGCTCTTTTCAGTGTAAAAGAGGTAGTCTCTAAAGCTTTAATCTTTTACAACATAATGGCAGTTTTATAAATAACACCTTTGATCCAACCATGTTAAACAAGGTTTCATTACAAATCTCAAACACTCCATATTCCAATGGTGTTTCAGGAGATATAAATCTAGGTGTTTTGCTAAACTTGCAACTCAAATAAATCCCTTTATGATAAATTCATAAATCATTTATTTTCTTGTTACACTTGCAACTCAAATAAATACCTTTACGATAAAATCATAAATCATTTATTTTCTTGTTACAATGATTTTCCACTTCATCTTGAAAGTCTTTGAACATTTTCAAATATTTCATACTTCTTTCTCATTAAGTGAATATTCACTCAAATTTCCGGAGAAAGCATATGAAGTTGAAATCCATCGCTTACGACTACACATAATGGACTACATACATCGATATGTATAAATTCCAGTATTTTAGTCGTTCGTTCTTCTTTGGCCTTTGAACGAAGTTTTAATTATCCCGAGGAAAGTCTCACAAGCGTCACTTGATCAAATCAAATACTCCAAAAATCCATGAATATGGAGATTCTTCATGTATTCTTTCCAATATAATTTAAACTGCGATGTGACTTTGTAAGTGGTCTTTCAATCATTTGTCTTGCGACATTTTAGCATTAGTTTTATGGATGTGATTTCTCCAACTAGATTTGTAAATCATCCATCTTATTTGAAATATTGTAATTATTTGAACAATCTTTGTTCTCATAATACCTTATTTAAATAACTATTATTAAAACAAATCTTGAAGGCAAGCTTTGATGTCAACGAGAAATACGAACAACGGTTTGTTTGTTTTCGATGAACATCATCACATATTCTCTTGATAGTTACTTAGGCCATTGTGGTTCATGAATTTGGTTGTTCTGTATGAAATTTCGTACCAACCAATTCGGTTTCCAATACCCAAGAACCACATTGTTTAACAAGCAAAGAATACAACCATAACATGTATATCATATATATACCTAAATTGGATATTTCTAGTATTTCCTTTTCTGCCAAATATATTTTATAAATTCTCTTTCAGCATTTCCTTTTCCTTTTTAAAAGAATCTATCAACATCAACAATGGCTCCATATACATCACACATAGTCCAAAGCGTGTATATTCAAATAATAATACCTTTGGACTTGCACTTTGAAGTAGATCACCATCATCAAATGATCGACATTCTTTCAAAATCCATTCTTTAGTAATATTTTTGTGTAGTAAACACTTTACATACATCTTCTATTCACCCTTATCATGACTACTTTCATGATCAAGCTAATGTAGCTTATAAAGGCGAATCGTGAGTATAACATTACTTTCCAAAACCCTTTTGGATGATTAGGATGTCTAGCATCTCCAACCTTCCTAAATTCTCATCCAATATGAGAACATATATTGTACTCTATCATATTGCAACCAAAACATTGTTTTAGATATCATTATATCTGCCACACATGATGGTTACTAAAACAATTCTTTTAGCTCCTAGATAAACTTGATATTAAAACAATCAAGAATCATGGAGGAAAACATGATACTTAAGATACTAACACTGAAATTGTTACTCTTGGTTTAATACCAATTCTTAAATTTTACGGAGTAAACAGAGTTTGCTAAAAGTTTGCAATAGGACTTTAAACTTTAGATTGACATTCAACACAATACGATACCAGTTTGTAAAGTAAATATCCAAAATTCTATAGTTCTATTATCTCAATTACAACTAAGTATAAGGTGGTGAACGATTACCAATGACTACAATAAATTATGCAAATTCACTTTGATTTAATTTATGATAAATTTAGTTCTACTAATCCAAATTAAAAATGAACTCCCACTCAAAAACGACATCCCTCATGTCTTTTTGGTGATTACATGAACAAAATCCACTACACCAAGTCCGATCATCACGTGAGTCGGTGTAGCTTCAAAGGCGGGCATAAAATGGGCATCATATCTTCCATATGACTCATGCTTAACCTTTCGGTCCGTGTTCCGAGGCCATGTCTGTACATGCTAGGCTCGCCAAGTAAGAACCTTAGTATTCACGTGTGTAACTGTCTTACACCCGAAATATGATCATGGATCCAAGAACACCCGATCATCACTGATGTCTTGGAGCGACGAAACATAATCGGTGCATACTTAAGGGAGAACACATTTTTATCTTGATATCTAAATGAGGTACTATCATATTATGCTAATAAAACGCCAAACAAGCAATATAATATGCAACAAACATCACATGTTAATAAGTGAAATGATATGGTTCTTGCACTTGATCTCCATCATGTGCATCGTGGTATGATCGCCATCATACCTTTGTGTGTAAGGCCAAGGTCTATAGAACTTAAACGTTATGTGTGTTGTAAGAGTATCGACTTATACTTCTACTTACAACATCACCATATCATGACACTAGCCCAGCAACAATCTAAACTAGACGCCTCTAATTTATCCATTGCAAGTTTTACATGGCTTAGGGCTTTCGAATATAGAACCGTTATTACCTATGAACATGAACCACAAAGAGGATAACCAAATTGTTGACAACTTGTTGCAAATTATATATTGAATATAGTAGGGGAGACAGACACCCGCTAGCCACTTATGCAAAACTATTGCATGTCAAGTGTGGAATAGGTCTCATGTGCGAGGACATGTAAAGTTTGTCCGGGCCGCTTCATCCCACTATGCCACCAATATGCAAAGTACAACAAAGAAGAAATAAAATGATCATCATCGCCCACATACTCATATGTGTACTACCCATGCAAAGCATCTACGCATAGATCCGGATCTGAAACCACTATAGGTTTCGTAGCATAGAAAACAAAAAATTTCCTACGATGGGAACAAAGCACCAAGATCTATCTACTAGATACAAGCAACGGATGGATATACATCCATAGAATACATACCCTCGAAGACCGTATAGCGTTAACGAGGTTGTACTTGTGGATGATGTAGTCGAACGGTTGTCGATCTCAAGATCGTGATGAAGTCCATCTGGTCCAGCCGGTCCAGCACCATCCCGTCCAGCACCGCAAAGCAGTGGTGCATCCGTGATCGTACACACGTCCGGGTACCCCGAAAACCTCCACGCCGTCGCTCCAGGGAAGCAGCGAAAGAAATAAATCCTTCCAGAAAAAGCTACCGGGAACATGTATCTCGTTGATCCGGGACCATGGGGAAATTCTAAAGGGGGAGAGAGATCCTTTACGAGGAGGTGTGCTTTGAGAGGAGGAGAGGGGGGCCTTTTATAGGGATAGGGGGCACCCCAAGGGGCATGGCGCCCAGGAATGGTGGCTGCCCCCACCTCTTCCACATTCATGTGGGTGGAGCTCCCACTCAAAATGAAAAGCCTCCACTCCCATAAAAGAGCCTCCACTCAAAAATCCACTCACATGCATTAAATTTCCACCAAATTTAATGCAAGCTCTCATTTAAATAAAACTCTTTTATTTATTTATTCATTCAGAATTTTGTTAATTACATTAATTAACAAACATTCACATAAAACCCCTTGCTAGTATTCAATTTCACATGTAGAACCAGTTTCAGCAATTTCAACTTAAGTAGTTTCGGTGTCTAGTGAAATAAATTCCCGTGCTTTCCTTTTTCTTTCTTTGGCATATTATTTGCTACAAATGGTGTCGGTATCCCTTAAGTGTGTCAACCTACGGTTCGAGAATAATGTAGACATGATCGAGACCCCTCTCCTATTAATAATCAGCAGCGGGACCTAGAGATCCGTACTGACTCCCACATATTCAACGACGACTTCTATGATAGTGTGAACCTTATACGCATGTAACTCAATTCCTTTGTCTCGCGATATATTACATGTCCGAGATTCGATCATCGGTATCTGCATACCTATTTTGATATCATTACCGACATGTACTCTTTTCTTGTTCTCGTGATATAACATTATAGTGATCAAATCACTTGCTTGCAAGCTAACTAATGTGATATCACCGAGAGGGCCCAGATTATATATCTCCGTCATCAGGATGGAAAAATTCCACTCTTGATCCATGAGCCTCAACATAACACCTTCGTAGCACTGAACCCATCTTTATATTCACCCTGTTATGGTGTGACGTTTGATGTTATCAAGATACTCTTCCGGTGTTAGTGATTAATATGATCTCATGGTCTAAGGACTAAGATTACTTCGTATGATGTTTGTAAGATCCCTCCTTTGTAAAGGAAAAAGGATCCCTGTGATTGCAATGCTAGTCCCTGGATCATTGCTAGCATCCACAGTTTAAGATGAAGTACACAGATACAAAGGTCATTTGTTACATCCATTCCAGAGATAAACATAGTCTTTACAACTCAAGGCCACATGCCTAATACAAGAGTTTGAATAAGTAAATAAATATAAGTCTTCATCTTCATGTTCCACAAGTAAACATGTCGAGTGTAGACTCATGACACCTAATCTTCATCAGAGTAACCTGCAACATCACAAGTTACAGCCACAGTGGGTCAATACTTTGGAATAGTATTGGCAAGTGATACCTTAGTAAAATTTAGGTGGACTATATTACTATATGCAATTTGGCTAAGTGTAGCTTGGCTTGCTTTGCTCAAAATAGGTTTTTCCTATTAGTTGAAATCACTAAGTTTTTCTTTGTCAAAACTTTTCCCAAGGAACCATCAATAGACATTGAGGTCCTTCACCCTTGTTCACCCACAAGTTTTACTTAGAAGTTGGAGTGATGAGATTCTTGATAGCTTCCATGTCTTTATGCTCAAGTTGTCCATTGCCATGGACTTGGCTAAGTACTTAGATTTTTCCATCTGCAGAGGTTGTGCACTTTCCCCACCAGACTTGGTTTCACCAAGACAGGACCTTTCAGAAGCCTTCCCTTAGACCAAATGGACGCGTTCCAACCTATCATTCCCACTACCACCAGCTGTCCAAATGGCTAAGTTCTAGCAACCTATGTGATCCAGGCAGAGCCCATATTGCCAAGTGGCTGCACTAGAAGCTTCTCAACACTTGGCCTCTAAAATCCCTTTGTTCCTGGGTGGCTTTCCACAAGTGAGATACACAAGGTAAACCATAGCCATGGGCCTTGTGTAACCACTCAACCAAAAACCACCAATCAAGTCCCTTTCCACCCAGGTGATTCATTGACTTAGTTGTTTTATTAAGAAAAACATAAGTCCAAAGACTTAGAAATATTTTCATCATAGCATGTATAATTTACCAACCCTTGTTTTCTACTAGCTAGGCTAAGCATGGCATAGATAGTACTTAACTTAGAAATTTCCTAGCAATTCTACAACTACTTAGGATTTCCCAACATGGCATTTGGCAAAAATAGTAACATGCAAGACTTAGCAAAAATATTTCTAATGCTTGTATAAAAATATAGTAGGGATAGAAATATTCATGAAGTACCACTTGCCTTGGTAGTTGGGAGAGTAGCACTCTTCACAATCACAATCACTAGCACCAAAGTCTACACAAAGAATATAGCCACAATCACATACAAGTCATATACAAGCAAAAATATATATGCATGCATGCAAGATGCTAAGTGATGATTTTTGAAACTCAACCAAGCAAGTGCATAGTACTGAATCATAAACAAGTCAAAAACTTGCTAAACCAAGTTTATTTGACACTAAAACAATTACCTAAACAATTCATATGCTCAAAATAGTCCTAAACAAGTTTATGCAAATAAAATCATTTTAACAGAAGCTAAACACTAAACATATTGCATAAACAGAAAGGGCTTGTTCTCTTGATTCCAACGGTATAAAATTTGTCAAATTCTAACATGGGAATCAAAAGTTATAGCCAAATCAAATTTGGATATAAATCTGATTCAAATTCTGTTTTTAAACCAAACCCTAGCCACGCGGCGCTATCCTATTGGCTGGTACCGATTCGCTCAGGATCAAGCTTCCGCGCCGTTGGATCAAGTCAGATCCAACGCGCCAGATTCAAAGAAAACGATTCGCTCAGATCTAATCTAATCCGCAAGATCTACATCCAACGGCTGCTGTTGTTCGACCATAGACTAGCGGCGCTAGCGGCGGCGAATGGCGGCGACGCGTCTGTCAGTGGCAGCGCTGGCGTTCTAGGTCGTCCAGGGAGGGGAGAGGGTGCTTACCAGAACCGCAGGGACGAGGTGAAGCTCAACGTGGCGGTGGCCTGGCAAGGGGCGCTCGGAGTCGTCGGGGATTCCTCGCCGGAGTTCGTGGACGCGTCGGGTACGGCTGCTGGTCGACGTTGGCGACGTTCTGCGTCGCGCTAAGTCAAAAGGAGGGCACTGTTAGATGCGCAAGACGATGGGGATCCTAGGCGTATCAGACAGAGGGCGAGGGGCGGCTGGTACTTACGGGGGCAGGTCGTCGGAGTTCGTGCAGAGAGCGGCGGCGCTCGGTTGAGGTTGCTGCCGAGGCTACAGACCATGCGAGAATAAACGGGGTGTGTCAGTAGATGCGCAAGGAGTTGCTGATCTTGATAGCATGAACCATGGACAGAGGGGGACACGGTGCTCACCGGAATTCGTCGGCGAGGTCGACGGAACAGCGGCAGCGTCAAGCGAGTCGCGAGCAGCCTGGTGGCGTGGAGAGGAAATTGGGTGAGGGGAAATGGCCACGAGAGGGAGGGGCTTAAGTAGGCAGAGGCTCGACAAGAAACGCTCAGTGATTCAATGCCAATTACACCGCGGAACCAACGCAGCAACGGCCAGCGGCGGTGTTTGTGCGCGGAAATTTGGGGAAGACGATGACGACGTGGACGGTGCCCGCTTGTTAGCGAATAGAGCAGAGAGGGAGTGGGGTCCAGGTGTCAGCGGCTCGCTGGGTGCGTCTGCGCGTGAGAGAGGGAGAGAAGGGTCCCGGGTGGGCTAGATGGGCTGCTTCTGTTGATGGGCTCAAATCCTAGCGCCGGCCCTTTTCCAAATCCTTTCTCTTTTCTTTTTCTAAATTGATTTTCTGGATGGATTTTCAAATGAATTCAAACCCTTTTGAATTCAAATCTTTTTGGGATTTTTGCAGTGTGCAACAATCACACTTCAGGACATAAATTCAAGTGGTCTCTCTGTTCGAGCTTGGTTCTTTGAAATAACAAAATAAACAGTGCCATAGCCCTAGATTTGCAAATGTTTTAAAAATGGTTTTGAAACCATTTTTATTTTGTAAAATTTTGTTCAAACTTTACACTCAATCCAATCAACAAGGGAAACAAACAAACTTGGTTTAAAACATTCAATCTCTCAAAAGGGGATGGCCATTTGATTTAAGTTTGCTCACATAAAATGATAGCACTATGTGCTTCTGTTTTCTTGAATTTGGTTTGAAATTGATCTCAGAACTATATGCATGCATGAATGAATGCAATCTTTGAAATCATGATTTTAGGGATGTTACAAATCTAACCCCCTTAAGGTGAATCTCGCCCTCGAGATTCGGATTGGCTAGCAAATAGGTGAGGGTGGTCTTTCCGAAGATCATCTTCTCTTTCCCATGTTGCTTCCTCTTCGGAATGATGATTCCACTGCACTTTGCAAAACTTGATAGCCTTAGTCCTTGTGACTCTTTCTGCAGTCTCAAGAATTTTGATAGGTTTCTCTTCATAAGTGAGATCACTTTCTAGTTGAACCTCCTCCAAAGGTATAGTATCCTTCAAGGAAGTTTCTTCCATTTCTGGATGACATTTCTTAAGATGACTCACATGAAACACATTATGGACAGCTGACAAAGATTCTCGCAGTTCAATTTCATAGGCAACTTCTCCTTTGCGACTCAAATCTTGAATGGCCCAACATATCTTGGTGCCAATTTTCCTTTGACTCCGAATCTTTTCACTCCACGAAGTGGTGACACTCTAAGATAGGCTCTATCACCAACTTCGTAGGTGACTTCTCTACGCTTAGGATCTGCGTAGCTTTTCTGTCGGGACTGTGCTATTTTCAACCTGTCGTTAACCAATTTGACCTTCTCTTCGGCCTCTTTGATAAGATCTGGCCCAAATAAACTTCTTTCTCCCACACCATTCCATAACAATGGGGTGGTACACTTTCTTCCGTAGAGAAACTCAAACGGTGCCATCTCAATGCTGGCTTGATAGCTGTTGTTATAAGAAAATTCTGCGTAAGGCAGACTTTCATCCCAACTGGCTCCATAGTCTAAGGCACACGCCCTCAACATGTCTTCTAGAATCTGATTATTCCTTTCTGTTTGTCCAACGGTTTGAGGATGAAAGGCAGTACTGAATTCCAACCTTGTTCCCAATGACTCATGTAGCTGTCTCCAAAAATGGGAAGTGAATTGAGTTCCCCTATCCGACACAATACTCTTGGGCACTCCGTGTAGACATACAATTCTACTCATGTAGATTTTTGCTAACTTAGCACTTGTATAGGTTATCTTCACGGGTATGAAATGAGCCACTTTAGTTAGGCGATCCACTACTACCCAAATAGAATCGTATCCTGATCGGGTCCTTGGTAATCCAGTAATGAAATCCATACCAATCTTGTCCCACTTCCAATCAGGAATAGGCAGTGGTTGAAGCAACCCTGCTGGTTTCTGATGCTCCGCTTTCACTCTACTACACACATCACACAAAGAAATATGTTCGGCGATGTCCTTCTTGAGATTATTCCACCAAAATCTTTCTTTCATGTCCATATACATTTTGGTGTTACCCGGATGAATGGAATACAGAGAGTTATGTGCTTCTTGCAAAATTAGTTTCCGCAGTTCCGGATCTTGTGGAACACAGATACGTTTCCCATGCCATAAAGTACCCTGTTCGTCTTCATGGAACCCTTTGGCTTTTCCTTTGCCAATCTTTTCTTTAATCTCTTCGATTTCTTTATCAATCTTCTAGGATTCTTTGATCTTGTCCAACAAAGTGGGTTGAACCTCCAAAGACATGAGATGTCCTTCAAGCACAATCTCCAATCTGAGTTTTCTAAATTGGGTACACAGATCATCTGGCAATTCTCCTTTGGTAAGGCCATTCACAAAAACCTTACGGCTTAGAGCATCTGCTACAACATTTGCTTTACCGGGGTGGTATTGCAAACTTAAGTCATAGTCCTTGATAAGTTCTAGCCATCTCCTTTGTCTCATATTAATTTCCTTCTGAGTGAAGATATACTTCAAACTTTTGTGATCTGTGAACACTTCACATCGCTTTCCCAAAAGATAGTGTCTCCATGTTTTGAGTGCACGGACAACAGAGGATAACTCTAAATCATGAGTAGGATAGTTTACTTCATGAGTTTTGAGTTGTCTCGAGGCATAAGCCACAACTTTACCTGTTTTGCATAAGTACTGCACCCAAACCTTGATGAGATGCATCACAGTATACTTGGAAATCTTTTTCCAAATCTGGAAGACACAAGACTGGTGCTGTCACAAGTCTCTTCTTCAATTCCTGAAAGCTGAGTTCACAACCTTCAGACCAAGCAAACTTCTTATCTTTCTTTAACAATTCAGTCATAGGCTTAGCAACCTTTGAGAAATTCTCAATGAACCTTCTGTAGTAACCTGCTAAGCCAAGGAAACTACGAACTTCTTTCACGGACTTGGGATATTCCCATTCAGTCACAGCTGAAAACTTAGCAGGATCAACTGTTACACCATCCTTCGTCATGACATGACCAAGAAAACCAACTTCCTCCAACCAGAACTCACACTTACTGAATTTGGCATAAAGTTTATGCTCCCTCAACTTCTCAAGTGTCAATCGTAAGTGTCCTTCATGTTCTTCTTTGCTCTTGGAGTAGACTAAGATGTCATCGATGAAAACTACAAACTTGTCAAGAAATTCCATGAACACCTTGTTCATCATATTCATGAAGTATGCTGGAGCATTGGTCAAGCCAAAAGGCATTACGGTATACTCATACAATCCATACCTTGTAGTGAATGCTGTTTTAGGTATGTCTTGTTCTCTTATCTTGAGTTGAAAATAGCCTGACTGGAGATCAATCTTTGAGAACACACATGCTCCTTCTAGCAGATCAAACAAGTCATTGATTCTAGGCAAAGGATATTTGTTCTTGATAGTTACCTCGTTGAGTGAACGGTAATCTATGCATAACCTTTGACTTCTATCTTTCTTCTCCACAAACAAGACTGGGGCTCCCCAAGATGAAGAACTTGGTTGAATCAATCCTTTCTGCAACTGTTCTCCAAGTTGTTTCTTGAGTTCTTTCAGTTCATCAACTGACATTTTATATGGTCTCTTTGCTATTGGTCCAGACCCTGGTACCAAATCTATAAGAAATTCCACTTCTCTATCTGGTGGCATTCCCGGTAATTCTTCCGGAAACACATCCGGATATTCACTCACAATTGGCACACTGTCCATGCTAACCCCCTTAAGAGAATAAAGCATACTCCTTTTTGCTTCAAAATTGGTCTTGAATCTGATCCTTTTATTTTCTGGAGTTGTAAGTGAGACAGTATGGTTGGCACAATCTATCACTCCTTTGTACTTAGTCATCCAGTCCATTCCCAGAATGACATCCAATCCTTGGGAGTTTAGAATTATCAAGTTAACGGGAAACTTATACTTCCCAAATTCTATGACTAGATCATGACATCCTGAATTCACTATCATTTCTCCACCAGGAGAACTTACTTTTATAGGACACCCAATAGTTTCTACCGGTAGTTCATTTCTTTCAACAAATGCTCTTGATATGAATGAATGAGATGCACCAGTATCAAAGAGTACAAATGCTGGAATAGAATTGAGTCTGAACTTACCAGCAACAGCATCAGGTTCCTCATAGACCTCCTCCACATTGATGTGGTTTACCTGTCCCTTCTGAAAAGGATTGGGCTTGATAGGTCCTTCAACTTTCTTTTCAGGGCACTCATTTGCATAATGCCCCATCTTCTTGCATTTGAAGCATTCCACCTGACTGATGTCTCTCTTAACAGGCTGACTTCCACTTCCACTTCCATTACCACTGTGGTGGCTCTTATGTCCACTCTTGTGGTTCTTGTACTTGTCATTGTCATGACTACGATGATGCTTGTTGTCATGACGGTTGTGGTTGTGGTGCTTGTTGAATTTCCCATGCTTGTGGGATCCTGAGCTTCCGCTGTCATCATAATGAGATCGTTTGTGAGACGATCCCGAGCTGTGCTTGTCGGAGTGCTTTCTTTTCCTACTCTCAACTTGCTTTATTTTGTTCTCCAAAATACTAGCCTTGTCATAGAGCGACTGATAAGTGGGAACATATGCCACAGCCAGTTGCAGATTCAGCTCATCATTCAAGCCTTCAAGAAATTTTTCCTTTCTCTTGGCATCAGTGTCAACTTCATCCGGTGCATAACGCGCCAGATTGTTGAACTCCTCAATGTATTCAGCCACGCTGCAGTGGCGCTGCTTCAGATTGTGGAACTCTTTCTTTTTCAGACTCATCACTCCTGATGAGATATGAGTAGTGCGAAAGCCATCCTCAAAGATAGCCCATGTCACTTCATCTATGGGAGTGGTGATCTGGAAGTTGTCCCACCAAGTGGCGGCTGGCCCTTCCAGCAGATGTGCTGCAAATCTGACCTTTTCAGCATCCGTACAGCCCACGGTTACCAAGTCCTTGTTTACTGAGCGTAACCAATTATTGGCCACCATGGGATCAGTCGTTCCTGAGAACTTTGCTGGCCTCAGTCTCAAGAATCTGGTAAGCATATCAAAGCCCGGAGGGTTGTTGTTGTTGTTGTTATTGTTGTTATTGTTGTTGTTGTTATTTTGGTTCTGGATGAACATCGTCATCATCTGCATTAGCTGAGTTTGAGCGGTCATCATTTGTTGCATTTCTGGAGTGATGTTGTTGTTGTTGTTGTTGTTGTTGTTGTTGTTGTTGTTGGGGTTGGGGTTTGCATGACGGGGAGGCATCTGTGGTTTGTTCAAATAGAGATAAGAATGAGATACCCATAGATGCCTTCATGCACATTACATCACATAAGAAAACACATAGCATGCAACACAAAGATAAAAGTTCAAGAACAGAATAACAAGTTCACAAAGTAAAACACACAAGTAGCAAGCCATCCACATGTCGGATGGTCAAATAACAAGTTCTTAAATAACAAGTATGATAATAAAAGATAAACGAGTAGTCAAGTCTACTCATCAGCATCAATCTCCTCCTCGACAAAGGTAAGACCTGCGTTTTCCATCGCGGTCTTGTTCTCCTCAATGCTAGTGGTCAAGGACTCTATCTTGGCCTTGAGAGCCCTCTTCTGGGAACGAAGCCTCTCGATCACCGACTGTTGCTGCTCTAGCTCGAAGTCCTTGGACTGCAGTTCTTCAGTCATGTCCCGGATATTCTTGTTCCTATCCTGGACACGCTTCTCCTGACTCTTGAACTTCCTGTCCTGGGTCTCGAACTTCGCCTCCATTTCCTTGACTATCTCGTCTTGCTGCGCGAAGAGCTTGTCCTTCTCGCGAAGCTGCACCTGGAGCTCATCATTGCTGAGCATGACATTGGTCCTGTCCGTGTCCACGTGCCTAATGAGAGACTCTAAGTCCTGGAGGTACAGGCGTATCGGCTCTGCTGCGTCCCTCGAATCGTCCTCGAAGTCGATGGACTCTCCATCCTCATCACGTCTTCCGAAGACGTGGAAGTGGGTGCCTCTAACCTGTCGGGAGTGTCGCCCTAGCAGACGTCCTATCAGATCCTGCATCACTACCTCAAGGCCTCTCTCCCTGTCATCGTGCATAAGCTTGAAGACGATGGCCTCCGTAGTGGGCTCTGTCTGGCGTCCGGGCTGGTTCACCTTGAATCCCCAGAGGTCCTTCCTCTCAAACTTGGTGAGGGGATGCACCATGATGGTGGGAAGAGGGAGATTGAGCAAAGTGGTAAGCTCAACGATACGAGGACCAAAGCGGGTAACCTGGAACTCCTCAACAGTGCTGATGGTAATAGGCATCTATTTATAAGATAGAAAAGTTAGAACAACACAAATCAAGATAAAAAAAAGACATAACATCACATACATATCCTTGGGAAGCAAAACACACAAGTCATGCATACATGAAATCATTACAACAACCAAAGGTTCAATCTTATTTTAAAGCAATATTTTGGAAAATAAGGTGATAGGTGGTGGTCCAACTAACGAAGTACGTTTACAATCCTATCTCATTGGATCTGTTGGCTAACACAATGTTTCTAGAAGCAATCAGCCTATCTTGCTCACATCATTCCATCACTAAGTCTATAATACCTCCTCTTAAGGTTTGGTTGGTAGCTTCCAACTCTTGGGTATGTTCCTTCTCTTTCCTTAGATCATTTTGGAGGTTGAGCATTCTGCACTTGACTCTATCACCAAGTTCTTTGATGGTCTTCCAAGCTGCATCCCTTGCTGATTCAAAGAATGTAGGCTGCACCACTAAATTGGTGAACATGCAGAATCCTTTTTCCTGATGGTTGTATTCCTTGTTTTTATACAAGTGAAGTTGCACCCACCAGTATTCCACTCCTTCATCCATCACTGGAAAACCCTTGTACACAGCTGCACCTTGTATCTCCAATGCAACCATGAGGTCCTTGAGAGCTTTGGGGAATTCTGTATCACTCTCCAAAGTCATTGTCATGAGTGGTCCTTTCCTTACGGCTTCGTTGATGGAGTCCATCTACAAATAGAGACGAGAGAGAAGATTAGAAAAGTTTACGAGAAGAATAGACAAGTGTAGAAGTAGTTGAAAATTTTTCCTTAGTGGTTTCCAATCCTAGGGTCATAATCCTACAGGCAACACAGTGCTCTGATACCATCTATAAGATCCCTCCTTTGTAAAGGAAAAAGGATCCCTGTGATTGCAATGCTAGTCCCTGGATCATTGCTAGCATCCACAGTTTAAGATGAAGTACACAGATACAAAGGTCATTTGTTACATCCATTCCAGAGATAAACATAGTCTTTACAACTCAAGGCCATAGGCCTAATACAAGAGTTTGAATAAGTAAATAAATATAAGTCTTCATCTTCATGTGCCACAGGCAAACATATTGAGTGTAGACTCATGACACCTAATCTTCATCAGAGTAACCTGCAACATCACAAGTTATAGCCATAGTGGGTCAATACTTTGGAATAGTATTGGAAAGTGATACCTTAGTAAAATTTAGGTGGACTATATTACTATATGCAATTTGGCTAAGTGTAGCTTGGCTTGCTTTGCTCAAAATAGGTTTTTCCTATTAGTTGAAATCACTAAGTTTTTCTTTGTCAAAACTTTTCCCAAGGAACCATCAATAGACATTGAGGTCCTTCACCCTTGTTCACCCACAAGTTTTACTTAGAAGTTGGAGTGATGAGATTCTTGATAGCTTCCATGTCTTGATGCTCAAGTTGTCCATTGCCATGGACTTGGCTAAGTACTTAGATTTTTCCATCTGCAGAGGTTGTGCACTTTCCCCACCAGACTTGGTTTCACCAAGACAGGACCTTTCAGAAGCCTTCCCTTAGACCAAATGGACGCGTTCCAACCTATCATTCCCACTACCACCAGCTGTCCAAATGGCTAAGTTCTAGCAACCTATGTGATCCAGGCAGAGCCCATATTGCCAAGTGGCTGCACTAGAAGCTTCTCAACACTTGGCCTCTAAAATCCCTTTGTTCCTGGGTGGCTTTCCACAAGTGAGATACACAAGGTAAACCATAGCCATGGGCCTTGTGTAACCACTCAACCAAAAACCACCAATCAAGTCCCTTTCCACCCAGGTGATTCATTGACTTAGTTGTTTTATTAAGAAAAACATAAGTCCAAAGACTTAGAAATATTTTCATCATAGCATGTATAATTTACCAACCCTTGTTTTCTACTAGCTAGGCTAAGCATGGCATAGATAGTACTTAACTTAGAAATTTCCTAGCAATTCTACAACTACTTAGGATTTCCCAACATGGCATTTGGCAAAAATAGTAACATGCAAGACTTAGCAAAAATATTTCTAATGCTTGTATAAAAATATAGGGATAGAAATATTCATGAAGTACCACTTGCCTTGGTAGTTGGGAGAGTAGCACTCTTCACAATCACAATCACTAGCACCAAAGTCTACACAAAGAATATAGCCACAATCACATACAAGTCATATACAAGCAAAAATATATATGCATGCATGCAAGATGCTAAGTGATGATTTTTGAAACTCAACCAAGCAAGTGCATTGTACTGAATCATAAACAAGTCAAAAACTTGCTAAACCAAGTTTATTTGACACTAAAACAATTACCTAAACAATTCATATGCTCAAAATAGTCCTAAACAAGTTTCTACAAATAAAATCATTTTAACAGAAGCTAAACACTAAACACATTGCATAAAAAGAAAGGGCTTGTTCTCCTGATTCCAACGGTATAACATTTGTCAAATTCTAACGTGGGAATCAAAAGTTATAGCCAAATCAAATTTGGATATAAATCTGATTCAAATTCTGTTTTTAAACCAAACCCTAGCCACGCGGTGCTATCCTATTGGCTGGTATCGATTCGCTCAGGATCAAGCTTCCGCGCCGTTGGATCAAGTCAGATCCAACGCGCCAGATTCAAAGAAAACGATTCGCTCAGATCTAATCTAATCCGCAAGATCTACATCCAACGGCTGCTGTTGTTCGACCATAGACTAGCGGCGGCGACTGGGGGCGGAGCGTCTGTCAGTGGCGGCGCTGGCGTTCTAGGTCGTCCGGGGAGGGGAGAGGGTGCTTACCAGAACTGCAGGGATGAGGTGAAGCTCAACGTGGCGGTGGCTTGGCAAGGGGCGCTCGGAGTCGTCGGGAATTCCTCGCCGGAGTTCGTGGACGCGTCGGGTACGGCTGCTGGTCGACGTTGGCGAGGTTCTGCGTCGCGCTAAGTCAAAAGGAGGGCACCGTTAGATGCGCAAGACGATGGGGATCCTAGGCGTATCAGACAGAGGGCGAGGGGCGGCTGGTACTTACGGGGGGAGGTCGCCGGAGTTCGTGCAGAGAGCGGCGACGCTCGGTTGAGGTTGCTGCCGAGGCTACAGACCATGCGAGAACAAACGGGGTGTGTCAGTAGATGCGCAAGGAGTTGCTGAGCTTGATAGCATGAACCATGGACAGAGGGGGACACGGTGCTCACTGGAATTCGTCGGCGAGGTCGTCGGAACAGCGGCAGCGTCGAGCGAGTCGCGAGCAGCCTGGTGGCGTGGAGAGGAAATTGGGTGAGGGGAAATGGCCGCGAGAGGGAGGGGCTTAAGTAGGCAGAGGCTCGACAAAAAACGCTCAGTGATTCAATGCCAATCACACCGCGGAATCAACGCAGCAACGGCCAGCGGTGGTGTTCGTGCGCGGAAATTTGGGGAAGACGATGACGACGTGGACGGGGCCCGCTTGTCAGCGAATAGAGCAGAGAAGGAGTGGGGTCCAGGTGTCAGCGGCTCGCTGGGTGCGTCTGCGCGTGAGAGAGGGAGAGAAGGGTCCCAGGTGGGCTAGATGGGCTGCTTCTGTTGATGGGCTCAAATCCTAGCGCCGGCCCTTTTCCAAATCCTTTCTCTTTTCTTTTTCTAAATTGATTTTCTGGATTGAGTTTCAAATGAATTCAAACTCTTTTTGAATTCAAATCTTTTTGGGATTTTTGCAGTGTGCAAAAATCACACTTCAGGACATAAAATCAAGTGGTCTCTTTGTTCGAGCTTGGTTCTTTTGAAATAACAAAATGAACAGTGCTATAGCCCTAGATTTGCAAATGTTTTAAAAATGGTTTTGAAACCATTTTTATTTTGTAAAATTTTGTTCAAACTTTACACTCAATCCAATCAACAAGGGAAACAAACAAAC
This sequence comes from Avena sativa, assembly GCA_916181665.1. Taxonomy (NCBI): domain Eukaryota; kingdom Viridiplantae; phylum Streptophyta; class Magnoliopsida; order Poales; family Poaceae; genus Avena; species Avena sativa. The sequence goes on from OV702284.1 coordinate 87,982,455, forward strand.
TTGGTTTAAAACATTCAATCTCTCAAATGGGGATGGCCATTTGATTTAAGTTTGCTCACATAAAATGATAGCACTATGTGCTTCTGTTTTCTTGAATTTGGTTTGAAATTGATCTCAGAACTATATGCATGCATGAATGATATGCAATCTTTGAAATCATGATTTTAGGGATGTTATAATGTTATAGCAATATAAACACAATGACCTTTGATCGTAATGCTATACTTTGGATAAAGGTTCATCACATCATTCAAACAATGTTGTGACCTCGTTATTAACAACATCCAATGTCCATGATCACGAAACCTTTGATCATCTTGTTAATCAACGAGCTAGTTTATAAGAGAGGCATAACTAGGAACTTCCTTTTTTTATTAAACACACATGTATTAACGTTTCCGTATTAATACAATTATAGCATGCAAAATAAACATTTGTCATAAATAAGGAATACGATAATAACCACTTTATTATTGCCTCTCGGGTATATTCCCTTTATCTTTTAGAATTTCATGTAACAGAGTAACTCCATCAGCAATGAATCCCCCTTTTATAAAAGCTGTTTCACATGTATCAACCAGTTTTCCGATAACTGTTTTAGTTCTAACCGTCAATGTCTTTGTAAAAATATTAAACAGGACCTGGAGCAAACATATAGGTCTATACTTCTGAATACAATCAACATCATCAGTTTTTGGCAACAAAGTTATTATACCATAATTGATACGTCTCAAATCTATTTTGTGAGCATAAAAATCATCAAACACAACCATAACATCACCTTTGATAATGGACCAACAATGATGGTAGAATTCAATAGGAATCCCATCAGGACCAGCTGCTTTGTTTTTATCCATTTGATCAATAACCTCCTTCTCACTAAAAGGAACACCCATCCTTTCTCTATCGCAATCATCTAATTTCTCCCATTCACTCCAATTATCATCAGCAAGTCTGATAGAGAAACCCCCATCAGGACCAAATAGTTTTTTATAATAAGAAGTAGCATGTACCAATAATTCATGTGTCACTTGAATCTCTCTACCCTCATCTTGCATAGAAAAGATCATTTTCTTCCTTCTCACACCATTAGCAATCCTGTGAAAATATTCAGTGTTGTTGTCACCTTTCAACAACCAGTTGTCCCTTGATCTCTGCTGCCAAAACTTTTCCTCATTCTCATACACTTCCATTAACTCTTTTTGAATTGAAGCTTTACCTTTCAACTGCTCTACATTGAGGAGGATCAATTCTTCTATAGATTCCAATTCATGCAGCTCTTCCACTAGGTTTTTCTTCTCAACCCCCTAGCATGAGCTACCCAACCTTTCAAATCATTTCTTACATTTTTAAATTTCTTCTACAATCTATCTAGGCTGTTTTTTCCTCTAATAGGCTTTCTCCATGCTTTCTCTACTCTGGGCAAAAACTCAACATTCTACAACCAATTCTTCTCAAACCTGAATTCCTTACCGCCCCTTCCTATCCTTCCATTGTGTCCACAATTAATGGACTGTGATCAGACACCTCTCTAGTAAATTTGTGTACCGTAGTAAGAGGAAATAATTTCTCCCATTCCCTACAAACAAGAATCCTATCAAGTTTCTCAAGAGTTGGAATTGCTTGATTATTAGACCAAGTATACTGGCCCCAGACGTCTGCAGTTCTCTCAAACCATAAGAATTTATAATGGAATTAAACATACGACTCCACTTGATCAAGGTATGCCCTTTATTTTTCTCAGAGACAAAACGTATCACTTTTTTTACCAGAAAAAGTAGGAGAGGCTCCTACTGCTGCATTGTATTAATAAACAAATATTTACATGTTTGTGGTGTGAAAACACCAAGTACAAATGAAAACTAAAGCCTATCTATAAATAAATTGACACTTTGTTCCAGGTTTTGCCTAACCCTGAACCTCAACAGCTGCAGATCAGATTTAACTCTATCCTTCCAAGACTCAATTAAATGTGTAACTCCTTCAAAGATGAGGTTATTCCTTTTCTTCCAAATATCCCAAGCAGTAATGATGAAAATTTCATAGAATAGTTGATCTTGAAAATTAGCCTTAGCCTAAGAAAGTTTGCTGAAAAGATCAAAATTACTATTCCACTGAATATTCAGTTTTGCCCAACAATCTAGACTAAAAGGACAAGAGAAGAAAAGGTGATCTCTAGTTTCTTATTGTACAGTATTGCAAAGAGGACACATGAAGTTCTGTCCAATATTAAAAAAATTCCTCTTCAACAAATTTCTAGTGTTTAATCTGTCTTACAATAATAACCAAGCAAATACCTTTAACTTTGGCAAGACTTTAGATTTCCAAATCCATCAAAATGGTTGAGGGGGAGTAATCAAACAATGGCAGAAACTACAGAATTGAGTTGAAGTATATTTTGATCCTCAAGAAAAATTACACACACCATTATCCGTAGAAAGTAAATCAGCATAGCTTGTATCCTGTAGTTGCTGATAATCAGAGAATTCTTTATCTAAGAGAGGTAAATAAAAAAGATCTGCCAAATTCATTGTATCATAATAGTCCCATACTAAAATATCAGAATCTTGAGCAAAAGAAAATAACCGAGGATACTTTTCCTGTAGAATAGTACCATTCCATTCATCTTTCCAGAACAAGACAGAGTTACCCTGTCCAACCGTGCAAGAAGCAGCTCCCCTAAATATATTAGATAATCTCATCACTGATTTGCACAAAAATGAGACACATGGATTAGTTGAGTGAGGAACCATATTTTGGTAGTAGGTATCCCAGATCAATTGCACCCAAGGAATGTCCCTTCTATTGTAAAACTTTTCTAAGAATTTCATAAGTAGAGCTTGATTCTAAATTTTTATATTTATAACCCCCAAACCACCTTTCTTTTTAGGTTTACAAACCATGTCCCAAGCAGCTAAAGATAAACATTTAACTCACTCCTCTGTATTTTTGCTCCAAATACATCTTCTTCTTAGCTTGTCCACATATTGAATAATCTTTGGGTGCAGCTGAATTGTACACATAGATTATGTAGCAATAGAAGTCAAAATGGCATTTGCATAAGCAAGTTTCCCTGCATGAGATAGCAGTAGTGTGGCAGTAGTCACTTTTCTTTCAATCCTATCCACCAATGGCATGAGATCAGTGACTGATGGTTTTGTAGTACCCATAGGAAGGCCCAAATAGGTGAAAAGCATAGATACAATAGTACATCCCATGATACCAGCAAGTTCTTGAGCTTTCTGGGAAGAAATATTTATAGGAATGAGACTGGATTTCTGAAAATTAATTTTGAGACCAGTAGGGGTTGCATAATCCAACAGAATGTTTTTTAAGTGAGCAACTTCAGTTGCACAAGCCTGCATCACTAAGATAGTGTCATCTGCATATTGGATAACAGGGAAATAATTTCCATAAGGTATAGGTAAATGAAGCCTTCCTTCTTGAAGCTCTTTGTTAATTACTGCTTGTAAGAGTTCAGCTGAAGCAACAAAAAGAAGAGGGGATAGAGGATCCCCCTGTCTCACTCCTCTCTTGCAATGGAAGGAAGCACCTGGAACTCCATTTAAAAGGATAGAAGAGTGTCCATAAGATAGAACTCCTTTAATCCATTTTAACCATAAATCCCCAAACCCCACATACTTAAGAATATCAAAAATGGTGTCATGCTCAATCATGTCAAATGCCTTTTCAAAATCCAATTTCAGAACTATGATCTCCCTTTTAGAAGCATGACATTGATAAATAAATTCAAAGGCCCAAGCAAGACAATCTTGAATAGTCCTCCCCCTAATGAATCCATACTGATTAACACTAACCACTTTCAGGATCCATTCCCGCAATCTGTCTGCCAGTAGTTTAGTTAATATTTTCAGAGATATGTTCAGAAGAGAAATTGTCCTGTAATCATTAATTATAGCAGGAGAAGGTTTCTTGGGAATTAATGTAATCAGGGAATTGTTTATACTGTCCAAGAAAGTGTTTCCTACAAAAAAAGACTAACACAGGCTATTAAAATCAGGAGCCACAATATCCCAGCAAGTTTTTATAAAGCAGCCACTAAAACCATCAGGTCCAGGAGCCTTATCAATAGGTAGTTTGGAGACAGCCTTATCATTCTCACTCTTTGAAAAGGGTCTAGAAATAATTCCAAGATCCTCCCTAGGATTAAATAGTTCTTGCAAATAAAACCTCATAGTACAATGCTCAGAGATACCAAGTCTATTTTTGTAGGACTGAAATAGAGCTAGAGCCTTTTCATCATGATCCTAAAAAATAGAGCCATCTGACAAAGTAAGTGTGGAAATAGCATTTCTTCTGTGCCTTTCAGTAGCAATTTTATGGAAAAACGTATCACATTAAAATCCCCACCCACTAACAAAGGAATGGACTAATCCTTACAAACTTCAGCTAATTCCACCAAGAATTCCTCCTTATTTTCCTCCTGAGCAGCACCATATACCACCACCAAATGCCACTGAAGCTATTTTCTGACATAAAAAACTTTCATTTTAACATGAAACCTGCCCACAGAAACTCCACTATTAACCAGTCTGGAGGAACGTAGGACACCCAGAATACCCCTAGATCTCCCCACAGAAGGCAACCAACTCCAGGAAAATTGATTCATAGGATCAATCTTCCTAAAAAATCAGGAGAATAATCTTTCTCGCTAGTTTCCTGCATCCAACAAAAATCTAACCTTTCTTGCCTCAACAGATTACACAAATAAGCACCCACTCCTTTCTTCCCTACCCCTCTAATATTCAGAATAGCACCTATCATAATACATTTCTTCTTTCTCTTGTTCCAGTCACAACACCACTTATAGGGTGATAGTTGTGTGCCTTCATAGCAGCAGCATTTAACTTTCTATTATTCCCACCAGAAATAGATTTCAACTTTTTCCTTTTTCTCCTAGAAATAACAGGAGTAAACCCCCTTCACACTATCATCCTTCTTCCAGTCAATAAACATCACCTTCTCATTCTGATCTACACATTCTTCAACACCACCCTATTTTCTCTCATTCAAACTATGTCTAGCAATCTCAAGATCTTTTAAAGAATTAACATGTTCTAAGGAAATAGAGGCAGCATCTATTCCCATCTCCAAAGCTCTACTAATAATATCATCATCTAAAACTGCAAAGGAATTGTAAGAGGTTAAATTGGTACCTGACAAATCCCTATTGGTAGTTTGAGATAGAGGCCTTTCATCCATGTTCAGAATTCCACCCTGATCAGCAATTCTTGAACTCATCCTCATAGGTTGTTCTTCCCCACCACCAGCACTAGCCACTCCCTCAGGTTGAGACCCCAGACTATCTTGAGTAGAAATTATATCAGGATGACAAGATCCCACATCTACCACCTCCTATTCCTGAGAATTAACCTGAATTTCCATGTCCACTCCCGGAGTGTTCCTTCCCACTGAACCTTCCTCACCACCTCCACCACTTTTAGTAGATGAATCAAGACCATCACCAGAAGATTCTTCATCACTACCTTGCATATCAGCATCACCCTGCTCATCTTCATCATTAAGCAGATACCCACATTGCTTCTTGATCTCATAGTACTTATCACTACTCTTATCCTTCAGTAAATCTCTGATAAAATCCTCAAAGCTTTGAGGACCACCAGTAGCAGCAGAATTAACCACATCACCTACCACTTGAGGATCTAAATTTTGTATAACCTCCATGTGAACATCTTCCAAACCTTATGCAGGACCCACAACATCCAGCTGATCAATGTCATGTTGTCTACCAACCCCAGTTGTCTCTAAAGCTCGTCCTCGACGTTGGTCATTCTCAATAGCAGTGCTCCCACAGTAGTGCTCCCACCAGAAGTGTTTTCTCTTATAACAATGCCACCAGTACTAACACCACCACTAGCATTAGCCCAAATATGATCCATCCTTTTCCCAAAAGACATTCCCTCAGAATCTTCCTGATCCACCATCACATTTTTCCTTTATCCAGCACATAACAAGCAAGAATATGAACAGTATGTTGATGTCCAACAGTTACACCACTTGCACCTCCAGAAGACCCAGCAATATTCTGATTCCCACCAGTAACATCAGACCTATTCTTCCTTACAGGTTCATCATTTCTTCTATCAACATCTTCATTACCAGCCTGCCCACCCACTCCCACAGACACAGGTAAAGTTGGTACAGCATCAGGGGCAAAGATTTCCCTGGTATATTTAAATTCATATATACCACCCTGCATCTCCCCCTTCTAGTATTAGGCACCAAGGTCACATCTAGACAAGCAATTTTAACTCTCACATATGCCAGATTCCTCAAACTGTTCCTGTCCATAGCCAATGGTTTACCAACCAGAGATGCTACATAAAAACAGTTGATTTTTCCCTATATTTCATAGGAATCCCTACAATTCTGAACCAAGCTTCTTCTAACCACTCCACAGGCTCCAGATCACCATTCCACTTGGACAACTGAATCACCGCATCAGGAATTGTTTTCATGAACACTTTTCCAAAATGGAAGTCATCAATAGATCTGGCTGAAGTAAATGTCATCAAGAACTCAACATCATTTATAGGTCTTGCATTAAACCTCCATCCAGAACCAATGGCATTAGTCCACATCTGAAACTCCTTTTCAAGATCCTTTCCTGTAACATCACCTCTAACCACACTAATATGAGCATATTGTAGCTATTTCATGGATTGAAATGTAGATTCAATCACATGAAAAGAATGAAAACCTTGATCAAAGTTAGTACCGTCAAAGAACAAAGGAACATACTCCCAAGGTTTCCTCTCTTGACAGACCAAAATGTTATGATTCTTGCCACAATTATCACACCCCTGCCCTCCTTGCGTTGCATCAGGCAATTGCAAACTAACCACTTCAGCATTGACATTCACATTCCTAGTCAAACCACCTACTAGAGCAGGTACAGAGGACCCTACCAGAGTAGTGGCGATAGCATCATATTGACTGACAACAGTAATTGGCGAAGCACTCACAAGATTACTCACACCAACAGGAACATTAACTGGATTTGACACAGAAGTGTTCACCAGAGCAACAGGACGACTAGCAGGAGCACTATGAATCACAGTAGGCCTAAATGTAATCGCTTGTTCCACAATTCGAGCAAAAACAGGTTCCACCCTCCTAGGGTTATCAGTGAAATTACCTGATCTGCCCAGAAATGAAGAAGCAGTAGCATTAGACCCTGAACCTTGCTGCATCTCCGGCCTATGGCTCCACTGGCCATGATTCCGTGCTTTATCGGCCTCCGCCAAGGCCCTATCATGATCCAAAGCTTCACGATGCTGATCCTCCAGCCTTGCTTCATTCTCCGCCTGCCTCTGTTCATCCTCCCTGCCCCTAGCATCCCACCGCCGCTCTTCATCATGATGGCGCTCCTGTTCCTGAATCCAATCCCCTTCATGCCGATTCTCATCCATCGCCCTACGCTCAATCGGCTGCCTCCCTTGCCCGTACCCAAACCTCGATCTGTTCTCATAGGAAACATGTCAAATCGGGGGACGAGGCGGTGATCTATGGCCACCATGAAAACACCGATCCATGACCGTGGCGCTGCAAAAACTTGAGCAAATGATCTCCGATCACCCGAACGAACACGACTCCACCCCTCAGGAGAGACCACGAACACGACCTTGGAGAAGAAGGACGGAGAATCAGAGGACTATGCACAAACACAACCTTGCACACCTCTCTCGATCTAGGACTCACCGGAGAAAACGTTGTATATCTCAACCTCGATCTAGGGTTGATGAAAATGGATGAGGATGGAACTGTCTGGGCGCGACCCCCTGACGGTGAACTAGTAGGCTCTCCCCCAACTGTCAGGTGGCCCTCCTCCACCGTCGTCCCACCGTCAGCGCCCGCTCGCCTTCTCGCACTGCCGATCCCGATCACCCCACACGTACACACGTAGGGTAGCGCACCGGTGATATCGTACCGTAGTCGACACGCCTCTACCAACGGCCCCATGAGAACGTGACGTCCCTCATGCACCAAACGCGTACCAAATGTGACAGATATGGTGGAATTCCAACCTACCAAATCCTCGACATCTGCCCCGCTCCATCTCGCATGATCGTACCATATCGACGTGGACACAACACCCCCTCCCCCCGAGCTTCCCTGAAGATCGCCCTCCAACTGCCTGCCGATGAACTAAGTCATCGACGCAACACGCCGCCACCAAAGAGAGGGAGGAGAGAGGGAGAGCCATCAACCCAACCCCCTCTTTTGACTCATTATCTTCCATGTTAGAGAAAAACTACAAAAATATAAATTGGAAAGTTTTCCGCGAACCTTTTCTTACCAGAACTATTACCTATTCGAAAACAGACTCTGAGGTTCCTAAATTTTGTCTTTAATGAATCTTCCGGAGTCACCACTTGAATAATATCAATATCTTCATTATAAGAATCTCCAGAAATATAATGTTTGAGTCTTTGACCATTCTTCATCTCATTACATCATTCTCTCCCAACACTTGAAAATTTATTTCAAAACTTCACACAATCTTCATTAGCAACATTAGTGCATGAAAGATAACAAACCTTTGGGTTCAGTTTCAACTGAAGTAAAACATCCATCAAAAAATAAGCTACTATAGCAACTCCTTTTTAGAAGCTCAAGTGATCAAAATATCACAAATGGAAATCGATTTAAGAGGCAAATGCGAATAATGGCAGAAATCTGTCAAAACAGACCTGCAGGTTAAGATTGACTTTTTCGAAAATCTTCTGTTGCTCAAATCGAAAAGTGCAAAACTAACGAAAGTTAGCTAGAAACCTTGGGCATGTACACAAAAAATTACATATCAGTTCGACCTTTTGGTATTTTTCGTGATATTTTTTTACAGCAAAGCATAGAAATCTGTTTCAGAACAGCAACTTCCCCAAATCTTACCTCCCTCTCATTAGAGGCTATTCTTGGAACAAAAACTAAAAAAAATGATAAGGAGAGGTTATTACAGAGGCAATAACTTCCAAGACGCAAATAAACAAAAATAAACTGAAAGCAAAAATATAATCGGTTGTTTCCTAAAAGCTCTTTCTTTATAGCCATTAAGATAGGCATGATAATTTTGCTGATGCTCATAGAGGAAATATGAATTGAAGTAAAATAAAGCATCAAGAAGCAAATATCCAACATATTTAAGTCTAACCCACTTCCTATGCAAATGAATTTTGTAAGAAAAAAATTATTGAAACAAGAGGCTACTAGCATAGGAAGGCAAAACAAGTGCAACATCAAAACTTTCAACAAAAAGAGGGGAAACTTAATATTATTGAGATGCATAAAACCATTTTTTCCTCTCTCATAATAACTTTCAACATCATGAATAAAATTAACGATATAACTATCACATGCACCATAGTAGCAATGATCACTTATTCTGACAAAAAGCAAAGGGACGCTAGCTTTCCTAGTTCTACTAGGATGTGAAACAATATTAGAAGCATCTTCGCAAAAGATAATGTGTCCATCTTCTACATTTTTAGTGACAAGGTCTTTCATAATTGCTACTTAAGGTTCAACATTTATTTGTTCATCAGGTTTTACAGCTTTCTTTGTAATTTTGTTAACCACACTAGTTATAAAAAATATTCCTTTACCTTGGCAGGGAAAGGTATTTTCTCAATGTAAGGTTCAGGCAAAATACGATCAATAGTACAAACTTCAATATTTCTAGAAGGAACACAATTAACAATATCTTTATATGGCGCCTGATACTTGTTCCATTCCTTTTTTTGGAATTTCAATATAAGAGGCAAAGGCCTTAACACAATTTGCAAGAACTTGAGAATCAAGACCATACTTAGTACTAATATTTTTAAAGTCATCATTTCCCATAAAAGATTTAATACATTTATAATCATAATTTGTATCTAGCTTTCTTCCTTTGTCATTCTCCCATGCTTCTGTATTTTCTTGAATACGGTCGAGAAGATCCCATTTAGCTTCTTCCTTCATACGTGTAAACGATCCAACACAAGAAGCATCCAATAAATCCTTATCATGAAGAGAAAGCCTTGCATAGAAGTTATTAATAATAATATTATTGGGGAGCTCATGAATGGGACATTTGAGCATTAGTAACTTCAATATCCCCCAAGATTGGGCAGTACTCTCTCCATCATGAGGCCAAAAAATTTATATTTGATTTCGATCTCTATGAATCTCACTAGGAGGATATAATTTAGAATAAAAGAGAGGTACAATTTCCTCCCATTCACTAGATCAGCCAATCTTCAGCAGCTTATACCATTCCTTAGCTCTGCCTTTCAATGATAAAGAGAATAGCTCTTTCTTAACTTGTTCCATTCTAATACCTGCAATCTTGAACAACCCGCATAATTCATGTATAAAAAGCAAATGATCACCAGGACGGACAGTTTCATCTCCAAAATAGTAGTTATCCATAACATGATCAACAATTTTTGTAGGTATTTTAAAAGGATCGATTTCAGCAGGTGGTGGTTCATCTACTACGTTAGAAGTGGTAGGAGCTTTCGAAAATAGGAAACTAAGTGTATTATCCATATTGAAATAAAATAACAAAGAGAAAATAAAAACAATACTCACAGTAGATATTTCATTTACCAATTCCACTCTTCAATAGCGCTTCACTCCCCGGCAACGGCGCCGGAAAATAGTCTTGATGACCCACAAGTATAGGGGGTGTATCGTAGTACTTTCGATAAATAAGAGTGTCGAACCCAACGGGGAGTAGAAGGTGTTGACAAGCGGTTTGGATCAAGGATTCACTGTAAATACTTAGCAAATGGATTTTTAGAGGTTTTTGATAATGCAGATAAATAAAGTGCGAGTAAATAAAAGACAATTATAATAATTGCAGCAAGTGGCCCAATCCTTTTTTCAGCAAAGGACAAGCCACTTGTATTAGTTAAGATGACCAAAAATTCTCGAGGACACATGGGAATATTGTCAAGTGCTTTCGCTTCATATAGTTGATTAATATTATTTGGTTGGACAAGTGTTGTGTGGGTGAACCTATGCTAATGCACTGACCTTACTTGGACTAATACATACTTGTGATTCCCTTGCAAGAATCCGCAACTACAAGAAAGTAATTAAGATAAAAACCTAACCACAACATTAAACTCTGAGATCCTACACTCCCTTATGAAATGGTTTCCTAACGGGGGTTTAGGTTTCTGTCACTCCGGCAACCCCACAATTTTAGTAGCCAAATACACAATGCATTCCCCTAGGCCCATAAAGGTTAACTATCATGTAGTCGATGTTCACATGACACCACTAGAAGAATAGCACCACAACTTAAATATCAAACCATTAAATATTACTCAACATGATTCCACTACTAATAACATGACTTCTCCCATGTCCTCAAGAACTAAACGAACTACTCACGAGACATCATATGGATCAAGATCAGAGATGAAATAATGATAAGTAACAATCTAAACATGAATGATAATCCAATGGTTCCACTCAATATCACCAACTACAACAAGTAATCAACATTGGGAAAGTTTCCCCTAAGAACTATGCAAGATTCAACCCAATTGTTACAGCGGAATGGAGTGTTGGTGATGGTGCTGGTGGATTTGATGATGATGATCCCAATGAGGTCTAGCTTGATGACGGTGTTGATGGCGACGATCTCCCCTCTCCAGGAAGGAATTTCCCTGGCATATTTCTGTCTACCGGAGAGCTCTTTCTCTCTCTATAGTTTCCACCCCGCAGAGGCAGCGGAATCTTTCTGTGATCGCTCCCCAAGTCTTAGGGTTTTGGGAGGATTATATACGCCAAAGGGTGATGCCAGAGGTGGGCCAGGGTGGCCACATCACCTGGAGGCGTGGCCCAGGGGGACCCACGCCAGGGGGTGGTGTGGCCCCCCTGTGGCCCATCTCCACTCCTCCTTCTGGCTTCCTTTGTCTTCTGGAAAAATAGGAATTTCCATATATTTTATAAGATTTTTTGATCTTCGCGAATATTGCATCTGGATAGCGCTTTTTCCATCAGAATCCTGACTCCAGTGGTTCATCTTCCAAAAGTCATCAAACATGCATACGAAATAACAGAAGTATCATCTCTTAATATTAAATATATCAATGAATAACAGTAAATTATGATATAAAATAGTGATGCAAAATGGACGTATCAACCGCCACAACTATACAGCGGGAGCTACCCGGCCCGGCCGTATAGTTCCCGCCGTATAGTTTGGTCCGACCACTTAAACAGGTCAGGGCAGGGCCATCTTTGTCACATCCCAAGATTTTCCAAATCTTGTAATGTGAAAATAAATAAATAAAATAAAACTTTGTTTGATTTCCAGGGCCAGAAGAAACTTTTTGAATTCAATTGGAACCTCAAACCAATTTGAATCAAATAAATCCTAAAGGGATTTAAAAAGCTAAACTTTTATTAAAGGAAAATAAAAATAATTAAAATTACTATTTTGGATCTTTTAATAAAAGGTTTTGGTTTTCAAAGGGAAAAGAAACATTTAAATAAAGATTATTTTATAAAGCCAAATTAAACCTTGGCCAAAATTTTGAAATAAAATGTTTTGTTTTGATAAAAATAGTAAAGGTTTATTTAAATAAAATAATAAGGATTTAATATCCAATTTTATTTAAGTAAAGGCCCTTCCCATTTTAAATAAACACTAAAACTTATTTATTTATTTTAAATAAGTTTTCTAAGTATTTTATTTTATTAAATAAAACCTACTGAAGTGTTTTGGTTTTATTTTAGATTTAAAAATAAATATTTTAATAAAACAAATCCTATTTGATTTAATAACTAAGGTCCATTCTATTTAATTATTAATGGAACCTAAAATAAAAATGTTATTTTGTTTTAAACAAGATTTCCAATTATCTTTTATTTTCAAATAAAACCTACTGATTTGGTTTTGAAAATATTTGGTTTTCAAATGGAGTTTTTATTAAATAAATCAAACCCTATTTGATTAAATAACTAAAGGGCCATTTTATTTAATTAATGAATGGATCCTCAAAATGAATAAAAATATTATTTTTATTAAGGAATTTTGGATTATGCTACTGAACAGAACCAAGTTCAAAAGTTGTGAAGTGTGGTGTTTGTTTGAATTGATTTAGTTGATTGGATTGTTTGTTTGAAATTCAAATCAGTAAATAGAAATGGAAAAAGATAAATCAATCAGACAGAAAAAATAAGAACAAGTCGACCCAGCCCAGCCGGCCCAACTAACCCAGCAGCAGCCCACCTAGCCCACCTCACCCTCGCCCCCGAACCGTTTTTCTTCACCGCAGGAACAACCCGCAAGGCCACTGACTGGTGGACCTCCCTCACACTTCTTTTCCCACTGATCAGCCGACCCCACCGCCACGTCTCCCTTCTTCCCCACCCGCAGACGACGCCCACCCCTCGCTGGCTGTTGCAGACGGAATAACTCCGGCGTAATACGCCTTAATCACGCGTTGAATCAGCCCCTTGACCACGCAGGATAAATAGTCCGCCTCCCCTCTTCCGTTTCCCCCAGACACCCCTCCTCGGCACGCCCCCAGGCTGACGGATTATGCTCAAACACCGCCACTGTCCGACGATGCTCCGGCGAGAATTCCGGCCGTGTCCTGCCACCCCTCGCCTCCTTAAGCACACTCACATACTCTCCTAGCCCTGGCGCTTCTCCCGGCGCTTTCCATTCACCCGCGGGCGCCCCTGAGCATCGGCAACGACGACATCAAGCGTGCGCCGCCGTCTGCCTTTCCTCCGTCGAGCATTCTAGGTGTACTCCGACCACCCCGCGCCTCCTAGATCACGCACACAGCATCGCCTTGGTCTTGCGCATCTGAACATGCTCCTGTCTTGCCTTAGGGCGATCTGCAGCGACGACTCCGACCGTCGCCACCGTCTGGCTTAACTCCGACGAGCACTTATGGTAAGCATCTGTCCACCCCTTTCCCTCTCGTTCAGGCATGCAAGATCTACTCTTCCTCGCGCGTCTAACAGACCTTTCATCTCGTCCTCCTGTGCCTTGTAGCCTCGCCCCCACCGTCGACCAGAGCCGCCCGATGCCGCCACCTACTCCGGCAAGCAATCCACATCGGACCAGAGCGCCCCTCGTCGAACCATCGGCACGTTGAGCATCGTCGTGACCTCCTGAACCCGGTGAGCATCCTCCCCCTCTTCCTCGCGTCCTATTTCGCCAGCGCCGCCGCCGACTGACCTCGCCGCCACCAGCAACCATCGCTGCGCCGCCAGAGTCTGGTCAGTACGATACCAGTCGTAGGATCTGGATCGAACGGATTGAATAGATCATTTAATCGCCGAAGGGGTACGTTCCCAGAACCGCACGATTCGTTTAGATACAACGCACCTCGCTGCTAATCCGGCCAAATCGGTACCAGCCAGTCGTTTTGCGCCACGTGGCCAGTTTTGGTTTAGAAACAGATTTGAAAACAGAATTATTTGTGAATTTCAAACCCTTGTAACTTTGGATCCACACGTCCAAAAATTACAAATTTTATGTCATTGGATTCGGGAGAGAAAGCCCTAGCCAACCATGCCCTTGGTTTAGTAAATAGTATCTATTAATCTATTTGTTTTTGCAGATTCATTTATGTGCTTGTTTAGATTAGAAAAATTGTTTCAAAATGATTTTAGGGTTAAAACTTTTGCAAAATGGTTTGTTGTGACCTTACTGACCCTAGGAACCAACCCATAATTTGGAAAATGGATTTGGTAAAGTTTAGGATGGAAAACTTGATTTAGTCATTTCTAGCTAAAAGAAAATAATGATTTTTGTTATGAAAATGATTTTGAGTAAAAACTTTGGGAAAATGGTTTAGACCAAACCTACTGACCCAAAACACCAAGTTTTGCAATAGCAACTCATTTGGTGAAAAACATAAAGTTTTGCTTTGATAAAAAATCATTTTCACCACATAAAATAATGATTAGATTTAAAAATGGTTTATAGACCAAAACCCTTTTGCAAATGACTTTGCCACTTTGGAAAATAACCACTTTTGACTTTACAAAGTTTAGAAGCCTAGTGGAGACCACCTTTGCAATTAGAACCATCTTTTGCATGCTTGCATGCATTACTTTGACTTTGTTATTTTATGTGATGTTTTGCTTGATTGGTAGATTAAGTTTGTGCCTTGCTTGATTGAATTGTAGTGACTTGAAGAGTGTGATTGTTGCAAGGACAAGGAGTGAACCTATACCCTCTACCAAAAAGGCAAGTGATGCTTCATGCTTTCTATCCCATTACTTTCACTATGCATTAGTGTTTTTGCTAAGTAAAACCTGCATGAATTTTGCTAAGTATAAACCTTACTATAGGAAAACTAGTAGATGAAACCTTAGTGGAAATCTTCCTAAGTTAAGATTCCTATTACAATCAAGCTTAGCCTAGCTAATAGAAAACATGGGTGGAATATATATATTCACACTATGGAAAAATATTCTAAGTCTGAGGACTTGTGATTTTGTCTAATAAAACAACTAAGTTAATGAATCACCTGGGTGGAATGGGCTTGCTTGGTGGTTTTTGGTTGAGTGGTTCACAAGGCCATGGACTTGGCTTGTGTATCTCACTTGTGGTATGCCACCCAGGCACAAAGAGATTTGAGATGTCAAATGTTGAGAAGCTTCAAGTGCAACCACTTGGCAATATGGGCTCTGCCATGATCATATAGGTTGCAAGAACTTAGCCATATGGACAGTGGGTGGTAGTGTTTGATAGGTTGGAACGCGTCCATTTTGGTCTAAGGGAAGGCTTCTGAAAGATCTTGTCTTGGGAAACCAAGTCTTGTGGGGAAAGTGCACCACCTCTGCAGAGTGTAAAATCTAAGTACTTAGCCATGTCCCTGGTAAAGGACAATTTGAGCATCAAGACATGGAAGCAATCAAGAATCTCATCATTCAAATTTCTAAGTTAAAACTTGTGGATTGAACAAGGGTTGTTTGAAATATTCAATCTTTGATTGAGAGATGCCTTGTAAAGGATCTTCAATCTTGGATTGAGAAAAATGATTTTACAAAGAAAAAACTTAGTATTTTCAAATATTAAGGAAAAATCTATTTTGAGCAATGCAAGCCTCAACTCCACTTAGCCAAATGCATATAGATGTTAGACTCCACTATACTATCATAGTATCACTTGCCAATACAATTCAAATGTATTGACCCTTGTGGCTGTAACTTGTAATGTTGCAGGTTTGATTGTTTTTAGTGAAGATTGATTGATTAGGATTACAAAGTCTACAACCAACATCTGCCTGTGGCACTTTGAAGATGAAGGACCCATACTTATAGTTATTCCGCTGCAATGTAATGTAATATCCAAATGAGCTATGTTGATGTAATAAACTTATATTATTCCTGGTTATAAAGTTATATTATGACCTTTGTTTCTTGATATTAAATCTTAACTGTGGATGCTAGCTATTGATCCAGGGACTAGCATTGTAAACACAGGGGGCTCTATCTTATTAAAGATTGGAACCCCTACAATCTTCTTCCTCCCCTCATTATTTCTCTCAACCTCTCTCTCCAAAACTCTCAAAACCTCTCAAGAACTCTCAATTCTTCATGGATTTCTTTTGTTTGAGTGTGGTAATTGATAGACCGGTATGTTTCTCTCCCTATCCATGCTTTATTATCAGAATTCCATGGTTGAAATCTTCTCATTGAATTAGTGGATGAACTCAAGCTTGATTTATTTTCTACTTTAATTTCTCACGTTAGGATTGAATTCCTCCACGTAGAAACTATATTCCAAAGGTTTTATGTTGAAATTTCTTAGTGCATCAAGATGAACAAGCTCGGTGGTATTTTTTGCAAGAGCAACTGCCAACGTGGAGGGATCGGGGATCCGAGCTGAGCTCGACAACAATTATGCCATGGTTTTGGCAAGGAAGGTGCTGCCCACGCGATGGGCTGACAATGGCTTCCTCAACTCAACCGGGTTGAAAGGGGACTTCGACTACCTGTGTGCAAATGCAGGGCTCACCAGCCTCGGCAACACCGGCCACCACACTTACGAAGGGCTCACCCATGATTTCCTTGCCTCCTTCTACGACGACTATAGGGAAAAAGGTAATGCATGCATGATAAATTTCATCGTTAACCAACGGTCATATCAAATTACCTATCAACAATTTTGCGATGCTTATGGATTCCCTCAAGAGGGGTAACCAACTATTACAAACCTGTATAGCACCTCAAGTGCAACTTCTTGGGAGGTTGTTTCTATTCAGTGGTACCAGAAGAAAATGTCCACCATTCAGAACCCAACCATCCGTTACTTTGCTATGTTTCTTGCTAACTCCTTGTTAGGAAGAGGAGATACCGGCTTGATGGCCAACGCAGATATGGCCATGATCACCAAGGCGCTATTCCCTAATGCGCCGCAGAGTCCCACTCCTGCAGCTCTATTCCTCCAGCACCTCCGCCACCAGAGCAGCAAAACAAAAGGTGATATTCATATCAGTGGGATGGTAACCCACCTAGTCCAAGCACTTGAAATTGCAATTCCTATTGCACAACCTATTGATGGATCCATACTTATGGATGTCAGATATGTTACTGCTTGTGGCTTCCTCTATGTTTACCGAGTTAATAGGAGGCTCTGAGCCTATCGGTTTGGTTATCTTAATGATATGTAGGAGGGTCAGATACCATTGCCTTGCCTGCAAGCCTTCGAGGTTCAGGGAAGTGACAACTGGATCCTCACCAAGGACCAAGTGACTGAAATTATGGCGGAGCTCTATCCGGACTCCGATGAAGAGGAAGAAGGAGGGCAGAAGGAAGAGCAGGAGCAGAAGCAGGAGCAGGAGTACAATCCTGATTGGGAAGGACAGTAGCATGAGGAACATCATTGGGACCAATGGCCCAATCAGCCACAACAGCAACAGGAATTCAACAATGTCCCCTATCAAGAATTTTTGCAGCTCAACCAGCGCGTTGGGGAGATTGATCAGACTCTTCATGGAGTTAGTGATGATGTGAGTGCTTTAACTCACACCTTTGGTAACTTCATGAACTACTTCCCTGACTACTACCAGCAGCACCACCAGTCGTCACCAAATGATGGCAACAGCCTAAGTTTGGGGGAGGTTTTTGAAAACCTCCAAACTTGCATTCATATTTTTGTTTCTTCTTTTGATTTGTTTTATTTTCCAAGAATAGCATGTTTACTTTCAGTTTGCATTATTAAAACCCAAAACACAAAAAAATTAGTGTAACTTTCAATTGCAATTTGTTTCTTCGTTTTTCTCGGAGATTGCTCACTTTTGAGGTGACTTGGCAATAGGGAAATATAGAGAGAATTCGACTTAAGTACGGGAACGAAGCAAGCAAGAGGAGGTATCGCATTACTTTCATCACCTCTCTTGCAATTTTAAATTGGTGCTATAATTATTTACTCGCTTGCACTTGAGTCACTCCCCACCTAGTTTGTTATCATAGAAATTATATTCTCTTGACAGTGTCCTTTTCTAACTTTGAAACCTTGAGCAATGAACTTGGTTAAAATAATTCCAACATTTTTACAACAAGAAAAAGCATCCAAGAGATGACTTGAGTCCATGTTTAGCCCAAAATATTTGATTTTAGAAACTACTCAACCCCTCTGAGCTTAAGGTAAATAGACTCGATAGCACACTTGAATGAAATTGTCTGATAAATGGATACTTCTAAGTAGTAGAAATTATGCCACTGATTTTTCTAATAATTATAGTAGGATATTGCTTTACGCGTGTCACTACACATACTGTCATACTCCATGGGGAACTATTAACTCCGCTGGCCAACGAACGATCTAAATGTGGGAAACCACTTGATTTTGGCTATGAGTTATGTAAACGTCTGTAGCTGCAAAGCTATGATGTGTAAAAAATTTAGTCTCCTCGTGGTTTTACATTCCAAGTGAAGTTGTAGTACTCCTCTGACCCACTATTGCTCAATAGCTATCTATTGGCATGGTCACGAGTGCACAACACAACCCCAATTAACATGTTAAAAATAGTGGCATAATTTCTCTATGAAAAGAGTTGAAATTTTTGGAAAACAAGGAAAGGAAAAAGGTGCTTTGAGAGTCTTGAAATTTTGACGTGGGAGTAGATGAGTTGTTCTTAAATTAAATGTTCTTGGTGCAAATTTGAGTACTCTTAATTGATTAAAGGAGCAAGAGCAAAAAGTTTTCATCTCTCAATATAAGAGAGACCAAAAATATTTGTTTCACTTTCCTAGCTAAACTCTCGACATTCTCTCGAGCATACGATTTATTTGCTAGCAAGATATGTGTGTTTAGGAAGTGAACTCAGTGAAATCTTCTGAATACTTGTATTATCATGTTTAGGATTGCAAGAAACATGAAGGGAAGAATTTGGCACCAATTCAAGCTTGCAAGTTCTTTTATTTCAGTTTTGAATCTCCGCTATCCTTTCTTATTTCCTTGTCACTCGAGGACGAGCAACACCTAATATTGGGGGAGTTAATAGCTATGAGATTCTACACATTTTTTATGGCTTCTATCAATGTTTTCGTTTGGATTTTATGGTTTTCTAGCTTCACCTAACGATAATACTTTGATAGCGAAGAAAACTTGGTTTTTAATGTGTGTTTCAGGTTCTGTACGTCAACAGAGGGATTTAACAGCAAAAGCACAATATTTAGGCGAAAACAAGCAGGTCCCTTTTGGAAGCAATCAAGGAGAATTCACTGGAAGTTTAACGACCAACTATATCGTCCGGCACCGTATAGTTGCCATCTCCTTCGTCTTACTAAAAGGGACAACTTTCATTAAGAGTCCAAGGTCGAAAATAGAACACACGAGCCGCCACACCATCTAGAAGGGAGAGAGAAGGAATCGGGAGAAGAAGGGGAAAACGTTCTTCATCTCGCTCAACGATCTTCGATCTCCTAGCCACCACACCTCCATAGCCATACACTTTGCAAGATTAGGGTTTGATATTGTTCTTCCTATCTTGAATTGTGTTGGATTTGATTCTATTTCTTATTGTGGATCTCCACGGTAATATCAAGAAGAACTCCCTTTATTTAATTATATCGATGATGCTTTCTTCTCTCATGTGTGCATAAGTTCCCTTGGACATGGGAGATGTAGGGGATTGGTGAGATGTGATGTGCCTACACAATTTCCATCAAGTTTGTGGTTAATTATAATTACTATATTATGTGTGCTTGACTATCTATTGGATGCTTAATGTCTGTTGTCCAATTAAGGGCCTAGACAACTTGATGCTTTGTTCTACATAGATAGAATCTTGTTTGCTAGTAGACCGACGTCCCTCGAGTGACACGGGGATATCAATGGGAAACTAGTTTGACTTGAGGATAACGGGGAACCACCAATATTATTGCATTAGTCAGATCCAAGGAGCTTAATTGCTAAGCAACCTGAAGGATCTTAATCGTCTAGCGACTGACCATGGTTGTGGTAAACAGGCTAGTGGGATTATTGAAGTTGGAATGAAATCTACCAAGAGGAGTTCCAGCTAATTATGGGTTGTTCGCCTACACACATACTTATAAGATTATAATTGTTACACTTATCACTCATTCACTGGCACATTCACTATCACCATGAACTGAAACTCCCCGCGCCTACTTCGTCATCTTCATAAAATAACAAACAAATCATACTTTATTTTTTATGTTTTTTATTTCTGAAGTTTATATTTTAGTTTTATTTAAGTACTTCCATTTACACCCAAATTCCATTCTTATTCTCAACACTTGCAGTCAATTCAGTCGAAGACCTGTGACAACTTCGGGTGCGACAAAGACTTCACCAATAAACATTTACCTTTGGGCTCCCTATGGGATCGATATCTAAACTTTGAAACTGGCTACAAACAACGTGTGCACTTATAGTCATCACGCTGCCGGCAGGCAGGCCGCAGGGTGGCTGGCCCACCCGGGCGCACCCTGGGCCGCCGCGCGGAAGCTCGACGGCCGGGCCGCTTTGGGCACCAGGTGGCCCACCCAGCTTGGCCATTGCTGCATGCCACTGCTACTGTCGTTGGTTGGGATAGCGCGAGGCTGGTGGCCTACCCAGCCAAGCCTCAAGCTCAGCCGGCTACAGCCCCTCTTTTCCCCTTTTTTATCCTTTTAGTTCCGCATGGCTCACCTAAGAGGGAGGGGACTTATCCCTTCCCCTATATAAAGAGGTGCCCATGGGTGGGATTAAACACACAAATTGAGATATCCCCTTTGGCTGGAATACTCCTCTCTCTCTAAAGTAGCATCTTCTAGTGTGCGGTCCCAAGTCCGGACTGTACAGGCAAGGTGTTCTCTTCTTCAGCATGCCTTTGTGTTGCCGGGATTCTAGCCAGGAGGACTACTTCCGCAACCTCGGCGGGATTAGAGCCCGGGAGTCGTTGTCTTGCACCATATGCCTATGGAAACTCGCTGGGGCTATTGAAGCTTCTAGGCCATCATGCGAGGACCTGGACAAGGGGTAACGTGGGAAGAGCTTCGCAACCTTGAGGTCGGACGGGTACAACTACATCAAGAGTGCCTCTGCATGAGCGTTACGCTCTCTCTGTCTTCAAGGGTATGTTATTGCTGTCTTCCTCCATTACTGCATTACTAGTTAATAGGTCTTGGGCTATTAGGGTTTCCCGTATAGTAATATTTTTAATTTTCTGCATCAGAACTCCAACAGATCTGGTAATTTGCAAAGTAGCCCCTGTAGTTATACTCTTAATTGCAAATCGAGGTCCCTATAGCTGAGCCTTTTCTGGATAAGCCCTCCATCCTTTAAAACTGAACCCGCGGTCCTTCACTAGTATTTCTAATTACTAGAGATCCCTTGATTTCAATATTAGCCCCTAGACTTTTCAAATTCAGTCAAACGTAAGTCAAAGTCAACTAAAGTCAAAACTTTCAAATAAATTCGAATTTGACAAAAGTCAAAACATGAAACTTGTTTGTTATTGAATTCTAAACATGATTCTACCCTCTGTTATTTTTGCCACATAGTAAAAATTAATAAATGATGTTGGGATATAAATAAATGCTTTGATAATGATTAAATCCTAACTTTTATTTGAGAAATACAAATCATGCAAATGCTATATGTTTTTTGATTAGT
Organism: Avena sativa; assembly: GCA_916181665.1. Taxonomy (NCBI): domain Eukaryota; kingdom Viridiplantae; phylum Streptophyta; class Magnoliopsida; order Poales; family Poaceae; genus Avena; species Avena sativa. Next base: position 88,004,593 of record OV702284.1, read on the forward strand.
AAAATTCCCAGATTCATAATATGACCTCTAAAATTAGTTTGAACAATTAAAAAATTCGAAAATTGTTTTAATGCAATAAAAGGCTTTTCTTAAATAATTCATAACTTTTAAACCATAATTCCAAATTCGACAAATGATATGTCTAAATCGATCAGCGCAATGAGCCCTTTCCAACTATGCATTCTATACTTGCAATTGCATCATGGAGAACTTGTAAAATCATAACTGTTTATGCTAGAAAAACATGATGAATAAAAATTGGGAAATAATTATTTCTTGTTAATAATGCCTCACTAATATTGTATGATCAATGTGCTATGCAAATGACACCCGCTTAACAGGGTTTGCATTGTTAAATTTCCATGTCATGCATCATATCATGATCATGCCGATTTTTTGCATTAGTTGTAAGTGTTGCATCGTTTGTTCCTTTAGTACTTTGCTTCCTCCCGGATAGGACTATGAGATGTTCCAATCTTTGACAAGTTATTTGGATAATGTATTGTCGTGGTATTTCTGATGAGTACGCCATGGAGGGGTCCTCACAGTGCGTGTTTAGATACATGGGGTAAGGCGGAAGGTTGGCGGGTACGAGGTAACATAGATTACCTAGGTTTAGATCCCACGATGGTGGCAGAATCCTACACCAGCTATAAATCACTATAATGGCAAATACACCAAGTTATGGGGATCGGTTCGTTGTGCACGATATGAGTTGAGTTATTCCCTAAAGGCTCCTCTAGGTCCGGCTTATAAAGACACCAGATCCTAGGGTTATAGGGAAAGTCCTAGCCGGACAGGTCACAAAGTCCTCCACGATATACAACTAGTCTAACGTGTCTTGCAGTCCAAGGCTCTGGGTATGCTAGTGACTCCACCGTAGCCTTCCTTTATCCGGCATGGGCCTCCCTTCTAGATCCATCTAACTGGGCCGCCCAGCAGACCATAGGCCTTGCTACTGACTATGGGCCACCCGGATTATCCGGATTAGAGACATGCAATGGTGACACCCATTTAGCATATCCCCAAACAGTTTCCCCCGGAGTCGTCTTGCCTCTTCAGGTTGAATGCTCTATCTAGAAGGATGTTGGCAAATCGTCAAGCAATATCTTGTAGTCCTCCCAAGAACCCTGCGATGTTCTCCGTCTTCAGCACATAAGTCGGAGAACCGCTGAATCTTCCATCGTACTCTTCTAATAGCCGGATGGGATCCGTCCATGCCGGAATCTTCAGATGGGACTGTTCACCTGCCTTTGACAGTAGAGTGACGTAGACCATAGGTCAGCGATGCCTCATAACCCACACATGCAGAGAACGTAATCATAGCCGTTTTTCCCGCGTGAAGGATATGAAATGTTGGTGGCGGCCGTAGTTACATGGCGAAATTTCCATGCACGCTTGCACACGCACTTTCCATGCAGCAACCATTCGATCAACTTGCACGAATCTTGATGCCGAGTACTATACATTATAACCACGGTGACTTTTATCTTTTCACCTCATTCTTCCTCGCATCATCTTCTTCCTCTAGCCAATGTCTCCTCGAGCTCTCCGCACGCGCAGACAAAACCCTAGTTTTACTTCAAATCCACAGTCATCTCTCATCCATACCAATGGATAGTAGCAGCACTCCGTCCATGGTGGCTTCGGGGGAGGCAGCGACCAAGTCAACGGGCTCAGTCCACGTCCCTCCAGAGAGCGTGGTGGTGCCATGCTCCGCGGTGGTAGAATCCACCGGTGGCGACCATGTTCCAGCGGGGCTGGAACCACTGGAGGAGGAGAATTACTCCCATAAGGGGGAGTGGCATGGCTCGGACATCACCGAGAATGATATCAAGGATATGCTCGCTGAGGGGTACCTCCCTATGACGGAGGGCCTGGTTTGGCGGGCGGCGCCGGCCGGCGAGGTCGCCGCTTCTCCCCTAGACAGAGAAAAGGTATACCTCAAAGCCCAACTGGTGCATGGCGTCTCCCTCCCAATCTCTGAATTCTTCATAGAAGTCCTTGGCCACTTCCGGGTTCACCCTCAGAACCTATCTCCGAATAGCATCCTCGCGCTTAGCAACTATGAGGCGCTTTGTGAAGGTTACCTAGGAATCAGGCCTAGGTTAGATCTGTTTATTTACTTATTCACCATGAAGAGGGAAGCCGGAGTGAGAAAGGAGGAGCTTAGGAACTATGGAACCATTAGCTTCAAGATTCGGCCTGGCTGGCGGCTCCCCGACATTGTAGGGCATGAATATTTCAAGAATTGGCAGAGGACGTATTTCTATGGCCCAGATATCCCTCTAGCTGGCCGAGAAAAAACGTACCCGGACTTTGTCAATGAAACTGCCGCTAAAGCCCCGACATGGAGATCCCAAGCCCTGCTTCCCTCCGACAACGAAGCCTCTCGCGCTGTAAGGTGGATCGAATGGCTCATAGAGACGAGTTTGTTCGGGTTGGACCTAGCCATTTGCTGGTTCATCAGGCGGATCCAGCCTCTACAGCATCGCGTGAAGCTTATGCACGAGTATTCCAAGGATAGGAAGGATAGCCTCCGTATCTCTGAGGACAAATTTTCGACTGACTCCATCAAGATTCGCCTCAAAGACATAGTCAAGGTGAAGGAAAGGAAGCATGGCTTCACCATCACCTATGACATGTTCGAGGGCGGCACGTGCCCAGAGGTACTCATTTATTTTCCGTGTATGACATATACTCTAGTTCTTTCGTCTTTCCTTAACCTTTGTGTCTAACACTTTGGAATTCACTTAACAACTAAAGAATCTAGATGAAGGTCGCATGGCTACCCAACTCTACGATCCCAAGATGAAGGAAGTCACCATCGTGTCTGATGACTAGGTCCCGCTATCGTGAAAGCGGAAGAGCTCCACCTCTAATGCTGCCAACGGAGGCAAGAGAAAGAAAATGGAGAGTGGAGCCTCCAAGAGATCCACCACCTCCCTAGAGGCAGAGAAAAGAAGAATGATTGGTATCCTGTTAACCAAAGCACCAACCGTTGTGTAAGCTACTTTTCATCCGACATTGTCCTTTACTCATCTTATTCCTGTACTTATACTTTTTTGCATGTTTCAGGAAGAAGGCCAGAATGAGTTTGAAGAAGACCTCCAAAACATCGGGGGATTCTAAAAACATCAAAGAAATGTTTGTCCAAGCGTCTCCCGCCATTGCCCCTCTGACTCCGAGCGTCCAACCTACTGCCGCACCAACAAGTTCTCCAGAAAAAGTAGCGTATGAACCTTCCGCCATGGAAGTGGACCCAACTCCTTCTCAGGAGGTTCCAGACGTTGCCGCGGAGCCCCACGTTGTCGGTGAGCAGACGACACAGGAAAGCACATCCTCTAAAGTGGCTGAAGCTCCGGCTAAGGATGCCACTGGTAGCGGTAAGGCGGTGGTGGAAGGCGGAACTTCTGTCGTAGGCAGAGCCGTTGCACCCAAGACGTCAATAGACCTTCCCAAGATCGTCTACCTGGTGCTTACACTGAGTAGTTCGACTTTGGCTCCTGGTGCAGCGCTGACTTCTCCCACGTGCGGTCTCGAGGAGCTGCTCAAACAAGCAGAGATCGTCCGTGTAAACACTCTTGCTTTTAGAAAGATATTCTTCGAGAGCGCCAGCAACCTCAAGATCATCGCACTTGTAAGTTTTATATGCCTTTTTCATTTCATATTTAGTATCCCACTATAGCCCCCGAGGATTTAGACGGAAAACCATAGGTCTTTGGGTCTGAATGCTCTAAGAGTGACTAAGCTAGAAACTTTGCACTGTAGCCCCCAAGTATTTAGTTTGAATGAATTATTCCGACTAGATACTTTTAGAGTAGCATACGAAGTGTTTGTAAATTTCAATACTGTATCCCCCAAGCCTCTAGTTGAAACATAATTAGTTCCGACTATATGCTTAAAGAAAGACTAAGCATATCATTGGGTTTAAAAAACTCGTAATGTAGCCCCCAAGCCTCTAGGCGGATATTTATCCGGCTAGATGCTCCAAGTAGACTAAGTAACTTTTGATCTCTTTGCGGAATGAGAATACTCGGAGGAACGCCGCCAACTACAAGTTCCACAAGATGCATGCAGATCTTGAAGCTGAAAAGGGTAAAACTGCCTTCTTGAAGGATCAAATCAACAAGAGCAAGAGTCTATTTTTCTTATCAATTTCGCACTCAATATTGGTCTTGTGCCATTAACTTCCGACTACTCATTGTGCTTTGTCATTTTCCAACTTGCAGAAGCCATCGCCAATGCCAAGGATATTGTCGAGCAATCCAAGCACATACAAGAGCTGGATAGAAAAAAAAATCTTGAAGCAGGAGAGAGCGGACTCACTGAAAATGCATGAAGATGCCCTGGCCGCCATGCAAGAATCCGTGAACATGGAAACCAACCCCCTTAAGGAGGAAATTGCAGTCCTCAAGGAACATCACAAAGACTCGCAACCTTGAGGCTTACAAGACCCTCTAAAAGGAACGTGATTCCATGGCGAAGACTCTTCAGCAAGCTGAGGATAGAATTTTTGGTAAGCATCCTCCGTCTTGTACTTCTGTAAACCAGTTACTCTAAACTTATGCTATATTGAACTCATGTACTCAATCATTTGGCCGCAAATGCAACTCCTATTGGTTCAACCAATAATCCTCCTCGGCCAAAGGAATGCATGGTTCTTGCTAGCAATTTCATTAGCACCGCCATCACCCAGGCAAAGGAAATTGCCAAGCCCTTAGTCATCAATATCAAAGTACTGGACTCCATCATGAAGTACTCGGAGATCTTGCACCAAGCCCCCGAGTGTACCATAATCTGGAAAGCTTCATGTACCCGGGCTGGTGCAAGGATGGCACTGTCTATGGTCAAGGCTCACTACGAGAATGTCGACATCGACACGGTGACCTCTAGCTTGCCCGATGTAGACGATGACGGTCAGAAGATCAATCACGGAGCTATCTGGTCATCGCTCACCGGCTACGACACCAGGGTTGCCAAGTTGGTGGGATGCAAACACCTTTGTGCCCCTTGAGGTAGTTGACGCCGACCAAGCCAGCTCCTCCGAGTCCCTCAAGGCTGCCGACTTCAATGATGGGCCAGATGACTCTCCTGCGGCCGATGACGCTACCTCGAAGTCTCCTGCACCAGAGGAATGAAAACACCATGTAATATTTTTTACCTCTGGATGTTTTGTATGTATGCGGAAAATAATGGGTTAATCTGAAGGCGAAAAACCATGAGTATTAGCTTCCTGTTACTTAAGAACTAATTCCAGCATGTATATATTTTTAATCAAGTGTTGGCTTATCCATTACTCTGGTTTTTATGCTTGACTTTTCGTGAGTCGGAAGACCCTTAGTAAGAACTATGCGCTCAGGCGATGATACCCAATGCCACCATAAAAAACTAAGCAAATTTCGCTGACTTCGAGTGCCAAAAGTCACTAATCTAGAATCCATATAAAAATAACAAAGAACGTTTAGACCAGAAAACTTAAGCCAACGCCCGTAGGCGGAATTTTCACAAGTGCAAATGCAAAACTTGCGCATAAAGTTTTTATACGATCCAAAAATGAACACTAAAGGAGGTAAAAGACTCAAGTATATGAGTGAACCAAAGAGCTTTATTTCATTGATCATATAAAAGGTACACAGCAGATAGTAAAAATATGCTAAGTGTAAAAAGGACGTAGTTGTGCTATGTTCCATGGCCGATCAAGCTCCGGGTAGTCATCATCCGGGTCACATCAGTTACGCTTATGATCCTCGTTTGATCTATCCTCTAGTTCACGATTGTCAATGATGTAGTAAGAACCATTGAGTAGCGCCTTGCTTATGATGAACTGTCCTTCACATGGCGGGGATAATTTGTGTGACTTCCTCTACTTATGTCGGAGCACCAGATCCCCCTATTTAAACGAGCGATGCCGAACGCGGCGACTATGGTAGCTGCGTAGCTTCTGCTGGTAGATGGAGGATCTTTGGCATGCCAATACATGCTCTTCCTTGAGAAGTTCCACATCTAGGCGCCTGGATTCTTCAGCGTCATCCTCGTCGTAGGCGGTAACTCTTGGTGAATCATGAAGGATGTCGGAAGGAAGAATTGCTTCTGCTCCATATACCATGAAATAAGGGGTGTAGTCGGTGGATCTGTTGGGAGTAGTTCGTAAACTCCACAAAATAGATGGTAACTCCCCTGCCTAGGCTCCAGATGCTCTATGTAGCGGTGCCTCTAGATGTGGCTTGATTCCCTACAGAATTAATCCATTGGCCCGCTCAACTTGCCCATTAGATAGTGGATGTGCCATAGATGCCAAATCAAGTCGGATGCCCTTCTCCCAACAATAAGCTTCCACTTCTCCGAGTGTCAAGTTGCTACCATTGTCGGTGATAATGCTATGTGGGAGAGCTAACCTCACCACTAATCCCACACAAACCTAAGGGCAGTTGCCCCATCAAGCTTTCTAATGGGTTTAGCTTCTATACATTTATTGAATTTATCAACTGCTACAAGCAGGTGCATAAACCCACAAGGTGCCGCCTATAATGGACCAACCATGTCTAGCCCCCAGACTACAAATGGCCAAGTTATTGGTATTGTTTGCAATTCTTCAGCTGGTACATGTGGTTGTCGGGCATAGTACTGGCATCCCATGCATGTGTCAACCAGCTTGTCGGTGTCCGCCTTCGCGGTCAGCCAGTAGAATCCTTGCCGAAAGGCTTTGGAGACCAAAGATCGAGGAGCGACGTGATTCCCGCAATCTCCGAGATGTATCTCACAAAGGATTTCAATAGCTTCTTGCTAGGAAACACACTTTAGGTATACACCAGTGGTACTTCTTTTATAGAGCTTTCTATTGATTATGGTATAGCCCTTTGACATGGATATACCCTATGGGTGCATAACATTGGTATACCCGGTCCAGCCCAAGGAAGGCCCACGTAAGGATTTGCAGCCCAGGAAGATTTCGGGTGGCCCAAGCCCGTGGGGAATTCGACTCCTTAGAGGACAAGTCTAGATTAGATAGAGTTTCAAAGAGTATCGACCCTAATTTGTAACCGACTCGGCCTATCCCGAGACCTGGCTATCAACACCCGAATTTTTAATCCCAGATGCCTATTATGCCATACATCTCAATCCCAGGATTACCATTTTTTGCGAGACATAACAAATTGGTACCATAGTTCATCATCCATTACAAACCATAATAAAGGTCTTACAAATAAAGGATATCATGATCCAGTCTTAATACAATCAACCAGCAGAATAATATAATAACGGTAGCATGTGCGACGTTCCACCTTCAGGGTCATAGGAAATGCTGACGATGGGAGATGATCCAGTTGTCCTAGACTTCCTGTTGTCCATCATCCTGGTAGTTCTCCTCATAGTCTGGCCATAGGAATAGCCAGGGACAAAGCCATGAGTACTCTTTAAGTACTTGCAAACTAAGACTAACAAGTGAAGTGGTTCAAGTAGGAATACTAAGCTCTAGGTTGTTTTGCAAAAAGCCAGGTTTATCTCTAGCTGAGTTAAGAATTAAAGAAAACTAGTTTAGAGTTTTATAACACCTAAGTGCGTACTTAAGTTTCATATCACAACCCTGTTGTGGTCAAGTTAAGTCATGATTCATTTCACAAGTCATTTTGACAACATCTAACGACAGAACAGTATGGCCACTCCAACTATCCATCACCGCAGACGCAGCTATTCAAATAGTTTGCCACTCTACAGAGGTGGTACACTTTCACCACAATATTCGATACATCCGTCAGGAACAATCCTGAATCACCATACTCAGTATGCGGATAATCAATTCTAACCTTTCAATTACATACCCTAGTATAGGCACATCTCCTATGAGTTTGGACTCCCAACCATGACGATCTGTCATCTTGGGAACTGCATAGGTGGTCAATCATCATGAGGTAGCCTCAGCTCAAACCTCAGCCGCAAGGGAAGCCATACTAAGATATATAAACTTCCAATCAAGCCCTACCCAAATTCGGGTATTGTGGTTGTACAGTAAAATTGGAATGGTGTCGCATCCGAACACAACCATCAGTTTTATAAAGGGCTAAGGCTCATGCCTCATCATTTTCATCATCAAATCATCTGGTGTTCATAACACATGTCAAAACATTTCATTAGAATGACTCATCATTCTAAGGTTTTCATAATCCTTTTCACAAAGTATTCCCATCTAAAGTGATCAAGTTTTATGGTTAGTACTAGCCACTAAAGTTGGGGGTAATCACTAATGAGGGGTGATAATCAAGTGTGACTCATCTAAGTCTAATCTCATGCCTTAGGATGACATCTAATTCTATCTAACTTAGGCCAAGTTCTATGCTCTTTATACTACCTCTAAAATCTTTCCAAAATTCACAAGTCACTAAGTAAACATAAATAAAAAGCTTTGATAAATAAATAAAAGAATAAAGCTTGCAAGTAAAACTGGGATTTGGTATAATCAAGTGGTATAAGAAAATATGTCTAATGCATATTTCATAGGTTAACTAGTGGTTTTAGGCTTGCAAGTAAAACTTTCATGGTTTTAGCTTAGCTTGCTAAGATAGTAGCTTGCATTGAGTAGTGGAGTGGTTTAAGTTCTCCCCTGCTTCTTCTTCGTAGTAGTCTCCTTCCTCTTCGTATCCTTGGTCGGTACTAGCATCTATAAATAAATACGAAGTGCACAATCACCAAACAATACTTAACAACTTCTATTTGGCACACAAAGGGTTTACACTAGATGATCTAGCATCATCACAAGGATTAAAGCAATAGTCTTATTCATCTTATTTTAGAAAAGTAATTTCTACTCATTAAAAACTACTTAAGATTTAATATTCTCCAATTAAACCATGGGATCATGTTGACACATGTCATCACCACATATTTTAATACTTGGGAATGTGATTTAAAGTGGTGTCACAATTTAATAATGTTTAACCTTATTATTTTAATTAATTAAAGTTACTAGAAATGCCTATGGGGCATTCTTTTATTACTTGTCCATTATTACTGCAAGTAAACCTAGATATTTATTTATATTCAGAAAGGTCTTATCAAATGTGATTTTTGAGAGTTTGAATCAACTCAAAAGCATTTATGGTTGAATTTTGAAAAATGTTTAAATGCAGAAAAGTCTCTGCCTTGTTATTTTAACTATAGGTGATCTCTTATTTCAAATGATTTGAATCCAACAGGCTTGGATTAAAAATTCCAATACCTTTCTGACAAAATTGGTTTCATGCAATTTGGTTTAGTGAATCTCTCTGAATTGATTTTTGAATCAACAGACAGAACTAGGGTTTGAAACTAAATGGAAAATATAATTTGAACTAACTGGGTTGCGCAGGAGAGTGACTGGGCCGGCCCACTACGCATAACATGGGCACGGGCTTCTGATAGATGGGGTCCACTAGTCAGCGGAACTAACTAAACGAAACGGTATCTATGAATCTGAGCCATACGGTCTAATTCTAATCTAACGGCTGAGGGTCATCATCGACGACAAGCTAATCCGACGAGGAACTAACCCTAATGCGGCCAGTGGGGGTCTGGGGAGGCTCACCGGGGCTCAGGCGATGGTCGGTGATGGGGAAAATGAGGTTATCGACAACGGCGATTCTCCTGGTACGAGCGGCGTCTCCTGGGGTGGTCGCAATCGACGGCGCCCTTCTCCTCCAACAGCGGCGGGCTCCGGCCAAATTCCGGCGAGAGAGAGCTCGCCTTGCTCCGGGAAGAAGTGGGAAGGATCAGTGAGAGGTGGCGAGTGAGATGGTGTGGAGAAATCGAGATGGGGAGGCCTCCTTTTATAGGCAAGCGAGAGGGGCAGCATGGCGTGGGCATAGGTCGTCGGAGGCGACAGTACAGGTGGCTATCGGCGTGGCTGAGGCTAGGGGACGGTGCGCGGTCTCCTGGCAGTGCTCAACGACTTGATGGCGCGGCAAGGGGCGGTGTGGTTCGATCGGGAACATGCGGTGCTCTGTGCGGTACCGACGGAGAACTTCGCGGCGTGCGGCGGCTACGGGGCACGGTCGAGGAAACGAGCATGTCTGGTGGTCTCCTGGGACGGTGGTGATCATGCTGGCGGGCAGCGAGGGCTCGAGGTGGTCGGGTTGAGTGGGAACGGCGCATGCACTGTGGTGCGCGTCGGCATGGTCGACAGCGGCGTGGGAACGGCGTTTCCGGCAGTTCCTCTCTCTGTCTTCGAGCTAGGGCTAGTCTAGAGGGGGAAGTGAGGCACGGGCGGCATGGTAGACAATGTTGGTGAGGCTGGCTACACTTGTAGCTTGCTGTCGACAGTGGGGGCGGCAAGTGTGCTCGGCCATGGTGGCCATTGATAGCATGGTCGTGTACACAGTGGGCTAGAGCTGCTTAGACAAGGTTGACGACCTACTGGGAGTGTGGTGAGGGCTGGAGATGGAACAAGTTTGGCAAGAACACTGATCCAAATAGTGTTTGTTGTTTTATTTGATTTGTGCTCAAAAGGTGTTTGATGAAATGGCCGCAAGAGATTTATATTTGAATTTTTGGATGAAATTTGGTGGGTGCATTGTTCACACACTAGATAGTCTCTGGTTGCTTGGATTTTCCAAGGTGAACTGGTTTGGTTGGGTTTTGAGACATGGTGATCTTACCATATGAACTAGATTCAATTTTGAATTGTCATTGGCATAGATTTGCAAAATGTTTCTGTGGGTTTGCAAGGTGGGCTTGGTTTCACTTTTACTTGGTCTAGAAAGGGGTGAAAAGAATTGTATATGTTTCTGTTAGAAATCTTGGACTAGAAACACTCAAATTGGTCTAGTGAACAAGATTGGCAAAAATGACAATTTGCTTATATGGTTTGTTTTTGAATTTCCCTTCATTTGATTCTTCTTGGAAATGATTTAGATTATTTTTTTCATCTTTAAACCAATCCTTGCCATTCAAACAATGACACAAGTCATTGCAAGCATTCATGCATTCATCACATACACACATACATTCATATTGATTTTAATTATCAAAAGTTTTTGTTAACCCTAAATTTGGGTGATTGGAATTTGATAACCTTGATTGATATTTTTTGGATGTTACATTGGCCTATCTATATAAAGTCCAGGATGGTACGACGATAAGTATCTCAACATCTCATACACACACCTCCACGCCAGATTGCATCTGCGCACCCGTGTAACCTTTGGTTCCACCATAATCAAGAATAGACAAGCAGGAGTAGGGTTTTCCGTCCGGGGGCCTGAACCTAGGTAAACCTCGTGTCCCCTTGCTGCGTGTATGTTAACCGTTCCACGAATTCTGGCATCCCCATCTTCTCCAAAACCCAAGTCCATAACAATGGACATTGACGAGTCGAACCCTCGTTAATTGGCGCTGTATGTGGGAAGCGGGGACGCTGATCATGAGGTCGTGACGGTTCCATCCAGAGTGATCTATGATTCCTCGGTGATAGAGATTCACCTCCTCTTCGGCGCCTTCAACTTCACCGCCCACTCACCGGCCACCTGAAATATTTCGAGTCCGTAGGCGACGGGCTCGAGATGCTGTTCAAGAGCTTCTGCTTCTAGGTGGGGCAGACCGGCACCCTCCGCCTCCCAGAGTGGGTGCCACTACCAATCATCACGCCCGCTTCATGGGTCCCACCCATCGACGCCCTGCATACGTCAACGTTGATGGGTGATTCGGATGACAACATCAGCTGCAACTCCGATCTGTGCAATCCCCCTTCGGATGAAGGAACCTACGGTTATGGATCTGAGAGATGCGGCAGCAGCGACCCACTCCGTGAGTGCTACATGTGCGCCGTCATCCACGGTGGCAACATAAAAAATGGAACCGATCACCAGCTCCGATCACCAGCTCATGGCCTAAACCCTAAAACCCTTCTCACCGGCGATCTCCCTGATCTCTGGTGATCTCTCCCATCCACTCCGATCACCAGCTCCACCACACCCCCTCTACATGCCTATAGGTTTTTTGGTCCCCTTTCCCTGATGATCCCTCCAACTTGGCGATGGAAAGTCTCCTACACCACGACGAAGGATCTTGATCGTGGGCGTTTGAAGGCGTATGATGGTGAGTTACATCTCTGGAAACCTCGTGATTGGCTTATTCTCATGAATGCCAAGGGATCTCCTTTAGGGGGAAATTATTGGTTGATGGAGAAATGATACGGATTGGATCTACTGCTAAGATATCGGATCACATTATTTCGGTTCTTTCTGATCTTTCTGAGCTTTCATTTATGGAGAAAAGATACAAATTGCTTCTAAGTTTGTTGGTTTCATGATTTATGCGCTACGCTCATTCTCTTGCAAACAGTTCAAATATTTCTTTCATTTATGGAGAAATGGAGGTCCTTTATGGTACAGGGAATTCATTGATTGGCAAAATGAATGTAATAAAGGTTGGACATTGATTAGTCCTAATAAGAAACAAACTGATCGGGCTTTAAATGCACTGAAGGAAAAGCTGGCTGCATCAAGTATCCGTAAGTCATCTATTGGACATCATAATCATCAGGTGAGGAAAAGAATATCCTTTGCTACAGTCGAACGCTATGATGCTTGTGAAGGTTATGAATATTCGTCTAGTAAAGAAGAGGCTATTTGTTATATGGAAGCCGGATATGATTGTCCCCAAATTCGAAAAAAAAATCTGGTGTTATTCTGCCTACTACCTTGCAGGGACCTTTGTCAAACATAAATTTTGGTACCATTTCTTCTATGGAGCTTGGGGAATCTTCAAAAAGCAGCTCTGATCATCCATCTATTACCAATAATAATAGCTCCAATAAGGATGTTGCTTTTGAAGAAATGATTGATGACATGGTTTATAAAGTTCTCAATTGTGGCAGATGTCTTTCTATGGGCCATAACACATCTCAATGTGTCAATGATATTCGATGTCGGACTTGCTTTCTCTATGGTCATGTAAAGAAGGATTGTCTAAATTCCAAGAGTCATTTTGGTAAACGTTGGGTTCCAAAGAAAAAAAATTACCTACCGGTTTGGACAAGGAGTCTAGTACAGACAAGGTTGAACAGTGCTTGGACTCTTTGACTTCGATATCCTCTTTTTCCTCCTCGAGCATCGCCTCTGACTCTTTTCCTTTGCAAACAAACCCTACCTCTAATATTTTGTCAAAGATCCTCCCGGCGACAATGGCGAACTTTCTGCTGGACCCGACAAGGTGGATTCCTGAAGGGCATCAGATTATCGACGGTGGTCCAACAAGACTGCCGAGGACATACTACACTCCCTCAGTGGTGCCACCCCGCCGTCACGATCATATTTGCATTGCTGAGTTGATGCCAGCACCGCCGCCGCAACATGAAGCCTTCTGGAGGCAGCAGGTCAGGAATTTCATTGTTCACAAGTTGCATAGGGCTGTTGAGGAAGTGCAGCCATGTCTGTTTGGAGTTGGTCTATTTGTGCTTCGCAATCAAGCTGCAAGATCAGCTCTGATTGATCATCCTCCGTTTCAATGGCACTTTTGTTAGTTTTTAGCGCATGATGATAGGCAAAATCACAGGGCTAAAGTAGGTTTTAGTACTGGGTGGTTAATGTTTCTTGGCTTGCCATTAGATTACAGGAACGATTATGACATTGCTAATGCAATTGGCACTTCTGGTAAATTTTTTTATTGGCACCAAGACCCCAATGTCCTTGAAAGAACTCTGGTGTATGCCTCTTACCCAGCTATTACAAAGGTTCCTAGAGATGTTGTGTTTGGTAACTAAGCTTCAGTTGGTGGAGTGAGGGAAGGATGGACTGTAGTCTGTTATATCCTGTCAACTCAATTTGTTGATGCCCTGCCCAATGATGAAGACCCAATTCCTTTTGATGGTAACCCACATCCCATGCCTGGTCACATGCATATGAATTTTAACAACTTTGTTGGACCACAGTACCCTGAAATTGGGTGGGATCATAATCATGAACAAGGTCCACATGACCAAGGTGGAAATGTTTAGCCTGAAAATCAAGATTTGCCAGACAACATGCATGATGAGGTGCAACATAAGAATCAAGATAATGAAGCACGACAAGAATAGGAGGTGGAGCAAGTTGATGATTCCATTATCATTGATGGATCTGATGATTCAGGGGGTTCTTTTAACAATGACAATGTGATGGCACACAATAAACTGATAATCAACCATGTTAGGATTGCCCCTATGGAAAGCATGCTTCCGCCTGCTTCATATGGTCCTATGATCCCACCCAGCATGCAGATGGATAAGTTACTACAATTTATGATCCCTCACTACTATAAGAAGGTTGGTCCTTCTTTCTTGTCAGTTAATCAGTTTTGCAAATCAGTTTTGGAAAAAAGAAAATGGCCAACTGCCTTCAATAGCCAATGTGAGTTCTCTGTCTCCTGGGATCATGAGAAAGCTAATCACATGATGAATATAAAGGTCAGATCAGTCAATAGCAGTTGTACCTCAGCAAACACCAATGAACAGCAAGTTGTCCCTGTTGCCTTTAATGCCTCCCCTCTCAGTGTTTCCAAGAGGAGTAGAAAGTCCTACACTAAACCTTCAACTAGAGTAACAAGAAGTACTGCAAAGCCTTAAAAACCTGTGCATCTTAAGCCTCTTTTTGTGGGAAGGGATGATGCTCAAATTCAGAGTTACCCAGCGAGGAGGAGTGCAAGAACTGCTAGTTTTAAAGTATGCATTACAGCTGAAACTCCAAGGCCAAAAAAGAAGGCAAGGACGGCCAACCAATCCAAGAGCCAGCAGAATTGTTCATACCAATTCCTGTTCTCCAAAGGACAGGCAAGGAGTTAGAAATCCCACCAGAAGAGCTCTCACAGGAAAAGTTTATGGCTGATCCTTCCTCCAACAAGACCAAGAATGTTCCCAATGAAGAGTGATAATTTCATTTACCAGTGTGGTCCAGGGCTATGTCTCTAGTGTTTCATACTATTATGTCTCCTTGTAATGAACTTATGGCGGTCATGTCGTCTTTTGGTGTGTTTTGGCAACATTAGCTATCTGGTTTTCATGATGTATCTTTATCTGTGACAGTCTACAACTATTGCTTAAAGTTGGTGCCTTGTCTTTGTTTCTGGTTTGTTGGGCATACCAGATGGATGTTTTTTACGAAGTATTTCCAATGGATAATTTCTCTACTATAAATCTTGATTGGTTGGTGCTATGTTGGAATGTGGGTTTAAATGATAATGATAAAAGATTGGCTGTGTATAACAAAATTAATGAAAGTCATTGCTCAGTTGTTTGTCTTCAAGAGACAAAATGTGAAGATTTGATCATTCCTTTATCAAAACATTTTGTCCAAGGCGGTTTGACCAGTTTTCTTTTGTTCCATATGTTGGTGCCTCTGGTGGACTAATTGCGTTATGGAATAGCTCTTTATTTGTGGGTTCTTTAATAAACAATAGACTCTGCAATAAAAATCAAGTTTTCTTCAACCCATAATTCAGATAACTGGACACTTGTAAATGTTTATGGGCCTTGTAGAGGTTTAAAGAGGGATTTGTTTCTGCAATGGATATATGACCTCAATATCCCACACGATGAAGACTGTTTATTATATATTGGGAGATTTTAACTTCATCTGATCACTGGATAATACAAATAAGGATGGGGCTGATCTAAATGATATTTTCCTTTTCAACAGCATCATTAGTCATCTTGGTTTGTTAGAACTGCCTTTAGAGGGAAGAAATTTCACTTGGTCAACTATGCAAGAGAATCCTTTGCTAGAACAATTGGATTGGTTTTTTACAACTCCTGGCTGGACCTTGAAATTCCCAAACACTTTGGTCAATCCTTTATCAAAATCAACTTCTGACCATGTACCTTGTTTGGTCAGTATTTCCACCACAATCCCAAGAGCAAAAAATTTCAGGTTTGAGAATATATGGATTGAACAACCTGGTTTTTTTCAAGTAGTGGAACAAGCCTGGAAGCAACCTGTTAGGCAGGGACCTATTGCTAATATCATTACTTCAAAGTTTAAAAATCTCAGATATGCTTTGAAAAGATGGGGGAAAAGATTGTCACACATTAAGGTCCTGATTGATAAATGCAATAAATGTATACTTGAATTGGATGCTATTGAGGATAAGAGGCCCCTAAGCAAACCTGAGTTCAATTTCAGAAATATTGTTAAATTACATCTCAAAAATCTGCTCAACACTCAGTCTATTTACTGGAAAAACAGATGCACAATTAGATGGGTCAAGTTTGGAGGGGAAAATACTAAATACTTCCATTCTAAAGCAACTAAAAGATATATGAACAATGTGATCAACAAATTAAGGATGAAGATGGAAATATTTTGTTCCAACATAACGATAAGGCATAGGCTCTATGGAGTTGCTATAAAAACAGAATGGGGGTTTCTTTCCCTACTGAATGCAGGGCTAATATATCTAATTTTGTCTCTAAGGTGGATGGCCTCGATTGCCTTTCTGAGGAGTTTAGTATAGAGGAAATTGAAGATGTTGTTAAGTATATGAAAACTGATAAAGCTCAAGGGCCTGATGGGTTTAATGGGATGTTTCTGAAGAAGTGCTGGCACATAATTAAAGATGACTTCATTAAGTTATGTCATGATTTTCACAAAGGCCAAACTCCTCTTACGAGCATTAATGGTTCTTTCATTACCCTGGTCCCTAAGAAGAACTCTCATGAGTCTATCAATGATTTCAGGCCCATCTCCCTTACAAACACCTGTCTCAAGTTTTTAACAAAGTTGTTTGCAAACAGGTTACAGAAGCAAATTAAAAGGTGCATTCATGAGAACCAATATGGTTTTATTAAATGTAGAACAATACAAGATTGTTTGGGTTGGACTTTTGAATACTTGCATCAATGCCATGCTTCAAACAAACAGACTGTGGTTATAATATTGGATTTTGAAAAGGCCTTTGACACAATTGAACATGATGCAATAATTAGAACCTTGAAGTGCAAGGGTTTTGATGATATATATATATTGGCTGGGTTAAAGAAATTTTAGCATCTGGCTCTTCAGCTATTTTACTGAACGGTGTACCTGGCAGAAATTTCATCTGTAAGCATGGGGTTAGGCAAGGTGATCCTCTCTCCCCACTTTTATATGTTCTTGGGGGAGACTTGCTGCAGAGTTTTATTAACAAAGCTTTCAATGAAGGGAGGTTAATTGCACCAATCCCCAATAGAGGCACTAATGTTTTTCCTATTGTGCAATATGCTGATGACACTATTATTATAATGCAAGCTGATTCATAGCAATTACACACTCTCAGTCACATTCTTGAAGAATACACTGCTTTCACTGGCCTTAAGGATAATTATCATAAGTCATCATTGATACCCATAAATATATCTCAGGATGAGGCTACATATCTTGCACTGGAAATTGTTTGTGTTACAGCAAAAAAGCCTTTCACTTATCTTGGGTTACCCATGGGGATTACAAAACCAACAATCAAAGATCTCTGACCTCTGACTGGCAGAGTTGAAAGAAGGCTGACAGCCTCAGCATCCTTTTTGTCTTATGGAGACAGGCTTATTTTGGTGAATTCTGTGTTATCCTCAGTACCTTTGCACTACATTAGTTCTCTAAGTGTCCCACAAGGAATAATTGAAGTCCTAAACAGAGCAAGAAGAAATTGTCTATGGAGAAAGAGTAAGGATGATGCTAATGTTAACTCTATGGCATCTTGGGAAATGATCAGTAAACCAAAGGACAAGGGTGGTTTAGGAATCATAAATCTTCAAATCCAAAATAAATGCCTGCTTATGAAACATCTACATAATTTCTACAATAAAGCTGATCTGCCTTGGGTGAAACTGGTCTGGAACACATGTTATCATGACAGGGTTCCTCACACTGTTACTGTCTGTGGATCTTTCTGGTGGCGTAGTATTATGAGCTTGCATGAGGAGTATCTCTTAAATTCTAAATGTTCAGTGGGTTCTGGAGACACAGCCTTATTCTGGGTGGATAACTAGAACAACAATTCTCTCAACTCAACTTATCCACATTTATTCTCACATGTAGCTGATAAAGATTTCTCTGTTAAGCAAGCAATATCAATTACTCAAATGTTTGAAGCTTTTTATCTACCATTATCTGCTGAAGCTAGTACTGAATTACAACATTTACAGTTGCAACTGGCTCAAGTCACTCTTCGGCAAACAAAACATGATGAATGGAACAGTTTGAATTCAAAAACAGGGGATTTTTCTGTCAGTGATACGTACAAGAGATATTTCAATCATATACCAAATCATTTTCCATCACAGTGGATCTGATAATCCATGACCGCATCAATACTAAAGATATGCTGCTTAGAAGACATTGGAATGTTTCTAATAATCATAATTGTGTTCTTTGCCCTTGTCACATCCTGGAAGACTTGTCACATTTTTTTTGAATGCAATTGTAGTATGAGAATCTGGACTTACCTTTAGATTGACTGGGGTACAGGATCTGGACCAGAGATTTTAAAACATGCAAAACAGAAATTCAAAGGTCCATGTTTTATTGAGATTGCTATTCTGGCTCGTTGGAATATATGGAAGTAGAGAAATGACAGGATTTTCAAAGAAATCAGACCATCTTGCAGCTCTTGGAAATCAGGATTTATCTGTGATGTTTCACTACTAAAATACAGAGTAAAAAAGAAGACCATCACAGATCTTAATTCCTGGATTGCTGCCTTATTGTAAATTATGTATATTTTTCTTTCTCTTTTTTTATATACTTTTTTTATCTTAGTTTGGTAGCTTGTACATAAGACTTCCTGGTTTGTTTTAATAAAGGGCTGTGGGGGGGCTCCCCTACAGTAAATATTCAAAAAAAAACAATGGAACCGATCCACCACTAGGTTCGGGTGCCATCCCTCCCAGTCCCCCTCCCAACCCTCAATTTGAGAACAAGGGAAACGGGGGAAACCCGGCTAACAGGGTGGCTAGAGCCACTGAAGTCAGAAATCACGCCTACAACCAGATCAACCTCAACAAGGAAGGCTGAGAGATCGCAAGCGAAGCCGTGCGAGGCAATAAAATCCTACATGTGGATGCCTCCCGTGACTTGCTGATGGCCTATCACTGGCTCCTGATCGATGAGCACAATCGGCAGGTGAAACTACAGGACGAGCTCAGAAAGCGCAAGCGCGCAGTCGAAGAGTCGGGCGCGCAGCAAGCTGCGCTCTCCACCGCCAGTGGCTCTGCTGGAGCACATGGACCCTGCTGCACGACGTGATGTCACTAAGGCACTCGACATGCCCTTCATGATGATGGACTCGCAATGCAACATCATGCCAAAAGCGCCACAAGCTGCGATCATGGCGGCCACCACCTATCTCGCGTCCAACCCGCCATCGGCGGGAGACCGGAAGATCGCGATCCACAAGTCTATGCTGGCAGGCCTTGGACTCGTTGGAGCTGTGCTCCACGATGAAACTCCTGCGGAGCAGAAGAAAAAGGCCGTGGTCAAGTTCACCTGAAGCCGCACGCCCTCATCCGAGGAGGAGGAGCACGACCTGCTTCGACGCCGTCGGAACCCACGGTGCCACAGCTGTTGGAGATATGCCCTAGAGGCAATAATAAATGTGGTTATTATTATATCTTTGTGTTTATGATAAATGTTTACATTCATGCTATAATAGTATTAACCGGAAACATTAATACTTGTGTGATTTGTAAACTAAATTAGAGTCCCTAGTAAAGCCTCTTTATAATACTAGCTTGTTGGTTAATAGATGATCGTGGTTTCTCGATCATGAAAATTGAGATGTTATTAACAACGAGATCATATCATTAGAGAGAATGGTGTGATGGACATACTCCTATAGATAAGCGTAGCATAAATATCAAGTCATTTCAATAGTTCGTTTGTTATAAGATTTCTGATACATAGTAACCTAATTCCTTCGACCATGAGATCATGCTAATCACCATCACCGGAAGGATGCTTTGATGACATCAAACACCACACCGTAACTAGGTGGCTATAAAGGTGGCATTGAGTGTTCAGAAAGTATGGGTTGAGGCACATGGATCAAGAGTGGGATTTGTCCATCCATATGATGGATAGATATACTCTGGGCCCTCTCGGTGGAATGTCATCCAATTAGCTTGCAAGCATGTGACTGGCTCACAAGGGATCACATATCACGGGAACGAGAAAAGAGTACTTATCGGTAATGAGGTTGAACTAGGTATGCAGAGATACCGACGATCAAAACCTCGGATAAGTAAACTATCGTGAGATAAAGGGAAATTGGTATTGTATGTAAGTGGTTCATTCGATCGCAAATTAATCATAGAAATATGTGGGAGCCATATGAATTTCCAATTCCTCTATTGGTTATTGATCGGAGAAGTGTCTTGGTCATGTCCGCATAATTCACGAACCGTAGGGAGACACACTTAAGGATTCGCTGTTGTTTAGTAGATATGGAATGTTAGTAGGGATACCGAATGTTGTTCAGAGTCTCGGATGGGATCCGGGATATCACGAGGAGATCCAGAATGGTCCATAGAATAAGATTCATATAATGAAAGTCCGATTCCGGAGTTCGGAAAACATTCCGATGTTTTCATCGGAGAGGTTCTAGAAGGTTCACCGGTCCGGAAGGGGAATGGTCCATGAATGTGTCATGGGTAAGTGGAATGATTGGATCATATCTTAGGTCACTTGGTGTGGACATTTGTGAGAGAGAATTAAAAGCTCTAAATTGAAAGTCAAATGGGAGGTTTGAAAAGTCAAACTGGAACAATGGTTTCCTAGTGGAAGTAGGAAAGAGTCCTTCCAACTTGGGTTTGGAAGTGGATTCAAACTACCCTCTCTCTAGGCTGCCCCCTCTCATAAATAGAGGGGGAGGGCTGCCCCAAACACACAAGCCCTAGCCCTCCCACACCTGTGCGCCGCCGCCGCTGCCTCGCGCCGTCGCCGCCTCGTCGCCGCCTCCCTAGCCGCCGCCGACACCTCCTCCTCCCGGTCTTCTAAACCCTAGATCTCTGGGAAACCCTAGATCCACCATAACTCGCATCGGCTTAGGCGAAGCCCTGCGGGATCTTCCCTCTACTTCCGACACCACGCCGTCGTGCTACCGGAATCACGAGGGGAGAACTACAACCTCCACTGCCAGCTAGAACAAGGGAGAGGAAGGTCTTCATCGAGTACCGAACGTGTGATCGACTGTGGAAGCGCTGCCAGAACACAGCGCTGGAAGGATCGTCTACGCGATCTTCAGATTGGCAAGTGTATGACTACATCACCCACGAGAATCTGCTCTCATAAACCGCTTTGGAATCTTCGAGGGTGAGTTCTATCGACTCGTTGCTACAGTCTAGTAGATAGATCTTGGCTTGTTTGTGTGCATGCGGTAGAAATTTTTTGTTTTCCATGTTATGAACCCCTACAGTGGTATCAGAGCCGTGTCTATATGTAGATCTATTGCACGAGTAGAACACAATGGTCATTGTGGGCGGTGGTGCTTTTATTATCAATTGCTTTTTGTGTACTTTGCATCTTGCGGTATGATGGGATGAAGCGGTCCGGGCTAACCTTACATGACATCGTTCATGAGACTTGCTCCATGCTTAACATGCAACTTGAATTGCATAAGTGGCTTTGCGGGTGTCTGTCTCTCCCATCATAGTATAGATTCAATTTACAACGGGCACTTGATATTTCAAGCATCAACGTTGTGGTTCTTGTTCGTAAGTTAGAATGATACTTATTGAAAGCCCCAAACCACGTAAAACATGCAAAGAAAATTAGAGGCATCTAACTTTGTTTTGCAGGGGTGTGATGTGATGTGATATGGCCATGATTGTGATTATATATGATGTATGCAATGTTCCTTATTGTAAGTTGGAACCCGGCAGGAGCCGTATGGTTGTCTTTTAAATTCCATTAAGACCTGCATGTCTATTCAAAGTAGTTGTAATAGTTGATGCTGGTGGACGACAACCATGAAGCGGCGCCATTGACCTTGGCGCCATACCGGTGATGATGGAGATCATGTTCGTGCTTGAAGATGGAGATCGGAAGCACAAGAAGATAGGCCATATCATATCACATATTATGAATTGCATGTGATGTTAATCCTTTTATGCATCTTGTATTGCTTATTTCGTGACGGTAGCATTATAAGATGATCCCTCAAGCACAAAAATTTCAAGTTTTAAAGTGTTCATCCTTAGTAAGCACCATTGCTAAAGCTCGTTGTTTCGAAGCACCACGTGATGATCGGGTGTGTTAGATCCTGCGAGTGTATACATAGTGAGCAAGCCAGATTTTCTCATGCGGAAGCTAATTTTTGATCTTGACGAGCCTAGCATGTACAGACATGGTCTCGGAACACGGATCATCGAAAGGTAAAGCATGAGTCATATAGTATATATGATGAACATGTTGATTTTTTGCCATTGAAACTACATCAACTCTCGTGATGATCGGTTTAGATGTGGTGGATTTGGTTCGTGTGATCACTAATACAATGTGAGGGATATTGTTTTGAGCGGGAGTTCACCTAGAATTTAACTATTAATTAGAACTCAATTTGTCATAAACTTAGTCTAAACTATTGCAAATATGTTGTAGATCAATGGCGGCCCCTACCATCAATTTTAATGCGTTCCTAGAGAAAGAAAAGTTGAAAAACAATGGAAGAAACTTCGTGGATTTGTAAAATTTGGACATGTGGATCAAAAGTTATGCAATTTACAAATTCACATATCTAATTGAAATGTTTCTGGTTTTAAAACAAACTCTAAGCCACGTGGTGTGTTCTGATTCGTCCATATCGTTTCGTTCGGATTAGGCAATGTGGACCGCAGGATCTACTTAAAATCGCACGGCACAGATCAATCTGTACCCCTTCGTTTAATGAATCTATCGCAACCACACGATCGGGATCTAACGGTGCAAAACACCTCAACCATAAATGAGCAGCGATGGCGGCGCTGGCTGGCGGCGGAGCGATCTGACAGTGGTGTCGCCGACAATGCAGGAAGCAAGTGAGATAGGGGAAAGTCTCACCGTGACCGCCGTGGCGAGGGGATTCTTGATGTGTGCTCGATTGTCGAAGGGGCGCTCGGGGTTGATCTTAATCGCTCACGGAGTTGCCTTCTGGCTCGTGTGCGGTGAGATGTTGTCGGAGGAGATGCTACGAGGCATGCGAAGATAAGAGGAGAGTACGGTTAGATGCGAAAAGTCGTGGCGAGTATGCGTGTGTGAAAGAGGAGGAGAGGGGTAGTCAGATGCTACCTGGAGAACTCGCCGGAGTCAAGGCAGACGGTGGCGCTGCTCTGGCGAAGGCGTTGCCAAGCCTACGATGCTCGCGCGGGTGAGTGGGGGTACTGGGAGGTTCGCAGGACGATGGGGATCACGTTCGTGTGAAGCAGGGCTTGTGGGGGTGAGGGTGCTGGCCAGAATTGCTCGGAGAGCTCGAGGGAGGCCGCTGCTATGCTAGCGAAAATGGGGATGGCCTGGGGGATCTCTTGCCGTGGTGTCTGAGAGGAAAAGGAGGGGAGAGAGGGGCGATTAAGAGGGCATAATCACCATGTGGAATCAACGCTGCATTGACACAAATTTAATCGAGGTTTGATTGACATAGAACGGCAGGGGGAAGGAGGAAGCAGTCGCGGGCAGGTGTAAACGAAGACTGACAGGTGGGGCTGCTTCGTCAGCGTGAGAGAGAAAGAAAGAGTGGGGTCTAGCGGTCAGTGACTGTGCGGGTGCGCTGCTGAGTGAAAAGAAAACGGTTCGGGGGGGGGGGCTAGTTGGGCTAGATGAGCCAGGTTAGCTGGGCTGAGCTTGCTGGCTGGGCTGGCTTGTTTTATTTTTTTTCCTACTCTGATTTCTTTTTCTTTTTCCATTTTGATTTCCTGTTTTCAAATTCAAAGTTTTATTTGAATCATATTTATTTAACAAATCTTTTAAAAACTTTTCAGTAGTTTCTATATTGTTTAAACATGGATTTTAAAGATAATTTTGGGATATTTATTTTATTATTTTATGGTTTATATTTTATTTAAAACGGGCACTTTCCTTTATTAAATAAGATCTAGTTAAATTTTCAAACCCTTATTTGAAATCAAAATTTCACCAAACCTTTTCAGTAGGTTTTATTTATTCTAGGGGGTGTTTAATAATTCACTTTGAATTATTATTTAAAGTATTTTAATATGATTATTAATCATTTAATTTGGGCAAATGTCTTTATTCCAATGAAATCAAATATGGTTTTAATTCCATAAATTTTATTTAAATGATTTCTTTGATTCCATTTAAGTTAATTAAATAACTTTTATTCCACTTGGGTAAATTCCAATTATTATTTTCCCATGATTTAATTAATCATTTCTATTAGGGATTTTGTCTTTATTTAATAGAATGAAATTTGGTTAATGCCATATAATTTTATTTGATTATTCTTTATCCATTTATCTTATTTAGATATGGATTCTATTTATTTCATTTGCTTATGGACTTGGCCAAGTTTCATTTTGGCTTTTGACTATTCCCTATTTATTATTTCTTTCTTTATTTATCTTATAAAATGCATATCTTTTTATTTATAGATCCAGATTTGGTGATTCCAATTTGTATAATTTTATTTAATATTTCTTTGTCCTTTTAAATATCTTTAGGGTTGTTTGCTCACCATTTGGTATGGATTTTAGATAGGAGCTTTATTAGCTTTGAAATTTATTTTATTTTATCTTATTAAATTCATAAGTTTTTATCCTTTGTTCCAAATTAAATGAAACCACTTTCTATGGTTTTATAATATTTTTATTTATCATTTTGATCACTTATAAATGTTTTGTTGACAAATTTTTATATGGATCAAATTCATAGTCTTAGAGAGATCTTGGAAATGATTTTCTCCCAGTAGGGTTTTAGAGTTTTGGTTTATTTTCCAAGTATTTAAATTTCAAGCTGCATTTATGAAGAATGCATTGCACTTGATTTGAATTTAGTTGGATTACCTTTTATTCAAAGTTTGTTCAAGTTGGGTTTTAATGTTTCCATTTCAAAACAAAAAAAGTTTCTTCTTACCCTAAATTTCAATAATTATTTATTTTGTTTATTTATTTTTCACATTACAAAATTTGGAAAATTTTGGGATGTGACAAGGTTGAACTAGGTATGTAGATATACCGACGATCAAAACCTCGGATAAGTAAACTATTGTGAGACAAAGGGAAATTGGTATCGTATGTAAGTGGTTCATTCGATCGCAAAGTAATCGTAGAAATATGTGGGAGCCATATGAATTTCCAGATTCCTCTATTGGTTATTGATTAGAGAAGTGCCTCGGTCATGTCCGCATAATTCACGAACCGTAGGGAGACACACTTAAGGATTCGATGTTGTTTAGTAGATATGGAATGTTAGTAGGGATACCGAATGTTGTTCAGAGTCTCGGATGGGATCCGGGATATCACGAGGAGATCCGGAATGGTCTGGAGAATAAGATTCATATAATGAAAGTTCAATTCTGGAGTTCGGAAAACATTCCGATGTTTTCATCCGAGAGGTTCTAGAAGGTTCTAGAAGGTTCACCGGTCCGGAAGGGTAATGGTACATGAATGTGTCATGGGTAATTGGAATGATTGGATCATATCTTAGGTCACTTGGTGTGGACATTTGTGAGAGAGAATTAAAAGCTCTAAATTGAAAGTCAAACGGGAGGTTTGAAAAGTCAAACTGGAACAATGGTTTCCTAGTGGAAGTAGGAAAGAGTCCTTCCAACTTGGCTTTGGAAGTGGATTCAAACTCCCCTCTCTCTAGGCTGCCCCCCTCTCATAAATAGAGGGGGAGGGCTGCCCCAAACACACAAGCCCTAGCCCTCCCACACCCGTGCGCCGCCGCCGCCGTCTCGCGCCATCGCCGCCTCGTCGCCCCCGCCCTAGCCTCCGCCGACACCTCCTCCTCCTCCTAGTCTTCTAAACCTAGATCATCGGGAAATCCTAGATCCACCGTAACTCGCATCGGCTTAGGCGAAGCCCTGCGGGATCTTCCCTCTACTTCCGACACCATGCCGTCGTACTGCTGGAATCACGAGGGGAGAACTACAACCTCCGCTGCCTGCTGGAACAAGGGAGAGGAATGTCTTCATCGAGTACTGAACGTGTGACCGACTGCGGAAGCGCTGCCGGAACGCAGCGCCAGAAGGATCGTCTACGCGATCTTGAGATCGGCAAGTGTACGACTATATCACCCACGAGAATCTCTCTCGTTAACCGCTTTGGAATCTTCGAGGGTGAGTGCTTCTATCGACTCGTTGCTACAATCTAGTAGATAGATCTTGGCTTATTTGTGTGCATGCGGTAGAAATTTTTTGTTCTCCATGCTATGAACCCCTACAACAGCAGCACCTATGATGCTCGTAGTGATCTCACACAACGAAAGATCGACAAATCATGTGCTAAGCGATGGTGTTCAACTGAGTCCGAGGAGGAGGACGATGGAGAACTGTGTGGAGCCTGATGCTTCAGCAGATCCGTTTGGCAATCGAGGATGCTGAGAAACTTTAAGCTCCCTTCGAAGAACCCGAAGTTTGATGGAGCACAGGAGCCTAAAACTTGGCTTGACGATCATCTGTCGTTAGTCAAGCTCCACGGCGGGAATAAGAACACCACCCTATAGTGCCTTCATCTACAGCTGACAGGCGAGGCCAGGGTCTGGCTCAGCGACCTACCGTCCGGCTCCATCCGAAGCTGGGAAGAGCTACCGTACAGCTTCATCCGCAACTTCAAGGGCACCAGCAAGCGACCAGCCTCAATCGAAGAGCTGCGGGCCTACACCCAACGGACCAATGAGTCCATCTGCTCATACATACTACGATGGTCCCACATCAAGAACTCCGCTGCAAACATCTCCGAAGAAAGGGCAATCGACGCTTTCAAGGATGGTGCCAGGCGCCCAGATTTCAAGGAGGAACTCGGGTGTGTCAAGCCCAAAACCCTTGATCACCTCATGGACATCGCCAACCGCTGGGTAGATGGCGAGGATTCCGTCAACCAAACGCATTCGTATGACTAAGATGATTTGGCCACAGGCGCGAACGCTGCAGCAAGAGAAGATCGCGCGTCTACGACAATCGCAATGGAGTCGACATGGTTGCGGCTGGATACGACCTCGCCCGCTTCAGCACCCGAAGAACTTGGTGTACGCGATCTTGCACCGTCGCAAGGACGATCGCTCAATCATGGACCATCCAGAAGAAGCCTCCGGCCTCCAAGTCTTGTTGCGTCAGGCAATTCATCTGAATTGCGACACACTCCTTCTCATCCTTCGGAAGCAGATTCACAACTTCATAAACCATCGGGTGAGCTAACATAAAAATAGGCGCACTTGAGGAAACAATGGTTCAAGAGGACTCACATTGGAGTTGCTCACCCATCTGCCAAAATTCTTCAAGAAAAAACTCTTCCCTGGCAATGGCTCGCTCAGCCTTCGACTTCCACACATCCGCATGACCTCGGATGCTGAGGATGTCCTTCTCCAAACTTCAGGCGTGTTCACGCAGGAAAGGCAACTGCAATGACTCGCTCAACGACAGGCGAGGACCAGGCGCATGAGAAGGTTTGATCATTGGAGCCTCACCCGAAGGACCCTAAGGGTGCACAGGCAAACACGAATATCACAAACATTTTCGACAACAGTTGAAAGATGGATTCATACATATACATAAATAAAGCCATTTCATGGCAAAGTGAAGATTTTTCATCCAAAAGGCGTTATAGATGCATCAAAAGAAATAGAGCTAGACTAACTACAATGCAGAAGGGCCTAAGTGCCAGCACCCGGAGGAGCTTCGGAGCCAGAATGCCTACTCTTGGCCGCTCGCTGCTGCTCTGCCGCATAGTCGGCCAAGAGATCAATGAGCTTAGGCCCATAATGCTTGCAGTGGGAGGCAAAGGTGGCAAAAGCTACCTCATAACCATCCACCGCCGTAGGCATCCTAGACATGACCTGCATCAGATCCAGTTGGGCTCCAGACGCCAGTGCCATTTCCAGACCCATGGCAGCGTCGACCCTCTTCTGTGCGTGCTTGTATTGGGCGGGAGCATCATCCGCCAAAGCCTCCGCAAGGGAGTCGACGTCCTCGAGGGCAACGCCCTTGGGGTTGACCTCCTTCTAGAAGCACGCAAGCACCTTCTTGGCCTTGTCAAGCGAGCCCACATCAGAGGAGCAATGATCCTCGATCGCTGCAACATCATCTACCAGGAGATCCCCGTGCTCCAGCGCGTTGTGGTCAAACGTGACGCCAGAATAATATGGCAAGAAAAGAAATAAAACATTCGAAAGAGGAAGGAGAAATCGCACTCACAAAACAGAACACTCAAAAGACTGGCAAGATGACATACCAGAGATAGCCTTGGCAACAGCCATAAGATTATTAGCCATGGCCTTCTCCCGGGTGACTGCGGCGGCTGCGAGATGCTACTCATGGTCCTTAGCCTCCTTCTGCTAGCGCTCAACACTACTAGGAAAATGGCTATAGGTAATCAGCACATCCGTGGCTCACATGGTTGAAGTGCCCCACGGCTAAAACAGGCGTGGCTCGCCTATGGGCAGTTCCCTACTAGTAACTAGAACAACCGTGGCGCACATGGTCATAGTGCGCCACAGATATGTGTGGGCCAGGGCCCTGCTGGCCGCACGCCAGATACCCGTAGCGCACATAGGGTAGGTGCGCTACGCTTATTATTGTTAACCGTGGCGCACGTGGGGGGGTGCGCTACGCATAAGGGCATGCCCCTCTGCTCTGTAAAACGGGCAGACACATCCGTGGCACACTATGGCATGTGCTCCACGGATGTTATTATTCCCTGTGGCGCACTGGGGCCACGTGTGCCATGGATGTGGCGACCCTTTTTTTTGGCAGCTCCACTTTGTGCACATGTGTGATCATCCACCACCCCACACTTCACTTTCCCCTTCTTCTTCCTCCTTAGATCTTGTCGGGATCCTTCTCCTTGCCACCTCAATTTCTCCACTCATTCACCATTTTTAGCATGTAGAACTTGCCTTGGATGTTACATATGTAATAGAGGAAGCTCTCCAGTCTCTCATCTCCTTCTCCGGTCTCGCACGCGCACCTCTCCTTTCCATCTTCTCTCGATCGGTCTCTCATATCGGTAAGTTGTCCATGTAAGGATGTGTTCATGTGTATATGGATGATATGCTCATATGTATGTAGATGATCGATGCTCATGATGTGTGTATGGAGAGGATCGATGGTCATGTGTGTGTATATGGAGAGTATCGATGATGCTCATGCATGTGTGTATGGAGAGGATAATGATATGTTCATGTGTGTATGGATCGGTCTCTCTCTCTTGTGTTTGTATGTGAACAAGTTTCCATTTGTTTTGCCAAAATGTTGATTCATTTCCATTTTGGCAAGACTTTGGCATTTCGCAAAGGTCCTAATTTTAGGATAGGTCATGCCGAAATTTTCTATTGACCATTGCATGCATGCATTGGTTCTAATAGACTTATAACTGTACCGTGTACACAGTGCAGGCAAAAATGGTGCTCATAATAAGCGAAGACATTGTGGCTAGATTTTTGAAATGTGCGATGGTCGACATGATACGAAATAACAAGAAGGAGATAAGATGTCCGTGCAGAAGATGCAAACTCAACTGGGTGATCGACCTAGATTCCGGGAATCTGCAGGCGCACCTGCTCCGCGATGGTTTCATGGATGGATACACTCGTTGGATAAGCGATGACGAAGACGATGGAGACGGTGAAGGTGGGCAACATGAAGATGATCATCACGGCGAGGACGGGAGAGATGATGAAGAGTCTCCTGGAGATGGTGAAGGTGCGGAAGAAGACCGGGATGATGATGATCTAGATGCCGGAGGAGGAGACGACGATGGAACAACGTCAGGCTGGGTGCAGGACCCTTATGTGCAAGATCTGCTTCTTAAGCAGACGAGTAACGCCAGGGCTGCCGCTAGAGAGAAAGCCAAGCTTGCCTAAATTGAGAAAGACGCGGTTACTCCATTGTATGAAGGATGCAGGCCCGATGATACCCGGTTGAATGTAATGCTCAAGGCTATGGAGATGAAGGAAAAACACAAATTGAGCGATGCAAGCTTCGACGATATGATGGCATTATGGCACGATCGTCTCCCGGAGGGGAACACATGTCCAACTAGTATCGAGGATGCCAAAAAAATGGTCTGTCCTCTCGATCTACCTCACGTTAGATATCACGTATGCATAACCGATTGCATCATTTATCGGGGCGAGGACGCGAAGAAAACCACATGTCCGGTGTGCGGCGTGAGTCGATACAAGAAAGGGCATAAAGCACCTCGAAAAGTGGTATGGTACTTTCCTATCACTCCTCGTCTGCAGCGCTATTTCACAGACCCTAAGGAAGCGAAGCTCATGCGATGGCATGCGGAAAGGAAGAAGCCAGGAGATGGCGATGATGACCCCGAAAAGGATGAGCTGCTGACGCACCCTTCAGATGCTAGCCAGTGGAAAGCATTGGACCTCGAATTCCTAGAATTCGGTGGAGATTCGAGGAACATCAGGCTTGGTGCAAGCACCGATGGACTCAATCCGTTCGGTAGCCAGATCAGCACGCACATCACTTGGCCCGTGTTTGTATGGATGTACAACCTCCCTCCATGGTTGTGCATGAAGAAGAAGTACATACAAATGAGTATGCTAATTCAAGGGCCAAAACAACATGGTACCGACATCAATCTGTATCTCGGGCCGTTGAAAGAGGAGATAGCCACGTTAAGGATTGGGTGGATCATTTTGGTCCACCGCCGAGGACGCATGTGGCGCCGTCGGGAAGGAGCGAGGAGGAAAACCGCGAGGTTCAAGAACTTAAGGAACAAGTGGCGTGGATCCCGCAGATCGTCCAAGACAACCTGGCAATCACCCTCACGTCCTTCATGCCTACCTTGGTGGAGTCAATAGCGAACTGGAGTGCGGGTGGTCGAGTAGGGCCGTGCTCGATTCCAAGCATGGTCAGCAGCCACTCGAACAACGCGGCACCGACGAATAAGGCGAACTATGTGTTCGTGACTCCGCCTGCTAGCACCGCGTCGCCGCAACTATTGGTGACTCCCCTTGCCATCACCGCGGCGCCGGAGTACATGTTGGTGGCCCCCCTACCATCGTCGCGGCGGCACCGGAGCTCCAAGCACTCGGCGGTAGGGAGAATACACCGGTTGCTAGCACCGCGCCATCAAGCAGCCCTTCCATCTCTTGCACGCCCATCGCCGTATGATGTGCCTCGACATTAGCCGATCTCTGCGCCATCACGCTAAAAAAATTGCTTTACCGCCTTTCACGCCAACTATTACTCTTATGGCATCTCTGACGATGCCGTACATGTTTTCTAAAGACGGATGTTCCTTGCACTCTCTTATGCTACGTGAACATCGAGCTGAGGGATGTTGCCAACGGTACCATCGTTCAACCCTTGTAGCGCACGTTCCACTCAAGGCCGATGCCAGATAGCGTGCACAGGGTTAAAATTAGTCGGGTGCTAAGGGGCTGCGACGACCTGGAACCTCCCATTCAACCTCTAGGAGCGGATGAAGAAGAGCCGG
The DNA here is from genome assembly GCA_916181665.1 of Avena sativa. Taxonomy (NCBI): domain Eukaryota; kingdom Viridiplantae; phylum Streptophyta; class Magnoliopsida; order Poales; family Poaceae; genus Avena; species Avena sativa. The sequence goes on from OV702284.1 coordinate 88,036,175, forward strand.
CTGTCCTCAGAAGTTGCTTCAGCTTATTCTTGCAATGGCCAAAGAGCATGATCCGTTTGGGGATGGCGGGGGCCATCACGGCACAGAAAATAGCACCGTCTGTCATGCCAGCGACAAGCGGTGGAAAGGCCCCCTTACCGCCCTCGCCGTCACCTCCACGCGGTGGGTCGGATGATCATGTTGATGATATGCACATGGCGCAGGATCCGGCCGAGGACGACGAAGACTAGAATGATCACTTCTTCAACACTCAGTTTAGCAACGAAGACCTAGCTGGTGGCGCCACAAAGAAATCCACTATCACCAAGCGTCTGTTTGGTTCTCAGGAGATGCCTCCAGCTTGCGCCTTTACAGAGCCAGCTGATACAACCAACCGGCCCTTTATTCTAAGCCCTGACACACTACATAGGGCATCCGTTGCTCAGATTGCGGTGCCTGCCCGCTCTCCAAAAGGAAAAAAGGGCAGGAAAAGAAAATCTAGCAGCTCGAGCCAGCCGGTGGCGTCAACAATAGCGAATCCGATCAGGTTTCGGGACGGGCCACCAAGACCAGAGGGTATTATGTGGAGGATTCATGTGGCAGGTGAGCCCATGCTACCTAAGAATTTGCGGAGGCTCGCCAGTTCGGAACCGCAGAGTGTGCATGATGGCGTGCTGACGATAGAGAGACGCCTTCTATCGGAGAAAGATCCCTCGCACCCGGTATTCGTGGTTAAGGTGCCACCAGGCTTGGGCTTCGTCAACAATGCTCCTGCGGATCTGTTCTTCCTGCTGTTCGACGACATCTTCAATATGTTCCACCTATACCCGCTGCACTATACCATGGTCCGCTTGTTTTCTCTCAGCCTGGCCATGCAGATCATTAGAGAGAACACACCGGGCATCGCTATAGTGGACCCCTACTACATGCGTGATGGATGCTTGGGTTCCCCCGCTGAACGACGTATCGTGGCCTTGTACCTAAAAAGAATCCTCATGGAGAACAAGACAAAGGAATACATTCTCGTGCCTTACTTTCCCGAGTAAGTCGTTATTCACTCGCCACCGTCGATTGGCTTTATTAGATTATCATCATTCTTTTTCTAACACATTCCATTTGATTTTTTTGCGCAGAGATGAACATTGCACGCTCATCTCCTTATCGCCGAAGCATTCCCACGCCACGTATTTCGACTTGGGGAGTCTAGAAAAGAAGAAAAACTACGACAAGATCAAGGAAGTTCTGGATGATGCTCTCACTTGCTATGCCTCGACGGAAGGCACCACCTTCGTGCGTACGAAGGTCAAGTTCGGCAGGCATGTCTTCAACCACGTAACGGACTTCCCCTGTGTGAAGCAGCCGAAAAATAGTAAGAAGGAAGCCTACTACGCACTCCATCACATGAGGGCGTTCCTACTTGACCAGCAGAATTCTATGCTGCCAGATCATCTCAAACAGTGGGCCGAAGCAAAGGCCAAGATCACTGATTCAGATATTAGACAAGAGATGTATCGCATCCAGTAGCAGTTTGGGGCAATCATCTTTCATGATGTCATGACTTTGGGCGGGATCTTCTATGGAGGAAATATCCCAAATAACCGTGACATAGAAGATCGCCTAGAGATGCAGGGTGACTATAGAAAGTTCATGACGAGACAAGGCGTCCTCCCGTTCCCTAAGCCGAGCCAGAAGGCTTGATGTTGGCCTAGTTGTAATTACAAACTATAGATGACCTTTGTGTGTGTGTGTGTGGACAAGTGTACATGCTACTACTTATCTTATTAGGTTTATGAATCATCGCTTATTTCTTTTGCTTATTATTATTATATATCAATCAATGCTTGGTTTTTTGCTTACTCTTTGGTCCTTTGCTCACTTTGGTCCTTCTTTTTCCTTACTCTTTTTTCGAGAATAATGCCGATGATTGAAATGTCGTGGCACACTATATATGTGAATGTGCTACGATGGGATTGTGAGCCTTGTGATATGCACAAGTCCAGGTCTTGTGCATCCTACTTGGCTCACGGTTCCATCGTAGCATATTCCTGTGTCCAACGACCTATGTATATATATATGAGGCATTCTTTTCGAGTTATTTTTGTCTTTTTCGAGAATAATGCCGATGATTGAAATGTCGTGGCACACTATATATGTGATTGTGCTGCGATGGGATTGTTTGCCTTGTGCTATGGACAGGTCCAGGTGTTGTGCATCCTACTTGGCGAACACTTCCATCGTAGCATATTCCTGTGTCCAATGACCTAGCTAGTTATATATGAGGCATGCTTTTTGAGTTACTTTGGTCTTTTTCGAGAATAATGCCGATGATTGAAATGTCGTGGCACACTATATATGTGAATGTGCTGCGATGGGATTGTCCGCCTTGTGCTATGCACAGGTCCAGGTGTTGTGCATCCTACTTGGCGGACGGTTCCATTGTAGCATATTCCTGTGTCGAACAACCTAGTTATATATGAGGCATGCTCTTTGAGTTTGGTCTTTTTGATTTAGGAGTACTTTCTATAAGTGTATCTTCATATGCGAATTTAATTATACATGTTTTTTTCAATCACCGGTTAATTATTATTGTCAACTTGTAGATGATGTGGTACGTCGTGTACAAGGGACGGGTTCCCGGAGTCTACGATGATTGGGAAGACTGTCGGAGACAGGTGCACCGTTTCAGCGGCAATAGCTATAAATGGTACAACACTATGGCGGAGGCGGAAGCTAGATACACGTGCTATCTAGCAGGAGTTAGGACGAGGAACCGGACGAAGACCTACACCTTCATCGTGGTGATCATGCTTATCGTCTTTGGTTGTTTATCCTGCGTTTGTGTCTAGCTAGTTTAGATGTCTAGGTGAGCTTTCGAGCTCTAACTTGTTCGAGACACATGTATTTGCATGTCACCAAATACTTTGTAACTTGATCGAAACAATGTAACTTATACTATGTATTCATGTATGACACTTATCTATATGTATTTGTTTCAATCTTGTTTTGCAAATTGTGTATTTATATATATAATTGTATATCTTGTATCTGTGTGTGTATATCTGCCTGTAATATTGTATATAATATGTATTGTATATCATCTGGCTCTGAAATTAAAAAAAAAACAAAAAAAACACTTGTGGCGCACATGACCTAGCTTTTGTGGCGCACTACATCTAAAGCACACCTGCGCAGCTTAGTGGCGCACTGCAACATGCGCCACAGAAGATCCAACGCGTAGCGCACCTGCCCACATAGCCATGGCGCACTAGCAGGTGTGCTACGCCTATCTCGACACAACCATGGAGCACTAGGCAGTGTGCCACGACAAGGAGATAGCCGCAGCGCGAGGCTAGTGGCGCACTACTAGTGCGCCACGGATGGCCATTCCATGTGCGCCACAAACAGGCATTTTCCTAGTAGTGTAAGGGCCTCCGCGGCATCCGTTGCCTTCTTCTCCGCCTGGCCGAGGCTCTTTTCGAGAGCGTTCAACCAACGAAGAGTAGCATTTTTCTTGTCTGTAGCATTGAGGAATAGTGGATGAATACAAAAACAAACTTGACGCACTCGAAAAATAGGCAAGAAGACACCTATGCATCTCGGATCTGCTTGAGTTCACCCTACAGCGACAGATGCTGTTGGATGAGGAGGTTGGCACCGCGGACAAAAGGCTGCAAAAAGGCCAGTAGGTCTAATGAATAAAAGGACTCGGGGGCTCCCCTATGCAATGAATGAGCTACACTTACGTGGTCTGGCTTGGACTCCGAAGTTTTACATGTCGTCTTCCATGTCACGATTGCACGAGCTTCCCGCCTCGCGGAGCTCGAATCCTCGTCCTTGGAGTTGGCCACCATATTGGGAAACGAAGACGTCAGCTTTGATTCCGCGATCATTTCTTTGGTGTCCTCATCAAGGGACTCCTCTGAATCATTACTGCTAGCACTTACCAGATCAACAACAAGCTAATAATTAGCACATGAATAAAGTAACAAGACTCGAACAGAGCAACTTACGATGGTATGTCTAACAAATTGAAGACATGAGGCTCCTTCTCCTTCTTCTTCTTCTTGGCTGGCGGCTGCGGGGCCACCGCCCGAATGGGAACGGTAGGAAAAGGTACAGACAATGCACCCTCATCCCCGCCATGCTGCTCGAGGAAGGATGGACCCTTCGGCGTTTCTGGCGTCGCCCCATCCGAGGTTTTGCTCCGGGACTGCTTTCGGGTCTGCCCTTCGCTCGGCTCGGGGGCTTCCACGGTGGGAGACTGCGCTAGGGGAAGCTCGGATTTGAACTCCTCTGCTTCGTGGTCCGACACATCCATGTACTTCTCAAGTAGAGGGGGCATCATCCCCGCTACCTTGAGGTCGTGCAAATCAAAGATAAGAAGATGCACAATTATCAGTACCAATAGCAAATATCTCACACTCTAAATAGCGCTACGCGCAACTACAAGTTTCACCTGGGGGACGGCCTTCCTGGCACTAAAAAGGGCAGTCAAGGACTTTCCTGGGAGATCCTCATCGACTTTGTACTTTAGCAGAGGCCGAAGAGCCTTATCAAGGTCACCCGAGGACATCTCCTTAGACAACACCCTTGTCGGGTCATTGGGGCCAGCATACAGAAACATCAGGTGCGCCCTCGCTTGGAGCAGATGCACCCGATGCTTGAGGAAGGTGCGGATGATGTCGACACCGTTGACCTCCTTGCCGGCCACCAACTGGAGAGCCTCCACCCGCTTTTAGATCTTCTCCACATCTTCGTATTCTTTCGGATGATCTCTTGGTTGGAGTCGAAGGGAGCAAGCCCATAATGCTGACCGCCAAGTTTAACATCGCGGATGTAGAACCACTTCATGTGCCATTACTAGACGGACTCGCAAAGATGGAAAGAGAAGAACTGGAGAGTGTAGCGGACAGAGATTCTGCAACCACCTAGTGGATAAACACCACCGATGCCAGATTGCCTCTTCACGGAGTAGAGTCTCCGGAAGAGGCCAAAGTGCGGCTCGATGCCGAGCCAGCACTCGCAAAGGGTAATGAAACAAGCAATGTGGAGGATAGAATTGGGAGACAGATGGTGCAACTGAATCCCGTAGAAAAATATAAGCCCATGAAGGAATTCATGGGCGGGCAAGGAAAGACCCCTGATAACAAAAGCGTAAAACATCACCCGAAACCCTTCGGGTGGGTGAGGAATTACCTCTTGGCTCATGAGGATGGCGTCGTATTTCTCCTCGGAGATCAACCCGGCATCACGCAACTTGCGCAAATCCGAGTCACGCATCTCCGTGCGCCGCCACCCGCCGTCGGTGGTTCGGCTCGGAGCAGCGGTCTTCTTTCCGGCGCCGACGGGGCTAGAACCCACTGTCGTGGAGGAGGTCTTCTTGGGCTTGCCCATGGCGGCGCTGCGAGTGCAGCGATGTGAGAGAAGGAAAGAAGAAGGAAAAGTACGGAAGGCGTCAAGTGCGCGATGGGAACAAAGAGCTCAAGAAATGGTGGCAATGGCGATGAGGCAGAAGGAAATGGTGAAGGGCGAAAAATCACTATTTTCCCCACGGTATAAAAGGGCAAAGACGACGCAACAGAACCGTGGATTGAGAAGATGTAACATGTGCCTCAAATCTCGCCATCCACGTGTCACCACCAAACTGAACCATCGCTAGCACGTCGTCCACTACGCGCGGAAATCAAGGAGACACCATAACTTTCGCCATGCCTCCGTGTGACTAGTCAATGTCAGGTCAGGCGGTGGGACCCACGATCATGCCATCGCATCATTTCTACTGCCGTAGACGGTTGAGCTCACCAATCGTCAGCAAGGATGTCACCAAAGAAAAGCCAGCAACAACTCACCGATTTCGACTGAGCATCAAAGTACTTACTCGAGTCTATGACTGAACAAACTACTCGGGGGTTACTCCTATCCGGAGCGCTGGTCGTGCACCTAAGAGATTACAAAGACAAAAGCAACTCGACAATATCTTTGAGTCCTACGTCGAGTCTATGACTCCACCACGAACTCGGGGGCTACTCCCATAGGGAGCGCTGGCCTCGCATTCAAAAAAATGTGTCCTTCGGACTAATAGTTCAAACTTATGAGAACGACTGAACTAAAAAGTCTCTGCTCGAGTCTATGACTCAAACAGACACTCGTGGGATACTCCCATAGGGAGTGCTGGTCGTGCACCCTATGAATAATTCGACTGAGATCCTTTGGATCAAATACGACAAAAAATCTTTTGGCAACTTTGCCCAACCTATCGCTAAGTGAGAAGCAGTCTCCTTGCCCACCCGAAACACCTCCGCGATGATAAAATTTCGGATGTCGTGTCCGTGACACAAAGATAAGCCCTATAGATACCATATGATGGCCTGGTAACGCACCCGACTACGCTCTGCCAGTACATTCCTGTGTCAACATGCACGATGAAAATCCCGATGGACACGTTGGGTACATCATTTGAAAAACACTAGGGTTTGACTACTATAAGACCTCAATGGCCTTAGCCGAATCACACCAGCATTCTTTCCGGGTTCGAGTTCGGGGACTCAAATCTGATGAAGATCGTGTTGTTTTGTCCTATGACAGTTAACTGGCCCTGATCCGTCCGGTGATCCAGGCACACGCATCAACAATCCCTATGAACTAAACTTTTCTTCCTGAAAAACAGGTTCAAATACCAAGCACCCGAAAGATTGTAGAGTCTCCAGTCGAATCTTCGATTCGACTGAACACTCGGGGGCTATTGACATGGATATACCCTACGGGTGCATAACATTGGTAGACCAGGTCCAACCCAAGGAAGGCCCATGCGAGGATTTGCTTCCCAGGAAGATTTTGGGTGGCCCAAGCCCGTGGCAAATTTGACTCCTTGGAGGACAAGTCTAGATTAGATAGAATTTCAAAGGGTATGAACCCTAATTTGTAACCGACTCGACCTATCTCGGGACCTGGCCTATCTATATAAAGGCCATGAGAGTATGAAGAGAAGGATCTCAACATCTCATACACACACCTCCATGCCAGGTTGCATCTGAGCACCCCAGTAACCTTCGGTTCCGCCGTAATCAAGAACAAACAAGCAGGAGTAGGGTTTTCCCTCCAGGGGCCTGAACCTGGGTAAACCTCGTGTCCCCTTGTTGCGTGTATGTTAACCGTTCCATGAATTGCAACATCCCCATATTCTCCAAAACCCAAGTCCATAACAATGGGCATTTACGAGTCGAACCCTCGTCATCCTTTGCTCGACGTACTATTTGCCGACTTTTGACCTCGTCGATGGGCAAAGTTCCATGTACAAGATATTCCATGAATGGTTTTGTCCAAGCCGGAGGGACCTTTGTCACTGTATGAACAAAAGAGTCAACTCTATCCGGGTTCTCGGGGTCCGCTCCCTTCACGGATGGGGTCCATAGCTGCTCCAGAAAAATGCCAGGCAGAATTGGTTTGCGACGTGATCCAAGCTTTGACGGTAGATCAGCCTCCTCATTTTCCTCCCTTTTGACATACTTGACTTCATAGCCCTTGAAGCACTTGGCTATCTCGTCTACTTAGTCTCGATATGCCGCCATCATAGGTTTCCCAGCGTTCCAGGTGCCAGCCACCTACTAGGAAACCAAATCGGAATCTCCACAACAAACTATGCGCTTGATGTCAATATCCATGGCTACGCGAAATCTGTGAATGAGTGCTTCATATTCCGCCATGTTATTTGTAGCCTCAAAATGGATCTGCAGAATGTAGTGCAGTTTTTCCCCTGTTGGTGACTGTAGCAGTACACCAGCCCCCGAGCCGTTGAGTGGCTTTGATCTGTCCAAGTGCATCACCCAATATTCTTGCTCTGGTACAGGGGTAACATCTGGCATATCCGTCCAATCTGCGATAAAATCCACCAATACTTGTGATTTGATAGCGTCACGTCTCTTGTAGGTGATCTCTAAGGCGGCAAGCTCAATTCCCCACTTCGTGACCCTTCCTGTAGCATCGTTGTTATTGATGATGTCAGACAGCGGAGCATTGCTCACAACTGTGATAGGGTGCTCCTGGAAGTAGTTCCTTAGCTTCCAAGAAGCAAAGAACACTCCATAAGATAGCTTCTGGTAGTGCGGGTAATGCTGCTTGGACTCCATCAAGACCTCAATTACATAGTAAACTGTTCATTGCACTCTGTACTCATGTGTTGGCTCTTTCTGCTCCACCACGACGACGATGCTGATAACCCGGTTGGTAGCCGCCATGTAAATCAATATAGGCTCCATAGGCTCAGGTGCTGCGATTACAGGTGTCGAACAAAGTATCCCCTTTAGCTCCTTAAGTGAGCATCTGCTTCGTCCGTCCATACAAATTTGTCCGCCTTCTTCAGCAAGTTATATAGCGGCAGATCCTTCTCTCCAAATCGGCTGACGCCTATGAGCCGCTAGATGTCTTTTAGGCATGTCAGACGGTTAATGTTTAGGATGGCCTTGATCTTCTCCGGGTTAACCTTGATTCCACGTTGGGAGACAATGAAGCCCAATAATTTTTCGGCTGGAACCCCGAAGACGCACTTCTTTGGGTTAAGCATCATGTTGTATTTCCGGAGATTATCGAAGGTTTCCTTTAAGTCGGAGATTAAGTCATTTGATTTTTTAGACATCACCGTGATATCGTGCACATAGGCGTGCATGTTTCAACCAATTTGGTCGTGTAGGCAACGCTGCATAGTCCGCTGGTACGTAGAACCTATGTTTTTCAGTCCAAAGGGCATCGTGATATAGCAAAACGTGCCATAAGGTGTGGTGAACGAAGTGTACAAGTGGTCCGACTTCCTCATCTTTATCTGGTGGTATCCTGAGTATGCATCTAGAAAACATAGGAGTTCCAAGCCAGACATCGAGTCAATGATTTTGTAAATGTGAGGAAAAGCAAACGGATCCTTCGAACACGCTTTGTTCAAGCCGGTGTAATCAACACACATTCTTAACTCTTTGGTTCCCTTTTTAGGGACAAGTACAGGATTGGCCACCCATCGGTTGTGAAGTACTTCTTGGATAAAACTAGCCTTAACTAACCTAGCTATCTCTTTGACTATGGAGCGTCTCTTCTCGTCTCCGAAGCGTCGTAGAGGTTGTTTCACCGGTTTGCATTTTGGATCAATATTCAAGCTGTGATCGGCAAGTTCCCTAGGTATACCTTTCACGTCGGCAGGTTGCCAGGCAAAGATGTCCCTATTCTCACGGAGGAACTCGACTAGCGGGCTTTCGTATTTAGGGTCCAGGTTCGTCCCAATGGCGGTGACCTTGGAGGCATCGCCTACCACAAGTTCCACCGACTTGGTTTCTATGGTGGCCTTGAAGGCGGGATCGGAGTCAGAAATATGCTTCTTCGATGCTCTGGATCTCCTTGAATTCTTTGCTGTAGAGGACAGCTTCTGCAAAGGTTGCTTCTCCAATCTTGCAGTACCTTGCCTTTGAAAAGCTTCCGGACAGGGTGATGACACTATTTGGTCCAGGTATCTTGAGATTGTTGTAGACGAAGCATGGCTTGGCCATGAAGGAGTGGAAGATGTCGCGTCTGAATTGACGTGGTACACGCTCTTGAAGGAGACCTCTTCGAAGGTCATGCGTTCTTGGCGGTAATTGTTGACATCGCCAAAAGCGACCAGAAGCTTGATGCACCAAAGGGCCCGAGCCTCTCGACCAGGAACTACATGGTAAAATACGGTTCTAGTTGATACATTCTAAACATATCTATATTTTTTTATGTTCCATTCTTGTTTATTATCTACTTTCCTTTGCTTTGTCTACATTTTGAGGTATTTTTATATGTTTTCTCGGACTAACCTATTAACAAGATGCCATAGTGTCAGTTGCCTGTTTTCTTCTATTTTTGGTTCCAAAAAAGGCAGAAAAACAATATTCTCGGAATTGGATGAGACAAAAGCCAAAGTCAAAATTTTACCATGGGGAACACGGAGCCAGATTACGAGACGGAGGGGAGCCACCAGGGGGCCACACCTCCTAGCCTGCGCCTGGGGGTGCGACCACCCCGGGTGCCCTACTGCCTCGCCTCTTCGCCTATAAGAATCCACCGATACCAAAACCCTAAGTACCTGATCAATCTTCCATGAAACAGTCTGTAGCCGCCGCCACCATTATCCCTAGATCGGGGGAACTGAAGCTCTTCCCGGCACTCTGCTGGAGGGGAGATCATCCTGGAGGCCTTCTTCATCACCATGCCAGCCTCCGGTATGATGCGTGAGTAGTTCCACCTTGGACTACGGGTACATGTAGTAGCTAGATGGTTGTTTCTCCTCCTTTGTGCTACCATCTTTAGATCTTTTGAGCTCCGTTCTTGATCAAAATCATCTATTTGCAATCATGCATGTTGTGTTTGTGGGGATCCGATGGATATTGAGATTACTATGTCAGATTGATTAATGGTTCTATCTTATTGATTCTATCATTTCTGTGTTGTTTGTGGTCTTGCATACTCTCCGTTTCTAGTACCTATCTTGGCCAAGTAGATGCTAGTGACTCCAAGAGGGAGTATTTATGCTCGATAGTGGGTTCATGCCTCTATTTAATATGGGGAAGTGATAGAAATCTCTAAGGTTGTAGATGTGATGTTGCTACTAGGGAGAAAACAATGGTCTCTTGTTCATGGATCAAGTGGATTGTTTACCTTACACACTTTGCTTAAAGCAGTTATCTGTTGCGTGCAACTTAATACTGAAGGGGGTTCGGATGATAACCTGAAGGTGTATTACTAGTCATAAATGCAGTTGGATGGCGCTCTATGTATCTTGTTGTATTGCCCAATCAAATCTTATAGGATCATGGATATCTAGTATTGCATTGTTATGCCTTGCTCTGTCCTGTCAATTGCCCTGCTGTAATTTGTTTACTCAGCATGCCATGTTTGTTTATCTTAAGGAGAACACCTATAGTGAAATATGGACCCCGGTCCAATATTTACCATTGATACATATTCCATTGTTCCTGTTTACTTTCTCCAAACCACCATTACCTTCCATACCATACAGTTAATCCTTTGTTTTCAGCAAACCGGTGAGATTGACAACCTTACTGTTCATTGGGGCAAAGTCTTGAGTTTGTGTTGTGCAGGTTTCCAGTTGCTAGCAACACCTTTGAGTCGTTTCCTTCCTCCTACTGGTTCGATAACCTTGGTTTCTTACTGAGGGAAAAACATGTTGCTATACTCATCATACCTTCCTCTTGGGGTCTCCCAACGAAGCTCTACAGTGATCTGAGCCGCATCAAGCCTTTTTCTAGCGCTGTTGCCGGGGAGGCTAAGGACGTCTTCACAAGGGGAGTCCTTCACAACCTTTCTATTTACTTTGTTTTTATTTTGCTTAGTTTCTTTTGACTTGTTTTGTTTGCCTCTTTTTATCAAAAAACTCCAAAAATATTAGTTTAGTTTGGTTTGCTTTCTCCTATCAAAAACACAAAAAAATTAGTTCCTACTCTAGTTGTTGGTCTGTTATTGCCTTGCTTTGTCATGCTTTCTATTAATGGATGGTTTCTTTGAAACTAGTTCTTATTGGCAAGGTGAGTTCACATAAGAACAAAAGTATTATTATAAGGAACACCGTTTGTCACAAAAAGGGAAACACTTATGGGAACAAATTGATAAATTGAATACTATTGCTAGAGAGGTGTGCTCTACTTATAATGTTACATATTGCTTTGATAAATCTTGTTGCTATAGGAGGTATAAACACCTACCTTTTCAATTTGAGTATAATTAAAATGTTACCATATCTTCTTATGTTAAAGGAAATTATGAATTTTATGATGTGGGACAAATTGAAGAATCTATTGCTTGGAAGGGTGCATTTGAACTTGCTAGTTTGCTTGAAAATACTGATGATTCACCTTATGAATATGAGGTTTAAGATATATTTAAATTTTTCTTTGGTAATTACAAGGAAGAAAATGGCTATATTCTTGAACATTTTAATAGATGCTTTCCACAAACGGAAGAGACTAATGCCTTGCAGGAGCCTATGGAAGATGAAATTGCTAAAACAGGAAGCTCATTAGATAAAAAAGAGGAGGATGAATGTTATGCTCCTATGGATTCTTTTGAAATATCTACTATGGGCAAAACTTGTGATGATGTTCCTATGCCTGTTACCTATAGTAGTGATCATGACTAGGAAAAGCACACTACTTTTGATATTGAAAATCTCTTTGGTCCCAATTCTGAAAATTTTATTGCATGTGATGATACTTTACCTCCAATTTATAATGATTAAAATGATGATTATGATATTTTAACCACCTACTAGTGAGGAGAAAATTAATTGTGATTACAATATGCCTCCTATATTTGATGATTATGGTGATGAGAATAATAATGATAGCTATTTTGTTGAATTTGCTCCCACTACAATTAATAAGAATGACTATGCTTATGTGGAGAGTAATAATCATTTTATGCATGTGTCTCATGATAAGAATATTTATTGTGATAGTTATATTGTTAATTTTATTCATGATGCTACTGAAAGTTATTATGCGAGAGGGAAACATGGTCTTATGTATCTCAACAATATTCAGTTTGCCCTCTTTATGTTGAAAATCTTGAAGTTGCACTTGTTTTGCTTTCCTATGCTTGTTGCTTTGTGCTTCTTTGATTTATTTTCTTACAAGATTCGTTTGCATAGGAAGTGGGCTAGACTTAAATGTGTTTTGAATTTTCTTCTTGATGCTCTCTTTTACTTCAATTCATATTTTATAGGAGAACATCTTCTCAAACTATCATGCCTAACTTAAAGGTGTTAAAGAAAAGTACTTCTTGGGAGATAAACCAATAGTTTTCTTGAGTCTTGGAAGTTATTACTTCTGTAATGACCTCTCCTTAACCTTTTTTATGTGCTTTTTGTGCCAAGAATAACCTCTAATGATAGGGAAGTAAGATTTGGGGAGTTGCTGTCCTGAAACAGATTTTTGCGCTCCACTGTAAAAATTCGTGTAAAATCTCTGTAAGTCGGATTGAGCTGTAAGTTTTTGAATAAATCCCACAGGTTGTTAGATAACATTCGTTAGTTCAATAATTTTTGATTTTAGTGACCAAAGGTCTTCGAAAAAATCGGTTTCTACCTGCTGGTCTGTTTTGACAGATTTCTGCCATGATTTGCATTTGCTTCTTATTGATTCCTTTTTGGGTTCTTTTTGGGAAATTGAGATTTTTGAGGGAATTTCTACAGTATCTTGTGTCTTTAGTGAAAGTTTTGCTGTTTTAAAACTAAACCGCAAGGGTGTATTATCTTTTGAATACACTAATGTTGCTAATGAAGATTGTCTGAAGTTTTGTATGAAGGAAAAATTTCAGGTGTAAGGAACGAATGATGTAATGAGATGAAGAATGGCCAAAATCTCAAGCTTGGGGATGCCACCCCGTGTCACCCCAAGAAATATTCAAGAGGTACAAGCGTGAAATATTGGGGATGCCCAAGGCATCCCCTTCTTCATCAATAAAAATCTCAGGCCTTTCTAGACACTTCGTTTTTATTGTTGCATGTACTATTGTGTTGTTCTTAGAGCGTCTTAGTTTTCAGTTTTGTTTTTTGTTTTCTTAGTTTTCTTGAATAAAGTAGTTTGGACCCCGTTCTTGCTGTGTTGTTTCAAATGAGTTGATTGGTGTTGAAAAAGATTAGGAAGTTCTTGCTTTAGTAGTACAAGAGGAGCTTGCTTTGACTGTGACTTAGACTTTATCATGTCATGATAAGATGTTGTTCTGACCTTATGCTTACTGATTATTGATTTATCATGACTTATTCCAAACAATTATAATTGCTTAATGTGCCTTGAAAGAATCATGCATTGTTTTAGCATACAAAAGCATAATATTGTGGTATTCTCCTATGATGCTTTGTTTGGGTTGACTTGGCACATGCTCACACCATGTTATGACTATGTACCAGTCACCATAGCCTCTATGATCATTTAGTTTTTGACTTGTAGTACCACTTTATGCTTTGATTAGTAATGTTTTGTCGTTCTGCATGATTATGGCCATTATTTCTCTCTTAGTTGGTCGCTCCCAGTCTTTTGCTAGCCTCCACTTGTATGAGTAACCTATACTCATGCATCCACCAAGTTATTCCAAAGTGTCCACTATGAATTCCTATGAATGGTGTGTTACACCATTCCAAGTATATTCTTGTTTTCATCATAAAAATTCACTTTGTTATGTGAAAACTTAGTGATTAAAGCTCTCACAAACTTGATGGCACACTTTATTTTGCATATGCTTGCACTTATATGTTGGAATTAGAAGAACCGTGCTATCATAGGGAATGCTTTCAACACCTATAAATATCTACCCAGTTGATATCATGCTCTTTTGTTTATGGATGTCGTCGGTGTGAAATGAAAGGGGAGCTTGTAAGTCTATGGAGTTATGTATGTTTGTTAGAGAAACGCCTAGGACGCTAGCCTAAGCCATGCCTAATCATGGTGGAAACTTGCAGCATCACCATAGTGATCAATCTATGAAGCATTCTTCTTATAAAAAAAGAGATTGAGATTGAGAAAAACAAAAAAAAAAGATGATAAAAGAGGAAAGATAGAAAAAGCACCATTTTCCGATGGTAAATAAGAAGATTGCTGAGATGCTCATTGTATGCTTTCCTTGTCATTTTGATTATGGGATAGCTCCTGTATCATGTGCAAAGGGTACCCCATTGGCGGTTCTCTATGATACACATGTACTTACTATGACAAGAACTTACCAGTAACTAAACTTGAGTAGCATGAGGAGCGACCCTCGTATTCAAGGGACATGATATTGCCAACTTATACTTTGTTAAGCATATACTCCATAGTTTGTTCACTTTAACCTTAATCACTTCAAGATGCTTATGATAGGGGCAATGAGAGCTGAAATCTATCAAGTACCATAATTTTTGGAAGCTCTTTATCAGACTTGAAATCCCTGCTTCCCTTTATAAAGGTACTTTCTTCCACTATTATATTGAGTCTTAACCTTCTATCCTTAGGCACCAATTAAGAGAGCATAGTTGCCATCCTTAGTTCTATGTGCATTGTCCCAAAACTTATTGATTGATTCATATTGTTGATATTGCTTGCTCATGAACTATTTGTATCTAGTCACTCTTATGAACTTTGAAGGTGTCCTATGCATTTACTTGCTACTCCATGAGGGACAAGTTGAATGCCACTATGCTATGTTTTCTATATGTGAAACAAACAAATGTCTTTCAATGCATTGTTATTCATGATCGTTATTTGTAACCTTTCATGTTGCATGCATAGTTACTTTGTCTTATTGTCAGAACTTCTTCTTTCATTCTCATGTTTAGAGTTCTCTGATCCAAGCTCTCAATGCTTGCAAATGGTTTAATATTGATTTTGATGGTGCATGTCACCTCAAAAATTATTCTTTTTATCACTTACCTACTCGAGGATGAGCAGGAGTTAATCTCGGGGAGGCTTGATACGTCACAAACGTATCTATACTTTTTGATGTTCCATGCTTGTTTAGTATCTACTTTGCTTTGCTTTGTCTACACTTTGAGGTATTTTTATATGTTTTCTGTCACTAACCTATTAACAAGATGCCACGGTGCTAGTTGCCTGTTTTCTTCTGTTTTTGATTCCAGAAAAGGCAGAAAATCAATATTCTTGGAATTGGATGGGACAAAAGCTAAAGTCAATATTTTACCGTGGGGAACACGGAGCCAGAGTAAAAGACGGAGGGCAGCCACCAGGGGGCCACGCCCCTGGCAGCGCGGCCAGGCCCGGCCCGTGCCTGGGGGGGTGCGGCCACCCCGGGTGCCCCCTACCTCACCTCTTCGCCTATAAGAAGCCCTCGATACCAAAACCGTAAGTACCCAATCAATCTTCCACAAAACAGTCTGTTGCCGCCGCCACCATCGTCCCTAGATCGGGGGGATCTGGAGCTCTTCCCGGCACCCTGCCAGAGGGGAGATCATCCTGCAGGCCTTCTTCATCACCATGCCAGCCTCCGGTATGATGTGTGAGTAGTTACACCTTGGACTACGGGTACATGTTTCTCCTCATTTGTGCTACCATGTTTAGATCTTCTGAGCTCCGTTCATGATCAAGATCATCTATTTGTAATCATGCATGTTGTGTTTGCAGGGATCCGATGGATATTGAGATTACTATGTTAGATTTGTTAATGGTTTTATCTTATTGATTCTATCATGTCTGTATTGTTTGTGATCTTGCATGCTCTCCGTTTTTAGTAGCTATCTTGGCCAAGTAGATGCTAGTGACTCCAAGACAGAGTATTTATGCTCGATAGTGGGTTCATGCCTCTATTTAATCTGGCGAAGTGAAAGAAATCTCTAAGGTTATGTTAGCCTTCTTGTTGTTACCCTCCCGGGACTCCTCGCGTCTATCGCGATTTCTTGTCGGACGTGGAGGGTCATGGCGTTACCTGCTCTTGTGTCCTTGGTTGCCGTTGCACTCCCCACCATGACGGGGCTGCTCCGTGTTGTCGCAAATGACAATGCCACCCTGAGAGTGTCTTGGCGGAGGCATGCTCGTACGATGGTGATCCTTTGGGTCTTCGTGATGTCGGGGGGGACCAGGGCAGAGGATATGGGAGAGGAGGATGAGCCTTGCCTCTGTGGTCGGAGGATATGGGGATAGCGTCCTTCCTGTTGCGCGCGTCCCTCCGTCTTTGTTGTGATGAACCCGTCTGGGACCCAACATTGTGAGGAGATATCTCCCTTGGCGCCCCTGGGTTGATAGACTAGCAATATGCTAGGTCAGACTCAAGCCTCTGAGAGGTGGCGTTTTCCTGCTGTTTAACAGCCTTTGCCACAAGGTTATAGACCTGTT
Organism: Avena sativa; assembly: GCA_916181665.1. NCBI lineage: Eukaryota > Viridiplantae > Streptophyta > Magnoliopsida > Poales > Poaceae > Avena > Avena sativa. The sequence continues at coordinate 88,052,992 of OV702284.1, forward strand.
CCACAGCCGCGGGTGATCTATCCTACTCTAGTAGGGTCTTGGCGATAACCAAGATGAGGATAGGAGTGGGCATGACCTGCCTGCCTTCGCTGTCAATGTATGGCTTGGCTTGTGGCGGCTTCGAGGGAGCCCATCCTAGGTTGCGCCGTACACCAGGATCGTTGACAACATGAGCCAGAGCTTTCCTAGCCTTCTGCTGCTTGAGCAAAGTCTTGTACTCGGCCTCCACGGCTCTAGCTACCTCGATTTATTTTTGCGCCTTGGCCAGATCTCGATCTAGCTTTGCGCCCTCCTTCGTGATGGACTACGCTTCCTCCACTAGCTACTGGCGCTTCTCATCAAGATAGAATACGTTCCGTATATGAGCCACAGTCATGGGCTCGACGAGCAAATTTCCGTACATCACTCTATCAGCTAGAGTGACTTGGGTGGCCATAGACATAGATGCTTGAGGTGGCAGGTTTGCGTTGTTGGGGTTACTCGGACCGATGTTGAGTTCCTACGGCTGCTGCGCTGGGTTAGGCAGAGGGGCCATGGCCTTTGCGCGATCACTATCGGCAGCATCAGCTGGTCCCTTCCCCTTATCCAGCGGTTTAGGCGGAGCTTGTCCGGGTTGGTATTCTTCCATCACGCTCCCAATGGCGACAAACACCTCTCGGGATGTGATGGCCTTGTCGGCATGCTCCTCGCGCTTGTTATCCTTCTCCATCTCCTGCATAGCAGAGTCGAGTTCCTCCAGGTTGATATCCATATCCTCCGAGTCCACATTGATGTCTGCGTAGAGCGCGTCCAGAATAGAGTCGGAGGGTGTGGGGGCTTCCTCGATGATGGAAGAAGATGCTGAGGCCACAGAGATGTTGAATGGAGACAGTGGCGGTGGTGGATGATGCAGAGGTGGCCCGGGTAAGGCAGTGATCTCGGCCTAAGCGGCTGCATCAGCAGCCACGAAATTGTTGATGGTGCTGATCATGCTCTTGAAGGTGAGGAGACCCACGGCCTGCGGCCGCCTTAGCATATGCCGGAGAAGTGTACCGCGGTCCAACCCTTCCACAAAGTGATATATAGCATCATCATTGGGGTAATTCTCCAGATCGGCCCATATACGGAGCCATCTGGCGAGGTAATCGCGGGGTTTTTCACCCTCTCTTTAGACGCATCGCGCCATATCGAAGATAGTCACCACGCCGACGAACTGCGATCTCTGCTTTCTAGACGCACATGCGAAGCCTGCGGATTTTTAGCGATCTTCCACCATTATCTCCTACACGGGGGTGGTTTGGGTGGGCCTTGAATTTTTCCTATCTAAGCCGTCAAACTCCAAAGAGAGATCCGACTTTGATCCTTCCACGAGCGTATCCTGCCCGTAGGCGGTCCATGCGGGCCTTGACGATCCTCCGACTTCTAGGGGACTAGTGCCCGAGTCGGTTTCGCCGATGGAGAGGTGGATGTCCCCAATTTGGACGATCGAACAGCAGGTGGGGTTTGTCTTCACTAGGATCCAGAACTCGTCGGTAGGGATGATCGGAATGTTGCTGGAGAAGAGAACATGGCTGATGACTACAGTTTTGCCGATTACCGTGAAAAGCTTTAAAATTGCCTGTTGTAGAGCCTGAAGCGCCTCTTGCCCCACGGTGGGCACCAACTCTCGTGGTATTGCCGATGAGTACACCATGGAGGGGTCCTCACAGTGCATGTTTAGAGACATGGGGTAAGGCAGAAGGTTGGCGGGTGCAAGGTAACACAGCTTATCCAGGTTCAGATCCCACGACGGTGGCGGAATCCTACTCCTGCTATAAATCACTATAATGGCAATACGCCAAGTTACAGGGATCGGTTCGCTGTGCGCGATATGAGTTGAGTTATGCCCTAAAAGCTCCTCTAGGTCCGGCTTATAAAGACACCAGATCCTAGGGTTACAGGGGAAATCCTAGACAGACAGGTCACAGAGTCCTACACGGTATACAACTAGTCTAACGTGTCTTGCACTCCAAGGCTCCAACTCCACCGTAGCCTTCCTTTTATCCGGCATGGGCCTCCCTTCTAGATCCATCTAACTGGGCCGCCCAGCAGGCCATCGGCCTTGCTACCGACTATGGGCCACCTGGGTTATCCGGATTAGAGACATGCAATGGTGACACCCATTTAGCATATCCCCAACATGTATCTTTGGCAGTGTTTCCCAGGCGAGCATTCTCCCCCTTTCTACCTATTTTGCATTCCTACTCTTTACTTCCTTATGTTAATCTATTGCTATTCGGGTCGCATTGATTTAGTTTTCGTACATCATTTATATTCCTTCCAGACTCAATATTATCTTGGACACCTCCTATTACCTGTTGTTTGGTATTCATTCGGCCTTACGAGTCATAGTTGCTTGCTTAGGTGCTGCTTCGCGTTGCCGATATTCCACTGGTGTCGGGGGTTGGGACATGCTTTATGGTGGAGATTATCATGGCTTTAATTACAGTTGGTTAGCAAAATGTTGGGAGTAGATATAATTAATGCACAGGCATATGTGGGTAATAGTTCACATATAGTAATTATCCCTCTCACCTGTGTCCACCTAGGACTCGAGTTCTTGACACCTGTTCCCAGACTGAGCGCACTAACCACACGTGGGGTGTATGGGCACCCCTGTTAGCTTATTATATGATTTTAAAGTATTGTTCTAGGGCCACAAACTAATTCAGGCTTTACACGTTACCTAGTGTACTTATGCCACGTATGAGATGTTTATTACCTATTGCTCGATGAGAGTTTATTACGGTTACGTAGTGCAACACTCTATCACGAGAATATATTCTCTATGGCCTCTGCTTGTGTGACAAGTCCATGCAACCTTAGGGTACATACGAGGATTAGCTATACCTTGTACGGGTAGCTATTTTGGGTGGCCCCATGTACTTGCCTTGGGTCTAGGAAAACGCCGTGTCTGAAGCCCCGCCGACATACCGATGGGTGTATGTTAATTGATCTGGCAAAAAGGGTGAACGTGCGTGTGGATACTTTGGTGCACCCCTGCAGTGTTAAATATTTTGAAAAGTCGTGTCCATGGTTATGGACGACTTAGAGCATAGTTTCTAGATCATAGACAACTACAACTAAAGTTTATTGTTATAATTTGAGTTGTACCTGATATGACTAGTAAGTTGGATAACCACCATGAAAAGAATGAATAAAACTATCAACTGTGTGAGTTTCCTAGGCAGGACTTCCTTGTTTGGTCTCCAGGGGGAATACCAGGATGGATATGTTTGGTGATAGTATCAGGTTGGTCCCAATTAGGTCTTTCTCATCTCTCTCTGATAGCCGACAGTTGCGTCAAGTCTCTATAGGTTGTTTAGTGCATGCTGGACTGCCACTTCAGTCCACCATACCTATGTAGGCGAGAGCCACCAAATTCTAAGTCTCGCCGTGTACTGGCCTCAGTACTAACTTCTCTCTTTTTCCTTTTCCATTTTTCGACGCCCCTTTCCTAGCAGGTTTGAGATTGACGTCATTAGAAGGGTTACCCTTCCATCTTGTCCTGGGCAGGGTTGTGGGCGCCATTGGTTATTCTTCAGGGCTCTTAGCCCAATTTGTTTATTGTACATACTCAAACGTTGTATCGTTTTCAAGGTGATTTGGATCTTTATACTATATATCGGTATTCTTGACTCATGGAGTCATTGTTGTATATGTATGTTCTATGGGTTCCATCATGGACTATGGTGTAATGATATTACTTTGTTTTCCACCTGCGCGCAAGTGCCTGGTGGGCATATTTGAATCATTTCTATGTGCGTTTTGGTGGGAATCACTGCAATCTGGACATGGCCGATTCAAGGGTGTTACAAAGTGGTATCAGAGCTCAGCTCTTGCAATACCCCCACTGGTCCAGCCTGTAGGATACCTAGTTAACAGACGATGTAGAGTGTAAAAACTATTTAAAAAAATCGGTTGGATAGATCTGATTATGTCTTCTTTTACTCCTTACCCCTATGATATTCTCCTCTTACCATTGTGATTTGAATCTTCTTTCTTATCTTGTTCACAAGTCCAGGAATTCTCGTGGTTGGGTTTCCATCGTACCTTCAGGGTTTCGATTCCTTCCTTCAATGGTGGTTCTGCATCCATTTTTCATGCTATCTGAGGAATCTTCCTCTATGTACCTTTCAAGTGAACCAAAATTTCACTAATTTTTTTGTTTGTATCTTCCGTGTTTCCAACATGATGACATCATCTGCATCAGATCCAATGAAGAGCCTGCATCACTCCTTTGATTTCCAAATGTTGTTTATCAAGATCTTTAGTCTGAATTCCGAGCGTTGGTTGCATGATTCTTCTATTCGTGTATAGAGTAATGCTTTGAGTGCGGAATGGATTCACAACCATACCACTATTCTTATCATTCACTTTTTTACATTGAATCGGTGGACCAATGCAATTTGTATTCCTTCCACGGAAGTTAGAGGTGACCTTATCTTTTGCGACATCTACCTTCGTCTTTGTTTCTCCAGAGTGTTCTCTCGACGAACATGAGCAACGACCCCTTCTTGGTGGTGTCGACAATTTAAAGATGGATCAAGAAGCTTTGTCAATGGTGTCGCTAGGATCTACACTAAGCGAGAAGATTCAGATTCTCGGCCTTCTTCCCCGTACCATGAGGCGGATCTCGAGGGCAAGATCCCTTGTTAGTGGTGTCGAACTGGTGCACCCCGGGTAAAACCACTACTAGAAAATAGCTTGTTAATTAGTATTTTGTGCATCATCATGATATCCTGCTCATGTCATCATGCCACATTGCATTTGAGCATCATATCAACATTGCATTTGTTTGTTTGGCTTGTGTGTTATTGATATCATATTACTCTCCTCCTCTTTTAAAACCTCTCTATTTTGTTTCCTACGAAGTTGGGATCAATTTGTTAGGACCCACTATCTTATAAATGACTTTGTTCTTTCTTAAACCCTAATCTCTAATCTTGTTAAAATGCCCAATTTGAATTATGGGGCATCTTATTTTCTCTCACTCTCTTGTTCCCTCTCACCCCCTTTGTACTTGGCTTTCCTTCCTTTATTCAAAATGACCCTGAAAGTTCAAAATGATTTTAATCAAAAGCTTGTTTGAATTTGAAATAAACAAATAAAAAATATAAAAGAAATCAAAAAATAGTAAAAGGAGAGGACCCATACCTGCGGCAGCCCAGCAGCCAGCTTGTAGCCTCTCCTCCTTCCTCTGGGCCGACCCACCTGTCCCATACTATTTTGACCGAAGGGGAATATAAACGGAATCACTGCTCACCTTCATCTCTGTCTCCACCTCCTCTCTCAGCGAGGGATGGAGCGTGGTAGGTGCCTGTCAGGGGCCCATGTCTGTCGCATCAACAGGCGCCCTAACCGCTCAACATTCGTCCTCTTTTAACCCCATCCGTAGAGGAACCCTAGCGTTCGCCCCCATCTTCTCTGCAAGCACCGCCACTGCCCACCTCACTAGTCACCATGGCCCTGCTACTATAAGCCATCCCCATCAAAGCCGAGACCACAGGTGGATGCGCCTCAATCCCATGGACCCTCCTACACCACCAGCCCCTTCCCGTGAGCCTTCGATCAAGGACACAAAAAACCTTCTCCATCTCCGGTCGCCGCCCTTCAACCGCTAATTCCCGCGCCTCCGTGCTTCCTCCGGCCTCTCCGACCTCACTATCACCTTCAAGGTGATCTGAGCTTTATTTAGAGCCTTGTCGCGATTCTTCTTCCTCTCTATTTATCTTGTCTACCTCTAACCTGAGCACCGCCACCACAGGTGCTCGCCACCAATGCCCCTCCATTGGCCTTCAAGTGGATGATCTGCGACCTCTCGAGCCAAAGTTATAGGGCTCGTCTCCTGGTGACCACAATTCGACCGCGCGTGTCCTTCTCCACCATAGGACGCCACCGTTCGGGTGTAGTAAACAATTGCCGACGAGGTTGACCTGGGTGCAACCTTTGCCACAATGGTGCCACGTAAGTTCCCCGCGTCCGCCGCCTCATCATGTCCCCACCTGGAAGCCACATGGGCTAGATCCCTCCATGGTGATTGGTTCCTCAGACCCAGATCTGGTAATTTGTAAAGTAGCCCCTATAGTTATTTTGTTAAATGCAAATCAAGGTCCCTCCAGCTAAGCCTTTTCTGGATAAGCCCTCCATCTTTTAAAACTGAACCTGCAGTCCTTCACTAGTATTTCTAATTACCAGAGAGCCCTTGACTTAAATATTAACCCCTAGAGTTTTAAAATTTAGTCAAAGCTAAGTCAAAGTCAACTAAAGTCAAAACTTTCAAATAAATTCAATTTGATAAAAGTCAAAACATGAAACTTTTTTGTTTTTGATTCTAAACATGAATTACCCTCTTTTATTTTTGCCACACATTAAAAATTAATAAATCATTTTGGGATATTAATAAATGCTTTGATCATGATTAAATCCTAATTTTTATTTGAAAAATCCAAATAATGCAAATGATATATGTTTTTTGATCATAAAAATGCCCGGATTAATAATATGACCTCTAAAAATATTTTTCAACAATTAAAAAATCACATATTGTTTTAATGCAATAAAAAGGCTTTTCTTAAATAATTCATAACTTTTAGATCGTAATTACGAATTCGACGAATGATATGTCTAAATCGATCATGCATCATGGATAACTTGCAATTGCATCATGCCCTTTCCAACTATGCATTCCAAACTTGCAATTGGGTCATGCATCATGGAGAACCTGTAAAACTAGAACTATTTATGCTAGGAAAACATGATGATTAAAAATTGGGAAATAAATATTTTGTTGTTCCTTTAGTGCTTTGCTTTCGCTTGGATAGGATGATGCGATGGTTTGATCTTTGACAAGTTCTTCGGATAATGTATCTTCGACAGTGTTTTCCAGGCGAGCATTCTCCCCCTTTCTACCTATTTTACATTTCTAGTGTTTACTTCCTCATGTTGATCTATTACTATCCATGTGGTGTTGCTTTCGTTTCCGTACACCATTTATATTCCTTTCAGCCTCTATATTGCCTTGGACACCTCCTATTACTTGTTGTTTGGTACTCAGTCACCCTTGCGAGTCATAGTTTCTTGATCAGGTGCTGCTTCGTGTTGCCGATATTCCACTAATGTTAGGGGTTGGCACATGCTTAATGGTGGAGATTATCATGGCTTTAATTACAGTTGGTTAACTAAATGTTGGGAGTAGATATAATTAATGCAGAGGCACATGTGGGTAATAGTTGATATCTGGTTATTATCTTGCCCACCTGTGTCCACCTAGGACCCAAGTTCTTGACACCTGTTACGAGACTGAGAGCTAACCACATGTGGGGTGTATGGGCACCCCTATCGTCTTATCACCTGATTTCAATGTATTGTTTTGGGGGCCACAAACTAGTTCGGGATTTATACGTTAACAACTATACTTATGCCATGTATGCCATGTATGAGATGTTTATTACCTATTGCTCGATGAGCGTTTATTACTATTGAGTAGGTGTGACACTCTGTCACGGGAATATATTGACTATGGCCTCTGCTCGCGTGACAAGTCCACGCAACCTCAGGGTCCATATGAGGATTAGCTATACCTCATATGGGTAGCTCTTTCGGGTGGCCGCCATGTACTTTCTTTGGGTCTGGGAAAGCATCGTGTCCGAAGCCCCCGGGACATACCGATGGGTGTATGTTAATTGATTTGGTAAAAAGGTTGGAAGTGTGTGTGGATACTTTGGTACACCCCTGCAGGGTTAAATCTTTTCGAAAAGCCATGTCCGTGGTTATGGACGAACTAGAGCACCGTTTCTCGATCATAGACAATTACAACTAAATTTTACTATTATAATTTAACTTGTACCTGATATGACTAGTAAGTTGGATAACCACCATGGAAAGAATGAATGAAACCGTCAACTGTGTGAGATTCCTCGGTAGGATTTCCTCGTTTGGTCTCGAGGGTGAAATACCAGGATGGGTATGTTTGGTGATATTATTAGGTTGGCCCCGAATAGGTATTTCTCATCTCTCTCTGATAGCTGGCAGTTACCTCGAGTCTCTATAGGTTGTTTAGTGCATGCTATGTTGCCACTTTAGTCCACCATACCTATGTAGGTGAGAGCCACCGAATTCTAAGTCTCGCCGTGTATAGACCTCTGTACTGACCGCTCTCTTTTCCTTTCCCTTTATCGGCGCCCCTTTTATTTTAGTAGGTTTGAGATCGACATCGTTAGCAGGGTTACCCTTTCGTCTTGGCCTGGTTAGGGTTATGGACGCCATTGGTTATTCTTCAGGGATCTTAACCCAATTTGCATCTTGTCCGTACTTGAACATTGTATCGTTTTCAAGGTGATTTGGATCTTTGTATTGTATATCTACATTCTTGACTCATGGAGTCGTTGTTGTATATGTATGTTCTATGGGATCCATCATGGACTATTGTGTAATGATATTGGTCCATTTTCACCCGCACGCAAGTGCCTGGTAGACATATTTGAATCGCTTCTATGCAGATTTTGGAGGGAATCGCTGGAATCTGCAGAGGGCAGATTTGAGGGTGTTATAGATCTCCTCTCTTCTGGGACTATTTGTGGCGGCCGTGTTCGTATTTCGTTGTATCCTCCTTGACGAAAGTTGCTTGTATTGATATAATAGAGGCAAAGGAAGGTGGTACGGGCGGGCCGTATGCGGCCTCGAACCATACCAGTGGTTGTTAAGGTCTCTAGACACATTCAATGAAAGGAGCTTTAATTAGGGATTTGTTCAATCAGGTGTAACTAACCCATAAATGCTCTTGGATCTTCCAAAAGTGTTCAATACCTAAAAACCAATATAACAAAACAAGGTTTTGCTAATTCGTGATGTTAACATTAGTTGAAAGATCAAAACCCAGAGAACCCAATGGAAAATCATCGATAAAAAGTGTCAATATTTGGAGCTATCAGGCGCCACCATCTCACTTAAACCCTAATTCAGGTTAGGGTTGCAGTTGACCATGAACGAGCGAGAGGGACAAATCACTAGGTAGAATTATAGAGTAGAGCGAGTGCCCTGGTGGTAGCAAAGACGACCGACAATGGCAGAACTTGACTAGCGACATGGTGGTGGGAGCAGTTGCTATTGTGAGAGAGCACACACGCATGAGAGAGTGAGGTGAGAGAGAGGGGGAGAGAGAGAATGGTTTGGTTCGACCGAACCGATTCACTAGTTTGGACAGATTTGGTCTGACCAGGGGTAATTTGGCCATTTCACATTTTCTAAAGGGCATTTTAACAAAAGTACCTTAGACATTTTACAGAAATAAAATAGTTCCAAGAAGGAGGACATATATGAATTTCAAATCCTATTTTTCTAGAATTATTATAATATTTTTATATAAATAAAAATTCCAAGTTGATGATTGGAAGAAAAAGGAATGATTTTAATAGAGTAAAAGTACTCTAAAAAATCCTTAGACCCAAATAATATTTCTTAAAATATTGGAATATTATTTTTGACTTAAAACACACACCTTGAATTATACAAAGTATTTTTATTAGATTATATGAAAATTCTAAAATGAAATTCATATAAGATATATGAGAATTCTAAAGTGAAATTTAATAGAAACCTAAAAGGAAAATGAACCTAAAAAATTAAAGCAATCTAATTCAAGAGAAATAATATCATAATACTTGAAGAAATTGCATTAGAGCATCAATTTGTTTTTACGGAAGCATTGTATTTATTAGACAATGATTTTTATTTCTAGAACCTCAGGTGAAGGGTCAAGTAGAACCTTCAAAGTGCATTACATCACAATTACCAGGCAAGTTTAATCCTTGCATATTAAAATGTGAAATCAACCTTCGCATGAGAATTTCAAGTTGTCAATTGCAAGTCAAAATCTTGCAAATATGTGTATTTTATAAATACTTCTCAAAAGCTTCACAAATGAAGGAGAAAACAAAATATTGTTTTCTTGAATTATAAACTATTTGGAAATGAAACCATGGTGGAATAAATGATGGGAAATCATGTGGAAAAGACTTCATTATACCAGGGAGATAACTTAGCACCTAATAATAACTATAATCAGTTTTTCGAAGGCATCATATAAACCACGCTGACCACAGATCTTGGAATGGGACGAGCGAGTCAGAAGTTTCTTCTTAGTTATGTACGAAGGATATATGCCCTAGAGGCAAATAGTAAAGATGTTTATTGACATATCTCATTAGTTCATAATATGTTTATACCATGCTATAAGTGTATTAAGCGGAAACACTAATACATGTGTGGTATATAAACAAACTGAGACCCTTGTATCCTCCAGTAGACTAGCTTGTTGCAAAGCCGATGATCGAGGTTTACCGATTATGGACATTTATGTCAACTAACAATGTGGTCATGCCATTAGATTAATGATGTGATGTACACACCCCCAACTCTAGTATTGCAATGTGATCCAGTCACAAAGTTAAGCATTGCAATATCTAGCAAAACATAGTAACTTGCTCCTTTGACTGTGAGATCATGTTTAATCACTACCACCCGAGGCTGCTTAGACCACATCAACCATCACACCGTAACAGGGTGATCATAAAGGTGTATGATGGGTATTCCAAAGGGGTATGTAGAGGCATATGATCATGATTTGCACATCCGAGTGACGGATAGATATAGTGTGCCCACTCAGTGAAATTACATCTACAAGTTTGCAAACATTTGACCTGGTCATAGAGATGTAATATCACGGGAACGAGTAAATGTGTTTATCGTTAATAAGATAGAACTAGGTATGGAGATACCGAAGATCAGATCTTGGAAAAACTAGCTATCATGTTGCAAAGGGAATGAGATGCGACGTTCAAGGTTCAAGCGATTAAGTTATTCGTGTAATACATGGGGGCCATCATGAGTTTCTAGAGGTGTCTCCATCATGTCTTTGTATTCCCGAACCATAGGGTGTCAGGCTTAAGGGTAGATGACGCTTAGGGATTGATTCGTGATCGATGGAGAAAAGAGAGAACATCAGAATTGTTTCGGGATGATACCAGAAGTGTTTTGGTGATACCCGATGATGATCGGAGGGTTCCAAAAGGTGTTTAGAAGTGATAAGGATTAAATAATTAATATTAAAAATATATTTTTAATTGGACTTAATGGGCAACCCACCTAAATGGTCCTTTGGAGGCCCAAGAGGGGGCCGCGTGCCCTAGGTAAGGCTACGTGGTGGTCGGTGGCCATGGGCCATGCCACACACGTGGGGCCATGAGGAGGGGCTGGACGGTGGTGGAAATAGTCCCACCCCTCCCCCTTGTGCCTTGTGGTACCTCCCTTCCACCTATAAATAGAGGGGCACCCCTCTCCCTCATATCCATCCCAATTGGCTTTTGTCTATTTTTTGCTCCCTCTCTCTCTCCCTCGCGTGTGGTTTTCAAGATTGGAACTGCATACGGGGATAGGGGTTTTTCCATCCATATGCATGATGTCATGCTGCTGGACTCGGTCCGGATCGTTCTTCTTCCGTTGCTTAGCTTGACCTGAGCCGGGGAGACATCTCTACACCGGATGCGTGTAAATCCTCAGAGGCACTGCCAGTTGTGTGTAAGATCCCACCCTGATAAAGGTAAGGATCCCTGTGATTGCAATGCTAGTCCCTGGATCAAATTCTAGCATCCACAGTTTAAGATGAAGTACACAGAAACAAAGTTCATTATTACATCGTCATTCTAGAGATAACATAGTCTTTTACAACTCCATGGACATAGGCCTAATACAAGAGTTTAATCATAACAATATAAATAAAGTCTTCATATTCATGTGCCACAGGCAAGCATATTGAGTGTAGACTCATAACCCCTAATCATCATCAGAGTAACCTGCAACATCACAAGTTACAGCCATAGTGGGTCAATACATTGGAATAGTATTGGCAAGTGATACCTTAGTAGAATAATAACATCTAGTTACTACATGAATTTGGCTATGTGTAGCTTAGGCTTGCTTTGCTCAAAATAGGTTTTACTTATCAGTTGAAAACACTAATTTTTTCTTTGACAAAACTTTCCCAAGGAACCACCAATGGAAATTGGTGAACCTTCACCCTTATTCAACCACAAGTTTTAACTTGGAAAATTGGGATGAGGAGATTCTTGATAGCTTCCATGTCTTGATGCTCAAATTGTCCAATACCAGGGACATGGCTAAGTATTTAGATTCTTCCATCTGCAGAGGTTGTGCACTTTCCCCACAAGACTTGATTTTCACCAAGACAGGAACTTTCAGAAGCCTTCCCTTAGACCAAAATGGACGCGCTCCAAACCTATCATTCCCCTACCACCAACTGTCCATTTGGCTAAGTTATTGCAACCTATATGATCCAGGCAGAGCCCATCATGCCATGTGGCTGCACTAGAAGCTTCTTAATATTTGGCATCCCAAATCCCTTTGTTCCTGGGTGGCATTCCACAAGTGAGATACACAAGGTAAACCATAGAAATGGGCCTTGTGTAACCACTCAACCAAAATCCATCAAGCATTTACCATTCCACCCAGGTGTTCCATTCACTTAGTTGTTTTATTAAACAAAACCATAAGTCAGAAAGATTTAACAATATTTTCTATAGCATGATTATATTCCACCCTTGGTTGCTATTAGCTAGGCTAAGCATGGCAATGACAAGTATCTTAACTTAAAGGAAATTCTAATATTTCTACAACTACTACGATTTCCCAAGCATAGCATATAAATACTTAGCAAAATAGTCATGCAAGACCTATACAAAATATTTCTAATGCATAGGCAAAAATATTGGGACATAAGTATGAAGCACCACTTGCCTTGGTATTTTGGGGAGTAGCAACAATCTTCACAACCACAATCACTATTTGCACCAAAATCTACACATAAAATAATGGCACCAAATTCACATATCAAAAATATTCAAGCAAAAATATATGAATGCATGCAAATGCTATGTGATGATCTTCTACACCAAACAAGACAAGTATACAGTACTAAATCATAAACAAGACCAAGACACACTAAACAAACTTTATTTGATCTTTAAATCATTTTTCAAATAATTTCTATACTCAAAATAAGCCTATAAATGTCTCTGCAAAAATAACCAATTTTACAGAAGCAAAACATTAAACACATTGAATAAATGGATAAAATTCTTTCTCCTGATTCCAATGATATAAAATTTGCAAAATTTGAACGTGTGGATCAAAAGTTATGAATTTTGCAAGTTTTAATCACTAATAGATCTAATTCAGATTTTTAAAACGAATAACAGGCCACGCGGCAGCGTCTGATTGGACGATACCGCTTCGCACGGGCTCACGCTCGCTCATCGTTGGATCTAACTAACTGCGCACGGTCTAGATCAAAACGTACCCCTTCGCTATAGATCTAATCCTAAGCGCTGGATTCAGATCTGATGGTTGTCGAGAACGTGACCACGGATGGGCGGCGCTAGCGACGGCGGCACAGCGGCACGGCTCTGCCAGTGATGTTCCGGTGGCTACAGAGGGGGCTGGGGTCAGCAGAGGGGCTTACCAGACTCGCGATGCCACGAGGAAGCTCAACATGCAGACGGGCGGGGTCGGGGCGCGCTATAGAGGTTGATAGGGCTCGTCGAACTTGCGGAGGATGTCGGGTGCTTGCAGATGAAGATGTTGCCGACGATATAGACCGCCCTAGCACGAACCATTTGTGTCAGGAGGTGCGCAAGGTTGTGGCGAACACGACAGGGTCAAAGGGGAAGCAAGGGGCGCTCGAAGATTACTAATATTTCTCGTTGGAGTTGGGCGGTGGCACTGATGGTTGCGGGCACGAACGGGGATGGTGACCTAGGTCATGAGAAATCAAATGAAAGGCGTAATAAGATGCGCCAGAACATGCTGGTCACGCTCGTTTGAAGGAGAGGAAAAGGGGCGGTCGAGTCTCACCGGAATCAGTCGCCGGAGGTCGTCGGAACAGCGATGGTCTGAGCTCAATTGCGCGCAGCCTGGGGGTGACTAGGTGTGGGTGTTTGGGGGGAAAGGACCGCGGTGAGGTGGTGATTATATATCCAGAGCAGGGGCGAAGATTACGCGCTGCATCAATGCAATTGATCGAGGCAGTGAAGAGGAGGAAACGGCCAGCGACGACGTGTTCTCGCGCGGGATTTGGGGAAGATGACGATGACGTGGAGAGGGCCCACCGATCAGTGGCTGGGGGTAGGTTCTGCGCAGGTGAGGAAAGGAGCAAAGGGAAATGGCCCGGGTGGGCTTAGTGGGCTGGTTTCTGTGCTGGGCCAAATTGGCAGCGCCGGCCTTTTCTACTTTCTTTATTCTTTTTCTATTTCTATTTTGATTTTTAGGAAATATTTTCAAATGATTTCAAAAGTGTTTGAATTTAAACTCTTTCTAGATTTTTTTTATAAAGTGAAACATACACATTTGGTTGCATAACAATGTTGTACACATTAAAATAATTTGGCACTTTGGAATTTTAAAATGAACAATGTGTTTACCCATTGCTTAATAAAGACAAAGAAATGGTTTAAATTTGTTTCTTTGTTTTGAAATCTTTGTCCAAGCTTTGGAATACAACCATCAACCATAGGACTAAATACATTTGGTTTAAAACAAGCAATCTCATACTAGAGAGTAGCTTTGGATCAAAGTTAGCTCACATAAAATAACAGACGCTCAAAATGCTTCTGGTTTTGAAATGACCATGAAAATGATCCCAAAATGATTATGAATACATGGATGATATGCAAACTTTGAAAACATGATTTTAGGGATGTTACAAATCTAACCCCCTTAAGGTGAATCTCGCCCTCGAGATTCGGATTGGCTAGCAAATAGGTGAGGGTGGTCTTTCCGAAGATCATCTTGTCTTTCTAATGTTGCTTCTCCTTCGGAATGATGGTTCCATTAAACTTTGTAGAATTTGAAAGTCTTAGTCCGAGTAACTCTTTCTTCAGTCTCAAGAATTTTGATGGGTTTTTCCTCATAAGTGAGATCACTTTCCAATTGGACTTCCTCCAAAGGTATAGTATCCTTCAAAGAAGTCTCTTCCATCTCTGGATGGCATTTCTTTAGCTGACTCACATGAAACACATTGTGAACTGCAGACAATGATTCTGGCAATTCAATTTCATAAGCTACGTCTCCTTTACGGCTCAGAATCTTGAATGGTCCAACATATCTTGGGCCAGTTTTCCTTTGACTCCAAATCTCTTCACTCCATGAAGTGGTGACACTCTAAGATAAGCTCTATCACCCACTTCATAGGTGACTTCTCTACGCTTAGGATCTGCGTAGATCTTTTGTCAGGACTGTGCTATCTTCAATCTGTCCTTAACTAGCTTGACTTTCTCTTCATCCTCTTTGATTAGTTCTGGTCCGAACAAGTTTCTTTCTCCTACACCATTCCATAGAAATGGGGCAGCACACTTTCTCCCATATAGAAATTCAAATGGTGCCATCTCAATACTGTCTTGATAGCTGTTGTTGTAAGAGAATTCTGCGTAAGGCAGACTTTCATCCCAACTAGCTCCATAGTCTAGGTCACATGCCCTTAACATATCTTCTAGAATCTAGTTGGTCCTTTCTATCTGTCCATCAGTCTGAGGATGAAACGCAGTGCTGAATTCCAATCTCGTTCCCAAAGACTCATGTAGTTGCCTACAGAAATGAGAAGTGAATTGAGTTCCTCTATCAGACACAATACTCTTGGGTACCCCATGCAGACATACAATCCTATTCATATAGATCTTGGCTAACTTAGCACTTGTATAGGTTGTCTTCATGGGTATGAAATGAGCCACTTTAGTGAGGCGATCCACTACTACCCAAATAGAATCATATCCTGACCTGGTCCTTGGCAATCCAGTGATAAAATCCATGCCAATCTTGTCCCACTTCCAATCAGGAATAGGTAGTGGTTGTAGCAATCCTGCTGGTTTCTGATGTTCCGCTTTCACTCTACTACATACATCACACAAAGCAATATGTTCGGCGATGTCCTTCTTGAGATTATTCCACCAAAATCTTTCCTTCATATCCATGTACATTTTGGTGTTACCCGGATGAATGGAATATGATGAGTTGTGTGCTTCCTATAAAATCAGTTTCCGAAGCTCCGGATCTTGCGGAACGTAGATACGTTTCCCATACCATAAAGTACCCTGTTCGTCTTCATGGAATCCTTTGGCTTTTCCTTTGCCAATATTTTCCTTAATTTCTTCAATTTCCTTGTCCGTCTTTTGGGCTTCCTTGATTTTGTCCAACAATGTGGGTTGAACATCCAATGACATGAGATGTCCCTCAGGCACAATATCCAATCTAAGGTCTCTAAATTGGGCACACAGATCATCTGGCAACTCTCCCTTAGTAAGGCCATTCACAAATACCTTACGGCTTAGAGCATCTGCTACCACATTTGCTTTTCCGAGGTGGTATTGCAAACTCAAGTCATAGTCCTTGATGAGTTCTAGCCATCTTCTTTGTCTCATGTTGATTTCTTTCTGAGTGAAGATATACTTCAAACTTTTGTGATCTGTGAACACTTCACATCGCTTTCCCAAAATATAATGTCTCCATGTTTTGAGTGCATGGACAACAGAGGCTAACTCTAAATCATGAGTAGGGTAATTTACCTCATGAGTTTTGAGTTGTCCCGAGGCATAAGCCACAACTTTCCCTTCTTGCATTAGAACTGCACCTAATCCATGATGAGGTGCATCACAATACACTTGGAAATCTTTCTCCAAATCTGGCAGACATAGGACTGGTGCTGTCACTAGTCTCTTCTTCAATTCTTGAAAACTGAGTTCACATCCTTCAGACCAAGCAAATTTCTTGTCTTTTTTAGTAACTCTATAATTGGATTAGCTACCTTGGAGAAATTCTCAATGAATCTTATGTAGTATCCTGCCAAGCCAAGGAAACTACGAACTTCCTTCACTGACTTAGGAGATTCCCATTCAGTTACAGCTGACACTTTTGTGGGATCAACTGCTACACCATCTCCTGACACAACGTGTCCAAGAAATCCAACTTCATTCAACCAGAATTCACACTTGCTGAATTTGGCGTACAACTTATGCTCTCTAAGTTTCTCAAGTATCAAACGCAAATGTCCTTCATGTTCTTCTTTTCTCTTGGAGTAGATCAAAATTTCATGGATGAAAATGACAACAAACTTATAAAGGAACTCCATGAACACCTTGTTCATCATATTCATAAAGTAAGCTGGTGCATTGGTCAAACCAAATGGCATCACTGTATACTCATACAATCCATACCTAGTGGTGAAAGTTGTCTTAGGTATGTCTTGTTCCCTTATCTTAAGCTGAAAATAACCTGACCGGAGATCAATCTTTGATAACACACAGGCTCCTTCTAGCTGATCAAACAAGTCATTAATTCTGGGCAAAGGATATTTGTTCTTGATAGTCACCTCATTGAGTGAACGATAATCTATGCATAACCTTTGACTTCTATCTTTCTTTTCCACAAACAAGACTGGTGCTCCCCAAGATGAAGAACTTGGTTGAATAAATCCTTTCTGCAACTGTTCTCCAAGTTGTTTCTTAAGTTCTTTCAGCTCATCAACTGACATCTTGTAAGGTCTCTTTGCTATTGGTCCTGATCCTGGCAGCAAGTCAATCAGAAATTCCACATCTCTATCTGGTGGCATTCCCGGTAATTCTTCCGGAAACACATCCGGATATTCTCTCACAATTGGCACACTGTCTATACTAACCCCCTTAAGAGAATTTAGCTTACTCCCCTTTGATTCAAAGTTAGACTTGAATCTTATCCGTTTACTTTCCGGGGTTGTGAGTGCGAAAGAACGATTGGCACAATCTAGTACTCCTTCATACTTGGTCATCCAGTCCATTCCCAAAATTACATCTAGTCCTTGGGAATCTAGGATTATCAGACTCACTGGAAACTTATGCTTTCCAAATTCTATCACTAGATCACGACATCCAAGACTTACTATCATATCACCATCGGGAGAACTTACTTTTATTGGACACCCAATGTTTTTAGTTGGAAACCCATTTCTATCATCAAATTCTTTTGATATGAATGAATGTGATGCACTAGTATCAAAAAGAACAAGTGCTGGAATAGAATTGAGTTTGAACTTACCAGCCATAGCATCGGACTCCTCATAAATCTCTTCCACATTGATGTGGTTCACTTGTCCCTTCTGGAAAGGGTTGGGCTTAGTGGCTCCTTCCACTTTCTTCTCTG
The DNA here is from genome assembly GCA_916181665.1 of Avena sativa. Classification (NCBI taxonomy): domain Eukaryota; kingdom Viridiplantae; phylum Streptophyta; class Magnoliopsida; order Poales; family Poaceae; genus Avena; species Avena sativa. The sequence continues at coordinate 88,071,250 of OV702284.1, forward strand.
GGATAACATTTGCATAATGCCCCAGCTTCTTACACTTGAAACATTCAACCTGACTGATATCTCTCTTTGCAAGCTGACTGCCACTCCCACTTCCACCTCCACAGTGGTGACTCTTGTGTCCACCCTTGTGGTTCTTGTACTTGTCATTATCATGACTACGACGATGCTTGTTGTCATGATGGCGGTTGTGGTTGTGGTGGTTGTTGTATTTTCCGTGCTTGTGGGATCCGGAACTCCCACTATCATCATAATGGGAACGTTTGTGAGACGATCCCGAGTTGTGCTTGTTAGAGTTGTGCTTCCTCTTTCTACTTTCAACCTGTTTCATCTTATTCTCTAAGATGGTAGCCTTGTCACAAAGGGATTGATAGGTGGGGACATAGGCCACATATAACTGCAGGTTCAGTTCATCGTTCAATCCTTCGAGGGACTTCTCTTTCCTCTTGGCATTGGTATCAACTTCATCCAGTGCATAACGCCTCAGATTGTTGAACTCCTCAATATATTCAGCCACGCTGCGGTGGTGCTGCTTCAGGTTATGAAATTCCTTCTTCTTCAAATTCATCACTCCGGATGAGATGTGAGCTGTACGGAAACCATCTTCAAAGATTCCCCATGTCACATCCTCAATGGGAGTGGTGATCTGGAAGTTATCCCACCAAGTAGCTCCTGGTCCTTCCAACAGGTGTGCTGGAAACCTGACTTTCTCCTCGTCGGTGCAGCCGACAGTTACCAAATCCTTGTTCACCGAACATAGCCAATCATTGGCCACCATGGGATCAGTGGTTCATAAGAACTTTGCAGGCCTCAGTCTTAGGAATCTGGTGAGCATGTCAAATCCTGGTGGATTGTTCTGATTGTTGTTGTTGTTGTTGTTGTTGTTCTAATTTTGCATGAAAGTGGTCATCATCTGCATCAGCTGTTCCTGTGCTGTCATCAGCTGCTGCATCTCGGGGGTGGCATTGTTGTTGTTCGGGTTGGGGTTGGCACGTCGAGGAGGCATTTGTGGTTTTCATAAGGATAAGAATGAGATACCCATAGATGCGTATTATGCACAAAACATCACATAGACAATCACCAAAACAACATCAAATAATATAAGGTTCAATAACACAAACAACAAGTTTGAAAAACAAACACACCATAGCAAGCCATCCACATGTTGGATGGTCATTGCGACTCAATAATCATAAGCATGGTAACTGAAAGATAAATGAGTAGTCATCACTACTCCTCTGCATCAACCTCCTCATCAACAAGTGTAAGACCTGCATTCTCCATAGCGGTCTTGTACTCCTCGACATTGGTAGTCAAGGCCTCTACCTTGGCTTTAAGAGCCCTCTTCTGTGATCGAAGTCTCTCAATCACACCCTGCTGATGCTCGAGCTCGAAGTCCTTGGCCTCTAGTTTTGCATTCATCTCTCGAATCCTCTTGTTCCTATCTTGGACTCTTTTCTCTTGGCTCTTGAACTTCCTGTCCTGGCTCTCAAACTTAGCCTCCATTTCCTTGACTATCTCGTCTTGCTCCGCGAAGAGCTTGTCCCTCTCACGAAGCTGCACCTGGAGCTCGTCATTGCTAAGCATGATGTTGGTCCTATCAGTATCTAGGTGCCTAACAAGAACCTCTAAGTCCTGAAGGTACAGATGAATCGGCTCTGCCGTCTCTCTAGTAGCATCCTCAAACTCAATAGCCTCACCCTCCTTGTCACGCTTGCCGAAGGCGTGAAAGTGGGTACCCCTAAGCTCCCTAGAGTGCCTCCCTAACAGACGCCCAAGTAAATCCTGCATGACTACCTCTAAGCATCTCTCTTTGTCGTCATGCATTAGCTTGAAGGTGATAGCCTCCGTGGCTGGCTCAGTCTGGCGTCCTGGCTGAGTAACTTTGAAGCCCCAAAGGTCCTTCCTCTCAAACTTGGTGAGGGGAAGCATCATGATGCTAGGAAGCGGAAGATTGAGCACACTAGTGAGCTCAATAAGACGAGTGCCAAAACGATTTCCCTTGAACTCTTCAGTCGTGCTGATAGTAACATTAGGCATCTATTTTATAAGATAAAAAAAGTTAGAATCAACTTCAATAGAGATAATTCACAAGACAAAGCATCACATGCATATCTTTGGCAATTAAACAAACAAGTCATGGCATACCTAAATCCATTACAAGCATCCAAGGTTCAACATAACTTAGACAAATTTTTTGGAAATAAAACGATAAGTGTGGTAGTCCAACTAATGAGATACACTAAAACTCTCACTCACTAGAAAAAATGGCTATCAAAGCATCCTTAGTAGCCATCTGTCTATCTTGTTCACAATATTACCAAATCAAGTCTATGATGTCTCCCCTTAGTTGTTGGTTGGTAGTCTCCAACTCTTGGGTATGCCTCTTTTCTTCCCTAAGGTCATTTTGGGTGTTGAGCATTCTGCACTTGAGTCTATCACCAAGCTCCTTGATGGCCTTCCAAGCTGCATCTCTTGCAGAATCAAAGAATGTGGTGTGCATTACTGAGTTGGTGACCATGCAGAATACTGATTCCTTGTGGTTGTCTTCCTTGTTTTTGTACAAGTGAAGTTGCACCCACCAATACTCCTCTCCTTCATCCATCACAGGGAAACCTTTGTACACAGCTGCACCATGTATCCCCATGGTAACCATAAGGTTCTTGAGGGCTTTTGGAAATTCATTCTCACACTCCAAGGTCATGGTCATGAGTGGTCCCTTCCTTACGGCTTCGTTGATGGAGTTCATCTACAAATAGAGATGAGAAGAAGAATTAGAAAATTTTACGAGAAGAAAAAAGACAAGTGTGGAAATTGTTGAAAAAATTTCCTTAGTGGTTTCTAATCCAATCCTAGGGTCATAATCCTACAGGCAACATAGTGCTCTGATACCATCTGTAAGATCCCACCCTTATAAAGGTAAGGATCCCTGTGATTTTAATGCTAGTCCCTGGATCAAATGCTAGCATCCACAGTTTAAGATGAAGTACACAGAAACAAAGGTCATTATTACATCGTCATTCCAGAGATAACATAGTCTTTTACAACTCCATGGCCATAGGCCTAATACAAGAGTTTAATCATAACAATATAAATAAATTCTTCATCTTCATGTGCCACAGGCAAGCATGTTGAGTGTAGACTCATAACCCCTAATCATCATCAGAGTAACCTGCAACATCACAAGTTACAGCCACAGTGGGTCAATACATTGGAATAGTATTGGCAAGTGATACCTTAGTAGAATAATAACATCTAGTTACTACATGAATTTGGCTATGTGTAGCTTAGGCTTGCTTTGCTCAAAATAGGTTTTACCTATCAGTTGAAAACACTAAGTTTTTCTTACCAAGGAACCACCAATGGAAATTGGTGAACCTTCACCCTTATTCAACCACAAGTTTTAACTTGGAAAATTGGGATGAGGAGATTCTTGATAGCTTACATGTCTTGACGCTCAAATTGTCCAATACCAGGGACATGGCTAAGTACTTAGATTCTTCCATCTGCAGAGGTTGTGCACTTTCCCCACAAAACTTGATTTTCACCAAGACATGACCTTTCAGAAGCCTTCCCTTAGACCAAAATGGACGCGCTCGAAACCTATCATTCCCCTACCACCAACTGTCCATTTGGCTAAGTTATTGCAACCTATATGATCCAGGCAGAGCCTATAATGCCATGTGGCTGCACTAGAAGCTTCTTAACATTTGGCATCCCAGATCCCTTTGTTCCTGGGTGGCATTCCACAAGTGAGATACACAATGTAAACCATAGAAATGGACCTTGTGTAACCACTCAACCAAAATCCACCAAGCATTTACCATTCCACCCAGGTGTTCCATTCACTTAGTTGTTTTATTAAATAAAACCATAAGTTAGAAAGACTTAAAAATATTTTCTATAGTATGATTATATTCCACCCTTGGTTGCTATTAGCTAGGCTAAGCATGGCAATGACAAGTATCTTAACTTAAAGGAAATTCTAATATTTCTACAACTACTAGGATTTCCCAAGCATAGCATATAGATACTTAGCAAAATAGTCATGCAAGACCTATACAAAATATTTCTAATGCATAGGCAACAATATTGGGACATAAGTATGAAGCACCACTTGCCTTGGTAGTTTGGGTAGTAGCAACAATCTTCACAACCACAATCACCATTTGCACCAAAATCTACACATAAAATAATGGCACCAAATTCACATATCAAAAATATACAAGCAAAAATATATGAATGCATGCAAATGCTATGTGGTGATCTTATACACCAAACAAGACAAGTATATAGTACTAAATCATAAACAAGACCAAGACACACTAAACAAACTTTATTTGATCTTTAAATCATTTTTCAAATAATTTCTATACTCAAAATAAGCCTATAAATGTCTCTGCAAAAATAACCAATTTTACAGAAGAAAAACATTAAACAAATTGCATAAATGGATAGCATTCTTTCTCCTGATTCCAATGATATAAAATTTGCAAAATTTGAACGTGTGGATCAAAAGTTATGAATTTTGCAAGTTTGAATCACTAATAGATCTAATTCAGATTTTTAAAATGAATAACAGGCCACGCGACAGCGTTTGATTGGACGATACCGCTTCGCACAGGATCACGCTCGCTCACCGTTGGATCTAACTAACTGCGCACAGTCCAGATCAAAACATACCCCTTCGCTATAGATCTAATCCTAAGCGCTGGATTCAGATCTGATGGCTGACGAGCACGCGGCCACGTATGGGCGGCGCTAGCGATGGCGGCGCGGCGGCGCAGCTCTGCCAGTGATGTTCCGGTGGCTACGGGGGGGCTGGGGTCAGCAGAGGGGCTTACAATACTCGCGATGCCACGAGGAAGCTCAACGTGCAGACAGGCGGGGTCGGGGCGCGCTGTAGAGGTTGCTGGGGCTCGTCGGACTTGCGGACGACGTCGGGTGCTTGCAGATGAAGACGTTGCCGACGATATAGACCACCATAGCACGAACCAGTTGTGTCAGGAGGTGCACAAGGTTGGGGCAAACACGACAGGGTCAAAGGGGAAGCAAGGGGCGCTCGAAGATTACCAGTATTTCTCATCCGAGTTGGGCAGCGGCACTGATGGTTGGGGGCACGAACGGGGATGGCGACCTGGGTCACGAGAAAGAAAACAAAAGGCGTCAGGGGATGCGCCAGAACATGCTAGTCACGCTCATTTGAAGCAGAGGCAATGGGGCGGTCGAGTCTCACCGGAATCAGTCGCCGGAGGTCGTCGGAACAGCGACGGTCTGAGATCGATTGCGCGCAGCCTGGGGGCGACTGGGTGTGGGTGTTTGGGGGGAAAGGACCGCGACGAGGTGGTGATTATATAACCAGAGCAGGGGAGAAGATTACGCGCTAAATCAATGCAATTGATCGAGGCAATGAAGAGGAGGAAACGGCCGGCGACGACATGTTCTCGCGTGGGATTTGGGGAAGATGACGATGATGTGGAGAGGGCCCATCGATCAGTGGCTGGGGGGTAGGTTCTGCGCGGGTGAGGAAAGGAGTAGAGGGAAATGGACCGGGTGGGCTTAGTGGGCTGGTTTCTGTGCTAGGCCAAATTGGCAGCGCCGACCTTTTCTACTTTCTTTATTCTTTTTCTATTTCTATTTTGATTTTGAGGAAACATTTTCAAATGATTTCAAAAGTGTTTGAATTTAAACTCTTTCTAAATTTTTTTTATAAAGTGAAACCTGCACATTTGGTTGCAGAACAATGTTGTACACTTTAAAATAATTTGGCACTTTGGAATTTTAAAATGAACAATGTTTTTACCCATTGCTTAATAAAGACAAATATTGTTTAAATTTGTTTCTTTGTTTTGAAATCTTTGTCCAAGCTTTGGAATACAACCATCAACCATAGGACTAAATACATTTGGTTTAAAACAAGCAATCTCATATTAGAGAGTAGCTTTGGGTCAAAGTTAGCTCACATAAAATAATAGACACTCAAAATGCTTCTGGTTTTGAAATGACCATGAAAATGATCCTAAAATGATTATGAATGCATGTATGATATGCAAACTTTGAAAACATGATTTTAGGGATGTTACATTGTGGTTCTTGGATCTTGGAGCTCGTCACTTGGATCTTGGAGGTCTACACGACCTTGAGGTTGGCTACATCGTACGACTCCATCATACATGTTTCTCGTGGAACGTTAAACGCTTTTGGTGTTCAAACCTATGAATACTGAATCCCTCTATTACCTTACATCTGCATATATAGATTTGGGATATGGTGTTCGCGTTGCTAGATTTTTTTGTTTTCTGCTTCAAAATCCCTTCAGTTCTATCAGAGTCGATCTATGCATAGATGTGTTGGTACAGTTAGAAACAAAGAAATATGTGGGCATTTATTTTTTAGTTGTTACCCTCCCACATGTACTTGTTCATATCGCGGTAATGTTTGATGAAGTGGCCCAGACCGACCTTAGGCATAAGCTACGCAAGATTGGTTCCAGGTTCAACATATGACTTATAGAATATAAGTCTCTAGTGGGTGTTTGTCTATCTTACATTATTTGATAGGCATTTACAAAGGAGGGTCCTTAAAGGGGATTCAAAGTGACAACTATTCAATCCATGCTATGGTTGGAAGTTCATAGGTGGAAACGTTTCTCTCGCGAAAGCCCTAATAGCCGCTAAAACTTGGAGAAGATAAACTATATGCGTCTAACTTTTTTTGCAGGGGGCAGGTGATATGTATGGTCTAGGTAAGTGTTTATGACATGTACTGCCAACAACATGGAGATACCATGGACTCGGTGCATTGTTGGTGCACTCGATGGAGATCAAAGTCGCGATGACCATATCATATTGCTGTAACACCCTCGCCTGATAAGGTCGAGTTCATGTGTACAGTACTAATCCCTGGATCGGTTCACTAGCACACATAGTACAAAATGATACCAAATATAACCGTGCATTATAAATATAACGAATATGATCCAGAATTTACATTGTATATTCAAGTACATAGCAGAAACAATGACAAGGTAGATCTCCATTCTTTAAATGTTTCACATGCGAACAATTATTGAGTGTAGTCTCGCGACCTATGAATGATCACTCAGAAACGGAATAACCTGCAAAATAAAAGGTTGCAGCCAAGAATGGTCAATACTTTGAATATATTGGCAAGTAGGACTAGTATGTGCATATAAAATGGAATGTATCAATTACATGCATATTTGGCTAGGTGGAGTCCATGCTAATTTGCATAAAGAAATATTTTTATCCTAATAGTTGTAACAAAATAGTTTTCAAATACGATAAGTAGGACACTATGGTTCACTCCGAGGTGCTCCTACCCAATTAAGTTCACCCAACAAATTTTAAGAAATTTAGAAATTGGGATGAGTGAGAATTATGTCATAGCATCAGTATCAGGTCGCCCAAATTGTCTATAACCGGGGACACGACTAAGTAATTACATTAGACACCCTATAGGGGTTTGTACACTTTACCCATGTGACCTAGTCAACCCACTCTTACCGCTACACTCATTTTGTGCCATAGAAAAGGCAAGAAAAAGGACGCGCTCCTGCAAGGTCGCGCCGCGTCGCTGCTAGTGCCTGCACATGGCAGGAGCGGAGTGCCTCATGCGATGTCCCGACCTTCTCCCGTGCGACACATGTGGATGCAGAGAGGGGTTGCAGGTCCTTTTTCCTTTTCTTTTTGTAGATTTGAACACGAAAACTATGATATCTTTCAAATGGAGGGTCCAAATCAATATCCGTTTTCATAGTCTTGCTAGTCATGTCTAGATCTTTAAAACTGGATCCATTGTTGATATCTTCTGACGAACTTATTTCTCGTACTGCCTTTGATGCGTATGTTGCACTGCCTTTTGTTCTAGTGCACGGGGCCTTCAGTTGTAATGCACGACCAAGTGTCCTGACAGTGCACTTACTTGTTGTACTATGTTGCACTGCCTAAGGTCGTAGTGCAATGCGCGATATCCTGGTAGTACACTGTCCATGCACTTCCTTGTTGTACTGCGCTGTGCTGCCTAAGGTCGCAGTGCACTGTGCGATGTTCTAGCAGTGCACCGTTGACGCACTAGATTGTTGTTCTGTGTTGCACTTCCTTAATTCGCAGTGCATTGCGCGGTGTCCTGGCAGTGTACTGTCTTGCACTGCCTTGAGTCGCAGTGTACTACGTGGTGTCCAGGCAGTGCACCACAGATTGTCTATGCAGTGTACCGTCCATGTACTACCTTGTTCTACTGCGTTGCACTGTGCACTGTGCGGTGTTCTCACAGTGCACGGTCCATGCACTGCCATGTTGTACTGCTTTCGGTCGATAGTGCACGAGTTGCACCGCTCGTGCACTGCCTTATTGCACTGCGTTGAACTGTCTTTGATCGCGTGCACTACATGAGTAGCTGTCGTGCAGCCGGAAATAAGCGTGCTGCTGAGCGGGATAAAATACGCGTGGGTGAACTTCCACACGCCATGTGTCGGGCTACCGTGCAGCCGGAAATACGGATGCTGCCGAGCAGCCACAAACGCGCGCACGGTGGCTGAAGCGCGTGCTTCCTGGAGAGCGTGCTCCCACTAGTCGTCTTATTGTGCCATGCTAGGGAGAATTCCAAGACGGATCTTCCCAAACCCAGCTGCATACCATACCAAACTACACTATTCTACCTCTCTGGCCACGCCGAGTTCTAGTCACCACAACCTACTAAGTCCAGCCAACCGTCCATTTTATTATTGTCACATGGTTATACATGTCATCTACCAAACATAGAAATCAATCCTTTCTCAGTACCCTGGGCGTCATTCCCCACCATAAATCTGCACTTTGATGACAATCAAACCAATCCTCCTAGGTAGTTCATTAAAATTATGTTGTTTTGTCATTTATTAAAATATAAGATTTCAAAACAAACAACTTTTTATTGTGTAATTCCCATCCTCGTCTATGTAGCATAGCTAAGCAATCTACCAATATGATGGCTCATAAACAAGGAATACTAGGGAGTATAGTATGGGACATAGCATAGCATATACACATCAATTCCTGCACATGCAATTCTATGAAAACATCTATAATGCATAGAAAAACAGTAGGACATTTATGACCAAGATAGCACCACTTGCCTTTGTTGTAGTCATTCAAATAATCCTCACAATTATAATGGTTACACTCGTCATTATCTCAATACTTGCAATCATATTAGTTGCACTCCTCTCCATCTAACGTTTGAAGTAAGCACAATAAACACACAATTCAAAACATTGCAAACATGCAACAATGCAACAATACAAAAAAGAATGATGAAAAATGCATACATGATGATTCAATAAGTCATAATGGTTTTATTTAGTTCTTTGAACATTATTAGATCACATGATGTATGTGGAAAATCAATTAATGCATTAAAGAATTTAGAGATATATTGATTTAACATGGTTTATCTCACTTTAATTCAAATGTTGATGTTTATGTCATATTAAAGGGTGAAGTAGATGTTAATGGATAGGTAATGCAATTTAGAGATAGTATAAATTTGAATCACCTAAAAAGGAGTTAGAGATATTTTTTATGATTAAAATACTATTTAAATGGGTTTAAAGCTTTCTGTAATAATTTATATTTTAGCTGTACAAAATAATTTGGCACATAATTTCTTTGGATAGATATTTTCAATACAAAATAATACCAATTGGTTTCACTAACTTTGGAGTTCTGGTTAATTTTATGTGATTTAAATACTATTTATAAAGTTTTAAATCATTTAAAATATTTAATCTTCAAAAATTAGATCTAAGACAATATCAATGTCCTACATGTAATTAGGAATCCATAGACATCTTATTTGTATTTTTCGATTCTATAAATAATTCACTATCATTTATTTACTCCAAAAAGGCCATTGAACTAATTAAATTTCTACAGTAAATATATATTGTAAAAGTTGTATCCAACAACATATTAATATTGTTCACAATGTTCCGAATCCAATGATACATTATTTGCTAAATTTGGATATGTAGATATTTTACTATGAATTTTCAAAGTTTTGATCAATTTTTGTCTTTTTATTCCTATTTATTAAATCAATATCTAATCGAGACGCTGACTCTGCCACTGAGTCTGCAAGAGGCTGATCCGGCGACGACATGGAACTGACGAGGTAGATGAAAAAGCGGGTAACTAGGTGAACATGCGACAAGATCTGGTTCGCTGGTACCTGTTTGCTGCCATGTATAATTTTGGCCGCCACATGCGGATCCATCGGCCTGGAACAGAAGCTTCCTGGGATGGGGTCATCGGCGGCGACGATAGTCAACGACAGCGATGGTGAGTTCAGGCGGTGGTGGCTACGAGTGTTACGACTATTTCCGATGAAGGTGAGGTATCGTACAATGAGTGGAGAAGAGGACGATCTCTATGGCTCCCTTGAGGTCGCCTTTCTCTTCCTCTGTAGGCGGCGAGGTGCGGTCGGAGACAAAGGGAGGCTCGCGGACTCTAGCATGCTCGTGTGCCTTCTCTTAAGCACTGCAGGGGAGGGTTAAATGTTGAAAGAGCATCAAGGGGAATAGGATGGAGGGGGAAGGAGTGCGAGAGGGCAACAGGAACCCTCGATTACAAGATCGATCTAGAGGCAGATTTGGTGTGGTCGGTGGTGGATAAGAAATCAGGTAGCCTGGTGGCTTAAATCTAGGGTTTGGGGGGTCGAAGGTGGGGTCGTGGGGTATTTAAGGGGCTTGGTTACATGGAAGAGGGGGCAAGGACTGCGCCGAATCAGATTGGATTTGGTCGGTACTAGGACGAATTCGTGCCCAGCACGGTCGCTTGCACAAGGAAGGGGATGACCCAGGGTGGACCCACCTTGCAGCAGTAGTGAGAGGGGAAAAGGAAAGGGGAGCTCTGTCTGATAGAGCTATAGCTAGGGTGCTAGTTGGGCTGTGATCGGGCTGGCGGCTCCTGCTACTGCGCGCACACGCATTAGATAAGGTGGGCTATGCTGTTGTGGCATGCGTGCTGGCTCCGCGCGGTAGATAGGAGTGGGCGGCAGCAGGCTAGCTCGGTTAGGGTTAGGTAGTTTTTCCTTTTTACTTTTCTGTTTTTCTTATTTAATTCATAACTTTTGATTTAGGGCTCCAATTCAGATAAAACTAATTCCTATTTTTTTTGTAAAATCACCTTTAATATTTTAGGATATTAAGGACTCCTTTTTTTTATCCAAAACAAAAATACCATATATATTCCTTTACTTTGGCCCATAGGGTATTAGTGTATTATCTTTATTAATTTGAGTTTAAATGCAATGATCCTTATGCATGCAACATGATTTTTAATTTTTTTTGCAAACTTTCACACCAATGCTAAAAACTAAAAATCAAGTCATGCCTTTTTGCCTATATGACTACTTAGGTCATAAAAAACGAATATAAGGTTGATAGGATTTTCAATTCAAAAAGTTTAGTTTATTTGAGAATTTGCAACAAAGACAAACCGATGAATTAAATTACTTCATTATTTTAGCATTCAGAAATTTGTAAAATTTTGGGATATTACAACCGCATAACTTATCTATATATGATGTTGATTACTTTATGCATTTTATTCTGCTAGTATTACACTTACGACGGTAGCATTATAAGATCATCCCTCAACATAATACCAATATGTGTGTTCTCCCCGATGTGTGCACTACCAAGAAAGTCCATCATTATGGAGAAGGCCGTGATGACCAGGTGCAAACATATCGATATTCTCATATGGTGGGTGTAAGCCATGTAAGCACTTCAATACACTAAGGTTAATGTTGGCGAGCCTAGCATGTACAAAAATGGCCTCAGAACACAAGTTGCCAAGAGTTTAAGCATGAGTCACATATATAGTTGATGTGATTAACTTGTTGATGTCTACCATTGGAACTATACCACCGACCGTGATGATCGGGGGTGTTGTAGTGGATTGGGATTGTCTAATCACTAAAACAACGATGAGGGATGTTCGTTTAAGTGGGAGTTATTATAATGAGCTCATATTATGAACTAAATAATCTAAGTGAATTTGCATAGTTTATGGTAGTTAGCATCCATTAGACTAACTTTCTCTTAGTTGTACTTGAGATGATAGAACTATAAAATTCTACATACTTACTTTACAGACTCGAACCATATTGTTTGAGTGTTGAATTAAAGATAAAAGTCCTAAAGAAAAGTTTCAAGTAATCCTCACTTACTCCATAAGGTTTAATAAGTGTATTAATAGAGTAATTGATTCCGAAGTTAGTGTTTAAAAGATCATGCTTGCCTCCATGATACTTAATATTATAAAGAAGTTTTAGTATCCGGATTATTTGGGAGCTAAAAGATTCATTTGGGAAATCATCTTGTGTAAAATATATTTTGATATTTGATAGACTATTTGTCTGCAACATGATAAAGTATAATCTAGTCATAAAAAATTCTCATATTGGATGAGCATTTGCGAATAATGGTGACGCTAGGCGTACATATCACCTAAAAAATTTGGGGACTAAAGTTATACAAACGTTCATACTTACGAACTGTAGTAGTTTCATCATGAAAATGTCCTGATAGGATGAATAATAGGTATAGGTAAAATGTTTACTATACTAAAAGTAGAATAGAACATGAGTCATGTGATGATTCTGATCCACTTCAAAGAGTAAGTTTAAGGGTGTTAGTGTTTGAGTAATACACTTGGACCAAGTACCATGTGATTGGTGCCACTCTTGATGTTGGTTGACTCTTCTGAAAGAGAGGAAAACCTTGAATGACAATCCATAAATGTAATTGTACAGCTCACGTATATTGAAGATATACATGTTATGAATATACATTCTTTGCTTGTTAAACCAATGTAATTCTTCGGTATTAGATACTGGATTGGTTGGTATGAAGTGTCATACAAAAGCAACTCAATATAATAAATACAGTGGTCTAAGTAACTAGCAAGAGAATATGTTGATGATGTTTATCGATAAACAAATAGGATGTTATTATGTTCATCATCTACATCAAAGACCAAGCCGTCAAGATTTATTCCGATAATAGTTATCTGGTTCCAGTATTGTGAGAACAAGTTGCTGATCAAAAAATTAATGTATTCCATAAACAATGGATGAACCATTATAAAACTTGTTGGTGAAATAACATTCATAAAACTAAATGCTAAAATGTGGCAAGACAAAATGATTGGAAATTCACTTAAGTGTGACACCACCATTTAAGTTATATTGGAAAGAAGAACATGAAGAAACTCCACGTTGATGGAATTTTGTAGTCAAGTTATTTTCAAACGAATTGACGCCTGTAAGACTTTCCTATAGATAACTAAAACCCTCACAAGCAAAAGTTGAATAGACAGCTAACTTAGTGGAAGTAATTCATATTGAGGTATGTGGTCCATTATGTAAAACCATGTGTGGTGGATTATTATACTCCATATACTTCCACTGATAACTTGAATATATATATATATATATATGAGTATATCTATTAAATGAGGAAGAAGTATAAGACATTTGAATCATGTTCAAAGGTTTTAGTATCAAGTATAAATCATCGTAACAAGAAAATCAAGAGTTTATGATTGGGTCAGAAAAGAAGATATTTGAGTTACAAGTTTAGCAAACATATGAAAGTTGAGAAATTGTTTAATAAACTTGAGTTCCCAAAACACCATAGTAGTATGTAATAGTTTATAATGTAAGCAAACCTAGTTTGACTTGGTAAGATCGAATGTAAAACTGCCATTATGATTTAAAAGATTATGCTATAGTGACATACCACTTTTACACTCAAAAGAGCAACATCCTGATCCATTGAAATGGCAAGGGGTAGAACCTAGTTTGTCTTTTGTAAAATTTTGGTATGCAAGGAATATGCAAAATGTTCACAAGACCAAAGTTGGATATGCATGACTTTGTAGGTTACACCCACTACAACAGGACAGAGCTTAGGTAACACTATCTTGTGTTACTACAGGTCCAAAACAGTGTTACTAGCTCATCTAGTAACAGATTGTGATATGTGTTCCACTAGGCCATGTTACTAAGTGGGTTCACTGGTCACACATCATAATTGTTACCATATGTCAAATATTGTGTACAATTTATATTGTAGTAACATGCATACTGAATGTTACTAAATGTGCCGGTAATACGTTTTTATAACTATAGTAACACCGGTAGTAACATATTTTCATAGACATAGAAAGTTCATGGTAACATTTTTTTGTAACTACTGTAACATAATTAGTAACATTATTTTTAGTTTGAGGATGCAATTAGTAACATAATATCCAAATCTTGTAACAATATAATTTATAGTCGTCAACTACCTTGGTAACACATTTTTAATTGTAGTAACACCAACATTAACAGTATAGTATCATCAACGCAACATAATTGATGTGTTTATTATTATTATTAAACACAAATTTTGCTATAAATATATGGAATGTACATTTATTTAACAAATCACTTGCACGCTCAATCAATCAATTTATAGATGCTCCGAACCATTAAAATGACGGAGATTGAAGCACGACACATCCACAAATTAAATATATCAAGATATTTATTATAAATAAAGGATGTATGATACATATGCATTATACAATATATAAAAACTAGTATCGTTGGTCCAACATAATAGCACTCATACCAAGTTGATAATAGATAACACAATTGTGACATAATAACACTCATACCAAGTTGAGTATAGATAACACAACTATGATAGATATTAAACAATGACATTCACATCAATGCAACCAAAGAAAAATATGTTTAAATGATATTACATTTTTCAATCTATCAATGAAAACCCTAATCATTCCTAAATAAGTCGTCAAAATTTTATCTTCTTGATCAAGCCAAAGTATTCAGCTGCAACTCAAATATCCTTCTTACGAATCTGAAAAAGAAAAAATTGGAAGGTACATTTTTATGATTAAATGCATACAAAATTATTCTAAAAAATGGAAGAAAAATTTTAGCTTACAAAAGCTGAAGGCAAAGCGATACATAATCCTTCAATAAAAGCATCGCCAATAGTCTTGCAGTCAGATACTTCCCTTACTAACTCATCATTATCCATGATAGATTCATCTATATGCACAAGTACAAATTCGGCGCCTAACTCAATACCACCTTCCTTGGTTGCGGGATCCGTACTCCTGATAGTAGCATATGCAACAATACGTTTGTTTGGATAGGTTGAAGTCTTCAGAACTACTTTTGAATCAACCTATATTATGATAAATATTAGCATTTGATGACCATGATGATATAATTTACATGAACAATGCCAATGGATATAGATGGTCATAGCTTTACCTCGAGTGAAGAAGTACGTCTTCTTTTTGTGGAGCGCTTATTTCTAGGCCCCTGATGGTCTGATCTTGCAAAAGATTCACATGTTTGGTCCCTCGTTTTCCTTACCTACAAACATACAATAATAACTAAAAGACAGACTAGGAATAATCAGAACTGAAACCAGTAAAAACATATATTCATTGTGATACTTTTACTATGTATATGAGTTGTCAGTACTACTGTAACATCCATATATTCATTGTGGTACTTTTACTATGTATATGAGTTGTCAGTACTACTGTAACATCCTACCGCATCTATCATAAACCCCTTGTAATAAACTGAGTCAACGCACTAACTAGATCTCCTGCAACTACCCTTAAAATACTAGGAACTCCTGCAACTACCCTTAAAATACTAGGAATTACCATATACGTGGCAGCCTTCTAACAAACCTTGGACTAAGATGCTTCTTGTTTTAGGAAGAGCACTACTTTTTATGTTCATGAAAGAATCCATGTAAAAAAATAATGTGCATGTGTGTTGTGCTAGAAAAAGATGCAAGTTCTGATACTAAACGTAATAGAGCTTAGTCTGATTTCTCAAATTTGTGTAAAGAATCATTCTCAAAGAAAATCTGTACTAAAAAGAAACACCCAAGGTTCTACACATCAGTGCTCCATGAATAAAGAAATTTCTACATTATAGTATTCATGTAAACTGATATACAGGCAGGACAGTCGCGTCCATATTCTAATAATAGCTAATTTGGAATAAAAAGAGTAAAAGAATTTGCATTCTGGTATTTCCATTAGATAGTTGAGACATTCATCATGTATCCAACATGTAATCTAGCCAAATTGGATAAGGGTATTTGGATAAGTCTGTGCAACAGAATACACCGGTTGCTAAATCATAAAAACAAAACATGCAGAGGTCGTATAAGCACTTGCACGAAATCATTGTTAATTGTTGCACTAAACCTATTTGCATTCTTAAATTACATGCATATATATGGAGTAAATGTATTCATATATTATAAAGTCTCCTGCTATACACATGGATATTATTCTTTGGTGGAGAGGATAAAAAGCATGAACACATGGTCTATGGGGGAAGGGGACACGATTTGGTTTGGCTCATACTACGAAAGCTAAAAGAGATCATATAATCAAGCAAAAAGAAGAACGGATCATAGAACCAAAGCATAATAAATTGCATACCGTAGAGACGACTGGATTTCTAAGCTTACATACACTAGTTTCAAGCATGACAAAGATCAAGTTCTATCCTATACTAAAAACAATAATCTAGGCAGAAGAATCACTAAGTTGTCAACTCAATGCTTTAGACTCATTAAATTTGAATTAACAAGAGTACACAATCTGATAAGCACACCTCTCCAAGAAAGCTCCAACTTCAAAACTCAAAAGAAAAAAATGTTACCTCTGGCATGAAGTTAATAACAGGGTCTTGTGGCAATGATGATTTTTGTTGAATCAACAATTGATTGGCATTATCATGCTCTCCATCTTGATTGACATTATCATGCTCCCCATCCTAGTTTGGTGACAAAGCAATATTAAGCAAGCTATTATTTTATATTCTATCTTTAAGCAAGCGATATATTATTATCCCCACTCATGGCATGTTGCATAAACGATGATGCTTCAACATGTCCATTGCATTGCACTCTCTGCAAACTAAAATATTAATACGAAGTTTTGAAGTGACAAGCAATGATATACCATTTGTAGACATTACCTTTGTTTTACCATGTAGTATTGGTAATCGAGAAAGAACATTATTGTTTGATTGCAGATTTTTCGACAGAACTAACAAGTCTGAGTAACATATTGATAGAAATGCATACAGAAGAAGAGAAAAGGAATTCATTTACCTCTTCTATTCCAATATTCCCACAGCCTTCTTTGTTATTCCTATCTTCAAGCCTTCTTATATGTTCTTTCATCTTTGCTATTTCCTCCCTAACATAAACTTCACATCACTGGGTGATCCATCAGTTGTAGTCATATTGATGTTCTTGAGATACCATGGTTTACGACCATAGACTTGCTTAGGGGTTGGAAGCAAACCCATGCCATGCACATGTCCAGTCTTTTCCTCCCCTAACACATCCTCCAAGGCATCACCTTCCCATGCAACTCTTCCATTGACATTGTGCCATCCAGCTGATTCAGAGGCCTGGAAGGCCATTGATTCTAAGTATGAGCACATTGCAGCATACACCTGAAACATTAGGTTTGCAATGGCAACTGATGGGTTCAATCCATATGGGATGATGAGTTGTAAATATAGTTGTTGGCATGTCGTCTTAGTTCCTTATAACCTCCCCCCATGGTTATGCATGAAAGCCTCTTCTCTTTTGCTTACTCTGATTATTCCAGGTCCATCTTACCCCAACAAGAACTTCCATGTCTTCATGGAGCCGTTTTATGAAGAACTAGCTGAGTTGTTTGAAGTTGGAACATTTACATATGATGCATCTCAAAATGTTATGTTCCAACTTTATGCTGTTGTCTTGTGTACTGTGAGCGACTATCCTGGGATTGCAGTCGCTTCAGGGCATAGCACCAGCACTGAGTCTGGGTGTTTTCCTTGTAGTGATGAAACCTTTTCTATAAGGTTGAAACATGGGCAAAAATACAGTTTCATGGGGCACCGCCGGTTTCTGCACCCAGATCATGAGTTCCGTTATGATGCTGAATCATCTGATGGATCTGAAGAACATAGAGCTGAGCCTAGTGCTTATTCCCAAGTTCAAGTTTTGGAGAAGATAAAATCAATCAAGGACTTTGATGGTTCAAAAACTTGGAAGTTTGTGAGTGGCCTATTCACCTATTTGCCTTATTGGGACTTTAATTTGCTCCGTCACAATCTAGATATCATGCACATTGAGAAGAATGTATGTGAGAATATATATGGGACACTTTTAGGCATAGAGGGAAATTCTAAGGATAATTTAAAAGCACGGCTAGATCTACAGGACATGAATATCAGGGAAGAATTACATCCTAAAAAACCTAATGGTAAGTATTTTTTGCCCGCAGCATCGTATACCTTGGATAAAAAAGGGGCGCAACAGTTTTGCAGAGTACTTCATTGTATAAGAGTTTCTGATGGGTATTCGGGGAACATCTCAAAATGTGTAAACATTTCTCAGGGGAAAATTTCAGGCCTTAAAAGTCACGATTGTCATATTATAATGCAACAACTTCTGCCTCTTGCTTTGAGAGGATTACTTCCAGATAATGTCACATTTTTCTTGTTTGATCTATGTGCATACTTTAGAGAAGTTAGTGCAAATGTTCTCTATGTGAGAGAGCTTGAGAAATTGGAGCAACGGATAGAGATAACATTATGCCATATGGAGATGATATTCCCTCCTGGTTTTTTTACTATTATGGTGCATTTGGTAATACATCTAGCAACCGAGGCAAAAAAAGGTGGTCCTGTCTCCTACCGGTCAATTTGTTTTAGTGAAAGGTATGCTAGCTTCTTTTACAAATATATGGAATTCATTAGCTATCTCTACAATAATATATTGTTCAACTATTTTCTTATTCAGTTTTCTATTTTGTTCATGAGATACCTCAGTAAATTAAAGGCAACTGTTCGCAATAAAGCTCACCTCGAAGGATCTATTGCTGAAGTATATCTGGCAGATGAGTGCATGAATTTCTGTTCGAGATATATTGTTGGTTTTCAGACCAAACATAACATGTCTTCACTAGACGAAGGTAACGAGGCTGGGCATCCTAGTTTTAATGGAGGTTCAACTTTATTTCCTCATGATGGGAAACCACTGGGGAAGCCTCGCAATTATGTTATCAGGGGGTTGGCTAAAGTACATGCACATAGATACCTGTTGTTTAATTGTTCCGATGAGAATCCATACCTTAGGTAATATTCCTAAACTTGTAAATTACTTTAGTTTTCCTTTTTTTATACCGAAAAGTTCATCTTCAATTACTCTGCAGAGTTCATGCTGATGAGATCACCAATAGGCGCAGTGTCAACCCAAATACTTTTGAGAAAATTCAAAACGAGACATTCCACGAATGGTTCAGAACTCATGTAAGTGCCATCTTTCCCATGCTCTACATCTACCACTAGTTCAATTAACTAAGCTACTTCTAAATATTCAGATAATGAAATTGGAGATAAAAAAATATTTATAATATTGAAAATGATGTTAGATGGCTCGCTCGGGGCCCAGTTGATGCAGCAAAGAGCTATCACGGTGTCATCTCTCGTGGCATGCGTTTTAGGCCTAAACTCTTGGATATAATGACACAAAATAGTGGAGTCATGGTAACCGCAAAAACAACTACTTATGCTAGACCTCGTGATGCAAGTCCAGTTCTTGGTGATGTGACGTACTACGGGGGAATAATTGATATTGTCGAGCTAAACTATTGTCACATCCCAAGATTTTCCAAATCTTGTAATGTGAAAATAAATTAATAAAATAAAATTTTGTTTGATTTTCAAGGCCAGAAGAAACTTTTTGAATTTAAATGGAACCCCAAACCCATTTGAATCAAGTAAGTCTTAAAGGGATTTAAAAAGATAAACATTTTAAATAAAGGAAAACAAAATATTTTGGAAATACTATTTTTGATCATTAAAATAAAAGGATTTGGTTTTCAATGGAAATAAAAGTTTTATAGATAAAGATTATTTTATAGAGCCAAATTAAACCTTGTCCAAGTCTTTGATTAAAACAATTTGTTTTGATAAAAATAGTAAAGGTTTATTTAAATAAAATAATGAGGATTTAATATCCAATTTTTATTTAAGTAAAGGCTTTTTCCCATTTTAAATAAACACCAAAACTTATTATTTTGTTTTAAATAAATTTCTAAGTATTTTATATTCACAAATAAAACCTATTAAAGTGTTTTGACTTTATTTTAGATTTCAAAATAAATATCTCAATGAAACAAATCCTATTTTAATAAAGAAGTCTAGTATATTAATTAATAATGGACACTAAAATAAAAGGTTATTTTGTTTTAAAACAAATTTCCCAATATTATATATTTCCCAAATTAAACCTACTAATTTGATTTTGAAAATATTTAGGTTCAAATAAAGATTTTATTAATAAAATCAAACCCTATTTTGATTTAATAACTAAGTTCCATTTTATTTAATTATTAATGGACCCTAAAGTAAAAGGATTATTTTATTTTAAACAAGTTTTCCAAATATTCTTTATTTCCAAATAAAACCTACTTTTTGGGTTTTGAAAACATTTTGGATTTTAAATGAAGATTTTATTAATAAACAACAAAAACTCTATTTTATTAATCAACCATGGCATACTTATTTAATTAAGGATGGAACCTAAAAAGATTAAAGTATTATTTATTTTTATTTTAGGATTTTGGTTCAGGTTACTAAACATAACCAAATTCATAGTGCAAGGTTTGGTGAATGTTTGATTTGTTTTGGACATTGTTTAGTTGCTTGAATTTCAAAACAGAAAAAGAATTAGAAAAGAATTAAACAAATAGACAGAAAAAAATAGAGGAAACAGACCAGCCCAACTCCAGCCCATCTAGCCCAACTCCTCTTTTCCCCGAACCGTTTTTCTTCACCGCGAAAGGAACCCGCTAAGAGACTGGCAAGTGGACCCCGTTCCCTTTTCCTTTCCCACTGACCGCTGGACCCCCTCTCCACTGTTCTCCTTCTCCACCCCGCGACTGCTTCTTCCTCCTCTCGTCGCCGTTGCCAGCATTGAATCGCGGCATCAATACGCCTTAACGCAGCCACCATAACTCGCCGCGATCAAGCACCTTAAAGCGCCAGCCCCCCCCTCTTCTGTTTCCCCCAGACGCCCCTCCTCGACACGCCTCCAGGCTGCCACAATTTCTCCTCGACTGCTCTGTCTCCGATGATGCTCCGGTGATGATTCCGACGAAACCAGACCTCCCCTTGCTTCATTGACCAAGCTCACAGCTTCCCCACAACCAGACGCATCTCCCAGCATCCTCCTCTCAACCGCGGGCGCCCCATAGCATCGGCTACATCAAGCTTTCGAACGCCGCCGCGTCTGCCATTCTCCGACGAGCTCCTCTGGTAATCCCTGACCGCCCCCTCCTCTCTAGTTGACACTATCGTACTCCCCTTCCTCGTACGTGTCTAACGCTCCCTCTGTTATGCACCGGCGTGCCTTGTAGCCTCGTTCCCGACAACAACCGAGCGTGCCTGACGGAAGCAGGAACTCCGGCGAGCGATTAGTACCGCCCTAGTGCGCCCCTCGCCTCCTCGAAACCACGTCGAGCTTCCCCACGATCTTGCGATCACTGTGAGCCACTCCTCCCTCTCTCTCGCTTCCTGTGTTAGCCAGAACTCCACCGCCAGAGCCCGCGCCGCCGTCTGTCGCCGCTAGCGCCGCCCTCCTCTGGTCAGTCGCACCGTAGCCGTTCGATTTAAATCCAACGAATGCAATAGATTCATTTAACTGAAAGGGTACGCTAGCTCTGAACCGTGCGATATGACTTAGATCTAACGGCCTGCAGTGCGCGATCCGTGCGAACCGTTTTCGGCCAATTATAACATGACGCGTGGCCAGCTCTAGTTTAAAACAGATTTTTGAACCAGAATTATTTGCAAACTTCAAACCCTTATAACTTTTGAACCACACGTCCAAATTTGGCAAATTTTATATCAATGGATTCAGGAGAACAAGCCCTAGCCAACTGTGGCCTTAGTTTGACAAATAGTATATGTTAGCTTGTTTGAATTTGCAGAAACATTTGTGTACTTGTTTAGACTAGGAAAATTGTTTAAAAATGTTTTTAAGGTTAAAACCTTTGCAAATTGGTTTGTTGTGACCTTACTGACCCTAGGAACCAACCCTTGGTATTAAAAATGATTTTTGTAAGATTTAGGTTGGATTACTTGACTTAGTCATTTTCTAGCCAAATAAAAAGAATTGGTTTTGTTATAAAAATGTTTATGAAAAGAAAACTTCAAGGAAATGTTTTGGACCAAACCTACTGACCCAAAAACACCAAGTTTTGCAATAGCAACTCATTTGGTGAACCCTATAGGCTAATGCCTTAATAAAAATATTTCTACACCACATAAAATAACACCTTGTTTTGAAAATAGTTTTAAAGTGAAACCTTTTGCAAATGACTTGATCACTTTAGGAAATGACCAATAGATGTACCCAAATGACTATGACCCACTAGGAACCACTTTTTCAAACAAAACAAAGCTTGGCATGCTTGCATGCATTTCTTTGACTTTGTTATTTATGTGTGTTGTTTTGCTTGATTGGTAGATTGAGTTTGTGCCTTGCTTGATTGATTTGTAGTGACTTGAAGAGTGTGATTGTTGCAAAGATCAAGAAGTGAACCTATACTCTACCAAAAAGGCAAGTGATGCTTCATACTTTCTATCCCAATACTTTCTCTATGCATTAGTGATTTTGCTAAATAAACTTGCATGGATTTTGCTAAGTATAGATCTTGCTATAGGAATACCTAGTAGATGAATCCTTAGTAGGATTTCCTAAGTTAAGTTTCCTACTACTACCAAGCTTAGCCTAGCTAATAGAAAACATGGGTGGAATATATATTCACACTATGGAAAAATATTCTAAGTCTGAGGACTTAAGTTTTGTTTAATAAAACAACTAAGTTAATGAATCACCTAGGTGGAATGGGCTTGCTTGGTGGAGATTGGTTGAGTGGTTCACAAGGCCCATGTTTATGGTTGACCTTGTGTATCTCACTTATGGTATGCCACCCAGGAACAAAGGGATTTGAGATGTCAAATGTTGAGAAGCTTCAAGTGCAACCACTTGGCAATATGGGCTCTGCCATGATCATATAGGTTGCAAGAACTTAGCCATATGGACAGTGGGTGGTAGTGTTTGATAGGTTAGAACGCGTCCATTTTGGTCTAAGGGAAGGCTTCTGAAAGATCTTGTCTTGGGAAACCAAGTCTTGTGGGGAAAGTGCACCACCTCTGCAGAGTGTAAAATCTAAGTACTTAGCCATGTCCCTGGTAAAGGACAATTTGAGCATCAAGACATGGAAGCAATCAAGAATCTCATCATTCCAATTTCTAAATTAAAATCTTGTGGTTTGAACAAGGGATTGTTTGAATTCTTCAATCATTGATGGAGAGATGGCTTGGTACAAGGATCTTGAAATCTTTGATTGAGGAAAATGATTTTGTCAAGCAAAAACTTAGTATTTTCAAAAGTTAAGGAAAATCTATTTTAAGCAATGCAAGACTCAACTCCACTTAGCCAAATGCATATAGATGATAGATTCCACTATACTACCATAGTATCACTTGCCAATACAATTCAAATGTATTGACCTTTGTGGCTGTAACTTGTATGTTGCAGGTTTGATTGATTTTAGTGATTGTTTAGGATTACAAAGTCTACAACCAACATCTGCCTGTGGCACTTTGAAGATGAAGGACCCATGACTATATTTATTCCGCTGCAATGTAATGTAATAGCCTAATGAGCTATGTTTGATGTAATAAAATTATGTTATTCCTGGTTATAAAGTTATATTATGACCCTTGTTTCTTGATATTACATCTAAACTGTGGATGCTAGCTATTGATCCAGGGACTAGCATTGTAAAACACAGGAGGGATCAATCTTATTAAAGGTTGGGACCTCTACAACTATGTCGGACAATTTTCAGTTGTGTTGTTTAAATATGAGTGGGTTAATGTTTTTTCTAAAAATGGAATTCAAAAGGATATGTACGGGTACACAATTGTGAACTTCTCACATCTGATACACAGCGGAGATAAAATTGAGCATGAGCCCTTTATATTTCCTAACCAAGCTGAGCAAGTGTTTTATGTGGATGATGAAACAAACCCGGGTTGGTCTGTTGTAATGAAGCCACCGAAACCTAGAGGTCTCTATGACACTAGCAACGAGGAGTATGCAGAGGACACAAAGCCCTTCCATGTTTCGCACCTTGCGAAGATGTTCAAAAACAAAAGGCATGAGAAACATTGGGTAAGAACTGACATTGAAGGAACAGAAGTCGATGATGATAACACCAATGCTCCGAGAGGTGAAGAATAGTGGAAGGTAATTTATTGAGTTGTAGAAGTATATTTGTGCGCCTTGTGCCTTTTACTTTTTTTCTATAGCTATATGAGATGGTGTTCTATTGTTCTCCTATTACTAAAGATACGTTCATTTCTTAATGCATGATAATGTTTTCGCTGTCCCTCTTGTGCTTATGCCCATTTTGTGGGGTTCGGCAGATGTATTAGATCATACATGTCGTGCATACAAAAATATGAACTTCTTGCAAACTAGAATATCTAATGTTCTAATAAAAACGAAAGTTAACAATATATTACAATCCATATATTTATTAAATTTAACTTGACTTCTGATTTTTGATGAACATCTGCTGAAATGCATCATTGAATCTTTATTTTTAGGAATTTTTGCAAGTGGATATTAGAAGAATTGTTCTGAACCGACGGATGAAGCTATGCATTCTATTAGCAAAGTTTTATATCTTTGTTTAGTTTTTGCTCTTTGACCTGAAGCTTAGGAAAATTCAGAAAATTGGTACTAAGTTAAGCTGCATGGATTTCATATTTTCGTTGGGAACATAGATTGTCTTATTTATGTAGTATGTATGTTTAGTGTGAAAACATAGACGTCTGGTTCAGTTTTTGTGAGCCAGCCTGTGCGTGCGTGACTTGATTCAGTTTTTGTGAGCCAGCCTGTGCGTATGTGACTTTCCTGTACGCATTGTGATGCCATTCTTATAAAGGCTGTGTTTTGGATCATACAGGATTATCAAGATGGTTAATCTTTCGGTCATTACTCTGCTGGAATATATGCATGTCTCAAATATTCCTATGTACTTAGAAACTATGAGCTTTGGTGCTGACCAAGGCTAGGTTTTGGTAATCTTGCACCGTCCTTTCCTATAGTCTGCATGAATAACTTGGTCGTTTAATTTTTATATCTTTATTTTCTGAATATTATATGCAGCTAGCACTACTAGGAAAACGGCCTTTAGTGGTGCACCTGAAACCATCATCTGTGGCGCACCTGTAGTGCGCCACGGGCCTTGCGCTACGGCTATCTCTCAGCCATGGCGCACTGCCTAGTGCGCCACGGTTGTGTAGAGATAGGCGTAGCGCACCTCCTAGTGCGCCACAGAAGTTTGGCATGGTGCGCTACCCCTTGGATCTTCTGTGGCGCACTACCTAGTGCGCCACTAAACTTCCATGGTGCGCTTTAGGTGTAGTGCGCCACAGAAGGTAGACCATGTGCGTCACAGATGTATTTTTTGTTTTTTTAATTTCCAAGCCAGATTATATGCAATACAGATTATATACAATATTACAGCAGATATACACACACAGATACAAGATATACAATTATATATATAAATACTCAATATGAAAAACAAGATTGAAAGAAATACATATAGATAAGTCTCATACATGAATACATAGTCTAAGTTACATTGTTTTGATCATGTTACAAAGTAGTAGTTGGTGACATGCGAATACATGTGTCGATCGAACAAGTTAGAGCTCGGAAGCTCGCCTAGACATCTAAACTAGCTAGATAGACACAAACGCGGGATAAATAACCAAAGAAGATAAGCATGATCACCGCCACGACGAAGGTGTAGGTCTTCATCCGGTTCCTTGTCCTAACTACCGCTAGATAGCGCGTGTATCTAGCTTCCGCCTCCGCCATAGTGTTGTACCCTTTGTAGCTATTGCCGCTGAAACGGTGCACCTGTCTCCGGCAGTCTTCCCAATCATCGTAGACTCCGGGAACCCGTCCCTTGTACACGACGTACCACGTCATCTACAAGTTGACAATAATAACTAACCGGTGATTGAAAAAACATGTATAATTAAAGTCGCATATGAAGATACACTTATAGAAAGTACTCTTAAATCAAAAAGAGCAAACTCAAAAAGCATGCCTCATATATAACTAGGTTGTTGGACACAGGAATATGCTATGACGGGACTGTTATCCAAGTAGGATGCACAATTCCTGGACTTGTGCATATCACAAGGCTAACAATCCCGTCATAGCACATTCACATATATATTGTGCCACGACATTTCAATCATCGGCATATTCTCGAAAAAGACAAAAATAACTCGAAAAGAATGCCTCATATATAACTAGCTAGGTCGTTGGACACAGGAATATGCTATGACGGGACTGTTAGCCAAGTAGGATGCACAATTCCTGGACTTGTGCATATCAGAAGGCTAACAATCCCGTCATAGCACATTCACATATATATTGTGCCACGACATTTCAATCATCGGCATATTCTCGAAAAAGACAAAAATAACTCGAAAAGAATGCCTCATATATAACTAGCTAGGTCGTTGGACACAGGAATATGCTATGACGGGACTGTTAGCCAAGTAGGATGCACAATTCCTGGACTTGTGCATATCACAAGGCTAACAATCCCGTCATAGCACATTCACATATATATTGTGCCACGACATTTCAATCATCGGCATATTCTCGAAAAAGACAAAAATAACTCGAAAAGAATGCCTCATATATAACTAGCTAGGTCGTTGGACACAGGAATATGCTATGACGGGACTGTTAGCCAAGTAGGATGCACAATTCCTGGACTTGTGCATATCACAAGGCTAACAATCCCGTCATAGCACATTCACATATATATTGTGCCACGACATTTCAATCATCGGCATATTCTCGAAAAAGACAAAAATAACTCGAAAAGAATGCCTCATATATAACTAGCTAGGTCGTTGGACACAGGAATATGCTACGACGGAACAGTCAGCCAAGTAGGATGCACAATTCCTGGACTTGTGCATATCACAAGGCTAACTATCCCGTCGTAGCACATTCACATATATAGTGTGCCACGACATTTCAATCATCGGCATTATTCTCGAAAAAAGAGTAAGGAAAAAAAGAAGGACAAAATTGAGCAAAGGACCAAAGAGTAAGCAAAAAAACCAAGCATTGATTGATATATAATAATAATAAGCAAAATAAGTAAGCGGTGATTCATAAACCTAATAAGATAAGTACACTTGTCGTCCACACACACACACAAAGGTCATCTATAGTTTGCAACTACAACTAGGCCAATATCAAGCCTTCTGGCTCGGCTTAGGGAACGGGAGGACGCCCTGTCTCGTCATGAACTTCCTATAGTCACCCTGCATCTCTAGGCGATCTTCTATGTCACGGTTATTCGGGATATTTCCTCCGTAGAAGATCCCCCCCCCCCCCGAAGTCATGACATCACGAAAGATGATTGCCCCAAACTGCTGCTGGATGCGATACATCTCTTGTCTAATATCCGAATCATTGATCTTGGCCTTTGCTTCGGCCCACTATTTGAGATGATCTGGCAGCGTAGAATTCTGCTGGTCAAGTAGGAAGGCCCTCATGTGATGGAGTGCGTAGTAGGCTTCCTTCTTACTGTTTTCCGGCTGCTTCACGCAGGGGAACTCTGTTACGTGGTTGAAGACGTGCCTGCCGAACTTGACCTTCTTACGCACGAAGCTGGTGCCTTCCGTCGAGGCAAAGCCAGTGAGAGCATCATCCAGAACTTCCTTGATCTTGTCGTAGTTTTTCTTCTTTTCTAGACTCCCCGAGTCGAAATACGTGGCGTGGGAATGCTTCGGCGATAAGGAGATGAGCGTGCAGTGTTCATCTCTGCGCAAAAAATTCAAATGGAATGTGTTGAAAAAAGAATGATGATGACCTAATAAAGCCAATCGACGGTGGCGACTGAATAACGACTTACTCGGGAAAGTAAGGCACGAGAATGTATTCCTTTGTCTTGTTCGCCACGAGGATTCTTTTTAGGTACGAGGCCACGATACGTCGTTCGGCGGGGGAACCCAAGCAGCCGTCACGCATGTAGTAGGGGTCCACTATAGCGATGCCCGGTGTGTTCTCTCTAATGATCTGCATGGCCAGGCTGAGAGAAAAGAGACGGACCATGGTATAGTGCAGCGGGTATAGGTGTAACATATTGAAGATGTCCTCGAACCGCAGGAAGAACAGATCCGCGGGGGCAGTGTCGACGAAGCCCAAGCCTGGTGGCACCTTAACCACGAATACCGGGTGCGAGGGATCTTTCTCCGATAAAAGGCGTCTCTCTATCATCAGCACGCCGTCATGCACACTCTGCAGTTCCGAACTGGCGAGCTTCCGCAAATTCTTAGGTAGCATGGGCTCACCCGCCACATGAATCCTCCACATAATACCCTCGGGTCTTGGTGGCCCGTCCCGAAACCTGATCGGATTCGCAGTTGTTGACGCCACCGGCTGGCTCGAGCTGCTAGATTTTCTTTTCCTGCCCTTTTTTCCTTTTGGAGAGCAGGCAGGCACCGCAATCTGAGCACCAGCCGCCCTATGTAGTGTGTCAGGGCTTAGAATAAAGGGCCGGTTGGTTGTATCAGCTGGCTCTGTAAAGGCGCAAGCTGGAGGCGTCTCCTGAGAACCAAACAGACGCTTGGTGATAGTGGCTTTCTCTGTGGGGCCACCAGCTAGGTCTTCTTCGTTGCCAAACTGAGTGCTGAAGAAGTGATCATTCCAGTCTTCGTCGTCCTCGGCCGGATCCTGCGCCATGTGCATATCATCAACATGATCATCCGACCCACCGCGTGGAGGTGACGGCGAGGGCGGTAAGGGGGCCTTGCCACCGCTTGTCGCTGGCACGACAGGCAGTGCTGTTGTCTGTGGCGTGATGGCCCCCGCCGTCCCCAAACAGATCATGCTCTTTGGCCATAGCAAGAACAAGCCGAAGCAACTTCTGAGGACAGACGGATCTTCTTCATCCGCTCCTGGGGGTTGAATGGGAGGTTCCAGGTCGTCGCAGCCCCTTAGCACCCGACTAATTTTAACCCTGTGCCCGCTATCTGGCATCGACTTTGAGTGGAACGTGCGCTGCAAGGGTTGAACGATGGTACCCTTGGCAACATCCCTCAGCTCGTTGTTCACGTAGCATAAGAGAGTGCAAGGAACATCCGTCTGCAGAAAACATGTACGGCGTCGTCAGAGCGAGATGCCACAAGAGTAATATAGATGGCATGAAAGGCGGTAATTAAAGCAATTTGTTTACCGTGATGGCGTCGAGATCGGCTAATGTCGACGCACCGCATACGGCGACGGGCGTGCAAGATACGGAAGGGCTGCTTGATGGCGCGGTGCTGGCCGCCGGTGTATTCTCCCTACTGACGGGTGCTTGGAGCTCCGGTGCCGCCGCGACGATGGCAGGGGGGGCACCAACATGTACTCCGGCGCCGCGGTGATGGGAGGGGGACTCATTTCATACAAGAACCTGCATATATATGGCCAGCATAGCTAGCACACAATAAATGGCCATCATAGCCAGCACAACCAGAAAACAATAAATGGCCAACACAGCCAGCACATAATATGGTCACATAGGATAATCTGGCCAACAAAGCCAGCACATAAACATCTAGGTAGAAAACACATTGGTTAAGAATGCATCAACATGCCCAGCCACATCAAGCAATGGGCATTTACAGTTATCATCTGGATTCACCAGGCACCAAGCATATGATGGAAAGAAAATAACTAAAGCCTGCTATAGGTCTCTTGAAAAAAGAAAATAACACATATGAGCATACACAGCAGCAACTAAAACCCAAGCATACATGTTCTACAACCCAACTGATGTTCTACCAGAGGCTGGCTACTATATGCCTGAGTGGTTTCAGGGTCCACTATATAATAGATCAGGTCACTATTCGGCAAAAGGATCATATGCTCAAAATATTATAGCAAAACCCATTGAAAGCTCAAAACAAGATGAAGAAGTTTGCTGAAACTCACAGAACTGAGAGATCATTCTATTTACAAAACTACATCACAATAGAATCAGAAGAAGCTACATGGGCACACAATCCGGTGAAAGCTCAACACCGCTAACCCGTATTGTTTCTTATTCAACTCAACTAGGAGAAGGGAATTTCAAGTCAGACTTGTCCAGGAATGTATAGCATTTGCCACCAGCAGAGACATTTGTTTTTCTGGCCCAAAACTAGTTTCAGGAATGTTTGTATAGAGAATCATGCCACATTCACACACAACACAATAATCAGAGCCGAAGACTGCACACAACTGTCATTAGCAGTATTGTAAAGGTTACTATTCAACTCAGCTGACACGGTCATTAGCAGTTTTGTAAAGGTGGTCTTGCATTTGTAGCTGACAACCGACAGGAGAGGAGAGGGAATTTCAAACCGAACAACTAAACCAAGAATGTACTCTTGCTTGCACCGTTTGACTCAAGTTGAGCCTGCTAAATCCATATACGAGTTCACACCTCACACACAAAAAGCTGAGCCTGCTAAATCCAGCTCAAGCTGTTTGACTAGCCGGTTCATGCCACCACACCCACACACACACACACACACACACACACAACAAAAAAAATGATTTTCCACCACTTCTAATTCATTGTACATTCAACTGGGTTTCGTTAATCCACTGCTTAACTCAATCAATCCACCTATATTCTTTTACACAACAATGAGAAGAAGCTACATGGGCACACAATGAGCACACAATGAGTTCACCAACAAAACTGAAAACTGTTTTCAAGAGAAAAAATTAGCTACAGGGATCATTCTATTTACAAAATTTACAGCACAGCACCACCTATCATGTCGGGTTTATCGTCATCACCGCAATCTACATCATACCATGTCAAATGCTTGTTTGCTCTGACAGGAAACCCGAGTTATTATCCGCAGCTCAGGAACAGCGAACAGAGAGGGGAGAGAGGGAGAGAGAGAGGGAGAGAGGGGAGAGGGAGGGAGAGAGGGAGAGAGGGAGAGAGGGGAGGGGCGACGCTGACCTCTGAGATGAGGACGACGATGGCGGGCAGGCGGGCGGACGACGATGGCGGAGGGCCTCCTCCTCGAGCGGCGGCGGGCCTCCTCCTGCTCCTGCTCCACGGCCTCCTCCTGCTCCACGGCCTCCTCCTCGAGCGACAGCGGCTGGCAAGACGGTGGATGGAGAGAGCGGCGGCGGGGGCTCGGGATCGGGATCGACAACGGCGGCGGTGGGCGCGGTTGAGAATGGGGATGAGGCCGACGTGTGCCTGCGTGAAAGTGGATAAGGCACAGATACGCGTAGCGCACTCTGGCATAGTGCGCTACAGATATCCGTAGCGCACTATGCCAGAGTGCGCTACGCCTATCTCCCCCAGCAATTGTATAAGAAAGGAGCGTCCCACTATCTAACAGAATCACTATCCTATCCCACTGGTTCTGCCCACTACTCTATTCTAAACTTCAGAGCACCTAGGTTCGAATCCTGGTGCCCCCTTTTTTTGTTTTTATTTTAAAAATACTTTTAAATGTTCCAAAAATTCCCAAAAGTGGTAATATATGTCATATTTGTTTTGTTTTTATTTTATAAATACTTTTAAATGTTCCAAAAATTCCCAAAAGTGATAATATATGTCATAAAAGTGGTACAAATAATATGATTTAAATTATAACTAAATTTTATAATAATTTGTCCATAATAATATGAATCGGGCACGGCCCTACTCGACCACCCGCACTTTACAATCTTTTTCGACCACGCGTTTTACAATATTTTTTGAGCTAGCGTTTTACAATCTTTTTTCCCTTCTTTGTCGCGGTTGAATAATTTAGCCCCGGCACTTTAATGTTTCTTCTTTCGAACGGGCTACCTTTTTTGGGTAGGGTTGTCCTTTTTCTTCTTGTGATGTATGTTGCTGCATCGTAGTCGTCGTCATCTTCAATCTTTGGATCGCCGTACTGGTCGAAGTCTTGCTCGTTGGCGACTCCATCCATTCCGATGATGTTTCTTTTTCCTCTCCTCACGACAACACGGCTAGGCTTTGTCGGGTCGGTAATAAAAAAACATTGGTCCACTTTGGTAGCCAGTACCCACGGTTCATTTTTCGCGGCCACGTTTGCACCGGCGGCCTTGGATTTGGCTGCTTCGGGTATAACCATGGTTGTGAAATACCGGTCTTCTCTTTCGACGCTCTTTGCCCATCTGACACGAAACATCGGCACCTTTTCTCCACAGTAGTCGAGCTCCCAGATCTCCTCGATTCTTCCGTAGAATCTTTCCTTCACGTTGTCATCGGTGTAGAATTCCGACGTTACGCCTGAGTTCTGATAATCACACTTGTTGTCCTTTTCCTCCGTGTAGAATGTGTAGCCGTTGATATCATACGCCTGATAGGTCACCAGGTTTTGCATCGGTCCCTGCGACAAGGTGAATATGATCTTTTCCGTGTCAGAAGAATGCGAGCGCGGGGGATTATCAAGGAGCGTCTGCCTAAACCAACGCGTGAAATCTGAGTTGTGCTCTTTGATTATTTCTCCCTGCGTCCTCTGTATGCCCCGGTCACTGTACTTCTTCTCGATTAAC
This sequence comes from Avena sativa, assembly GCA_916181665.1. NCBI lineage: Eukaryota > Viridiplantae > Streptophyta > Magnoliopsida > Poales > Poaceae > Avena > Avena sativa. The sequence goes on from OV702284.1 coordinate 88,104,065, forward strand.
CTTTTGTGCTTCTGTACCCAAGGATCGACCAGTTCTAAATGCTGTAGCGCGACGAGGTTTGCTCGATCAAAGTCTGCGCGTCGAAAATCGAAGTCTGCATGCAGTATGCGACGACCCTCTCGGTGACCAGATCCGTCGAGCTTGCCAAGGTGTCTGTTGACGGGAAGACCGACAGGGTTCTCGATGTCTAGATAATTCGTGCAGAAAGAGATGCACTCTTCGGCCAGAAAGCCCTTGGCTATGCTTCCATCTGGACGGGACCTGTTGCGAACGTATCCTTTGATGTGTCCGTTCATCCTTTCGAACGCCATCATGCTGCGGAGGAACATCGGCCCGAGTTGTACGATGTCCTCCACGACATGGACCAGCAGATGCACCATAATGTCGAAGAATGCGGGTGGGAAGTAGACCTCAAGCTCACATAGTATCACCACGATCTCCTCCTGTAGCCTTCCGAGCTGATTCAAGCCAATCGACTTCCTAGAGATGACGTCGAAAAACTTGCATAGGCCAAATAACGTTTCACGGACATGCTCGTCCATTATCCCTCTTAGTGCGACCGGAAGTACCTGCGTCATTAGCACGGCACAGTCGTGAGACTTCATGCCACTGAACCTCTGCTTCGCCTCGTCTAGGTATCTGCTTATCTTGCCCGCGTAGCCGTAAGGAAATTTGACTCCTAGAAGGCACTTGAAAATCTGTTTGATCTCATCCTGGCTTAGAGTGAAGCAAGAAGGAGGGCAGTAATATTCGTTCTTCTTGAACTTTTTACCCTTCCGATGACCTTGTGTCGTCTCCGACTCATGATCATCGTCATCTTCCTGATCATCAGGAGTAGTGCATCCTCCGTGAAGCTCCTTCTGGATACCCAAGCATATCAGGTCGTGCCTTGCTTTCGGACCATCTTTCGTCCTATCTGGCATGTTGATTATGGTGGCGACCAGACTCTCGCACACGTTTTTCGTGATATGCATGATGTCGAGGCTATGAGGCGTGCGGAGAAACTTCCAGTATGGCAACTCCCAGAAAACAGACCTTGTTTTCCATACCTTCATCAGCGGCTTGTCTTGTTGCTGCCTCTTTCGCTTCTTTCCAGGCTTAGGACAATCTTTCCAGTTTTTCAGCAACTCTTCCACTTCTTCGCTGCTCCTACGCTCTGTGATTCCTCGGGTCTCTGATTTGCCATCGAACAGGTCTCCACGTTTTCTCCACGGATCATTCTTGCCGAGCCACCTCCGGTGCGCCATGAACACGGTTTTCGATGACCCTGGATCTTTCTCTAGTTGGAGATAGCTTGTGTTATCCATGCACCTAACGCATGCGCAGAATCCTTGGATAACCTGCCCCGAGATATACCCGCAACCTGGATAGTCTTGCACCGTAGTGACCAACGCGGCTCTCATAGTGAAATAATCTTGTGCGACGGCGTCGTAAGTATTGGCTCCAGATTCCCATAACGTGGCTAGCTCCTCTTTCAACAGCCCGAGATACAGATTGATGTCGGTACCAGGTTGTTTTGGCCCTTGAATTAGCATACTCATTTGTATGTACTTCTTCTTCATGCACAACCATGGAGGGAGGTTGTACATCCATACAAACACGGGCCAAGTGCTGTGCGTGCTGCTCTGGCTACCGAACGGATTGAGTCCATCGGTGCTCGCATCAAGCCTGATGTTCCTCGAATCTCCACCGAATTCTGGGAATTCGAGGTCCAATGCTTTCCACTGGCTAGCATCTGAAGGGTGCGTCAGCAGCTCATCCTTTTCGGGGTCATCATCATCTCCTGGCTTCTTCCTTTCCGCATGCCATCGCATGAGCTTCGCTTCCTTAGGGTCCGCGAAATAGCGCTGCAGACGAGGAGTGATAGGAAAGTACCATACCACTTTTCGAGGTGCTTTCTTCCCTTTCTTGTATCGACTCACGCCGCACACCGGACATGTGGTTTTCTCCACGTCCTCGCCCCGATAAATGGTGCAATCGTTGATGCATACGTGATATCTAACGTGCGGTAGATCGAGAGGACAGACGATTTTCTTGGCATCCTCGATACTAGTTGGACATGTGTTCCCCTCCGGGAGACGATCGTGCCAGAATGCCATCATATCGTCGAAGCTTGCGTCGCTCAATTTGTGCTTTGCCTTCATCTCCATAGCCTTGAGCGTTACATTCAACCAGGTATGATCGGGCCTGCATCCTTCCTACAATGGAGTAACCGCGTCTTTCTCAAGTTGCGCAAGCTTGGCTTTCTCTCTAGCGGCAGCCCTGGCGTTACTCATCTGCTTGAGAAGCAGCTCTTGCACATAAGGGTCCCGCACCCAGCCTGACGTTGTTCCATCGTCGTCTGCTCCTCCGGCATCTAGATCATCATCATCCCGGTCTGCTTCCGCACCTTCACCATCTCTAGGAGACTCTTCATCATCTCGCCCGTTCTCGCCGTGATGATGATCATCGTCATGTTGGCCACCTTCTTCACCGTCTCCATCATCTACGCCATCGCTTATCCAACGAGTGTATCCATCCATGAAACCATGGCGGAGCAGGTGCGCCTGCAGATTCCCGGAATCTGGGTCGATCACCCAGTTGAGTTTGCATCTTCTGCACGGACATCTTATATCTGTCTTGTTATTTCGTATCATGTCGGTCGTCGCACATTTCAAAAATCTAGCCACAATGCCTTCGCTCATTATGCGGACCATTTTTGCCTGCACGATGTACACGGTACAATTTTGAAGTCTATTAGAACCACATAATGAATGCATGCATGCAATGGTCGATAGAAAATTTTGGCATGACCTATCCTAAAATTAGGACCTTTGCGAAATGCCAAAGTCTTGCCAAAATGGAAATGAATCAACATTTTGGCAAAACAAATGGCAACTTGTTCACATACAAACACAAGAATGAGAGAGAGACCGATCCATACACACATGAACATATCATTATCCTCTCCATACACACATGCATGAGCATCATCGATACTCTCCATATACACACACATATGACCATCGATCCTCTCCACACATACACACATCATGAGCATCGATCATCTACATACATATGAGCACATCATCCATATAAACATGAACACATCCTTACATGGACAACTTACCGAGATGAGAGACCGATCGCGAGAAAGATGGAAAGGAGAGGTGCGCGCGTCGACCGGAGAAGGATAGATGAGAGACCGGAGACCTCCTCTATTACTTATGTAACATCCAAAGCAAGTTTTACATGCTAAAAATGGTGAATGTGTGGAGAAATTGAGGTGGGAAGGAGAAGATCCCGACTAGATCTAAGGAGGAAGAAGAAGGGGAAAGTGAAGTGTGGGGTGGTGGATGTGTGGGCACACATGTGCACATAAAGTGCTGTCCTAAAAGAATCGACACATCCGTGGCGCACACGGCCCTAGTGCGCCACAGGGAGTACAAACTTCTGTGGCGCACTCGGCCGAGTGTGCCACAGATGTTTGTGGCCGTTTCACAGCAGAGGGGGGTGTGCGCTTAGGCGTAGCGCACCCGCCTCATGTGCGCCACAGATGACACAAACAACCGTGGCGCACATGACTGTAGTGCGCTACAGATGTTTGGCGTGCGGCCAACAGGGCCCTGGCCCACACACATCTGTGGCGCACTATAGTCATGTGCGCCACGGTTGTTCTAGTTACTAGTAGGGCACTGCCCACAGGTGCGCCACGCCTGTTTTAGCCGTGGGGCACTTCAACCATGTGAGCCACGGATGTGCTGATTACCTATAGCCATTTTCCTAGTAGTGTAGGCTGTTTTCCATTGTTTTTCTAGCACAATTGTTGAAACTGTCGGCTAACGGCGACGAGATTCCAGCGAGTTGTGTTGTGTTTTGCCCTGTTTGGTTTTGCTTTAATGTATTCCTAAAATCCATATTAGTTGACTTAACTTTGTCTACATATGGATGCACCGACTAGATATTTCACTAGATATATATGAATTTAGATAAGTTGAGTCGACTAATATAGATCGGAGGGAGTATTTTGTTTGCACCTGGGTGTTGGCAGTCTTTAAGGATGACTGTCTTGTGCCCGTAGAACCAAAAGGGCCCAAGCTAGCAGCTATGGTGTGTAATCTAGCTGGGCTAAATTAGCGATCCAAATTGAGCTGAAATAGCGATCCAAATTGGGACGTGGTGTTGCGCCATCTTAGACCGGATAAATTATTACCGATCTAAGATAACCTAAAGAAGTAGCCTAGCGTGCACTTTATTTCTCCATTTGCTAGTTGTAGCTTAGCACTTGGGAAATGTACCATGTAAAAAAATAGAAAAATATACTATGCGTGTTCAAACAGGAAAATTGGCAAATGTACCACCCTGGCATGTATATGCTCATCGAGTCATCCGAAAATTCACATCTATCTTTGTTAATATTGTATTTACTAAAATTGTACCCTATAGTTCTGTATTTACCAAACTAAATTGTATGTCATCTACCGGATTTTCCAAAAAAAAATTATTAGTTTTAAATAAATAATTTCACGTTCTAACGTGGGCCCTATGTGTATGGTAATAATGATATACACATGCAGTTGATTATAGTTTTTCTAATTGCACATATAATAGAGCTTGTAACACCATGGATCAACATAGTTTTATGTGTTACTCCCACTCAAGTTTGTAACACACTCCCACCAACACATATCTACATGTTACTTCGTCAATATACCTGTAACACATTACCTCTCACACATACTTGTATGTTACCGTGTTGTTATATCTATAACGCATTTTCAGACCCTATATCGTTTGTGTTACTGTCGACCGTCGGCTCAGAAATGATGTGTTATTGTAATTTTACACGTAACATATGTCACTATCTGTTACATGGTTGTGTTACCAAAGCTTTGTTGTGTTGTAGTGACCAAAAGCAATCGTTGGCAATTCCTCCATCATAAAACTAAAGACAAAAGTGTTTGTCGCCAAAACGATGAGTTCTTTGAGAAAGAATTCTTCGTGAAAAGTTAAGTGGGAGGAAAATAGAAATTTTGATGAGGTTATTTGAACCGAAGTGACATGATTAGAGTAGCGTAACACTGAAAATTGTTCTGTAAGCTACTGCAAATGCTCATGGCTGCCGTTTCTGCAAATGTTGTAGCCAGAAATCTAAGTTCATATTGAACCATATTGATGGGTTTATAATAAAATAACAAGATTTGAGAACAAAGTATCATTGTTGGACAATGATATACTGATTACATGCAAAGAAGCAATGATGGGCCCTGACTCCCTTAGATTGCTAGAGGCCATAAGAATTCGGGATAATATCCTTATACGAAAAACAAGTTATGAACTTGGTATACCCTCAGGAAGGCATGAAGCTTTTCAAAGCATAAGTGGATCTATAAAGAAGCATACATGGATGTTTACATCTATGAAATGATTGACATGTCGTATAGTAGTTTACGACAAAAGCTCAAAGAGTTGATTGTGACAAGATTTGATCTTCCACAACGATATTTAGTCTGTACGGATTATTAAAGCAGCCACTACATATTGAGATATGATTTTTGAATAAAAAACAACATTCTTATAAAATAATGGTTATCTAGGATGTATACATGACACTATCCAAAAGGGTTTTGATAATTCGGAAGGTGCAAAAATAAATGCAAACTTTAATTGTTGAAGTAAGCATAGTGGAGTTGGAATCTTCACCATGATGAAACCGTTAAAGAGTTTAAGTTCATCAGAATGATGAAGATGCTTGTGTTTACAAGAAAGTAAGTGGGAGAATTAATATATATTTCCAATGCTTTATGTGACATTATGTTGATTGGAAATGATGTATATTTTATGAGACGCGAATTAAGAATTTCATTAAAATTGGATTTTGATGAAAGGCTTAGGAAAAACTAGAATATTAGACATCAAAGTCTATGAAAATAGATTGAAATGATAATATGGTTATACTGAAGTATATATAAAATTTTGAATTAGTTTAATATGGTGACATATTTAAGTGGGGGCTATGTGAGTTTCCTAGTCAATATTTGATAAGAAAAGTTTTTGCCACATGGTAGGAGGATCAATTGTATTGACAAATGATAAGTGAAACCTCGTGAATGATTTTATCAATCATGAATGCCACGATATGTACATATCTATATAAGTCCTATGCTCTAAGTATTAGGAGAATGTACTAGAGTGATTTATAAGATAATCATTGGAAAATAGTAATGATATTCTTGTGTACTTTGGAAGAACCAAGAATATGCTCTGTATGTAGATATGGCAAAATAGTTCAATGTAATGAGTTACATTGTTGCAAGTTTTTGTCACATATACAAATTAAATTTATCTCATGTTAGGCTAGCTATTAAGAAATAAGGTGGCACAGTAAATGGAAGTAAGATCCATGATGATTTTGGACTAGTTCCAAAGGTGAAACACTATGATAGGTACTACAACAATGGTTGAGTATATGACTTCTCTAGAAGCATCATAAAAGAGGGCTTTGTGTCAAGTAGTTTGATTATCAAACTAGGTGTAGTTCCAAGTAGGATATACTATGAATATCTATTATACGACAATAGTATCAACATAGTTTTGGTTAAAGGAATATAGGTCTCACTAGAAGACTAAATTATACAAAGCCATCTCATTGGATAATGAGTAATGTGTAGTCACGCATAGGCATACAAATACACATAGAACTGAAAGTGTTAGTTTTGTTGATTGGTTTTACCACAAGAAACGTGTGTGGACAACACCAGAATGCCATAAGTGTTACAATGCGTGAAGCAATAACTAGATTATTAACTCTAGTGCAAGTGGGAGACTCAAGGAGATATGCCATAGAGGAAAATAATAAAGTGGTTTAGTGACATATCTCATTATTTCGTAATAGTTTTATACCATCATATAACTGTATTAAGCGGAAACACTAATCACGTGTGGTATATAAATAAACCAAGTCCCTAGTATCCTCTAGTAGACTAGCTCTTTGGGAAGCCGATGATCGAGGTTTTCCGATAGTGGACATTTATGTCAACTGACAATAGGGTCATATCATTGGATCAATGATGTGATGGACACACACCCAACCCTAGTATTACAATGTGATCCAGTCACAAAGTTCAACATTACAATATCTAGCGAAGCATAGTAAGTCACTCCTTTGACCGTGAGATCATGTTTAATCACTACCACTCGAGGGTGCTTAGACTGCATCGACAGTAACATCGTAACAGGGTGATCATAAAGGTGTATGTTGGGTATTCCAGAGGGGTATGTAGATGTGTATGCATAAATATTGAGATTTGCATATCTGAGTGACTAATAGATACCATGGGCCCACTCGGTGAAATTACATCTAAAAGTTTGCAAATATGTGACTAGGTCACGGAGATGTAATATCACGGGAACGAGTAAATGTGTTTGTTGGTAACAAGATCGAACTAGGTATGTAGATACCGAATATCATGTTTTGGAAAAACTAGGTACTATGTCGCAAAGGGAATGAGACTCGACGTTCAAGGTTCAAGCAATTAAGTTATTCATGGAATGCATGGGGGCCATCACGAGTTTACAAACACCTTTTTTGGTCATTGATATGAGAGGTGTCTCGATCATGTCTGTGTATTCCGGAACCATAGGGCGTCACGCTTAAGGGTAGATGATTCTTAGGGATTGATTCGTGATCATTGGAGACAAGAGAGAGAACACCGGAATTGTTACGGGATGATATCAGAAGTGTTTTGGTGATATCCCAAAGGTGTTTTGAAGTAATAGGGATTAAATAATTAATATTAATTAAATTAATGAATATTAAAAATATAATTTAATTGGATTTAGTGGGATAGCCCACCTAAATGGGCCTCTAGAGAGGCCCAAGAGGGGGCCGCACGCCCTAGGGAAGGCCAGAGGGTGGACGACGGCCACGGGCCATGCCACCCACATGGGGTCATGAAGAGGGGATGGTCGGTGGTGGGAATAGTCCCACCCCTCCCCCTTGTGCCTTATGGTGCCTCCCTTCCACCTATAAATAAAGGGGCACCCCTCTCCCTCACATCCATCCCAATTGGTTGTTACCTATTTCTCTCTCCATCTCTCTCTCTCTCTCCCTCACGCGTGGTTACCAAAATTGGAACTACATGTGGGGATAGGGGTTTCTCCACCATACGGATGTCGTCATACTACTGGAGTCAGTCCGGATCAATCTTCATCTGCTACTAAGCTGGACCTGAGCCCGGGAGACATCTCTACACTGAATGCGTGTAAATCCTCGGAGGCACTTCCAGTTATGGTGCTTGGATCTTTGAGATCGTCACTTGGACGTCTACATGACCTTGACGTCGGCTATGTCATACGACTCTATCATCCATGTTTCTCGTGAAATGTTAAATGCTTTCAGTCTTCAAAGGTATGAACACTGAATCTCTCTATTACCTTACATATGCATAGATAGATCTTGTCTATGGTATTCATATTGCTAGAATTTCTTTTGTTTTCTGCTTCGAAACCCCTTCACTGTATACCTTCGGATGACTAGGTCGAGTTGTATTCCTAGAGAGGAATGGTAGTGGGTGGAAGCCTGTAACATTCCCATCTTGTGCTAAAGTATGATGACTTTTATTATCTTAGCCATATAACAATTCAAACAATGGTCATTGACCGAGTTTAATGCAACAGTTAGGTTACTAAATTTGGTAGAGGTTGACATGACTTGGAGAAACTTGGTAACCGGCCTCACACCTAAGTGTGATAAGTGCAATAAGGCAAGGACGTTATCAGTGATAGGTGGATTTAGGCATGTACATCACATGGGACTTAATCCACAATTCCTTCCCATTCCTATCTCTACAATCAAAGACTTGAAGGTCCACATCTAGAATCTCTCAATCGACCTGACTTTTGGGCCTACAAGACGGCTCTCTAGAGATCCCGAAGACCATACGCGCATACAAGGAAGTTCGAAAGATGTATAAGACAAGATGAAAACCTGATGTGACTAAGGGAAACTCTGACACCATTGATTCCTATAAGTACCTGAGGACATTCACCTGAAGAGGACATGCCATAATCGCCCAAGTCTTAGTCCTTAGCCTTATTCATAAACCCTAGATTGATCTCTCCTCGGGTAATATTATAATGCCACCGAGATAGTCTTGTAGCCACTTTGTACGATCTCTGGATCACCTTATGTATAAAGTCTGAGGGAATCATCCCCATTGTACACATATTATTGTCTTTTTCTTTGGATATCCAAACCTGCTGACCCAAGACGATTGCCAAACAAATAAACTCTCTTTCATTGCTCGAAAGTGAGACTACAGTGGGGTCTTGAAAACTATCCTTTCTCAGTTGGCGTGCCAGGCAGGGGGATCCAGCGTCATGCATATCGGATCTGCCTCCTCGTTGGCTAGAGTCGCCAAAGACCTCCCGGTCGATGGCTTGGGGGCTTTGAGACAAGATCGCAACCGCATAGCCGCTGGAGCACCAGAAGCGGAGTAGAACTCGGACCCTCCTTCCACGCCGTGCAAGGTCTACTTAAATAACATCGAGGCAATATACAAGACTGCTTATCGTCGCTACCTCAAAGCAATTTAGGCACCATCGAAGGCCGACTACTTCAACCCCGGCTCTCCGCTCCCGTCGGACCTCTCGCGTGCCATTTTCTCAGGGCCCGCCTATGGATGCATTGAGGTCATGTACGTTTATGAGCCTACGATGATCTACCCCAGCACTCGAATCGATGGTGTCTACATAGGTTATCTGGTCTCGTTGATGTCTACGCACTTCTATTCTTGTATACAGTTGTTGGGCCTCCAAGTGCAGAGGTTTGTAGAACAACAACAAGTTTACCTTAAGTGGATTACCCAAGGTTTATCGAACTCAGGGAGGAAGTGGTCAAAGGTATTCCCTCTCAAGCAACCCTGCAATCAAGAAACAAGAAGTCTCGTGTGTCCCCAACACACCCAATACACTTGTCAGGTGTATAGGTGCACTAGTTCGGCGAAGAGATAGTGAAATACAAGTGGTAATGGTGCCAGAAAGGAGCTTCTGACTTGTTGTTGCCATAGGAGAGACTAAAGGCAAACTAAAATAAAGATGGAAGCAAGCAAACATGCAACAGATCTCGATGCACACGGTGTTTCAATGCTTAGAAACAAGTCCTAGGGATCATACTTTCACTAGTGAACACTCTCTCTCATATAAATATATTCTCTTCATGATACTACTCTAAACTACTCTCCGGTTGGACACTATAATCCATGGTAGGGCTATAATAGCACTCCTCAAAGTCCGCCTTTCCCAATTTAGATAACCCCATATTGTCACCTTGAGCGCTAGATGGTTCCAACAAACACCACAATTTCATAGAGACAACCAACTCAAAATATACTCATGCTAAATATATATGTAACCCAGCTTAAGTGCCACACACGGCGTGCACGCTGTCACTATCACACATGTGGGGAAAAGCATAGATCTATTAAATCACGATGAGTTTTTATGTAACCTCTAGCCTAAGTGCCACCACGGTATGCACGCTGTCACTTACACACACGTGGGGAGAGTAGAGATCTATTAAAGCACTTGAGTAGAAGAGTAGATCTACTTGATTACAAAGCTTATGACCATAACAAGATCATGCATAGAGAGATGAACACATAGCTACCGGTAGAGCCCTTAGCCTCGAGGAACAACTACTCCCTCCTCATCATGGGAATCAGCAACAGCGATGGATATGGTGGTGGAGATCGATGGAGATGGCTCCGACGGCACTTCCCCGTCCCGGCAGGGTGCCAAAACAGAGACTTTCTGTCCCCCGAATCTCCCCTTCGGTGGCGTCAGCGCTGCGGAACTTTTCGTGGCTTTTTGGTCGATGATTTAGGGTTTTTGAATCGGGGGCTTCTTACAGGCGAAGGAGGCAAGGTCGATGGAGGGCCAGGGGGCCCACACCCCCTATGGGCGCGACCAGGGTAGGACCCGCACCCACCTAGGGTGTGGCCACCCTGGTGTCCTCCATCTCGTCTTTGATTTTCCGTATCGTTCAGGGAAAAATATGAACTTTGGATTTTGTCCCGTCCAATTCCGAGAATATTCATTTTTTAGCTTTCTAAAACCAAAAATAGCAGAAAACAAGCAACTAGCACTTTGGCATCTTGTCAATAGGTTAGATCCAGAAAGTGTATAAAAATACCTCAAAGTGTAGATAAAACATAAGACAAATGATATAAAACAACCATGGAGCATCAAAAATTATTGATATGTTTCCGATGTATCAAGCATCCCCAAGCTTAACTACTGCTTGTCCTCGAGTAGGTAAGTGATAAAAAGAATAATTTTTGAGGTGACATGCACCATCATAATCAAGATCAAACCACTTGCAAGCATTGAAAGCTAGATCAAAGTACTCTAAACATGAGCATGAAAGATGAAGTTCTAACAATAATACATAGAAACTATGCTACAACATAAAAGGATACAAACAAAGATTCATGAATAACATGCATTCAAAAACGTTTGTTTGTTACACATACAGAAAACATAGCATAGTGGCATTAAGCTTGTCCCTCATGGAGTAGCAAATACATGCATAGGACACCTTCAAAGTTCATAAGAACTAAGCAATATCAGTATTATGAATCAATCAATAAATTTTGGGACAATGCACATAGAACTAAGAATGGAAACTATGCTCTCTTAATTGGTGCCTAAAGATAGAAGGTGAAGACTCAATATAATGGTGGAAGAAAGGCCCTTCATAAAGGGAAGCAGGGATTTCAAGTCTCAAAAAGAGCTTCCAAAAATTATGGTACTGGTTAGCTTTCAGCCCTCATTGCCCCTATCATAAGCATCTTGAAGTGATTAAGGTTAAAGTGAACAAACTATGGAGTATATGCTTTGTGTCACCCCAGATTTACGGTCCAGGATAACCCATTATGCTAACCACCACGATCCCATGATCAGTGACTCGTGGAGCATAATCAATTAAGTATCAAAGTACACATCCATTACATTATAGAAACAATAAGTCTTACATAGATAGCCTTACAAAGGGGCCACTTGGGCACAAATAGATAGTAGCAGCGGAAACACTAAAGGTAGAAGGCCCGAGTCGCCATAGCCCATAGGGTGCCTGACTCGGAGTAACGCCCTAGTTCGCGAAGTCGCCATCATAACCTTCGTTATTCGCATCTTCCTGCTCATAATCTGGCCAACTAAATAGCCAGGGACAATGCCGGTGAGTACTTTGAATGTACTTGCAAACCACCTTAATATAATAATAACGGATATGCAACTTACCTGTGATAGGATGGCTCCAAGTGGGGCTCTTTTATAAACAAGTTTCTCTTATAGATATAGCATGTCTCTATATCTTTGTTGAAAAACTTTTGTAAAACATTGTGGAAACCTTTTTGAAAAGTTTTAAGAAAGCACTAGGATTAGGTCACCCATTTGTTTTTCCTTCCGGTCATCTCATGACCAAACTCCTTCCTCCTTTTCCCGACCATCCCATGGTCAAAACATTTTTTGAGCCATTTCTTTTCCGAAGTCCTTTTTGAAAACTAAAACCATCACCCGTGGTACAGCCGCCAGCACAACCGTCCATGAACGAGGACTCAGCTATTCGAATAGATTTACACTATGCAGAGGTTGTACATTGTACCCACACAATCTGATTACCCGTCCCTGATCTACATCGATCGTGTGTCGAATAACCGGTCAAGACCTTCCGAATGTCCTCTCCGAAACAAGTGCCTACCCTATGAGGTTAATGCCCTCAAAACCGGGACGCCCTATATAGTCACAAGCCAACCGGAGCGCGTTTTTCACCCCGTAGGGTGTGCGCTTTCAGTGAGGGGCTCATAGTATCGTTTGGCCACCATTTAGACGGTATTTACCTTCCTAGACCGATGTTTCACATGGGCCTTTATAGGGGAAAGCCCAGCCTCCAGGAATTTGTTCTTCCCTGTAGTAGTTTGAGACACCTATACTAGATTAGAAAAACTTCCAGACCAGCCCCATCCCATTCTAGAGTAATGTGGTTGCACGGCTTAATTGTTCCAGCATAGTAAACTGTACAGCCCAGCATGTTTTCGTAAACATTTTTCCTCCATCCGTTACCGGATCATTTTGTAAAACCAAAACCTTTCTCATTTTTCCAAAACTACTTGGTAGTCCAAGCCTCACCAAGGTTTTCTCATAAAACAGTTTTGTAAATTTGTTCTCGGGGTCTTCCCATCCTACACTTTTGATTAGGCTAAAACAGGGTCTTCAAGGGGTTCTGGTGTTAAACACCATCGACCATACTAAGGGAAGGTAGGTTGTATACAAATGGGTTGTACCTAATGGTACTAAGGGGTAAACATTTGGAGGAGCCAAACATTCCCCCAATAAAATAATAGTATAGTAAAACCAATGCAATTTGTATAAATGAGTAGATAAAAACAGGCATATATCAAATGATAGGACAAGGTGTATGAGAAAAAAGGTGGATTGCCTTCTTTGGAAACTTTTCCCTGATCTCCTTCTCCAAGATACTCCCAATCACCTTCCTCGTTCATATCTATCGTCGCAAAAGAAAATAAATGAACAAGCAACACATCATACATCAAACATGGAGCAAAAAAGGCAAACAGTACAAAATAAGTACTCATCTGGACCAACCAAAACACACCTTTGTATCTACTGAAATAATCAAATCAAAGTCATTGTAATCAACTAATTTGGGCATTCCTAAAAATAATGGTGAATTTAATGGTGAACCCTAGTCTAGTAAGCAAACAAGTGTTTCAAAACTGTTTTGTAAGGGAACAATGATCAAAATTAATATTTCTGGGTAGGTAACTGAAATACTAAACCAACCCAATTGGATTCATGATTTTCGATAAAATGGTTGATTTATAGAAATTTTAACACTGCTGAAAAGACTAGAATCACTCAAATAATCCCTAGCATAGAAATATTCACACTAAAAATATGACCTACTGGGGGTAGGTCGGTATGGATGGTGCTCATCTCCTAGAGTTGGAATTACTCCAAAAAAGTCTTCACAGAAGCTTCTAGAATTAATGCAAGAAGATTCTGTCCCAATCTTGCAAAAATTACCACATGTGCTAAGTAACTCCTAAAGGTGTGATTCCAACTGTACTGGGTAGGTGGGTTAAGAAGGAAGGCCTAGGAATTGGTTTCATATTTTTCTGACTTGCAGAAAAATTACTAAAAATAAAACAGTGAAAATGGTCCCATCTTACTCCAAAATTTATCAAGGAAACTACAGCCATTATTTTGGCAAGCTACTTGTGTGAGATGGTGGGGATTTACAGAGGCTAACCTCTAGAATTTGAATCAGGTCAAACTGAGGTTTTAGTGATTTTTGGCAGATTTAAATCCGCAGCACATCTCTCTGGGAGTTTAAACAAATGGAAAAAGAAAAGGGGACTGGGTGGATCTGGGGGCCTGGCTAAGGCATGCGCAGGAGTTGGGCCGGCCCACTGCACGGAAGCATGCGCGGGAGCTAGGGATTTCAAAATCCTGGTAGGGGCCCCGCGCGTCAGCGTCTGTGGGTTGGCGAAGGGGTAAGCAACGCCGTGGGTCGTCAGATCTGAAAAGATCCAACGACCCAGGGCATGTCTTCCTCGTGAGGACAGTGTCATCGGCGAAAAACTCTAGAGGTTACTGGAGGGGTTAGGAGGGGCTCACCCAGGGGCGGAGCAGCGTCGGAGTAGGCGTGGTTCGACGCGGTCGACGATGCGGATCCAAACGAGGGGCGGCAGCAGCGGCTTGGGCTCCCGGAACTGTCGGGGGAACGGGCTAGCAATGTCGTCGTTCTCGGCCTATTTCTGGCAACGCTCCCAGAGTTCCTAAGAAAGGGAAGGAAACGAGGTCAGAGGGAAGGTGATGGTCCCGCATGCATGCATGGACGATTGGGAGGGAAGGGAGGAGAGGTGGCGACGTCAACCTTCACCTTCTCCCGGTTGACACCCCGGAGGGCGACGGGCGGAGAGGGAGGTAGGTGCCGAGCAAGCTCGGGTCCTCCCTAGGGTGTAGTGGGAGTGTGTTGGGGTGGAAATGGGGTGGGTGGCGAGAGCGGTAGGTGGCTCGGGGTTTTTATGCCATTGCGGAGCGGCTCATGGTGTACCGCGTGCAGGGGCCGTCCATGGCGAGGGTGGGTAGTGTGGGTAGACTAGGAGAGGGAGGGTGTGGGTTGCTGTGAGCTAGGGGAGGTTTAGGAGGCATGTGGACCGGCGCACGGCCTCGGGATGGTGCGGGATGTCCCAACGTCGCCCTTGCCCGCTAGGTGCTCGACGCCGGGTCACGTCGTGGTCGGCCTAGTGGTGGGGTAGGGAGTGCTAGGTCTAGACATTGGGGTGGTGGAGAGGGCAGTGGGCTGTGTCCCCTACGCGCGCGAGCCGTGGTTCTGCACCGAGGAACTGGGGAACGCTGGGGTGTGCGACATGGCCACGGTGACATGGCCGGCGAGGGTTGGGGTTAGGGACGACGCTTGGTGAGCGAGGGAGAGGGGGTGGGAGGTTCCTGGGGAAGATGCGAGCTGCGCGGGCCCAAGGACACGACAACATAGTGGCTAGTGGGAAGGAAGGTGGCCATGCAAGATCTTGCCGATCTGCCGTCCTACCACTCTCTCCTTCTCTTATCTAGGTTCTCAATGGGGTGGTAAGTGTGGTGGAGAGAGGGGTCTTGCAATGCTGGATACGTGACATGCACCTGCGTGCGTTGCAGCGAGGTTTAGAGAGTGGGGAGGGTGTAGGGTGATCTAGGGAAGCACTCGCTCGGGGTCGACTTTGTCCGATGACCACGTCGAGCACAAGCCACGAGTGGCAAAGGTAGGGATATGGGGATGTAGAGGTAGGTGAGGTGAGTGAGTACAGGCCTTGGTTGCCTCCTAGATCAACTCCAAAAGCTTGCAAGGATCATCTAAAGTGGGTAGGAAATAAGGTGACCATTTTCTATAGTTGCCAAATGTGTTCATAGAACCAACATGCAAATGGAGCAAGGTTGGGGTTTAACCAAGTGCCTTGTGGGTTTGCTTGTAATCAAGGCAAGATAGAGAGGCATAGGGTTTTTATGGCCCAAGGGTTTGGGGCTTGATCAACCATGGTGATCCTCTCTGATCTTTCCCAAAACACCCATTAGAGTGGTGCTAGGGTTTAACTAGAACTACTTCTAGGTGCAAGAACCACTAGGACACACTAGAATTGCAAGCACAAGTTTTAAACCAGTCAAAACTAAGGATCATACAAACTAAGTAAATAACAGACATTGGCTAGATTAACTTAAAATGTTTTATTTCCCCCTAAACTTTGGGGTTCCTATCTAGGCAATCAAGGTAGAAAAGTTGGGATGTTACAGACCTTCCCCCCTTAAAGAAATCTCGTCCCGAGATTTGCAAGTTGAGGAGTGAAGAGGTTGGGGTATTCCTTCTGAAGGTAATCTTTGCGTTCCCAGGTGGCTTCATCTTCAGAGTGGTTGCTCCATTGAACCTTGTAGAGGGGTATGTTACGGCGCCTGGTCAAACGATTAGCCTTCTTTAGGATTTTGACAGGTACTTCTCTGTAGGTCTGGTCTTGATTGATATCAATAGATTGGAAATCGACCTTCTTGAAGACTTCGTGCTTGTCGGGTACTTGAAGGCACTTCTAAAGTTGAGACACGTGAAAGACGTCGTGGAAGTCAGATAGTTCGGCTGGCAGCTCAAGTTGGTAGGAGACTCGGCCCCGTTGGGCGAGGATTTTGAAGGGCCCAATATACCAAGGAGAGAGCTTTCCTTTCTCATGGAAACGTTGCATTCCTTTGAGGGGAGAGACGCGAAGGTACGTGAAATCTCCTTTGTTGAAGGTTACCTCCCGACGCTTGGTATCGGCATAGGTCTTCTGGCGGGATTGAGCGGCCTTCAAACGGTCACGGTTTAGCTGGAATTGTTCTTCAGCTTCTTTGATTACGTATGGGCCAAAAATTTGAGTGTCTCCAGTTTTGGCCCAATTTAGGGGCGTTCAGCACTTTCTCCCACAGAGGAACTGGAATGGGGCCACCCTCAGACTAGATTGGTAGTTAATTATTATAGAAGAATTCAGCGAACGGTAGGCAATCTTCCCATTTAGTTCCATAGGCTAGCATGCATGAACAAAGCATATCATCTAGGACTTGATTGACTCTTTTGATCTGTCCTCCAGTGGAGGGATGGTAGGCAGTACTGAAGGACAGTTTTGTACCTAAAGCTTTGTGCAGGCTTTTCCAGAAGTGAGAGGTGAACTGAGGTCCGCGATCGGATACGATCTCCTTGGGTACCCCATGGAGACTAACAATCCTCGAGATGTAGAGCTCTGTGAGTTGCTTTCCATTATAGTTTGTGCTCACGGGAAGGAAATGCGCGACTTTGGACAAGTAGTCCACAATAACCCAGATGGAGTCGTGTCCTCTGCTGGACGTGGGTAGTCCGGTGATGAAATCCATTCCTACTTTTGCCACTTCCATTCTGGAATATTCATTGGTTGCAGTAATCCCGCGGGGCGTTAGTGCTCTGCCTTAACTCTCTGACAGATATCACACTTGGCTACAAATAGAGCGATCTATCTTTTCATTCCATGCCACAAATACTGTTCCTTCAGGTCTTGGTACATCTTGGTACTCCCCGGGTGGAAGGAGTAAAGGGTCTCATGAGCCTATTTCATGATTGTTTGCTTTAGGTCATGCCTGCTAGGTACGCAGATGCGTCCTTTGTACCATAGGACGTCTTTATCATCGATCTTGAATCCGGGAACATTTTCCCTCTCCCTACGCCGCTTGATTCCTTCTATGTTGGGGTGACCTTTCTGGGCGTCCTTTATTTGGTCTAGCAGAGTTGGCTTTCTCAAGGTGAGCCAGGAATCCGGGATTGTCTATTTCTAGCCCAAACCTTTCAAATTCATGCACTACTCTGGTTGGTTTTGTTTAATCATGGCATTCAGGGAACAGGGTTCCCGGCTGAGAGCATCGGCTACCACATTGGCCTTTCCTAGGTGGTAGTGAATACCTAAATCATAATCCTTGATCAGTTTGATCCATCTTTGTTGCCTCATGTTCAGCTCCTTATGGGTGAATATATATTTCAGACTCTTATGGTCCGTATAAATCTCACAGCGATTTCCCATCAGGTAATGACACCATGTTTTGAGGGCGTGCACTACTGCGACTAATTCTATATCATGGGTGGGATAATTTAGCTCGTGCGGCTTCAGCTATCGAGATAGGTAAGCTATGACCTTGCCTTCCTGCATCAATACGCTTCCCAATCCTAATTTGGAAGCGTCACAGAAGACTTCAAAGCTTTTGGTTATATCTGGCATAATTAGGATAGGGGCCGAGAATAATCTCTTTTTGAGTTCTTGGAAACTCTCTTCGCACTTGTGTGTCCATTCAAATTTCTTGTCCTTCTTAAGCAACTGGGTCATAGGATTTGCAATGCTGGAGAATCCGTCCACAAATTTGCGGTAATATCCTGCTAGACCCTGAAAACTTCGGATCTCCGAAGGGTTGGTGGGGGCCTTCCATTCTAGTATTGATTGTATCTTGGCGGGATCGACTAAGACTCCTCCGGCTGACAATACATGGCCAAGGAATCCCACATCCTTCAACCAAAATTCACATTTACTGAACTTGGCATAAAGATGGTGTTCCGTAAGGGTTCCTAGTACTAGTCTCAGGTGCTCCTCATGATCGTCTTTCGATTTGGAATAGAACAAAATATCATCGATGAATACCACCACAAACTTGTCCAGATATGGCATGAATACCTTGTTCATGAGATTCATGAAGTAGGCGGGTGCGTTGGTTAGTCCAAAGGACATGACTGTATATTCATACAAGCCATACCTGGTGGTAAAGGCTGTTTTAGGGATGTCCGATTCTCGGATTTTGAGCTGGTGGTATCCAGTGCGGAGGTCAATCTTGGAAAACACTTGTGCTCCATTTAACCGATCGAACAGGTCATCAATCTTGGGCAGGGGGTATTTTTTTGATGGTGACATCATTCAGCTTGCGGTAATCGGTGACCAACCAGGTGGTCCCATCTCGTTTGTCCACAAACAGGACCGGCGATCCCCATGGAGAGGCGCTCGGTTGGATATGGCCTTTACGTTCCATGGCATCCAGTTGCTTCTTCAGTTCTACCAATTCCTCAGGATTCATACGGTAGGGTCTCTGGGCTATAGGGGCCGTTCCAGGGATCAATTCGATGATAAACTCGATATCCCTGTCAGGGGGCATACCGGGCAACTCATCGGGGAATACATCCGGGTACTCACAGGCTACCGACAATTGATCTAGGGTGGGTCCTGCAACACCTTTTTGGCAATAGAACCGTGACGAGGGAGTTGTTTCTTGGTACTTGATAGGATCCCCTTCGGCACTTATCAGGGAGATGATTTTCCTAGCGCAGTCTAGGACTCCTTGGTATCGAGACATCCAATCCATCCCGAGAATTACGTTTAGACCTTGGGCTCCCAAAACTATCAGATCAGCCTTAAAGGTTCTACCATGTATTACTATTGGGATGTCTCGGCAGACGGTTTGTGTTTTGGCCGTCGAGCCTGGGATCTGTACTAGCATAGGCCTATTCATCCAACTAGATATCTGTAACACTCTCGGAATTAGACTGAAGATCTCGACAAGCGAGGTTCAGGAACAAAGGGGTGATGCGGACTCTGCATCGGATCTGGCGTAGATGATGTCGTCGCGTCGGAAAACAACGGATGGCACGAGAAGGAACAAGGAGAAGTCCACCAGACGAAGGATTCCTCGGATAGCATGAAGACCAGATGTAGCAACACCGTTACCAAAGGAGGAAGCGAGACCCTGAAGGTACGACGGGTCCCAACCACGAGAAATCCTGGACTCGAAGAGCGAGAAGAGAGCGGATTCAAAACATGTAGAGGTAAGAGGAGAATAGCAGAGGGGTAAGGAGTAAAATCAGACCTAATCAGAACTATCCAACCGATTTCGAAAAATAGTTTTCACACTCTACTTCGGCCGTTAGCTAGGTTATCCTACAGGCTGGACTTGTGGGGTATCGCAACTGCTGAGCTCTGATACCACTCTGTAACACCCTCAGAATCGGACCTATGCAAGTTTCAGCGATTCCCGCCAAAACCCGCATAGAAACGATTCAAAGGTGCCCACCAGGCACTTTCATGTGGGTGGAAAACGAAGTAATAACATTACACAACAGTCCTTGATGGGACCCACAGAACAGATATATATAACAGCAACTCAAAGAGTCAAGAATACAGATTTAATATACAAAGATCCAAATCACCTTGAAAACGATAGTGCGTCCAGCTACGGACGAGATGCAAATGGGGCTAAGAGCCCTGAAGAATAACCAATGGCGTCCATAACCCTGCCCAGGCCAAGCCGGAAGGGTAACCCTGCTAACGACGTCGATCTCAAAACCTGCTTAAACAAAAGGGGTGCCAACAAAGGGCAAAGGAAAAAGAGGAGTGTCAGTACTGAGGCCAGTACACGGCGAGACTAGAATTCGGCGGTCCTCGCCTACATAGGTATGGTGGACTGAAGCGGCAGCGGCAGCATGCACTAAACCACCTATAGAGACTCGATACAACTGGCGGTTATCAGAGAGAGATAAGAATGACCTATCCGGATCCAACCTGGAGCTAACACCAAACAAACCCATCCTGGTGTTTCCCCCTCGAGACCAAACGAGGAAGTCAACCGAGGAACTCACATAGTTGGCAGTTTTATTTATTCGGTTATCGTTGCGGCAATTACTAGTCAGGTGTAGATAATCGTCCTGATAAATTAAACAGTGGGCAGTTTTATTTAACCATTTCCGTTGTAGTTGCGACACTTACTAGTCAAATACAATTAGCATGGGATAACCCAAAACCCAGCAGTTGTTGGTACTTTTATTTAGCCATTCCGTTATAGTTGCAGCACTTACTAGTCAGATACAACCGTCGCAAGCGACAAAACCAACAAGCAATTGTGGGCAGTTTTATATAGCCATTCCATTATAATGAAGCTGATTACTAGTCATTATAAAGTCAAGTTTATAGCACTACTTTAGTTATAGTTGTCTATGATCGAGATACTGTGCTCCAAGTCGTCCATAACCGCGGACACGGCTTTCAGAAAGTTTTAACCCGGCCGGGGTGCACAAATAGCAACACACACACGATCAACCTCGGAAAAACCAAAACAAAACCCAACGAGGCTTTCACGACAAAGCAATCACAGGATTCAGAAATATTTCAGGGGGCCACCCCTTGGAGTACACCCGCAACGAAGTAAGCTAGCTCCGAGACGGACCCGAGGTTTGGGTGGACGGCTGTGAGCGACTGGGAACCCCAAACGGGGCTTGTCGACACCGCGAAAACGTGTCCCGATCCTAAACAGTACAGTGTGCTCCTCGCACAATCGTAAATAAAGCGGTAAAGCATGGCATAAGTACAGGATCGTAAATAAAACCTCAAACTAGTTTGTGGCCCCAAGAAATAAGACTGAATCAAGCTCTGGCTAAGGGGGGCCCATACTCCCCGTATGTGGATAGCGCGAATATTCAAGGAATAGGTATCAAGTACTCGGGGTCCTACGGGACACAAGTGGGCGGTCGGAAACCAAATATTATCTATCACCCACCGATGCCTCTGCTTACTTACTTCAATTTTAGTTGTTAAACAGGAATTAAAGTGAACGATAAGTAAAGCCATGATCATCTCCAACAACAAACATGCGGCATTACACCAACAACTGTGGCACTTGACAACACGCAACAGCACTTGAGCAAGCGACTACGACGCGCAGGTCCAACCAACTACCAAACAACAGGTAATAGGTGGTGTCCAAGGCAATATAGGGCTGCAAGGGATATCACGGGTACGAAAGCTAGAGCATCGCAACACAGATAGCAATAGATCAACAGGAGGGAAAATAAATACGATAAAAGTAAGATAGGTAGAAAGGGGGAGATGCTCGCCTGAAAACATCGTCGAAGGTTCAACCGAAGATCGGGTCGACACTCGCATCAACTCAACGGCCTTATCCGCGAAGAAGCAAAACACTAGAATAAACACCGGATGCAATAAATGCGTTTCAACGGCAGAAGATCGGCATGATGCATGTATGATGTATGACATGACAAAGATGCGATGCAATTAGGTCATATTAAGCGGAACCGGGGTCCCGACAATTAATTAGGTGGTTCATGTTATTAAACTACCCCGCAATTTAAATGTTGTTTTAACAAGGCAAAATATATCCCCGGTTCGCTACACAAATTTAAATGAGGCCAATATAAGGCTAGATTTGCCCGCATATGGGCCCCATATTTAATTATAAGGTGAATCGGCATAAGGCCCCCAAACCACAGATAAGGATGCATGCACGAACATTTAATATGCGACAGATTGTATTATGTTATAAAATAGGGTTTCGGGAAGGGGTTCACACATTAGGGGTTCGACGATCTTGGTGTTCTGGGGTGCGGGGTTCGACAGGGTCCAGGGTCCGGTCTCGGGGTTCAGGGTTTGACGGGGTCGTTCTCGGATAGCGCAGGTAGGTCTTGTCGCATCCGGGAGCAGGACATGGGTCGGTGTCGGGGCGCATCGGATTCGTTTTGGTCGGTGCCGTTCTTGTCGTCGCGAAGATCTTGTCGGGTCCACGCTTCGGATTCCGTGAGGCGATCTTGACGCTCCGTGTCGAAGTCCTTGGGGGTTCCTCCTTATACACCGGTGGCAAACTTGGAAACGGCGTCAGGGTCCTCGGGGTGCGCCAGGTCCATTCTTCCAAACGTCATGGTCGAGACGATCTTGGCGTCCAAGTAGAAGACCTTCGGCCATCGGATCCATGCTTCAAGGGTCCGCGGCGAGCTTGTCCGATGGCGATAGACCTTGGGGTTCCGGGGCTTCGACGAGGTACGGTCTCGGTGTTCGGAGAGGAAGGACTTGGCGTTTTCCGGGTTGGAGAGCTTGCTGTTCCGTGGCGATCTTGGCGTTCTCTGGGGGGATCATGTCGAGCCATCGGTTTTGGTTCGGAATTCGGGTCTGTGACGGCGTCATCGGTGCTCCATGAACACCTTGTCGTACCGACATCACCGGATCCTCGGCTTGGCATGCATCACCCCTCGATCACATATCGGTGTTCTTGGGGTTCCGGCTCGATGGCGAACTTGAGTTGGTTGCGGTCACTAGGGAAGTTGATCTTGTTGTCGTCGTTGTATCGGGGAGGTTGTCCCGCGTCTTGTAGTAGCAGTACCACGTTGACACAGCAACAACAGCACCAGACCAAGCGTGGCATGAACAGGTTGCAGCGGGCTTGCAGGGCCGACCCGCGGTGGAGAGAAGGTTGCAGGCGGGCTCGGCCAGGGACAGAGCTGCGGCCTCGGGCGTGAACCACGCGCGTGCGCAGGGCTGCCGGGCTTGGAGCGGAAGGGGCCAGCGGCGGCGGAAGGGGCGCGACGGCGAGGCACCGAGGAGGCGAGGAGGCGGGGCGGGGCGCTGTCGACGGCGAGAGCGGAGGCAAGGTCGCGGGCGGCGGAGGCGGAGGAGGCCGGCGGCGGAGGTGCTCGACGGGCGGCGCTAGGGGAACCGTGCAGGTAGCAGCGCCGGAGGAGCAGAGCTCGGGGCGGAGGAGGACCGGGCTCGGGGCCGGACCACGGCAGAGAGGTGGGCGGCGGCTCGGAGGGCGCGGCCGGAGACGGAGGTTGGGGCGGGGGTGCTGGCGGGGCGGACCGGCAGCGGACGGCGGCCGGCGCTCTGGCTGCGAGCGAGGGGGTTCAGGGCAGGGCGGTCGGTCGAGGGCGACGCGGGGAGGCGCGCTCGGGGAAGCCGGCGAGCGGAGGAGCTCGCAGAGGAGGGGTCGGGCGAGGGGAGGGGCCTGCGGTCGCGTGGGAGGCGCGTCGTGGGAAGAGGGCCACGCGGGGAGGGAGGGAGCGCGGCAGGTGGGGCCGGGGGTGGGCCAGGGGGTGAGGATCGGCTGTGGGGGAAGTGGGGTGCGTGGTGTGCTGTGTGTGTGTGGCCGGCTGGGTGAAGAGACGGGGAGAGGCCAGGGGGTGATGTGGCAGCGTCTGGTTGGAGGGGGTGAGGGAGAGAGATGAGGTGGCAGCGTGGGACTGGTCCGGGTGAGGTGGCCGGTGGGTGTGGGTAGATAGGTTGGTAGCTTTAGGATTTAGAGGGGGCTGATTAGGTGGACCGTTTTTGGTTCTGGGGGTGGTCGTTCGGGTCGGGTCGGCCCGTTCGACTGCCCCCACTAAAAATAATTAAACATTTTATTTGTTTTAAACGGGCCGTTTGCAAACCGATAGCAGCCCAAAACAAAATAATTCGGAGACCCGGGTTTGGCGTTTGAATAAAAGACGGGGCGTTTAGAAAACAAAACCAGGCTTTTCAAAATAGTTTTATGCAAGCAAATGCAAGACGATGACTATGCTCAAATGCAATGTGGCATGATGACATGAGCATGCGGTCACGATGATGCAATGCAAAAAAAACAACGCGATTTTCTAGTAGTGGTTTTTGCGGGATGCCACAATTCGACACCACTAACAATGGATCTCGCCCTCGAGATCCGCCTCATGGTACCGGGAAGAAGGCCGGCGGTCTGCTCCTTCGCGCTTCGTGTAGATCCTCGCGACACCACTAACAAGAGGTCGTTGTCCGTGATCGTCGAGAGAACACTCCGGGACAAAAGGTCGAAGGTAGAGGTATCAACAAATAAAGCCACCCCTAACTTCCGTGGACGGAGTAAAATTGCTGGATCCACTGATTCGATGTACAAGAGCGAATGATAAGGGTAGTGGTATGGTAGCTACTCCATCCCGCACCCAAACCATTACTCTGCACACGAATAGGCGGATTATGCAACCAACTCTCGGAATTAGACTGAAGATCTCGACAAGCGAGGTTCAGGAACAAAGGGGTGATGCGAACTCTGCATCGGATCTGGCGTAGATGATGTCGTCGCGTCGGAAAACAACGGATGGCACGAGAAGGAACAAGGAGAAGTCCACCAGACGAAGGATTCCTCGGATAGCATGAAGACCAGATGTAGCAACACCGTTACCAAAGGAGGAAGCGAGACCCTGAAGGTACGACGGGTCCCAACCACGAGAAATCCTGGACTCGAAGAGCGAGAAGAGAGCGGATTCAAAACACGTAGAGGTAAGAGGAGAATAGCAGAGGGGTAAGGAGTAAAATCAGACCTAATCAGAACTATCCAACCAATTTCGAAAAATAGTTTTCACACTCTACTTCGGCCGTTAGCTAGGTTATCCTACAGGCTGGACTTGTGGGGTATCGCAACTGCTGAGCTCTGATACCACTCTGTAACACCCTCAGAATCGGACCTATGCAAGTTTCAGCGATTCCCGCCAAAACCCGCATAGAAACGATTCAAAGGTGCCCACCAGGCACTTTCGTGCGGGTGGAAAACAAAGTAATAACATTACACAACAGTCCTCGATGGGACCCACAGAACAGATATATATAACAGCGACTCAAAGAGTCAAGAATACAGATTTAATATACAAAGATCCAAATCACCTTGAAAACGATAGTGCGTCCAGCTACGGACAAGATGCAAATGGGGCTAAGAGCCCTGAAGAATAACCAATGGCGTCCATAACCCTGCCCAGGCCAAGCCGGAAGGGTAACCCTGCTAACGACGTCGATCTCAAAACCTGCTTAAACAAAAGGGGTGCCGACAAAGGGCAAAGGAAAAAGAGGAGCGTCAGTACTGAGGCCAGTACACGGCGAGACTAGAATTCGGCGGTCCTCGCCTACATAGGTATGGTGGACTGAAGCGGCAGCGGCAGCATGCACTAAACCACCTATAGAGACTCGATACAACTGGCGGTTATCAGAGAGAGATAAGAATGACCTATCCGGATCCAACCTGGAGCTAACACCAAACAAACCCATCCTGGTGTTTCCCCCTCGAGACCAAACGAGGAAGTCAACCGAGGAACTCACACAATTGGCAGTTTTATTTATTCGGTTATCGTTGCGGCAATTACTAGTCAGGTGTAGATAATCGTCCTGATAAA
This sequence comes from Avena sativa, assembly GCA_916181665.1. Classification (NCBI taxonomy): domain Eukaryota; kingdom Viridiplantae; phylum Streptophyta; class Magnoliopsida; order Poales; family Poaceae; genus Avena; species Avena sativa. Next base: position 88,130,097 of record OV702284.1, read on the forward strand.
TTAAACAGTGGGCAGTTTTATTTAACCATTTCCGTTGTAGTTGCGACACTTACTAGTCAAATACAATTAGCATGAGATAACCCAAAACCCAGCAGTTGTTGGTACTTTTATTTAGCCATTCCGTTATAGTTGCAGCACTTACTAGTCAGATACAACCGTCGCAAGCGACAAAACCAACAAGAAATTGTGGGCAGTTTTATGTAGCCATTCCATTATAATGAAGCTGATTACTAGTCATTATAAAGTCAAGTTTATAGCACTACTTTAGTTATAGTTGTCTATGATCGAGATACTGTGCTCCAAGTCGTCCATAACCGCGGACACGGCTTTCAGAAAGTTTTAACCCGGCCGGGGTGCACAAATAGCAACACACACACGATCGACCTCGGAAAAACCAAAACAAAACCCAACGAGGCTTTCACGACAAAGCAATCACAGGATTCAGAAATATTTCAGGGGGCCACCCCTTGGAGTACACCCGCAACGAAGTAAGCTAGCTCCGAGACGGACCCGAGGTTTGGGTGGACGGCTGTGAGCGACTGGGAACCCCAAACGGGGCTTGTCGACACCGCGAAAACGTGTCCCGATCCTAAACAGTACAGTGTGCTCCTTGCACAATCGTAAATAAAGCGGTAAAGCATGGCATAAGTACAGGATCGTAAATAAAACCTCAAACTAGTTTGTGGCCCCAAGAAATAAGACTGAATCAAGCTCTGGCTAAGGGGGCCCATACTCCCCGTATGTGGATAGCGCGAATATTCAAGGAACAGGTATCAAGTACTCGGGGTCCTACGGGACACAAGTGGGCGGTCGGAAACCAAATATTATCTATCACCCACCGATGCCTCTGCTTACTTACTTCAATTTTAGTTGTTAAACAGGAATTAAAGTGAACGATAAGTAAAGACATGATCATCTCCAACAACAAACATGCGGCATTACACCAACAATTGTGGCACTTGACAACACGCAACAGCACTTGAGCAAGCGACTACGATGCGCAGGTCCAACCAACTACCAAACAACAGGTAATAAGTGGTGTCCAAGGCAATATAGGGCTGCAAGGGATATCACGGGTACGAAAGCTAGAGCATCGCAACACAGATAGCAATAGATCAACAGGAGGGAAAATAAATACGATAAAAGTAAGATAGGTAGAAAGGGGGAGATGCTCGCCTGAAAACATCGTCGAAGGTTCAACCGAAGATCGGGTCGACACTCGCATCAACTCAACGGCCTTATCCGCGAAGAAGCAAAACACTAGAATAAACACCGGATGCAATATTTAATACAACGGCAGAAGATCGGCATGATGCATGTATGATGTATGACATGACAAAGATGCGATGCAATTAGGTCATATTAAGCGGAACTGGGGTCCCGACAATTAATTAGGTGGTTCATGTTATTAAACTACCCCGCAATTTAAATGTTGTTTTAACAAGGCAAAATATATCCCCGGTTCGCTACACAAATTTAAATGAGGCCAATATAAGGCTAGATTTGCCCGCATATGGGCCCCATATTTAATTATAAGGTGAATCGGCATAAGGCCCCCAAACCACAGATAAGGATGCATGCACGAACATTTAATATGCGACAGATTGTATTATGTTATAAAATAGGGTTTCGGGAAGGGGTTCACACATTAGGGGTTCGACGATCTTGGTGTTCTGGGGTGCGGGGTTCGACAGGGTCCAGGGTCCGGTCTCGGGGTTCAGGGTTTGACGGGGTCGTTCTCGGATAGCGCAGGTAGGTCTTGTCGCATCCAGGAGCAGGACTTGGGTCGGTGTCGGGGCGCATCGGATTCGTTTTGGTCGGTGCCGTTCTTGTCGTCGCGAAGATCTTGTCGGGTCCGCGCTTCGGATTCCGTGAGGCGATCTTGACGCTCCGTGTCGAAGTCCTTGGGGGTTCCTCCTTATACACCGGTGGCGAACTTGGAAACGGCGTCAGGGTCCTCGGGGTGCGCCAGGTCCATTCTTCCAAACGTCGTGGTCGAGACGATCTTGGCGTCCAAGTAGAAGACCTTCGGCCATCGGATCCATGCTTTAAGGGTCCGCGGCGAGCTTTTCCGATGGCGATAGACCTTGGGGATCCGGGGGTTCGACGAGGTACGGTCTCGGCGTTCGGAGAGGAAGGACTTGGCGTTTTCCGGGTTGGAGAGCTTGCTGTTCCGTGGCGATCTTGGCGTTCTCTGGGGGGATCATGTCGAGCCATCGGTTTTGGTTCGGACTTCGGGTCTGTGACGGCGTCATCGGTGCTCCATGAACACCTTGTCGTACCGACGTCACCGAATCCTCGGCTTGGCATGCATCACCCCTCGATCACATATCGGCGTTCTTGGGGTTCCGGCTCGATGGCGAACTTGAGTTGGTTGCGGTCACTAGGGAAGTTGATCTTGTTGTCGTCGTTGTATCGGGGAGGTTGTCCCGCGTCATGTAGTAGCAGTACCACGTTGACACAGCAACAACAGCACCAGACCAAGCGTGGCATGAACAGGTTGCAGTGGGCTTGCAGGGCCGACCCGCGGTGGAGAGAAGGTTGCAGGCGGGCTCGGCCAGGGACTGAGCTACGGCCTCGGGCGTGAACCACGCGCGCGCGCAGGGCTGCCGGGCTTGGAGCGGAAGGGGCCAGCGGCAGCGGAAGGGGTGCGACGGCGAGGCACCGAGGAGGCGAGGAGGCGGGGCGGGGCGCTGTCGACGGCGAGCGCGGAGGCGAGGTCGCGGGCGGCGGAGGCGGAGGAGGCCGGCGGCGGAGGTGCTCGACGGGCGGTGCTAGGGGAACCGCGCAGGCAGCGACGCCGGAGGAGCAGAGCTCGGGGCGGAGGAGGACCGGGCTCTGGGCCGGACCACGACAGAGAGGTGGGCGGCGGCTCGGAGGGCGCGGCCGGAGACGGAGGTTGGGGCGGGGGTGCTGGCGGGGCGGACCGGCAGCGGACGGCGGCCGACGCTCTGGCTACGAGCAAGGGGGTTCGGGGCAGGGCGGTCGGTCGAGGGCGACGCGGGGAGGCGCGCTCGAGGAAGCCGGCGAGCGGAGGAGCTCGCGGAGGAGGGGTCCAGCGAGGGGAGGGGCCTGCGGTCGCGTGGGAGGCGCGTCGTGGGAAGAGGGCCACGCGGGGGAGGGAGGGAGCGCGGCAGGTGGGGCCGGGGGTGGGCCAGGGGGTGAGGATCGGCTGTGGGGGAAGTGGGGTGCGTGGTGTGCTGTGTGTGTGTGGCCGGCTGGGTGAAGAGAGGGGGAGAGGCCAGGGGGTGATGTGGCAGCGTCTGGTTGGAGGGGGTGAGGGAGAGAGATGAGGTGGCAGCGTGGTACTAGTCCGGGTGAGGTGGCCGGTGGGTGTGGGTAGATAGGTTGGTAGCTTTAGGATTTAGAGGGGGCTGATTAGGTGGACCATTTTTGGTTCTGGGGGTGGTCGTTCGGGTCGGGTCGGCCCGTTCGACTGCCCCCACTAAAAATAATTAAACATTTTATTTGTTTTAAACGGGCCGTTTGCAAACCGATAGCAGCCCAAAACAAAATAATTCGGAGACCCGGGTTTGGCGTTTGAATAAAAGACGGGGCGTTTAGAAAACAAAACCAGGCTTTTCAAAAATAGTTTTATGCAAGCAAATGCAAGACGATGACTATGCTCAAATGCAATGTGGCATGATGACATGAGCATGCGGTCACGATGATGCAATGCAAAAAAAACAACGCGATTTTCTAGTAGTGGTTTTTGCGGGATGCCACAATATCATACTGCTTTTCTTAGCGAATGGTTGGGTAACAAAGGAATGTGATGCTCCTGAATCAAATATTACTGTAGTAGGGACGGAGTTGACAAGGAACGTATCCAGAACGATGTCAGGATATGCCTGGGCTTCCTCCGCGCTGATGTGATTCAGGTGTCCCCTAGCTGGTCCCTTAGGATCAACGCCCTTTGCTGGCGCTCCTCTGGCGTTCATGGGGGCCACATTAGGTCGCGGTGCATCTTTCTTCTTTGGGCAGTCGCGGGAGTAGTGTCCACTGCTCCACAGGTGAAGCATCCAGATGTGTTGGGGCGAATATTGGGGTTGGCAGGTCCTCTAGGAGCAGGTCTTGGGTTTCCATCTCCGGGGCAGGGATGTTTGTAGTTACGGTTGGGGTTGTTGGGACGCAGAGCATATGTCAGAGTTCACTGAGGTGGGGATGCAAGGTTGGATGGGGGCATGCTACGGGACCTGATTCCACTAGATCCTCCTTGCTATATCATCTGACGCTTGAAGTTTTCAATCATCCCCTTACGCTTGCTCTCAGCCATGATAGCAGCATCAACCAGGGCATCAAGTTCCTAAAACCTCTATGCTACTAGGTCGCACTGTAGCTCATCCTGAAGTCCGTTCAGAAAGGTATCCACCTTCTTGTCTTCAGTGTTGGTGTCTTCTGGGGCATACCTCGCCAGGTCAGTGTATTTATCTATATATTGGACAACAGTCATCCCTCCTTGCTTTAGATCTCAGAACTGATCTCTCAACATCTTTACCAAACCTGGGGGAATGTGGCGCTTGCGGAACCTTTCCTTGAAATTCTCCCAAGTGATCTCCTGGCCAGCCGGCAGAATTTCCTTAATGCTTATCCACCATTCCCTGGCCTGTCCTGCGAGGAAATGGGTGGCCAGAAGTACTTTCTCTTCATTTCCCACTCGGGCTACCTCCAGATTGTTCTCGATTGTGCGGAGCCAATCATCGGCGTCCAAGGGGTTAGTGCACTTGGTGAACACCGGTGGATTGGTGCTTTGGAAATCCTTGAGATGGGATCGTGGTTCTCCATTCCCGCCTTCGCCCTTCATTGTCATGGGTATTTTCTGCTGCATCTTGGACAAGTTGCTGAAGTGCGGCGAGGTTGGCTTGGCGCTCGGTGTTGGCAGCTTGGCGATCTTCCATGAACATGCGTAGGAGTTGAGCCATTGTTGGCTCAGGTGGAGGGGGTGGCGGACCATGGGGACGCACCATCCTGGAGGTGGGGGTATTAGATAAGGTTGGGAACATGGTGGTTCTCAAAGGAGAACCAAATAACAAGAAGCGGGCATCAAGGCGTCATTCAAACATAAGTACCATCAGCACTTTAACAGAAATAAGAACAACATAAGTTCCAAAAACATAACTACCAGTTCATGTGTCACATCTTGACACTAAATAGATATACTAGAGATCCAATCATTACAGAGCAAACAGAGACAATCAAATCTCCACTCAAAAAGGGGAATACGCCGGTAGTCTCACGTGCTCTCATCGTCGACGCATAACCTACTCCTCGTGGTGACGTGCAGTGGCATCCTCCTCGATGATCACCTCATCGTCTTCCTCGGGCTCGAAGACGAGCTCCTATGGATCCTCCTCCTCCATCTGTTCATCATCCTCGGGGTTGCTTTGTGGTTCCATGTTGAAGTCCTCCTTATGGGCAACATCATTGTCGGTCTCATCTAGCAAGTCATTGTTGTCCTTGCGGAGATCGGCGCACTCCTCCTCCAGCTCCTCTATCTTGGCTTCCATTGTCACTAGCAGCTCCTTCTGATCCTTCATCTTCTTCATGAGGCGCTTGTTCCTAGCAACCGTGGCTTTCTTCTCCAATAGGGCTAGGACACGCCCAGCCTTCGCCTCCTCTAGGCTCTCCTCCGTGGCGAGTAACTGGGTAGCCTTGAGATCCAGATCCATTCGGACCCTTTCCAGGTGCGTTTGGGTCTTCTTCAGGGTACTCCATGTTCTGGATATACGCTCCAAAGTCAGGATGGGGTGGTTCCTAGAGCACATACCCCTCCTCATGACGCCTCCCAAAGAAGCGAAATCGCGTCTCCTCTAGCTGCTGGCGATGGTGATAGGACAGATGCGCCAAGGCTTCCTGGGCTACCCTGAGTATGCCATCTCCCCACTCTTTCTCAATCACATTGACTTCAAAGTCCTCGTAGAGAGGGGGTACTACTCCTCCTCGCACCGTGCACACTATGAGCCAAGAGAGCTCCCCATCAATAAGAGTGGGGATGTGGGCGCCCTTGATCTCTGGTGTAGGGCGTCCCACCAAGCGAGCCAACTCTCCCAGCTCGGCCTCAAAAAACTGTAGTGGCAGTTCCAGTCCCACCTGACGGAACTTGGTGAACACGATAGCCATCTACAAAAAATTTAGAGGAGTTGGGGTTAGTGCAAGGTGTGCAAAATTTTAGTAATTATAATGAAAGTTTAATGTAAGTAGCTTTTTTGAAAATAGAGGAGGGAAGACATAAGAATTACTTTTGCAAATACTCATGTTCTTCGTTTTGTTGATGAAAATGGTTTTAGGTCCTCGACTAACGTCCAAGCTATCTAGGGGCTCCTACAGTCAGGATGGCTCTGATACCAAGTCTGTGGCACCCTAGATTTACGGTCCGAGATAACCCATTATGCCAACCACCATGATCCCATGATCAGTGACTCGTGGAGAATAATCAACATAGTATCAAAGTACACATCCATTACAGTACAGAAACAATAAGTCTTACATAGATAGCCTTACAAAGGGGCCACTTGGGCACAAATAGATAGTAGCAGCGGAAACACTAAAGGTAGAAGGCCCGAGTCATGCCATATCCCATACGGTGCCTGACTCGGAGTAACGCCCTAGTTCGCGAAGTCGCCGTCATAACCTTCATTATTCCCATCTTCCTGCTCATAATCTGGCCAAGTAAATAGCCAGGGACAATGCCGGTGAGTACTTTGAATGTAGCCGCAAACCACCTTAAGATAATAATAACGGATTTGCAATTTAGTGGTGGTAGGATGGCTCCAAGTGGGGCTCTTTTATAAACTAGTTTATCTTGTAGATATAGCATGTCTCTATATCTTTGTTCAAAAAAACTTCTGTAAAACATTTTGGAAACCTTTTTGAAAAGTTTTAAGAAAGCACTAGGATTAGGTCACCCATTTGTTTTTCCTTCCGGTCATCTCATGACCAAACTCCTTCCTCCTTTTCCCGACCATCCAATGGTCAAAACATTTTTCGAGCCATTTCTTTTCCAAAGTCCTTTTTGAAAACTAAAACCATCACCCACCGTATAGCCGCCAGCACAACCGTCCATGACCGAGGACTCGCCTATTCGAATAGATTTACACTCTGTAGAGGTTGTACACTGTACACACACCATCCGATTACCCGTCTCTGATCTACATCGATCGTGGGTCGAATAACTAGTCAAGACCTTTCGAATGTCCTCTCCAATACAAGTGCCTACCCTATGAGGTTAATCCCCTCAAAACCGGGACACCCTATATAGTCACAAGCCAACCGGAGCGCGTTTTGCACCCCGCAGGGTGTGCGCTTTCAATGAGGGGCTCATAGTATCGTCTGGTCGCCATTTAGACGGTATTTACCTTCCCCAGACCGATGTTTCACATGGGCCTTTACAGGGGAAAGCCCAGCCTCCGGGAATTTGTTCTTCCCCGTAGTCGTTTGAGACACCTATACCGGATTAGACAAACTTCCAGCCCAGCCACGTCCCATTCCAGAGTAATGTGGTTGCACGGGTTAATTTTTCCAGCATAGTAAACTGTACAGTCCAGCGTGTTTTCGTAAACATTTTTCCTGCATCCGTTGCCGGATCATTTTTTAAAACCAAAACCTTTCTCATTTTTCCAAAACTACTTGGTAGGCCAAGCCTCACCAAGATTTTTTCATAAAACATTTTTGTAAATCTGTTCCCGGGGTCTTCCCATCCTACACTTTTGATTAGGCTAAAACAGGGTCTTCAAGGGGTTATGGTGTTAAACACCATCTACCATGCTAAGGGAAGGTAGGTTGTATACAAATAGATTGTACCTAATGGAACTAAGGGGTAAACATTTGGAGGAGCCAAACATTCCCCCAATAAAATAATAGTATAGTAAAACCAATGCAATTTGTATAAATGAGTAGATAAAAATAGGCATATATCAAATGATAGGACAAGGTGTATGAGCAAGAAGGTATGGGGCCTTCGTTGGCAACTTGTCCCTGATCTCCTTCTCCAAGATACTCCCAATCACCTTCCTCGTACCCTTCCTCGTTCGTATCTATCGTCGCAAAAGAAAGAAATGAACAAGCAACACACCATACATCAAACATGGAGAAAACAAGGCAAACACTACATAATAAGTACTCAACTGGACCAACCAAAACACACCTTTGTAGCTACTGAAATAATCAAGTCAAAGTCATTGGAATCAACTAATTTGGCCATTCCTAAAAATAATGGTGAATTTAATGGTGAACCCTAGTCTAGTAAGCAAACAAGTGTTTCAAAACTGTTCTGTTAGGGAACAGGGATCAAAATTAATATTGTTGGGTAGGTAACTGAAATACTAAACTAACCCAATTGGATTCATGATTTTAGCTAAAATGGTTGATTTATAGAAATTTTAACACTACAGAAAAGACTAGAATCACTCAAATAATCCCTAGCACATAAATATTCACACTAAAAATATGAAATACTATAGGTAGGTAGGTATGGATGGCGCTCATCTCCTGGAGTTGAAATTACTCCAAAAGAGGCTTCACAGAAACTTCTAGAATTAATACAAGAAGCTTCTGTCCCAATCTTGCAAAAATTACCACGGGTGCTAAACAACTCCTAAAGGTGTGATTCCAATTGTACTGGGTAGGTGGGTTAAGAAGGAAGGCCTGGGAATTGGTTTCATATTTTTCTAACTTGCAGAAAAATTAATAAAAATAAAACAGTGAAAACTGCCCCATCTTACTCCAAAATTTATCAAGAAAACTATAGCCATTGTTTTGGCAAGCTACTTGTGTGATATTTTGGGGATTTATAGAGGCTAACCTCCAGAGTTTGAATCCGGTCAAACTGAGGTTTTAGTGATTTTTGGCAGATTTAAATCTGCAGCACATCTTTCTGGGAGTTTAAACAAATGGAAAAAGAAAAGGGGACTGGGTGGATCTGGGGCCTGGCTAAGCCCTGCGCAGGAGTTGGGCCGGCCCACTCGTGTGGCAGCATGCACGGGAGCTGGGGATTTCAAATCCCTGGCAGGGGCCCCGCGCGTCAGCGTCTGCGGGCTGGCGTAGGGGTAAGTAGCGTTGTGGGTCGTCAGATCTGAAAAGATCCAACGGCCTAGGGCCTGTCTTCCTCGCGAGGGTGGTGTCATCGGAGACAAACCCTAGAGGTTACTGGAGGGGTTAGGAGGGGCTCACCCAGGGGCGAAGCAGCGTTGGAGTAGGCGTGGTTCAGCGCGGTCGATGATGCGGATTCAAACGATTGGCAGCAACAACGGCTTGGGCTCCTGGAACTATCGGGGGCACGGGCTAGCAGCGTCGTCGTTCTCGGCCCCTTTCCGGCGACGCTCCCAGAGTTCCTGGGAAAGGGAAGGAAACGAGTTCAGAGGGGAGGTGATGGTCCCGCATGCATGCATGGACGATTGGGAGGGAAGGTAGGAGAGGTGGCGACGTCAACCTTCACCATCTCGGCACCACGGCAGTGCGATGGGCGGAGAGGGAGGTAGGAGCCGAGCAAGCTCGAGTCCTCCCTGGGGTGGAGTGGGAGTGTGTTGGGGTGGAAATGGGGTGGGTGGCGAGAGCGGTAGGTGGCTCGGGGTTTTTATGTTGTTGCGGAGCGGATCACGGTGCACAGCGTGCAGGGGCCGTCCAAGGCGAGGGTGGGGAGTGTCGGTAGACTAGGAGAGGGAGGGTGTGGGTCGATGTGACCCAGGGGGAGGTTTAGGAGGCGTGTGGACTGGCGCAAGGCCTCAGGACGGTGCGGGCTGTCCCAACGTCGCTCTTTCCTGTCAGGTGCTCGACACCGGGTCGCGTCGTGGTCGGCCTAGGGAGGGCTAGGGAGTGCTAGGTCTAGACGTTGGGGTGGTGGAGAGGGCAGTGGGCTGTGTCCCCTACACGTGCGAGCCTTTGTTCTGCATCGGCGAACTGGGGAACACGGGGGTGTGTGACGTGGCCACGGTGACGTGGCCGGCGAGGGTTGGGGTAGGGACGACGCTTGGTGAGCAAGGGAGAGGGGGTGGGCGGTGCCTGGGGAAGACGCGAGCTGCGCGGTCCCAAGGACACGACAGCACATTGGCTAGTGGGGCAGGAGGGTGGCCATGCAAGATCTTGCCGATCTTCCGCCCTGCCACTCTCTCCTTCTCTCTTCTAGGTGCTCAATGGGGTGGTCAGGGTGGTGGAGAGAGGGGTCTTGCAATTCTAGAGACATGACATGCACCTGCATGCGTTGCAGCGAGGTTTAGAGAGTGGGGAGGGTGTAGGGTGATCTAGGGAAGCACACGCTCGGGGTCGACTTTGTCTGATGACCACGTCGAGCACAAGCCACGAGTGGCAAAGGTAGGGATATGGGGATGTAGAGGGAGGTGAGGTGAGTGAGTCGAGGCCTTGGTTGCCTCCTATATCAACTCCAAAAGCTTGCAAGGATCATCTAAAGTGGGTAGGAAATAAGGTGACCATTTGCTATAGTTGCCAAATGTGTTCATAGCACCAACATGCAAATGGAGCAAGGTTGGGGTTTAACCAGGTGCCTTGTGGGTTTGCTTGTGATCATGGCAAGATAGAGAGGCATAGGGTTTTTATGGCCCAAGGGTTTGGGGCTTGATCAACCAAGGTGATCGTCTCTGATCTTTCCCAAAACACCCATTAGAGTGGTGCTAGGGTTTAACCAGAACTACTTCTAGGTGCAAGAACCACTAGGGCACACTAGAATGGCAAGCACAAGTTTTAAACCAGTCAAAACTAAGGATCATACAAACTAAGTAAATAACAGACATTGGCTAGATTAACTTAAAATGTTTTATTTCCCCGTAAACTTTGGGGTTCCTTTCTAGGCAACCAGGGTAGAAAAGTTGGGATGTTACATGCTTGACAAATTATAAGTTGGCAATCTCATGTCCCTTGAATATAAGGGCCGCTCCTCATGCTACTCAACTTTAGTCACCTGCAAGTTCTTTTCATAGTAAGTACATGTGTATCATAAAGAACCGCCAATGGGGTACCCCTTCCACATGGTACAGGAGCTATCCCAGAACCAAAATTACAAGGCAAGCAGATAATGAGCATCTTAGCAATCTTTTTATTTTCTATTTGCATAGGTTTTTATTGAGGATGCTTCATAGATTTCTCATTATGGTGATGCTGCAAGTTTCCACCATGATTAGGCATGGCTTAGGCTAGCGGCTCAGGCGTTTCTCTAACACAAAATACATAACTCCATGGACTTACAAGCTCCCCTTTATTTCACACCGACGACATCCATAGACAAAAGAGCATGATATCAACTGTGTACAAAGTACAAGTGCAATGTTGAAAGCGTTCCCCATGACAGCACGGTTCTGCTAATTCCAACGTATAAGTGCAAGCACATACAACATAGATGACACAATGGTTCAAGTTTATTAGGGGCAAGAAAAATAAAGTGTGCCATCAAGTTCGTGAGAGCTTTAATTACTAAGTTTTCACATAACAAAATACTTTTTAATTGGAAGATAGATGAAAACAAGAATATACTTGGAATGGTGTAACACACCATTCATAGGAATTTATAGTGGACACTTTGGAATAACTTGGTTTCTTGGGAGTTGGAAGCATGAGTAGAGCTTACTCATACAAGTGGATGCTAGCAAAAGACTGGGAGTGACCAACTAAGAGAGCAATAATGTTCATAATCATGCAGAGCGATAAAACATTACTAATCAAAGAATAAAGTGGTACTACAAGTCAAGGACTAAATGATTATAAAGGCTATGGTGACTTGTTAATAGTCATAACATGTTGTGAGCATGTCCAAGTCAACCCAAACAAAGCATCAAAGGAGAAAACCACAATACTATGCTTTTATATGCTAAAACAATGCATGGATCCTTCAAGGCACACTAAGCAATCTCAATTGTTTGGAGCAAGTCATGCTACATCAATAATCACTAAGCATACGGTCAAAACAACACCTAGCATGACATGCTAAAGTCTAAGTCACAGTCAAAGCAAGCTCCTCTTGCACTTTTCAAGCAAGAACTTTCTACTCCTTTCCAACACCAATCAACTTATTTGAAACAACACAGCGAGAACGGTGGTCCAAACTAATTTATTCAAGCAAACTAAACAACTACGAAAAGTAAACAAAAACTAAGACGCTCCAAAAATAACACAACAGTGCATGAAACAATAAAAACGAAGTGTCTAGAAAGACCTGAGCTTTTTATTGATGAAGAAGGGGATGCCCTGGGCATCCCCAAGCTTTGACGCTTGTACTTCTTGGATATTTCTTGGGGTGACACCGGGGTGGCATCCCCAAGCTTGAGCCTTTGTCCATTCTTCATCTCATTACATCATTCTCTCTCCACACCTGAAATTTTTCCTTCATACAAAACTTCACACAATCTTCATTAGCAACATTAGTGTATTCAAAAGATAGTAGACCCTTGGGTTTAGCTTTAGACAGAAAAACTTTTCACTAAAAACATAAGCTACTTTAGCAACTCCTTCAAAAAGCTCAATTTCCCAAAAAGAACCCAAAAAGGAATCAATACGAAGCAAATGCAAATAATGGCAGAAATCTATCAAAACAGACCAGCAGGTAGAAACCGATTTTTTCGAAGACCTTATGTTGCTCAAATAAAAAAGTGTTGAACTAACGAAAGTTATATAACATACTGGGGGATTTATTTAGAAAATATCAGCTCAATCCGACTTACAGAGATTCCTCACGAAGTTTTATGGTGGAGCACAAAAATCTGTTTCGGGACAGCAACTCCCCAAATCTTACTTCCCTCTCATTAGAGGTTATTATTGGCACAAAAAGCAAAAAAAAGGATAAGGAGAGGTTATTACCGAAGTAATAACTTCCAAGACTCAAAAAAAACTCTTGGTTTATCTCCCAACAAGTACTTTTATTTAACGCCTTTAAGTTAGGCTTGATAGTTTGAGAAGATGCTCACATAAGAAATATCAATTGAAGTAAAAGAGAGCATCAAGAAGCAAATTCAAAACACATTTAATTCTAACCCACTTCCTATGCATAATAATCTTGTAAAGAAACAAGTCATGAAAGCACAAAACAACAAGCAAAGGAAAGCAAAACAAGTGCATCTTCAAGATTTTCAACATAAAGATGGGAAACTTAATATTATTGAGATACATAAAACCATGTTTCCCTCTCTCATAATAACTTTCAGTAGCATCATGAATAAAATTAACAATATAAATATCACTTAAAACATTCTTATCATGAGCAACATGCATATAATAATTATTACTCTCCACATAAGCATAGTCATCCTTATTAATCATAGTGGGAGCAAATTCAACAAAATAGCTATCATTACTATTCTCATCACCATAATCATAAAATATAGGAGGCATATTGTAATCACAATTAATTTTATCCTCAATAGTAGGTGGACTGAAAATATCATAATCATCACTGCAATCATCATACATTGGAGGTATAGTGTCATCATAAGCAATAGAATATCTATCTTCCCAAGTGTGTTCATTTGTAAACATATCATCATTGGAAGTAATATGGATAGCAATAATAGCAAAACAATTATTAATATTATCATTTTCAGAATTGGTGCCAAAGAGATTTTCAATATCAAAAGTAGTGTGATTTTCCCAATCATGATCACTAATATAGGTAACATGCATAGGAACATCATCTAGTTCAGACTCATCAGCAAAAACTATGATATGAGCAACATGCTTAGGGGAAGATACCATTTCCTCTCTCCTTCTACTCATCTTCTTGTTCTTCTCCTCTTTAGGAGGGAGAGGCTTGAAAGGAAGCTTCTCCACATACCCTGGTTTATTATTAGAGGCAATAGAAGAAACTTTGGAGGATTCCTCCTTTTCATTAATAAGAACAAAACTCATATCAGTCCTGTCATATTTTGGTAAAATATCATCTTTTATAAGATTTTGTATGTAAGTATTCGCGTGGAAACTATCAACACAATAAAGATGACACCCATGCAGGACGCAATTCATACCAAAAGCACTCATGTCTACCAAAGAAGTTTTTCTTGATAACTCTTCACACCCCAAAAACAATGTAAGTTCATCATGTTGATTATCAGTGATTGCGTTATCACAATACAAGATTGATGTACTCATTGTATTAGAAAGTTTATTATTATAGCCTGAGCATTGAAAATTTAAATAACCCACTTCATAGCAAAGTTCACAAATAAAAGGGTAGAGGGCACAAATGTTTTTACCAAGATCATTTAGAGCCTTATACCATGTTCTGGTTTTTTCATTCCAGTGGGTGATACAATATTCTTCTTCTATTTGATTCTTCTCACAAGGTCTATGCATACCAAAAAAATTAACATGCTTATAAGAAATAGTACTTTCAGAAGTTTGAGCATGTTTATTGCAATCATTAATAACATTTTCATTTTCCATGCAAGTGTCTTTAAAAGGTTCATGATACATGTCCCATTTTTCTTTAGGAGAATTAATATGGGAAGCAAAGGCTCTATAATATCTAACAAGAATTTGAGGATCAAGACCATATCTAGCAATAAGCTCTTGAAAATCAGCAGTTTCAGCGAAAGACTTAATGCAATCATACTCATAGTTTATACCTAGTTCTTTACCTTTATCGTTATCCCAACATTCAGTATTGCTTTGAATTGTTTCAAGAAGATCCCACTTGGCCTTGACCTCCTTACCTATGAAGGATCCCTCTAAACAGGTATCCAGATAGTCCTTGTAATGTCCTTGCATAAAAATTATTGATAACAACATTACTGGGGAGCTCATGAATGGGACATTTGAGCATTAGTGACTTCAATATCCCTCAAGCTTGGGCAATACTTTCTCCCTCATGAGGATGAAAATTATAAATATAATTCCTATCTTTATGAATTTCATGAGGAGGATAAAATTTAGAATAAAAGAGATATTCAAGTTCCTTCCACTCCAAATGATGAGGATCATCTAGTAGCTCATATCACTCCCTTTCTTTTTCCCTAAGTGATAAAGAGAATAGCTTCCTCTTAACTTGGTCCATTGAAATACCTGCACACTTGAACAACTCTCATAATTCATGTATAAAGAGTAAATGATCACTAGGATGGACAGTTCCATCTCCAAAATAGTAGTTATCCATAACACGATCAACAATTTATGTAGGTATCTTAAAAGGGACACTTTTAGTATGTGGCTTTAAAATATTACGAGCATCATTAGAATTACCGCATATGGGATATAAAGTATCATCAGAGCAAATTTTCTTCCCTAAAGCTGGGGAACTAAAAAGATCTTTCTCATAAAAACTAGCTTCCCCAAGCTTAGACGTTTCCATACCATTAGTAACAATGGTGTTCAAAAAATTCATACTAATAACATTGCTATTAGCATGAAAAGAAAGTTCCATAGGTGTTTTAATTTTCTTTTCAAACCACTCAAGTTCTAACTTAGGAAAAATACTAAAAAGCTCTCTAATTTTTTTGTTGTTTTCCATTAAGCCTAACTATTGAAAATAAGAAAAAAAAGACAAAATTGCAAAATCTAAAGGAAATAACTTCGAGCACTCACACCGAAGGATGTGAGTACCTTTTACCTTACCTCCCCAGCAACGGCGCCAGAAAATAGCTTGATGTCTACGCACTTATATTCTTGTAGACAGTTGTTGGACCTCCAAGTGCAGAGGTTTGTAGAACAGCAACAAGTTTCCCTTAAGTGGATTACCCAAAGTTTATCGAACTAAGGGAGAAAGTGGTCAAAGGTATTCCCTCTCAAGCAACCCTGCAATCAAGACACAAGAAGTCTCTTGTGTCCCCAACACACCCAATACACTTGTTAGGTGTATAGGTGCACTAGTTCGGCGAAGAGATAGTGAAATACAAGTGGTAACGGTGCCAGAAAAGAGCTTCTGACTTGTTGTTGATGTGGGAGAGACTAAGGGCAAACTGAAATAAAGATGGAAGCAAGCAAACATGCAACACATATAGATGCAGACGGTGTTTCAGTGCTTAGAAACAAGGCCTAGGGATCATAGTTTCACTAGTTAACACTCTCTCATATAAATATATTCTCTTCATGATACTACTCTAAACTTCTCTACGGTTGGACACTCTAATCCATGGTAGGGCTATAACAACACTCCTCAAAGTTCGCCTTTCCCAATCTAGATAACCCCACACTGTCACCTTGAGTGCTAGATGGTTCCAACAAACACCACAATTTCATAGAGACAACCAACTCAAAATATACTCATGATAAATATATATGTAACCTAGCTTAAGTGCCACACATAGCGTGCACGCTGTCACTGTAAAACACGGGGAAAAGCATAGATCTATTAAAGCACGATGAGTATTTATGTAACCTCTAGCCTAAGTGCCACCACGGTATGCACGCTGTCACTTACACACACGTGGGGAGAGCAGAGATCTATTAAAGCACTTGAGTAGCAGAGTAGATCTAATTGATTACAAAGCTCATGACCACAACAAGATCATGCATAGAAAGAGAGATGAATACATAGCTAAAGGTAGAGCCCTTATCCTCGACGAAGAACTACTCCCTCCTCATCATGGGAATCAGCAACGGCGATGGAGATGGTGGTGGAGATCGATGGAGATGGCTCCGGGGGCACTTCCCCGTCTCGGCAGGGTGCCAAAATAGAGTTTTTCTGTCCCCCGAATCTCCCCTTTGGTGGCGGCGGTGCTGCGGAACTTTTCGTGGCTTTCTGGTCGATTATTTAGGGTTTCTGAGTTGGGGGCTTCTTATAGGAAAATGAGGCAAGGTCGATGGAGGGCCAGCGTGGCCATGCATGGTGGGACCCACGCCCACCTAGGGTGTCTCCACCCTGGTGTCCTCCTCCGTCTCGTCTTCGATTTTCTGTATCGTTCAGGGAAAATATGAACTTTGGCTTTTGTTCCGTCCAATTCCGAGAATATTCATTTTTTAGCTTTTTGAAACCAAAAATAGCAGAAAACAGGCAACTGGCACTATGGCATCTTGTCAATAGGTTAGTTCCAGAAAGTGTATAAAAATACCTCGAAGTATAGACAAAATATAAGAGAAATGATATAAAATAAGCATGGAGCATCAAAAATTATAGATACGTTTCCGACGTATCACTCGTACCTACATGTTATTATGTAACCAGAACTTCTCCCAGCTCTGGTACTGGTTACTCAGGAGGAATGACCTACTCCACTTTTGTGGGCACATCGGAAAGCTCAGGGAAGTCATGGGCGAGCGCCACCCCTCACAACCTACAAGAAGCATGGGCACCCCGTTCCTACGAGTGCTTCGCTGGTTCCAGAACTCATACCATCATCCCAAGCACAAGGGAATAAGGTCACCTTTATTCCCAGATCCAAGACCTCCAGAAGTGGATCGCGGAGGCCTCTGAAGAAGACAAGGCAACTCTAGAAGCAGAACCAAAGTCCGCCCATGACCTGGCAGCCGAGGTGGCGACGGACCTAGAGAAGCAAATCGAGGAGTACAACACTCGCACCCCGGCCCCCGGCACCAGCAAGAGCAGTCACCAGGGTGATCAGTCAGTCACCAGTAATAGCGTCAAGGTCTGAGAGAAGCGATGGTTGGCTCCTGTATGATTCACAGGCCAAGAATTGCGCTCAACGCAAGGACAAGACCTCACGGTGCTCGAGAAGGAAATGAGCTTTGACCAGCCTACGCCAGGATTCACTAGTTGATAGATATGATATTCTACACATTTTTTATGGTTTCTATCGATGGTTTTCGTTTGGATTTGATGGTTTTCTAGCTTTATCTAACGCTAATACTTCGGTAGCGAAGAAAACTTGTTTTTTAATGTATGTTTCAGTTTCTGAACATCAATAGAGGGATTTAACAGCAAAAACACAATATTCAGACAAAAACAAGCAAGTCTCTTTCTGGAAGCAATCAAGGGGAGCATACAGAAGACTTAACAAGCAACTATACGGCGAGAATATTTTTCTGGCCGTATAGCTGCCATATCCTTCGTCGTATTAAAAGGGACAACTTTCATGAAGGGCGAGGGGTTGAAAACAAAACACATGAGCCACCATCCCATCCAGAAGGAAGAAAGAAGAGATCCAGAGAAGAAGGGGAAGATGTTCTACATCTCGCTCCATGATCTTCGATCTTCTAGCCACCACACCTCCATAGCCATTACTTGTACTTGAGAGAGAGAGAGAGAGGGAGAGAGAGATCTCCCCTTTGCAATACTAGGGTTTGAGATTGTTCTTCCCATCTTGAATTGCGTTGGATTTATTTCTATTTCTTATTGTGGATCTCCACGGTAATATCAAGAAGAACTCCCTTTATTTAATTATATCAGTGATGCTTTCTTATCTCATGTGCGAGTAAGTTCCCTTGGGCGTGGGAGATGTAGGGGATTGGTGAGATGTGATGTGCCTATATAATTTCCATTAAGTTTGTGGTCAATTTTAATTACTATATTATGTGTGCTTGATTATCTGTGGGATGCTTAATGCCTGTTGTCCAATTAAGGGCCCATACAACATGATGCTTTGTTCTACATAGATAGAATCTTGTTCGCTAGCAGACTGGCGACCCCCAAGTGACACGGGGATATCAATGGGAAACTAGTTTTACTCAAGGATCACGAGGATCCACCGATCTTATTGCATTAGTCTGATCCAAGGAGATTAATTGCTAAGCAACCCGAATGATCTTAATCGTCTAGTGACTGAACATGGTTGTGGTAAACAGGCTAGTAGGATTATTGAAGTTGGGATGAAATCTACTAAGAGGAGTTCCGGATAATTACGGGTTGCTCGCCTACACACATACTTAAAAGATTATAATTTTTACACTTATCACTCATCCACTTGGCACATTCACTATCACCATGAACTGAAACTCCCCGCGCCTACTTTGCCATCTGCAGAAAACATTAAACAAATTGTTCTTTACTTTTATGCTTTTTTATTTATAAAGTTTACATTTTAGTTTTATTTAAAGACATTCTTTTAATCCAAAATATATTCTTATTTCAACACTTGCAGTCAATTCACTTGAAGACATGTGACAACTTCGGGTGTGACAAAGACTTTACCAATAAACACTCACCTTTGGGCTCTCTGTGGGATCGATATCTTAACTTTGAAACTAGCTATAAACGATCTATGCACTTGCAGTCATCAAGCTATTTTCTGGCGTCGTTGTCGGGGAGCTAAGCGCTAAGTGTTTTGTCTCTTTACATTTCAGGTGTTACTATTAAAAGATGGTCTCCCTAGGGGACAAAGGGTCTACACGCTCTGGTAGGGCTTATCTACCAAATTATCTTGATCGCGTACCTACTCAAAGGAGCGAGGAAATTATTGAAAAACTTTTGAGGTCGAATAAAGTTGAAGTTGAAAACCTAAGTGACTTCATGGAAATCATGTCCATTCATAGGACAACTCCCAAGAAACCTGAGAAGACTCTCAGAGAATATAGTGCTCCAAATTCTGCTTTTCTCAAAAAACTGATAGAATTTCCTAATCCTGGAGTTAGGGAATATCGATTTGATGGTGAAATTATTAAAATATTGTAGGAAAAAGCTTTCAGTGGAAGGGAAGATGAATACCTAGGAAGACATCTCATACGTCGTAAACGTATCTATAATTTTTTATGCTCCATGCTTGTTTAGTATCAACTTTGCTATGTTTTGTCTACACTTTGAGGTATTTTTATACACTTTCTGGAACTAACCAATTGACAAGATGCCATAGTGCCAGTTGCCTGTTTTCTGCTGTTTTTGGTTTCAGAAAAGCTAAGAAATGAATATTCTCGGAATTGGATGGGACAAAAGCCAACGTTACTATTTTCCTGGCGCAATACGGAAACGCGAAGAAGAGACAGAGTAGGGCACCAGGGTGGCCACACCCTAGGGTGGCGCGGGCCTACCCTAGGCGTGCCACTAGGGGGTGTGGGCCCCTTGGGCCTCCACCGACCTTTCCCTCTTCGCCTATAAGAAGCCTTCGATGAGAAAACACTAAATAATCCATCATACATCCAAGAAAAGTTCCGCAGCGCCGCCGCCGCCACCGAAGGGGAGATTTGGGGGACAGAAGTCTCTATTCTGGCACATTGCTGGGACAGGGAAGTGCCCCCGGAGACATATCCTTCAATATCCACCACCATCTCCATCAATCTCCATCACCATTGCTGATTCCCATGATGAGGAGGGAGTAGTTCTTCCTCGAGGCTAAGGGCTCTACCAGTAGCTATGTGTTCATCTCTCTCTATGCATGATCATATTGGGATCATGAGCTTTGTAATCAAGTAGATCTACTCTGCTACTCAAGTGCTTTAATAGATCTCCGGCTCTCCCCACTTGTGTGAAAGTGACAGCGTGTATACCGTGGTGGCACTTAGGCTAGAGTTTACATAAATACTCAAGTGCTTCAATAGATCTCTGCTCTCCCCACGTGTGTGAAAGTGACAGCGTGCACACCGTGGTGGCACTTAGGCTAGAGTTCATAAATAATTATCATGAGTATATTTGGAGTTGGATGTCTTTATGAAATTGTGGTGTTTGTTGGAACCATCTAGCGCTCAAGGTGATAGTGTGGGGTTATCTAGATGGGGAAGGCAGACTTTGAGGAGTGCTGTTATAGCCCTACCATGGATTAGAGTGTCCAACCGAAGAGTATTCAGGGTAGTATCATGAACAGAAGATATTTATATGAGAGTGTTCACTAGTGAAAGTATGATCCCTAGGCCTTGTTTCTAAGCATTGAAACACCGTTTACAACTAGATATGTTGCATGTTTGCTTGCTTCCATCTTTTTGCCTTTAGTCTCCCCCCCCCCCCCCGTCAGAAGCTCTTTTCTGGCTCTCTTATCACTTATAATCATCCATATTACTTGTATTTCACTATCTCTTTGCCGAACTAGTACACCAATACACCTGACAAGTGTATTGGGTGTGTTGGGGACACAAGAGACTTCTTGTATCTTGATTGCAGGGTTGCTTGAGAGGGATACCTTTGAACACTTCCTCCCTGAGATTGATAAACCTTGGGTAATCCACTTAAGGGAAACTTGTTGCTATTCTACAAACCTTTGTACTTGGAGGCCCAACAACTGTCTACAAGAATAGAAGTGCGTAGAAATCAAGCTATTTTCTAGCGTCGTTGCCGGGGAGGTAAGGTAAAAGTTACTCACATCCTCTGGTGTGTGAGTGCTCGAAGTTATTTCATTTATATTCTGCAATTTTTTCTTTTTGTTTCTTGTTTTCACTAATTAGGCTTAATGGAAACCAACAAAAAAAATAGAGAGCTTTATAGTATTTATCTTGTGTTAGGACATGAAGTATTTGAAGAGAAAATTAAAAATCCTATGGAACTTTATTTCCATGCTAATATCAATGTTTTTTTGAGGGTAAAACGGTAGGGTAAAGTACCCCACTGCAATTTTTATATATCATAGAGTGTTACAAAAATATTTACAAGCTCAATCCACCTCAAAAGAGGGATAACATTCTAAGCAGCTATCTCCTGTCTAAATTATTTTCAATCCAATCTTTGAGGCCCTGATAATTCTTCTTCTTAATTCTATACAGGACCCATCTTAATTACTGAGCGACAATAGCCCTCCATTCCTCAAGGGAAGCATGCTTGTTATTGAAGATTTCATTGTTTCTCCATATCCAAATGCCCCAAGCTCCAAGTATAATAATTTCCAATGCAAAAGGGACTTTAAGATCTTTTTTAATACTGGCTAAAGCTTCAAAAAGATTTTGATCAGTCACTTGGACATGTGAGATTTCATCCCAGCAAGCTCTTGCAAAAGGGCAGTCCCAAAATAAATGTAGAATGGTTTCTTCACTGATGCAGCCATGAAACACACATTCATAGGATGCCAGAGTAAAACATTTACTTTTCAGAAGGTTTCTTGTGTTTAGCCTAAAAAGAAGAAAGAGCCAGAAGAAGAATTTGTGCTTTTGTTGACAAGAGGACTTCCACAACCAGGAGAAATGTGGCTGAACAGGTTGGCAACCAGATAAAGAATAATAAGCCTTCTGGACTGAAAAATTACTGCCCCAAATGTAACTCCAGTTGTCAGTTCCCCCCTGCCTGCCAGTATTAAGAATTTGCTCAAGGCTTTGATATTCCTGGTAAGCTTGATGTGACAGAGGGAGGTAAAAATGATCTTGAGTATTATCTGTCTGCAGGAACTCATTGACAGAGATGTGTGGGTTTTTTGCATAGGAAAGGAGATGAGGAAGCTTATGCTGCAGACAACCATCATTCCACATATCAGACCAGAGAAGGGTGGATTTTCCATCTCCCACCAAGCACTTTGCAATTCGTTTAAAAATGTCAATCAATTTCAGATGAGCTTTCCACCAAAAGGATCCCTCTAGATTTCTTCCAGGGAGTTTACCATTACAGTAATAAGTGTTCCATATAAGGTGAACCCATGGGATATCCTTGTGATTATAAAATTTATCCAAATTCTTCAAAAGAAGTGCAGAGTTTTGAACATTAAGGTCAAGCACTCCCAATCCCCCATGGTTCTTGGGCCGACAAACTTTCTTCCATGCTACAAGAGCTTTACCTCTAGCTTGAACATCAGATGTTTTCTTTCTCCACAGACATTGTCTCATATATTTAATCAACTGTTCCTTAATAGTGACAGGAAGATCAAAACAACTCATGTAATATATGGGAAGGGAAGATAAAACATATTTAACTAGCTGCAGTTTCCCCCCATAATTAAGAAAATCAGCAATCCCACACAACCTTTTCTCAACTCTCTGAACAATAGGCAGGAAATGTTCCACTTCAGGCTTATTTATACTTAAAGGCAGACCAAGGTAGGTGAATGGCAATGAGCCAGTGAGGCAAGAAAGAGTATTGGCAAAGTGCCCAAGCCTCTCAGAGTCCATGTTAATTGGCATCATACTAGATTTAGAATAATTAACTTTGAGTCCAGTGGAGAGAGCAAAAGTATGAAGAAGGGCCTGAAGACACAATAGTTGCTCAGAATCAGCTTTACGGATTAATAAAGTGTCATCTGCATATTGCACCACAGCAAAATCAGGAGAGAACACACCTTCAATGGGAAGGGAAAGAAGACCAAGATTCATTGCTTTATTGAGGATGCTTTGGAGAAGATCAGCATCCAAGACAAACAGGAGAGGAGATAAAGGATCCCCTTGTCTAACACCTCTTCTGCAATAAATTTTTTTCCCAGGCACTCCATTTAATAGAACAGAGGAGGAAGCTGAACCAAAGATTAACTGAATCCAAGAAATCCATTTATCACCAAAACCTTTGGCTTTGAGGATATTGATAATTGCAGAGTGCTCAATTCTCTCAAAAGCCTTTTCAAAGTCAAGCTTAAGAATTAAAATTTCTTCTTTGGACTTGTGGCATTGATCAAGGAATTCAAATGCCCAACCTAAACAATCTTGGATAGATCTTTGTTTGAGGAAACCATATTGATTCTTGTGGAAAAGTTTAAGGATGACCTTCTGCAGTCTATTAGCCAGAATTTTGGTTATAATCTTAAATACACTATTTAGCAAAGAAATAGGCCTAAAATCAGCAGGAGTTATAGGAGCTGCAATTTTTGGAATGAGGGTGATAAAAGAGGCATTAATTCTTTCCAAGGAAGTTTGCCCCTCATAAAAATCCACAAGGAGTTGTTTCACACCATCCTTAATAATAGGCCAGCATTGTTTCATGAATTCATTATTAAAACCATCAGGGCCAGGGGATTTGTCATTTGGCAGATCTTTAATGACCTCTTCAATCTCCTCATTAGAGAAAGGTTTTTCCAAAGCATCCTTTTCCTCTTTCCTTAAGCATTCCCTAGCCAAGTCATTAAGATTGAAGTGCATTTCAGGCTTATCAGAAGTACCCAATCTATCTTTAAAGGAATTCCATAGGAGATTTGCTTTGCCATCATGATCATAAATCTCATCATTAGAAACATCCTTAAGCATGGAAATGTAGTTATGCCTAAAACTTATGGTAGCTCTGGAATGAAAGAATTTTGTGTTTTCATCACCCATCTTAACCCATTTAATTTTCCCCCTCTGCTTCCAATAAGTATTTTGGTCTTGTAACAGAGAAATTATAAGATTTTTCAGGAGATCCCTGAGATTCCATTCTTGGACAGTAAGAGTTCTCATTTCCTCCATGACATCCAGAAGATCAATGGTGGCATTAACATTGCAGATTTGTGATTTCAGGCAGGGCAGATTTTTTGCCCAGAGCTTCAGCCCCCTTCTCACATTTTTGAATTTAGAATTGGTTTTTTTTGCAGAATCCTGAAAGCCCACAGGAATATTCTAGGCATTTTGAACAATAGCTTTAAATTCCTTATGATGCATCCAATGATTTTCAAATCTGAACACCTGGGCTTTGGGAATCATTGTGCCAATGGAAATGACACAAGGAAAATGATCAGAGGTAGGTTTTGTAAGAGGAGCAAGAAAAGTTGAGGGAAAACTCTGGGTCCAGGATGCAGAAGTAAAAAACCAGTCCAACCTTTCCAAAAGGGGTTCTTTTTGCATGTTACTCCAAGTAAATTTTCTACCTTTAAGGGGTAGTTCTATGAGACCCAAATTATTAATGGCTTCATTGAAGAGAAGCATACCATTCACATCCCCACCCAATTTGTTTCTATCAGAAGGCTGTCTACAGAAGTTGAAGTCACCCACAATGAGCCAGTCCATATCATCAGGCATATCAATATTTCCAAACCAGTCCAAAAATTCTGCCTTTTTTTCAAGTAAGCATGGCCCATAAATGTTGGTGAGGATCCAGGATTCACTGGACAAGAGAGATGTCAAGGTGATGGAGATGGAGAACTCGTTGTGAAAGGAAAGATGCCCAGAGAACAGAGAACTATTCCAAATGGTGATCAAACATCCAGAGGCTCCTCTGGAGGGAAGAAATTCAAAATTGGTAAATTTAGGGGGGGAAGAATTTTTTGATGTAAGAGCTGTCAAAATCCTCTCTCTTAGTTTCTTGAAGACAAATAATGTCACAGCCAGACTCCTCAATTTTATTTCTGAGAGCTATCCATTTTTTTCAGAGTTAATACCCCTGATATTCCAATTCAAGATCTTCCAAATTCTTTTGTTATTCGTTAAGAAACCAGATGTAAGTAGAGAGATGAGGTGATATAAATAATGTAATCACCCAAGTGTGGAAACAACAATCACCAAACACATATCATAGAACCATAGACAGATTCCACAACAAGTACCAAACACATGAAAAGATCACAAGAACAGGTCACAGGACAGGGAGTCAACAAGACTCCATCAAAAGACTTAGTTTGATACATTTAAACACTTAAGAGGAGGGCTTCTTCTTGGCTTGCTGTCCACAGGTACCAACAGCCCCAGTTTTCTTCTTGCCTCCAATGCTCAAGCCTGATGAACCACTTCCTTTGATACTGCCTTTTTGAGGAGCCTTAACAGCCACTTCATTGGCCTTCCCTTTCCTGAGCAACCTCTTCTCCAGGTCCCCATCCTTAACCTTGCAGAAGGAGGTAGCAAGATTTTTAACCACTTTAGGATTCAAACATGGAGGAACAGCATTGCAAACCAGACAATCAGCAATTAGACAATTTAGGTGGCTTTTAAAGCCCCCATTCAGTTCAACAATTCTAGGGCTTCTTCTCACCTCAGTGTCAACAAGAGGCTCCTTGCCCTTTCTCTTTCTGGCAGGGGTGGAGAGAGAGCAGGAAGATTTATTAGCTTCAATGCCCAAACAAGAAGGAGCCATCTGGGAAAAGCTCTCATTAGGGATGATGAAAGAAATGGAATTCTCCTCAGCAATAGGCTCTTTAATAATTTCCCATAAAGGAGAATTAAGGAAGCTCTTGACCCAATTAAACTTCTCAGGGGTATCAAGCATGAGTGTAATAAAGTTAAACCAACTTACAGGGATATCACACTTGAGAGAGCCCATTGGAGAAGTGCCCTTCTGAATATGGGGGGTAAAATATCTTTCCCAGAGTTCCAAGCCTTGTTGGGAAAAGCCCTGCTTTGCAATGTGCACATCAGGAATGGAAACAAAAGTTCTCACCATTCCCACCTGAAGATGTGCCTCATTTGGAGAAAGAAGATGCTGATCCTCCAACATCCAATCTTCATTCTCAGCAGCCACAGTACTTGAATCCATAGGGCTCCCCACCCTCTCCTCAGCATTTGAGATTGCCTCATCATCATCAACCAAATAGTTTTGTAAAATATTCTGAAGGCCTTCACCAATACCAACTCCTTGGGGTCCATCAGCCACACCCTGATCCTCAGCAGCCACAGGCTCAGCATTGACAGACTCATCATCATCAGACTCCCAGTCTTGGACAATGATAGCACCTGTAACCCCACTGTTAACATCCTGAGGTGGAAGATGTTGGTTGTCAACAGGCATGTCTTCACCAGGAGCAATGACAGGGCCTTGAACAGGAGCAGCAGCAGCTTCCCAGGGGCCCCAACCTTCATTATTGTCACCTTCAGGAGCAGGGTCCTGCACAGGGGCCAACCACTGACCCCAACCACCCCCAGGAGCAGGGGGAGGGGGAGGACGGGGGATTTGGGGCCCAAAGACAGGGCCATGAACAGGAGCAGGATGTGGGTCCTCATTGTCATCTGGAAGTGGGTCCTCATCAGGTGCCCCCCCCCCCCAAGCAGGTCACTTTGCAACACTTCAACAGAAAAAGTCCATGATTCAGACTCCACCAAGTCGCCAATAGTAAACCTTACACTCTTGGGGATTTCAACCAGGTCAGTAAAACGAATCTTTGCAAGAATCCTACCTTTTTGGTCTGGGTCCCTCTCCCATAAAAGAACCTTCCCAATCTCAGCAAAAACTACATTCAGATCCTCGGTATGCCAGTGGTCTAAAGGAGGCCCAACTAGCATCACCCAACATTCATTATTGAATTGAGCCCTCATCCAGTTATCCCCCTCATTGTGCTTAACGAAAGAAACATGCACATCTTGAAACGGAATGGGGCTAGCCGCAATGAGTCTATCCCGATCACTGACGTGGTGAAACTGCACATAAGCAGACCCGAAGGGACAAGCCTGGACATCTCTAAAGTGAACTCGAACCTCATTGTTGAGGAAATCTACCAGGACATCATGAATATTCAAGAACGGAACTGGACCAGGGGGAGGGGATTAATGGTAGCAATGGCATACTGTTCATGCGACCTCGACCTCCGTGGCACCACCACCCTTTTGACACGATTCCGCCCAGCCACCTGCATAATCTGGAAGCCATTCGGCAAGAAAGGAGCAGGATCAATCGGGATGTTCGCCATTACGACACTCTTCACCGGCGACGAGCAAGAGGGGAATGGGGTTTCAGCGGACGGGGAGTTGAGGAGACAGGGGAAATGGCAGTTGTTTTTTGCAAAAAGTGGCGAACTCGTGAAAACTGTTGTGAACAATGGGCCGAGAATGGGTAATTTCCTGGGCCTTGAACCACCCCTTGTAAGAATTGTCGGGCCAAATACAATTTGGGAAAGAGGGGAATTTCAGAAAGGGAAGGAGACCAGGCAGATTAAATGCCGCACGATTGGCGCCTCCTGAAGACCCGACCGGCGTTACAACTGGTTTAATACCGCCATCAGCGAGCACCTGTGCATAGGATCTGTCTTGAATGATTGATTTGAAATCACACTTAATATGTTCAGCAGACACAGGCAAAGAAACCGCAACAGGTGCAGGAAATTTGAGCCGCTGGAAAACCGAATCACCATTAGTGGTAGGCTTCAACGAAGGAGATTTTTTGGAATTTTCCTTTTTGTACGTGACAACTTTCCATTCTCCAGCAGATTCTTTATAAAACTCTCTTTCTTCATGAATCCAATTTGGCCCCCATTACCCCAAAGGTTGACATGGATCACAAAAGATGTACATGAAAACTTTGAAATATTGTAGATTTCAAAATCCACCGCCCTTGAAGCAACCAAGAAACGAGAAGTTCTATCTTGCAGAAGCTTCACCTGGAATTTAGAAGCCTGACCACCAAAGCAAGCTTGGAGTGCAAGACCAACCGTATGAAAATCCAACTTAAAATTTGCTCTTCCAAAAGAACAAACTAGATAAAAAGGTCTTTTTCTGAAACCACCAAGGAAATTAACTTGATGCCTGAATTTATCAAAAATCTTCTTCTCAAAATCCCGCCCTAATGAAAAATCCAGGGCAGGCCGATTCAATGATACATCCTTGGGAGCACACACCGAAGGGAGGTTCTCGGTGAAATCCAGTGATCTAGGCACTATCTTCTCAATATTGGTGGAAAACTTCTTAACCAAAGGGCTAGGCAAAATCTGTGCGCCGACGACAACTCTCTTCATCTGAAGATCAATAGAAATACCTGAGGCCACAACCTCACCTTGAATCAAGTATCTAGCATCAATCACTACCTCATTGTGGTTGAGAAGCACCAGCCTTTTAGAACTAGGAAAAAGCATCAAAAATCCTTTAGAAGGCTCAAGATCATCAGTCGGCAAAGAGGAGCAAAGGGCATGCCATTTAAAACCAGTGTCCTCACCTGTTCCAGAGATGGTAGGAGATCTACCAAGAAATCCAGATGTGGGATCCAAAGAATCATTAACACGAGAGAGATGAGAGGGGAACCTCAAAACAGATCCAATAGAGATCTTCTCCCCATTTTCCAAACATCTACCCTCAAGGGGAGAGCCTTTGGCGTTGAGAAGAACTAGCCAAGAATCGGCCGAGAGAGTGAGAGAGCCTTCAAGAAACTTACCACCCGTGGTCACACCAGAGTAGGTGATCTTCCAACAACCCCTGAGGAATCCATGCAGAGCCTTTGCCGGTGAGACGCCGGCGAACGCCGGAGGCCGACCAACGGTCACCTCAGAGGAGCCTCATGCCTCGGAAATCATGCGGGCTCACCCTTTTTCAGAGATGATCGCTAATATCAATGTTATTAGTATGAATTCTTTGAACACCATTATTGCTAATGCTATGGAAAAGTCTAAGATTGGGGAAGCTAGTCTTTTTAGTCCCCCATCTTTTGAGGAGAAAATTTTCTTTGATGATACTATGCCTCCAATATATGATGATTACAATGATGAATATGATATTTTCATTCCACCTACTATTGAGGATAAAATTAATTATGATTAGAATATTGCTCCTATATTTGATGATTATGGTGATGAGAATAATAATGATAGCTATTTTGTTGAGTTTTCTCCCACTATAATTAATAAGAATGACTATGCTTATGTGGAGAGTAATAATTATTATATGCATGTGGCTCATGGTAAGAATGTTTTATGTGATAGTTATATTTTTAATTTTATTCATGTTGCTAATGAAAATTTATTATGAGAGAGGGAAACATGGTCTTATGTATCTGAATAATATTAAGTTTCCCCTCTTTATGTTGAAAATCTTGAAGTTGCACTTGTTTGGCTTTCCTATGGTTGTTTCTTTGTGCTTTCATGACTTGTTTCTTTAAAATATTCCTATGTATAACAAGTGGGTTAGACTTCAATGTGTTTTGAATTTACTTCTTGATGCTATCTTTTACTTCAATTCATATTTCTTATGTGAGCATCTTCTCAAACTATCAAGCCTAACTTAAAGGCAGTAAAGAAAAGTACTTCTTGGGAGATAACCCAATAGTTTTATTGATTCTTGTAAGTTATTACTTCTATAATAACCTCTCCTTATCCTTTTTGTGTGATTTTTGTGCCAAGAATAACCTCTAATGAGAGAGAAGATTTGGGGAAGTTGCTATCCCGAAACAGATTTTTGTGCTTCATTGTAAAACTTCGTGAAAAATATCTGTATGTCGTATTGATCTGTAATTTTCTGAATAAATCCCCCAGGTTGTTATCTAACTTTCGTTAGTTCAACACTTTTTTATTTGAGCAACAGAAGGTCTTCGAAACATCAGTTTTTACCCGCTGGTTTGTTTTGACAGATTTCTGCCATTTATTGCATATGCCTCTTTATCGATTTCTTTTTGGGTTCTCTTTGGTAAATTGAGATTTTTGAAGGAATTTATATAGTAGTTTGTGTTTTAATGGAAGTTTTACTTGAGTTGAAACTTAACCCAAAGGTTTATTATTTTTGAATGCACTAATGTTGCTAATGAAGATTGTGTGAAGTTTTGTATGTAGGGAAATTTTCAAGTGTAGGGGAAGAATAATGTGATGATATGAAGAATGGACAAAAGCTCAAGCTTGTGGATGCCACCCCGTTTCACCCCAAGAAATATTCAAGAGGTACAAGCGTCAAAGCTTGGGGATGCCCAAGGCATCCCCTTCTTCATCAATAAAAATCTCAGGTCTTTCTAGACACTTCGTTTTCATTGTTTCATGCACTATTGTGTTGTTCTTGGAGCGTCTTAGTTTTTGTTTTCGGTTTTCGTTTGCTTGTTTTGCTGCAATAAGTTAGTTGGATTACATCACACTTATTTTGGAGGGAGACACACTCTGTTTTCATTGCCTAGAACACTCTAGTTTTCGTTCTTATTGTCTATGAGTGTTCTCTTTTGCTAGCACTGTGTTTAGCCTTAGTTTACTTATGCTTTTTGCTTCGAACTTTTTTTAGTTCTTCTTTGTGAATTTGTGATACAAGCTCACTGATCTTTCTTGATTATTATCTTTGTGAGTTGTTTCAAATAAGTTGATTGGTGTTGGAAAAGAGTAGAAAGTTTTATGCTTAAGTGGTACAAAAAGGAGCTTGCTTTGACTGTAGCTTAGACTTTATCATGTCATGTTAGATGTTGTTTTGACCTTATGCTTAGTGATTATTGCTATAGCATGACTTGTTCCAAACAATTGAGATTGCTTAATGTGCCTTGAAAGAATCATGCGTTGTTTTAGCATACAAAAGCATAGTATTGTGGTATTCTCCTTTGATGCTTTGTTTGGGTTGAGTTGGCACATGCTCACACCATGTTATGACTATGAACCAATCACATTAGCCTCTACGATCATTTAGTTTTTGACTTGTGGTACCACTTTATGCTTTGATTAGTAATGTTTTGTTGCTCTGCATAATTATGGCCATTATTGTTCTCATAGTTGGTCACTCCCAGTCTTTTGATAGCCTCCACTTGTATTGAGTAATCTATACTCATGCATCCAACTCCCAAGAAACCAAGTTATTTCAAAGTGTCCACTATAAATTCCTATGCATGGTGTTACACTATTCCAAGTATATTCTTGTTTTATCTATCTGCCAAATTAAACTTGTTATGTGAAAATTAGTGATTAAAGCTCTCACAAACTTGATGGCACACTATTTTTCTTGCCCCTAATAAACTTGAACCATTGTGTCATCTACGTTGTATATGCTTGCACTTATACGTTGAGAATTAGCAGAACCGTGCTGTCACGGGAAATGCTTTCAACACCTGTAAATATCTACCCAGTTTATATCATGCTCTTTGTTTATGGATGTCGTTGGTGTGAAATAAAAGGGGAGCTTGTAAGTCCATGGAGTTATATATATATATGTTAGATAAACGCCTGGGCCGCTAGCCTAAGCCATGCCTAATCATAGTGGAAACTTGCAGCATCACCATAGTGATCAATCTATGAAGGATTCTTCTTATATAAAAAAGAGAGACAGTAAAAAGAAGAAATAAGAGAAAAAAGCACCATTTCCCATGGTAAATAAGAAGATTGCTGAGATGCTCATTTCCTGCTTGCCTTGTCATTTTGTTATGGGATAACTCCTGTATCATGGGGCAAGGGGTACCCCGTTAGCGGTTCTCTATGATACACATGTACTTACTATGACAAGAACTTACCGATAACTAAAGTTGAGTAGCATGAGGAGTGGCCCTCGTACTCAAGGGACATGAGATTTCCAACTTATACTTTGTCAAGCATATACTCCATATTTTGTTCACTTTAACCTTAATCACTTCAAGATGCTTATGATAGGGGCAATGAGAGCTGAAAGCTAACAAGTACCATAATTTTTGGAAGCTCTTTATCAAACTTGAAATCCCTACTTCCCTTTGAAGGGCCTTTCTTCCACTGTTATATTCAGTCTCCACCTTTGTAACACCCTCAGAATCGACCCTATGCAAGTTTTAGCGCATCCCGCCAAACCCGCATAGAAACGATTCAAAGGTGCTCACCGGGAACTTGCGTGCAGGTGGAAAACGAAGTAATGTGATTACACAATAGTCCTCGATGGAACCCACAAAACATATATACAATAGCGACTCAATGAGTCAAGAATATAGATATACAGTACAACAAATCACCTTGAAAACGATGCAGCGTCCGAGTACGGACAAGATGCAAATTGAGCTAAGAGCCCTGAAGAATAACCAATGGCGTCCATAACCCTGCCCAGGCCAAGCCGGAAGGGTAACCCTGCTAACGACGTCGATCTCAAAACCTGCTTAAACAAAAGGGGTGCCGACAAAGGGCAAAGAAAAAGAGAGCGGTCAGTACTGAGGCCAGTACACGTCGAGACTAGAATTCGGCGGTCCTCTCCTACATAGGTCTGGTGGACTGAAGCGGCAGCGCAGCATGCACTAAACAAACTATAGAGACTCGATACAACTGGCGGCTATTAGAGAGGGGTAAGAAAGACCTATTCGGATCCAACCTGAAACTATCATCAAGCATACCCATCCTGGTATTTCCCCCTCGAGACCAAACGAGGAAGTCTACCGAGGAACACACACAGTTGGCAGTTTTATTCATTCCGTTATGGTTGCGGTAATTACTAGTCAGATATAGATAGAATGAGTCATCCTAATATAATAAGTAGTGGGCAGTTTTAGTTAACCATTCCGTTGTAGTTGTAGTACTTACTAGTCAGATACCATGGTAACAGGTGACAACCCAAACCAGCAATTGTTGGCACTTTTAATTAGCCATTCCGTTATAGTGAAGCTGATTACTAGTCATTATAAAGTCAAATTTATAGCACTACTTTAGCTATAGTTGTCTATGATCGAGATACTGTGCTCCAAGTTGTCCATAACCGCGGACATGGCTTTCAGAAAGTTTTACCCTGCAAGGGGGCACAAATAGCAACACACGCACGATCAACCTCGGGAAAAACCAATTAAAACCCAACGAGGCATCAAGACAGAACATTCGCAAGATTCATATTTGATTTCAGGGGGCCACCCAACTAAGCTACCCGCGACGAAGTTGGCCGGCTCTGAGACGGACCCAGAGGTTTGTGACAGTGGTTGTAAACGACTGGGAACCCGAAAGTGTGACTAGGCTTGTCGATACCGCGAAAACATTCCACGTTGGTTCCAAAACAGTACATGCGCTCCACGTGCAATCGTAAATAAAGCAGTAAAGCATGGCATAACTACATGATAGTAATAAATCCCCAAACTACTTGTGGCCCCAAGGAATTAAATATGACTCAAGCTAGGGTTAGGGGGATTCATGGTCCCACATGTGGATAGTGTGAATATTCAAAGAACAGTTATCAAGTACTCGGGGTCCTACGGGACACAAGTGGACGGTTAAAAACCAAATAACATCTATTGCCCACCTGTGTCTCTGCATTATTTACCTACTTCAATTTTAGTTATTAAACGATAATTAAAGCCATGATCATCTCCAACATAAAGCATATGGCATTCTTCCAACAACTGTGGTACTTGACGACACACAACAGCACTTGAGCAAGCGACTACGACACACAAGTCCAACTATCTACCAAGCAACAGGTAATAGGATGTGTCCAAGGCAATATAAGGCTGCAACGGATATCACAGGTACGAAAACTAGAGCATCGCAACACAGATAGCAATAGATCAACAGGAGGAAATAAAGACTAGAAAGGTAAAATAGGTAGAAAGGGGGAGAATGCTCGCCTGAAAACATTGCCGAAGGTTCATCCGAAGATTGGGTCGACACTCTCATCAACTCATCGGCCTAATTCGTGAAGAAGCAAAGCACTAGCATAAACACCGGATGCACTGTTTAATACTACAGCAAAATATCGGGCATGATGCATGTATGATGTATGAGATGGCAAAGATGCGATGCAATTAGTCAATATGAAGTGGAACCGGGGTCCCGACAATTAAGTATATGGTTATAGTTGTTTTAGATACCCCGCAATTAAAAGTTGTCTTAACGTGGCAAAATTATAACATCGATTCACTACCCAAATTTCAATGGGGTTAATATAAGACTAGGTAAGCCCGCATATTGCCTCCATATTTAATTTTGAGGTGAATCGGCATAAGGCCCCCAAACCACATTATATGTATGCAAGCATGACAATTTTATATGCAACAAGTATATATTATATATTATAAAAATAAA
The DNA here is from genome assembly GCA_916181665.1 of Avena sativa. Taxonomy (NCBI): domain Eukaryota; kingdom Viridiplantae; phylum Streptophyta; class Magnoliopsida; order Poales; family Poaceae; genus Avena; species Avena sativa. Next base: position 88,164,326 of record OV702284.1, read on the forward strand.
GGTCTCAAGAAAAGGGTCACACATGGGGAACTCGGCGATCTTGACGTTCTATGATTCAGGTTCGGTCTTGCCGGGATCGGTCTTCGGTTCCTCGGGATTGGGGACTCCGGTATTTCCGTGAAGGAGAACTTGGTGTTCTAGGAAGGAGATCTTGTCGATCCGGCATCAGGTATCTGTGAAGAAATCATCGGAGTCTTGTCGCATTTGTGTGTCTTCGAGATATTACGGGCTTGGCAACATGATAACAGAAAACGGGGTCAATCTCACATATGCGGTGTGCTCCCTACACGCAAACACTTCATAGACAGATGCAAGCATAGATGAACAGGATCACTTTGATAGAATCCCAGCAAGATCCACACCTGGACACGAACGGAATTGAGGGCGGACGCGGATGGCCGTTATAGGGACTGCGCCAGGCGGGGAAGCAGAGGATGGGAGGGCGCCCGTGCGGCTTGTTGTTGCACACGCACGACAGCAGGGTGAGCCAGGGGAAGGCCGAGATCGACCGACGCGGCCAGGAACGCGCAGGAACACGGGACAGCGGGGCCGAGGTGGCTCGACGGCGGCCAGGGAGAGAGCGCCACGGGGAGGGGAGGCGCTCGGGAGATGGAGGCGGCTGCAGGGAGCATGCAGGGGCGGTTCGACAACCTGGCGGACGGGGTGGATGCAGAGGAGTTCGATGGGGATAGAGGAGGCGCTGGTGAAGGTCGAGCTGAGGCAGGGCGGCCTACTGGCGGCTCAGGGCGGGGACGAGCTCGCAGGCGCAAGGGGCGGCTGGGTGCAGGCTCGGAGGGGGGCGACGCCGGGGACGTGGGGAGAGAGGCGCACGGTAGGGGCTCGCTTCCCTGGCGACAGCGGCGGTTGCGGGAGGGAGAAGGCGAGCGGGTTGGGGATCGAGGAAGGATAGACGGGGTGGGCTTCGACGGGGTGGTTCTGGGTGGGGCCAAGCAGAAGAGTGGAGAGAGGAGCAGGGGTAGGAGCGTGCGTGTGGTGTGTTACAGGCGGCGGCGGGTGGAGGGAGTGGCTTGGGGATCTGGTGGGATGTGGGGTGGGACTAGGTTTAGGGTTAGGGTTAGTTAGGGTTTCCACCGGTTGGGCCTTTGGGACTAACCGGTTTAGGTCTAGGTTGTCTTTTTTTATATATTAAAATATTTCTGTTTTATGTTCTTTTGTTAAAAATCATTTTGGTAAATATCTTTACACAATTTAAATAGAAAAGGATATAATTTGAATATAAACAAGAGATGTAAAACAGAAAGTAATATAGGGTTTTACTAAAATAGTTTAGAGATAAGGTATGCAGGATGATGATATTATGATGATGCAAAATAGAAATAACAATCAATGATATAATTAGGGTTTTCCCGGGGTGCTACAATTCGACACCACTAACAATGGATCTCTTCCTCGAGATACGCCTCATGGTACGGGGAAGAAGACCGACGGTCTGAATCTTCTCGCTTCATGTAGATCCTCGCGACACCACTAACAAGGATTGATGCTCCCGTTCGTCGAGAGAACACTCCGGATAAACAAAGGTCGAAGGTAGAGGTATCAAAAGTTAAGGCCACCTCTAACTTCGGCGAACGGAGTAGAATTGCTTGATCCAGCGATTCAATGCACAAGAGCGAATGTTAAGAGTAGTCGAATGGTGATCAGTCCATCGCGCACCCAAAGCATTACTCTACACATGAATAGGAGAATTATGCAACCAACTCTCGGAATCAGATTGAAGATCTCGACAAGAGAAATTCGGAAACAAAGGGAGTGACGCGGACTCTTCATAGGATTTGATGCAGATGATGTCTTCGCGAAGGAAAACACCGAAAGGTACAAAGAAGTTTTTAGTGGATTTTTGGTCCACTGAAAGATACAACAGAGGAAGATTCCTCAGATAGCATGAAGACCAGATGTAGAAGCACCGTTACAAAAGGATGGAAGCGAAACCCTAAAGGTACGACAGAAACCCATCCACGATAATTCCTGGACTCGAAGAAAAGGTAAGAGGGTAGATTCAAAACACGCAGAGGTAAGAGGAGAATAGCAGAGGGGCAAGGAGTAAAAGCAGACCTAATAAGATCTATCCAACCGATTTTGCAAAATAGTTTTGACACTATACATCGGCCGTTAGCGAGGTTATCCTACAGGCTGGACCAGTGGGGTATCGCAACTACCGAGCTCTGATACCACTCTGTAACACCCTCAGAATCGACCCTATGCACGTTTTAGCGCTTCCCGCCAAACCCGCATAGAAACGATTCAAAGGTGCCCACCAGGCACTTGCGTGTGGGTGGAAAACGAAGTAATATCATTACACAATAGTCCTCGATGGAACCCACAAAACATATATACAACAGCGACTCAATGAGTCAAGAATACAGATATACAGTACAAAGATTCAAATCACCTTGAAAACGATACAGCGTCCGAGTACGGACAAGATGCAAATTGAGCTAAGAGCCCTGAAGAATAACCAATGGCGTCCATAACCCTGCCCAGGCCAAGCCGGAAGGGTAACCCTGCTAACGACGTCGATCTCAAAACCTGCTTAAACAAAAGGGGTGCCAACAAAGGGCAAAGGAAAAAGAGAGCGGTCAGTACTAAGGCCAGTACACGGCGAGACTAGAATTCGGCGGTCCTCGCCTACATAGGTATGGTGGACTGAAGCGGCAGCGCAGCATGCACTAAACAACCTATAGAGACTCGATACAACTGGAGGCTATTAGAGAGGGGTAAGAAAGACCTATTCGGATCCAACCTGAAACTATCATCAAGCATACCCATCCTGGTATTTCCCCCTCGAGACCAAACGAGGAAGTCTACCGAGGAACTGACACAGTTGGCAGTTTTATTCATTCCGTTATGGTTGCGGCAATTACTAGTCAGATATAGATAGCATGAGTCATCCTGATATAATAAGCAATGGGCAATTTTAGTTAACCATTCCGTTGTAGTTGTAGTACTTACTAGTCTGATACCATGGTAACAGGTGACAACCCAAACCAGCAATTGTTGGCACTTTTAATTAGCCATTATGTTATAGTGAAGCTGATTACTAGTCATTATAAAGTCAAATTTATAGCACTACTTTAGTTATAGTTGTCTATGATCGAGATTCTGTGCTCCAAGTCGTCCATAACCGCGGACACGGCTTTCAGAAAGTTTTACCCTGCAGGGGGGCACAAATAGCAACACACGCACGATCAACCTCGGAAAAACCAAATAAAACCCAACGAGGCATCACGACAGAACATTCGCAAGATTCACATTTGATTTCAAGGGGCCACCCCACTAAGCTACCCGCGACGAAGTTGGCCGGCTCCAAGACAGACCCAGAGGTTTGTGACAATGGTTGTAAATGACTGGGAACCCGAAAGTGTGACTGGGCTTGTCGATACTGCGAAAACATTCCATGTTGGTTCCAAAACAGTACAGCCGCTCCACGCATAATCGTAAATAAAGCAGTAAAACATGGCATAAGTACAGGATAGTAATAAAGCCCCAAACTACTTGTGGCCCCAAGGAATTAAATATGACGCAAGCTAGGGTTAGGGGGATTCATGGTCCCACATGCGGATAGTGCGAATATTCAAAGAACAGGTATCAAGTACTCGGGGTCCTACGGGACACAAGTGGACGGTTAAAAACCAAATAACATCTATTGCCCACCTGTGTCTCTGCATTATTTACCTACTTCAATTTTAGTTATTAAACGATAATTAAAGCCATGATCATCTCCAACATAACTCATATAGCATTCTTCCAACAACTGTGGTACTTGACGACATGCAACAGCACTTGAGCAAGCGACTATGACACGCAAGTCCAACTATCTACCAAGCAACAGGTAATAGGATGTGTCCAAGGCAATATAAGGCTACAAGGGATATCACGGGTACGAAAACTAGAGCATCGCAACACAGATGGAAATAGATCAACAGGAGGAAATAAAGACTAGAAAGGTAAAATAGGTAGAAAGGGGGAGAATGCTCGCCTAAAAACATTGCCGAAGGTTCATCCGAAGATCGGGTCGACACTCTCATCAACTCATCGGCCTAATCCGTGAAGAAGCAAAGCACTAGCATAAACACCGGATGCACTGTTTAATACTACAGCAAAAGATCGGGCATGATGCATGTATGATGTATGACATGGCAAAGATGCAATGCAATTAGTCAATATGAAGCGGAACCGGGGTCCCAACAATTAAGTATATGGTTATAGTTGTTTTAGATACCCCGCAATTTAAATGTTGTCTTAACGTGGCAAAATTATATCATCGATTCACTACCCAAATTTAAACGGGGTCAATATAAGACTAGATAAGCCCGCATATTGCCTCCATATTTAATTTTGAGGTGAATCGGCATAAGGCCCCCAAACCATATTATATGTATGCAAGCATGACAATTTTATATGCAACAAGTATATATTATATATTATAAAAATAAAGGTCCCAAGAAAAGGGTCACACATGGGGAACTCGGTGATCTTGACGTTCTATGGTTCGGGTTCGGTCTTGCCGGGATCGGTCTTTGGTTCCTCGGGATTGGGGACTCCGGTTTTTCCGTGAAGGAGAACTTGGTGTTCTAGGAAGGAGATCTTGTCGATCCGGCATCAGGTATCTGCGAAGAAATCGTCGGAGTCTTGTCGCATTTGTGTGTCTTCGAGATATTACGGGCTTGGCAACATGATAACAGAAAACGGGGTCAATCTCACATATGCGGTGTGCTCCCGACACGCAAACACTTCATAGACAGATGCAAGCATAGATGACAGGATCACTTTGACAGAATCCCAGCAAGCTCCACACCTGGACGTGAACGGAATTGAGGGCAGACGCGGATGGCCGTTATAGGGACTGCGCTGGGCGGGGAAGCAGAGTATGGGAGGGCGCCAGTGCGGCTTGTTGTTGCACACGCACGACAGCAGGGAGAGCCAGGGGAAGGCCGAGATCGACCGACGCAGCCAGGAACGCGCAGGAACACGGGGCAGCGGGGCCGAGGTGGCTCGACGGCAGCCAGGGAGAGAGCGCCACGGGGAGTGGAGGCGCTCGGGAGATGGAGGCGGCTGCAGGGAGCATGCAGGGGCGGTTCGACAGCCTGGCGGACGGGGTGGATGCAGAGGAGTTCGATGGGGATAGAGGAGCCGCTGGTGAAGGTCGAGCTGAGGCAGGGCGGCCTACTGGCGGCTCATGGCGGGGACGAGCTCGCAGGCGCAAGGGGCGGCTGGGTGCAGGCTCGGAGGGGGGCGACGCCGGGGACGCGGGGAGAGAGGCGCACGGCAGGGGCTCGCTTCCCTGGCGACAGCAGCGGTTGCGGGAGGGATAAGGCGAGCGGGTTGGGGATCGAGGAAGGACAGACGGGGTGGGCTTCGACGGGGTTGTTCTGGGTGGGGCCAAGCAGAAGAGTGGAGAGAGGAGCAGGGGTAGGAGCGTGCGTGTGGTGTGCTACAGGCGGCGGCGGGTGGAGGGAGTGGATTGGGGATCTGGTGGGATGTGGGGTGGGACTAGGGTTAGGGTTAGTTAGGGTTTCCACCGGTTGGGCCTTTGGGCCTAACCGGTTATGTCTAGGTTGTCTTTTTTTTATATATTAAAATATTTCTGTTTTATGTTCTTTTGTTAAAAATAATTTTGGTAAATATCTTTACACAATTTAAATAGCAAAGGATATAATTTGAATATAAACAAGAGATGTAAAACAGAAAGTAATATAGGGTTTTACTAAAATAGTTTAGAGATAAGGTATGCATGATGATGATGTTATGATGATGCAAAATAGAAATAACAAGCATTGATATAATTAGGGTTTTCCCGGGGTGCTACAAACTTCTATCTTTATGCACCAATTAAGAGGGCATAGTTGTCATTCTTAGTTCTATGTGCATTTGTCCCAAAACTTATTGATTGATTCATAATGTTGATATTGCTTGTTCTTGAACTATTTGTATCTAGTCACCCTTATAAACTTTGAAGGTGTCCTATGCATTTATGTTTTGCTACTCCATGAGGGACAAGCTGAATGCCACTATGTTATGTTTTCTATTTGTGAAACAAACAAACGTCTTTCAATGCATTGTTATTCATGATATTTGTTTGTATCCTTTCATGTTGCAACATAGTTGCTATGTCTTATTGTTAGAACATCATCTTTCATGCTCATGTTTAGAGTACTTTGATCCCATCTTCAATTCTTGCAAATGGTTTGATCAATATTGTGATGGTGTATGTCACCTCAAAAATTATTCTTTTTATCACTTACCTACTCGAGGATGAGCAGGAGTTAAGCTTGGGGATGCTTGATACGTCGTAAACATATCTATAATTTTTGATGCTCCATGCTTGTTAAGTATCAACTTTGCTATGTTGTGTCTACACTTTGAGGTATTTTTATACACTTTCTGGAACTAACCTATTGACAAGATGCCATAGTGCCAGTTGTCTGTTTTCTGCTGTTTTTAGTTTCAGAAAAGCTAAAAAATGAATATTATCAGAATTGGACGGGACAAAAGCCAAAGTTACTATTTTCCCAGAGCAATACAGAAACACGAAACAGAGACGGAGTAGGACACCAGGGTGGCCACACCCTAGGGTGGCGCGGGACCACCCTAGGCGCGCCACCAGGGGGTGTGGGCCCCCTGGGCCTCCACCGAACTTGCCATCTTCGTCTGTAAGAATCCTCCGATGAGAAAACCCTAAATAATCCATCATACATCCATGAAAAGTTCTGTAGTGCCGCCGGCACCGAAGAGGAGATTCGGGGGACAGAAGTCTCTGTTCCGGCACCCTGCCGAGACGAGGAAGTGCCCCCAGAGCCATCTCCTTCTATCTACACCACCATCTCCATCGATCTCCATCACCATTGCTAATTCCCATGATGAGGAGGGAGTAGTGTTCTGAGGGCTCTACCGGTAGCTATTTGTTCATCTCTCTCTCTCTATGCATGATCATATTGTGATCATGATCTTTGTAATCAGGTAGATCTACTCTGCTACTCAAGTGATTTAATAGATCTCCGGCTCTCCCCACGTGTGTGAAAGTGACAGCATGCATACCATGGTGGCACTTAGGCTAGAGTTTACATAAATACTCAAGTTCTTCAATAGATCTCTACTCTCCCCACGTGTGTGAAAGTGACAGCGTGCATGCAGTGGTGGCACTTAGGCTAGAGTTCATAAATACTTATCATTAGTATATTTGGAGTTGGATGTCTTTATGAAATTGTGGTGTTTATTGGAACCATCTAGCGCTCAAGGTGACAATGTGGGGTTATCTAGATGGGGAAGGCGAACTTTCAGGAGTGTTGTTATAGCCCTACCATGGATTAGAGTGTCCAACCGGAGAGTAGTTCAGGGTAGTATCATGAAGAGAAGATATTTATATGAGAGTGTTCACTAGTGAAAGTATGATCCCTAGGCCTTGTTTCTAAGAATTGAAACACCATTTACAACTAGATCTGTTGCATGTTTGGTTGCTTCCATATTTTTTCCTTTAGTCTTTTCCTCCCCGTCAAAAGCTCTTCTCTAGCACCGTTACCACTTATAATCATCCATAATACTTGTATTTCACTATCTCTGCGCCGAACTAGTGCACCTATACACCTGACAAGTGTATTGGGTGTGTTGGGGACACAAGAGACTTCTTGTATCTTGATTGCAGGGTTGCTTGAGAGGTATACGTTTGACCACTTCCTCCTTGAGATCGATAAACCTTGGGTAATCCACTTATGGGAAACTTGCTGCTATTCTACAAACCTCTGCACTTGGAGGCCCAACAACTGTCTACTAGAATAGAAGTGCATAGACATCAACATCTTAAAGAGTTCGACAATGTGATAACATCACTTGGACCAAAAGGTTTCCCTAGAGAATTCTCTCGTCTAAAAATATTTTGTTGGTCTCTCAAAGGTAAAGCTCTAGACTGGTTATATTCTCTCCCTCGTCATTACATTAAATGTTGGGAAAACTGCATTGTTAAATTTATAAATAGGTTCAATCCTTTTGCAAAGGTAACATAACTTAGAAAGAATATAGGCAACTTTAGTCAGAACGTGGGAGAAAACTACCCACAAGTCTGGGAAAGATTCTTTGAAATGATCAATAGTATTCCTAATCATGGCTATTCTGAGTCAACTGTTTGCCACTTATTTTACCACGGTCTTAATTACCAATGCAGAGAATTGTTAGCTTCATTAGTAGGAGGATCGATAAATACTTTAATTGTTAAAGCATGTTTGGAATTGATGTCTAGTAGGGCTAAGAATGATTCTTTATATAATCCTGATTTTGGCACTAAGCTGAAGAAGGGAATACTTCATATAAATTATGATCTTATGCCTGAAGTACGCAAAACCATTAAATAAAAAGGTATACCTTCTGAACTTGTTAAGGAAAACAAAGTAGATTTGTTACAAGTTTTTACTGAAGAGGATGAAACTAGAAAAGTTTTTCAAGAATTGAGACATCGACAGGCTAAATCTTACAATAGCTTGCATAAGAAATTTCAAAGACACAAAAATATTTTGGCCGAACTGGTAGAAAATTATGAGGAAATTGGCCAAGAAATAAAATTATTTAACAAGTACCTCAGTATGATTGAAACCCAATGTGAACAAATAGCATCTGGTTATCAATTTTTTCTCCGTGATGATATAAATATTCCTATTTCTACTAATGTTGTTACAGGAAGAGGTGCAGTTGTTAAAGGACCATTAGGACCACTAGAATATGAAGCTGAAAAAGATCGAAAGGAAAAAAGCCTTGCTAAAAGCAAGCCAACAAGATGATACATTGATGGATCCTCATGATGAGACTACTCAAGACACACAAGATCAAACCTTGGAGGAGAAGAATGATGCATAGGATGATAGTTAAAACTCTAATGCAGAGACTAATGATCCAAGAGAAGAAGAAGACACAAACAAAGAAGACGAGGTTGTTGCAATAGACAAGAAGAAAAATGATAAGCAACAACAAAAGAAAGCAACTAAAGATCCTGTTCCTCCACAAAAGGTAAAAGATAAAGGTAAGAAACTTCCATATACAGACCATAAAAATAAAGCACCAGATGAGGTAATCTATCACTATTTTACAAAGGCATTAAGTGATTTTCGTCTAGAAATTCCATTTGCAGATGCCATAAAAGTGCCTACCTATTCTAAATTTCTTTGTGATATTTTTAATAGAAAGAAAGAGATAACTGAAACCGCCGCCATGGTAACTAGTTACCCCGCTAATGGGAGGCTATTGTTTAAGTCAGGAGATCCCGGGATACCAGCTATTTCATGTTCAATAGGAAAAAATGATATTCATAATGCCTTATGTGATTTTGGTGCAGGAGTTAGTGTAATGTCATACTCCCTCTATAAAAGTTTAGGATTAGGGGAATATTCCCCCACTTCTATCTCTTTACATATGGCTGACAAATCCACTAAACAACCTGTTGGTATGATTGAGGATGTACTACTTAGAATAGATGAGCATGTTATTCCCACTGACTTTATTATACTAGAAATGTTAGAGGATGAAAAATTATCTATAATACTTGGAAGACCTTTTCCTAGCACTGCAGGAGCGTCAGTTAACTATGCTGAAGGGAAAATAATCTTTTTTTTTTGAGAATGAAGGGAAAATAATCTTCAATGTTTATGATGCTGAAATAATCTAGTATTTTCCAAAGAAACTAGAAGTAGGAGAAAGGTATGTTCCACCAGAAAAACGAGTTCATGTGTTGAGTGCCTTTGATAAAGGGAAACCCAAGGTAAGTGTCACATCCCAAAATTTTCCAAATTTTGAAATGTGAAAAATAAATAAACAAAATAAACAAATATTGAAATTTAGGGTGAAAATAAACTTTTTGATACCAAATGGAAACATCAAAACCCTTCTTGAATAAACTTTGAATGAAAAGGGAATCAAACAAAATTTCAATCAAGTGAAATGCACTCACCAATAATGTATCTTGAAATTTAAACACTTGGAAAAGTTAAACCAAAACCCTAATGGAATAATTCACTTCCAAAATCTCTAAACGACTATGGATTTGGTCCATATAAAAATTTGTCAACTACTGAAAAAGGTTTGGTAAAAATTTAGAATTCAAATAGAAGTTTGAAAATATTTAAAATCCTATTTAAATAATGACAAGTGTCCATTTAAATGAATAAATAAACCATGAGGGAATAAACTTATTTATCCTAAAATGGACTTTAAAACCCATTTAAAACAGTATAGAAAACTACTGAAAAGTTTGAAGAAGGTTTGAAAACAAATATAAATTCAAATGGTGTTTAAGTTATTTGAACAAAAATCAAAACAGAAAAGGAAAAAGAAAAAGGTTCTGAATAAAAAAAAAGAAACAAAGCAACCCAACCCATCTGGCCCAACTAAAGCCCAGCAGCGCCGCCCACCTCCCACTCTCTCCCCGAACCGTTTTTCACTCGCAAGCACACCCGCGCAGTCCCTGACTTGGTGACCCCACGCACATCTCCTCACCTTGCTGACGAACTGGACCCACTGGCCACCTCATCGTCATCAATCCCGCGTCGACCGTACCCCCCTCGCAACCTCGCCGTTTCTGCCCCGATTACTCCTCGTAAATTAGCATCAATGCGTGATTAAACCTTGCCAGAGATGACGCCATCTTAAGTGCCTTGCCCTCTCTCCATTTTCCCCCAGGCATCGCTCCCTCTCTGCCACCAGGCTGCCTCAATCGTGAACTCGAATGCCCTCGGCTCCGACGAACTTTCCGGCAAAATCCAGCGCCGTCCGACCTCCCCTTGCCTCCCTGTACACATGAGTTTGATCCCTAGACCAGTGTGCATCTACCACTGGTGCCAACTCACCCGCGCGAGCCCCAGAAGCTCGCCTCAGTCTGCCTCTGAGCATCGACGCCCTCTGCCGAATCTCCGGTGAGCTTTAGCCCTCAATCTCGTGTGCGCCTCGAGCTGTGACTTACGCCATCTGATTCGCCTACTTCCTGTGCATCTCCAGGTGCCCTCCAATAAGCCGCACGTGGCCTACAAGCTCGCCTCCGTCTTCAACAGAGAGCACTCGTTGTCAGGAGCTACTCCGGCGAGCGATCCTTGACACCACCGTGTGCCCCTTGGACTGCTACGAAAATGTCGAGCTTCTATGCACCCCTGTGAACCCTGTGAGCACCTCCATTTCCTCTCTTGCATCCTGGTTCGCCGGCAACTTCACTGATAGAGCCGCGCTGTCGCTCAGCCGCCGTCTAGCGCCCCCAGTTCCTGGCAGATGTGTAACCGTTAGATCTTCATCGCGTGGCTCAGATTAGATTTATTGGAACAGGTATCAAGCATTGTGTGTCATGCGATTTAAGTAGATCCAACGCACCACATCAGTCGATCCCAGCGAAGCGGTATTGACCAGTAAGAATGAGACACATGGCTGCCCTGTTTGATTAAAATTCCAGAAATGAGTTTAGATTATTTAAACTTGCAAAATTCATAACTTTTAATCTACACGTCCAAAGTTTGCAAATTTTATATTATTGGAATCAGCAAAAAGAGTACTTTGCAACCATGCGCTTTGTTCAATGAATTGCTTCTGTAAAATTGGTTGTTTTTGCATAAACTGGTTTAGGCATATTTTGAATATAAAGTTTATTCTAAAATTGTTTTTATGGTAAAATCTTTGGCAAATGGTTTGTTTTGAACCTACTGAGCATAAAAACCAACTTGTGAATTTAAAAATATATTTGGTGATGCAAAGGAATAAATCTTTGAATAAAAGCATTTCTAGCTAAATAAAAATATTGATTATGGTTTAAAAATGCTTTTTGACTAAAACCTTTGGGAAATGAATGGATTTAAACTTTCTGACCCTAAACACCAAGTTTTGAGATTTGAAAACATATTTGATGAACCTTAGTAAATAATTACTTGTTAAAGGCATTTCTAACAAAAAAAATATTGTTTGATTTAAAAATGGAATTTAAGTGGAACCTTTTTGCAAATGGATTAATATTAAACCCATTAACCATAAACACTAGCATTTGTGTTTAAAGAATATATTTTACTAAGACTACAAAGTATTACTTTGATTTAAATCACTTTTAGCAAAAACAAAAATGATTTAAATGGCCATTTTCACCAACTTGAATTTAAATGGTTCTACCACTTTTGTAAATGACCAATAGGAGCTTCAAAATGTTTAGAGCCTACTAGAAACCACTTTTCCAAATAAAAAAATATTTTGCATGCTTGCATGCATTGCCTTGTTTTTGTTATTTTATGTGGTGAATTGTTTGAATGCTAGTTGAATATGTGTTTGCTTGATTGAATTGTAGTGAAGTTAGAAGAGTGTGATATTTGCAAGATCAAGGAGTGAACCAATATTCTCTACTAAAAAGGCAAGTGACACTATCATCCATGTCCTACTATTTTGACTACACTTAGTGGTATTTTTGTAGTATGCATGATAGGGGTACTATATTACTATGTTATGCTATGTCCTATTGGGAAATCCATCTTCCTTAGTGAAAACCTCATAGTTGTAGTATGCTTAGCCATGCTATAGACTTGGGATGGAATACATGATATGATTATATGAAGTGTTGGAAAAATATATGTTTTATATAATAAAACAAGTACTCAATGAACCACCTGGGTGGAATGAGGATACTCAATTTTGGATAAGGTGGCAACAAAGGGAACCATGTTTATCTGGCTATCTTTTTGTATGTGCACTAGAAGAAAACCACCCAGGGACTTAGAGATTGAACATGTTTCTCGTATAGTGGCTTCCGGGTACAGCCACATGCTAAATGGGGTCTGGCTTAGTCAACTACATAGTGGAAGACCCTTGCATTGGCATCTTCAGGTTAACTAGAATTGTGTATTGGAAATATATCCGTACATTGCTGCCTGGTAGACAAGCTAGCATTGTGTATTGGGAGGACTTCTATGGAAAGACTTTGTCACATTCTCGATCTGCCGGTACAACATTTGGTGTGTACTTATCCAGCGGCCACTGGTGGCGTCAAGAAGAGATTGTGTCATGTGGGTAAAGTGTACAACTTCTACAGAAGATCAAATTCTAAGTACTTAGCCGTGTCCCCTGTTACGGACAACTCTGAGCAACTAAGGCCTGAAGCTATGGAAGATCTCGACATTCCAATTTCTCAAAGTAAAACTTGATGGTGTCAACAAGGGATTAGAAGCACTTGGAGTTTTCCATGGAGTTCAGAAAGATTGTCAAAAGATCAAAACTATTTTGAAAAGATAGGATAAAACTATATTGCTTTCTGCAAATAATCCTAAACCCTACTTAGCCAAATATGCATATATTGATAGGTTCCACTTATTTCTACATAGTAGTGAAACTTGACAATACAATTCGAATGTATTGACCCTTGTGGCTGTAACTTATATGTTATAGGTTTGTTTGATGTTAGTGAAGTGTGTTGAATAGGATTACAAGTCTACAACCAACATGATTGCCTGTGGCACTTGAAGATGAAGGACTCCATGCTATGGTTATTTCTGCTGCATTGTAATGTGATAGCCAAATGAGATATGTAAGATGTAATGAATTATTTTATTCCTGGTTATAAAGTTGTATTATGACCTTTGTTTCTTGATATTACATCTTAACTGTGGATGCTAGCTATTGATCGAGGGAATAGCATTGTAAACACAGGGATCTCTTCCTTATTAAAGGTTGGGACTCTTACAAATGGTATCAGAGCACTGTGTTGCCTGTAGGATTGTAACCCTAGGATTGGACAAAACCCCTTAGAAAAATAGGAGTTGTATTTGTTCCAAAAACTTATTTACAAACAATCTTGTAAACTCTTTCCTCAACCTTTTTGGTTTTGATTCTACTTCTCTTCCTCTTCAACTTGATGGACAAAGCCTCCACCATGACCAATGACTTCAACTTAGACATCACTAAGGACTACAAGTGAAAAACCAAGAGACATTAGATTTCCTACCAAAAAACATTGATATCATGTTAGTGTATGGATCATATTGACCTATGAGGTATGACTATACTAGATTGATTGTTTCAAGAAAACTTGTTGTTTCCTCCAACTCATGAATTAAGTTCATAAGTTGTTAAGTGAATAGTTGCTTGTTGATTGTTTGATTGAACTTGATTGTTTTGGGTTGTGTGTTAGAACTTCTTTAGATCTATCTATCATTGCTTATCCCTATCAAACCAACAGATGCCTCCTCGACGTGCCAATCCCAACCCAAACAACAACAACAATGTCACTCCCGAGATGCAGCAGTTGATGACAGCTCAAGCTCAGCTGACGCAGATGATGACGCATTTTGTGCAAAATCAGAATCAGAACACAATAACAACAACAACAATCAGAATAATCCTCCAGCACTTGACATGCTCACCAGATTTCTGAAACTGAGGCCTGCAAGGTTCTCTGGAACAACTGATCCAATGGTAGCCAATGAATGGTTACGTTCGGTGAACAAGGACTTAGTGACTGTTGGCTGCACCGACGATGAAAAAGATAGGTTTGCAACATTTTTTCTTGAAAGACCAGCAGCAACATGGTGGGACAACTTTCAGATCACCACTCCCCTTGAGGATGTGACTTGGGCTATTTTTGAGGATGGTTTCCCTACAGCTCACATCTCATCTGGAGTGATGAACTTGAAGAAAAAGGAGTTCCACAATCTGAAACAGCGTCACCTCAGTGTGGATGAGTACATTGAGGAGTTCAACAATCTGGCGCGCTATGCACCGGATGAAGTGGATACTGATGCTAAGAGGAAAGAGAAATTCCTCGAAGGACTTAATGATGTGTTGAACCTGCAGCTGTCTGTTGCCTATGTCCCAACTTATCAATCACTATGTGACAAATACACCATCTTGGAAAAACAAGATGAATCAAGTTGAGAACAGAAAGAGGAAGCATAACCTCAAGTATCACTCAGGATTATCACAAAAGAAGCATTCATTCAAAAAGAGCAATGAAGATCCTGGACCACATCAGCATCACCACAACAATAATGGAAGTGCTAATAATGGGAATGATACTGACAATGGAGATGACCTTGGTCAGAACCAACATGGAAATTCCAGGAAGAAAGACATTAGCCATTTGTAGTGCTATAATTGTAAGGAACTTGGACACTATGCATCAGACTGTCCTGAGAAGAAAAAGAAAAAGGATGCTAGAAACTCCAATGGAAATGACTCCAATGTGACCCAGAAAGGACATGAGAACCACATTGACATGTGTGGGACCCTTGAAGAAGTAGAGGATGTGGATGTTAGGAATTACTTAACTTAGATGAGTCAAATAAGGATTCCTTGTTTGGATATCAAGTATTGAACCCATAGTCAAGTGAACCATCAATGTAACCCTATAAGACTTTCTTTTATGGGTGGTAGTACCCTAGTTGTCCTCAAGCCAACTTGTAACCTATAGCCTTCCCAAATCTCGGGACAAGATTTATTTTAAGGGTAGTAGCCTGTCACATCCAAAAAAATTCCAAATTTTGAAATGTGAAAAATAAATAAACAAAATAAATAAATATTGAAATTTAGGTTGAAAAGAAACTTTTTGATTCCAAATGGAAACATAAAAACCCTTCTTGAACAAACTTTGAATTAAAAGGGAATCAAACAAAATTTCAATCAAGTGAAATGCACTCACCAATAATGTATCTTGAAATTTAAACACTTGGAAAAGTTAAACCAAAACCCTAATGGAATAATTCACTTCCAAAATCTCTAAAAGACTATGGATTTGGTCCATATAAAAATTAGTGAACTAATCATTTTAAAATGATCAAGAATGATAAATAAGAATATTATAAAACCATAGAAATTGGTTTCACTCAATTTGGAGTCATGGATAAAAACTTATGAATTTTTTAAGATAAAAGGGAAATAATTTCCAAAGCTAATAAAGCCTCATCTAAAATCCATGCCAAATATTGAGCAAATAAATCCTAAAGGGATTTAAAAAGATAAACAAATATTAAATAAAGTTATACAAATTAGAATCACCAATTTGCAATCTTGAAATAAAATATATGGATTTTATAAGGCAAAGGAAGAAATAAATAAATAAGTAATATTTAAAGAAAAAGACAAATTAAATCTTGGACAAACAAATGAGGTGAAAGATTATTGATTAATAAAAAGAGTAAAGGGTTGTTTAAACAAAATCATAAGGATTTATTAATATCGAATTTTATTTAAATAAAGACAATTCCCAATTTAAATGAACATTAAATCATATTAAAGTATTTTAAATAATAATTCATAATGAATTATTTTGCACTAAAGAATAAATAAAACCTACTCAAAAAGGTTTGGTAAAAATTTAGAATTCAAATAGAAGATTGAAAATATTTAAAATCCTATTTAAATAATGACAAGTGTACATTTAAATGAATAAATAAACCATGAGGGAATAAAATTATTTATCCTAAAATGGAATTTAAAACCCATTTAAAACAGTATAGAAAAGTACTGAAAAGTTTAAAGAAGGTTTGAAAACAAATCTAAAATCAAATGGTGTTTAAGTTATTTGAACAAAAATCAAAACAAAAAAGGAGAAAGAAAAAGGTTCTGAATAAAAAAAGAAACAAAGCAACCCAACCCATCTGGCCCAACTAAAGCCCAGCAGCGCAGCCCACCTCCCACTCTCTCCCTGAACCGTTTTTCACTCGCAAGCACACCCGCGCAGTTAATGACTTGGTGACCCCACGCACATCTCCTCACCTCGCTGATGAACTGGACCCACTGGCCACCTCATCGTCATCAACCCCGCGTCGACCGCTCCCCCCTCGCAACCTCGCCATTTCCGCCCCGATTACTCCTCGTAAATTAGCATCAATGCATGATTAAACCTCGCTAGAGACGATACCATCTTAAGCGCCTTTCCCTTCTCTCCATATTGCCCCAGGCATCGCTCCCTCTCTGCCACCAGGCTTCCTCAATCGTGAACTCGAACGCCCTCGGCTCCGACAAACTTTCTGGCAAAATCCGGCGTCGTCCGACCTCCCCTTGCCTCCCTGTACACATGAGTTTGATCCCCATACCAGTTTGCATCTACCACTGGTGCCAGCTCGCCCGCGCGTGCCCCAGGAGCTCGCTTCGATCTGCCTCTGAGCATCACCGCCCTCTGCCGAATCTCCGGTGAGCTTTACCCCTCAATCTTGTGTGCGCCTCGAGCTGTGACTTACGCCATCTGATTCGTCTACTTCCTATGCATCTCTAGGTTCCCTCCAATAAGCCGTGTGTGGCCTACAAGCTTGCCTCCGTCTTCAACAGAGAGCACCCATCGTCAGGAGCTACTCCGGCGAGCGATCCCTGACACCACCGTGCGCCCCTTGGACTGCTACGACCACGTCGAGCTTCTCTGCACCCCTCCGAACCCTGTGAGCACCTCCATTTCCTCTATTGCTTCCTGGTTCGCCGGCAACGTCACTGATAGAGCCGCTCCGCTGCTCAGCCGCCAGTTCCTGGAAGATGCGTTTTAGCTGTTAGATCTTCATCGCGTGGCTCAGATTAGACTTAATCGAACCGGTATCAAGCATTGTGTGCCGTGCGATTTAAGTAGATCCAACGCACCACATCAGTTGATCCCAGCGAAGCGGTATCGACCAGTAAGAATGAGACACGTGGCTGCCATGTTTGATTAAAATTCCAGAAATGAGTTTAGATTGTTTAAACTTGCAAAATTCATAACTTTTAATCTACATGTCCAAATTTTGCAAATTTTATATCATCAGAATCAGCAAAAAGAGTACTTTGCAACCATACACTTTGTTTAATGAATCTCTTCTGTAAAATTGGTTGTTTTTGCAGAAACTTGTTTAGTCATATGTTGAATATAAAGTATATTCTAAAATTGTTTTTATGGTAAAATCTTTGCCAAATGGTTTGTTTTGAACCTACTGACCATAAAAACCAACTTGTGAATTTAAAAATATATTTGGTTATGCAAAGTAATAAATATTTGAATAAAAGCATTTCTAGCTAAATAAAAATATTGATTATGGTTTAAAAATGCTTTTTGACTAAAACCTTCTGGAAATGAATGGATTTAAACTTTCTGACCCTAAACACCAAGTTTTGAGATTTGAAAACATATTTGATGAACCTTAGTAAATAATTACTTGTTAAAGGCATTTCTAACAAAAAAAATATTGTTTGTTTTAAAAATGGAATTTAAGTGGAGCCTTTTTGCAAATGGATTAATATTAAACCCATTAACCATAAACACTAGCATTTGTGTTTAAATAATATATTTGACTAAGACTACAAAGTATTACTTTGATTTAAATCACTTCTAGCAAAAACAAAAATGATTTAAATGGCCATTTTCACCAACTTGAATTTAAATGGTTCTACCACTTTTGTAAATGACCAATAGGAGCTTCAAAATGTTTAGAGCCTACTAGAAACCAATTTTACAAAGAAAACAATCTTTTGCATGCTTGCATGCATTGCCTTGTTTTTGTTATTTTATGTGGTGAATTGTTTGAATGCTAGTTGAATATGTGTTTGCTTGATTGAATTGTAGTGAAGTTAGAAGAGTGTGATATTTGCAAGATCAAGGAGTGAACCAATATTCTCTACTAAAAAGGCAAGTGACACTATCATCCATGTCCTACTATTTTCACTACACTTAGTGGTATTTTTGTAGTGTGCATGATAGTGGTACTATATTACTATGCTATGCTATGTCCTATTGGGAAATCCATCTTCCTTAGTGAAAACCTCATAGTTGTAGTATGCTTATCCATGCTATAGACTTGGGATAGAATACATGATATGATTATATGAAGTGTTGGAAAAATATATGTTTTATATAATAAAACAAGTACTCAATGAACCACCTGGGTGGAATGAGGATACTCTATTTTGGATAAGGTGGCAACAAAGGGAACCATGTTTATATGGATATCTTTTTGTATGTGCACTAGAAGAAAACCACCCAGGGACTTAGAGATTGAACATGTTTCTTGTACAGTGTCTTCCGTGTACAGCCACATGCTAAATGGGCTCTGGCTTAGTCAACTACATAGTGAAAGACCCTTGCATTGGCATCTTCAGGTTAACTAGAATTGTGTATTGGAAATATATCCATACATTGGTGCCTGGTAGACAAGCTAGCATTGTGTATTGGGAGGACTTCTATGGAAAGACTTTGTCACATTCTCGATCTGTCGGTACTCCATTTGGTGTGTACTTATCCAGCAGCCACTGGTGGCGTCAAGACGAGATTGTGTCATGTGGGTAAAGTGTACAACTTCTACAGAAGATCAAATTCTAAGTACTTAGCCGTGTCCCCGGTTACGGACAACTCTGAGCAACTAAGGCCTAAAGCTATGGAAGATCTCGACATTCCAATTTCTCAAAGTAAAACTTGATGGTGTCAACATGGGATTAGGAGCAGTTCGAGTTTTCCAAGGATTTCAGAAAGATTGTCAAAAGATCAAAACTATTTTGAAAATATAGGATAAAACTATATTGCTTTCTGCAAATAAGCCTTAACCCTACTTAGCCAAATATGCATATATTTATAGGTTCCACTTATTTCTGCATAGTAGTGAAACTTGCCAATACAATTCAAATGTATTGACCCTTTTGGCTGTAACTTATATGTTGCAGGTTTGTTTGATGTTAGTGAAGTGTGTTGGATAGGATTACAAGTCTAGAACCAACATGATTGCCTGTGGCACTTGAAGATGAAAGACTCCATGCTATAGTTATTTCTTCTGCATTGTAATGTGATAGCCAAATGAGCTATGTAAGATGTAATAAATTATTTTATTCCTGGTTATAAAGTTGTATTATAACCTTTGTTTCTTGATATTACATCTTAACTGTGGATGCTAGCTATTGATCCAGGGACTAGAATTGTAAACACAGGGATCTCTTCCTTATTAAAGGTTGGGACTCTTACAGTAAGAATTCGAGAACAAAAAAAGGGGTTGAAATACTCAACCATTCTTAATAAAATGCTTAATGGGAGTCAACCCATCATATCATTTAAGTAGAGTCATATAATAAAAAGTTCATCGCATTCCTACAAATTTTTCACAGACATTTTTGCGGAAGCGTGCCCATAAAGATGTCGCTATCAAAAAGTAGTAGAAATATCGATTAAATAAACATAGATATAGTGCAGAAAATAAAATTTGAGTTTTATATGAAGAAACTAGCTTAATAATATTGTTTAGATAAAAAATGTATCTCTGAAAATTTGGGCTAAAAAGCATGTTCCGGGAGTTGTAACGACCAACTATACGGCGGAAATATTTATTCCAGCCGTATAGTTGCGGCCGTATAGTTATCGATAGAATTCTCAAAACTCTAGCCTCGGATACAGAAGGTTTGACGACCAACTATACTGGTCAGCCGTATATTTGCAGCCGTATAGTTATCGAAAAAATTCTCAAAACTTGGGGCTCAGATACAGAAGGTTTGACGACCAACTATACTGGTCCCACCATATAGTTGGTCGTCAAACCTTCTATATCCAAGCCCCATGTTTTGAGAATTTTGTCGATAACTATACGGCCGCAACTATACGGATGGAATAAATATTCCTGCTGTATATTTGTTTGTTCTGGCCGTATAGTTGTGACCGTATAGTTGTGATCTGGCATTAGTAAACCCTAATCCTCTCCACCGCCACAACTATACGTCGGGTGTAGGGGTCCGACCGTATAGTTGGTCCGACATTTTTACAACAAGAAAAAGCATCCAAGAGATGACTTTAGTCCTTGTTTAGTGATGACCCACAAGTATAGGGGGTGTATCGTAGTACTTTCTATAAATAGGAGTGTCGATCCCAACAAGGAGCAGAAGGTGTTGACTAGTGATATGGAGCAGGAACTCTCTGCAAATACTTAGCAAACGGATTTTTAGTGGTTTTCTGATAAGGCAACAAAACAAAGTGCAAGTAATAAAGAACAAACGCAGCAAGTGGACCAATCCTTTCTTAGCAAAGGACAAGCCGGTGGAAATACTTATAAGGACCAAACGTTCTCGAGGACACATGGGAATTCTGTCAAGTGCTTTCGCTTCAAATAGTTGAGTACTCTTCTTTGGTGTTGTAAGTGTTGTGTGGGTGAACCTGTGCTAATGTACTGACCTTACTTGGACTAATACATACTTGTGATTAAACCCCCTGCAAACATCCGTAACTATAGGAAAGTAATTAAGATATAAATCTAACCATAGCCTTAAACTCTGAGATACTACACTCCCTTGTGCAAAAGTGTCCTAACAGGGGTTCAGGTTTTTGTCACTCCGGCAACCCCACAATCAGTAGCGAAATACACAATGCATTCCCCTAGGGTGGGCCCGCGCCTAGGGGGGTGTGGGCCCCCTGCGGCCCTTCTTCATCCCTCCTACGGGCTTCCTTAGTCTTCTAGAAAAATATAATTTTCCCATATTTTCTGGTATTTTTCTGATCTTCGCGAAATTGCATCAAAACACCTCTTCTTCCATCAGAATCCAGACTCCAGCATTCCATCCTCCAAGAATCATCCAACATGCAAAAAAATGGAAAAGACATAAGTAATACCTCATAATAAGACAAATATCAATGAATAGAGGTAGATTATGATATATAATGGTGATGCAAATTGCGCGTATCAACTCCCCCAAGCTTAGATCTTCGCTTGTCCCCAAGCGAAAATTGAGCTCAGTAAACATGTCCACAGGTTTATGGAGTGAAATGTCGATAAAAGAATATGAACAAGAAGCATCAGACTTGCCATTACACAACTCATAGAAGAAAGAAACTCACCATTATATAACTTAGCTTGCAACCAAGTACAATAGTCACAATAGAGATGCATAAAGATAAATCATAATTGGAATTGGCAAACTTCTTCTTGGTCAGAGAACACCTCGCAAACAGTTTCACAAAAAGATTTTTGTAGAAGTTTTTCAATAGGAGCACTCTTTGCTCAAAAAGGTTTTTCAATGAAGGCTGTCAAAGTAATACTCAATAGATAAGAGTTTTGTGCAAACAAGGAAGATAAAGAACATGATTGAATAAATCACCATATGAATGCTCGAAACACAACAACTCAAATGTTTGCTGGAGATAGAGAGGATGTAGGTTTACTGACTCAACTTATAAGTAGGAGAAAGTTCCCTTCATAGAGGGTAATAGGGATTACAAGTCATAAAGAGCTTCCAAAAGATTATGGTACTTACTATCTTTGAGCCCTCATTGCCCCTATCATAGGCATCTTGAGATGATTAAGGTTAAAGTGCACAAAGATGGAGTATATGCTTGACGAAATATAAGTTGGCAATCTCATGTCCCTTGAATATGAGGGCCACTCCTCATGCTACTCAACTTTGGTCACCGGTAAGTTCTTGTCATTGTAAGTACATGCGTATCATAGAGAACCGCCAACGGGGTACCCCATGCACATGGTACAGGAGCTATCCCATAACCAAAATGACAAGACAAGCAGACAATGAGCATCTCAGCGATCTTTTTATTTACTATATCATAGATTTTTATTGAGGATGCTTCATAGATATCTCACTATGGTGATGCTGCAAGTTTCCACCATGATTAGGCATGGCTTAGGCTAGCGGCTCAGGCGTTTCTCTAACACAAAATACAGACTCCATGAACTTAAAAGTTCCCTCTTTATTTCACACCGTTGACATCCATAGACAAAAGAGCATGATATCAACTGAGTACAAAGTACAGTTGCAATGTTGAAAATGTCCCCCGTGATAGCACGGTTCTGCTAATTCCAACGTATAGATGCAAGCATATACAACTTTGATGACACAATGGTTCAAGTCTATTAGGGGCAAAGAAATAAGGTGTGCCATCAAGTTCGTGAGAGCTTTACTAACTAGTTTTCACAGAACAAAATACTTTTTAATTCGAAAGGTAGATGAAGCTTGAGAATTTGCTTGGAATACCAAAAGCTACTAGGTAGATATGGTGGACACAAGTGGCAAAGGTTTTGGTTCAAAGGGATTGGAAACATGAGAAGTATTCCTTCTCAAAACAGGTTTTTGGCTAGCAAGGCTGGGTAGCAAGCAAGAGAGTTGAAAGAAACAAGAAAACATACAAGTAATAAAGCCAAACATGCAATCTTCCTTGAAGACACAAAAGATCTTAAATAAAGAATACTAAGCTTATGAGCCAACAAGAAAGAAAACAAATGATACAAAATACCTACAAGTTTTTTCTCTTTTTCTTTCAAACTTCAACAAGTATTGCTACTGACCAGAACTCGGTTTGCCAAAAACAATTTAGATCCACTTGATGCTCGCAAAGTGATGCCAATACTGATCAACAAGATCCATCATATATTAGAGATTGAAAACTAAAATAAGAAGTGCAAAAAGTAAAAGATGAGACTTCTCATTAATACTCAATTAAAGGCACTCACACCAAGGGATACATAGATAATCAACTAATGGAGAGATACTTCCACATGCAAACCAAACTATAAGATAACCTCTCTACCAAAGATATGAATCCACAAAAAAGGTAAAAGATAAAAGATAATGGTGGTGATACCGCAGCACTCCCCCAAGCTTGGAACAAGCCAAGGGGATGCCAAACCTGATGACCAATTACTCCTTCGGTGGTGGTGGTGTTCTCTTTTATAGGGTAAGGAGATCCCCCAGCATCTTACGAAGCCTTTCATTCTCTTCTTCAAGTATACCCACCTTCATCTTTAAAGCGCGGCACTTATCACAAAACTCGTCAATGGTTCGAAGGTCTTCCGCTGCCTCTGGGCAGTATCTAAAATCTGGACCGAAGGCTACGATTCCCTGCATGTTACAATAAAAAGCATCCCTAGTGTTAATTGCTCCTACCAAAGTTGGTTTCCTTGCCCTTGCCCCTGCGGAGGCTTGTTCTTCCAACTTTATCTCCTCCACGGGCTTCTTGCCTTTGTCATTGGCGGATACCATGGTGCTCTAAACTTGAGAAGATTTCCTGACAGGAACAGCTCGACACGAAAACACGACGAGAACATGATGCACGAACCTCGAGGGATCCGGGGGGGTTATATATTACGAAGTTTCAAAGCATAAGGAAGGTTCTGACACGAAAAAGAGGCAGAGTCGAAGCTTGAGGGTGGCACACCCCCTCTAGGCGCGGCCAGGCAGGGGCCCGCGCCTGGGGTAGGTTTGTCCACCCCGGACTCAGTTTCCTCTTCTGTTCCATCTCGTAACTTCCCTTATGTATTAAAAACATCAAAAATATAAAAATATTGGGGTTTCATGGACCTTCTGTTTTCACCACTTTTACCTATTCAAAGACGAACTCTGCAGACTCCTTCTCTCCTTCTCCTAGAACTTTCCTTTCCTCACAAGGAAATACACAAACTTCAATGGCAACATTAGTGTAAGAAAAACAACAAACCTTTAGTTTCACACTTCAACTAAAATCTATCAAAACAAAGGCTTCTATAAGAGGCAAATGCAAATGATAGCAGAAATCTGTCAAAACATACCAGCAGGTAAAGATTGTTTTTTTAGAAAACTTTTTGTTACTCAAATCAAAAAGTGCAAAACTAAAGAAAGTTGGGTAACACCCTGGAGAACAAACTCAGAAAAATACAGCTCCATCCGACGTACTTAGCTCCCTCACAAATTTTTACAATACAACACAAAAATCTGTCCCAGGACAGCCACTTTTCACAACTCCTCTACTTCACAAAAGTAGTTGAACTTGACACAAAAACCAAAACAAAAAAAAGGATAAGGAGCGGTTATTATAGAGGTAATAACTTCCAAGACTCAACCAAACTCTTGGTTCATCTCCAAACAAGTACTTTTCTTTAATGCCTTTAAGTTAGGCTTGAAAGTTTCAAAGATGCTCACATAGGAGATATATATTTGAAGTGAAAGAGAGAATCAAGAAGCAAATAACCAAAACACTTGAGTCTAACCCACTTCCTATGCATGGGTGTATCACGAAAAAAATTAATTGTTGAAACAAAAAGCCACTAGCATAGGAAGACAAAACAAATGCAACTTCAAATCTTTCAACATAAAACGGGGAAACTTAACATTATTGAGAAGCATAAAACCACGTTTCCCTATCTCATAATAACTGTCAGTAGCACTTTGAAAAAAGTTGACAATATAACTATCACAGGAAACAACTCTACCACCAAAATGAGCATACTTACAGTCACCAAAGAGAGGTCCAAGGTCATAAACCGGATCAATAGAAGCAAGTTGTTCCATCCTGAAATCTTTATTAGGCAAGCTGTTTTCACAGGGAACTTTAGCAAATATGGAAAAGTTAAACTCATAAGAATCCCCATCAAACTTAGTTAAAACTTTCTCCTTCTTACAATCTATAATAGCTCCACAAGTGTTCAAGAAAGGTCAACCAAAAATGATAGGACAAGTTTTGCTAGCTGTAGAATTAAGCACTAGAAAATCAGCAGGATACTTAATCTTACCGCAAAGAACCTCCACATCTCTTACAATACCAATAGGGCAAATGGTTTCCTTATTTTCAAGGTGAATAACCACATAAATTTCCTCAAGCTCACAAGTACCAATTTCATGCATAATTTCCCTGTAAAGCTCATGAGGAATAACACTAGAACTAGCACCAATATCACATAAACCATAGTAGCAATGATCACCAATTTTAACAGAAAGCACAGGAACACTAGCTTTTCTAGCCTTACTAGGATGAGAGATAATATTACAAGCGTCTTCACAGAAGACAATGTGCTCATCCTCTATATTTCTAGTGACAAGGTCTTTCACAATAGCTACCATAGGTTCAATATTCAAATGATCATTAGGCTCCACAGTTTTATTTGCACTTTTGTTATTTGCACTAATAATCATAGAATACTCCTTTACCTTAGCTGGGAAAGGTATTTTCTCAACATGAGTTTTAGGCACAATATGATTAGTAGTACAAACTTCAGTACTTCTAACAGGAACATGATTAACAACATCTTTATAAGGAGCATGGTACTTATTCCACTTCTTCTTGGGAATTTCTATGTAAGAGGCAAAGGCCTTAAAACAGTTGGCAATACTTTGGGAATCAAGACCAAACTCATTACTAATATCATGGAAGTCATCAGTTCCCATAAAATATTTAATGCATTCATAATCATAGTTTATACCTAACTTTCTTACTTTGTCATTCTCCCAAGATTTAGTGTTTTCTTGAATACGGTCTAAAAGATCCCATTTAGCTTCTTCCTTCATACGTGTGAATGATCCAGCACAAGAAGCATCTAGTAAATCTTTATCATGAAGAGAAAGCCTAGCATAAAAGTTATTGATAATAATATTGTTAGGGAGTTCATGAATAGGACATTTAAGCATTAATAACTTCAATCTCCCCCAAGCTTGAGCTGTACTCTCTGCATCACGAGGCCAAAAGTTATATAGCATATTTCTATCCTTAAGAATCTCACTGGGAGGATAAAATTTAGAATAAAAGAGAGGTGTCATTTCCTCCCATTCCATGAATTGTCCATTCTTCAGCAGCTTATACCATTCTTCAGCTCTCCCTTTCAAGGATATGGAGAGTTACTTCTTCTTCACCTGTTCAGTTGTGATACCTGCACACTTAAACAACCCACATAATTTATGGATAAAAAGCAAGTGATCACCAGGATGGACAGTTCCATCCCCTAAATAATAATTATCCATAACACGATCAACAATACTTGTAGGTATCTTAAAAGGATCTATCTCAACAGGTGGTGGTTCATCTACTACCCTAGAAGTGGTAGTAGTTTTCCCAAACAGAAAACCAAGTGGGTTATCCATATTGGAAACAAAGTAACAAGCAGTAACAAAATAAATACTCATAGTAGAAGTTTCCTTTACCAGTTCCACTCTTCAATAGCGCTTCACTCCCCGGCAATAGCGCCAGAAAATAGTCTTGATGACCCACAAGTTGTCAACACCCGGATTTTTAATCCCAGATGCCTGTTATGCCATACATCGCAATCCCAGGATTACCATTTTTGCGAGACATAACAGAATTGGATACCACAGTACATCATCCATTACAACCATACGTAAGGTCTTACACAAATAAGGATCTCATGATCCAGTTCTTAATACAACATCAAGCAGCAGAATAGGTAATAATAACGGTAGCGTAGGCGAAGCTCCATCTTCGGGGTCACAGGCAATGCTGATGATGGGAGATGATCCTAGTTGTCGTAACCTTCCTGGGGTCCATCTTCCAGGTACTCCTCTTCATAGTCTGGCCATGGGAATAGCCAGGGACAAAGCCATGAGTACTCTTTAAGTACTCGCAAACCAGTACTAGCAGGTAAAGGGGGTTTTTGGATAATATGACACTAGGCTCTAGGGTTGTTTTGCAAAGGCCATATTTATCTCTACTACGTTTTATGAAAGCACTAATGCTAGTTGAAGTTTTATAACACCTAAAGGGGAACTTGTATTTCATATCACAACCCTGTTGTGGTCATGTCAAAGTCTCACTTCATTTCACAAGTCATTTTGAAAAGTCTGACGGGGGAACAGTATGGCCACTCCAACTATCCATAACAGCGGACGCGGCTATTCGAATAGTTTGACACTCTGCAGAGATTGTACACTTTCACCACAACATTCGATACATCCGTCAGGAACAAATCCTGAATTCACCATACTCAGTATGCGGATAATCAATCCTAACCTTTCAATTACACGCCCTAGTATAAGCACCTCTCCTGTGAGTTTGGCCTCCCAACCATGACCAACTATCATCTTGGGTACTGCACAGGTGGACAATCTTCACAAGGTAGCCTCAGCTCAGACCTTGGCTGTGAGGGAACTAATACTAAGGTACATAAGTTTCCAGTCAAGCCCTACCCAATCTTCGGGTATTGTGGTTGTACGATAAAATTGGATTGGTATCGCATCCAGACAACCATCAGTTTTATAAAGGGCTAAGGCTCATGCCTCAACATTTTCATCACCAAAATCATCCGGTGTTCGGAAACACCTGTCCAAAACATTTCAATAGAATGATCCATCATTCCAAGGTTTCATAACCATTTTTCCACCAAGTATTCCAATCTAAAGTTGATCAAGTTTTATGCTTAGCACTAGCATCTACAGGTGGGGGTAAGTACTAATGAGGGGTGGTGGACTAGTGGAGTTTCAACTAAGTACAACCTTATGTCCTAGGCTGATACCAAGGTTTCTAACTTAGGCCAAATGTCATGCTCTTTATGCAACCTTCACATATCTTTCTAGTATCTACCATTCACTTAAGTATGATCTAAGTACTAGCTTTGATAAAGAAATAAAGTAATCAAGCTTGTAAGTAAAACTAGGATTGGTTTATCAAGTGGATATGATCACATATGCTTAAGGCATATAGTGGGCATAGTAACAAGTAGTGGTTTGTGGGATCAGTAGGGTATCTTGCAAGGGTTAGCTTGCATTGGTTCACTTAGTTAATAAAGCTTGCTAAATTGCAAGTGTTAGCTTGCAAGGTTACTAGCTTGCATAGGTATAGTATCAGCTTGCCTTGTGCAGAGCAGTGGTTGAAGTTCTCCTCGGCTTCTTCTTCGTAGAATCCTCCTTCCTCCTCGTATCCTTGGTCGGTACTAGCGTCTATAAATAAATACGAGGTACACAATCACCAAACAATACTTAACTACTTGCAATCATCACACACAAGGGTCCTATAGATGATCTAGCATCATCACTGACATTACAAGATTTGGGTTTGGTTTAATTCTTTTTATTTTTAGAACAGTAATTTCTACTCAT
The DNA here is from genome assembly GCA_916181665.1 of Avena sativa. Lineage (NCBI taxonomy): Eukaryota > Viridiplantae > Streptophyta > Magnoliopsida > Poales > Poaceae > Avena > Avena sativa. The sequence continues at coordinate 88,193,066 of OV702284.1, forward strand.
TGAAAAACTACTTAAGATTTAATATTCTCCAAACCAAACATGGGATCATGTTGACACATGTCATCACCACATATTTTAGTTCATGAGAATGTGATTTAAAGTGGTGTCACAATTTAATAAGGTTTTACCCTTTTATTTTAATTAATTAAAATGGCTAGAAATACCTATGGGGCATTATTTTATTACTTGAACAATATTTCTGTAAGTAACCCTACATATTTTTATATATTCTAAAAGTTATGGTTAAATGTGATTTTTGAGAGTTGGAATCAACTCAAAAGCTATTATGGTTTAAATTTGAAAAATGTTTGAATGCAGAAAAGCTTCTGCCTTGTTATTTTTACCATGGGTGATCTACAGATCCAAATGACTTGAATCCAACGGGCTTGGATTCAGCATTCACAGACCTTTCCAACAAAATTAGTTTCATTCAAATTGGTGCACTGAGTCGAACTGGGTTGATTTTTGAAAATGGGTACAGAAGTGTGTTTGAATTAAAAAGAAAAAGGTTTAATTTGAATAACTGGGCTGCGCGGGAAAAGTTACTGGGCCGGCCTGCTAAGCGCAGCGCTCCCGCGGGCTGTTTAAGTGGGTGTCCCCACTCGTCGGTGACATAGGGGGGTGCGAAGCGGTATGGGGCGATGTGGGTCGTTCGATCTGGTTCTAATCCAACGGCTGGGAGTCATCGTCGATGTTGAGCAATGCCGGCGAGACAGAAACCTAGCGCGGCAGGTGGGGGTCGCTGGGGGCTCACCAGGGTGCTGGCAAGGGTCGGCGAGGCGGGCAAACGACAAAGTCGACGACGGCGAATCTCCTGGTACCGGTGGCTTCTCCTGGGGCGGCTCCAATCGCTGGCTCCCTTCTTCTCCAGAGGCGGCGGGCTCTGGAGAAATTCCGACGAGGTGGTGCTCGCCTTGATCCGGGAACGGTGTGGCACGATCAGTGAGGAGAGGGGAGTAGAATGGTGTGAAGAATTCGACTGGGGGTGGCCTCTATTTATAGTCGAGCGAGGGGACCGACGGGGCGCATGGTGAGCTCGTCGGGGCGGTGGTACAGACGGCTATCGGCATGGGCGAAGGTAGGGGACGGTGCGGTTCTCCCTGGCGATGCTCAACGACATGGTTTCGAGGCGTGGGGCGGTGCGGCTTGGTCGAAACGGGGCGGTGCTCTGCGCGTGCCCGACGGAGATTTTAATGGCGCACAACGCGCGTGGTCCGCGCGGCGGTGAACGAGTGTGTCTGCGGGGTTGCTGGGACGGTGGTGATCAAGTATGCACGCGGCGAGGGAGGCGCGCGGTCTGTGGGCGTCGGTCGAGCGTGGCGCACGGGGCGTGCTCTCAGCATGGTTGCTGGCGAGGTTGGCATGGTTCTTGTGCGTGGTCCAGTGGCTGGCAGCGTTCGAGCGGTGGACAGGAAGTGGCGGTGGGGTGTTGGCTTGCTCCCAGACATGCTGGCTAGGCTTGTTTCTCCTCCTAGCTTGCTGTCTCCACTAGGGTGGCATGGTTAGCTTCGGCTGTTCACCATTGATGACAATTCCAAGCTTACAATGGTGCTAGTGCTTAGTTTAGCTTGCTAGATGATCTACTGAGATGGTTGTGAGCTAAAGAGGGAACAAGTTAGGCTCCAATCACTGCTCACTATAGTGTTTAGATTTTGTTTGATTTGTGTCTGCAACCTGTTTGATGAAATGGCCGCAAGAACTCAAGTTTTGAATTTTGAAAATATTTTTGGTGGGTGTGCTAGGTTGGTGCTTGTGAGTCTGCAGATGCTTGGGTTTTGAAAGTTGAGCTTGTTTGAGTGGTTTTTGAAAAAGTGGGATCTTCCCATGATATAGATTCAATTTTGAATTGCCATTTAAACTATGCATTTGAAAGTTTTTGGATGATTAAAAAGTGGTCCTTGATATTTTGTTATGAGTACATTTAAGGGGTGCAAAGATCCAGAAAAGTTTCTGTTAGGTTTTGAAAGTTTGAGACAGCCAAAGTAGGCATGGGAGTTAAATTGGTCAAAATGACCATTCCCTTAATATATTTGTTTTGATTTACTTGTCTTTATGAAAAGTGTGGGAAATGTTTTAGATGATGTTTATTTCACCTAAGAAACATTTTACAAGCAATGAAACAATCAAACAAGGTGGTTCAAAAGAATTTCAAAATCCATGCATACACATATGCATGCCTTCATAATTTTATTTAGCAAAGTTTTTGTTAACCCTAAATGTTGATGACTAGTGTTTGATGATCCAAGCTTAGTATTTTTGGGATGTTACAAACCTTCCCCCCTTAAACAAAATCTCGTCCCGAGATTTGAAAAAGGACGAAAAGATTACCTAGGATTTGAAGAGATCGTGAAACTCCATCCTGATGTGATCTTCGCGCTCCCAGGTAGCTTCTTCTTCTGTGTGGTTGCTCCACTGAATCTTGAGAAACTTGATGCTTCGAGTTCGAGTAGTTCGAAAAGCTTCTTCCAAAATGCGGATGGGTACTTCGGGATAGGTCAGGTCATCGTTGATCTCTATAGTCCGGTGGTCGATATTTTTGAATACTTCCATCTTCTCTGGAACTTCGAGACACTTGCGAAGTAACGATATATGGAACACGTTGTGGACGGCTGACATTTCTTCGGGTAGTTCCAATTGATATGACACTTCTCCTCGACGGCTCAGAATCTTGAAAGGTCCGATATATCTGGGGGCTAACTTTCCTTTGAGTTGGAAACGCTGCATTCCCTTCAATGGCGACACTTTCAGATAAACAAAATCTCCTATGTTGAAGGCGAGGTCTCGACGTCTCTTGTCGGTGTAACTCTTCTGTCTGGATTGGGCGGTCTTGAGGTTCTCACGAATCTTGTGAACCTTCTCTTATGCTTCTCGTAGGATGTCGGGTCCGAAAATCTGACTCTCTCCTACATCCGACCAGTTCAAAGGGGTGCGACACTTTCTTCCGTACATGAATTCAAATGGGGCCATTTGCAAACTGTCTTGATAACTGTTATTATAGGAAAATTCTGCAAACGGCAGACAGTCTTCCCACTTGGATCCATATTCTAACACACATGCTCTAAGCATATCTTCGAGTATTTGATTTACTCGCTCCGTTTGTCCATCGGTCTGAGGGTGATACGCGGTACTGAAAGCTAAGCGGGTTCCTAAACCTTCTTGAACTTTCTTCCAGAATCTTGAGGTAAACTGAGTTCCTCGATCCGATACAATGTTCTTGGGGACTCCATGCAAACTAACGATTCTAGCGATGTACAACTCCGCTAGCTTCGACCTCTGATAGGTGGTTTTGACGGGCAAGAAATGGGCGACTTTGGACAATCTGTCCACTATGACCCAAATAGAGTCATTTCCCCTACTAGAAGTAGGCAGTCCAGTGATAAAGTCCATTCCTACAGAATCCCATTTCCATTCCGGAATCTGCAATGGTTGCAACAATCCAGCGGGTCTTTGATGTCCTGCCTTGACTCGCTGACATATATCACACTTGGCGATATAGCTTCCGATTTCTCTCTTCATCTTATGCCACCAAAATTATTCTTTCAAATCTTGATACATCTTAGTTCCTCCGGGATGGATAGAATAAAGAGTATCATGAGCCTTATTCAAAATAAATTGTTTCAACTCAGAATCTGCTGGTACACAAAGGTGTCCTTTGTACCACAGAACTCCTTCTTCGTCTTCGGTGAATCCGGGTACTTTGCCTGTACCGATACGACGCTTGATTCCGTAGATACTAGCATTTCCTTTCTGCGCCTCTTTGATCTGGCTGATCAAAGTGGGCTGAAGTTCTATACTAGCCAAAAATCTTCACTTACTAATTCCATTCTAAAATCTTCCATCTCTTTGTGCAAACTTGGTTGCTCCCTCAAAATCATGGAGTTCAAGTGGCACAACAATCTGCTAAGGGCATCGGCTACCACATTGGCTTTACCAGGGTGATAGTGAATGTCCAGATCGTAATCCTTGATTAGCTCAATCCATCTCCTCTGTCTCATATTCAGCTCCTTCTGAGTGAATATATACTTCAGACTCTTGTGATCCGTATAAATCTCACAACGATTTCCCATTAGGTAATGTCTCCATGTTTTCAGGGCTAGAACTACGGCTGTGAGTTCGAGGTCATAGGTTGGGTAATTTTGCTCATGTTGTTTCAATTATCGAGATACATAGGATATAACTTTGCCTTCTTGCATTAGCACACATCCGAGACCGATCTTGGATGCGTCACAATACACATCGAAGGGCTTCGAGATATCCGGCATGATCAAGATTGGGGCTGAAATCAATCTCCTCTTGAGTTCTTGAAAACTCGCTTCACACTTGTCGGTCCATTCAAACTTCTTGTCCTTCTTCAGCAATTGGGTCATGGGTCTGGCGATACTCGAGAATCCTTCTACAAACTTGCGATAATATCCCGCCAATCCGAGAAATGCACGAACTTGGGTTTGAGTGGTCGGGGCTTGCCAATCTTCTACATCTTTCACTTTGGCAGGGTCAACGGCAATTCCTCCGGCTGATACAATGTGACCGAGGAATCCTACCTCCTGTAACCAGAATTCGCATTTGCTAAACTTGGCATACAACTTATGCTCTCTAAGTGTTCCAATAATGGTTCTTAGGTGTAGCTCATGTTCTTCTTCTGATTTGGAATAAATCAGAATGTCATCGATGAAAAAAATGACAAACTTATCCAGGAAGTCCATAAAAATATTATTCATGAGGTTCATGAAATAAGCGGGGGAATTGGTTAGTCCAAAAGATATGACAGTATACTTGTATAATCCATATCTGGTGGTAAAGGCAGTCTTTGGAATATCCTCCGCACGAATCTTGAGTTGATGATAACCCGTTCTAAGATCAATCTTAGAAAACACTTTGGCACCGGTCAACTGATCAAACAAATCTTCTATCTTGGGCAAGGGGTACTTGTTCTTGATGGTGACATCATTCAACTTCCTATAATCCGTACACAAACGGTTACCTCCATATTTCTTGTCCACAAACAAGACAGGTGATCTCCATGGTGACGCACTTGGTTGAATCAATCCGATTTCCAGCATGGCATCCAGTTGCTTCTTCAGCTCTTCTAACTCCGATGGGTTCATACTATAGGGTATCTGGGCTATAGGTCCTGTTCCGGGGATTAGTTCGATGATAAACTCGATATCCCGATCTGGGGGCATACCGGGCAAAACATCTGGGAATATGTCAGGGTATTCATAGACTATTCGGACTTAGTCAATGGTAGGTTGGGCTATACTCTTGTTGCATTTGAATTGACGAGGTAAGGTTTCAGATATATGCTCGACTGATATTCCGGCTGTACTGGTCATGGTGATGGCTTTGTTGGCACAGTCAATCAATCCTTTATGTTTGGATATCCAATCCATTCCTAGTACTACTTCCAAACCTTTAGTTCCGAGTACTATCAGATTAGCATAAAAATCTATGCCATGGATTCGGATAGGGACGGCTTTGCAAATTTTCCTAGCCTTGGTGGTTGATCCGGGAATTTGCACAATCATTACATGCTTCAATTTGGTTGGTTGAATTTTACTAGTGCATGCAAATTCCTTCGGTGACAAATGAATGCGATGCACCAGAATCAAACAACACTCTTGCAAGTACTGAATTAACAGAAAACATACCCAGCACGACGTCTGGCGCTTCCTGAGCTTCTTCAGCATGCATGAGAAAAAGACGGCCATTGCGATTGAGTGAATTCCCTGGGGCAAACCTGCTTCCTGGCTGAACACGACGCTGCTGCTGAGCTGGGACATTGGCATTGGGTGATGTAGCATTCTTCTTGTTGGGACACTCGTTGGAATAGTGGCCTTTATTTCCACAGTCAAAACAAGTCACTTGCGACTTGTCCTTGGCTGCGACAGGCACAGCATTGCTTCCAGTCCTCGGGGCAGTGTTGGTGTTGGTGGCAGCATTGTTGGTGTTGAACTTGGGTGGGGCACGGGTGAAATTGCTAGAGTTGCCGGGGTTGTTGTGATTTCCTCTGGGTCTAGGGTTTCCACGGTTGGGATAGGCGGGATGGGTCATCGGGGGTCTGTTGGTTCTTGGGGCAAATCCTGGAGATGGGTTGGGGCAATACTTTGGGGTCTGATGGGTTCTTGGCTGATGCATCATACGACGCTTGCGGTTCTCATTTGCTTGGTTGATCTTTCCTTCCATATGAATGGCAGAGTCCACAAGTGCTTCAATATCAGCAAAGGGGATATTGACTAACACTGTCCGCATCTCGTCATGTAGACCATTCAGGAACCTCTCCTTCTTATTGGCTTCGGTGTCGATCTCATCCGGGGCATACCTAGCTAATGAAAAAAAAAATCACGGTATTCCACTACAGTCATCCTTCCTTGCTTCAGCTCTCTGAACTCGTCTCTCATTCTCTTGATCAAACCCGGTGGCACATGGGTTCTGCTGAACTTGACCTTGAATTCCTCCCAGGTCATCATCTGGCCTCCGGTCATTGCGCGAACACTGTTCCACCATGCCCTGGCATCTCCGGCTAGATAGTGGGTGGCGAACAGGACTTTCTCGTTGGCTTCCACTCCGGCGACTTCTAAGTTATTTTCCATGGTTTGCAGCCAATCATCGGCGTCTAGGGGCTCTTCTGACCTAGTGAAAACAGGTGGGTTGGTATTCTGGAAATTCTTGATCTTAGATCCATGGTTATCTTGATTTCCATGGCCTTGGTTGTTGTGGGCCATCTGGGCTATCTGTTGCAGAGTGGCTAGGTTTTCTTGACGTTCCGCTCTTTCCGCTTCGCGGTCAGAAGTCAACATTTGCAGTATCTGCAACATCGGGTCCTGGGATGAACCACTTCCTCCGCGTGGCATCTGAAGATTGAGATAGATCATGAGATAAGAGGGAAATTTCTAAGGTTCTGGGACTTTGAAAAGTTTTTAAAGTTTGACTCAGATTTTTCTAGCAACTTGCTTTTTCATTCATTCATTCACATGATACAACACACACCACAGCAAGGAAAAACAGATGGTTTTAAGAACCATTCTAGAATCTATGATACAGTGGGACCGAATACTACTCACTAAGCTAGTCCTCAAGTGCTACTACTCCTCGAAATCTGTGGCTTCATCATCTTCATCATCATCAATGAAGGCGAAATCATCCTCATCGGTGAAGAAGTCCATGGCCTGATCCTCCAGAAAATCATCATCATCGCTGAGATAGGAGTAGGGGTCTCCACGAAGATCCTCTCCGGCATTCTCCCTTTCCTCCAACTGCATGTCTCTCTCGTGGATGGTCTCTTCCAAAGATCATATGCGGTGGCGGAGACGGGCAATAATGCGCTCCTTCTTGTCGATCTGACGACGGCGAGACTTGCGATCTTTTGCTAGCATGGCGATGGTTTGGTCCTTCGTCTTGATGATGGCAGACTTGTGGTTGGAGTAGTCACGGCAGTTGTCTAACTCCTACTGACGATCATACATCATGAAGCTAAGGTGGTCCAATTGAGTCTTCAGCTCGGGGTGGTATGGGGCTTCCAGTGGTTGTCCATTTGCATCACGCCTTGGGAAAAACTCAAAGCAAGTACCCTTGATCTGATTGATGCTCTGCCCACATAGACGGGAAAGCGCTTCCTGCATGGCCCTGGCAAGTCCATCGAGCCAGTTGTTCTCTCTCAAGGTAAACTGAATTCCCTCCGCAGTGGGAGGTTCAATCTTTCCTCGGAGACTTGCAACAATTAGCCACTACAGATCTTCTCCTCCTTGATCATTGAGCTGAGCTCCGAAGAACTCGGGGTGCAGACGCTCCAGAAGTTCCGAAAGCTGGTCCAAATCCCTCTCAAAGATAAGGTCTCCTCCATTCCCCAACTGATAAAACTTGTTGTACTTCACGTCCATCTATAAGAATAGAGGATGAGTAGGTTAGCAGAGTGATCAAGTGTGTCAAAATTTTCTGTATTTTGCAAGAGTTTTTGAGGAACCTGAATTTTTATGAAAGAATCAAAGAGAGAAGAATGAGAATAAGTTTTTGTAAATATTTGTTTTCTTTAGTTTTGAAACTAAGTTTTTCGTTCAAACTTCCAGTCTAACTAGGGTCTCCTATGGTCAGGATGGCTCTGTTACCAACTTGTCAACACCCAGTTTTTTAATCCCAGATGCCTGTTATGCCATACATCGCAATCCCAGGATTACCATTTTTGCGAGACATAACAGAATTGGATACCACAGTACATCATCCATTACAACCGTACGTAAGGTCTTACACAAATAAGGATCTCATGATCCAGTTCTTAATACAACATCAAGCAGCAGAATAGGTAATAATAACGGTAGCATAGGCGAAGCTCCATCTTCGGGGTCACAGGCAATGCTGATGATGGGAGATGATCCTAGTTGTCGTAACCTTCCTGGGGTCCATCTTCCAGGTACTCCTCTTCATAGTCTGGCCATGGGAATAGCCAGGGACAAAGCCATGAGTACTCTTTAAGTACTCGCAAACCAGTACTAGCAGGTAAAGGGGGTTTTTGGATAATATGACACTAGGCTCTAGGGTTGTTTTGCAAAGGCCATATTTATCTCTACTACGTTTTATGAAAGCACTAATGCTAGTTGAAGTTTTATAACACCTAAAGGGGAACTTGTATTTCATATCACAACCCTGTTGTGGTCATGTCAAAGTCTCACTTCATTTCACAAGTCATTTTGAAAAGTCTGACGGGGGAACAGTATGGCCACTCCAACTATCCATAACAGCGGACGCGGCTATTCGAATAGTTTGACACTCTGCAGAGATTGTACACTTTCACCACAACATTCGATACATCCGTCAGGAACAAATCCTGAATTCACCATACTCAGTATGCGGATAATCAATCCTAACCTTTCAATTACACGCCCTAGTATAAGCACCTCTCCTGTGAGTTTGGCCTCCCAACCATGACCAACTATCATCTTGGGTACTGCACAGGTGGACAATCTTCACAAGGTAGCCTCAGCTCAGACCTTGGCTGTGAGGGAACTAATACTAAGGTACATAAGTTTCCAGTCAAGCCCTACCCAATCTTCGGGTATTGTGGTTGTACGATAAAATTGGATTGGTATCGCATCCAGACAACCATCAGTTTTATAAAGGGCTAAGGCTCATGCCTCAACATTTTCATCACCAAAATCATCCGGTGTTCGGAAACACCTGTCCAAAACATTTCAATAGAATGATCCATCATTCCAAGGTTTCATAACCATTTTTCCACCAAGTATTCCAATCTAAAGTTGATCAAGTTTTATGCTTAGCACTAGCATCTACAGGTGGGGGTAAGTACTAATGAGGGGTGGTGGACTAGTGGAGTTTCAACTAAGTACAACCTTATGTCCTAGGCTGATACCAAGGTTTCTAACTTAGGCCAAATGTCATGCTCTTTATGCAACCTTCACATATCTTTCTAGTATCTACCATTCACTTAAGTAAGCTCTAAGTACTAGCTTTGATAAAGAAATAAAGTAATCAAGCTTGTAAGTAAAACTAGGATTGGTTTATCAAGTGGATATGATCACATATGCTTAAGGCATATAGTGGGCATAGTAACAAGTAGTGGTTTGTGGGATCAGTAGGGTATCTTGCAAGGGTTAGCTTGCATTGGTTCACTTAGTTAATAAAGCTTGCTAAATTGCAAGTGTTAGCTTGCAAGGTTACTAGCTTGCATAGGTATAGTATCAGCTTGCCTTGTGCAGAGCAGTGGTTGAAGTTCTCCTCGGCTTCTTCTTCGTAGAATCCTCCTTCCTCCTCGTATCCTTGGTCGGTACTAGCGTCTATAAATAAATACGAGGTACACAATCACCAAACAATACTTAACTACTTGCAATCATCACACACAAGGGTCCTATAGATGATCTAGCATCATCACTGACATTACAAGATTTGGGTTTGGTTTAATTCTTTTTATTTTTAGAACAGTAATTTCTACTCATTGAAAAACTACTTAAGATTTAATATTCTCCAAACCAAACATGGGATCATGTTGACACATGTCATCACCACATATTTTAGTTCATGAGAATGTGATTTAAAGTGGTGTCACAATTTAATAAGGTTTTACCCTTTTATTTTAATTAATTAAAATGGCTAGAAATACCTATGGGGCATTATTTTATTACTTGAACAATATTTCTGTAAGTAACCCTACATATTTTTATATATTCTAAAAGTTATGGTTAAATGTGATTTTTGAGAGTTGGAATCAACTCAAAAGCTATTATGGTTTAAATTTGAAAAATGTTTGAATGCAGAAAAGCTTCTGCCTTGTTATTTTTACCATGGGTGATCTACAGATCCAAATGACTTGAATCCAACGGGCTTGGATTCAGCATTCACAGACCTTTCCAACAAAATTAGTTTCATTCAAATTGGTGCACTGAGTCGAACTGGGTTGATTTTTGAAAATGGGTACAGAAGTGTGTTTGAATTAAAAAGAAAAAGGTTTAATTTGAATAACTGGGCTGCGCGGGAAAAGTTACTGGGCCGGCCTGCTAAGCGCAGCGCTCCCGCGGGCTGTTTAAGTGGGTGTCCCCACTCGTCGGTGACACAGGGGGGTGCGAAGCGGTATGGGGCGATGTGGGTCGTTCGATCTGGTTCTAATCCAACGGCTGGGAGTCATCGTCGACGTTGAGCAACGCCGGCGAGACAGAAACCTATCGCGACAGGTGGGGGTCGCTGGGGGCTCACCGGGGTGCTGGCGAGGGTCGGCGAGGCGGGCGAACGACGAAGTCGACGACGGCGAATCTCCTGGTACCGGTGGCTTCTCCTGGGGCGGCTCCAATCGCTGGATCTCTTCTTCTCCAGAGGCGGCGGGCTCCGGTGAAATTCCGACGAGGTGGTGCTCGCCTTGCTCCGGGAACGGTGTGGCACGATCAGTGAGGAGAGGGGAGTAGAATGGTGTGAAGAATTTGACTAGGGGTGGCCTCTATTTATAGTCGAGCGAGTGGACCGACGGGGCGCATGGTGAGCTCGTCGGGGGCGGTGGTACATACGGCTATCGGCATGTGCGAAGGTAGGGGACGATGCGGTGCTCCCTGGCGATGCTCAACGACATGGTTTCGAGGCGTGGGGCGGTGCGGCTTGGTCGGAACGGGGCGGTGCTCTGCGCGTGCCCGACGGAGATTTTAATGGCGCACAGCGCGCGTGGTCCGCGCGGCGGCGAACGAGTGTGTCTGCGGGGTTGCTGGGACGGTGGTGATCAAGTATGCACGCGGTGAGGGCGGCGCGCGGTCTGTGGGCGTCGGTCGAGCGTGGCGCACGGGGCGTGCTCTCGGCATGGTTGCTGGCAAGGTTGGCATGGTTCTTGTGCGTGGTCTAGTGGCTGGCAGCATTGGAGCGGTGGACAGGGAGTGGCGGTGGGGTGTTGGCTTGCTCCCAGACATGCTGGCTAGGCTTGTTTCACCTCCTAGCTTGCTGTCTCCACTGGGGTGGCATGGTTAGCTTAGGCTGTTCACCATTGATGACAATGCCAAGCTTACAGTGGTGCTAGTGCTTAGTTTAGCTTGCTAGATGATCTACTGAGATGGTTGTGAGCTAAATAGGGAACAAGTTAGGCTCCAATCACTGCTCACTATAGTGTTTAGATTTTGTTTGATTTGTGTCTGCAACCTGTTTGATGAATTGGCCGCAAGAACTCAAGTTTTGAATTTTGAAAAGATTTTTGGTGGGTGTTCTAGGTTGGTGCTGGTGAGTCTGCAGATGCTTGGGTTTTGAAAGTTGAGCTTGTTTGAGTGGTTTTTGAAAAAGTGGGATCTTCCCATATGATATAGATTCAATTTTGAATTGCCATTTAAACTATGCATTTGAAAGTTTTTGGATGATTACAAAGTGGGCCTTGATACTTTGTTATGAGTACATTCAAGGGGTGCAAAGATCCAGAAAAGTTTCTGTTAGGTTTTGAAAGTTTGAGACAGCCAAAGTAGGCATGGGAGTTAAATTGGTCAAAATGACCATTCCCTTAATATATTTGTTTTGATTTACTTGTCTTTATGAAAAGTGTGGGAAATGTTTTAGATGATGTTTATTTCACCTAAGAAACATTTTACAAGCAATGAAACAATCAAACAAGGTGGTTCAAAAGAATTTCAAAATCCATGCATACACATATGCATGCCTTCATAATTTTATTTAGCAAAGTTTTTGTTAACCCTAAATGTTGATGACTAGTGTTTGATGATCCAAGCTTAGTATTTTTGGGATTTTACACAAGTATAGGGGGTGTATCGTAGTACTTTCGATAAATAGGAGTGTCGATCCCAACGAGGAACTGAAGGTGTTGACTAGTGGTATGGAGTAGGAACTCTCTGCAAATACTTAGCAAACGGATTTTTAGTGGTTTTCTGATAAGGCAACAAAACAAAGTGCAAGTAATAAAGAACAAACACAGCAACTGGCCCAATCCTTTCTTAGCAAAGGACAAGCCGGTGGAAATACTTATAAGTACCAAACGTTCTCGAGGACACATGGGAATTTTGTCAAGTGCTTTCGCTTCAAATAGCTGAGTACTCTTCGCTAGTGTTTGTAAGTGTTGTGTGGGTGAACCTGTGCTAACATACCGCCCTTCCTAGGACTAATACATACTTGTGATTAAACCCCCTGCAAACATCCGTAACTACAGGAATGTAATTAAGATATAAATCTAACCATAGCCTTAAACTCTAAGATCCTACACTCCCTTGTGCAATGGTGTCCTAACGGGGGTTCAGGTTTCTATCACTCCAGCAACCCCACGATTAGTATCCAAATACACAATGCATTTCCCTAGGCCCATAAATTGTGAAGTATCATGTAGTCGACGTTCACATGACACCACTAGAAGAATAGCACCACAACTTAAATACTAACCAATGAATAATAACTCAACACAAATCCACTAATAACAACATGACTTCTCCCATGTCCTCAAGAACTAAATGAAATACTCACAAGACATCATATGGATAAAGATCAAAGATGATATGATAATAGATAACAATCTGACCATAAACAATAATCCAATGGTTCCACTCACAAGCATCAACTAAAATAGTAATTAACACCGGGAAAGTTTCCCCTAAGAACTAAAGCAATATCCAACACAATTGTTACAGCGGGACGGAGTGGTGATGATGGTGCTGGTGGAGATGATGGTGTGGATGATGATGATGATGATCCCGATGAATCCTAGCTTGACGATGGTGTTGATGGCGACGATCTCCCCTCTCCGGGAAGGAATTTCCCTGGCAGAAATCTGTCTGCCGGAGAGATCTTTCTCTCTCGGTGTTTTCTGCCCCGCAGAGGCGACGGAAATCTATCTGTGGTCGCTCCCCTAGCCTTAGGGTTTCGTAGGGAAGATATAGGCGAAGAGGCGGAGTCAGGAGCCAGGAAGGTGGGCCACACCTGCCCTAGGCGCGGACCAGGGTGGGCCCGCACCTAGGGGGTGTGGGCCCCCTGTGGCCCTTCTTCGTCCCTCCTTCTGGCTTCCTCAATCTTCTGGAAAAATATAATTTTCCCATACTTTTCTGGTATTTTTCTGATCTTCGCGAAATTGCATCAAAACACCTCTTCTTCCATCAGAATCCAGACTTCGGCAGTCCATCCTCCAAGAATCATCCAACATGCAAAAACAATGGAAAAGACCTAAGTAATAACTCATAATAAGACAAATATCAATGAATAGAGGTAGATTATGATATAGAATGGTGATGCAAATTGGGTGTGTCATTTAGCCCAAAGGTTTTGATTTTAGAAACTACTCAATCTCATTGAGCTTAATGTAAATAGACTCGATAACACCCTTAAATGAAATTGTCTGATAAAATGGATGCTTAGAAGTAGTAGAGATTATGCCACTGCTTTTTCTAATAATTATAGTAGGATATTGCTTTACACATGTCACTACAACACTGTCGTACTCCATGGGGAACTATTAACTTCGCTGGCGAATGAACAATCTAAATGTGGGAAACCACTTGATTTTGGCTATTGAGTTATGTAAACGTCTCTAGAAGTAATGCTGTGACGGGTAAACATTTTAGTCTCCTCGTGGTTTCACGTTCCAAGTGAAGTTGTAGTACTCCTCTGACCCACTATTTATCAACAGTTAACTACTGTCATGGTCACGAGTGTGCAACACAACCCCAATTCTCTATGAAAGAGCTGAAGTTTTTGAAAAACAAGGAAAGGAAAAAGGTTCTTTGAGAGTGATGCGGCTCAGATCACTGTAGAGCTTCATTGGCAAGCCCCAAGAGGAAGGTACGATGAGAACAGCAGTAAGTCTTCCCTCAGTATAAAACCAAGGTTATCGAACCAGTAGGAGGAAGGAAACGACCCCAAGGTGTTGCTAACAACTTGGAAACCTGCACAACACAAACTCAAGACTTTGCCCCCAACACACAGTGAGGTTGTCAATCTCAACGGTTTGCTGAAAACAAAGGATTAAACGTATGGTGTGGAAGGTAATGGTGGCTTGTAGAAAGTAAACAGTAACAGTGGAAGATGTATCAATGGTAAAGATTGGACCGGGGTCCACGGTTCACTAGAGGTGCTCTACTTAAGATAAATACATAACATGCTGGGTAAACAAATTACAACGGGGCAATTGACAGGACAGAACAAGGCATAACAATGCAATACTAGACATTCATGATCCTATGAGATCTGATTGGGCATTAGAACAATATACATAGACCACCATCCAACTGCATCTATGACTAGTAATCCACCTTCAGGTTATCATCTAAACCCCTTCCAGTATTAAGTTGCAAGCAACGGATAACTGCTTTAAGAAATGTGTGTAAAGTAAACAATACAATTGTTCCATGAACAAAAGATCATTGTTTTCTCCCTAGTAGCAATAACACATATACAACCTTAGATATTTATGTCACTTCCCCAGATTCAATAGAGGCATGAACCCACTATCGAGCATAACTACTCCCTCTTGGAGTCACTAGCATCTACTTGGCCAAGATAGCTACTAGAAATGGAGAGCATGCAAGATCTTAAAAAACACAGACATGATATAATCAATAATATAGAACCATTAATCAATAAAACATAGTAATCTCAATATCCATCGGATCCCTGCAAACACAACACGCATGATTACAAATAGATGATCTTGATCATGAACGGAGCTCACAAGATCTAAACATGGTAGCACAAAGGAGGAGAAACAACCATCTAGCTACTGTATGGACCCATAGTCCAAGGTGGAACTACTCACGCATCATACCGGAGGATGGAATGATGATGAAGAAGTCCTCCGAGATGATATCTCCCCTCCGGCAGGGTGTCGGGAAGAGCTTCAGATCCCCCGATCTAGGGACGATGGTGGCAGCGGCTACGGACTGTTTCGTGGAGATCTGATCGGGTACTTAGGGTTTTGGCATCGGGGGCTTCTTATAAGCAAAGGGGGAGACCGAGGGGGTGCGTGAGGCGGCCGCACCCCCCAGGCGCGGTCCAAGCCTGGCCGCTTGTCCAGCGGGTGTGGGCCCCTTGTGGCCCTCCTTCGTCTCGTCTTTTGGCTCTGTGTTCTCCTCGGTGAAATATTGACTTTGGCTTTTGTCCTGTCCAATTATGAGAATATTCATTTTCTGGCTTTTCTGGAACCAAAAACAACAGAAAACAAGCAACTGGCACTATGGCATCTTGTTAATAGGTTAGTCCCAGAAAAAGTATAATCATACCTCAAAGTGTAGACAAATCAAGGAAAAGGGGATACTAAACAAGCATGGAACATCAAAAATTATAGATACGTTTACGACATATCAAGCATCCCCAAGCTTAACTCTTGCTCGTCCTCGAGTAGGTAAGTGATAAAAAGAATAATTATTGAGGTGACATGCACCATCACAATCAAGATCAAACCATTTGCAAGCATGTAAAGTTGGGATCAAAGTACTCTAAACATGAGCATGAAAGAAGAAGTTCTAAGAATAAGTCATAGTAACTATGCTGAAACATGAAAGGATACAAAAAAATATTCATGAATAGCAATGCATTGAAAGACGTTTGTTTGTTTCACATAAAGAAAACATAGCATAGTGGCATTCAGCTTGTCCCTCGTGGAGTAGCATAAATGCATAGGACACCTTCAAAGTTCATAAGGGTGACTAGACAAATAGTTCAAGAGCAAGCAATATCAACAATATGAATCAATCAATAAGTTTTGGGACAATGCACATAGAACTAAGAATGGCAACTATGCTCTCTTAATTGGTGCCTAAGGATAGAAGGTGGAGACTCAATATAAAAGTGGAAGAAAGGCCCTTTAAAGGGAAGCAGGGATTTCAAGTTTCATAAAGAGCTTCCAAAAATTATGGTATTTGTTAGCTTTCATCTCTGATTGCCCCTATCATAAGCATCTTGAAGTGATTAAGGTTAAAGTGAACAAAATATGGAGTATATGCTTGACAAAGTATAAGTTGGCAATCTCATGTCCTTTGACTACGAGGGCCGCTCCTCATGCTACTCAACTTTAGTTACCGGTAAGTTCTTTTCATAGTAAGTACATGTGTATCATAGAGAACCACCAACGGGGTACCCCTTGCCCCATGATACATGAGCTATCCCATATCAAAATGACAAGGAAAGAAGACAATGAGCATCTCAGCAATCTTCTTATTTACCATGGGAAAATGGTGCTTTTTTCTCTCTTTCCTCTTTTCTCATTTTCTTTTCTTTTTCTCAATCTCTTTTTTTCTATCTATCTTTTGTTATAAGAAGAATGCTTCATAGATTTCTTAATATGGTGATGCTACAAGTTTCCACCATGATTAGGCATGGCTTAGGCTAGCGGCCCAGGCGTTTCTCTAACACACATACATAACTCCATGGACTTACAAGCTCCCCTTTCATTTCACATCGACGACATCCATAAACAAAAGAGCATGATATCAACTGGGTAGATATTTACAAGTGTTGAAAGCGTTCCCCGTGACAGCACGGTTCTGCTAATCCCAACTTATAAGTGCAAGCATATACAACATAGATGACACAATGGTTTAAGTTTATTAGGGGCAAGAAAACTAAAGTGTGCCATCAAGTTTGTGAGAGATTTAATCACAATTTTTTCACATAACAAAGTGACTTTTTAATTGGAAGGTAGATAAAATAAGAATATACTTGGAATGGTGTAACACACCACGCATAGGAATTTATAGTGGACACTTTGGAACAACTTGGTTTCTTGGGAGTTGGATGCATGAGTAGAGCTTACTCAAAACAAGTGGAGGCTATTAAAAGACTGGGAGCGACCAACTAAGAGATCAGTAATGGCCATAATCATTTAGAGCGACAAAACATTACTAATCAAAACATAAAGTGGTACCACAAGTCAAAAACTAAATGATTATAGAGACTAAGGTTACTGGTTCATAGTCATAACATGGTGTGAGCATGTGCCAAGTCAACCCAAACAAAGCATCAAAGGAGAATACCACAATACTATGCTTTTGTATGTTAAAACAACGCATAATTCTTTCAAGGTACATTAAGCAATCCTAATTGTTTGGAACAGGTCATGCTACAGCAATAATCACTAAGCATAAGGTCAAAACAACATCTAGCATGATATGATAAAGTCTAGGCCATAGTCAAAGAAAGCCCCTTCTTGTACTACTAAAGCAAGAACTTTCTACTCCTTTCCAACACCAATCAACTAATTTGAAACAACACAGCGAAAGCAGGGGTCCAACTACTTTATTCAAGCAAACTAAGCAAACAAAAAACAAAAACGAAAACTAAGATGCTCCATGAACAACACAACAGTGCATGAAACAATAAAAACAAAGTGTCTATAAAGACCTAAGATTTTTATTGATGAAGAAGGGGATGCCTTGGGCATCCCCAAGCTTTGACGCTTGTACCTATTGAATATTTCTTGTGGTAACACGGGGTGGCATCCCCAAGCCTGAACTTTTGTCCATTCTTCATCTCATTACATCATTCTGTCCTTAGACCTAAAAATTTTCCTTCATACAAAACTTCACACAATCTTCATTAGCAACATTAGTTTATTCAAAAGATAATAGACCTTTGGTTTTAGTTTCAAAACAGAAAAACTTTCATTAAAGACACAAGCTACTGTATAAAT
This sequence comes from Avena sativa, assembly GCA_916181665.1. NCBI lineage: Eukaryota > Viridiplantae > Streptophyta > Magnoliopsida > Poales > Poaceae > Avena > Avena sativa. The sequence goes on from OV702284.1 coordinate 88,211,154, forward strand.
TCCCTCAAAAATCTCAATTTCTGAAAGAGAACCCAAAAAAGAATCAATAAAGAGGCAAATACAAATAATGGCAGAAATCTGTCAAAACAGACCAACATGTGAAAACCAATTTTTTAGAAGACCTTCTGTTGCTCAAATAAAAATGTGTTGAACTAACGGAAGTTAGATAAAAACCTGGGGGATTTATTCAGAAAATTAAAGCTCAAACCGACTTATAGAGATTTTTCAAAAAAAATTACAGTGGAGCACAAAAATCTGTTTCGGGACATCACTTCCCCAAATCTTACTTCCCTCTCATTAGAGGTTATTCTTGGCACAAAAATCAAACAAAAAGGATAAGGAGAGGTTATTACAAAAGTAATAACTTCCAAGACCTAAGAAAACTATTGGGTTATCTCCTAAGAATTACTTTTCTTTAACGCCTTTAAGTTAGGCACAAGAAAGATGCTCACATAAGAAATATGAATTGAAGTAAAACAGTGCATCAAGAAGAAAATTCAAAACACATTTAAGTATAACACACTTACTATGCATAGGAATCTTGTACACAAATAAATTCACAAAGAACAAAGTGACATGCATAGGAAGATACAACAAGAGTAACTTCAAAACTTTCAGTACCATGAAAACTTCTACAACCATATTTTCCTCTCTCATAATAATTTTCAGTAGCCTCATGGATAAACTCAACAATATAACTATCACCTAAAGCAGGCTTTTCATGATATACAAACACATAATTTTTATCAAGCTCAAAAATAGTGGGATTAAAACCTTCAAACCCACTTTTAACAATTTTATAACAAGATGACTGATCATTCTCTAGAGGTATGGGGTTACATGATAAATTCAAGACCCCTCCAATCTCATTTTCAATAGTATTACAATTAATATTATCAACCAATATAGGACCATCATCTAGAGATTTATCATAAACATTTTCTAAGCAAAACTCTTTAGTACCATGCATTTCAGAGTTAGGCACAAATAAAGGATTATCATAAGATTTATCAAAATAGCATGGATTATCATAGATAACAGGAGCATAATTATTATCACAAGTTTTACCCATAGTAGATATTTCAAAAGAATTCACATGAACATAAAATTCATCCTCCTTTGGTAAGCATGGGGGACAATCAAATAATGTAAGGGATAAAGAGTTACTCTCATTAGAAGGTAGGCATGGGTAGATAATCCATTCTTCCCCCTTTTGTTCATGACTCTCCTCCGCTTTTTCATCTAATGAGCTTCCCGTTTCAGCAATTTCTTCTTCCATAATCTCCTGCAAGGCATTAGTCTCTTCCGTTTGTGGAAAGAATCTATTAATATGTTCAAGAATATAGCCATTTTCTTCCTTGTAATTATCAAAGCAAAATTTAAGTATATCATAAACCTCATGTTTATAAGGTGCATCATCAGTATTTTCCAGCAAACTAGCAAGTTCAAATGCACCTTTCCAAGCAATAAATTCTTCAATTTGTTCCACATCATAAAACTCATAATTTCCTTTAACATAAGAAGATATGGTAACATTATCATTATACTCACATTGAAAAGGGAGGTATTTATACCTCCTATAGCAACAAGATTTATCAAAGCAATAAGTAACATTATAAGAAGAGCACACATTTCTAGCAGTGGTATTCAATTTATCAATTTGTTCCCATAAGCGCTTCCCTTTTTGTGACAAGCGGTGTTCCTTAAAATAATATTTTTGTTTTTCCGTGAACCCACCTTGCCAATAAGAACTAGTTTCAAAGAAACCAACCATTGATAAAAATCATGACAAAGCAAGGCAATAACAAACCAACAACTATAGTAGGAACTATTTTTTTTTTTTGATAAGTAAAAGCAAACCAAATGAAACCATTTTTTGTATTTTTTGATAAAAAGAAGAAAGAAAACCAAAGCAAAAGAAACTAAGCAAAAAAAAACAAAGTGAAGAGAAAGGTTGTGAAGGACTCCCCTTGTGAAGCCGTCCTTAGCCTACCCAGCAACAGCGCCAGAAAATGTCTTGATGCGGCTCATATCACTATAGAGCTTCATTGGGAAACCCCAAGAGGAAAGTATGATGAGAACATCAGTAAGTCTTCCCTCAGTAAGAAACCAAGGTTATCGAACCAGTAGGAGGAAGGAAACGACCCCAAGGTGTTGCTAACAAATTGGAAACCTGCACAACACAAACTCAAGACTTTTCCCCAACGAACAGTGAGGTAATCAATCTCACCGGTTTGCTGAAAACAATGGATTAAACGTATGGTGGGGAAGGTAATGGTGGCTTGCAGAAAGTAAACAGTAACAATGGAAGATGTTTCAATGGTAAAGATTGGATCGGGGTCCACAGTTCGCTAGAGGTGCTCTCCTTAAGATAAATACATAACATGCTGGGTAAACAAATTACAGCGGGGCAATTGAAAGGACAGAGCAAGGCATAACAATGCAATACTAGACATTCATGATCCTATGATATTTGATTGGGCATTACAACAATATACATAGACCGCCATCCAACTGCATCTATGACTAGTATTCCACCTTCAAGTTATCATCCGAACCCCTTCTAGTATTAAGTTGCAAGCAACGGATAACTGCTTTAAGCAATGTGTGTAAAGTAAACAATACAATTGTTCCATGAACAAAAGATCATTGTTTTCTCCCAAGTAGAAACAGCACATCTACAACCTTAGAGATTTCTGTCACTTCCCCAGATTCAATAGAGGCATGAACCCACTATCGAGCATAAATACTCCCTCTTGGAGTCACTAGCATCTACTTGGCCAAGATAGCTACTAGAAACAGAGAGCATGCAAGATCTCAAACAACATAGACAAGATAGAATCAATAAGATAGAATCATTAACCAATCTGACATAGTAATCTCAATATCCATCGGATCCCTGTTTTCTGGAACCAAAAACAATAGAAAACAAGCAACTGGCACTCTGGCATCTTGTTAATAGGTTAGTCCTAGAAAAAGTATAAAAATACCTCAAAGTGTAGACAAAGCAAAGCAAAGTGGATACTAAACAAGCATGGAACATCAAAAATTATAGATACGTTTACGACGTATCAGAGATTCTTGAAATTTTGACCTGGAAGTAGATGCGTTGTTCTTAAATTAAATGTTCTTGGTGCCAACTTGAGTACTCTTAATTGATCAAAGGAATAAGAGTAAAAAGTTTTCATCTCTCAATAAGAGAGAGACCAAAAAGATTTGTTTCACTTTCCTAGCTAAACTTTCAACACTTGCTCGGGTATATGAGTTATTTGCTAGCAAGATATACGTGGTTAGGAAGTGAACTCAGTGCAATACTGTGAATATTTGTATGATCATGTTTAAGATTGCAGGAAATGTGAAGAAAATAATTTGACACCAATTTGAGCTTGTAAGTTCTTTTATTTCAGTTTTGAATCTCCACTATCCTTTCTTATCTCCTTGTCACTCGAGGATGATTAACATCTAAGCTTGGGGGCGTTCATAGCTGTGAGATTCTACACATTTTTTATGGTTTCTATCAATGGTTTTCGTTTGGATTTGATGGTTTTCTAGCTTTATCTAACGCTAATACTTTGGTAGTGAAGAAAACTTGGTTTTTAATGTGTGTTTCAGTTTCTGAATATCAATAGAGGGATTTAACAACAAAAACACAATATTCAGATGAAAACAAGCAAGTCTACTTTTGTAAGCAATCAAAGGGAGCATATAGAAGACTTAACGAGAAACTATACGGCAGGAATATTTTTCCGGCCGTATAGTTCTCGTTGTATAGCTACCATCTCCTTCGTATTATTAAAAGGGACAACTTTCGTGAAGGGCGAGGGGTCGAAAACAGAACACACGAGCCGCCATCCCATCTAGAAGGAAGAAAGAAGAGATCTTGAAAAGAAGGGGAAGATGTTCTTCATCTCGCTCCACGATCTTCAATCTCCCAGCCACCAAACCTCCATAGCCATTACTTGTACTTGAGAGGGAGAGAGAGACCTCCACTTTGCAAGACTAGGGTTTTAGATTGTTCTTCCCAAGTTGAATTGTGTTGAATTTATTTCTATTTCTGATTGTGGATCTCCACGATAATATCAAGAAGAACTCCCTTTATTTAATTATATCGACAATGCTTTCTTCTCTCATGTGTGAGTAAGTTCCCTTGGGCGTGGGAGATATAGGGGATTGGTGAGATGTGATGTGCCTATATAATTTCCATTAAGTACGTGGTTGATTTTAATTACTTATGTGTGCTTGACTATCTGTGGGATGCTTAATGCATGTTGTCCAATTAAGGGCCCAGCCAACATGATGCTTTGTTCTATATAGATAGAATCGTGTTCGCTAGCAGACCGGTGACCCCCGACTAACACGGGGATATCAATGGGAAACTAGTTTGACTCGAGGATCATGAGGAACCACCGAGCTTATTGCATTAGTCCGATCTAAGGAGCTTAATTGCTAAGCAACCTGAAGGACCTTAATCATCTAGTGACTGACCATAGTTGTGGTAAACAGGCTAGTAGGATTATTGAAGTTTGGATGAAATCTACCAAGAGGAGTTCCGGCTAATTACGGGTTGCTCGCCTACACACATACTTATAAGATTATAAGTTTTACACTTATCACTCACCCACCTGGCACATTCACTATCACCATGAACTGAAACTCCTCGTGCCTACTTCATTTAGGAATCTGTGCAATTGCATGCATTCATTTGTAAAAATGTGGGTAAATTTTTCTCCAAATAAAAACTTAAAGTGATCAAAGTTTCTTTCACTCTTAAGTTTAGGAGTAGCCTTGGAGAATGATCGTTATAAACTTTGACATGATCTTTATGGATTAGTGTATTTTGGGGAAAGGAATTTGAATTTAAACTTGAGATTTGGATTTATATTTTTAAAGATTAAGACTATGTGTGAGAATATTACTTAATCAAGAAATGATAATTAGTAACTCAAACTTTAAATAATATAACACAATCAAGTAAATGAATATTTATTTCATATAGTTATTCAATGAATAAGTTACAAAATGTAACTTATGAAGATAATAAAGAAACAATACATAGTAACCAGAAACTTTATATAAGGTTGACAATTAAATAAATGAATATTCATTTCATTCAATCAATTCATCAATAAGTTACAACATATAACTTACAAAACTAATAAAGAATCTTTACAAGAGTACAATTACATCCTCATTTAGCTAGTACATTTTATTTACAAAAGTATAAAATAAATATTACAAGGGAACGATTCTATAAAGAAAAATAAAACCTATTCTAAATCTTGGATCTTCAAGTCTTGTACCTGCAAAACAAAGAATAAACATAAAGAAAGAAAATAAGGGTTAATATATATATTTACTCTCAGTAGTGACAGTGAGATGCACTGTTCCACTTTACATCATTGAGTAAATATTTAGGGGCAAGTTTCACCAATATGAAAGAATCAAATCTTTCATAATCCATAAGCCACAAGTCAAATGATTTCAATCAGTAAGAGGGGCAAAGTTTCACCAGGCAGATAAATGTAATCAGATAAAAAGGTAGATCGTCCACTGAGCATATCCACAACTATGCACCAGGCATACAAGCAGCTCAGTCATCTAACTACATGGGGTCCTATCGACACAGCCCCAGCAGTCCAAGCAAGTAAAAAGGGCCAAGTACAGCCGTGGGGAGGATCAGGTGGACAGCAAGGCCAAGCTCACGGGAGCTAGGAGGATCAGAGTTGATCAAGGCCAAGCACAACCATCAGGGGAAAACAAGAACAGCATCAAGAGGTGAAGGACTGGATCAGACCAGCAACACCACAAGCACATCAAGCAATCACAATAATAAGTTTTGTGGTGAGTACCATAAGCATCCACATGATCTGTTTATCTTATCCAAGCAGAATATATGTGCTGATGCATAAGACAAACTCTCAATAATCACCCAAGTGGGGTGAATCTATCCTAGAGGTTTTAAATATAAAGATTAGAACCAAACTCTATTAAAAACACCAAATTCTCAGACCAGCCTCACAGAATTGGTGATACCAAAGGCAACTTCTATATTCTATCATTTGTTCTTACAAAATCTAGGCACATCTCCAAGAAGGAGTAGCACCTAAAATCTTATAAGCCACAAACAAAACCATACACTTAACCAACTAGGATCCAAGATCTAGTAAGCAACTGATGCCTTTGTCAATTTTGAAACTGGCATCAACATAGGAACTTAGTTCCTAGAGCCTCAGAACAGCATCATAGGCATGAGCAAACAGTAAGCTTTTCAACATAATAATAAGCATCTATCAAGTTCCAGTAATGACCATAAGTGAAGCCAGTAACAAGGTTAATTTGTGTGCCATTCAAAGATGGTTTCACAAGAAATAATCTTATAGCTAAGCCAACCAGATATTCTAGCTTTCACAAATAAATCAGCAGCACAATATATATAATTGCCCTGAGATATACTCAGAGATCATTTAATTTATCCAAAAATCATTAGACTCTACTAATCAAGTTCAGTCCATGGATAAACATATAAGCCAATACTTACAGATGAATTGAATCATCACTGACAGTCATACTGCCAGTATCAAGATACTGACATAAGATGAACATATCAATTCAAAACATCACCCAATCAGAGACAGAGCTATGAACCACTAGCACCAGATTACCATAGCATCAGATCAACCACAACATCACATAATCTTAGGATGAAAACAATCACTAAGGATAGAGCACCAAAATCCTCACTAAACATCATGACCAGACCATAGGAGCATCTTACAAGCACCACATATGAACCCTAGTAGCAATACAAGCACAAACTAAGACTAGCCACTAGATACACACAGAGGGATTCAAGGTGATAAGATGAACTAGGATCCACAGAGGCACAACTCACCCGGGGTCCTCGCTGACGAATAGAAGAGGAAGCAGAATTGTCGACGTGCTCGCGGCGGCATGGGGAGCACCCAGAGGGCGCTGCAACCCGCACTAGCCACGACGGCGGCCACTGCAGCACACGAACACCGCACACCACCATAGGAGGGTCCGTAGCGTTGGTGGCAGCACCCAACCCCAAACCCTATGGTTCAAGAACAGGGCGAGCCTGGCCACGGGAGGGCTTCGAAATAAAATTGAAGTGGAGGAGATGAACCATCGAAGTCGACAACCTCGCCCTGCACCACGGTAGCGGCCAGGGAGGGCCACGGAGGCGGGCATCGCCCAGCGGCGGTGCCTGCACCCCACGGGGTCAAGGGAGAGGGGAGATGAGAACGAGAGAGAGACAGAGGGACTGGGGTGAGAGGGTCAGGACCCCTTTGGGGATCCCTTTTGGTCATAACCACTTGGGCCAAAACAGCCCAATAAGCCCAATAAAGCCAACCCATTTACCTAAACAAAGTTTTAATAATTAAGAAAAGACCAAAATACCCCTAAATTTAAATAAATTTTAGAAAATAAAATAAAAATCTAGAAATTATAAATAAAATATTTTTTGATGCAAAATAATCCAATCTATCTAAATAAATTAAGAAATAAATTTTTATGCATGTAATTTTTATCAAGAATTTTATAATATATATTCCTTATGGAATTTTACAAAAATTAAAGAAAGATGATAAAAATAAATAAAAATCATTTTTATTATATATTAATATTGTATTATTTTAGAAAAATACTAAATAAATATTTAATATCATTCTTGTATTTAAATGATAATTCTTAAAAGGAATTATTAAAGAAATAAAATTCAAATAAGATGAAATAAAATAAAAGAATATAATATTCAATAAATATTAAAAATTAATAGTTATAAATCCTTTACTACTTAAAGGAATTTTTGAAACTAAAATAATGGGTAGAACACACAAAAATAAATAATGCATTACATTACTTTGCATAATCATTTTGCATCATTAAATATTGTCCTTACCAGGCAATAATGATGTTTTGTAGACATAGAAGCTCAAGGTCCAGTGCAAGCATCTGACTTCACTACCTTGCAATCACAAGGCAAGTTCATCACTTTCTCATGTCCTTTGAAGAGTCTTTATCAAAGTATTTGCAAATTGTGTGTTATCATCTATACTCCAAAGAAAGAAAATATTATTTTCTCAAATAAAGAAATCTTAGGTATCATCCTAAGTGATGATATAATGGAGCAATAGAACTTAGGGTTCTATTTGCAACAATGATGATCAATTAGGGACTTAATAACCCATGACATTAGTGATTCTAGCGCCGTATATCACGCATTAATCATGAGATTTGGAATGGGACAAAGAAGTCAGTTGTATCTTCTTCCTCTCGCATGTAGCCGGATGTGCAGGTTGTGGCTGTTATCACTCGTAGCGTGCATATTAATTGGTAATTCATAGAGGATATGCAGCATATGGGTGGAAACCCTCAACGTCCCATGATAATTCTGGCATCTAACGGTCTGTACAAACCATTGCCATAATTCAATGTGTGGGCATGGTGTACACCAAGGAGGCATGCAAGGTCGCGAAGGGGGAAGTGATTGGCTTGGATCACCAACTGGGCCCCACATCATGGAATTGTGGACGGGAAAGTATGCCCGGTTGTGCAACAAGGAGTTGATTTCTTATGGGTAAAGTAACACACCTCTACAGAGTGTAAGAACTGTAACTTGTTACTCCCTGTTCCGGGAAGGATCTATGAACGCGGCAGGAAAGGAACTCCATGAAATTTTTGGTCAACCTGTGGAGGCTGATGGTCATAGATTTTCATAATAAAATCAATCTTTAAAGAAAGATTTACAAAAACTGCATAGTGCCAAGGACTTATAGTCCGAGGTGGTAGTTAGAGCATCAAACTTCCCACCTTGTATATAATGAACTTGCTAGGTAACGTTGTTACTCATCCTTTTCTTTGATCCCTTGCTTAGACTCTGAAGATCCCGAAGACACACCTATGTATGCAGCTGAATGCCAAGAAGATGTGTTCTACGAGGAGTCTGTCCTGTCAGGAGGTGTTAAAGGAGTGGATTACGAAATCCGCTATGGAGTAGATGGCAATGAGTCGAACTAGTGCTCTAGTTAGTAGTAACCGACGGAGCCAAGCAGCATGAACCCTATAGAATAAGCTGCTGAGCTCAACTCTTAGTTGGAGTTGTTACTTTTAAATTCTGCTGAAATACTTTATATTTTGGTTTGTAAGTTGAATCTTTTCGAAGTCTGAAACTTCTCGTATTGTAATAATAATAATGTGTGTATGTTTGTAATATGGATCCGCAATGTTTCTGTTGTACCACTCTGAGGGATGTGAAATTTACAGAACGGTGTTCTGTGAACGTCATGTCAATGACTATAGTGTACTACACATGAAGTGGTATGCTCGGTCACCGCATGTTTTAACCCCTTTGGGTAAGTTATGAGTTCTTGCCTTCTTGGGCACTACTCTTTTAACCCCTTTGGGTAAGTTATGAGCTCTGGCCTTCTTGGGCACTGCTCTTTTAACCCCTTTAGGTAAGTTATGAGCTCTGGCCTTCTTGGGCACTGCTCTTTTAACCCCTTTGGGTAAGTTATGAATTCTTGCCTTCTTGGGAACTGCTCTTTTAATCCCTTTGGATAAGTTATGAGTTCTGGCCTTCTTGGGCACTTCTCGTTTTACCCCTTTGGGTAAGTTATGATCCGAGTTATCTCGTTTGAGTTGCATGATTCTAATTTTGATTCACGCTTCAAATCTGACTCATCTAATTCTAAATCTGAGTTATATTACTCAAATCTGACTTACGTCTTAAATCTGAGTCATCTGACTCAAAATCCGAGTTATATGACTCAAATCCGAGTCATTTTATTCCAAATCCGAGTTATATTACTCAAAACTGACTTATGTCTCATATCTGAGACGTCTTACTTAAAATCTGAGTTATATGACTCAAATCCGAGTCATCTGATTACAAATCCGTGTTATATTACTCAAATCTAACTTGTGTCTCAAATCTGAGTCATCTGACTCAAATCTGAGTTATATGACTCAAATCCGAGTCATCTGATTACAAATCCGAGTTATATTACTCACATCTAACTTGTGTCTCAAATCTAAGTCATTTGACTCAAATTCGAGTTATATGACTCAAATTCGAGTCATCTGATTACTAATCCGAGTTATATTACTCAAATCTAACTTATGTCTCAAATCTTAGTCATCTGACTCAAATTCAAGTTATATGACTCAAATTCGAGTCATCTGATTACAAATCCGAGTTATAATATACCCTGGCAAGCTGAATCAAATGTTAGTCCGAATCATAAATAAACTGACTCAAATTCTAATCCGAATCATAAATAAGATGACTCAAATTCTATCTGAATCATAAATAAGCTGGTAAGCTGAGTTTAAGGTTAATCCGAATCATAAATAAACTGACTCAAATTCTATCTGAATCATAAATAAGCTGGTAAGCTGAGTTAAAGGCTAATCCAAAGCATAAGTAAACTGACTCAAATTCTATCCGAATCATAAATAAGTTGGTAAGCTGAGTTAAAGGTTAATCCAAAGCATAAATAAACTGACTCAAATTCTATCTGAAGCATAAATAAGCTGGTAAGATGAGTTAAAGGTTAATCCGAAGCATAGATAAACTGACTCAAATTCTATCCGAATCATAAATAAGCTGGTAAGCTGAGTTAAAGGTTAATCTAAAGCATAGATAAAATGACTCAAATTCTATCTGAATCATAAATAAGCTGGTAAGTTGAGTTAAAGGTTAATCTGAAGCATACATAAACTGACTCAAATTCTATCGGAATCATAAATAAGCTGATAATCTGAGTTAAAGGTTAATCCAAAGCATAGATAAACTGACTCAAATTCTATCTGAATCAACATAAAGTTCTCTCCATATAAAGGTGACTCTATGGATATGTTGGCTAGTCCCTAGGTTGAGTTATTTTCTCCCGAGGTGAAGGATCGAGTGTTGGTGGCTGAGTTATCTGGTACTTATAGTACGCTTGGAGAAGAGTTTGATTCATTATCACTGAGTCATACCTGCCTTGCTGAGTTACCTGGTACTTACTATATGCTTGGAGAAGAGTTTGAGTCATTCTCGCTGAGTCTTACCTGCCTTGCTGAGTCAGACTTGGAGACCCTATGCTTACCTCTCTATTCTCTGTTCGCTTGGAGGATCTGAAGGAGCTCTATGAAGAATAGGTTGATGAAGATGCTCCCGTCCAGATGGAAACCCAACCAACGCCACTAAAAGGCCCCACGGTGGGCGCCAAATGTCGTGGTGGTATCACGGCATATGCCATGGGTAGGCTAAAGTTGGGGCCGGATGGACGTGGTGGAATCCGGGGAGGGATGATGCAGTGAAGAACGCACTCGTATGAACAAAGAGAAATAAAATGTGTCTGGGATTGAGGCTCTCATGTGGACATAACACCTCTTTCTCTACATCTAATCTCTTATAATCTTGCCATACTTGTGGCTACAATCATGCTCCTTGAGCTGTATTTCATATGCCTCTATCTAGATCTCTCTGTGAGAGTGGAGGAAGAAGAAGAAGGAGAGCTCCTAGAGAGCAGAGAGGAGAAGAGCCCTTCGGGGCCTCTCTGAGAACGATCCCCCAGGTGCTCCTTATAAAGGGGAGCCTAGGGGACAAAACTTGTTCCCTACGATTGGTATACAGACAGCATATTCCTGGCATCTTCTTAGATGCTCAACATATGCCTTGGCATATTTGGAGATACCATGGCATATTCCTTAGCATATTCTTGTATTCCATGGTCATATTCCATATCGCATGTGCCAGTATGAGCAGTGGGCCTCCCAAGACTGGCACCGTGCTCGTGGAGCTTGTCCTGGATCTATGGTGTGTAGATGTGGTGGTTGAGGTAGAGTTCGGAGATGTATATGGAGGCGTTCGGGTCATTATAACTCGGCCCAAGTTTCCTAGACAGAGTTTAAATTCGGCCTAGACCTACGATGACTCGTCCTAGAGAAGAAATGGCCCATCAGGGTCATTAAATGGCCTAGCCAAGTCAGTATTTAGGCCCAGCCGGGTTGCCTAGGCGGGTTGTTTCCCCCTCAGCCGAATCTAGGCCCAGTCAGGGTCCCTGTTGACCCAGTCTAGGTGGATCTGATGTGGCCTACGATGTGAACCCGCGGTGGGCCGAGGTCGCTTGATTCGGCCCACCCGGGGACGCTGGTGACCTGCAACATTGGGGTTTCCTCGCGGTGGGCTTAATATGGCCCACCCGAGGGAAGTGGAGGAGGCGGCGCGGGCGCCTGGTTGGTGGCGGTGACCCGCGGTGGGCCGAATCGTGCCCACCTCGACCCACTCGGGGGATTGGTCGGGGGAGATGCCTGGCGGGAACGGAGGGAGCACCTGGCGACGGGGTGCGCTGGCGTGGAGGAGATTCGGCGGGAGCGATAAGGACTCCTAGCGGGAACTAGTGATGAGGTGAGTCGGTGGGAGGAGTTTGGCGTCGAGGTGGGCCGGCTGGGAGTACCTCGGCCCAGCCGGGATTAGGAGTAATTCAGCCAGGTAGGCCCCAAACCACGCCGGTGAGGCCTAATTCGGCCAGGAAAGGATTGGACCAGGCCGACTTTTATTTAATTCGGCCTATGTGTCTTTTTCCCTTTTTCTGGTAAGATTTCTCTCTTGATACCTTATATATTTTGATGTATCCTCTTTATATCTCCATATTCTTTCACATAGATGTTCATTAGTTTGTCAAGGTCTGTTTATACCTCAACTCTGGGGTACCCAGGGTTATATCCCCGACATGGAGCTTATGCGTCATACTCCATGGCCATTCATGAGTTTATTAAAGAGCACCCTACTCTAATAGACTGCGACGTTTAATAGTCAGACTCATATATATGTGTTCTTCAAAAGACGTTCTGCAGGACAACATCTCTGCTTAAAATAAGCCACTTAGAGCACATTAAGATAATAAATCAACCTGCCATGCAGAATAGGAAAGTATTGCATCTTCATGGAGTGGTGTTTATTAAAGTAGGGATACTTTCCTCTCAGCTAACCAACAGCTTGTCTCCCAATTATAATTCACGGGATCTCCAATCACATAGAGTAGTTTACCACTGTGGAAAATCATATTGTTGGTCTCATACCCATCTCCTTCGATGCATTTTCTATCACGTTGCGTGATAGACCCTTTGTGAAGGGATCTACAAAGTTTTTAGATGTTTGGATATAATCCAATGCAATAACTTCGGAGTTTATCATTTTCCTAACAGACTTCAGTCTCCTCTTCACATGTATTGATAACTTCATATTATCCTTAGAATTGTTTACTTTGAAAATCACAGTTTTTTATCGTAGTTCATAAGGATTGCAGCTATTTTTTTTTCAACCACATGTAACTTCATCAAGAGTTTATGAAGCCACTCTGCTTCAATAGTGGCCGTGTCTAATGCTGTGAGTTCTGCTTCCATAGTTGACCTTGTTAAGACGGTATGCTTGTAAGACTTCCAAGAAATAGCGCCACCACCAAGTGTGAATACATATCCACTCATGGCCTTTATCTCGTCAGCATCATATATCCAATTTGAATCACTATAACCCTCTAGTACCCTCAGATACCTGTTATAGTGAATGCCATAGCTCGCAGTGCCTTTTATATAGTGCATAACTCTCTTAAGAGCATGCCAGTGATCATATCCTGGATTTGAAACAAATCGACTAAGTTTGCTCATAGCAAAGGTGATGTTAGGCCTCGTGGCGCTATCTAAATACATAAGCGAGCCAGTAATTTGAGAGTATCTAAATTGGTCTCTAGCATTTCCTCGCTTCTTTCAAAGAAACACACTAGGATCATATGGTGTAGGAGAATACATGCAGTCGCTATACCCAAAACGACTCAAGACCTTTCCACATAGTGAGACTGAAGCAACACAATCCCACCATCATCATCTCTCAATATCTTAATGTTCAGGATAACATCAGCTACTCCCAGATCCTTCATCTCAAAAGAACGAGATAAGAAATCCTTGACTTCCTTAATTGCATTAAGGTTGGTTACGAAAATCAGTATGTAATCAACATAAAAATAAAGGATGACTCCCTCACCCCCACCATGGCAATGGTACACATATTTTTCAGCTTCATTTCCAACAAATCCTGCAGCAGTTAAAGTTCTTTCAAACTTATTATGACACTTCTTAGGGTCTTGTTTTAGGCCATATAAATACTTCAACAACGTGCACACCTTTCCTTCTTGACCACGGATACCTTTGATCCGGATTCATGGATGTAGTATAATAGCTTTTTCCCTAGAAGACCTAGGTTTAATTGAACCTTGGAAAGCGATGCTAAAAGGAAATAAATGAGGACATGTCTACAAGACTTTGTTTCTTTGTTTTACCTTAGTTTCCTAGACAAATCTAGTTTAATTTTTATAGTGGGTTGAATCAATAGATGGAGATAGGCCAGGATTGAAGATCCACCTACAGCTGCACATCATATGGTATAAAAGATAATAATAATAATCATACTCTTGTGTAATGTTTGAACAGAGATAATCCCTTGTGGGAAACACATCCTAATATACTAGAGCCCCCATGATGCAGTGGGCATAGCAATAGTCTTTTAATACAACCGAGTGCACACCGAAGCCACGGGTTACAAACGATTATTAAGTGAATAACACAGATTAAAGAATTAAGTGGTGATGTTGTTGTGAACCCAAATGGGTCGCTAAGAGAAGACCATACTACCCTTTCTATCACTGAAGTTCCTATGAGATCTCCGCTAGCCAAGTATCTCACCTCAGAACTGTATCAATCTATGGGATCTTGGGTACCTGTAAGTCCACAGTTCGAGACAAGAGACAAAGAAACAAAAGATAAAAATCTCAATTGCAAACAAAATACAACATTCCCATGATTAGATGCACACAGTTGCTACCAGGTTTCTCCCCAAACCGCATCATGTGAGGACTACTCACTCGTAACAAATAGATCAAGGATAGAAAACATTGTGCAAAATACTTAGATTGAAATCAAATATTCTTACAATGGTCGCCAAATCACAAGGAGATCTAAAGTACAAAGCAATGGCTATGGCTAGTGGAGGGATGGATGGTGGAGTGGATGAATAATGGCGTGGATCTCCTTTGGTGATGTTGTGATGAAATCTGAGAATGGCGGCGGCGACTGGAGCCTCAAAATATATAGGCGTCTTCACAAAAGTTCTAGGGTTTAACGAGACGAAGCTGTCGGCACCCTTTACGGGAGGGCCGTATGGGCGGGACCCGCCTGTACCATAGGTCGTTACGCGTACTGATGCCTGGAATTTCTTCCCAATTACTTGGACCCGTGGACTTCCTCAAATTCCTTTGTTATGACTCGTGGTTTCGCATTAAAACCTGTGATTTCCTGCATAACATAATTCAAAGCAAGGTTTTGCATACCTTTTGAATTATTAGTCATTAGTGGCAAGTATTGAGAGTTTGTTGTCAATTGCTTGACTAAAAAATGTTTAAATGTAGAGAAATATGGCAAATTTTTTAGCCATCAAATTTCCCAAAGATCAAACCTTGATTGCTCTCAAGCAAGAAGAAACAAAAGAACTATAAGGAATTCAGCGTTTAAACTTGAAACAACGAGAATAAGAATTCACTTACAGTTGGTAGTCATATGTGCATAACACTTCGTACATTTTCGAGGCTTATCAAAGTTATAGAATTGACAAGAGTACTATACAAGCTTCGGCAATTCAAGACAATCAAAGTAGAGTTTAATATCAATATGAATAACTAGAAATGTAGCAATCAATCCAATTCTTCGTTAAATCTCAGCTTGCCAAGGAACACTAGGATGCTTAAATAGCATAATTGAGTGAGAGAGTTTCATGTCCTAAGTAATATACAATGAAGTGTCTTATTTACACCCACATCAATAAATCAAGTCTATAAAAAACACTTCTAATCTAATCATTGTTTTTCAATAAAAATTCGTAGAGTAGTAATGAGACCATGCCAAGGACTTGTTATATGGATCTTCAAAGTTCAAAGATATCTTTTTCTTTTCATTCTTTTCAAGGATTGCTGGTTGTTTCTTTTGCAAGTTCTTGCACAACCTTTGAGAATACCAATACTCTTGCCCATACATTGACACTAATATGCCATCAACTCATAGCCGAAATCTGGGGTTATACCATAGATCGTTCAAAATCTAGCGGAGTTGTTGGCATCCCAAAGGTGTGCACTAGGAACATAAATAGCAGAATTGTTTTTCTTCTCTTTTTTTATGAGCTAGTACCATGGTTTGATCCACAAAGTTTGCTTTGGCATGCATCACAATTACCACTAGACTTTATTTCAATCAAACAACTCTTTTCAAGAGTGTCATCAAGACTATCAAAATATCTATGGGGTTAAGTATCGTCAAGCGTATACTCTCAAGACAATCATTCATCAAACAAGTCATAAATTTTAGACTTTTTCTTGTTGTACTTGTTTGGCATTATTATTTCCGAGGCAAGACCCGGTTAGCTAAAAGAACTATAGCAAGAGCTTCAACAACTAACCATCATACGAATAAAGAGCTTTACTTTAACTAAATTAAATTACTCCCACAAGCATAACATCTTAGAAAATCGACTAACTAAGATAAACAACTCAAAATTCAAAAGTGGGAGATATAGGACATACCTCTCATAAGCAACTTCATGATTCTCTTCTTTTTGGGATGTGTTCCTTCAAAAACTCAAACACGATTACTCTCTTAATAATATAAAAGTAAAGAGGCAAAGTGCGAATCAACATTTACGAAAAAAGGAAAAACGGAAAATTATTTTTGTATTTTTGAGGAAAGGGATTAAATAATAGAAAAGATATTGCAACCAAGCAAGGTTTCTAAGAAAATAAAAACAAAGAAATAAAACAAAAGCAAAGGAAAAAAAGTAATGTGTTAGAACAAACCAACATGATTGTTTCAAAGCTCTCAAGGAGCTAGAGTACAACCTCATTATTACACAAATAAATTTGCAAGGGTAACACATCCCCAAGCTTAGGATTTTCAAGCCCCTTTATTGCTCATTGTGGTGGTGGTGGATAATCTCCCATGTTCCATTGGCCGTGCCAATTCTGGAACTGGGTGTTGAGGCTTGTAGTACAATCTCAAAGGTTGATGGATAGATTGTTCATGTTCTGAATATTTCCTTAGAGTGTGTAAATGTATTCATAGGTGGTGTAGTAGTTTGGTGGCTGCTCATCTTGTTCGGGATCTTCTTGTTCTACTTCTTCATCCTCTCCTCCTCCTCCCATGGTTATCTCTTGTTGGGGTAGATTAGCCTCAACCCGCGCATCATAAAGCAAACGTCCCTCCTCGATAGAGAAAAGACCATTAGGCAAAGGAGCTAGGACCAAGTGATCCGCTCCAGGTATATCGATAAAATATCCACCATTAGTTTTAGAGACCATACCACATGCTCTTAGAAGAGGGAGACCGAGATGGTGACTTCCTACCAACGGTTGGATATTACATAGGTTGATGTGAAGTGCGAGTGCAAGGACGGTCACAAATCCCCCTTCGCATATGGGTCCACAAGATTGAAGAGCATGTTGGTTAAGGTAAAGCACAACAAAAACATTCAAATTTGGCATTAAGTTACAATTAACTATAACATCTTTAGCGAGGATCAACATGTCCTCCTCAATAACTCTAGTAAACTCACCATGGGCCTGCAAGGTGTTAGAAATCACATAAAATAAATAACAAATAGCAGGGTGATCAATTTGGTGAGAATTTTAGCTTGCGGCCCGAAAGTTGAAGCGCCAAGGCAATGCGGGGTCCAACTTCGTCGGTATTGGATCAGGATACCCAGAGTTGGTGTGCCAAATGCTTAGAGGGTCTTTTTCAGCACGAATTCAACCACCGTTTGAAGACGAGAAAGCTCGCTAACGCCTGTAAAATTGGGCCCTGCCTATCACTTTTGACCGTTAAGTCGCTACCATCCTGGCTGCCATGTAGACTTGTAGCATTGGAGCCCTCGTGTTCAAACGTTCTTTTTGACGCGGCCTTCTTCTTTCCCAAAGGGGCGATCTGTGGTCGCCGCCATGGCGCGGAGATGGGAGTGAATTCCTTCAGCGGCAAGATCTGGCACCCGGCTGAACCTAATCGGTCTCGCCCTCCTCCTCCCAAACCGGAGCTCGACCCATGGCACGGCATTCGGACGAGATTTCGGTCCCGTTGTCCTCCTCCAGAACCCGAGCTCGCCGTCGCCATGTTCACACTTGCACCAGCCAGGGCGCCTTACTCTACGAACCCCAAGGCCACATCTACTCTATTTGGCACAATGCCAACAACTTGAAATTCCATCTAGTTTTCTTCTTGTGATTGTGGTAGAAAACATGTACCGATATGTTGTTTACTAGACTTTCATTTGAAATTAGTAGCTCCATGAGGAAGAAAAGGAGAGAACCTAAATGGAATAACAATGAAGACCATAGTCTGTACTTTGCATTGCATCAACAAGGGCTCTTTCAATTTCACTGTTTTCTATGTACGTGTAGTAATTCTGATACATGAGCGATTGAATGCAAATACGCGAAGAGAAGTTAGATCCTTGTCATCAATCATCAATAGGTGGCACATTCTAGTGATGTGTTCAAATACGTACACATTCATAACAATAACACTATCGGCAGTGTTGCTAGCTGTTTGTATGAGCTATTTATTTTATATGATCGTGGCACCTTACTTTCCTGGATAGTAAACTTGAAAATGTAATTAACTTGCAGTGATTGTTATCCCGAGCAAAATGTCTGGTATACGCATGACCCTTGTATGTTCTATGCTGCAGTTCTGCTGTTGTGGGTAGGGAAAGAAAAGCTAGGCTTCACTAGATATTACGCAGTTAGGCATAACTTAGTCTTACAGACATAGTCTTAACTTGTTCTTGCACAAATAAGCAAAGCAGTCTTACACAAATAAGCATAACTGAGTCTTGACCAAAGAAGCATTTACTTCGTAGAACTAGGGGGAAACTAAAGATAAAGATAAATGGTTCATCTGATCTGGCAGTTAAGCACTAGGTCCCTGGAGCTGGTGGCATCGTCGGAACGAACCAGAGTGTTATGTTTGTCCGTCTCTCTTCTCTATAAAATTGTATGACCCCACTGATGAGCCAATTGAAGGCCCCCTCCCCCCGACGTGGATTCGGTTCTAGGTCAAATCTGGAGTGTCAACATAATAGACGCGTGAGTGCGCAACAAACACACAGTCTGCTATCAACATTTGAAGTGATGGCACCTCAGCAACAACAGTAGCATGATCTCCGTGGACTCCAGCAGCAGCCTCAGCAAGTATTTCGCCAGCTTCACTATTATCAGCAGCAAGTATTTCATTAGCTTCACTAGGAGCAGCATTAACAAGCATTTCTTCAGCTTCACTAGGAACAGCGGCAGCTAGTTCTTCGTCAGCTCCACCACCAGCAGCAGCAGCATCAATAGCCGGGGCTGCCTGAGCAATTACAGGTTCAACATCTTCAGGGGCTCCAACGAAGAAAGGGTAGTTAATCCCAAGAAACAGAGATTGTCCCTTCAGATTGTCGACTCTGCTCCAGACCTATTCTAGTGGGTCTTTTGATGGACACGCAGACCTCGAGAAAACTTGACACCGCACCGATGGGTATGAAGAAAGTTGTGTCCCCATATGTTCTATTGTATCACCAACGTTGTTTAGTGCTCCCCTGATATGAATCCACATGAGTTCAGCATCCTGGTTGACATCGCCTCTGAGAGGTGCAAGGAACCAGCACCATGATACAAGATCAGCATCTACTATTTCATCTTCGATCACGAGAGCTAGAATGACGTGCGGGGCTGCGTGTGTACCTGCGTGTTACCTTCGGTCAGTAAGTAGAATTTTGAATGGGAATTTACAAGTTGTATGACACCATGACTCCCCCTAGGTGAACGGCTCCCAAACACGCACGTCGCTTCTAGGTTCAGTGACCGCGTAAATGCGTTGCGATGTGTCGTCATCTAGTTGGTGGTGAAGACGGTGTCAACATACTTCTCTGGCCACAGATGGTCGTTGCGCAAGATTGTCCATTCATTGTCATGTGGGCATCTAATGAATGTGATTTCCTTGTCAAACAATGCTAAGAGGTTGTAGTGACAAGTCTTCCACACCAGAAGAGGCTTCTGTGGGAGCTGTACCTTAAGGAGCTCAAGTTCTGCCATGTTGAACTTGTAAGGGAATTCAGATTTTGGCAGCGGCTACCCGCGGTTGAATGGAGTAATGCCGACACCCACTATAGATGGCGGTGTAAGTCTCAACAATCTGTAGACATTTTTTAGAGTCCAAGTAGTCCCGTCCTAGGATAAGGATAAAAGGACCAGCCACTCACCGTTGCCACCCACCCAGTTCTGCTCATCATCCATTTCTGCCTCCTCTGTCTCCTTGATATTCACCACTACTGATTGCGACCACTTATCCAGCAGCATCAGTTTTGCATGAAAATTCTGCAAAGTTTGTTGTCAGCTGGTAGAATCACCTAGCATGGATTCTATTGCAAAATACAATTTGACACCTAGGCGCTCAGATTAAAGTATTATATACGACTGTCTCCTTAGCTCCTGCCTAAATTGTGCCTTTATCACTATGAAAATACCCAATATATAAAGTAGGAGCAGAGCTTCCCCCAAACAAAATCCTAACAGTGATCATAAACAACTAGGGACATAATAGTCTTAAATCGTCTAGTTTGTTTATTTTTTTTAGAAAATAGAATATCACCTAGTAGGTGATACGTCGGAAACGTATCTATAATTTTTGATGATCCATGCTTGTTTTGTATCTACTTTGCTTTGCTTGTCCACACTTTGACGTGCTTTTTACATGTTTTTTGGTACTAACCTATTAACAAGTTGCCACAGTTCCAGTTGCCTGTTTTCTGATGTTTTTGGTTTCATAAAAGTTAGTAAAGAAATATTCTTGGAATTGGACCGGACAAACGCCAAAGTCAATTACTTTCCGTGGGGAACAAGAAGTCCAGAGGGGAGAGGAGGAAGCATGCCAGGGCGGCCAAACCCCCCCTAGGCGTGGACAGGGGTGGGCCCGTGCCTGGGTAGGGTTTGACCCCCCTGGTCGCCTCCTCGGCCTCCCCCTTCTCCTATAAGAAGCCCCCGATGCATAAACCCTAAGCACCCGATCAAATATCCACGAAATTGTCTGTAGCCGCCACCACCATCATCCCTAGATCGGGGGATCTGAAGTTCTTCCCGGCACCCTGCCGGAGGGGAGATCATCCCGAAGGCCTTCTCTCCGGTATGATGTGTGAGTAGTTCCACCTTGGACTATGGGTCCATGTAGTATCTAGATGGTTGTATCTCCTCCTTTGTGCTTTCATGTATGGATCGTGTGAGCTCTATTCATGATCAAGATCTAATCTATTTGTAATCATGCATGTTGTGTTTGCGGGGATCCGATGGATATTGAGATTATTATGTTGGTTTGATTAATGGTTTTTTCTTTATGATTCTATCATGTCTGTGTTATTTGTGATCTTGCATGATCTCCGTTGTTAGTAGCTATCTTGGCCAAGTAGTTGCTAGTGACTCCAAGAGGGGGTATGTATGCTCGATAGTGGGTTCATGCCTCTAGTTTCCAATGGAAGTGACAGAAATCTATTCGGTTGTAGATGTGATGTTGCTACTAGGGAGAAAACAACGGTCTCTTGTTCATGGAACATGTGGACTGTTTACCTTACACACTTTGCTTAAAGTAGTTGTCTGTTGCTCGCAACTTAATATTGGACGGGGTTCGGATGATAACCTGAAGGTGGACTTCTAGTCATAGATGCAGTTGGATGGCGGTCTATGTATCTTGTTGTATTGCCCAATCGAATCTCATAGTATCTTTTTGACTAGTAATTGCATTGTTATGCCTTGCTCAGTTCTTGTCAATTGCCCCGCTGTAATTTGTTTACCCTTCTTTCCATGTTGTTTATCTAAGGAGAGAACCTCTAGTGAAGTATGGACCCCGGTCCAATCTTTACCATTGATACATCTACCACTTCTACTTGTTTACTTGCTGCAAACCATTACCTTCCACACCATATGTTTAATCCTTTGTTATAGCAAACCGGTGAGCTTGACAACCTCACTGATTCGTTGGGGCAAAGTCTTGAGTTTGTGTTGTGCAGATCTCCGCGTTGCTTGCCACACCTGTGTGACGTTTCCTTCCTCCTTCTGGTTCGATAACCTCGGTCTCAACTGAGGTAAAACTTGCTGCTTGCTCTTCACACCCTACGCTTGGGGTTACCAATGAAGTGCCACGTCGAGCATCATCAAGACTTTCTGGCGCCGTTGGCGGGGAGGCTAAGGGAGTCCTTCACTTCCTTTCTCTTTACTTTGTTTTTAGTTTGTTTTGTTTCTTTTTCTTGGTTTTGTTTGCCTCTTACAAAAAAAACCCAAAAGAATTAGTCTAGTTTGGTTTGCTTTCTTTATTCAAAAACACAAAAAAAATTAGTTCCTGCTCTAGCTGATGCTGCTATTTTTGGCTTGCCCACCTTTGCCAAAATGAACTCTGCTAAGAACACCAAGTTGTGTGACTTCACTAGCACCAACAACAATGATTTCCGAAGCACTCCTATTGCTCCACCTGCTCCTGATGCTACCTTTTATGAAATTAAGCCTGCTTTACTGAATCTTGTGATGAGAGAGCAATTTTCTGGTGCTGGTTCTGATGATCCTGCTGCCCATCTCAATAGCTTTGTTGAACTTTGTGAGATGCAAAAGTATAAGGATGTAGATGGAGATATTATTAAGCTCAAGCTTTTTCCTTTCTCCTTGAGAGGAAAAGCTAAAGAATGGTTGCTTTCTTTGCCTAAAAATAGTATCGATTCTTGGACTAAGTGCAAAGATTCTTTTATTGGAAAGTACTATCCTCCTGCTAAGATTATATCTATGAGAAGTGACATTATGAAATTTAAACAAGTTGATAGTGAACATGTTGCTCCAGCTTGGGAAAGAATGAAGTCTTTGGTTAAGAATTGTCCCACTCATGGACTCACTGCTTGGATGATTATCCAGACTTTTTATGCAGGTTTGAACTTCTCTTCAAGAAATCTGTTGGATTCAGCTGCTGGAGGTACTTTTATGGGCCTCACTTTGGGTGCTGCAACAAGGCTCCTTGATAATATGATGGTTAACTACTCCGAATGGCATGTTAAGAGGGCTCCACATGGTAAGAAGGTAAATTCTGTTGAGGAAACTTCCTCTTTGAGTGAAAAGATTGATGTTATTATGGCTATGCTTGTTAATGGGAAAGCTCCTCTAGATCCTAATAGTGTTCCCTTAGCTTCTTTGGTTGCTCAAGAAGAACAAGATGATGTGAACTTCATTAGAAACAACAATAATGCCTATAGGAATAATTTTGGTAGCAACAACAATTATAGTCCTTATCCTCCTAATAATGGCAATTCCTATGAAAGATCTTACAATAATGCTAGAAGTGCCCCCTCTGAACTTGAAGTCATGCTCAAAGACTTTATTAGTAAGCAAACCACTTTCAATAAGACTATAGAGGAAAAGCTTGTAACCGTTGAGAAAAATATATCCTCTTTGTCTGAAGCCCAGTCCTCCTTGATTAATAAAATGGCTGCTAAACCTGAAGCCATGGAAAATACCTTTGCTACTGCTCATGCCATACAAGTTACTATTGATGAAAATGTTAGGCTGTTAGCTCAACTTCATTCTAAGTGGGAAAGGGAAACTGAAATTGATAGAAACAATAGTGTGTGCACCATCACCACTAAACCACAAGTAGTCCCTATTCCTCCTCCTACTATGCCTAAGCCTATTGAGCCTAATACTACTGATGCTAAGTTTGACTTTGATATTGATGGTTGCAATATTTCTGAAGTGATTATGTTCTTGCAAAAAATTGCTAGAAGTCCTGATGCTAGTGATATGCATGTTGCTTTCACCAAACACATTACAAATGCTCTTATTAAGATTAAGGAAGAGAAGCTAAAACACAAAGCTTCTATTCCAAGGAAAGTAGAAGATAGTTGGGAACCTATAATTAATGTGCAAGTGAATGACTTTGATCTCAAAGCTTCATGTGATCTTGGTTCTAGTGTCTCTATTATGCCTAGGAAGATTTATGAAATGCTTGATTTGCCACCATTGGAAGATTGTTATTTAGATGTCCCACTCAATGATAATGCTAAGAAGAGACTCATGGGGAGTATTAATGATAATCTCATTATGGTTAATAATGTTTATGTCCCTGTTGATTTCTATGTTTTGGATGTTAAATACAATGCTTCTTGTCCTATTACTTTGGGAAGACCTTTTCTTAGAACAGTTGGTGCCACCATTAATATTAAAGAAGGCACCATTAAATATCATTTTCCATTCAAGAAAGGTATTGAACACTTCCTTATGAGAAGAGAGAAGTTTCTTTTTGCTCCTCCTTTGAAAGCAAGATTTGATGTTAATGCTTCTTCATTTGAAAATACTTGATTCTTCTTGCTTCTTGTGCCTAACTTAAAGGCGTTAAAGAAAAGTACTTGTTGGGAGATAACCCAAGATTTTCCTTGAGTATTGGAAGTTATTACTTCTGTAATGACCTCTCCTTATCCTTTTTGTTTGCTTTTTTTTTGCCAAGAATGATCTCTAATGAGAGGGAAGTAAGATTTGGGGAGTTGTTGTCCCGAAACAGATTTCTATCCTCCACCAAAAATATTCGTGAGGAGTCTCTGTAACTCGGATTGAGCTCACAATTTACGAACAAATCCCCCAGTATGTTAGCTAACTTTCGTTAGTTTAACACTTTTTGATTTTAGCAACATAAGATCTTCGAAAAAATCGTTTTCTACCTGCTGGTCTGTTTTGACAGATTTCTGCCATTATTTGCATTTGCTTCTTATTGATTCCTTTTTTAGTTATCTTTAGGTGAATTGAGCTTTTTGAAGGAGTTACTACATTAGCTTGTGTTTTTAGTGAAAAGCCTTGCTGTTCCAAAGCTTTGTCAGGGGTCTAATATCTTTTGAATACACTAATGTTGCTACTGAAGATTGTGTGAAGTTTTGTATGAAGGAAAAATTTCAGGTGAAGAGAGAGAATGATGCAATGAGATGAAGAATGGAAAAAATCTCAAGCTTGGGGATGCCACCATGGTGTAACCCCAAGAAATATCCAAGAGGTACAAGCGTCAACTCACTAGCCAGCTGGATCATCTGATTGAGATCTATCTAATGGTTATCCTGCAGGCGCTTCAACGTATGTCGGAGCAACGTACCCCTTTCCAACCAATCAATGAAGGCAGACATGGTGGTCTGTGAGTACACTCCTGTGCAGAAATTCTTCATATCCAGCCAGCGGGAGAGGTAGACACGAGATGAGTTTTCTTTCTCCTACACGCACCGCTGTAGGTCGCCAACAATACATGGACGTTTGTACGTACCCTCGAAGTTCTTGGTGAACGCTTCTTGCATGTACAGCCAGTTGCAGATAGATTTCTCCGGCAAGTCATCGATCCATTGTCTTTTCGTGCCCGCCAGCATCAATGGGAGGTACTTGACGGCAACATTGGGGTTTCCCCCGGCGATCTCCACCGCGTTACCGTAATCCTGCAGCCATGTAGCTTGCTTGGCGGTGCCGTCATAGGGCTTGATGGTCTTGTCAATCCGGAAACCCTTGGGGTAAGCTGCGGTCCGTATTACAGGTCCAAAGCAGCATGGTCCCAGGTATGCTCCATCCCGGGCCTCGTGGATCTTGTCCAGACATGATCGTGCGTCATATGGCTCTGGGCTTCTTTTCTTCTTTTTGCCATCAGGGGATGGGCTGCGTGAACGACGCGGGCCTCCTCGAGCCATGGTGGCTACTAGGAGGTGATAGAGGTGGAGGTGGAGGTGGGTTAGCCTTCTTGCTGTTACCCTCCTGCGACGCCTCACGCTTGTCGCGATTGCTCTTCGGACGCGGAGAGTCATGGCACGACCTGCTCTTGTGTCCTTGGCTGCGCTCCCCATCATGACGGGCCTGCTTTGCGTTGTCGCGGATGATGATGCCGCGTTGCTTAGGTGGAGGCATGTAAGTGCGATGGTGAGCCTTGGGGTCTTCACGATGTCGGGGAGAGCGGGACGATGGAGATGGGCGACGAGGTTGAGCCTTGCCTCCATGGTCGGAGGATATGGGGATAACATCTTTCCTGTTGCACGCATCCCTCCGTCTTCGTTCTGACGAACCCGTCTGGGACCCGACATCAAGAGGAGATCTGTCCCTTGGCAGCTTATGCTGGCTAGACTGGCAAAACTCTGAGTAAGACTCAAGCCTCTGAGAGGTGGCCTTTTCCTGTTGTTTCACCGCCTTGGCCACTAGGTCATAGACCTGGTTGACCGCTTTGGGCGATCTATCCTGCTCTAGAAGGGTCTTGGCGACGGCGAGGTTGAGGAGAGGAGTGGGCATCACATGCCTGCCTTCACTGTCAATGTATGGCTTGGCCTGTGCCGGCTTCGAGGGAGCCCATCCTAGGTTTCGTCGTACGCCAAGATCATTGATGACGCGAGCCGGAGCTTTCTTGGCATTCTGCTGTTGTAGCAGAGTCTTGTACTCGGCCTTCATTGCTCTAGCTTTCTCTATTGAGTTCTGCGCGTTGGCCAGATCTCGATCTAGCTTTGCACCTTGCTCCGCGATGGCCTGCACTTCCTCCAGTAGCTGCTGGCGCTTCTCGTCAAGCTAGACTACATTGCGAATATGAGCCACGGTCATAGGCTCGACGAGGATATTGCCGTACATCACTCTATCAGCTGGAGTGACTTGGGCCGCAGCAGACATAGACGCTGGAGGCGGCGGGTTTGTGGTGTTGTTGTTGCTCGGACCGGTGCCGAGTTCCTGCGGTAGCTGCACTGGGTTAGGCGGAGGGGGCATGACCTTTGCGCGATCATTGTCGGCGGCAACAGGTGGTCCCTTCCCTTTGCCTAGCGCTGTAGGCGGAGCTCGTCCAGGCTGATCTTCATCCATCACCGTCCCAATGGCGACAAACACTTCTCGGGACGTGATGGCGTTGTTGGCCTGCTCGTCGCGCTTGTAATCCTCCTCCATCTCCTGCATGGCAGAGTCTAGCTCCTCCGGGTTGAAGTCTATCTCCTCCGAATCTGCACCGATGTCGGCGTAGAGCGCGTCAAGCACGGAGTCGGAGGGTGCCAGGGCTTCCTCGATGACGGGGAGTGGAGGTTCGATAGCAGCGACGATGACTGGAGGTGGTGGCACAGCTGCGGCGATGACGACCGGAGGTGGTGGTGGCAGTGGATGAGGCGGAGGGGCTCCGTCAAGGAGCACAAGAGCTGTCTGAGCTGCCTCCTCAGCCTCCACGTAGTTTTTGACGGTATTCACCATGCTTTCGAAAGTGAGGCGTCCTGAAGCCTGCTATCGTCTTAGCGTATGCCGGAGAAGCGTACCTTGCTCTAGTCCTTCCACAAAGTGATACATAGCATCATCATTGGGGTAATGAGCCAGTTCGGACCGTATACGGAGCCATCTGGCAAGGTAATCGCGGGGGTTTTCGCCCTCTCTCTCTGAATGCAGCGCGCCAGATCGAAGATGGTAACCACTCCGGCAAACTTTGATCTCTGCTGTTCAGACGCACAGGCGTAGCCGGCGGACTTGCAGCGATCTTCCACCGTTATATACAGCACAGGGGCGGTTTGGGTGGGCCTTCAATTTTTCTGATCTTTGTCGGCAAGCTCCAAGGAGAGATCCGACATCGATCCTTCCGCGAACGTATCCTTCCCGTAGATGGTCCGTGCGGGTCATGATTCTCCTCCGACTCCTAGGGAACTAGTGCCCGAGTCGGTTTCGCCGATGAAGAGGTGTATATCTCCGATGGGGACGATCGAGCATCGCGTAGGGTTCGTCTTCACCGGGATCCGGAACTCATCTGGAGGGACGATCGAAACATTGCCGGAGAAGAGAACGCGACCGATGGCTACGGTTTCGCCGATTCCCACAAAGATCTTGGTCCTCACCCGCTGAGGAGCCTGAAGCGCCTCTTGCCCCATGGTGGGCGCCAACTGTCGTGGTATTGCCGACGAGTACGCCATGGAGGGGTCCTCACAGTGCGTGTTTAGAGACGTGGGGAAAGGCGGACGGTTGACGGGTACGAGGTTACACAGCTTACCTAGGTTCAGATCCCACAACGGTGGCAGAATCCTACTCCTACTATAAATCACTATAATGGCAATACGCCGAGTTACAAGGATTGGTTCACTGTGCGAGGTGTATGCTATCAATACTAGGTTGTGCCCTAAAGGCTCCCATAGGCCCGACTTATATAGTCGCCAGGTCCTAGGGTTACAGGGAAAATTCCTAGCCGGATAGGTTACGGAGTCCTACACTGCTTACAACTAGTCTAGCGTGTCTTGTACTCCAAGGTTCCGGGTACATCGGTGACTCCTCTGTAGCCTTCCTTTATTCGGCATGAGCTTCCCTTCTGTATCCATCTAACTAGGCCGCCCAGCAGGCCATGGGCCATGCTACCAACTGTGGGCCACCCGGGTTATCCGGATAGGAGACATGCTATGAGGATACCCATATAGCATATCCCCAACACGTATCACATCCCCAAGCTTAACTCCTGCTCGTCCTCGAGTAGGTAAGTGATAAAAAGAATAATTTTTGAGGTGACATGCACCATCACAATCTTGATAAAAATATTGTAAAGAATTGATAGCTGGGATCAAAGTACTCTAAACATGAGCATGAAAGATGTAGTTCTAACAATAAGACATAGCAACTAAGTTGTAACATGAAAAGGTACAAACAAAAGATCATGAATAACAATGCATTGAAAGACATTTGTTTGTTTCACATATAGAAAACATAGCATGAGTGGTATTCAGCTTGTCCTCATGGAATAGCAAAACATAAATGCATAGGACACCTTCAAAGTTCATAAGGGTGACTATATAGAAATAATTTAAGAACAAGCAATACCATGATTATGAATCAATCAATAAGTTTTGGGACAATGCACATTGAACTAAGAATGACAACTATGCTCTCTTAATTGGTGAATAAAGATCGAAGATGGAGACTCAACATAAAAGTAAAAAAGAAAGGCCCTTCATAGAGGGAAGCAGGGATTTCAATTTTCATAAAGAGATTCCAAAAATTATGGTACTTATTAGCTTTCAGCTCTCATTGCCCCTATCATAACCATCTTGAAGTTATTAAGGTTAAAGTGACACAAATATGAAGTATATGCTTGACAGATCATAAGTTGAAAATCTCATGTCCCTTGAGTACGAGGGTCGTTCCTCACGCTACTCAACATTACTCATAAGCAAGTTCTTGTCATTGTAAGTATATGTGTATCATAGAGAACCGCCAATGGGGTACCCCTTGCCCCATGACACAGGATCTATCCCATATCAAAATGACAAGGCAATAGACAATCATCTCAGCGATCTTTTTATTTACCATGAGTATGGTGCTTTTTTTGTCTTTTTTTTCTAAATATGCTTCATAGATTGCTCATTATGGTTATGCTGCAAGTTTCCACCATGATTAGGCATGGCTTAGGCTAGCCGCCCAGGCGTTTCTCTAACACATATACAATACTCCATGGACTTACAAGCTCCCCTTTTATTTCACACCACCGACATCCATAAACAAAAGATCATGATATCAAGTGGATAGATATTTACAAGTGTTGAAAGTGTTCCCCATGACAGCATGGTTCTGCTAACTCCCAACTTATAATTTGCAATCATATAAGCAACATAGATGGGCACAATGGTTCAAGTTTATTAAGTGCAAGAAAGTAAAGTGTGCCATCAAGTTTGTGAGAGTTTTAGTCACTAATTTTCACATAACAAGTTTAATTTAGAAGATAAATAAACACATGAATATACTTGGAATGGTGTAACACACCATGCATAGGAATTTATAGTGGACTCTTTGGAATAACTTGGTTTTTTGCAAGTTGGACGCACGAGTAGAGCTCATACTCGGTACAAGTGGAGGCTAGCAAAAGACTGGGAGCGACCAACTAAGAGAGCAATAATGGCCATAATCATGCAAAGCGACAAAATATTATTAATTAAAGCATAAAGTGATATCACAAGTCAAATACTAAATGATCATAGAGGCTAAGGTGACTGGTTTATAGTCTTAACATGGTGTAAGCATGTGCCAAGTCAACCCAAATAAAGCATCAAAGGAGAATACCACAATATTATGCTTTTGTATGCTAAAACAACGCATGATTATTTCAAGCCACATTAAGCAATATCAATTGTTTGGATCAAGTCATGCTACAACAATAATCACTAAGAATAAGGTCAAAGCAACATCTAACATGACATGATAAAGTCTAGGCCACGGTCAAAACAAGCTTCCTTTTGTACCACTGTAAGCATGAAACTTTCTACTCTTTTCCAACACCAATCAACTTATTTTGAAACAAAATAAGAATGTGGGGGTACAACTAATTTATTGCAGCAAACCAAACAAAACATAACTAAAAACAAAAACAAAGACGCTCCAAAAACAACACAATAGTGCATGAATTAATAAAAATAAAGTGTCTAGAAAGAAAACCTGAGATTTTTATTGATGAAGAAGGGGATGCCTTGGGCATCCCCAAGCTTTGACGCTTGTACCTCATAAATATTTATTGGGGTGACATGGGTGGCATCCCCAAGCTTGAGATTTTGTCCATTCTTCATCTCATCACATCATTCTTCCCCTACGCTTGAAAATTTCTTTCATACAAAACTTCACACAATCTTCATTAGCAACATTAGTGTATTCAAGATAATAAGCCCTTGGGTTTAGTTTCAACACAAGTAAACTTCCATTAAAACACAAGATACTATAGTAATTCCTTTTAAAATCTCAAGTGATCAAAGAGAACTCAAAACAAACCGATTAAGAGGCAAATGTAAATAGTGACAGAAATCTATCAAAACGGACTAGCAGGTAAAGACCGATTTTTTCGAAGACCTTATGTTGCTCAAGTCGAAAAGTGCTAAACTAACTAATGTTAGATAATAACCTGGGGCGTATGCACAGAAAATTACAGCTCAATCCGACATACCTAGATTTTTCATGATTTTTTTATAGTGAAGCACAAAAATCTATTTCGGGACAGCAACTTCCCCAAATCTTACTTCTCTCTCATTAGGGGTTATTCTTGGCACAAAAACCACACAAAAATGATAAGGAGAGGTTATTACAGAGGCAATAAATTCCAAGACTCAACAAAAGAAAAACTTACTGAAAATAAAAACAATTCGGTTATCTCCCAATAGTGCTTTTCTTTAACGCCTTTCAGCTAGGCATAGGAAGGAAAAAACAAGTATTTTAGAATTAAGAAGCATTAAGATCAATACCGGAAATTTCTTCAAGGAGGCAAGGTATCTCATCCAAATAAGTTCTAGAGGATCCTCTCTCAATACTCTTGGGTTCACTATTTTCATCAAACGGGTTTTTAGGGACAATCCAATCAAAATTATTTTCTAAGGCTTCATGCATTCCTACAAGTTGAAAAGGTATTGGTATTTTAATTTCCTCTCCATTTTTGGGTTTGGTTTTGTCCAACTTTTCTAGTGTACCCATAACATCTACACATGAGCCTAGCATATTAAAATGATCAAAGACCTTTCTAGCTTGAATTCTTTTAGCAAAGTTTCCAAAATAAAATCTCTCTTTTCAGTATCCTCAATATATTTAAGTTTAATAAACATTACATGCATCATGGGGTTAATGTTAACAAACCTAGCCTCCAACATGTGAACTAAAGAAGCTGCATCAATTTCATAATTTGGAGCAAGTTCTGCTAAGGATCTATCCTCAATATCCTCATGCTTGCTAACATGATTAAAGAATTCTTCAATATTATCTTTCCCAACTATAGAGCCACTACCTATTGAAAGGTCTTTCAGGGTGAACTTAGGGATCAACATGGTGAGCTAAAAACAGGGTAACAAAATAACAACTAAAGAGGGAACTAATTTTTTTGTTTTTGATAAAAAGAAGCAGAGCAGCACAACTAAATTTTGTGTATTTTTGATAAAAATAAACAAGCAAAACAAATAAAAATATACTAAGAAAAACAAAAACAAAAACAAAGTAAAGAGATTGGTTGTGAGAGACTCCCCTTGCAAGAATCTTCTTTCTCGCTGAAAAGTGATTGACGGGGAGGAAGAGATCGAAGCTGTCCTTATCTACCCGGCAACGGCGCCAGAAAAGTGCTTGATGGCTCAGATGTGTAGAGCTTGTTGGGAACCCCAAGAGGAAGGTATGATGAGCACATCAGAAAGTTTCCCTCAGTTATGAAACCAAGGTTATCGAACCAGTAGGAGTAAGGAAACAACTCCATGGTGTTGCTAGCAACTTGGAACCTGCACAACACAACCACAATACTTTGCCCCAACTTATAGTGAGGTTGTCAATCTCACCGGTTTGCTGAAAACAAAGGATTAAATGTGTAGTGTGGAAGACAGTAATTGCTTGTAGTAATTGCAGAAGGTAAACAGTAAATGGTAAACAGTAGATGGTATATCAATGATAAGGAATGGACCGGGGTCCACAGTTCACTAGAGGTGTTCTCCATAAGATAAATAACATGCTGGGTGAACAAATTACAGCGGGGCAATTGATAGATTGAAAATGCATAACAATGCATATACTAGACATCTTGATCTCTACGAGATTTGTTTGGGAATTAAAAAAATAATACATAGACCATAATCCAACTGCATCTATGACTAATAGTCCACCTTCAGGTTATCATCCGAACCCCTTCCAGCATTAAGTTGCAAGCAACAGATAATTGCATTAAACAAAGTGTGTAAAGTAAACAATACAATTTCCCTTGGACAAAGGACTGTTGTTTTCTCCCTAGTAGCAACAACACATCTACAACCTTATAGATTTCTGTCACTTCCCCAAATTACTAGAGGCATGAACCTACTATCGAGCATAAATACTCCCTCTTGGAGTTACAAGCATCTACTTGGCCAAAGTATCTACTAGCAATGGAGAGCATGAAAGATCACAAATAACATAGACATGATAGAATCAATAATCAATCTG
The DNA here is from genome assembly GCA_916181665.1 of Avena sativa. Taxonomy (NCBI): domain Eukaryota; kingdom Viridiplantae; phylum Streptophyta; class Magnoliopsida; order Poales; family Poaceae; genus Avena; species Avena sativa. The sequence continues at coordinate 88,244,192 of OV702284.1, forward strand.
ACATAGTACTCAATATCCATCGGATCCCCGCAAACACAACATGTAGAATTACAAATAGATGATCTTGATCATGAACGGAGCTCACAAGATCTAAACATGATAGCACAAAAAAGGAGAAACAACCATCTAGCTACTGTATGGACCCATAGTCCAAGGGTTAACTACTCACCCATCACTCGGGAGGATGGCATGGTGGTGAAGAAGGCCTCCGGGATGATCTCTCCCCTCCAGCAGGGTGCCAGGAAGAGATTCAGATCCCCCCCCCCCGACCTAGGGATGATGGTGGCGGCGGCTAAGGACTCTTTCGTGGATTTCTAATCGGGTGCTTAGGGTTTCTTACTTGGGGTGTTTATATAGGCGAAGGGGCAAGGTAGGTTGAGGGCTAGGGGCCACACCATGCCCTAGCGCGGCCTAGGGTGGGCCCGCGCCAGGGGTTGGTGCAGCCGCCCTATGGCGCCTCTTCGTACCCCCTTTTGACACCGTCTTTGCTCCGATAAAATATTGACTTTAGCTTTTGTTCCATCGAATTCCAAGAATATTTCCTTACTAGATTTTGTGAAACCAAAAACAGCAAAAAATAGGTAACTGACACTACGACATCTTGTCAATAGGTTAGTTCCAGAAAATGTATAAAAATACCTCAAAGTGTAGACAAAACATAAGAAAGTTGATACAAAACAAGCATGGAGCATCAAAAACTATAGATACGTTTACGACGTATCAATCGCCTACTGGAAGATACTTCAGGAAGATCTCCAATACAACGACCTGCTCCAAGCATCAACTCAAAAATTGTCAGAGGAACAGAAGATAGACCTACTCAAAAAATCATCAAGCGTCGACTCAATCCTTCCAGTACCGAAGAAAGACAAGAGTAGCAAAGGACCCACCTAAAGGACCTTCGACTTCTCTAACCCGTCAGATCTACCCCGTCTGGAAGATACACAAAATTTGGACGCTCCTATAAGCTAAGTAGAAACAAATGTAATATACCATCCTAGTAAGACAGAGTTTGCGTACTTCATCTAAAGATTTCAACCTCAGGTGGAAGATCTCGATCTTCACCGTGCAACTCCAAGAAAGAAGGTCTGCATCTTCTCTAACCACCTTTAATATCACTCTAAGGGGGAACTCAAACAGATTAACCCTACACCAGATGACACTTACCAAAGCCTCGACGCAACTCATAAATCAACCCCTGAAGATGCAGCTCGCGATGAAGTCTTCTAAGGAGGCACTCATAAATATCAAGATCAGTTAAGCCTCATCAACAACAATCGATACCCCCTAGATAACCTAATTTAACACTAAGGAGAAAAGACTACGTCTTTTCCACAAAAATAGAATAACCCTCCGCCAGAAGCACCCTTAGGAGTTTTGACCCTAGTCGTTGAATAGGTTACGATAAACCCCTAAGGAAAACATCGTGGGTCCTGATAGAGAAGACAAAAAGATGAAGATTCTATCCTTATAGGAGTGCTTTGCGAGATTCAAGTTAGAAGAATCGCCCAGCCTAAGACCTCGAGATATCGAGTCCAAAAGGAAAATAAGATCATCCCTCGCAACCAGGTCTGAAGACCTCTCAAATCTCCGTTCATCCAAGAAGACTGAAGTTCAAACTTCTTGACAGAGTAACCACTTTCGAAGACGAAGCCCATAAGTTAGCACAATAGTGATCCATGGTAATACCCGACTCAAAATCCCCTAAACCTATCACTCTCTAATATCGGGATGATATTCTTTTAAGGGGGAAAGGTCTGTAACATCCCAATTTTAGAAACCCTAATTTATTGTCTAGAATGCAAAAATTAGGGGGAATAAAAACTTTTTCTTGTTTAATGATGCAATGTTTTATTTCTTGATTGTTTATGCTCATGCATCTTAATGTGTAGTAGATGATATAATCCCCATCTCAACCTCATTATACAAAAGCTATTTAACAAAATTGTCTCATTTTACATATCCTCAAATGTTCTGACAATTCAAAACCTGAGCCAAGATGCCTTTGTAACTGCAACTATTTATTAGATTATATGTAAAAAAACTATGGAGATCTATCATATATAATCTCCTTTTGTTTCAAGACAAAACTTCGACTACCCTTACCTCTGAGTTTTCAAAAAACTTATATAAAATCTTCTTAACTCTTCTCTTGGTTGAAGTACCAGGAGACTCTTATCTTACTTCAAAACCCAACCTTTTAAAAATACCTAGCCTTACCCCAAGATAGGCTTGATGGTAATACCAATAGTAGTTTAAGTTGTTTGTTAAGATGAATTTTCTTGATTAGCTGTCTGATGAATTTCCTTGATCTGTTGTCTGATGAACTGCCTTGATTTGATGATGAGTTGATTTCTTAAGAGTACCATGAGCCACCCTAGGAGATTATACTTTAGGATGAAGCTAAATCAATAATACAAACCCTAAGCAAGTTCTCTAATCTTGATCTGATATCTAGTCACCAGGGTGACCATCTCCTCTCTTAACTAGATCAATCTAGGGTTAATCCCTTATGATAGTTTACAACTCAATAAAGACCAAATCTATGCTTGGATCCTTTCTACTCAATAAACACTTCAACGGCATCCCCTTGATAATGAGTTTGGAACCTTGCCTCTTCTAAAAAATCATCTCATCTTGTATTTAGTCAGAAACCCTAAATCTGCCAAAATGGTTGTCTGGAACTACTATCAATATCACATCTTTGAGTCCTTGCATTTCTCAACCCATGTATGTTTTTGGAAATGCACCTGAACCATATTGTAGACCATCTTAAGAAATATTAAACCCTACTCTTCACCTTGACCAAATCACCCTTTGAACCACTTGTTCTTGATGGTTTTGTAGGCAAGAAAATAACCTTTTCTACAAATCTTATCATCATGCCTACTTTGACAGAAGCTCACATCCACATGGTATCTTATATTGACAAACTCTTTGCATGGTTGTTAAATACTAAACTTGGTATATAAATCCACACTTCCCTTGTTTCAATTGGAGCCTTGTTCTTCTTAAACCCAGAAGGTTTTTTAGGCTAAATGATGATCTGTTATGGTACCCTTAATTTCAACAAAGTTTGGCATCACTCCTAGAAGCCCTCAAACATGATCAATCTCAAATCTCTATACCATTCTTATCTAAACAACTTGGTATATCTATCCATCTATCCCATGACCCAAGGGGAGCTCTGAGCTCCTTAATCTAACAAGATTTTGTTGGTAAAAAAATATTTCAGACCTAGATCACTCATCTCTTGATTTCTTTCAAAATTAAGCTTGATTTGAAAAACCCAAGGTTGAAAATGATGGATACACTATTCTGAAATCATCTACCTTGGATACAAAAATTTATCAAATATTTTCCATAATTATTTTGGCCCTAAAACTATTTATTTCCACTCTTTTACAAAATCCTCAAAACTCCCTCTATTGAAGAAACTTTCTTTTTCTCCAAAACAATTCTTCAAATATTGGCTCATTTGAGGCCTAAGTATTTATCCCTATCTTCCCACTTCAAAAACATAATTCCTTTTTCCATTTTTCTTAAATAGCAAAAATGAGAAATAATTGTTTTAAAATACTTCTTATTTTCATTAAATCTTGAGAAAAATTCTCCAATATGTAAAAAGTTATTTGGGACCATCTCAAATAAAAAAACCCTTTGTCCAATGCAAAAATGTCAAATCAACTTTTGAAAATCACTCCAGCACTTTTTGAATAAATGATTTTAAGTGAACTAAAAATCATCTAAAAATTCCAAATAATCAGAGGAGGTATCTCTTGGCTATACCCTTTCACCAGAACCATTTCCTCATCTTGAAAAGATAAAAATGAGGACTTTCTTCATAACCACCCATCCTGTTAATTTAGATCATAACACAAAAACACTAATCAAATCACTTCCAACCCTCATCCAACCTTGTCCAGCACTCTTCCACAGCAACCACACCCCTCCTGCTCGATCTACACTATATCTTGGCACTGTTCACCCTTGTCTTATAGCTTTTGGAGAGAAGAGGAGAGAAAGGTGTGGCCACAAAAGCTTGCCTTGTAAATATCTTCAACCCCAAGTATGGCAGCCACCCCTCTGCCCTTCCAGGACCCACACTCCACCTCTCCACCGCCCATCTTGACCAATGCCTTGGCCACCTCCCTCCCTCCAAGCTCCCATGCACCATGGACATCTTCCCCCTCAGTTTTAAGACCCCGAGCCACTCTCACTCCACCTCCATTGCACTCCCTTTCCTCGCCTCTCTCGCCCCTCCAGAGCCCCACTACTCTCTCCCTCTCTGCTGCCAAGGAGGAAACTCCATTTTTGTCCTCGGTCGTGATCCAGCCCTGTGCCCTATCCTCCCCTCTTACCCCCTGTATGTCATCATATCGTGACTCTCTCCTCCTACAGAGTCTAATACTGCTCTCCTTTTTGCTCTAGGACGACCCAGGAGCCCTCCTCAGTGAGCACCGAAGCGAGCGCCGCCCATGCAGATGCGTGTGACGCCCTCCAACATCGAACCCCATCTTGTGGCCCATCTGCGAGGTCATCGCCATGTATCAGTTCACCTCCGCCAGATCTCTGGCACCCTCGAGCCCTGGTAAGCCCCGCCATTCATCTCTGGCCCTCGCTAGGGTTTCCCCTCGCCGCCGATGTGCCTAGGGAGGATGACGACCACGAGTCGCGGATCGCCCTCTAATCCAACGGCCATCATCTCCCCATACCCCTTCGTCCTCTAGTGCCACCGATGGCCGGGCCCCTCCCTTCCGGTTAAAACTGCGCCGTCGCGCTCGCATCCAGCATGGGTGGGCCGATTCTCCCCACAGCGGCCATTCCCCTCTAGATCCAGCCCTACTATGGACATTTCTTGTTCTTTTCCTTTTTCTTTGATAGATATGTTCATAGCTGCTGGTTTTAAATAAAACAAAATTGAAAAAGGACAACGAATGTCTAGATATAAAAACCCACATGAACCTGTGTTTTTTCTCAAACATGCAGAGCAAGCTTTGTCCCAAAATAAGATTCAGCCATTTTATAATAATTCATTTACCAACTTGTATCAATTACACTAAATAAATCCTCCAGGGAGTTTTACAACTCCAAATAGGATGAAACATTTTTGTACTACAAGGTATCTATGATAACTTGCATGCCACTTTGGCCATACCCTAATTTGCTTCCTAGTTTTCCAATAGCAAATATAACAAAAAAAACTTGTTTCTGTCTTTAGGAATTTCTTTAGGACAAACCAAAAATGGTGTTGACCTAATTGGTACTACAAGGCCTACGAATCCCAGGAGACCCAGATTAATTGAGCCCTGGTTCGTTTATAGTGAATAAAACTATTCTATGTATGGTTGTATCACTAATAAAATCACTCTAGTAGTTCTAGATCACCTAAATTAGTAATTCCAATTTCTATAGAAAGGTAATTTATATACCTAGCATGTGCCCCTGGATTCATATCAAAATCCCATGAATATTAAATCTAGTGAAAAAGGAAAATACCTTCCAGAACTAACTTTGGTATTTTCCCAAGGGCATTCTGTTAAATATTTTGAAATGATTACAACTCTTGCGGAACCAGTACATCAAACCCTACCTAAATCTAAGAGGAAATAATTTTTGGAACAACAGATCTTTTCTAGTGAATTATTTCCAAAAACTAGAGCTTTATCATTAGAAAAGTCATAGTAAATCAAAGGAAATTGCTAAAATAGTGAAACCACTTTTGTTGGCTTTGTTGATTCATTACCTATCTGATTATATCATTTTTATATTGATATTATACATACCAAAGACTTAGTTAAAACCCATCACTTAGGTGGTATCTGACAACTAAATCATAAAGGCAAATCCACAAATATAACTAGAGCATTTCTCATGCTTCCAAGACGCAAACCCCGAAACCTATTGAAGTAGATGTTGCCTTGTTTACTTGATTTATGGAATGCATGGTTCTTGTAGGCTTTGTGTTGATTTTTCCTTTTTTCTTACTTACATGGGTGATCCTCGATGACGATAGTTGTGATTGTGTTGACGATGATAAGAAGGGATTATATCATTATTTAGGTATTCTAAGAAGTCTAGAGACATTTTTTCCATATTTACGATCATAGCCAAGCCACCTTCTTTCTAATAAGCCTTGTGCTACTATTTTAATTACAAATGTTTTATTTACTGGTGTATACAAAATGCATGGTTTTACTTATGATGATAATTTTTGGTGGTGGCTTGGATCCTCCAAGTCATAACCCTTATTGTACTACTAATTACAACCCCTTGATGACACCGACCTGTCCCTATTTGGTTAGTGGTGTATAGTACCACACCCCCTTGGAGACCCCATTTTAGCCAAAGCAAGACTATAAGTTGGGAAGACCCTGGAAAAAGTTTTACAAAAATGTTTTATGAGAAAAACGTTGGTGAGGCTTGACCTACCAAGATATGTTTGAGAAAGAAAAATGTTTTCGCTTCACAAATGAGGCTGAAGTGGAGAAGGAGAAAATGTTTATGAAAACGCACCCGTTTCTTGGCAGTTTGCTAGAACAATTAACCCGTGCAACCACATTACTCCTATATGGGAAGGGGCTAGACTCTAAGTTTGTTTACTCTGGTATGAGTTGCCTCACAACTACTACAGGGGATGTCTATCCCTAGAGGCTGGGTCTTCTCTGGTAAAACGGTCCCTGCAGAGCATCGACCGGGAGAAGAAAGGAATTGTCTACAGGCAGCCAGGCATTACTATGAGCCCTTCATTGAAAGCGAAAACTTTGTGTAGTGAAAAAGGCGCTCTGATTGGTCCTTTTTACTAGACGTCACAGTCTTGAGGGGGACAACTCATATGGTTGATGGCGTGTTGTCAACGCCTCGTTGGGAGACCCCAAGAGCAAGGTGTGATGAGCACAGCAGCACGTTTTCCCTTAGTAAGAAACTGAGGTTATCGAACTAGTAGGAGGAAGGAAACGACTCAAAGGTGTTGCTAGCAACTTGGATACCTGCATAACACAAACTCAAGACTTTTCCCTAACGAACAGCGAGGTTGTCAATCTCACTGGTTTGCTGTAACAAAGGATTAACTGTATGGTGTGGAAGGTAATGGTGGTTTGCAACAAGTAACAGCGGAAGATGTATCAATGGTAAAGATTGGACCAGGGTCCATAGTTCACTAGATGTGTTCTCCTTAGATAAAAAAACATGGCATGTTGGGTAAACAAATTACAACAGGGCAATTGACAAGACTGAGCAAGGCATAACAATGAAATACTAGACATCATGATCCTATGAGATTCGATTGGGCAACCGCCCTGGGGGGAAATCCGCCCCCCAGGACGGAAACTCCGAGGAAAACTCCGCCCCCTATACAGAGAGTGACGCAGCCTTGTCTTGAAGAAATTTCCTGAGGGGGCGGATTATCCGCCCCCCTTAGGGGCGGACTATCCGCCCTAGGGAGAAAATCCGCCCCAGGGCCGGAAAGTCCGTGGGAAAATCCACCCCCCATATAGAGAGCGACGCAGGCCTTGGCTTGAAGAAAATCCTCGAGGGGGCAGACTATCCGCCCCCAGGGGGTGGACTATCCGGCCAGGCCGGAAAATCAGGCCAAAAACTCCGCCCCCTCTCTGGGGGTTGCGCACTCCTGGAAAAGGGTTGGGGCAGATTATCCGCCCCCCAAGAGCAGTTTCCTTTCCTTTTTAGTGTACAGATCTGTAGCACTTCAACACACATTAAATAATCCTTGATATTGTTATCTAACACGCAAAACACTAGGGATTATGAAATGTTCTTTCACCGATCTAGGGACGATGGTGGCGGCGGTTATAGACAGTTTCATGGAATTATGATCAGGTACTTTGGGTTTAGGTATCGGGGGCTTCTTATAGGCGAAGAGGGAGGCCGAGGGGGTGCCCGAGGCAGCTGCACCTCCCCAGGCGCGGGGTGGGCCCACCCGTGCGGCCAGGGGTGTGGCCCCCTCGAGGCCCTCCTCCGTCTCGTCTTCTGGCTCCGTGTTCCCCACGGTAAAATATTGACTTTGGCTTTTGTCCCGTCCAATTCCGAGAATATTGATTTTCTGCCTTTCTCGAACCAAAAACAAAAGAAAAGAGGCAACTGGCACTGTGGCATCTTGTTAATAGGTTAGTACCAGAAAACAAATAAAAACACCTCAAAGTGTAGACAAAGCAAAGCAAAGTAGATACTAAACAAGCATGGAACATCAAAAATTATAGATATGTTTCCGGTGTATCAAGGATAGGCTCTTATACTAGAGGGGGCTCTGTCTTGACCTAGTACTTAGTGGGAAACCTCACCTGGGTACCAGCATTTGGAGGCTTATTGGCACCGGTGGATCCAGAAGGTAGATGGGCTACTAAGGTAAAGCCTCGCCATGGTCTTGTTTGTAAAAGACTTGATCGTGGATTGTGGGTATAGTGTACAAACTATCAAGAGTAATCAATCGGATCGATCAGTCGTGTTCATAGAAAAAGAACAACTTTGAGCATCTAAAGGATGAACCCTCTGAAGGATTTCCTATCTCTCTTCAAACAAAATATTTTAAACCCTATGGCGTGTGTAATATCGCTAATAGGTGGGTTTTTGGAGACTTGGTGTGTCATATCTGAATGGTTTTGCAGCATAGTATATCAAAATTTTCTACGGATACAAATGGGGAAAGCCAAGATCTAATCTAGGAGATGCAAACAACGAGGGACATTAGATGAGATCTTCATACCCTTGAAGATTCGCCCAGCGGAACGTTCGACGGAACGTGGGTGATGTAGTCGTACTCGCTTCTCCTCCTCGGGATCCGATCCGATCTAACACCGCAAGTGGCGATGCACACGTGCAGCACCTCGACGTCTCCTCCTTCCTCGGTCCAGCAAGTATGGTGGAGAGACAGATTGGATCTACAACGCGACGGCGCGGTGCAAGTGGTGGAGAGTTCCTGCAGCAGGGCTTCGCCTACGTGCAGTCGGGAGGGAGAGAGAGAGGAGGGCAGCAGGGCGGCTAGGGTTGTGGAGGAGGTGTGGGGGGAGGGTGCGCCTCAGCCCTCTATATATAGAGGGGTGGGCGCCAGCCCTAGCCCCTCCCCCAAGCCCTAGGCCGGCGGCCAAGGAGGAAGGAGTGGGGGGCAAGTTTCCCCTCCCCCCTTCTAGAAGCTCCCCTAGGGTTTCCCCTTGGTTTGGCCGGCTGGGCCCAATGGGGCCTTGTGCCCCTGGCCCAATGCGGCCAGGGCACTCCCTCATAGGCCCATGCCCCCTCCCGGCAGGTGGGGCCACGTTGGTCCCCCTCCGGAAGGTTCTAGAAGCTTCCGGTACAATACCGATTAACCCGAAACAATTCCGAACTCCAAAAACTGCATTACCTTATATGAATCTTATTCTCCGGACCATTCCGGAACCTCTCGTGATGTCCTGGATCCCATCTGAGACTCCAAACAAAAACTCATAAACCAATTATCCAATCTATCCTAGCGTCGAGACACGTTAAGTGTGTGACCCTTCGGGTTCGAGAACATGCAGACATGATCTTATATCAATAATCAACAGCGGGGTCTGGAAACCCATATTGACTCCCACACATTCATCGACGATCATATCGGATGAACCACGATGCCAGGATTCAATCAATCCCATATATATATTCCCTTCGTCTCGCGATATTTTACTGGCCCGAGATTTGATCGTCGGTACTGTCATACCTAGTTCAATCTCGTTCACAGCAAGTACTTTACTCGTTCCGTAATCCGATATCACTTTGTGATTAACTCCTTAACCACATGCTTGCAAGCAGTGTTGATATCGATTACCGAGTGGGCCCGAAGTATATCTCTCCGACTTGGGAGGGACAAATCCCATCTCGATACATACAACCCAACAGGTACTTTCCGATCACCTGAGAGACACCTTTATGATCACCGTCTCATAGGATGACGTTTGATGACCTCAAAGCTTTCTTCCGATACCAGGGAGTTGTATTATCTCATGGTCTAAGGAATACAATATTTGACATAAGAAAAGCTTCACAAAGATGAACACGATGACACGATCTAATTGCTTCGCTTAGTTTGGGTCTGTCCATCATATCATTCTCCCAATGATATGATCTCATTATTAATTAACAACTCATGTCTATGGTTAGGAAACCTTAACCATCATTAATCAATGAGCTAGTCCATAGAGGCATACTAGGGACACGGTGTTGTTCACAAACCACACAAGTATTAAAGTTTTCGCTTAATACAATTCTAGCATGGAATATAAACTTTATCATGAAAAATAATTATAATAACAACATCTTTATTATTGCCTCTAGGGCATAATTCCAAAAGTCTCCCACTTGCACTAGAGTCAATAATCTAGTTTACATTTGGCAACAATCTCACACCCATGGCACTAAGGTGTTGATCATGTTTTGCACGTGGAAGAGGTTTAGTCAATGGATCAGCGACATTCAGATCTGTATGTACTTTGCTAATCTTCAGATCTCCATCTGCTATATAATCTCGGATTATATGAAACTTGCGGTTGATATGCTTGGTCTTTGGATGATATCTTGGTTCCTTAGCGAGTGCTATGGCGCCAGTGTTGTCACACAATATCTCTAGTGGGTCCAATGCACTTGGAACCACGCCAACCTCAGTGATGAAGTTCCTGATCCAAACTCCTTCACTTGACGCTTCTGCAGCAGCCATGTATTCCGCTTCTACTGTAGATCTCGCAATCACGCTTTTCTTGTAGGTTCTCCAGCTCACAGCTCCTCCATTCAAAATATAAACGTATCATGTCTAAGACTTAGAATCATCCTTGTCGGTGTCGAAACTAGCATCGACGTAACCCTTTACGACAAGCTGTTCATCACCTCCATAGACTAAGAACATTTCTTTAGTCCTATTTAGGTACTTTAGGATGTTCTTCACGGCTGTCCAGTGTTCCACTCCTGGATCACTTTGATATCTGCTCGTCAAACTAAGAGAATTGGACACATCCGGTCTAGTACACTGTAAGATCCCTCCTTTATAAAGGAAAAGGATCCCTGTGATTGCAATGCTAGTCCCTGGATCAATGCTAGCATCCACAGTTTAAGATAAAGTACAAAGATACAAAGGTCATTTATTACATCCATTCCAGAGATAAACATAGTCTTTACAACTCCAAGGCCACAGGCCTAATACAATAATTTGATTAAGTAAATAAACAAAAGTCTTCATCTTCATGTGCCACAGGCAAACATGTTGAGTGTAGACTCATGACACCTAATCCTCATCAGAGTAACCTGCAACATCACAAGTTACAGCCACAGTGGGTCAATACTTTGGAATAGTATTGGAAAGTGATACCTTAGTAAAATTTAGGTGGACTATATTACTATATGCAATTTGGCTAAGTGTAGCTTGGCTTGCTTTGCTCAAAATAGGTTTTGCCTATTAGTTGAAATCACTAAGTTTTTCTTTATCAAAACTGTTCCCAAGGAACCACCAATAGACATTGAGGTCCTTCATCCTTGTTCACCCACAAGTTTTTACCTAGAAATTGGGATGATGAGATTCTTGATAGCTTCCATGCCTTGATGCTCAAGTTGTCCATTGCCATGGACTTGGCTAAGTACTTAGATTTTTCCATCTGCAGAGGTTGTGCACTTTCCCCACCAGACTTGGTTTCACCAAGACAGGACCTTTCAGAAGCCTTTCCTTAGACCAAATGGACGCGTTCCAACCTATCATCCCACTACCACCAACTGTCCAAATGGCTAAGTTCTAGCAACTTATGTGATCCAGGCAGAGCCCATATTGCCAAGTGGCTGCACTAGAAGCTTCTTAACACTTGTCCTCTAAAATCTCTTTGTTCCTGGGTGGCTTACCACAAGTGAGATACACAAGGTAAACCATAAAAATGGGCCTTGTGTAACCACTCAACATAAACCAAACCTTCCATTCCACCCAGGTGTTTCATTAACTTAGTTGTTTTATTAGGAAAAACACAAGTCCAAAGACTTAGAAATATTTTCATCATAGCATGTATATTTCACCAACCCTTGTTTGCTACTAGCTAGGCTAAGCATGGCATAGATAGTAACTTAACTTAGAAATTCCCTAGCATTTCTACAACTACTAGGATTTCCCAACTTAGTATATAAGCAAAATAAAGCATGCAAGTCTAACAAGAATATTTCTAATGCTTAGTAGAAAACATAGGAATGATAATATTCATGAAGTACCACTTGCCTTGGTAGTTGGGAGAGTAGCACTCCTCACAATCACAATCACTACCACCAAAATCTACACAAAGATTGGTAGCAACAAATTACACACAAAACATATACAACCAAGAATATATGCATGCATGCAAGATGATCTATGATGATTTTTAAAATTCAACCAAGCAAGTAAACAGTACTGATTCACTAACAAGTTAAAAACTTGCCAAACAACAATAGTTGTTGCAGACGGAGTTGTTGCCGACGCTCTGGGCCTTCCTAGCATCAACCAGAGGCATCAATAGCTGCACAAGGACAAGACGAACCTAGTCGTATGCGAGAGAGGTCAAGGGGCGCGCAGTGCTTACCGCAATCGATCGCTGGAGTCGAGGTTGTCGTCGGGTGCTTGCAGCGTTGGATGAAGTCGACGACCTGGGCCAGTACAGGAAGAACTAGAGGTGTCAGTAGGAGCGCAAGGAGGCTGCGAAGCTGCTCGTATGAACCAGAGAGGAAGGTGCGCACGAGGTTTACCAGAATTGGTCGCCGGAGTAGGTTCTGTCTGCGGCGGCGCAAGGGCGAATACTGGCAGCCTGGTGGCGCTTCTGTCTGGCTTTGTTGGGGGAAATGGCCGCGAGGGGGAGGGGTTTAAGTAGGCAGAGCTGGGCGAGGAGTTACTCGCGGAATCAATGGAAATCAACGCGGCAGTGACTGCGGCGAGTAACGGCGGCGTGAGCGTCGGAGGCGCGCGTGATTGACGAAGACGACGACGGGGTCACGAGTCCACGTGTCAGCGAATAAAACAGAGAGGGGGTGGGGTCCTGGCGTCAGGGACTCTGTGGGTGCGTCTGCGAGTGGAAGAGAGAGAGGGGGAACTCGGGTGGGCTAGATGGGCTGCTTCTGTTGATGGGCTCAAACCCTGGCGCTGGCCTTTTTCCTTTTCTTTATTCCTTTTCTATTTCTGATTTGATTTTCTGGAATGATTTTCAAATGAATTCAAACTCTATTTGAATTCAAATCTTTTCAGGATTTTTGCAGTGTGCAATAGTCACAAATCTGGGCATAAAACCAAGTGGTCACTTTGAATTGGCTTGGTCATTTGAAATAAAATAGAATAAACAGTGACATAGCACTTGTTTTAAATTGGTTTTGAAATTGGTTTTCAAATTGTATTTGCTTTGAAATCTTGGTTTAAAACCTTAGCAAACTAGCAACACATTCTGAAAGCAATAATGCACAAGGTTTCGTTTCATGAACAACAATCTCTCATGAAGAGTTGCATTTGTTTCAAATGCTGATCTCATAAAATAATGAGCTCATATGCTCCTGTTTTGAAATGGTTTTCTGAAAATGAAACCCTAAATGATTATGGATGCATGGATGATATGCATGAGTTTGAAACATGATTTTGAGGATGTTACAAATCTAACCCCCCTTAAGGTGAATCTCGCCCTCGAGATTCGGATTGGCTAGCAAATAGGTGAGGGTGGTCTTTCCGAAGATCATCTTCTCTTTCCCATGTTGCTTCCTCTTCGGAATGATGATTCCACTGCACTTTGCAGAACTTGATAGTCTTAGTCCGTGTGACTCTTTCTGTAGTCTCAAGAATCTTGATAGGTCTCTCTTCATAAGTGAGATCACTTTCCAGTTGAACTTCCTCCAAAGGAATAGTATCCTTCAAAGAAGTTTCTTCCATTTCTGGATGGCATTTCTTAAGTTGACTCACATGAAACACATTATGAACAGCTGACAGAGATTCTGGCAGTTCTATTTCATAGGCAACTTCTCCTTTACAACTCAGAATCTTGAATGGTCCAACATATCTTGGTGCCAATTTTCCTTTGACTCCGAATCTCTTTACTCCACGAAGTGGTGACACTCTAAGATAAGCTCTATCACCGACTTCGTAGGTGACTTCTCTTCGCTTAGGATCTGCGTAGCTTTTCTGTCGGGACTGTGCTATCTTCAATCTGTCCTTAACCAACTTGACCTTCTCTTCGGCTTCTTTGATAAGATCTGGTCCGAATAAACTTCTTTCTCCCACACCATTCCATAACAATGGGGTGGTACACTTTCTTCCGTAGAGAAACTCAAATGGTGCCATCTCAATGCTGGCTTGATAGCTGTTGTTATAAGAAAATTCTGCGTAAGGCAGACTTTCATCCCAACTGGCTCCATAGTCTAAGGCACATGCCCTTAACATGTCTTCAAGAATCTGATTAGTCCTTTCTGTTTGTCCATCAGTTTGAGGATGAAAAGCAGTACTGAATTCCAACCTCGTTCCCAATGACTCATGTAACTGTCTCCAAAAATGGGAAGTGAATTGAGTTCCCCTATCAGACACAATACTCTTGGGCACTCCATGTAGACATACAATTCTACTCATGTAAATTCTGGCTAACTTAGCACTTGTATAGGTTGTCTTCACGGGTATGAAATGAGCCACTTTAGTTAGGCGATCCACTACTACCCAAATAGAATCATACCCTGACCGGGTCCTTGGTAATCCGGTAATAAAATCCATACCAATTTTGTCCCACTTCCAATCAGGAATGGGTAGTGGTTGAAGTAAACCTGCTGGTTTCTGATGTTCCGCCTTCACTCTACTACACACATCACACAAAGCAATATGTTCGGCGATGTCCTTCTTGAGATTATTCCACCAAAATCTTTCTTTCATGTCCATGTACATTTTGGTGTTACCCGGATGAATGGAATACGGTGAGTTGTGTGCTTCTTGCAAAATCAGTTTCCGAAGCTCCGGATCTTGTGGAACACAGATACGTTTCCCATGCCATAAAGTACCCTGTTCGTCTTCATGGAACCCTTTGGCTTTTCCTTTGCCAATCTTTTCTTTAATCTCTTCGATTTCTTTATCAATCTTCTGGGCTTCTTTGATCTTGTCCGACAGAGTGGGTTGAACATCCAAAGTCATGAGATGTCCTTCAGGCACAATCTCCAAACTGAGTTTTCTGAATTGGGCACACAAATCATCTAGCAATTCTCCTTTTGTAAGGCCATTCACAAAAACCTTACGACTTAGAGCATCTGCTACAACATTTTCTTTACCGGGGTGGTATTGCAAACTTAAGTCATAGTCCTTGATGAGTTCTAACCATCTTCTTTATCTCATATTAATTTCCTTCTGGGTGAAGATATACTTCAAACTCTTGTGATCGGTGAACACTTCACAACGCTTTCCCAAAAGATAGTGTCTCCATGTTTTTAATGCACGGACAATAGAGGCTAACTCTAAATCATGAGTAGGATAGTTCACTTCTGAGTTTTGAGTTGTCTCGAGGCATAAGCCACAACTTTACCGTCTTGCATAAGTACTGCACCCAAACCCTGATGAGATGCATCACAATATACTTGGAAATCTTTTTCCAAGTCTGGCAGACATAAGACTGGTGCTGTCACAAGTCTCTTCTTCAATTCCTGAAAGCTGAGTTCACAACCTTCAGACCAAGCAAACTTCTTGTCTTTCTTTAGTAATTCAGTCATAGGCTTAGCTACCTTGGAGAAATTTTCAATGAACCTTCTGTAGTAACCTGCTAAGCCAAGGAAACTACGGACTTCTTTCACGGACTTGGGAGATTCCCATTCAGTTACAGCTGAAACTTTAGCAGGATCAACTGCTACACCACTCATAACATGACCAAGAAATCCAACTTCATTCAACCAGAATTCGCACTTGCTGAATTTGGCATAAAGTTTATGTTCTCTTAATTTTTCAAGTATTAAACGCAAATGTCCTTCATGCTCTTCTTTGCTCTTGGAGTAGACTAAGATGTCATCGATGAAAACGACAACAAACTTGTCAAGGAATTCCATGAACACCTTGTTCATCATATTCATGAAGTATGCTGGAGCATTGGTCAAACCAAAAGGCATTATGGTATACTCATACAATCCATACCTTGTAGTGAAAGTTGTTTTAGGTATGTCTTGTTCTCTTATCTTGAGTTGAAAATAACCTGACCGGAGATCAATCTTTGAGAACACACATGCTCCTTCTAGTTGATCAAACAAGTCATTGATTCTAGGCAAAGGGTATTTGTTCTTAATAGTTACCTCATTGAGTGAGCGGTAATCTATGCATAACCTTTGACTTCTATCTTTCTTCTCCACGAACAAAACTGGGGCTCCCCAAGATGAAGAACATGGTTGAATAAATCCTTTCTGCAATTGTTCTCCAAGTTGTTTCTTGAGTTCTTTCAGTTCATCAATTGACATTTTATAAGGTCTCTTTGCTATTGGTCCAGATCCTGGTACAAAATCTATAAGAAACTCCACATCTCTATCTGGTGGCATTCCCGGTAATTCTTTCGGAAACACATCCGGATATTCACTCACAATTGGCACACTGTCTATGCTAACCCCTTTAAGAGAATTTAGCATACTCCTTCTTGCTTCAAAGTTGGTCTTGAATCTAATCCTTTTATTTTCTGGAGTTGTGAGTGAAACAGTATGGTTGGCACAATCTATCACTCCCTTGTGCTTAGTCATCCAGTCCATTCCCAAAATGACATCCAATCCTTGGGAGTTTAGAATTATCAAGTTAACGGGAAACTTATACTTCCCAAACTCTATGACTAGATCATGACATCCTGAATTCACTATCATTTCTCCACCAGGAGAACTTACTTTTATGGGACACCCAATAGTTTCTACCGGCAGTTCATTTCTTTCAAAAAATACTCTTGATATGAATGAATGAGATGCACCAGTATCAAAGAGAACAAATGCTGGAACAGAATTGAGTTTGAACTTACCAGCAACAGCATCAGGATCCTCATAGATTTCCTCCACATTGATGTGGTTCACTTGTCCCTTCTGAAAAGGGCTGGGCTTGTTGGGTCCTTCAACTTTCTTTTCTGGGCATTCATTTGCATAATGCCCCATCTTTTTGCACTTGAAGCATTCAACCTGACTTATGTCTTTCTTGACAGGCTGGCTTCCACTTCCACTTCCATTACCACTGTGGTGGCTCTTATATCCACCCTTGTGGTTCTTGTACTTGTCATTGTCATGACTACGGTGATGCTTGTTGTCATGACGGTTGTGGTTGTGGTGCTTGTTGAATTTCCCATGCTTGTGGGATCCTGAGCTTCCACTGTCATCATAGTGGGAACGTTTGTGTGACGATCCCGAGCTGTGCTTGTCTGAGTGCTTTCTCTTTCTGCTTTCAACTTGCTTTATTTTGTTCTCCAAAATAGCAGCCTTGTCACAGAGAGACTGATAAGTGGGAACATAGGCCACAGCCAGCTGCAGATTCAGTTCATCATTTAACCCTTCGAGGAACTTTTCCTTCCTCTTAGCATTAGTGTCAACTTCATCCGGTGCATATCGCGCCAGATTGTTGAACTCCTCAATATATTCAGCCACACTGCGGTGGCGTTGCTTCAGGTTATGGAACTCCTTCTTTTTCAGACTCATTACTCCAGATGAGATATGAGCAGTGCGAAAGCCATCCTCAAAGATAGCCCATGTCACATCTTCTATGGGAGTGGTGATCTGGAAGTTGTCCCACCATGTGGCGGCTGGTCCCTCTAGCAAATGTGCTGCAAATCTGACTTTTTCAGCATCAGTACAGCCCACAGTTACCAAGTCCTTGTTCACAGAGCGTAGCCAGTCATTGGCCACCATGGGATCAGTTGTTCCTGAGAACTTTGCTGGCCTCAATCTCAAGAACCTGGTAAGCATATCAAAACCCGGTGGGTTGTTGTTGTTGTTATTGTTGTTGTTGTTATTGTTGTTATTGTTGTTGTTTTGGTTCTGGATGAACATCGTCATCATCTGCATCAGCTGTGTTTGAGCGGTCATCATTTGCTGCATTTCTGGAGTGATGTTGTTGTTGTTGTTGTTGTTGTTGGGGTTGGGGTTTGCACGACGGGGAGGCATCTGTGGTTTGTTCAATAGAGATAAGAATGAGATACCCATAGATGCTATCATGCACAATACATCACATAAACAAACACAAAGAATGCAACAAAAGGATAAAGGTTCAACAACAAGATAACAAGTTCACAAAGTAAAACACACAAGTAGCAAGCCATCCACATGTCGGATGGTCAAATAACAAGTTCTCAAATAACAAGTATGATAATAAATGATAAATGAGTAGTCAAAACTACTCCTCGGCATCGACCTCCTCCTCGACAAAGGTAAGACATGCGTTCTCCATCGCGGTCTTGTATTCCTCGACACTAGTGGTCAAGGTCTCTATCTTGGCTTTGAGAGCCCTCTTCTGGGAATGAAGCCTCTCAATCACCGTCTGCTCTTGCTCGAGCTCGAAGTCCTTGGTCTGCAGTTCTTCAGTCATGTCCCGGATCTTCTTGTTCCTATCCTGGACACGCTTCTCCTGACTCTTGAACTTCCTGTCCTGGCTCTCGAACTTCGCCTCCATCTCCTCGACGATCTCATCTTTCTCCGCGAAGAGCTTGTCCTTCTCGCGAAGCTGCACCTAGAGCTCGTCATTGTTGAGCATGACGTTGGTCCTGTCAGTGTCCACGTGCCTAATGAGAGACTCTAAGTCCTGGAGGTATAGACGAATCGGCTCTGTTGTGTCCCTCGAATCGTCCTCGAAGTCAATGGACTCTCCATCCTCATCACGTCTACCGAAGACGTGGAAGTGAGTACCTCTAACCTGTTGGGAGTGTCTCCCTAGCAGACGTCCTATCAGATCCTTCATAACTACCTCAAGGCCTCTCTCCTTGTCATCATGCATGAGCTTGAAGACGATGGCCTCGGTGGTAGGCTCTGTCTGGCGTTCGGGCTGGTTGACCTTGAAGCCCCAGAGGTCCTTCCTCTCAAACTTGGTGAGGGGAAGCACCATGATGGTAGGAAGAGGGAGATTGAGCAAAGTAGTAAGCTCAACGATACGAGGACCAAAGCGAGTAACCTGGAACTCCTCAACAGTGCTGATGGTAATAGTAGGCATCTATTTATAAGATAGAAAAGTTAGAACAACACAATTTCAGTTACAACATAAGGCAAAACATCACATACATATCCTTGGAAAGCAAAACACACAAGTCATGCATACATGAAACCATTACAACAACCAAGGTTCAATCTTATTTTAAAGCAACTTTTGGAAAATAAGGTGATAAGTGGTGGTCCAACTAACGAAGTACGTTTACAATCCTATCTCACTGGATCTGTTGGCTAACACAATGTTTCTAGAAGCAAACAGCCTATCTTGCTCACATGACTCCATCACTAAGTCTATAATGTCTCCTCTTAAGGTTTGGTTGGTAGCTTCCAACTCTTGGGTATGTTCCTTCTCTTTCTTTAGATCATTTTGGAGGTTAAGCATTCTGCACTTGACTCTATCACCAAGTTCTTTGATGGTCCTCCAAGATGCATCCCTTGCCGATTCAAAGAATGTAGTGTGCACCACTGAGTTGGTGAACATGCAGAATCCTTTTTCCTAATGGTTGTCTTCCTTGTTTTTATACAAGTGAAGTTGCACCCACCAGTATTCCACTCCTTCATCCATCACAGGAAAACCTTTGTACACAGCTGCACCTTGTATCTCGAATGCAACCATGAGGTCCTTGAGAGCCTTGGGGAATTCTGTCTCACACTCTAAAGTCATTGTCATGAGTGGTCCTTTCCTCACAGCTTCGTTGATGGAGTTCATCTACAAATAGAGATGAGAAAGAAGATCAGAAAAGTTTGCGAGAAGATTAGACAAGTGTAGAAGTTGAAATTTTTTCCTTAGTGGTTTCCAATCCTAGGGTCATAATCCTACAGGCAACACAGTGCTCTGATACCATCTGTAAGATCCCTCCTTTATAAAGGAAAAGGATCCATCTGATTGCAATGCTAGTCCCTGGATCAATGCTAGCATCCACAGTTTAAGATGAAGTACACAGATACAAAGGTCATTTATTACATCCATTCCAGAGATAAACATAGTCTTTACAACTCCAAGGCCACAGGCCTAATACAAGAGTTTGATTAAGTAAATAAACAAAAGTCTTCATCTTCATGTGCCACAGGCAAACATGTTGAGTGTAGACTCATGACACCTAATCCTCATCAGAGTAACCTGCAACATCACAAGTTACAGCCACAGTGGGTCAATACTTTGAAATAGTATTGGCAAGTGATACCTTAGTAAAATTTAGGTGGACTATATTACTATATGCAATTTGGCTAAGTGTAGCTTGACTTGCTTTGCTCAAAATAGGTTTTGCCTATTAGTTGAAATCACTAAGTTTTTCTTTGTCAAAACTTTTCCCAAGGAACCACCAATAGACATTGAGGTCCTTCATCCTTGTTCACCCACAAGTTTTTACTTAGAAATTGGGATGATGAGATTCTTGATAGCTTCCATGCCTTGATGCTCAAGTTGTCCATTGCCATGGACTTGGCTAAGTACTTAGATTTTTCCATCTGCAGAGGTTGTGCACTTTCCCCACCAGACTTGGTTTCACCAAGACAGGACCTTTCAGAAGCCTTCCCTTAGACCAAATGGACGCGTTCCAACCTATCATCCCACTACCACCAACTGTCCAAATGGCTAAGTTCTAGCAACTTATGTGATCCAGGCAGAGCCCATATTGCCAAGTGGCTGCACTAGAAGCTTCTTAACACTTGTCCTCTAAAATCTCATTGTTCCTGGGTGGCTTACCACAAGTGAGATACACAAGGTAAACCATAAAAATGGGCCTTGTGTAACCACTCAACATAAACCAAACCTTCCATTCCACCTAGGTGTTTCATTAACTTAGTTGTTTTATTAGGAAAAACACAAGTCCAAAGACTTAGAAATATTTTCATCATAGCATGTATATTTCACCAACCCTTGTTTGCTACTAGCTAGGCTAAGCATGGCATAGATAGTAACTTAACTTAGAAATTCCCTAGCATTTCTACAACTACTAGGATTTCCCAACTTAGTATATAAGCAAAATAAAGCATGCAAGTCTAACAAGAATATTTCTAATGCTTAGTAGAAAACATAGGAATGATAATATTCATGAAGTACCACTTGCCTTGGTAGTTGGGAGAGTAGCACTCCTCACAATCACAATCACTAGCACCAAAATCTACACAAAGATTGGTAGCAACAAATTACACACAAAACATATACAACCAAGAATATATGCATGCATGCAAGATGGTCTATGATTATTTTTAAAATTCAACCAAGCAAGTAAACAGTACTGATTCACTAACAAGTTAAAAACTTGCCAAACAACAATTATTTAAACCCTAAATCAAATCCTGAACATTTTATAAACTCTAATTAGTCCTACACAAGTTTCTGCAAAATAAACCATTTTAACAGAAGCTAAACATTAAACACATTGCATAATCTGAAAGAGCTTGCTCTCCTGATTCCAACAGTATAAAATTTGTCAAATTCTAACGTGGGTATCAAAAGTTATAGCCAAATCAAATTTGATCATAAATCAGATTCAAAATCTGTTTTAAATCTAACTCACTGCCACGCGTCTTAATCTTACTGGCGCGTACCGGTTCGTGTCGGATCACGCTTCTGAGCCGCTGGATCTAACTTAAACGCGCGGCTCAGATCCAATCTTACCGCTTCGCTCGCGTTCTATCCTATCCGCACGATCTGGATCCAACGTTCCTGAGCAGCCTGACCATCTAGTGGCGGCGCTAGCGGCGGCGACAGGCGGCGGCGCATCTGTCAGTGGCGGAGCTGGCGTTCTAGGTCGCGCGAGAGAGGGAGAAGGGGTTTACCGGAATCGCAGAGGGTTGCTGATGCTCAAGGTGGCGGTGGTTCGGCAAGGGGCACTCTAGAGTGGCCAAGGGAGCTCGTCGGAGTTGCGCACGGTGTCGGGTGGTTGCAGACGGAGTTGTTGCCGACGCTCTGGGCCTTCCTAGCATCAACCAGAGGCATCAATAGCTGCACAAGGACAAGACGAACCTAGTCGTATGCGAGAGAGGTCAAGGGGCGCGCAGTGCTTACCGCAATCGATCGCTGGAGTCGAGGTTGTCGTCGGGTGCTTGCAGCGTTGGATGAAGTCGACGACCTGGGCCAGTACAGGACGAACTAGAGGTGTCAGTAGGAGCGCAAGGAGGCTGCAAAGCTGCTCGTATGAACCAGAGAGGAAGGTGCGCACGAGGTTTACCAGAATTGGTCGCCGGAGTAGGTTCTGTCTGCGGCGGCGCTAGGGCGAATACTGGCAGCCTGGTGGCGCTTCTGTCTGGCTTTGTTGGGGGAAATGGCCGCGAGGGGGAGGGGTTTAAGTAGGCAGAGCTGGGCGTGGAGTTACTCGCGGAATCAATGGAAATCAACGCGGCAGTGACTGCGGCGAGTAACGGCGGCGTGAGCGTCGGAGGCGCGCGTGATTGACGAAGACGACAACGGGGTCACGAGTCCACGTGTCAGCGAATAAAACAGAGAGGGGGTGGGGTCCTGGCGTCAGCGACTCTGTGGGTGCGTCTGCGAGTGGAAGAGAGAGAGGGGGAACTCGGGTGGGCTAGATGGGCTGCTTCTGTTGATGGGCTCAAACCCTGGCGCTGGCCTTTTTCCTTTTCTTTATTCCTTTTCTATTTCTGATTTGATTTTCTGGAATGATTTTCAAATGAATTCAAACTCTATTTGAATTCAAATCTTTTCAGGATTTTTGCAGTGTGCAATAGTCACAAATCTGGGCATAAAACCAAGTGGTCACTTTGAATTGGCTTGGTCATTTGAAATAAAATAGAATAAACAGTGACATAGCACTTGTTTTA
The DNA here is from genome assembly GCA_916181665.1 of Avena sativa. Classification (NCBI taxonomy): domain Eukaryota; kingdom Viridiplantae; phylum Streptophyta; class Magnoliopsida; order Poales; family Poaceae; genus Avena; species Avena sativa. The sequence goes on from OV702284.1 coordinate 88,267,094, forward strand.
AATTGGTTTTGAAATTGGTTTTCAAATTGTATTTGCTTTGAAATCTTGGTTTAAAACCTTAGCAAACTAGCAACACATTCTGAAAGCAATAATGCACAAGGTTTGGTTTCATGAACAACAATCTCTCATAGAAGAGTAGCATTTGTTTCAAATGCTGATCACATAAAATAATGAGCTCATATGCTCCTGTTTTGAAATGGTTTTCTAAAAATGAAACCCTAAATGATTATGGATGCATGGATGATATGCATGAGTTTGAAACATGATTTTGAGGATGTTACATACACAGCATGGCATACATGATAGAACCTATGGCCGAGGCATAAGGCACTTTGCTCATAGCTTCCCTATCATTTACCGTAGCTGGACACTGAGCCTTGCTCAATATCTTACCTGACAACATAGGCACTGAACCTTTCTTTGCCTTGTCCATTCTAAACCTTTTCAGAACTTTGTCTAGGTATGTACTTTGGCTTAAAGCTATCAGGCGTCTTTGTCTATCTCTATAGATTTTGATGCCCAATATATAAGCAGCTTCACCTAGGTCTTTCTTTGAAAAACACTTGTTCAAATACTCTTCACATCGTTAAGCATGTTAATGTCATTTCCAATAATCAATATGTCATCCACATATAGTACCAGAAATGTCACCGAGCGCCCACTCACTTTCTTGTAGATACAAGCTTCGTAGCAATTTGGAACAAATCCAAAGCTCTTGATCACTTGATCAAAACGAAGGTTCCAACTCCGAGATGCTTGCTTCAGTCCATAAATGGAACGCTGAAGTTTGCATACTTTATCAGCATCCTTAGGATCGACAAAACCTTCGGGTTGCATCATATACAACTCTTCATCAATGTTGCCATTGAGGAACGCAGTCTTGACATCCATCTGCCATATTTCATAATCATGAAACGCAACAATTGCTAACAAAATCCGAATGGACTTAAACATCGCTACGGGAGAGAAAGTCTCATCGTAGTCAACACCTTGAACTTGTCAAAAACCTTTTGCGACAAGTCGTGCTTTATAGACGGTAACATTACCATCCGCGTCCGTTTTCTTCTTGAATATCCATTTGCACTCAACGGCCTTTCGGTCGCTAGGAGGGTCCACCAAAGTCCATACTTGGTTTTCGCTCATGGATCCCAATTCGGATTTCATGGCCTCTAGCCATTTCTCAGAGTCTGGGCTCATCATCGCTTCCTCATAGTTCGTAGGTTCACTGTCTTCTACCAACAAGACAGTCAAGACAGGGTTGCCGTACCACTCAGGAGGGGCACGCGACCTTGTCGACCTGCGACGTTCAGTAGCAGCATCGTCTAAAGCTTCATGATCCTTGTCATTAGCTTCCTCTATTGTTGGTGCAGGCGGCACTGGAACAATTTCAGGTGCTGCGCTACTCTCCAATTCAAGAGAAGGTTCAACAACCTCGTCTAGCTCTACTTTCCTCCCACTCACTTCTTTCGAGAGAAACTCCTTCTCAAGAAAGGAACCGTTCTTTGCGACAAACACTTTGCCTTCGGTTCTGTGATAGAAGGTATACCCAATAGTTTCCTTAGGGTATCCTATGAAGACGCATTTCTCCGCTTTGGGTTCGAGCTTGTCCGGCATCAACTTCTTGACGTAGGCTTTGCATCCCCAAACTTTAAGAAATGACAACTTAGGTTTAGCACCAAACCACAGTTCATACGGTGTCGTCTCAACGGATTTAGATGGTGCCCTATTTAAAGTGAATGCAGAGGTTTCTAATGCATAACCCCAAAATGATAACGGCAAATCAGTAAGAGACATCATCGATCGGACCATATCTAATAGGGTTCGATTCCGGCGTTCAGACACACCATTGCGCTGTGGTGTTCTGGGTGGCGTGAGTTGCGAAACGATTCCGCTTGCTTTAAGATGCGTGAGAAAATCATAACTCAAATATTCACCTCCACGATCGGATCGTAGAAACTTAATTTTCTGTACGATGGTTCTCTACTTCATTCTGAAATTCCTTGAACTTTTCAAATGTTTCAGATTTATGTTTCATTAAATAGATATACCCATATCTACTTAAGTCATCGGTAAAAGTGAGAAAATAGCGATATCCACCGCGCGTCGAAACACTCATTGGTCCGCATACATCGGTATGTATGATTTCCAACAAGTCCGTTGCTCGCTCCATCATTCCGGAGAACGGGGTTTTGATCATCTTGCCCATGAGGCATGGTTCGCATGTGTCAAATGATTCAAAATCAAGAGACTCCAAAAGTCCATCAGAATGGAGTTTCTTCATGCGCTTTACACCAATATGACCTAGACGACAGTGCCACAAATAAGTAGTATTATCATTATCTACTTTGCATCTCTTAGCCTCAATGTTATGGATGTGTGTTTCATCCCTTCGAGATTCAGAAGAAATAAACTGTTCACAATAGGTGCATGACCATAAAAGATGTTACTCATATAAATAGAACAACCATTATTCTCCGATTTAAATGAATAACCGTCTTGCAATAAACACGATCCAGAAATAATGTTCATGCTCAACGCAGGCACATAATAACACTTATTAAGGTTTAAAACTAATCCCGAAGGTAAAACTAAGGAGAGCGTGCCGACGGCCATCACATCAACTCTTGATCCGTTGCCAACGCGCATCGTCACCTCATCCCTCGCAAGCCGCCGTCTATTCCGTAGCTCCTGTTTCGAGTTACAAATATTAGCAACTGAACCAGTATCAAATACCCAGGCACTACAACGAGGTCTAGTAAGGAAAACATCAATAACATGTATATCAAATATACATTTGATGGTGCCAGCCTTCTTGTCCGCTAAGTACTTCGGACAGTTGCGCTTCCAGTGACCCTTGTCCTTGCAATAGAAGCACTCAGTGTCCGGCTTGGGTCCAGACTTGAGCTTCTTCTCAGCAGGGGCAACGCGCTTGCCGCCGCCTTTCTTGAAGGGCTTCTTTGCACCCTTACCTTTCTTGAAGGTGGGGGGCTTGTTGACCATCAACACATGATTATCCTTTTTGATGTCCACCTCCGCAGCCTTCAGCTTTGCGGAGAGCTCGGTGATCGTATCAGTGGAACCAATCTGATTGTGAGTCACTACAAAACTTTTGTAGCTGGGAGGGAGTGATTGCAGAACCCTGTCAATCTTGAGCTCCTCTAGAATCTTGCAGTCCAGTTGCTCAAGGCGTTGAGTGTAGCCCGACATCTTTATGGCGTGCTCACTAACGAAACTCCCGTCCTCCATCTTGCAGTTAAAGAATTTCTCAGAGATCTCATATCTCTCAGAACGGGCCTGAGTCTGAAACATGGTTTTCAGCTCCTCAAGAATCTCAAAGGGCCCGGGATAGTCTTCAAAACGATTTTGAAGGTCCGATTCCATAGAAAACAACATGGTGCTCTTAATCACACCATAATCATCTTTGCGCGACTGATAGACAGCTTTCTCATCAGTCGGCGCATCTACAGCAGGGGCGTCACCTAACGCATTCTCAAGGACATAGTCCTTTTGACCGCCAGAGAGAATGATTCTCAGATTGCGGAACCAGTTGGTGAAGTTAGACCCATTGTTTCTAAGCTTTTCCTTCTCAGCAAAAACGTTGAAGTTGAAGTTGGACTTAGCCATTTGATCTACAATATTTGCAAGTACAAATTAGACTATGTTCATGATAACTAGTTCAACTTTTAATCAAATTACTAGATGAACTCCCACTAAATTCAACATCCCTCAAGTTGTTTAGTGAACACGATCCAAATTCACCACACCTAATCCGATCTTCACGAGAAGAGATGTGGCTTCAATGGTGGACAACGAAGTGTCGATCATATCATTCATATGACTCATGCTTAACCTTTCGGTACATGTGTTCCGAGGCCATGTCTGTACATGCTAGGCTCGTCAAGTCAAACCCAAGTATTTCCGCGTGTGCAAAACTGTCTTGCACCCGTTGTATGTGAACGTAGATTCTATAGCACCCGATCATCACGTGATGCTTGGACACGAAGAACTTTCGCAACGGTGCATACATGTGGAGAACACAGTTTTATCTTGATCTTTAAGTGAGGAATCATCTTATAATGCTACCGTCGCGATCTAAGCATAATAAGATACATAAAAGGATAAACATCACATGCATATAACTTTATGTGACATGGTATAGCCAATCTTCGCGCAATGATCTCCATCTTGTGCGTGCCGGCATGATCTCCATCACTCCACCATGATTGCCTCCACCACGAATAGCAACTACAACTATTGCTAACTACTTAGCGATAAAGTAAAACTATTACATGGCGTATAAGAAGTTGACACACAGGTCATACACAATTATAAAGACAACCATATGGCTCCTGCCGGTTGTGTACTCATCTACATGCAAGTCGTGAAACATTACAAAACATGATCATTGCATACAACATACACATCACATCTTGGGCCATACCATATCACAGAAAACACTCCCTGCAAAAACAAGTTAGACGCCTCTACTTTGTTGTTGCATGTTTTACGTGGCTTATGGGAGTAGCAAGCTAAGAACGATTCTTACCTACGGAAAGCCACAACGGTGATATTATGGTTGCCAAACTCCGGTGTAAATCCCATGACAATTATAGTGAGAGAAACTGGCATCCACCAGCCGCATGTGTGGAACAAGCCACACGTCAAGTGTGGAGCCGGTCTCGCGAACGACGTCGCGTAAGGTTGGCCTGGACCGCTTCAATCTCACTATCCCACGTCATAAGAAGAACACAAACAAGAGGCTTGCAACAGAAAACATCAACGCCTGCAACAACCATGTTGCGTTCTACTCGTGAAACACATCTACGCATAGATCTAGCTCTGATACCACTGAAGGGTTTCGCAGCATAGTAAATCAAAATTTTCTACGGATACGAACGGGGAAAGCCAAGATCTAATCTAGGAGATGCAAACAACGAGGAACATTAGATGAGATCTTTATACCCTTGAAGATTCGCACAGCGGAACGTTCGACGGAACGTGGGTGATGTAGTCGTACTCGCTTCTCCTCCTCGCGATCCGATCCGATCTAACACCGCAAGTGGCGATGCCTCCGAGAGATGCACACGTGCAGCACCTCGACGTATCCTCCTTCCTCGGTCCAGCAAGTATGGTGGAGAGACGAATTGGATCTACAACGCGACGGCGCGGTGCAAGTGGTGGAGAGTTCCTGCAGCAGGGCTTCGCCTACGTGCAGTCGGGAGGGAGAGAGAGAGAGGAGGGCAGCAGGGCGGCTAGGGTTGTGGAGGAGGTGTGGGGGGAGGGTGCGCCCCATCCCTCAATATATAGAGGGGTGGGCGCCAGCCCTAGCCCCTCCCTCAAGCCCTAGGCCGGCGGCCAAGGAGGGAGGAGTGGGGGGCAAGTTTCCCCCCTTCTAGAAGCTCCCCTAGGGTTTCCCCTTGGTTTGGTCGGCTGGGCCCTATGGGGCCTTGTGCCCCTGGCCCAATGCGGCCAGGGCACTCCCTCATAGTCCCATGCCCCCTCCCGGCAGGTGGGGCCACGTTGGTCCCCCTCCGGAAGGTTTTAGAAGCTTCCGGTACAATACCGATTAACCCGAAACAATTCCGAACTCCAAAAACTGCATTACCTTATATGAATCTTATTGTCCGGACCATTCCGGAACCTCTCGTGATGTCCCGGATCCCATCCGAGACTCCGAACAAAAACTCATAAACCAATTATCCAATCTATCCTAGCGTCGAGACACGTTAAGTGTGTGACCCTTCGGGTTCGAGAACATGCAGACATGTTCTTATATCAATAATCAACAGCGGGGTCTCGAAACCCATATTGACTCCCAAACATTCATCGATGATCATATCGGATGAACCACGATGCCAGGATTCAATCAACCCCATATATATATTCCCTTCGTCTCGCGATATTTTACTTGCCCGAGATTTGATCGTCGGTACCGTCATACCTAGTTCAATCTCGTTCACAGCAAGTACTTTACTCGTTCCGTAATCCGATATCACTTTGTGATTAACTCCTTAACCACATGCTTGCAAGCGGTGTTGATATCGATTAACGAGTGGGCCCGAAGTATATCTCTCCGACTTGGGAGGGACAAATCTCATCTCGATACATACAACCCAACAGGTACTTTCCAATCACCTGAGAGACACCTTTATGATCACCCTCTCATAGGATGACGTTTGATGACCTCAAAGCTTTTTTCCGATACCAGGGAGTTGTATTATATCATGGTCTAAGGAATACAATATTTGACATAAGAAAAGCTTCGCAAAGATGAACACGATGACACTATCTAATTGCTTCGCTTAGTTTGGGTCTATCCATCATATCATTCTCCCAATGATATGATCTCATTATTAATTGACAACTCATGTCTATGGTTAGGAAACCTTAACCATCATTAATCAATGAGCTAGTCCATAGAGGCATACTAGGGACACGGTGTTGTTCACAAACCACACAAGTATTAAAGTTTCCTCTTAATACAATTCTAGCATGGAATATAAAATTTATCATGAACAAGAATTATAATAACAACATCTTTATTATTGCCTCTAGGGCATAATTCCAACAATATCCAAGTAATTTGGTGCGTAATATCCAAGTGCCACTTAGTGTGCAATATCCAAGTGTTAGGTTGAGGATTGGAAACTTGGTGCATAATATCCAAGTGGCTTGATGAGTAATATCCAAGTCCTTGTCCCACTCGACCCTATATTACTTATCAAATATTTACAAAGTAGGATAAAATATTTTCTCTCTTCTTCTTGACGTAAGAAAAATTGGCTTTATGAAAATAAACCTCAAGCCTTTGTAAGCCTTATGCATGTAGAAATAGAAGTCTTTTCTCTTTTGGTGTAATTTGCCAATACATTCAAAGTATTGACCAACTTATTGGTTGCAAGTTTCATGTGCAGAATTTGGAGATCATTGAAAGGTGTGCTAGGATCGCGTGTCTTCACTCAAGTAGCCTGTGGCATTCATGGGACTCCAAGTTGTGTTTATTTTGCTTCTGTTGTAATAATGTAAAGTCTTTATTATTCGATTCATGTAATAAAGACTTGTGTTTTACATGATATTTCATCAACTGTGAGTGCTAGCTAATGATCAAGGGACTAGCATGTTAATCACATGGACTTAGGATCTTTATCGATCCGAGGTCACTACATAGGTCCCGAGATTGATAAAGGCTTGAGGTGAGATACTTGTTTAGCGGCGATCTCATAGGAAACCCAGTGACAGAAAGGAGTGTACGATCTTCGCTTAGAGATCCATTCGGGAACAACAACAATATCACTTCTTAAGGCTTTGATTTGTGTTTTCACTTAATAATTGTTTGTAGCCCAGTACTTCGTGGTGCAAACGGTTGGATCAAAAGATTATTGCCATGCCCGTGACTCACAGGGGCTCTAGTGTATCAAGACATGTTCCCCACAAATATTATCTGTATTAAAATATTACACATGATTGTGCTTATTATTATATTTATCCCATATAATGTGTAGCTGCAGATAAATCTTCAACCCTGGCCTATCTCCATTCATTGAAACAATGATAAAAAGGTAAAGTAGAAAGGTTCGATAAACAAAGGTAAAATAAACAAACAAAGTCTTGTAGACGTGTCCTTATTTAATTCCTTTTAGCATTGTTTTCCAAGGTTTGATTAAACCTAGGTCTACTAGGGAAAAATCTACTATACTGCATCCGTGATTCCGGATCGAAGGTATCAACCCTTTTTCTGGCCCCGTTGCCGGGGAAGCAATTCACTATCGTGGTGAGGTTGGGCTGCCAGACCAAACCCAACCTCCATACCCTCCCGTTGCTCCTCCCTCGCGCATTGGCCTAGATCCCATCTACCTCTCTCTCTACTCTTGCTGAATCAAGGAGGGAGATGTCGCTGAGCCGTATGTGTGCAATCTAAGAGGTTCAATCCAGGGGTGAATCTACCAGGTAGGCTTCGATAGGCTCGAGCCTACCCTCCATTTTCTCCGTAACATCCAAACCTAGAGCTATGTCAACCATGGATTTGCAGGTCGAGGCTTTCTCCAATCTGCAGAATGCAAGATAAGGAAGAAGAAGCGTGCGTCCTTGGGAACGAAGCGGTAAGTAGGATATAACTAGGCCTTTCTGCTTTGTTGACTGCGGCCCATTTAGCAGGAAAACTGCCATGCACGCACGATAGAAAAATAAGAACAACAGCGGAACAACTACACCTAGTTTTATAGCAAAATGTTTGACTCATACTGGCCGGAGGCAACTAGGCCAAGTGGGTACTAGACCAGCGGTCATAGTGATGACGTTCATTTCTTACTGGCCAAAACCGTAAACACGCCAAGAGTTTTGTAAACAGTAATGCTACATCTATGAAAGTATTTTTACGCACTCACACGTACGGACATACTGGTGATGTGTGGGTGGTTCACGGTCCTATAATAACCCTATAATAACGGGAGGAAAAAAATCTAAACCAACATGCGCTTCCACGTCATCCCGTAACCTAACTTTCATGAAAGTTCATTCGTAAGTGTAGCATTACTGTTTTGTAAAACATGTCATGAGATGCTTGCAAAGTTAATGTGCGGCAAGTACATGCTTCATTCAGACTGGGAGCACTTACAATCAAGATATTTCACAGGAATGAAGCATTTTGTAGTGCTAAAATCTGGTTTGAGTAGCAATGTATTTATTTTTGAACATTATATGGTTGAAACCCATATTGAAAAGTCCTTAAATAGATTCGTATGGTGTTCCATTGTGACAATTTACGGGTGGTCTCTAACTTGCACAAGATTCTGTTAGCTTAATGTTTTCAGCCCACCCTATATTTTGTCCTAAATTCGCCATTGGTGCAATCTATTGCGGTGATGATTGGATTGAATTACGGAAAAATCTACATCAACTGATGTTATAAAATATTTTCCGTTTATCTCTTTACTCATATCTACCTAAATTAGATTTTAGTCTTTATTCGCACTTGAGAGAAAAAAATTATTCAGTTTCTTATTTTAGATATTTTGAGATTTTTTTTATTAGCCGCATGCTACCGAACGCGCCTAGTGTATCCTGCTTTATCTAAAGCCCAGCTCGAGAGCCCGCCGAAAAGTCAGCCAGAAAGGTGCGCGCCGGCCCAGGGATTAAGGAACATCGGTCCCTGGCCGTGCGTGCTTGTACACGTGCCAACTCAGGGGCGCCACGAACCAAGAAGAGGGCCGCGGAGAGGAGAGAGGAACAGCCATGGCGACCACTCTCTCGTTATCTTCACCCCTCTTCCTCGCCGCTCCGCCCAAAGGTACCTACCTCCAAGAACTACTCTCCACTGAAGCTCTTGCCATCCATGCGTAGCACGTCTGCCCACTATTCTTAGATGTTAGCTTCTCGTGGATAGAGTGGATTGGGTGCTCTTGGTCCTGTTAGTTTGGGCAAATGGTACTCATCTGAAATCACACTGGAAGTCTAAATCCCTCACCATGCATACCACTAGTAAAGATTCACTTTCTTCAAGACACAGTATGATACTATGATGTTGTACTGCAGTAGTATCCTGAAAATATGTAGGAGAGATTAATTGTTGGGTGCTTACCTGCAATCTGATCCATGAATTGGAACCTAGTCCAGTACAGAAGGTGGTTCATTTTTCTTGGAGCTAAATCGTTCACGATTTGCATGTGAAGTAATGAAACACTTCCATTGGCCTGAAGTCGATGCACATGATTTTTTTTATTGTGATTATTTCTTCAGCTAGAGGTGTGATTTCGTGTGGAGTTGCTTCAGCTACTCCGTCATGGAGCACTGCAAATCTACCATGCAAGGGGTATTTTGCTGGCATGGCGCATGGCCTGCTGAAGCAACAACGACGCACATCAGTAGTATCCGTGGTTGGTTCACAAACTTCTGGTGGTAACCTGTATCCATCATTCAATCTTCTGTTTTCATTAATCTGGTGACATGTATCCTTCTTCACAGTTTGGGAGAAAGACAAAGACCGCCACCAGAGAAACAGTTGTCCCAGACCCAGACTATCGATTACCGATTGCTATACTTGGTGAGCGCTAGAGGTAGTAAGCAGAACATCTCTGTTCTCTGGACCGGACACGTACTCTTACATCAACAAAGAAGATATGGTATCTGTTAGCGCAGTAATGTTTTCCATGCAGTAACCATTTTTTCAAAATGCAGGGATTGCTGGTGCATTTGCATATGCAGACAATCTTCTTGCTGCTGCACCTGTAGGCCTACTGGGGCTGCTTCTTTTGTTTCAGGTTAGTCTGACTGCTCTGCTTTTAGACCATCAGTTTCAGTTATTGCTGGACATATATGTAGGAGTATTCTATTTTTCTGTCCTTTCAGAGCATATCTAACTAAATAGTCTAAAGTCATGGATCATACTATCACAGTTCTCTAAAAACAATACTACATAGTCCGCGAAAAAACTACTATGCTATCACACTGCTATGAGAGCATCTATTTTATTGCCAACATATTGCTCACAAAGGAACCACTGTCAACGTATGCTTATAATTTGCTCTTAAATTGAGGGAAATGATACTAACAAGTCATATATACTACATCAAAATATCCTGGTCATTTTTTATGTACGACTTGTTTCTGTGTTCATACTAACATATGTATTCACTCATTTGTTTTTGCAGACTACTAGAGTTAGATTCGTCTTTGATGATGAGGCCCTGGTTAGTCCACTCTACCTTTTGGAGTAAACTAACTATTTAGGAGTATTCCAAAGTACCTATTTAAATATCTTCCAAAACTGTCTGGTGGGATATATTTGAACTATATGACAGGAATATGCACAATAAATACATATATTGTTGTTGGTAAGTTGCTAAGTTAGCAACACTCACAAAAAAATAGGTAATCTGCTATGCATAAGCTTTCATTCTACTAGTCACTTGTTGGCCATTGCATTTACATCCAGACAACACTTTTTTCGATAAAGAATGCTTTATTACTCATGAGATAGTATCGCAAAGATACAGTTCAAATGAGCTTACACCTGGTTTCTGCATAACTAAGATGCACACAGTCTCACAAGTCCAACAAAAGGTAAATTTTTTAAAGAGGCGAGAAAACATGAATCGTGAAAAAATCGCGTATGGTTCTGGAGGAACAATCCGTAAATCGTGCTGCCATCCATGTGGGATAAAAGTACAGAAGCATTACACTAGGTGCAATACTACGGATTAGTCCTCTTTGAAAGTTGACTTCAACTACTACCTCTGTTCCAAAATGTAAGATGTTTTGGTAGCCTATTTTAGCCTACCGAAACATCTTATATTTAGAAACGGAGGTAGTACTTTTGACTCCGGCCGGCTCGCTTCTTAACTACAAAGAAAATTCTTCTGTGCATCCAATCAACAGAAGGAGACATGAAAAGATGATCAGGCTACGTGTGTACGTACGTGCATGGGTTTGTTGTGCTGACTGTACGTCAATTTCAGCATGGTCTACGGGTTGGTCCTCCAATTACACTAGGTGCAAGCACAGAAGCGTTTTTACCAGCTGAAGTATTAATAAATTTTCTTGAATGAGGCTTCTTTTTTCCATATCATGAAGATTGAATTGTTCCAATGCTCAGTTGTTGCAGATGATCCTATACATCTTTAATATCTGAAACTCCATATGCTTGTACTATTAATTTTATTATAGGAAGTGAAAGTGGGCAATCAGCTGCAGGAGTCGGGTGAAAACGTATTTGTTGGTGGCAAGAACCGTTGGAAGTAAGCATACTTGTTAATCTTGTATATTAGTAGTTTAGTACCTTTTGTCCAAAATATATGTACTACAGGTTCGTTTTGAATTGCAAATGTGTGTAATTTTTTTCGCAGGCAACATGTTGTGTTGAATCCCTCTATTAAATGCTTACTGGTAGTGGTACTTATTTCCTTCATTTGTAAATAGATGGTGTTTGGGATGTAGGCAGTCTCCAACATGCAACTTTGACTGTTGTCATAGATGTAATTATGTTGAACTTTTGATTAAATGTTTAGATTGATGTATATATTTGTAGATGGTTTTTTATTTTGCATAAAGTTCGGATCTGTGAGGATACAAGGGTTTAAACAACTCAAGCAATGCAAAAAGCTTCCGTAGCAAAGCACGGATATTTAGCTATTCTTTGTAAAAAAAAGTATTTGCTCCTGGTTCAATATGGACGAAAGATAGCACTATCTTGTCCAGTTGATCTTTCTTATACTACGGTAAAAGCTTTACAATATTTTCTAACGATTGAGCGCATGTGTAGGTACTCAACATTCGTGAACTGGGAACTATGGTGGCCACAATTTCCTATCCTGGTTTACTTCAAAGAAACCCAATCAAAACCTGAAGGACAAATCCATTTCTTCCCTGTGATTTTCGTAAGTCAAACTGGTTAACAATAAGCTCAACAGCTTCATTCTTACATACTTGATTTAATTCATCGTCACAACATAGAACGGGCGACAACTCTATGATACTATGGTGGAGCGAGCCGGACCCTCGGAAACAAGCGGCCCTAATCCTTGAGACAGACTCGAGCTGTGCACCATGGGTTCTTTAACATTGGTTCAAGTTCCAGGAGCCAAAATCTCCATGATTTGGACAAACTACTTCAATGTATATGTATTCTATGTGTTAACCTTGAAAACAAAAGGTGTACAGTAACCATCTCAATGTGGGGATGTGAGAGAATGATAAATGTGGAGGAATTGTGTGCTTACCTCACTTGCAAAACAGTGTCATGTTTATCAGTTTATCTGCACGCACGTTTTACTGAATCATGTCACATGTAATGGTCACTTGGAATTTCTATTGGAGGGAGGACATTGCGTTCATATATGAGCTTCTTATGGCGCTTTACTGCTTCTTAGCATCGCGAATCCGCGAATACATAGCCACCAGTAAAGAAACCGTGCTTGTTACTCTTTTCTTTTCGAAACGGGAAGCCATGAAAAGTCGGTGCAGTATGCCATGAATATTGGAAGCCAAGGACCACTTACATATCCAATATGTAGCCAAAGGGATAACCCGTAAAAAAAAAACTTTTTAGTTGTTAAAAAAAGGTCATGCATATACTCCATCTAGCCTAGAGTAAAGCGCAAACTCTCACTCGGATTTGGACTTATCTCTCTTATCAATTCATTCAATCAATTTTCTGAACACATTCGTGATATTAGTTAGGGTGATAGATTAAAAGTCATACGAACAATATGCCATACAATTTTTACAAAGGGACATGAAATAAACAAGATAAAATAACAGAATATAATAGAATAGAGTTCCAAGTCTTACCGAGGAAGACTAAACTCGCTTAAAATAAACAAGGCAAATCGGACTAAATAGATTGTGTTGAAATATTCAAGCAACGATCCTATCTACGTAATCTCGAAAATGCTAGGCCGTGCAATGCTGAGCCTGGGAGGACACATGGGCGCCTCATTTTCCATTCCCACCTCCCCGTGGAACACCCAGGAGGAGTCTCTATGACCATTCTGGATCTCGGGGGTGGGCATCTTCAGGGTTTTGGTGAGAAGACACTGTCACAAGGGTTCTTCCGAGTCGCCCTAGGACGATACGTGGTCGGGCTCTACGGATGTTCCTCTCGGTCGGCCAGATATGTGGGATGTGCGCGTGTCATGTTTTTGCCAAACACTGAAAAACAATGGTTATTATAAGTGCATGAATTTTTTTTCATGATATGATAGAGTTGCTCTTAGACATTGCAGTGTACTTATAAGTTTGTCAGATTTGGTTTTTCGAGTTTTTTGTTTAATTTTTGTTTGATTAACCAATATTTCTCACTTTGTATTTATTGTTCGCACAAAATTATAATAATATTAGTTCGACATAGCATAGCTCAGTAATCATAAGCTGATCATAGATGTGGTTAAATCAGCTCCAGAAGAACAAGACATTTTAGAGGAACGAACCAGTACATATGGCAATAAGAGAGAGAGACAACTATGAAAGCCATTGTAGAAAACATATAGGGTTTCACTCCCTTACCGGCGCCTCCGCCGGTCCGCTCCATCTCCAAGTGAACTTAGAGCCTTTGAGGTAAGGCGGACCATGACCCCTCACCGGCAGGAGACTTTTTGTATTTTTTTTATGTTGTTTTTGTTATTTTTGATGTCTTATTTGGGATGATGAGGCGACGACAACATCTGAAGCAAGAATAAGATCCTTTCTGCGCTATCCTTGCTTCAGTGGTGTTCTAGAGCCGGCGGATGGCGCGTTGAGTCGTGTGTCCCGTGTGTCCTGCAGATCTTGTGCGATCCTGTTGTTTTTCGTATTGGTTAGTGTGGTTTCAGGCCAGTCTATTTCAATCTATGGTTGTCATTTTTAATGATGGTTGTTACTCTGGTATATTGGTTCTTTTGGGACTTAGCACGACGACTTTCATTATGTCTACTATAACAAGATCTACTATGTCAAATTTGGCCGATTCTGGTGATGGAGTGACGAGAACGGTTGCTCCTTTTTGGCTCGCGCTAGTGTACGTAGTCATAGGTAGTCCAGAAACGTATATGTAATTTTATTATTTTTATGCTCTTTATATTGTTGTTGATGGTTAGGTGGAATTTAAGAAAAAAGCATTTCAAAGGGTTGACAAGGAGACCAGAGTAGGAACTATGAAGTGTGAGTGCATTTCCACCAGCATGACTCAACCCACCCGAACGTATTCGCGCGGGACGTGCGCGTCCTCTCCAGCGGCACGACCCATCCAAACCGACGCTTCCGGCTCGACGATCGGCCCACCAAATTTGTGTTGCCGATGCGTCGGCGCGAATGCGGACGAACGACGGCGTGTCCTCCCGCGCGTGCCATGTTATGACGATATTATTCTATTGGTCAACCACTGACAGATTGGTCAACTGCGTTGGCCGACCGCGGACAGATGGATCGCGCCGCTAGACGCAGTTAGTCAGACAGACCAGACCATGACCTAAATCCCCCCCTGGCCCAACCTAAATGGACATAAACGAACATTTTAAGTCGCCTCATGGATTCAGGAATGCCCCCTTCAGGAGGTGTACCCATGCCTATTTTCCATATGCTCTGAGCCATCGCTCGAGTGGCAACCGTGACCCAAGAGGGAACATGGAACATCTTGTTCCGTCGGACCTTCGACCCAGTAGAAACCAAAGCATGGAGGGATCTTAGGTCGGCTCTGCCGGACACGTTGTCGGAAGTTCCCGACGATATGGCATGGATGCTGACCCCTTCAGGAACCTTCACGGTCAGCTCCTCTTACCATGCTCTTTTTACGCGCCCTGACCTCCCATGGACGAAACCCCTCTGGAAGACCCCTCTCCCTCTAAAGATGAAGATTTTTGTTTGGCAATTGCTTCGTGATCGCCTACCCTCTGGGATCGAAGTGGCCAAAAGACATGGGCCGGGAGATGGGTTGTGCCCACTATGTGGAATCCCAGAGACGGGAACCCACATAATGCTCACGTGCCCCACAATCCGTTTTCTTTGGAACTTCACCGGGGATGCATTGGGCCTTGGACTGGCGATCCCATGATCTCGGTGAATTCCTAGATACCTAGGCGAACCGTGCCGGAAGGGCCGCCGCCTATTCTGGCTAGTATTTGTCGCACTGCCTTGTTCACTTTGGACCATTCGTAATAAGATGGTGATTGCGAAAGTTCTCCCTCGAATTATGACTCGGTGTTCAAACTCTGGTACCCATTGTGTAGACAACGGGACAAGGTGCGGCTGGATGAGATTCTTCGACTTTTACTAGAGGCGGCACGGCGGCTTTCCTCTTAGTCCGGCTTACACTAGTAGGAAAACCCTTATAGCAGTCATTTTGTCAGTGGTGTCCAATGTATAATGCGCGCCACTACTTGGAGACGAAATAGTAATGGCGTTTAAATATATGCGAACGTGATACGTCCAATTTGCATCACCATTCTATATCATAATTTGCCTCTATTCATTGATATATGTCTTATTATGAGGTGTTACTTATGTCTTTTCCTCTATTTTTGCATGTTGGATGATTCTTGGAGGATGAACTCCCGGAGTCAGGATTCTGATGGAAAAAGAGGTGCTTTGATGCAATTTCGCGAAGATCAGAAAAATACCAGAAAAATATTGGAAAATTATATTTTTCCAGAAGACGAAGGAAGCCAGAAGGGGAGGCGTAGCTAGGCCACAGGAGGCCCACACCCCCTAGGCGCGGGACCATCCTGGGCCACGCCTAGGGCAGGTGTAGCCCACCTGGCCGGCCTCCGACTCCGCCCTCTCGCCTATATCTTCCTCTCGGAACCCTAATACCAGGGGAGCAACAATAAAAAGATTTCCGCCGCCTCTGCGGGGCAGAAAACGCCGAGAGAGAAAGAGCTCTCCGGCAGACAGATTTCTGCCGGGGAAATTCCTTCCCGGAGAGGGGAGATCGTCGCCATCAACACCTTCATCAAGCTAGACTTCATCGGGATCATCATCATACACACCATCATCTCCACCAGCACCATCATCACCACTCCATCTCGCTGTAACAATCGTGCTGAATACTTACATAGTTCATAGGGGAAACTTTCCCGATGTTGATTACTATTGTAGTTGATGCTTGTGAGTGGAACCATTGGGTTATTGTTTATGTTCAGATTGTTATTTATCACCATATCATCTTTGATCTTGATCCATATGATGTCTCGTGAGTAGTTCGTCTAGTTCTGAGGACATGGGAGAAATCATGTTGTTAGTAGTGGATTTGTGTTGAGATATTATTCAATGGTTTAGTATTTAAGTTGTGGTGCTATTCTTCTAGTGGTGTCATGTGAACGTCGACTACATGATACTTCACTATTTATGGGCCTAGGGGAATGCATTGTGTATTTGGCTACAATGGTGGGGTTGCCGGAGTGACAGAAACCTGAACCCCCGTTAGGACACCTTTGCACAAGGGAGTGTAGGATCTTAGAGTTTAAGGATGTGGTTAGGTTTATATCTTAATTGTTTTCCTATAGTTGCGAATGCTTGCAGGGGGTTTAATCACAAGTATGTATTAGTCCAAGTAAGGTTGGTATATTAGCACAGGTTCACCCACACAACACTTACAACACTAAAGAAGAGTACTCATCTATTTGAAGCGAAAGCACTTGACAGAATTCCCACGCATCCTCGAGAACGTTTGGTCCTTATAAGTATTTCCACCGGCTTGTCCTTTGCTAAGAAAGGATTGGGCCACTTGCTGCTTTTGGTCATTGTCTTTATTACTTGCACTTTGTTTTGTTGCTTTATCAGAAAACCCCTAAAACACGTTTGCTAAGTATTTACAGAGATTTCCTTCTCCATACCACTAGTCAACACCTTCTGCTCCTCGTTGGGATCGACACTCCTATTTATCAAAAGTACTACGATACACCCCTATACTTGTGGGTCATCAAGACTATTTTAAGGCGCCGCTGCCGGGGAGTGAAGCGCTATTGAAGAGTGGAACTGGTAAAGGAAACTTCTACTGTGAGTATTGCTTTTTGTTTTTGTTTGTTACTTTGTTTCCAATATGGATAACCCACTTGGTTTTCTGTTTGGGAAAACTACTACCACTGTTAGGGTAGTAGATGAACCACCACCTATTGAGATAGATCCTTTTAAGATACCTACAAGTATTGTTGATCGTGTTATGGATAATTATTATTTTGGGGATGGAACTATCCACCCTGGTGATCACTTTCTTTTCATCCATGAATTATGCGGGTTGTTTAGGTGTGAAGGTATCACAACTGAACAGGTGAAGAAGAAGTTACTCTCTATATCCTTGAAAGGGAGAGCTGAAGAATAGTATAAGCTGCTGAAGAACGGGCAATCCATGGAATGGGAGGAAATAACATCTCTCTTTTATTCTAAATTCTACCCTCCCGGTGAAATTCATAAGGATATAAATCTGATATATAACTTTTGGCCTCATGATGGAGAGAGTACAGCTCAAGATTGGGGGAGTGTAACACCCTTAGAATCGACCGTATGCAAGTCTCAGCGATTCCCGCCCAACCCGCATAGAAACGATTCAAAGGTGCCCACCAGGCACTTTCGTGCGGGTGGAAAACGAAGTAATACCATTATGCATGAAAGGACTATATCTTCCCATGATGTTTTTGGTGTTAATGATAATCCCAACTGTGTTTTTAATTGTGCGCTTGAGTTTCAGGGGAAACGTTGTTGATGTCTCCTTCTATTGTGGTGGATGCTCTCTTGGGATCTCATGAAGACGGTGGCCTTTTAGTCTTCTCCTAGTTTCTCTCCGGTTGTTGTTTTTAGGTCACCATACTATTAAGATGGGGTCCATTTTGGAAGGCTGTGGGAAATCACTTGTTCTTGCACAAACCTATATGCACCGCCACAACCATCCCATTATCCCGTGAGAGAGCGTATTCCTGTTCTGTTGGAGCCTTCTGTGTCTCACCGGAACTTCCGGCCTGGGCCGGAAGTTCCGCTCAGACTTTTTCTGCGGGCTGTTCTAAACTTTGTTCCGACGCTAGTTCCGCCCCAAGTTCTGATGGTGAATCAGTAACCTTCTGTATGAAGTGTTCTATTTGCCAGAACTTGGGCCAGAACTTGCATCAGAACTTGTCCTGCCAAAAGATCTTGAGCGGAACTTCCGCCCAGACGCCGGAACTTCCGGCCAGATTCGGTTCGCGACCTAGAAATTCTGCCCCTTGTTCCGCTCCAAGTTCCGGTGGTGGCTCAGTAACCTTCTGTTTTGAAGCGTTCTATTTGCCGGAACTTGGTCGGAACTTGCGTCGGAAGTTCACCGGAACTTCTGGTCTGTTTTGACCGGAACTTCCGGTTGCGCTTCTGGAGCGGGCGTCAACGGTCTTATGACCATTGGAGCCAGGCTGGGCGAAACTTCCGGCCTCTCACCGGAACTTCCGGTGAGGTCGCGGGGGCTGTAACGGTTCAGCGCGAGGGGGCCTATTTAAGGCACCCCTTTTCTTCCTCCCACTCTCTCTCGAATTTTTCTCTCTCCTCCATGAATGCTTGAGCTTCACCTCACTAGATCTCTCTCTCTCTAGCCACTCAAATGACTTGATATTTTGAGAGGTGAGGGAGGTGACCTAGATCTACACTTCCACCAAAGAAGATATGATTTCCCCCACCCATCCTTTGTGGATCTTGTTGCTCTTGGGTTTCTTGAAACCCTAGACGGTGTAGGGAATCCTCGGAGCTAAGGCTTGTGTTGTAAAGCTTTGAGGTGTCATTGAGGGCCTCCAATTGAGTTGTAGAGCCTCCCCCTTAACCTTGGTGTAAAGGTTTCGGTTGGCGCCTTCAAGGTCACCGGTTAGTGGATTGTGAGGCCTCCTTTGTGGGGGAGCTCACCGGAGAAGAAGGTGAGGCCTTTGTGGCGCTCGGGTGACCTTGTGTGGCCCCGACACCTCTCCAACGTAGACGTAGCTCCTTGGGAGTGAACTACGGGAATTACATCTCTGTGTCCCTGCTCCGGTTACTTTGTTCCCTTCCTTTACTCCTTGCTATTTACCGTTGTTTATGGTTGGTGTTTGTTTTCCTGCTTTTAGGTTGTTCACTTAGTTGAATCTCTAGATAACTTTCCTTCTCGTTGAGCCTAAAAGTGAGAAACAAATTAAAATTGGGTAGACGCCTATTCACCCCCCTCTAGTCGTATCAAGTCGGTACTTTCAATTGGTATCAGAGCCAAGGCTCTTATTTCGGGCTTTACCGCCTAAGAGACTATGGCCGATGAAGGGGGTAGTGAAACCTAAAAATCCAAGAACTTGGCCACTATGGATGACCTCAAGCAATTGGAGTCGTCCATGATGTCCAAGTTTGAGGAAATGATGACTATCTTGCAGTCTCTCAAGCCTAAGCTCTTGGTTGCTCTTGACACACCCCAACCCACCGAGGTTCCTCCCATCGTTACGGTGTCCGCCCCCGGGGTAACTCCCGCGGCCGCCACCGCTCACTTGGGACTTGGTTTTGTTGCTCAAACCTCTACCAAGGTTCCAAGTGAGAACATCGAGGAGCCCGAGAACCCAACTTCCAAAGTGGAAAATGGAGGAAAGGACTACTCGGTGGTACCTGTCGTGGTATTGCCGACGAGTACGCCATGGAGGGGTCCTCACAGTGCGTGTTTAGAGAGATGGGGTAAGGCGGACGGTTGACGGGTACGAGGTAACACAGCTTACCCAGGTTCAGATCCCACAACGGTGGCGGAATCCTACTCCTGCTATAAATCACTATAATGGCAATACGCCGAGTTACAGAGATTAGGTTCGCTGTGCGAGGTGACTAGAAAGTCTAAGTTATTGTCTGAGATTGTGCCCTGAAGGCTCCCATAGGCCTGACTTATATAGTCGCTAGGTCCTAGGGTTACAGGGAAAAGTCCTAGACGGACAGGTTACAGAGTTCTACACCATCTATTACTAGTCTTGTGTATCTTGCACTCCAAGGCTCCGGGTACGCTGGTGACTCCACCGTAGCCTTCCTTTATCTGGCATGGGCCTCCCTTCTAGATCCACCTAAATGGGCCGCCCAGCAGGCCATAGGCCATGCTACCGACTATGGGCCACCCGGGTTAGTCGGATAAGAGACATGCTATGAGGATACCCATATAGCATATCCCCAACAGTAGCCCCCGGAGAACTCCGAGATCTTGCGCCGTCTTGCCTCTTCTCGTGGAATGCTCCATCTAGATGTATGTCGGCAAATCGTCAAGCAATATCTTGTAGTCCTCCCAAAGAACCCTGCAAAGGTTTCTCCGTCTTCCATGAGTAAGTCGGAGAAATGTTGAATCTTCCATCGTACGCTCCCGTTGTCGGATTAAATCCGTCTATGCCGGAATCTTCGATGGGACGGCTCATCTACCATGTCAGTTAAGGCGACGTAGGCTATAGGTCAGCGACGGCTCGTAACTCACACATGCAGAGAACGTAATCATATCCAATTTTCCCGCGCGAGCGACACAAACCGTTGGCGGCGACAGTTGGAGACGTGGCGAAATTACCGCGCACGTTCACGAACACGTCGTCTACGCGGCCACCGTCCGATTCGCTGCATGAATCTTGACGCAGAGTAAGATAAATAGCGACCGTGGGACACTTGCCACTTTTTCACCCCATTCTCTCGTGTCATCGTCTTCTTCCTCTAGCCGCGCGCCTCCTCGAGCTCTCCGTGAAAACCTCGGGAAAACCCTAGCTTCTCTCTCTGCACCAGTCGCGTCCTCTCCCTCCTCCATGGCTAGCAGCAGCTCATCCCCATCAATGGCGGCGTTGAGCGAAGCCGCGGCGAAGCCGGCGAGCTCCGTCGTCGTGCCCCTAGAGGGCCTGGTCATCCCCGCATCGGCGGTGATAGAAACCATCGGCGGTGACCATAACCTGGCGGCGCTGGAGCCCCTGGAAGAGGAGCCAGACTCGCACAAAGGCGACTGGCGCAGCTCGGACATCACCGGCTGCGACATCCAAGAGATGGTCACTGAGGGTTACCTCAGCGAACGGAGGGGCTCGCCTGGCGGGCGGCGCCGGCCGGCGAGGTGACCCCTTCTCCCCAAGCCGGAGAGAAAGTATACCTCAAGGCGCAATTGGTACGCGGCGTTTCTCTGCCCATCTCCCACTTCTTCCAGTCCGTCTTGAATCACTTCAAGGTCCAACACCACAACCTCTCTCCCAATAGTATCTTAGTGCTCAGCAACTTCGTGGCACTTTGTGAGGGTTACCTGGGAATTAGGCCTAGGTTAGATTTGTTTGTGTACTTCTTCACCGTCAAACGTGAAGCCGGACACAGTAAGGAGGAGCTTAGAAACTGCGGCACCATAAGTTTCAAGATCCGTCCTGGCCGGCGGTTCCCCGACATCGTCGGCCACGATTCATGCAAAAATTGGCAGCGAACGTACTTGTACGGCCCCGACATTCCTTTGGCGGGCCAAGAAGTAATGTACCCGGACTTTGTGGACAGAGCCGTCGCCGAAGTCCCCACATGGCGGTCCCATGCCTCCCTTCCCTCCGACCTCAACGCTTCTCGTGCAATAAGGCGGATCGAATGGTTTGTAGAGACGGGTCTGACCGGCTTGGACCTAGCCATGTGCTGGTTCATCAGGCGGATCCAACCTTTGCAGCACCGTATGAAGCTTATGCACGAGTACACCAGCGACCGAAGGGATACCCTCTGGATCTCCGAGGACAACTTCTCGAGCGACTCCGTCAAGTTCCGCCTTAAGGACATCGTCAAGGTGAAGGACAAGAAGCGTGGCTTCACCCTCACCTACGACATGTTCGTAGATGGAAAGTGCCCAAAGGTAGATATTTATTTTCCGTGTATGACATTGCTCCAGTTTTTCCGTCTTGCCAATACCATCTTGTCTAACATAATGACTTCTCACTTAACATCTTAGCCATCTAGAGGAGGGCAACCTGGCCGCCCAAATCTACGATCCCAAGATGAAGGAAGTCACGGTCGTGTCCGACGATGATGCCCTGTTGGCGCGACAGCGGAAGAGCTCCACCTCTGACGCTGCCGACGGAGGCAAGAAGAAGAAGACGGAGGGTGGAGCCTCCAAAAAGAGTACTGCCGCCCTGGAGGCGGAAAAGAAGAAAGCCATCGGGATGTTTTCCAAAGTGCCTCCCCTAGTGTAAGCTTCTTATTCTCCGACATTGTCTTATTTATCTGTCTTATTCCTGTACTTATGCATTTTGCACGTTTTAGGAAGAAAGCCACAACCATCCTCAAGAAGTCCTCCAAGACTCTTGGGGCTTCTAGAAATATCAAAGATATGCTGCATCGCGACTCTTCCCCCGCCATCGCCCCTTCTACTCCTGCTGTCAAGCCCTCCTCCGCTCCGACAAGCTCCCAAGCCCAGGAGGCACCAGGCCCTTCCGCTATGGAAGTGGATTCTGGCGCCTCTACCGAACTCGCAGTTGTCAGTGAGCAGGCGACGCAGGAGAGCGCTGCTCTTCAAATGGCTGAAGCTCCAGCTAAGGATGCCATCGGTAGTAGCAAGGCGGTGGTGGGTGCTGGTACTTCTGCCGAAGGCGGCGCCTCTACTCCCCAGAAACCTTTCGAATTGCCGAAGATTATTTTCCCGGTGCTTACGCCGGGTAGCACAACTATGGTTCCTGGAGGAGTGCCGTCATCTCCGACGTGCGGTCTTGAGGAGCTACTCCGTCAAGCAGACATCTTGCGAGGAAACAGCGTTTCCTTTGGCAAGCTGCTGGCCGAGAGTGCTACAAACCTCAAGATCATCGCACTTGTAAGTTTTACTTTACTTTTTGCATTTCATATGAGTATCCCACTGTAGCCCCCGAGGATGTAGACGGAAAACCATAGGTTTTGCATCTATATGCTCTAAGAGTGACTAAGTTAGAAAAAACTCTCACTGTAGCCCCCAAGCATTTAGATGGAAGAAATTATTCCGACTAGATGCTTTAAGAGTAGCATACACAGTGTTTATATTTTTCAGTGCCGTAGCCCCCCAAGCGTCTAGTTGTAACTGAATTAGTTCCGACTAGATGCTTAAAGAAAAGCTAAGCATTTTCCGAGTTAAAACTTTATACTGTAGCCCCCAAGCTTCTAGTTGAGAACTGAACCAGCTAGATGCTTAAAGAAAAGCTAAGCATATTGCTAAGTTAAAATCTTTCGCTGTAGCCCCCGAGCTCCTAGATGGAAAATCTCCGACTAGGGGCTCCAAGTAGACTAAACAACGACTTGACTTCGCATTTGTTTCCACAGAACGAGAATGCTCGGAGGGGCATGGCCAATGATAAGTATTAGAAGATGCGCGCAGATCTTGAAGCTGAAAAGGGTAGAACCGCCATCTTGAAGGAACAGATCATCAAAAACAAGAGTTTGTTTTCTTTTTGCGCACTTCCGTCTTACTTTTGTGCCTTCCCTCTTCGAGTACTCACGGTGTACTTTGTTTTCTCCGACTTGCAGAGCATGTCGCCAAGGCCAAGGATATTGTCGAGCAGTCCAAGCACATTCAGCAGCTGGACAGCGAGAACAAGATCCTTAAGAAGGAGAGGGAAGAAATGCTAAAGATGCACGAGGATTCCATGAAAGCCCTGCAGGACTCCGCCTCCGCTGAGATCAATCGCTTGAAGGAGGAGCTTGCGATCCTAAAGGATCATAAGCAAGCTGCCAATGCACAAAACATTTGCCATAGCGAGGCATTTAAGATCCTCCAAAAAGAGAAGGAATCCTTGGCGGACGTCGTCTGGCAAGCTAAGGCCAGCATCTTCAGTACGTATCCTCCGCCTTGTAGTTCTGTAGTCTGTATACTCGTGCAATCGTTGTCGGAATTTTCAGCGCCCATGGGTTTAACCCGCTCGCCTCCTTCGGACAAGGAATGCATGATTCTTGCCGGCAACTTCATCAACGCCGCCATCGCCCAAGCCAAGGAGATCTCCAAGCCCCTCCAAATTTATATCAAGGCCTCTGACTCTGTGGTGAAGTACTCAGAGATTCTGCGCCGAGCCCCTGAGCGTGTCGCAAGCTGGAAAGCTTCATGTGCACGGACTGGCGCAAGGATGGCGTTGTCCATGGTGATGGCGCACTATGAAGGTGCCAACATCGACACTGTGACATCTGGTATCCCCGACGTAGATGATGACGGCAAAGAGATCGATCACGAAGCCATCCTGTCATCACTCGCGGGTTATGACACCAGGGTTGCCGAGTTGGTGGATGTCGACGTCTTCATGCCCAGGAACTTTCTTGGCAACACCAACCCTGAATCCTCCGTGTCTCCTCACAGTGGCGATGTTGAGGGTGAATCTCCGGCTGGTGATGATGCGGCCTCCAAGTCCCCTGCACCCAAGGAGTGAAAAACACTTTGTAATACTTGTTTCACCTCTGGAGTGTGCATTGAAAAAACTTGGTGATGTAATCTTAAGGCGGAAAACAGTGGTTATTGTATCCTGCTACTTAAGAATTAATGCCCAGTATGTATATATTTTTAAGCAAGTGCTGGCTTATCCATTACTTTGGTTTTTATGCTTGAATTTTCGTGAGTCGGAAGACTCGTTGTCGGAACCATGCGCTTAGGTGATGATGCCCAATGGCACCGTCAATAACCTAAGCACAAAATCGCCGACAATAAGTGCCAAAAGTCACTACTCCAGAATCCACATAAAAACAACAAAGAACGTGTAGACCAGAAAACTTAAGCTAACGCCCGTAGGCGGAATTTTCACAAGTGCAATCGCAAAGCTTGTGCATAAAGGTTTATATGATCAAAAACTGAACACTAAAGGAGGTAAAAGACTCAGCAATATGAGTGAACCAAAGAGCTTTATTTCATTGATCATATAAGAGGTACACGATTAGATAAAAATGCTAAGTGTAGAAAGGAAGTAGCTGTGCTATGTTCCATGGCCGATCAAGCTCCGGGTAGTCATCATCCGGGTCACGTCGCTTACGCTTATGATCTTCATTGGTCCTATCCTTGAGTTCACGATTGTCTACAAGGTAGTAAGACCCATTGAGCAGCGCCTTGCTTATGATGAACAGTCCTCCCCATGGCGGGGATAATTTGTGTGACTTCTTTAAACGAGCGATGCTGGACGCGGGCGACTATGGTAGCTGCGTAGCTTCTGCTGGTAGATGGCGGATCTTTGGCATGCCAAAACACTCTCGAGAAGGTCCACATCTAGGCGTCTGGATTCTTCAGCGTCATTTTTGTCATAGGCGGCAACTCTTGGTGCATCGTGGAGGATGTCGGAAGGTAGGATGACTTCTGCTCCATATACCATGAAGTAAGGGGTGTAGCCGGTGGATCTGTTGGGTGTAGTTCGTAAACTCCACAGCACAGATGGCAATTCTTCCGCCTAGGCTCCAGCTGCTCTATGTAGCGGTGCCTCAAGACGTGGCTTGATTCCCTGCAGAATTAATCCATTGGCTCGCTCAAATTGACCATTAGATTGTGGGTGTGCCACAGACGCAAGGTCAAGTCGGATGCCTTTATCCCAGCAATAGGCCTCCACTTCTCCGAGTGACAAGTTGCTTCCATTGTCGGTAATGATGCTATGTGGGAGACCAAATCTCACCACTAGATCCTGGACAAACTTGAGGGCAGTTGCCCCATCAAGCTTTCTAATGGGTTTAGCTTCTATCCATTTGGTGAATTTGTCAACTGCTACAAGCATATGCGTAAACCCACACGGTGCCGTTTGTAACGGCCCCGCCATGTCTAGCCCCCAGACTGCAAACGGCCAAGTTATTGGTATTGTTCGCAATTCTTCAGCAGGAACATGTGGTTGTCGGGCATAATACTGGCATCCTGTGCATGTCTCAACCAGCTTGTCGGCGTCCTCCTTCGCGGTCAGCCAGTAGAATCCTTGCCGGAAGGCTTTCGCGAACAACGATCGAGGAGCGGCGTGATGCCCGCAATCTCCGAGATGGATTTCGCGTAGGATTTCCATACCTTCTAGCTGGGAAACACACTTTAGGTATATACCGGTAGTGCTCATTTTGTAGAGTTGCCCATTGATTATGGTATAACCCTTTGCTCGTTGTACTATCTGCCGTCTTTCGACCTCGTCGTCGGGCAAAGTTCCGTGTTCGAGATATTCCATGAACGGTTTTGTCCAAGCCGGAGGGATCTTTGTCACCATGTTGACGAAAGAATCATCTCTATCCGGGTTGTCGATGTCGGCACCCTTCACGGATGGTGTGCGTAGATGTTCTAGGAAAACTCCTGGCGGAATTTGCTTGCGCCCTGATCCAAGTTTAGACAATAGATCAGCTGCCTCGTTTTGCTCCCTAGGCACATACTTGACTTCGTAGCCCAAGAAGCTCTTGGCTATCTCGTCCACTTCGTCGCGATATGCCGCCATCATAGGGTTCCGTGCATTCCAGGTGCCAGCCACCTGCTGGGCAACCAAGTCGAAATCTCCACAGCAAACTATGCGCTTGATGCCAATATCCTTGGCTACACGCAATCCGTGAATGAGTGCTTCATACTTCGCCATGTTGTTTGTAGCCTCGAAGTGGATCTGCAGAACGTAGTGTAGCTTGTCTCCTTTTGGTGACTGTAGCAATACACCAGCCCCCGAGCCGTTGAGCAGCTTTGATCTGTCAAAGTGCATCACCCAGTACTCTGGTTCTGGCAACGAAGTGGCATCTGGCATCTCCGTCCAATCTGCAATAAAATCCGCCAAGGCTTGTGACTTGATAGCGTCGCGTCTCTTGTAGGTGATCTCGAAGGCGGCAAGTTCAATGCCCCACTTCGCGACCCTTCCTATAGCGTCGCTGTTGTTGATAATTTCGGACAGTGGAGTCTTGCTCACTACTGTGATTGGGTGCTCCTGAAAGTAATGCCTCAGCTTCCGCGAAGCGAGGAATACTCCATAAGCTATCTTTTGGTAGTGCGGGTAACACTTCTTGGACTACGTCAAGACTTCGCTTACATAGTAAACTGGTCGTTGAACTCCGTGCTCATAGCCTGGTTCCTTCCGCTCTACCACGACGACGATGCTGATAACCCGGTTGGTTGCCGCCATGTAAATTAACAGGGGCTCCCCAGGCTCGGGTGCTGCAAAGATGGGCGCTGAGGAAAGAATCACCTTGAGTTGCTTCAATGCTGCATCTTCCTCGTCCGTCCATGTGAATTTGTTCGCCTTCTTCAGCAACTTGTACAGCGGCAGGGCCTTCTCTCCAAGTCGGCTGACGAACCGACTAACTGCTGCAACACAACCTGTTAGTCGTTGGATGTCCTTTAGGCATGTCAGACGATTTATATTTAAGATGGCCTTGATTTTCTCCGGGTTGACCTCGATTCCGCGCTAGGAAACGATGAAGCCCAACAGTTTGCCGGCTGGAACCCCGAAGACGCACTTCTTAGGGTTGAGCATCATGTTGTATTTCCGGAGATTATCAAAGGTTTCTTTTAAGTCGGAGATTAAGTCGTTTGACTTTTTAGACATCACCGCGATATCGTCCACATAGGCGTGAACGTTCCGACCAATTTGGTTGTGAAGGCAATGTTGCATTGTCCGCTGGTAGGTAGCACCTGCGTTTTTCAACCCAAAGGGCATCGTGACATATCAAAACGTGCCGTAAGGGGTAGTGAACGAAGTGGCCAATTGGTCCGACTTACTCATTTTGATTTGGTGGTATCCTGAGTATGCATCGAGAAAACACAAAAGTTCCGAGCCAGCCGTCGAGTCAATGACTTGGTCAATGCGAGGCAAAGCAAACGGATCTTTGGGACACGCTTTGTTCAAGACGGTGTAATCAACGCACATTCTTAATTCAGTAGTTCACTTTTTGGGGACAAGTACAGGATTGGCCACCCATCGGGTGTGAAGGACTTCTCGGATAAAACCAGCCTTAAGTAACCTAGCTATCTCTTTGCCAATGGCGCGTCTCTTCTCATCTCCGAAGCGTCGTAGAGGTTGTTTCACTGGCTTACATTTTGGATTTATGTTTAAGCTGTGCTCGGCAAGTTCCCTAGGTACACCTTTCATGTCGGCAGGTTGCCAGGCAAAGATGTCCCTATTCTCACGGAGGAACTCGACGAGCGCGCTTTCCTATTTGGGATCCAGGTTCGTCCCAATGGCGACGGTCTTGGAGGCATCGCCTACCACAAGTTCCACCGGCTTGGTCTCGATGGCGGCCTTGAACGCAGGAGCGGAGTCGGAGATCTGCTTCTTCGAAGCGGGCATCTATGAGTCATTGACCTTGCTCTGGATCTCCTTGAATTCTTCGCTGTAGAGGATAGCTTCTGCAACGGCTGCTTCATTGATCTCGCAGTCCCTTGCCTTGGTAAAGCTTCCGGAGACGGTGATGACACCGTTCGGTCCGGGTATCTTGAGCTTGTTGTAAATGAAGCATGGCTTGGCCATGAGCGTGTGGAATATGTCGCGGCCAAATATGACGTGGTACAAGATCTTGAAGGGGACTACCTCAAAGGTCATGCGCTCTTGGCGGTAATTATTAACGTCGCCAAAGGCTACCTGAAGTGTGATGCACCCAAGGGACCGAGCCTCCCGACCAGGCACTACGCCATGGAACACGGTGTTGGTCCGCCTTAGGTTTGCCACCGTCAAGTTCATCTTCTGCAGTGTATCCAGGTACATGATGTTGATGCTGCTTCCACTATCCACCATGCACTTGGTGAACTCCACGCCGTCAATCAATGGGTTGATGACCATGGCGTACTGGTTCTCCGTGGGCACAAGGTCTGGGTGGTCCGTCCTGTCCCAAGTGATTGGAACCTCCGATCAGCGTAGGTATTGGGGAACTGGGGGAGAGTAGCCATCAGGATCCTTAAAGAGGTCTTCTGTTGTCGAACGGTGGGGGTGCCAAGGAAAGTGTGGTAGACTGGGGCCTTATTTGCAAAGGGGTTCTTGCCCTTGTCGTCGCTCTTGGCGGCGTGCTTGGGGTCAACGTCCTCGTCCGTGTCACTTGAATCCTTGGACTCCTCCTCGTTCTTCTTCCCCTTGCCCTTGCCTCGCGGTCTGTTCTTCCGACTTTGCTTGTAGCCAGACTCCGGGTCTTCCTTGAGGTCGTTGATGAACTTGCAGTGTCAATTGGTATGGGTGGTCTTGCCGTTGGCGTCGAGGTGTACGAGGCACGGCATATCGCGGTACTCTTCGTAGGTTTGGGGAACGCGGAGCGGCACCGAGTTGGTTTCACTTCCTCGCTGCTGCCCACGGCCTGCTCCCCTTCCTCGACCACGTTGTCCGCCTTCGCCTCTTCCTGCAAAGTCATGGCGACCATGTCGGTAGATTGCTTTTCTTCTGGAGCGGTTTTCCGCTTTGTACTGCTGTTCCTCCGAGCTTGAGTTGGAACGGCTGTTGCCGGCAAAGAGCCACGAGCGTCGTCATCGGCAGCTGCGAACTCACTAGCTAACTGAATCATCTGATTCAAGTCAAGCTGATGATTGTCCTACAAGCGCTTCAGCTTATGTCGGAGCAACGTGCCTCTTTCCAACCCATCGATGAAAGCGGCCATGGCGGTCTGGGCGTGCACTCATGTGCAGGAATTCTTCATATCCAGCCAGCGGGAGAGGTAGGCGCGAGATGTCTCGTCTTTCTCTTGCACGCACCGCTATAGATCGCCCACCGTGCAGGGACGCTTGTATGTACCCTCAAAGTTCTTGGTGAATGCTTCTTGCATGTCCAGCCAGTTGTAGATAGATTTCTCCGGCAAGTCGTCGATCCATTGACGGGCCGTGCCCGCCAACATTAACGGGAGGTACTTGACGGCGACGTTGGGGTTGCCTCCGGCAATCTCCACCGCGTTGCCGTAGTCCTGCAACCATGTGGCAGGCTTGGTGGTGCCGTCATAGGGCTTGATGGTCTTGTCAATCCGGAAACCTTTGGGGTAAGTTGTGGACCGTATTGCAGGTCCAAAGCAACATGGTCCCAGGTATGATCCTTCCCGGGCCTCGTGAATCTTATCGATCCGCGAACGTGCATCGTACGGCTCCGGGATCTTCTTTATTTTGTCAACAGGGGATGGGCTGCGTGAACGACGCGGGCCTCCTCCGCCATGGTGACTGCTTGGCAGCGACGTAGGCGGAGGTGGCGGTGGGTTAGCCTTCTTGCTGTTACCCTCCTGCAACGCTTCACGCCTGTCACGGTTGCTTGTCGGACGCGGAGGGTCATGGCGCGACCTGCTCTTATGTCCTTCGTTGTGCTTTCCGCCATGACGGGTCTGCTCCGCATTGTCGCGGATGACAATGCCGCACTGCTTTGGTGGGGGCATATCCGTGCGATGGTGAGCCTTGTAGTCTTCCTGACGTCGGGGGGATCGGGGCGGTGGTGATGGGCGGCGAGGTTGGGCTCTTTCTCCATGGTCGGAGGATATGGGGATAGCATCCTTCCTGTTGCACGCATCCCTCCGTCTTCGTTCTGATGAACCCGTCCGTGATCCGACATCTTGAGGAGATCTGTCCCTTGGCGGTTTGTACTGGCTAGATCGGCAGAGCGCTGGGTCAGACTCAAGCCTCTGAGAGGTGGCCTTTTCCTGCTACTTTACCGCCTTGGCCACTAGGTCATAGACTTGTTCCACTGCCTCAGGCGATCTATCCTGCTCCAGAAGGGTCTTGGCGACGGCGAGGTTAAGGAGTGGGGTGGGCATCACCTGCTTGCCTTCACTGTCAATGTATGGCTTGGCCTGTGCCGGCTTCGAGGGAGCCCATCCTAGGTTGCGCCGTACACCAGGATCGTTGATGACGCGAGCCGGGGCCTTCTTAGCCTTCTGCTGCTGGAGCAGAGTCTTGTACTCGGCCTCCATTGCTCTAGCTTTTTCTATGGACTTCTGCGCGTTGACTAGATCTCGATCTAGTTTAGCGCCTTGCTCCGCGATGGCTTGCGCTTCCTCCGGCAGTTGCTGGCGCTTCTCGTCAAGCTGAGTCACGTTCCGGATATGATCAACAGTTAGTGGCTCAACGAGGAGATTGTCGTACATAATTCTATCAGCTGGAGTAACATGGGCTGCTGCCGACGTGGAAGCTGGAGGCGGCAAGTTTGTGGTGTTGTTGTTGCTTGGACCGGTGCCGAGTTCCTGCGGCTGCTGCACTGGATTAGGCGGAGGAGGCATGACTCTTGCGTGATCATCGTCAGCAGCAATAAGTGGCCCCTTCCCCTTATCCAGCGCCATAGGCGGAGCTTGCCCGGGCTGGTCTTCATCCATCGTTGTCCCGATGGTGACGAACACCCCTCGAGACATGACGATGTTATTATCTTGTTCGTCGCGCGAGTACTCCTCCACCATCTCCTGCATAGCGGAGTCTAGTTCTTCTGGACTGAAGTCTATTTCCTCTGAATCTGCACTGAAATCAGCATAAAGTGCATCAATGACAGAGTCGGAGGGTGCTAGGACTTCCTCGATGACGGGCGGTGGGGGTGCAACGGCCTCGACGATGATTGGAGGTGGTGGCGCTGCTGCGACGATGGCGGACGGAGGCGGTGGTGGTGGCTGACCAGAGGTGCTCCGTCAATGAGCGCAAGCGCTGTCTGAGCTGCCGCTTCAGCCTCCGCGTATTTGTTGACGGTGTTCACCATGCCTTCGAAGGTGAGGCGTCCTGACGCCTGTTGCCGTCTTAGAGAGTGTCAGAGAAGCGTGCCATGGTCCAGTCCTTCCACAAAGTGATAGATGGCATCATCATTGGGGTAGTTGGCCAGGTCGACCCGTATACGGAGCCACCTAGCGAGGTAGTCGCGGGGGTTTTCACCCTCTCTCTGAACGCAGCGCACCAGATCGAAGATGGTAACCACGCCGACGAACTTGGATCTCTGCTGCCCAGACGCACAGACAAAGCCGGCGGATTTGCAGTGATCTTCCACCTTTATATCCTGCACAGGGGCGGTTTGGGTGGGTTTTGAATTTTTCCGATCTTTGCCGGCAAACTCCAAGGAGAGATCCGATATTGATCCTTCCGCGAACGTATCCTGCCCGTAGGCGGTCCGTGCGGGTCTTGAATTTTTCCGATCTTTGCCGGCAAACTCCAAGGAGAGATCTGACATCGATCCTTCCGCGAACGTATCCTGCCCGTAGGCGGTCCGTACGGGTTTTGAATTTTTCCGATCTTTGCCGGCAAACTCCGAGGAGAGATCCGACATCGATCCTTTCGCGAACGTATCCTGCCCGTAGGCGGTCCGTGCGGGTCTTGAATTTTTCCGATCTTTGCCGGCAAACTCCGAGGAGAGATCCGACATCGATCCTTCCGCGAACTTATCCTGCCCGTAGGCGGTCCGTGCGGGTCTTGATGCTCCTACGACTCCCAGGGAACTAGTGCCCGAGTCGGTTTCGCCGATGAAGAGGTGGATGTCTCCGATAGGAACGATCGAACACCGCGTAGGGTTCGTCTTCGCCGGGATCCAGAACTCGTCGAGGGGATGATCGGAACATTGACGGAGAAGAGAACGCGACCGATGGCTGCGGTTTTGCCGATTTCCGCGAAGATCTTGGTCCTCGCCCGCTGAAGAGCCTGAAGCGCCTCTTGCCCCACGGTGGGCGCCAACTGTCGTGGTATTGCCGACGAGTACGCCATGGAGGGGTCCTCACAGTGCGTGTTTAGAGACATGGGGTAACGCGGACGGTTGACGGGTACGAGGTAACACAGCTTACCCAGGTTCAGATCCCACAACGGTGGCGGAATCCTACTCCTGCTATAAATCACTATAATGGCAATACGCCGAGTTACATAGATTAGGTTCGCTGTGCGAGGTGACTAGAAAGTCTAAGTTATCGTCTGAGATTGTGCCCTGAAGGCTCCCATAGGCCTGACTTATATAGTCGCCAGGTCCTAGGGTTACAGGGAAAAGTCCTAGCCGGACAGGTTATAGAGTTCTACACCATCTATTACTAGTCTTGTGTATCTTGCACTCCAAGGCTCCGGGTACGCTGGTGACTCCACCGTAGCCTTCCTTTATCCAGCATGGGCCTCCCTTCTGGATCCACCTAACGGGGCCGCCCAGCAGGCCATAGGCCAGGCTACCGACTATGGGCCACCCGGGTTAGTCGGATAAGAGACATGCTATGAGGATACCCATATAGCATATCCCCAACAGTACCCCCACCGCCGAAGTACACTCTGTATCCACCCATCCCCATGCCACACATTATACCTCAAGGAGCACCACCCATGCTAGATACTTCTAATTTCGCCAATTGGCAATATCTAATGCGCTCACATATTTCCAGCTCTTCTATTGAGTTAATGAGGATTGTGGAGGATGGATTATCTCCATATGACCCAAAGAAGTTAACACGAGGTGAAGTGGTGGACAAGCAACTCAATGCCACAGCTTTGGGAATGATTCAAAAGTCCTTGACTCCAAAGGATTTTGCTGACATTCGCCAATTCGACACCGCCAAGGGAGCTTGGGATCAACTCACCGAGCTCTTTGTTGGGAATGCAAGCATCCAAAGCTTCAAGTTTGATGAGATCAACAACGAGTGCGATGGTTTCGCAATGCAAGATGATGAGACCCCTGAAGACATGTATAGGCGCCTTAAGGTCCTTTGTTCCACTATGAGGGACCTTGGGGCTCACTATGTTGATGACAAGTTTATGAAGAGGAAGTTCATCCAAGCTCTCCTCCCATTTGAAGAACAAAAGCTCAACTCTATCAAGGGAAGAACCAACTTTCACCTAATGACCTCCCAAGAAGTCTTGAGTGAAGTAATTGCCATGACTATTGCCAAGAAGAATGCGGAGTCCGCTCGAGCTAGAGCCATTGGGTCAACCAAAGTGAATCTTGCTTTGAAGGCCAAGGCTATTGAAGTTGAGGATGATGATACATCAAGTGAGTGGTCTCAAGAGGACCTCAAATGTGCCTTCAACGAACATCTTGCTCTTGCTTCAAGGGACTTTTGGAACAAGTCCGAATTCAAGTCAAGATCAAGGGACAACTCAAGATTCAACTCACCCAACAAGTCTCCCAAGGCAAGGTTGTGCTACAATTGCAACGACAAGAGTCACTTCGTGGCCAAGTGTCCCTTTGAGAACCGTGAAGACAATGGTGGTCATCTCATTCGCAAGATCAAGTCAAGACCTCCTCATCCCTTGAACAAGAACTACGCCATCAAGAACGCCACTAACAAGGAACGAGCAATTGTGGTCCATGAAGAATACCTTTCAGGCACGGATGAAGATGATGATGATGAATTTCATGGTGGAGAGATTGTGGGAGTTGCTGCTATTTCCACTACCTCAACTCCATGTCTATCCCTCTTCGACTCGCCAAATGAAAATGTCATCTTCTCCAACCAAAAGTGCTTCATGGCCAAGGCCACCGAGGTAACACCGAAACCCACTCCTCAACCTATCTCTAGTGAGCCTTCCTCTCTTGATCTTGTTGGTCTAGAGGTGAAGAAAGAGATGATTGACATGTGTGAATTTGTTGCTACCTTAGATGAAGAAACTAAAACTTGTTTTGAGTCCTTGCTTGCACAACTTGACAATTCTAGGGATGCCTTAGATGAAAAGGAAGAACTTCTTGACTTGCTAAGTAAAAATGAAAGAGATGCCGCCGATGAAATTTCCTCTCTCACTCAAAGTCTTGAGGATGAACAAAATATGAGAATTAATATTGAAGAAAATGTGTCTAAGCTTGTAGATGACCATAACAACACCTTGTGCTCTATAATTAAAGAACGTGACCATGCTCTTGCTTTGATTAAGGTTCTCAAGAAAGAAAATGTTGAGTTTGTGGGTGGTCATGATAGGACTCAAAAGGATCTTGAGAAACTCAAAGAGGAACACAAAGCCTTGGAGAGTAAATTCTCAAATATTTTTGAAGCCCATGAACAACTTCAAACTCAATTAACTTGTGATCTCGCTAAGTCTTCCGCTGTGCAAATTATAGACTTGTCTAGCACTCCTAACCCTTGTTGCAAGCATGAGCATCTCATAGAGGAAGTTAATGTGTTGAAGGATCAACTTGCCAAGACTAAGAATAATAAGAAGAACAAGAAGAAGAAAAAGAACAAGGGCATGGCCCAAGGGGTACCAAATGGCCTAACCCTCTTACAAAGTGACAACTTTGCCGGAAAGAACAATCCCTCTTATATTCTAAGCAAATCTTATGATGGTCATGTATATGCTAGATACGTGGGAACGTCTTACACGCATGATTATCATTGGGCCATTTGGGTGCCAAAGGCTCTTGTCACTAACAAAAGGGGACCCATTGCAAAATGGGTACCTAAAACCAAGGCTTGATTTTCTTGTAGGACTATGCTTCCGGTGGATCAAAATGGGTGCTTGATAGTGGTGCCACGAGTCATATGACCGGAAGCAAGTCTATCATGACCGAATTGAGGCCCAATATTGCCAACACCATGGTCTCCTACGGTGACAAAACAAGCTCTCAGGTTTTGGGTTTTGGCAAAGTGGTGGTAACCCCAGATGTATCCTTGGTTGACGTCATGCTTGTCAAAACTCTTGGTTACAACTTACTCTCAGTTCGTGCTCTTTCTCTTATGGTTCTTTCTTCTTTCTTTAATTCTCATACCATGGTCCTCATGTGGAGCAAGTCTCTCAAGGTGGCTTTTGTAGGATATGTAGAACATGACTTGTATGTGGTGGACTTTTCAGGGACCACTACTCCTCATGCTCTATGTCTCTATGCTAAAGCCGACAAGGGCTGGTTGTGGCATCGCCGCCTAGCCCATGTCAACATGAGAACTTTGCAAAGACTTCACTCCGAGGGCCACATCCTTGGAATTAACGATGTTTCTTTTGCTAAAGATCGTGTTTGCAGGGCTTGTATTGAAGGGAAGATGCATGAAACTCCTCACAAAGCACTCAATCAAATCACTACCGAGAGGTGTTTGGAGCTCTTGCATATGGATCTCTTTGGTCCACCCTCTCATGATAGCCTTGGAGGCAAGAAGTATTGCTTGGTTATTGTGGATGATTTCTCAAGATACACTTGGGTGTTCTTTTTCAAGTACAAGAGTGAGACTCAACAAACCGTCATCGACTTTGCTAATGAGGTTCAACGGAAGCACAATGCAACTATTCTCTCAATTCTAAGTGACAATGGCACCGAGTTCAAAAACTATACCTTGGATGAGTTTCTCAGTGATGAAGGAATCAAGCATCAATACTCCACTCCCTATACCCGTCAACAAAACGGAGTTGCCGAAAGGAAGAATCGCACATTTATGGATGCGGCTCGGTCTATGCTAGCCGAGTTCAAGTCTTCATACAACTTTTGGGCCGAGGCCATCTCCACCGCTTGCCATGCAACCAACCGGCTTTATCTCCGCAAGAAAAAGAACAAGACCCCCTATGAACTTCTCACCGGGAAAAAGCCTAATGTTAGCTACTTTCGGGTGTTTGGTTGCAAGTTCTACATTCTCAAGAAAGGAGTTCGTTTGTCCAAGTTTGAATCCAAGGCTCAAGAAGGAATTTTCGTTGGCTACTCAAATCAGTCCCATGCTTATAGAGTCTACAACAAAGCCAATGGAAGAGTTGAAGAAACAAGCAACGTGAAGTTTGATGAAAATCATGAGTCTCTTGTTAGGCAAGATGGTGTTTGTGATCCAAGTGATGAAATTCCTCCTAAGGCCATAAGAAGAATGGGTGTGGGTTTCCACCTCCCCATTGAGGATCCCCTTATGGACGAAGGAGAAGGACCAAGCTCTACTCAAGTGGAGCCCTCACTTTCACAAGATCATCTTGCCCCTCAAGGACTTACTTTTTTGGCACAAGCTCCCTCAAGCTCTTTCGAAGCTTCCCATGCTCATGACTCTCCAAGCTCCAAAGAACAAGCTCTTCATCAACAACATCAACCTCCCCACGATGGGGCTCCTCCTCAAGGAACCTCCCACGGACAAGCTCTTCATCAACCTCCCCAAGATGGGGCTCCTCCTCAAGGTCACAGCTCTCCCCAAGGTCAAGCTCGTCAAGATCAAGAGCAAGTCAATGATCCTCAAGGATCCTCTCCAAGTGATGACTCCCCCGAAGTGGAAATTGATGAAGATGACCCTCGTGTTCGTGCTTATAGTCAAGGCGGCGGCTCAAGTGGTGGCAATGACCAAGTGGTAGCTCAAGAATCTCGAGTTGAAGCACAAACCCGCCGTCAAGCCTATCGTCTCGCCAAGCTTGTTCGAGATGGCCATATCCTTGATAATCTCTATGGAGATTTCAATAAAGGTTCCACTACTAGGAGGCAACTAGCTTCCTTTAGCGCTCACCATGTGTTTATCTCTCTTGTGGAACCACAGAAAGTCTTCGAAGATCTTGAAGATGATGATTGGCTTGATGCTATGAACAAGTAACTTCACAACTTCAAGAGGAACAATGTTTGGATATTGGTTGAGCGGCCCAAAGACTGTCAAAACGTCATTGGAACCAATTGGGTCTTCAAGAACAAGTGTGATGCGAATGGAATTATCGTGCGCAACAAGGCAAGGTTAGTTTCCCAAGGATACTCACAAGTTGAGGGCATCGACTACGGTGAGACTTACGCCCCCGTTGCTCGCCTTGAATCCATTCGTATGCTTCTTGCCTTTGCTACCCATC
The DNA here is from genome assembly GCA_916181665.1 of Avena sativa. Taxonomy (NCBI): domain Eukaryota; kingdom Viridiplantae; phylum Streptophyta; class Magnoliopsida; order Poales; family Poaceae; genus Avena; species Avena sativa. Next base: position 88,305,030 of record OV702284.1, read on the forward strand.
ATAACTTTAAGTTGCATCAAATGGATGTTAAGAGTGCTTTTCTTAATGGTCCTTTGAAAGAGTTGGTATACGTCAAGAAACCTCCGGGTTTTGAGGATCCACTTTTTTCGAACCATGTCTACAAGCTCAATAAGGCACTCTATGGCCTCAAGCAAGCCCCACGTGTGTGGTATGATTGCCTTAGGGAGCTCTTGTTAGACCGTGGCTTTGAAGTGGGCCTCATTGATCCCACTATTTTTACTAAGAAAGTTGGAGACAACTTGTTCGTATGCCAAATCTATGTTGATGACATTATCTTTGGGTCTATTAACAAAACTTTTAATGAGGATTTTGCCAAGATCATGACCGATCGCTTTGAGATGTCCATGATGGGGGAGTTGAAGTTTTTTCCTTGGGTTTGAAGTCAAGCAATTGAGGAAAGGTACTTTCATCAACCAAGCCAAGTACATCCAAGACATGCTCAAGAAGTTCAAGTTTGATCAAGTCAAAGGTGCCAAGACTCCCATGCCCACTAAGGTTAATCTTGATCTTGATCCCAAGGGTAAGGAGGTGGATCAAAAACTCTATCGGTCTATGATTGGTTCTTTGCTCTATCTTTGTGCATCCCGACCGGATATTATGTTGAGTGTGGGTATGTGTGCAAGATTTCAAGCCGCACCAAAGGAAAGTCACATGGTGGCGGTCAAGAGAATCTTTCGATATTTAGTTCATACCCCAAACTTTGGGTTGTGGTACCCCAAGGGAGCCAGCTTTGATCTCATTGGTTACACGGACTCGGACTGGGCTGGTGACAAAGTGGGAAGAAAGTCAACCTCCAGAGCTTGTCAGTTTCTCGGAAGATCTTTGGTTTGTTGGTCCTCGAAGAAGCAGAACTGTGTGTCTATGTCCACTGTCGAAGCTGAGTACATCTCTGCCGCAAGCTGTTGTGCTCAATTGCTATGGATGAAGCAAACTTTGAAGGATCTTGGACTATCTTTTTACAAGGTGCCTCTTCTTTGTGACAATGAGAGTGCCATTGCTATTGCTCACAATCCCGTGCAACACAACCGGACCAAGCATATTGAAATTCGTCATCATTTCATTCGGGACCATGTTGCTAGAGGAGACATTTCTTTGGAGTATGTTCCCACCAAGGCAAATCTTGCGGATCTTTTCACGAAGCCTCTTGATGAAGCAAGGTTTCGGGAGTTAAGGCATGAGCTAAATATCATTGATTAGAGCAATGTTTCTTGAGTACCTTGCACACCTACCCGTGTCTCAATGTGTATCTTGTTTGGATGTCGGCATGGATTTAGGGGGAGTGTAGTTCCTCTTATGAACAAACGCTATCCCTATTATGCGCACATTAAAGTTTTCATACTCTATAGTCTCTAAAGGAGACCATTTGAGCTTCATGATGAGTGTTGGTAATGAACCCAAGATATATCTTCGTGGTGTCAAGCCATTTACTCTTATATAAGGTGGCCTCGGCCACCGACCCGTTTTTATTTGTGTCTTTGACCTTTTTGTTTTTCTTGGTTTTTGTTGGCTTTGGTTCTTCACAGTTTGAGTCCTCTATCCTAAGCCTTTCCTTACCTCAAGCTCTCTCTATTCCCTGCACAAGTTCTTCCTTGTTATCTTCCAATCCTGAGACGGTCTTCCTGGCGTCAGCGGAACTTCCGGTCAGCCTGACCCGGAAGTTCCGGTCCACCGAAACTTCCGGTCCCTGACCGGAACTTCCGGTGGTGCTCCCTGTCCTATATAAGGTGGGACCTAGGGGAAAACGGGATCTTCTTCCTTTTTCCCCCAAGACCCATCCTCTATTTGGAGCAGCCGCCGGCCAGGACCTCTCCACGAAGGTGCTCCGTCCCCTTCGTCTCCGACCACTCCTCCGCAGATCTTCTCCGTGGGAACCTTCCCCACCTCGGTCTCCCGCCATGGACTCCGGTATTTGCCCTCAACTCCCTCCATTAATGGAGATCTTGCTCTCTCACCATGGTTTGAGTTAGGGCACACCATGTCTAGGCTAGTTCTTTGGCTAGAACTTGTTGGGAGATCTTGGTAGGCCTAGGGTATCATGCTAGAGTAGATTGGTCCAATACACTCTTGAAAATCTTTGCACTTGTGGCTTTTAGATCTAGATCTAGTGAACTGCTATTTGGAACCGTCAGTTCGTGGTCTCACCGGAACTTCCGGTGAGTCACGACCGGAACTTCCGGTGTACTATTTTCACCGGAAGTTCCAGCGATTCAGCGGAAGTTCCGGCAACAATGCAATTTTTTTCCTGATTGTATTTTTCCAATCTATTTCTTCTGTTTCCTCTTCCGAACTTGTGCACTTATCCCACCTTCCCTCCCTACTCTTGTGCTTTCTTCTCAGGGCAAGGAGGTACCCACCAAGGAAAGCGTGCCCGCCGACCATCCTCTGACATTCCTCCTGAGATTGATGAAGAAGATGTTGAGGCTGTGCGTCCAACCACTCAGACTAGTCGTCAGAAGGCTGCTGCTTGCCGTGCTGCTTCTGCTGCAGGGAAGAGGCCTGCTCTTGCTCAGAAGGCCACTGCTGCTGGGCCAGACATGACCAAATCCAAGATTTCCAAATGGTCTCAGAAAGCTTACTCTGCATTCAAGCGCACGGATCCCTACCTCGTGGCTCGTGACCGTCTTTGCTTGGACCCTCACTTTCACAACTGCCGTCAGGAACAGATATTTGCAGAAATCTATGCATCAAAGAAGCGGTTCGTGGTTGCTCCTCAAAAGTACATCAATGTGACTCACATGGAAGAGAAGCAAGCTTACTTTGGCGAGGCTCTTGATATTTGCCAGAAGTTTGGGCTGATCCCCCTCATGGAGCACCGTCAGAACTTTGATGTGACTGCTATTGCTCAGCTTTACTCAACTCTGTTTATTCACATGCAGTCCTCTACTAAAGGTGTGTTGAAGTGGATGACTAGGGATGTGTTTCTTACCGCCACTTGGTCTGAGTTTGCTGAGCTGCTTGGCTATCCCCTTCAGCCTGGTCGCGGGGAAAATGGTTGGCGTGTTCATGGTCCCGAAGCTGTTGATCTTGAGGTCCTGGACCCTCTCTACATTGAAGGGTGGGGAACTGTTGGGTTTGTGAATCATCTGCTGCCAGTTTTTAACATCATGCACAGGGTGTACTTGAACACCATCTCTCCCAAGGCTGGTAACTTTGATCAGTTCCATGGGTATCAGGTTGACCTCATGCATCAGACTTTTCTTCGCCGTGACACTGATAGTCCCATGGATGTTATGCACTTCATCTACTCTGAGCTATGGCAAGCTATTATTGAAAAGCGCTCCTGCATCTATGCTCCCTTCATTCAGACTCTCATCAATCACAAGTGGCTTGAGACGACTGGCACTCGCTTTCCTGAAGACAACATCACCATTCATGAGGAGAAGAAGCTGCGTGTGAGTAAGCACCAAAAGCCTCGTTCTCAAGAAGAAAAGGATGCTGAACTCCAGAAGGTCCGCGATGAAGCTCGTGGTCCCTCCTCTGCTCCTGGGGGCTCTCGTGCTGGTGGTCCGTCTCTCCAGAGGCAGCCCTCTTGGGCAAAGAAGCTGCTTGGGAAGGTGAAGAAAACTTTCTGCTTTCTGCAGGACCGTGAGTATCAGGCCTATGTTGATCAGCGTCACAATGTTCAGCGCTAGAAGGCCATCATGACCGCTCTCAACATTCCTAGCTCACCGGTCACTAGCTCTGTCACTGTTCCCAAGGATGATTGGATTCGGGACAACTGCCACTGGTCCGAGGATGAGTCTAAGGAGGAGGTCACTGTTCCGTCGCCTGAGTGGGGTCCTTGGGTCCCTGAGTCTGCTCCTTCTCCCTCTCATGTCTGGGACGATTAGATTGATCTTCTCTTCCTTTTTGGTGTCTCGATGCCAAAGGGGGAGAAAGATGTCTATTAGGTTGTCTACGGGATTTGCATGGGTTGAGTCGCGAGCCTGTTCTTGCCTTTGATCTTTTCTTGCTCGCGAACTCTCTAGTTTATTTGTGTGCTTGTGGTTTTATGTCCGTGAACTTATGTGTGCTTGTGGACCATGTTATGTTTAAGACTATGTGGTATCTTTGTGGTATCTTCTACAATGCCGTGAGTGTGGTATCTTGTTGTCATCTTATGAGCACATGCATATGGTGGTGGAGCCTCATTGCTCTTATTGTTATTATTACTCCTTTTGTCTCCACCACATTTGGTTGGTTCTGGTATGATCTCTATCCTTTCTTGTACCTTGCACTTGTGCCATCTTTGCAATTGGTAGGGGGAGCCTCCGTGTATGTGTGTCAGTCTTGTCTTTAGAGTTTTTTCTCTACCTTGCACACATACAGGGGGAGCTTGTCCCGTCCATTGCAAAGATTGCTTTGATTCTATGCAAATCTTTGGGATTGTCATCTAACACCAAAAAGGGGGAGATTGAAAGGACTATATCTTCCCATGATGTTTTTGGTGTTAATGATAATCCCAACTGTGTTTTTCAATTGTGCGCTTGAGTTTCAGGGGAAACGTTGTTGGTGTCTCCTTCTATTGTGGTGGATGCTCTCTTGGGATCTCATAAAGACGGTGGACTTTTAGTCTTCTCCTAGTTTCTCTCCGGTTGTTGTTTTTAGGTCACCGTACTATTAAGAGGGGGTCCATTTTGGAAGGCTGTGGGAAATCACTTGTTCTTGCACAAACCTATATGCACCACCACAGCCATCCCATTATCCCGTGAGAGAGCGTATTCCTGTTATGTTGGAGCCTTCTGTGTCTCACCGGAACTTCCGGCCTGGACCGGAAGTTTCGCTCAGACTTTTTCTACGGGTTGTTCTAAACTTTGTTCCGACGCTAGTTCCGCCCCAAGTTCCGATGGTGAATCAGTAACCTTGTGTATGAAGTGTTCTATTTGCCGGAACTTGGGCCGGAACTTGCATCGGAACTTGTCCTGCCAAAAGATCTTGAGCGGAACTTCCGCCTAGACGCCGGAACTTCCGGCCAGATTCGGTTCGCGACCCAGAAATTCTGCCCCTTGTTCCGCTCCAAGTTCCGGTGGTGGCTCAGTAACCTTCTGTTTTGAAGCGTTCCATTTGCCGGAACTTGGTCGGAACTTGCGTCGGAAGTTCACCGGAACTTCCGGTCTGTTTTGACCGGAACTACCGGTTGCGCTTCTGGAGCGGGCGTCAATGGTCTTATGACCGTTGGAGCCAGGCTGGGCGGAACTTCCGGCCTCTCACCGGAAATTCCGGTGAGGTCACGGGGGGTGTAACGGTTCAGCGCGAGGGGGCCTATTTAAGGCCCCCCTCTTCTTCCTCCCACTCTCTCTCGAATTTTTCTCTCTCCTCCATTAATGCTTGAGCTTCACCTCACTAGATCTCTCTCTCTAGCCACTCAAATGACTTGATCTTTTGAGAGGTGAGGGATGTGACCTAGATCTACACTTCCACCAAAGAAGATTTGATTTCCCCCACCCATCCTTTGTGGATCTTGTTGCTCTTGGGTTTCTTGAAACCCTAGACGGTGTAGGGCATCCTCGGAGCTAAGGCTTGTGTTGTAAAGCTTTGAGGTGTCGTTGAGGGCCTCCAATTGAGTTGTGGAGCCTCCCCCTCAACCTTGGTGTAAAGGTTTCGGTTGGCGCCTTCAAGGTCACTAGTTAGTGGATTGTGAGGCCTCCTTTGTGGGGGAGCTTACCGGAGAAGAAGGTGAGGCCTTTGTGGCGCTCGGGTGACCTTGTGTGGCCCCGACACCTCTCCAACATAGATGTAGCTCCTTGGGAGTGAACTACGAGAATTACATCTCCATGTCCCCGCTCCGGTTACTTCGTTCCCTTCCTTTACTCCTTGCTATTTACCATTGTTTGTGGTTGGTGTTTGTTTTCCTGCTTTTAGGTTGTTCACTTAGTTGCATCTCTAGATAAATTTCCTTCTCGTTGAGCCTAAAAGTGAGAAACAAATTAAAATTGGGTAGACGCCTATTCACCCCCCCTCTAGTCGTATCAAGTCGATACTTTCAACGCAATAGTCCACGATGGAACCCACAGAATCGATATATACAACAATGACTCAAAGAGTCAAGAATACAGATATACAATAGAAAGATCCAAATCACCTTTAAAACGATACATCGTCCGAGTATGGACAAGATGCAAATTGAGCTAAGAGCCCTGAAGAATAACCAATGGCGTCCATAACCCTGCCCAGGCCAAGCCGAAACGGTAACCTTGCTAACGACGTCGATCTCAAACCTGCTTAAACAAAAGGGGTGCCGACAAAGGGCAAAGGAAAAAAAGAGAGCGGTCAGTACTGAGGCCAGTACACGGCGAGACTAGAATTCGGCGGTCCTCGCCTACATAGGTATGGTGGACTGAAGCGGCAGCGCAACATGCACTAAACAACCTATAGAGACTCAATACAACTGGCGACTATCAGATAGGGATAAGAAAGACCTATTCGGATCCAACCTGAAACTATCACCAAGCATACCCATCCTGGTGTTCCCCCCTCGAGACCAAACGAGGAAGTCAACCGAGGAACTCACACAGTTGGCAGTTTTATACATTCTGTTATAGTTGCAGCAATTACTAGTCAAATATAGATAGCATGAGTCATCCTGATATAATAAGCAGTGGGCAGTTTTAGTTAACCATTCCGTTGTAGTTGTAGTACTTACTAGTCAGATACATATAGCATGAGGCATCCCAAAACCCAGTAGTTGTTGGTACTTTTATTTAACCATTCCGTTGTAGTTGCAATACTTACTAGTCAGATACAATGGTAACAGGTGACAACCCAAAACCAGCAGTTGTTGGCACTTTTATTTAGCCATTCCATTATAGTGAAGCTGATTACTAGTCATTATAAAGTCAAATTTATAGCGCTACTTTAGTTATAGTTGTCTATGATCGAGATACTGTGCTCCAAGTCGTCCATAACCGCGAACACGGCTTTCAGAAAGTTTTACCCTGCAGGGGGGGCACAAATAGCAACACACGCACGATCAACCTTGAGAAAAACCAAATGAAAACCCAACGAGGCATCACGACAGAGCAGTTGCAAGATTCATATAAATTTCAGGGGGCCACCCCACCAAGCTACCCGCGACGAAGTTGGCTGGCTCCGAGACGGACCCAGAGGTTTGTGTCAATGGCTGTAAACGACTGGGAACCCGAAAGTGTGACTGGGCTTGTCGATACCGCGGAAACATTCCACTTACCTAAACAGTACAGGCACTCTACGTGCAATAGTAAATAAAGCAGTAAAGCATGGCATAAGTACATGATAGTAATAAAGCCCCAAACTACTTTGTGGCCCCAAGAAATAAATATGACTCAAGCTCTGGCTAGGGGGATTCATGGTCCCACATGCGGATAGTGCGAATATTCAAAGAACAGGTATCAAGTACTCAGGGTCCTATGGGACACAAGTGGACGGTTAAAAACCAAATAACATCTATTGCCCACCTATGCCTCTGCATTATTTACCTACTCCAATTTTAGTTATTAAACTATAATTGAAGTTATAATCATCTCCAACATTAAACATAAGGCATTACTCCAACAACTGTGGAACATCGACGGCGAGATGCAACACCTGCGCAAGCAGCTACGACTCGCAAGGCTGACTATCTACCAAACAACAGGTAATAGGATGTGTCCAAGGCAATTTAATGGCTGCAAGGGATATCACGGGTACGAAAACTAGAGCATCGCATCCCAGATAGCAATAGATCAACAGGAGGAAATAAAGACTATAAAAGTAAGATAGGTAGAAAGGGGGAGAATGCTCGCCTAAAAACATTGCCGAAGTTTCATAACCAAAGAACTTGTCGAAGCTCACAACATCTCATCGTCCTATCCGGGAAGAAGCAAAACACTAAAAGGAACAAGCGATGCAATAATTATAACTAATGCGGAAGAATCGGCATGATCAGGATATGATGCATGACATGGAAAGTTAATGATGCAAACTATGTCGAAAATGTATTAGGGCCATAGCACATTGATGATATAACATTTGTGAGACATTATTAATAAGAAACAATCAATTCCCAATTTTATTTATCATGTTCTCCTTGCATAAACAATACTGATTATAAAACTTCTCTTAATGCATGATGCAAATGATAACATGGATATCATGGTTGGAAAGGTCTCGTCGCGCTGATCAATTTAGACATATCATTTGTCAAATTCGGAGTTACGGATTTAAAGTTATGCAATATAAAAAAAGCATTTATTAACATTTATTAATTCGAAATTTTAAATTTCTCAAATGATATTATAAATAGCATAAAAAGATTCCTCACATTTTTCTGATGCAAAAACATATATTATACTTAATATTTGGAGTTGTTATTTTAAAGCAATATTTCAATCATTTCATATTAAAGTGGTCAAATCTTATTAGTTAGAATGGTTTGACTTAGTTTTGACTAGATTTGAATTTACAAATGAATTCACATTGGAAAAAAAACACATTTCATATTAAAATTTTACTTAAATTCTCATTTATTTAACAGTTATGAATTGATTTGGATTAAAACAGAATAATAAAACTGGGTTGATTTGAATTTGAAATTCGGTTTCGTCTTTTGTTACTCAGGCAAACCTATCCCGAGAGACAGACATGTGGGGACAGGAGTAGACGGGGCCATGCATGCGCAGTGTGGCGCCACATTGGGACGCACAGGCCGGTGGGTGGAGGATCTGGGAACCACAGGGATCTAGATGTAAAAGTGACACGAGGTATCTGTCGAATCTGAAGATTGAATTGAATGAATCTGCTAGCTGACTCGATCTTCGGAAGACGATGTCGACGATTCCATCGAGAATTCCGGCATGCCACAAAAACAAAAGACAAAGAGGGTTCAAAGAACTACAAGTTTCCTACAGGGAGAACTCGACGAAGATCAACAGGGCGCCAGTAAAATTGACACGAACAGGGTGGCGGTGGGGCGTGCGGGCTTAACCTGTCGGCCGGCTCTCTCTGACCCTACGAACACCTGCGCGCGCGGTGGAAATTGGCGACGAGGCGAGCTACCGGCTAGGAGGGAGGACAAATGAAGGAGGGGAATGGAAACAGGGCCTTACCATGAGGCCGGATATGGTGTTGGTAGGCTCGGGGTAGACCAGGAGCAATGGCGGTGGTGAGGAACGGTTCGGCAGCGGCAGCAGTGATTCAGTCTCTGGAAGAAGAAGAAGGAGAGCGGCTTGGCTGCTTCTTGCGGTCCCAGGTGGCGTCGAGGTGAAGGCGTGGGCGGTGTCGACAACATGGGCGCTCTCCCTTCTCTGAATCCCAAAACGGACCACAGCGAGGTCCTCAGGAGGCGTGACTGCGGAGGCCAGGCAGGGAAAACAGAGGCGGCACAGCGGCAGGGACTTACCAGACGGCAACCAAAGGGTACGGGGGAGAGGGTTAGCGCGGCGGCTCCATGGCAAAACTAGGAGCTTGGGGGGAAACAGAGGCAGAGGGAAACCGGCGGCGCGAGGAAGAGAAGAGGGAGCTAGGGTTTTTCCCTGGACGCGGGGCGGGGATAAAAGGGGGAGGCAGCTGGCACAAGCGGCGCTGACAGACAGGGAGACGGAACCTGCTCGGGCTCGCTTTTTCGTCGCTGTCGAGAGAGAGAGAGAGCAGAGAGCGACGACAACAGACGGAGGAGGAAGAGGAACAACAAGCGGGGAGTTGGGCCAGGCGGGCTAGCAGCGAGGAGGGGAAGGAGGACCCCGCGTGGGTCGCTAGAGGAGTTGGGCCAGGAAGGAGGATCCGGCTGGGCTATCTAGTTTGTAGGTATTGAAAAGAGGTTTTTTTTGACCTTATTGAAAAGAGGTTTTGGCAATAATAGATATGGGGAAATCACAAGAGAAAAGGAATGCCCATATACATAGCCAATTTGGGCATATTACGAGATATGAGATTTAGGTTTTAGAAATTGGATAAAAACATTTAGAAACTAGTGGAACCATAACAAGTGGATTCCCAACATTGTAGAAAACAAAATATAGATATACAAAGAGGGAAGAGGTTTTAGGTTTTTGCAATATCAAGCAAGATGCAACAAGGATGATCCATGCAATGTGGCATGATGACCATAATGATGATATCATAATGATGCAATAAAAAGAAAAGAGCAAGCATTCGCTAGTTGGGGAATTTCCGGGGTGCTACAGGGAGAATGAAGTTATTAATGCTTAAATGTCCTATTCATGAACTCCCTAACAATATTATTATCAATAACTTTTATGCTAGGCTTTCTCTTCATGATAAAGATTTACTAGATGCTTCTTGTGCTGGATCATTCACACATATGAAGGAAGAAGCTAAATGGGATCTCCTAAACCGTATTCAAAAGAACATTGAAGCTTGGGAGAATGACAAAGGAAGAAAGTCAGGTATAAATTATGATTATGAATGCATAAAATCTTATATGGGAACTGATGACTTCCGTGATATTAGTAATGAGTTTGGTATGGACTCCCAAATTATTGCCAATTGTTTTAAGGCCTTTTACTCTTACATAGAAATTCCCAAAAAAGAAGTGGAATAAGTACCATGCACCTTATAAAGATGTTGTTAGTCATGTTCCTGTTAGAAGCACTGAAGTTTGTACTACTAATCATAATGTGCCTGAACCTTATGTTGAGAAAATACCTTTCCCATCTAAGATAAAGGAGTACTCTATGATGATTAGTGCAAATAACAAAGATACAAAGAAAACTATGGAACCCGATGAGCAAATGAATACTGAACCTGTGGTAGCTATTGTGAAGGATCTTGTCACTATAAATATAGAAGATGAGCACATTGTCTTCTGTGAAGACGCTTCTAATATTATTTCTCATCCTAGTAAGGCTAGAAAAGCTAGTGTCCTTGTGCTTTCTGTTAGAATTGGTGATCATTGCTATTATGGTTTATGTGATATTGGTGCTAGTTCTAGTGCTATTCCTTATGAGCTTTACAGGGAAATTATGCATGAAATTGGTCCTTGTGAGCTTGAGGACATTGATGTGGTTATTCACCTTGAAAATAAGGAAACCATTTTCCCTATTGGTATTGTAAGATATGTGGAGGTTCTTTGAGGTAAGATTAAGTATCCCTCTGAATTTCTAGTACTTAATTTAGCAGCTAGCAAAACTTGTCCTATCATTTTTGGTAGAACTTTATTGAACACTTGTGGAGCTATTATAGATAGTAAGAAGGAGAAAGTTTTAACTAAGTTTGATGGAGATTCTTATGAGTTTAAATTTTCCAAATTTGCTAAAGCTCCTTGTGAAAATAGCTTGCCTAATAAAGATTTCAGGATGGAGCAACTTGACTCTATTGATCCAGTCTATGACCTTGGACCTCTTTTTTGGTGATTGTAAGTATGATTATTCTGATGATAAAGTTGTTCTTGTGATAGTTATATTGTCGACTTTATTCAAAGTGCTACTCAAATTTATTATGAGAGAGGGAAACATGGTTTTATGCATCTCAATAATGTTAAGTTTCCCCGTTTTATGTTGAAGGCTTTGAAGTTGCATTTGTTTTGTCTTCCTATGCTAGTGAATTTTTGTTTCAACAATTTGTTTTACCATGATACCCCCATGCATAGGAAGTGGGTTAGACTCAACTGTGTTGGTTATTTGCTTCTTGATGCTCTCTTTCACTCCAGATATATATCTCCTATGTGAGCATCTTTGAAACTATCAAGCCTAACTTAAAGGCAATAAAGAAAAGTACTTCTTGGGAGATAACCCAATAGTTTTGTCGAGTCTTGGAAGTTATTACCTTAGTAATAACCGCTCCTTATCCTTTTTGTTTTGGTTTTTGTGTCAAGTTCAACTACTTTTGAGAAGTAGAGGAGTTGTGAAAAGTGGCTATCCTGGGACAGATTTTTGTGCTGCATTGTAAAAATTCGTGAAGGAGCTCAGTACTTCGGATGGAGCTGTAGTTTTCTGTGCTTGTTCTCGAAATTGTTACCCAACTTTCATTAGTTTTGCACTTTTTTATTTGAGCAACAGAAGGTTTTTGAAAAAATCAATCTTTGCCTGCTGGTAAGTTTTGACAGATTTCTGCCATCATTTGCATTTGCCTCTTATATTGATTCCCTTCCAGATTCTTTTGGGTTTTTGGAAATGAGTTGCTACAGTAGATTTTGTTTTGATAGATTTCACTTGAAGTGTGTACCTAAAGGTTTATTGTTTTTGCTTACTCTAATGTTGCCCTTGAGGTTTTGTGTGAGATCTTGTAGGAAAGGAATTTCCTAGAGAAGGAGAAAAGGAGTCTGCAGAGTTCGTCTTTGAAAAGGTAAAAGTGGTAAAAACAGAAGGTTCATGAAAACCTTATCTTTTATATTTTTGATGTTTTTATTACATACAGAAGGTTACGAAATGAAACAGAGGAGGAAACGGAGTCCGGGGTGGCCACACCCACCCCAGGCGCGGGCCCCAGTTGGCCGCGCCTGGAGGGGGTGTGAGCCCCCCGAGCTCCGTCTCCGCCTCGTTTTCGCACCAGTACCTTCCTTATGCTTTGAAACTTCGTAATATATAACCCCCCAGATCCCCCGAGGTTCATATATCGTGTTCTCGTCATGTTTTCGTTTCGATTTGTTTCTGTCAGGAAATCTTCTCAAAGTTTAGAGCACCATTGTCTTCGCCAATGACAAAGGCAAGAAGCCCGAGGAAGATGATGCTCAAAACCCCGAGGAGGAGGAGATTTTGGTTGGGGATGAAGAAGACATGAAGGAGGAAGAGCATCCGGACACCCGCGCTATCGTTGCAAGCATTGGAGTGGTGGAAAACCCTATCAAGCTTAGGAGGACATCACAGATGTCTACGGGAGGGAAACCTCCGTGCCATTGCCTCGCTCCGCGTTCACTTCCTCCACTTCCTTCCATACTCTTATACATGAGCAACAATACCAACAGGTGCCCAAAGGAAACTTGCCCTCTGTTTGGGATCTGCCTCGTTCTAACCATGCAGGGAAGGAACACACTAAGAAGGAAGAGTGGGGCAAGAATAACAAGGACCGGGATTCTCGTTCCGATATGATCATGAACTGCATTGAGCAAAATTTGGATTTGATCCGTACTCTGACCTTCGAGATTGAGGATTTGAGGAAACTGATTGAAGAGCTTATCAAGAGAACACCATCACCACCGAAGGAGTAATTCGTCATCAGGTTTGGCATCCCATTGGCTTGTTCCAAGCTTGGGGGAGTGCCGCGGTATCACATCATTATCTTTTATCTTTTACCTTTTTAGTGGATTCATATCTTTGGTATAGAAGTTATCTTATAGGTTGGTTTACATGTGGAAGTATCTCTCCTTTAGTTGATTATCTATGTGTCCCTTGGTGTGAGTGCCTTTATGGAATATTAATGAGAAGTCTCATCTTTTACTTTTTGCACTTCTTATTTTAGTTTGCAATCTCTATTATATGATTGATCTTGTTGACCAGTATTGGTATCACTTTGGGAGCATCAAGTAAATCTAAATTGGTTTTGGCAAACCGAGCTCTGGTCAGTAGCAACACTTTTTGAGGTTTGAAAGTAAAAGAGAAAAAGCTTACAGGTATTTTGTATCATTTATTTTCTTTCTTGATTGGCTCATAAGCTTAGTATTGTTTATTTAAGATCTTTTGTGTCTTCAAGGAAGATTGCATGTTTGGCTTTATCACTTGTAGGTTTGCTTGTTTCTTTCAACTCTTTTGCTTGCTACCCAGCCTTGGTAGCCAAAAATCTGTTTTGAGAAGGCATACTTCTCATGCATCCAATCCCTTTGAACCAAAACCTGTGCCATTTGTGTCCACCATATCTGCCTATTAGCATTATTGCTATTCCAAGCAAATTCTCAAGCTCCATCTATCTTTTAAATTAAAAACTATTTTGTTATGTGAAAACTAGTTAGTAAAGCTCTCACAAACTTGATGGCACACCTTATTTTCTTGCCCCTAATAGACTTGAACCATTGTGTCATCGAAGTTGTATATGCTTGCATATATACGTTAGGATTATCAGAATCGTGCTGTCACGGGGAATGCTTTCAACACTTATGGATACATATCCAGTTGATATCATGCTCTTTTGTTTGCGGATGTCGTCGGTGTGAAATAAAAAGGGAGCTTGTTAGTACATGGATTGATGTATGTGTGTTAGAGAAATGCCTTGGCTGCTAGCCTAAGCCATGCCTAATCATGGTGGAAACTTGTAGCATCACCATAGTGAGCAATCTGTGAAGCATCCTTAATAAAAAGCTATGCAAATAGTAAGTAAAAAGATCGCTGAGATGCTCACTATATGCTTGCCTTGTCACCGTTGGCGGTTCTTTATGATACACATATACTTACAATGACAAGAACTTACTGGTGACTAAAGTTGAGTAGCATGAGGAGCGACCCTCGTACTCAAGGGACATGAGATTGCCAACTTATATTTCGTCAAGCATATACTCCATCCTTGTTCACTTTAACCGTAATCATCTCAAGATGCTTATGATAGGGGCAATGAGGGCTCAAAGCTAGTGAGTACCATAATATTTTGGAAGCTCTTTATGACTCGAAATCCCTGCCTCCTTCTATGAAGGGACCTTTCTCCTATTTCTAAGTTGAGTCAGTAAACCTACTTCCTCTCTATCTCCAGCAAGCATTTGAGTTGTTATGTTGCAAGCATTCATATGATGATTTATTCACTCATGTTCTTTATCTTCCTTGTTTGCACAAGACTCTTATCTATTGAGTATTACTTTGAAAGCCATCATTGTGAAAAACCTTTTTGAGCAAAGAGTGCTCTTGTTGTGAAAACTTCTTCAAAAGATTTTTGTGAAACTGTTTTCCAGCTGTTCTTTGACCAGGAACAAAGTTTGCCAATTCCAATTATGATTCATCTGTATGCATCTCTATTGTGACTCATGTACTTGTTGCAAACTAAGTTATATAATGGTGAGTTGCTTTCTTCAATGAGTTGTGTAATGGTAAGTGTGATGCTTCTTGTCTGTATTCTTTTATCGACACTTCACTCCATAAACCTGTGGACATGTTTAGTGAGCTCAGTTTTCGCTTGGGGACAAGCGAAGGTCTAAGCTTGGGGGGAGTTGATACGTCCAATTTGCATCACCATTCTATATCATAATTTGCCTCTATTCATTGATATATGTCTTATTATGAGGTGTTACTTATGTATTTTCCTCTGTTTTTGCATGTTGGATGATTCTTGGAGGATGAACTGCCGAAGACAAGATTCTGATGGAAAAATAGGTGCTTTGATGCAATTTCGCAAAGATCAGAAAAATACTAGAAAAATATTGGAAAATTATATTTTCCTAGAAGATGAAGGAAGCCAGAAGGGGAGGCGTAGCTGGGCCACAAGGGGCCCACACCCCTAGGCGCGAGCCCACCCTAGGCCGCGCCTAGGGCAGGTGTGGCCCACCTGGCCGGCCTCCGAATCCTCCCTCTCGCCTATATCTTCCTCTCAGAACCCTAATACCAAGGGAGTGACCACAGAAATATTTCCGCCGCCTCTGCGGGGCGGAAAACACCGAGAGAGAAAGAGCTCTCCGGCAGACAGATTTCTGCCGGGGAAATTCCTTCTTGAAGAGGGGAGATTGTCGCCATCAACACCGTCATCAAGCTAGACTTCATCGGGATCATCATCATCATCCACACCATCATCTCCACCAGCACCATCATCACCACTCCATCTCGCTATAACAATCGTGTTGAATACCTGCATAGTTCGTAGGGGAAACTTTCCTGGTGTTGATTAGTATTGTAGTTGATGCTTGTGAGTGGAACCATTGGATTATTGTTTATGTTTAGATTGTTATTCATCACCATATCATCTTTGATCTTGATCCATATGATGTCTCGTGAGTAGTTCGTATAGTTCTTGAGGACATGGGAGAAGTCATGTTGTTAGTAGTGGATTTGTGTTGAGATATTATTCAATGGTTTAGTATTTAAGTTGTGGTGCTATTCTTCTAGTGGTGTCATGTGAACGTCGACTACATGATACTTCACAATTTATGGGCCTAGGGAAATGCATTGTGTATTTGGCTACTAATCGTGGGGTTGCTGGAGTGACAGAAACCTGAACCCCCGTTAGGAGACCTTTGCACAAGGGAGTGTAGGATCTTAGAGTTTAAGGTTGTGGTTAGGTTTATATCTTAATTGCTTTCCTGTAGTTGCGGATGCTTGGAGGGGGTTCAATCACAAGTATGTATTAGTCCAAGTAAGGTCGGTACATTAGCACAGGTTCACCCACACAACACTTACAACACTAAAGAAGAGTACTCAACTATTTGAAGCAAAAGCACTTGATAGAATTCCCATGTGTCCTCAAGAACGTTTGGTCCTTATAAGTATTTCCAGCGGCTTGTACTTTGCTAAGAAAGGATTGGGCCACTTGCTGCTTTTGGTTGTTGTCGTTATTATTTGCACTTTGTTTTGTTGCTTTATCAGAAAACCCCTAAAAATCCATTTTCTAAGTATTTACAGAGATTTCCTGCTCCATACCACTAGTCAACACCTTCTGCTCCTCGTTGGGATCGACACTCCTATTTATCGAAAGTACTACGATATACCCCCTATACTTGTGGGTCATCAGAACGCCACCAGTAAACCCTAATAGTGGCATTCACGTATAAACAATGCCACAAACGGGAGGGTCCCCATAAACAATCGAGGCAAAGGTAATAGTGGTGTTAGCATTGGGGGAACGCCACCAACCTGTAAACTAGTCATGGTGTTGGACTAATATAAACGCCATGGGTACACGATCTGTTATCCTCCGTCCTCCTCGTGGCCCGGACCCTCTCACATTTACACAACACTGACACACCTCTCCTCCTTTCTTCCCCCTCTCCTTGCCATCGCCGCCCTGCAGATCTGCCCCTCTCTCCGCCACCGCCTCCCCGTATCCGACGACTCCGCTCGATTTTCCGCCGCCTCGACACCAACCACGTGCGTCCGCCGCTGCCCCGCCACCTTGTTAACGACCACGAGCGTCCTCCCCTGCCCCGCCGTATCGTCACCGACCACGCGCATTTATGGACATTTATATATTATAGATGTAACACTAGTGTTTAGATACTAAACTTGGGCTCAAATTCTAGATATAGAAATGTTAGATAGTGTTTAGATAGTGATAGTAACACTAGTAGGAAAACCTAGATAGATGATTGTTGATTATTTAGCTTAGAAAATTGTAGACGATTTAGTGTAGATGATTTAGTATAGATGATTTTAGTGTAGATGATTTAGTGTAGATGAGAATGTAGATCACTTTACAAATATATGTAGATTCCTACTTGGTTCACTTACTCTATTCCTGTAATTATTTTGCGTCTAAGGCAAATATGAGGCCCTAATTTTAGGTTGATTTTCGTTTTGTACTTCCATATGACCGATAATTACAATGTGAGGATGCAATGTAGGGGATGGTGTTAGTGAGCCGTGATACGCACAAATAAATAATTTGTGCATCCTACTTGGCTCACTTACGCCATCCCTGTAATTATTTTGCATCTAATGCAAATATGAGGCTCTACTTTTAGTTGATTTTGGTTTTGTACTTCCATATGGCCAATGATTATAATGTGAGGATGCAATATCGGGGGTGGTGTGAGTGAGCCTTGTGATATGCACAAATAAATAATTTGTGCATCCTACTTGGCTCACTCACTCCGTCCCTGTAATTATTTTGTGTCTCATGCAAATATAAGGCCCTACTTTTAGGTTGATTTTGATTTTGTACTTTCATATGGCCGATGATTATAATGTGAGGATGAAATGTCGGGGGTGATGTGAGTGAGACTTGTTATATGCACAAATAAATAATTTTTGCATCCTACTTGGCTCACTCACTCCATACCTATAATTATTTTGTGTCTAATGCAAATATGAGGCCCTACTTTTATTTGACTTTGGTTTTGTACTTCCATATGGCCGATGATTACAATGTCGAGGGTGGTTTGAGTGAGCCTTGTGATACGTTTAGGGGTTCGGTGCAGCAAATCAATTTTTTTACTATGCGAGAAACCCCTAATGCCCAAGATCTATCTACGTATAATGCAGTAACGGAGAAAGCCAGCAGTAACGTACCCTTGAAGACCGAGAGAGCGTTACGCTCATGCAGAAGCGTGGTTGATGTAGTCGTACCCATCCAACCTCAAGGTCGCGAATCTTCTCGCAAGTCACCCCTTGTCTTGGTCCTCGTACAATGGCTCGGAAGCTTCAATACCCCCACCGAGTTGCCACAGGCATATGGTGCAAGACAATGAATCCCGGTCTAGGATCCCTCTGAGGTTGCGGAAGTAGACCTCCTGGCTGGAATCCTGGCAACGCAACGGCATGCCACAGAAGAGAACACTTTGCCTACACAGTCCAGACTTGGGACCGCATAATAGCAGAGGCAACAAGAGAGAGAGAGAGAGAGAGAGAGAGGAGTACTCCAGCCAAAGGGAATATCTCAGTTTATTGTGTGCTTAATCCCACCCATAGGCACCTCCTTATATAGGCTAAGGGAGGGGTACCCTCCCTCTTAGGTGCCCCATGTGGGACTAAAGGTAAAGGAAAACATCATGAAATTCGGAACATAGCCGGATGGGCTAAATTCATCAGCCCAACAAGTAATAGGCGGCAATAGGGCAAAACTCGGGTGGGCCTAGGCGCCACCCGCAGGCCCAGGAGAGCAACAGGGGCATCATCCAGCCGGGTGCGCTGGCGAGCCTCCCGCAGTTCAGCGCACCCTAGCGGCTGCTTTGCCCGGGTGGGCCCCTTGCCCCACGTGTCCCAGCAACGGTGCTGGCTCCTAGCGCGGACCGTGACGTCGAGGCCCCGAGTGGGCCATTCATTCCTGGCCCGCGAGCGGCGATCAGCTCGGAGCCGACCCCGCGCGACGCCTTTTAACCGTTGCACACCCTGCTATTTGCTTGGGGTGGGTTACACCCGGCCCAGCAGCCGTTTTTCCCTTTTTCCTATTTTCTACAATACTTTATTTTTATCTTTATTCCCTCCAGGAATTAGGGCTAATAAGAAAGTTACTTTTATAAATCTTCATTTAAATATTATTTAGAATATATTAATTCACAACTAATATATAATAAACATATATTTAAATTCCCATTTATCTAAAACTCCTTTTAGTCATTTTTCCTTTCTTCGAACAACTTCGGATCTCCCTACAACACTTCTGGTTTCTCTCTCTTTCCATCTCTTTCAGGATTCCCTCTTACAGGTAGATCTCCACGTGTAGTAATGCCCTTAAGTGTGCGTCCCTATGGTTTGGGAATGTCATAGACATAATCTCCATTAATGATCATAGAGGTAACATGGATGCACTTGTGACCCCTATGACACTCATGATTCTCCATCATTTTGAACCTAAAACATTATGTGTTATGTTCCTTTTGTCTCTGCGATACTTACATTGTCTGAGATTTGATCATCAACATCTCCATGCTGGGTTCAATCTCGTCACCGATAATGCTACTTTAAACTCGTACCGATAAGTGATATCCCGTGACCTAGTCACATGTTGCATAACATATTTTATATAACTTAACCGAGTGGGCCCAAAGTATCTTCCATCACACAGATGTACAAATCCTGATCTTGACACATACGCCTCAACCTGTTCCTCGAGATACCCAATGACACTCTTATGATCACCTTTTCACAGAGTAACGTTAAGTGCCATCAAAGTATCCTTGGGTGATAGTGATTAAATATGGTCTCACAATCTGAGGAACAAATCACTATGTTTTTGACAATTGCAACTGTGAACTTTGTGATATGATCGTGTTGGAACAATTTTCTATGGAACGATGTCCACTATCTCATTCTTCAATGAGATAGCTCCATTGTCAATTAGGTATAGGGTTCATATCATGGAAAACAAAAAAATTCTATCAGATGAACGCACAAAACCAAGATCTAATCTATGGTAAAGCCAAGATCTAATCTACAAGATCGGTGCAACGAGATTGTAGAGAACTAATCCTCGTAGATCCAAAGCATTTAACGAGATAGGATTCTCATGGTTAATGTAGTCGATCACTTTCTAATCTCAAGATTGTGTAGACGATCCTTCCGGCGCTGCGTTCCGGCAGCGCTTCCGCAGTCGGTCACACGTATGGTACTCGATGAAGACCTTCCTCTCCCTTGTTCTAGCAGGGAAGCGGAGGTTGTAGATCTCCTCAGAATCCCAACAGCATGACGGTGTGGTGGTGGAGGAGGAGGAGGAGATATTTCTGAAGGGTTTTGCATAAGCCGGAGCAGGGCGATGGACAAGAGAGAAGAGAGGCGGCGGCTAGGGTTAGGCGCCAAGGGACAAGGGGGGCTCCCCACCCCTCCTTATATGGGTGGGGTGGGTGGCGGCCAAGGGCCTCCCTTGACCTAGCCGAGTTGCCTCCCAACTCGGCTAGCAAGGGGAGAAACTCTCCCCAACTCGGCTAGGAAGAGGGGAGGTGGAAACTTGCCTTTCAAGTTTTCCATTTCCTTCCCAAACTAGGATTTGACTTTTCAAACTAGGATTTGAATTTTCAAACTAGGGTTTGACCCTTTACTCCTAGTCCTTGGCCGAGTTTCCCTTGGGATTGGTGCGGCCAGGCCCTTAGGGCATGCCACATCCCAAGTGACCCCTCCGAGGTGGTGGACCTTCCATAACATTCTGCAAGCTTCCAGTCAAAACAACGAAAACATTTCTGAATCCCGGAAATTGACTTTCCTTAAATGAATCCTATTCTACGGACCATTCCGGATCTCCTCGTGATGTACTGGATCCAATCCGAGACTCCAAACAATACTTGGTCTCCAACTCACATTCCATATCTATTTAAACAACATCGAATCCTTAAGTGTGTCTCCCTACGGTTCGTGAACTATGCAGACATGATCGAGACACCTCTCCAATAAATATCCAATAGAGGTATCTGGAAATCCATATGGCTCCCACATATTTCTACGATGACTTCGTGATCGAACGGACTATTTACATACGATACTGATTCCCTTTGTCGCGTGATACTTTACTTATCCGAGGTTTGATCGTCGGTATCTCTATACCTAGTTCAATCTCGTTACCAATAAGTACTGTTTACTCATTCCGTGATATGACATCCCTTGTGACCTAGTCACATGCTTACAAGCAAATTGGATGACATTCCACCAAGAGGGCCCAGAGTATATCTATCTATCATATGGATGGACAAATCCCTCTTTTGACCCATGTGCTTCAACAAATACCTAATGCCACCTTTATAACCACCCAGTTACAGAAGTGGTGTTTGATGTCATCAAAGCATCCATCTGGTGATGGTGATTAACATGGTCTCATGATGGAAGGATTAGGTTACTATGTATTTGAAAGCTTATAGCAAACGAACTCTAAATGACTTGATCTTATGCTATGCTAACTATAGGAGTGTATCCATCACATCATTCTCCTAATGACATCATCTTGTTATTAATAAAATATAATGTCCATGGTCAGGAAACCATGATCATCTACTAATCAACAAGCTAGTTTAACAAGAGGCTTACTAGAGACTCTTTTATGTTTACAAAACACACAAGCATTAATGTTTCCCGTTAATTCAATTGATACATTATTCTACTTGATACATTCTCATGTCGTCCTCTTTCCAACATAATTGTAATCAGATCAATCGGAGCTACCAATCAAAAGTTATCGCGGTTTGAATATTTACTCGGTTTTGAAAAGGAAAAAGTATTTTCTGGAGGTTGCGGTACTACCGGGCCGCAGGTCCAGCCCAGTCTGCAGCGTCTAGCCTACCTTCTGCCCCGCGCGGTATTTACATCCGTCACTACCGGTCCGGCCCGGCACTATCGCCCGGGTGGGCCGGTCCTACTGGCCCAGATCCTGGCCGCTACTCCGATTGGGCCAAATCCCACTCCCGTGTGCCTTACCGCTCCCTGCCGCCACCTCACTCCAGCTTGCTCTCGCGCGCACGCAAGCTCCTTGCTGTCGCGCGCCTTGCCCCCACTCGCTGCGCTGCCTCGTGCCAGCTGGCTCCGCACGCTGCTGCGTCCGCTCGCTCGCCTCTTGCTGCGCGCCTGCGAGCTGCTCGCGTTGCCGCCACCTAGATTCTCGTGAGCGCGCTTCGCTCGCTGGCCCCACGTGCTGCGTCACGCGCCTGTTCCCCAGCTGCTTGCTCGCTGTGTTGACCCTTGCCTAGCGCAGGCTCACCCGCTAGGTCCGGTAGTACCGACCCAGTCCGGTACTACCGGACCATTCTAGAAAAAAGCCCAACAGACAGATTTTGCCTAGCCCTTTAAATAAGCTTTGTCCATTTAGCATTTGGACTGCTTCTTTCTCCTCTATTTGTCTAAGCTTTGCCCCCATTTGCTCTCACTCTCTAGCTTGATTAATCTCTTCCCCTCCAATGATTATTGCCCATATTTGAGTGGAAGAGAGAGGAGATCTAGATCCATATTTTGACCAAACCAAAACATCTCTTTGTGAGTGTATCTTTGGGATCTAGATTTTGGGGGATTTTGTGTCCCTCTGTGTGTTCTTCCTCTCTTGTTCCACCAATAGCTTTAGTATCTTTGTTGGAACTTGAGAGTGAGGGATTGGAGAATCTTTGTGGTGTTCTTGCCTCTTGCATTTGGTGCATCAGTTTGAGTTCTCCTCGGAGGATTTGGTGAGTGAAAGTTGAGAAGCTTTTTACTCTTGGGTTCTTGGAACCCTAGACGGTTTTTTGGTGTTGCAGGTTGTGGCCTTGGTGGAGTCTGTTGGGAGCCTCCAATTAAGTTGTGGAGAAGTGCCCCAACCTTGTGAGAGGTTCCAGTTTGCCACCGAAAAGTGCACCGATAGTGGAAGTGTGGATCGATCCAGTTGGGGTGAGATTCAGCGGAGAATAAGGGAGGCCTTTTGTGGCGTAGGTGGTTAGGTACCACCCCTCTCCAAACGAGACATACTCCATGTTGGGAGGAACTCGGTAAAATATCTTCGTCCCTGTGTGCCTCGGTTATCTCTATACTCGAGCTCTTACTTATGCACTTTACTTTGTGATAGCCTGCGTGCTTGAAGTATATATCTTGCTATCACATAGTTGTTTGTCTTGCTTAGCATAAATTGTCGGTGCACATAGGTGAACCCTAGATTATTCTAGGTTTTGTGCTTAACAAAGTAAACGCTAGTTTAATTCCGCCTTTGTTGAGCCACTCTCGGAAAAGTTTTAATCGCCTATTCACCCCTCCCTCTAGGCGACATCCGTATCCTTTCATATGTCATATCATGGAACGAGTAAAGAGTAATTATCTGTAACAAGGTCGAACTAGGTATAGAGATACCGACAATCAAACCTCGGATAACTAAAGTATCGTGCAACAAAGGGAATCGGTATCATATGTAAATGGTTCATTCGATCATGAAGTCATCGTAGAAATATGTGGGAGTCGTACGGATTTCCAGATCCCTCTATTGGTTATTGATCGGAGAGGTGTCTCGATCATGTCTGCATAGTTCACGAACCACGGGGAGACACACTTAAGGATTCAATATTGTTTGAGTAGATATGGAATCTGAGTTGGAGATCGAATGTTGTTCGGAGTCTCAGATTGGATACAGGGCATCACAAGGAGATCCAGAATGGTCCATAGAATAAGATTCATATAAGGAAAGTCAATTTCTGGGGTTCAGAAATATTATTGGTGTTTTGACCAGAAGCTTCTAGGATGTTCTAGAAGGTCCACCACCCTAGAGGGGGGGCACTTGGGATGCATCATGCCCTAATGGGTCGGTCCGTATCCTGCCCTAGTGAAAGAACATTTCATGATCCCTAGTGTTTTGGTGTTAGATGACAATACTAGGATTTGCAATGAAACCTACTAATAACACCTTAAGGAAATTAAAGAGGCTCCCCCTAAATGTGTGCATATTTAAAGTTTGCATTTGAATACAAATGCACACACTAAAGAGCAAGCCAATTTCATAACACAGACAACTAAAACAAGGTGAGTTAGGAAACATAGTCATACCATCGGGGGCACTTGGGATGCATCATGCCCTAATGGGTCTGTCCGCATCCTGCCCTAGTGAAAGAACATTTCATGATCCCTAGTGTTTTGTGTGTTAGATAACAATACCAAGGATTATTTAATGTGTGTTGAAGTGCTGCAGATCTGTATCCTGAAAAGGAGTTGGAAACTGTCTTTGGGGGGCGGATAATCTGCCCCTCCCCAAACTCAAAAGGGTGCATCCTACTGTATGGGGGGTGGAATATCTACCGGATTTTCCGGCCAGGGACAGAGTTTTTGCCCAGGCCGGATAATCCGCCCCTCCAGTGAGGCGGATAGTCCGCCCCCAAGGATCTGTCTCAAAGGTTGCCAAGGTGCATCGCTCAGAGAGGGGGCGGAGTTTCCCTAGGACTTTCCGTCTCTGGGGCGGATTTTCCCCTAGGGCGGATAGTCTGCCCTTGAGGGGGGCGGATAGTCTGCCCCTTGAGGGGGGCGGATAATCCACCCCATCGAGGATTTTCACCAAGTCAAGACCGGCGTCACCTTCTGTGTGGGAGGGGTGGGGGACTTTCCCCTAGACTTTCCGTCCAGGGGGCGGAGTTTTCCCCCATGGCGGATAGTCCACCCCTAGTGGGGGCGGATAATCCGCCCCCAAACTTCACCAACGGCAAGATCTAGGCAGGGGTATTTAAGCCTTCCTTCCCCCTCCAGCCAGAACTCTTGGTTCATTCGAAAAATTCAAGATCTGTTCTTCAAGCTTCATCCAAGAGAGCTCCACCTTCATCCACCCAAAGGCCCCGTTCCTTGGGGAATCGAAGGAGGATAACTCGATCTCCAACAACTGCAATCAAGCGCTTCATCTCCTCTACATTCATTTGGATAATCACCGATCTAGTATTTCTTGCAAATATCTAGATCCTTGCTTTTGATTATATTGATAATCCTTGTTCTTGTGACAGCTTGTTGTCATTAAGGGAGCCCCCAATTCAGTTGTGGGTGTGTGCCCCGGTAGAGTTGTAAAGGCACCGGTTCCCGCCTCGAAGGGTACCAATAGTGGAGAAGGTGGATCAGGCCTTTAGTGGCGAGATCCATTGGAGAATAGGGTGAGGCCTATTGTGGCATGGTGGTCTTAGAACCGCCCACCCCTCCAACGCAGATGTACTTCCCTAACAAGGAAGGAACTACGGTAAAACAAATCCCTGTGTCTCCACGTGCTCCACTACGTTTCCTCGCTCCTCTCTTTACGTGCTTAGTAGCTAGGTTTGCATATAGGGAAACTGTCGTAGTTGCATATCTAGAGAATTTACTTTGTGTCAAGCGTAAAATTGAAAAAGAACTAAAAATTGAGTAGCACCTATTCACCCCCCTCTAGGTGCCCATACGATCCATTTCAATAGTTGAACCAAAGAAGGTCTTTGATGCTCTTGAAGATCCCGATTGGGTGGTTGCAATGCATGAAGAACTCAATAACTTCGAGTGCAACAAGGTTTGGAAGCTCGTAGAGAAACCCAAAGAGTGCCGCAATGTTATCAGCACCAAGTGGATTTTCAAGAACAAACAAGATGAAAATGGCATTGTTGTAAGGAATAAATCAAGGCTAGTGGCTCAAGGATTCTCTCAAGTGGAATGCATTGATTTCGGCGAAACTTATGCTCCTGTGGCTTGTCTTGAGTCCATCTGTATCTTTCTTTCCTATCCCGCTCATCATAATTTTAAATTACAGCAAATGGATGTTAAGAGTGCTTTTCTTAATGGTCCACTACATGAGTTGGTATACGTCAAGCAACCCCCGGGATTTGAGGATCCCAAATTTCCAAACCATGTCTACAAACTCTATAAGGCGCTCTATGGCCTTAAACAAGCCCCACGTGTGTGGTATGAGCACCTTAAAGAGCTTTTGTTAGACCGTGGATTCGAAGTTGGGCAAATCGATCCCACTCTTTTTACTAATAAGGTTAATGGGGAGCTTTTTGTATGCCAACTATATGTAGACGACATTATCTTTGGATCTACTAACCAAGCTTTTAATGATGAATTTTCAAAGCTTATGACTTACAGGTTTGAGATGTCTATGATGGGAGAATTGAGGTTCTTTCTTGGATTCGAGATCAAACAACTTAGAGAGGGAACTTTCATTAATCAAGCTAAGTACATCCAAGACATGCTCAAGAGGTTCAAGATGACGGATCTCAATGGCATTGCTACTCCAAGGCAAACTAAGTGTCATATTGAGCTTAATCCAAAGGGTAGAGACGTGGACCAAAAGGTTTACCGATCCATGATCGGATCTCTCCTTTACCTTTGCGCATCTAGGCCCGATATCGTGTTGACTATAGGAGTCTGTGCAAGGTAACAAGCCGCTCCTAAAGAAATCCACTTAGTGGTGGTCAATAGAATCTTCAGATATTTGGTTCATTCCCCAAATTTTGGTTTATGGTATCCCAAAGGCTCCAGTTTCTCTCTATGTAGTTACATTGATTCAGATTGGGTCGGTGACAAAGATGATCGAAAATCAACTTCTGGTGCATGTCAATTCTTGGGCAGGTCTCTAGTGTGTTGGTCTTCGAAGAAACAAAATTGCATATCACTCTCAACCGCCGAAGCTAAATATGTTGCTGCTGCAAGTTCTTGTACACAATTATTACTGATGAGGCAAACTTTAAAGGAATATGGTGTCAATTGTGACAAAGTGCCTCTTTTATGTGACAATGAAAGTGCTATCAAAATTGCTTACAATCCGATGCAGCATACAAGAACAAAACATATTGACATTCGCAATCATTTCATTCGGGATCATGTTGCTCGTGGCGATATTGCACTATCTTTTGTGATCACGAAGAACCAACTTGCTGTTATCTTCACGAAGCCTCTTGATGAAGCAAGATTTTGTTATTTGAGGAATGAGCTAAATATCATAGATTCAAGGAGCTTGGCTTGACTACCCTTGCATACTCACTTACTCTTCTTCATGTATTTGGTTTAGATGCGGGCATAGACATAGGGGGAGTGTGGTCCTAATTGATTGGGCTAACCCTCCCCCCATAACGCTAAAAGCAAGAAAAATCGTTTCCCTTAATATCATTTTGTGATATGTGGGTCATCGATGAGCATTGGTTTTGAACTCAAGATACATCTTCGTGGTGTCATGCCATGCGCTCCAACATGGTGGCTTCGGCCACCGCCCTCTTCCTTGAGAAAAGTTGGTTTCTAGTGGCTCTCTTTGGATTTTCTTGCATATCTTTTGTTCTTATGGAAAACACACCCAATTTTGGCTCTTGGTTGATTTGTTCTTGCAACTTTCGGTGTGTAGTACCATCTCAGTTTGTTGCTCTAAACCCAAGCCTTTTTCCCTCCTTGAACCATCTATTCTTGCACACAAGTCCTTTATACACTTTTAAGGGGTTTTGCAAGGAGTTCTCCGGCCTGAATCTATGTTTACAGAAATTCAGAGGGGGGGGGGACTATCCGCCCCAAGTGGGGGCCGGATTATTCGCCCTGGGCGAAATCTGCCCCTCAAGGGCTAGGCTCGGGGAGGAAGGGCTCAAAGAGAGCAGCCAGTCCTCCCCCAACCCATGCTCTGCCCCAAGCCGCCGCCGAAACATCCGCCCCTCCCCGGAGTCGATTCAACCACCGGATTCTCCGGGCCCTCCCCGAATCTTCTTCCCCACGCCTCCGGGTACCTTCTCCTCCGAGATTTTCCTCCAATGAGTGAGGGTAACTCCCTCATCCCTCTCCTTTGTATGGGGTTCATTGTTTTTGGTGGAAATCTCATTGTAGAAGATACTATGTGTTTCCCTTGCTTGTTAGATTCAGTAGTATTGCAACCCTAGTGCCTGATCTGTGTTGCCTTGGTGAATCTGGGCCGAATCAAAAAAAAAATGCGGGGGGCGGATTATCCGCCCCCGCCAGGGCCGGATAATTTGGCCTAGAGGTTCATTGCCTGTTCTAGTTTGTCTCAGATGTTTACCATGCACAACTTTGGACCGTGGATTGTTTTCCTACTGTTTCTAATATTCCTCTTGGACTTGTGCGTGTGCTTATCCCCTTTCTACCTCTCCCATGATTTTCACAGGTGGTTCAAGTGCTCCTAAGACCTACAAACATCGTCCCCGTGCCTGTTATCTCAGTCCCACTGCAGAGGGTAAGTTTGTTGACGAAACTGAGGTCCGCAGGTTGGCAAGTGAGTCTGAACGGATGGCTGAGGCAGCAAAGAAAGCCAAGAGGGTTACATCTCGCAAGGGCAAGGGCAAGCAGTCCCGGCCCAACTACAAGGCCATGGACAGCGTTGAGTACTCCTCCATTTTCCAAATCGATTATTATGACGATGCTGACAGTGATGGTTCTCCGGAGGATTCCATGTTTTGGTGCTCTCACTTTCGGTCCATTCATGATGATGTTTATGTTCCTCTCAAGATTCGCCCTATGCATCCTCTGAATATGACTGAGGCCCAAACCAAGGCAAGACTTCGTGAAGCCTTGGATGTGACTAATAAGATGGGGCTGCATCACCTTATGACTCTTAAATGCCACTATGACTCCTCGGTGGTGAAGCAGTCCTTCTCTACTCTTATGATCTACGGAGATGAGCTTCACACCATGAAGTGGATGACCGGGACAACAATGATTCATTCAGACTTCCGTACCTTTGGTCAGGTCCTTGGGTATGCCTTTCATGGGCATGACACAACTTCTGTCCACCACATCATTTCTCCGCTCAGGCCATCCAAGGACACTGTTTGATGGGGATATGCCGAGTGGGGTATACCTAGCAGGATGTTTCCTACTGGCCCATGCTGTCCGCGAGTGGGTCTGCAGGACGGGGACTGGATCACGACCCAACAAGGAGCCAGGCGACTAGAAGCTGGAGGCCTAGAAGCATAGCTAGGCCCAGTCGGATTAGGTCAAGCACCCTCTAAGTCCTTATCCAACTCGGTTGTAGATCTGTAAACCCTAGCATGGTGACCCTATATAAACCTCCCTAGGGCACGCATAGAACTTACGTTCCATCATACACCCCCTGTGACTCGCCGCCGAGCTCGCCCTTGTACTCTCTCATCAATACAATCTAGCAGGAGTAGGTCTTTATCCTCCGGGGGTGAACCTGGGTAAAACCCTGTGTCTTTGCCCTCATCTCGCACCGCGGATGGCTGTCTGCCCTTGCCCCTCGTTCTACTACTCGCTGCCGATTGCAGCATCTGCCGTGACCATTCCCATGACAGTGGCGCCCACTATGGGGCCTGGCCGGTCAGGCCTATGTTCTGCGGCGAGATCCAACTTGCCAATCAACCAGACGATCGCCACCAGCCGCATGATCGCCATCGGCAAGATCCTCGAGATCTTGCCGAGCAGCTACGTTCTGGCGGCACGCCCCGTCATGCATAGCGTGATCATGCTAGTCGGCATGATCAGCCTCTTCATCGGCTTCACCGACGTCATCGTCTCGGAGGATTCGGCTCCCATCCGCGAGTCGCCATGATGACCCACAAGTATAGGGGGTGTATCGTAGTACTTTCGATAAATAGGAGTGTCGATCCCAACAAGGAGCAGAAGGTGTTGACTAGTGGTATGGAGCAGGAACTCTCTGTAAATACTTAGCAAACAGATTTTTAGGGGTTTTCTAATAAAGCAACAAAACAAAGTGCAAGTAATAAAGACAACGAACAACTGCAGCAAGTGGCTCAATCCTTTCTTAGCAAAGGACAAGCCGGTGGAAATACTTATAAGGACCAAACATTCTCGAGGACACATGGGAATTCTGTCAAGTGCTTTCGCTTCAAATAGCTAAGTACTCTTCTTTGGTGTTGTAAGTGTTATGTGGGTGAACCTGTGGTAATGTATCGACCTTACTTGGACTAATACATACTTGTGATTAAACCCCCTGCAAGCATCCGCAACTACAGGAAAGCAATTAATATATAAACCTAACCACAACCTTAAACTCTGAGATCCTACACTCCCTTGTGTAAAGGTGTCCTAATGGGGGTTCAGGTTTATGTCACTCCGGCAACCCCACAATTAGTAGCCAAATACACAATGCTTTCCCCTAGGCCCATAAATGGTGAAGTATCATGTAGTCGACGTTCACATGACACCACTAGAAGAATAGCACCACAACTTAAATACTAAACCATTGAATAATAACTCAACACAAATCCACTACTAAGAACATGACTTCTCCCATGTCCTCAAGAACTAGAAGAACTACTCACAAGACATCATATGGATCAAGATCAAAGATGATATGGTGATGAATAATAATCTGAACATAAACAATAATCCAATGGTTCCACTCACAAGCATCAACTACAATAGTAATTAACACCGGGAAAAGTTCCCCTAAGAACTAATGCAAGATCCAATACAATTGTTACAGCGGGATGGAGTGGTGATGATGGTGCTGGTGGATATGATGGTGTGGATGATGATGATCCTGATGAAGCCTAGCTTGATGACGGTGTTGATGGCGATGATCTCCCCTCTCCGGGAAGGAATTTCCCCGGGAAAACTCTGTCTGCCGGAGAGCTCTTTCTCTCTCGGTGTTTTCTGCCCCACAGAGGCGGCAAAACTCTTTCTATGGTCGCCCCCCTGGTATTAGGGTTCAGTGGGGAAGATATAGGCGAGAGGGCAGAGTCAGGAGCCGGCCAGGTGGGCCACACCTTCCCTAGGCGCGGGTCAAGGTGGGCCCGCGCCTAGGGGGGTGTGGTCCCCCTGTGGCCTGGCTACGCCTCCCCTTCTGGCTTCCTCCGTCTTCTGGGAAAATATGATTTTCCAATATTTTCTGGTATTTTTCTGAGCTTCGCGAAATTGCATCAAAACACCTCTTTTTCCATCAGAAACCTGACTCCGGTGGTCCATCCTCCAAGAATCATCCAACATGCAAAAACAGAGGAAAAGACATAAGTAACACCTCATAATAAGACATATATCAATGAATACAGGCAAATTATGATATAGAAAGGTGATGCAAATTGGACGTATCACGCCACCGCGTGATCGGATCTCTGAGAGTCACGTCCGCACCATCCACTGCCTCGCCTGCGAGTACGGCTCGACCAACAGCAACGTGGCCGAGACCAGCGTGGCCGC
This sequence comes from Avena sativa, assembly GCA_916181665.1. NCBI lineage: Eukaryota > Viridiplantae > Streptophyta > Magnoliopsida > Poales > Poaceae > Avena > Avena sativa. Next base: position 88,336,046 of record OV702284.1, read on the forward strand.
GAATGACGCGGCCCTCAACGACGACGCCGACTCGGCAACCCCGGCGTCAATCGACGGAATCATTGTTGCCGCGTCACCCGCGGGCTCCATCACCCAAATCTCCAACGTGGGGGACTTCGAGGATCCGTCCATCCTCGGGATATTCAACTCCGACTCCGGGTCGGAGAACTCCGGCGACCTCCACTCCGGATCGGGTTGCTTCATCGCGACCTACATGGTGAGCGGCACGAGCGCCCTGCTAGACCCCTTCTCTACTCTGATCCCGCCGACTGCAACGGCGACAGAGGTCGAGGAACTCTGCCTGTGACTAGAGGAGGCAGTCCGCAAGGAATAAGCCGAGCGCAAAAAATTTCGCCTCGAGCAAGCGACGATGCAGGAGCTCTCGCTCTACCACCAGCGCCGCATCAGGTCGCGCCTGAACCCCACCGTTCAGGGCCGCGCCATGAACTTCGACAACGAGAACGACCCGGCCCGCATGGCCGATCGTGTGGTCTGCGAGAACGCGCCACCGGGAGGAAGTGCCCGGCCACCACCAGGCGCTATGGCGAACGGCTCTCCCTCACTGCTGCCCGGTCGCATGCCCCCTCCAGACCAGGCAAGGATCATGATCTCCCTGCAAGAGTGGGACGCAAATGGCCTCCCGTTATTCTCCACTCCGATGGACAACGTCATCGCGAGTCGAGCCGCGGTTGCCAACATTAACATGACCGGGGAAGGCGCACTGTAGATCTAGTACACCAAGGCCTTACTCGCCAAGGCCATCGAGCAGCAAACCGCGGGAGCCGACTCACGGGGGCGCATGTACTCCCACTCACCAGGAAGTACGGCGGCCTCGAGCGGCCGCACATCAATGGAAAGTACCCTCAACTGGCCACCACCCGAGCCCCTGCATCTCCAATCACGACCTGCGCACGCGGCACTCTCCACCAACGACCCTCGACCGACGAACAACTTGGTCGCGACCAATGGGCAGCCAGTCGACGCGCCGACCCACATCATCAACAACCAAAGCTGGCGCGCACTCTAGCCCGACGACTTGAGGCACACCCTCACGAACCACCGCGATGGCGAGCCAAGGGGCTCGCTCAACCGAGTCGGCCCCCAGTGCTTCAGACCGATGATCCGAGGCGAAAAATATTCGACGAACTTCAAAGTGCCAAAAGAGATCGAGAAGTACGAACCCTCGTATGACCCGTCCGTGTGGATGGACACGTACCTTATGGTGATGGGAATCGCCGGCCACACCAACCTACTCGCCACTCGCTACCTCCCCCTGATGATGGAGGGAGCGAGCCGGCAATGGATCAATACCCTCCCCGAGGACAACATCGATTCCTGGGAGGACATGCGCGACGCCTTCGTCAGGCACTTCGAGGGTTCTTACACCTGCTCCACAACCATCGAGGACATGGAGCAATGCGTCCAGTGATCCCGCGAGTCGACCCGCAGCTGGGTCCAATGATGGCAGGATTTGTGGTTCAATGCGGCCGACATCCACCCAGACATGGTGATACATTGCTTCAAGACCTCGTGTCGCTACGAGCCCTTGGTCTCCAAGCTCAAGCGGGTGTACAAGACGCTCGACAATATCCCAGACCTCCTCGAGATCGCCAAGCCTTATGTGGAGGAGGACCCGAACCAAGAAACCGATGACGAGTCGGGTGGAAACCGTCGCCCAAGCGGCCACGACAACGGGAGGCGACCCGAGCTACGCTACAACAACACTCGCCTCACCGAAAAGCGCCGTGGTGATGGGCGAGTCGACTTTGTCGCCAACGCCGGCTATGCGCCACGCGAACCCAAGAGCTTCCCCCGTGATGGAGGCCAACGTCGCGACAATTGAAACTACAAGGCGAGGCCAAAATTTGACCCCGCGAATCTCCTTAACCAGCCCTGTGTGTTCCATAGCAGGGAGGGTAAGCCAGCCACGCACATGACCGCCGACTGCCACTCCCTGAGAGAGATCAAGAAGGCATGGCGCGCATGGGAAGACCCCAACAACCACCCGCCAAATGGTGGGGCATTCGGTAATGAGGCCGGCTTGCTCCACACCTTCACCAGGTTTAGCACCAAGCGCGAGAAGAATCTCAACTCCCGTGCCATCTCCATCAACGCGGTGTCCCAAGTTGACGTTCCCCGCTTCCTCAACTGGTCCGAACAGCGGATCACCTGGAGCCGCGTGGACCACTCGCCACGGATCGAATATCCGGGGCGAGTCGCTTTGGTGGTCAAGCCCAAAGTGGGCGACTATTGGCTCCCCAAGACGATCAAGGGCGGCGGGAGCTCCATCAACATCCTCTACCTGGACACGTTCAGGCAACCGGCACCCGCAGTCGATGATCGAGATGACCTACACCACCTTCCACAGCATCGTCCCTGGTCAAAAGGCTTACCCGATTGGTAAGGTGATGCTGCCTATCACCTTCGGCAGACCAGCGAATTTCTGCACCGAGCGGATCGTCTTCGAGCTGGTGCCCTTCAATAACCCCTACCATTGCGTCCTGGGGCGGCAAGCGTTCGCCAAGTTCATGGCGGTGCCACACTATGCATACAACGCGATGAAGCTCCCAGGGCCGTGCGGTATCACCGCCGTCCACGGCGACCCCGATATGGCCGCGGAGTGCAAGGCAAAGGGCGCCGAGCTCGCCGACGTCGTCATCGCCACAGAAGACAACCACATGGAGGATCTCGCCAAGTACACAAGCGGTGTCGACAATGACGACCCCACAATACTCAAGAAGCCCAACTCAGAGAACGGCGGCTCAACCGCGTTCGAGGAAACCATGCACACGCGCTCCGTCGAGCTGGTCCCAGGCGACTCCAGCCAGACGGTGAAGATCGGGACAGGCATGAGCCCAGCATAGGAAGGTGCGCTCATCGATTTCCTACGTGATAATCGTGACATCTTCGCATGGAAGCTATCTGACATGCCTGGTGTCCCGAGGGAACTCGCTGAGCACAAACTCAACGCCGACCCCAAAGCGTGACCCATCAAGCAGTCATTGCGGCCCTTCAATGAAGAGCGTCGCCGAGCAATCGCCGAGGAGGTGTAGTGCCTACTCGCTGCAGGCTTCATACGGCCAATCAAATACTCCAAGTGGCTGGCAAACCCAGTCCTGGTTGAGAAGAAGAATGGGACCTGGAGAATGTGTATCGATTACACAAACCTCAACAGCGCCTGCCCAAAGGAGCAGTTCGTCCTCCCGCGGATCGATCAAATCATCGACTTGACCGCGGGCTCGGAGTCGCTGTGTTTCCTTGACGCGTACTCTAGTTACAACCAGATCAAAATGGCAGTCGAGGACGAGGAGAATACGGAGCTCATCACGCCATTCGGAGCATTCTGCTACACCGCCATGACATTCAGCCTCAAGAACGCCGAAGCGACCTACCAGAGGTGCATGCGGGAGTGCCTTGAGAGCCAAATTGGCTGCAACATCCACGTCTACATCGAGGACATGGTGGTGAAGTCCACTCTCCAGGGCGATCTACTCGCAGACCTGGCCGAAACCTTCGCAAATCTGCGGACGTACAAGATCAAACTCAATCTAGGAAAGTGAACCTTCGGTGTACCTACTGGACAAATGTTGGGGTATGTAGTCTCCAACCGAGGCATCGAGGCGATCCCCACCAAGATTAACATGATCGCCCGGCTCGGCAAACCCGAATGCCTACGCGATGTCCAGAAGTTGGCCGAGCGAGATGCGGCTCTCAGTCGCTTAATTCCCCGGCTAGGCGAGAAGGCAATGCCTCTCTACCTCCTAATGCGCAAGAACCCCACATTCCAGTGGGACAAGGAGGCAGACGATGCGCTCCACGCACTCAAGGAAGTGTTACTCGCGGCCCCGCTACTCGCCGCCCCCGTCGACAAGGAGCCCGTGCTCGTCTACGTCGCGGCTTCTGAACGAGTCGTCAACGCTATCATGGTCGTCGAACGATGATGTCTACGCACTTCTATTCTTGTAGACAGTTGTTGGGCCTCCAAGTGCAGAGGTTCGTAGAACAGCAGCAAGTTTCCCTTAAGTGGATTACCCACGGTTTATCGAACTGAGGGAGGAAGTGGTTAAAGGTATTCCCTCTCAAGCAACCCTGCAATCAAGATACAAGAAGTCTCTTGTGTCCCCAACACACCCAATATAGGTGCACTAGTTCGGCGAATAGATAGTACAATAGAAGTGGTAACGGTGCCAGAAAATAGCTTGATGGTGAGGTAAAGACTAAAGCAAGAAAACATGCAACAGATCTAGTAGCAAACGGTGTTTCAATGCTTAGAAACAAGGCCTAGGGATCATACTTTCACCAGTGAACACTATCTCATATAAATACCCTCTCTTCATGATACTACTCTTAACTACTCTCCGGTTGGACACTCTAATCCAAGGTAGGGCTATAATAACACACCTCAAAGTCCGCCTTCCCCAATCTAGATAACCCCATACTGTCACCTTGAGCACTAGATGGTTCCAACAAACACCACAATTTCATAGAGACATCCAACTCCAAATATAACTCATAACAAATATTCAATCTAGCCAAAGTGCCACACACGGTATGCACGCTGTCACTTTCACACACGTGGGGAAAATCATATATCTATTAAAGCACAAAGAGTATTTTTGTAGACTCAAACCTAAGTGCCACCATGGCGTGCACGCTATCACTTTCACACACATGGGGAGAGCAAAGATCTATTGAAGCACTTGAGTAGAAAGGTAGATCTACTTGATTACAAAGCTCATGACCACAAGATCATGCATAGAGAGAGATGAACACATAGGTACTGGTAGAGCCTTAGCCCTGAGGAAGAACTACTCCCTCCTCATCATGGGAATCAGCAATGGTGATGAAGATGGCGATGGAGATCGATGGAGATGGCTCCGGGGGCACTTCCCCGTCCAGGCAGGGTGCCGGAACAGAGACTTTCTGTCCCCCGAATCTCCCCTTCCATGGCGGCGGTGCTACGGAGGTTTTCGTGGATTTCTTCTGGATGCCCTAGGGTTTTTGGGTCGGAGGCTTCTTATAGGCGTAGGAATCAAGGTCGGTGGGGGTCCAAGGGGACCACACCCCCTCCAGGCACCTCCAGGGCTTGAACGTTCCTAGGAGGGGTGCGGCCACCCTGTGGCCCCCCTCCCGCTCTGCTTCGTGGTTCCGTGTTGCTCTGGGAAAAATAATAACTTTGGCTTTTGTCCCGTCCAATTCCGAGAATATTGATTTTCTGTCTTTCTGGAACCAAAAAACAGAAGAAAACAGGCAACAGGCACTGTGGCAACTTGTTAATAGGTTAGTTCCAGAAAAGATATAAAAACACGTCAAAGTATAGACAAAGCAAAGTAGATACAAAACAAGCATGGAGCATCAAAAATTATAGATACGTTTCCAACGTATCAAACAACCAGAAGAGGGCAAGGAGCGCCCGGTGCAGCGACCTGTCTACTACATCAGCGAAGTCCTCACCAAGTCGCGATAGTGCTACCCGCAATACCAGCAGTTGGTATACGTGGTCTTCCGAGCCCAGCGGCGACTGCCGCACTACTTCCAGCAGCACCCAATCACGGTCGTATCCTCTGCGTCGTTGCAGGACATCATCCGCTACTGCGAGGCGACTAGACGAGTCGCCAAGTGGGCCGTCGAGATCGGAGTCCACAACATCAGGTACGAGCCCCGCAAGGCAATGAAGTCGCAGGCCCTGGCGGACTTCCTTGCCGACTAGGAGGAGGCGCAGCAGCCGGAGAAGCTGCCATACCTCCAGTACTGGTCACTACACTTCGACGGGTCCAAGAACGCAGACGGCACAGGGGCAGGGATCTTCCTCACGTCTCCCAAGGGCGACAAGCTGCGCTAGGTCCTGTACCTCGATTTCACCCCTGCACCAACAACATGGCCGAGTACAAGGCCCTCCTTCACGGCATGCGAGCGGCCAAGGAGATGTACATCAACCGTCTGTGCTGCTACGGCTACTCCGACCTTGTCGCCGCACAATTCGCCGGCACCTGCGATGCCGTATCCCCCACCATGGCGGCATACCGCCAAGCAGTGGACCAGCTGGGAGGCTACTTCGCCGGCTACTCTATAGAGTGGATCGACCGGTGCAAGAACAAAGAGGTCGACGCCCTCTCTCGCATCGGGTTGGCTCGCCTCATGCCACCTTTCGACGTCTTCCTCGACACCATTTTCAAGCCATCCGTCTCTCCCCCAAGGGTGATCGACATCGGTCGCCATGATCGCGGAGCCAAGCGACTGGAACGCGCCATACGTCGCCTACCTGGAGGGAGGGACCCTACCCATAGACGAGACAGAGACCCGCATGATAGTGCGTTGCTGCAAGTCCTTCATCATCATCAACGGCGAACTCCACAAGCGCAGCGTGACCGGCGTGTTCCAACGCTGCGTACAACCAGCGGAAGGTCGCAAGATACTCCAAGACATTCACGCCAGCGACTGCGGCCACCACGCTGGTGCCCGGTATCTGGTCGCTAAGGACATGCGACATGGCTTCTACTGGCTCACCGCACACGCCGACGTGGTCGACATCGTCCAATGCTGCGTCGGGTGTCAGAAGTACGCCAACCATACCCACGTACCAAGCTCGGTGCTCAAGGTCATCCCCATCACCTGTCCATTCGCCGTGTGGGGCATGGACATGGTGGGCCCCTTCAAGAAGGCCCCCTCCAGCTACACCCACCTCCTAGTCGCAGTCGACAAATTCACAAAGTGGGTGGAGGCCAAGCAAGTCCGCAAGTGCGATGGGAAGACCGCCACCAAGTTCCTACGCGAGCTCATCTATCGCTACGGGTTCCCGCACAGCATCATCACGGACAACGGCACCAACTTCTCCAAGGGGGCCATGGCCGAATTCTGTGAGGAGCACAACATACGGCTCGACCTCGCCTCAGTAGCCCACCCGGAGTCCAACGGCCAGGCGGAACGCGCTAACCAGAGCATCCTCCACGGCCTGAACCCGCGACTGCAAGTTCCCCTCGAGCAAACTCCGGGGTGCTGGGTCGAAGAACTCCCCTCCGTCATCTGGGGCATCTGCACCTCCATCAACAGGTCGACTGGGTTCACCCCATTCTTCATGGTGTATGGCGCTGAAGCCGTCATGCCGACCAACCTCGAGCATGACTCGCCTCGGGTCATCAACTATGTGGAGGCCGACAACGAGCTCGCACTCCAAGACGGAGTCGACCAGCTCGACGAAGCACGCGACCTAGATCGCTCCCACACCGCCATATACCAGCAAGGTCTCCGCCGCTACCATAGTCGCCGAGTACAAAGTCGCACCTTCCAGGAAGGCGACCTGGTCCTACGGCTGATCTAGGACAAGAAGGGCATGCATAAGCTCTCTCCCTCGTGGGAGGGACCATTCGCCATAGGGCGAGTCCTGGGCAACGACGCCTACTACCTCATCGATGTTCGAGGCGACGGATAGCTCGACATCAAGTGGTCGTGGAATGTAAACCTACCGAGGAAGTTCTACACCTAGAACTCCAACATGTACTCCCCCTGCTATGAAATAAAGAATATCGATTTGCACAAATTGTGTCTACTCTCCATATCTTGTGCCACTCGCACTCATAGAAACAGAGCTACGCTAACCGCAGAAGTCAACCCTTGGTTACGCGACCAGCAAGGCTAAGTAGTGCGATACAAGGTCACCGATAAATTTCGGGCCTTGTGTCGTCCACAAAAATGCCAATCCGGAGCCCCATCGGAGTCGCCTCGCTCGACTGGCTCGCCGGGCCAAGACAACTGCATTCGCTTCCCATAGCGACCCATTCCTCCACATCCTTGGCGTAGGGACTCAAACGGTCAAGAACCATGCTCGGGGACTGACCCAGTCCAAACCCACGCAGCTAGGGAAAACACCAAGTATGAGAGCGTGCCCTGGACTCGCCACGCGACTGATTCTCCGAGTCAGGTGGAGCGACGTGCCAAATACAACGTGCTTCGTCCTCACCTACCTTGGGAACGCAACTAGAACGACTAAGTACCACGCTCGGGGTCTCGTCCAACCGACCCTGTTCGCGTCTAGGAAAACAGCTAAGTATAGAGCATCCCTTGGGGTCGCCATGCGACTGCCTTTTAGGGCCACGACGAGTCGACCTAAACTAACTCACATTATAACAACAAGCATACAAACAAATAAACGAGGTAAACCCCACAAAAGGGAAGACGCGCTTGGGGACTCGCACAACCCAACAAATCACAGTCAAAACAAAACTGACAAAAGCATTCATGCATTCCTTCCAGCAACAAAATCTGTTCGCTTAAAAGGGTAGTCATACTTTCCTTTACAACTAACGCCAATCGGCAAACTGGTCTACTCCGCAGGCTTCGATGACGATGCGCCACCACCTCCGTGGACACGGATGAAGGGAACCCACGGGTTCGACGAATACATCGTCAAGGTGCCCGCCATCACCTATCGGAATGACTGCTCCACCTTGAAGTCGCGATTTGCCGGCTCTGCGTCATTCGAGGCAACGATCGTCTCCTGATACGGTAGGAAGTCGCCCATCGCCAACGCCTGATCGGAGTAGACCGCGGCCCGGTCGATCAGCTTCAGCACATCGGAGATCTTGACCGCACCTGTCGCCGAAGGGTACCCGCTGGTGACGTCATCAAGGTCGAAGTCGTCGAAGAAGTGCGCGATCCCAAGGCTCAGCGCAGTCGCAGCTCCATGACGGAAAGCTAACCGTGACATGAACTCCACAACCGATGTAGCCTTCTCCAGATAGCGCCAGACTTCGGTGAGTTTGCTGGGGATCACCTCTGTTGGCGAGATCTCCTGAAGATACACGCGAATGCAAGTCGCCGAGAGAGTGGCAGAGTCCACCAGCATGGTGACACACTGCCGCGCATCGTACGACTGTGCCTCGGCCTCGTCGTCAAGAATCTTCCCTACGAAACACAAGAAGTTCCCAATCAGAAGGGTGCAAAAACGCAAAGGCGACCCGCACGCTCGGGGACTCGCCAAACCAACCACATGAAAGACAAAGGAACTCACCAATCAAGGGACGGTAGCGCTCTGTAACGAAATCCTGAAGATTCGACAAGTCCGTCTACAACCCCGCGACGAGAGCATCTGACACCTTCTGCTCTTCGGCATCGGCAACGACAACCGCCTTATCCCTCTCGTCAGCTGAGGTCGCCTCCGCCTTGGCCGCTTTGAGCTCTCGCTCGAGCTCAGCCACTCTCTTTTCCACGACATTCAATGACAACTGGGCAGCCGTCAATTCCCTAGCAGGTACCAAACCTTCGCGACCCTCTGCACCAACACAACTGTGAGTACAAAAACAAAGTAAAATACATTCATGGAGAAGGGCATCTCAAGTCCTTACCAGCAGTCGCTCGAAGTTGTTCATTCACCTCTCGCACGGAGCGGAATTCCTTCTCCAGATGCTCCTTGGCGGCCAGCCGCTCCGCCGACTCGTGCTGAAGGCCCTGCACAGACACGACAAACGTCAGCCAAACATTGCAAAATTTCCTAAGTGCCTAGCCGCTGAAATTCAGCGGCTAGCCACTCGGGGACTGGACAACAAAGAATTTCCTAAGTACCTAGCCGCTGAAATTCAGCGACTATCCACTCAGGGACTGGACATCAAAAAAATAGTAAGAATCTACCTGCTGAAATTCAGCGATCGGATCCTCAGGGACTGGACATACCTGGATGGCCGCACCCAGCATACTTTGCAGCTCGACCGCGTCTACCGACGGGAGCACGAGAGGTGTGCGCCCTCAATGCTTCTCGACCTCCGAGCCCAAAACTTCGGGCACCTGGGCCGACTACGCCGACGCACTCCTGGTGGAGACCCTCGCCATAAAGCGAGGGAAGGTTGCCACCGCCGCTCACGCAGCACTCGTCGACATTGTTCAGGGTGATCATCATCATCATCATCACCTATGACATTGCCCTTGTCGAAGGAGGACTCGCTCGAGTTTTCGTCATCACCGGGTGGTAGCCAACCTTCCACCACTTGGAACAGCTACACAAATGGAGCATGATCAGTAAGGCCGCGACTGCAATTCTGGGACTGCAAAATGGACAAGGAAGAGTAGACTCACCGGTGGCACCCTTGCGCTTCATGGTGTAGGGGGGCATCCCGGCCTTCGAGTCAAGATATTCCGCATCGGTGATCTTCTTTAGCATGAGGGCGTAGTCGTCGGCGCTCCACTCGGTGATACATGACTTGGTCGCGTCGTCCTTGCCCGTGTACTCGTACATACAATGGGCGCGGCTGTCCAGAGGCACTAGCCGCCGCTCGAGCCAGCAGTTGTACAAGTTGATGGTTTGAAGGCCCTTCTTCTTCAATTGACGGATCGCTGTCAACATTTTGTCGACCACCATCCGCTGGTCGAGCGGGAGTTTGGAGACTTGAAGCCGACACGGCTCGGGCCGGTTGGCGGAGTACATCAGGAGTGCCACCTCGCCGTCCGGCATTGATTCGCTAACATAGAACCAATGCTTCTTCCACTCGTTCGCCGCCTTCTTCGGCATCATGAGGTCGAGGAAGGAGGCCTTGGACTTCAGCTGGAAGGTGAGGCCGCCCGCAGCTAGCATCAGGCCATCTGCCCCTTCGCGTCCGACCCACCTGTGGAATAGTTCCTGCCACAGGGGAATTATGGGCAGCAGCCTAGATAGCACTCGCAAAACGCCACGAAAATGGCGAGTTGCTCGATGCTGTGCGGCCTCAGATCTGATGGCTAGATGTCGTAGTATGCGCAGAAGCAACGAAAGAAGATCGAGGTGGGGAAGCCGAGCCCCCTCTCCAAGTTGCTGGTGAAGCAGAAGAATTCCCCGGCGCGCGGATCCGATAGCACCTCTCCGGCCGCGGGGATTCCCATCTCCCGGTGCGGAGAATTACCACATCCTCGAAGGATTTCTACAGCATTTTGGTGCACTTGGATCTTCCCCGAGGTGCCATCGATCAGAGGATTTGGGATCGTGGGGTCGCTCTAGATCACTCTGGGTCGCTACAGAGGAATGGAAGATTGGGAGACGCACGAGGTTGGAAGAAATTTGGGGAATGATCACCCTTCATCCATCAATCTCCTTATATAGCGGTTGGTACCCGCCATTTTTGGGAAGCCGTTACCGCACGATGATTATGCCGATATTACCGTTGGGTTACCCAACGGCTATTTTGACCAAGATTGACGGTCCAACTTTGTCTACTCGACTTGCCAGCCATGACGATTTGACTTCTCGCCGACCCATTCTCCATAGCCGCGATTCGACTTCTCGCCGACCCATTCGACATGGCTACGATTCGACTGGTCGCCGTTATTGCGACTGAGGAAACACGCATAAGACTCTCTCTTTCATTGGAGTGCATCGCCGATTCGACTGGGCGTCCAAATTGGACCTGAATACTCCGACTACCAAAGAACACCTGCAACGAATCAACAACGGCCTCGGGGACTACTTATGGGGATATGCCGATTGGGGTATACCCAGCAGGACGTTTCCTACTGGCCTATGCTGTCCATGAGTGGGCCTACAGGACGGCGACTGGATCACGACCCAACAAGGAGCCAGGCGACTGGAAGCTGGAGGCCCAGAAGCATAGATAGGCCCAGTCAGATTAGGTCAAGCACCCTCCGAGTCCTTATCCAACTCGGTTGTAGATCTGTAAACCCTAGCGAGGTGACCCTATATAAACCTCCCTAGGGCATGCATAGAACTTACGTTCCATCATACACCCCCTACGACTCGCCTCCTAGCCACCGAGCTCGCCCTTGTACTCTCTCATAAATACAATCTAGTAGGAGTAGGTCTTTACCCTCCGGGGGCCCGAACCTGGGTAAAAACCTATGTCTTTGCCCTCATCTCGCACCGCAGATGGCTGGACACCCATGCCCCTCGTTCTACTACTCGCTGCTGATTGCAGTATCTGCCGTGGCCATTCCCACGATATTGTTCTTGCTCCATGTCTGACATCTGATGGCATTGCTGGTACCTTTGCTGGCCTCTCTCCTTTGTATGCCACTCTTGTTGGCATGTTTCAGGACAGCATCTCTCCAAGAGGGGGAAACAATGATAAGATCCGCGATCACCTGGTTCCCTTGCTTGCTTTTGCCCATGAGTGTACCACCAATGCTGGTTCGTCTACAGGTTACAAGTTGGATGTTATGGATTATATCTATCATGAGATGACTGATGCCATGCTCAACCAACTCTCCATCTCGTATGCTCCCTTTATTATGATGCTCATCAAGCACATGTTGCCACATGAGGAATTTGGTACTGGTTTGGATGGTGTTCACAAGCCCAAGAAGATTTACAGCAAGGCTCAGAAGACCTCTCACCCTTCCACTGCCCCTGAGTCCTTCATGCGTGATGCAAGGGCTAGTGGTCGTCGTTCGGCGGTATCCCCAATGGCACGTGAGGTCAAGCAGCTCAATTGGTTTCAGCGGCACATTCTTTTCATTGGTCGGACGCAAGCACTTGCCTTTTTTTCATTCGTTTTATTTGCTTGCTTGTGCCCTTTTAGCGTTGAACTTATTTGTGCTTGGTTTGTATAAGACTATGTCGTGTGTTACTTTGTGCTCGTGTATGGACCTCTGGAATTATGGATTTATCTTGTGGAACTACTCATATGGAATTCTGGATGTATCTATGGAGTATGGTATTCTATTGATGAAATATGGAATTATCTATTGATTGCATCAATATGTTGGGATGTGTTTAAGGCCTAATTCTCGCATTATTCACATTGGCTATTTTCACATCCCGATGGTATGACTCTGTTTCCTAACTCACCTTGTTTTAGTTGTCTTTGTTATGAAATTGGCTTGCTCTTTAGTGTGTGCATTTGTATTCAAATGCAAACTTTAAATATGCACACATCTAGGGGGAGCCTCTTTCATTTCCTTAAGGTGCTGTTAGTAGGTTTCATTGCAAATCCTAGTATTGTCATCTAACACCAAAAAGGGGGAGATTGAAGGAACATTTCATGATCCCTAGTGTTTTGTGTGTTAGATAACAATACCAAGGATTATTTAATGTGTGTTGAAGTGCTGCAGATCTGTATCCTGAAAATGAGTTGGAAAATGTCTTTGGGGGGCGGATAATCCGCCCCTTCCCAAACTCAAAAGGGCGCAACCTATTGTATGGGGGGCGGGATATCTACCGGATTTTCTGGCCAGGGCTGGAGTTTTTGCCTAGGCTGGATAATCCGCCCCCAAGGATCTTTCTCAAAGATTGCCAAGGCGCATCGCTCAGAGAGGGGGCGGAGTTTCCCCCGGACTTTCCGTCTCTAGGGCGGATTTTCCCCAGGGGCGGATAGTCCGCCCCTTGAGGGGGGCGGAGTATCCGCCCCTCGAGGATTTTCACCAAGTCAAGACTGACATCACCTTCTGTTTGGGGGGCGGAATTTCCCCCGGACTTTCCGTCCAGGGGGCGGAGTTTTCCCCCAGGGCGGATAGTCCACCCCTAGTGGGGGGCAGATAATCCGCCCCCAAACTTCACCAACGGCAAGATCTGGGCAGGGGGTATTTAAGCCTGCCTTCCCCCTCCTGCCAGAAATCTTGGTTCATTCGAAAAATTCAAGATCTGTTCTTCAAGCTTCATCCAAGAGATCTCCACCTTCATCCACCCAAAGGCCCCGTTCCTTGGGGAATCGAAGGAGGAGAACTCGATCTTCAACAACCGCAATCAAGTGCTTCATCTCCTCTCCATTCAATTGGAGAATCACCGATCTAGTATTTCTTGCAAATATCTAGATCCTTGCTTTTGATTATATTGATAATCCTTGTTCTTGTGACAGCTTGTTGTCATTACGGGAGCCCCCAATTCAGTTGTGGGTGTGTTCCTCGGTAGATTTGTAAAGGCACCGGTTCCCGCCTCGAAGGGTACCAATAGTGGAGAAGGTGGATCAGGCCTTTCGTGGCGAGATCTATCGGAGAATAGGGTGAGGCCTATTGTGGCGTGGTGGTCTTAGAACCGCCCACCCCTCCAACGCAGATGAACTTCCCTTAACAAGGAAGGAACTGTTGTAAAACAAATCCCTGTGTCTCTGCGTGCTCCACTACAATTTCCTCGCTCCTCTCTTTACGTGCTTAGTAGCTAGGTTTGCATATAGGGAAATTCTCGTAGTTGCATATCTAGATAATTTACTTTGTGTCAAGCCTAAAATTTAAAAATAACTAAAAAATGAGTAGCACCTATTCACCCCCTCTAGGTTCCCATACGATCCATTTCACCTAGGACAACTCGGCTAAGGGCTTGGAGAGGTCAAACCCTTGTTTGAAAAAGTCAAATCCTAGTTGGAGAAAGTCTAATCCTAGTTTGGAAAGGAGAAGGAAAACTTGAGGGACAAGTTTTTCCCTCTCCCTTCCTTGGCCGCCGGCTAGAGAAGTTGGGGAAAGACTAGGCTAGGGGTGGGAACCCTGGCTGCCGCCCCTCCACCCATATAAGGAGGGGTGAGGGCGCCCCTAGCCCCTCACCTCGACCCTAGCCACCAGCACCATCCCTCTCTCCTCAATACCCTGCTCCGGCTTAGGCGAAGCCCTGCAAAAAACTCTCCTCCTCCTCCACCACCACCACCACACCGTCGTGTTCTTGGCATTTCGAGGATATCTACAACCTCCGCTGCCCTGCTAGAACAAGGGAGAGGAAGGTCTTGATCGACTATGTACTGTATGTGTGACCGACTGCGGAAGTGCTATAGTAACGTGGCGCCGGAAGGATCGTATACACGATCTTGATATCGGCAAGTGATCGACTACATCAACCACGAGATCCGAATCTTGTTAAATGCTTTGGATCTTCGAGGGTTAGTTCTCTACAATCTCGTTGCATCGATCTCCTAGATTAGATCTTGGTTTTGTGTGTTCCCGAGATAGAATTTTTTTGTTTTCCATGCTGCGGACCCTATAGTGGTATCAGAGCCGAATATATGCGTAGATCCGTTGCACGAGTAGAACACAATGGTTTTGTGGGCGTTGATGCTTTTGTTGTCGCTTGCTTTTTGTGTACTTTGCATCTTGCGTGATGGTGGGATGAAGCGGCCCGAGCTAACCTTACATGTCATCATACACGAGACTTGCTCCACGCTCAACGTGTAACTTGCATTGCACAAGTGGTTTTGCGGGTGTCTGTCTCTCCCACCATAGTGAAGATTCAATTTACAAGGCACTTGACAATACTTGTATCAATGTTGTGGTTCATGTTCGTAGGTAAGAACGATTCTTATTCAAAAGCCCAAGCCACATTAAACATTCAAAGAAAATTAGAGGCGTCTAACTTGTTTTGCAGGGCTTGTGTTATGATGTGATATGGACATGATGAGATTGTGATTATATTTTATGTATGCAATGATCCTTATTGTAAGTTGGCAACCGGCAGGAGCCTTATGGTTGTCTTTAAATTTCGTTTAAGACATGCGTGTGTATTCATCAAGGTAGTTGTAACAATTGCTGCTGGCGGAGAACAACCATGAAGCGGCGCCATTGACCTTGATGCCACGCCGGTGATGATGGATATGAAGATCATGTTCGTGCTTTGGATATGAAGATCAAATGCACAAGAATAAAGGCCATATCATATCACATATTATGAATTGCATGTGATGTTAATCCTTTTTATGCATCTTGTATTGCTTAGATTGCGACGGAGCATTATAAGATGATCCCTCTCACTAAATATGAAGTAATAAAGTGTTCGTCCTTACTAGGCACCGTTTCTAAGACTCGTCGTTTTGAAGCACCACGTGATGATCGGGTGTGATAGATTCTATGTGTGCATACAATGGGTGCAAGCCAGATTTTCACATGCGGAACTAAGTTTAGCCTTGACGAGCCTAGCATATACATACATGGTCGCAGAACATGG
Source organism: Avena sativa (assembly GCA_916181665.1). Lineage (NCBI taxonomy): Eukaryota > Viridiplantae > Streptophyta > Magnoliopsida > Poales > Poaceae > Avena > Avena sativa. Next base: position 88,351,881 of record OV702284.1, read on the forward strand.
AATACCGAAAGGTAAAGCATGAGTCATATGATTGATATGATGAACATGTTGATTGTTCGCCTTTGAAGCTACATCATCTCTCGTGATGATCGGACTTGGTGTAGTTGATTTGGTTCGTGTGATCACTAAAACAATGTGAGGGATGTTGTTTTGAGTGGGAGTTCACCTAGTTAATTTAAGAACTAAATATGAACTCAATTTATCATAAACTTAGTCTAAACTCTTTGTAAATATGTTGTAGATCATGGCGGATCCTACCATCAATTTTAATGCGTTCCTAGAGAAAGAAAAGTTGAAAAACAATGGAAGCAAATTTGCGGACAGGTTCCGCAACTTGAGGATTGTCCTTAATGCTGGTCAGTTGACCTATGTGTTGGATGCACCGCTGGGTGACCAGCCTACAAATGCTGCTACCGATGAGGTAAAAAATGTTTACCTCACTCGGAAGAATCAATATTCCACAGTTCAGTGTGCCATCTTGTACGATTTGGAATCGGAGCTTCAGAAGCACTTTGAGAACCGCGACCCTCATGATATTGTCAATGAGATCAAAATGATATTTCAGACTCACGCGGACATGGAAAGCTATGAAGCCTCTGGGAAGTTATTTAACTGCCAGATGGAGGAGGACAGCTCCATTAGCGAGCATTGCTTAAAATGTCTGGGCACGCGAATAAACTCGCATATTTGGGAATAACGATTCCTAATGCGTTGGGTATTCATCGTGTCCCCCAATCACTGCCACCTAGTAACAATAACTTTGTGATGAACTACAACATGCAGCGCATGGATAAGTCGTTGCCTGAACTCTTGTCCTATTGAAGTTTGTGGAAGTGGAGATCAAGAAAGAGCACCAAGTGTTGATGGTCAATAAGACCACTAATTTCAAGAAGCAAGGCAAGCCTAAGAAGAATGGTAACTTCAAGAAGGGCAGCAAGAAATCTGCCGCGCCAAAGCCCAAGGTTGGTCCTAATAATAATACTGAGTGCTTTTACTGCAAGGGTGAAGGTCACTGGAAGCGGAATTTCCCCAAGTACCTGGCAGATCTGAAGAACGGCAACATCAAGAAGAAAGGTATATTCGATATACATGTTATTGATGTGTATCTTAAAAGTAGTCGTAGTAGTGCCTAGGTATTTGATAATGGTTCGGTTGCTCATATTTGTAACTCTAAACAGGTGCTGCAGAATAAGCGAAGACTAGCAAGAGACGGGGTGACGATGCACGGTGGAAATGGCTCCAAGGTTAATGTGATCGCTGTCGGCACACTCCCTCTTCATCTACTATCGGGATTAGTTTTAAGTCTAAATAATTGTTATTTGGTGCCTGCGTTAAGCATGAACATTATATATGTATCTTGTTTATTGCGAGACGGTTACTCGTTTAAGTCCGAGAATAATGTTTGTTAGATTTATATGATTAATATCTTTTATGGTCATGCGCCTGAGATGGATGGTCTATTCTTGTTGAATCTCGATAGTAGTGATACACATGTTCATAATATAGATGCTAAACGAATTAAATTGAATGATAATTCCATATACATGTGGCACTGTCATCTTTTTCACATTGGAGTGAAGCGCATGAAGAAACTCCATACCGATGGACTTCTTGAAGCACTTGATTTTAAATCACTTGAAAGATGCAAAGAATGTATGATGGGAAAAATGACTAAGGCACCATTCTCTGGAATAATGGAGCGAGCTATGGACTTATTGGAGATCATACATACCGATGTGTGCGGTCCAATGAGTGTGGAATCGCATGGTGGATATCGTTATGTTCTTACTTTCACAGATGACTTGAGTAGATATGGGTATATCTACAAAAGTCTGAAACTTTCGACAAGTTTAAGGAATTCCAAAGTGAAGTAGAAAATCAACATAACAAGAAGATCAAGTTTCTGTGATTTGATCGTGGAGGTGAGTATCTAAGTTACGAGTTTGGCATGCATTTGAACAAATGTGGAATACTTTCACAATTGACACCGCCGGGAACACCACAACGTAATGGTGTGTCCGAACATCATAATCCAACTCTCTTAGATATGGTTCATTCTATGATGTCTCTTACAGATTAACCGTTATCATTTTGGGGTTATGCATTAGAAACAACCACATTCACTTTAAATAGGGCACCATCTAAATCCATTGAAATGACACCGTATGAATTGTGGTTTGGGAAGAAACCTAAGTTGTCGTTCCTTAAAGTTTGGGGTTGCGAAGCTTATGTAAAGAAGTTACAGCCCGACAAGCTTGAACCCAAAGCGGAGAAATGTGTCTTCATAGGATACCGTAAAGAAATAATTGGGTATTACCTTCTATCATAGATCCGAAGGCAAAATTTCCGTTGCCAAGAATGGATCCTTTCTTGAGAAGGAGTTTCTCTCGAAAGAAGTGACTAGAAGTAAAGTAGAACTCGACGCGGTTGTTGAACCTTCTTTCGGATTTGAGAGTAGCGCATCACCAGAAGATGTTCATGTGCCACCTGCACCAATAAGAGAGGAAGCTAATGATAATGATCATGAAACTTCGAGTGAAGTTACTACGGAACCTTGCAGGTCGACGAGGGTTCGTACCACTCCAGATTGGTATGATCCTGTTATGAATGTCATGGTTGTGGACAACACCGATGACCCTGCGACGTATGAGGAAGCAACGATGAGCCCATATTCCAACAAATGGCAAGAGGCCATGAAATCCGAGATTGGATCCATGTACGAAAACCAAGTGTGGACTTTGGTGGACTTACCGGATGGCCGCAAGGCTGTCGAGAACAAATGGATTTTCGAGAAGAAAATAGATGTTGATGGTAATGTAACCGTATATAAAGATCAACTTGTCACAAAAGTGTTCTGAAAAATTCAAGGGGTTGACTATGATGAGACTTTCTCACCGGTAGCAAAGCTAAAGTCTATGAGGATTTTGTTAGCAATCGCTGCATATTACAATTATGATATATGGCAGATGGATGTCAATGGTGACATTGAAGAAGAGTTGTATATGGTACAACCCAAAATTTTTTTCGACCCTAAAGATGCTAACAAGGTATGCAAACTTCAACGATCCATTTATGGATTGAAGTAAGCATACTGGAGCTTGAATCAACATTTTGATAAGGTGATCAAAAACTTTGGATTTATACAAACTTATGGATAAGCTTGTTTTTACAAGAAAGTGAGTGGGAGCTCTGTATCATTCCTAGTACTATATGTGGATGACATATTGTTGATTGGGAATGATATAGAACTTCTTAAAAGTGTCAAAGACTATTTGAATAATTGTTTTTCAATGAAGGATCTTGGCGAAGCTGCGTACATTTTAGGCATCAAGATTTATAGAGATAGATCAAGATGCTTAATAGCACTTTCACAAAGTACATATTGGACAAGGTTCTAAATATGTTTGGAATGGAAGAAAGCAAAAAAGGGTTCTTGACCATGTTGCCCAATACGACCTTGTGTAAAACTCAAAGTCCAGCTACGGAAGAAGATAGACAGAGGATGAGAAAAACTCCATATGCCTCAGCCATAGGTTCTATCATGTATGTCGTATTGTGTACAAGACCAGATATTGCATATGCTGTTAGTTTGACTAGAAGATATCAAAGTGATCCAGGAGTGGATCACTGGATAGCGATCAAAAATATCCTAAAGTAATTGAGAAGGACTAAGGATATGGTTCTTTCTTATGGAGGTGACGAAGAGCTCGTTGTAAATGGTTACACCGATGCTAGTTGGAACACTGATCCAGATGACTCTAAGTCATAGTCTGAATATCTATTTACTTTGAATGGCAGGAGTGAGCTGGAGGAGTGCTAAGCAAGGCGTTGTGGAGAGATCTTCAACTAAATCGGAATACATAGCTGCTTCAGAGGCTTCACAAGAGGCGATATGGATGAAGGAGTTCATTATGGAGCTTGGTGCGGTTCCTAGTGCGTTGGAACGGATGGCCATCTACTGTGACAACATGGGTGACATAGCTATTGTACAGGAGCCAAGGTCACACAAGAAGCTAAAGCATATCAAGCTATTTTATGCTATTCGCGAGCATATCCAAGATGGTGACATAAAGATTTGCAAAGTACACACAAATCTGAATGTGGCAGATCCATTGACTAAACCTCTTCCTAAGGCGCATGACCAACACTAGAACGCCATGGGTGTTAGGTGTAGGGGTTCGTAGCATGGAAAATAAAAAATTTCTACCGCATGCACACAAACAAGCCAAGATCTATCTACTAGATTGTAGCAACGAGTCGATAGAGGAACTCACCCTCAAAGATTCCAAAGCGTTTAACGAGAGCAGATTCTCGTGGGTGATGTAGTCGTACACTTGCCGATCTCAAGATCGCGTAGACGATCCTTCCGGCACTGCGTTCCGGCAACACTTCCGCAGTCGGTCACACGTTCGGTACTCGATGAATACCTTACTCTCCCTTGTTCCAGCAGGCAGTGGAGGTTGTAGCACTCTCCTCGCGATTCCGGCAGCACAACGGTGTGGTACCGGAAGTAGAGGGGAGATCTCGCAGGGCTTCGCCTTAAGCCGGAGCGAGTATGGTGGACTATGAGAGAGCCTCGGTGATCTAGGGTTTAGACACACCAAGGAGATGGTGCTAGGGCCGGCGGCTAGGGCTTGGAGGTGCCCAAGTCGGCGGCTAGGGGAGAAACCCTAGGCGGCGGCTATGGTGGGCGGCGGCTAGGGTTAGGTTTAGAGGGGGAAATCTTGTGTCCTAGGAGGGGAGCCCTGCCCCTCCTCTTATAGGAGGGAGGCGCCGGCCAAGGGGAGGGGAATCCCTCCCCAACTCGGATCCCAAGTGGGCCGGCGGTGGAGGAGGGACTCCTCCCCAACTCGGTTTCCCACTTCCCCTCCACTTCCCAAAATAGCCGTTTGACTTTTCAAATTGGCGTTTGACTTTTCAAACTAGGATTTGATTAAACCCTTTATTTTGTTCAGCGATGACACCTAGTACATGATGCAATCATACCAACTTGATATAACACATTCATGTACCCTTACCCTCCGGAGTGCCGGACATTCCGGAACCTTCTAGAACATTCCCGATGAAAACACCAGAACCATTCTCCAACCCCGAAACAAGACTTTCCTTATATGAATCTTATTCTCCGGACCATTCCGGATCTCCTCATGATATCCCAGATCTCATCCGAGACTCCGAACAACATTCGGTCTCTTACTCATCATTCCATAACTACTCAACAACATCGAATCCTTAAGTGTGTCTCCCTACGGTTCGTGAATTATGCGGACATGACCGAGACACTTCTCCGATCAATAACCAATAGAGGAATCTGTAAATTCATATGGCTCCCACATATTTCTACGATTACTTTGCGATCGAATGAACCACTTACATACGATACCAATTTCCCTTTGTCTCACGATAGTTTACTTATCCGAGGTTTTGATCGTCGGTATCTCTGCATACCTAGTTCAACCTTGTTACTGATAAGTACTCTTTTCTCGTTCTCATGGTATGTGATCCCTTGTGAACCAGTCACATGCTTGCAAGCTAATTGGATGACATTCCACCGAGAGGGCCCAGAGTATATCTATCCATCATATGGATGGACAATTCCACTCTTGATCCATGTGCCTCAACACATACTTTCTGAACACTCAATGCCACCTTTATAGCCACCCAGTTACGGTGTGGTGTTTGATGTCATCAAAGCATCCTTCCGGTGATGGTGATTAGAATGATCTCATGGTCGAAGGAATTAGGTTACTATGTATCAGAAAGCTTATAGCAAATGAACTATATTAAATGACTTGATCTTTATGCTACGCTTAACTATAGGAGTATGTCCATCACATCATTCTCCTAATGATATGACCCTGTTGTTAATAACATCTCTATGTTCATGATCAGGAAACCATGATCATATATTAACCAACAAGCTAGTTTAACAAGAGGCTTTACTAGGGACTCTTTTATGTTTACAAATCACACAAGTATTAATGTTTCCTGTTAATACAATTATAGCATGTATGTAAACATTTATCATAAGTATGAAGATATGATAATAACCACTTTATTATTGCCTCTTGGGCATATCTCCAACATTAGGTATATTACCATGTAATCTAGATTATTGACTCTAGTGCAAGTGGGATACTGTTGGAGATATGCCAAAGAGGTAATAATAAAATGGTTATTATTATATCTTTGTGTTTATGATAAATGTTTACATCCCATGCTATAATTGTATTAACCGGAAACATTAATACTTGTGTGTTTTGTAAACATAAAAGAGTCCCTAGTAAGCCTCTTGTTAAACTAGCTTGTTGATTAATAGATAATCATGGTTTCCTGATCATGGACATTAGATGTTATTAATAACAAGATCATGTCATTTGGAGAATGATTTGATGGACACACTCCTATAGTTAGCATAGCATAAGATCAAGTGATTTAGAGTTAGTTTTCTATAAGCTTTCAAATACATAGTAAACTAATCCTTCAACCATGAGATCATGTTAATCACCATCATCGGATGGATAATTTGATGACATCAAACACCACTTCCGTAACTAGGTGGTTATAAAGGTGGCATTAGGTATTATAAAAGTATGTGTTGAAGCACATGGATCAAGAGTGGGATTGATCCATCCATATGACAAATAGATATAGTCTAGGACCTCTTAGTGGAATGTCATCCAATTGGCTTGCAAGCACGTGACTAGTTCACAAGGGATGTCATATCATGGAATGAGTAAAGAGTACTTATCAATAACGAGGTTGAACTAGGTATAGAGATACCGATGATCAAACCTCGGATAAGTAAAGTATCCCGCGACAAAGGGAATCGGTATCGTATGTAAATGGTTCATTCGATCATGAAGTCATCATAGAAATATGTGGGAGCCGTATGGATTTCCAAATCTTATCCCTCTATTGGTTATTGATCGAAGAGGTGTCTCAATCATGTTTGCATAGTTCACGAACCGTAGGGAGACACACTTAAGGATTCGATATTGTTTGAGTAGATATGGAACATGAGTTGGAGACCAAATGTTGTTCAGAGTCTTAGATTGGATCCAGGACACCATGAGGAGATCAGAATGGTCCGGAGAATAGGATTCATATAAGGAAAGTCAATTTTCGGGGTTCGGAAATATTTTCGATGTTTTGATCGGAAGCTTCTAGACTGTTCTGGAAGGTACACCACCCCGGAGGGGGGCACTTGGGATGTATCATGACCTAATGGGGATGGCCGCATCATGCCCTAGGAAAACTTTGCTAAGGACTAGGAGGGGTCAAAAACTTGTTTGAAAAAGTCAAATCCTAGTTGGAAAAAGTCAAATCCGAGTTTGGAAAGGAGAAGGAAAACTTGAGGGACAAGTTTTTCCCTCTCCCTTCCTTGGCCGCCGGCTAAAGGAGTTGGGGAAGGAATCGTCCAGGGGTGGGAACCTTGGCCGCTGCCCCTCAACCCACATAAGTGTAGAGGTCCCAACCTAATAAGGTGGAGATCCCTGTCTTTACAGTGCTAGTCCCTAGATCGATTAGCTAGCACCCACAGTTTAAGATGTAATATCAAGAAACAAAGGTCATATTACAACTCATAACCAGGAATAAAATAGTTCATTACATCTTACATAGCTCATATGGCTATCTTATTACAAAGCAGCAGATACAACTATAATGCATGGAGTCCTTCATCTTCATATGCCACAAGCAATCATGTTGGTTGTAGACTTGTAATCCCTACTCAACAAAATTCACTAATATCAAACAAACCTGCAACATAATAAGTTATAGCCACAAGGGTTAATACATTTGAATTGTATTGGCAAGTGATATCATTTTGACATGGAGAATCTAACATCTACATGAATATATGGCTAAGTGGAGTTTTGGATGGCCTTTGCATAAAATAAGTTTTTCCTATCCTGTGTAAAATGGTTTTTCTCTTTTTCAAAACACTTTATCAAACAATGGCACACTAGATACACACCAGGTGCTTCCCTTGTTCACCCAATAAGTTTTAACTTAGATAAATTGGGATGAGGAGATCCTTGATCGTTTAAATGTCTTTGATTCTCAAAATGTCCATTACCGGGGACACGGCTAGGTACTTAGGTTTTACCCTCTCAAGAGGTGGTGCACTTTTCCCACAAGACTCGACATGCATCGAGACGAGAATTTTCAGAAACAATCCCTCATATCAGCACGGACGCGTTCCATCCTATCATTACAACCACCAACTATCTGTCTGTCTGAGTTCTTACAAACTAGTTGGTCAAGGCAGAGCCCATATGCCATGTGGCTGCACTGGAAGATTCTCAACACAAAACATCTCAAATCTCTTTGTTCCTAGGTGGCCATCCACAAGTGAGATAAACAAGGTAAACCATAGACATGGGCCTTGTGTAACTACTCAACACAAACCAATCTTCCCATTCCACCCAGGTGATTCATTCACATAGTTGTTTTATTAATCAAAACATAGTCATAGATTTTTCATAATATCATAGCATGAATAATCAACCCTTGTATTCTAATAGCTATGCTAAGCATACTAGCATAACATGTCTCTTAACTTAGAAAGATTCCTACCAAGATATATTCTATAGGATCTACTATAGCATAGCAATATATAAAAATAGTCCTATCATGCATACTACAAAATATCACTAATACAATATTGAAAAGATAGTACTTGATGACCAAAGTATCACTTCCCTTTTTAGTAGAGAATCTACGTACTCTCCTTGATCTTGCAATTGTCACTCTTCTCAAGGTTCACTACATACAATCAAGCAAAGCACTCATTCAAAACTAGCACACAAACAATTAACAAAAAAAACAAAGAAATGCATGCAATCATGCAAAAGGTTGTTTTATTGAAAAAGTGGTTTCTAACAAGGCTCTAAAAATTTCAAAACACCTACTGGTCTTTTATAAAAGTGGGAATTTCATTTGAAACCAAGTTATTGAAAATAGGCCTTTTAAATCATTTTTGTTTTACTAGAAATGCTTTTATTCGAAGGAATAATTTCTAGTGTTAACAAAATATATTTTTAAATTCAAATGATAGTGTTTAGGGTAAGAGGGTTCAAAACAAAATCATTTGCAAAAGGTTTCACTCAAATATAATTTTTAGAACAATTTTTATATCCAAAATAGCCCTAAACAAGTCTCTGCATAAAAACCTAATTTTTCAGAAGCAAATTGACAAACCAAGGTCATAGGTTCAAAGGTCTCATTTTGCTAAATCCATTCATATATTATTTGTAATTTTTGGACAAGAAGGTCAAAAGTTATTGATTTTACAAGTTCAAATATCTAATAGAACAAATTCTAGTTTTTAAATCAAACGCTTGGCCACGTGGCCTAATCTTACTGGCCGATACCGTTTCATGTGGATCATATACATGCACCGTTGGATCTAAGTGGAATCACACGGTGCAGATAGATCGATACCGCTTCTTCTAAGTGATCTATCCCAGCCACTAGATCTACATCCAACGAATCAAGATGCATTGACCAAAGGTAGGCGGCGCTGGAGACGGTGCACGGCGGTGGCGCGTTGGGTGGGTGGCATTATAGTGATTCTAGGGATCAAGGGAGGGGGTACAGGACGTTACCAGGGTCGCCGTGGCGAGGGGGTGGTCAAGGTGGTCGTGGGTGGAGAAGGGGCGGGCGGAATCATCGATAATCTCTCGCCAGAGTTGCTGCTACCATCGGGTGCGCTCAGACGTTGATAAGGGGCGAGCCTACAGGCCATGATTTGGTGAACAGTGAGGGTCAGAGGAAGATCAAGATGATGGCGAGTAGGGCAACAAGGACTAGAGAGCAAGGCGCGCACGGAACTCACCGAATTTCATCGCCCGAGTTGCGGCAGTCGTTGGTTGCTTGCAGGCGAGGTTGGTGCCGAGCATCTGGTGTATGAGAAAGAAAGTGGTTGGTGTCAGCAGAAGCGCATGTAAATGGTAAGCAGGCTAGCTTGAACCAGAGGCAGAGGGGGATGCAATGCTAACCAGAATAGCTCGATGGAGATCGTCAGTACCGCGGCGGTGCAGCTAAAATTAGAGCAGCCTGGGGGCATTCGGGTGCGGGAGAATGAGGGGAAATGGACAGGAGGGGAGGCGGTTAAGTTAGCATGGTCGAGGGAGTGATTCATGCGCGCAGTTACGTGAATTTATTCGAATAAATTTGAGAAGAAACGGCAGAGGAGAGGGGAAGAACTGGTCCACGCGTTTGAAGACGAGACGATGACATGGACATGGGTCCAGTCCGTCAGCGAGAGGGTGGGTGGAGGTCACTGTGAGAAAGGGAGCTACAGGGAGAGAGGGGTGGCCGGGTGGGCTTAGCTAGGCTGGCAGTTGGGCCTGGGTTGGGTAGGTTTGCTGGGTTGGTTTCATTTCTATTTTCTTTCTTATCCTTTTTCTGTTTCTATTTTCTGTTTTTGTTTAAAACAATTGATTCAAACCTCCATTTGAATTCAAATAATTTCCAAAACTTTTCAGTAGGTTTATACCATTTATTAGTGTGTTATTTAATCCAACTCAAATATATTTTTCTTATGATTTAATATTCAATTAAAATAAGTGAGGAATTTTGTCTTTATTTAAATAAAATTGAATATGGTTCATAAACCCATATAATTTTATTTAAATAATATTTTATTATTTTATTTTATTTGAATTACTTTTATTCCATTTACCTATGGATTTGGCCAATGGTTTAAATTGTCTTTTAAATATTTCTTATTTATTTAATTCTTTCTTTATCTTATAAAATTCATATCTTTTTATTTATAGCTCCAAAAATAGTGATTCCAATTTGTATAATTTTATTCAGTAATTATTTATCTTTTTTATACTTCTAGGATTACTTTGATCACAATTTGATGTTGATTTTAGTTAGGAGTTTTATTAGCCTAGGGAATTACTTTCTTTTATCTTATTAAAACCATAAGTTTTTATCCATGGCTCCAAATGGAGTGAAACCAATTCCCATGGTTTTTTGTTTACAATTTTTGATCATTTAGAAATGTTTGTTGCTAAATTTTTATATGGAACAAGGCCATAGTCTTAGAGTGATCTTGGAGATGGTTTCTTTCATTAAGATTTGGAGTTTTGGTTCAACTTTTCCAAGTGCTTTAAATTCAAGATATTTTCCTTGCAGGGATGTATTTGACTTGTTTGAAAATTTGTTTGTTGCCTTTTTCAATCAAGTTTTGTTCAAGTAATGGTTTTGATGTTTCCATTTAGAAACAAAAAGTTTCTTTTCCCTCTAATTTCAACATTTGTTTCTTTTGTTTGTTTATTTTTCACATTTCAAAATTTGGAAAATTTTGGGATGTGACAGACTACCACTCTTAAAAGGAATCTCGTCCCGAGATTCGGTAAGGCTAGAAGCAACAAGTTGGTTTCAAGACAACTAGGGTACTACCACCCTTAAAAGGATTTTTAACTAGATTGTATCTTGGCTTACTTGGTGTCTTGATGTAACTTCTCTGGATAGTTGTTTGCATAGTGTCCTTTGTTACCACATTTAAAACATGTGACAAGGTTGAGGTCCCTCATAGGTTTGCTTGTCTTGTTCTTATCCTTTTCTAGACAATTTGATGCATAATGGCCTAGCTCTTTGCATTTGTGGCACATCACCTGGCTAATATCCCTCTTTATCCTTGGTATCACTATCTCTTGTTTGTTTCCTTGGCTCTTCTTCTTCTTGGGTCTCTCCAAATCTAGGAGGTCTCTTAGTTCATGTTCTTCATAATTCACTACAAATGTAGGAAAACTTCCTCGATTCTTAGAACGGTTCCTAGGATAACGTCCACGTTTCATCTTTTGTCCACCAAAGTGGGTTACAATGTATGGAGGTGCATACTGATATTTGACTTTGTCTTCATCCTTCTTGGTAGAATTTGTACCTTCATGAATGTTTCCAAAGACTTGATGTAATCCATCTTTAGCTTGATGTTTCATGTGTTGAACTATAGGGTAGATGTGGCATTGAACAGGGACATGATCATTTACTTCACATAGGAAACAAGAAACTTGAGATGTGGGGCATTGTCTAGATGGATTTTTCTCTTCACAATTGGGGCATTGGTCAATGTACTCTTTATAAGTGTGTCATCTGTCTCCACAGATTTTGTAGACTTGAGTTCCTTCTATAATATCCTCCTTGATATCATTGTTGTCACAATCTCTTTGGGAAGGGTTGCTTCTCATATGGATCATCTGATTGGTCATCCTTTGCAACAATTGAGATTGGGATTCCAAGAAATTTAGCATGGCTGGGTCTAACTCAATGTTGTTGGCTAAAAACTGGGTTGTCACTTGATTCAACTGGGCTTGGGTTGCTAGCAGTTGTTCTATCATGTGCTTCTCTAGGTTGTTGTCACCATCCTTGATGTTGGAATTGTGGTCTCTTGGAGAAGTCATCTGCTTGGATTGGATTGAGATTATATTAGGCAAAATATTTCTAGAGGAATAATTCTACTCACACACAACAAATCACACAAAGCAATGTGCAGCAATCACAATCATGCAATCCACTCAAACAAAAAGATTCAAGCATATTTTAGGCAACAAAATATTTTTGCTACACAACATAAGTTGGTGTGATTAATAAATCGATTTAAAATAAACACTAGTGTGGTGGTCCAACTATGGGTATCACTTGAGATCATTCCATTCTTCTTAGTTGATACATCAGGAACAAGATCATGGTATCCTTGGAAGAAATTCTTGCATCTTGTTCACAAAGTTCAAAGGTGATGATGGTTCCTCCTAAGTTGGGTTTCCTTAGTCTCCAAGTCTTGAGTATTATTCTTATCTCACTTGAAGTCTTTAGTGATGTCTAAGTTGAAGTCCTTGGTGAAACTGAAATTGAAGTCATTGGTGATGGTGAAGTCCTTGCTCATGTTGAAGTTTTTGTCCATCAAGTAGAAAAGGGAGAGATGTAGAATCAAAACAAAATGCTGATGGAAGAGTTTATAAGATTGTTCATGAATAATTTTGAACAAATACAACTCCTATTTTTCTAAGGGGTTTTGTCCAATCCTAGGGTTACAATCCTACATGCAACACAGTGCTCTGATACCATATGTAGAGGTTCCAACCTAATAAGGTGGATATCCTTGTGTTTACAGTGCTAGTCCCTGGATCGATTAGCTAGCACCCACAGTTTAAGATGTAATATCAAGAAACAAAGGTCATATTATAGTTCATAACCAGGAATAAAATAGTTCATTACATTTTACATAGCTCATATGGCTATCTTATTACAAAGCAGCAGATACAACTATAATGCATGGAGTGCTTCATCTTCATATGCCACAGGCAATCATGTTGGTTGTAGACTTGTAACCCCTACTCAACAAACTTCACTAATATCAAACAAACCTGTAACATAATAAGTTATAGCCACAAGGGTCAATACATTTGAATTATATTGGCAAGTGATATCATTTTGACATGGAGAATCTAACATCTACATGAATATATGGCTAAGTGGAGTTTTGGCTGGCCTTTGCATAAAATAAGTTTTTCCTATCCTTTGTAAAATAGTTTTTATCTTTTTCAAAACACTTTATCAACCAATGGCACACTGGACACACACCACGTGGTTCCCTTATTCACCCAACAAGTTTTAACTTAGAGAAATTGGGTTGAGGAGATCCTTGATCGTTTCAATGTCTTTGATGCTCAAAATGTGCATTACCGGGGACACGGCTAGGTACTTAGGTTTTACCCTCTCGAGAGGTGGTGCACTTTTCCCACAAGACTCGACATGCATCGGGATGAGACTTTTCATAAACAATCCCTCCGATCAGCACAAATGTGTTCCATCCTATCATCACTACCACCAACTGTTTGTCTGTGTGAGTTCTTGCAACCTAGTTGGTCAAGGCAGAGCCCATATCCCATGTGGCTGCACTGGAAGCTTCTCAACACAAAAAATCTCAAATCTCTTTGTTCCTGGGTGGCCATCCAAAAGTGAGGTACACAAGGTAAACAATAGACATGGGCCTTGTGTAACAACTCAACACAAACCAATCTTCCCATTCCACCCAGGTGATTCATTCACATAGTTGTTTTATTAATCAAAACATAGTCATAGATTTTGCATAATATCATAGCATGAATAATCCACCCTTGTATTCTAATAGCTAGGCTAAGCATACTAGCATAACATTTCTCTTAACTTAGGAAGATTCCTACCAAGATATATTCTATAGGATCTACTATAGCATAATAATATATAAAAATAGTCCTATCATGCATACTACAAAATATCACTAATGCAATATTGAAAAGTTAGGACTTTTGATGACCAAAGTATCAGTTGACTTTTTAGTATAGAATCTAGGTACTCTCCTTGATCTTGCAATTTTCACACTTCTAAAGGTTCACTACATACAATAAAGCAAAGCACTCATTCAAAACTAGCACACAAATAATTAACAAAACAAAACAATAAAAATAAAGAAATGCATGCAAGTATGCAAAAGGTTGTTTGATTGAAAAAGTGGTTTCTAACAAGGCTCTAAACATTTCAAAACACCTACTGGTCTTTTATAAAAGTGCGAATTTCATTTGAAACCAAGTTAGTGAAAATAGGCCTTTTAAATCATTTTTGTTTTACTAGAAATTCTTTTATTCAAAGGAATAATTTTTAGTGTTAACAAAATATATTTTTAAATTCAAATGATATTGTTTAGGGTTAGAGGGTTCAAAACAAAATCATTTGCAAAAGGTTTCACTCAAATATAATTTTTAGAACAATTTTTATATCCAAAATAGCCCTAAACAAGTCTCTGCATAAAAACCTAATTTTTCAGAAGGAAATGGCCAAACCAAGGCCATAGGTGAAAATGTCTCATTTTTCGGAATCCATTGATATATTATTTGTAGTTTTTGGACAAGCAGATTAAAAGTTATTGATTTTACAAGTTCAAATATCTAATAGAACAAATTCTAGTTTTTAAATCAAACACTTGGCCACGTGGCCTAATCTTACTGGCCGATACTGTTTCGTGTGGATCAGCTATGCGCACCGTTGGATCTAAGTGTAATCGCATGGTGCAGATAGATCGATACCGCTTTGTCTAAGTGATCTATCCCAGCCACTAGATCTACATCCAACGGATCAAGATGCATTGACCAAAGGTGGGAGGCGCTAGGGACGGTGCGCGGCGGCGGTGCATCGGGTGGATGGTGTTCCGATGATTATAGGGAGCAAGGGAGGGGTTACAGGATGTTACCATGGACACCATGGCGAGGGGGTGCTCAAGGTGGTCGTGGGTGGCGAAAGTACGCACGGAATCATCGACAATCTCTCGCCGGAGTTGCTGCTACCGTCGGGTGCGCTCAGACGTTGATAAGGGGCGAGCCTATAGGCCACGATTTGGTAAACGGTGAGGGTCAGAGGAAGCACAAGATGATGGCGAGTAGGGCAACAAAGACTAGAGAGCAAGGCGCGCATGGAACTCACCGAATTTCATCGCCGGAGTTGCGGCCGTCGTTGGTCGCTTGTAGGCGAGGTTGGTGCCGAGCGTTTGGTGTACAAGAAAGCAAGTGGTTGGGATCAGCAGACGCACATGGTGATGGTGAGCAAGCTAGCTTGAACCAGAGGAAGATGGGGATGCGGTGCTAACCGGAATAGCTCGACGGAGCTCGTTAGTACCGCGGCGGTGCGGCTAAAATCAGAGCAGCCTGGGGGCGTTCGGGTGCGGGAGAATGAGGGGAAATGGAGAGGAGGGGAGGCGGTTAAGTTAGCATGGTCGAGGGAGTGATTCATGCGCGCAGTTACGTGAATTGATTCGAATAAATTCGAGCAGAAACGGCAGAGGAGAGGGGCAGAACTGGTCCACGCGTTTGAAGACGACGACGATGACGTGGACATGGGTCCAGTCCGTCAGCGAGAGGGCGGGTGGAGGTCATGGTGAGAAAGGGATCTGTGGGGAGAGAAGGGTGGCCGGGTGGGCTTAGCTAGGCTGGCAGTTGGGCCTGGGTTGGGTAGGTTTGCTGGGTTGGGTTCATTTCTATTTTTTTCTTATCCTTTTTCCTTTTTCTGTTTCTATTTTCTGTTTTTGTTTAAAACAATTGATTCAAACCTCCATTTGAATTCAAATAATTTCCAAAAATTTTCATTAGGTTTATACCATTTATTAGTGTGTTATTTAATCCAACTCAAATATATTTTTCTTGTGATTTAATATTCATTTAAAATAAGTGAGGCATTTTGTCTTTATTTAAATAAAATTTAATATGATTCATAAACCAATATAATTTGATTTAAATAATCTTTTATTCTTTTATTTTATTTGAATTAGTTTTATTTCATTTACCTATGGATTTGGCCAATGGTTTAAATTTTCTTTTAAATATTTCTTATTTATTTAATTCTTTCTTTATCTTATAAAATTCATATCTTTTTATTTATAGCTCCAAAAATAGTGATTCCAATTTGTATAATTTTTTTTATTAATTTTTTATCTTTTTTATCCTTTTAGGTTTACTTTGATCACAATTTGATGTTGATTTTAGTTAGGAGTTTTATTAGCCTTGGGAATTACTTTCTTTTATCTTATTAAAACCATAAGTTTTTATCCATGGCTCCAAATGGAGTGAAACCAATTCCCATGGTTTTTTGTTTACCATTTTTGATCATTTAAACATGTTTGTTGCTAAATTTTTATATGGAACAAGGCCATAGTCTTAGAGTGATCTTGGAGATGATTTCTTTCATTAGGATTTGGATTTTTGGTTCAACTTTTCCAAGTGCTTTAAATTCAAGATATTTTCCTTGCAGGTATGTATTTGACTTGTTTGAAAATTTGTTTGTTGCCTTTTTCAATCAAGTTTTGTTCAAGTAAGGTTTTGATGTTTCCATTTAGAAACAAAAAGTTTCTTTTCCCTCTAATTTGAACATTTGTTTCTTTTGTTTGTTTATTTTTCATATTTCAAAATTTGGAAAATTTTGGGATGTGACAATAAGGAGGTGTGAGGGTGCCCCCTAGCCCCTCACCTCAACCCTAGACGCCAGCGCCACCCCTCTCTCTGCCATACCTGTGCTTCGGCTTAGGCGAAGCCCTGCAGAAAACTCTCCTCCACCACCCCCACTACAGTGTCATTTTGTTGGGATTCCGAGGAGATCTGCAACCTCCGCTGCCCTGCTGGAACAAGGGAGAGGAAGGTCTTCATCAACTACCATATGTGTGACCGACAACGGAAGCGCTTAGGATCATCTATGCGATCCATATATCGGCAAGTGATCGACTACATCAACCACGAGATCCAAATCTCGTTAAACGCTTTGGATCTTCGAGGTTAGTTCTCTACAATCTTGTTGCACCGATCTCGTAGATTAGATCTTGGTTTTGTGTGATCCCGCGACAGAAAACTTGTATTTTCCATGCCGCGAACCCTACAACAAAACCCTTTGGACATGCACACGTCCTAGGTAACCATTCTTTTAGAAGAACTTGTTTTGTTTATTGAACTACCATATACCAAAATTATATGTAGTGGTTGCTACATAAATCCATCCAGACGAGATATCGCTATGAAAGATTAAATCTTGTCATAATCAACTCCTTGAACATTGTTGTGAACTCTTTCCCGAAATGTTGACTGTTTCATAGATGTGAAACATACATGTCTATTTCTTTATAGATCCAAATATGACTGTAAGGTCTTACACCTTTCTAGAGGGTCTTCCAAGTTCAAAGCTTGATTTCTCGTGTATGGAACTATCATGGATTTTATGGCTTCAAGCCATTTGATGAAGTCAGGGCCCATCATCGCTTCTTTGCATTTAGTCGGTTCATAATTGTCAAACAATAATGATTTACTCTCAAATCCTAGTATTTGATTGTTTTACCCGACCTACTTGGTTCAATAGGAACTTAGACCTTCGTGACCACAACCTTTGAGGCATGTGATCCACGAGCATCGTTGCTTCTTCCGAGACACTTTTCGGTGATGTGCAATTCCGCACATATAGCTAAAGTTCAATAACCTTATCAAAGTTCTATTGTCCCCCACTTGATTTTTCATGAAAAATTCCTTCTCAAGAAACTTGATGTTCAAAGCGACAAACAGTTTTGTCTTCGGTGTTATGGAGGAATACACAATGGTTATTCTAAATAACATACAAAGACATGCTCATCCGACTTTGTTTGTAAATATCTTACTTATGCCTAGCACACCAAAGTTTAAGAAAGAACAACTTTGGTTTTATCCCAGACCATAACTTTATACGGTATCCTTTCAACGGATCACGATGGAGCTCTTTTCAGTGTAAAAGTTGTAGTCTTTAAAGCTTTAATCTTTAAAATATAATGGCAGTTTTATGAATAAAACCTTTTGATCTTACCATGTCAAACAAGGTTTTATTACATATCTCGAAGATTCCATACTCATATGGTGTTTCGGGAAATGCAAATCCATGGAACAATTCCTCAAATCTTTGGTGTTATGCTAAACTCGTAAGTCAAATATCTTCCTTTATGATCCAATCATAAATTCTTTATTTTCTTGTTACAATGATTTTTAACTTCATCTTGAGAGTCTTTGAATGTTTTTCAAATATTTCACACTTCTTCCTCATTAACTAAATATACACATGTATTCACTCAAATTTCCGGAGAAAGCACATGAAGTTGAAATACATCGCTAACTACTACACATAATGGACTAAATACATCAATATGTACAAATTACAATAAATTAGTCATTCATTCTTCTAGGCCTTTGAACGAAGTTTCAATTATCTCGAGGAAGGTCTCACAAGTGCCATTTGATCAAAATCAAAAGACTCCAAAAATTCCATCAGCATGAATTTTCTTCATGTTTCCTTTCCAATATAATTTAAACGGCAATGTCACTTCTTAAGTGATCTTTCAATCATTTGTCTTACGACATTTTTACCATTTAGTTTTATGGACATGATTTCTCCTACTAGATTTGTAAATCATCCATCTTACATGGAATACGGTAATTACTTGAACAACCTTTTATTCTCGTAATACCCGATAACAATTATCGAAAAAAATCTGGAAAGAAAGCTTTGATGTCAATGAGAAACACAACAACACCTTGTTTGTTTTCGATGAACATCATCACATATTCTCTTGCTAGTTACTTAGGCCATTGCTATACATGAATTGTGTTGTCATGTATGACACTTCACACCAAACAATTTGGTATCCAATACCCAAGAACCATATTGTTTAAAAAGCAAAGAATACAGCCATAACATGTATATCATCTATATACCTATGTTGGAAAATTCTAGTCTTTTTATTTTCTGCCAAATATTACTGAGATTTTCTTTCAGCATTTCCTTCCCTTTTAAAATAATCTATCAACATCAATAGTGGTGCCATACATATGACACATAGTCCAAAGCGTGTATATTCAAATAATAATACATTTAGACTTGCACTCTAAAGTAGATCACCATCATCAAATGTTTGGCGTTCTTTCAAAAACATTCTTTAGTAATATTTTAGTGTAGTAAACATTTTACCTACATCTTTTATTCATCCTTATCATGACAATTCTCATGATCAAGCTACTATAGCTTATTACGGTGAATTGCGAGTATAATGTTGCTCTCCAAAACCTTTTGGAGGATTAGGACGACTAGCATCTCCAATCTTTGCAAATTATCATACAATATGAGAACATGGATTTTGCTAAATCATACTCTATCATATTGCAACCAAAACAATGTTTTAGATATCACAATATCTTCCACACATGATGGTTTCTAAAACATTTCTTTTAGCTCCTAGATAACCTTGATATTAAAACAATCTTTTGAATATCAAGAATCATGGAGGCAAACATGATACTTTAGATACTAACACTGGAATTGTTACTCTTATTTTAATACTAATTATTACACTTCATGGGGTAAATGGAGTTTGCTGAAAGTTTGTAATAGGACTTTTAAACTTTAGATTGACACTCAAAACAAAACGATACCAGTTCATAAAGAAACTATCCAGAATTCGATAGTTTATTATCTCAATTATAACTAAGCGTAAGGTGGTGAACGGATGCCGATGACTACAACAATTATGCAAATCCACTTTGATTTAATTTATGATAAATTGAGTTCAACTTTAATAATATTACTAGGTGAACTCCCACTCAAAACAACATCCCTCATGTTGCCTTAGTGATTACACAAATCAAATCCACTACACCAAGTTCGATTATCATGAGAGATGATGTAGTTTCAAAGGCGAACAATTAACATGTTCATTATATCATCCATATGACTCATGCTTTACCTTTTGGTATTCCGTGTTCCGAGACCATGTATGTACATGCTAGGCTCTTCAAGGTTAACCTTAGTATCCGCATGTGCAAATCTGGACTTCACCCATTGTATGCACACGCAAAATCTATCACACCCGATCATCACATGATGCTTAGAAATGACGAGTCTTAGCAATGGCGCCTGCTAATGACGAACACCTTATTACTTGATATTTAGTGAGAGGGATCATCTTATAATGCTACCATCGCGATCTAAGAAATACAAGATTCATAAAAAGGATTAACATCACATGCAATTCATAATATGCGATATGATATGGCCTTTTGATGGCTGTGAAATATAGCTATCCACGTCCACATTTAAACTAGATATTATTCATATTTTTGATGAAACATCTCTCTAAATCTCGCCACTGATGCCTAATGATCAAAGGGGTATGCAATCCTGTCTTTCTATTTTTCCCTGCGCAGATAATGACATTTGATGATGGGAATCACAACATTAAAGTCAAAGATACGAGATTTCCAACAACCCAAAGAAACCATAGTCGTGAAGTGGAGGCACAAGCTTTAACGACCAACTATACGGCGGGAATAAAATTCCGGCTGTATAGTTCCGGCCGTATAGTTGCCACCGACACCGCTAGGTCAAACAGGACAACTTTCATGAAGGGACCCCTATATAAACAGGCCTCGGGTGATGATAAAACCCTCTCGCTTCGCCCCTGACAACACCCAGCCATCAGAAACCACAACACCAGAGGGACAGATCTAGAT
This sequence comes from Avena sativa, assembly GCA_916181665.1. Taxonomy (NCBI): domain Eukaryota; kingdom Viridiplantae; phylum Streptophyta; class Magnoliopsida; order Poales; family Poaceae; genus Avena; species Avena sativa. The sequence continues at coordinate 88,372,937 of OV702284.1, forward strand.
CTAATCTCTAAACCCTTCTCCACCACCATAGCCATATTCTACCACTTGTAATAGTAGATCTCATCTCCAATTGGCGACATTGTAAGACTATTACTATCAATCTCATGATTTCCATTACAATGTTTATGATTGTTGATTTCATCTCTATGTGTGAGTAATTCTCCTTGGGCTAAGGGCTTCGGCCTAGCCATGTAGCTTTGTGCATGTTATTTATCATAGATGGGATCATCTATTAGTTTGTATGACATGATGATTATTGTACACTCTCTTGCCTCAATCTACGGACTTGTCAGGTACCCAAGACCCCAAGGATTGATCTAGGTATAGGGAGTGTGAGTAATGAATAATCTGCAGGATGGGAACCCCAGTGACAAAAACGGTAGTACGGCTGTATGTGAGGGATTAACTTGGGATTAACGGTGACATCACTATGCATATCATTAGTTATCTTTCTTATATGGATGATAGTAGTAGGTTATTGATATAAGCGGTTGCGGAGGCAATAACAATTATGGATGCACTGCCCACATATAATTATCTTGCTCTAAAAATTACATGCATACTTTATTATTATCTTGTATTCCCATCAGATGTTTTGCACAGGTACAGGTGAAACTGAAAACCCCAGGCCCTCTCTCTCCATCATCGACAACAACAAAATATCGCAAACTCTTGGTCCAGTAAAACACAAAAAGAATTCTAAAACTCCCGAAGGTCCGTTAAATTAACTTTACTATGCTTTCTGCTTCCTGAGGATTCGATAACCTAGGTCTACTAGGGAAAAAGAGCTATACTGCATTTGTAATCTGGATCGAAGGTATCAACCCTTTTTCTGGTGCCATTGCCTGGGATGCAATAGCTACCCTAGTAAGGTTAGTAGGAACCTTGCTAGTTTTAATTCTTGTTTTTAATGTTGTTAGTTTGATTTTAGTCTTTATTTGAAAAGCCAAAAAAATAGTTAGTCTTTAAATTCATGTTTTTATCATCATAAATTTTAATTTAAGAAAACCCAAAAAACAAAGGAAATATGGTTGAAAAGAATCTTGGGAAGTTTGCAACTCCCAACAATGATTATTTGCATACTATTACCCAGCCAACAATTACTGCTGAGGACTATGAAATTAATCCCCACTATTTTGGATCAACAGAATCAATTTGGAGGCTCTGCTATTGAGGAGAATACTTTCACCGAAATATGTGATATAATGCGCATTAAAGATGTTGACCCCGATGCGGTCAAGTTGCTCTTATTTCCTTTCTCTCTTAGAGGAAGCGCAAAAGAATGGTTGATATCTTTGCCTACAAATACTATTGCATCATGGGTGGAATGTACTTCTTTATTTATGACTAAATTTTTTCCACCTTCAAATACTATGAAACTAAGATCTAATATTACTGGTTTAGATGGGAAGAGCATGAGCCACTAGCGCTTACATGGGAAAGAATGAAAGAATGCATGAGAAACTTTCCCAGTCATGGGATAGAAGATTGGTTAATTCTCCATTTATTTTATAATTCTCTTAACCATGTGTCTAAGTCTATGCTTGATACTATAGCTGGAGGAACATTTATGGGCAAAAAAATTACCGAAGCAAAGAAGCTGCTAGACAATATGCAAGACAATAATGCCCAATGGCATGTGGAAAGATCAAACACAAAGAAGGTGAACTCCGTCACACCTCAGGAAAATGAAGAACTCAATGCTAAGTTGGATGGGCTCATATTAGCCGTCAAAGGTAAGGAAACCCAAGTAAGAGCTATCCCAGAATCAAATATTGAAGAAATAGACTTCATAGATCATATTGATTATAACCCGACTTGGAAGAAGAACTATAATCCTAATTTCTAGAAACACTATTCTAACCCTGTAGGTAACTCTAATAATAATATGGGATCAAGTAATGGTAGTCTCCAAGAAACTCTTAAGTCCTTTGTTAAGATAACGGAGAACCATGATAATATGCTTGGAAAATTGTCTAACCAAGCTATAAGTTTGAGGAATGATTTGCAGGACCTCCAAGAAAGAACAAGGATTCTTGAGGCACAATTAGATAAGATAACCGAGAGTCAAACTCTCATTCTAGATAAATTTGCAAGAAAAGCTGAGCCCAATCCAATTGAAGACCTCAAGATGATAAGAATCCGAAGGGAGGAGCCTGAAGAACTTGACTATGGCAATGCCCCTTCACCAAATTACACGGTTGAAGATCTTGTGAAAAGGATCAATATCAAGATTCCAGTAAGTGAAGGAAATGGGGAAGCTATGTATCAACACTTCGTTAATCAGGTAGCAATAAATGTACGTGACCTTGAGGAAGAATATAAGAAAATTGCTGAAAAACTACCTGTTAAGCCTGATGATTTATTTGAGCCTACTATTAAGTTTAAAATTGGGACTAATGAGATAGCTGCACTTTGTGATCTAGTTGCAAGTGTTTCAACAATTCCAAAATGTCTTTTTAATAAGTTAAATCTTGGATCTTTTATATCACCGAGTAAAAATTACATCTAGCAGATTCTACCTACAAACAAGGAGTAGGAATTAAAGAGAATACTTTAGTATACATTAAAGGTAGTCCTTCTATTATTGAGTTTGTTATTGTTGACATGCCTGATGATGCTACTGCTCCTATCATATTAGGCCGTCCATTCTTAAGAACTATTAATAATCTGCATGAAGGGAACATGAAGCTTCAATTGCCTTCGCGGGATTCTTTTGTTATTCATTTCCCTAGGAAGAAGAAAGCCAAGCATGATGAGAAGGAGGCCATCACTTTGAAGGCTAACTATTTTGGAGTGTGTGTTCCACTCATCTGGCCCGAGTGAGCAACATCAAGGTCAAGCTATTGACCATAAAAAGCGCTTCATGGGAGGCAACCCATGTGAAATAAAGGTTTGAGTAAAGTTTTTAAGTTTTAGTTTAAGTATCATGTTGAATAAAGAGTGCTAGAAAACTCCAGTTGAGGAAGAGAAAATCAGTGGTACTAAAATCTTGCTTTATACATGCTATTGTTGGTCGACAATTTAGACTGTCATTTTTGTGTCAAAACATGGTGTTTTGCTAAGTTTCAGGTTTAGAAAGAATTATCTAAGAAACAAAAAAATTTGACGACTCCTGTAGGTTTAACAACCAACTATACGACGAGAATAAAAATTACAGTCCTATAGTTCCGGTCGTATAGATATCTATGCTATCGTTAAATTTTCTTTTCTAGGTACAGAAGGTTTAACGACCAACTATATGGCGGGGATGAAAATCCCGGCCGTATAGATATCGGCGCCAGGAAGAAACCCTAAAATTTTTTGCCGTCAGACCAACTATACGGTGGGAACAAATGTTCCAGCCGTATAGTTGCGACCGTATAGTTCCGTCCGAATACAAAAACGCTATGGGAAGGTACCCCAACACCAAAACTTCAATCCTTTTTCTCTCCTCTACCTCCAAACTCTCTCAAAACCTCAAGGGATCTTCATCTCTACTCAATTTCGTTCGATTTCCTCGCACACAAGTGATCTACGGTATGTTTCTCCTCCGATTCTCCAATTACTTTTTGCAAATTCATATCTGATTTGTTTTCATTATCAATCTAGGGTGAGACCTACTATGAACTAATTTCCATGTTTCTCTTGCCTAGATTATTATTTTGAGGAGATTCTTTAGTGTGCTATGATGAGGAATATGTTATGCTTATTACTGTTGGATCAAAAAGTTTTATTTTTATATTTCTTATTATTTTAGAACATGAACACAAGGAGACAAACGCGTTCTCATGTCTCCACGAGTTCTTCTCGGGCTGTCGTTGCCGCTCAAAACCACATGGGGATACAGTTTAGAAATGAGCTCCAACGTGACCGCTTCGACAGGATCAAGAATCGAGAACAACCAAGTGGGCTTGTCCTATTATATTGAATCAACTCGATATTTCTAATGACTTCAATTTACTTTGCAATAGAGTCAGCTTACAAAACTTTGTGTTCCAAGATGTGCCTACTTATCGCCGGTTAACTCTTGAATTTTTAAGTTCTTTGCAAAGCATCGTTAAAACATGGCACGGAGAGGACATGATTTCTTTCCGACATATGAATAACAATTATTCATTATCACTTGATGAATGGTGCAATTGTTTTAGTTTACCAAACAATAATGTTAATGCCTTACGCGCATCTTATACCGACATGCACCCTTCCCCAGATCATTATTACAATAGAATGAGATTCACTTCTAGAGTCAACAAGGGGAAGAAAATTCAGCATCCTGCTATTCGCTATTTGTGTCAGGGGGATAACCCCAGATAGGGTCATAAGGGGTGAAACTCATTGCATTACGAGCCTGACTTGGGCCAAGTCTGGTTGACATGGGCCCAGTAACAATGGATGGGTCATCTTGCTAGTGTGGGGCCGACATAAGAATTAAGTCAGCTTGTAAAGGACAAAGATTTACAATTTGCACATAACGACAAACAGAGTCTCACAAGGGAAAGCTGAGTGAAGGATGGCCCATGGATCCTTTCCAAGTAAGATTTGGGAAGGACCACGGTAAAGCAAAGTCAAAAGAGAAGGGTGCCTCCGGGTGACAACTAAAGGAGTTGGGTGACGCCCAAAGCACCAAGTGACGCATAAAGAGAAGAGTGACGCTAGAGGAGCTGGCGTCTATGTACAAGAATACCATTGGATATGTACCTTCAATGATTGGGTCAAAGGCCTAGGGCTGGCCCATTGACCCGGCCCGAAAGGTAATGACAAAGCCCAAACAGTAAACCCTAGGACCCAAACTATAACCTAGCTATTCATGTTGCCTATATAAGGAGGGGCATAGCTAGGGTTAGAGATATGCTCAACTAGTGCCCCAAGGATGGCAATCTTCCTTCTTGCTGGTATATTATAGGCAAACAGCTGAAGGAGCACTTGTAAGTTAGAAGGTGGAATAAAATCACAAGTCCTTGGTGGTTCTAGCGTGTTCTTCGTGTGTGGCTTCACCACGCACACACTCCCCAGATTCCTCAAGCGTCCATCCGTCCCCAACTTAAGCCTACCCATGGGATCTTCTGTGACACCACCATGACAGTTGGCACCCACCATGGGGTAGGCAACGGTGCTTGCTGGGGTTTTCATACGGACGGGCAACATCATCGCTTCAACAGGCGAGCGCGTCTACTCAGGCCTCATCCAGAGGTTTGGCGCACTCAACTTCGTCAGCGACAATGCAGGCTGCTTCGTCAAAAGGCCGTTCCTGACAGGTGGTCGTTTCATCAAGATCGGCGAGCATCAAGTCTACATCGCAGTGTGTGTGGAGCGCGCGTACCTCGAGCGAGTCGTCTTGGCACCGGATCCACCTATGGTTCGCGCTGCGGGAAAAGTACACCAGGTTGCTTCTGCTGAGGTAATGATGACTGCACCCGCTCCCTCGTGTCCCCCAGCACCTCCAGTAGCTCCAGTGGTAAATGAGCCGGTAGAAGAAGAATAGTAGGATGCCACACCCAAGGCAACAAGGACGGCAAAGGTACCGCTGGAGAGACTGGAGAACATAACAACGAGTAGGAAAGCAAACGAGTTGTAGGAAGTGATGGACAAGATGGAAGAACTAGTGACACCAGCAGCTGACCCGACGCGTGCACAAGACGAGTTAGAAGAAACCAGAAAAAGGTGTTGGAAAGAGCTAAAGAGGTTGCACGGCTTCAGCAGGATCTGGAGATTACTCTCCGAGAGTATAACTCGGCAAATTGATTCAAGGGTGCTAAGACCTGGCTCGACTCAGCAAGAATAAGAGGAAGGAACCTCAACAACGAGCTAGCATAAGATGCCACGTACAGAGCAACTCTGGCGTGCAGCCATGAAACCGCCATACCATATGGCCGGCATACAATACGACGGCTACAAATCTCAAAGCTGCAGAAGCGGCAATGGCCGAGTTACCTCACTTGACGGGTGAAGCAAAGAGAAAACAACAGGAAAGAGTAAATGAGTTGGTGAAATCAGCTGGAAAGCTGAATGAAGCGTACTATAGGGAAAAACCGGGTGTAGCAGGCAGATCACAGCTAGTTCACTCGGCAACACCAAACCCAGCCAGGTCCATTGGACATGCAGCTTCCTCGCCGGGTAACGCGTCGAGACAAAGATGAGAAAAGAGTGTAGACTCGGGAAGAAATAAGCAGATGGTTGTGTATCACCCCACAGTTTCTCTAGGCAATCCAGGTCGTGCTCAAGGCACGAGAAAAAATGCTGGCCAGGGAAACGAGAACCAAGGGAATGTTGGTCGAGAAAGGCATGCCGGCCAGAGAAATGGCAATGGAGGTCAGAATTACCTAACACATCCTAGGCATGGAAGTCACTCGGCTGGAGGAGGAAACCCACCTCTGAATCTGCCACTGGCACAACCAGAAAGGCCGCAGCAAAATGTTGGGCGAGCGGTGCAACAACCCGCAGATCAAAACATTAACAGATACAATGATGGTTATTCGGCCATGATGAATGTCGGTACGAAATGCCGAATCACCTGTACAACACGCTGGGATATCGGATGGGAGGCAGGAATCTCCAGCCAGATGATGTAATACTAAAGCTTGACCGGATAAAGATGGCTGATCTTGTTGAGTCACAAGGTCCGTCGGGTCCACCATGCTTTGGGCCGAGAATCATGAGAGAGCCACCAGTGCCAAACTTTCAGCTGGAAAGAGGTACTAAGACATATGACAGTAGCACCAAACCTGAGGATTGGCTTATCGATTAAGGAACTGCAGTAAATATTGCGCAGGGTAATTTGGGATGGGCAGTGCGGTACGTGCCACAAATGTTGGAAGGACCAGCGAGGTATGGCTGAATAACTTGGCACCCCAAAGCATCAACAGCTGGGTTGACTTTCAAGAAGCCTTCGTGAGTAACTTAACTAGCACATGCAAGAGACCGAATCGCCCAAAACAGTTGGCAATGTGCAAGCAAAAGCCGAATGAAACAAACAGAGAATTTCTCACTATATGGTGCACTATGCGCAATTCTTTCGAAGGGGTAATCACGTCACAGGCCATAGCATGGTTTTCCCAAGGTTGCCGACATGGAAGTGTGTTGTGGTAGAGATTGCAAAGGGATATGCCGGCAAGCTTAGCTGAGACAATAAAGATTGCCGACTCATATGCATTAGGAGATCCGACTCAGCACCTTCTTATCTCGAAATATGGAAACACAGACACTCCGGGTTATGACGCAGTCGGGTCGCAAAGGCACCATGACCATAACGAGTACAAAAGTAAGAGACGAGATGAGAGGCCAGATTACAGGTACGGCTCGACTCACGTCGCCGCTGTAAGTCAAGATCATCAAGATGCAGGCAGTAGCCAGCGTCAAAGGACGAGTGGGCAACAATAATGGGTACCAAAGAATGATGAAAAAAACCATATGAACAAAAGAAGACTTGGCAAGAAAGGCAGAAATACACTTACGAGATGATGTTGGATCAGCCGTGCAATTTCCACATGCGAAGTCCGAGTAAGCCAGCAAATCACACGACTCGGCAGTGTAACTGGTTCCAAAAGGGTGATACAATAGATTTAGCAAGTCAGCAGCTACCACCACCTCCTCCACCACCGCTCACGGGAGGAAATGCTCAGATTGTTGGTACCGAGCCGAGGTATGAAAATCAGCAGCCGAGATACCATAACCAAGAAAGAAGAGAGGCAGTGCACCAAGTGCAAGACCCAAGAAACGATGGCGCTCATGTCGGCCATGGAGGTAGAAATGAGTACAGGGAGCATCACCCGAGTTATGTGGTGTTCATCACAGATCCGAATGACAAGAAGAGTCAGCAAAGGCAAATGATGGAAGTGAATGCTACAACTCCAGCGATACCAAAATACGTGCATTGGTCTGAGCAAGAAATAACGTGGAGCATCAAGGATCATCCAAAGATCATGCCGACTCCAGGAGGTTACGCCCTGGTGCTGGACCCAACTTTCACGGGCCCTGATATCAACGTGAAGTTTTCCAAAGTGCTGATAAATGATGGTGGTACCATCAATATCATGTATAAGGATACAATGCTCAAACTAGGCATTACCATGAACATGTTGGAGTCAACTAAGACGACATTTCATGGCATTGTGCTAGTATTGTCATGCGAGCCAATTGGAAAAGTTTGGGTGGATGTCTTATTCAGCAATAGGGAGAACTGTCGCACTGAGGCCATAGAGTTCAAGGTAGTGGACCTTGCCAGGTCATATCATGTGTTACTCGGCAGACCAGCTATGCTAAAGTTTATGGCCACCCCTCACATTGCCTATCTACAGATGAAGTTGCCGGGTCCATGTGGAGTTATCATAGTTGAGGGTGACTACAAGCAATCTATTGCATGCGCCTCAGCCGGCTCTTCGCTGGCCGAGCCTTTGGAGATAGCGTAGGAAAAGCATCAGATGATGGAGGTTGTAGTTGGCTAAGGTAGTGCAACTATCCATGCCAGCATTAACTAATCCACATGGCAGTGTATCCTTCCAAGCTACAAAGGAAACAAAAAAATCCAAATTGATGAAGCATTCCTAGAGTGCACAGTGAGCATTGGTGTCGGGTTACCTGACAAATAGGAAAGAGAGCTCACCAACTTCCTCCGTGAGAATCGGGATATTTTTGCATGGTCTACACAGGATTTGTAAGGTGTTCCGAGGGAGTTGGTTGTGCACTCTCTACATGTAAGTCTAGATGCAAAGCCGGTGAAGCAACCCCTCCGCCGCTTCGCCAAAGATAGGAGGAAAGTGATTGCTACTGAGATAGCCAGGCTCCTAGTTGTAGGGTTTATCATGGAGGTTCTACACCCGGACTGGTTATCAAATCCGGTCCTGGTTGAGAAGAAGGACGAACCAAACATTGTGGTGGTATGGCGCATGTGTATCGACTACACGAGCCTGAATAAGGCGTGTCCGAAACACCCATTTCCACTGCCGAGAATCGATTAGGTGATTGACTCGACTACCGGGTGTGAGCTACTCTCATTTGTAGATGCGTACTCTTGTTTCCACCAGATACCACTGAACCCGGATGATCAAATAAAGACAAATTTCATTACCCCGTATGGGGCTTACTACTATCGTACTATGTCATTTGGATTGAGAAATGCAGGTGCCACATATCAAAGATGCATGAAAAAATGCCTGCAAGATCAACTTGACAGAAACATTCAAGTCTATGTCGACGATGTGGTAATAAAACCCAAGCAGAGTCACACTCTCATCGATGACTTGCGTCAAACATTCGCAAATTTAAGAAGATTCCGAATGAAACTTAACCCAGAAAAATGCAATGTTGGTGTCCCGGCTGGAAAGTTACCCGGATTCCTTGTATCCAGTCGAGGAATCAAAGCTAACCCGACAAAGATCACGGCCATTGAAAGAATGGAGTTGCCGAAAACCCTCAATGATGTACAAAAGTTCACAAGATGCCTGGCTTCATTGAGTCAGGTTGTGAGTCGGCTAGGCGAAAAAGCCTTACCATTATATCAACTGATAAATAAATCAGACAAGTTCATATGGACACAATAAGCTAATAGCGATTTCCATGACTTAAGAAGATGTTGGCAACAACACCAATATTGGCCTCACCACTATCCAAAGAGCCAATGCTGCTCTATGTCGCAGCAACTAATCAAGTGGTCCATGCAGTTATAGTGGTAGAGCATGAAGAAGAGGGCAAATCAGTCCAAATACCAGTTTACTACTTGAGCGAAGTGCTCTCTATGTAAAAACAGAACTACCCCCACTATCATAAATTCACATATGGGGTGTACATGGCAGATAAGAAGTAAAGCATTACTTTCAAGAGCACCCAATCAGAGTAATATGCGAGGCACCTATCTCGGACATTTTGGGCAGTAAGGACGCAAGCGGAAGAGTGGAAAAATGGGCCATTGAGCTAGAACCATATACTCCACAATATGACAGGCGGGGGGCCATTAAATCTCAGGCAGTGGCAGATTTTTTCGTAGATTGGATGGAAATGCAGTATGAACCACCATTACCTGACACGGACTACTGGAAGATGCACTTTGACGGGTCCAAAACGAAAATGGGTCTTGGTGCCGGGATAGTTCTTACATAACCAAAGAGAGATCAACTCAAGTATGTGTTGCAGATCCATTTTGCCGCATCTAACAATGTCGCCGAGTATGAAGCACTTGTTTACGGGATAAAAGTGGCTAAAGAAATTGGAATTAGAAGAATCATGTGTTTTGGCGACTCAGACTTGGTCATTCAGCAAGTGTCTGGGCATTGGGATGCATTGGATGCGAATATGGCACCGTATCTTTTCCATGTTCAGCAGATTTCGGGATACTTTGAGGGATGTGAGTTTCACCACATACCCAGAGCAGAAAATGAAGCATCTGATGTTTTATCTAATCTAGGGTCATATCGGCAAGCAATCCCGCCAGGAGTATCACTGGAGCACCTCAGAAAGCCGTCAATTAAACCTTCACCAGAATCCGAGTCAATCTTTATCCCGACAAGCCAAGAGTCAGATGCTACGCCAATGGACGTTGATACGGGGGAAGGTTCGAGTAACCTAGGGATTGCCAAATCAAACCCGGGGACCGCCAAATCAAACCCGAGGACTCGCCAGGTTATGTCGATAGAAGAAAAGGCCAGTAAATACTTTTGGGCATTCACCAAGGAGAATGTGGGCATCATGCTTTGTGTAGAGCATTGGTAGCTAAGGCATTTCGACATGGTTTCTACTGGCCAAGTGCACTCGAACAGGCACAAGAATTAGTAAAGAAGTGCAATGGGTGTGAATGATACTCGGCCAAAACACATTTTCCAGCATCAGAGCTCAAAACTATACCAATCACCTTGCCATTTGTTGTATGTTTCTTAGATATGGTGGGGCCATTCAAACCCGCTGAGGTGGCATAACTCACATACTTGTTATGGTTGACAAGTTCACCAAATGGATAGAAGTAAAACCCGTCAAGAAATGTGATGGAAAAACAACAGTAACATTCTTGAGGGATATAATCCTAAACTATGGCTACCCGCATAACATAATTACAAACAATAGCACAAAATTTGCCGAAGGAGCCTTTGCTCGATTCCGCATGGACAAACGAATAAGACTCGACGTAGCGTCAGTCACTCACCCAAAATCAAATGGACAAGTGATGACCCACAAGTATAGGGGATCACAACAGTCTTCGCAGGTAGTATTACCCAATTTATTGATTCGACACAAGGGGAGCCAAAGAATACTTGCAAACCTTACCAACTGAGTTGTCAATTCAGCTGCACCTAGAAATAGTTCTTGCTCATAGAAGTTTATCAGTAGCAATAGTTTTTAGTAGCAACAGCAGCAGCAAAACAGGAGCAATAGTAACAGTAGTAGAAAACAACAGGATATGAGCGCGGTATGCCTAGGGATGGATGGACGGGCGTTGCATGGATGAGTCTAAAAATGTAACTTCAAGATCTAGGGCATTGCAGATAAATAAGAATAAGAATTCAAGTACTAAACAATCATAGGCATGTGCTCCATATATAGTCATGTGTGCTCGCAATGAGAACTTGCACAACATCTTCTGTCCAGCCAGCCCGTGGCAGCGGGGCCTCTAGGGAACTACTGGAAATTAAGGTGCTCCTTTTAATAGAGCACCGGAGCAAAGCATCAACACTCCGTGAACACATGCGGTCCTCACACCACAGCCATCCCCTCGGGTTGTCCCAATTTCTATCACTTCGGGGCCTTTGGATCCGGACAATGACATGTGTACACAACTTGCAGATAAGATCACAAACAATACTATCATAATGATTCAATAATAATTCAGATCTGAGATCATGGCACTCGGGCCCTAGTGACAAGCATTAAGCACAACAAGTTGCAACAAAGTCAAATAGAGCTAATAGAGATACTAGGCACTATGCCCTAACAATCTTATTCGATTACAAGATAGAACTCATCCAATCCCTACCATCCCCATAGCCTACAATAGGGGATTACTCACTCATGGATGAGGGAAACATCAATGGTTGATGGAGAGGCGTTGGTGATGATGATGGCGATGATCCTCCCCAAATTCCCCATTCTGGTAGGGTGCCAGAACGGAGTTTCTGGATCCGAATCGCGGTTTCTGGTGGTGGCGGTGCAGCGGAACTCTTTCTGGAAAACCGTCAAACCCCCTCTTTTTTATGTCAAGGGGTAACTTATAGGCGAAGAGGGAGCCCGAGGGGTTGCCTAGGGTGGACGCACCCCCTAGGCACGGGCTAGGCCCATGCGCTCCTGGCAGGGGTGTGGGCCCCCCAGGCCTCCACTCCGTCTCGTCTTCTGGCTCCGTGGATCTTCTGGTGAAATAGGATTTTTGGCATATTTTCCGGGATTTTTCCTGATAGTTGATTTTCTGCACAAAAACTAGACACCAAGGTAATTTTGCTAAAAACAGCGTCAGTATGTGTTAGTTGTATCCAAATTACACAAGTTTAGAGGAGATACAATAGCAAAAGTGTTCGGGAAAGTAGATACGTTTTAGACGTATCAGCAAGTCGAACGGGAAAATGGGCTAGTTTTGTACAGGATAAAACCTCGGCTAATAGAATCACTCCAGAGAACACCTGGCTGTTGGATAGAGGAATTACCCTCAGTATTGTGGAGATTAATAATAACTCTTAATCGATCAACTGGCTCTACGCCATTCTTCCTTGTCTATGGGGAAGAAGCAATTTTGCCTGCCGAGATAGAGCATGACTCGCCAAGAGTAAGGCAATATAGATAAGCCAAAGTAAAAGAAGCCTGGGAAGATGGAGTTGATTTACTCGAAGAGGCACGAGAACTGGCATTATCCAGATCCGCCATATATCACCCAAATCTCCAACACTATCATAGAAGAATAGTTCACCCTCGTGTGTTTAGAGGAGGGGATTTAGTGCTCAGGTTGGTGCAGCGCAAAGCTGGAATGCACAAATTATCACTCCCATGGGAAGGTCCTTTCATTATAAGAAAGACACTACACAATGATTCGTACTATCTGATAGATGCTCGTGAGGAACAAAAGAACAAGGCACACAGGTCAGGTGATGAGTCCAAAAGACCGTGGAATATCGCACTATTTCGTCCTTTCTACACCTAGGAGGTTAGTGTATGTATATCTGAACTCTCATATGTCGGACGCTTATGCTGGCTATGTGCTGATAATAAAAATGGTATGACTCGAAAAGTGACTCGGGGACTCCCCCTCATGTTTATTATTCTTTATTTCGTCTGGCATTAAATCCCATCTCTTATCTCGGAGTAGTAGTGTATAAACTTTAGAGGTCAACTCTTCAACTTAGTTGTTGTCTGAAACTAGGCTTCATGGCAAGCAAGAGAAAAAGAACAAAGACGGATAAACATGAAAAAGGATAAGAGAAAAGACAAGTGCGATCCAACATTGTGTTTAACTAACCCATCGCAGGATATGTCGGCTTATGTTCCAAATGACTTTAAGACAGGTTTCCTAGTATCACGAACTCTTAACTTAATCATTACGACCTTGATACTCTATTGTCGAATGCCAAAAAAGGTATACAATATCCAAAGTTTGGTAATTAAGGGAAAGGCAAATGAAACTTGGGGAATTGCCCCAAAAGTGATTCGAACTTAAGCCAAAATATAAGTTTTACCCTAACAAGGGAACATCACCAAAAGAAATACAGTATATGTTACATCTGCACCCGACATACTGGGGATATCATAGAATTTCAGGTGTTTTTCAGCAGCTTAAGGAACAGTTGGACTCAGAGACGATTCGGCAAGCTTGCAACTCGGCGCATCATCAGTTGTAGCCGAGTCATGCATGTCACTCATAGAAGGGACATCTGACTCGGTGCCTTCACTATCAACTCCACCTTCTTCATCAGATTCTTCAACTAACTCAGCAGAATCAAGAAAGCTAGGTCCATCACACCAAGCATGTATGTTGGTGTACTCAATCATGGCATAAGCCCTTTCTTGCTGTTTCTTGATAAGATCCGGGTCATGGTTCCACTTGGCATCAGCCCTCATGTTCTGCAGCACATCTAAATTTCGTACCAAGATAGGACAAAGGATAGAGCCTTGTCTGCAGCAGCCTGACCGGCCAGATCATGCCATTGATCCATCCGCTCTTCAGAGAGAATAAGTTTTTCCACAAGCAGATCAATAAGCTGGGAAGGATCCTCATCAGGCCACAGCGTCCTAAAGATGTGAATTGCAGCCTTGAGCAGATCGATACCGCAGGATTTCAAAGTTGTCACCCGCTTTGAGAGTGCAGCGAGAAGTTCATCAATGGTCACGTCGCCATCGACCAGCTCACCAAACTCGGACCAAACCTGCTGCATGGCCCTAAGGGCAAACATATTGGCTTCTGGGAAATTTTCTACAAGAAAAGGAGAAATCTTCAAGAGGTGACAAAAACGGGAATGTCGGAAACAAGAATTACAACAAAAATAGTGACTCACTACCGAGGAATTAGTTGACACGGACAACATTGGTTGCCAGATTTTCTACTTGGCACGAAGAGCATCGAGGTCTTGATGGGCTGGGTTCAAAGCTAACTCGGCCTCCTTCAGCAATACCTCAGTTTTCTTCACCTTACCCGAAGACTGCTCCTGTGTCTCGGCAAGTTCTTGTCGTAGTCCCTCAACTTTAAATTTGTGCTTCATTTCCATCTGGGCAATCTGCTACTTCCACCGGGTCACCTCATCTCGCTCCTTTTGGAGATTCATCTGGTGTTGTCTTGCTTGTTCGAGAAAATGTTCCATCAGATCCGGCATGGAAACACTATCCTGGAGTTTTTCTGCGAGCAAAAGTTTCTCGGCTGCTCCGAGATATAACAGGATGGCTATAAAATTTCTAAGGAAAAGGGCAATACCTTCAGCATCAGAGATCTGCTTATGAAGCGCTTCCATGGTAGACTAAGCAGTAGCTGCAAAGCAAAGATAACAGGAGAAAGTTAGTATAAGAGGCAAATGGTCAATCGGAAAGGGGTCGAGTAAGATAATATACCTTGGCCCTGGACCTCGGCAACGAGATCATGGTGTTCTGCAGAGAGCTTCTGGTACTTCCACAACAAAGTGTGATCCAATCCCTACCATCCCCATGTCCTACAGCGGTGTATTACTCACTCATGGATGAGGGAAACATCGATGGTTGATGGAGAGGTGTTGGTGATGACGATGGCGATGATCCTCCCCAAATTCCCCGTCCCGGCAGGGTGCCGGAATGGAGTTTCTGGATCCGAATCGCGGTTTCTGGTCGTGGCGGCACAGCAGAACTCTTTCTGGAAAAACGTCGAACCCCCCTCTGTTTTTAGTTCAAGGCATAACTTATAGGCGAAGAGGGATCCTGAGGGTGCCTGGGGTGGCCGCACCCCCCTAGGCACGGGCTGGGCCCACCCACGCATGGCAGGGGTGTGGGCCCCCCAGGCCTCCACTCTGTCTCGTCTTCTGGCTCTGTGGATCTTCTGGCGAAATAGGATTTTTGGCATATTTTCCGGGATTTTTCCTGATAGTTGATTTTCTGTACAGAAACTAGACACCAAGGTAATTCTGCTGAAAACAGTGTCAGTCCATGTTAGTTGTATCCAAATCACACAAGTTTAGAGGAGAGACAATAACAAAAGTGTTCGGGAAATTAGATACGTTTTGGACGTATCAACTCCCCCTAAGCTTAGCTTATTGCTTGTCCTCAAGCAATTCAGTTGAAAACTAAGTGCGATAAAAGAACTTTCATGAACACATTTGCTTCACATGATGTATATATTCTCAGCATAGGAGTAGATACTTAAAGCATTCACAATAAGAAGTATGCAACTAAGTCTACTCAATAGTCATTGCAAGCTATGAAGAGAAACCAACTCAATAATAATAAGTAGCATGAAGCATAAACATAAGAAACATTGCAATGCTCATAATAAGGTATGATAGAGTGGTATCTCGCTTGCCTCTGTTTGTAGAGAACAATATAAATGCTAAGGCACCTCTGAAGTTCACATGAAGAGTAGAAGTAAAGATATCAGAGATACAAGCATCAAAGTTATGACATAATTAACCAAGTTTTGAGAAAAACACAAGAATGACAACTATGCTCTCAAGAAGGTGCTCATAGAATAAGTGGTGACTCAACAAGGAAGTGAAAAGGTTTTGAAAAGTTTGAAAGGCTTCCTAATGCCGAAAGGAATGTACTCATTAGCTTTGAGATCTCATTGCCCCTATCATAGGTATCTTCATATGGTTATGGTGAAAGTGAGGTCCAATATGAGTTATATGCTTGACAAACCATAAAATGCCATGTCCCTTGAGTACGAGGTCCGCTCCGCATACTACTCAACTTTGGTTACATGTAAGTTCTTGTCATTGTAAATATATGCATATCATAGAGAACTGCCAAAGGGGTACCTCTTGCACATGATACAGGAGCTATCCCATTATCAAAATGACAAGGCAAGCAGACAATGAGCATCTCAGCAATCTTTTTATTTACTATGTGCATAGCTTTTTATTGAGGATGCTTCATAGAATGCTCATTATGGTGATGCTGCAAGTTTCCACCATGATTAGGCATGGCTTAGGCTAGCAGCCTAGGCATTTCTCTAACACATATATATACTCCATGAACTCACAAGCTCCCCTTTTATTTCACACCGATGAAATCCGCAAACAAAAGAGCAAGGTATCAACTGGATATGTATCCATAAGTGTTGAAAACATTCCCCGTGACATCACGGTTCTTCTAACTCCCAGACTATAATTTGCAAGCATATAACTTTCATGGACAAGTCACAATGGTTTAGGATTATTAAGTGCAAGGAATAAAGTGTGCCATCAAGTTCGTGAGAGCTTTACTAACTAACTTTCTCAAAATAGTCAAACATTTTATTTGGAAGAAAACAAGGCATAATGAATATGCACTGAAGTAGCAATTGATGCTAATAGGTAGGTATGGTGGACACTGTTGGCAGTAATGGTTTTGGGGAGTTGGAAACACAAGTAGAGCTCATACTCAGTGCAAGTGAAGGCTAGCAAAAGAGAGGGAGCGACAAACAAGAGAGCAATAATTGTCATAATTATGCTTGCAACAAAACATGAATAATTATGGCATGAAAGTGATACAAGAACTCTGAGGCAAAATAAATCATCGAGGCTTACTGACTATTGTTTAGTCATATGCATGGGCGAGCATGTGCCAAGTCGATTCACATGAAACTTTCAGAGGAGGATACCACAATATCATACCAAAATATGAATAAAACAATGCAAGCAAACATTCATATGACATGCTACAAACTATTAGCAAGATGGAGCTAATCATAGACAATAAATAACTACTAAGCATCCATCAGTAACATACTCCTTACATGAATAGACTAAGCATGCTCACCATGATGAGTATATGTACAAAAATAAAAACAAATAAAGTTCGTTACCAGCCTCTTACCACACCTCAAGTTATCTTAATCTTCATTATTGCCCTTCACTTGTGTGACTTGAATAATAACATGAAACCAAAATCCGCCGAGGACTGCTGAACCCTGCAAAGAACTCACAAAACCAAAGAAGAACAACAAATATTTTTGGTGTTTTCGATTTTTCAAACAAGCCAACAAAGCAAAAACCAAACAAAGCAAAATCAAACCAAACAAAGTAAAATATTTTTGGATTTTCCTTTTAAGGCAAACCAAAGCAAAGAAACAAACCAAGAGAAACAACGATAATATTTTTGGTATTTTTGTGTTTTTGAGAAAGCAGCAGCAAGAACCAAAAAGAAAGCGAAACAATGGATATACAAAGAACCGACTGAACATGATATAAAGATGAGTGCGATGTCGGTATACCTCCCCCCAAGCTTAGGATTTTGGCCTAAGTGGGGATCAATAGTGCGGGTAGTAACCCCAAGCTGGTGGGTCATCATAGGAATGATCATAGTCAGGCGCTTGCAATGAAGAAGAAGACGCGCCCCAATCATAGGAGGGTTGTTGGTATGAAGACTCTCCCAAGTTGGAGGGCTGAACCGAATTATCTTCGGCATCCTCTCCAACATTCTGCTCTTGCTGGGAGAGCTCCATCACGTATGTGTCAAACTCCTCCTCCGTGAGCGACCATCCTTGCCTGTTATCAAAATTAAACAAAGCAGGTGCAGGCAAATAAACTATCTTCTGAGTCCTACCCCCTCTCCAACCACGCTGGGCAAACGATAGTTCATACGGTAAACTTCTCACAGAAGCCCCCAAGGAAACAAAACCATGGTGAATCATGGATTCAAGACCAAGCCTCTCTATGGGGAACCGATAATATGAATGGTGAGGCTCTAAACCATGGAAAGCTAGCAACCTAGAAGCAATGAGACCTCCACAAATTCCACCCTTCTCGTGGTTGGTGGTGAGACGGTGAGCTATCAAAGCACACAGGCTATAAGATCTATTCCTATTCAGAGCAGTTGCGATAAAAGCTAGATCAAAATAAGATAATTTTCTAGCAATCTTCCTAGCAAGAACACACTTGGTAATGAAATAGGAAAAATATCGAATGGCTGGGAACTGAATGTTCTGAATTTTACCACATTCCTTTGAGAAGTCGAAACCTTGGCAAATCTCAGCATATAAATCCATAAGTGACTTGGGCCTCTCCTTGATCTTCTCACAAGATCCCCACTGAGGTACTCTAATTGCTGCACAGAAATTAGCAAAAGGCAGGTCGACATGTATATTATATATTTTGTAATGGACCATGGGGTTAGTTGTAGACCAAGTAAAATGGAAGTCCTGCACAAATGCCATGGTTAGCTTAACATACTGAAAGGGTTCACCTTCAAAAAAGTGTTCCAACCCTGCATTGGTAATTATAGTTTGGAAATCCTGGAAGATTCCCGTGGTTCTCATAAATTCATGGCATGGATATATGGAAGGGAAGACTCCTTCCTCACGATGAATTTTCATTGGTTCAGGTACCATCAAGTCATATTGATTCAGTGGGTATGCACTCATCTTCCTTTCTGAAATTTTTAGACAAACGTGAAACCAAGTGATTTCCAAGTTGTTAAATGATGAGAAACTACTATAGGAACTTGCTAGAGGGATACACATGCATCAAAATGGAATCTCTAAGCATAGACCAAGCATGCAAGCTCACACAACCTATCACCTATAGCAGAAAAATACTCAAGATATAATCTATCAATCACAAATCTAACTAGACAAGCAGAGGAGGCACATACCAAGGAGCAATCCCTCCAAAAATCAGCAACAAAGATGGGCTGAGCAAGGAGATCAAAAATCGTGAGCAAGAACAGCAGGAACTCGATCTTGAGAAATTTTTCTGGTGTTTTTTGGGAGAGAGAAAGAAGATGGCTGGGAGGAGGCACCTTGGAGGGGCCCTGGTGGGCCACACCCCACCTCGGCACCACCTGTAGGGAGGCCGCGCCCACCAGGGGTGTGGGTGCCTAGGGTGTCCCCCTGGGTCACTCTAGGTGTCCCTCTGCCCCTTTTTTCGAGGAAAAATTTATTTTGAATTTTCTAGGATTTTTCGGGAAACTTTATTTTTGGACAATTTTCAGGGTATGAAAATTGATTTTCTCGCAGAAGTAGTGTTTTTAGAAGAAGCAAAAGCAAACCAAAAACCAAAATACATAAGTTCTAAGACACTCTAACAAGAAAACAACTAGCAAAACCAAAGCTAACAAGAGAAAAGGCAAAGACTAGGAAGGAGAAAAGTAAAAGAAAAAACGTATAACCACAGGGAAAACATTATTGTGTTCATTAAAATCCTTTTGTTAACAAGGTTGATCAGGTCTTGTTACCAAAACAATCTTATATGAAACAAAACTTTGTATTCCACAAGGTGATTATGTTACCTCATACTTGATAGCAATGGTCCCAATCATAATAGTTTCAAAATTTTGTGGAATGGGACAATATATTTCTCCAACCTTGATGCTCTCAATATTTTCAATAGAATTCAGGCAATAGCTTCTAACAACCTTCTCGGGGAAATAAACAGTATGCTCTTTGTCATTAATATTGAATGTTACTTTTCCTTGATTACAATTGATGACAGCACCTGCAGTATTAAGAAAAGGTCTCCCAAGAATAATAGACATATTGTCATCTTCAGGCATTTCAAGCACAACAAAATCAGTTAAAACCAGGCAATTATGAGCCACTTGAACAGGAACATCCTCACATAAACCAACAGGAATAGTAGTTGACTTATCAGCCATTTCCAAAGATATATCAGTTGGTATCAACTTTTCTAGCTGGAGTATCTTGTAGAGAGAAAAAGGCATAACACTAACTCCATCTCCCAAATCACATAAAGCAGTTCTAACATAATTATTCTTAATAGAGCAAGGAATAGTTGGTATACCGGGATCACCAAGTTTCTTTGGAACCTTACCATTGAAGGAGTAATTAGCAAGCAGAGTAGAAATTTCCTCATTAGGAATCTTCCTTTTATTAGAGGCAATATCCTTCATATACTTTGAATAAGGAGGCAACTTAATAGCATCAGTCAAAGGAATTTGCAAAAATAAAGGTTTCATCCACTCACAAAACTTGTTGTAGTGTTCTTCCACCTTTGACTTGTGTTTCTTACCTGGAAAAGGCATAGGTTTCTGCACCCAAGGTTCTCTCTCACTACCATGTTTCTTGGCAATAAAATCTTCCTTAGTGTACCTGGTATTCTTAGTGTGCTCCTTAGGTTCTTCCTCAACTTCCTCCTTATCAGGAGCATCATTTTTATCACCACTTTCAGTTTCAGCATTAGAGACATATACTATTAGGATCAACGGCAGGTTCAAGTGGTTCCTAAACTACTTTGTGTTTCTTTTTCTTTCTCTTACGAGGAATACCACTACTTTCACCTTGTTGAGAATCCTGCTCAATACTTTTAGGGTGTCCTTCAGGATATAAAGGATCTTGAGTAGCTATACCACTCCTAGTTCTAATTCCATAAGCATGTTTATTTCCTGAGGCATTAACTAGGATATCCTATTGTACCTTAGCAAGTTGATCAAGCTGGGTTTGAACCATTTGAAAATCTTTACAAAGCATTTTAATATCATTAGAAGTTCTTTCCACAATATCTTTCAACTCTTTAATAGCTCTAGAGTTTTCCAATAAATGATTCTGAACTTGTTTATTAAAGTTACCTTGTTTAACAATAAAAATGTCAAGTTCCTCTAAGCATTGATCAGGAGGCTTACCATAAGGAATATCACCTTCATCAAAGTGTTGGAGAGATTGTACCTCAATAGTGGATGAGTGGGGAATTGGCTTACATAATTCTTCTATAGGAGGTAGATTTTTCACATCTTCAGCTCTAATACCTTTCTCCTTTAGACATTTCTTAGCTTCTTTCATCACTTCATCATTTAATGCAATAACTTCCCTCTTCTTTGGTGTTGGTATTAGATCTGGTTCAGGTACAACTGGTTCAGGAGTAATAGGCTCAGGTGTATTTAGCTCAGTTGAAGTCTAATCATCATAATTATTTCTTATCTTAGCCTTAACTCTTCAGCATATGTAGGAGTCCTTTTCCTAAAAACACAATCAACAAATATATCTAGGTATGTCCTAGAATCATCAGTTAGTCCATTATAATAAATATCAAGAAGCTCATTTTTAGGCAATGGACATCCAGGATGTGCATGAATCAAGGCACAGAACCTTGTCCATGACTCAGGCAATTTCTCTTCTTCTCCCTGTTTAAAATCAAAAAGTCTCTGCAAAGCAACATGTGCAGCACTGGGAGGAAAATATTTCTGTAAGAAAGAAGCAATCAAGCAATCAGGGCTATCAATGGAACCAGGAGGTAATCTATTAAACCAAGCCCTAGCTTCTCCTTTTAGTGAAAAAGGGAAGATCTTAGTAACAAAGTACTTACGCATCTTAAAATCATCAGAGAATAAAGCTATCATAGTAGAAAGCTCATTCATATGAGCCACATAACTCTCATTTTTAGTCCCACAAAAAGGTTCTTTCTCAACAATGTCTAAATAGGATAAATCAAGAGAGAAATCATAATCTTTATCTTTAATATCTATGGGAGAGGTGGCAAACTTAGGATCAGAGGAAATCTTAGTAATAATAGTACGTCTAGCAAGGAGACTCTTAATAGCACTAGCACCATGTGTGTTTTGGCACTCTTCAACAAATTCATCAGTGAACTCAATGTAACCATCATTAATATCATAACCCTCTCTAGACTCAGGTGAGCTAATAGGTGTAACAGTGTCTTCATTAGGATTTTCAGTATTTCCTAGACTAGCCATAGTAGCATCTAGGAAAGGACCTAATGAACCACTCGCATCAAGCACAGTAGAAGTAACACCATGAGCATCTAAAGCAGTTTCAGATTCAGCAGTAGTAGCAGTGTGTGTAGCATGTGTATGTGGCGGTGGTGTGACAAGCTTACTTATAACTGACGGTGAATCAAGAGCAGCAGAGGTGTTTAGGATTGTACCTCTTCTTGTAGTGGATGGTAAAATAGGAAACTTTCCATCACGAGACTTCCCCATGATGAAAGGAGTAGCAGTGCACAATAGTAGATCCAAGTGAACTTACAAATAAAGCTATGCTCCCCGGAAACGGTGCCAGAAAATAGTCTTGATGACCCACAAGTATAGGGGATCGCAACTTACAAATAAATATCTAGGGCATTGCATATAAATAAGAATAAGCATCCAAGTACTAAACAATCATAGGCATGTGCTCCATATATAGTCATGCGTGCTCGCAATGAGAACTTGCACAACATCTTTTTGTCTAGCTAGCCCATGGCAGCGGGGCCTCTAGGGAACTACTGGCAATTAAGGTGGTCCTTTTAATAGAGCACCGGGGCAAAGCATTAACACTCCGTGAACACATGTGATCCTCACACCACAGCCATCCCCTCCGGTTATCCCAATTTCTGTCACTTCGGGGCCTTTGGATCCGGACAATGATATATGTACACAACTTCCAGATAAGATCACAAACAATACTATCATAATGATTCAATAATAAGTTTAGATCTAAGATCATGGCACTCGGGCCCTAGTGACAAGCATTAAGCAAAACAAGTTGCAACAAAGTCAAATAGCACTAATATAGATACTAGGCACTATGCCCTAACAATCTTATTCGATTACAAGATAGAACTCATCCAATCCCTACCATCCCCATAGCCTACAACAGGGTATTACTCACTCATGGATGAGGGAAACATCAATGGTTGATGGAGAGGCGTTGGTCATGACGATGGCGATGATCCTCCCCAAATTCCCCGTCCCGGCAGGGTGCCAGAACGGAGTTTCTGGATCCGAATCGCGGTTTCTGGTGGTGGCGGCGCAACGGAACTCTTTCTGTAAAAAAGTCGAACCCCCCTCTATTTTTAGGTCAAGGGGTAAATTATAGGCGAAGAGGGAGCCCGAGGGGGTGCCTAGGGTGGCCGCACCCCCTAGGCGCGGGATGGGCCCACATGCGCCTGCAGGGGTGTGGGCCCCCCATGCCTCCACTCTTTCTCGTCTTCTGGCTCCATGGATCTTCTGGCGAAATATGATTTTTGGCATATTTTCCGGGATTTTTTCTAATAGTTGATTTTCTGCACAAAAACTAGACACCAAGGTAATTCTACTGAAAACAGCGTTAGTCTATGTTAGTTGTATCCAAATCATGTAAGTTTAGAGGAGAGACAATAGCAAAAGTGTTTAGGAAACTAGATACGTTTTGGACGTATCAGCAAGTCGAATGGGAAAATGGGCTAGTTTTGTCCAGGATAAAACCTCGGCTAATAGAACCACTCCAGAGAACACCTGGCTGTTGGATAGAGGAATCACCCTCAGTATTGTGGAGCTTAATAAGAACCCTGAATCGATCAACTAGCTCTACGCCATTCTTCCTTGTCTATGGGGAAGAAGCAGTTTTGCCTACCGAGATAGAGCATGACTCTCCAAGAGTAAGGCAATATACATAAGCCAAGGTAAAAGAAGCCTGGGAAGATGGAGTTGATTTACTCGAAGAGGCACGAGAACTGGCATTAACCAGATCCGCCATATATCATCAAAATCTCCGACACTATCATAGACGAAAAGTTCACCCTCGTGTGTTTAGAGAAGGGGATTTAGTGCTCAGGTTGGTGCAGCGCATAGCTGGAATGCACAAATTATCACTCCCATGGGAAGGTCCTTTCATTGTAAGAAAGGCACTACACAATGATTCGTACTATCTGATCGATGACCATGAGGCACAAAAGAACAAGGCAGATAGGTCAGGTGATGAGTCCAAAAGACCGTGGAATATGGCACTGTTTCGTCCTTTCTACACCTAGGAGGTCAGTGTATGTGTCTCTGAACTCTCATATGTCGGACGCTTATGCCGGCTATGTGCTGATAATAAAAATGGTATGACTCGAAAAGTGACTCGGGGACTCCCCCTCATGTTTATTATTCTTTATTTTAACATTATTCTTTATGTCGTCTGGCATTAAATCCCATCTCTTATCTCGGAGTAGTAGTGTATAAAATTTAGAGGTCAACTCTTCGACTTAGCAGTTGTCTGAAACCAGGCTTCATGGCAAGCAAGGGAAAAATACCAAAGACGGATAAACATGAAAAACGGATAAGAGAAAAGACAAGTGCGGTCCAACATTGTGTTTAACTAACCCATCACAGGATATGTCGGCTTATGTTCCAAATGACTTTAAGACAGGTTTCCCAGTTTCATGAACTCTTAACTTAATCCTTACGACCTTGAGACTCTAATGTCGAACGCCAAAAAAGGTATACAAGAGCCAAAGTTTGGGAAGTAAGGGAAAGGCAAATGAAACACGGGGAATTGCCCCAAAAGTGATTCGAACTTAAGCCAAAATATAAGTTTTACCCTGAAAAGGGAACATCACCAAAAGAAATGCAGTATATGTCACCCGACATACTGGGTATCTTATAGAATTTCAAGTGTTTTTCAGCGGCTTAAGGAACAGCTGGACTCGGTGACGATTCGGTAGGCTTGCAACTCGGCACATCATCAGTTGTAGTCGAGTCATGCACGTCACCCGCAGCAGGGACATCTGACTCGGTGCCTTCACTATCAACTCCACCTTCTTCATCAGATTCTTCAACTAACTCAGCATAGCCAAGAAAGCTAGGTCCATCACACCAAGTAAGGACATTGGTGTACTCAATCATGTCATAAGCCCTTTCTTGCTGTTTCTTGATAAGATCCGGGTCATGGGTCCACTTGGCATCAACCCTCATGTTCTGCAGCACATCTAAATTGATACCTTTGTACCAAGATAGGACAAAGGATAGAGCCTTGTCTGCAGCAGCCCGACCGGCCAGCTCGCGCCATTGATCCATCCGCTCTTTAGAGAGCATAAGTTTTGATGCAAGCGGATCAATAAGCTGGGAAGGATCCTCATCAGGCCACAGCGTCCTAAACACGTGAATCGCAGCCTTGAGCAGATCGACACCACCAGATTTCAAAGTTGTCACCCGCTCTGAGAGTGCAGCAAGATGTTCATCAATGGTCACGTCGCCATCGACCAACTCACCAGACTCGGACCGAACCTTCTGCATGGCTCTAAGGGAAAACATATTGGCTTCTAGGAAATTTTCTACAAGAAAAGGAGAAATCGTCAAGAGGTGACAAAAACGGGAATGTGGGAAACAAGAATTACAGCAAAAATAGTAAGGAATCACTATCGAGGAAAGAGTTGACGTGGCCAACATTGGTTGCTAGATTTTCGACTTGGCACGAAGAGCATCTAGGTCTTGATGGGCCGGGTTCAAAGCTAACTCGGCCTCCTTAAGCAATCCCTCGGTTTTCTTTACCTTACCCGAAGACTGCTCCTCTATCTCGGCAAGTTCTTGGCGTAGTCCCTCAACTTTAACTTTGTGCTTCTCTTACATCTGGGCAATCTGCTGCTTCCGCCGGGTCACCTCATCTTGATCCTTTCGGAGATCGATCTGGTGTTGCCTTACTTGTTCGAGAAAATGTTCCATCAGATCCGACATGGAAACACTATCCTGGAGTTTTTGTGTAAGAAAAAGTTTCTCGGCTGCTCCAAGATATAACAAAATGGCTATAAAATCACTAAGGAAAAGGGCAATACCATCAGCATCAGAGATCTGCTTATGAAGCGCTTCCACGGTAGACTAAGCAGTAGCTACAAAGCAAAGATAATAGGAGAAAGTTAGTATAAGAGGCAAATGGTCAATCGGAAAGGGGCCGAGTAAGATAATATACCTTGGCCCTGGACCTTGGCAATGAGATCACAGTGTTCTGCAGAGCGCTTTTGGTACTTCCACAATAAAGTCTGGAAACTCTTCGTGCCCTGGTTGTACGTAAGCTGTGAAAAGGAACATGAGCGCATGAGTCCCTATTTGACTAAATTTATTAACGTGTGATCCCGGAAAATTGCAGGATAAGATACACCCCAACTTTGAGATTACGACCAAGTAAATGCTTTACTCGGCAGTAACCTCAGGGACTAGGGTTCAAGTTTTCAACATGTGATCCCGCCAAACGACAGGATAAGATACACCCTAACTTTGAGCTTACGGCCGAGTAAATGCTTTATTCGGCAGTAACCTCAGGGACAAGGGGTCAGTTTTTCGACATGTGATCACGGCAAAAAGAAGGATAAGATAAACCTCAACTTTTAGCTTACGGCTGAAGTAAATGCTTTTGTTGGGGGATGACCCCGGATAGGGTCAAGATAGGGGAAAGACGAAAGGAATCTCCCTTATCTTAAGCCGAATTACTGATTGTGTCGGCCGAATCATGTAAGATCCGGCCGAGATAAGCAGAGCCATGGCAAATATGGAGTGAATAGCACTTTACTCGGCCGACATATGAGCTATGTCGGCCGAATGAGGCCGAACGACCTTTATGCAGGTGAAGGCCGAGCCGAACTATGCGAGATGAGGCCGAATAACATGAAACTTGCAGGAGAAGGAGATGCCTATAGTCAAACCCTAGAAGTTGGCTAAGAGGAATCTAGATAGGGCCAAACACTAAGGACAAGGAGCAGAGCAGCAGAAGGGCAGACAAGCATCACGGAGGTGATAGTGAGGAAGCCCGAGGCGCGCATGTGAAGGTTTCTGGAAAATTGCCACCGATATAAGGGGGACACAGAAAGGAGGCCGCCGAGTTACCATTTTGGGACAAGCATATTCCATGGATATGCTTGCCACGTCAGCCCTAGAAGGAACCAAGGAACCCCTTTATAAGGGGGTACGCGGGCTCCTGAGAGGGGGATCGATTCAATCTACGCTGAAAGGCTCGTGTAGTAGTTTTCTTATTCTCTATGAGACAGCTCTAGGAGCACTTGTAGTTCTTGAGGAGTGGAAAAGAGATCTACTTACAGGACAGTTGAGTGTAGAAATCACTACATCTTCCCTCCCCGAATCCCTCTAGCATCCATTGGCCCCATACTTTAGCCTACCCATGGCATCTGCCGTGCCACCACCATGACAGTTGGCGCCCACCGTGGGGCCAGCAGCGGTGCTAGCTGGAGTCAAGATCCGGACAGGAAATTTCATCCACACCGGCGAGCGAGTTGTCTCTGGCTTAGTCCAGAGATTTGATATCTGGGACTATGTCAGCGATAACGCTGGTAGCTTCAGGAGGAAAGCGCCTCCACGCAACGACATCTTCATCATCCTGGGCGCGCACAAGGTCTACGTCGGTGTTGACACGTCCTGCGTCTATCCTCACCGAGTCATTGAGGCAGGGGAGCCTCCCCTCCGTGCTGCTAGCGGTCCGCGTGGAGTACGTGTAACACCCCCGGTCATTCCAGACCGACGGCTATCACTTCTGGCAGCTCAATAGAATCTCTAGACTAACCCCACAGACCAACACTAGTCTTTTCTGCGCACTTTGTCCTCACTCGTGCGCACCCGGTACCCACTTCCCGGTCGATCACCCATCCTAGAATTGCTCTAGGCCAAGCACGCTTAACCTTAGAGTTCTTTTTTGAATGAGCTTCCGGAAAAGAAGTTGCAACTTGTTGGTATGGGTTTCCTATCAATCCTATTGAGCCATGCGCCAGGGTCTCACATACACCCACCCTTAGAAGATCGACGTCCTCGTCGATCAACCACAAGCCAGAAACGTCCCCTCTTGGCATATGTCTGTGCGTCCAGTGTTGGCACATGTGCCATGCCGTGTCCACTCCGGGCCACACGCGCCATGCGCCACATGTCCGCCACTAACCTGCACACGCCCATGTAACCGCGAGGGTCGGCTCCGAGACGGACCCAGAGGTTTGTGCCAATGGTTGCAAATGACTGGGAACCCGAAAGTGTGACTGGGCTTGTCGATACCGCGAAAACATTCCACATTTGTTCCTAAATAGTATAGGCGCTCCACACGCAATCGTAAATAAAGCAGTAAAGCATGGCATAAGTACAGGATAGTAATAAATCCCCAAACTAGTTTGTGGCCCCAAAGAATTAAATATGACTCAAGCTAGGGTTAGGGGGATTCATGGTCCCACATGCGAATAGTGCGAATATTCAAAGAACATGTATCAAGTACTCTGGGTCCTACGGGACACAAGTGAACGATTAAAAACCAAATAACATCTATTGCCCACCTGCCTCTGCATTATTTACCTACTTTAATTTTAGTTATTAAATGGTAATTAAAACCATGATCATCTCCAACATAAAGCATATGGCAGTCTTCCAACAACTGTGGTACTTGACGACACGCAATAGCACTTGAGCAAGCGACTACGACACGCAAGTCCAACTATCTACCAAAAAACAGGTAATAGGATGTGTCCAAGGCAATATAAGGCTGCAAGGGATATCACGGGTACGACAAATAGAGCATCGCAACACAGATAGCAATAGATCAGTAGGAGGAAATAAAGACTATAAAAGTAAAATAGGTAGAAAGGGGGAGAATGCTCGCCTGAAAACATTGCCGAAGGTTCATCCGAAGAACGGGCGTCACTCGCATCCTCTCATCGGCATAATCCGTGAAGAAGCAAATCACTAGAAGAAACACCGGATGCCCTATTTATTACTACGGCAAAAAACCGGGCATGCTGCATGTATGATGTATGACATGGCAAAGGTACGATGTAATTAGGCCATATTAAGCGAAACCGGGACCCCGACAATTAATTAGATGGTTATAGTTGTTTAGCTACCCCGCAATTCAAATGTTGTCTTAACAAGGCAAAATATAGCACCGGTTCGCTACACAAATTTAAATGGGATATAAGTCTAGATTTTCCCGCATATGGCCTCCCTATTTAATTATAAGGTGAATCGGCATAATGCCCCCAACCCACACGAATATGTATGCATCCATGACAATTTAATATGCAACAAGTATATTATATATATCACAAAAATATAGGGGTCTCGGGAAAAGGGTCACACATTAGGGGTCTCAACGATCTTGGGGGTTTGAAGGGGTTCGGTTTAGTCCCGCCGGGATCGGTCTTCGGGTCCAGGAACAGGGTCTTCGGATTCCGAGAAGGAGAGCTTGGAGTACGACGACGGATTGAGACAGAAGGTCTCGGTTTTTTCATAACATCACCATCTTGCGGCACTGGAGCCGAAGTAGAGTGGCTAGGCACCATCTTCACATGACCATCAATCGTTGCATCTCCACACCAGTTACCTCTGTACCGAAACGACAGCAGAGTAGAAGCATCAGGAACGGTGCACGGGCAGCGGAACACAAAATCAATAAGGACACAAGGGCATTACATAGGCCATGTACTATTCGGACATTATCTCGAGACCTTGTGGGATCCACAAAAGCGAGCAACAACGTGACAGCGAGCGTGGACCAGGGTCACCAGCGACAGGGACGAGATCGGAGAAGGATCGTGGCGGTGGGCTCCACTCAGAGGCAGAGGATAGGAGAGGCCGACGGTCTTGGCATCGGGGGAGAAGGCGAGGACGCGGGGCCGCTCCTGTGCACGTCGGGGAGGCGACGCCAGGAGGTTGCGACGCAGAGGCTTGGTCCTGGCCGAGCTGTGGCCGGCCGGAGAGGAAGCAACGAGGTAGGGAGAGGGGAGAGGCACGGCGGTGAGGCTTAGGCCGGCTCGGAGGCGCACTCTGCGGCGCGAGAGGGCGTGGGGTCGAGGCAACAGGCGGTGCTGCTCGCGGGAAGGAGGGCAACACGGTGGCGGCCGGGCTTCCTGGCGGCGCCAGGCCAAGAAGGATGGGGACGGGGCTCCACGCCGGGAAGGAGGCGAGAGGAGGAAGGGG
Source organism: Avena sativa (assembly GCA_916181665.1). NCBI lineage: Eukaryota > Viridiplantae > Streptophyta > Magnoliopsida > Poales > Poaceae > Avena > Avena sativa. The sequence goes on from OV702284.1 coordinate 88,403,126, forward strand.
AGGAGCGGCGGCGAAGGTTAGCGAGAGGGAGGGGATCGCGTGAGGCAGACGCCGAATCGGGGTGGGCCCAGGGGATGTTGAGAGGGTCCAGGGGAGGGAAGGGGTCACGCGCGGGGATTGTTGACCGTGCGGGGGGGAGGGGTGCGTGGTACACGTCGAGAGGGAGTGGGGCCAGGGAGCGTGCAAGCGAGCGGGTTCGCTCGCGCGAGCAGGGGCTGAGCGCTGGGCTGTGGGGAGTGAGGTGGAGGCTGGCGGCTGGGAAGGGGTGAGGGAGTGGGATTAGAGTTAAAGCTAGGGTTTGGTCTTGTGGGTTGTAGGTGGCCTATTGGCTGGGCCTTTGGGCCTGGCCGACTGGGCTGCCTCCCCAAAAAAATAGTTTTTATTATATATTTAGTTGTGGATATTCTTTTGTAATTAATTTTTAGACAAAAGAAAATATTCGGATGGACCGGATTTTGCAGTTGAAATAAAGAGGGAGGTAAATAGAAAACAAATAGGTTTTTGGAGAAATAGTTTTTAGGTTAAAATATGCATGATGGTGTCATGATGATGCAAAAACAAAATAACAAATATTTTCCAGTAGTGGTTTTTACCCGGGGTGCTACAATTCGACACCACTAACAATGGATCTCGCCCTCGAGATCCACCTCATGATACGGGGAAGAAGGCCGGCGATTTGAATCTTCTCGCTTTGTGTAGATCCTCGTGACACCACTAACAAGGGTTCTTTCTCCATCTTGAAATCGGTGGTACCACCAACAAGGGTCGTTGTCCATGATCCTCGAGAGAACACTCCAGAGAAATAAAGATGAAGATCGAGGTCTCAAAAGATAATGCCACCTCTAACTTCTGTGGAAAGAGTAAAAAATGCATCGATCCACCATTCAATGTGCAAAAGCAAATGATAAGAGTAGTGTTATGGTCGTGACTCCATCCCGCACTCAAAGCATTACTCTGTACACGAACAGACGGATTATGCAACCCACCCTTGGAATTCAGACTGAAGATACAAACAAGGTTTGGCCAACAAGGAGGGATACAAGCTCCTCATCGGATCTGAAGCGGGTGATGTCGTCGCGTTGGGAAACTCCAAGAGATACAAAGAAATTTTTTAGTGAATTTTTTGGTCCACTAAAAGATACAACAGAGGAAAATTCCATAGATGGCATGAAGACCAGATGTCAAAGCACCGTTACAACAGGTTGGAAGCGAAACCCTAAAGGTACGACGGAAACCCAACCACAAGAATCCCTGGACACGAAAAAAAGATAAGAGAGCAGATTCAGAACACGTGAAGGTAAGAGGAGAAGAGCATAGAGGTAAGGATTAAAAGAAGACTTAATCAGATCTATTCAACCGATTTTCCAAAATAGTTTTGACACTATACAACGTCCGTTAGCTAGGTTATCCTACAGGCTGGACATGTGGGGCATCGTAACTGCTGAGCTCTGATACCACTCTGTAACACCCCCGGTCATTCCAGACCGACGGCTGTCACTTCTGGCAGCTCAATAGAATCTCTAGACTAACCCCATAGACCAACACTAGTCTTTTCTGTGCACTTTGTCCTCACTTGTGCGCACCCGGTACCCACTTCCCGGTCGGTCACCCATCCTAGAATTTCTCTAGGCCAAGCACGCTTAACCTTAGAGTTCTTTTTTGAATGAGCTTCCGGAAAAGAAGTTGCAACTTGTTGGTATGGGTTTCCTATCAATCCTATTGAGCCATGCGCCAGGGTCTCATAGTACGCCCCGCTGGTAGCGTCGAGGTGATGGTGACGGCCACGGCACGAGCAGCGGGAGCGAGCACCGGACCAAGCAGGGATCCGGTGATAGGAGCACATATGGCCACGAAGCAGGCAGCTCCACAACCCACCGAGGTAGATCCACCAGCAACCAAGTCAGCCGAGGTGCAGGAGATGACCCCAAAGGCGGTAAGGGTAAGATGGCCACCTCTAGAGAGGCCAGCAAATATCCTTCAGGCAACTATAAATAATCTAACTACGCCTGTGGCGCCGATACTTGATCCGGCTAACGCATAGGCGGAGTTAGAAGAAACTAGACAGAAAGTGCTAGTAGAGGCAAAAAAAGGTGTCGGCCTTGTGGGAATCCTTAAAAAGGACCCTGCGAGAGTATGCTAGGGCAAACAAGCTAGATGTGGCCCCTGAGCGAGTAGATGAATTGAGGTTAAGAGGAAAGAAGCTCATGAATGATATCAACAAAGAGCATGAGGCTCGTCCAGATGATTCGGTCGATCCATGCTTGCCGAGGTATAGTACCCCGGCAAAGAACCTGAGGGCGGCAAATGCCGCAGCCCTGGAGTTGGAAGGATTAAGTGGGGAAGCCTGGCAGAAACAGCAAGAAAGAGTAAATGAGCTGGTGCGCATCACGAACCAGCAGAATGATGAAATGCTTAGTGTTGACCCGACAAGGCCAGTAGCCTCGCGCATGGTTCATTCGGCAGGAACAACCCCTGCACTATCTGCGGCAGCAGCGTCCTCACACGAAAAGAATGCGCGAAGAGATAGGGCGGTGACTTCGGGAAAAAGAAATAAGAAAATTGTCCCATATGATCCGGCAATGGCCGGGAAGGTCAATGAGAACAGAGGCAATGGCAGCCGAGGTAACAGTGGGGATAGAAACCCCGACCATGCAAACAAAGAGCACGGGAAGCTCGGAAGGGGAAATCATGAGACCATAACCCGGCGGAAGGGAGGAGGAACCCTCCACGAGATCCTTAGCCGAGGTATGAGCCTCGGCAAGAACGAGAAGCGAGACCAGCTCACCATAATCAGGCAAATGATAGATACAATGATGGTTACTCGGATGTGGAGCATGCAGAGCATGGTGGGTATAACCTCTCTAAAATACAAGAGAGGGTCATTTATAGAAACTTGCCGTCAACTGACACAAGACTGAAACTGGACAGATTATATCGGTCCGAGCTATTGGAGGAACAGGGTCCGCATGGTCCGGCGTTCTTCGGACCTCGGATCATGGGCGAACCACCCGTGTTGAACTTTCAATTGGCAAGGGGCACGAAAACATACAATGGGATCACAAAACCACAAGATTGGTTAATTAACTATGCCACAGCAGTGAAAATAGGTGGCGGAAACTTACGATGGGCGGTAAGATATGTCCCACAGATGCTGGAAGGGCCAGCCAGAGTATGGCTAAAAAATTTGCCAACAGGTAGTATCAACTGTTGGTTAGATTTTGAAGAAATGTTTGTCAGCAATTTCACCATTACCTATAAGAGACCTAACAGGCCTCAACAACTCGCAATGTGCAAGGAGAAGCCGAATGAAACAGATAGGGAATTCTTGACTCGGTGGTGTAACCTTAGAAACTCATGTGAAGGGGTCATAGAATCTCAAGTAATAGCTTGGTTTGCTCAAGGCTGCCGATATGGAAGCGTACTGTGGCAAAGGTTGCAGAGAGATATGCCAACCACATTAGAAGAAACCATCAGAATAGCAGACTCATATGCCTTGGGCGATCCGACTCAACCAGAGTTAATGTCGGCAGAGCATCGGGAACACCAAGATCAGTATGCCAGGGATGCAGACGGGTCATTGCGGTGTAATGAGTACCGAGGTAGAAGGGAAGAGAGGCCGGACTACATATGTGCTTCTAATCAAGTGGCAGTGGTTGTACAGGATCAGCCGAGTCATGGAAACAGTCAGTGGCAAAAGAATGGTCCTCAGCAGTGGACGCCGAGGAATGAAGGGAAAAGACAATGTACACCAGAACAGAAGAAGCAATGGTAGGAAAGACAAAAGTACACATTTGAATCCATGCTGGATCAACCGTGTAAGTTCCATAGCCCAAGCCCGGCCAAGCCAGCTAATCACACCACTCGTCAATGTGCATGGATGAAAAATGCAATGGGAAACTCGGCAGGCATGCAAGCACCTTCTCATCAGGCACATCAATAGCAGCATCCATAGCTAGCTGGGGCAAATGCACAACAGCTAATGCTACCACCACCCCCTCCGAGGTATGACAACTCAGACCGGAGAGATGCAGTGCATCAAGTAGTAAATCAAAATCAACTTGGAAGGGCAAACCCCGAGAACAATGGGCGTAATGATTACAGGGAACACCATCAATCGTACTATGTATTCACAACAGAACAGCAAGATAGACAGAGCGTACATCGTCGACATATGGAAGTGAATGCAGTTATGCCAGTAGTACCAAGATACGTGCCATGGTCAGATCAAGAGATAACCTGGAGCATAAAGGATCACCCGAAGATAATGTTGAACCCAGGGTCGTATGCACTGGTACTAGATCCGACATTTGTCGGGCCCAACATTAATGTGAAATTCTCAAAGGTACTCATTGATAATGGATGTAGTATCAACATTATGTACAAAGACACAATGCACAAACTCGGAATAGCACAGAATATGCCACAGTCCACAAGGACCACATTTCATGGGATAGTACCGGGGCTCTCGTGCTAACTCATTGGGAAACTTCGAGTAGATGTGTTATTCGGCACAAGGGATAACTGCAGAGCGGAAAATCTGGAGTTTGAGGTGGTTGACCTAGAAAGTTGCTATCACGCTTTACTCGGACGGCCAGTACTGGCTAAATTCATGAGCAGCTGCCACATTACCTATTTGAAAATGAAGTTACCCGGGCCTTAGGGGGTAATAACAGTAGCCGGAGATTACAGAAAATCAATGGAATGTGCTTCAGCCGGGTCAAACTTGGTCGAGTCATTGGTAATTGCAAGGGAAAAAGAAGGATTCAGGAAGTAGCAGCTCTGGCTCAGTCAGCATAGCTGAATATGCCGGCATTAGCCAACCCGCATGGGAGTGTATCTTTCCATCCAACTAAAGAGACGAAAAAGATCCATATAGATGAGCAGTTCCCAGAGCGCACCATCACGATTCGTGCTGGCCTAGATGCCAAATAGGAAAGCGAGCTCGCCAACTTCCTCCGTGAGAATCGGGATATCTTTGCATGGTCAACTCAGGACCTGCAAGGTGTGCCGAGGGAGTTGGCTGAGCACTCTTTGCATGTAAGGATAGGGGCAAGGCCGATGAAGCAACCTCTCCGCCGCTTCGCCGAAGACAGGAGAAAGATAATAAGGGATGAGATAGCTCGGCTCCTTGCGGCCGGGTTCATCATGGAAGTACTTCACCCGGATTGGCTATCAAATCCGGTGTTAGTAGAAAAGAAAAAGGATGACCCGAATGTAGCCGTCGTATGGCGAATGTGCATCGATTACACGAACCTCAATAAGGCATGTCCTAAAGATCCTTTTCCTTTACCTAGGATAGACCAAGTCATTGATTCAACCGCAGGTTGTGAGCTATTATCATTTGTAAACGCGTATTCTGGTTTCCACCAGATACCGTTAAACCTGGCTGATCAAATAAAGACTGCGTTTATTACCCCGTACGGGGCTTATTGCTATCGCACTATGCCATTCGGCCTGCGTAATGCAGGAGCAACATACCAAAGGTGCAAGTAGAAATGTCTACACGACCAAATAGGAAAGAATGTGCAAGTATATGTAGACGATGTGGTTATAAAAACCAAAGAGAGCAAAACACTCCTGGAAGATATTCGGGAGACATTCGCAAACCTGAGAAGGTTCCGAATGAAACTTAACCCAGAAAAGTGTACCTTCGGTGTGCCGGCTGGAAAATTACTCGGTTTCCTCGTGTCTAGCCGAGGCATAGAGGAAAATCCAACTAAGATCCGAGCAGTCGAGAGAATGGAATTGCCGAGGTGTCTGAACGATGTACAAAAATTTACAGGATGTCTAGCTTCTCTGAGTCGGTTTGTATGTCGGCTAGGGGAAAAAGCACTACCTCTATACCAACTGATGAAAAAATCGGACAGGTTCATCTGGACACCGCAGGCTGATAATGCATTTCATGAGTTAAAAAAGATGTTGGTCACATCACCGATTTTGGCTTCTCCATTGTCAAAGGTGCCAATGCTACTCTATGTGGCAGCTACTAACAGAGTAGTAAGTGCGGTAATTGTCGTAGAGCGGAGTGAAGGGTATAAATCCATACAATGGCCGGTGTATTACCTAAGTGAGGTGTTATCGGCCTCCAAGCAAAACTACCCGCACTACCAGAAGATGGCTTATGGAGTATACATGTCGGCGAAAAAACTGAAGCATTATTTCAAAGAACATCCGATAAAAGTGATTTGTGAAGCACCCATAGCCGAGATATTAAGCAACAAATATGCAAGTGGCCGAATAGAAAAATGGGCAATCGAGTTATCACCTTATGCTCCACAATTCGATAGACGAGATGCAATCAAGTCTCAGGCAGTGGCCGACTTCTTTGTGGATTGGGTCGAGGTACAGTATGAACCCTTAGTGCCAGATCCGAACTACTGGACAATGCATTTTGACGGGTCTAAGCTAAGAAATGGGCTTGGTGCTGGAATAGTATTGACTTCACCAAAAAAAAGATCAGCTGAAATATGTACTGAATATACATTTCGCTGCGTCAAACAATGTGGCCAAATATGAAGCACTCGTCCATGGGTTAAGAGTGGCAAAAGATATTGGCATACATCGGATTTTGTGCTACGGGGATTCAGACTTGGTAGTACAACAAGTTTCAGGGAATTGGGACGCGCTAGATGCGAATATGGCCCTGTATAGGTTTCATGTGCAAAAAATCAGTGGTTATTTTGATGGGTGTGAGTTTCATCACATACCTCGGGCGGAAAATGACACTGCAGATACAATGTCAAAACTTGGATCAACTAGGCAATCAATTCCCCCGGGCATTGTCCTGGAACACCTGAGAAAACCATCAATTACCCTTCGCTAGAATCCGAGTCAATTCGTATCTCGACAGAGCTGATAGAAGAAAATGTCCCGATGGAAATTGACAAAGAACATGATCCAAATTATATATGGGTAAACCCGGCCGACCCACAAGTGAACACGGAGAAGCCCAAAGATGTTATGTCGGTGGAAAATATGGAAGTTGATAATGTAATTTCCCCGGAAAAAGTTACACCGACATGGGCACAACCCATATTCTCATTCCTTAAAGAGGAAATTTTTCCGAGTGACGAGGTCCTGGCTAGAAAGATAGTGAGAAGATCAAAAGCCTACACAATCATAAACAATGAGTTGTATAAGAGAAGTGTCACGAGCGTACTGTAACGATGCATTGACTTGGCAGAAGGGCAGGAAATACTCCTGGATATACATCAGGGAGAATGTGGGCATCACGCCTCGTCCAGAGCCCTAGTGGCCAAAGCATTATGCATGGATTTTATTGGCCGACTGCACTGAAGGAGGCAAAAGAGTTAGTAGAAAAATGTAATGGTTGCCAGAGATACGCCAGCCAGATACATCTTCCTTCGTCCGAGTTAAAAACAATACCAATCACTTGGCCCTTTTCTGTGTGGTGCTTGGATATGGTAGGCCCGTTCAAGCTTGCCCGAGGCGGAATGACTCATATTCTGGTCATGGTGGACAAATTCACAAAGTGGATCGAAGTGAAACCAATAAGAAAATGTGACGGACCCACGGTGGTAAAATTCCTCAAAGATATTATCTTGAGATACGGATACCCACACAGTGTTATCACGGATAATGGCACAAACTTCGCTGAAGGAGATTTTGCTAGGTTCTGCCAAGAGAAACACATACGACTAGATGTCGCCTCGGTGGCTCACCCGGCATCGAATGGGCAAGTAGAGAGATCAAATGGACTAGTATTGTCAGGAATAAAACCCTGGCTAATCGAACCACTACAAAGGTCGGCAAGATGCTGGATTGAGGAGCTTCTAGCAGTACTGTGGAGCCTCATGAGCACCCCAAATAGGTCGACGAGGTATACCCCATTCTTTCTGGTATATGGGGCAGAAGATGTGCTTCCAGCCGACATAATGCATGACTCGCCAAGACTGATCCAGTACACAACTGCTGAGGTAAACGAAGTATCACGGCAAGACGATGTGGATCTGCTGGAGGAAGCAAGGGAATTAGCATTATCAAGATCAGCTATTTATCAGCAAGATCTCAGACGATATCACAGCAAAAAAGTCAATCCAAGAGTTTTTAAAGAAGGAGATTTAGTTCTTCGGTTAGTGCAACGCACAACCGGCATGCACAAACTCTCACCCCCATGGGAAGGACCATTCATCGTTAGTAAAGCCTTGCACAATGATGTGTATTACCTGATCGACGCTCAGTCACCAGAAAAGAACAAGGCAAACAAAGCCGGAGATGAATCAAAAAGACCATGGAACGTAGCCTTACTTCGCCCGTTCTACACTTAGAAGCCCTATATTGCACGTCGCGATGTGACGCACAAAGTCAAAGTATCAAGCATCGGCACCCTCGAGCAAAGACTCGGGGACTGCACCATGTTATCTCTTATTTTTAACTATGTATTAAACCTCGGCACCCCGAGCATCGACTCGGGGACTGCCTCATGTTGTCTCTTATTTTTAATTATGTATTAAACCTCGGCACCCCGAGCAGTGACTCAAGGACAGCCCCATGTTGTCTCTTATTTTGAGTTATATATTAAAGCTCAGAACAACGAGCAGTGACTCGGGGACTCCCCCATGATGCTCTCTGCATTGAATTATGTAATATATTTCGGCGACCCGAGTAATAACTTGGGGACTGCTTCATGTCGTTCGATATTTTTTGAATAGGTGTGAACCTTCAGTAACCCGAGTGATAACTCGGCACTGACTTACATTACCCGCTAATTTTTTCATACACATAAGAGTTCGATAACTCCAGCAGAAACTCGGGGACTCCCCTGATTTGTTGATCATAACTCGTAGGATGCAATATAAGCTTGCCTCGATCATCAAAGGAATAACAAGGAGGAAACAAATAACGATTTCTAAGGATGACAAACTCAGCAAGTCGAAGTATAATAAGGGATGAACCCTATTTATATCACTTTACCAGTGGAAACCTCGGGGAGGGTAATAAGCCAGTCTATGGGCTTAGAGCATTGTACTTCAAGTAGAAATTGCGAAAACAACAACTATACAACCAAGTTTACATAAGGAAAGCAATATAGATGCCGAATGAAGGTCAGTCATATGGGAGAATACGATCCGGCTTTACGAAATTAAAGTTTGGCAAAGCAAAGATGTGATGCAAATAGATTCACTTAGATGAACTGACAACAGTTACCATCACCAGTGCCTCAGCGGTACAAGGCAAAAGGGTTCACACTATACCAAAAGGCGGACAATTGTTTCAAAGACATCATACGCCCGGCATACGGGGACTTAAAACAAGTAAGAGTTTTTGAGACTAGACACCGAAAGAGGCCAAATTACCCTTAAGGGGTAGTAGCATTGTCAGGAGCATCGGGCATGGGTATCTCAGACGCAGGCGGAGTGATCTCGGTCTCCTTCAGAAGGGTATCTTCAGGAACTGGGCGCTCCAAGGTTGCTGGCGCCTCAGCAGAAGTTACCTCGGCTTCAACAGAAGCCATAGTAACCTCGAGGGCAACCCCCAGCTGCTGAGAGACGTCAACTTGGGCTCGAGAGGTTTCAGTTCTTTTAGAGGACGATCGCGCGTCGTCATCCTCATCCGAGCTGTCATTTGAATCATGTGCATTATCCGAATCATCCTCCGGTTCATCCTGATCGGCCGAGTCACCACCTGATGCATCTTCAACTTTGACATCATCAGCCGGGTTGGGAAGAAAACTCGTCCCTTCGATCCAATGATGCACGTCAGCATACTCGATAAGCTGGAAGGCACGAGCTTGACGGTGAGCAATGAACTCCGGATTCTCAACCCAAGGAGAGCCAGTGCACAGATTCATCAGAGTATCGAGAGAGATATCCTCGTACCAAGACAAAACAAATGTAAGTGCCATATCAGCACCAGCTCTTCCAGCGGATTCCCTCCAAAGGTTAAGCTGAGTTTGAGAGGCCATTAACCTCGCCACAAGCACTTCCAGCTCATCAATATCTGAGTCATTCGGCCAGAGAACATGATAAGCTCGGATAGCTGCTTGCACCAGATCCTTTCCCATAATTTTCATTGGCCCAATAGCAGTGCCAACCGAAATCAAGAAGTCTTCAATAGAATATTCTTGATTCGGTGTGACAAGCACACCTCGGCGCGTGCAAGCAGAAATCATAGCCTTGGAGCTCACAGGTTTGGCTTCGGGGAAATGATTTACATGTAAGGGCACCATATAAGATAAGATGAGCAAAGGAAAAGAATAAGCCGACGAGGAACAGAGACATACGATGAATACTAGCACAATGCCCGCGCGATGCTGCGCTAGAAAAATAACATGTCCAGGTTACCCTACCTTATAATCAGCATAACTTCTCATTTAAATTGGACATGTTGCTAAATGTTGGTAATATTCGATGTATCTTTGATGAAAGCAATGTTTCTTGGTAAGACATTTATCCGAGGAAGATGCTCGTGACAACAATCATAAATAAATTATCCCCACCGTCTCAAAATAGATCATAAATTTGTCTAAATTTGGATGTATGCAATGTTTAAATAGTATCTAGGTACATCTAAATTTTTACGACATCTATTTCAAGACGAATGGAGCAACAGAGATATATATGACAAATAGTTGCATTGCATGGATTTCATGGCAAGCAACACAGCTGAGGCCAATATGATATCAGCATGACGTCTCTAAATAATACCCATGCCACCGATGAACCATTCTGAACATGCTCACGTCAATTAGCCTCACCCAAAACACACTTGAATGTTGTACATCACGAGAAGCAATGCAAGCAATACATGATGAACTGCTAGCGCTAGCACACGAGCGCATCTTGTGTCCTGGCTGAAGTGGCAGGCGGAGTAGGCCACTGCCGCACCGGACAGTAGAACAGACATGTCGTGGTTATACCAGCGGGGCACGCGCCTGGCCGGCAAGTAAGACACCGTCGTCGAACTCTTAGAAGGCTAGCGCTTCGCTGCCCACCACGATGCCGCGCTTCAATTCGACTTGCTCCACCACTCCACACGAATACCAGGGTCTTGCATCAAGGTGGACGCACCCATAGACTACATATGCAATCAACATGCCCGCACTGCTACCACTACCAAGACACCAAAGGGAGTCATTCCCGACATTTGTCCCAAAACAGCGCAAGAACATCGCCCTACAGCCACTCGGGCATTTCCCCGAACACTTGGCGTCCATGCTCAAACAACCACACTGTACCATAAACAGCAGGAGCAGGTCCACCCTCACGACGCAAGAGACCAACACTCTGCCAGAGAATTTAAAGGCAAAGGATGGCGACCACCTACCAGTCAGACAAATGGTGTTCCCGTTCCTCCACCGAAAACAATCACCTTCTAGAGGATGGCCACAACGTCCTGGCACGAGCACCTCCCGGACAGCAAGCGCGCCTTCCTTTCCCAGCGAGACGCCACTGTTGCTGATCTGACCTGGACAGAGCTCTTGGCCCTCTGCTACCTCCGCATCGATGGCGGGCCCTGTGCTCAACATTTTATGGAGATCCTGGGACCAGTCATCCCTACTCTTCTCAAAGCGAATAATTTCCTCGCTCATTGCCCGGTTTTTTAGCTCGGCAGCATCAAGAAGTTCCTTGTCTTTCTGCAACTGCAGACATAGTCGGTTCTTTTCTTCAGAGAATTCCTGATCAACCTTTTCCAACTCAGAATTCTGGGAAAGCTTGAGAGACTCAACCTCGGCGCGTAACCGAATTATCTCATCATCCTTTTCTTTGAGTTGCGCCGAATGAGTGGCAGCTTTTTCTAAAAAATGCAGCATCATATCAGACATAGGTATGCATTCTTGATGCGATGCTGCAAGTGTTTATAACTCGGCTATACCAAAGCCGGAAGGTTGTAAGAAACCTAATATTTACCTCGAACAAAAGTCAACAAATTAAAAAACAAAAAGACTAACTAACCTTCAAGAGCGCCAGCTTTCTTGGTAAGGCGAGTATTCAAGTTGTTGATATTAGCTACGCACCAGCAAAAAGTCAATTAGCACGAAAAGCTAAAACTATTACGAAGCTAAGGAACATTACACGGACTGGTTAATTTACCAGTTTTCTTCACAACAGGGACAATCTTCTCATATTTATCTTGAAGTTTTTTGTGCGCAAAGAGCAACCTTTGAAATTCAGCAGTCCGGCGATCATGGGCAACCTGAAAAATGGAAACAAGTTACACAAAGAATAGACAGATCCGAATCAAGTAAAACTTGACTCGGATCTAGATGGCTAGATATTCAAAAAGCAAGACAGATCCGAATCAAGTAAAACTTGACCCGGATCTAGATGGCTAGATATTCAAAAAGCAAGACAGATCCGAATCAAGTAAAACTTGACTCGGATCTAGATGGCTAGATATTCAAAAAGCAAGACAGATCCGAATCAAGTAATGGCTAGATATTCAAAAGCAGGACAGATCCGAATCGAGTAAAACTTGACTCAAATCTAGATGGCTAGATATTCAAAAATAAGACAGATCTGAATCAAGTAAAACTTAACCCGGATCTAGATGACTATATATTCAAACATAAGATAAGTGCAGACAAAATAAATCATGTAAGGCATGTAAAACAAGATGAAGCTTCCAAACAAACAATAAATCATCCGGTTGAAAGCTTCGGGGACTAGTGTATATGTGGTATAATAAACAAAGTATTAACGAGGGCGCTTACCTCGTTCATCTTATCACTGTCGAGAACAATCTTAGCAGCCATATGCAGACGACTGCTGATGTCGGAAAGTTGAAACGGCTGGCTACTAGGATTGCCCTCAAGCTGATCGCAGGCATTCCAGTTGTTCGCGTACTCCACAGTGATCCGAGGCTATGGCCGCTATCGGTACGAGTCAGCACTTTACCTCGGGTCTGCTAAGTAACTGCGGTCGCTGCCGGACTCTTATGAAGAGTAAGCTGGGTGTCGGCGGGAAGGGCGACACCGGGTTTGGCAGAAGAAACTCCTTTGCGAAGTGTATCAGCAATACTAGGCTGAGAAGAGCTTGTCGGCCCCTTCTGAGATGCCAAGGGTTTGGTGACAACAACTTTCTTACCCTTGGTAGAGACTTCGGCGGGGGCAGCAACTTCAGTATCAGGAACCACGTTCTTAGCGGCAGGAGGGACTATAGTTTCCAAAGGGGCCGAGGTGGTGGTATCCTCGGTAGGAATTGGAGTAGGAGATGGAACTGCAGTGATCAAGGGGTCATTGGGAGAAACCTTGGCTGTCTCAAGAGAGACAACAGGCTCAACTGGGTGATCCGGCGTGGGGGTTACGTCGGCAACAACCGTGGGAGAAATAGGCTCATATGGTTGAGGCGTTACATGGGTCGGCGCAGGAGGAGAATCAACACGAGGACTGGGAACCCGAGTATCATCTAGAGGGGGGGAGAAGACGACCGAGTAGTATGGCTTGTCATGCTAGGACCACTTGGCTTTGCAGAAAGAGGAGCTCTGCATAGGGAATAAAAACCGAGTTGGAAACAGAGAGAGAAACAAGAAATACAAGTAGAAATAAACTTACCCAGTAACTCCAGGCATGGTCTTGCGCTTTGGGATATGCTAGGCAGATTTCTTGGTTCGCTTCTTGGGCGCAGCACAAGAAGGGTCTGTCGAGGCGGTGCGCTTCTTCGAAGCAACAGGAGCCTCGGAAGCAAGAGGTTCGGCGTCGTGCACCTGACCAGCTTGGTTAGCTGGGAAAGAAGGAGACGGAAATGCGGTAAGAGATAGGCACCGCGGCAACTACCTAAAGAATTTGGACGTTGTCCGAGTCACCTTCATCCGCACGGGCTGAGGTCTTGCTCTGGGTGCGAACAGGCGCAGCATCCGACTTAGGGACAAACTCCTCCGAGTCAGGTTCCCCAGTGTCCGGGGTATTGCGATCAGCAGTCCAAGGAAGAGCCAGAACCTCGGCATCTTCCGTCTTCTGCTCTGTAACCTCTACGAGAGAAGTAAATTAGAATTAGTAAAAGAACAATCACAAAAACGACTCGGAAGAAAACACTAGTGTTTAAACTTACCTGAGGAGGTGATTCCCACGAGAAAATGGCTTCAATCCCCATTTCCATTCTTCCGGCATATCGGTCTTAAAGATAGCCCGGACGTGCTTATAGATGTGATAATCGTCGAGCTCAATCGTAGATACTCGGTTGGGATCCAGAGGACCACTCATGTAACAGAGCTTATGAGTGCGAAGCTGAAAAGGGCAGATTCGGCTGCTGATGAATGCGGTCATTAAATCTTCACCATGGAGCCCAGCGCGAATCAGTTCTTTGAGTCGAATCTCAAATGCCTCGGCAAGAGCATGGCTTTTCCTAGGATTTTAGTTCGAATTATTTTTGGAAGGGGGACCGATAGGGAAAGCGGGGAGCCGAATCTTATCTTCCTTCCCTGTATTTTTGACATAGAAAAATGATCTATGCCATTTCTTACAAGACTCGAGGCCAGCAACACGGGGGAACTCAGAGTTTATCCGAGGTGTAATGGACACAGCCCCGCATTCGGTAAGATATTTCTCGGAAGGTTGAAGAGATTTGTCCGGCACAACATTAGTTCAGATCTAAAAGAATTTGGACCAAACATGTACGGAGGGCCAGAGGCCGAAATACCCCTCTGAAGCTGAGATAAAAGCCGACAGAGAGGCAATGGCATTGGCCGGCAGGTGATGCGGCTGAAGGCCGAAGTAATCAAGGAAACCCCTAGCGAAGTCACTAAGAGGGAGGCCGAATCCACGAGCGAAGTGAGACATGAAAACTACATACTCGCCCTCGTTGAGTATGGGCAAGCGAGGATTCTTTGCCAGGCAAGCGATAGCTTACCTCGGCGGGAATTCGACGCGTTTTAATTAACCATTCTACCTCTCGACGAGTAACGGCGGAACCCTGCCAGGAACGCCGATCTGGACCGGACGCAAAGTCATCATCCCCGACGAGAGCACCGCTAAGGGAGCTAGACATAGGCTCGTCGGAGGAATCTACAGAGGAAAAACTAGCGGCAGGGAGAGGCCTAGAGGTGCAGGGCCCCGTCGTGATTCTAACGAGCGTGGCGGCAGAACAAAAAAGAACCGCCGCGGGGAATCTAGGAAAACAAGAGAGATGCCTAGTGCGCAGACCTAGCGGCGGTGCTGTAGGAAAACTCATCGGCGGAAGCGCCAGAGCAAGGGCACTACGGCGAGGTCGCAGGAGCCGGAGAACAGTAGCGCGGCCGTCGAGGAGGACAACGATGGCACGGCCACTAGAACAAGAACGGATGCGGTGGTGCGAGGAATAAGATGAAGGGAAAACGAGGAGGGAAAGTGAATCATCTAGCCCCGCTCCCCTCTTTATAACCGCGTAATGTTAGCGGTAATGGGATCGTGGCTATGCCACGATAACCGCATAATCGCGCGTGTGGCGAAACCGTTCACAAGTAGTGGACCCAGACCGAAGACCACACAGCGCAGGAGAGGATCGGGCCTTCTGACCGATGCGGTACTCGAGGCATCACTGCACCGACGCGACGGGCGCAGTAAAAACTGTAGCTTGTCAGTAAACACTATAGAGGAACAAAAAACTAGAAAACAATGATGATTGGTACACGTAGGACGAGGCTTACCCAGGAAGCCACACAAATACCTTGAACAAGAGGGGACACCTCGGAAAATAATCCATAGAAGGAGAAAGATGAAAAGAGCAAGAGGCTGGCGGATAAAGAACGTTGGCTAAGAAATACTTCGGAAGGAAAGAAAGAAGAATGTTGGGAAATTGATGTGGCCCGGCCGAGGTTTCCGGCAGGATCGCACCAGCTTCGGGGACTAATGTTGGGGGGGGGTGACCCCGGATAGGGTCAAGATAGGGGAAAGACGAAAGGAATCTCCCTTATCTTAAGCCGAATTACTGATCGTGTCGGCCGAATCATGTAAGATACGGCCGAGATAAGCAGAGCCATGGCAAAGATGGAGTGAATAGCACCTTACTCGACCGACGTATGAGCTATGTCGGCCGAATGAGGCTGAACGACCTTTATGCAGGTGAAGGCCGAGCCGAACTATGCGAGATGAGGCCGAATAACATGAAACTTGCAGGAGAAGGAGATGCCTATAGTCAAACCCTAGCAGCTGGCTAAGAGGAATCTAGACAGGGCCAAACACTAAGGACAAGGAGCAGAGCAGCAGAAGGGCAAACAAGCGTCACGGAGGTGACAGTGAGGAAGCCCGAGGCGCGCATGTGAAGGTTTCTGGAACATTGCCACTGATAGAAGGGGGACACAGAAAGGAGGCCGCTGAGTTACCATTTTGGGACAAGCATATTCCATGGATATGCTTGCCACGTCAGCCCTAGAAGGAACCAAGGAACCCCTTTATAAGGGGGTACGCGGGCTCCTGAGAGGGGGATCGATTCATTCTACGCCGAAAGGCTCGTGTAGTAGTTTTCTTCTTCTCTATGAGACAGCTCTAGGAGCACTTGTAGTTCTTGAGGAGTGGAATAAAGATCTACTTACAGGACAGTTGAGTGTAGAAATCACTACATCTTCTCTCCCCGAATCCCTCTAGCATCCATTTGCCCCATACTTTAGCCTATCCACGGCATCTGTCGTGCCACCACCACGACAGCTTTACTCGGCAGTAACCTCTAGGACTAGGGAATATGCATATAAAAACACTCAGAACATTAAAGAGTGAAAAGATTTCATACCTCGTTTACACGGTGAACTCGTATCATGAGGTTGATGGCCTATTGAGTCATATAGAACACAGTCTGCAGACCCAGCTTTATTTCTTGTTGACCTGGTGCTGGAGGAAGATTTGAATTGACCTCTTGATCTCCTGCTACATTAAACTCCAGCGCAAAAGGTTCAGCTGAACCAAGACTATGCCCACTCAAGGTTCGGTTCAGGACTTGGCCTCTCTTTAGGGAAGCTCCAACAACGCCATGGGCAGTAGTAGGTCCTTGATGCAGAATCGCTTCCCTAGAAGGACCACTCGATCTGGCAGCAGTAGCAGGTTTATCCAACGAACCCGCCGAAGCAGGTGGCTTTGTTGTTGTTGTTGTTGGCTTTCTCTGCTGAGGAGCACCTTTGCCAAAACTCAGGGTTTGCTGCTTTGACCCGGCCGACTTAACAGTGGCAATACGAGTCTGGCCCACCGAAGAAGGCTGGGATTGGTTGCGATGACCCATCATACCATTGCATGATGTAGTACACTAGTCGTTGACATAACACCAATGAAACACCGTTCACTAGTATTACATCCCTCAGAGTGGTACAACAGAAACACAACAGGTCCAAGACATGACTATAGGTTACAACTCAACTCTTTACAAAAGATCTCGAGAACACTCTAGGTTAAAGAGAGAAAGAAACTTCTTACAAAGAAGAACCAGAAATAATCAAATCATAACTATCATACTAATAGACTCATATATAAACTATTGGGCTTGCATTTATGCTATTGCAATACTTTACATAAGTAGGTTCTATGGCTAGATATTATATTTATATCTAATCAGCAACTTCGTATTCACTTTAGTTGATGTATATGCTGACTTCCTTGACTTCATTAAAGAATTTGAGTTGTTGTTGATGATTTCCTTGAGCATAAGTTGATGTAGACGTCATCTATATTGGCTTCAAAATCTAGGAAGGGTTAAGAAGATACATTGTAACACAATCGCCTAATAAGGCCGAGTTCATGTGTATAGTGCCAATCCCTGGATCTGTTCACTAGCACACACAGTACAAAATGATACCAAATATAACCGTGCATCATAAATACAACGAATATGATCCATAATTTACATTATATTACAACGAAAAGCAATACAAGGTAGATCTCCATCCTTCAAATGTGCCATAGGCGAACAATTGTTGAGTCGAGTCTCGCAACCTATGAACGATCACTCAGATATGATATAACCTGCAACATGAAACATAGCAGCCCCGAAGGGTCAATACATGGAATGTATGGCAAGTAGGCTAAACCTGTTAACAACAGATCTATCAACTACATGCTTATTTGGCGAAGTGGAGTTCAGGCTCATTTGCATAAAGCAATAGTTTCATCCTAACATTTGTAACAAAGTAGTTTTCCAATACGATAAATAGGACACTCTGGTTCACTCCTAGGTGCTCCTACCCAATTATGTTCACCCACCAAGTTTTAAGTAGTTAAGAAATAAGGATGAGTGAGAAATATGTCATAGCATCAGTATCATGTCGCTCAAATTGACCATAACCGGGGACACAACTAAGTACTTAGTTTTACATCCTGCGAGGGTTTGTACACTTTACCCATGTGAACAGGCCAACCCAGCTCGGACCACCACACTCATGTTGTGTGATGAAAGGGAGAAGTACAAGACGATAAAATTCGGGAAGAGCTTCCCAAACCCATCCACGCACCGTACCAACCTACACTATTCTACATCTCTGTCTACGTAGGGTTCGGGTCGCCACAACCTACTAAGTCTAACCAGCCACCCACTCTTACTGACACATGGTTGCACACGAAAGCTACCAAACAAAGAAACCATTCCTTTCTCAGTGCCCTGGGCGGCATTCCCCACGATAAATCCACACTCGATGACCCAATCAATGCCATTCCGCCCAGGTGGTCCATTAAAAACATATTGATTTGTCATTTAGCAAAACATAAGCCTTTCAAAACATATAAATTTTCATGGTGTGATTCCCTTCCTCGTATAAATAGCATAGCTAAGCAATCTACCAATACGATGGCTCATAAACAAGGAATAGTAGGGGATAATATGGGACAAAGCCTAGCATATACACATCAATTCATACAGATGCAATTCTACAAAACATCTACAATGCATAGGAAAATAGTAGGGCATTATGACCAAGATAGCACCACTTGCCTTTGTTATAGATGTAGTCGATTATATAATCCTCACAATCCTCATATATATAATGGTTGCACTCGTCATAAGCACAATACTTGCAATCACAATAGTTGCAATCGTAGTAGTTGCACTCCTCGCAATCTATCGTTAAAACAAGGGCACAACAAACACACAATTCAAAACATTGTAATAATACAATAAAACAATGATGAGAAAATGCATGCATGCTGATTTAATAATCCACAATGGATGTATTTAGTTCTCTGAACATTATTAGATCACATGATGCATGTGGAAAGTCATTTAATGCATTAAAGCATTTATTATTAAAGTTATATCAATTTAATATGGTTTACCTCACTTTAATTGAATTACTGATGTTAAATATTGAAGTGTATGCTACTGGATAGGTAATGCAATTTTTAAACAGTAGCAATTTGAATCACCTAAAAAGGAGTTGTAGATCTTTTCTTATGATTAATATACTATTGCAATGGTTTTAAAGCTTTCTGCAATAATTTTTGTTTTAACAGTACCAAATAATTTGTCACGCAATTTCTCTGTATAGATATTGTTAATACAAAACCATAGCATTTGGTTTCACTAATTTTGGAATTCTGGTTAATTTTCTGGGATTTAAATACTAGTTAGAAGGTTTAAATTATTTAAATTATTTCCTTCGACAAAAATTATATCTAAGGAGATATTGGTGTTCTACATGAAATAGGGATTCTATAGACATATTATTTGTATGTTTAGGATCTACAAATAATTTATTATGATTTATTTACTCCAATTTGGCCATTAAATTATTTAAATTACTGCAGTAAATATATACTGTAAAAGTATGATCTAACAGCATATTAATATTCTTCACATTTTTAGGAATCCATAGATATTTTATTTCTATGGATTTTACAACATCTGCTAAGTTTCTGTCTATTTAAAATTGAATTTTCGAACTGCAGACAAGCTTGGCGACGTGGCGTGTTCCTATTCGTTCTTACCCCTTCGGTTAAGTGACTCGACGACAATCACAGGATCAAGATCTGACGGTGCAGAGGATGAGGCTCAGTGGCAGCTGGGCTTGAGTTGGCTTGAGATTCGGCTTCGGCTGGGCTCGGCTGGCTTTGATCTGATCCATCCAGATTCAATCGGATGGCGCCCGGTGACGATGGCGAGCTGGCAGTGACGACGGCAATGGTTCGCGGCGGCACGACGGTGGACGGCACAGACGGGTGGCTCCAACGACGTACTGTGGGTCTTCGGGCGCGGGATTTAGCGGACGATGTAGAGGAGATCGAGGAGCGCTCGCCAGTGTCCTCGGCGTCAACTCTCTCTTCTGGTTATGGTGGCGGAAGGCGGTTGGAGGTGCTCGGGTCACGCGGGCTTCGGCGGCGTCGTGCCCTCTCTGTAGTGTTTCTGCGAGACGGGAAAGGAGGTGAGGCTATGGGGACGGTCGAGGGTAAGGGGACAAGGGTGAGACGAGGGCTCAGGGTGGTCAAAATCGACGGGGAAACTCGACCTCCGAGCTCGGTAATGGCACGGCGGCAGAAATATCCGGCAAGATCTGGAACGGTGGCTAGGGTTTAGAAAAAGGAAAAAAATGAGGGGAGGAAATGCGGAAGAATTTATACGAGGGAAGGCGTGCGGGAGTGGCTGAGGGGACGAACGAATCGCGGATTTCTCCGGGAAATCTGATCGGGGACGGTCGTGTTCGATGCGGTTGGTTCTGTCGCAAGGAGGACGATGACAGAGTGGGGTCCGCGCGTCAGAGAAACAGGGGAGACGGCTGCTGGCAGACTGTGCTCGCGTGACTGTTGGGCCACTAGCGGGCTGGAGCAGGCTGCTGCGCTGCCTGCTTCTCATGCACGCGGTAGGCGACACGTAGGAGGTGGGATGCTGGGCCGGCCCGGGCTAGGGTGCCATTAGGGCAGGTTAGGTTTAGCTGTTTTTTTATTTATCATTATTCTTTTTTTGTTTTCTTTTATAGATTTAGTTGTAGGTACCCAATTTAGTTCAAACAAATTTCTAAAAAATTGTAATTTGACAAGGTTTACTTTTGGACAATAATTAACCTATTTTTCATATATTCAATATTTCAGCTATTAAAAGTTGAGTTTGGTTTATAGGGCTTTTACGTTATTTCTCTTATCCCTTTTGTATATATAATTCATAACTTTTGGATTTGTACTCCAAAATGATTCAAACCAACCTCTATGGTTTTATAATATGTACTCTATCAATATACCCATTCATTAATATCTTTTCTCAAGTTTTACTACGGATAAACCATAGGTCTTCGGTTCCACTTAGAATGGGAAATACCCAATTAGGTTTTTGAATTTCTTTTTGGGTAATACCATTTTCTTCTTGGGGATTATATGTAATGATGTTCATGCATGCTTCATGATTTTAAATTTTGAAAATCTTGCACACCAATTCTATAATACGGAATCAATCCATGCCCTTTTGCCTATATGGCTACTTAGGTCATAACAAAATAATATAAGGTTTTGAAATCAAGATTGAGAGGATTTTCGATTCAAAAAGTTTTATCTCTTTGAGAATTTTCAACAAAGTCAAACAATCAATCAAGATTATTTTATTTATTTCACATTCCAAAATTAGGAGAATTTTGTTATGTGACAAACTATAAACCTTAAAAGAAATCTCGTCCCGAAATTTGGGAAGGCTAGAAAGAAAAAAAGGTTTGAGATCCATTAGGGCGCTACCACCCTTAAAAGAAAACCGACTAGATTGCTTCTTGAGGGTTCACTTGGCTCATATGATTCTCCTCTAGATATTTATTGGCACAATATATTCTTGCACATTCTGAACGCCATGATTGATAGTTTCTTATAAAGCACTTCTTAAACTAGCGAAACTCTCATGGTGGGAAAATAGGAAATGTTTGCTTCACGATGCCCATTAATAATGGTTGGAATTCATTCTTACCGTACATTTTTACTCTTGGAAATGGATGCTTCCATAAGGATTTAAAATCATACCATTCTATGGTCTAGGCTCAACATCAGCTCTCTGCTATGGTTGAAAGGCACTCAAGATTCGTAAAGCCAACAGTATAATAGCGAATAATAAGAGTAGTAGGAATGGTAATCAATTCATCTTGCACCGAAATCATTACCATGAGGATAACGTATCACTCGGACATCCTCACTTCCCTTGTAGAAGTTTTCCATGGGCACGAACTAATGCTCGATGTATACTCCCATGTATCCAATCTACAAGGTACAACAAAACTAAACTATC
This sequence comes from Avena sativa, assembly GCA_916181665.1. Taxonomy (NCBI): domain Eukaryota; kingdom Viridiplantae; phylum Streptophyta; class Magnoliopsida; order Poales; family Poaceae; genus Avena; species Avena sativa. Next base: position 88,425,226 of record OV702284.1, read on the forward strand.
GATGCTTACTTTCAGGTTGGGTAATCTACTACATAACATCATTGCAACACTTCGTATTTCCACATCCTTCTCTTGCATTAGATGAACTATTCTCCTTTGTTGATGCATTATGTTGTTACTTTCCACTTAATCCTTCTTCGTGTATTCAACATATCATTATAGATCCATGGGTTTGAGATCGGGAAGATTTGATTGTAGGAAGAAGAAACTACTAAGGAAGTAATTCTACCCATAACTATATGAAGCAATTAGTGTCACAAACAAACAAACAATTATAAGCAATCAAAACACAAGCAAAAACTTGCATAACAATAATACAGAGGTCTAAACTTAGTAGTATATAACCACAAAATAGTTTGAAAGCATTGGAAACAATACTAGAGTAAAATAGAGCAACATATAAGCAACAAACTAAATCTGTCAAAACGGTACAACAGGTTTCACAAATTTTTCTGACCGACTTAAACACGTTAGGAATTTTAGCCAATTTTTGTGCATGTATTACAGGTAATTACGCTCCAGATCATATATTTTCATATTTTCTGAGTTACCAATAAAACATGAAAAATCGCGCGGTTCAACAGGTCAGGCAGAAAACTGCAGTAGTAATCTTACAAATTTCAATCAAATCGCACCATTAAAATTATTTTAAAACCACATGAAAACTCCAGAAACTTTAGAGTTTCAAAATAACAGATCCTCAACAAGACATCACACAGTATGGTTCAGTACAAACAACCAAGCAACTTATATTGTCATACATCATCAGTTGGTAAGATCAATATGCTAACACGATAGCGATCATCTTCTAAATAGATAAAATATGGTGGTATAGGTCTACTCAAACTTGGTGAGATCTTCATATGTATCATCTTATTTGTTCTTTTACTTAGCTAACTCTCATATAGGTATCAAAATAATGGACAACTACAAATTTTGAACAAGAAGAGATTATAGAAAAGATAGACAAGGAATATAGGAACTCTAATAAGTAGAACATATGTTAGTTCTCCTAATAGAGGTCTCCTAGTGCTAATCCATTTCTAAGGTCACAATCCTACAGTCAACACACAACTCTGATACCATCGTGTAACACCCTCGCCTGATAAGGCTGAGTTCATGTGTATAGTGTCAATCCCTAGATCGGTTCACTGGCACACACAGTACAAAATGATACCAAATATAACTTTGCATCATAAATACAACGAATATGATCCAGAATTTACATTATATTACAACAGAAAGCAATACAAGGTAGATCTCCATCCTTCAAATGTGCCACATGCGAACAATTGTTGAGTGGAGTCTCGCGACCTATGAACGATCACTCAGATACAATATAACCTGCAACATGAAACGTAGCAACCCCGACGGGTCAATACATGGAATGTATGGCAAGTAGGCTAAAGTGGTTAACAACAGATCTATCAACAAGATGCTTATTTGGCGAAGTGGAGTTCAGGATCATTTGCATAAAGCAATAATTTTATCCTAACATTTGTAACAAAGTAGTTTTCCAATACGATAAATAGGACACTCTGGTTCAATCCCTGGTGCTCCTATCCAATTTTGTTCACCCAACAAGTTTTAAGTAGTTAATAAATAAGGATGAGTGAGAAATATGTCATAGCATCAGTATCAGGTCGCTCAAATTGTCCATAACCGGGGACACGGCTAAGTACTTAGTTTTACATCCTGTAGGGGTTTGTACACTTTACCCATGTGACCTGATCAACCCATCTCGGACCACCACACTCATATTGTGTGATGATAGGGAGAAGTCCAACACGAGACAATTCAGGAAGAGCTTCCCAAACCCATCCACGCACCGTACCAACCTACAATATTCTACATCTCTGTCTACATAGGGTTCGGGTCGCCACAACCTACTAAGTCCAGCCAGCTACCCACTCTTACTAGCACATGGTTGCACACGAAAGCTACCAAACAAAGGAACCAATCTTTTCTCAGTGACCTGGGCGACATTCCCCACCATAAATCCACACTCGATGACCCAATCAATGCCATTCCGCCCAGGTGGTTCATTAAAAACATATTGATTTGTCTTTAGCAAAACATAAGCCTTTCAAAACATATACATTTTCATGGTGTGATTCCCTTCCTCGTCTAAATAGCATAGCTAAGAAATCTACCAGTACGATGGCTCATAAACAAGGAATAGTAGGGAATAATATGGGACATAGTCGAGCATATACACATCAATTCCTACAGATGCAATTCTACAAAACATCTACAATGCATAGGAAAATAGTAGGACATCTATGACCAAGATAGAACCACTTGCCTTTGTTGTAGATGTAGTCGATTAGATAATCCTCACAATCCTCATATATATAATGGTTGCACTCATCATAACCATAATACTTGCAATCACAATAGTTGCAATCATATTAGTTGCACTCCTCGCAATCTATCGTTCAAAAACAAGGGCACAACAAACACACCATTCAAAACATTGCAACAATGGAAAAATACAATAAAACAATGATGAAAAAATGCATGCATGATGATTTAATAATCCACAATGGTTGTATTTAGTTCTCTGAACATTATTAGATCACATGATGCATGTGGAACGTCATTTAATGCATTAAAGCATTTATTATTAAAGTTATATCGATTTAATATGGTTTATCTCACTTTAATTGAACTACTAATGTTTTCTGTCATATTAAATTGTGAAGTGTATGCTACTGGATAGGTAATGCAATTTTTAAATAGTAGCAATTTGAATCACCTAAAAAGGAGTTATAGATCTTTTCTTATGATTAAAATACTATTGCAATGGTTTTAAAGCTTTCTGCAATAATATCTGTTTTAACAGTACCAAATAAATTTTCACGCAATTTCTCTATATAGATATTGTTAATACAAAACCTTAGCATTTGGTTTCACTAATTTTGGAGTCCTGGTTAATTTTTTGGGATTTAAATACTAGTTTGAAGGGTTTAAATCATTTAAATTAGTTCCTTCGACAAAAATTATATCTAATGCCAGGTTAGTGTTCTACATGAAACAGGGATTCTGTAGACATATTATTTGTATTTTTAGGATCTACAAATAATTTATTTACTCCAATTTGTCTATTAAATCATTTAAATTACTTCAGTAAATATATACTGTAAAGTATGATGTAATAGCATATTAATATTCTTCACATTTATAGGAATCCATAGATATTTTATTTATAATTTTTGGACATGTAAATATTTTTCTATGGATTTTACAAGTTCTCCTAAGTTTCTCTCTATTTAAAATTGAATTTTCGAACTGCAGACAAGCTTGGCGACGTGGCGTGTTTCTATTCGTTCTTACCCCTTCGGTTAAGTGACTCGACGACAATCATAGGATCAGGATCTGACGGCGCAGAGCATGCGGCTCGGTGGCAGCTGGGCTTGAGTCGGCTTGAGCTTCGGCTTCGGATGGGCTCGGCTGGCTTTGATCTGGTCCATCCAGATTCAATCAAGGGGCTCCCAGTGACGATGGCGAAGTGGCAGCGACGACGACTATGGTGCACGACGTCATGGCAGTGGACGACGCGGACGGGTGGCTCCGACGGCGTACCGTGGGTCTTCGGGCGCGGGATTTAGCGGACGACGTAGAGGAGATTGATGAGCGCTCGCCAGTGTCCTCGGCGTCAACTCTCTCTTCTGGTTACGGTGGCGGAAGGAGGCTGGAGGTGCTCGGGTCACACGGGCTTCGGCGGCGTCGTTCCCTCTCTGTAGTGTTCCTGCGAAACGGGAAAGGAGGTGAGGCTCGGGGACGATCGAGGGTAAGGGGACATTGGTGAGAGGAGGGCTCGGGGTGGGTAAAATCGACGGGGAAACTCGACCTCCGAGCTCGGTAATGGCGCGGCGGCCGGAATATCCGGCGTGATCGGGAAAGGTGGCTAGGGTTTAGAAAAATGGAAAAAAACAAGGGGAGGAGATGCAGAAGAATTTATAGGAGGGACGGCGTGCGGGAGTGGCTGAGGGGACGAACGAATCGCGGATTTCTCGGGGAAATCGGATCGGGGACGGTCGTGTTTGATGCGGTTGGTTTCGTCGCGAGCAGGACGATGATGGAGTGGGGTCCACGCGTCAAAGAAACAGGGGGAGACGGTTGCTGGCAGGCTATGGTCGCGCGACTGTTGGGCCGCTAGCGGGCTGGAGCAGGCTGCTGCACTGCTATTTCTCACGCGCGCGGTAGGCAGCACGTAGGAGGTGGGATGCTGGGTCGGCTTGGGCTGGGGTGCCGTTAGGGCAGGTTAGGTTTAGCTATTTTTTATTTCTCATTATTCCTTTTTATGTTTTCTTTTATAGATTTAGTTGTAGCTACCCAATTTAGGTCAAACAAATTTCTAAAAAATTGTAATTTGACAAGTTTTTTAGGACAATAATTAACCTATTTTTCATATATTTCAATACTTCAACTATTAAAAGTTGAGTTTGGTTTATAGGGCTTTTACTTTATTTCTCTTATCCCTTTTGTATATATAATTCATAACTTTTGGATTTGAACTCCAAAATGATTCAAACCAACCTCTATGGTTTTATAATATGTACTCTATCAATATACCCATTCATTAATATCTTTTCTCAAGTTTTACTATGGACAAACCATAGGTCTTTGGTTCCACCAAGAATGGGAAATACCCATTTACGGTTTTGAATTTCTTTTTGGGCAATACCATTTCATTCTTAGGGTTTATATGTAATGATGTTCATGCATGCTTCATGATTTAAATTTTGAAAATCTTGGACACCAATTCTACAATCTGGAATCAATCCATGCCTTTTTTCCTATATGTCTACTTAGGTCATAACAAAATAATATAAGGTTTTGAAATCAAGATTGATAGGATTTTCTATTCAAAAAGTTTCTTCTCTTTGAGAATTTTTCAACAAAATCAAACAATCAATCAAGCTTATTTTATTTATTTCACATTCCAAAATTAGGAGAATTTTGAGATGTGACATACGTTACGAGCGTACTCAGCAAGTTCACTAAAAAGGAGTGTTTGATGCACTAGCTACAGCCACCGACCATAGGTCGTAGGCAATGCAGGTTTTCATAAACATTTCTTCAAAGGTTGCTTTTATTTTGAAAAGCTATGTCCGTCAGCCTTCACAGGTTTACCAGAACTTTCGTGGAGTTCCTTTCCTGCAGCGTTCGCAGCTCCTTCCCGAAACAGGGAGTAACAAGTTACAGTTCTTACACTCTGTAGAGGTGCGTTACTTTTCCCATGAGAGATCTTAAGCTTTGTTTCATGGCCGGGAGTATGTCCTCGTTCAAACTTCCATGGTTTGAGGCCCAACCTAAGATCCAAGCCAATCACTGCCCTTCTCCGCGACCCCACATAGAACACGACCCCCAAGCAGAACGACCTCTGTTAGTCCACATAGCGGATATAACTATGGTTGACTCCTTGAGGGCTCCACTGACCAGACAAGAACCTGGTCGCCCCCATCAACATATAAGTACATACCTATGATTGTCTCTCAGGAATAGTCTAGACACCAATATCGCAGGGAACTAAGGGTCCTACCCATGCTAAGCCTCGTAAGGTAGAATAGCGTGACGAGATGGTCATCCGTTCATGTGAAAGGAAGAAGATCCAGCTGACTTCTCTATCCCATTCCAAATGTCATGGTTAACGCGTAATATACAGCGTGAGAATCACTGGAGACATTGGTTGTTAAGTCCTAGATGATATATTCCTGTGCAGCGGTATTCCAACTGCCAGATTTAATAGATTAGCCGATCACCCTAGATCAGTAACCGATACTTCAAGTTAATTATGCAAATAGTATTTTCGACCTTTTTGAAATGCAGGTGATGACTCAACAATTTGCAAATATTTGATATAAAATAATCAAAGGACATGAGCAAGTGTGAACTTGCCTTTTTTGATTGCATGATTATGCACTCACGGTCTTCGAGACAATAGAAGATCCAATATCTGAAAACAACATCATTGGTCCGGTATGGACTAATGTTTAAAGAAGCAACATGCTATTATGCATAAGTAATGCTATGCATTTTATAAAACTCCCAAAGTGAATCCCCAATAGTATAGGTGAGTTGAACTTAGGTGATTTCTTTAAGAGTTGATTTATCATCAATTTTTACTTCGCAAGCTAATGCATTTATAAGAAACTTAATTCTTAGCATGCAAGGTATAAAAACATAGTACATGTGTAACATCCCAAAAATACTAAACTTGGATCATCAAACTCTAATCATCAAAATTAGGGTTAACAAAAACTTTTCTAAATAAAAATATGAAAGCATGCATGTGTGTATGCATTCCAATTTGAGTTCTTTTGAACCACCTTGTTTGTGTGTTTCTTTGCTTGTAAATGGATTCTTAGGTGAAATAAACATCATCTAAATAATCCCCACACTTTTCCCAAAGACAAATAAATCAAAACAAACAAAATAAGGGAATGGTCATTTTGACCAATTTAACTCTCATGCCTACTTTGGCTGCCTCTAACTTTCAAAACTTAACAGAAACTTGTTTGGATCTTTACACCCCTTGATAGTACTCATAACAAAGTACCAAGGCCCACTTTGTGATCATCCAGAAACATTCAAATGCATAGTTTAAAGGACAGTTCAAAATTGAATCTTTATCATATGGGAAGATCCCACTTTTTCAAAAACCACTCAAACAAGCTCAACTTTCAAAACCCAAGTATCTGCAGACTCACCAGCACCAACCTAGCACACCCACCAAAAATATTTTCAAAATTCAAAACTTGAATTCTTGCGGCCATTTCATCAAACACCTTGTAGATACAAATCATCAAAATCCAAAACACTATTGTGAGCAGTGATTGAAGCCTAACTTGTTCCCTCTCTAGCTAACAGCAACCTTAGTAGATCATCTAGCAAGCTAAACCAAGAACTAGCCCCACTGTAAGCTTGGCAATGCCATCAATGGTGAACAGCCGAAGCTCACCCATGTCACCCCAGTGTGGACAACAAGATAGGAGAGAAACTAGCCGTGCCAACCTTGTCTGGGAGATCACCCATGCCTCACCGCCCCCTCTCGACCAGCCCTGCCTCGAAGACACCAACCAGAGCACCCAGGAACGCCGTGCCCGTGCCTCTGTCAACCATGCCGAGCATGCGCCAGAGCGCCGCCCTCGACACACGCCCATAGACCGCGCGCCACCCTCGCCGGGTGCATACACGATCACCACCGACCCAGGAGACCGCCAGACATCCCCGTTCGCCGCCCCATGCCTCACAGCCACCGCTCGCCGTCGAAGACGCCGCCTCGGGCGCGCAGAGCATCGCGTGTTCCAGACCATTTGCCACCACCCCTACGCGCGCATTAAAGACGTAGAGCATTGCCAGGAGACCACCAAGCGATCGCCATCGCCGGCCATGCCTCTAGCAGCCCGTAGCCATGTCGCCACCGTCGCCTGCCCATCCTGTTCGGTCTCTTCATCGCGACTATAAATAGAGGCCACCCCCAGCCGAATTGAGCCCACCATCTCACTCCCCTCTCTTCACTGATCGTTCCACCCCATTCCTGAAGCAAGGCGAGCAGCTCTTTGCCGGAATTTCACCGGAGCCTGCCGGTACTGGAGAAGAAGGGGGCTAGTGATTGGAGCCGCCCCAGGAGAAGCTGCCGGTACCAGGAGGTTTGCCGTTGTTGACTTCATCGTTCGCCCTCCTTGCTGACCCTTGCCTGAGCCTCGGTGATCCCTCAACAACCCCACCTGCCGCGTTAGATTTCAGTCTCGCCGGCGTTGCCCGACGTGTACGATGACCCTCAGCCGTTAGATTAGAACAAGATCCCACGACTCACATTGCCCCGTACCGCTTCGCACCCCCTCGTCTCACTGATGCGTGGGGACAGCGACTTAACCAGCCCGCGTAAGCACTTTGATTAGCAGGCCGGCCCAGTATCGTTTCCCGCGCAGCCCAGTCATTTGAATTTAACCTTTTCCATTTTATTTCAAACACACTTCTGCACTCAGTTTCAAAAATCAACCCAGATCGATTCAGTGAACCAAATTGAATAAACCAATTTTGTTAGAAAGGTCTTGAAATGCTGAATCCAAGCCCATTGGATTTAAATCATTTGGATCTGTAGATCATCCTTGGTAAAAATAACAAGGCAGAAGCTTTTCTGCATTCAAACATTTTTCAAATTTAAAACATAATAGCTTTTGAGTTGATTCCAACTCTCAAAAATCACATTTAAACAAACCTTTCAGAATATATAAAAATATATAGGTTTACTTACAGAAATAATGTCCAAGTAATAAAAGAATGCCACATAGGCATTTCTAGTCACTTATTTAATTAAAATAAAAGGGTAAAACCTTATGAAATTGTGACACCACTTTAAATCACATTCCCATGGACTAAAATATGTGGTGATGACATGTGTCAACATGATTCCATGTTTGGTTTGGAGAATATTAAATCTTAAGTAGTTTTTCAATCAGTAGAAATTACTTTTCTAAAAATAAAAGTAATTAAACCAAGCTTTAATCTTGTAATGTTAGTGATGATGCTAGATCATCTATAGGACCCTTTTGTGTGATGATTGCAAGTAGTTAAGTATTGTTTGGTGATTATGTACATCGTATTTATTTATAGACGCTAGTCCTGACCAAGGATACGAGGAGGAAGGAGGATACTACGAAGAAGAAGCCGAAGAGAACTTCAACCACTGCTCTGCACAAGGCAAGCCTTACTAATCAAGTTGACCTATGCAAGATTATACTTGCAATTATGCAAGCTAACACTTGCAAGATACTCTACTCATGCAAACAAACCCTTACTTGTTACCATACCCACTATATGCCCTAAGCATATGTGATCATACCCAATTGGTACCCAATCCTAGTTTTGTTGGCAAGCTTTCTATTTTATTTCTTTATCAAAGATTTATTTTAGAGTTTACTTAAGTGACATATAGATTCTAGGAAGATACTTGATGGTTGCATAAAGAGCATAAAATTTGGCCTAAGCTAGAAAATCTTGATGTCATCCTAAGGCATAAGATTGAACTTAGTTGAAACTCCACTAGTTTACTACCCCTCATTAGTACTCACCCCCACTTGTAGATGCTAGTGCTAAGCATAAAACTTGATCAACTTTAGATGGGAATACTTGGTGAAAATGGTTATGAAAACCTTAGAATGATGGATCATTCTACTGAGATGTTTTGACATGTGTTTCCAAACACCAGATGATTTTGGTGATGAAAATGTTGAGGCATGAGCCTTAGCCCTTTATAGAACTGATGGTTGTCTGGATGCGATACCATTCCAATTTTACCGTACAACCACAATACCCGAAGATTGGGTAGGGCTTGACTGGAAACTTATATACCTTAGTATTGGTTCCCTCACGGCCAAGGTCTGAGCTGAGGCTACCTTGTGAAGATTGTCCACCTGTGCAGTACCCAAGATGACAGTTGGTCATGGTTGGGAGGCCAAACTCACAGGAGAGGTGCTTATACTAGGGCGTGTAATTGAAAGGTTAGGATTGATTATCCGCATACTGAGTATGGTGAATTCAGGATTTGTTCCTGACGAATGTATCGAATGTTGTGGTGAAAGTGTACAATCTCTGCAGAGTGTCAAACTATTCGAATAGCCGCGTCCGCGGTTATGGACAGTTGGAGTGGCCATACTGTTCCCCTGTCAGATGTTTTCAAAATGACCTGTGAAATGAATTGAGAATTTGACTTTACCACAACAGAGTTGTGACATGAGATACAAGTTCCCACTTAGGAGTTATAAAATTGTGACTAGCTTCTCTTGCTTCTGAACTTAGTAGATGTAAATCTGGCTTCTGCAAAACAACCCTAGAGCTTAGTGTCCTATTACAAAAAACCCCTTCACGTGTTAGTATTAGTTTGCAAGTACTTAAAGAGTACTCATGGCTTTGTCCCTGGCTATTCCCGTGTCCAGACTATGAAGAGGAGTACCTAGAGGATGGACCCCAGGAAGGTTACAACAACTAGGATCATCTCCCATCGTCAGCATTGCCTGTGACCCCGAAGATGGAGCTTCGCCTACGCTACCGTTATTATTATGTATTTCTGCTGCTTGAGTTGTATTAATAACCGGATCATGAGATCCTTATTTGTGTAAGACCTTATGTATGGTTTGTAATGGATGATGTACTGTGGTATCCAATTCTGTTATGTCTCACAAAAATGGTAATCCTGGGATTGCGATGTATGGCATAACAGGCATCTGGGATTAAAAATCCGGGTGTTGACAAGTTGGTATCAGAGCCATCCTGACCATAGGAGACCCTAGTTAGACTGGACGTTTGAATCAAAAACTTAGTTTCAAAACCAAAGAAAGCAAATATTTACAAAAACTTATTCCCATTCTTATCACTTTGATTCTTTCATGAAAATTCATGTTCCTCAAAAACTCTTGCAAAATACATAAAATTGGACACACTTGATCACTCTACTAACTTACTCATCCTATATTCTTATAGATGGACGTGAAGTACAACAAGTTTTATCAGTTGGGGAATGGAGGAGACCTTATCTTTGAGAGGGATTTGGACCAGCTTTCAAAACTTCTGGAGCGTCCGCACCCTGAGTACTTCAGAGCTCAACTCAATGATCAAGGATGAGAAGATCTGCAGTGGCTAATTGTTGCAAGTCTCCGAGGAAAGATTGAACCTCCCACTGCTGAGGGAATTCAGTTTACCTTAAGAGAGAACAACTGGCTTGATGGACTTGCCAGGGCCATGCAGGAAGCTCTTGCCCGTCTGTGTGGGCAAAGTATCAATCAGATCAAGGGTACCCGCTTTGATTTTTGCCCAAGGCGTGATGCAAATGGACAACCACTGGAAGCCCCATACCACCCTGAGCTGAAAACTCAATTGGACCACCTTAGCTTCATGATGTACGATCGTCAGCATGAGTTGGATAACTGCCGTGACTACTCCAACCACAAGTCTTCCATCATCAAGACGAAGGATCAAACCATCGCCATGCTAGCAAAGGATCGCAAGTCTCGCCGCCGTCAGCTCGACAAGAAGGAGTGCATCATTGCCCGTCTTCGCCACCGTATCTCATCTTTGGAGGAGACCATCCACGAGAGGGACATGCAGTTGGAAGAAAGGGAGAATGCTAGAGAGGATCTTCGTGGAGACCCCTACTCCTATCTCAACGATGATGATGACTTTTTGGAGGATCAGGCTATGGATTTCTTCACCGATGAGGATGATTTCGCCTTCATCAATGATGATGAGGATGATGAAGCCACCGATTCCGAGGAGTAGTAGCACTTGAGCACTAGCGTAGTGAGTAGTATTCGGTCCCACTGTATCGTAGTTTCCAGAATGGTTCTTAAAACCATCTGTTTTCCTTTGTTGTGGTGTGTGTTTGTATAGTGTGCTATGAATGAATGAATGAATGAATGAATGAATGAAAAGCAAGTGGCTAGAAAATCTGAGTCAAACTTTAAAAACTTTTCAAAGTCCCAGAACCTTAGAAATTTCCCTCTTTTCTCATGATCTATCTCAATCTTCAGATGCCACGCGGAGGAAGTGGTTCATCCCGGGACCCGATGTTGCAGATCCTGCAAATGTTTGTTTCGGACTGCGAAGCTGAAAGAGCGGAACGTCAAGCTAACCTAGCCACCCTGCAAAAGATAGCTCAGCTTGCCCACAACAATCAAGGCCACGGAAATCAAGACAACCATGGATCTAAGCTCAAGAATTTCCAGAATACCAACCCACCTGTTTTCACTAAGTCAGAAGAACCCCTAGACGCCGATGATTGGTTGCAAACCATGGAAAATAACCTGGAAGTCGCCGGAGTGGAAGCGAACGAGAAAGTTCTGTTCGCCACCCACTATCTAGCCGGAGATGCCAGGGCATGGTGGAACAGTGTCCGCGCAATGACCGGAGGCCAGATGATGACCTGGGAGGAATTCAAGGTCTAGTTTAGCAGAACCCATGTGCCACCGGGTTTAATAAAGAGGATGAGAGACGAGTTCAGAGAACTTAAGCAAGGAAGAATGACCATAGTGGAATACCGTGACAAATTCTTGTCATTAGCTAGGTATGCCCCGGATGAGATCGACACCGAAGCCAAGAAGAAAGAGAGATTCCTGAATGGTCTGCATGATGAGATGCAGACTGTGTTAGTCAATATCCCCTTTGCTGATATTGAATCCCTTGTCGACTCTGCTATCCAGATGGAAGGAAAGATCAACCAAGCCAATGAGAACCGCAAGCATCGCATGATGCATCAGCCTGGAACCCATCAGACCCCAATGTACCGCCCTAACCCATCTCCCGGATTTGCCCCAAGAACAAACAGACCCCCGATGAACCGTCTGACCTATCCCAACCGTGGAAATCCTAGGCCCGGAGGAAATCACAAAAACCTCGGCAACTCTAGCAATTTCAACCGTGCCCCACCCAAGTTCAACAACAACAATGTTGCCACCAGCACCAACACTGCCCCGAGGACTGGAAGCAATGTTGTGCCTGTAGCAGCAAAGGACAAGTCGCAGGTAACTTGTTATGACTGTGGAAATAAGGGTCACTACTCCAACGAGTGCCCCAACAAGAAGAATTCCGCAGCACCCAATACCAATGCCCCAGCTCAGCAGCAGCGTCGTGTTCATCCAGGAAGGAGGTTTGCCCCAGGGAATTCCCTCAACCGCAACGGCCGTCTTTTTCTCATGCATGCTGAAGAAGCTCAGAAAGCGCCAGACGTCGTGTTAGGTATGTTTTCTATTAATTCAGTACTTTCAAGAGTGTTGTTTGATTTTGGTGCATCGCATTCATTTGTCACCGAAGAATTTGCATGCACTAGTAAAATTCAACCAACCAAACTGAAGCATGTCATGATTGTGCAAATTCCCGGATCAACCACCAAGGCTAGGCAAATTTGCAAAGCCGTCCCTATCCGAATCCATGGCATAGATTTTTATGCTAACCTGATAGTACTCGGAACTAAAGGTTTGGAAGTAGTACTAGGAATGGATTGGATGTCCAAACATAAAGGATTGATTGACTGTGCCAAGAAATCCATAACCATGACCAGTACAGCCGGAATATCAGTCGAGCATATATCTGAAACCTTACCTCGCCAATTCAAGTGCAACAATTGTATAGCCCAACCTACCATTGACCAAGTCCGGATAGTCTGTGAATACCCCGATGTATTTCTAGATGTTTTGCCCGGTATGCCCCCAGATCGGGATATCGAGTTTATCATCGAACTAATCCCCGTAACTGGACCAATAGCCCAGAGACCATATAGTATGAACCCGTCGGAACTAGAAGAACTGAAGAAGCAACTGGATGCCATGCTGGAAATTGGATTGATTCAACCAAGTGCGTCACCCTAGAGATCGCCTGTCTTATTTGTGGACAAGAAGGATGGTGGTAACCTTTTGTGTATGAAATATCGGAAGTTGAATGATGTCACCATCAAGAACAAATACCCCTTGCCCAAGATAGAAGATTTGTTTGACCAGTTGACCGGTGCCAAAGTGTTTTCTAAGATTGATGTTAGAACTGGTTATCATCAACTCAAAATTTGTGCAGAGGATATTCCAAAGACTGCCTTTACCACCAGATATGGATTATACGAGTATACAGTCATGTCTTTTGGATTAACCAATGCCCCCGCTTATTTCATGAATCTCATGAATAAAAAATTTATGGACTTCCTGGATAAGTTTGTCGTTGTTTTCATTGATGACATTCTGATTTATTCCAAATCAGAAGAAGAACATGAGCTACACCTAAGGACCATTTTTGGAACCCTTAGAGAGCATCAGTTGTATGCCAAGTTTAGCAAATGTGAATTCTGGTTACAGGAGGTAGGATTCCTCGGTCACATTGTATCAGCCAGAGGAATTGCCGTTGACCCCGCAAAAGTGAAAGATGTAGAAGATTGGCAAGCCCCAACCACTCAAACCCAAGTTCGTGCATTCCTCGGATTAGTGGGATATTACCGCAAGTTCGTAGAAGGATTCTCGAGTATCGCCAGACCCATGACCCAATTGCTGAAGAAAGACAAGAAGTTTGAATGGATGGACAAATGTGAAGCGAGTTTTCAAGAACTCAAGAGGAGATTGATTTCAGCCCCAATCTTGATCATGCCAGATATCACGAAGCCCTTCGACGTGTATTGTGACGCATCCAAGATCGGCCTCGGATGTGTGCTAATGCAAGAAGGCCAAGTTATATCTTATCTATCTCGACAACTGAAGCAACATGAGCAAAATTACCCAACCCATGACCTCGAACTCGCAGCCGTAGTTCTAGCCCTGAAGACATGGAGACATTACCTGATGGGAAATCGTTGTGAGATCTATTCGGATCACAAGAGTCTGAAGTATATATTCACTCAGAAGGAGCTGAATATGAGACAGAGAAGATGGATTGAGCTAATCAAGGATTACGATCTGGACATTCACTATCACCCTGGTAAAGCCAATGTGGTAACAGATGCCCTTAGCAGATTGCCGTGCCGCTTGATCTCCATGATCTTGAAGGAGCAACCAAGATTGCACAAAGAGATGGAAGATTTTCGAATAGAATTAGTAAGTAAAGGATTTTTGGATAGCATAGAACTCCAGCCCACTTTGATCAGTCAGATCAAAGAGGCGCAAAAGGGAAATGCTAGTATAGACGGAATCAAGCGTCGCATTGGTACAGGCAAAGTACCCGGATTCACCGAAGACGAAGAAGGAGTTCTGTGGTACAAAGGACGCCTTTGTGTACCAGCAGATTCTGAGTTGAAAGAAGTGATTCTGAAGGAAGCTGATGATACTCTTTATTCTATCCACCCCGGAGGAACGAATATGTATCAAGATTTGAAAGAGCAATTCTGGTGGCATAAGATGAAGAGATAAATCGGAAGCTATATCGCCAAGTGTGATATATGTCAGCGAGTCAAGGCAGGACATCAAAGACCCACTGGATTGTTGCAACCATTGCAGATTCCGGAATGGAAATGGGATTCCGTTGGAATGGACTTTATCACCAGATTGCCTACTTCTAGTAGGGGAAATGACTCTATCTGGGTCATAGTGGACCGATTGTCCAAAGTCGCCCATTTCTTACCCGTCAAGACCACATATCAGAGTTCGAAGCCAGCGGAGTTATACATCGCTAGGATAGTTAGTTTGCATGGAGTCCCCAAGAACATTGTATCAGATCGAGGAACTCAGTTTACCTCGAGATTCTGGAAGAAAGTCCAAGAAGGTTTAGGAACCCGCCTAGATTTCAGCACCGCTTATCACCCTCGGACCGATGGACAAACGGAGCGAGTAAATCAAATACTCGAAGATATGCTGAGAGCATGTGTGTTAGAATATGGATCTAAGTGGGAAGACTGTCTGCCGTTTGCAGAATTTTCATACAACAACAGTTATCAAGCTAGTTTGCAAATGGCCCCATTTGAATTCATGTACGGAAGGAAGTGTTGCACCCCTTTGAACTGGTCGGAAGTAGGAGAGAGTCAGATTTTCGGACCCGACATCCTACGAGAAGCAGAAGAGAAGGTTCACAAGATTCGTGAGCACCTCAAGACAGCCCAGTCCAGACAAAAGAGTTATGCCGACAAGAGACGTCGAGACCTCGCCTTCAACATAGGAGATTTTGTTTATCTGGAAGTGTCACCATTAAAGGGAATGCAGTGTTTCCAACTCAAAGGAAAGTTAGCCCCCAGATATATCGGACCTTTCAAGATCCTGAACCGTCGAGGAGAAGTGTCGTATCAACTGGAACTACCCGAAGAGATGTTAGCTGTGCACAATGTGTTCCATATCTCATTACTTCGCAAGTGTCTCGAAGTCCCAGAGAAGACCGAAGTGTTCAAGAACATCGATCACCGGACCATAGAGATCAACGATGACCTAACCTATCCTGAAGTACCCATCCGTATTTTGGAAGAAGCTTTCAGAACTACCCAAACCCGAAGCATCAAGTTTCTCAATATTCAGTGGAGCAACCACACAGAAGAGGAAGCTACCTGGGAGCGCGAAAATCACATCAGGACGGAGTTTTCCGATCTCTTCAAATCCTAGGTAATCTTTTTTGTCCTTTTTCAAATCTCGGGACGAGATTTTGTTTAAGGGGGAAGGTTTGTAACATCCCAAAAATACTAAACTTGGATCATCAAACTCTAATTATCAAAATTAGGGTTAACAAAAACTTTTCTAAATAAAAATATGAAAGCATGCATGTGTGTATGCATTCCAATTTGAGTTCTTTTGAACCACCTTGTTTGTGTGTTTATTTGCTTGTAAATGGATTCTTAGGTGAATTAAACATCATCTAAACAATCCCCACACTTTTCCCAAAGACAAATAAATCAAAACAAACAAAATAAGGGAATGGTCATTTTGACCAATTTAACTCTCATGCCTACTTTGGCTGCCTCTAACTTTCAAAACTTAACAGAAACTTGTTTGGATCTTTACACCCCTTGATAGTACTCATAACAAAGTACCAAGGCCCACTTTGTGATCATCCAGAAACATTCAAATGCATAGTTTAAAGGACAGTTCAAAATTGAATCTTTATCATATGGGAAGATCCCACTTTTTCAAAAACCACTCAAACAAGCTCAACTTTCAAAACCCAAGTATCTGCAGACTCACCAGCACCAACCTAGCACACCCACCAAAAATATTTTCAAAATTCAAAACTTGAATTCTTGCGGCCATTTCATCAAACACCTTGTAGATACAAATCATCAAAATCCAAAACACTATTGTGAGCAGTGATTGAAGCCTAACTTGTTCCCTCTCTAGCTCACAGCAACCTCAGTAGATCATCTAGCAAGCTAAACCAAGCACTAGCCCCACTGTAAGCTTGGCAATGCCATCAATGGTGAACAACCGAAGCTCACCCATGTCACCCCAGTGTGGACAGAAAGCTAGGAGAGAAACTAGCCGTGCCAACCTTGTCTGGGAGATCACCCATGCCTCACCGTCCCCTCTCGACCAGCCCTGCCTCGAAGATACCGACCAGAGCACCCAGGAACGCCGTGCCCGTGCCTCTGTCAACCATGCCGAGCATGCGCCAGAGCGCCACCCTCGACACACGCCCACAGACCGCACGCCACCCTCGCCGCGTGCATACACGATCACCACCGACCCAGGAGACCGCCAGACATCCCCGTTCGCCGCCCCATGCCTCACAGCCACCGCTCGCCGTCGCAGACGCCGCCTCGGGCGCGTAGAGCATCGTGTGTTCCAGACCATTTCCTACCGCCCCTACGCGCGCATTAAAGCTGTAGAGCATTGCCAGGAGACCACCAAGCGATCGCCATCACCGGCCATGCCTCTAGCATCCCGTAGCCATGTCGCCACCATCACCTGCCCATCCCGTTCGGTCTCGTCGTCGCGACTATAAATAGAGGCCACCCCTGGCCGAATTGAGCACACCATATCACTCCCCTCTATTCACTGATCGTTCCACCTCGTTCCCGGAGCAAGGCGAGTAGCGCTTCGCCGGAATTTCACCGGAGCCTGCCGCTGCTGGAGAAGAAGGGGGCCAGCGATTGGAGCTGCCCCAGGAGAAGCTGCCGGTACCAGGAGGTTCGCCGTCGTCGACTTCGTCGTTCGCCCGCCTCGCTGACCCTCGCCTGAGCCCCGGTGAGCCCCCAACGACCCCCACCTGCCGCGTTAGGTTTCAGTCTCGCCGGCTTTGCCCAACGTGGATGACGACCCTCAGCCGTTAGATTAGAACAAGATCCCACGGCTCACATTGCCCCGTACCGCTTCACATCCCCTCGTCTCACTGACGCGTGGGGACAACGATTTAACCAGCCTGCATAAGCACTATGCTTATCAGGCCGGCCCAGTATCGTTTCCCGCGCAGCGTAGTCATTTGAATTTAACCTTTTCCATTTTATTTCAAAACACACTTCTGCACCCAGTTTCAAAAATCAACCCAGATCGATTCAGTGAACCAAATTGAATAAAAACAATTTTGTTAGAAAGGTCTTTAAGTGCTGAATCCAAGCCCGTTGGATTTAAATCATTTGGATCTGTAGATCATCCTTGGTAAAAATAACAAGGCAGAAGATTTTCTTCATTCAAACATTTTTCAAATTTAAACCATAATAGCTTTTGAGTTGATTCCAACTCTCAAAAATCACATTTAACCATACCTTTTAGAATATATAAAAATATTTGGGTTTACTTATAGAAATAATGTCCAATTAATAAAAGAATGCCACATAGGCATTTCTAGTCACTTATTTAATTAAAATAAAAGGGTAAAACATTATTAAAGTGTGACACCACTTTAAATCACATTCCCATGGACTAAAATATGTGGTGATGACATGTGTCAACATGATCCCATGTTTGGTTTGGAGAATATTAAATCTTAAGTAGTTTTTCAATGAGTAGAAATTACTTTTCTAAAAATAAAAGAAATTAAACCAAGCTTTAATCTTGTAATGTTAGTGATGATGCTAGATCATCTATAGGACCCTTTTGTGTGATGATTTCAAGTAGTTAAGTATTTTTTGGTGATTGTGTATTTCGTATTTATTTATAGACGCTAGTACCGACCAAGGATACGAGGAGGAAGGAGGATACTACGAAGAAGAAGCCGAAGAGAACTTCAACCACTGCTCTCCACAAGGCAAGCCTTACTAATCAAGTTGACCTATGCAAGCTTATAATTGCAGTTATGCAAGCTAACACTTGCAAGATACTCTACTGATGCAAACAAACCCTTACTTGTTACCATGCCCACTATATGCCCTAAGCATATGTGATCATACCCAATTGGTACCCAATCCTAGTTTTGTTGGCAAGCTTTCTATTTTATTTCTTTATCAAAGCTTTCTTTTATAGTTTACTTAAGTGACTTATAGATTCTAGGAAGATACTTGAAGGTTGCATAAAGAGCATAAAATTTGGCCTAAGCTAGAAAATCTTGATGTCATCCTAAAGCATAAGATTGAACCTAGTTGAAACTCCACTAGTTTACTACCCCTCATTAGTACTCACCCCCACTTGTAGATGCTAGTGCTAAGCATAAAACTTGATCAACTTTAGATGGGAATACTTGGTGAAAATGGTTATGAAAACCTTAGAATGATGGATCATCCTACTGAGATGTTTTGACATGTGTTTCCAAACACCAGATGATTTTGGTGATGAAAATGCTGAAGCATGAGCCTTAGACCTTTATAAAACTGATGGTTGTCTGGATGCGATACCATTCCAATTTTACCGTACAACCACAATACGCGAAGATTGGGTAGGGCTTGAATAGAAACTTATATACCTTAGTATTGGTTCCCTCACGGCCAAGGTCTGAGCTAAGGCTACCTTGTGAAGATTGTCCACCTGTGCAGTACCCAAGATGACAGTTGGTCATGGTTGGGAGGCCAAACTCACAGGAGAGGTGCTTATACTAGGGCGTGTAATTGAAAGGTTAGGATTGATTATCCGCATACTGAGTATGGTGAATTCAGGATTTGTACCTGACGGATGTATCGAATGTTGTGGTGAAAGTGTACAATCTATGCAGAGTGTCAAACTATTCGAATAGCCGCGTCCGCGGTTATGGACAGTTGGAGTGGCCATACTGTTCCCCTGTCAGATGTTTTCAAAATGACCTGTGAAATGAATTGAGAATTTGACTTTACCACAACAGAGTTGTGACATGAGATACAAGTTCCCACTTAGGAGTTATAAAATTGTGACTAGCTTCTCTTGCTTCTGAACTTAGTAGATGAAAAATTTAATTTAGTATGTTTATAAACTAGTAGATTTATTTTTATACACAAAAATGATTTTTATTGATTTTTTTAAGACTTTCCTTATTTTATAAAATTTCACTTAGGATTTAATGGTTTAATAATTATTTGCATTTTATTTTACTTTAATAATTAAGATTATATTTTTATTAGGTAGAGATTGTTTTTGTGGATATTTTGATGTATCATATGTATTTGTAAGATTTTGTATTATTATTATTATTTAACATAAATTAGTGTGTTTTGGTAATGTATTAAATTAGGAAAATATATTTTAGGGTAATTTTATAATTGGACTGTGGTCTAGGGGTGAAATTGGGCTGGATCGTCTTGGCCCATAAGGCCAACCCAACTTGATCTGGCCCGACTAGTCCACCCACCACTCTCCTCACAATTCTTGCTCACACACACACCGGCCATACACTCACCCTTCATTCCCCTCTGACGCGTGCGCGATGCCACCGCCTCCACCGCTGCTACGACCGGTCGACGGACGTTTCCGGCGGCGTCGCCTACCGACGAGGCCCTGACTCAAGCTTCTCTGGTGATTACCTCCTCCTTGGAGCTGCTATGCTTCACTGTTCATGCCCCTACGAAACCTTAGCCGTGCGGTTCGGCTAGGTCACTGGCGTGACTTCGCTGGCCCCCGATGCCCCTAGTTGCTGCTCGAGGGAGACCAGGACATTCCCTTCCTCGACCCTAACATGCTGCTCCCATCCTTTTCACGGCGGTGTGGTATTTCAACAGTTGCAATGGTTTAGTGCAATCCCTGATGTCGGAGGGACGACATCCTGGGATGCAGCCCCGACGCCCTTTGATGCACCGCCGTGCGGCTTTATGACCTTCCTGTGGTGGTGGGAGAGGTGTTGTGGTATCATTTCTTCTCCGACACCGGCGGGAAGGCAAGCTTCTGCAACCCCGGCGTCAGCCTTCTCATCTACAATAGCAACCATGTCTCTAGACAAGTAATGCTCCTGTTACCGTCCTTCGAGCTGATGAAGTCGTTCGGGTGTAGAACGCAAGCTTAGGTTCTGGAAATCTTGGAATTGAGTTGTGGTACTGAGTATATTAGGGTATGGCAGTGTATCTATTGATTCTAGGAATCATTTGTGATCAGGTAGTGTTACTTCCATGTGCTACTTTTATGATTAAGATAATCTATCTCAAATAGTCAGACTCCTAAATCCTGAACTATTGTTGTGGTGAGGTACAAATTTGGTATTCACAAGATAGCCAAGATGCACTTGATCAGGTTATAGTACTAGATGCTTTAGTTCTAGATGATTCTATTAGTTTTGCTCTTGGGTTGGATTTCTAAATTAACTTCTTATCCATGTTGATGCATACAAGTGGTGGTCAATGGTTTCCTAATGATTTCATGACCATTAGATGAGTAGTATTGGCAAATAATTCCTCTGTGCAATATTTATTTTTGTTTCTGATCTGTTCCTTCTATGATTAAACTAGATAATGCTTAAGGTAATTTTCTTAGTAGCTTTACTTCTTGGTTTGGATGACAATTAATTATTTGATCATATGCTTGTAATATCTTGATTAAACTGTGTTGTTTGCTTTAGATTGTACATCCTCCCTACTTCTTTGGTTGATCAATTGATGAAGTGATTCAGTGTATATCTTTGAGATGAACATATGGGTAAGATATGCTTGGTTTGGCTACTTGGATGTTTCTTTAGCTCTGGATTGCTGCTATAGATTACTAGATTTTGTACAAGCATGATCAGAATCAAGTTCAATGTTTGACCTGATGGACTGAACCGTGATAATATTTGTTTCTTATCAGATATATCTAGATCTCTTAAAATGATATCTAGAAAAAATATGACTAGAGAAATGATTTATTTTAACTTCTAATAGCTTGAGGACATGAGTTACTTCTGTTAGTTTGTTCTGGTGGCTTCTGCTACCTGGAGGTTCTTGTTGTGGTGCCTCTTTTTAGAGTGTGCACAACAATCCTTTTTGTAGCATGATCTGCTACCATCTGTATGGCTGCACTAGATGGAACTATCCTTTCTATGAATAAATGATTGGAATTTTTGGAAAGAATCCCTGTCTATGATGCTAAGGCTGAGATTAGGATCTGTAGTAAGAACAGATACTGCCATTGCCTTCCAAGCTCTATGATGAGGCTAGCATAGCTTTCCTATGCTGGACTAAGAGCTCCTTTTCTTTCCAAATCCTTTTCTAAAATAAATTGATAAGAAAAATGCTATATGTGGTTATGGAGATCATCACATGTAGTTGTGTGGAGGTTGCACTTGATAGAGATCTGATTCAGCTGCTGTTGTATCTAGATATCCTGCTCACCTCTCCTTCTACTACTTCATCCACTACAACAGCTATAGCCTGGCCTTCTACACCTTGTCCTTGTCATTGGATGGCTTCTTGCAGCAACCATGGTGTAAGTGATGTGGTGGTGATCTAGCTAATGTCTTGGTTGGTGAGATATGGATGAACTGGTGATGTGGTTTTATTGGCTATGAAGTGAAATGGATACCTCTATGCTAATGTTGTGATGTGGATGTGCCTTATTCTTTTATGTGTTAAGCTTGCTCTCTCTAGTGCTGATAGAACAACACTTGCATGGGTGATAGAACTGCTGTCAAGTGGGTCCCTTTGGGTGCAAGTTTCCATGAATGAAACTTGATGGTGTGGATGAGCTCGGCTAATTCTTATATTTATCCCTGTTGTGGATATTTCTCCACTTGGTGAAACTTGCCCCTCTTTCAGGCCAGTGATGCACACAGTCTGAGGCTAAATTTACTAATAAAAATAGATTCTACTCTAGCCCCAATTACTGCTCAGTGATCAACATCACCGTGCATCACACTGTGTATTTGAGAGCAACACTAACCAAACTAACCCCCTCTTTTATTTACTACAGTTTTTGTTTTGCAGGTATAAAAGAAGATGAGAAGATACCAGATTTAGTTTAGGTTTTCTCTTTATATATATATTATTGTAATTTCTTTTCTGTTTGAATAATGTAAAGACATTGTTTTGTTGTATTTCATTCAATAAAGTTTACTTGTTTTCTTTTTCTTTTATAATTCATTTGCAAACAATGTAATATATATCTACTTATAATAAAGAATTCTTTTAGTTATTTCATTTATGTAATTCCTTTTTTTCTACTTATTTGTTTCCTCTCATGTACTTTCATTCTTCTATTGTAAAAGAACAACAATACTATATGTATATATGTAATAATAAATATTATTATTGTAATAATTTCATGTTATTGAATTATTTCAATTTACTCAATTATAATTATGATTATATGTTCATATTATATAATAATTCAATTCTTTCTTATGTTAATACTTGTGATTAATTATATCTTAATCATAAATAATCTCTCAAGTATGTATTTGTAATTGTAACACCATTTCCAATTATAATTTTATTCTTTTGCAATTAAAATATATGTTTTGAATATTCAAATTTGAATTGCTTTCCACTCAAATACAGGAATACTATAGAGGTCATGTCGAAATCCATCACACCTGCTCTGATGTTTCCATCAGAACAAGAGAGATCTCAATCCCTCTATATATTCTTCAGTTTTGCGTGAAAATTCCCCAGATTTTCTAATGCATGAATGTAATGCATACACATGTGTCCTGTCTATTTCGAGGTGCTAATCCTGGGATGTTATATTGGCTCTGTTGCGATGATGGTGGCAGACTTGTTTTCTTATGTTGTTGATGAGGAGCTGCCGAATGAGAAGGTTGAGCTTGTTGCTGGGATGGCAAGGCAGACTTATTTTTCGAGTGGGGAAGTGGTAAACTGGCAGTCTGGCTGGACTCGGCGTCGATGTTGCTGACATCGGGTCCCCTCTCATAATCTTTCTCAATGACGGGTTGTTATGGCTGTGTCTCTTCTCTCGGCTGAGTCGCCGGATCGGCCTCTGGCCGAGACTCGCCAGCTTCAGGTGGGGATGCGGAAACCCGGACTGGAGTGGGAGTCTCGGTCTCGGCACGAGCAGGTGAAGCAGACCCAGCAACGGTTGATGCCATACAAGTAGCTGATTGGCTCGGAGGTATGGCGGAGCTGAAAATAAGAAGCTAAGGGTTCGTAAAAAGGAACAACCAGAGAAAAACCAATGATGATTAACAAAAACTTACCCAGAAACAACGGGATCTCGAGGAACACGCCGTGAGACTCTACGGATCTTGCAGGGTTGCGAGGGTTCGGCTTCAGGGGCCATAACAGCAGAAGCTCCACGCTTCTTCGAAGAATGGGCGCCGTTGGCAGATGCCTCGCTCCATTTAGTCCGCTTGGCAGCTGGAATCATGCCACGACCACCCGTGGAGAGAGGAAGACCCTCATACACCTGTCCGGCTACATCAGCAAATGCAAATTCAACAAGAGAAGCCAAAATCATAAAGGCGAGGATCAAGTACCTCTAAAAGTTGACAGTCATCATCATCATCCGGCCAGTCCCTTAAAGCAACTTGGGTAGGAGTCTTACCCGGAGAAGGGCCGGCAGCGGCAAACGGGATAGGCATGAAGCATTCAGAATCAAAATCCTCATCGTTGGGATTAGGGCGATCATCGTAAAAACCAGCGGGAGGACAGGTGTTGTCATTAACCTGTTTAAGAAGGTTCTGCGAAAACGGGACAAAATGAAATCATCAAGGGAAAGCCAAATAGCTAAAGAGAAACAGAGGCCAACTAATGTAAGTCGGCAAAGTCAGGTTACCCTAAAACTTACCCAGGGACGGGTCTTTGACGATCGAAGGGGGGAAAGCTCCAAACCCACGGCTGCCTTGGTCAGCTTAAAGATAGAGCTGACTCAGCGAGCGATGGCATCGTTGTGCATATCAAAGGTTGAATGACGAGTGGGGTCATGTAAACCGCTCATAAAACATATCTTGTGCGGCCTGAGATGAAGGGGGCTGACTCGGCGACTAACAAAAGTGCGCATCAAGTCCTCCCCAATCAAGTTAAACCCCTCTTTCAGGTCCAGTGATATCTCTACCAGGGCATGAGCTTCATTGACCGTCGAGTACTTGTCTCTAGGGTCAAATTTCTAGAATGATTTGTCTGGCACCTCATCCTTAAATGCGGGCAGACGAATAAAATCATTCTGGGTGGTGTTTTTGACATAGAAAAAGGTTCTATGCCACTTTTTTCAAGAGTCCAAACCAGTGACTCGCGGAAATATGGAGCCCCTCCTAGGTGTGATGCTGGAAACACCACATTGGGTGGGTCTCTTTTCCGAAGAAGGGACACCCGAATCAGGAACTACCTGAATCCGAAAAGAGAAGTACTTCGCCCAAAGCAAAACAGTGGCTAGAGGCCATGTCAACACCCGAATTTTTAATCCCAGATGCCTGTTATGCCATACATTGCAATCCCAGGATTACCATTTTTGTGAGACATAACAGATTGGATATCATAGTACATCATCCATTACAAACAAAATAAAGGATCTCATGATCCAGTCTTAATGCAATCATAGCAGCAGAATAACATAATAATAACGGTAGCGTGGGCGAGGCTCCCTCTTCATGGTCACAGGCAATGCTGACGATGGGAGATGATCCTAGTTGCCTTAACCTCCCTGCGGTCCATCCTCCTGATAGTCCTCTTCATAGTCTGGCCACAGGAATAGCCAGGGACAAAGCCATAAGTACTCTTTAAGTACTCGCAAACTATCACTAATAGGTAATGTGGTATTGAGTAGGAATACTAAGCTCTAGGTTGTTTTGCAAAAAGCCAGATTTACCTTAACTGAGTTCAGAAGCAAAGAAAGCTAGTTGAAAGTTTAATAACACCTAAGTGGGAACTTGAGTTTCATATCACAACCCTGTTGTGGTCAAGTAAAAGTCATGATTCATTTCATAAGTTATTTTGAGAACATCTGACGACGGAACAGTATGGCCACTCCAACTGTCCATAAGTTATAATGACACTCTGCAGAGGTGGTACACTTTCACCACAATATTCGATACATCTGTTATGAACAATCCTGAATTCACCATACTTAGTATGCGGATAATCAAACCTAACCTTTCAATTACACGCCCTAGTATAGGCACCTCTCCTATGAGTTTGGCCTCCCAACCATGACCATCTATCATCTTGGGAACTGAACAGGTGGTCAATCTTCACAAGGTAGCCTCGACTTTGCCCGCAAGGGAACCCATACTAAGGTATATAAACTTCCAGTCAAGCCCTACCCAAATTCGGGTATTGTGGTTGTACGGTAAAAATGGAATGGTATTGCATCCAGACAACCATCAGTTTTATAAAGGGCTAAGGCTCATGACTCAACATTTTAATCATCCAAAATCATCTGGTGTTCAAGAACACATGTCAAAACATTTCATTAGAATTACTCATAATTCTAAGGTTTTCATAATCATTTTCACCAAGTGTTCCCATCTAAAGTGATCAAGTTTTAAGCTTAGCACTAGCCAATAAAGTTGGGGGTAAACACTAATGAGGGATGGTAATCAAGTGTGACTTATCTATGTACAATCTCATGCCTTAGGATGACATCAAGATCTATCTAACTTAGGCCAAGTTTTATGCTCTTTATGCTACCTCTAAATCTTTCCAAAACTTACAAGTCACTAAGTAAACAAGCTTTGACAAAGAAATAAAATAATTAAGCTAGCAAGTAAAACTTGGATTTGGTATCATCAAGTGGTATCACTAAGGCATGCCTAATACATTGCATAGGTTATTTAGCTTTCACTGTTGCAAGTGTTAGCTTGCTAGGATAGCTTGCCTTGAGTAGTGCAGTGATTGAAGTTCTCCTCTGCTTCTTCCTTGTAGTAATCTCCTTCCTCTTCGTTTCCTTGGTCGGTACTAGTGTCTATAAATAAATACGAAGTACAAAATCACCAAACAATTCTTAACTCCTTCTATTTAGCACACAAAGGTTCACACTAGATGATCTAGCATCATCACTATCATCTCAAGAATTAAGGCAAAGGTTCTATTTTAGAAAAGTAATTTCTACTCATTGAAAAACTACTTAAGATTTAATATTCTCCAACTAAATCATGGGATCATGTTGACACATGTACTCACCACATATTTCAGTACTTGGGAATTTGATTTAAAGTGGTGTCACAATTTAATAAGGTTTAACCCTTTTATTTTAATTAATTAAAGTGAGTAGAAATGCCTATGGGGCATTTTTTTATTACTTGTCCATTATTTCTACGAGTAAACCTATATATTATTATATATTCAGAAAGGTCTTATCAAATGTGATTTTTGAGAGTTGGAATCAACTCAAAAGCTGTTCTGGTTGAATTTTGAAAAATGTTTGAATGCAGAAAAGCCTCTGCCTTGTTATTTTTACTATATGTGATCTATGAGTCAAAATGATTTGAATCCAACGTGCTTGGATTAGGAATTCCAATACCTTCCTAACAAAATTGGTTTCATGCAATTTGGTTCAGTGAAACTCACTGGATTGAATTTTGAATCAATAGGCAGTACTAGTGTTTGAAACTAAATTGAAAAACCTAAGTTTGAATTACTGGGTCGCGCGAGAATGCTAACTGGGCCGGCCAAGTGCGCACAACGCACGCGTGGGTGGTTTAAGTGATTGTCCCCACCAGTCAGCGAGACAGGGGGTGCGAAGGGTTACGGGGTGATTAGGGCCGTAGGATTAGAAGTTAGATCTACGGATGAGGTTCATCGTCCATGTCTGAACAGAACGCGGCGAGGTCCAACCCTAGCGCGGCCAGTGGGGGCTCACTGGGGCTTCGGCGATGGGGGCGAACGACGAAGTCGACAACAACGATCCTCCTGGTATCGGTGGCTCCTCCTAGGGCGGCTCCAATCAATGGCTCCCTTCTCCTCCAGTAGCGGCAAGCTCCGGCGAAATTCTGGCCACCTGGTGCGAGCCTTGCTCCAGGGATGAGGTGGGGTGGTTCTAAGGGAGAGGGGAGTGAGATGGTGTGCTGAATTCGAACGGGGGAGGCCTCTATTTATAGTGCGACGAGGGGACCGAAGGGTGCGGGTGGTGCTCGGCATGGTCGTCTGCACAGCGAGCTCACAACATGGCTGGGGGTAGGGGACAATGCTCTGCCTCCTGGAGAAGCTCAACGGCATGGTGGCGAGGCGTGGGGCTGTGCGATGCGGCCGGAACACTGCGATGCTCTAGGCGGGTCCGATGGAGGTTTTAATGGCACACCGCGTCTACGGTCCATGCGGCGACGAACGGGCATGTCTGGGCGGTTCCCTAGGCAGTGGTGATCATGCACGCGAGCGGCAAAGGCGGGGCGCGGTCTGTGCGAGCGTGCCGAGCACGACGCTCTGGCGCGCTCTCGGCATGGTCGCAGAGAGGCTAGGCGTGCTCGTTCTGGGTGGTCCAGGGGCTAGTAGGGCTTGGGCGCTGGACAGGGGTGCTGGTGGACGGTGGCTTGCCTGCTAGACAAGGTTGGCGAGGATAGTGAGGCTTCTAGCTTGCTGTCGACATTGGGGTGGCAAACGGGGCTCGGCCATGGTCACCATTGATGGCATTGCCAAATTTATAGTGATCTAGGGCTGGTTAAACAATTTAGATGATCTACTGAGAGTGTGTTGTGAGCTAGAGAGGGAACAAGTTAGGCACAAGCACTGCTCACTATAGTGTTTGATGTTTGTTTGATTTGTGTTCAGAAGGTGTTTGATGAAATGGCCGCAAGAGATTTGAATTTGAATTTTTGGATGAAACTTGGTGGGTGTACTTGTCACATACTAGGTAGTCTATGGTTTCTTGGATTTTTCAAGGGGTACTGGTTTGGTTGGGTTTTGAGAAATGGTGATCTTCACATATGATATAGATTCAATTTTGAATTGTTATTTGAATCAACTTGCCAAATGTTTCTGTGGGTTTGCACGGTGGGATTGGGTTCACTTTCACTTGTTGTAGCAAGGGGTGAAAATAAATGGATTTGTTTCTGTTTGAAATCTTGGACTAGAAACACTCAAAGTGGTCTGGTGAGCAAGATTGGCAAAAATGACCATTTGCTTATTTTGTTTGTTTTTTAATTCCTATTAATTTGGTTCTTCTTGGAAATGATTTAGATGATGTTGTTTTCATCTTTAAACCATTCCTTTCCATTCATAACAATCACACAAGTCCATTCATGCATTCATACATTCATCACATACACACATGCATTCATATGATTTTAATTAACAAAAGTTTTTGTTAACCCTAATTTTGATGATTTGAATTTGATAACCTTGATCAATATTTTTGGGATGTTACAAAACTTCCCTCCTTAAACAAAATCTCATCCCGAGATTTGAGAAAAAGAAAACTAGGATTTAAAGAGATCTGGAAACTCCGTCCTAATGTAATCTTCTCGCTCTCAGGTAGCTTCTTCTTCAGTGTGGTTACTCCACTGAATCTTGAGAAAATTGATGCTTCGGGTCCTGGTGGTTCTGAAAGCTTCCTCCAAAATATGGATAGGTACTTCGGGATACGTCAGGTCATCGTTGATCTCTATGGTTCGATGATCAATATTCTTGAACACTTCAGTCTTCTCTGGGACTTCTAGGTATTTGCGAAGTAACGATATATGGAACACATTATGCACTGCTGACATCTCCTCTAGCAGTTCCAGTTGATACGATACTTCTCCTCGATGATTCAAAATCTTGAAGGGTCCGATATATCTAGGGGCTAACTTTCCTTTGAGCTGGAAACGTTGCATTCCCTTCAAAGGCGACACTTTGAGATACACAAAATCTCCGATATTGAAAGTGAGGTCTCAACGTCTCTTGTCGGCATAACTCTTCTGTCTGGATTGGGCGGTCTTGAGGTGCTCACGGATCTTGTGAACTTTCTCTTCTGCTTCACGTAGGATGTAGGGTCCGAAAATATGAGTCTCTCCTACTTCCGACCAATTTAAAGGGGTGCGACACTTCCTTCCATACATGAATTCAAATGGGGCCATTTGCAAACTAGCTTGATAATTGTTGTTGTATGAAAATTCTGTGAACGGCAGACAATCTTCCCATTTTGATCCATACTCTAGCACACAGTCTCTCAACATATCTTCGAGTATTTGATTTACTCGCTCTGTTTGTCCATCTGTCTGAGGGTGATAAGCGGTGCTAAAATCCAGTCGGGTTCCTAATCCTTCTTGGACTTTATTCCAGAATCTTGAGGTAAATTGGGTTCCTCGATCCGATAAAATGTTCTTGGGGACTCCATGCAAACTGACTATTTTACCGATGTACAACTCTGCTAGCTTCGAGCTCTGGTAAGTGGTCTTGACTGGTAAGAAATGGGCGACTTTGGACAGTCTATCAACTATGACCCAAATAGAGTCATTTCCCCTACTAGATGTAGGCAAACCAGTGATAAAATCCATACCTACGGAATCCCATTTCCATTCGGGAAGCTGCAATGGTTGCAATAGTCCGGCGGTTCTTTGATGTCCCGCCTTGACTCTCTAACAAATGTCACACTTGGCTATATAGCTTCCGATTTCTCTCTTCATCTTATGCCACCAAAACTGTTCCTTCAAATCCTGATACATCTTCGTTCCTCCGGGGTGGATAGAATAAAGAGTATCATGGGCTTCTTTAAAAATAGCTTGCTTCTATTCTGAATCTGCTGGCACACAGATGCGTATTTTGTACCACAAAACTCCTTCTTCATCTTCGGTGAATCTGGTTACTTTGTATGTACCGATACGATGTTTTATTCCATCGATACTAGCATTTCCTTTCCGCACCTCCTTGATCTGACTGATCAAAGTGGGTTGAAGTTCTATGCTAGCCAAAAATCCTTCACTTACTAATTCCATTCTAAAATCTTCCATTTCCTTGTGCAAACTTGGTTGCTCCTTCAGAATCATGGAGTTCAAGCGACACGGCAATCTACTAAGGGAATCTACTACCAAATTGGCTTTACCGGGGTGATAGTGAATGTCCAGATCATAGTACTTGATTAGCTCTACCCATCTCCTTTGCCTCATATTCAGCTCCTTCTGAGTGAAAATGTACTTCAGGCTCTTGTGATCCGAATAAATTTCACAACGGTTTCCCATGAGGTAATGCCGCCAAGTCTTCAAGGCTAAAACTAAGTATGCTAGTTCAAGGTTATGGGTAGGATAATTCTGCTCATGTTGCTTCATTTTTCGGGATAGATATGATATGACTTTGCCTTATTGCATAAGTACACATCTGAGACCGAACTTGGATGCTTCAAAATACACATCAAAAGGCTTCGTGATATCTGGCATGATCAAGATTGGCGATCTGATCAATCTCTTCTTAAGTTCTTGAAAACTCGCTTCACATTTGTCCGTCCATTCAAACTTCTTATCCTTCTTCAAAAATTGGGTCATTGGCCTTGCGATGCTCGAAAATCCTTCTACAAACTTGTGGTAATATCCCGCTAATCCGAGAATGCACGAACTTGGGTTTGAGTGGTTGGGGCTTGCCATTCTTCCACATCCTTCACCTTTGCAGGGTCAACGGAAATTCCTCTGGCTGATACAATATGTCCGAGGAATCCTACCTCCTGTAACCAGAATTCACATTTGCTAAACTTGGCATATAGTTGATGCTCCCTAAGGGTTCCAAGGATGGTCCTTAGGTGTAGCTCATGTTCTTCTTCTGATTTGGAATAGATCAGAATGTCATCGATGAAAACAACGACAAACTTATCCAGTAAGTCCATAAAAATCTTATTCATGAGGTTCATGAAATAAGCGGGGGCATTGGTTAATCCAAAAGACATGACAGTGTACTCATACATTCCATATCTGGTGGTAAAGGCATTCTTGGGAATATCCTCTGCGCGAATCTTGAGTTGATAGTAACCAGTTCTAAGATCAATCTTAGAAAACACTTTGGCACTGGTCAACTGGTCAAACAAATCTTCTATCTTCGGTAGTGGGTACTTGTTCTTGATGGTGACATCATTCAGTTTCTGATAATCCGTACACAAACGGTTACCTCCATCTTTCTTGTCCACAAACAAGACATGCGATCTCCATGGCGACGCACTTGGTTGGATCAATCCTATCTCTAGCATGGCATCCAGTTGATTCTTTAGCTCCACTAATTCAGATGGGTTCATACTATATAGTCTCTGGGCTATGGGCCCGGTTCCAGGTATTAGTTCAATGATAAACTCGATATCCAGATCTGGGGGCATACCGGGCAAACCATCTGGGAATACATTAGGGTATTCACAGACTACTCGGACTTGGTCAATGGTTGGTTGGGCTATACTTTTGTTGCACTTGAATTGACGGGGCAAGGTTTCAGATACATGCTCTACGGATATTCTGGCTGTACTAGTCATGGTTATGGCTTTCTTGGCACAGTCGTTTAATCCTTTATGTTTCGACATCCAATCCATTCCTAGTACTACTTTCAAACGTTTAGTTCCAAGTACTATTAGATTAGCATAAAAATCTATGCCATGGATTCGGATAGGTACGGCCTTGCAAATTTGTCTAGCTTTTGTGGTTGAACCAGGTATTTGAACTATCATAACATGCTTCAATTTTGTTGGTTGAATCTTACTAGTGCATGCAAATTCTTCAGTAACAAACGAGTGCGATTCTCTAGAATCAAACAACACTCTTGCAAGTACTGAGTTAATAGAAAACATACCCAGCACGACATATGGCGCTTCTTGGTCTTCTTCAGCATTCATGAGAAACAGACGGCCGTTATGGTTGAGTGAATTTCCTGGGAAAAATCTCCTTCCAGGCTGAACACGACGCTGCTGCTGAGCTGGGGCATTCACATTGGGGGCTGCTGCAATCTTCTTGGGGCACTCATTGGAATAGTGACCCTTGGTTCCGCATTCATAACAAGTCACCTCAGACTTGTCCTTGGCTGCAACAGGCACAACATTGCTTCCAGTCCTTGGGGCAGTATTGGTGATGGTGTCGACGTTAGTGTTGTGGAACTTGGGCGATGCACGTTTGAAATTACTGGAGTTGCCGTGGTTATTGTTCTTGTGGTTTCCTCCGGGCCTTGGGTTTCCTCCTCCACGGTTGGGATAGGTTAGGCGGTTCATCGGTGGTCTATTGGTTCTTGGGGAAAATCCTGGAGATGGGTTGGGGCGATACTTTGGGGTATGGTAGGTTCCTGGTTGATTCATCATTCTATGCTTGCGGTTCTCATTGGCTTGGTTGATCTTGGCTTCCATCTAAATGGCTGAATCCACTAAGGCTTCAATATCAGCAAACCGGATGTTGACTAAGACTGTCTGCATCTCATCGCAGACCATTCAAGAATCTCTCCTTCTTCTTAGCTTTAGTGCTAATCTCATCAGGGGTAGACCTAGACAGCGATAGCAATCTATCACGGTACTGTACCACATTCATCCTTCCATGTTTCAGCTCCTTGAATTCATCTCTCATCCATAGAATCAAACCTGGTGGCACATGGGGTCGGCTGAACTTGAGTTTGAGTTCATCCCAAGCCATCATATGTCCTGCATTCATGGTGTGAACGCTGTTCCACCAAGCTCTTGCATCTCCTGCCACATAGTGGGTGGCAAACAGTACCATCTCATTGGCTTCCACTCCTGCAACTTCTAAGTTGTTCTCCATGGTCTGCAGCCAATCATCTGCATCTAGGGTCTCTTCAGACTTACTAAAGATGGGTGGATTGGTGTTCTGAAAGTTCTTGAGCTTTGACCCATGGTTGTCCTGGTTTCCATGGCCTTGGTTGTTGTTGGCCATCTGAGCTATGTGTTGAAGAGTGGCTAAATTGTCTTGACGTTCAGCTCTTTCAGCTTCGCGGTTAGAAACCAACATTTGCAATATCTGCAACATCGGGTCCGGGGATGAAGTGCTTCCTCCACGAGGCATCTAAAGATTGAGATAGATCATGAGAAAAGAGGGAAATTTCTAATGTTCAGGGGGTTGTTTTTGAAAAGTTTTTGAAGTTTGACTCATATTTTTCTAGCAACTTGCTTTTCATTCATTCATAACACACCATACAAACACACACCACAACAAGGAAAACAGATGGTTTTAAGAACCATTCTGTGAAACTACGATACAGTGGGACCAGATACAACTTCACTAACACTAGTGCTCAAGTGCTAATACTCCTCGGAATCGGTGTCTTCATCATCCTCATCATCATCAATAAAGGAGAAGTCATCCTCATCAGTGAAGAAGTCCATGGCTTGATCCTCCAGAAAGTCATCATCATCACTGAGGTAAGAATAGGGGTCTCCACGGATGTCTTCCCCTGCATTCTCCCTCTCCTCAAGCTGCATGTCCCTCTCGTGAATGGTCTCCTCCAAGTCTGTGATCCTGTGACAAAGGCGGGCAATGATGCGCTCCTTCTTATCAAGCTAATGGCAATGAGACTAGCGATCCTTCACCAACATGGCGATGGTCTGGTCCTTCTTGACTGCTATTGCGTAGTTGTGGTTGGTGTAGGAGTGGGCATTGTCCAACTCCTTCTGCCGGTCATACATCATGAAGCTGAGATGGTCCACTTGATGCTTTAGATCAGGGTGACGTGGCACTTCCAGTGGCTGTCCCATCACATCACGCCTTGGATAGAACTCAAAGTGGGTGCCCTTGATCTAATTGATACTCTGCCCACACAGACGGGCAAGCGCTTCCTGCATGGCCCTGGCAAGTCCATCGAGCCAGTTGTTCTCCCTTAAGGTGAACTGAATTCCCTCTAAGGTGGGGGCTTCAATATTCCCTCAGAGACTTGCAACAATCAGCCATTGCAATTCTCCTTCTTCCTGATTGTTGAGCTGCACTCCGAAGAACTCGGGGTGCGGGCGCTCTAGAACTTTCAAAAGCTGGTCCAAGTCATGCTCAAAGATGAGATCTCCTCCATTTCCCAACTGATAGAACTTGCTATACTTCACGTACATCTATAAGAATGTAGGATGGGTAAGTTAGTAGAGTGATCAAGTGTGTCAAATTTTATGTAAGTTTGCAAGAATTTTTGAGGAATCATGAATTTTTATGAAAGAATCTAAGTGATAAGAATGAGAATAGGTTTTCATAAATACTCACTTCTTTTGTTTTGAAACTAAGTTTTTGATTCAAGCGTCCATTCTAACTAGGGTCTCCTATGGTTAGGATGGCTCTGATACCAACTTGTCAACACCCGGATTTTTAATCCCAGATGCCTGTTATGCCATACATCGCAATCCCAGGATTACCATTTTTGCAAGACATAACAGATTGGATATCACAGTACATCATCCATTACAAACCATACATAAGGTCTTACAACAAAATAAAGGATCTCATGATCCAGTCCTAATACAATCATAGCAGCGAAATAATGTAATAATAAAGGTAGCGTGGGCGAGGCTCCATCTTCATGGTCAAAGGCAATGCTGACGATGGGAGATGATCCTAGTTGTAGTAACCTCCCTACGGTCCATCCTCTTGATAGTCCGCTTCATAGTGTGGCAACGGGAATACCCAGTGACAAAGCCATGAGTACTCTTTAAGTACTCGCAAACTATCACTAACATGTAAAGTGGTTTTGAGTAGGAATACTAAGCTCTAGGTTGTTTTGCAAAAAGCCAGATTTACCTTAACTGAGTTCAGAAGTGAAGAAAGCTAGTTGAAAGTTTTATAACACCTAAGTGGGAACTTGAGTTTCATATCACAACCCTGTTGTGGTCAACTCAAAGTCATGATTCATTTCATAAGTTATTTTGAAAGCATCTGATGATGGAACAGTATGGTCGCTCCAACTATCCATAACCGCGGACGCGGCTATTCGAATAGTTTGACACTCTGCAGAGGTGGTACACTTTCACCACAATATTCGATACATCCGTCAGGAACAATCCTGAATTCACCATACTAAGTATGCGGATAATCAATCCTAACCTTTCAACTAAACGCCCTATTATAGGCACCTCTCCTATCAGTTTGGCCTCCCAACCATGACCATCTGTCACCTTGGGAACTGCACAGGTGGTCAATCTTCACAAGGTAGCCTCAGCTCAAACCTTGGCTGCAATGGAACCCATACTAAGGTATATAAACTTCCAGTCAAGCCCTACCCAAATTCGGGTACTGTGGTTGGACGGTAAAATTGGAATGGTATCGCATCCAGACAACCATCAGTTTTATAAAGGGCTAAGGCTCATGCCTCAACATTTTCATCATCCAAAATCATCTGGTGTTCAAGAACACATTAAAAACATTTCATTAGAATGACTCATTATTCTAAGGTTTTCATAATCATTTTCACCAAGTGTTCCAATCTAAAATGATCAAGTTTTAAGCTTAGCACTAGCCACTAAAGTTGGGGGTAAACACTAATGACGGATGGTAATCAAGTCTGACTTATCTAAGTTCAATCTCATGCCTCAGGATGACATCAAGATCTATGTAACTTAGGCCAAGTTTTATGCTCTTTATGCTACCTCTAAATCTTTCCAAAACTTACAAGTCACTAAGTAAACAAGCTTTGATAAATAAATAAAATAATTAAGCTTGCAAGTAAAACTGGGATTTGGTATCATCAAGTGGTATCACTAAGGCATGCCTAATACATTGCATAGGTTATTTAGCTTTCACAGTTGCAAGTGTTATCTTGCTAGGATATCTTGCCTTGAGTAGTGCAGTGATTGAAGTTCTCCTCTGCTTCTTCCTCGTAGTAATATCCTTCCTCTTCGTATCCTTGGTCGGTACTAGCGTCTATAAATAAATATGAAGTACACAATCACCAAACAATTCTTAACTCCTTCTATTTAGCTCATAAAGGTTCACACTACATGATCTAGCATCATCATTATCATCTCAAGAATTAAGGCAAAGGTTCTATTTATTTTGTTTTAGAAAAGTAATTTCTACTCATTGAAAAACTACTTAAGATTTAATATTCTCCAACTAAAACATGGGATCATGTTGACGCATGTCGTCACCAAATATTTCAGTACTTGGGAATGTGATTTAAAGTGGTGTCACAATTCAATAAGGTTTAATACTTTTATTTTAATTAATTAAAGTGACTAGAAATGCCCAGGGGCATTCTTTTATTACTTGTCCATTATTTCTGCAAGTAAACCTAGATATTATTATATATTCAGAAAGGTCTTATCAAATGTGATTTTTGAGAGTTGGAATCAACTCAAAAGCTATTCTGGTTGAATTTTGAAAAATGTTTGACTACAGAAAAGCTTTTGCCTTGTTATTTTTACTATAGGTGATCTATGTTTCCAAATGATTTGAATCTAACGGTCTTGGATTAGGAATTCCAATACCTTTCTAAAAAAATTGGTTTCATGCAATTTGGTTCAGTGAAACTCTCTGGATTGAATTTTGAATCAACAGGCAATGCTAGTGTTTGAAACTAAATTGAAAAACCTAAGTTTGAATTACTGGGTCGCGCAGGAATGCTAACTGGGCCGGCCCATTACACACAGTGCGTGCGGGCAGGTTAAGTGATTGTCCCCACCAGTCAGCGAGACAGGGGGTGCGAAGGGGTTTGGGGTGATGAGGGCCATAGGATTAGAAGCTAGATCTACGGCTGAGGTTCATCGACCATGTCTAAACAGAACGCGACGAGGTAGAACCCTAGCGCGAACAGTGGGGGCTCACCGGGGCTCCGACGATGGTCGAAAATGGGGGTGAACGACGAATTCAATGATAGTGATCCTCCTGGTACCGGTGGATCCTCCTGGGGCGGCTCCAATCAACGGCTCCCTTCTCCTCCAGTAGCGGCAAGATCCGGCGAAATTCCGGCCACCTGGTGCTCGCCTTGCTCCGGGGATGACGTGGGGTGGTTCTTAGAGAGAGGGGAGTGAGATGGTGTGCTGAATTCAAACAGGGGAGGCCTCTATTTATAGTGCGACAAGGGGACCGAAGGGTGCGGGTGGTGCTTGTCGTGGACGTCTGCACAGCGAGCTAACAGCATGGCTGGGGGTAGGGGACGATGCTCTGCCTCCTCGCGAAGCTCAACGGCATGGTGGCGAGGCGTGCGGCGGTGTGATGCGGTCGGAACACTGCGATGCTCTGGGTAGGTCCGACGGAGGTTTTAATGGCGCACCGCGTCTACTGTCCATGCAGCGGCGAACGGGCATGTCTGGGCGGTTCCCTGGGCGGTGGTGATCACGCACGCGAGCGGCGAATGTGGGGAGCGGTTTGTGCGAGCGTTTCGAGCGCGGCGCTCTGCCGCGCTCTCGGCATGGTCGCAGAGAGGTTGGGTGTGCTTGTTCTGGCTGGTCTAGTGGCTGGCAGGGCTTGGGCGCTGGATAGGGGGTGGCGGTGGACAGTGGCTTGCCTGCTAGACAAGTTTGGCGAGGCTAGTGAGGTTTCTAGCTTGCTGTCGACATTGGGGTGGCAAATGGGGCTCGGCCATGGTCACCATTGATGGCACTGCCAAGTTTACAGTGAGCTAGGGCTGGTTAAACAATTTAGATGATCTACGGAAAGTGTGATGTGAGCTAGAGGGGGAACAAGGTAGGCACAAACACTGCTCACTATAGTGTTTGATGTTTGTTTGATTTGTGTTCAGAAGGTGTTTGATGAAATGGCCACAAGAGATTTTAATTTTAATTTTTGAATGAAACTTGGTGGGTGTACTAGTCACATACTAGGTAGTCTATGGTTGCTTGTATTTGTCAAGGGGCACTGGTTTGGTTGGGTTTTGAAAAATGGTTATCTTCACATATGATATAGATTCAATTTTGAATTGTTATTTGAATCAAGTTGCCAAATGTTTTGGTGGGTTTGCAAGGTGGGCTTGGGTTCACTTTCACTTGGTCTAGCAAGGGGTGAAAAGAAATGGATTTGTTTCTGTTTGAAATATTGGACTAGAAACAATCAAAGTGGTCTAGTAAGCAAGATTGGTAAAAATGACCATTTGCTTATTTTGTTTGTTTTTGAATTCCTCTTAATTTTGTTCTGCTTGGAAATGATTTAGATGATGATGTTTTCATCTTTAAACCGTTCCTTCTCAGTCATAACAATCACACAATTCCATTCATGCATTAATACATTCATCACATACACACATGCATTCATATGATTTTAATAAACAAAAGTTTTTGTTAACCCTAATTTTGATGATTGGAATTTGATAACCTTGATCAATATTTTTGGGATGTTACCGGCCAAGATAGCCCTCTGAGGCGGAGATGAAGCAAGACTAGGAGCCAATAGCGTTGGCAGGAAGATGTTGTGTTTGCAAGTGGAAAGTCGAGAGAAACGATTTGAAGAATTCGCTAGCAGAAAGGCCAAAACGGCGCTCAAAGTGGGAAAGAAAAACGACGCGTTCATCAGGCTCGGGTTTAGGAGAAATCTCACCA
This sequence comes from Avena sativa, assembly GCA_916181665.1. Taxonomy (NCBI): domain Eukaryota; kingdom Viridiplantae; phylum Streptophyta; class Magnoliopsida; order Poales; family Poaceae; genus Avena; species Avena sativa. The sequence goes on from OV702284.1 coordinate 88,464,255, forward strand.
CCAGGATGGCGACACCCAACACCCAAGGGATGCGTCTGGTAGAGCAGAGCCACTCAATATCCTCGATGGAGACCTCTAGGCCCTCCCAAGCACCGTGTTCGCCGGCGGTCTCGTGATCCTCCACCTCCTCACCGGCATCGCGGACGTCCATATGCTCCAGATCTTCGAGCGCTTCCTCTGGCGGAAGCATCCTAGACTGACAAGGCCCCATCGATGAATCTAGGGAAAAATAGGGAAGAGAGAAGAGCCTCTCCAGAGCAAGCAATGCGGGCAAGGAGGAAACTTTGGGGAAAGATGGAGATTGGAACTACCAAAGACTGGTGCAAGGAAGATGAAAGGAGATGGGGGAAATTGAAGTGGCGGGGCGGTTTTTCCCCCACACCGCTACTTCAGGGCAAGGTAAAACCCCAATCGTGGGATCAAGTTGTGCCGTGTGTCTAGATGTGGTCGTGTGCGGGAGTAGCCGACACGTAGTACCACGCCACGTGTGCATGATACACGTTCCAGACCACACCGCATCAGTCAACAAAAGGCCCGAGGCGCTGCACGATATGACTACCACAGTGATGGGTATAACTGCGTCGCAGTCACTATGCTCTCAGGATTTGAGAAGGTTTTGGGGCAAACCGTAATAATTATACGCCGCATTGAAATCAACAATATTTAAGTCCAAATTGACTCGACTAAGTCTAGAATGACTCGGTTAAATCTAAAATGACTCGGATAGGTCAAGAATGACTCAGCAGAGTTTAGAAAGACTCAACAAAGACTGAGTAGAGCAGATACTCGGCGAAGATTGAGATCGAGCCAAATAAGCAATTCCGTAGGAAAAATATCGGATAAGAAATCAAGTTCCAAATTCACTAAAGGAACCTGGAGACGCCTAACTGCCAAACCTGTTAGACCTCACCAGCTTCGGAGACTAATGTCGGGGGGATAACCCCTGATAGGGTCATAAGGGGTGAAACTCTTTGCATTACCAGCCTAGCTTGGGCCGAGTCTGGTTGACACGGGCCGAGTAACAATGGTTGGGTCATTTTGCCAGTGCGGGGCCCACATAAGAATTAAGTTAGCTCGTAAAGGACAACAATTTACAATTTACAGGTACCTTCAAAACAATTTTACAATTTATAGGTAATGACAAGCCGAGTCTCAAAAGGGGAGGCCGAGTGAAGGAAGGCCCATGGCTCCTTTCCAAGTAAGATCCGGGAAGGACCATGGTAAAGCAGAGTCAAAAGAGAAAGGCATCGCCGGGTGACAACTAAAGGAGCCGGGTGACGCCCAAAGCACCAAGTGACACATAAAGCGAAGAGTGACGCCAGAGGAGCTGGCGTCTACGTACAAGAAGACTGTTGGCTACGTACCTTTGCTGACTCGGTCAAGGGCCTAGGGCTGGCCCATTGACCCGGCCCGTAAGGTAATGACAAAGACTAAACAGTAAATCCTAGGACCCAAACTATAACCTAGCTATTCTTGTTGCCTATATAAGGAGGGGCATAACTAGGGTTAAAGATATGCTCAACTAGTTCCCCAAGGCTGGCAATCTTCCTTCTTGCTTGTAGCTTATAGGCAAACAACTCAAGGAGCACTTGTAAGTTAGAAGGTGGAATAAAATCACAAGTCCTTGGTGGTTCTAGCGTGTTCTTCGTGTGCGGCTTCACCGCGCACACCCTCCACGGATTCCTCAAGCGTCCATCAGGCCCCAACTGAAGCCTACCCATGGCATCTGCCGTGACACCACCACAACAATTTGTTCTATGTTATTGCTAACACCTTGCAGGCACGAAATGAGTTTACAAGACTCAATGAGGAGGACGTCTTAGTCCTCGCAAAAACTGCTTTCAACAACAACTTGTCACTCAACCTGGGCGCAATTCTTGTGCGCTACTTGGAGAACCAATCCTCCCAAAGCCAAGGACCAATCACAGGTGGAGGCGTCATCACCGTGCTTGCCATTGCCCTAGGCATCGACTTAGGTGAGTTGCAACCATTGCTAGGTGAGCAATGTGTTGCTTTCTCTACTTTAAAAGCTTATGGAATGATCACTAGGAGAGATGGAGGTTATTACTTGCATATTGAAGGAGCTGGGAGTCTCTACCCCGCTCCTTTGCCTAATGGTATTTTCTCTATCGAGGAAGGACGTTTTCTATATGATGTGTAGGTTGAACAACACCAACCCGAGGAGGATATTCCGGATTAGGATGAGGACCAAGAAGAGGAGCAAGAAATTCCTGATCAAGAGGAGAAACCACCAAAATGGTTCACTACATATCAAGATGTCCAAGAACATGGAGGAACTATGGAGGGGATGCATAATCTCTCCCTCGACCTCCGAGAAACCACTAGTAACTTATCAACTCAATTTGCAAACTAGAGTTACAACTTTTTCCTGCCACCACAATGATTTGAAGGGCTTGGAAAAGCCTAAGCTTGGGGAAGTTTCATCATTATCTTTATTTGGCATTCATATGATTTATTCTATTTCGGGGTTATGATTTTTATTTGAGTTTATAAGAACTCGTGTTGGTTTCCCCAACACTTTATCTTTAGTTATTTTATTTGTTTTGGAGATTTTCAAGCCGAGCTTTGCCGCAAATTTTCTATTCTTTAATTCCCTCTCTCAAAAACAACAAAAAGATTTTTACATTTATCTTTATTTTCCCTTTTTCTTTTATATTCTCCTTGTGATTTTCACATATTTGCAGGAGAGTGATTGACTTCGAGTTTCCAAGAAACAAATCAAAAGGGAAGAGAGAAGTGGAACCAATCATGAGAGGTATGCCATATGACTCCCCACTTCTGAAATTTGAGAAACCCATTCTAGTTAGTAGTAAATGTAAGATATTATATTGGTGGAGTGAGTCTTTATATTGGAGTAAAATTTTGTTTGCATGGGTATTTAGTTGAGTACGTTTTGTTCCAGCTCTTGTAGTTAACCAAGTCTTGCCTAAAATTTGCTAAACAGTTGTAATAAGAAAAAGTCTCACAATTGAAAGCTTGGGTGTTGTGGCATCCCGCAAAACCACTACTATAAAATCGCGTTGTTTTTGTGCATTGCATCATCATGACCGCATGCTCATGTCATCATGCCGCATTGCAATTGAGCATCGTCATGTCATCTTGCATTTGTTTGCATAAAACTATTTTTCGAAAAAACCTGGTTTTGTTTTCTAAACACCCCATCTTTATTTCAAATTAAAACCGGGTCTCCGGAGTATTTCGTTTTGTCTACCCACGGTTTGCAAAAGCCCTGTTTTAAATAAATAAAATATTTAATTATTTTTAGGGGGCAGCCGAACCGGGCCGATCCGACCCAATTGGCCACCCCCAGTACAAAATCAGCCTACCCAAACTCCTTTTCTACCCCAAACCTAGTCTACCCAACCCCCTCCACCTCACCCCGACCAACCATAGCTTGCCACATCATCTTTCCCTCCACCTCATCACACCCACAGCCACCTCACCAATCCCTGCTCCACCCCTCTCCCTTACACCCCGGTCCCACCCCGCAGCCCCCTCTCCCTCTCTCCTCCTGGCCCCACCCGGCCCCACCACCTCTTCTCCTCTCTCCCCCGACCCCGCGTCCCCTCCCCCGCTCGAGCCTTCCCACCTACCACCTCGCCGGCTCCCCTCCCCATCCTCTCTCTCTCCGTCGCCGGCCGCTTCTCCCTCCGCCTCCGGCCATTGCCCGGCCCTCCCCCCGTCTCTCCAAGCTTCACCGAGCGCCGCCGGGAGGCCCCTCTCCCCTTTCTCGTCGCTCGCGCCTCGCGTCCCCCTCGTCTAGCCCCTGCTCGCCCCGTTCACAACCCGTCCTCTCCTCTTGCCGGCCGCCGCCAGGGCCGCCGCCTCTCCCCAACCCCCCCGAGGTCGCCGACCGTCGCAGACCCCCGCCTCGCCGCTTCCTCCCCGAGCTCCCCCTGGCGCCGCGCCTCCATCTCGTCGGTCCCGAGCTACGCCGCTGCCCTTCCCCTCTATGGGCTCGCCTCCCCGGTGCCGCTCTGAGCACGAGGGCTCTGCCTCGCCACCATCCCCCCCTCTGCTTGTTTTCGGCCTCAAGTCACCGCTGATGCCGCCGGCCTGCGCGACCCCCTCCTGCGTCGGCCGCCTTGCATGCTTCTCTGTGTTGGTGCCCTGTTGGGGATTCAGTGCAGCAGGTTCCCAAGTGCCGCTTTGCAAGTTGCCCAATCGCGTCATTGGATTGTGACCTGATGACTAGGGGTGTGGATGTTGGAAGATTGGAGTTGTGATGGAGGTGACCGAGTAAAGATGGTGATGTGCCGACAAGGTGTGTTGACGGTGTGGTGCTACAACCAGGACCTCCTTTGACTCGAGTCGACGAGGTCGGCAAGTGACGTTGAGACCCGAAGAATCACCGACGAGGACCGTCCCTACACCAAGAGCTGCTTCCGAACACTTCGACCGAAGCCGAATCAAGATCTCCCCGGATGCGACAAGTTCTCCTTCCCGGATGCGATGCCCGAGAACCCGGTTGCCAAGGATGTTGACACGGATACGCCAAGTACGTCCTCAAGGACGCCAAGATCTTCATCCCGAACGACAAGACCGATGACATGGCCCGACGACCCGACAAGACCTTCGTGACAACAAGATCGGCACCGACCAGGGCGGATCCGATGTGCCCCCGACGCAAACTAGGTCCTTCTTCCCGGATGCGAAAAGATCTACTTCCGTTGTCCGAGACCTATCCCGTCGAACCCTGAACCCTGAGACCGAACCCTGAACCCTGTCGAACCCCGAACCCCCGGAACCAAGATCTTCCGAACCCAGATGTGTGAACCTTTTTCCTGAGCCCCTATTTTATTAAATGCTATATATAAAACTTATTGCATATAAAATTGTCATACTTGCATACATGTTGTGGGTTGGGGGCATTATGCCGATTCATCTCATAATTAAATAAGGAGTCTATATGCGGGATACCTTTGTCTTATTCCGGACTCCATTTAAATTGGTGTAGCGAACCGATGCCATGTTTCGCCCTGTTAACCCAACATTTAAATTGCGGGGGTTTCTAAGTAACTTGAACCGTGTAATTAATTGTTGGGACCCCGGTTCCGCTTAATATGATCTAATTGCATTGCACCTTTGCCATGTCATACATCATACCTGCATCATGCCCGATTTTCTACCGTAGTATTAAATAGTCCAACCGGTGTTTATTCTAGTGTTTTGGTTCTTCGCGGATAAGGCTGTTGAGTTGATGTGAGCTTCGCCCCGATCTTCGGATGAATCTTCGGCAATGTTTTCAGGCGAGCATCTCCCCCTTTCTACCTATCTTACTTTTATAGTATTTACTCCCTCCTGTTGATCTATTGCTATCTGTGTTGCGATTCTCTAGTTTTCGTGCCCGAGATATCCCTTGCAGCCTTATATTACCTTGGACACATCCTATTACCTGTTGTTTGGTAGATAGTTGGACCTGCGCGTCGTAGTCGCTTGCTCAAGTGCTGGTGCGTGTCGTCAAGTTCCACAGTTGTTGGAGTATTGCTGTGTGTTTATTGTTGGAGATGGTTAAGACTTTAATTACTGTTTAACAACTAAAATTGAAGTAGGTAAGCAGAGGCACAGGTGGGCAATAGATGTTATTTGGTTGTTAACCGTCCACTTGTGTCCCGTAGGACCCCGAGTACTTGATACCTGTTCCTTGAATATTCGCGCTATCCACATCCGGGAGGATTATGGGACCCCCCTGAGCCAGAGCTTGATTCATTCTTATTTCTTGGGGCCACAAACTAGTTTGAGGTTTTATTTACTATCCTGTACTTATGCCATGCTTTACTGCTTTATTACGATTGTGCGAGGAGCACCTGTACTGTATAGGGAAGCGGAGTGTTTTCGCGGTATCGACAAGCCCAGTTTTGGGTTCCCAGTCGTTTACAGCCATTGACGCAAACCTTGGGTCCGTCTCGGAGTCAGCTAACTTTGTTGCGGGTGTACTCAATGGGGTGGCCCCCTGAAATATTTCTGAATCCTGTGATTGCTTTGTCGTGAAAGCCTCGTTGGGTTTTGATTTGGTTTTTCCGAGGTTGATCGAGTGTGTGTTGCTATTTGTGCACCCCTGCAGGGTAAAACTTTCTGAAAGCCGTGTCCGCGGTTATGGACGACTTGGAGCACAGTATCTCGATCATAGACAACTATAACTAAAGTAGTGCTATAAATTTGACTTTATAATGACTAGTAATCAGCTTCACTATAATGGAATGGCTAAATAAAACTGCCAACAATTGCTTGTTTGGGTTGTCGCTTGCTACAATTGTATCTGACTAGTAAGTATTGCAACTATAACGGAATGGCTAATTAAAAGTACCAACAACTGCTGGGTTTTGGGTTATCTCATGCTAATTGTATCTGACTAGTAAGTGTTGCAACTACAACGGAATGGTTAACTAAAAGTGCCCACTGCTTATTCTATCAGGATGACTATCTATACCTGACTAGGAATTGCCGCAACGATAACTGAATAAATAAAACTGCCAACTGTGTGAGTTCCTCGGTCGACTTCCTCGGTTGGTATCGAGGGGGAATACCAGGGTGGGTATGTGTGGTGGTAGAATCAGGTTGGTTCCGAATAGGTCTTTCTTACCCCTCTCTGATAGCCGCTAGTTGCATCGAGTCTCTATAGGTTGTTTAGTGCATGCTGCGCTGCTGCTTCAGTCCACCATACCTATGTAGGCGAGGACCGCCGAATTCTAGCCTCGCCGTGTACTGGCCTCAGTACTGACTGCTCTCTCTTTTTCCTTTGCCTTTGTCGACACCCCTTTTGTTTAAGCAGGTTTTGAGATCGACGTCGTTGGCAGGGTTACCCTTCCGGCTTGGCCTGGGCAGGGTTATGGACGCCATTGGTTATTCTTCAGGGCTCTTAGCCCCATTTGCATCTTGTCCATAGTCGGACGCTCTATCATTTTCAAGGTGATTTGGATCTTTGTTCTGTATATCTGTATTCTTGACTCATGTAGTCGTGTTGTATATATTTGTTCTGTGGGTCCCATCGAGGACTGTTGTGTAATGTTATTACTTCGTTTTCCACCCGCACGCAAGTGCCTGGTGGGCACCTTTGAATCGTTTCTATGCGGGTTTGGCGGGTTTCGCTAAAACTTGCATAGGTCCGATTCTGAGGGTGTTACAAAGTGGTATCAGAGCTCAGCAGTTGCGATACCCCACAAGTCCAGCCTGTAGGATAACCTAGCTAACGGCCGAAGTAGAGTGTCAAAACTATTTTTGCAAAATCGGTTGGATAGCTCTGATTAGGTCTGATTTTACTCCTTACCCCTCTGCTGCTCTCCTCTCACCTCTGCGTGTTTTGAATCCGCTCTCTTCTCTCTCTTCGAGTCCAGGATTTCTCGTGGTTGGGTTCCATCGTACCTTCAGGGTTTCGCTTCCTCCTTTGGTAACAGTGTTGCTACATCTGGTCTTCATGCTATCCGAGGAACCCTTCGTCTGGTGGACTTCCCTTTGTTCCTTCTCGTGCCTTCCGGTGTTTTCCGACGCGACGACATCACCTACACCAGATCCGGTGTAGGGCATGCATCACTCCTTTGTTCCGACCCTCGTTTGTCGAGATCTTCAGTCTAATTCCGAGAGTTGGTTGCATAATCCGCCTATTCGTGTGCAGAGTAATGGTTTGGGTGCGCGATGGACTGATCACCATCCGACTACTCTTATCATTCGCTCTTGTACATCGAATCAGTGGATCCAGCAATTTTACTCCGTCCACGGAGGCTAGAGGTGGCTTTATTGGTTGATACCTCTGCCTTCGCCTTTGTTTCCCGGAGTGTTCCCTCGACGATCACGGACAACTACCTCTTGTTAGTGGTGTCGCGAGGATCTACACGATGCGAGAAGATTCAGATCACCGCCCTTCTTCCCGGTACCATGAGGCGGATCTCGAGGGCGAGATCCATTGTTAGTGGTGTCGAATTGTGGCATCCCGCAAAACCACTACTAGAAAATCGCGTTGTTTTTGTGCATTGCATCATCATGACCGCATGCTCATGTCATCATGCCGCATTGCAATTGAGCATCGTCATGTCATCTTGCATTTGTTTGCATAAAACTATTTTTCGAAAAAACCTGGTTTTGTTTTCTAAACACCCCATCTTTATTTCAAATTAAAACCGGGTCTCCGGAGTATTTCGTTTTGTCTACCCACGGTTTGCAAAAGCCCTGTTTTAAATAAATAAAATATTTAATTATTTTTAGGGGGCAGCCGAACCGGGCCGATCCGACCCAGTTGGCCACCCCCAGTACAAAATCAGCCTACCCAAACTCCTTTTTTACCCCAAATCTAGTCTACCCAACCCCCTCCACCTCACCCCGACCAACCATAGCTTGCCACATCATCTTTCCCTCCACCTCATCACACCCACAGCCACCTCACCAATCCCTGCTCCACCCCTCTCCCTTACACCCCGGTCCCACCCCGCAGCCCCCTCTCCCTCTCTCCTCCTGGCCCCACCCCGGCCCCACCACCTCTTCTCCTCTCTCCCCCGACCCCGCGTCCCCTCCCCCGCTCGAGCCTTCCCACCTACCACCTCGCCGGCTCCCCTCCCCATCCTCTCTCTCTCCGTCGCCGGCCGCTTCTCCCTCCGCCTCCGGCCACCGCCCGGCCCTCCCCCCGTCTCTCCAAGCTTCACCGAGCGCCGCCGGGAGGCCCCTCTCCCCTTCCTCGTCGCTCGCGCCTCGCGTCCCCCTCGTCTAGCCCCTGCTCGCCCCGTTCACAACCCGTCCTCTCCTCTTGCCGGCCGGCGCCAGGGCCACCGTCATCCCCGCCGCCGCCTCTCCCCAACCCCCTCGAGGTCGCCGACCGTCGCAGACCCCCGCCTCGCCGCTTCCTCCCCGAGCTCCCCCTGGCGCCGCGCCTCCATCTCGTCGGTCCCGAGCTACGCCGCCGCCCTTCCCCTCTATGGGCTCGCCTCCCCGGTGCCGCTGTGAGCACGAGGGCTCTGCCTCGCCACCATCCCCCCCCCTCTGCTTGTTTTCGGCCTCAAGTCACCACTGATGCCGCCGGCCTGCGCGACCCCCTCCTGCGTCGGCCGCCTTGCATGCTTCTCTGTGTTGGTGCCCTGTTGGGGATTCAGTGCAGCAGGTTCCCAAGTGCCGCTTTGCAAGTTGCCCAATCGCGTCATTGGCTTGTGACCTGATGACTAGGGGTGTGGATGTTGGAAGATTGGAGTTGTGATGGAGGGGACCGAGTAAAGATGGTGATGTGCCGACAAGGTGTGTTGACGGTGTGGTGCTACAACCAGGACCTCCTTTGACTCGAGTCGGCGAGGTCGGCAAGTGACGTTGAGACCCGAAGAATCACCGACGAGGACCGTCCCTACACCAAGAGCTGCTTCCGAACACTTCGACCGAAGCCGAATCAAGATCTCCCCGGATGCGACAAGTTCTCCTTCCCGGATGCGATGCCCGAGAACCCGGTTGCCAAGGACGTCGACACGGATACGCCAAGTATGTCCTCAAGGACGCCAAGATCTTCATCCCAAACGACAAGACCGATGACATGGCCCGACGACCCGACAAGACCTTCGTGACAACAAGATCGGCACCGACCAGGGCGGATCCGATGTGCCCCCGACGCAAACCAGGTCCTTCTTCCCGGATGCGAAAAGATCTACTTCCGTTGTCCGAGACCGATCCCGTCGAACCCTGAACCCTGAGACCGAACCCTGAACCCTGTCGAACCCCGAACCCCCGGAACCAAGATCTTCCGAACCCAGATGTGTGAACCTTTTTCCTGAGCCCCTATTTTATTAAATGCTATATATAAAACTTATTGCATATAAAATTGTCATACTTGCATACATGTTGTGGGTTGGGGGCATTATGCTGATTCATCTCATAATTAAATAAGGAGTCTATATGCGGGATACCTTTGTCTTATTCCGGACTCCATTTAAATTGGTGTAGCGAACCGATGCCATGTTTCGCCCTGTTAACCCAACATTTAAATTGCGGGGGTTTCTTAGTAACTTGAACCGTGTAATTAATTGTCGGGACCCCGGTTCCGCTTAATATGATCTAATTGCATTGCACCTTTGCCATGTCATACATCATACCTGCATCATGCCCGATTTTCTACCGTAGTATTAAATAGTCCAACCGGTGTTTATTCTAGTGTTTTGGTTCTTCGCGGATAAGGCCGTTGAGTTGATGTGAGCTTCGCCCCGATCTTCGGATGAATCTTCGGCAATGTTTTCAGGCGAGCATCTCCCCCTTTCTACCTATCTTACTTTTATAGTATTTACTCCCTCCTGTTGATCTATTGATATCTGTGTTGCGATGCTCTAGTTTTCGTGCCCGAGATATCCCTTGCAGCCTTATATTACCTTGGACACATCCTATTACCTGTTGTTTGGTAGATAGTTGGACCTGCGCGTCGTAGTCGCTTGCTCAAGTGCTGGTGCGTGTCGTCAAGTTCCACAGTTGTTGGAGTATTGCCGTGTGTTTATTGTTGGAGATGGTTAAGACTTTAATTACTGTTTAACAACTAAAATTGAAGTAGGTAAGCAGAGGCACAGGTGGGCAATAGATGTTATTTGGTTGTTAACCGTCCACTTGTGTCCCGTAGGACCCCGAGTACTTGATACCTGTTCCTTGAATATTCGCGCTATCCACATCCGGGAGGATTATGGGACCTCCCTGAGCCAGAGCTTGATTCATTCTTATTTCTTGGGGCCACAAACTAGTTTGAGGTTTTATTTACTATCCTGTACTTATGCCATGCTTTACTGCTTTATTACGATTGTGCGAGGAGCACCTGTACTGTTTAGGGAAGTGGAGTGTTTTCGCGGTATCGACAAGCCCAGTTTTGGGTTCCCAGTCGTTTACAGCCATTGACGCAAACCTTGGGTCCGTCTCGGAGTCAGCTAACTTTGTTGCGGGTGTACTCAATGGGGTGGCCCCCTGAAATATTTTTGAATCCTGTGATTGCTTTGTCGTGAAAGCCTCGTTGGGTTTTGATTTGGTTTTTCCGAGGTTGATCGAGTGTGTGTTGCTATTTGTGCACCCCTGCAGGGTAAAACTTTCTGAAAGCCGTGTCCGCGGTTATGGACGACTTGGAGCACAGTATCTCGATCATAGACAACTATAACTAAAGTAGTGCTATAAATTTGACTTTATAATGACTAGTATTCAGCTTCACTATAATGGAATGGATAAATAAAACTGCCAACAATTGCTTGTTTGGGTTGTCGCTTGCTACAATTGTATCTGACTAGTAAGTATTGCAACTATAACGGAATGGCTAATTAAAAGTACCAACAACTGCTGGGTTTTGGGTTATCTCATGCTAATTGTATCTGACTAGTAAGTGTTGCAACTACAACGGAATGGTTAACTAAAAGTGCCCACTGCTTATTCTATCAGGATGACTATCTATACCTGACTAGGAATTGCCGCAACGATAACTGAATAAATAAAACTGCCAACTGTGTGAGTTCCTTGGTCGACTTCCTCGGTTGGTATCGAGGGGGAATACCAGGGTGGGTATGTGTGGTGGTAGAATCAGGTTGGTTCCGAATAGGTCTTTCCTACCCCTCTCTGATAGCCGCTAGTTGCATCGAGTCTCTATAGGTTGTTTAGTGCATGCTGCGCTGCCGCTTCAGTCCACCATACCTATGTAGGCGAGGACCGCCGAATTCTAGCCTCGCCGTGTACTGGCCTCAGTACTGACCGCTCTCTCTTTTTTCCTTTGCCTTTGTCGGCACCCCTTTTGTTTAAGCAGGTTTTGAGATCGACGTCGTTAGCAGGGTTACCCTTCCGGCTTGGCCTGGGCAGGGTTATGGACGCCATTGGTTATTCTTCAGGGCTCTTAGCCCCATTTGCATCTTGTCCGTAGTCGGACGCTCTATCATTTTCAAGGTGATTTGGATCTTTGTTCTGTATATCTGTATTCTTGACTCATGTAGTCGTGTTGTATATATTTGTTCTGTGGGTCCCATCGAGGACTGTTGTGTAATGTTATTACTTTGTTTTCCACCCGCACGCAAGTGCCTGGTGGGCACCTTTGAATCGTTTCTATGCGGGTTTGGCGGGTTTCGCTAAAACTTGCATAGGTCCGATTCTGAGGGTGTTACAGGTGTTGAAGTGTCTAGTCTTGAAAGCTTATTCCTAGAGACACTCAACACCGCCAAAAATAATGGTTGACTTGATAGCTCTCTTTGAAAGGAATTGTTCAATTGAATTAATGTTTAGAGGTTTTTGTGAGCATGCAAAAGCTTAACTTGTGAATCATAAGAATGACATAGCTTTATGCGTGTCAAACTTCATGGGATTCTAACAACTCCGCTAGCCTACGAACGATCTTCATGGAGGAAACTCCTAGATTTTGGCTATGAGTTGATTAAACATATGTAGCAGCAATACTATAATGGGTAAGATTCTTGGCATTCTCGTGTAGTTGTGTTCATGATGGAATCACTACTTTGGCTGATTTGAGTAATCATTATGCAAAAGGAACAAAAACCTTGGTAATTCCACGAGTTTCCATCACAGCCCGATAAACTAATTAAAAATTTTGGGATGCTCTCAATTACTTAAGAACTGAAATTCTTGAAGGACAATGAATAGAAAAGTAGTGCTTGAAAAGTCTTGGCTTATTGATGTGGGAGAATTGAGATACTTTAGTGTATATGCTTTTCATGACAAACTCTCACACTCTAAATTTTACATGATTATACTTTATTGTTCAAAGGCAAGCTTATGAGTTGATTACATGACATGGAATAAAGTTTACTCATTTGAATCATCCATGCTAACAATAATCTTGCTGCGCTATAAGGATACATTAAAACATGTATGATATGCTTGCCATTAATCTATCTATGATGAAGTTTTTCAGATTAATAAAGGGGAGGAAACATGAGACTACCAATCATGAGTAAGATCATTGCCTCGTTATTTTAGTTTAAGTACTGAGTTCCTTTTTTATTCTAGTTTTCTTACTCGAGGACGATCAAGTTTAAGCTTTGGGAGGTTGATGGCTATGAAATATAGCCACCCACGTCCAAATTTAAACTAGATATTATTCATATTTTTTATGAAATATCTCTCTAAATCTTGCCATTAATGCCTAATGATCAAAGGGGTATGCAATCATGTCTTTCTATTTTTCCCTACATAGATAATGACGTTTGATGATGGGAATCACAATATTAAAGTCAAAGATACGAGATTTTCAATAACCCAAATAAACCAAGAGTCGTGAAGTGGAGGAACAAGCTTTAACGACCAACTATACGGCGGGAATAAAATTTTGGCCGTATAGTTGCCACCAACACCGCTAGGTCAAACAGAACAACTTTCATGAAGGTACCCCTATATAAAGAGGCCTCGGGCGACGAGAAAACCCTCTCGCTTCGCCCCCGATGAGACCCAGTCATCTGAAACCACAACACCAGAGGGATAGATCTAGATCTAATATCCAAACCCTTCTCCACCACCATAGCCATATTCCACCACTTGTAATAGTAGATCTCATCTCCAATTGGCGACATTGTAAGACAATTACTATCATTCTCATGATTTCCATTACAATGTTTATGTTTGTTGATTTCATCTCTATGTGTGAGTAATTCTCCTTGGGCTAAGGGCTTCGGCCTAGCCATGTAGCTTTGTGCATGTTATTTATCATAGATGGGATCATGTATTAGTTTGTATGACATGATGATTATTGCACCCTCTCTTGCCTCAATCTAAGGACTTGTTAGGTACCCAAGACCCCAAGGATTGATCCAGGTATAGGGAGTGTGAGTAACGACTAATCTGCAGGATGGGAACCTGGTGAAAGAAAGGGTAGTACGACTGGATGTGAGGGATTTACTTGGGATTAACGGTGACATCACTATGCATATCATTAGTTCTCTTTCTTATATGGATGATACTAGTAGGTTATTGCTATAAGTGGTTGCGGAGGCAATAGAAATTATGGATGCACTGCCCACATATAATTATCTTGCTCTAACAATTACATGCATACTTTATTATTATCTTTTATTCCCATCAGATGTTTTGCACAGCTACAGGTGAAACCGAAAGCCCCAGGCCCTCTCTCTCCATCATAGACAACAACAAAAGATCGCAAACTCTTGGTCCGGTAAAACACAAAAAGAATTCTAAAACTCCCAAGGTTCGTTAAATTAACTTTACTGCGCTTTCTTCTTCCCGAGGATTCTATAACCTAGGTCTACTAGGGAAAAAGAGCTATACTACATCCATAATCCGGATCAAAGGTATCACCTTTCTTCTTGTGCGTTTGATATCCATCTCCAAAGCACGAACATGACCTCCATCATCAGTAGCGTGGCGTCAAGGTCAATGGCGCCACTTCATAGTTGACCATCACCAACAACTATTATAACTACTTGGAATAAAGCTATTACATGATGAATATACACGCATGTCTAAACGAATTTAAAGACAACCATCAGGCTCCTGTCGATTGCCAACTTACAGTAAGGATCAATGCATACATCAAATATAATCAAAATCACATCATGGCCATATCACATTGTAGGGGTTCGTAGCATGGAAAACAAAAAAACTCTACTGCATGAACACACACAAGACAAGATAGATCTACTAGATTGTAGCAACGAGTCAATAGAGTACTCACCCTCAAAGATTCCAAAGTGGTTAATGAGAGCAGATTCTCGTGGGTGATGTAGTCGTTCATTTGCCGATCTCAAGATTGCGTAGACTATTCTTCCGGCGCCGTGTTTAGGCAGCGCTCCCGCAGTCGGTCATACATACGGTACTCGATGAAGACCTTCCTCTCCCTTGTTCCAGCAGGCAGCGGAGGTTGTAACTCTCTCCTCATTATTCTGGCAGCATGACGACGTGGTGTCAGATATTAGAGGGGAGATCCCGCAGGGTTTCGCCTTAAGATAGAGCAGGTAGGTGGAGTAGAGGGGTTCCCCAGAGACTAGGTTTTAGAGGTCGAAGAGGAGGAGGTGGGGCCGGAGGCGGCTAGGGCGGCGGCGGCTAGGGGGATAGGGTTTTTGGTGTAGGTCTTGGGGCAGCCCTCTCCCCTCTATTTATGAGAGGGAGGGGAAGCTAGGGGAGGGGAGGCCGTATCCTCCCCCAACTACCTCTCCTTGGCATGCGCGGTGGAGGGAGAGGAGGTTTCTTCTCCTCTCTCCACTAGGAACCATTGTCCTAGTTTGACTATTCAAACTTGCCATTTGACTTTCAATTTTGGAGTTTGATTTCTTTCTTTTAAACGCCCAGCGACCTAGGACATGATGCAATCATTACACTTTGTCATGACACATTCATGTACCCTTCCCCTTCTGGTTCGGTGAACCTTCTAGACCCTTCTAGATCATTCCGGTGAAAACACCGAAATCATTCCCGAACTCCGGAATTGGACTTTCCTTATATGAATCTTATTCTCCGGACCATTCTGGATCTCCTCGTGATATCCCGGATCCCATCCGAGACTCCAAACAACATTCAGTATTCTTACTCACATTCCATATCTACTAAACAACATCGAATCCTTAAGTGTGTCTCCCTACGGTTCGTGAATTATGCAGACATGACCGAGACTCTTCTCCGATCAATAACCAATAGAGGAATCTGGAAATTCATATGGCTCCCACATATTTCTATGGTTACTTCGTGATCGAATGAACCATTTACATACAATACCAATTTCCTTTTGTCTTGCGATATTTTACTTATCCAAGATCTGATCGTCGGTATCTCTGCATACCTAGTTCAACCTCGTTACCGATAAGTACTCTTTACCCTTTCCTGTGATATGTGATCCCTTGTGAGCTAGTCACATCCTTGCAAGCTAATTGGATGACATGCCACCGAGAGGGCCCAGAGTATATCTATCTGTCATATGGATGGACAAATCCCACTCTTGATCCATGTGCCTCAACACATACTTTCTGAACTCTCAATGCCACCTTTATAACCACTCAGTTATGAAGTGGTGTTTGATGTCATCAAAGCATCCATCCGGTGATGGTGATTAGTATGATCTCATGGTCAAAGGAATTAGGTTACTATGTATCTGAAAGCTTATAGCAAACAAACTATTGAAATGACTTGATCTTTATGCTATGCTTATCTATAGGAGTATGTCCATCACACCATTCTCCTAATGATATGATCTTGTTTTTAATAACATATCAATGTTCATGATTAGGAAACCATGATCATCTATCAACCAACAAGCTAGTATTATAAAGAGGCTTTACTAGGGACTCTAACAAGTTCACAAATCATACAAGTAATAATGTTTCTAATTAATACAATTATAGCATCAATGTAAACATTTATCATAAACACAAATATATAATAATAACTACTTTTATTATTGCCTCTAGGGCATATATCCAACAGTCTCCCACTTGCACTAGAGTTAACTAATCTAGATTACATGGTAATATACCGAACACCCATGGCGGTTTGGTGTTGGTCATGTTTTACCCTCGGGAGAGGTTTAGTCAACGGATCCGCCACATTCAGATTTGTGTGTACTTTGCAAATCTTTATGTCACCGTCTTGGACAAGCTCTTGAATAGCCTGAAAACATATCTTGATATGCTTCAGCTTCTGGTGTGATCTTGGCTCCTGCGCATTGGCTATGGCGCTCATGTTATCACAACATATAGACATTGGGTCCAATGCACTAGAAACCACACCGAGATCCGTAATGAACTCCTTCATCCATATCGCCTCCTGTGAAGCCTCCGAAGCAGCTATGTATTGATGGCGCTGTGTCAGCGTGGAGCGCTTCGTCGGGAAACCCCAAGAGCAAGGTATGATGCAGCACAGTAGCAAGTCTTCCCTCAGTAAGAAAATGAGGTTATCGAACCAGTAGGAGGAAGGAAACATCTAAAAGGTGTTGCAAGCAATGTGGAAACCTACAAAACACAAACTCAAGACTTTGCCCCAACTAACAGTGAGGTTTTCAATCTCACCGGTTGCTATAACAAAGGATTAGGTGTATGGTGTGGAAGGTTATGATGGTTTCCAGCAAGTAAATAGTAACAGTGGAAGATGTATCAATGGTAAAGATTGGACCAGGGTC
This sequence comes from Avena sativa, assembly GCA_916181665.1. Classification (NCBI taxonomy): domain Eukaryota; kingdom Viridiplantae; phylum Streptophyta; class Magnoliopsida; order Poales; family Poaceae; genus Avena; species Avena sativa. Next base: position 88,481,323 of record OV702284.1, read on the forward strand.
CATAGTTCACTAGAGGTGTTCTCCTTAGATAAACAAACATGGCATGCTGGGTAAACAAATTACAACAGGGCAATTGACAGGACTGAGCAAGGCATAACAATGCAATACTAGACATAAAGATCCAATGAGATTCGATTGGGCAATACAACAAGATACATAGACCGCCATCCAACTGCATCTATGACTAGAAGTCCACCTTTGGGTTATCATCCGAACCCCCTCCGGTATTAAGTTGCAAGCAACAGACAACTGCTTTAAGCAAAGTGTGTAAGGTAAATAATCCACTTGTTCCATGAACAAGAGACTGTTGTTTTCTCCCTAGTGGCAACAACACATCTACAACCTTAGAGATTTCTGTCACTTCCCTTTATTAAATAGAGGCATGAACCCACTATCTAGCATAAATACCCCCCCTCTTGGAGTCATTAGCAACTACTTGGCCAAGGTAGCTACTAACAACGGAGAGCATGCAAGATCACAAAGAACATAGACATGATAGAATCAATAAGACAAAACCATTAATCAATCTGACATAGTAATCTCAATATCCATCAGATCCCCGCAAACACAGCATGCATGATTACAAATAGATGAGATCTTGATCATGAACGGAGATCACAAGATCTAGACATGAAATCACAAGGAGGATATACAACCATATAGCTACTACATGGACCCGTAGTCCAAGGTGGAACTACTCACGCTTCATACCGGAGGCTGGCATGATGAAGAAGAATTCCTCCAGGATGATCTCCCCTCCAACAGGGTGACGGGAAGAGCTTCTGATCCCCTTCCCCCCGATCTAGGAACGATGGTGGCAGCGGATACAGATGGTTTCGTGGAATATTGATCGGTTTCTTAGGGTTTAGGCATCGGGGGCTTCTTATAGGCGAAGAGGTGAGGCTGGGAGGCGGCCAGGGGGGCCACACCCTACCCAGCCGCGGTCTAGGGTGGGCCCACGCCTAGGGTTGTGGCCGCCCTGTGGCGCCCCTCCGTCTCTCCTCTGGACTACGTGTTCTCCTCGGTGAAATATTGACTTTGGCTTTTGTCCCGTCCAATTCCGAGAATATTTCCTTACTAGCTTTTCTGGAACGAAAAGCAGCAGAAAATAGGCAACTGGCACTGTGGCAACTTTTCAATAGGTTAGTACTAGAAAACATATGAAAAGCACCTCAAAGTGTGGACAAAGCAAAGCAAAGTAGATACTAAACAAGCATGGAGCATCAAAAATTATAGATACGTTTTCGACGTATCATATACAACGGGAGAAAGCAAGATTTGCTCATGCGGAAACTAAGGTTACATCTTGACGATCCTAGCATGTACAGACATGGTCTCAGAACACGGATCACCGAAAACATCTTCATCAAAATAGGTTGCTTGTAGGTGACTTGATACCATCTTCATCAGGCATGGTCTCTTATGAGGATTAGGTTGCTTGTAGGTGACTTGATACCATCTTGACGAGCCTAGCATGTACAGACATGGTCTCAATCCTTAGTGGTTTCCAATCCTATGGTCACAATCCTACAGGCAACACAGTGCTCTGATACCATCTGTAAGATCCCTCCTTTATAAAGGAAAAGGATCCATGTGATTGCAATGCTAGTCCCTGGATCATTGCTAGCATCCATAGTTTAAGATGAAGTACACAGAAACAAAGGTCATTTATTACATCCATTCCAGAGATAAACATAGTCTTTACAACTCAAAGGCCACAGGCCTAATACAAGAGTTTGAATAAGTAAATAAATATAAGTCTTCATCTTCATGTGCCATAGGCAAACATGTTGAGTGTAGACTCATGACACCTAATCCTCATCAGAGTAACCTGCAACATCACAAGTTACAGCCACAGTGGGTCAATACTTTGGAATAGTATTGGCAAGTGATACCTTAGTAAAATTTAGGTGGACTATATTACTATATGCAATTTGGCTAAGTGTAGCTTGGCTTGCTTTGCTCAAAATAGGTTTTTCCTATCAGTTGAAATCACTAAGTTTTTCTTTGTCAAAACTTTTCCCAAGGAACCACCAATAGACATTGAGGTCCTTCACCCTTGTTCACCCACAAATTTTTACCTAGAAATTGGGATGAGGAGATTCTTGATAGCTTCCATGCCTTGATGCTCAAGTTGTCCATTGCCATGGACTTGGCTAAGTACTTAGATTTTTCCATCTGCAGAGGTTGTGCACTTTCCCCACCATACTTGGTTTCACCAAGACAGGACCTTTGAGAAGCCTTCCCCTAGACCAAATGGACGCGTTCCAACCTATCATTCCCACTACCGCCAACTGTCCAGGCAGAGCCCATATTGCCAAGTGGCTGCACTAGAAGCTTCTTAACACTTGGCCTCTAAAATCTCTTTTTTCCTGGGTGGCTTACCACAAGTGAGATACACAAGGTAAACCAAGTCATGGGCCTTGTGTAACCACTCAACCAAAACCACCATTCAAGTCCCTTTCCACCCAGGTGATTCATTAACTTAGTTGTTTTATTAGGCAAAACATAAGTCCAAAGACTTAGAAATATTTTTATCATAGCATGTATATTTTCACCAACCCTTGTTTGCTACTAGCTAGGCTAAGCATGGCATAGATAGTAACTTAACTTAGAAATTTCCTAGCAATTCTACAACTACTTAGGATTTCCCAACATGGCATATAGGCAAAATAATAACATGCAAGACTTAGCAAAATACTTCTAATGCTTAGTATAAAATATAGGGATAGTATTATTCATGAAGTACCACTTGCCTTGGTAGTTGGGAGAGTAGCACTCTTCACAATCACAATCACTAGCACCAAAATCTACACAAAGAATGGTAGCAACAAATTACACACAAAACATATACAAACAAACAAAAATACATGCATGCATGCAAAATGCTAAGTGATGATTTTTAAAACTCAACCAAGCAAGTGCATAGTACTGATTCTTAAACAAGTCAAAAACTTGTCAAACCAAATTTATTTGACACTAAAAACAATTCCTAAACAATTCATATAATCAAATAAGCCCTACACATGTTTCTGCAAATAAAACCTTTTTAACAGAAGCAAAACTTTAAACACATTGCATATTTAGAAAGGGCTTGTCTTCCTGATTCCAACGGTATAAAATTTGTCAAATTCTAACGTGGGGATCAAAAGTTATAGCTAAATTAAATTCAAACAATAATCTGATTCAAATTCTGTTTTAAATCTAACTCACTGCCACGCGGCGCTATCCTATTGGCGCGTACCGGTTCGCACGGATCGGTCGACGCAGATCGTTGGATTTAAGTGGTCGCGCACGGCTCAGATCTAACGTACCGCTTCGTTAAGTGATTCTATTACACTTGTTGGATCTAGATCCAACGGCTCTTGATCAAACGACCAAGGTCTGGCGGCACGCGGTGACGGAGAGCGGCGGCGCGCTCGGTCTGCGGCGTCGCGGTGGATACAGAGAGGGCGGTGGTTAGTGGAAATGCTTACCAGACTCGCAGCGACGCACTGAAGCTCAACGTGGTGGTAACTTGGAAAGGGGCGCGCTGTAGTGGCCGTGGGATCTCGTCGGAGTGGATGACAGGGTCGGGCTCGGGTGGACGGCGACGTTGGCGACGTTCTGCTTCGCCCTAACGCAAACGGAGGACATCAGTGTATGCGCATAGGTCAGGCGAACAAGTCAGCGTCAAAGGGAAGGCACGGGCGGTCGGATTTTACCTTAATCTCTCGCCGGAGTTGGAGACAGCGTCGGTTGCTCACGGTGCTCGTCGAAGTCGAAGCTCTGGATCACAAACAGACGTACAAAGGGAATCAGGAGATGCGCAAAGAAATTGCAAAGCGGCTCGTATGAACCAGAGGGGGAGGGACGCACGAAGCTCACCGTAATCGATCGTCGGAGATGCTCTAACTGCGGCGGCGCAAGGGCGAATACTGGCCGCATGGTGGCGAGAAGAGTATGCAGTGTGGGGGGAAATGACCGCGAGGGGGAGAGGTTCTTATAGCCGGAGCTGGGCGTGGAGTTACTCGCGGAATCAATGGGAATCAACGTGGCAGTGACTGCGGCGAGTAACGGCGGCGCGAGCGGCGCAGGCGCGCGTGATTGACGAAGACGACGACGGGGTCACGGGTCCACTTGTCAGCGAAATAAACAGAGGAGAGGTGGGGTTCGGGCGTCAGTGGCTCCGCGGGTGCTTCTGCGCGTGAGAGAGAGAGGGAAAACCCGGGTGGGCTAGCTGGGCTGGTTTCGCTGTTGGGCCCAAAGTCTGGCGCCGGCCCTTTTCCTTTTCTTTATTATTTTTCTATTTCTGTTTTGATTTTCTGGAATGATTTTCAAATGAATTCAAACTCTATTTGAATTCAAATCTTTTCAGGATTTTTGCAGTGTGCAATAGTCACAATTCTAGGCATAAAATCATGTGGTCACTTTGAATTGGCTTGGTCATTTTTGGAAAAATAAAATAAACAGTGACATAGCACTTGTTTCATATTGACTTTGAAATGGGTTTTCAAAATGTATTTGCTTTGAAATTTTGGTTTAAACCTTAGCAATTTAGCAACTCATTCTGAAAGCAATAAGGCACAGATTTGGTTTCATGAACAACCTCTCATAGAAAGAGTAGCATTTGTTTCAAATGATGATCACATAAAATAATGAGCTCATATGCTCCTGTTTTTGAATTGTTTTGGTTTGAAATGAACTCTATATGATCATGGATGCATGGATGATATGCATGAGTTTGAAATATGATTTTAGGGATGTTACAAATCTAACCCCCTTAAGGTGAATCTCGCCCTCGAGATTCGGTTTGGCTAGCAAATAGGTGAGGGTGGTCTTTCCGAAGATCATCTTCTCTTTCCCATGTTGCTTCCTCTTCGGAATGATGATTCCACTGCACTTTGAAGAACTTGATAGTCTCAGTCCGTGTGACTCTTTCTGCAGTCTCAAGAATCTTGATAGGCTTCTCTTCATAAGTGAGATCACTTTCCAATTGAACCTCCTCCAAAGGTATAGTATCTTTCAAAGACGTTTCTTCCATTTCTAGATGACATTTCTTAAGTTGGCTCACATGAAACACATTATGGACAGCTGACAGAGATTCTGTCAGTTCTATTTCATAGGCAACTTCTCCTTTACGACTCAGAATCTTGAATGGTCCAACATATCTTGGTGCCAATTTTCCTTTGACTTCAAACCTTTTCACTCCACGAAGTGGTGACACTCTAAGATAAGCTCTATCTCCAACTTCGTAGGTGACTTCTCTACGCTTAGGATCTGCGTAGCTTTTCTGTCGGGACTGTCCTATCTTCAACCTGTCCTTAACCAATTTGACCTTCTCTTCGGCTTCCTTGGTAAGATCTGGTCCGAATAAACTTCTTTCTCCCACACTATTCCATAAAAATGGGGTGGTACACTTTCTTCCGCAGAGAAACTCAAACGGTTCCATCTCAATGCTGGCTTAATAGCTGTTGTTATAAGAAAATTCTACGTAAGGCAGACTTTCATCCCAACTGGCTCCATAGTCTAGGGCACATGCCCTCAACATGTCTTCAAGAATCTGATTGGTCCTTTCTGTCTGTCCATCAAGTTGAGGATGTAACATCCCTAAAATCATGATTTCAAAGATTGCATATCATTCATGCATGCATATAGATTTGAGATCAATTTCAAACTCATTTCAAGAAAACAGAAGCACATAGTGCTATCATTTTATGTGAGCAAACTTAAATCAAATGCCCATACTCATTTGAGAGCTTAGTGTTTTAAAACCAAGTTTGTTTGCTTCCTTGTTGATTGGTTTGAGTGTAGAGTTTGAACAAAAATTTTCAAAATAAAAATGGTTTCAAAACAATTTTCAAAACATTTGCAAATCTAGTGCTATGGCACTGTTTATTTTGTTATTTCAAAAGAACCAAGCTTGAACAGAGAGACCACTTGATTTTATGTCCTGAAATGTGATTGTTGCACCCTGCAAAAATCCCAAAAAGATTTGAATTCAAATAGAGTTTGAATTCATTTGAAAATCATTCCAGAAAATCAAATTAGAAAAAGAAAAGGGATAAAGAAAAGGAAAAGGGTCGGCGCTACAAATCTGGCCCATCAACAGAAGCAGCCCAACTAGCCCACCCGGGTCCCCTCTCTCCCTCTCTCACGCGCAGACTCACCCAGCGAGCCGCTGACACCCAGACCCCACCTCCCTTCTGTTTATTTCGCTGACAAGTGGACCCGTGACCCCGTCGTCGTCTTCGTCAATCACGCGCGCCTGCGCCTCTCACGCCGCCGTTACTCGCCGCAATCACTGCCGCATTGAATCCCCTTGATTCCGCGAGTAACTCCACGCCCCGCTCCGGCTATAAGAACCTCTCCCCCTCGCGGTCATTTCCCCGCACGCTACACTCTCTTCTCGCCACCAGGCTGCCCCTAATTCGCATTGCACCGCCGCAGCTCCAACGATCTCCGGCAGCAAATTCCAGTGAGTCCCGACCGCCCCTGTGCCTCTGATTCAAACGAATGTGCCCAGGATGATCTCGTGCATCTTTTGACACCCTTTGCTTGCCTGCTCGTGACCCAGGACGCCGTCCCCGTTCGTGCCCGCAACCGACCGAGCTGCCACTCAACTCCGGCGACCAATTACGATAAGCAGAGCGCGCCCCTTGATCTCTCTCGCATACTAGGTTGATCGCCACCGTCTTGCACATCTCCTAAACCACTTGGTTCGTGCTAGGGCGACGCGGAACCTCGGCAACAACTTCGACAGCAACTACCCGATGCCGTGCACAACTCCGACGAGCTCCCTCGGCCTCTACAGCGCGCCCCTTGACCAGCCAACACCACCTTGAGCATCTGCATCGCACGTCAAGCTCGGTAAGCCCCTTTCCCCTCTCCCGTGTGACCTAGAACGCCAGCGCCGCCACTGACAGACGCGCCGCCGCCTGTCTCCGCCGCCAGCGCCGCCACTAGATGGTCAGGCTGCTCAGGATCGTTAGATCCAGATCGTGCGGATAGGATAGAATGCAAGCGAAGCGGTAAGATTAGATCTGAGCCGCGCGTTTAAGTTAGATCCAGCGGCTCAGAAGTGTGATCCGATGCGAAACGGTACGCACCAATCAGAGCGCGATGCGTGGCTAGGTTTGTTTAAAAACAGAATTTGAAATCAGATTTATATCCAAATTTGTTTTAGCTATAACTTTTGATCCACACGTTAGAATTTGACAAATTTTATACCGTTGGAATCAGGAGAACAAGCCCATTCTGTTTATGCAATGTTTTTAATGTTTAGCTTCTGTTAAAATGATTTTAATTGCAGAGACTTGTTTAGGACTATTTTGAGTATATGAATTGTTTAGGAAATTGTTTTAGTGTCAAATAAACTTGGTTTAGGAAGTTTTTGACTTGTTTATGATTCAGTACTATGCACTTGCTTGGTTGAGTTTTAAAAATCATCACTTAGCATTTTGCATGCATACATATGTATTTTTGTTTGTTTGTATATGTTGTGTGTAATATGTTGCTACCATTCTTTGTGTAGACTTTGGTGCTAGTGATTGTGATTGTGAAGAGTGCTACTCTCCCAACTACCAAGGAAAGTGGTAATTCATGAATATTTCCATCCCTATATTTTATACTAAGCATTAGAAATATTTTGCTAAGTCTTGCATGTTATTATTTTGCCTAATGCCATGTTGGGAAATCCTAAGTAGTTGTAGAATTGCTAGGAAATTTCTAACTTAAGTTACTACCTATGCCATGCTTAGCCTAGCTAGTAGCAAACAAGGGTTGGTAAAATATACATGCTATGGTGAAAATATTTCTAAGTCTTTGGACTTATGTTTTTCTTAATAAAACAACTAAGTCAATGAATCACCTGGGTGGAAAGGGACTTGATTGGTGGTTTTTGGTTGAGTGGTTACACAAGGCCCATGGCTATGGTTTACCTTGTGTATCTCACTTGTGGAAAGCCACCTAGGAACAAAGGGATTTTAGAGGCCAAGTGTTGAGAAGCTTCTAGTGCAGCCACTTGGCAATATGGGCTCTGCCTGGATCACATAGGTTGCTAGAACTTAGCCATTTGGACAGTTGGTGGTAGTGGGAATGATAGGTTGGAGCGCGTCCATTTGGTCTAAGGAAAGGCTTCTGAAAGGTCCTATCTTGGGAAACCAAGTCTGGTGGGGAAAGTGCACAACCTCTGCAGATGGAAAAATCTAAGTACTTAGCCAAGTCCATGGCAATGGACAACTTGAGCATCAAGACATGGAAGCTATCAAGAATCTCATCACTCCAACTTCTAAATAAAACTTGAGGGTGAACAAGGGTGAAGGACCTCAATGTCTATTGATGGTTCCTTGGGTACAGTTTTGACAAAGAAAAACTTAGTGATTTCAACTAATAGGAAAAACCTATTTTGAGCAAAGCCAGCCAAGCTACACTTAGCCAAATTGCATATAGTAATATAGTCCACCTAAATTTAACTAAGGTATCACTTGCCAATACTATTCCAAAGTATTTACCCACTGTGGCTGTAACTTGTGATGTTGCAGGTTACTCTGATGAGGATTAGGTGTCATGATTCTACACTCAACATGTTTGCCTGTGGCACATGAAGATGAAGATTTATATTAATTACTTATTCAAACTCTTGTATTAGGCATGTGGCCTTGAGTTGTAAATACTATGTTTATCTCTGGAATGGATGTAATAAATGACCTTGTATATGTGTACTTCATCTTAAACTGTGGATGCTAGCAATGATCCAGGGACTAGCATTGCAATCACACGGATCCTTTTCCTTTACAAAGGAGGGATCTTACAGATGGTATCAGAGCACTGTGTTGCCTGTAGGATTATGACCCTAGGATTGGTAACCACTTAGGAAAAAATTTCAACTTCTACACTTGTCTATTCTTCTCGTAAACTTTTCTAATCTTCTCTCTCATCTCTATTTGTAGATGAACTCCATCAACGAAGCCGTAAGGAAAGGACCACTCATGACAATGACTTTGGAGTGTGAGACAGAATTCCCCAAGGCTCTCAAGGACCTCATGGTTGCATTAGAGATACAAGGTGCAGCTGTGTACAATGGTTTTCCAGTGATGGATGAAGGAGTGGAATACTGGTGGGTGCAACTTCACTTGTATAAAAACAAGGAAGACAACCATCAGGAAAAAGGATTCTGCATGTTCACCAATTCAGTGGTGCACCCTACATTCTTTGAATCAGCAAGGGATGCAGCTTGGAAGACCATCAAAGAACTTGGTGATAGAGTCCAGTGCAGAATGCTCAACCTCCAAAATGATCTAAGGAAAGAGAAGGAACATACCCAAGAATTGGAAGCTACCAACCAAACCTTAAGAGGAGACATTATAGACTTAGTGATGGAATCATGTGAGCAAGAAAGGCTGATTGCTTCTAGAAACATTGTGTTAGCCAACAGATCCAATGAGATAGGATTGTAAATGTACTTCGTTAGTTGGACCACCACCTATCACCTTATTTTCCAAAATGTTGCTTAAAATAATATTGAACCTTGGTTGTTGTAATGGTTTCATGTATGCATGACTTGTGTGTTTTGCTTCCCAAGGATATGTATGTGATGTTATGTCTTTTGTTTTATCTTGATTTGTGTTGTTCTAACTTTTCTATCTTATAAATAGATGCCTATTACCATCAGCACTGTTGAGGAGTTCCAGGTTACCCGCTTTGGTCTTCGTATCGTTGAGCTTACCACTTTGCTCAATCTCCCTCTTCCCACCATCATGGTGCATCCCCTCACCAAGTTTGAGAGGAAGGACCTCTGGGGCTTCAAGGTCAACCAGCCCGGACGCCAGACGGATCCTACCACGGAGGCCATTGTCTTCAAGCTTATGCACGATGACAGGGAGAGAGGCCTTGAGGTAGTGATGCAGGATCTGATAGGACGTTTGCTAGGGCGACACTCCCGACAGGTTAGAGGCACCCACTTTCACGGCTTCGGAAGACGTGATGAGGATGGAGAGTACATCGACTTCGAGGACGATTCGAGGGACGCAGCAGAGCTGATACACCTGTACCTCCAGGACTTAGAGTCTCTCATTAGGCACGTGGACACGGACAGGACCAATGTCATGCTCAGCAATGATGAGCTCCAGGTGCAGCTTCGCGAGAAGGACAAGCTCTTCGCGCAGCAAGACGAGATAGTCAAGGAAATGGAGGCGAAGTTTGAGACCCAGGACAGGAAGTTCAAGAGTCGGGAGAAGCGTGTCCAGGATAGGAACAAGAAGATCCGGGACATGACTGAAGAACTGCAGTCCAAGGACTTCGAGCTAGAGCAGCAGCAGTTGGTGATTGAGAGGCTTCGTTCCCAGAAGAGGGATCTCAAGGCCAAGATAGAGACCTTGACCACTAGCATTGAGGAGAATAAGACCGCGATGGAGAACGCAGGTCTTACCTTTGTCGAGGAGGAGATTGATGCTGATGAGTAGACTTGACTACTCATTTATCTTTTATTATCATACTTGTTATTTGAGAACTTGTTATTGGACCATCCGACATGTGGATGGCTTGCTACTTGTGTGTTTTGCTTTATGAACTTGTTATCTTGTTGTTGAACTTTTATCTTGTGTTGCATGCTTGTGTTTGCTTATGTGATGTAATGTGCATGAAAGCATCTATGGGTATCTCATTCTTATCTCTATTTAAACAAACCACAGATGCCTCCCCGTCGTGCAAACCCCAACCCCAACAACAACAACATCACTCCCGAAATGCAGCAAATGATGACTGCTCAAACACAACTGATGCAGATGATGACAACATTCATCCAGAACCAAAACAACAACAACAACAACAACAACAATAACAACAACAACAATAACAACAACAACAACCCTCCGGGCTTTGATATGCTTACTAGATTCTTGAGACTAAGGCCAGCAAAGTTCTCAGGAACGACTGATCCCATGGTGGCCAATGATTGGCTACGCTCAGTAAACAAATACTTGGTAACCGTGGGCTGTACGGATGCTGAAAAGGTCAGATTTGCAGCACATCTGCTGGAAGGGCCAGCCGCCACTTGGTGGGACAACTTCCAGATCACCACTCCCATAGATGAAGTGACATGGGCTATCTTTGAGGATGGCTTTCGCACTGCTCATATCTCATCAGGAGTGATGAGTCTGAAAAAGAAAGAGTTCCACAATCTGAAGCAGCGCCACCGCAGCGTGGCTGAATACATTGCGGAGTTCAACAATCTGGCGTGTTATGCACCGGATGAAGTTGACACCGATGCCAAGAGAAAGAAAAAAATTCTGGAAGGCTTGAATGATGAGCTGAATCTGCAGTTGGCTGTGGCATATGTTCCCACTTATCAGTCGCTCTGTGACAAGGCTTCTATTTTGGAGTACAAAATGAAGCAAGTTGAGAGTAGAAAGAGGAAGCACTCCGACAAGCACAACTCGGGATCGTCTCACAAACGATCTCATTATGATGACAGTGGAAGCTCAGGATCCCACAAGCATGGGAAATTCAACAAGCACCACAACCACAACCGTCATGACAACAAGCATCACCGTAGTCATGACAATGACAAGTACAAGAACCACAAGAGTGGACATAAGAGCCACCATAGTGGTAATGGAAGTGGAAGTGAAAGTCAGCCTGTTAAGAGAGACATCAGTCAGGTTGAATGCTTCAAATGCAAGAAGATGGGGTATTATGCAAATGACTGCCCTGAAAAGAAAGTTGAAGGACCTATCAAGCCCAATCCTTTCCAAAAAGGACAGGTGAACCACATCAGTGTGGAGGAGGTCTATGAGGAGCCTGATGCTGTTGCTGGTAAGTTCAGACTCAATTCTATTCCAGCATTTGTTCTTTTTGATACTGGAGCATCGCATTCATTCATATCAAAAGCATTTGTTGATAGAAATGGGTTTCCAATTGAAAACATTGGGTGTCCTATAAAATTAAGTTCTCCTGGTGGAGAAATGATAGTAAGTCTTGGATGCCGGGATCTAGTAATAGAGTTTGGAAAACATAAATTTCCAGTGAGTCTGATAATCCTAGATTCCCAAGGACTGGACGTAATATTGGGAATGGATTGGATGGCTAAGTATGAAGGAGTACTAGATTGTGCCAATCGTACTGTTGCACTCACAACCCCGGAAAGAAAAAGAATTAAATTCAAGTCCAACTTTGAATCCAAAGGAAGTAAGCTAAATTCTCTTAAGGGGGTTAGCATGGATAGTGTGCCAATTGTGAGTGAGTATCCGGATGTGTTTCTGGAAGAATTGACGGGAATGCCACCTGATAGAGATGTGGAGTTTCTGATAGATTTGGTACCAGGGTCTGGAACAATAGCAAAGAGACCATATAAAATGCCAGTTGATGAGCTGAAAGAACTCAAGAAGCAACTTGGCGAACAGTTGCAGAAAGGATTTATTTAACCAAGTTCTTCATCTTGGGGAGCCCCAGTCTTGTTTGTGGAGAAGAAAGATAGAAGTCAAAGGTTATGCATAGATTACCGTTCACTCAACGAGGTAACTATCAAGAACAAATATCCTTTGCCTAGAATCAATGACTTGTTTGATCAGCTAGAAGGAGCATGTGTGTTCTCAAAGATTGATCTCCGGTCAGGCTATTTTCAACTCAAGATAAGAGAACAAGACATACCTAAAATAGCATTCACTACAAGGTATGGATTGTATGAGTATACCGTAATGCCTTTTGGCTTGACAAATTCTCCAGCATACTTCATGAATATGATGAACAAGGTGTTCATGGAATTCCTTGACAAATTTGTTGTCGTTTTCATCGATGACATCTTAGTCTACTCCAGGAGCAAAGAAGAACATGAAGGACACTTACGATTGATACTTGAGAAGTTGAGAGAGCATACTCTTTATGCCAAATTCAGCAAGTGTGAGTTCTGGTTGGATGAAGTTGGTTTTCTTGGTCATGTTATGACAAAGGATGGTGTAGCAGTTGATCCTGCTAAAGTTTCAGCTGTGACTGAATGGGAATCTCCCAAATCCGTGAAAGAAGTTCGTAGTTTCCTTGGCTTAGCAGGTTACTATAGAAGGTTCATTGAGAATTTCTCTAAGGTAGCTAAGCCCATGACTAAATTGTTAAAGAAAGACAAGAAGTTTGCTTGGTCTGAAGGTTGTGAACTCAGCTTTCAGGAATTGAAGAAGAGACTTGTGACAGCACCAGTCTTGTGTCTGCCAGATTTGGAAAAAGATTACCAAGTATATTGTGATGCATCTCATCAAGGTTTGGGTGCAGTACTAATGCAAGACGGTAAAGTTGTGGCTTATGCCTCGAGACAACTCAAAACTCATGAAGTAAACTATCCTACTCATGATTTAGAGTTAGCCTCTGTTGTCCATGCACTCAAAACATGGAGACACTATCTTTTGGGAAAGCGATGTGAAGTGTTCACAGATCACAAAAGTTTGAAGTATATCTTCACTCAGAAGAAAATCAATATGAGACAAAGAAGATGGCTAGAACTTATCAAGGACTATGACTTAAGTTTGCAATACCACCCTGGTAAAGCAAATGTTGTAGCAGATGCTCTAAGTCGTAAGGTATTTGTGAATGGCCTTACCAAAGGAGAATTGCCAGATGATCTGTGTACCCAATTTAGAAAACTCAGATTGGAGATTGTGCCTGAAGGACATCTCATGTCTTTGGATGTTCAACCCACTTTGTTGGACAAGATCAGAGAAGCCTAGAAGACCGATAGGGAAATTGAGGAGATTAAGGAAAAGATTGGCAAGGGAAAAGCCAAAGAATTCCATGAAGACGAATAGGGTACTTTATGGCATAGGAAACGTATTTGTGTTCCATAAGACCCGGAGTTGCGGAAACTGATTTTGCAGGAAGCACACAACTCTCCGTATTCCATTCACCCGGGTAACACCAAAATGTACATGGACATGAAAGAAAGATTTTGGTGGAATAATCTCAAGAAGGACATCGCCGAACATATTGCTTTGTGTGATGTGTGTAGTAGAGTGAAAGCGGAACATCAGAAACCAGCAGGTTTGCTTCAACCACTACCTATTCCTGAGTGGAAGTGGGACAAGATTGGTATGGATTTCATTACCGGATTACCAAGGACCCGGTCAGGATACGATTCTATTTGGGTAGTAGTAGATCGCCTAACTAAAGTGGCTCATTTCATACCCGTGAAGACAAACTACACAAGTGCTAAGTTTGCCAAAATCTACATGAGTAGAATTGTGTGTCTACATGGAGTACCCAAGAGTATTGTGTCGGATAGGGGAACTCAATTCACTTCCCATTTTTGGAGACAGTTACATGAGTCATTGGGAACGAGGTTGGAATTCAGTACTGCTTTTCATCCTCAAACCGATGGACAAATAGAAAGGACTATTCAGATTCTTGAAGACATGTTGAGGACATGTGCCCTAGACTATGGAACCAGTTGGGATGAAAGTCTGCCTTACGCAGAATTTTCTTATAACAACAGCTATCAAGCCAGCATTGAGATGGCACCGTTTGAGTTTCTCTATGGAAGAAAATGGACCACCCCATTGTTATGGAACGGTGTGGGAGAAAGAAGTTTATTCGGGCCAGATCTTATCAAAGAAGCCGAAGAGAAGGTCAAGATGGTTAAGGACAGGTTGAAGATATCACAGTCCCGACAGAAAAGCTACGCAGATCCTAAGCGTAGAGAAGTCACTTACGAAGTTGGTGATAGAGCCTATCTTAGAGTATCACCACTTCGTGGAGTGAAAAGGTTCGGAGTCAAAGGAAAATTGGCACCAAGATATGTTGGGCCATTCAAGATTCTGAATCGCAAAGGAGAAGTTGCCTACGAAATAGAACTGCCAGAATCTCTATCAGCTGTCCATAATGTGTTTCATGTGAGTCAACTTAAGAAATGTCATCCAGAAATGGAAGCAACTTCTTTGAAGGATACCATACCTTTGGAGGAGTTTCAATTGGAAAGTGATCTCACCTATGAAGAGAAACCTATCAAGATTCTTGAGACTGCAGAAAGAGTCACAAGGACTAAGACTATCAAGTTTTGCAAGGTGCAGTGGAATCATCACTCCGAAGAGGAAGCAACATGGGAAAGAGAAGATGATCTTCAGAAAGACCACCCTCACCTATTTGCTAGCCAATCCGAATCTCGAGGGCGAGATTCACCTTAAGGGGGTTAGATTTGTAACATCCCTAAAATCATGATTTCAAAGATTGCATATCATTCATTAATGCATATAGATTTGAGATCAATTTCAAACTCATTTCAAGAAAAGAGAAGCACATAGTGCTATCATTTTATGTGAGCAAACTTAAATCAAATGCCCATCCTCATTTGAGAGCTTAGTGTTTTAAAACCAAGTTTGTTTGCTTCCTTGTTGATTGGTTTGAGTGTAGAGTTTGAACAAAATTTTACAAAATAAAAATGGTTTCAAAATCATTTTCAAAACATTTGCAAATCTAGTGCTATGGCACTGTTTATTTTGTTATTTCAAAAGAACCAAGCTTGAACAGAGAGACCACTTGATTTTATGTCCTGAAATGTGATTGTTGCACACTGCAAAAATCCCAAAAAGATTTGAATTCAAATAGAGTTTGAATTCATTTGAAAATCATTCCAGAAAATCAAATTAGAAAAAGAAAAGGGATAAAGAAAAGGAAAAGGGCCGGCGCTACTAATCTGGACCATCAATAGAAGCAGCCCAACTAGCCCACCCGGGTCCCCTCTCTCCCTCTCTCACGCGCAGACGCACCTAGCGAGTCGCTGACACCCAGACCCTACCTCCATTCTGTTTATTTCGCTGACAAGTGGACCCGTGACCCCGTCGTCGTCTTCGTCAATCACGCGCGCCTGCGCCGCTCACGCCGCCGTTACTCGCCGCAGTCACTGCCGCGTTGAATCCCCTTGATTCTGCGAGTAACTCCACGCCTCGCTCCGGCTATAAGAACCTCTCCCCCTCGCGGTCATTTCCCCCCACGCTACACTCTCTTCTCGCCACCAGGCTGCCCCTAATTCGCATTGCACCGCCGCAGCTCCGACGATCTCCGGCAGCAAATTCCGGTGAGTCCCGACCGCCCCTGTGCCTCTGATTCAAACGAATGTGCCCAGCATGATCTCGTGCATCTTTTGACACCCTTTGCTTGCCTGCTCGTGACCCAGGACGCTGTCCCCGTTCGTGCCCGCAACCGGCCGAGCCGCCACTCAACTCAGGCGACCAATTACGGTAAGCAGAGCGTGCCCCTTGATCTCTCTCGCATACTAGGTTGATCGCCACCGTCTTGAGCATCTCCTAAACCACTTGGTTCGTGCTAGGGCGACGCGGAACCTCGGCAACAACTTCGACAGCCAGTACCCGATGCCGTGCACAACTCCGACGAGCTCCCCCAGCCTCTACATCGCGCCCCTTGACCAGCCAACACCACCTTGAGCATCTGCATCGCACGGCGAGCTCGGTAAGCCCCTTTCCCCTCTCCCGTGTGACCTAGAACGCCAGCGCCGCCACTGACAGACGCGCCGCCGCCTGTCGCCGCCGCCAGCGCTGCCACTAGATGGTTAGGCTGCTCAGGATCGTTAGATCCAGATCGTGCGGATAGGATAGAACGCAAGCGAAGCGGTAAGATTAGATCTAAGCCGCGCATTTAAGTTAGATCCAGCGGCTCAGATGTGTGATCCGACGCGAAATGGTACGCACCAATCAGAGCGCGACGCGTGGCTAGGGTTTGTTTAAAAACAGAATTGAAATCAGATTTATATCCAAATTTGTTTTAGCTATAACTTTTGATCCACACGTTAGAATTTGACAAATTTTATACCGCTGGAATCAGGAGAAGAAGCCCATTCTATTTATGCAATGTGTTTAATGTTTAGCTTCTGTTAAAATGATTTTAATTGCAGAAACTTGTTTAGGACTATTTTGAGTATATGAATTGTTTAGGAAATTGTTTTAGTGTCAAATAAACTTGGTTTAGCAAGTTTTTGACTTGTTTATGATTCAGTACTATGCACTTGCTTGGTTGAGTTTTAAAAATCATCACTTAGCATTTTGCATGCATACATATGTATTTTTGTTTGTTTGTATATGTTGTGTGTAATTTGTTGCTACCATTATTTGTGTAGACTTTGGTGCTAGTGATTGTGATTGTGAAGAGTGCTACTCTCCCAAATACCAAGGCAAGTGGTACTTCATGAATATTTCCATCCCTATATTTTATACTAAGCATTAGAAATATTTTGCTAAGTCTTGCATGTTATTATTTTGCCTAATGCCATGTTGGGAAATCCTAATTAGTTGTAGAATTGCTAGGAAATTTCTAAGTTAAGTTACTATCTATGCCATGCTTAGCCTAGCTAGTAGCAAACAAGGGTTGGTAAAATATACATGCTATGGTGAAAATACATAAGTCTTTGGACTTATGTTTTTCTTAATAAAAAAACTAAGTCAATGAATCACCTGGGTGGAAAGGGACTTGATTGGTGGTTTTTGGTTGAGTGGTTACACAAGGCCCATGGCTATGGTTTACCTTGTGTATCTCACTTGTGGAAAGCCACCCAGGAACAAAGGGATTTTAGAGGCCAAGTGTTGAGAAGCTTCTAGTGCAGCCACTTGGCAATATGGGCTCTGCCTGGATCACATAGGTTGTTAGAACTTAGCCATTTGGACAGTTGGTGGTAGTGGGAATGATAGGTTGGAGCGCGTCCATTTGGTCTAAGGAAAGGCTTCTGAAAGGTCCTGTCTTGGGAAACCAAGTCTGGTGGGGAAAGTGCACAACCTGTGCAGATGGAAAAATCTAAGTACTTAGCCAAGTCCATGGCAATGGAAAACTTGAGCATCAAGACATGGAAGCTATCAAGAATCTCATCACTCCAACTTCTAAATAAAACTTGAGGGTGAACAAGGGTGAAGGACCTCAATGTCTATTGATGGTTCCTTGGGTAAAGTTTTGACAAAGAAAAACTTAGTGATTTCAACTAATAGGAAAAACCTATTTTGAGCAAAGCCAGCCAAGCTACACTTAGCCAAATTGCATATAGTAATATAGTCCACCTAAATTTAACTAAGGTATCACTTTCCAATACTATTCCAAAGTATTGAACCACTGTGGCTGTAACTTGTGATGTTGCAGGTTACTCTGATGAGGATTAGGTGTCATGAGTCTACACTCAACATGTTTGCCTATGGCACATGAAGATGAAGACTTATAATTAATTACTTATTCAAACTCTTGTATTAGGCATGTGGCCTTGAGTTGTAAAGACTATGTTTATCTCTGGAATGGATGTAATAAATGACCTTGTATCTGTGTATTTCATCTTAAACTGTGGATGCTAGCAATGATCCAGGGACTAGCATTGCAATCACAAGGATCCTTTTCCCTTACAAAGGAGGGATCTTACAGAGGATGAAAAGCAGTACTGAATTCCAACCTTGTTCTCAATGACTCATGTAACTGTCTCCAAAAATGGGAAGTGAATTGAGTTCCCCTATCAGACACAATACTCTTGGGCACTCCATGTAGACATACAATTCTACTCATGTAGATTCTGGCTAACTTAGCACTTGTATAGGTTGTCTTTACGGGTATGAAATGAGCCACTTTAGTTAGGCAATCCACTACTACCCAAATAGAATCGTATCCTGACCTGGTCCTTGGTAATCCGGTAATGAAATCCATACCAGTCTTGTCCCACTTCCAATCAGGAATAGGTAATGGTTGAAGCAAACCTGCTGGTTTGTGATGTTCCGCTTTCACTCTACTACACACATCACACAAAGCAATATGTTCGGCGATGTCCTTCTTGAGATTATTCCACCAAAACCTTTCCTTCATGTCCATGTACATTTTGGTGTTACCCGGATGAATGGAATACGGAGAGTTGTGTGCTTCTTGCAAAATCAGTTTCCGCAACCCGGGGTATTGTGGAATACAGATACGTTTCCCATGCCATAAAGTTCCCTCTTCGTCTTCATGGAACCCTTTGGCTTTTCCTTTGCCAATATTTTCTTTAATCTCTTCGATTTCTTTATCAATCTTCTGGGCTTCTTTGATCTTGTCCAACAAAGTGCGTTGAACATCCAAAGACATGAGATGTCCTTCAGGCACAATCTCCAATCTGATTTTTCTGAATTGGGCACACAAATCATCGGTCAATTCTCCTTTGGTAAGGCCATTCACAAAAACCTTATGACTTAGAGCATCTGCTACAACATTTGCTTTACCGGGGTGGTATTGCAAACTTAAGTCATAGTCCTTGATAAGTTCTAGCCATCTTCTTTGCCTCATATTAATTTCCTTCTGGGTGAAGATATATTTCAGACTTTTGTGATATGTAAACACTTCACAACGCTTTCCCAACAGATAGTGTCTCCATGTTTTTAGTGCATGGACAACAGAGGCTAATTCTAAATCATGAGTAGGATAGTTCACTTCATGAGTTTTGAGCTGTCTTGAGGCATAAGCCACCACTTTACCGTCTTGCATAAGTACTGCAACCAAACCCTGATGAGATGCATCACAATATACATGGAAATCTTTTTCCAAATCCGGCAGGCACAAGACTGGTGCTGTCACAAGTCTCTTCTTCAATTCCTGAAAGCTGAGTTCATAACCTTCAGACCACGCAAACTTCTTGTCTTTCTTTAGTAATTCAGTCATAGGCTTAGCTACCTTGGAGAAATTTTCAATGAACCTTCTGTAGTAACCTGCTAAGCCAAGGAAACTACGAACTTCTTTCACGGACTTCGGAGATTCCCATTCAGTCACAGCTGAAACTTTAGCAGGATCAACTGCTACACCATCCTTTGTCATAACATGACCAAGAAATCCAACTTCATCCAACTAGAACTCACACTTGCTGAATTTGGCATAAAGTTTATGCTCTCTTAACTTCTCAAGTATCAAACGCAAATGTCCTTCATGCTCTTCTTTGCTCTTGGAGTAGACTAAGATGTCATCGATGAAACGACAACAAACTTGTCAAGGAATTCCATGAACACCTTGTTCATCATATTCATGAAGTATGCTGGAGCATTGGTCAAACCGAAAGGCATTACGGTATACTCATACAATCCATACCTTGTAGTGAACGATGTCTTAGGTGTGTCTTGTTCCCTTATCTTGAATTGAAAATAACCTGACCGGAGATCAATCTTTGAGAATACACACGCTCCTTCAAGCTGATCAAACAAGTCATTGATTCTAGGCAAAGGGTATTTGTTCTTGATAGTTACCTCGTTGAGTGAACAGTAATCTATGCATAACCTTTGACTTCTATCTTTCTTCTCCACGAACAAAACTGGGGCTCCCCAAGATGAAGAACTTGGTTGAATAAATCCTTTCTGCAACTGTTCTCCAAGTTGTTTCTTGAGTTCTTTCAGTTCATCAACTGACATTTTATAAGGTCTCTTTGCTATTGGTCCAGATCCTGGTACCAAACCTATAAGAAATTCCACATCTCTATCTGGTGGCATTCCCGGCAATTCTTCCGGAAACACATCTGGATACTCACTCACAATTGGCACACTGTCCATGCTAACCCCCTTAAGAGAATTAAGCATACTCCTTTTTGCTTCAAAGTTGGTCTTGAATCTGATCCTTTTATTTTCTGGAGTTGTGAGTGAGACAGTATGGTTGGCACAATCTATCACTCCTTTGTACTTAGTCATCCAGTCCATTCCCAAAATGACATCCAATCCTTGGGAGTTTAGAATTATCAAGTTAACTGGAAACTTATACTTCCCAAAATCTATGACTAGATCATGACATCCTGAATTCACTATCATTTCTCCACCAGGAGAACTTACTTTTATAGGACACCCAATAGTTTCTACCGGTAGTTCATTTCTTTCAACAAATGCTCTTGATATGAATGAATGAGATGCACCAGTATCGAAGAGTACAAATGCTGGAACAGAATTGAGTTTGAACTTACCAGCAACAGCATCAGGTTCCTCATAGACCTCCTCCACATTGATGTGGTTTACTTGTCCCTTCTGAAAAGGGTTGGGCTTGTTGGGTCCTTCAACTTTCTTTTCTGGGCAGTCATTTGCATAATGCCCCATCTTCTTGCATTTGAAGCATTCAACCTGACTGATGTCTCTCTTAACAGGTTGACTTCCACTTCCACTTCCATTGCCACTCTGGTGGCTCTTATGTCCACTCTTGTGGTTCTTGTACTTGTCATTGTCATGACTACGGTGATGCTTGTTGTCATGACGGTTGTGGTTGTGGTGCTTGTTGAATTTCCCATGCTTGTGGGATCCTGAGCTTCCGCTGTCATCATAATGAGATCGTTTGTGAGACGATCCCGAGCTGTGCTTGTCGGAGTGCTTTCTCTTTCTACTCTCCACTTGCTTCATTTTGTTCTCCAAAATAGCAGCCTTGTCACAAAGCGACTGATAAGTGGGAACATATGCCACAGCCAACTGCAGGTTCAGCTCATCATTCAAGCCTTCAAGAAATTTTTCTTTCCTCTTAGCATCGGTGTCAACTTCATCTGGTGCATATCGCGCTAGATTGTTGAACCCTTCAATATATTCAGCCACGCTGCGGTGGCGCTGCTTCAGATTGTGGAACTCTTTATTTTTCAAACTCATCACTCCAGATGAGATATGAGCAGTACGAAAGCCATCTTCAAAGATAGACCATGTTACTTCATCTATGGGAGTGGTGATCTGGAAGTTGTCCCACCAAGTGGCGGCTGGTCCTTCCAGCAAATGTGTTGCAAATCTGACCTTTTCAGCATCCGTACAGCCCACGGTTACCAAGTCCTTGTTTACAGAACGTAGCCAATCATTGGCCACCATGGGATCAGTCGTCCCTGAGAAATTAGCTAGCCTCAATCTCAAGAACCTGGTAAGCATATCAAAACCCGGAGGGTTGTTGTTGTTGTTGTTGTTGTTATTGTTGTTATTGTTGTTATTGTTGTTGTTTTGGTTCTGGATGAACGTCGTCATCATCTGCATCAGCTGTGTTTGAGCAGTCGTCATTTGCTGCATTTCTGGAGTGATGTTGTTCTTGTTGTTGTTGGGGTTGGGGTCTGCACGACGGGGAGGCATCTGTGGTTTGTTCAAATAGAGATAAGAATGAGATACCCATAGATGCTTTCATGCACATTACATCACATAAGCAAACACACAGCATGCAACACAAAGATAAAGGTTCAACAACAAGATAACAAGTTCACAAAGTAAAACACACAAGTAGCAAGCCATCCACATGTCGGATGGTCAAATAACAAGTACGATAATAAAAGATAAATGAGTAGTCAAATCTACTCCTCGGCATCAATCTCCTCCTCGACAAAGGTAAGACCTGCGTTCTCCATCGCGGTCTTGTATTCCTCGACACTAGTGTTCAAGGTCTCTATCTTGGCCTTGAGAGCCCTCTTCTGGGAACAAAGCCTCTCGATCACCGTCTGCTGCTGCTCTAGCTCGAAGTCCTTGGACTGCAGTTCTTCAGTCATGTCCCGAACCTTCTTGTTCCTATCCTGGACATGCTTCTCTTGACTCTTGAACTTCCTGTCCTGGGTCTCGAACTTCGCCTCCATTTCCTTGACTATCTCGTCTTGCTCCGCGAAGAGCTTATCCTTCTCGCGAAGCTGCACCTGGAGCTCGTCATTGCTGAGCATGACATTGGTCCTGTTCGTGTCCACGTGCCTAATGAGAGACTCTAAGTCCTGGAGGTACAGGCGTATCGGCTCTGCTGCATCCCTCGAATCGTCCTCGAAGTCGATGGACTCTCCATCCTCATCACGTCTTCCGAAGACGTGGAAGTGGGTACCTCTAACCTGTCGGGAGTGTCTCCCTAGCAGACGTCCTATCAGATCCTGCATAACTACCTCAAGGCCTCTCTCCGTGTCATCGTGCATGAGCTTGAAGACAATGGCCTCCGTGGTAGGCTCTGTCTGGCGTCCGGGCTGGTTGACCTTGAAGCCCCAGAGGTCCTTCCTCTCAAACTTGGTGAGGGGATGCACCAT
Source organism: Avena sativa (assembly GCA_916181665.1). Lineage (NCBI taxonomy): Eukaryota > Viridiplantae > Streptophyta > Magnoliopsida > Poales > Poaceae > Avena > Avena sativa. Next base: position 88,504,268 of record OV702284.1, read on the forward strand.
GATGGTGGGAAGAGGGAGATTGAGCAAAGTAGTAAGCTCAGCGATACGAGGACCAAAGCGGGTAACCTGGAACTCCTCAACGCTAATGGTAATAGGCATCTATTTATAAGATAGAAAAGTTAGAACAACACAATTCAAGATAAAACAAAAGACAAAACATCACATACATATCCTTGGGAAGCAAAACACACAAGTCATGCATACATGAAACCATTACAACAACCAAGGTTCAATCTTATTTTAAAGCAACATTTTGGAAAATAAGGTGATAGTGGTGGTCCAACTAACGAAGTACGTTTACAATCCTATCTCACTGGATCTGTTGGCTAACACAATGTTTCTAGAAGCAATCAGCCTATCTTGCTCACATGATTCCATCACTAAGTCTATAATGTCTCCTCTTAAGGTTTGGTTGGTAGCTTCGAACTCTTGGGTATGTTCCTTCTCTTTCCTTAGATCATTTTGGAGGTTGAGCATTCTGCACTTGACTCTATCACCGAGTTCTTTGATGGTATTCCAAGCTGCATCCTTTGCTGATTCAAAGAATGTAGTGTGAACCACTGAATTGGTGAACAT